>CM077672.1:2030000-4530000 GCA_039707655.1 Elymus sibiricus
TCGATGACGATCGGCGGTGCAGATCCCCGCAGCTAGGATTTTACAACCTCCCAACCGTGAGGATGTACTCCCTCGTCAGCTCACCGGACGGATCTTCGGGCAGCCCTTCGGGAGGCCTCAAGACAGTCCCTCGGATAGTCCCACCGGACGGATCCTCGGACAGCCCTTCGAGAGGCCTCTAGACAGTCCTTCGGATAGTCCCACCGGACGGATCCTCGGACAGCCCTTCGGGAGGCCTCTAGACAGTCCTTCGGATAGTCCCACCGGACGGATCCTCGGACAGCCCTTCGGGAGGCCTCTGGACAGTCCTTCGGATAGTCCCACCGGACGGATCCTCGGACAGCCCTTCGGGAGGCCTCTGGACAGTCCTTCGGATAGTCCCACCGGACGGATCCTCGGACAGCCCTTCGGGAGGACCCCCAAAACCCGGACAGTAACTCGGACAGCCCTTCGGGAGGTACTCTCGAACTAAGACCGAAACTACGATCTCTCTACAGAGTTGCACACATACGGTGTCATCTATCCGGCAGGGCTTCGCCGTCCAGAACTAGTTCCCACCGGAACCCAGACAGCCTTTCGGCTCTATGAAACTATTTCGCTGGGAGGGAGAGAGAAGCCAGAAATGTCATGACACTTGTATGTGAGAAGGAAGTGAGTGTGGAGGCAGCCCCTCCACCTCTATTTATAGGAAATCCAAGGGGTAGGGTTTCTTGGCCCCCAAGCCTTCTAGAAACCTTTTGGGAAAATATCCCAAAAGGTGACTTTTCCATAAATATCCCAAAAAGCACTTTCACTATTCACGACGACATTTTTCAGCGTCCGGTCGAACTGAAAATATTTATGTGGGCTTAGAACATTTCCAGTACCCACTAAAATAATTTTCAATGCGATCCGGAACAATTCCGGATTAGTGATTTTCATCTGCGAAAAGCATCCGAAGCGGTTCCGGCAGCTCCAGAACATTTTCGGTTTTTCTTCCGGAAAATTCCCAGAAGTTTCCAGAATGATTCTGGCACCCTCCAAGAATTATCAGGCATGTGCCGAAACCAATTTGACTTAATGGTATCCCCTGAAACAACTTTTCAGTTTTACCGAAACTGTTCCGGTGTTCTCTCTGCGGAACTTTTCCGCTGTCCGAAACTTTTTCGGTGATTTTCTCTCAGACTCCCTGTCTAGTATTCAGCAGATAGATGAGCCTTAAGCGTGTGACCCTATAGGTTCGGTGAAGCATAGACATGACCCGGAACCCCTTCCGATCAATGATCAACATCGGAGCCGTGGACACCCATATTGATCCCTATACCCACACGAATGAATATTCGAGTGAACCTCCAGTTGCCGTGTGCTATTCCTGTTGCTTCGCGATATGTTACAAATACCCGAGGTGAGACATGTAGGCATCCCCGTGGATCAACAACTTGTCCACTATGCCAGTTACCTCGTTACCGGTATTGTTCTCTTTTCTCGTTCCCGTGTTCCGGCATCCCTGTGATCAAATCACCCTGTGTCTGGCCAGACGATGATGGATACCGTAACACCGAGAGGGCCCAGAGATATCTCTCCATCGTCGGAGGAGCAAATCCCAATCTTGAGCTATCAAGTTATTTGACACACTTTTCCATGAACCCGTAAGCCGCCGTAATAGCCACCCATTTACGGATGACATTTAACAAACCCCAAAGTTCATGAAGCAAGCATGAAGAAACTTGATAATCTCATGGTCTAAGGAATCATGCAAACGTTAACCATCTCTGTGTTATTAACCATTAACTTATGACGAATGAATCTCATAGCATAACATCAATTCGGGTCGATTCAACACAAATGTTCTTCTAACATTGTGCCCTCAAAATTGCCGGCATAGCCATGCCCATGATCAGGAAAACATGATCATCATGCAATACTTGAGCCAGTCTTAGAGGCCAGACTAGGAATACATTTTACCGTTTATTATTCCACACGTGCATATGAGTCTTCCTCCGAGCCTCGTGGTTATTGTAGACTCGAGAACCATAGCAGTTATAGCATGGAACATAAACCTAATTATGAACAGGGAGATAATCAATAACATATATTATTGCCTCTAGGGCATATCTCCTACACTTGGGCCGGGGAAGATCCCTTGGAAGTGCAGGCAGGGTGCTCCTAATTGGCGCTTCAGGCGCCAGGGAAGCTCCCTGGCGCCCACGTGCTTGTCAGTTGGGCCGGCCCGTTAGCGCTCTGCAGTCCTCGCTCCTTCGAGCCGCTCTGCAGCGTCGAGGCATTGTAGCGTCACGCGGTACTGTAGCGTCGAAACACTTAGCGCTGCTGGCGCACAATTCGAAAACAGTTCAGGAATTTGAAAAAACAAATTCTCAAATTCAAAAATAGTTTATGAATTAAAAAAAAAGCGCAAAAATTGAAAAAAGTTCGTGAGTTTGGAAAAAAGTTCATCGATTATGACAAAAAAAAATTCATCGAATACGAAAAAACTACATTGAATTTTTAAAAAAGTTCATCGATTTTCAAAAAAGTTCATAGAATTTGAAAAAAAGTTCATCGAATTTGAAAAAAGTTCATCGAATTTGAAAAAAGTTCACCGAATTTGGAAAAAGTTCATCGATTTGAAAAAAAAGTTCATCAAATTTGAAAAAAAGTTCATCGAATTTGAAAAAAAGTTCACCGATTTTGAAAAAAAGTTCATCAATTCGAAAAAAGTTCATCAAATTCGAAAAAAGTTCATTCAAATGTGCAAAAAAAAAAAGAAAAAGAAATAAAAAACCAAACAAAACCGTTCCGAATAAAAAAGAAAAAAGAAAAAGAAAAAGGAAAAAGGAAAAGGAAAAAGATATAAGAACAAAAGAGTGTGAACGACCAGGAGGTCTTTGGTTCGAACCCCACAGGACGCGCATGCATTCTTTTTTTTTATAAACAGAAAAAAAGGCAAGATGGGCCAAGCCCAACTGGACGCAAGAAGGAGGGAGGCGTGTGCGCCCGTTTGTGTGGACGCCTGTTGCGGGCGCAGCGGGCGCCGTGGGAGCTCCTGTTCGACGCCTTAAGCGCCCGAACAGGTAGCTGGCGCCCGCGCGCCCCACCTCGTGGGCCGGTCCAGCAAGCTGCAGAAAAAGCAAATCGTGGAGGAAAGGAACAAGCGAGAGAAGCGGGATTCGAACTGCGACCACCGATGTGAATGCCTACACGCGTTACCACTGGGACACGCTCAATTAGTTGATTACTAGTGGAAACAAATCTCTTTTGGCCACTCATTCAGTACAAACCTTAAACATATATACTAGTATTATATATCCACTATACTTATTTGAATAAAGAAAACATAAATTTGAAAAAGCATTCATAAAAACTGTGAATTGAAAGAAATCAAATATTTTCAAAAAGGTTTGTACCAATGGAAAAAAATCTGCAAAAAGGAAAAAGTTCATCGAATTTGACAAAAGTTCATCAAATTTGAAAAAAGTTCATTGAATTTGAAAAAAGTTCATTGAATTTGATAAAAGTTCATCGAATTTGAAAAAAGTTCATCAATTTTTTAAAAAGTTCATCTAATCTGAAAAAAGTTCATCAATTTGAAAAAAAGTTCATCAATTTGAAAAAAGTTCATCAAATTTGAAAAAAGTTCATCGGATTTTGAAAAAAGTTCATCGGATCTGAAAAAAGTTCATCGGATCTGAAAAAAGTTCACCGGATCTGAAAAAAGTTCATCAAAATTGAAAAGTAATTCATATTTTGAAAAAGGTTCACATAATTTGAAAATAGCTCATCAAATTTGGAAAAAGTTCATCAATTTTAAAGAAAAGTCTATTGGTTTTAAAAAGATCGCAAAATTTAAAATGGAAAATAAAAACAAAAAAGACAAAAGCAAGAAGAGAAAAGGCCAAAACAAAAAACTGAAAAAAAGCAAAAAGGTTATTTGAAGAAAGGATAAAAGGAGGAAAAAAGTTATTTGAAGAAAGGAAAAAAGTTCACCGATTTTGAAAAAAGTTCACAAAATTTAAAAACGTTCATTGATTTTGAAAAAATGTTCATTGATTTTGAAAAAAGTTCACAAAAAATTGAAGAAAGTTCATCGATTTTGAAATAAAGTTCACAAAAAACTGAAAAAAGTTCACAAAAAGTTCACTAATTTTGAAAATAAGTTCATCAATTTTGAAAAGGTTCACGAATTTAAGAAAGAAAAAACAAAAAAGAAAAAGGAAAAGAAAAGAAAAAAGGAAAGTAAAGATAGTATAAATAAAATAAAAGCGAGAAGTTATCACACAAGGTCGTTGTGGCCGCGTGGTTAGTCGACTTACTCGAGTACAAGAGGTCCCTGGTTCGAGTCACCACGCCCGTGTTTTTGCAGAAATTGCAGTTTTAACAGAAAAAAAAAACTAAAACGGGCCGGCCCAGGTCGGAGTTGGGGTGTGCGCCGATTTGCGATTAACACAGTAACGGGCGCAGCGGGCGCCAAATAGGAAATACCGGGCGCCGTTTAGGGAATTCCGTGCAGGCATCAGGCATCAGGCGAACCGCTGGGCTGTCTTGATGGGCTTTTAATAGTTTCCTGGGCTGGGCTAGATCACCGTGTTTGCTGGTTCCGCTCTCAGGGCCTCTGCAACCACGCCCGTGTTTTTGCAGAAATTGCAGTTTTAACAGAAAAAATAATCTAAAACGGGCCGGCCCAGGTCGGAGTTGGGGTGTGCGCCGATTTGAGATTAACACAGTAACGGGCGCAGCGGGCGCCAAATAGGAAATACCGGGCGCCGTTTAGGGAATTCCGTGCAGGCATCAGGCATCAGGCGAACCGCTGGGCTGTCTTGATGGGCTTTTAATAGTTTCCTGGGCTGGGCTAGATCACCGTGTTTGCTGGTTCCGCTCTCAGGGCCTTTGCTGTCGGGCAACCACGCCAATTCCCCAATCCAGGTCGCCCGCCGCCGGGAGCTGCTCCGGCTCCGAGCATCACCATGCTCCCGCCGTGAGCCCCGGCCGTCTCCGTCGCTAATCTGCACGCCGCCTCCGTCGCACTCGCCTGCTCAGGCCCGCCCGTCTTCACCCATCGCCCCGAGCTCCCGTCGGCGCCTACACTGGGATCCTGCCGACCTCCACAGCTCCACTGCCTAAAGCTTCTATCTGCACTTTCTCATTAAGCTGTTTGGCGGAGAACATTCATGCATCAAATGCTCCTCTAAGCGGCTTGCATCTTCAGTTTCCTCACCGCAGCACTGCATTCATTCATTTGATGGTGATTGTTTCTGATTTTTTATGTATAATTTTCCTTTGCAGGTTTACTACTACGTAGTGTCCGTTTCCTGCCCTTTCAGATCCAGCCAAGTTTGCTTGAGAAAAAAAAGATCCAGCCAAGTTTCCAATGATCTCGGATGGAATTTCAGTTTTTCAGTAGACCTCAGGTTTCCCGCTTATGTCAGATCATTCTTCTTCAGTGCTTTATATCTTACTAGTAAGCATGCACGTGCAATGCACGTTTAACCATGCAAAAAAAAATCTTGATGGGATCTTTTAAGTGTTGGGTTCATAGTTCAAACGTGAGCAAGGGTTATGTGGGTGTCAGGTTTGGCAAAGTAGTGTTTCAGAAACAAGGTTTGGCAAAGTAGGGAAATGATATATCCCTGCCTGGTATAACCATTGCGAAAAACAAGAAACCAATGAAAAAAAAAGACTTAATATTAGTAGGTATTTCATTACTCAGAATATTCATAACATAGACACATCAAAATCAATAGATTACATCAACCATAGTTATGAATTCACATTTCCTATGATACATTTTCATAGAATTTACATATATACATGAATCAAAAGGTCAACAAAAACAGAGGTGCAGCATCTCAAAAACACAAGTGCTCGTTATCGTCGCCATGCGCTGCAACAAATAATAGTAAAAAAAATAAAGCACCATTCAGTTATTAGATTTTGTACCAGTGGGAAATGCTTGATTGATCACCTCAACTTCTTGTTTCAACCTCCCTGTTGTAATGATGATATTCCTTGTACTTGCCATGCGGCTGCTCAATGCTTCTAAAATCCCAACACAATGAAGAGAATGAAACCCAAAGCTTTGGACAAAACGACCTAGAGAACAAATTTGTACGGTACTGCTTAAAGACAATAAAATTTATGAGGTCAGTTTTTAGAAAACATTTTGAGATAGAACATCGTTGTCGCAACCTTGCTCATATGTTTTAATCAGTATAGAGTATGTACCTGAAACAGATTGCCTTTGACCACGTCTTTTTTCTCCATCGATGTGATTCTCTTTAGATGAAAGCATGTGGACAAAACAATACCCAGATTTGAGAAGCATGGAGGCTACTTTCTGCAGAAAGCACAAAAGGGGCAATCTTATTATCACTGATTCTATATTGAGTATTGTGAGTTTCTGACCAGTTAAAATAACCAATAGAAAAGCTTTCGCACTTAGTACAGTAAGAAAAAAACTTGGGGGCAAGGCCACGAGCTGGGAGAAGACATTCACTGGAGGCAATGGACAGCTCCAAGCTGACCGCTTGCACTCCTCAGATGAACTACACATTAGAAGCATTTTTAGATACCAAAAGAATACACCCTCTTTGGTTCTCTAGGAACTTGGAACAACAACTTACTAATACAGACTACCAGTTCGGTAGCTACAATCAGTTTATTCTCTTGAAACATCCTCCCCTGTGGTTGGCTCATGCTACCCAGCCCTATTTTTAGAAAATGGTGCTACGTTCTAAAATTAGCTACCATATTTGGAACAGGTTCAGTTAAACAACTCTAGAGATTTATTTTGCTGCAGGGAAACAACTAACCTCTTGAAGTAACCATGTCTTCCTTTCCACCTTGAAGTCCTAGAACTGCAGCCTCCAGTTTGCCCATCGCAGGAGCAGCAGCAGCAGCACCGCCACCGTCTCAAGGACTTTTTTTTCAGAAACTCGTCTCTAGCATAATCTACAGTTTCACTCCTACCCACACATAGACTGACATGCTCAACACACGCTAGTCTTGCTAATCTACAGTTTCAGGCAAACAAGCGTTGAACCATTTTTCCGGACATTCGAAGAAAGCATATAAGCGCTGTTCTGGCAAATCCTTTTCTGCCATCCGGCATATGCGGACCAGGAGGCGGCTTTGACACCACTGGATGCTCAGCACTGTGATTCGATGGAAGAGTGCCGATTGGATGCCCGCCGTCCCGACTCTCGCCATGGTAATGGCCCCAGCCACAGCCTCTTCCCCCACGTCCTCGGCCTCCCCATTGCATCGTTCCAGCTTTGTCATAGAAACCATCCTCACCCTATATAAGAAACACACCATTAGACAATCCATCCTTAATGAAGTTTCTGATGCATCAGCATGCTGTAATAAATAGCTAGTACATGATAGATACCTGCCGCATCTTCTTCTTCATACTCTTCAGGATCATCTTCATCCGCAGCCTCCTCATCTCCACCTTTTCTTCCTTGACCGATCCCATGTTTCTAGTGGCCAGTAACAAATTAAATGTGAAAAAAATTATCTTCTACTCCCTCCGTTCCTAAATATAAGTCTTTGTAGAGATTCCACTATGGACCACATACGGATGTATATAGATGCATTTTAGAGTGTAGATTCACTCATTTTGCTCCATACGTAGTCCATAGTGAAACCTCTACAAAGACTTATATTTAGGAACGGAGGGAGTACAATGAAGCATGTGATATAACGGTGATATTAAAAAAGTCTTGTGGGAACAGTCTGTCCTCTAAACGTAATCTTGACTAAGCAGGCTTACACTCGTCAATCAAATATAATAGCTACACCAAGAATGATGCAAGTGGATAAATATTCCAGATGTTAATGACAAATAGATGTAGCCAGAATAGTAGGATAGAGAAGGAACACATAGAACCATTTTGTGTGCATTATGCTCAGAATCAATCTATGATTACTTCAAATTTTGCATAAAACATGGAATGACCAATAATAAAACATTGAATTGGTCAGGATTCATTAAGGTACCAGGAGCGAACGAACTCTCCATATCACTGATCACGTGTTGATCGATCCAAAATTTCAGAAAATTCAATTTACATATTTCATCAAATGATATGTATATCTTTACTGATAGGTAATTGAGCATACACCCGGCAAGCTCATGTGACCTCGATCTAGATCCTCTGCTCAAACCTACTGAACAGAGAGGTTAGAAAGAGAGATTGGGTGCAGAGGGTGCAGTTGGTCCTGCCGCCGCCCACGCCCTTATGCCGGCACCGCCGCGACGCCTTGCTGCAGCTTGAGAGGGACAGGAGAGTAGAGAGGGAAGAAGGAACATAGAGAGTGACAGGGAGAGAATTGTACCCTCGTCGGAAGAGCCTTCTCGGAGCTGCGCTCGTCGGCGTCAACGGCCCCACCCCAGTCATCCTTCTTCCACGTCTCCGCCGCAGAACCCTTGCTGCTGCGTGCGGCAGCAGCACCGCGTGGGCGTCAAGCGTCTGGTGGAGCGAGCGGCGGAGGCTGCGGGGAGGGAGCGCGGCGACCCGTGAAGGAGGAGCGGCAGCCGTGGCGTGCGGCAGGCTAGGAGGGCCGGCGCGAAGGGCGCCCGTGAGGGTGTCCCGGGGGCAGTTCGGGAGAAGATTGGGTGTTACGTGATTGTAGGGATTTGTTTCCTTTTTTTTATTATTGGAATCAATAGAGATGCTGGCAGAGTTTTCGTCCAGCGCCTAAAATTGCTAAACGCACATTTAAGGAGGATTAGTTGTTAATTCTGGCGGTTTGATATGAGTGGGCCTGATCTGAGGCTCTAATTGTTTCTGTTTGTTTCGTGTGCATTAGATGGGGCGTACTTAGCGATGAATATGTTTGCTCGTTTAATAATAGTATAGATTGATCTTTGGTCGGTCAGCAATCTACTACTGGTTTAGTGTATTGTGAAAACTTATGCATTATTTGACAAGTTAAGTGTTACTGTATAACTAATGGATCTGTCTAGGTCTCAGTCGTCTCCGTCAGGATGACGTCATGCCTGTACATAGATCGCAGTATTACTCCATCGTTTGCGTGTTTTTGCTTTTTTATTGAATCGGGTTTCTTTCGATGGGTGTGGTTGTCTCGGCTCAGCAACATGGGCTGGCGTTGGGCTGCACATGTGCGTACAGCTACGTGTTTGTGTTTTTTCTTTTTGTATTTTCAAAGAAGCACACGTGTGGAATATTTAGGGGAGCTCCTACTCGCTGCTCGCTGCGGCAAACAAACACGGTTTCGCACAGGCGGGTGTCCAACTGGGCCGGCCCATGAATATAGCGAACGACAGCGTGCTGTAGCTAAAAAAAAACCGCCGTCGCGGGAATTCAAAACCAGGACCTCATGCTATACCTGACGTGGTACTACCAGTTGACCTAGTAGTCATTACTGATTCTATAGCAGCACCATGCTTAAAGAACCAACCCGCAGCGCAGATCCAAATTATATCTTGAATTTCAAAAGCATTTTTTATTAAAAAAACGAAGGGGTCTCTGAAACACAAACAAATTGCTAATTTGCGAACAAAATTTTAAAACTGAAATATTTTCGAACATCAGGATTTTTTTTTGAAACGGGAACATTTTTTGAAATTCCAAGACAGAATTGGAAAACGCGAACATATTTTAAAAAATGTGAAAACAAGAACATTTTTTGAGCTTGTGAACAAAAATTTGACTGAACAATTTCGAAACTCCTGAAAAAATGAAAATGTGCACATTTTTTAAATTTGCGAACAATTTTTGAAAACGGGAACATGTTTTGAACCGCCCGAACATTTTTTGAAATTTGTGAACAAAAAATTGAAACTGAACAATTTCGAAACTCCTGAAAAAATGAAAACGTGCACATTTTTTGAAATTTGCGAACAATTGTTTTAAAACGGGAATTTTTTTGAAACATGAACAATTTTTTTAAAAATTAAACATTTTCTGAATTTATGACCAAAATTTGAACTCACGAACAATTTTTGAAATTTTGGAACATTTTTCAAAAATGTGAAAAAAATTGAAGAAAGAAAAAATAAACTTGAAAAAGAAAAGAGAAACAAAAAAACAGAAAAAAAGGAAATAGAAAGAAGAAAAAGAAACAGAAAAATGACAAAAAGAAAAGGAAAAAAGGAAAGGCGAATATGAAACTCCTGAACAAAATTTGAAAATGCTAAACATTTTTTAAATTTGTGAACAATTTTTGAAACTGGAATTTTTTTGGAAACTCCTGAAAAAATGAAAACATGAACATTTTTTTAAATTTGTGAACAATTTTTCTAAATGAGAACATTTTTACAACGTGAACATATTTGAAATTATGAACAAAAATTTGAGAATGCATACATTTTCTGAAATTGTGAACAAAATTTCGAAAATGAGAACATTTTTTGAAATTCGTGAACATTTTTTGGAAAATGTGAACAAATTTTGAAAAAGAGAACACTTTTTGAAATTCCTGTACATTTTTTGGAAAATGTGAACAAATTTTGAAAAAGAGAACACTTTTTGAAATTCCAAACAATATTTGAAATTTTTGAACAAAATAAACAGGAAAACGAAAAAACAATAAAAGAAACACAAAAAATAAAAGAAATAGGAAAAACGAAAAAAAGAAAGAAAAACGAAAAAAGGAAAAAGAAAAACCGAAAAACACAAGAAGTAGAAACCAGAAAAAAAAACCCGGTTCAGGAACCTTCTAGAAGGTTCCCAAAACCGGTAGAAATACTCTACAGAAAAAGAAAACTTCGCTAACAATTGGGCCGGCCCACTGCAGCGTTCGCTCGCGCAACCCTGTGCGAACCATCGACACTTCGACGCAGAGAGCGGCGCATAGGGTTTTCCCTAGGTGCTTGGTCTGAACTATTTTTTTGGCGGGTGATAGGCGCCGGCGGACCGGCCGAAATTTGGGCCGGTCCGCCCGCAGCCATCCGATTGGTGCATGTATAACCGTTCGATGCAGCTGCTGTTTCATCAACGCACGCCCCTACGACGGATTCTGCATTAGTCGCTCGATTTCGCATCTCGCCGGCCGCACGCGCTTGCTGGTCGCCATGGTCGCCGGCCGTCCTCGTCGCCGGTTATCGCCCTCGCCGGCTGTCCTCCTCGCCGGTCGCCACACTCGTCGCCGGTCGTCGCCTGCATTTGTCGCTGACTCCACGCATGCAACAGCTGCGGCCTGCGGTTGTAGCTCCAGTAACGATGGTTGCAGCTCCGGTGGCGACGGCCGCAGCTCGCCGGCGTGCTCGCCGCCATCCACGCCCGATGTCTTAGCTCGTCGAGTGCACTTCACAGTTGCAACATCTCACTCGGCCGGTTCCAGCAAATTCAAGCATCGGTTCCAGCAAAAAACGGTCTCGCCGCTTGGCCATAACAGTTCGCTGCATTGTCGGTTGCAGCTTGCCATGATGCCGGTTGTAGCATTTGGCGGTGCTGGTTGTAGCAAAAAACAGGACGCCGCTATGCGATGTAGCAAAATAAGATGCCGGTTGCAGTTGGATGGGACACCAGTTGTAGCAATTTATGATGCTGGTTGTAGCATGTAGCAAAATATCGTGACGACGTGAGTTGCTCGAGCAGCGCCGCCGTACTCACAGCCCATGGTCACCGCGCTCGCCGTCCATGATCGCAGCTCTCCTGGGCACCGGTTGTAGCTCCCTCCATCCAGGTTCCAACTCCCGTCGCCGCCGGTTGCAACATGCTCCGTTGCCGACGCCGTAGTTCGCCATCGCCGGTGACTAGCGAGAAGCCGAGGATGCAACACGCGGTCCTGCTGCATTAGGCACGGGGTGCGTGCACATGCGAGCAACGGCATGGTTGGGTGGGCGCGAGCCATGGCCTGTCGCCGGAGGTAGCGGCCATGGCAGACGCGGAGGAGCTTGTGTGTGTCATGGGGATGAAAGATGAGTACGAGAGGGAGAAACAAAAGGGGATGAGAAAAAAATGAGTGGCTGGGGTCATAGGGAAGAGATAAGGAAGGAATGAAAGGCATGTGGACCTGCGCGAGGCGAAATGCCTCGTGGTCAGTTGGATTAAAATTGGTCCCACGACCACGACGCGGCCGGCGGAAGTTTCAGCCGGCCTGCCGGCTTTAAACGTTTCCCTATTTTTTTTGTTTATTCTAGAAGCAGAATTTTCTTCTTTTATATGCGTGTTATTTACTGGATTGCTAGTCCCGATAATACATCAAATGGGATCGTTCCAGCGTTTTCATGATCTAGAACATCGAACATTACTTAGCCATTAGTCAACTAGTACGCGTATTTTTTTAGAACGAAAGTACGCGTATTTTTTTAGAACGAAAGTAAAAATCCTAAATCGTAAGAATAAAGCAGAAAAATCGAAATAATGGCAGACATGCAACTCTCCTCTTGCCCTGACGAAATGCCATTGAGTTGCAGTCAAGGATGATACTTGTAGTTGCGTGTCTAGTGAAAGACATACAATACTCCTTCCCCGATGAATTAACACAGAGTTGTAGTCGCGTTAAAGACATACAGTTCTAGTCAAGAGCGACAATTGCAATTGTATGCCTAGTGGCAGAAATGCAACTAATATACACCCCCGACAAAAATACCACAAAGTTGCAGTCATGTTGAAGACATGCAGTTGCAGTCGACGGTGACACTTGCAGTTGCATGACTACTGGCAGACATGCAATTGTCCTCTCCCCATGACAAAAGATCATCGAGTTGCATGCAGTCACGTTGAAGACATGCAGTTACAGTCGAGGGCGACACTCTTGCAGTTGTATGCCTACTGGCAGACATGCAAGTATCCTCTCCCCGTGACAAAAGACCATCGAGTTGCAGTCGCGTTTGTTAGTTGGAAAGAAAGAGATTGCGTGCATCAATGATTTCATTGATCGTGCACTAGGCACATATATAGATACAAGGGGTGCACCGGTTGCCTTGTCTCCCAAGATACATACAAGTTACACGGGGAGAGAGACGTGACAGGTGCAATACGCCAAACCCAGACCTATATACGTACATGCAATATGTGCATGTTCAACACCCCCCCCCCCCCCCCCCCCGCAGTCGAAGCGTCGCCGGAGACGCAGAGACTGGACCGAAACTCCTCGAATGTCGATGTCGGTAAGCCCTTCGTCATCACATCGGCGAACTGCTGAGCGGTAGGCACATGCAGGACTCGAATGCGGCCAAGTGCAACCTGCTCACGAACAAAGTGAATGTCGAGCTCAATATGCTTTGTTCGTCGGTGATGAACAGGGTTGGCCGAGAGGTAGACGGCGGAGACGTTGTCACAGTAGACAATCGTGGCCTTGTGAACCTCACAAAGCAGCTGGCGTAGCCAAGAGCACTCCGCAACGGCGTTGGCCACAGCCCGGTACTCCGCCTCAGCACTCGAGCGAGAGACCGTGGGTTGTCGCTTGGACGACCACGATATCAGCGAGGGCCCGAGATAAACACAGTAGCCAGATGTAGAGCGACGAGTGTTGGGGCAGCCGACCCAGTCTGCATCTGAATAGGCAACAAGGTCGGTGCAGGAGGAAGCCGTCAGGGTGAGTCCCATGGTAATGGTGCCGCGTATATACCAAAGAATACGTTTCACCAGAGCCCAATGAGAATCACGAGGGGAGTGCATGTGAAGGCACACCTGCTGGACAACATACTGCAGATCTGGTCGTGTGAGCGTTATATACTGAAGAGCACCGACAATGGAGCGGTAGAAGGCAGCGTCGGACGCTGGAGATCCCTCGACGGCGGACACCTTTGCCTTCGTGTCGACAGGCGTGGAAGCAGGCTTGCAGTTAAGCATGCCAGCTCGCTCTAGAAGCTCGTGGGCGTACTTCCGCTGATGCAGAAAAAATCCTGTGGCGCGCCGGACAACCTCGATGCCGAGGAAGTAATGCAGGGCCCCCAAGTCCTTAAGGGCAAACTCAACACGAAGACGAGCAGTGATCTGCTGGAGAAGCTCAGGAGATGATGCTGTCAGGATGATGGCGTCGACATATAGGAGGAGATACGCGGTAGCGGCTCCCTGATGATAGACGAACAACGAGGCATCGGACCAGGTGGACCGAAACCCCAGCTACTGAAGGAATGCCGCTATACGCTGGTACCATGCCTGTGGTGCCTGCTTCAACCCGTAGAGCGAACGAGAGAGCAAGCACACGTGATCTGGGTATGCAGCATCAACGAATCCAGTAGGCTGCTGACGAACACCTGCTCATCAAGATGACCGTGCAGGAAAGCGTTGGACACGTCCAGCTGGTGCACATGCCAGGCACGAGAGACGGCCAACTGGAGAACTGCACGAATCGTGCCCGGCTTGACAACCGAAGCGAAAGTGTCAGTGAAGTCCACGCCGGCTCGCTGTCGGAAACCGCGCACCACCCAGCGCGCCTTGTTGCGCTCGAGAAAACCGTCAGGGCGTGTCTTGTGGCGGCACACCCACTTGCCGGTGATGACGCTGGCATGGGGAGGCCGCGGAACAAGCTGCCACGTACGGTTGCGCTGTAGGGCGTTGAATTCCTCATGCATCGCGGCAAGCCAGTGCGGATCGCGAAGGGCTGCGCGAGCGGAGGAAGGTATGGGTGACGGTGTCGAGGTCGATGCGGCACACATGTACTCATCAGAGGTGTAGCGCGTGCTAGGCCGGTGAATCCCAGCGCGAGCCCGGGTCATCACACCGGAGGATGGCGCAGCAACCACCGGAGGGACCGTCGAGGAGACAGGCAAGGATGAAGTCGAGCCCGTCTCGGAGGACCCCGAGGCCGAGGCGGCTGTGTCGTCAGCAGCAGCCGCAGCACCCGAAGAGGCGGCCGAGGCGACCGAGCCTGAGGTGGCTGAGGGGGCCGCGCCAGAAACCGGGGAGCCAGCCGCGCCAGAGGCTGGGGAGCCGGCTGGGCCAGAGGCCGGGGAGCCGGCTGGGCCAGAGGCCGGGGAGCCGGCCGCGCCAGAGGCGTCCGACGGGACCGCCGAGGCAGAGGGGGCTGGGGAACCCGGTGAAGGAGGCGGCCCGCCGAGGGTGGTGGCAGGGGCAGGCCGTGACCGGGTGTCGCGCCATGGCAGAGGCGCGGCGGGGGACGCCACGGAGGACTCGGCAGAGGGTGGTACCTGCTGAAAAGGAAATACCTTCTCGTCAAAGTACACGTGCCGCGAGGTGTACACGCGGTGGGACACTGGATCATAACACCGGTAACCTTTGGTGTTGGAAGGGTAGGCAAGGAAGATGCAAGGGAGTGATCGTGGTGCGAGTTTGTGGGGGGAGGTGGACGCGATACTAGGATAGCAGAGACACCCAAATATGCGAAGACCATCATACGATGGAGGCGCACCGAAGAGGAGTTGGTGAGGGGCGTAGTTCCAACGGGGACGACACGGTCTAATGTTAAGAAGTAGAGTGGCGGTGGCGAGAGCGTCAGGCCAGAACCTGGGAGGTACGTTAGAGTGAAAGAGTGACGTACGAACGCAATCATTGAGAGTGCGTAGGATGCACTCAGCACAGCCGTTTTGCTGTGAAGTGTAGGGGCAAGTTAGGCGGAAAATGGTGCCATGAGAAGCAAGAAGATTTCGAACGGCAACATTGTCGAATTCTTTTCCGTTATCGGTTTGGAGTGCAAGTATGGGGCGACCGAACTGTGTGGTGACATAGGAATAAAATGCCGTGAGTGTGGCTAAGGCATCGGATTTGCGACGAAGAGGAAATGTCCACACATAATGAGAAAAATCATCTAAAATCACCAAATAGTAGAGATAGCCCGTGTTACTTGCAACAGGAGAAGTCCAAACATCACTATGAAGTAATTGAAACGGAAAAGTGGAAATAGTTGTGGACGCACTAAAGGGAAGATGAACGTGCTTGCCAAGACGGCAAGCCTCACAAGTATGGTCGTCGACTTTATTACATGAGAATGAAAAACTCTTAAGAATTTGACGCAAATCGGTGGAGTTGGGGTGTCCCAAACGAGCATGCCATAGGTCGACACTGGCGGCGAGGGCGACTGGAGTGGTGGAGGTGGTGGCGGAGGAGTGCACCGGGTAGAGCTCATCTGGACTATCACATCGGTGGAGAACCATCCGGGTACGGGCGTCCTTCACGGAAAAACCAACATCATCAAATTCAACGGTAATGGGATTCTCACGAGCAAGATGACGAACAGATACAAGGTTCGTGACTAAATCAGGAGAAACAAGAACATTAGACATGGTGACTGGCATAGATGTGGAAGGAAAAGAAGTACGACCAATATGTGTGATGGGTAAAGAGGAACCGTTACCAACGGTGATGCGAGTGGGAGTATGAACCGGAGTGGAGAAAGTTAGGTTACTGGGATGAGATGTCATGTGTGCGGTGGCGCCCGAGTCCATGTACAGATCTCCACCGCCACCGTAGTTGTTTGGTGACGGGGCCGAGTGCAGCGCAGCTAGAAGAGCGGGGTCCCATGGCGGGGGAACCTGCGGCGTAGCGAGGCCACCGTATGGCGGAACCGAGGCGGCAGCGTAGCCGCCGACCATCGGCGGGGCGGGCAGAGCCGCGTAGCAGGCACCAGCCGGTGCGGCGAAGTCGGCCTGATGGCCCACCGGTCGAGGTCCAAGGAGGCTCGGCGCCGGGGCCCGCGGCACCGGCATGGAGTACGCGTGGACGACGTCGGTCCACGGGTTGGTGCCATAGGTCCAGGGCGGGGTGGGCTGCTGCTGACGGGGCGCCCCCCCCCCCCCCCCCGTACGCCTGCTGCTGCTGCTGCTTAGGGCGACCGCCCCCGCGGCGGTTGTTGCGTCGGCCACCGCCGGGCTGCTGCTGAGGCGCGGGGGGAGGGGGGTGGTTGGCGCGGGTGGAAGCGGGAAGAAGCCTGGCGGTGCGGGTGGCGCCGGTGGCCGCTGCGCCGGCGGAGTAGGCGGCGGCGGGGCGCCGCGAGAAGTGCCGGCGGCGAGGGCGGTGTGCTGCACCCGCTTCTTCACCTGTTTCATCCGGCGTTCCTCCAAACGCAGGTATGCAACGAACTTGGGGAAGGAGGGCTCCGGCATCAAGGTGAGGTTGGCCGCGGCGTTGCCGAAGTCCTCATTGAGACCGGCCATGAGCGTGTTGAGGAGGAGATCATTGTCGATCTTGGTGCGGATGTCACGGAGCTCATCGGAGAGCGTCTTGAGGCGTCTGCAGTAATCATCAATGGATTGATCATCTTGATGACAACCAAACAATTCTTGCTGCAGAAAAACGCGACGTTGAAGACGATTGTCGCTGAAGAGTCCGTTGAGCTTCACCCACACGGCGTGCGCATCATCACCATCGCTCACGACTGTGTGAAACAAGTCCTTCGAGATGGTGAGGAAGAACCACCGGATGAGCGTGGCATCGATGGCGGTCCACTCAGAATCATCGCGCATGGCGCGCGAGTCAACGGAGCCGTCGACATGATCCACGAGGTTGTACTCGCGAAACACGAGAGAGAAGTAGGTCTTCCACGCGTAGTACGTGGAGTCGTGTGGATCGAGACGAACGGGAACACATTCGTAGATGTTCAGGTTGCGGATGTCAGTGGGGTCTGGTCTGGCAAAGTGGTTGGTGGCACCGGAGAGGGAGGAGTGGGAGGACATGGTCGTAGAAGGGGAAGCGGCGGCACGGCGGCTGTAGGGAGTATGGGCGGCGGTGCGGCGGCTTTAGGGTTAGGGTTTGTGGTGGGAGAGGAGGGTGACGGCGCGGCTGCAAGGGAGGTGGCAGCGGCGGTGGGAGAGGCAGGTGCGGCGGCGGTGAGAGGCGGCGGCGGTGGTGAGAGGCGGCGGCGGCGGCAAGATGCGGCGGCGGCAGGAGATCGCGGAAGCTTAGGAAGGGATCGACTTGCTATCTGATATCATGTTAGTTGGAAAGAAAGAGATTGCGTGCATCAATGATTTCATTGATCGTGCACTAGGCACATATATAGATACAAGGGGTGCACCGGTTGCCTTGTCTCCCAAGATACTTACAAGTTACACGGGGAGAGAGACGTGACAGGTGCAATACGCCAAACCCAGACCTATATACGTACATGCAATATGTGCATGTTCAACAGCATTGAAGACATGCAGCTGCATTCTAGGGTGGCACTTACAGTTGCATGTCTGATGGCAGACATGCAACCGCCCCCTCCCCCCCCCACACCCACATATACACCCGACAAAAATACCACCGAGTTGCAGTCGCGTTGAAGACATGCAGTTGCAGTCGGGGGCGACATATGCAATTGTGTCCCTAATGGAGACATGCAGCTCCCCCTCACCCGAAAAAATACCATCAAGTTGCAGTCACGTTGAAGGCATGCAGTTGCAATCGGGGTTGACACTTGCAGTTGCATGTCTAGTGGCAGACATGCAACTTCCCCTCCCCCAACGAAACACCAGAGTTGCAATCGCGTTGAAGACACGCAATTGCAGTCATAGGAGACACTTGCAGTTATGTGCCTAGTCCAGATAGGCACCCCCCCCACACACACATACACCCCCGACAAAAATACTACCGAGTTGTAGGCGCGTTAAAGACATGTAGTTGCAGTCAGTGGCAGCGAATGCAAACGTGTCCCTAATGGAGACATGCAACCCCCCTCCCCCGGCAAAAATACCCCTAAGTTGCAGTCGCGTTGAAGACATGTAGTTGTAGCCGGAGGTGACATTTGCAGTTGTGTGTCTGATGGCAGACATGCAGCTGGCCCCATCCCCCCGACAAACAAATACAACCCAGATAAAAATACCACCGAGTTGTAGTCGTGTTGAAGACATGCAGTTGCAGCCGGGGACGACATATGCAATAGTGTCCCTAATGAAGACATGCAACTTCCCCCTCCCAACAAACATACCCTGAAGTTGTAGTCGCGTTGAAGACATGCAGTTGCATTCGAGGGTGACACTTGCAGTTGCATGCCTAATGGCAGACATCCAACCGCGCCCCTCCCCCATACCACATACACCCCCGACAAAAATACTATTGAGTTGCAGTCGCATTGAAGACATGCAGTTGCAGTCGGGGGCGACATATGCAATTGTGTTCCTAATGGAGACATGCAGCTCCCCTCTCCCCCGACAAAAATACCCCAAGTTGCAGTCGCATTGAAGGCATGTAATTGCAGTAGGGGGTGACACTTGCAGTTGCATGTCTAGAGGTAGACATGCAACTTCCCTCCCCTCCCTTCCCCGACAAATATCATTGAGTCACAGTCATGTTGAAGACATGTAGTTGCATTCGGGTGTGATTGTGCAACGGAAGGCAATATAGTTGTTGTTGAACAATTTTTTTTTAAAAGGTAGCATAATTTGTGTCATTAGCAAGAAAAATGTAAAGAAAACAATGAAAATAAAAATATGTGAAATTAAAGAAAAATCAATATAAGTTATTAGGTGAAAATACAACTTGACAAGGAGAAAATGATAAACTAATGATATAGTGAAACGACGTCACAAACTAATTGATAGAACGGTAGCAAGCAAAACGTATTCCGATGGCACCATGCAAAATTTTTATAGAACTGCTACACTAAGAAAATAATCACCGAAAAAAACTGTGTGACGAGTTTGAAAAAAACACCCCTAACTAGAAGGAAAAAAAATAGGCCAGTACTAGGCGCCGGCGCGCCGGTCCAACTTTGGGCCGGTCAGCGCCCGAACGTCTGATCTGGCAGCATACGGCCGTTGATTTGTTCTTCGTCGCACAGAACAACTAGCGATTCGCACGTGCACAACCTCCATCTCACCCACGTACGGCATGGTCACCGCCCCCGGTGTCCTCCGCGTCCGTCGTCGTCGCCATCAGACGCAGCTTGCTGCCCCTCGCCGCAGCTCGCCGTCGCCGTCATCACATGCCCATCCCAATCTCACCGTCCGACGCCACCCACTTTGCCGGATGCAGCTCCATGAAAACCTGATGCAGCTTGCGGCCAAAGCTGGTTTCAGCAACTCATGGACCCCATCAAAGCACGGAATCGCCGCCTCCAGCTCGCCGTCGTTGTCGATTTGCAGCACTGCGTTCCAGCAAAAAACAAATCTGAGCAAACTAAGAAAACAAATAAAGTCAGTTGAAGCAAAAAACTTTAGCTGGTTCCAGCAAAAAAATTGCCGGTTCCAGCAAAACCATGGATCTTCATCGCCGAGACGGAGCAAAATTTCTGGTTGGTCGTAGCAAAAACAAAAGCCGGTTCTAGCAAACTCACCACCATGGTTGTAGCACTCCGCCGACATGGTCTCCATCGCCAGCACGGTGACCCACCAGGTTGAAGCTCGCCGTTGGGTCGCTTGCAGCTTGCTGGACACCGGTTGTAGCACTGCCTATGCCAGTTGCAGCTTGCCATTGTCAGGTTGTAGCACCGCCCCATGTCTGTCGCAGCTTGCCGGCCAGCGGTTGTACCTTGCCGGTGTGACGATTGCAGCTCGCCGGGCCATCAGATGTAGCACCCGTCCGTGCTGGTTGCAGCTTGTCGGCGTGAGGTTGTAGCACCTGCACCATTGCTGGGTTGTAGCTTGCCGGCCCCCGGATGTAGCACCCGCTCGTGCCGGTTGCAGCTCGCCGGCGTGAGGTTGTAGCAACCGCCCCTGCCGGTTGTAGCATCGCCGCCGGGGAGACCCAGCATCGCAGCGGCCGCTCCCAGTATCCACGCCCGCGGGGGTCGTCGCATCCGGGGACGGCGCTTCCAGCATCAACGCCGGCGAGTCGCAGCATCCCGGCTCGGCAACCCCTCGTGTCTCTGTACCGGCTTGCGGCGGCAGGTAGCTGTGGCCGGGCGCGTGCAGCAGTAGCGCCGCAACCTTGCGCGCGTGACGGGATGGTGGGTGAGGGGATAAGGCGAGGTGCGAGTGGAGAAGACGAGTAGGAGAAGAAAAGTCCATCGAACAGATAAAGTTGGGTCAAGAGCGGTGCGTGGGCCCGAGAAAAAGGTGGATCCGACGTGTTCAATCCATATCGATCGTACGCGTAGCACGAGTCCGGCTGAAACTTCAGCAGGCCTGCCGGCAGGGAACGTTTCCCAAAAAAATACCAAACCCAAAACACATAATAAATTAAAAAGAAAAAAAAATATAGAAAAAAGGGAAAGAATGGAGAAAAAAGAATAAAACAGGACAAAAATACGCGCATAGCAAAAGAAAAGAAAAAACAAAGCAGTCCACGTGTTACCGGCAAAGACACCAAAGAAAAGGAAAAAAGGCCGTTGCTGAAACAAAAAGACAATGATACCAAGGCCCAGCCAGCTTCGCATATACAATACAAAAGAAAGCCTGATGAACTGGGCCGCTTCGAACCGTGCTCCTGTAAAGAAGCAATCTGGCTCGACTAGCACGAATCTTGACACATATATTGATCCAACGGCTGAAACACTTGACTGAGACTTCGCTAAATCTCAGTCGACTGAGATTTAGCAGTCCCCATAACTAATTGCTGTCTAATTTTTACATGAATTTGGCTCAAGAAATAGATAGAATTACTGTTTACATGAATTTGACTCAAGAAGAAAATACTACTGCCATAATAATAACTAAATATAAGCGGTATCAAATTAGCTGGAATGCAGGTCCGACGAAAATTTCTTTGGGTCATGTTTACTTTAGGAAATGGCATCTACAAAGTGAAACTGCCTGACATTTCATGCTTGCACACACATCAACTATTTCACATATTATCACACATTATTGATTCCTTTGAGTTGTTGTGGAATACATTTTCTGTTTTAATATTTCCCCGTTCCCTATTCCGAAACAAATTCTGTGGTGTGGTGCAGATTGATTCTGACAAAACTGTTGTTGTCGCCTTTAAGCATAATGACAAGTTACATGAAAACTGGGAATGTGGTTTCCAGGTTAGTATTGAATTACAGTGGATGTTTCTTTTATTTGTTATACATTTGTCCTTCTCTCAGTGCTTAAAGTACTACACTATGATCGTAAATAGTCGAGAATGCACCCTCGGATAAAATGCTCAGCTCCGCAAATTATGTCTTGGGCCAGAAAACACGAGATTTTTTCTTCTTCGAAATGGAGTCAAATGATTTGCATCATCCATTGACTAAGAAGAGAGTTGCACAGTTAATTAACAGGAAACCGGATGAAAACCGTCACAATTCGCTGAGCAGCACACACAAGATACCCCACACACACCACTGGGAAGAAAACATCGTCAATGTAGTGCATTGGCATCATCATCATCACTTCTCCCCTGAGCAAGTGCCATCGTCATCACTTCTCCCCGAGCAAGCGACTCCGACTTCGCGGCATACAACCGTCGACCCAGCCCACACAGTAAGGCCGTGCGAAGCCACGTGAAGATCCATGCCAACCACTCAGCCACCCGCGACGGGGACATCAAACTCCAATTCTGACAGAGATCTACGAAGGAAAACAATGCAAGGCTGGCGCTGCGGAAAATCACCAAACGTACCACCTGTTGCCCGTCATCATCGCCAACCGGACTCCGCCACCGCAGCTCCGACTTCACAGCAACAAACAACCTAATCCCGCGGACACACCGGAGAAGGCCCGACTATCGCAGCCATTGCCGCAACCCCGACATCGCTCACCCCCGTCGTCGTCACCATTGAACCCTCGACACCATCACCACCGACTTGGATCGGCCACCGCCGCGACGACCCCCACCATCCTCATGCATGCACCGTTTCCTCCAACCAGTGACCACTCCAAGAACGACGGAGAACTCCACCGTCATCCAATCCCGAGGAGATATGAGGCCCGACCTGTAAGTCCTCTAACATAATGCGACAAGTTGAGCCTGAACTGGCAAACCGAAGTCACTTCTGAAAGCAACGGATCGAGCAACTAGCATGAAAGGCGTTGTGTGCTAGCACGTATGTTTTCTTGCTCGTTTCGATTGTTTCTACATGCAGCTTAATCCCAATCACATCCTGACCCCGGAATGGTCCATGTGGAGAGCGAGCACCATGCCTCGACGATGTCTCCAAGAAGAAGAGGCGCCCGAAGGCGTCGCCGTTGCGTGCCTCGGCCAACAGCCAAGGGCAAAGCTTGGTGTTGTCTCGCCCTCCGCCCACCCGAGCCACGAGACCGTCCGGACCACCAAACTGCCCTGTGCCACCCCCATCTATGAGCCGCAATCGACCACCACCGCACTGGTTATCTGTTCTGAAATATCGTCCAGGGCAGTGCTATTTTTGTACGTTTGGGCCTCCCCAAACATAAATCAAGTCAGCTTCCTTGAGAGCAGAATGTTCCTTCATGCTTGTGTCAGTGCAGAATGCTTTACTCTGTGTTATATTTAGAGAAAAGTATGTTTTTGTCCCCCAAGTTCCCCAAAAGTATAGACTTGGTCCCTTAAGATTTTTTGGTAGACATTTGGTCCTTCAAGTCTCAACACCGGATAAGTTTCGTCCAAAACCAGATTTTGACCATATTGACCGGGTTTGACCACGTTGACCGGGTTTGACCGGTGAACAGTAAATTCGAAAAAGCAGCAAAAAAAACAAAAAATCTGAAATTTTGTGGCAACCAAGATGCTTGGGTGCGTTAGGTGCGTGAAAATTTGTGTGGTGTTTCGACATTCGAGGAGATCGTGGCCAAAAAAACAAATTTTGGCTCACAAATAAAGCCAATTTTTATGCTAGAGCTACTCGGATGTTATTTGAACACAAAAATTTACACGCACCTAGCGCTCCCAAGCATCTTGGTTGTCACAAAAATTCAGAGTTTTTTTTATTTCGTTTGCTATTTTTTTTTGAATTTACTGTTAATTGGTCAAACCTGGTCAAACCCGGTCAACGTGCTCAAAATCTGGTTTTGGACCAAACTTATCCGGTTTTGAAACTTTTTTACGAATACGCAAAGCTTGCGTATCTTTCATTGATAGAAGGAGTTGAAATGAGAATACAGAGGGGGTACAACGCATGGCACAACCAAGGATGTCGGTAACATGGTGCCCGAAGCAGAGAGACATGGAATGCTCAGCCCAAACAGGAGCTACAACACAGCGCTAAACTACCCAGACCAAGAGAAACAACCCAAACTAAGACAATGCCCTAACACTCGGAATCTAGTACCAGACACGGCACGAGCCAGCAAGACGACGCCTTCATGAAGGGGAACGACGCTGTGACGCCGCCGCCGTCCGATCCAAGGAACTGGATCTGGGGTTTCCCCCGGCGCTCGAAGAGGGGCTCGGAGAATAAGCCATGGCAGCGCCTCCAGGAAGGGTACGGCACCCGCAGGTGTCGCCGCTGCCAACATCAAGCGGGGACTTCGCCCTGGCCAATGTCCGAACAATCCCAAAGCCGTCGGGACTGGATCCGAAGACATGAACATGTCGAAAGCTGGAGCCGCCATCGCCTGAAGGGGAGTATGCCACCGGAAGCGCAAGCATTGGACCTGGCGGGGGAGGGGCGAGGCAAGGGGTGGCGGTCAAGGTCGAAGAGGCGACGACAAGATGAAGAGGAACCAACACACGGGATGCGACGGCAACCGGCATGTCGACGAGCCAGGATCCGGAGAACGCAGACCTGGATCGACGAAGCCGGAGCCGCCAAACCACCGGCAAACCCAGGAAGCCGGAAAGAGCGCAGCTTCCAGAGAACCGGGGCCAAAGCCGCTACGGGAGGAACGCCGGCGAGCTGGACCCTGGAAAACGCAGGTTCGAAGCCAACCGGGACCGCAACGGGAAGGGCGAAATCCACCGTGTGCAGGCCGCCACATCGAAGACAAGAAGAACCACACCACCACCGAGCAGAACGGCTGCAGGCCCACGTGGATCCAGAACGGGGCCACCTGCAGCACCAACGACGGAGGACCCAACAGCGGGAGCCGCACCGCGCATGGCCACGGCTGATGTCTACTACGCAACTTTTATTCTTGTAGACGTTGTTGGGCCTCCAAGTGTAGAGTTTTGTAGGACAGTAGCAAATTTCCCTCAAGTGGATGACCTAAAGTTTATCAATCCGTGGGAGGTGTAGGATGAAGATGGTCTCTCTCAAACAACCCTGCAATCAAATACAAGAAATCTCTTGTGTCCCCAACACACCCAATACAATGGTAAATTGTATAGGTGCACTAGTTCGGCGAAGAGATGGTGATACAAGTGTAGTATGGATAGTAGATATAAGTTTTTGTAATCTGAAAATATAAAAACAGCAAGGTAGCAAGTAACAAAAGTGAGCAAAAACGGTATTGCAATGCTTGAAAACAAGGCCTAGGGTTCATACTTTCACTAGTGCAATCTCTCAACAGTGCTAACATAATTGAATCATATAACAA
Organism: Elymus sibiricus; assembly: GCA_039707655.1. NCBI lineage: Eukaryota > Viridiplantae > Streptophyta > Magnoliopsida > Poales > Poaceae > Elymus > Elymus sibiricus. The sequence continues at coordinate 2,055,157 of CM077672.1, forward strand.
TCCCTCAACGTGCGATAAAGAATCACTCCAAAGTTTCTATCGGAGAACGTAGGACGAAAACGTGTATCAACCTATGTGCTTAGATCACCCCAATGTCACCACGGGAATCCGCAAGTTGAATACCAAAACATACATCAAGTGAATCAATAGAATACCCCATTGTCACCACGGGTATCCACATGCAAGACATACATCAAGTGATCTCAAATCCAATATTCAATCCAACATAACGAAACCTCAAAGAGCAAGACTCAATTCATCACAACAAGATAGAGAAAGGGTAGAAACACCATATGATCCAACTATATTAACAAAGCTCGCGATACATCAAGATCGTGCCAAATCAAGAACACGAGAGAGAGAGAGAGAGAGAGAGAGAGAGATCAAACACATAGCTACTTGTACATACCCTCAGCCCCGAGGGTGAACTACTCCCTCCTCGTCATGGAGACCGCCGGGATGATGAAGATGACCTCTGGTGATGATTCCCCCCTCAAGTAGGGTGCGGGAACAAGGCTCCAGATGGTATTTCTTCGGTACAGAGGCGTGCGGCGGCGGCGTCAAAGTTCTAGGTTTATTTCTGGGGGTTTCTCTATTTATAGGATTTTTCAGCGTTGGAATCACGCAAAAAGGAGCTATGAGGGCCCCACAAGGCAGCACGGTGCGACCCCCCCAGGCCGCACCGTGATGCCTTGTGAGCTCCTCGTGAGGCTTCTGGTCCTTCCACGAAGCTTCGGGGGTCTCTTTTGGTCCAAAAAAAATCGTCAAAAAGTTTCGTCCAATTCCGAGAACTTTTATTTCTGCACAAAAAAACAACACCACGGTAGTTCTGCTGAAAACAGCGCCAGTCCGGGTTAGTTCTAATCAAATCATACCAAAACCATATAAAATTGTTATAAACATGGCATGAATACTTCATAAATTATAGATACGTTGGAGACGTATCAGCATCCCCAAGCTTAATTCCTGCTCGTCCTCGAGTAGGTAAATGATAAAAGAAATAATTTATGAAGTGTGAATGCTAGCATAGTGCACAAGTTTGATCAATGATAATTTCAATCACTTTTCCTAACATCATAACAACAACTCTTTCTCATAAAACTCGTCATGATAAAGTAGCAATCAATTCACATGTTATGGTTCAAAGAATGCATTCTCTTGAAACTTAACAACCTATGTTCTTAGTCACCAAACAATTGCAATTCAACTTATCTTCAACAAAGTCTAAGTAAGAGCTTCACATACTCAATTATCATATAGTATTCTATGATTGCTAGTACTCAAAGCATATTTTTAGAACAAATGGCATCCATCGAACACAGAGAAAGATAGGGGCTTAATGTTTCGCCTCCCAACTCATTTATCATAGAGATAATTGTCAACAATAATAAATCATGATCAAATATATTTGAATGGATATATGTGCCTGGATCTATCCCCACCACATGATGCTTGCCAACTATAGAATAGGTTGGAATAAGAAGTTGACTCAACAAAATAAATAACATGAAAGTAAATAGCATAAAAGTAACTGGAATGTCCCTTCGTAGAGGGAAGCAGGGATTTGCAGAGGTGCCAGAGCTCATAGCTTAAAACAGAGATGAATACATTTTGAGTGGTGTGCCTTTCCTGTCAACGTCACGATCGAGAGTTCTCAATATCTTCCATGCTAAACACATTATAGGCGGTTCCCAAGCGGAAAGGTAAAGTTTACTCCCCCTCAACCATTCAAACACAAGCCATGGCTAGCCGAATCCTCGGGTGCCCTCCATACAATCAACTTTCCGGGGGAGTTTGTTTAATTATTTTGTTTTGCGGGACTAGGCATCCCAATTTCCGCCCTCTCTCGTGCAATGACAAGTGAATAAACACTCATCATGAGAATAACTCGCTTAACATGGAAGATACTGACCACCCACTGCCGCTTCATGAGCGGTACGGGCACACAAAACAGATGCTTATTTGAATGATTAGAGGTGGCACATGCAAATTTACTTGGAACGGCAGGGTAATACCGTATATAGGTAGGTATGGTGGACACTCATGGAAGAAACTTGGCTCAAGGATTTTGGATGCACAAGCAGTATTCTCGCTTAGTACAGAAATTTTGGCTAGCAAAATATTCTAAACAAGCACCACATGTTGGAGGATCCATAACAATATAGCTTCGATGCAAATATACCCAAACATAACTCATTATGTTGTCTTCCTTGTCCAACTTCAACTAATTTGCTCAAGTTTGAAAATAATTAATGGGTATTCACAATCATAAAAGATGTCCAAGATAACATATTTGTATGTGAAATTTCTCTTCCATATACTAATTATTCATGAATTGCTTGTATGACCAATATTATGATTGTCAAATTTCAATAGATTTTACTTTCTAAACCCAATGTGAAATATTACTAAGCATATGGAACATGGATAATTTCAGATTTATGATATTCAATTCATTCAACAATTCATTCTTAGGATATAAATGAAGCACAAGAATGAATGACAAACTACTCCAACAGATATAAGTGAAGATCAATGAGTAGTCAAACAATTAAGTAGATATGTGAAGACTCTCTCCAAATAAAGATTTCAGATCTTGATAATTTTATTAAAACAGCAAACAAAATAAAAATGAAAGTACACTCGAAGAATAGCACATATCATGTGAACAAGTAAAAACTTAGGCTAACCGAAAGGTGTTGATGAAGAAAGGTGGGATGCCCACCGGAGCATCCCCAAGCTTAGTTGCTTGAGACTTCTTGGAATGTTATCTTGGGGTGCCTTGGGCATCCCCAAGCTTGAGCTCTTGTGTCTCCTTAATTCCTCTCATATCATGGCTTCTCCTAAATCTTAAAAACTTCATCCACACAAAACTCAACAAGAACTCGTGAGATAAGTTAGTATAAATCCACTCAAAACCTTAACATTCTCTACTGTAAAAAATCAAAAAATATATATATTTAAACATTGCATACTAAATGCCTCTGCATATTTAATACTCCTATCCACAAATAGAAACATTAAACAAGTAACATATGCAAACAATGCAACTATAACAGCAATCTGCCAAAACAGAACAGTCTGTAAAGGGAGAATAAGAATTCATATTTCCCTAACTCCTAAAATTGTGAAAAATTACCACGTGACAGAGAACTCATGCGCGCTTACTGTGTAAAAATTTCAGATTTTTATCGTGTTCTGACTATTCAGGAATATTCTGGACATAACAGAAAACTTTTTGTTTTCAAACAGCAACACATAAACTTGCAAACTGAGCATGGTAAAGGCTATCATTGGCATTTTATTTAACTAAAAGATAGAAAACATGATTATTGATAACAGCAAGCAAATATCAACAAAATAAAATGAAGCTCCAAGAAAAACACATATTATGTGACGAATAAAAATATAGCTCCAAGTAAGGTTACCGATAAGTTGAAGACGAAAGAGGGGATGCCTTCTGGGGCATCCCCAAGCTTAGACGCTTGAGTCTTCCTTGAATATTACATTGGGATGCCTTGGGCATCCCCAAGCTTAGGGCCTTGCCACTCCTTATTCTCCACATATCGATATCTCACCCAAAACTTGAAAACTTCAATCACACAAAACTTAACGAAACTTGTGAGATGGGTTAGTATGATAAAAATAAATCATCCACTTAGGTACTGTCAAGACAAGATTCATAATTGTTCTCACATAATTCCTACTGTATTCTATCATTTCCACAATTTATATTACTCAATATAAGCTATGGAAACAATAAAACAAGCAAACTATGCACTAAAAACAGAATCTGTCAAAAACAGAACAGCATGTAGTAAGCGATTTAAAAACTATATTTATGTACCTCCAAAAATTCTGAAAAATTAGGACAACATAAAAACTTTGTGATCCAATACTCTGTAAAAATTTCAGAATTTTTTCACGCTCCAGTACTGAATAGAAATTCCAGCACTGGACGCAAAAGTTTCTGTTTTTGCACAGAATCAAATCAACAAGCATCCACACTTTCCCAAAGGCTTTACTTGGCACATTATTGAAAGAAAACATATAAAACATGATTACTACACTATATTAATCATGTTAACACACAAAAATAGTAGGGGTAAATATTGGGTTGTTTCCCAACAAGCGCTTTTCTTCAATGCCTTTTAGCTAGGCATGATGATTTTAATGATGCTCACATAAGAATAAATAATTGAAACATAAATAGAGCATAATGAAACATATGGCAAGCATATTTAAGCCTAAACCACTTCCTATGCATAGGGATTTTGTGATAAAATAATTTATGGGAGAAAAAATCAACTAGCATAGGAAGGCAAAACAAGTATAACTTCAAAACTTACAACACATAGAGAGGAAACTTCATATTATTGCAACACCTACAAGCATATGATCCTCTCTCATAATAATTTTCAGTAGCATTATGAATGAATTCAACAATATAGATATCACATAAAGCATTCTTTTCATGACTTACAAGCATAGAATTTTTATTACTCTCCACATAAGTAAATTTGTTCTCATTCATAATAGTGGGAATATCATATGAGACTCGAATACTATAAATTGTTTCCACGTTAAAAGAGTAATGTTCAGTAAAAGGGTATTCATAATTATGACAAGTTTTATAATACTAATCATCACTACTTTTCATAACATAAGTATCATCACAATAATCATCATAAGTAGCAACTTTGTTCTCATCATAATCAATTGAAACCTCTTCCAAAGTAGTGGATTCAACATTAAATAAAGTCATGACCTCTCCAAATCCACTTTTATCATTATAATAAGATTCAACACCCTCCAAAATAGTGGGATAATTATTATCTAAAGTTGACACTCTTCCAAACCCAATTTCATCAATATAATCATCATAAATAGGAGGCATACTTTCATCATAATAAATTTTCTCATCAAAAGTAGGGGGAATAAAAAGATCATCTTCATTAGGCATATCATCCCCAAGCTTAGGATAAACATTATTTGTAGCAAATAAATTCTCAAACATGTCATTCCAATCAAACATAGCATCCCCAAGCTTGTGGGTTTGCATATCATTAGCATATTCACTCTTATCATTACTAGTATGAATAGCACCAATAGTATAGCAATTACTATCATCATAATTTTCCAAGTTGGTGCCAAAAAGATTCTCAAGATTATAAGAAGTGTCACTATCTTCCCAATTATAATTATCAAAACAAGTAATAGGCATAACAAAATCATCCTCAATAGTTCCTTCGGACATCGTACCATAGGACCAAAAAACAATATCATCATCAAGTGCATCATCTTCCACAATTATTTTTGATTCATTCTCATGAGGTGCAATAATAATAGGAGCAACATTATTTGGGAGAGATACCTTTTTACCTTTGCTTCTCCTTCTTTTCTTATTTTTCTTCTTCACCACATTAAGTGTGGGTTCAACCAATTTTTCCGACCTTCTTATTGAAGAGATTGGTTGGGTAGGAAGCTCCTCCTCGTCACCTGATTCATCATGAGAAACAATAGGAGGGTATTGGGAAACCTTTTCCCTTTCATTAGTATTCTCTTCATATTCCATTGGTTTTCCCGTCTTTATATAATTGGCAAGATAAACATTCCCATTGCAATTTACCGCACAATACATATAAATTTCCCTTAGATCAAGCTCAAAAGTTTTCGAGGGAATTAATAATTCAATCCAATTATTTTTATTTGCCACTTCTTCATACCCCAAAAATAGAGTAATTTCATTATAATGCTCAAGGGTGATCATATCATCACAATATTTGTACGCAATTCGATAATAAAATTGTATGCATTGAAAATTAAGATGACCACCTTCATTGAAAAGTTCACAAGTAATGGGAAGAATGGAACATAATTCTCTAGCATAACCATCTAATATCTTAAGCAACCATTGGGTTCTTTGATATTTATGCTTCTTACAAAATCTATCATCCCTTATTGGCATGTTTTCACAAGATCTATACTCACCACAATAATTGACATGCTTATAAGAAACCTTTTTATCATGACCAGTACAATCATCATTAGTATCATGGATATTCATAGAAAGCATACTAACAACATTGCACTCATGCTCATCATTCAAAGGACTCACATTAAACATTTTATTAAATTCTTCCTCTAGCAATTGAGCACAATTTTCCGATCCATCATTTTCAAGAAAGACATTATATAGATGAAGTATTTGAGGCAACCTCAATTCCATTTTTTGTAGTTTTCTTTAATAAACCAAACTAGTGATAAAACAAGAAACTAAAAGATTCAATTGCAAGATCTAAAGATATACCTTCAAGCACTCACCTCCCCGGCAACGGCGCCAGAAAAGAGCTTGATGTCTACTACGCAACTTTTATTCTTGTAGACGTTGTTGGGCCTCCAAGTGCAGAGTTTTGTAGGACAGTAGCAAATTTCCCTCAAGTGCATGACCTAGGGTTTATCAATCCGTGGGAGGTGTAGGATGAAGATGGTCTCTTTCAAACAACCCTGCAATCAAATACAAGAAATCTCTTGTGTCCCCAACACACCCAATATAATGGTAAATTGTATAGGTGCACTAGTTCGGCGAAGAGATGGTGATACAAGTGTAGTATGGATAGTAGATATATGTTTTTGTAATCTGAAAATATAAAAACAGCAAGGTAGCAAGTAACAAAAGTGAGCAAAAACGGTATTGCAATGCTTGAAAACAAGGCCTAGGGTTCATACTTTCACTAGTGCAATCTCTTAACAGTGCTAACATAATTGAATCATATAACAATCCCTCAACGTGCGATAAAGAATCACTCCAAAGTTTCTATCAGAGAACGTAGGACGAAAACGTGTATCAACCTATGTGCTTAGATTACCCCAATGTCACCACGGGAATCCGCAAGTTGAATACCAAAACATACATCAAGTGAATCAATATAATACCCCATTGTCACCACGGGTATCCACATGCAAGACATACATCAAGTGATCTCAAATCCAATATTCAATCCAACATAACGAAACCTCAAAGAGCAAGACTCAATTCATCACAACAAGATAGAGAGAGGGAAGAAACACCATATGATCCAACTATATTAACAAAGCTCGCGATACATCAATGTCGTGCCAAATCAAGAACACGAGAGAGAGAGAGATCAAACACATAGCTACTTGTACATACCCTCTGCCCCGAGGGTGAACTACTCCCTCCTCGTCATGGAGACCGCCGGGATGATGAAGATGGCCTCCGGTGATGATTCCCCCCTCCGACAGGGTGCCGGAACAGGGCTCCAGATGGTATTTCTTCGGTACAGAGGCGTGCGGCGGCGGCATCGAAGTTCTAGGTTTATTTCTAGGGGTTTCTCTATTTATAGGATTTTTCAGCGTTGGAATCACGCAAAAAGGAGCTACGAGGGCCCCACAAGGCAGCACGGCATGACCCCCCCAGGCCGCGCCGTGATGCCTTGTGAGCTCCTCGTGAGGCTTCTGGTCCTTCCATGAAGCTTCGGTGGTCTCTTTTGGTCCCAAAAAAATTGTCAAAAAGTTTCGTCCAATTCCGAGAACTTTTATTTCTGCACAAAAAAAAAACACCACGGTAGTTCTGCTGATAACAACGTCAGTCCGGGTTAGTTCTAATCAAATCATACCAAAACCATATAAAATTGTTATAAACATGGCATGAATACTTCATAAATTATAGATACGTTGGAGACGTATCAACGGCCGGCCCGTGTGCACGCGCTGGAGAAGAGGGCACCCACGCGCAGCCACGCACAGCCAGCGCGCCACGTTCGCACCCGCAAAATGCCTCCGCCGTGGCCCCCAAGGCCAGATCCGTCGAGCTCGCACTAGTAGCCAGGGAGAGGATGCCGCCGGTGACAGGATAGCCAGCCGGAGAGGGGTGGCGCCGCCGCGCGAAGAGGAGCACCGCCGCGGAACCGCCCCGCGCCGACGGGAGGCCAGGCCACATGAGGTAGGAACGCCCCGCCGCCGCCCTCCTTGGGCACGCACGGTCTTCACCGGCATCCCCTCTAGCGGCGGGGAAGCGAGGAGCTGTGGATCTAGGGCAAGGCCGGCGGTGTCGTGGGTATAAGCCTGACAGTAGTGTATAGGGGTACGGATTAGAGGGCAGAGCCTAGCTATGGCGCAGTTGTTACACTCGGATTTACGAGTTCAGGCCCCTCAGCGGTGGAGGTAATAGCCCTACATCTCGGTGCTCTGGAGCTTGATTCACTTGAGTGTATGGATTACAAAGGATTGCGAACCCTTGTTATGGAGCTAGGGTGCGGCTTATATAGAGTTCGCCATGCCCACATGAATGCCGCCATAACCACGGGTTAAAGAGGGGGTTTAAGGGTGCCAGCCATTGGTAACGGGCGCATTGATTACAATTAATAAGGGCGGGCACACGTCCTGACCGTTGTGTTCCTGGAGTCTCCTGGTCTTCCCTGGTCGAGTGACTGTCAGGTACCCCGAGTGAAATAAGCCGGTTGAGTGAATTGCTGCCTCCCGAGTGGTTCATTGAACTCCGAGTGAATGTCAGGTTGCAGAACTCCTGACTGCTGGTCTGGCCCTGGGGCCCAGTATAAGGTGTGTGGCATCCTAGGGTAGGGTCTGCAGGTCAGGCCTGTTACCCTATCCCTAGTATATGTCCTCGTCATTAGCCCCCGAATCGGTCGAGGTTAAGCGGGTCGAGTCAAGGCTAATTCCCAGGTGAGTTGAGTGCTACAGGAGCACTCAAGAACTCCTACTGGTCATTAGACGGCCTTGTCTTCGTGCGGCACCTTGACAGATTCTGGACCATATGACGTCCGAGTGAAAGTTTCCATCCGAATGAAATGAGCAATCTCCATCCGAGTGAAATAAGTCATCACGCGTCGGGTGACGGAACGGATCCAAGCATTTATGGAATGTCTTTAAAGGGCGAGCAATCGGATTGCTGGACCCCGGATCTTGCGGGATTTGAAATCAGATACGAGCGTGCGCGAACGGTTGCAGCGCAGCGAGTGGGGAAAGTGGGGCTTAACACCTCGATTTTCGCCCCACTTTTTGCCACGTACTGCTGCATCTCCGCCAGCGAGATTTGAGGAGATCTGCAGGCCCGTGAATTGCTAGAGAGGATTGGGGAGCGGAACGGGCGACGGTATAAGAGGCTGCTGTGTCGGAGAGGGAAAGAGAACAGATCCCCTTTTCTCCAACTCCTCCAGCCGCCCAATCTTCTCTCCAGCACCCCACTCTACGCGAATCCCCCTCGGCGCTGGAAAGCTCTGCGGCGATGGCGAAGGACAAGACGGCGAAGCTGGAGCGGGCGAAGAAGGTGGCGAAGGTGAAGAAGGCGTCGAGCTCCAGGGTCGCGCCCCCGCGGGGGTTCCTGACTGCTGGTCTGGCCCTGGGGCCTAGTATAAGGTGTGTGGCATCCTAGGGTAGGGTCTGCAGGTCAGGTCTGTTACCCTATACCTAGTATATGTACTCGTCATTAGCCCCCGAATCGGTCGAGGTTAAGCGGGTCGAGTCAAGGCGAATTCCCAGGTGAGTTGAGCGCTACAGGAGCGCTCAAGAACTCCTACTGGTCATTAGACGGCCTTGTCTTCGTGCGGCACCTTGACGGATTCTGGACCATATGACGTCCGAGTGAAAGTCTCCATCCGAATGAAATGAGAAATCTCCATCCGAGTGAAATGAGTCATCACGCGTTGGGTGACGGAACGGATCCAAGCATTTATGGAATGTCTTTAAAGGGCGAGCAATCGGATTGCTGGACCCCGGATCTTGCGGGATTTGAAATCAGATACGAGTGTGCGCAAACGGTTGCAGCGCAGCGAGTGGGGAAAGTGGGGTGTAACACCTCGATTTTCGCCCCGCTTTTTGCCACGTACTGCTGCACCTCCGCCAGCGAGATTTGAGGAGATCTGCAGGCCCGTGAATCACTGGAGAGGATTGGGGAGCGGAACGGGCGACGGTATAAGAGGCTGCTGCGTCGGAGAGGGAAAGAGAACAGATCCCCTTTTCTCCAACTCCGCCAGCCACCCAATCTTCTCTCCAGCACCCCACTCTACGCGAATCCCCCTCGGCGCTGGAGAGCTCTGCGGCGATGACGAAGGACAAGACGGCGAAGCTGGAGCGGGCGAAGAAGGTGGCGAAGGTGAAGAAGACGTCGAGCTCCAGGGTCGCGCCCCAGCGCGGGTGGATCCAGGGCGATTGGCTCCCGCCGACCACCACGGTGGACGACATCAGCGGGCTCGTCATGGACGGGCTGGTGCGCGACGGGACCTGGAGGCTGCCAGAGGAGGGGGAGATCGAGCCTACGCCGCGCCCCGGGGAACGCGTGCTCCTCACCACTCATGTGGAGAGAGGTTTCTCCATGCCACCCCACCCTTTCTTCCGCGGTTTCTTGAACTTTTTCGGCGCCCAGCTTCATCATCTTCCTCCGAATGCCATAGTGTATCTAGCTGCGTTCATTTCCACGTGTGAAAATTTCTTAGGCTGCCAGCCGCACTGGGGTCTGTTCAAACACATCTTCACATGTCGCTCTCAGTCGGTTAAAAAGGCTGACCCTGATGGAGAGAGGACCCACGTGACCCAGATGTGCGGCGGCTTAGGTGTCCAGATGAGGGGTAAGAGTGCATTCCCCACCATGTCTTTCCCTGATTCGGTTAGAGGTTGGCAGTCGACCTGGTTCTACTGCAACGACCTTCCTTGCACCGGTTCGTCGACTAGTCTTCCTCCCTACACATCTGAGAGAGTCAAGACTCCTCCCTCGCTGGCGATTGCTAAGGAGGAGAAGACTGAAGTGGGGATGTTGGTGAGTGCCGTGGTCGGTCTGATTCAGGGCGGAGTGACGGGCCTGGATCTTCTGGAGGTCTTCCTCAGTCGGCGGATCCAGCCGCTGCAGGAGCGGGCTCACCCCATGTGGCACTACACCGGAGCCAATGACCCGACCCGAGTGCAACCGGAGGATGTTGATGAGGAAACGGTGGAACAGTGGATCAGATGCATCACTGGCGCACGCGACAATCCGCGAGGGTCGAGACGGATCCCGCCCTACGACGACGCGCATCAACCGTCAGAGGTAAGACGCGCATTTCCGATTGATTATTTATGCGCAAATTATCTGAGTGGACTGAATGATCTGAGTGAACTGATTGAACTGGCTCTCTCTGTTCTTCGTGTCTTGCAGGATTTCCAGAAGATGCTCTCGCCTGTGCCGAATGGAGAACACCTTGTCTGGGACGTGGAGAGCGATCACGGCAGTGTCGAGGGCAGCTATGTGGAGGATAGCGAGGAGGAAAGCGACGGCTCGGAAGGGAGCGACGAGGTCGAGTCTTCCCACTCTCCAGAGTTGCGCTCTGAGCGCCGCTCTAAGCAGACTCATGATCCGAGTGCCGGCTCGAAGAAGACGGTGGCCCCGAGTGCTAAGGCTCCGAAGTGCACTCGGACATCGACGCCGGAGCCGACAGAGAAGACCGCCAAGCAGCTCAAGGTCGCTTCTCCCAAGCCTCGGAAGGCCCTACCTAGGATCAAGGTCACCGTGCCTGTCGCCTCAACGTGAGTGATACGCCTTTCCTTTCTGTCTTTGTAAACTTTTGGACTTTCCTAACCGAGTGAAACTTATGAACCAGAGCTGCAACCTCGATGACGTCTCCCATGCAGATCGACGGAGACCGCATCAAAGCCGAGTCGGCAGACGCGGCCACTTCTCAGAAAGGTAGCAATGATTTCATTTTTACTTCGATCTGTGATCCGACTGAAATGTCTCCATCCGACTGAATTGTGTACTGCGACTGATTGTGTCGAGTGAATGTAGCGCTTGCAGAGATCATCCACGTCGCGGACGATGATGAAGGGCCGCCACGGAAGGACACCAAGAAGGGGACCACAGTTCCGACTGCCTCTCAGACCACCAGACAGAAAGCACCGTGATACGTCTCCAACGTATCTATAACTTTTGATTGTTCCATGCTGTTATATTATCAATCTTGGATGTTTTTATATGCATTTACATCAATTATATATCATTTTTGGAGACTAACCTATTAACTTAGTGCCCAGTGCCAGTTGCTGTTTTCTGCCCTGTTTTTGTTTTACAGAAAATTAATACCAAACGAAGTCCAAATGCCACGAAACTTTTTGGAGATTTTTTTCTGGACAAGATAAACACTAGAAGCTTCAGGAGAAGACCAGACGCCAGAGGAGGTGGCCACGAGCCACCAGGGCGCGCCTGGGGGGGGGGGGGTGGGCAGGCGCGCCCTGGTGCCTCGTGGGCCCACCTCAGCTCCGTTTGACCTAATTCCACCACTATAAATTCATGAAAAATAGGAAACCCTCAGGCGAGTCCACGAAATACTTTTTCCACCACCGCAGGTTTCTGTTCTCGAGAGATCCCATCTGGAGGCCTTCTCCGATACTCCACCGGAGGGGGAATCGATCACGGAGGGGCTCTACATCAACCTTGCTGCCCTTCCGATGATGCATGAGTAGTTTACCACAGACCTTTAGGTCCATAGGCAGTAGCTAGATGGCTTCTTATCTCTTTTTGATCTTCAATACAATGTTCTCCTCGATGTTCTTGGAGTTCTATCCGATGTAATCACTTTTTGCGATGTGTTTGTTGGGATCCGATGAATTGTGAGTTTATGATCAGATTATCCATGAATATTATTTGAGTCTTCTCTGATCTCTTTTATGCATGATTATTATAGCCTCGTATTTCTTCTCCGATCTGTTGATTTGGTTTGGCCAACTAGATTGATTTATCTTACCATGGGAAGAGGTGCTTTGTAATGGGTTCGATCTTGCGGTGCTCAATCCCAGTGATAGAAAGGGACATGACACGTATGTATCCTTGCTATTAAGGGTAAAAATATGGGGTTTATTCATACGTGAGTTTATCTTGTCTACATCATGTCATTGTTCTTAAGGCGTTACTCCGTTCTTTATGGACTTAATACACTAGATGCATGCTGGATAGCGGTCGATGTGTGGAGTAATAGTAGTAGATGCAGGCAGGAGTCGGTCTACTTGTCTCGGATGTGATGCCTATATACATGATCATTGCCTTGGATATCGTCATGATTATTTGCTTTTCTATCAATTGCCCAACAGTAATTTGTCTACCCACCGTATGCTAATTTCTTGAGAGAAGCCTCTAGTGAAAACTATGGCCCTCGGGTCTATCTAAATCATATTACAAAAACCCTAAAAATATTGCTGCCATTTTCTTTTATTTTTTTATTTTTTATTTTTATTTCAATCTATCTATCTATCACATACAATTTAATCTTGCAATTGACAGCCGAGGGATTGACAACCCCTCGTTTGCGTTGGGTGCAAGGATTTGTTGTTTGTGTGCAGGTGCTGCTAACGAGGTGTTGCGTGATTCTCCTACTGGTTCGATAACCTTGGTTTCATAACTGAGGGAAATACTTATCTCTACTGTGCTGCATCATCCCTTCCTCTTCGGGGATAATACCAACACAAGCTACAAGTAGCAGGAAGAATTTCTGGCGCCGTTGCCAGGGAGACATCATCAACATCTATCAAGTACCTTTGCATAAACTCTCATCTCCTTGCATTTATTTTATTTGCCTCTCATTTTCATCTCCCCCACTTCTAAAATGTTTTTACAAAAATACAAAAATATTTTCCGTTTGCCTTTTTCTTGTTTGCCTCTTTGATTTGCTCATCTTGTCACCATGATGTCACGCCCAATATGCGATCCTATCCTCGAGGGACTCTAAGGCCCCACCAGGGATAGAAGCGCATATCGAAGACGCTTGCAAGGTGGATATCATTACATCGTACCATGTACATAATAGATGGGGATACAGAGGAATACATACAATCATCACATGAATACATCAATACATCGCAAACATCATACAGAAGAGCAGAATCCGACTACGGATGAAACACAAACGAAAACACGAACGACATCCACCCTGCTAGCCCAGGCTGCCGACCAGGAACCTATCCCAAGATCGACGAAGAAGAAGTAGCAGAAAAAGAACTCCAAAAGCAAACGCGCATCGCTCTAGCGTCAGATCATCACATTACCTGGACCTGCAGCTGTTGTTGTAGTAAACTGTGAGCCACGAAGACTCAGCAATCCCATAACCATGGGTAGCAAGACTATCAAAGCTTAATGGGTATGGAAGGGTAAGGTGGTGAGGTTGCAGCAAGCACTAAGCATTATATGGTGGCTAACTTACGAGTACAAGAATAAGAAGAGTAAACTACGCATAACGGTCGCAAACTAATAATGATCAAGAAGTGATCCTGAACACCTACTTACGAGTCAAACACAACCCCACCGTGTTCTCTTCCCGAACTCCCTCGAAAAGAGACGATCACGGTTACGCACGCGGTTGGTGTATTTTAATTAGAATTAGTGTCAAGTTCTCTACAACCGGAGGTTATAAATATCCAAGTCGCCACATAACCGCGGGCACGGCTTCACGTAAGATTTAACCCTGCAGGGGTGTTCCAACCTGGTCCATCACAAACCAACACAAGCTGCGGTTGAAATACCTCAACCTCGAGATAGCCCGAAGTATCCTCGGAATCCCGGTGCACAAGACATCTCGACAATGGTAACGCAATTCCAGCAAGACCTCCCGGCGTGCCGACACCCTGATAGTAGCCACGCGTATCTCGTCTCAGGCCACGACCGGATAAGCTAAGCGTACGAGTTAAACCAGATCCTCGAGTTTCCCCGTGGCGGCCTCGCACGGTGCTCTAGTTTTGGACCAACACCATCGGCACTGGCCCACCTATATTATGTTGAATTAAGAATCCTCGGGTAGCGCTAACTCCCTATGCAAATTAATTATTTGATTCAGTATTATTATGTTGGCAAATGTTAAAACCAAAGTTGGGCCTTGCTGGAAGCGGTTATTCAAAGCGAACTGTCAAGAGGGTCCCATTCCCCTGAGCATGTTAGGAACGCTAATCAAGGATCATAACACCGGTATTACGGAAACTAGGGCGGCATGAGTGGAACAAAACACCAGGCAAAAGGCCGAGCCTTCCACCCAACACCAAGTATATAGATGCATTAATTAAATAAGAGATGTTGTGATATCCCATGATATCCATGTCCCAACATGGAACAACCTGCAACTGCACCTGCAACTAGCAACGCTATAAGAAAGGGGCTGAGCAAAGCGGTAACATAGCCAAACAACGGTTTGCTGGGTAAGGGTGGTTAGAGGCTGTATCATGGCATATGGGAGGCTGACATATATGTGGTAGGAAGCGCGACATAGCGAAAGCAACGAGACAACTAGCAAGGAAAGATAGTAGAGATATCCAAGGTCATGATCATCTTGCCTGAAATCCCGCTCGGAAGAAGAACGAGTCCATGAAGAAGACGAACCAACGTAGTCGAGCGAATCCTCACAATCGCAACAAAACCGGAACTATCGAGAAGAAGCTCAACCGGAAAGAAGCAAACAACATGGTAAACACACAAGCATAAACATGGCATGATGCACAACCAAGTATGATGCATGACAAGGTTAAATGTAGTTAAACATGGCAAGAGATGAAGCATAAGCAATCCATACAACTAGGCAAGTGTAAATGAGGCCGGAAACACAAATAACAATTCCGGAAAATCCCCATATGCAAATTTCGAAATTGGTACTGATCTGAATTAAACACAATGTTAAAGTTGTTAAAAAGCAAGTTAACATGCACCATGACGATCTACACGTTTTTCTAATCAAGTTACATATGTAGATCATTTAATTCGGAGCTACGGTCTAGAAGATATGAGCTAAACAAGTTTATCATGGCAATAATGCAAAATGCATGCAAACATCAACCACAAGCACTCAAATCAAGGGCGCAACATGAAAATATGAAACTACACACCAATCTAAGCAAGTTTCATATAGAACATGATTAAAACGGAGCAACGGTTCAACAATTACAATCAACACAAGTTATAATAGCAACCTGCCCAAAACAGCAACATGGCACTTTGCAAGCATCAAAAAAGCAAGCTACAGTAACATGATGGGCACAAACTTGATATGCACTTGAAATAGACATGATATACTCCAATTTATCTTAAAGGTTCAGGTTCATAGGCATCAAGGTTAAGTCAATATGATCCATGCAAAATGCAATGTTCTGCTAAACAGGGCATATACATGAGCAGAGTTAATATGATGGCATGTTGGAGGCAAGAAACAAATATGCTACAGTGCAAGAACATGGCATCAAAAGGCACATCATGGTAGTACATAGCATGGAGCTCAAATCATTCAACATGGGCATAAACATAGGAGCAATAGATTAATTACTATGATTTTTACAAAATGGAACATTCTGTTAACATGTTGACAGATTTAACATGATGGCAACTTGAGAACAACAAAGAGACATGCTACATGAGCTTTACATGGCAACCAAAGGCATGGCATCAAAGTAGACATTACATAGACCAAATCACATGAAGGAATCACATGCACATGAGCTCTAGATTAGTGGCAACCATCAAGCAAAGTTGGCAAGTTTTATCACCGACAGTTTTACTTAAAACAGCAACATTGACTAGGCATGTTTACAAGCTCATAGCAGTCACATCACGGCAGATCATGGCATGAAATAAATACTAACAGTAAGAAGACATGAAAATGCTCCAAAATCATGTTGACAAGATGCTCATATGACATTTGCATTAAATCACACAAAAATAACAAAGTGGCAAGTCTTAACAGTTTCTGCAGTTGACAGTATGAAGCACTTTTGCAACAAAGATTATGACATGTAGATGGACCCTAACACGCATGCAACAGCAACCATCATGTAGAGCACAAAGAGTAGATCATTTCACTTATATAGTTCATTCTCATAGGATCAACATGCACAAAGTTACAAGCCTCACAAAATGACCATATGATGCTGGAATTTTCAGAAACTGGGCGCTGGATAGCTATAACACGCACGGGCGAGGGATAGTGGGGCTCGCTCACCTCTGGCCCGTGGGCCAACTGGACAACGGGAAGCGGGACGGCGCGGTGCAGCGAATGGGGAGATCCCGTTTGGATCGGGGGACGGCATGGTCCAGGCGAGGAAGCGGACGCCGGGGTACCGGGACGGATCGGAGCAGGACGATGACGTGCAGGGGCTCCGTTTGGATCAGAGGACGAGGCAGAGCAGGGACGAGGTGGTCCAGATCGGGGTAAGCCATGGCGGCGACAAGGACGATGGCCGGCGAGGCGGGACGGCGCGGAGATGGCATGGGACGAGGCGGATCCACCGCGTGCAGGCTGGATCCCGCCGGATCCGTGGCCGGAGTGGGGCGGCGGCGCGAGCTGCGGGCGGCGCGTAGTGGCGAGGCTCGGGGCGACGGCGGAAGCAGCACGCGAGGCGGCGGCGATGCGTGGTGCGGTGTCGGGGGAAGGCGCGGGGCGGCAAGGAGCTGCGGGCGCGGCGGTTGGGGCTCCGGCGAGGCGGAGGCCGGCGCTGGGCGGCGGCGAGGCAGAATGGCGGCACGGGCGGCTGGGCGCACGCGGACTGCCCCGGGCCCCGATGGGCTCGGGCTGGCCTTCCTCAGGCCCGGGCGGGCCGCGGTGGTTGGGGGGAAGGCAGAGGGCGACGTGGCAGCTCGGGAGAGGCCGCGAGCGGCGGCTGGAGCGCCAAGTGGCGGCGGGGCAGAGGGTCGGCGCGGAAAACGAGGGAGGAGGTGGGAGGCTGCAAAAAATGGAAGGGCGGCCTTCCTTTTATAGCAAGGGGCTAGGGTTAGGAGGGTTTTGGGGTGTTTCGGAGCCCTCCGATCGCGATCGGACGGTCCGGAGTGGAGGGGTTAGCTAGGTGGGCTAGATGGGCTGTATAGAGGGGATTGGGCTAAGAAGAGAGGGAAATGGTGCAGCCCGGCAGGGTTTTCCGAACACCGAAAACGTCCGACGTTTTGATCGGCTATAGTGCCGCTATAGTTAACCGTTGGGGCACCAAACGACCTCCGAATGGGACAAAATTTGGCAGGTGGTCTACCTACAATATAATAAGACCGCACGCCAACTTTCAACTCATTCCGAGAACGTTTTATTCCCACTTATAAAATAGTAATTCGGAGGTGTCGCGGGCGCGTGCGAGTGTGTCGGGACTCAGAACGTACAACAGAAGGAACGGGGAGGGGCCGGCAACTACGAACAGATACAAGTTTTATGAAAAACATGTGGGTGAAATGCACATGATGACATGGCAAGGTGCAATAAGCAAACGAATCACATGGCAACGACGGATATAAATGGAAGGAATCTGGAGCATCGGTCTTGGGGCGTCACAACTCTCCCCCACTAACAAAAGATCTCAACCCGAGATCTTAGGAAGGAACCAGAAGATTGAAGAGGAAGAGGAAAAAGGAAGAGGTAAAACAAAGTTGCTTCTTGGACAAACGAGTGAAACCAACAAACCTCGAAGGTTGCAAAGAGTTGACGAATGGCTTGAGAAACAAGCAAGAATTCGAAACCACTCTGGGTGAAACGAGATAGATAAGGGATGAGAACAAAAAAGAATTTGGGCAGCACTCCGGTAGAAAAGAGAAGCAAAGCTTGATTAGAAGAAAAGGACTTGAAAAGATGACACAACACTCCGGTAAAATGGATAAGCAAGGAAAGAACATGATCTTGACAAAACAAGATGATGGTCGAAGAGAGCAACATCACCATGCCTCCAGAACGAAAGAATAGAAGCTAGATCATTGGAAAGAAAAGAAGGGATAAGCAAATAACAACTTCTACTACAATTGAATTTGAAAAGCATCCTTACAAATAAGGATTGAACGGAGTTGTTGGAAAATCAACAACGAAAAGAATAAGCTTGTTGTGGGCTTATGGAAAACATCTCAAAATTTGAGGTGAAAAACCTGCCACTAACGGAAAGAATTGTTTGCTTGAGATCTTGAAGAGATGAAAACCTCTTTCATCGAGAAGAGAAGGAGAAACTTGGATCATTGATAAGCACCACAATAGCAACATTCCTTAGGGAAGGCTTTAGGTGAAATCTAATCCAAGATACCTCCAAGAAAGAAATTGTTGGGTTGAGAGAACTGATGAACGAAGAGAAAACGATGGTTTTTAAAATATCTCATTCCTGACAACTTGTGAATCATGAAACACGAAGGGACATTGTCAAGAAAGACATAACACCACCTCAAGACAAGGTAGAAAGGATTTGCACATCGGAATGGAAGATAAAACATGCATGAGCTCCTCAAAACAAAACATGTGTTGAACACCATGTTTAATTCAGAGTATAGCTTGGCGGATCTTAAGTTCGGGAGAGAATCAAGACTTGATATAATGCAAGGAAGAAAGAATTTTGAAGAGCACTTCGAGAATGAACGAACTCCTTGATGAACCACCATGAAGAACTCCGATAAACAAAAGGATGATAGAAATGAAGGTTGAAAAGAACAAGATGAGGCCTTGCAATGATTTGGATGGAGCTTCGTGATGAAACAACCAAGAAAACTTGGAACTCCGGAAAATAAAAGATGAAACACTTGGAATCGAGAATTTATTCATCATGAACAAACTCCGGAAGAAGGAATTAAAACACCTCCATGAAACAAGAATAAGAATTATGATATGTCTATCCTTCATCAAAACATTGATGAAAAACAATGGATTTGCATACTACTTATTCTTCTTGAAAAGATTGAAGAGAGATATAGCGCAAACTTGGGAAAGTCTTCAACGAACCACCGGTACAATTTTGAAAGAATGAATGAATTGATACGATGACAACTGAAGAGGAATCTTGAACGAACCACCGTAAGAATTGAAAACGAACGAAGAAAAGAAAATGAATCGCCGGGAAGAATTAGAAAACGAACGAGGATACTTGAGGGAAATTAATTACAAGAGAACGAAGCGATCACGAGCTTATTGGAGAATACTTGAACGATGCACGGAAGAATTTGAGAACTAGAGATGAGCGTTGAGAATGAATAATTCTTCCGAATGACGGCCTCCGGAGAATCGAAATTGGAAAGAACTCAAGAAATGCTCCGGATGGGTAAAAAAAAGAATTTCTCACAATCGAAAACAATTGTGAGGATGGCATGAAGCTAGAACCACGAATCTTCAAGAGAACGGATGAGAGAAATTCTTCTTTGGTCTTCCAATGCTGAGAATGACGACGAGAAACACCACCATAATTATTGAGACACTCCGAAACAATGAAAAGAGTAAGATTGGGATCAAAATGAAATGATTTAAAGGAAATCTCGAAGAAGACAATTGACTGATGGAATCCATTCTTACGTCAAACTTTGAAAGAATTTGAGAATAATTCCGGGAAAATTAGAAGAGTCAGGTAAGATCCTGGGAAAGACCTGTGGGTTATGGGCCCACTGAAAAGGAACACCATTGGAACAATTGCTTAGAAAGAGATGGTGCACCGGTTGATTTAAATGGCTTGCATGAAATAAAAACTCGAAATAGAACGAACGGATCTTGAATGGAAAGATGAATCTTCTGAGATAATTTCTTCGTAGCGGAAAAGAATAGAAAGCGGAGACAAGAGAAGCTTGGGTAAGAATTTCCAACATGGGAAAGCATTAGAATCGAAGAAAGGGGTATGATTACCTCGAAGACTTGAATTTAGACCACCGGAGAAGAGAACGAGAACGAAGAATGATGAACTTGTAGCTCCTGAGCATCTTCACGAGAAATCACCGGTTAAGAACATTGAAGGAAAAGAATGTAGAGACTTCTCATGAATACAATGGATAATTGATTTGAGAATTTTGACTCCGTAAAGAAAAAGGGTGGGAGGGTGGGAAAAAGAAAGACAACTTCGGATGGATGAAATGAACTCCGTTGAGAAAACTAAGAATTGATCTTACAAATGTTGAAAGGATTGGATTAACTTGAAGAGAAGCACATCGGGTGAAAAGGATTGTCATGACAATCTCAATGATCAAAAGGATTGGCCTTCACATCAAAATATGGGAACACCGCTTAGGAAAGATATGGAATCAACACTTGACTTCGAAGCAACTCGAATACCATAACAAAAACAAAACAAAGAATTTGGCTTGGAGAATAAGCCGGAACAAACAAATGATAGACCCCAAATCGTATCATGTGTCTGTTGGAAAAGATATCCTAGGTAATAATTGAATTCCCACCTAAGAACTCCTGAAATTTCTTGGTTATAAGATCAGGTTGCGGATATGGGAACCTACTCAGCACACAACAACAATAATATCCTAATCAGTTGCAACCAATCCGCAACCTTCACACACGACCAAGAAACTTCGCAAATCCGTCTACCTCAGACCTTCGAAAGCACAGCAATACTAGTCATAGTGGATCATCCGCGCTATCTCCACCAGTACTGGGGAAAAGTCACGGCACTATTTGCCACCACAAAAAGTATAGAAGCGTTTCGATGTCGGCGTCCTCTGGTATTCTCGGAACCGAAACGATAGCGAGTGTGACAAAACCCCTTGGAGCTCAACTCCCCGGGTCCAATCCATACGGTCAGGAGGCACCAAGAACAGAGTCACGTCACACCGATATCGCAACCATTCCAACAAGACCCGCGTGATCCTAATTTTTTTTGAGTGAGAAGAGCTAGTAGAATCAAAACACCTACGTCACAATTCCTCACCAGAGCGACGAAGGGGATAAGGAGTAAAAGAATTCCTGCTCTCCGATATATAGCTAGACTCAAAATAGTTTTTCTTCTAGACTCGTCAGCGGTTCGATCAATCAAGGGGGCTCCTATGGTCGGTCAAGGCTCTGATACCAACTTGTCACGCCCAATATGCGATCCTATCCCCGAGGGACTCTGAGGCCCCACCAGGGATAGAAGCGCAAATCGAAGACGCTTGCAAGGTGGATATCATTACATCATACCATGTACATAATAGATGGGGATACAGAGGAATATATACAATCATCACATGAATACATCAATACATCGCAAACATCATACAGAAGAGCAGAATCCGACTACGGATGAAACACAAACAAAAACACGAACGACATCCACCCTACTAGCCCAGGCTGCCGACCAGGAACATATCCCAAGATCGACGAAGAAGAGGTAGCAGAAGAAGAACAACAAAAGCAAACGCGCATCGCTCTCGCGTCAGATCATCGCATTACCTGGACCTGCAGCTGTTGTTGTAGTAAACTGTGAGCCACGAGGACTCAGCAATCCCATAACCATCGGTAGCAAGACTATCAAAGCTTAATGGGTATGGAAGGGTAAGGTGGTGAGGTTGCAGCAAGCACTAAGCATTATATGGTGGCTAACTTACGAGTACAAGAATAAGAAGGGTAAACTACGCATAACGGTCGCAAATTAATAATGATCAAGAAGTGATCCTGAACACCTACTTACGAGTCAAACACAACCCCACCGTGTTCTCTTCCCGAACTCCCTCGAAAAGAGACGATCACGGTTACGCACGCGGTTGGTGTATTTTAATTAGAATTAGTGTCAAGTTCTCTACAATCGGAGGTTATAAATATCCAAGTCGCCACATAACCGCGGGCACGGCTTCGCGTAAGATTTAACCCTGCAGGGGTGTTCCAACCTGGTCCATCACAAACCAACACAAGCTGCGGTTGAAATACCTCAACCTCGAGATAGCCCGAAGTATCCTCGGAATCCCGGTGCACAAGACATCTCGACAATGGTAACGCAATTCCAGCAAGACCTCCCGGCGTGCCGACACCCTGATAGTTGCCGCGCGTATCTCGTCTCAGGCCACGACCGGATAAGCTAAGCGTACGAGTTAAACCAGATCCTCGAGTTTCCCCGTGGCGGCCTCGCACGGTGCTCTAGTTTCGGACCAACACCATCGGCACTTGCCCACCTGTATTATGTTGAATTAAGAATCCTCGGGTAGCGCTAACTCCCTATGCAAATTAATTATTTGATTCAGTATTTTTATGTTGGCAAATGTTAAAACCAAAGTTGGGCCTTGCTGGAAGCGGTTATTCAAAGCGAACTGTCAAGAGGGTCCCATTCCCCTGAGCATGTTAGGAACGCTAATCAAGGATCATAACACCGGTATTACGGAAACTAGGGCGGCATGAGTGGAACAAAACACGAGGCAAAAGACCGAGCCTTCCACCCAATACCAAGTATATAGATGCATTAATTAAATAAGAGATGTTGTGATATCCCATGATATCCATGTCCCAACATGGAACAACCTGCAACTGCACCTGCAACTAGCAACGCTATAAGAAAGGGGTTGAGCAAAGCGGGAACATAGCCAAACAATGGTTTGCTGGGTAAGGGTGGTTAGAGGCTGTATCATGGCATATGGGAGGCTGACATATATGTGGTAGGAAGCGCGACATAGCAATAGCAATGAGACAACTAGCAAGCAAAGATAGTAGAGATATCCAAGGTCATGATCATCTTGCCTGAAATCCCGCTCGGAAGAACAACAAGTCCATGAAGAAGACGAACCAACGTAGTCGAGCGAATCCTCACAATCGCAACGAAACCGGAACTATCGAGAAGAAGCTCAACCGGAAAGAAGCAAACAACATGGTAAACACACAAGCATAAACATGGCATGATGCACAACCAAGTATGATGCATGACAAGGTTAAATGTAGTTAAACATGGCAAGAGATGAAGCATAAGCAATCCATACAACTAGGCAAGTGTAAATGAGGCCGGAAACACAAATAACAATTCCGGAAAATCCCCATATGCAAATTTCGAAATTGGTACTGATCTGAATTAAACACAATGTTAAAGTTGTTAAAAAGCAAGTTAACATGCACCATGACGATCTACACGTTTTTCTAATCAAGTTACACATGTAGATCATTTAATTCGGAGCTACGGTCTAGAAGATATGAGCTAAACAAGTTTATCATGGCAATAATGCAAAATGCATGCAAACATCAACCACAAGCACTCAAATCAAGGGCGCAACATGAAAATATGAAACTACACACCAATCTAAGCAAGTTTCATATAGAACATGATTAAAACGGAGCAACGGTTCAACAATTACAATCAACACAAGTTATAATAGCAACCTGCCCAAAACAGCAACATGGCACTTTGCAAGCATCAAAAAAGCAAGCTACAGTAACATGATGGGCACAAACTTGATATGCACTTGAAATAGACATGATATACTCCAATTTATCTTAAAGGTTCGGGTTCATAGGCATCAAGGTTAAGTCAATATGATCCATGCAAAATGCAATGTTCTGCTAAACAGGGCATATACATGAGCAGAGTTAATATGATGGCATGTTGGAGGCAAGAAACAAATATGCTACAGTGCAAGAACATGGCATCAAAAGGCACATCATGGTAGTACATAGCATGGAGCTCAAATCATTCAACACGGGCATAAACATAGGAGCAATAGATTAATTACTATGATTTTTACAAAATGGAACATTCTGTTAACAGGTTGACAGATTTAACATGATGGCAACTTGAGAACAACAAAGAGACATGCTACATGAGCTTTACATGGCAACCAAAGGCATGGCATCAAAGTAGACATTACATAGACCAAATCACATGAAGGAATCACATGCATATGAGCTCTAGATTAGTGGCAACCATCAAGCAAAGTTGGCAAGTTTTATCACCGGCAGTTTATTTAAAACAGCAACATTGACTATGCATGTTTACAAGCTCATAGCAGTCACATCATGGCATATCATGGCATGAAATAAATACTGACAGTAAGAAGACATGAAAATGCTCCAAAGTCATGTTGACAAGATGCTCATATGACATTTGCATTAAATCACACAAAAATAACAAAGTGGCAAGTCTTAACAGTTTCTGCAGTTGACAGTATGAAGCACTTTTGCAACAAAGATTATGACATGTAGATGGACCCTAACACGCATGCAACAGCAACCATCATGTAGAGCACAGAGAGTAGATCATTTCACATTTATAGTTCATTCTCATAGGATCAACATGCACAAAGTTACAAGCCTCACAAAATGACCATATGATGCTGGAATTTTCAGAAACTGGGCGCTGGATAGCTATAACGTGCACGGGCGAGGGATAGTGGGGCTCGCTCACCTCGGGCCCGTGGACCAACTGGACAACGGGAAGCGGGACGGCGCGGTGCAGCGAACGGGGAGATCCCGTTTGGATCGGGGGACGGCATGGTCCAGGCGAGGAAGCGGACACCGGGGTACCGGGACGGATCGGAGCGGGACGATGATGTGCAGGGGCTCCGTTTGGATCAGAGGACGAGGCAGAGCAGGGACGAGGTGGTCCAGATCGGGGTAAGCCATGGCGGCGACGAGGACGATGGCCGGCGAGGCGGGACGGCGCGGAGACGGCATGGGACGAGGTGGTCCAGATCGGGGTAAGCCATGGCGGCGACGAGGACGATGGCCGGCGAGGCGGGACGGCGCGGAGACGGCATGGGACGAGGCGGATCCACCGCGTGCAGGCCGGATCCGTGGCCGGAGCGGGGCGGCGGCGCGAGATGCGGGCAGCTCATAGTGGCGAGGCTCGGGCGACGGCGGACGCAACACGCGAGGCGGCGGCGATGCGCGGTGCGGTGGCGGGGGAAGGCGCAGGGCGGCGCGGTGCGGACGGGCGGCGACGATTGGGGCTCCGGCGAGGCGAGCCGCGAGGATGAGGCCGGCGCTGGGCGGCGGCGAGGCAGAATGGCGGCGCGGGCGGCTGGGCGCACGCGGACTGCCCCGGGCCCCGATGTGCTCGGGCGGGCCTGCCTCGTGCCCGGGCGGGCCGCGGTGGTTGGGGGGAAGGCAGAGGGCGACGTGGCAGCTCGGGAGAGGCCGTGGGCGGCGGCTGGAGCGCCCAGTGGCGGCGGGGCAGAGGGCCGGCGCGGAAAATGAGGGAGGAGGTGGGAGGCTGCCAAAAATGGAAGGGCGGCCTTCCTTTTATAGCAGGGGGCTAGGGTTAGGAGGGTTTCGGGGTGTTTCGGAGCCCTACGATCGCGATCGGACGGTTCGGAGTGGAGGGGGTAGCTAGGTGGGCTAGATGGGCTGTGTAGAGGGGGTTGGGCTAAGAAGAGAGGGAAGTGCTGCAGCCCGGCAGGGTTTTCGAAACACCGAAAACGTCCGACGTTTTGACCGGCTATAGTGCCGCTATAGTTAACCGTTGGGGCACCAAACGACCTCCGAATGGGACGAAATTTGGCAGGCGGTCTATCTACAATATAATAAGACCGCACGCCAACTTTCAACTCATTCCGAGAAGGTTTTATTCCCACTTATAAAATAGTAATTCGGAGGTGCCGCGGGCGCGTGCGAGTGTGTCGGGACTCAGAACGGACAACAAAAGGAACGGGGAGGGGCCGGCAACTACGAACGGATGCAACTTTTATGAAAAACATGCGGGTGAAATGCACATTATGACATGGCAAGGTGCAACAAGCAAACGAATCACATGGCAACGACGGATATAAATGGAAGGAATCTGGAGCATCGGTCTCGGGGCGTCACACATGACTAGCGTAACTATCCCTCCTTTGTCACCAGATTTTGAAGTGCTTTACTTCAAATAGAAACAATGAGAAAATCTTAAAATTTTTGCTTCGTTATTTCTATATAGGTTTAACCATGCATCATAGACAACTTTTGGATTTTGCCGCAAAGGGGAATTTTATTGAGAGTGAGGCTAATACTACCTATGAAATAATAGAAGGCATATTGGGGATTCCAACACCACAAAAGGGTTTTGCTTTTACTCAAGAGGGGGCTCAAATACTAGACAAATTGGGTGATATGCAGAAAAACGTTGAGTTGCAAAAGTCTAACGAGCCTCTTAAAAATATTAGTGGAAACCTCAATCGCACGAACACTTTGATTTCTTTATGCAACAAGCAATTGGATATTTTAGATCTTAAAATTGCCTCTTTTTCTGAGAATAATGGGAAGTGTAAGGAACCTCCCGGGTTTGAAAAAACTCCTATAAAGATTACTAAAACCAAAGATGACAATACTTGAAACTATGCATTATGCCTAGCTAGGGGCATAAAACAATAGCGCTTGTTGGGAGGCAACCCAATGAATAAAATAATTTTTTTCTGTTATTGTGTGTTTTTACTTTTATGCTACTGGTATGATTGTGCTTTTGTGTTTTTAATTAGTGTTTGTGCCAAGTAAAGCCTTTGGGATGATTTGGAAGATAGTATAATTGATGTTGTTTGGAAAACAGAAAGTTTTGCGTCTAGTGCCCGAATTTTGTTTCTGTACTGGAGCGTCAGAAAAAAATGAAATTTTTACACAGTATTGGTATATGAATTTCCCACGTTGTCCTAAGTTTTCAGAATTTTTGGAGTTACAGAAGTATGGCTTTTAAATAGATTGCTACAGACTGTTCTGCTTTTGACAGATTCTGTTTTTGATGCACTACTTGCTTGTTTTGATGAATCTATGGATTGTATCGGGGGGTATAAGCCATGGTTAAGTTAGAGTACAGTAGGTATAATGCAAAAAAAACAATATGAATGGGTTTGCAACAGTACTTAAAGTAGTGATTTATTTTGTTATGCTAACGGATCTCACGAAGGTTTTGTTGAGTTTTGTGTGATTGAAGTTTTCAAGTTTTGGGTGAGATCACGATGGAGGAAGGAATAAGGAGTAACAAAAGCCTAAGCTTGGGGATGCCCGTGGCACCCCAAGGTAATATTCAAGGAAGACTCAAGCGTCTAAGCTTGGGGATGCCCCGGAAGGCATCCCCTCTTTCTTCTACCAACCATCGGTAATTTTACTTGGAGCTATATTTTTATTCGTCACATGATATGTGTTTTGCTTGGAGCGTCTTGTATTATATGAGTCTTTGCTTTGTTTGATTTTTAGTTTGTCGCAATCATCTTTGCTGAATACACCTATCTTGAGAGAGCCACACGTTTATCATCATTTGTTAGAATACTCTATGTGCTTCACTTAAATTTTTTGAGCTAGGCAGTTGCTCTAGTGCTTCACTTAAATCTTTTTGAGCACGGTGGTGGCTATATTTTGAAGAAATAAACTCTCATGCTTCACTTATATTATTTTGAGAGTTGATACAATTAAAATTTTGAAGAAATGAATTCTCATGCTTCACTTATATTATTTTGAGAATTGATAAGATTGAAATTTTGAAGAAATATTTGCACTCTCATGCTTCACTTAAATCTTTTTGAGAGTTGATAATAGTAACGGTAATTTGCACAAGATATGAATTTGGTCCCAAAGTGATGAATATTCAAGAGGTATATAATAAAAACTTTCATATAGATCATTGGATATGATAAGTGTGATTCCTTGCAATAGTTTTGCGATATGGAAATGATAATATGTGAGTCATGTTAGTGAGTAATTGTGATTTAGTAAGAATATGAGTGTTAAGATTTGTGATTCCCTATGCATGCACATCAAGTCAATAGTTATGCAAAGAAATTATATCCTACTTATGGTGCATTATTCGGTGTTAGTTATGTTTAATGCATGTTTAGGACCGTTTTCGTTTTTTGGTTGGTTGCTTCTCAATCTATTTGCTAGCCCTCATTTGTACTAAGCGGAAATACTGCTTGTGCATCCAAAATCCTTAAACCCAAGTTGTGCCAAATGAGTCCACTTTACCTACCTATATGCGGTATTTCAATGTCGTTCTAAGTAAATTTGCGTGTGCCAAACTCTAATTTTCAAAATAATTTTTCCGTTTTGTGTGCCCGTACCGCTCGTGAAGCGGCAGGGGGTGGCCATTATTTTCCATGCTAGGTGTGTTATTCTCACGATGAGTGTTTATTCACTTGTCATTGCACGAGAGAATGGTTAGTAATTGGGATGCCCAGTCCCACAATGAAATCAAAAATTAATAACAACAAAATTCCTTGGAAAGTGTTGGTATGGAGGGCACCCATGGATACGGCTAGCCATGGATTGTGAAAGAATGGTGGAAAGGAAATGAACTTTACTTTCTGTTTGGGAACCGCCTATGATGTGTCTAGCATGGAAAATATTGGGAATTCTCGGTCGTTTTCGTAGACAGGAAAAGCATGCCTCTCAAAATATTTTATCTCTTTAATTTCAGCCTTGAGCTCTGGCACATTTGACAAATCTCTGCTTCCCTCTGCGAAGGGCCTATCTTTTTACTTTTATGCAATATTTATTTTCTTGAGTCTCCATCTTCTCTTATAAAGCACGAACTAGAGAACACTATTGTCATACTTGTGCATTGGATGTAGCTAATATTTGAGTGTGTTTCATGAATGGATCAATGATTGAGCATAATGGGCTAGGGATAACGTTCTTTAGCGTTGATATTTTGAAAGACATGGTTGCTTGTTAGCATGCTTGAGTATTTATATATTCATGTCAAATTATAGACTATTGCTTTGAATCATTCAAGTCCAATGTCCATGCTATAAAAGAAAAGAATATGTGATGAATATGATAGGCAGCATTCCACATCAAAAATTCTATTTTTATCATTTACCTACTCGAGGACGAGCAGGAATTAAGCTTGGGGATGCTGATACGTCTCTAACGTATCTATAATTTTTGATTGTTCCATGCTGTTATATTATCAATCTTGGATGTTTTTATATGCATTTACAGCAATTATATATCATTTTTGGAGACTAACCTATTACCTTAGTGCCCAGTGCCAGTTGTTGTTTTCTGTCATGTTTTTGTTTTACAGAAAATAAATACCAAACGAAGTCCAAATGCCACGAAACTTTTTTGAGATTTTTTTCTAGACAAGATAAACACTAGAAGCTTTGGGAGAAGACCAGACGCCAGAGGAGGTGGCCACGAGCCACCAGGGCGCGCCTGGGGGGATATGCGCGCCCTGGTGCCTCGTGGGCCCACCTCAGCTCCGTTTGACCTAATTCCACCACTATAAATTCATGAAAAATCGGAAACCCCCAGGGGAGTCCACGAAATACTTTTTCCGCCACCGCAAGTTTCTGTTCTCGAGAGATCCCATCTGGAGGCCTTCTCCGGTACCCGCCGGAGGGGGAATCGATCACGGAGGGGCTCTACATCAACCTTGCTGCCCTTCCAATGATGCGTGAGTAGTTTACCACAGACCTTCGGGTCCATAGGCAGTAGCTAGATGGCTTCTTCTCTCTTTTTGATCTTCAATACAATGTTCTCCTCGATGTTCTTGGAGTTCTATCCGATGTAATCACTTTTTACGATGTGTTTGTTGGGATCCGATGAATTGTGAGTTTATGATCAGATTATCCATGAATATTATTTGAGTCTTATCTGATCTCTTTTATGCATGATTATTATAGCCTCGTATTTCTTCTCCGATCTATTGATTTGGTTTGGCCAACTAGATTGATTTATCTTGCCATGGGAAGAGGTGCTTTGTAATGGGTTCGATCTTGCGGTGCTCAATCCCAGTGACAGAAAGGGACATGACACATATGTATCGTTGCTATTAAGGGTAAAAAGATGGGGTTTATTCATACGTGAGTTTATCTTGTCTACATCATGTCATTGTTCTTAAGGCGTTACTCCGTTCTTTATGGACTTAATACACTAGATGCATGCTGGATAGCGGTCGATGTGTGGAGTAATAGTAGTAGATGCAGGCAGGAGTCGGTCTACTTGTCTCGGACGTGATGCCTATATACATGATCATTGCCTTGGATATCGTCATGATTATTTGCTTTTGTATCAATTGCCCAACAGTAATTTGTCTACCCACCGTATGCTAATTTCTTGAGAGAAGCCTCTAGTGAAAACTATGGCCCCCGGGTCTATCTAAATCTTATTACTAAAACCCTAAAAATATTGCTGCCATTTTCTTTTATTTATTTTATTTTGTATTTTTGTTTCAATCTATCTATCTATCACATACAATTTAATCTTGCAATTGACCGCCGAGGGATTGACAACCCCTCGTTTGCGTTGGGTGCAAGGATTTGTTGTTTGTGTGCAGGTGCTGCTAACAAGGTGTTAGGTGATTCTCCTACTGGTTCGATAACCTTGGTTTCATAACTGAGGGAAATACTTATCTCTACTATGCTGCATCATCCCTTCCTCTTCGGGGATAATACCAACGCAAGCTACAAGTAGCACACCGCCATGCAAAGCGCCTCAAGTTCTCCCTGCGCCCACCGTGACCGTGCCTCTGGGGCAAGGTTCTTCTCAGGCCAGTGCTGGCCCCGTCACAGCCCCGTCGACTTCCCTGGCCTCGGCTCCAACTCCTCCCGTCAACATATTCAGTCTGTATAAAGTTCCGGAGGACCAAACTGGAGCCAGCAAGGAGGCGATGATCCAGGCGGAGCTGATGACCCAGCGCCTGAAGGAGATGTGTGCAGCTGGCAAGTTGGCGTATGACGCCAGTGCTGCTCTCCAGGAGAATGTCCGAGTAAGTGCTATTGTAAGTTGATCCCCAATTCGTTTTTCTTCCGTAGGAATTCCAGTCGGTAAACTTTCGGTACACCCGGTGGGTGTGTCGTCCGGTGGGGGCACGCTGAGTGCACCCACTGGGTGTAGTCCCCGAGACTGCCGTCGGCTGCAGGCAGTCAACGGGAGTCTTAGATCTTGTTTTTTCTGTTGTTTGGCCGTCACTTGGATCGGGCGGTCCGTTCCGAGTGGATACTGTTCCAGTGGGGGCATGCTGAGTGCACCCACTGGGTGTAGTCCTCAAGACTGCCGTCGACTGCAGGCAGTCGGCGGGAGTCTTAGAACTTGTTTGTTTTGTTTTTTTGTTGTTTAGCCGTCACTCGAATCGGACGGACCGTTCCGAGTGGATACCATTCCAGTGGGGGCGCGCTAAGTGCACCCACTGGGTGTAGTCCCCGAGACTGCCATGGGCTGCAGGTAGTCGACGGGAGTCTTAGAACTTGTTTTAGAGGGTACTTCAGAATCTGGTATTGGTCAAGCTTGTTCCTCCCTGACAAAGGGTACTTTAGGATCTGGTATTGGTCAAGCTTGTTCCTCCCTGACAAAGGGTACTTCAGGATCTGGTATTGGTCAAGCTTGTTCCTCTCAGGAGCGCTAGTCTCTGGTTACTCGGACTACTTCTTATCATTAACTGGTCTGCCGTCTCTTGTGTTTCAGAGAACCTGCGAGCTTGGGACTCAGTACGTGTCGCTGGAGAAGGAGACGGTCCAACTCCGACTAGACTTGGAGGTGGAGATGAGGAACGTAGCTCGCGTCCAAGCGAAGCTCAAGGCCATGGGAGGTAAGCTTTGATTACTGAGCATTCTGCTTTCACCTCTTTCCATTATTTGAACCGAGTGACTTCACTCGAACAGATGTGCGTAGTGAAAACCATCGACTCCAAGTGCGGCTCAGAACCTCTGTCTCTTTAGAAACTATGAAGCAGGCACTCGAAAACAAGGACAATGAGCTGGCGGGGGCACAGAAGGTGGCGAGAGAGAAGACCAAGGACGCCGAAGAGAAATTGGCCTCACTTGAGAAGCTTGAAGGAGAGAACAAGTCGCTGAAGGCCGCCCTCAAGGAGGCGAAGAAGGAAGTGGCCGAGCTCAAGAAGCAGAAGACCGAGTGGGACGGCAAGCTCGAGGCTCAAGCGAATGCTCACGAGCAAGAGAAGAAGACTCTGAGCGAGAAGATCGCCCAGCTCACCGAAAAGAAGAATTCTCTGGAAAAGTATATAGAAGACTTCGCGGAGGAGATGTACACCAAGCTTGCAAGTAACTTGTAACATCCGAGTGAGTTTTAACTTGTTTCCGAGTGAACTTCATGCATGCTGATATCCGACTCTCCTCTTTTCTTGTTTATAGAGTACTGCCGGGACTTCGAGCTGGAGACTGACAGAATCGAGAGGGATCTGGATCCCTCTAGGTCACTCGTCGGTGACAAGGCTGCCCTAGGCATCTTGCGGCTCGAATCTCGCATTGAAGACGTCCTGGGGTACATCATCCGTCTGCGGGGTGCACTCGGAAGGATCGACAAGGAGCTGTGGCCAAAAGACACGCTTGAGACCGATCTGGAGGCGATGATGGCTCGTCTCAACGAGATCCCAAGCCGAGTGCAAGCATGGAAGAAGTCAGCTGCCCGCTGCGGAGCCGACGTGGCCCTCTCCCTTGTCCGTGTGCACTCCAAGGATGCAAAGGAAGAGAAGCTGAAATCTCTCCAGGTCGCCAACACGAAGAAACTCAAGTTCGAAGACTTCATGGAGATTTTCATAGAGGCCGCCACTCGGATCGCGGATGGCATCGACCTGGACCCCTTCGTCGAGCCGGTCAGCCCCTCTGGGGCGTGAGAAAAAACTTTAAGCTTTACCCATTTGCCTCGGTATGCCGAGTGGATATGTATCCGTTAAACTCTTTCGGGCTTCGGGCCCGCGTACTCGCATTTGCTTTTGAACTTCTAGAGTTATTCGAATGCTTTCCTTCAGTTCTTTCAAGTCTTTGGAGTGGGTTTTTGACTTAGGCGAAAGCTGGTTCGCAGCTAAGCCTCCAAGTGAGAGGGACGCTCTTCACTCGGAATGGGTTTTTAACTTGGGCGACAGCTGGTTCGCGGCCAAGCCCCAGAGTGAGAGGGACGCTCTTCACTCGGAGTCGGTTTTTAACTTGGGCGAAAGCTAGTTCGCGGCCAAGCCCCCGAGTGAGAGGGGCGCTCTTCACTCGGAGTCGTTTTTTAACTTAGGCGAAAGCTGGTTCGCAGCTAAGCCCCCGAGTGAGAGGGATGCTCTTCACTCGGAGTCATTTTTTAACTTAGGCGAAAGCTGGTTCGCACCTAAGCCCCCAAGTGAGAGGGACGCTCTTCACTCGGAGTCGGTTTTTAACTTGGGTGAAAGCTGGTTCGCGGCCAAGCCCCCGAGTGAGAGGGACGCTCTTCACTCGGAGTCGTTTTTTTAACTTAGGCGAAAGCTGGTTCACAGCTAAGCCCCCGAGTGAGAGGGACGCTCTTCACTCAAGTTCGAAGACTTCATGGAGACGTTCATAGAGGCCGCCACTCGGATCGCGGATGGCATCAACCTGGACTCCTTCGTCGAGCCGGTCAGCCCCTCTGGGGCGTGAGAAAAACTTTAAGCTTTACCCATTTGCCTCGGTATGCCGAGTGGATATGTATCCGTTAAACTCTTTCGGGCTTCGGGCCCGCGTACTCGCATTTGCTTTTGAACTTCTAGAGTTATTCGAATGCTTTCCTTCGGTTCTTTCAAGTCTTTGGAGTGGGTTTTTCAGTTAGGCGAAAGCTGGTTCGCAGCTAAGCCTCCAAGTGAGAGGGGCGCTCTTCATTCGGAATGGGTTTTTAACTTGGGCGAAAGCTGGTTCGCGGCCAAGCCCCTGAGTGAGAGGGACGCTCTTCACTCGGAGTCGGTTTTTAACTTGGGTGAAAGCTGGTTCGCGGCCAAGCCCCCGAGTGAGAGGGACGCTCTTCACTCGGAGTCGTTTTTTAACTTAGGCGTAAGCTGGTTCGCAGCTAAGCCCCCGAGTGAGAGGGACACTCTTCACTCGGAGTCGTTTTTTAACTTAGGCGAAAGCTGGTTCGCAGCTAAGCCCCCGAGGGACGCTCATCACTCGGAGTCGGTTTTTAACTTGGGTGAAAGCTGGTTCGCGGCCAAGCCCCCGAGTGAGAGGGACGCTCTTCACTCGGAGTCGTTTTTAACTTAGGCGAAAGCTGGTTTGCAGCTAAGCCCCCGAGTGAGAGGGACGCTCTTCACTCGGAGTCATTTTTTAACTTAGGCGAAAGCTGGTTCGCAGCTAAGCCCCCGAGTGAGAGGGACGCTCTTCACTCGGAGTCGTTTTTTAACTTAGGCGAAAGCTGGTTCGCAGCTAAGCCCCCGAGTGAGAGGGACGCTCTTCACTCGGAGTCGGTTTTTAACTTGGGCGAAAGCTGGTTCGCGGCCAAGCCCCCGAGTGAGAGGGACGCTCTTCACTCGGAGTCATTTTTTAACTTAGGCGAAAGCTGGTTCGCAGCTAAGCCCCCGACTGAGAGGGACACTCTTCACTCGGAGTCGGTTTTTAAGTTGGGCGAAAGCTGGTTCGCGGCCAAGCCACCAAGTGAGAGGGACGCTCTTCACTTGGAGTCGTTTTTAACTTAGGCGAAAGCTGGTTCGCAGCTAAGCCCCCGAGTGAGAGGGGCGCTCTTCACTCGGAGTCGTTTTTTAACTTAGGCGAAAGTTGGTTCGTAGCTAAGCCCCCGAATGAGAGGGACGCTCTTCACTCGGAGTCGTTTTTTTAACTTAGGCGAAAGCTGGTTCGCAGCTAAGTCCCCGAGTGAGAGGGACGCTCTTCACTCGGAGTCATTTTTTAACTTAGGCGAAAGCTGGTTCGCAGCTAAGCCTCCGAGTGAGAGGGACGCTCTTCACTCGGAGTCGTTTTTTACCTTAGGCGAAAGCTGGTTCGCAGCTAAGTCCCCGAGTGAGAGGGACGCTCTTCACTCGGAGTTGTTTTTTAACTTAGGCGAAAGCTGGTTCGCAGCTAGGCTAAAGGGCGTACACCCACTGGGGGTCGTAGGCCAGAGAATGCGTACGAGTGAACTCAATGTTGTACTGGAAAAGTCATGCTTTTATTCATCGAACATCTTTCGAGTGCTTTTATTACATCTCAATATCAAGTATAAAATCGTCGAAGCAAATCTGCATTCCAAGCGCGCGGTTCGCCTGCTTGCTTCAGAAGGTTGTACAGGTGGTATGCCCCGTTATGCAAAACTTTTGAAATGACAAAAGGACCTTCCCACGCAGGAGCAAGCTTGTGAGGTCGCTGCTGATCCACTCGGAGCACAAGATCGCCTTCCTGAAAGGCCCGACCCCTGATGTGCCTGTCGTGAAAACATCGTAGGTCCTGCTGATAGGTGGCTGAACGGATAAGAGCCATCTCCCTCTCCTCCTCCAAGAGATCGACGACGTCTTGTCACGCCTGCTCTGCTTCGGCTTCGGAGTATAGTTCCACTCGGGGTGAATTGTGGAGCAGGTCACTCGGCAGGACGGCTTCAGCTCCGTACACCATGAAGAAGGGAGTGCGATTGGTAGACCGATTGGGGGTCGCCCTCAGGCCCCACAGAACTGACGGCAATTCAGTGACCCAGGCTCCGGCTGCATGCTCCAAATCACGCATAAGTTGCGGCTTTAGCCCTTGAAGGATCAGTCCATTCGCTCTCTCGGCTTGTCCATTCGACTGTGGGTGAGCCATGGATGCATAATCGACCCGAGTGCCTTGGGCGGCACAGAACGCTCTAAACTCTTCGGAGTCAAAGTTTGAGCCGTTGTCAGTGATGATGCTATGGGGCACACCGTATCTGAAGATTATCTCTTTCATGAACTTGATCGCCGTACGAGAGTCTAGCTTATTGATGGGTTTGGCTTCAATCCACTTAGTGAACTTGTCAACTGCAACCAGCAAGTGGGTGAATCCACTCGCCCCTGTCCGGAGGGTCCCACCATGTCGAGTCCCCAGACAGCAAACGGCCAGACAAGTGGGATCGTCTTCAGAGCAGACGCGGGCTTGTGTGACAAGTTTGCATAGAATTGACACCCGGTGCAGTGTTGGACTATCTCCTCTGTAGCTTCATTGGCACGTGGCCAGAAGAAGCCGGCTCGGTAAGCTTTAGCCACGATTGTCCGAGAGGACGCGTGGTGTCCACAAGTTCCCGAGTGAATTTCCTTCAAGATCAGTCGTCCTTCCTCCGGAGAGATGCAGCGCTGGGTCACACCGGTGACGCTCTTTCTGTACAACTGATCGCCCATCACTGTAAAGGCCTTGGACCTACGAACAATCTGGTGGGCCTCGACTTCATCCTCTGGAAGCTCCTGTCTAAGCAGGTAAGCGATGTAAGGCACCGTCCAGTCGGGCGTGATTGCCAGGACCTCCATGACCAAGTCAATGACTGCTGGGACCTCGATTTCAGTCGAATTGGAGGGACCGACCCCTTGCGGGGGCTCTTCAGTGAAGGGATCTTCTTTCACCATCGGGGAATGCAGATGCTCGAGGAACACATTGCTGGGTATAGGTTTCCGAGTGGATCCAATCTTTGCCAGATCATCTGCCGCTTGATTCTTGGCTCGGGGGATGTGGTGGAGCTCCAGCCCCTCGAATTTCTTCTCCAGCTTTCTCACCGCGTTGCAATATCCCATCATAGCAGGGCTCCTGATGTCCCACTCCTTCATTACTTGATTCACAACTAGATCCGAGTCCCCGTAGACCATCAGGCGTCGGACGCCGAGTGAGATGGCCATACGGAGACCGTAGAGGAGCGCTTCATACTCGGCCTCATTGTTGGAGGAATCAAAGTGAATCTACAAAACATAACTGAGTCGATCGCCCTTTGGAGACACCAACACAACTCCGGCTCCTGAACCATTCAGCATCTTGGAACTGTCAAAGAACATGGTCCAGTGTTCCGGGTGACTCTGAGTCGGCTGCTGCTGTTCTGTCCATTCGGCTAAGAAATCAGCTAATGCTTGGGACTTGATCGCTTTTTTCGCCTCGAACTTGATGTACAGGGGCAGGAGCTCGATAGCCCACTTTGCCACTCGACCAGTCGCATCCCGATTGTTCATGATCTCAGACAGCGGGGCGTCGCTGACGACTGATACGATGTGCTCTTGGAAGTAATGGGCTACTTTCTTTGCAGTCAGGTAGATGCCATAGACGAGCTTCTGATAATGAGGATACCTCTGCTTGGAAGGAGTTGGAACTTCAGAAATGTAATAGACTGGGTGCTGAACTTTGTAAGTTTTTCCCTGTTCTTCTCGTTCGACGGTGAGGACGGTACTGACAACTTGACCAGTGGCCGCAATGTACAAGAGTAACGGCTCGTTGCTGTTCGGAGCGGCGAGCACCGGCTGGGTGGAAAGTAGGGCTTTGAGCTCAACAAACGCTGCTTGTGCTTTAGCAGTCCACTCGAATGAATCAGACTTTTTCATCAATCGGTACAGGGGCAGTGCCTTCTCACCGAGACGGGAGATGAATCGGCTCAGAGCTGCGAGGCAACCCGTGAGCTTCTATACATCATGAAGCCGTTCTGGACGTTTCATTCGTACAATCGCCCCGATCTTCTCAGGATTGGCATCTATCCCTCGTTCGGAAATGAGAAAACCGAGTAACTTGGCCCCTGGAACTCCGAAAGTGCATTTTGCTGGATTTAGCTTAATATCATATTTTCGCAGATTTGCGAAGGTCTCAGCTAGGTTAGCCAGCAGGTCGGAACCTTTTTTGGACTTGACCACTATGTCATCCATGTACGCCTCGATGTTCCGACTGATCTGCGTGTGCAAACACTTTTGAACCATGCGCATGAAAGTGGCACCGGCATTTTTAAGACCGAATGGCATGGTGATATAGCAAAAACAACTGAATGGGGTGATAAAAGCTGTTTTTATTTCATCTGGCCCATACAGTCGGATCTGGTGATACCCGGAGTACGCATCCAAAAAAGACAATCGCTCACAACCTGCGGTGGAATCTACGATTTGATCTATATGGGGGAGCGGGAAATGATCCTTGGGACAGACCCGATTGATGTGCTTGAAATCGATGCACATCCGGAGAGATTTATCCTTCTTAGGAACCATGACGACATTGGCGAGCCACTCGGAGTGGTACACCTCACGGATGAACTCAGCTGCCAGGAGCCGAGCAACTTCTTCGCCAATGGCCTTCCTCTTCTATGTAGCAGAGCGATGAAGGTGCTCCTTCACAGGCTTTGCTTTCGGGTCGACTCGCAAACGGTGCTCAACCAGTTCCCTGGGTACACCCGGCATGTCAGATGGCTTCCATGCGAAGATGCACCAGTTCTCACGGAGGAACTGGATGAGCGCTTCTTCATATTTGTTGTCGAGTGTCGTTGAGATGTTGGTGGGAGCGGCATTGGGATCCTCTGGATGAATGTGCACAGGCTTCGACTCACCGTCCGACTGGATCACAGACTCTGCAGCTGGTTTCTTGGAGCGTAGCAGATCACTCGGATCCGCGATTTTCTTGTATTCTTCCAGCTCCACCATAGCCATCTGCTCATCAGCAATCTTGGACCCCTGCTACAAACATTCTTCCGCGCGCTGCCGACTGCCAGTGACTGTGATCACGCCTTTGGGGCCGGGCATTTTCAGCTTAAGGTACACATAACATGGGCGGGCCATGAAGCGTGCGTAGGCTGGCTGATACGTCTCCAACGTATCTATAATTTTTGATTGTTCCATGTTGTTATATTATCAATCTTGGATGTTTTTATATGCATTTATAGCAATTATATATCATTTTTGGAGACTAACCTATTAACTTAGTGTCCAGTGCCAGTTGCTGTTTTCTGCCCTGTTTTTGTTTTATAGAAAATCAATACCAAACGAAGTCCAAATGCCACGAAACTTTTTGGAGATTTTTTTCTGGACAAGATAAACACTAGAAGCTTCGGGAGAAGACCAGACGCCAGAGGAGGTGGCCACGAGCCACCAGGGCGCGCCTGGGGGGGGGTAGGCGCGCCCTGGTGCGTCGTGGGCCCACCTCAGCTCCGTTTGACCTAATTCCACCACTATAAATTCAGGAAAAATCAGAAACCCTCAGGGGAGTCCACGAAATACTTTTTCCGCCGCCGCAAGTTTCTGTTCTCGAGAGATCCCATCTGGAGGCCTTCTCCGGTACTCCGCCGGAGGGGGGGAATCGATCACGGAGGGGCTCTACATTAACCTTGCTGCCCTTCCGATGATGCGTGAGTAGTTTACCATAAACCTTCGGGTCCATAGTTAGTAGCTAGATGGCTTCTTCTCTCTTTTTGATCTTCAATACAATGTTCTCCTCGATGTTCTTGGAGTTCTATCCGATGTAATCACTTTTTGCGGTGTGTTTGTTGGGATCCGATGAATTGTGAGTTTATGATCAGATTATCCATGAATATTATTTGAGTCTTCTCTAATCTCTTTTATGCATGATTATTATAGCTTCGTATTTCTTCTCCGATCTATTGATTTGGTTTGGCCAACTAGATTGATTTATCTTGCCATGGGAAGAGGTGCTTTGTAATGGGTTCGATCTTGCGGTGCTCAATCCCAGTGACAGAAAGGGGCATGACACGTATGTATCGTTGCTATTAAGGGTAAAAAGATGGGGTTTATTCATACATGAGTTTATCTTGTCTACATCATGTCATCGTTCTTAAGGCGTTACTCCGTTCTTTATGGACTTAATACACTAGATGCATGCTGGATAGCGGTCGATGTGTGGAGTAATAGTAGTAGATGCAGGCAGGAGTTGGTCTACTTGTCTCGGACGTGATGCCTATATACATGATCATTGCCTTGGATATCGTCATGATTATTTGCTTTTCTATCAATTGCCCAACAGTAATTTGTCTACCCACCGTATGCTATTTTCTCGAGAGAAGCCTCTAGTGAAAACTATGGCCCCCGGGTCTATCTAAATCATATTACTAAAACCCTAAAAATATTGCTGCCATTTTCTTTTATTTATTTTATTTTGTATTTTTGTTCCAATCTATCTATCTATCACATACAATTTAATCTTGCAATTGACCGCCGAGGGATTGACAACCCCTCGTTTGCGTTGGGTGCAAGGATTTGTTGTTTGTGTGCAGGTGCTACTAACGAGGTGTTGTGTGATTCTCCTACTGGTTCGATAACCTTGGTCTCATAACTAAGGGAAATACTTATCTCTACTGTGCTGCATCATCGCCTCCTCTTCGGGGAAAATACCAACGCAAGCTACAAGTAGCAGGAAGAATTTCTGGCGCCGTTGCCGGGGAGACATCATCAACATCTATCAAGTACCTTTGCATAAACTCTCATCTCCTTGCATTTATTTTATTTCCCATTTGCCTCTCGTTTTCATCTCCCCCACTTCTAAAACATTTTTTACAAAAACACAAAAATATTTTTCGTTTGCCTTTTTCTTGTTTGCTTGTTTGCTTGCTTGTTATCTTGTTTGCGTAGTCACGATGTCTCAAGAAAATACAAAATTGTGTGATTTTTCCAATACTAATAATAATGATTTTATTAGTACTCCGATTGCTCCTCCCGCCGCTAGTGCGGAGACTTGTGATATTAATGCCGCTTTGTTAAATCTTGTTATGAAAGAACAATTTTCGGGTAGTCCTAATGAAGATGCTGCATCCCATCTTAACACTTTCGTAGAATTGTGTGACATGCAAGAGAAAAAAGATGTGGATAATGATATTGTGAAATTAAAATTATTCCCGTTCTCATTGCGGGATCGTGCAAAAAATTGGTTCTCATCTTTACCACGAAATAGTATCGATTCTTGGGATAGGTGTAAAGATGCTTTTATTACTAAGTATTTTCCTCCCGCGAAAATTTTATTTCTCTT
Organism: Elymus sibiricus; assembly: GCA_039707655.1. Taxonomy (NCBI): domain Eukaryota; kingdom Viridiplantae; phylum Streptophyta; class Magnoliopsida; order Poales; family Poaceae; genus Elymus; species Elymus sibiricus. Next base: position 2,096,360 of record CM077672.1, read on the forward strand.
AGAAATCAAATTATGAATTTCAAGCAACTTGATCATGAACTTGTTGCCCAATCTTGGGAGAGGATGAAATTAATGATAAGAAATTGCCCTACTCATGGTTTAAATTTATGGATGATCATACAAAAAAATTATTCGGGATTGAATTTTGTTTCTAGAAATCTTTTAGATTCCGCCGCGGGTGGTACTTTTATGGAAATTACTTTGGGAGAAGCTACTAAATTGCTTGATAATATTATGGCAAATTATTCACAATGGCATACTGAAAGAGTTCCTACTAGTAAAAAAGTGAATTCGGTTGAAGAAATTAGCACTTTGAGTGATAAAGTTGATGCGCTTATGAAATTGGTTGCTAGTAAAAATGCTCATATTGATCCTAAGGATGTGCCTTTGTCCACTTTGATTGAGCAAAATAATGATCCCGTAGATGTGAATTTTGTCTCGCGAAACAATTTTAATAATAATGCTTATGGACGTAATTTCAATGCTAGACCGTTTCCTGGAAATTCCTCTAATAATTATGGCAATCCTTATGGCAATTCTTATAATAATAATAATAGGATACCCTCTGATCTTGAAAGTAATATTAAAGGATTTATTAATGCTCAAAAAGTTTTCAACACTACGATAGAAGAAAAATTGAGTAAACTTGATGATATGTCTAGGAGCATTGATAGAATTATTCATGATGTGGAAAATCTTAAGACTAAAATTTTGCCACCCAAAATTGATATTAGTGAATCAATTAAAGCTTTATATGTCTCCATGGATGAGAGTAAGAAAAGAACCGCCATGCTAAAAGCTAAACGAGAATTTTTAGAAAAAGCGATTCCTCCCGGTTTCTATCGTAGTAATGATGAGGATATTAAAATGATTGGTGTTTCATATATTGAATCTTTGTTTAGCAATATAAAACTTGATGAAAAGGGGACTGAAGAAGAGTCAACTTTAGCTAGTAGGCGTTCCCATAATTCGGAGGGTGAAAATCTTAATGAAAAAATTGCTCAAAGTGGGTTTGGAGAGGTAAAAACTTTAAATAGCGATGTGCCCACTCTCTTGGATTACAAAGATTTTAATTATGAAAATTGTTCTTTGATTGAGTGCATTTTTTTGTTACAATCCATGTTAAATACACCCAACGCTTATGAGCAAAACAAGGCTTTTATTAAACACATCGTAGAAGCAATGATGAAAGCGTTAGAAGAAAAGCTAGAACTAGAAATTTCAATTCCTAGAAAATTATATGATGAATTGGAACCCACCATTAAAGTTAAAATAAAAAATTATGAGTGCAATGCTTTATGTGATTTGGGTGCTAGCGTTTCCACAATTCCAAAATCTTTATGTGATGTGCTAGGTTTCACCAATATAGATGAATGTTCTCTTAATTTGCATCTTGCGGATTCTACTATTAAAAAACCAATGGGTAGAATTAATGATGTTCTTATTCTTGCAAATAGAAATTATGTGCCCGTTGATTTTATTGTTCTAGATATTGAATGCAATTCTTCTTGCCCCATAATACTTGGTAGACCGTTCTTACGAACTATAGGTGCCGTTATTGATATGAAAGAAGGGAATATAAAATTTCAGTTTCCACTAAAAAAGGGTATGGAGCATTTCCCTAGGAAAATAATTAAAGCACCATATGAATCCATTATAAGGGCCACTTATGGAATCAACTTGAAGGATGACAACACTTGAAACTATGCATTATGCCTAGCTAGGGGCATAAAACAGTAGCGCTTGTTGGGAGGCAACCCAATGAATAAAATAATTTTTTTCTGTTATTGTGTATTTTTACTTTTATGCTACTGGTATGATTGTGTTTTTGTGTTTTTAATTAGTGTTTGTGCCAAGTAAAGCCTTTAGGATGATTTGGAAGATAGTATAATTGATGCTGTTTGGAAAACAGAAAGTTTTGCGTCCAGTGCCCGAATTTTGTTTCTGTACTGGAGTGTCAGAAAAATCTGAAATGTTTACACAGTATTGGTATATTAATTTCCCACGTTGTCCTAATTTTTCAGAATTTTTGGAGTTAGAGAAGTATGTATTTTAAATAGATTGCTACAGACTGTTCTGTTTTTGACATATTCATTTTTTGATGCACTACTTGCTTGTTTTGATGAATCTATGGATTGTATCGGGGGGTATAAGCCATGGTGAAGTTAGAGTACAGTAGGTATAATGCAAAAATAAAATATGAATGGGTTTGCAACAGTACTTAAAGTAGTGATTTATTTTGTTATGCTAACGGATCTCACGAAGGTTTTGTTGAGTTTTGTGTGATTGAAGTTTTCAAGTTTTGGGTGAGATCACGATGGATGAAAGAATAAGGAGTAGCAAAAAATTAAGCTTGGGGATGCCCGAGGCACCCCAAGGTAATATTCAAGGAAGACTCAAGCGTCTAAGCTTGGGGATGCCCCGGAAGGCATCCCCTCTTTCTTCTACCAACCATCGGTAATTTTACTTGGAGCTATATTTTTATTCGTCACATGATATGTGTTTTGCTTGGAGTGTCTTGTATTATATGAGTATTTGCTTTGTTTGCTTTTTAGTTTGTCACAATCATCTTTGCTGAACACACCTATCTTGAGAGAGCCACACGTTTATCATCATTTGGTAGAATACTCTATGTGCTTCACTTAAATTTATTGAGCTAGGCAGTTGCTCTAGTGCTTCACTTAAATCTTTTTGATCACGGTGGTGGCTATATTTTGAAGAAATAAACTCTCATGCTTCACTTATAATATTTTGAGAGTTGATAAGATTAAAATTTTGAAGAAATGAATTCTCATGCTTCACTTATATTATTTTGAGAATTGATAGGATTGAAATTTTGAAGAAATATTTGCACTCTCATGCTTCACTTAAATCTTTTTGAGAGTTGATAATAGTAACGGTAATTTGCACAAGATATGAATTTGGTACCAAAGTGATTAATATTCAAGAGGGATATAATAAAAACTTTCATATAGATCATTGGATATGATAAGTGTGATTCCTTGCAATAGTTTTGCGATATGGAAATAATAATATGTGAGTCATGTTAGGGAGTAATTGTGATTTAGTAAGAATATTAGTGTTAAGGTTTGTGATTCCCTATGCATGCACATCAAGTCAATAGTTATGCAAAGATATTATATCCTACTAATGGTGCATTATTTGGTGTTAGTTATGTTTAATGCATGTTTATGACCATTTTTGTTTTTTGGTTGGTTGCTTCTCAATCTATTTGCTAGCCTTCATTTGTACTAAGCGGAAATACTGCTTGTGCATCCAAAATCCTTAAACCCAAGTTGTGCCAAATGAGTCCACTATATCTACCGATATGTGGTATTGCAATGCTGTTCTAAGTAAATTTGCGTGTGCCAACTCTAATTTTCAAAATAATTTTTCCATTTTGTGTGCCTGTACCGCTCATGAAGCGGCAGGGGGTGGCCATTATTTTCCATGCTAGGTGTGTTATTCTCACGATGAGTGTTTATTCACTTGTCATTGCACGAGAGAATGGTTGGTAATATGGATGCCCAGTCCCATAATGAAATCAAAAATTAATAAAAACAAAATTCCTTGGAAAGTGTTGGTATGGAGGGCACCCGTGGATACGGTTAGCCATGGATTGTGAAAGGAATGGTGGAAAGGAAATGAACTTTACTTTCTGTTTGGGAACCGCCTATGATGTGTCTAGCATGGAAAATATTGGGAATTCTCGGTCGTTTTCGTTGATAGGAAAAGCATGCCTCTCAAAATATTTTTATCTCTCTAATTTAAGCTTTGAGCTCTGGCACATTTGACAAATCTCTGCTTCCCTCTGCGAAGGGCCTATCTATTTACTTTTATGCAATTTTTATTTTCTTGAGTCTCCATCTTCTCTTATAAAGCACCAACTAGAGAGCACTATTGTCATATTTGTGTATTGGATGTAGCTAATATTTGAGTGTGTTTCATGAATGGATCAATGATTGAGCATAATGGGCTCGGGATAACTTTCTTTAGCGTTGATATTTTGAAAGACATGGTTGCTTGTTAGCATGCTTGAGTATTTATATCTTCATGTCAAATTATAGACTATTGCTTTGAATCATTCAAGTGCAATGTCCATGCTATGAAAGAAAAGAATATGTGATGAATATGATAGGCAGCATTCCACGTCAAAAATTCTGTTTTTATCATTTACCTACTCGAGGACGAGCAGGAATTAAGCTTGGGGATGCTGATACGTCTCCAATGTATCTATAATTTTTTATTGTTCCATGTTGTTATATTATCAATCTTGGATGTTTTTATATGCATTTACAGCAATTATATATCATTTTTGGAGACTAACCTATTAACTTAGTGCCCAGTGCCAGTTGCTGTTTTCTGCCCTATTTTTGTTTTATAGAAAATCAATACCAAACGAAGTCCAAATGCCACGAAACATTTTGGAGATTTTTTTCTGGACAAGATAAACACTAGAAGCTTCGGGAGAAGACCAGACGCCAGAGGAGGTGGCCATGAGCCACCAGGGCGCGCCTGGGGGGGCAGGCGCGCCCTGGTGCCTCGTGGGCCCACCTCAGCTCCGTATGACCTAATTCCACCACTATAAATTCAGGAAAAATCGGAAACCCTCAGGGGAGTCCACGAAATACTTTTTCCGCCGCCGCAAGTTTCTGTTCTCGAGAGATCCCATCTGGAGGCCTTCTCCGGTACTCCGCCGGAGGGGGAATCGATTACGAAGGGGCTCTACATCAACCTTGCTACCCTTTCGATGATGTGTGAGTAGTTTACCACAGACCTTCGGGTCCATAGTTAGTAGCTAGATGGCTTCTTCTCTCTTTTTGATCTTCAATACAATGTTCTCCTCGATGTTCTTAGAGTTCTATCCGATGTAATCACTTTTTGCGGTGTGTTTGTTGGGATCCGATGAATTGTGAGTTTATGATCAGATTATCCATGAATATTATTTGAGTCTTCTCTGATCTCTTTTATGCATGATTATTATAGCTTCGTATTTCTTCTCCGATCTATTGATTTGGTTTGGCCAACAAGATTGATTTATCTTGCCATGGGAAGAGGTGCTTTGTAATGGGTTCGATCTTGCAGTGCTCAATCCCAGTGACAGAAAGGGACATGACACGTATGTATCGTTGCTATTAAGGGTAAAAAGATGGGGTTTATTCATACATGAGTTTATCTTGTCTACATCATGTCATCGTTCTTAAGGCGTTACTCCGTTCTTTATGGACTTAATACACTAGATGCATGCTGGATAGCGGTCGATGTGTGGAGTAATAGTAGTAGGTGCAAGCAGGAGTCGGTCTACTTGTCTCGGACGTGATGCCTATATACATGATCATTGCCTTGGATATCGTCATGATTATTTGCTTTTCTATCAATTGCCCAACAGTAATTTGTCTACCCACCATATGCTATTTTCTCGAGAGAAGCCTCTAGTGAAAACTATGGCCCCCGGGTCTATCTAAATCATATTACTAAAACCCTAAAAATATTGCTGCCATTTTCTTTTATTTATTTTATTTTGTATTTTTGTTTCTATCTATCTATCTATCACATACAATTTAATCTTGCAATTGACCGCTGAGGGATTGACAACCCCTTGTTTGCGTTGGGTGCAAGGATTTGTTGTTTGTGTGCAGGTGCTGCTAATGAGGTGTTGTGTGATTCTCCTACTGGTTCGATAACCTTGGTTTCATAACTGAGGGAAATACTTATCTCTATTGTGCTGCATCATCCCTTCCTCTTCGGGGAAAATACCAACGCAAGCTACATGTAGCACTGGCCGACCGAGGATGGCATGATAGGCGCTGCGGAAGTCGACCACTTTGAAGGTCAGCCTTTCCTTCCTGAAGTTCTTGTCGTCTCCAAAGACTACATCCAGGGCAATCTGCCCGAGTGACTTTGCTGTCTTGCCGGGGATCACTCCGTGGAATTGCATACTGCTCTCACTGAGACGGGACATCGGGATGCCCATCCCCTTCGAGGTATCAGCGTAGAGTATGTTCAGTCCGCTTCTGTGACGCCCCCGACTTAATCGTGCACTAATCATACACGCAAATGCACACGATCAAGCCTAAGGACTCACGGGAAGATATCACAACACCACTCTAGACACAATTATAAAATAATACAAGCTTTACATTACAAGCCAGGGCCTCGAGGGCTCGAATACATAAGCTTGAGAACAAGCGTTAGCGGAAACAACAACAGTATCTGAGTACAGACACAAAGTTAAACAAGGGTGCCTTAAGAAGGCTAGCACAAACAGCGACACTGATCGAAAAGGCGAAGGCCACCTGCCTAGGGCCTCCGAACTACTCCTGGTCGGTGGACTCAATGTAGTAGTAGGTGCCTCCGGGGATCTCCTGCTCCTGGGCTCCGTCGTCTGATCGTAGCAACTGGGTATGGGGAAAAGAGATAGCAAAGCAACCGTGAGTACTCATCCAAAGTACTCGCAAGACTGACATCAGAACTATGCTAAGTATGCATCGGTATCAAAGGAATGGGGCTATATCTTTGGACTAAACTGCAGAAATGCTAGAACAGAGTGGGAAAGGCCTAACCTATCGAAGACTAGCATCTTGAAGCAATCTTGCAGCATCAGAAGAGGGTAGAGTATAGCAACACATAATAGCAATTATACTTTAGTAATGCCCGGAGATCCTTCCTCGACTACCCTGCGATAAAGTGATCCCGAGAGTAGTAGTATCAGTTTATCATTGTAACGGTATCCATTCATAGTTCTAGTAGATCAGGATACAACTCCGAGCGTCCTGTTACCGTGGACACGGCTATTCGAATAGATAACTTCCCTGCAGGGGTGCACTACTGTTACCCAACACGCTCGATTAACTCTGGCCGGACACACTTTTCTGGGTCATGCCCAGCCTCGGATGATCGACACGACGTAGTCCTACCTAGGCTCAACAGAGAGGTCCCCGCCGGTCTACATCCTAAGTGCTCAGGGGTCTTGGGCCATCGCCCTGTGCACTCCTGGTCGTTGTGCGCAAGGTGGATCCAGGCACCACCTCTGGGGCGCCGATCCCACCCGGCCACAATGCTGAACTGGACGTCTGACAGAGCTTTCGGCTGATACATACGGCGCCGAGGGTCCCATAACCATTATCCCACATGGTGGTAGTGCGTATAGGCCAGCGGCCAACTCAGATCAAATACCCAAATTCGTTAGGCGTGTTTAGTAACTCGCGAAGACGAACAGGATCCCTGTCGCTCCGACTTGGTAACACGCGGACCCGACCAGGGACCAGGCCCACCTCTCTCCTAGGTGGTCTCCACCTGCCTTGTCGTTCCGCCATAATATCACTCGCGGGTGCTCTTGGAGCCGACCCGTCTTTAATATCATTCTCTCGCGGGCACTCTTGGAGCCGGCCCGACTTTAACAGTTTAAAGTATTGCAGTGATGTAACATTTCCGTGATCATCACCCAGAGTGATCACGACCCGATAACAAGCATGGCAAACGGACAAGGGTGAAGGGCCACAGATGGATCAACATCATAGCTAACTAAGCTTCATAGGATAGCAGGTAGGTATCAACAGTAGGCGACGAAATCAGGCTATGCATCAGAATAGGAGCTATCGGAGCAATAACAGAAGCAATTCTAATGCAAGCATAAGAGAGAAAGAATGGGTGATATCTGATGATCAAGGGGGTTTTGCTTGCCTGGAAGCTCTGCTGAAAGGGGAAGAAGGGTCATCGATGACGTAGTTGTACTCAGCAGCGTCGTCGGCAGTCTCGGGGTCTATCGGGAGAGAAGGAGGGGGAAGAAACAATAAATACACGGCAAACAATGCAACAGGGATGCATGACATGTCAACATGCAGTGCTAGGGGTGTTCTAATGCAGCACTACGCAAGTTAGTCGGAGCGGGAAAACATCTGGAGGTGTTTTACCAGCTCCGGGCATTTATCGGACAGATGAATCGGAGGGAAAAGTTCCATGTTCATCATGTTAGAGAGGTGTGGCAGGTATGTGGGTAGGATATTCGGATTCGTCATATTTTTCTGATCGTTTTTCATATATAAATTATTTTCATCCGAGTTACGGTTTATTTTATATGATTTTTCAAAGTTTTAAACAATTTCTGGAATTTCTGGATTTAATTTAATTCGAATTATTTAAATACTAAATTGCTATGGGTACACAGAAGTGTACCCAGAGATGTGCTACTAAGACTGACTGTGGGTCCCAGTTGACCAGGTCAACTGCACAGTCAGCAGCTGACTGGGCAGTTGACTGGTCAAAGGGGCCCATGGGGGTCCCACATGTCATAGACTGGGCGCTGCCCAGTCAGCACGCTGACTAGTCAACTGGGTCCAGTGGGACCCAGTTGATAGTGAATGTTTAACTTAAACATGTTTTATTTAATCTAACCAGATAATTAGTGAGGTGGGGCCCTGTTGTCAGTGACCCAGTTTAGTTAATTGGTTAGTTAAATTAACACTAATGCTACAGTAACAGGGCCCACGTGTCAGTGGTCATTAGGGGTCGGGTTAGTGTTAAACTGCTGACGAGTGGGTCCCGCCGGCGACCATCCGAACAGCGGCGCGGCGCGGGACCTCGCCGGAAATCGCGCACGGGGCACGGATCGACGCGCGGAGAAGCTCTACGGGAAGCTGGGGATCGGCCGCGTCCAATGGTGGACTCAGGGAGGCCGGGGAGGGACGGTAGCGTCGGCGGCAAGCTATGCGGCGGAGCAAGCTACGGCGACGACGGCCACGAGCGATGCGGTGGCGAAAACGCACGGGGCAGAGAGGGAAAAGGAGTGGCAGCTCACAGTGAGCTCGACGACGTGCTCTGGGAGGCCGGGGGCGCAGCGAGACGGCGGGTCGAGCGGCGGCGACCGGCGGATGCCGTGGAGGGGATCGGCTCGATTCGGTGGCTCGACGGCGTCCTGGCTCGTTCTGTTGCCCGCAGACGAAGTAGTCGACGCCGGCGGTCCTCCTGGACAGGTCGTAGCTGTGCGGGATGGCTCCTGGCTGCGCATACGACGGCGAGGCAGTGACGGTTGCGTACGGGAGAGCTCGGGACTGAGAGAGAGAGAGCGAGAGGGGGTTCTGATGGGTCTAGGGTTTCGGGGGGAGAGGGAGAGCGCCGTGGGGATGATCTTATCCATCCCTGGCCCTCGATGGCCGTGCGAACACGGCGTCGGTGGCCGGCGAGCGGTGGCTTTCTCCTGGCACAGCGGAGGTAGGGGAAGGCCGGCTGTAGTGGGTTGGTCCGCACTGTAGCCCACTTAGGCCCAGTGGCACAGTAGCACTAGGATTTTTCCTTTTCTTTTTCTAATTTCCTCTAAACCCTACTGTTTGCAAAATGTTTGGCCACAAAATGACTTTTATAAAATATGCGATAGGTCAAATCAAATATTAGGCAATATCTAGTACTGCCATAAATTGGTTGGGGTAATATTTGTATTCACTTGAATTTTTATTAAATAAAAAGGGATTAAATGTTGCTGTTTTGTTAATGTTTTAGGATGTTAGACTCATCTAGGGAATTTAGGTGGTGTTGTTTTTCTTAACATAATTAGTTATGGATTATTTGCTATTTAATGAACATTTTAGTTTCCAAATTGGAACAACTTTTATTTTCAGTTTATATTTGAATTTCAATTTGAGTTGGAATTTGAAATGAGATATGATGCAAATGATGATCAAGCACTGTTAAACATGATGACTTGGCATTATCTGAGGGGGATCACTGTAGCATAATTACATGGGGTGTTACAGCTTCCACCGTCCATGAGGACCTTTCGTAGCCGAACGCCTCCCATGACCCGATCGACCACCAGCGCCTGCCGCCCAGGGGTGGCAATGTAGGCCGGGTGGTCCGACTGATCAAAGGTGATCGGAGTCTTTGACCAGTTCAGGAACTTTGTCGTCGCCGGCATAGCCATGTTTACTTCTCGGTTGATAACCTTCAACTGGCTCTTGCTCTCAACATCTGCAAAGATCATCAGAGTTGCATTGACAGTAGGATAAGCTTCATCTTTGTCTTCGTCATCAGCATCGTCCGGGCTTTTCTCACTCGACTTTCCCTCTCGAAACTGCTATATCAGCAATCTGCACTATCGAGTGGTATGCTTGGGCAATATCAGATTGCCCTCTTCATCTTTCTTGGTGTGAATGTGACACGGCAAATCAAGGACATCCTGGCCCGACTGATCTTTCTTTTTCCTCGGGACCCACTTTTCCTTAGCCTTCCCTTTGTTTTTGGCTTGACCGGCCAGTGCGGCAGCCTCGGCCTGGGCCGATCCGTCAGCCTTGCGCTTCGGCTTCCGACTGGCGTTATTGTTTCCAGGACTGGGCTCACTAGCCTTTCCCTTGCCATTACGGAGACGGTCTTCCTCTTCTCCGTTTGCGTACCGAGTGGCGATCTCCATCATTCGGCTCATGGTCAAGGATCCCGACCGACCAAATTTCAGGATGAGCTCTCGATATATGACTCCTGCTTTGAAGGCACAGACGGCTTGGTGCTTAGTGACATTCTCAACCACATGATGCAGGGTTGTCCAACGCTGGATGTACTCTCTCAAGGTTTCATTCGGCTTCTACACACAATGTTGCAGCTCAGTCAATCCGGCGGGGCGTTTGCGCATGCCTTCGAATGTTTTGATGAACACTCGAGCTAAATCTTCCCAGCAGTATATGCTAGCCGGAGTGAGCTGGTTGAGCCAGGCTCGGGCGGACCCCTCCAACATCAAGGGCAGATGCTTCATAGCCACATAATCGTTACCACCTCCGATTTGAACAGCCACTCGGTAATCTTCTAGCCACGTCTCTGGCTTGGACTCACCGGTGAACTTGCTCACTCCAGCCACCAATCTGAAGTTAGGTGGAATCTCTGCGGCTCTGATTGCTCTGCTGAAACACTCGGGTCCAGAGATGAAGGCTCCACTTCCACTCGGACGATTTCTGTCCAAACTCTCTCTAAGAGCTCTGCCTCGGTTGACCAGGTTCTGATCGAGTACAGGCCTCGCGTTGAACTGTGGGTCGCGGAGATCGACTGGCTCTCTCTGGCGATAACCGTCACCATGGCGAGGAGGGCTGGCCCTCCGATCATTGCCGTAAGGACGTCTGGCATCGTACAGCCGGGGCGCGTATGAGCCATCCCGCGGAGGGCGCGTCTGCATGCAGCGACGATCATCCTGACGCCGCGGAGGCGTATTCCGACTGCGACCCTGTTCCGAGTACTGGTCTCGGTGGCGGTCTTGGTCGTTTCGCCACAGAGGCGAGTGTCTGTTTCTTCTCGGGGTCACCGGACTGTGGGCCGACTGAACAGTGTCAGCTCTGACGGATCTGCTATGAATCCTGTTGCGCGACTGGGACACCGCTGAATTCTGCTCTTCAGCCGCCTTAAGTAAGGCCCGGATCTGCCATAGACCCTCTCCCGCCTCGGATCGGGACGGCTCGATGGAATCTGCTATCCGAGTGGCCGCTGCCAAATTCTGAACGGGAGTGCGAAATACCTGGAAGTTCTGCTGCTGGTCATTCGAGAACAGCTGCCGCTGCCGCCGACTGGAACTGGGCTGATGCTGTCTGCGGGCGCGATCGTCGAGTGACTTCTGGAGCGCCTCCAGACGATTGCGCTCAGCCAAATTGGCATGGCGCGCGGCCTCCAAAGCCTGAGCCTCGGGAGTCGTCCCAACGATGGGCGTCTGGAGGGTCTGCTCGTTTCTGTGCTGCAGTTCCTCCCTCTGCTGCCGAGTGAGAGGTCGGGGATAGTACTCATCGTCGTGACGGTCTCTGCCGCCGTCAAGATCGGCGCGCGACGGATCGCCGGTTTCTGCGCCGCCGCGGCCGTACCCAGGCGGACTGGGCGGGGAATCGGCCATCAGCACCTCTGCAGCGGGATCGCTGCTCTCGCACTCAGATAAGCTTTCCGAGTGCTCATGCAAGGAGGTGAACAAGTCAAAGACGGGCTCATCGGGCTCGATAGCCGCAACTTGCGGGGCCGCAGCCTGAAGGGCCACCGCGTGCTTGATCCACCGTTGAAGCCGTGAGCGTCCGGAACGCTTTCAACGGCGGCTGGTGAAGCGAGGAGACGCCGACTGGTACGGAGTCGAAGGTTGTCGAATAAGAACGCCAAAGGCACTCGCGCGGAAGTGCGCTGCGCCACGGATGGGCAACGCCTCGACATCCAGCGGGGCTTCCCGAAGCCACGCTGAATCGTCAGCGATGAAACTGAGGACGCCGAAACGGATCTCGCCGCCCAGAGTCAGTCCGCCGTCGGAAACCATGATGATGGTGGGAAAATCACAACTACGCCGGAAGTCGCTAGACGCCTGCCCCACGGTGGGCGCCAACTGTCGTGGGTATAAGTCTGACAGTAGTGTATAGGGGTACGGATTAGAGGGCAAAGCCTAGCTACGGTGCAGTTGTTACACTCGGATTTACGAGTTCAGGCCCCTCAGCTGTGGAGGTAATAGCCCTGCGTCTTGGTGCTCTGGACCTTGATTCACTTGAGTGTATGGATTACAAAGGATTGCGAACCCTTGTTATGGAGCTGGGGTGCGGCTTATATAGAGTTCGCCAGGCCCCCAAGAATGCTGCCATAACCACGGGTTACAGAGGGGGTTTAAGGGTGCCAGCCATTGGTAACGGGCGCATTGATTACAATTAATAAGGGCGGGTGCACGTCCTGACCGTTGTGTTCCTGGAGTCTCCTGGTCTTCCCTGGTCGAGTGACTGTCAGGTACTCCGAGTGAAATAAGCCGGTCGAGTGAACTGCTGCCTCCCGAGTGGTTCATTGAACTCCGAGTGAATGTCAGGTTGCAGAACTCCTGACTGCTGGTCTGGCCCTGGGGCCCAGTATGAGGTGTGTGGCATCCTAGGGTAGGGTCTGCAGGTCAGGCCTGTTACCCTATCCCTAGTATATGTCCTCGTCAGGCGGCGCGACTAGGGTTCCCCCGAGTCGCCTGGGAGGCGGCGCGGGGGGGGGGGGGGGAATCTCTCCGGTTTGAAACTTGAAAGACCAAATGTCTAACAAACAATCTTAGGAACCAAGTCTATACTTTTAGAGAACTTGAGAGACAAAAACATACTTTTCTCTTATATTTAAGTGCACGTGCCCTTGTGATTCACAGAAGTTGGACAAGGAAGTGATGTTGGGCTTGGCTTTCGAGCTCGTCCGCTTTGCTGTCTGCTTTTATGGTTGGTCCTGTTTTCTTACTCCCTTCGTTCCTAAATATAAGACCTTTTAGAGATTTCACTATAGACTATATACGGAGCAAAATGATTGAATCTACACTCTAAAATATGACTACATACATCCGTATATAGTCCATAGTGGAATCTCTAAAAGGTCTTATATTTAGGAACGGAGGGAGTACTATTTTTTCCAGGCTATGGCTTAAGGCAGCTCCAACGCGGACACATAAAACGAACATGGTATACGTTCGCGGACGCGTCTGTACGTGTATAGTGATACGGGAGCTGATCATCCAACCGTGTACCTCAAAGGTTCACATACATTTCAAACGAAAATTAAACAAACCGGATGATTTTTATTTAAACCGGACCGCATTCATTACATTTTTGACATTAAACAAATGCACTCCGGAAGTTAACCTAGCCTCGAGAAGCCCGGCGAGGAAGAGTAAGACATAGGACATGGAAGTACAGACATGGGACACGAACACCTCCGTTCCCATGTCTTACACTTCCTCATCAGAGTTAGCGCCCTAGACATCACCGGTAGAGGTCAGGTCCACAATGGCCATGGACGGGCAGGCCTCGTTGTCGTAGCGGCTGGGCGCGGACCACGTCGATGATGCAAACGACTCACAACTGCAAACGTGCCCGTTCGCGATTTGCCAGCGTCACCTCCGCCTTCGACTGGGCCGCGACGAAGTTCGGGTTCTCCGCTGCCATGGCCATAGCCTCCTCGCTCATGAACTCGCCGTATTTTTGGCCCTCCACCAGCCGGTAATGCGTGAGGAGGGAGAGGTTGGAGCGCTACTCCTCCTGTGCCTGCCGGAATGCTAGCACGGGCTGCGGCGCCAGCTGCTCCTACGCCATGATGGCGTTGAAGTGAGCCTACGCCTGCTCCATGGTAAAGTCGGCATGGATCGGCGCGGGCGGGGGCACTAGCTCATCTTCGGATGCCTCCTCCGTTGTGAGGTCGTCGTCGCTCACCTCCGGCGAGCTTGCCAGCAAGCCGGCATCTATCCATCGCGCATGATGGGCCTCCTAGCCGGCCACAGGGCCAGCCAACTTGTGCTTCTGCTTCGTCGCACTAGTAGAAAACAGGGCATCAGTCCCAGTTCCAGAGGGCCTTTAGTCCCGGTTCTGCAACCGGGACTGAACAATCGGGACTAAAGGCCCCCACTTTTAGTCCCGGTTGGGTTACGAACCGGGACTAAAGGAGCTCCACGTGGCCGCTGTGGGGCGCCCAGGCAGGAGGACCTTTAGTCCCGGTTGGTAACACCGACCGGGACTAAAGGGTCTCCACGTGGCCGCTGCGCAGCGCTCAGGCAGGAGGACCTTTAGTCCCGGTTTGTAACACCAACCGGGACTAAAAGGCCGCCACGCGTCAGCCCCTGCCAAGCGCTGTTTTTTTTAAAGGAGGGGTTTAGGGGTTTTGGAGGGTTTAGGGGTTTCATATTGTGTTTGCCCCTTTTCTTTTTGTGTTTACCATTCAATTCTTTTACATTTAGGGTTTTCGTTTTTATTTTACGTTTTCCATTCAACTCGACGCTAGCTACTACATATAGCAATGAAGGAACCATTACACGAATCGTCATGAATATAGAGAGAAGTGACCTCTCTTTCTCCGTGCTTGGTCGAACAACAAGTTTTCGTATATCTATTCGACGCTACTACGTATAGTATACGTTCATGCATATATACAATGTAACATCTCTTACGATCCCTAATATCTAATTACCAAAATCGCATTGCCACTCCCGATGGAATTCTCCATCTGTAGGTATGACATGGTCAACAAAGAATCCCGCCAATTCCTCTTGAATTGCTTGTATGCGATCAGTTGGTAGGAGTTCGTCCCGCTTCCGCGAGATCTAATTTAAAGAAGGGGGTCAATATATATATATGAATGAAACTCAACACAATTGATGGTAATAAAATAAAAATGTGAATATTGTTTACATACTTCAAATTGTTCTTCAGATCTGCCCCGCTCAGAGGTCTTGTGGTGAATGTACTCGCAAACGTAGTATCCACATAAATTATTCCCGGGTTCCTGCCACAAGAACTTTACGAGAATAGAGTTCAATCAAAATGATAATCAAGCATGATAATGGTATTGAAACTAGAATCAATGAGAGATGCGCGGAACTAGCTAGTAGTACTTACTTTGGGGTGTGAAAATCGCAGCTCCTTTTTACATTCACCCCTAACCTTGTTGGTGAACTTTTTCCAAACCCTGCCCGGCAAAGAAAATGATTACTTGATATCAGGAAATGAACGAAAGTTGCCGATATGGTGCGATAATGATTGAACTTACTTCTGGAGCATTTGACTCATGTCCGCCCACTCCTTAGCCTCTTTACGTCTCGAGTCCAAGACAACTACTACTCCCGCGTCAAGCTGAATGGCTAGCAGAATAAAGTGGAACCTGCGCACGCATAACTCATCAATTACACTTAACCTCGAGTAAGCGAAACAGAATGTGCACAAGACAGTAACACTCACTTGAAGTTGTAAGGAAATAGTATTTCCCTTTTGTTTTGTTGTCCAAGTAACGCCTTTAGCAAGTAATTCTCTGTATCATCGGGGGTTTTTTGTACCGTATATTCATTTGCGGTATTTGGGTTAATGAACCCAATGTCATAGATTTTTCCTCTGCATTCGCGGATCTTCAATCTGCATAATATAGTGTGAGGATAATTATACATGCAATGAACGAGCTGAGCTAGAGACTTAATTACAGAAAAAAAATACTTACAGACAATAGCAACTGACGATAGTTTTGTCGAGGGCGGCTTGATTGTATAACTAAAATAATTCTTCAAATTCAATGTACAACACCTCGACTCCATTGAAGTAGTGCTCATCTTTAATTCCCACTAAGATACTATCGGCCCCTTCCTTGCAGGCTTTCAAGTACCACTTATGGAATGTTCGCATCATCGTTGATAGACGCGGGAGCTGCTCAGGTCTGACGAGAGGCTTCCCGTGCTCGTATCTAAAGGCTACCTCAGCCATTTCGAACTGTACCTCATCGCCTAAGTAATCAGCAAGAGTGTAACCAGGATGAGCGGCCGCTACCCCCGGATCATTAGCGATATCGGGAAACACCTTGAGCGAGGGGCACGATTGTTTTTCCTGTTTGCCGAGGTGGGAAATTGTTTTCCCACTTCTTGAAGCACTGCTAGTACTTCCCGACCTTTTCGCTTCATGATATGTCTTTACAATACAGCGGTCATAGTGTGAGAGCGGCGGAGGAGATGGTGGTCGCTGAAGGGCATCCAGACAGTGCTTCGCTTTTACCGGATCTATTTTCTCCTTTGGATCTGGACGTTTCGGTGCAAGCTGGCGTTTCACATCGGCAGCCACGATCTTGTTGTTTTCCTCCTCAGTCATGTCGTATGGTAACTTGGGAGGAGCCTTCTTGACGCTTGGACATGCTCTGGATTTCTTCGTTGTTGTACTGCTAGCCGCCGGAGCGGCGGCGGGTCTCTTCCGCCGTTGCTGAGGTGGCGGAGGAGGCGGAGTCAGCTGACACGGCGAAGGAGGCGGAGTCCGCTGAGGCGGCGGAGACAGCTGAGGCGGCGGAGGATTCTGCTGAGGGGCCTCCTCCGGCGGAGTCCGCTGACGCGGCGGAGACAGCTGAGGCGGCGGAGGATTCTGCTGAGGGGCCTCCTCCGGCGGAGTCCTCTGAAGCGGCGGAGACAGCTGAGGCGGCGGAGTGTGCTGACGCGGCGGAGACGACTGAGGCAGCGGAGGTAGAGCTGGACTGTGAGGAGTCTGCTGAGGGGCCTCCTCCGGCTGAGTCTGCTGACGCGGCGTCCATTGTGGAAGCACGATGTTTTCCTTTCTCCATAGAATGGTAGTCCTTACGGCATCTACCAGATGAGTCTCCCCTTCACCTGTAGGGTACTCAAGCTCCAGCCCCTCGAATCCGTTGGTAACTTCATCCACCCCGACAATAGCAAAGCCATCTGAAATCGGATTGCAATGGAAAGTTGCATCAGGTCTAGCAGGTAAGACATAGCTGACCGCCACCTTCAAGGTTAGGTTGATGCATTTCGCCATTAGCTCACAATGTTCCCTCTCCGTGCTATAATCCACGGGGTAGCGAGGAGCCGTGATATCAGGCCGAACGAGCTCCGTGGAAGCCACGCTGCTTTTCCGCTGAGATGGTGGGGTAGCTTCGTGGGCAGTATCGAATGAAGGATCTCCGTGCTGCTGAGATGGTGGGTCGGTAGCTCGCTGACTGGTAAGTGCCTCTAGTTTCTTCTCCTGCAACGCTAATCTTTGTTCTACATTCCGCATCCGGTCTGCTTCCTCTTTCTTCTTTCTCCCTCGGCTTCTATAACCAGTGTTGTCGGGAAACCCATGCACCCACGGAATGGAGCCTGCTGTGCCTCGTGTTCGTCCAGGGTGTTCAGGATTCCCGAGGGCGCGTGACAGCACGTCCTTCTCTCTGTCGGGATGGAACGTCCCTTCCTGCACGTCCTTGATTGCTTCCTGAATCTTTGTGACGGGTGTTTCAAGTTGTTCTTTCGTGTAAACACACTTCCCTGTTTCTGGGTCCAAAGTTCCCCCATGCCCGAAGAACCAAGTCCTTGCCCGTTCGGGCCAGTTCAATGTCGCTGGTTCGATCCCTTTAGCAAGCAGGTCATTCTCAGCTTTGTCCCACGTAGGCCGGGCAACCTTGTAGCCACCTGACCCCGTAACATGGTGATACTGCTTCTTTGCAGCATTTAGCTTATTTGTCTGTGACCTGTTCTTAGCTTTCTCCGATTTCTTGTACGCCACAAATGCGGGCCAGTGATCTTTTATCTTCGCATATTGACCGGTGAATTCTGGAGTCTCGTCTTTCTCAACAAACTGTTCGTTCAATCTTTTCTTCCAGTTCTTGAATTGTTCTGCCATCTTCTTAAGAGCCCATTTTTTGACTTTTCGCTGTATAACTGGGTTATTTGGATCCTCCTCTGGCGGTAGGCTGAAATTTATCATGAGCGAGTTCCAAAGCTGATCTTTGCATCTATCATCGACATAAGAAACTCCATCGTCCTTCTTCTTATTCCATTCTTGGATGCTGATCAGGACGCTGTCCCTAACAACAACTCCGCACTGCTGTATAAATCAGTCTTGGGTCCGCTTGGGAGCAGTTGGTTTGCCATCTGGATCGACTTCTTCGATCGTGAACCTTTCATTCTCGCCCAACCTTTTCTTTGGGCCTCGTCTCCTTATAGAAGTTTGGCTCGATCCGGAGGGCTAAAAGAAGAAAGAAGTGTTAATATATGTACATACAAAACAATTAATGCATCTAGTCAGCAGAGGCTTAATTAATATATATACCTCGCTGGACTTTGCAACAGTTAAGGCTCCAACACTGGCGGAGCCATCATCTTCTCTTCCCTCACCATCAGAGTCGTTGAGAAACTGTGAGGTCATGATATCATCATCTCCCTCGCGGATTATTTCCTCCAACGCCTTTTCTTGTTCTAAGTCCCTGTCGTGTTCCATAGTTTCTGCAAATATTACAACATGGCAATATACAACCATGAGAGATGGATTAGTGCCAAACATAGACCTAATCACAACAAGGAATCATATGCATATGAGCAATGGATTAGTGGATTATCGGGGTTATGTTTTAACGACCCCCTCCCCCCTCATGTCGAAGTTATACTGAAATTATCGGGGTTATGTTTTAACACGCCCCCCCCCCCCTCATGTCGAAGTCAATGAACAACATGAAAATTTGTAAGTGATTGCTAAACTTTTATGCTTCATTTATATGAAGATCAATTATCCAATATAACTATGTTCGCGATATGAGGCATTGCACATTATCTAGAATCATATCTGATGAGTCGTCCTATCTTTCGGGAGAGGATACTCTCATGCCTGTCCGACGTGCAAATCAGGTTTTCATATGCCTCAAAATCAAAGTTATCGGGGTTATGTTTTAACGACCCCCCCCCCCTCATATCAAAGTTACGACGATATTTGCACAAGATTTATACACAAGATGAATACAAGATTTATACACAAGATGAATACACAACTCAACAAATGAACCAACCATCCTCCTATGAACAGAACTCAACATACAACAAATGGACACCTTTTGTCGAACAGCGGAGGGACGATCAGGGACCAACTCCACGGAGATGCAACACCACAACCTGTAATTCCACGGAGATGTAACACATGGCAAAACATGCTTAATTACTGAACTAATTCAAATGATCCCTAGATTTTCAGACTTATTGATATTTGCATAGTGGCAGAAAACAGATTCATGATGCAACCTTTTAGGCAAGTAAAATATATGCTACAACAGTTTTTCATGGAAACAAAGAGCATGGCAAGCATGTACTAATTACCCTCAACAAAACACCCTTACTGATCATGATCCAAAGATGCACAGATCTGTTGCAAACCTCAAGGCAAAATGCAAAGTATTAATACTGCCAGTTTCAGACTTAGAGAAAAATAGCATGGCATGGCAGAAATGAATAGATAGCAAGTTTACAAGCTTGTAGCAGTCACTAAAGGTCCTAACATGGCATGAACTAAAATCTACCAGCAAGATGACATCAAAATGCTCCTACTTCATGTTCAAAGATTGCCCAAAAGATGCTTGCATTAAAACATACAAAAAAGACAAAATGAACTCTAATGCAAAAAATTTGTTCTTTGATTTGCAAAGGAGCTATATTCTCCCCAATTATTTTGCACCCACATAAATTACTCCATCTACTTGACAGTACCCACAACCCATTCCACCAAAAACATTTGGTTCCATAGTTCAAATTTTTCAAATTTCATTCAGTTCAAATTTGGACCAGATTCAAACTCCATGGTCAAAGCCCCATTTAAATTGCTCCAAAAATTCTGAAACTTTGCCAGACTCTCTTTTGTGCATCAACACCTCACCACAAAAATTCTCAAAAATTCCTAAAATTCCTAGAGCCCTCTGGCATTTCATCATACACTTGATGTGCACTGTCAAAAAATTCAGAAAATTCAGAAAAAAAATGGTTCTTCAATTTGTTTTAGCAAGGTCAGCGGGCTCGGGGACGGCTCGGGGCAGGGTGTCGCGGCAGCCTGGCGGCGGCGTGCGGTGGTTCGCCGTCGGGGCAGAGGAGCGAGAGAGAAAGAAGATTGGGGCGAGGAAGAAGGCAGCGCGCGGTTTATATAGCCCGAACTTTAGTCCCGGTTGGTGGCTCCAATCGGGACTAAAGGCCTACCTTTAGTCCCGGTCCGAGCCACCAACCGGGACTAAAGGTGAATTTCATCAGCCCAAAGGGCGCGAAACCCAACTCTTTAGTCCCGGTTGGTGGCTCGGACCGGGACTAAAGGGGGGCCTTTAGTCCCGGTTGGAGCCACCAACCGGGACTAAAGGGTTGGTCCTGGCTGCGGTGGGAGTTTAGTCCCACCTCGCCAAGCGAGAGGCGCTCGCAGCGGTTTATAAGCCCACCTGCGGCTACCGTTGCAAGCTCCTCTCAAAGCACAGACAGCTCATCGTCTGACCTGGCCCCTCTCTGCCCTGTGGGTCCTACTGACAGGAGAAATTCGTGCCCCGCGGGCCTGCATCCTGGCCCATATATAGTTGGGTTTCTAGTCGTATGCAGGCCGTGGTGTGTGAATTCTCCTGCTAGTAGGCTGGCATTTTTTTATTTTTTGCATATGTTATGTCAATTTTTTGACCTTCTTCAAATCACATCCTAATTTTTATACATACACACTTATGTGCAATACACATGATTATCAAATAATTTCAACAAAATATATGAAATTCTAAAAAATGCAAAACTTTCATATTCTTTCTGTGTTAATGAAAGAGATCATGCCTATTTTTGGTTTTAATTCTAAAGTTTTCTTTTAAACAGATGCATACATGCCTAGTTTTCATTTAATTCTTTTTGCTATTAAAGTTTTTAACAAAAAATACTTTATGAAAATTTTAGTTGCATAAATTTTATATAATTTTAAGTTAATATTATTTTGATCATAACTAGAGTTTTATAAAAGTTTTTTAGTTGATTCTTTTTGCTATTGAAGAATATTATAGTTTTGTTTTAGTTGATCATAACTAGAATTTTATATATATGTCAATTTTTTGACCTTCTTCAAATCACATCCTAATTTTTATACATACTCACTTATGTGTAATACACATGATTATCAAATAATTTCAACAAAATATATGAAATTCTACAAAATGCAAAACTTTCATATTCTTTCTGTGTTAATGAAAGAGATCATGCCTATTTTTGGTTTTAATTCTAAAGTTTTCTTTTAAACAGATGCATACATGCCTAGTTTTCATTTAATTCTTTTTGCTATTAAAGTTTTTAACAAAAAATACTTTATGAAAATTTTAGTTGCATAAATTTTATATAATTTTAAGTTAATATTATTTTGCTCATAACTAGAGTTTTATAAAAGCTTTTTAGTTGATTATTTTTGCTATTGAAGAATATTATAGTTTTGTTTTAGTTGATCATAACTAGAATTTTATATATATGTCAATTTTTTGACCTTCTTCAAATCACATCCTAATTTTTATACATACTCACTTATGTGTAATACACATGATTATCAAATAATTTCAACAAAATATATGAAATTCTAAAAAATGCAAAACTTTCATATTCTTTCTGTGTTAATGAAAGAGATCATGCCTATTTTTTGTTTTAATTCTAAAGTTTTCTTTTAAACAGATGCATACATGCCTAGTTTTCATTTAATTCTTTTTGCTATTAAAGTTTTTAACAAAAAATACTTTATGAAAATTTTAGTTGCATAACCTAATAATTTTAGTTTTCATTTAATTCTAGAAGATTCATAGTATTTTCTGTTAACCTAATAATGTTATATTTTCTTTATGTCATACAACGTTTCTCTCTTATCATCTCCGATCAGATAAACCACATAGTACGTCCAACTTTATGTCATACAACGTTTCTCTCTTATCATCTCCGATGCTTCTGCTGTATTCATCTATGTCAAGACGTTTAATCCATGTCTATATTAACCTTGTTATTATATATGGAGCCACCAACCGGGACTAACCGCGTATGATCAACCTTGCAAAACATGTGACTGAAAGGATAGGAATAATTGAAATTTCATAACTTAATAAACTATTATTATAAAATCATGTTTCAAATGCCAAAATGCCCTAGCTATCTCTTACAAATATTCCCTCCGGTTTGTCCGAAGTGGCACTTTCCAGCTATAAGTCTGGAAACTAACACTAGAGAGAAAGTGATGGCGGTGAAGCCGGTCACATCCCAGAGTGGGATCTTGTGGTATAAAACTATTTCTTCGCATGTGTCCCTTGCTTATTGCGCCGTAACCATGGATAATCTTCATCATTTAACAGGATGCTTGGGTCAGTCTTCACTCTGAAGGGAGAAATTTCATGAAACTTTTCATAATCTTCTGACATGTCTGTCTTGTCCTCCACTCCCACGATGTTTCTTTTCCCTGAAAGAACTATGTGGCGCTTTGGCTCATCGTATGATGTATTCGCTTCCTTATCTTTTCTTTTTCTCGGTTTGGTAGACATGTCCTTCACATAGAAAACCTGCGCCACATCATTGGCTAGGACGAATGGTTCGTCTGTGTACCCAAGATTGTTGAGATCCACTGTTGTCATTCCGTACTGCGGGTCTACCTGTACCCCGCCTCCTGACAGATTGACCCATTTGCACCGAAACAAGGGGACCTTAAAATCACGTCCATAGTCAAGTTCCCATATGTCCTCTATGTAACCATAATATGTGTCCTTTGCCCTATTGGTGTTTGCTGCATCAAAGCGAACACCACTGTTTTGGTTGGTGCTCTTTTTATCTTGGGCGAACGTGTAAAATGTATTCCCATTTATCTCGTACCCTTGGAAAGTCAATACAGTCAAAGATGGTGTCCTGGCCAACAAGTACAGCTCATCTCCAACAGTGGTGTTACCCATGAGATGTGTTTGCAACCAACCGCCGAAAGTCCCCATGTGTTCACGTGTAATCCAGTCGTCAGACTGCTCCGGGTGTTTGGAGCGTAGAATATTCTTGTGTTCATTGATATACGGGGCCACCAAGGTAGAATTCTGTAGAACTGTGTAGTGTGCTTGCGCCCAAGAATGCCCGTCCCTACATATTATTGAGTTTGGTCCTAGCGTGCCTTTTCCACCCAGTCTCCCCTCATGCCGCGATTCAGGAACACCAATCGGCTTAAGGTCAGGAATAAATTCAACACAAAACTCAATGACCTCCTCTGTTTGATGGCCCGTGGAGATGCTTCCTTCTGGCCTAGCACGGTTACGAACATATTTCTTTAAGACTCCCATGAACCTCTCAAAGGGGAACATATTGTGTAGAAATACAGGACCCAGAATTGCAATCTCGTCGACTAGGTGAACTAGGACGTGCGTCATAATATTGAAGAAGGATGGTGGGAACACCAACTCGAAACTGACAAGACATTGGACCAAATCATTCTGTAACCTTGGTAGGATTTCTGGATCGATTACCTTCTGAGAAATTGCATTGAGGAATGCACATAGCTTCACAATGGCTAATCGAACATTTTCTGGTAGAAGCCCCCTCAATGCAACCGAAAGCAGTTACGTCATAATCACGTGGCAGTCATGAGACTTTAGGTTCTGGAATTTTTTCTCTGCCATATTTATTATTCCCTTTATATTCGACGAGAAGCCAGACGGGACCTTGATACTGAGCAGGCATTCAAAAAAGATTTCCTTCTCTGCTTTGGTAAGAGCGTAGCTGGCAGGACCTTCATACTGCTTTGGATGCATGCCGTCTTTTTCGTTCATACGTTGCTGGTCCTCCCGTGCCTCCGGTGTATCTTTGGTCTTCCCATACACGCCCAAGAAGCCTAGCAGGTTCACGCAAAGATTCTTCGTCACGTGCATCACGTCGATTGCAGAGCGGACCTCTAGGTCTTTCCAATAGGGTAGGTCTCAAAATATAGATTTCTTCTTCCACATGGGTGCGTGTCCGTCAGCGTCATTCGGAACAGATTGTCTGCCAGGACCCTTTCCAAAGATTACATGTAAATCCTTGACCATATCAAGTATATCATCACCAGTACGGAGGACAGGCTTCTTCCGGTGATCTGCCTCACCTTTGAAATGCTTGCCTTTCTTTCTTAAGGCATGCTTGGTCGGAAGAAATCGACGATGTCCCAGGTACACATTCTTCTTACATTTATCCAAATATATACTTTCGGTCTCATCTAAACAGTGCGTGCATGCGTGGTATCCCTTGTTTGTCTGTCCTGAAAGGTTACTAAGAGCAGGCCAATCTTTGATGGTTACAAACAGCAACGCTCGTAGGTCAAATTCCTGATGTTTGTGCTCATCCCACACACGTACACCTTTTATGTCCCACAGTTGTAAAAGTTCTTCAACTAATGGCCTTAGGTACACATCAATGTCGTTGCCGGGTTGCTTAGGGCCTTGGATGAGCACTGGCATCATAATGAACTTCCGCTTCATGCACAACCAAGGAGGAAGGTTATAGATACATAGAGTCACAGGCCAGGTGCTATGATTGCTGCTCTGCTTCCCAAAAGGATTAATGCCATCTGCACTTAAACCAAACCATAAGTTCCTTGCGTCACCTGCAAAGTCCGGCCACTTTCTCTTGATTTTTCTCCACTGCGACCCATCAGCGGGTACTCTCAACTTCCCGTCTTTCTTACGGTCTTCTTTGTGCCATCGCAACAACTTGGCATGCTCTTTGTTTCTGAACAGACGTTTCAACCGTGGTATTATAGGAGCATACCACATCACCTTGGTAGGAACCCTCTTCCTGGGGCGCTCGCCCTCAACATCACCAGGGTCATCTCGTCTGATCTTATACCGCAATGCACCGCATACCGGGCATGCATTCAAATTCTCGTACTCCTCACCGCGGTAGAGGATGCAGTCATTAGGGCATGCATGTATCTTCTGCACCTCTAATCCTAGAGGGCAGAGAACCTTCTTTGCTTCGTACGTACTGTCAGGCAATTCGTTATCCTTTGGAAGCTTCTTCTTCATTATTTTCAGTAGCTTCCCAAATCCTTTGTCAGATACACCATTCTCTGCCTTCCATTGCAGCAATTCCAGTGCGGTACCGAGCTTTGTGTTGCCATCTTCGCAATTTGGGTACAACCCTTTTTTGTGATCCTCTAACATGCGATTGAACTTCAACTTCTCCCTTTCACTTTCGCATCCTCTCTGTGCATCAACAATGACCCGGCGAAGATCATCATCGGGCACATCTGGTGCCTCTTGATCTTCAGCTTCCCCCGTTGCAGTATCACCGTATTCAGGGAACATAGGATAGTTGTCATCATCCTCTTCTTCTTCGTTGTCTTCCATCATAACCCCTCTTTCTCCGTGCTTGGTCCAAACATTATAGTGTGGCATGAAACCATTCTTAAGCAGGTGGAAGTGAAGGGTTTTCGAGTCAGAGTAATCCTTCGTATTCTCACAGACAGTACATGGACAATACATAAAACCATTCTTCTTGTTTGCCTCAGCCACATCGAGAAAATTATGCAGGCCCGTAATGTAGTCGGAGGTGCGTCGGTCACCGTACATCCATTGCCGGTTCATCTGCGTGCATTATATAATTAAGTATATCAAAAACCATTACAGAACATCATGAATAGAGAAATGACCAAATTAATACAAGTTCATCATCACATTAAAACCAAAGTACAGTAGTGATCAAATGTTATTACTGAAAAAATAAATACATAAAGTTCATACATAGTTCTCATAGAACAACATACAGCTCTCTACACATGTTCAAACTAAGAAGTTAATTTGAGCTCACCACGGTGGTGCCGGCGACGAGATCGGCGCGGGCGATCGACGGCGGTGAGGACGGGGACGGGGACGGGACGGCACCCTACACATGTGTAAACTAAGAAGTTAATTTGAGCTCAAATTGTGCATCTAAATCAAATAAAATCACACATACACTCCTCCACTAAAACCCACAAACCACACTACTTCTAGAGCATTTGAAATGAGCTAAACTAGCAGTGAGAGATGAAAGGATGAAGTTGCTAACCTTTTTAGAACACTTGGATAGTTGGTGCACCGCCAAACCTAGACAAATCTTGGGGAAAATGGAGCTTGGAGGTCGAGCTTAGAGAGGAGAAAGCTTAAGTGTGGCTCGGACATTTCATCAAACACCTCATGTGCATATATAGGCAAAAAACAGAGTAGCCCACACCTCCACCCTTCCACGGCCAAAAAACAGAGGAGATGGGGGGGGGCGTCGATATATATAGGCAAAACTTTAGTCCCGGTTTGTGTCTAAAACCGGGACTAATGGCCTACCCTTTAGTCCCGGTTCCAGACACCAACCGGGACTAAAGGGGTTGCGCCAGGAGCGAGGCCCTTTAGTTCCGGTTGGTGGCTGGAACCGGGACTAAAGGTCCCAGCCGAACCGGGACTGGTGCATGCCGAGGCCCGGCCGGCGTCCTGGCCGCTCGAACCGGGACTGATGCACGCATTAGTCCCGGTTCGTAAGTCGACCGGGACTGTTGCTCTGATTTAGCAAAAACCAATGCCCTGTTTTCTACTAGTGTCGAGAGCCGCTACCACATTGCTTTAGAGCTCGCGGTCATGACGGAGGGGGTGCATGTAGGAGGAATGGAATTGGACATGGTGCGGTGTGTATCGTGTCGGGCGTGTGCATGTATAAATGGCGGGCGACGGCCAGGGCATGTGGCGGGATGTGTCAATGCGGGCCCTTGAGTTGGTTTCTCGGTCGCCACACATGTTTTCCTAGCCTCGAGGAGTGAATCCGAGAGGCGTGACTAGCTCGATTGAGGGAGTACTTGAAACCGTAGTGAAGAGGACACATCGACCGGAAGGTAGATTAGGGAGCGGAAGAGTTTATAACTGAGAGAGCCTTTCCTTTAGTGCAGTTGTTTAATGCCGGCAGACAGACAGATGTGCAACCGGTTTGAATGCGGTAAATATTCATCTCGTCTAGTCACGTCTCTCCGGCATGGAACATGCGTGGAGACCGACACGGCGTGGGTGACGCTCTTGGTGGGCGCGCCGCTTCAATGTCGGCTCCAGTGACCGGTCGCGTCCGCTCTAGACCGGCATGAATGCGACGCGGAGAGGGGAGGTGCGCTCGCGCGGGAGATGATTTTGGGTGGGACCGGGGTTTTGGACGCATACCTACGTGGCGGCGGTCGTAAAGCTTTCTTGGTCTGCGTCCGGTTTGCGGGATTTCAAACAAGTGGATGCGTATGCGGACAGATGGGGTGTATCATGTTGGTTGACAAAATGCGTCCGTCCGAACAGCTCGATTCGGACTAGTTTACCGTGGATTCGAGGGTCCACGTACTACACGATACTCGTGTTAAAGAAATTGGGGTCCATGCTGAGTGGTGCAGCACCGTCCAATATCACACTGGCAAAATATTAGGCTAAGCAAGCAGAAATTCCGTGCCATCATTTTGTACTCCCTCCGTTCCTTTATATAAGGTGTATTTGTTTTTTGATAAAATTTCAGAATGTAGGGTGCATTTCTTCTAATTCCTCATAATTCTCTTGTTAGCCCTCCTAAAAAAGAAAAGTATCTCTTTTTGATTGTCTGTATCTCTCCTTATAGTAAAAGAAGG
Source organism: Elymus sibiricus (assembly GCA_039707655.1). NCBI lineage: Eukaryota > Viridiplantae > Streptophyta > Magnoliopsida > Poales > Poaceae > Elymus > Elymus sibiricus. The sequence continues at coordinate 2,124,184 of CM077672.1, forward strand.
AAACTATCTTTTTGTCGATTGCATGTATCTCATACTTTTCTGGACTAATTGATTCACTTTTTACTAACAAACAAATTTGCTAAGGGTAGTTTAGTCTTAACATGTCTATAATTATGTGCCTTGGTCACCGTGCCGGAAATAATACACCTTACATAAAGGAACGGAAGGAGTATGTCGCATGGATCTTTACGTACGATCGAGGCTATCAAGTCGGAAGGAAAGAAGCGAACCAACCTGTGGTTGGATGGTTAGAGGGACTGTGGTATCCCCAGCCCACCAGGGTTCAAATCCTGGTGCTCGCATTTATTCCTGAATTTATTTCAGGATTTCCGGCAATGTGCATTCAGTGGGAGGAGACGTTCCCGTCGACGACGAGGCGCCTATGGTGACTTCGTAAATTTCAAGATGATATGCCGGCTCAGTCTCTCGGAGGTGCTCATAGGGGTAGGGTGTGCGTGTGTGCGTTCATAGGGGTGAGTGTATGCGCGTGTATATGAGCGCTTGCGTCTGTACTGTGTTCAAAAAAAAAGTCGGAAGGAAAGAAAAAGGGTAACAAGACGTGCACGGCGTACGTATTAGTACGTGATATGGAAAGAGATCATGCATGCACGTACGTAGTGCAGGTCACCTGATTCGCCGGTCCATGCATGGATGGATAGAATCCATGGTTTCCTTACACAGTACACACACAGATTGGTCGTATATTATTATTTTAATGCGGGCGATTCCTTTGTTTAGTTTCCATTTCCACGAGGGAGGGAGGGAGCGCATATTTTTGGCGGCAACGAGCTGTAAAAAACTGGCGCCACAAGTGCGTCCTCATTCCCGCCATTGCGTTCCCTTGTAGTGTATATATATATGGGGCGGCGTTCATCGAGGCACAACACAATCAGCAACACGAGCAGTCCCATGGCGCCCACTCTTCCTTTCTTCATCCCCTCTGTCGACCTCTCCGATGACGGTGACGCCGACGTGATTAACATCACGGACTCCGACGGCGGCGACACCGTCGTCTACCTTTCATCGGGTGAGGAGGACAATGACAGTTCCGGCGGCGATGATGGCGCCTCCTTCCCCAACGGTGCTTCCAACAGCAAGCCCGTGTCCACGGCCACATCGTTTGTGGCCGCCGGCGACTCCAGCAGCCCTTTCAATGTCAAGGCTACGTCCAACACCAAGCCCGCGTCCGCGGCCACATCCTTTGTGGCCGCTAGCTCCAACGATGCCAGCGACTCCAGCGGCCCTTCCAACGTCAAGGCTGCGTCCAACATCGCGGCCACGTCTTTTGTGGCCGCTAGCTCCTACTACGGTGGCGACTCCGACGACACCACACCGACTCGGCACTACAACTACTGGCACAGAGATGATAACATCCATCTTGTGGAAGCCGATGGGAGGCTCCTCAGGAAGTACGGCCCCGCACACGTACCTCCATCTGCGCTCCTGGAGGAATTTCTCAATGGTAGGACGCCATTCCGCCGTGGCGAGCTGACGTCACGTATCATCGGCGATAAGAGGAGGTATCTCCGGAACAAATTCCTCGACATGTGCAAGAACAGGTGCAAGCGCAGTTACCGCAAACCGCGGACACGGCAGGAGAATGAGCTCTTCAAATGTTGCATGAAGGAATGGCCCCACATCATGGAACAAGCCCGCGCTGAGCTTGAAGATGAGCAGTAGTAGGCATGGACACGTACTGCTAGTTTAATCATCCTCCGTCCGTCAGTAGTGTTTTCTTTCTTTCTTTCTTTCGTGTCAGTACTCTTTTCTTTTTTGTGATGGAGCTTTTGTTCCTGATATATAATAATTAATCAATAATAAAGTTCTCCGTGTTTCCCGTATGTATTAACGCTTGATTACCACAGGCTTGAATTATCAAACTACTTTGTGTACATTCAGACTAGTTGTCTGAACTTTTTGTTACCATTTCTCTCAACTTTGTGAAGTAAGTCTGTACATTCAGACTACTCTAGTTTTCTCTGAACTTTCTATACACATTCAGACTAGCACGAAAGGAAAACCAAGCAGACATCCCAGGCGAGGCCAATTGAATTGAAACGGGGAGGAACAATGGAAACTGCTGCTCTCCCCCGAAGCACCGCCCGCAGCGGCACCACGTTTCCCGTGCTGTCCTCTAGCAACCCGTATCACCATTATCCCCAGCTCCACCACCCCTTCTCCGGCCTCCGCTTCAGAAGGATGTCGGTCGTCTTATATATATATAGTATCGGGCATGAATGGGTTAGAGAATATACGGTGGATGCATGGTTACACTGTCGATGTAGTGTGAGTTGATGAGAAGCTTGCATTTGAGATAGACCGGCCGGACGACACATGCACATAAGATGGATCAGGTTGCCATATGTTGTACTGTCTGAGAACTGTTGATGATAGCAAACAATTGATTCAGTAGTGCATTTAGAACTGAAAAGTGAAAATGGACTATAATCTGGTCCTTATCTCAAGTGTAAAATGTCCAAGTGTGTTGTACTACAAGTGTAAATGTTCAAGAGCTGAACTAGAAAGAAAGGGCACATGGTTCATTTCATCCCCAGAAGGTAGCCAGTACATAATGCAACATTGACAAATATGTTCTTGAATCTTGACTGCAGCATTGCAAACAAAATGTTTCAATCGTCCCTGAGAAGCCTCTGCATAATGAGCTCCATGACGGCGGGGGCATCAACCGTGACAGCAACCTTCACGGTCGGCTCGGCTTACCACACCACGCTGTTATCTCCCCATTCGTTTTCTTGGTATTGTCGAAAACCGTGGGACCCTTTGTGATTCCATCCGTCTCAACCCTCACCACTCCCTCCGTGTAAGTCATCCGCGACTGATCTACAGCGGCAACAAGAGTCGTGGGATCATAAAGATATACTCCTGCAACCATTTCATCGCACTCACAAAATCAGTCATTCAAGTCTCTTTAATTGTTGGCTTCTCATCATCAAGTGTCTATACTGATCCACCCAAGTTAAGTGTACTGACTGACTATTTTCATACTGACCTGTTGTGGAGTAGGCGTCCATGTGATAATTTCTACGTAGCTGCTAGCATTGTAGGAATTGGAATAGTGTAATCACCAGTACGATATTGCCGATGATGTGCAGATGAAAATTCTTCATTTCGCCACTAAACTGAAAACTTGTTGTTAGACCACGGACATATTACTTACAAAAGAATACAATTATGAACCTCACGCAAGGACTCTGTACTTTCAGGTGTGATTGTCTTTTGCAACCACCGACATTATTCTGATGTTATCCAAGCTTGTAGCAGTTCATGTTCTTGTAGAATTACACTTGGTACAAAAAGCATACAAATATATGCTCAATTTGCCATTTTTCCAATACTAATGAATTATTACCTCCGTCCCAAAATTCTTGTCTAAATACATCCGTATTTAGACAAATCTAAGACAAGAATTTTCGGACGGAGGGAGTATTTATGAAAGCATAGCTCTAGGCACCATTTTTAGTACCACACAACTTTCTTGTGCAATATATTTTGTTTTCAAATCGACAAACCAATGACTCGCTCACAAAACATTAACAAATCGTACATGACAATATAGCTATGATTACTACTGAAATATATCCAAGATGATTTTCCGAAAGAGACAACTGCCTGAATCTTTACTTCTGTACAAGAAGAACTTGTACAGGCGATTTGCTCCTCGGGTTACCTCGATGAGCAGCCATCTGCGCTGATCTCGCGGTGAGCACCCCACAATAGTGGTGTTGTACCAGCTCTGACGCTGCTCTTGAGCACCGGGATGAAGTAGACATGCGTAAACGCCTTGTGATCACCCGCGTTGTTGGTGAAGACTACGGGCCCTCGCCCGTGGATGTCCACCACCGAGCCGTCAGCGAACCGCACCTTCCCAGAGATTGAGCAATCCAGATCCGCGAACGCGTCGACCAAACCAATCATATGGTTCGTGGCGTCGGTGTCGAGGAACCAACCCTTGCTCTGCTTGCTGCCTACGAGCGTTGGAGTGTTCGCGGCTCTCTCCTCCTTGAGGAAGACGTAGCCGCACGCACATATCATTGCTGGGAAGCCATCTCTCGTCAGCGCAGCTGACCCCGAGCACCATGTTGTCGAGGTGTGGCTGACCTGAGTCGCCGTGCGCTCCTGCACGGACTCAATGGCTGCCAGCATCAAGGTCGAAGCGTGGTCCACCTGATGTGTCGTGCCCTCTCGCACGGCCTTGGTGGGGTCCCACATTATCAGGACCTCGGTTGCCGGGGCATGGCTCCCCCACGCCCGTGGCTTCATCGCCTCCCAGTCGACAGGTCTCGTGAACATTGTTGTAGGGGAGTGGCTTGTCACCGGAGGGATGGATCCTTTGATGGACTCTGTGCCTCTTGCACGGGCTCGACGATTGCCGCGGCCGTGGTCGCTGGAGGCGCTCGGCCCTCCTGCACAGTCTCGACGTCTGTCAGCATCATTGCCGACCTATCGTCTACATGAACTTGGACGAGGTTTGTGGATGCCGCGGCTGCCTCATCGACAATCCTCTTGCGGCATTCACTGGTCCGGTGACCCGACCTGCTACAATAGTGGCACTTATTTCGGCCGTCGTCCTTGCCGGAACCACTCGCAGGCCCGCCCTGCTGCTGGGGCTGGCCTGGCTTGCGCCCGCAGTTGTCGCCCCTGCTTTGGGTGCGGCCGCCGCTTCTGCCTCCGCTGCTAGAGGCACCATCACTGCGTCCTGGACGCTTCCTCGCCTCCCACTCCTTCTCCTAGAGCAGGAGTCAGGGCCGGCCCTGAGGGGGGGGGGGGCAGGGGGCGGCCGCCCCGGGCCCCCGAGTAGGAAGGGCCCCTGATGACTTGTTTCCTCTGTATCCGTATGTGATGTTTACCCAAAGTAACAGATCGACTTATTTAGGGCATGTACAATGGTTGATAAGACAGTCATATCTTAAGTCTTGCATGTAATTTAAAGATGACAAAAAAGTATGTCTACAATGGATTATATCTTAGTTTTATCTTCAATAACTAGCTATTCCTAAAAACATGGTGAGACATATTGTGCTAAGAGATCGTCTCTTAAATAAGAGAAGACAAGCTTTTTCTTATGATTTCTTTCTCCTCCACCTCAGCATTTATCTTACGTGGCACTACTAAGATAGCACCTTTGTACATACCCTAAAAGGGTAAACAGATGGTGCCGCACGCGCGCCGCGCGAGGTCTTCTCGGCTTCTACGCTTTCTCTTCCGAAATTGGCAACTAATCAGCCATGGCAAGGTCTACGGCGCCCCGTCCGCGTCATCTAATTGTGATTTTTTGGCTGCTGGATGCGATTAGTGGAGGAAGGTAATGCGATTTTGCAGATTCCATCAACCTACTATGAACCGTGAATCCCCTCTTTTTGTAGTCTGGCTAGATCGTTCGTTCATGAAGTTAATCCTCCTACATCTCTCTTACTCACACTTCGATTTCTTGCATTGATTGGGATTGAAAAAAGGAAACTCAGATTTCTAGTCATGACTCGTAAGAAGCAGCAAAAGTTTGCAATTTTTAATTTTCTAGCCATCAAGGTACCTTTTTTATCATGCCTTTGTTAGAATTTTTTATTTAATTAGCAGAGTTCTTAATTTCTTGTACTATCATATATCCGTGTGCTAATTAGCAAGCTTGCTATTAAATGTGTCGAATGACAAGAGCGACCAACTTTGACCGTGAATGTTCATGGCCCCGATTTCTTTGAATTGTTGAGATGGCAAGACACCATAAATTATACTGTACTGAGCCAAAAAAAAATGGCAATTGAAATAGTAAAAATTATGCATATGTTTATGAGGATTTAGGGCCCCATTGTGTTGTCTTGCCCTGGGCACCCGAAATCTCAGGACCGGCCCTGGCAAGAGTCGTCCGCCGCTATAGTTCTTGCGGCCGTCCTCGAGGCGGTCCTCGACCACCCATAGCCGGCCCATGAGATCCTCGATGGAGAGCTCGCACAGGTCAAGCAGCGCTCGCTGCTACCTATGCGAAGCAAGGTGGGACAACGCGCAGAAACTTCTACACGACCCGTGTGTCGTCCATGGAGTCGTCGAGCATGCAGAGCTGCGTCGCGAGGCTCGAGATCCGCATGGTGAAGTCGTCGACGAGCTCGCTTCCTTGAAGGCGGTGTTCTCGAAGTCTGCCCGTAGCTTGTGTGTGTTCGCCTTGCGTACGCGGTTGCTGCCGAGGCATTGGGTGCGGATGGCCTCCCGAGCCTCCTTGGTTGTCAGCTTTTCCGCAATCATGCCTTGTATCTCCGGCGGAGTCAAACGGATCAGCACCGCCACGGCCTTCCGATCCTCCCTCCATGGGAACACAGACGCTTGACGCATGGAGGTTGTACTCCATGATCAGCGCCCACTTGTTGTAGTTCAAGCGCATGAGCATTGAGAAGGTCAGAGGCACGCTACCGCTGCTTGCGTTCTCGCGCACGATCTCCCTTACCACGACATCATCATTGTGGCCGTGCCTGGCCCAGCTGCGCCCTCGCCGCTCCCGCAGAGGCGGCGACTGGAAACCAACCTGTGATGGTTGCGACTTAGAGCTACCTGAGACAGCGCGTTGCTACTCTCCCTCACCCGGCTCTGATACCAATGGTTAGCCCAAATTCGATTTTTCACCGGTGGCCAAAGCACTTCTCGGGAAGAGGAGAGTGCCAAAGGGAGGAGGAAGGAGCAGGCAAAGGTGAGATGAAATGAATGAGATATTTCGCTTGCTTCACCACTCACATAGTGAGTGTTCTATTCCTTGTATGTTGTACAGAACACTTAGAAAATTATTACATCTAGGACTACATACTACCTAGACAAAACCACACCATGACACACCCATGATAGTGGTTGACTACTCATTGTACATTCATCATGCCGCCCATGCATTTTTGACACAGGCGTGAGGTACATGTCGCCCCATGTGTAGTCAACACATCAGGCCCCACTTTGGGCCACATGTGCAGTCTGACACATGGGGCTTGCCACACTAGCCTTTGCCATGGCTACCCTTGTCGGAGCTGCCTCTCGGAGGCAACCTTCCCGGGAGACGGGGTTGAACCCAACAATCGTCACTTGAATAGCTAGGAGAGTCCCTCGCATCACCTCCTACAGGGCACCCAGAGCAAACCCTTGCCTCGCGCTGCCACCCCCTCCACCCTCCCCTCGTCATCCTCAGAGGCGGCCGCAGGGAACGCCTGCGCACCGCCGGTGAAGGGGATGGCGGGGATCTGGCGCCTTGTGGCCATGGCGTGGCTGCCTGGAGGGGCAGTGCACGACGGCGCAAGATCCTTCTCATGTGGTTGTTCCTCCTGACGTGGTTGCCTGGAAGGGCAGTCCACGGGGATGGCGGACTCAGCAGGGGGTGTGACTGGTCTGCGGTGCAAGTACCCCGGAGTAGCGGCTCCGAACACAGCAGCAGCGGCAGCCCCTCCGCCGGGGATGACTAGCCAGGAGGCGGCTCCATGTGGCGGTGCCTGGGGGCGACGGATCACGGGATCCCGAACACGGGTTCGTCATAGTAGGCGCATGGCGGCCGGACTATCCCCGGCGTCGGCGGCGCTAGATGGGGGAGAACCACAGCCCCGAACATGGGTTCGTCATAGGAGGCGCGTGGTGGCCGGACTATCCCCGGCGTCGGCGGCGCTAGATGCGGGAGAACCATAACCCTCCAAGGTCTGCGGATCATAAGCCGGGGCGCCGGCTCTGAATGATGGTGACGACACTGACCTCGCGGCTGGGGGGCGATCTAGCTGGCTGCGGGTTCGGGGAGGTGCGACTGCCAATGAAAACCGCACCGACTTTGGTCAAGGCGGCCGATGGGGGCGTATTTGCGTCGTTACCTTGTCAAAGGCATTGTTCCTGCAGCTCTCGTCTTCCCGCCCAGGTTGCTCTGGGAAAAAACCCTAGATCTGGGTCTCCCGGATCAGACGATGGCGACACACAACACCGTTCTCCCTCCTAGGGGGATTGTTTTTTGGAGCGGGTGCTGGCTGGAGGGGTCTTGAGGTGGAGCGGTGTGGTTTCTTCGTAGTCGAAGACGGCGAGTATCAGCGGCGTGGTGCAGTGGGGTCTCAACAGTGGACTAATTATGATGGACACACATAGGGCGGTGCTGCTGCCTAGTGTCGTGGTGGCATCGAGGGTAGGCCTGGCAAGGTCATTGCATTGATCCCTATCACACGGAAGACGGCGGTGGCGCGTGCGCACTAAGGGTCTACGGACCGATGCTCCGGTTTTAGATGATGTGCATAGGTGTGAGGTCAGGGAAAGCGGCACTGATCCGGGTGGATCGATGTTTTACATTGTAAGGCTTTGTTGAATAATAATATAACAAAAATAGTTGTGTGCATCTTGGATGCAGAGGCCGTGGGTTCAACCTCGTTTTCAAGGGAAAAAAGACTTGCATAGCTAATGATACATATCTGCTCCTAGTTGTAATGCGTTCAATTACAAGCCCTTCGGCGTAGGGAATTCCTATCGGCCGACCGACTTCGCACTTGGCCGGTCGCTCCCACGGAAACCACGAGTCCGATGGGGCACACGTACGTGGGCGGCCTCTTCAAAAATTTCTCGCCCCCACTAGCGTAGTTCTACCTCCTCATGTGCCCATTTTCTGTCCTCTCCCCTAGCTAGCAACCAAATCAAAGCCAACCACCGTTGCCGCACTCCATAGCCGCAAAATCGATCTCCCGTGCCGCCGCCTCCCAATACCTCGCAGTTTTGATAGAGTGGTAAGGAATAGAAGCCCCTCCCTCGCCGGTTTCCTCATCGGTGGCTACTCAGGACAGTCGATGCCCCCTGCTGGCTTCCTCGGAAGGCTAGGCTACTACGATGAGGAGTTCGAGGTGGATCTTGGGATTCCGCTGGTACTTGGTACTGGAGGAGGGCTTTGTGCCAGCGGCGGAGAGGCTGTTGGGAGATTACATTGACAAGGCTTCGCAGGCGGTTTGCCACAACCACAAGAAACAGTGGCGGCGTCAAGCTTTCCAATACTCAAGAAGATCATCTAGAAGAGTGGCCATCGAGAAGATCATCGGCGTTGATGAGCCAAGTTCATGATCTGAAAGACTGAAACACAAGGGCCTGATGGAAACATGGCTGGTTCAGCCTCCCAATACTCAAAAGGGAGTACGCGCAGGGTGTTCTCATCAGCACGGTCGTACTGAACAAGAGCTGCCTGGAAAGGCCATAGAAGCCATCTCCCAGAATGAGAACTCCAGGAAAGGGAGGAAGCTCAACAAGGATGAAGAGATGCCTGATCGTGATCCCATTGATTCTAATACGAAAAAGAAGGAGAAAAGGAAACGGTCAAAGCAACAAGTGCAGAGCCCTGAAGAACCTGCTGCGAAAGACACTCCTCCAGATGCCACCATTGTTAAATCCGCATTGTCGGATAGTAAGAAAAAGAAAAAGGAGAAGGTAGTCATGGAGCGACAAGAGCAGCAAACCGAAAAGCAAGGATGACAAAGCTTCTTCCAATGATACCGAAGGAAAGGCCAAGGAAAAGAAGAAATCTGCCAACAAAGAAAATAAAGATGCGGGAGGAATCGACGACACCGTAGTGTCGTTTGCAGAGTTGATGTTTTCCGGAGATGGCAGCATTCCAGAGCCGGTATCGAAGGACAAGCCCCAGGGAACTGCTCCAGATGGAAAATTTGTCGGAGGCCTGGTGATTGATCACACCAAGAAGAGGAAGAAGGCGAAGGGCACCCCTATCGATGCGTCGGATCTTAAGCAGTTGTGCTCTGCGCCTGAGGTGGGTGTGGGTGGACTGTCGGGCTGGGATTAGTGGGGCCTAGTGGGCTTGACAGACGATGTGTATGCCCAGTGAGTAGTGTTAGTAAACTCCTGTTCTAGGATCTCTGTTGCAATGAGAGCCTTTGTAGGCAGCATCTGAATTTCTTTCGACAGTTCTTTGGCACCTGAAATATGTAACCTGACTTTAAAATGTTTGTTCGAATTTTGTGAAACTTGAGACGATGATAACTGGATGGATTCCATTGTTGGCCGCTTGTAATTTTATAAAACTTGATGTGATGAAAAAATTCGCTAGTTATAGAATTTTGTTGACATAGTTCTTAACCTTTAGTTGTTTGAACCTTCTACAGAGATTAGCAAAAAAATTGACAGTGTTGCTCAGCATTAATATATACAGAGATTAACATTAATTCATAAGCTGTGTATAAATTTTGCATTATCAGCTGCATTTGAAACCTAGAGGGAAATCAAGGAGCATACCATCTCCATAGCTAGCCATTGTAGGTTGGGAACATAACATCTTAGCAAACGCTGTAACATCATCTAGGGTCAGTTTATCCATGCACTGAAGAAAATGATCGATGGGCTTCCTGTTGTGATACCAACAACAAACAGAAAAGGGGGATCAATGAGTTTCTTCTATGAGACTGCAGGCTTGTCAAATAATCAAATATGGTTTGAACTGAAGAAAATACTGACCTTCCCCCCCCCCCCCCCCCCCCCCCCCCCAAAAAAAGATACTGACTTACCTGCAACCATAAGTCAAAAGCTGCCTCCCTATATCTTCTGCAACAATTACCTGCAGAGTGCAAAAGTTAACATAGGGACATCAAATCTTTTAAAATATACATGATAACTGACGAGAAACAAAAATTCTGTCTGGCTCCAAACATACCCTTGATTCAAGATTCATTAACACGGATGAAATCGTCGATTTTTTCACACGTGTCAGCTCAAACCTCCGTCACTAAATACATGCAAATCAAATCATATTTTAGAACATGCAGCTTCAGTGAAACCTCAGACAGGTTTACCAAATAGGGAATGGCTCATACCTTGTCCAGGCGTTGAAATAGCAATCAATTCCTGCACCACGATATCAACAGCCATTGCAACAAAATCTGGTGGCTGGAGTATTAAAAATGGACAAGAAATCATATTAAAACTCCAATAGAGAACGAAAATCCAAGGCCAGTGACATTACAATATTAAAGTTCAAATAACTATGTTTCATGCTAGAGTTGAACATTATAAAATGGCACACGTATAGGCAGCATAGTTTTGCTATGAGAAATAAAAAACAAGTAGACTTTGTCAGAAATATCATGTAACTATGTTCAAACGTTTATATATCAATTCACATTTGAGTTTTTTCTTCATTCCATTGCTTGTTTTGCCATCATCGCCAGCAGAAAGTCAGTAGATGTAGGAAAGATCCTGATGCACAACATGCAAAAGCAATACTTAAGCCCACAAAATGACGTTGAAGGATAAACTCACCGTTGTCAAATACTCCCTCCGTTCCTTTATGTAAGGTGTATTATTTTCGTCACGGTGACCAAGGCACATAATTATAGACATGTTAAGGCTAAATTACCCTTGGTAAATTTGTTGGTTAGTGGAAAGTGAATCAATTAGTCCCGAAAAATATGAGATACATGCAATCGACAAAGAGATAGTTTCCTTCTTTTCCTATAAGGAGAGATACAGATAATCAGAAAAGAGATACTTTCCTTTTTTAAGAGGGCTAACAAGGGAATTATGCAGAATTAGGATAAATGCACCTTACATTTTGGAATTTTATCAAAAAACAAATACGCCTTATATAAAGGAACGGAGGGAGTACTAGATACCAAAGAGGCCAGTGTTATCATATACATTACTGAATGCTGAAAATGATTGGACGTCGTGATATTGAGTTAGGACTCTCAGGTCTGCAAAGAAACAACAGTGAACTTAGCCTTTTCCACCAAGCATTCACCCCCTTTGAAACAAGAAATAATTAAAACTTCAAAAAATAAACTAGACAGTTCAGCCAGCAGAACTATTCTGAAATGTAAAAAACAGTAACTGAAACAACCACATAAAGTTAGTTTACACCATGGCAACCATACTAGAGATGAACAAATGCAGTGTGTTCTTGACTTACAAAGCCGTCAATGCATCCCTTTTCCGGGACCACCAGAGGAGAATGAGCCGTCACCACCCATTAAGGTCTTCAAAATATTATTGTTGTTGCGCATGAACATTCAAGAATTAACAATTAGAATGTGAAGATGCGGATGTCAATCTAGACTAGATCATTACTATCAAATACCAACCCTTAGCTATACCTGTATGACGGTCATAATTGTAGCATCTCTCTCTTTAAGCCGCCAGCCGCCTGGAACTTCAAAAGCCAACGCAACATGTGTCATCTGCAGGCAACGAGATGAGTAAAATTTCAAGCTAAACATAAGGAAATCTCAAAACTCAAAATGGAATACTCGATTAGAAAGAATATTACATCTGATTCTGCTTTGTGTCTGAAATCACCACCTGTATACGTAGACTTTGGTGTTTCCATAGGGGACCCCTTGTGCCAATCAGACAACAAAGGTTCTGCAACATCTAACAAGTGTTGATGATCAACACCTGACGCTGCTAGAACCACACGACCAGCAGTGAAGTTTTCCTGTTATAGAAATAGCAATGCTTCATGTTTTTTTTTTTTTGAATAAAACATATTCATTGCATTGTAGAGAATATCAAAACAACCCTATGGGTGAGAACAGCATAGCATGAAACTCTTGCTCCTACAAACAATCATAATCCATGGATTGAAAAATGAAGCTGTAAAACTAGAACAATCCTGATTACAATTTAACATCTCTCATAGTTTCTGGCACTGGATCACCCGCATACAAATCAATTCTAGTATATTATGCGGTTAAAAAGAACTACTTCTGCATTTTAGTGTTGACCAACAGAATATTAGAATGTCAAATTGTAGATATCTAGAATCTGTCAAGACTACGTCAACAGAAAACAGAAAGTATACAAAGCAAAACGACCAAAGTATGCAAGGATGCTCCACTGACAAGCATGCTGATATCATATAATGCTTTTGAGACGTGTTCACTCTATGTAAATGGCCATTCCACCAAAAACTATGTAAATGCAAGCAGCCAAGCAGCAAGCCATGTTCAAGAGTAATGCAGAGCTCAAATAGTCAAATGTCAGAAGCATTACATGATAGAACTTGTGAATAATATCGGCATTGATGATCTCAAGAGCCTCCTGAGTTGCTATCAGCGGGTTTGCGATCGCCCCCTCATATCCAACAAGGGTAAGTACTTCCTGAAGAAACTTGTCTGGGTTCTTCTGCACCTCCTGGACCTCCTCGCGAGTAAGGGCCGACCGACAGACAAGCAACAAATCAACCACCATATTCAGCGCACAACAAACAAGATACCCAACCAAAAGTTGTGTGTGTGAGAGAGAGAGAGAAAGACTGTAATGCATCGATGACATTCCGCACCTGCCGGTCGACTTGGTCCTGGACGAAGAGCGGGTTGCGGACGCTGTCGAGGAGCACCTCGACGGCCTGCGGTATGTATGCCTTGAGCGTGTCGTAGCTGTACACCATCTGCTCCCTGGAGGCGGAGGCGGAGGCGCCGACGTTGCCCCCCGTGGCCTCCACCTCGTGCACGATCTGCCTGTGGCTCCGGTGCGCCGTGTCCTTGAACGCCAGCTTCTCCAGCAGGTGCATCACGCCGGCGACTCGTGGATCGAGCCCGACGCCACGAACACCCCCACGCACGCTGACGGGCCCTGACAAGCCACCCCACGAAGCGTCAGCAGAGCACCATATGGACTCATCAGAAGGAGGAGGATGAGAGGTACTGGGACGTCCTCGGAGGCGACGCGGATGCCGTTGGGGGGCGTGGTGGGGAGGCACGGCGGGAGGTCGAGCCCGGACATAGGGCGCAGGAGCGAGGTCGAGCGCGCGACGGACAGCCATCGCAGGATGCGAGTGGAGGAAGCCAGCTGCCGTGGAGGAGGAACCGGGCCGTAGGTAGGGTTTTTGGTGCCCCGCTGAGCTCGGACCGGGCCGTCGTCCACTGGAGGCCCGGTAAAAAGAGCCCAGGAGAAGTTGCCGGCCCTTCTTCTTCGTCTATCTTTTTTCTGTTTTTTTTTTCCTGCCTTATCCTTGGAGCAAAGGGAGGCCGGTGCTGGGGTTTTTCCTTACCCCGTGCAGCAGCATCTGGGCCATCTTCTTCTTCCTCCTGTCTTCTTCTACTATCGCTGGACGGCTGGCTGGCCTCCAAAGCCGACACTTGTACATATACAGTCTCCCGTCAAAGCACAACCGAAAGAGCATGCAAGGATTATCCATGGTGCTGTGGGTCAGCTTAACTTCCTTTCTTTGACTATTGTGTTGTTTGAGATGTGGCTTATTAGGTGTCCTATTAGTCCCGTGCATGCGGTTTGGTAGCTGAAAACCTCAAGGGATTTTTTTTCATCTGTTCCTTCATCATCCCAAGAGCAGCAAGGACCATTCCGTATCACCCCCTCCGTACCAACCGTCCTCCTCCTTCTCCACCGGGTTCAGTCATTACGCCGGTTCCGAGCCGGCTTATGCACAAGTTTGTTGGAGCGTCATCGTGATTATCATGGAGAACAATGCCGCGTACATGTTGACAGCATTCGGTGTGTCGAAAACAAAGTCAAGTGCAAGTGCAAACACAAGTACAGATTACAGACCGAACATCGCAACCGCAGACAGTTCAAGCAAGAAACACAACAGCCTAGGTGAAAAGTGGTGTTCAACAGATTTGTTTCTCACCGACTCAACAAGTTTGCAAGCAACAAATCTATTGAGCACCTATGTTGTTGAGTCGGCGAGAAACAAATGCAGCAAACTTGTTGAGTCGAAAACAAATCGAAGCACAATCAGGACCAATGGGATTCACCGGAAATTTGCAGTGGAGCAGAAGCACAAGCGCAGGGCACAAAAACATAACACGAGAGGTAAACGACAGTGGTGCTCAACAGATCAATTCTTGTTTCAGTTTTCATTCCACCGGACAAGTCAGATAAAAGCCATTCAGGAGCACTAGCAACTTACAATAGCAGTACCATTTTAACCAGCCAGCCCATCTTCCAGGCACACACACACACACACACACACACACAAACTTGTTGCAGTACCAATCCTAGCAGTTTTTCAGTTGACAACAACAAAGCAGCCAGCATCATCATCATCTGGCACAAAGGCTATCAACTAATAGGACACCGAGCCAGACGCTATCAACAAGAAACAAATCTGACTTTTCTATCTCTACCTAATATTAGAATCTGTAGCCTTGGGCAGAAGTTAGTATTAGAGTCCTTTTCTCAGGTAGCTGTGGCTTTTCGAGATCGTTTCGACACCTTTGTTGTCTGACTGGGAACTATGTCACTTCCACTGAAACACAATAAAACTCAAATTAGCGAAAAATAGTAAAGGTTTGGTCCATGCAGTATCAAAAACTAACCTGTATTCGTCGCCACCTTCTACTTACTTTTTTAGTTGCTTTTCCACCAACAACGCTAATGCCTTCACTGCATCCTCTTGCGCTTTACTCTACACAAGACATATTATGAATTAAATACTATCATCACTAGAGAGACGAAACACTGGGGGGAGGGGGGGGGGGGGGGGGGGGGGGGATTACTTGCAACTTCAGCGGTTCACTTAGAGCCTGCTTCATTTCCTCAAAATGTTCTCTTATTGAGGCAATCACTTTCCTGTTGTGCTGCTGCCCCTGCTCCAATACACGTACCTTCTCTCTAAGCATCTTATTTGACTCGGTTAACGCCTGTACATTCGCCTCAGCACAACGAGCAGCTTCGGTTGAGGACTCTAGTGTTCCAAGCACGGTGTTTAACTCATTTTTCGCCATACTAAGCTTCAAGCACATTTCTTCATAAAGTTTCTTTGAAAGACTGCCAGTCGAATACTAACATTAAAGCTTGTGATACGAGAGTGTACAATTCGAAATGTAAGTGTTGTGTAGCAGAACTAACCCTAGACTGTGTAAACAAACTTGATATTTCAGCATCAAACGAGGTAAGTTCTATGACATGCCCTTGGGCTATAACCTTGTCTGCAAAAATAAAGCAAGCTGATGATGTGTCAAGCTGATTAGAGTAATGGGCTAATGGGTACTGATCTGCCATGCATGCTGATTAGTTTAATGGCTAACAATGTGCTCACTGCCTCACTAGTTGATTATAATAATAATGCATGAGTACTACTACTTGATTGTTTAAGGGTTGCATAGGTTCATCTTTCTAGTTAGTACTGATAGTAATGGTTGTTTAAGAGTACTTGGTTCATCTTTCTACTAGTTGATTATAATAATAATGCATACTTACCGTGTTTTTGAAGAGTAAAGGGACCCAGCAAAGGGAAGTCCTGATGCTTCTCAATTGGTATATAGCTACCAACCTAATTGCATAATATATTTTTAATTAGACCTATCAACAATAATCAGTTGCGATATACGAATAAGATTCGAGAAAAAAAATACCTTAATATGGCAGCTGAACTTTCTTTCAGATGTTCCAGCTCCATCTCCATTCGGTTTCTTCAAGTGGAGATCAACAATATCACAATTCACAGAAAGCCTATTCATGTGTAGGACTGCCTTGAAGCCAACAGGAGATGCCTAGCATATTATTAACAAAGAAGTGATCTTAAAAATTGTTCAGCGGCAATAAATGAATACTATGGTTTGATGCAAAATGGTGATAACGCACACGAAAAATAAGATATTGGCAAAAAAAGAGATTATAGATGTAACATGTAGCATTGATATTTCATATTAAAATATACTCCTGGGTGCATTGGTGGGTGCACACTGAAACACACACAGATCTATACAACAACAACAAACAACAAACAAAGCCTTTAGTCCCAAACAAGTTGGGGTAGGCTAGAGGTGAAACCCATAAGATCTCGCGACCAACTCATGGTTCTGGCACATGGATAGCAAGCTTCCACGCACCCCTGTCCATGGCTAGTTCTTTGGTGATGCTCCAATCCTTCAGGTCTCTCTTTACGGACTCTTCCCATGTCAAGTTCGGTCTACCCCGGCCTCTTTTGACAATATCAGCACGCTTTAGCCGTCCGCTATGTACTGGGGCTTCTGGAGGCCTGCGTTGAATATGTCCAAACCATCTCAGACGATGTTGGACAAGCTTCTCTTCAATTGGCGCTACCCCAACTCTATCTCGTATATCATCATTCCGGATTCGGTCCTTCCTTGTGTGGCCACACATCCATCTCAACATGCGCATCTCCGCCGCACCTAACTGTTGCACATGTCGCCTTTTAGTCGGCCAACACTCAGCGCCATACAACATTGCGGGTCGAACCGCCGTCCTATAGAACTTGCCTTTTAGCTTTTGTGGCACCCTCTTGTCACAGAGAATGCTAGAAGCTTGGTGCCACTTCATCCATCCGGCTTTAATTCGATGGTTCACATCTTCATCGATATCCCCATCCTTCTGCAACATTGACCCCAAATATCGAAAGGTGTCCTTCTGCGGCACCACCTGCCCATCAAGGCTAACATCCTCCTCCTCCTCGTGCCTAGTAGTACCGAAAGCGCACCTCATGTACTCGGTTTTAGTCCTACTAAGTCTAAAACCTTTCGATTCCAAAGTTTGCCTCCATAACTCCAACTTCCTGTTGACCCCCGTCCGACTCTCATCGACTAGCACCACATCGTCCGCAAAGAGCATACACCATGGGATATCTCCTTGTATATCCCTTGTGACCTCATCCATCACCAAGGCAAAAAGATAAGGACTCAAAGCTGACCCTTGATGCAGTCCTATCTTAATCGGGAAGTCATCAGTGTCGCCATCACTTGTTCGAACACTTGTCACAACATTATCGTACATGTCCTTGATGAGGGTAATGTACTTTGCTGGGACTTTGTGTTTCTCCAAGGCCCACCACATAACATTCCGCGGTATCTTATCATAGGCCTTCTCCAAGTCAATGAACACCATATGCAGGTCCTTTTGCTCCCTATATCTCTCCATAAGTTGTCGTACCAAGAAAATGGCTTCCATGGTCGACCTCCCAGGCATGAAACCAAACTGATTTTTGGTCACGCTTGTCATTCTTCTTAAGCGGTGCTCAATGACTCTCTCCCATAGCTTCATTGTATGGCTCATCAGTTTAATTCCACGGTAATTAGTACAACTCTGAACATCCCCCTTGTTCTTGAAGATTGGTACTAATATACTCTGTCTCCATTCTTCTGGCATCTTGTTTGCCCGAAAAATGAGGTTGAAAAGTTTGGTTAGCCATACTATCGCTATGTCCCCGAGGCCTCTCCACACCTCAATGGGGATACAATCAGGGCCCATCGCCTTGCCTCCTTTCATCCTCTTCAAAGCCTCCTTGACCTCCGACTCCTGGATTCGCTGCACAAAAAGCCTGCTAGTATCAGCAAAGGAGTCGTCCAGATCAATGGTAGAGCTCTCACTCTCCCCATTGAATAGCTTGTCAAAGTACTCCCGCCATCTATGCTTAATCTCCTCGTTCTTCACCAGGAGTTGATCTGCTCCGTCCTTGATGCACTTGATTTGGTCAACATCCCTCGTCTTCCTCTCTCGGATCTTGGCCATCTTATAGATGTCCCTTTCGCCTTCCTTCGTGTCTAACCGTTGGTAGAGGTCCTCATACGCCCGGCCCCTTGCTTCACTCACAGCTCGCTTTGCGGCCTTCTTTGCCATCTTGTACTTCTCTATGTTGTCTGCACTCCTATCCAGATATAGGCGTCTGAAACACTCTTTCTTCTCCTTAATTGCCTTCTGGACATCATCGTTCCACCACCAGGTATCTTTAGCTTCTCTTCTACTTCCCCTGGACACTCCAAACTCCTCTGAGGCCACCTTACGAATGCAAGTCGCCATCTTCATCCACATGTTGTCTACATCACCTCCTTCCTCCCAAGGGCCCTCCTTAATGACCCTCTCCTTGAACGCCTGAGCTACCTCCCCCTTGAGCTTCCACCACTTCGTTCTAGCGACTTTGGCACGCTTGTCCCGCTGGACACGAATCCGAAAGCGGAGGTCAGCAACCACAAGCTTATGCTGAGGGACAACACTCTCTCCAGGTATCACCTTACAGTCTAGGCATGCACGCCAGTCTTCTCTTCTCGAGAGGATGAAATCAATCTGGCTAGAGTGTTGCCCACTACTGTAAGTCACTAGATGTGATTCTCTCTTCTTAAAGAGGGTGTTAGCTATGATCATGTTGTAGGCTAGCGCAAAGCTTAAGACATCTTCTCCTTCTTGGTTCCTGATGCCATAGCCAAAACCCCCATGCACCCCTTCAAAACCTGTGTTAGATGTGCCCACGTGGCCATTGAGGTCTCCTCCTATGAAGAGCCTCTCGCCAATCGGTACACTCCTAACCATGTCCTCTAGGCCTTCCCAGAACTCCCTCTTGGTGTTCTCATTGTGGCCTACTTGCGGGGCATACGCGCTGATAACGTTGAGAACTAAGTCCCCAACTACCAACTTGACCAGGATAATCCGGTCCCCACGTCTCTTGACGTCTACCACTCCATCCTTGAGGCTCTTGCTGATCAAGATGCCTACTCCATTTCTGTTTGCAACCGTCCCCGTGTACCACAGCTTGAAGCCGGTACCCTCCACCTCCTTCGCCTTTTGTCCCCTCCATTTGGTCTCTTGGACGCAAAGGATATCAACGCCTCTCCTCACCGCGGTATCAACTACCTCCCGAAGCTTACCTGTCAGAGACCCTACGTTCCAGCTACCTAAGCGAATCCTCCTAGGCTCGGCTAGCTTCCTTACCCTTCGCACTCGTCGAGTCAAATGCGAAGACCCTTGCTCAATTTCCACTACACCCGGGCGCCGATGTAGCGCGGCACTAAGGATGCGACGACCCGATCCTCGCTCACTTGCCACCGTATCCAGATCAAGATACGGCGCGCCACCTGGGGGGTGACGGCCTGGCCCTTGCCCATTTTCCACCACACCCGGGTTCCGATGTGGCGCGTCGCTGAGAGGGTTACGCCCCCAACGAAAATCTTTTGGGTTTCATCTCCATAAAACGCTCTTATATTTCTTTACAGAGGAAGTACTACTTAGCAGTGAGACTTTATTGATATCTCACACACAGAGCACTAGTACTATCACTGCAGCTTAGCCAAGTCACTTGGCCCCTCTCACCGTCTCTCTGCTGGAGTTGAACCACTCAGCTCCCCCTCACTCTCTCTATGTTGTTTCTCACAACATGCACAAGTACACAAGCTGTTTTGGTGACTTGTTGCCTCACACAGCCAAGGCCTTTTATCTTATTGATGCACTACAAACTTATCTTACAAAGATAGCATACATGCCTATTTATAGGCTACATGAACTGTCGTGAATATAATCCTGACAATACTATGGGGGTATGTATGTAGAGGCAATCGTATGTATCCATCAATGTAGATGGGAGTACACGCAAGGGTTTATACAGGTTCAGGCCCTCTCCGGTGGAGGTAATACCCTACTGTTGTGGTGCTCTTAGCTCTTGGCGTAAGGTACAATGTGTGTATGCTCAACCCTTAGCCCGGTTCCCCTCTCCAGGCTTATATAGAGTGCGCCTAACTGACGGGAACCACGATGTCATAAAGGCTTCAGTTACCCAGCGGCGCTATAATCTAGTTAAATATGTCAGTTACTACCAGTAATGGCCAGAGAACAGTCGGCCACGCATGAGGCCATGAATAGCATTAATAACAGCTCGTCATGCCCCCCTACTGTAGCAGCTATGGTAGCAGCCGACTATAGGAGAACCGACTATTCCTGTCTTCTCGGTGACTGACTGAAGGGTCCCGTCAGTCAGGGGGTGTAGGATCCGACTGTAAAGACACCTCTCTGGTCTTTGACATCTTGAGCTCCAACTCTGATGGGCAGAAGGTGATGCCCCCTGGCCCAATATCTTTTGGACCGTGTCTTTGATGGGCTAAGGCCCTTGGTTGGCCCATTCGTATACTTGGGCCTAACCCGTACTTGTAACCCCGATAATAGCCCCCGAGTCAGTCAAGGTCTCACTGGAGAAGAAACCGACTGTTCCTCGCCTAATGGTGTTCCCGACTGTTCGACGAGCTTGAGGTGCTTTTTGTGGTTCGATTGAGAGACCTTGGCGGACTCAAATGTTCATGCCTTCGGGAGGCGAAGAGGTGAGCAATTCAGAAGAAGACTTGGTGATACCCATTTTTCAATCTCTTCAGGAGAGGACATTCATGCACACGATTAAGATAATGACAAGATTAATTCTAACAATAATTACATGATTAGGCTCAGTGAATATCAAATCGGCACAAAATTCTTTGCAGAGCTCTGGCTTGTTGACTGAATGGATAAAACATTGCAGTTAGGGGTGGGATTAATATTCTGATACTACATACTTTTGTGAATACATACATACCAATGTCTGATAGCACATATCCAGGAATGATGTCCTCTCCTTTGACTTCACAGAGTTTAAGCTGAACCTCATTTATAGCACTAGCCTGGGTGACCTTTTGTTTGGACACAGCTACACTGGTCACAGTCACATACCACTGTAAAGCCATATATTGCACATATTATAAACTGTCAGTGAAGAAAACAGGCAGAGCAAATGTGTTTAACAAAAATTAGCTTCCCAGATAACTACCAAAAGATCCCCCTTATGTATCGTCCCAAATAAAAGTTTCCCAGATAGGGTTTGAATTGATGCAGCTTTTACATGTTTGGCAGAAGTGACTAACAACCTACGTGTAAATATGAGAAATTAAATCATTGGTTAATTGAACCAACAACTAGCATACTACAAAGTAGCATCCTACATGTTATTTGTGAGAATTTCAAAGATGAGGTATCAAGTACCTTACAGGACCATCAGGGCTAGGTGAAGGTGGAGTGGCGTGGTCGGATCTCACCGTCTCAGCTGGGGTTGGGGGGGAGCTCGCCATGGACTGGGTTCCCTTCTGAAAATAAGAACATATCCCAGTTATATTAGCACTGTATTAGCATGGACAGATGTATTAGCACAGTTGTTGGCCAATTATAACACCCCAGTTAGGCCTATTTGTTTCAGTCACAGACAAATTTATACAATTGACATAAATTAGCCCAAAACAACAAAATTATGTAAACTTGCACGCACAGGTGCAGAACAACTCAGATGAAATGCATATAGCCGTCACAAATTCAGCACAGACAAAAAATGTCAAATATAACTAGAAGCTATGTTTTCATTAACTTAACTAACATCAGCACCCCATATAGCAAGAATGGAACCGCACAAGTATAGCAAGATGGATACCAACCTGCCGTTTGTATTGGTTAGTTCAACACTCTACTTAGGCCTATTTGATTCAGTTGCAGATTACATTTGCACAATTGGTACTGGGTAAAGTAGCATACAGCAGTGCACAACAGGATGTGAACGGCCAGGATGTAGAATATAACTAGCAAATTTGGTTTCATCAGCATTCAGATCAACCAGGCAAAGGCAGTAGTACCAACCAGGACTACACACACTATATATCTCTACACACACTATCCATCCAACGATTTTCCATCTACCGCTACATATATCTCTAGATAGGCAGATCCACGACGGGGATTGACAGGCTGTACAACTCAAAATTTTCATCAATATAGGATATAGCAGTAGCAGCACACAGTTCTGTTCTACCACAGCAGCTCAAATTTGTCGGTGTCACTAACTAAAATGACAGCAACATCAACACATCCAATTTACCACTGCTCACACATCACTGATCACACTGCTACTGTGCCACAGATCAACGCATCTAATTTATCACTGCACAAACCAAAAATATTCGCAGTTCAGAAGCATTTCGGTAGAAGGAGGAAGGGAGGGAGGAAGAGGCATGCTTTACATTGCTTGATGATGGCTGTTCGGTGGCTAGCGTCGGGCCGTCGGCGGTGAAGTTGGTGGCTGGCGTCGGCGGACAGCGGTGCAGCGGGCGAGAAGGAGGACGTCTCGGCCGGCGGAGAAGTGGAGTCGCGTCCGGGAGGCGTCGTCGTCGAGTCGCGTCGGTCGTCGGGGAGGATGAGGACCAGCGTCGGCGGAGTCACCACTCACCAGCAGTCCAACACGTCGGGCGGGTGAGATGGAGACGATGGCAAGCGGCCCAGCGCCGTCGTGGCGCAGATGCGGACTGGCGGCGAACCACGGTGCCGGATTGGGGTGGGGTCGCGGCGGGGGCGTACCGGTGTGGGGTGGGGCGGCGGCGGGGGCGGGGGTGGCAGCGGCCGGTGGGGGCGGGGGCGGCTAGGCTAGGGCAGGGAGGCGGCCATGTGCAGGTGGGGGATTTGGGGGCGGCTAGGTCACGGGCTCACGGCTCACGCGAGTCCTCAGGGTCGGGCCGTCGGGGGCGTGGTTTTGTTTGCGGGGGCGGGGGAGTTTTGGGCTGGGCCTTCTCTCTCTGTGCGGGATTTTTGCTGGGCTGCCTAGTTATTTCGGGCTATTCGGGTACCGTGGCCTTTTACCCGAATTACCCGTATTAAATTCGGGTTTTTAAATCTGCTACCCGATATGGTGTTCGGGTGTTTTGGGTTCGGGTTTGGGTTTTTCGGGTTCGGGCTTCGGGTATCGGGTTTTATGCCCGGCGTGATTGACAGCAGTCAACAGGTGGAGCTGGACACGCATGGGAGGAGGAAGAAGGCGTGTCCCCTAGGGGGAGGGGATGGAGAAGTGGAGGACAGGGGAGGATTCACCTCGGAAGAGGATGTCGACAACGTGGCGGCGGCGGGGCGATGAAGATCCGGTGGCGGGACTCCTCCTCTCGATGGCGGCGGGACGACGCTCTGTCTCCGTGCGTCTCGTCCGTCTCGTTCCCTGCGGGTGCCCTCGAGGCTTGAAAGACGCGGGGGTACCAAACGAGGCCGTAAAGGTTGAGGGAGAGGAAAACAGGGAGAGGAAGCGAGGAACCAGAGGCTCACCTCGAGGTTGAAGACGAGCAGCTCCAAGCCGCGCGAGGGAATGCAGATCTAGTGACGACCTGAGGAAGTGAGAGCAGGCGGCGCGAGGAGACTGACGAGCGAAACCCTAACTCTAAAACGCACCCGCTAGATTTGGTCTCCCCTCGTGCGCCCCCGGTGGAGGCAAATAGTCAGCCCACGCCTGCAGGAAGCGAGTTGGGCCGGTCCAGTTTCAGATTTCCTGTGGATCGCTCGAAAAAAACTCTTTCGTTTGCTACCTACAATAGGTTTATTTCGGGGGTTTTTTTTCTATGGTTTTTTGTTTTGACTAGTATAAATGTGGTGCGTTGCAACGGGAAAAAACAAATCCTCGCACGTCTCCTAGCGACCCATTTGTGTTGCCACTTTTTCTCTTCGGCACCATCGCCAGTTGTGGTCATGTTGTCCACCTATTCATGACAAACGTGATTAATGCCAATGAGATGAGCTTCGTCATCGTACTCTAGCATGCCGCTTGGCGAGCCCCTTCTAAACTTACTAAAAAAACATAGCATGAAGGGCAACAGAGTAAACATAAACATAAATTTGTGCTAAAATGGTATTAACTATTAAGCACACATGTTAAATATAGCAGTTGTAGCATACTCGGCATCTCTAGACCTTGCTCATGTCTTTAAACACCAACGGGTGAGAGTAATTTAAAAATCAACATAAGGTAGAACCAACTAAATTATGTTTCATCAATTCAGTTCACCGAGCACAAACTATGTTCTCAATTCAATGCCAATTGTATTGTAATGTAAAGCTTCATCAAAGTTTAACTTACTCGAATAAGGCAAAAACTATTATAGTGCACATGTTACCTTCTGCATGCTGGCTTAAAATGAACTAACTATGTCACCGATGTTATTGCATATTGGTGAGTGAGTGTGATATGTCATTATAGTATGCAAGTACGCTCAAGTGTGTACATTGCGTGTTGTAGCCTGCAGGGTAGACTTTCAGTAAAAAACACAGGTCTTGCTGATATTAAAGAAGCCCAACCTTCATTATTTGCGTCATTAGTACCGAGGAAATGCAACATGAGTTATCGCTTCAATTGCCTTATTCAACATGACGAAAATATGACCACAAGTTATTCAATGTGCTCTTATCTACATGCTCTCCCTTGCCCTTTCATATAGCTCAAGTCACATCGTTGTGTCCACTGACAGGCCCACACCAATAAATTTTCACAACATATTTATGCTGAAATACAAATATTTCAAATCAAAAGAATCGATAGAATAGAAAAAAAATAGTTACAAATTTATTGTTCCGTGGCAACTCCTTGTTTCTGAATTCAGTATTAATTCAATTGTCTAAAGTTAATCTTTGTAATTATTTCTAATCATAATAAGTAAACAAATGTGAATTTTTTTAGTACTGTCACTCAAAATGTAAAAAAAAACTTACATCAAAGTTCAGTGGAGTGCAATTGAAAAATAGTGAAATTACTTCTTTTTTTTGTGCTAGGTCAATTGTCATAGATCATCATCTGATTTAGCTAGCCGATGAATGGTTGGTTTCATAAGGTCAAATTATTTATTCGTACTTTCAAGTGTATAATACTCCAGAAGTTTTTTCTGTAATTAACATGCACAAGGGATGAATGCATAATTGAACATATATTAAAGCCTAGAAGGTCCCAGATGGCTCACAGACCGAAAAATGAATCACTGTGGATATAAGACTACCCACAGTAGGAGTAACATAGTGTAACACCCCTGTGTAATGAGCTACAGTGATCCTCATGATTATGCTAAGTCATTATGATTTGCAATGCTTGATCACCTTGGATTCATATCTCATTTCAAATTCCACCACTGAATTCAATTCAAATTGCAAGTGAAATTTGAGGTTGCACAAAAATTGCTGAAAAATAGTTCATCATTTAGCAAATATTCCATAACAAATATTTGTTCAGGAAAACAACATCACCATCAAGCTAAATGTGGATTAGGGCAATTAAAACAGTGCTAAAACAGCATTTTAAATGGCATTTCATTTGTGAAAAATTCAAATGGATTCAAAATTTTCCCAAACTTTTTGTGGCAGTGCACCACATCCCCTAGTATTTGTTTTGTCCAGCTCCACATTTTTGCAAAG
Source organism: Elymus sibiricus (assembly GCA_039707655.1). Lineage (NCBI taxonomy): Eukaryota > Viridiplantae > Streptophyta > Magnoliopsida > Poales > Poaceae > Elymus > Elymus sibiricus. The sequence continues at coordinate 2,150,089 of CM077672.1, forward strand.
TCATTTGATGGCTAAAAATAAATGCAAAATGGCTGCAGGAAAAGAAAACAGAAAAAGAAAAGGGAAAAACACTACTGTGCTACGGGCCCAAGAGCTACAGTGGCCGAGCCCAGCCCACTTACCCCTTCGTTCACCTGCTCCCGCCTCGCTGTCGGCGTCGCCATGGCCAGGAGCTCGCCTCGCCGCCGCTCCTCGACGCGTGGAGCTGCAGGGACACCGGGACGCGATAAGGATCGACTCCAACTGCTCCCCTAGCACCTCCTACCCACTCTCCCCCTCCTCCATCGCTCTCTCTCTCTCGCTCTCCACCGACGGCCGAGCGCTGCCGTGGCCGCGCCGTCTCGATCCCGTGGCCTCCGTGCCCGCCGCGACGTCTCTCCGTATCCACGAGCTCCGCCTCGCTCGTCTCCGTCGGCTGGAGCCATCCATTCGAGCCAGGCGCCCCCACACCGACCGCATCGAGCTCTCCCTTTCCGTCTGGCACCGCCGTCCGCCGTCATCGATCCGCCTTGTTTCGGCGCTACTCCACCGGACCACCGTGCGTCCCCTCAGTGAGCGCCCGTCCTTCCCCTCTCTTTTCTCTGTCATTCGCGAGCTCAAGGGCGTAGGACCGCCGCCGCCTAGACACGTCGTCGGCGTCACTTCGGTGACCAAACGGCCACGCCTTGCAGCTCATTAGCTTCGCCGCGAGCTGTAGGCCACCCCTAGCCCTTTCGTTTGACCGTGCGAACGCTGTGGCCACGAGCCCGTGCTCGACCGAGCTCCGGTCGCCGCCCAGGTCGCTGCCGTGCTCAACGTCGGCCGCCCCAGCGCCAACGGCCTCCACCGCTGGATGTGCGAGATCGCCAGCAGCCCGTAGAGCCTTGCCACGCTTCAAAACGACGCCCGTAGCGTTTTTCCTGCCAACTCCGGCGAGGAGCCGCCGCGAAACGGCTCGTCGGAGCAGCTCCGGCGCCGGCTGCTGACCTGGCGGCCACGTGGCACCTCCTGTGTCACTGGCAGCTGGGTCCTGCTGGCCCAGTTGACCCAGTTGACTGGTCAACTATGCTGACTGGGCAGAGCCCAGTCACTGACCAGTGGGGCCCAGTTGACCAGTCAACTGGTCAACGGCTGACCCGCTGACTAGGCAGCCCTGGCCCACTGTCAGCCCCTCTGGTGCACTCTGGGTGCAGTGCACCGGGTGCACCTAGCAGTTTCTGTGCATTTTCGGATTTAATATAATTCCAGGATTTTTCAGAAATTGTTTAAAACTTCGGAAAATCGTAGAAAATAATCCGTAGGTCGGATGGAAAAGTTTTCTACATGAAAGTTGATCAGAAAAATCCAACGAATCCGAATATGCCCTCCTCATGCCTGTCACATGCCCACAACACTGCAACATGGAACCTTCCCCTCCGGTTCATCTGTCTGACAGATGCCTAAAACCGGGAAAATATTTCCAGATATTTTCCCGCTCCGTCTGTAGCACCTAACATTGCATTAGGTCACCCTGCATTGCATATTGCCATGTCTTGCTCTGTGTTGCATTTATTTGCCGTGTATTTATTTGGTTCTTCCCCTTCTTCTCTCCGGTAGACTCCGAGACGGGCGCTGCTATTGAGTACGACTACGTTCCTGACGTCCAACCCCTTTCAGCAAAGCTTCCAGGCAAGCAAAACCCCCTTGATCATTCCTATATCGCCCATTCTTTCTCCCCCCTGCTTGCATTAGATTTTGCTACTGTATTTGATTGCTCCTATTCTGATGCATAGCCTGTTTTGTAACTGCTGTTGATACCATACCTGCTATCCTAAATGCTTAGTATAGGTTGGATAGTGATCCATCAGTGACCCCTCACCCTTGTCCTTGTTGCCCCGCTTTGTTACCGGTGCCCCGATCAATGTGATCGATGTACAGTGACCGACACAGCACCGCACACCCCTTAGTTGTACGACTCTGCAGAGCTATTATCGAGTGCCGAGGGTGATACCTCTTACATCACTCCTGATGATATCTCTGTAGCATAGCTAGTCGGTTGTGGGTTACCAAGGGTGATTCCTCTTTCACCACCTCTGATGATGTCTCTATCGTACAGCCCCTCAAGAGTGAACCCTTCGAGGGTGATTCCTCCAAGTTCACCTTGACGGTTACATCGAGCAGGAATCCAACGAGGGTGATTCCTCGGATTCCTCCTTGATGTTATGGACACACGGTTACCATGAAATTACCTCAGTCCCCTGTTGAAGTCAGGTCGACCCCGAGGGGTACCCGCGAGAGATGTGAAGTCGGATTGACCGTGAGGGTACCCGCAAGATAACTACGTGGCACGGCCGGGCATGCAGACCGTCCAGGAGAGGGATGGGCCTGGCCCTTGTCGTAAGTCCACGAGACGGGGTGACGGGGTCACATGATCATGAATCTCTGCTCGTCTCCGCGAGCTCCCAATACACTAAGGGTTTGGATATGTGATCTGAGTAGGCCTCTGGCCTTTTCGCACTAATCATCACGCGGGTTAGCACCCGGCGTCGTACGATTCTCCCGAAAGCTCTGTCAGATGTCCAGTTTAGCATTGTGGGCCTGTCGGGCCAGTGCCATCCAGGATGAGGTGGTGCTCGTCCCGGCTCATCGCATAACGACCCGGAGTGCAAAGGGCGATGGGCCCAAGACCCCTGAGCACACTACTGGGAAAGGGCTTAGAGGAGATCACAAATTAGTGGCGGGCACGGTGGGGCACCCGCCACAGCTATTTTTGAAAGCTAGCAGTGGCGAGCGCCAAATCCTACCCGCCAACGCTATGCAAGTAGCTGTGGCGGGCGGCCAAGATAACCCGCCACAGCTGTGCGTTTTCTAATTCGTGCTCGGCTGGGAAGCTACTATGGCGGGCGCCGACGGTTGCCCGCCACAGTGTGACGCCCCCGACTTAATCGTGCACTAATCATACACGCAAATGCACATGATCAAGCCTAAGGACTCACTTGAAGATATCACAACACAACTCTAAACACAAATAAAATAATACAAGCTTTATATTACAAGCCAGGGGCCTCGAGGGCTTGAATACATAAGCTCGATGTCATACAAGCATCAGCGGAAGCATCAGGTATCTGAGTACAGACACAAAGTTAAACAGATAGGCCTTCAAGAAGGCGGGGCAAAATAAAACACGGATCGAAAGGCGCAGGCCTCCTGCCTGGGTGCCTCCTAACTACTCCTGGTTGTCGGAAGGCTCCTCGTAGTAGTAGTATCCAGAGGGGTAGTAGTGGTAGTAGTCGTCGTCGGCTGCTGGTGCAGCTGGCTCCTGGGCTCCATCGTCTGGACTCATCAATCGGGTATGGGGAAAAAGGGGAAGCAAAGCAACCGTGAGTACTCATCCAAAGTACTCAGCAAGACTGACATCAGATCTATTCTAAATATGTAACATTATCAAAGGAAGGCTGTATATGTGGACTAATTTGCAGAAATGCCAGAATAGAAGGGAAAAGCCTAGCCTATCGAAGACTAGCATCTTCAGGGTCTTGCAGCATTAGAAGAGTGCAGATTAGTACATAAATATAGTAGTAGCAACAAGTATCAACATCGCCCAGAGATCCTTCCTCGACTCCCTGCGAGAAAGCGATCCCGGAGCCAATATATTTAACCCATTTCTAGTTGTAGAAGATCGGGATATTCTCCGAGTGTCCTGTTACCGTGGACACGGCTATTCGAATAGATATACTTCCCTGCAGGGGTGCACCAACTTACCCAACACGCTCGATGACTCTGGCCAGACACACTTGCTCAGTCGATGCCCGGCCTCGGACTATCGACATGTCGTAGCCCTACCTAGGCTCAACAAAGAGGCCAGCATGCCGGTCTACATCCTAAGCACTCAGGGGTCTTGGGCCCATCGCCCTTTGCACTCCTGCGCGTTGCGTACGCGGCCGGTGAGCAGTCCTAGCCCCCTTAATACAAGCGCAGGCTTTACCAGACCAACCCGGCGCGCGCCGCTCAACTGCTGACGTCTGAAGAACTTTGGCTGACACTACGACGCCGAGTACCCATATTATTCCCACGTGCTGGTTAGCGCGAAAAGGCCAGAGGCCTACTCAGATTACATATCCTAACCCTTAGTGCATTAGGAGCGCGCGGTAACGAGCAGAGACTCACAATCCTGTGACCCCATCGCCCCGTCTTGTGGACTTACGGCAAGGGCTAGGAATGCCCGGCCGTGCCACGTAATCACCACGGGTACCCTCTTGGTCAACCCGATATTACATCTCTCGCGGGTACCCCTCGGGGCCGACCCGTCTTATCAAAGACTGTCGGGAACTCAGGTCCACCTCAACCGGGGTGGTACCGCCTGTCCCTTCAGTCCTGTAATAACAGTAACAGTAATGGCAACAAGTGAAGGTGAACGTGTGTCCGTAACATCAAGAGGGTAATCCGAGGAATCACCCTCGTTGGATTCCCACTCGATGTATCCGTCAAGGTGAACCAGGAGGAATCACCCTCGATGGTATTCACTATGGCGGGGTTACCGACAAAGCTTCATCGGAAGTGGGGAAGAGGAATCACCCTCGGTAACCCACAACCGACTAGCTGTACTACAGAGGCATCATCGGGAGTGAGATAAGAGGTATCACCCTCGGCACTCGATGTTAGCTCTACAGAGTCGAGCAACTTAGGGGTGTGTGGTGATGTGCTGGTCTCAGCCCGACGATCACATCGATCGGGACACAGGTACTAAAGCGGGGCAACTACAGCAAGGAAGAGGGGCCACAGATGGTTCACTACCATCCAACCTATACTAAGCATTTTGGATAACAGGCAGGTATCAATAACAGTTACAAGGACAGGCTATGCATCAGAATAGGATTAATCAACAGCAGTAGCAAATTCTAATGCAAGCAGGAGGGAGAGAGAATAGGTGATATAGGCATGCATCAAGGGGGGTTGCTTGCCTGGAAGCTCTGCGGCAAAGGAGGGATCGTCAGTGGGGTCGTCGGTCTCCTGAGCTGCGTCGATCTCGGGGGCTATCGGAATAGAAGAGGGGGAAGAAACAATAAATAAAAGCAACAGATGCAACACAGAGCATGACATGCTAAGATGCAGTGCAGGGTTGTCTAAATGCGTCTCTAAACCATTTTAGCTATTTTAGGATTTAAGTTGGAATTATTAGCAGGTATGCATGCACTATTCATCTATCGGAAACAGGCAAAAAGTTGCGGGTTCACCTACGTAGAGGGCCCCGACATGAAAACAGATGGCACGATCGGATTCGTGGGATTTTTCTGAGCAACTTTCATGTAGAAAGTTTTTCGATCCGAGCTACGGTTAATTTTCTATGAATTTTCAAAGTTTTAAACTATTTCTGGAATTATTTAAATTAACAGAATTGCCTAATTAGGAATATGACGTCAGGCTAGTGTCATGCTGGCGTCAGCAGGCGGCTGACCCGCTGACTGGTCAAACAGACAGGTGGGACCCACCTGTCAGCCTCAAAGGGTTAAAACAGATTTAATTTTAACTAATCTGAGTTAATTAGTCAGTGGGCCCAGCCTGTCAGCGTCTGATCTAATTAGCATAATTAACCTAATTAATTAATAACGGTAATTAACCACGCGGGCCCACACGTCAGCGGCTGTGGGTGAACAGTAACCGCACGTTGACCCGGTCAACAAAGTCAAACGCGCTGCGGGGCCCATCGGTCAAGGTCTCAGGGTGGGGCCCACACGGCGACACGTCGGACGCCGGCGCCGGACAGCTCTGGCGAGCTCCAGACTCGGCCGAGAGCTCCGGCGAGCTCGGATTTGCTCCACAGAGCACCAAATCGCGTGATTCCTTTTGCGTTCGAACGGGCAGTTCATCCCGCGTCTGTCTGCGGTGTTGAAACGGGCGGAGGTGGTCGGAATGGTCGCCGGTGTCGAGCCGTGGCGGCGACGGCTTTCGGGCGGAATCGGGCTCGCGGCTACGGTGCGCTTCCACGCGCGTCTTTGGTCGCGTCCGAGCGAGTGCGAAGCGCCGCTTCCAACAGAGCTAGCGCGAGGCCACGGGGTGACCCGAGGTGGCCGGACGGCGAGGCACCGCGGCGGCCGGAGCTTGGCTTAGCGGCAAGGTAGCTAGGGGAAACGCGGCGGCTCGGGGAAGAAGGCAGAGGGAGGAGAGGCTCACCGAGCGGCTAAGAAAAGCCCGCGATAGGTTTAGGAGCTGCACCGTGGTCGCCGGAGTTGGAGGGGAACGACGGCGGTCGGTGAAGAGGACGGCGGGGATCCGGCACTGCAGGGCCTCCCGGCTCAAATGGATGGCGGAGGAGGGAGTAGCGGTCGCCGACACTTCCTCCAGACACGGCTGCGGCGCTCGGGGACGCCTATGGCCGCGGATCGACGACGGACACGGCGGCGGCGGCGGCGGCGGGTGAGAGAGAGGGGGAGCGCGCGCTGTGGAGAGGGAGAGGGAGAAAGGAGAGGCGCGGCGACCAGGGGGAATGGAGGAGGCGGCCCTTATCCCCTCCTCTCAACCACTTCGGCTCGGTGGCGAGCGGTGGACGGCCGCCGTACGCGCCGGACGCGGGGACGGCGACACGAAGGGCGGGAGCAGGTGAGTTGGGCTGGGCCGGTTCGGCCCAGTGACAGGTAAGGTCTCGCCCGTTTTTTTATTTCTGTTTTCTCTTTTATTTAATAAACAGAGAGGGGAAAAATAAATATTTGGGCAACCAAATCATTTTAGAAAAATGTGTGACTTGGCCCATTAAATACTTTGCATTTTTAGGCACTGCCACAATTATTTTGGAGCCCAGGGGAATTCATTTGTATTTTTCATAAATGAATTTGCAATTTAAATTGCTGGTATGGCACTGTTATAAATGCTAATGCTCATCTTAGCAGCTTGGTGATGTTGTTTTCCTGAATCACAATTTGTTTTGGATTATTTGCTAAATGATGAACATTTTTCCAGCAAGTTTTGAGCAACTTCAAAATTTACTTGTGATTTGAAGTTGAATTCAATGGCAGAATTTGAAATGAGATATTAACCCACATTGATTATCATTGCAAATCTCAGATGACTTGGCATTAATATAGTGGATCACTGTAGCTCATTACATAGGGGTGTTACACACAGTTCACTTGCACATCTGTGGCGGGCGGCGTTTTGGACCCGCCACAGCAATATTTGGGCACCCACGCGCCAAACGTTTTCAAATATTTTCAGATAGGGGGTGGCGGGTTCTGGTAGGCGCTCGCCACGGCTATATTTGGTCACGGTGCCGCCTCCCACGCTTATACTGGGGTGGCGAGCTACTCCGTGCGCCCGTCACTGGTACACACGACCTTACCTACCCCCCGCGTGGCAGTCGGATCTCATTCTAAACGCAAACTCTTTCTCCCTCCTCTCTCGCCGCCGCCAGCGTCGTGGCGTCGTCCGTCGCCACCGGCGAGGTCGCCGTCCGCCGTCTCGAACGGCGTCGAGGAGCCAATCTTCCCCGTCGCCCGCGCCGTCCGTCCCTGCCTCGAAGTTCATCCGCGTCGCCGTGCAACGCTACCTCGAACTACTTCCCCGTGACCGTCGCCCGTGCCTTCCTCCGCATCCAACGTCGTCCTCGTCTCCGTCGAACTCGCCGTCCGCCGACGCCTCCGCCATCGATCTCCTCCTCGATCAGCGCGCCGTCCGACTCCGGCCCGGTAAGCACACCTCCGTTAAACTTGTCGTATGGGCTTCATATGGATTGAAATATTCATACAACATTTTATTAGTGTAGTTAAAATGTACAACATATGAATAAAAATCTAGTACAACATTTTATTGGTGTAGCTAAAATCTGTTGTATGATGTACCATTGAATCTTCATAAGTGAATGTCTTAAAATTGAATGCGTGTGCTAGACAAAATGTATTATATATGGATGAGCATATGGTACATTAGTTTTTTCATGATGCAGGTGTATTCATAGTGAGTGCCAATGGTTTTGCGAAGCGTGGATTAAGTTCCGTTTCGCTTAATTTCTGGCACTCAATATGTCCAATTTCTATCAAAGGTCATGTTTTTTTTTCTAAATGTTATATCTAAATGTCAAATTGTTTAATGCGATTTAGATGAAGAAGCCACAACGCCTCGTTAGGACTTCTACAGCCGTAGATGGAATTCCTACTGCCGTAGACATCGTCACGAGGGTGGCTCAGTACACCGAGATCATGCTCGAGCAGCCACCGAGAGCGCTCAGTCATATTCCGAGAGCGCTCAGGCATATTCCGAGAGCGCTAGAGCAGCCGCTGCGAGCGCAAGAGCAGCCGCTGCAAGTGCGCAAGCAGCCGTCGAAGCTGCGAGGACCACCCAAGAGGAGATCACGAAGATGACGGAAGGCGAGGATAGCTCATGATGGATGGAGCTGAACAACTAGTGCACTGCTTTCATGTGATCTATATGATCGATGTGTGTGAACTTAATTTCTAAGTTGCTATGATGGAGCTCTACACTTTTGCTTCCAAACTACTAATGAACTGTGCAACGTGGTGATTTGTATCGTCTATGGTGCTATGTATATTATATGATGTGACTTTGCTCTATGTGATTGGATAACTATTAAATTGACTTGTTGGCTTCTTTATTTATTTACGTAGATGAAGTGGAACTGATATGTGGTGTACATCGGGAAGAATCCTGGAATTTATGATTCATGGGAGATATGCAACACTACTGGAAACAGAGAATTTGCCATCTGCTAGCTCTTTGCCGTCTGCCAGCTGACGGCAAAGACTGTCTTTGCCGTCAGCTTAGCTAAAGCAGACGGCAAAGAATGGACTCATGGCAAAGATTATTTTTGCCGTCAGTTCATTCTTTGCCGTCTGCTAGCAGACGGCAAAGAGGGTCTCCGTTAGGGTTAGCCAACGCCGTGCTAAGGTGGGGCCCACACCACTAGCCGCCGCCGCCGCCGCCGACCTTATTCCGGCGAGCTCCGGCGTCCATGGCCGGCGCGCAGCACGCTGCCGAGCTCACCTCGCCACGCTGCGTTGATCCCTCCGGCCAGATCCGTCCCTTCCCGCCTCCAACGCTCGCGCCCAACCCATCCCCCGCGGCTAGGGTTTGGGGCGCAGCCTCGTCTCCGCTGCCGGCGTGCCTTCGGCGGTCCTCTACGTCGCCTAGCATGGCTCCTTGCGCGGCTGCGCCTGCTGGACGCCGCTTCTCCACCACAAGGCAGCGGCAGAGGAGGGTCTTCTCCACCACCACGCACCGGCAGCCAAGGTCCTCCCCCATCTCGCTCCTCTCCCTCTCTCAACCCCCTGTTGCTTTCGATTTGGGAAGAAAATTTCGTTTTTCCCTTGTGCAATTTTTGATCTGACCGGGTTTGTTTTTAGGGGCATCAATTTGGTGCTTTCCCTGTCCAGAGAAAAGGAGTAGAAGGGGATGAGGAAGGAGGAGAAGGACCAGACGAAGGGCAAGGGAGGTGGGGCGATCTGCATGTCCATGGAGGTCTGAATGTTGCTTGTTTAATTTTTTTTTATGTTGCATGCTCTCTGATTTGAGAGGGGCGAAGCCAGCAATATGGCTTGGTTTGGCGTATGCCATACCTAAACCAAGCTGCAAATACCATGTATATGTACTTTTTTTGCGAGGGTGCAAATACTATGTATATGTACTACTGGCCGTGCTTGCCTGACAATCGTTGGTTGCTTATGGGCCGTGTTGGTGGTGTGATGTACTGATGTTGTGGTCTTTTGACTTGATTGTGCACCTGCAACTAATCGATTAAGCGATCACACTGCAGACTCATCAATCGTCATCTTGCACGGCAGAGAGGCGGCAGGGCAACTTGGCTCGGACTGACAGCGCCACGGCCGCGCTCGCAAGGGTGTCGATTAAGACAGTCAGTGAGTAGAGAGCGGCGGGCAGCGGTCACCTGGCGAGGCGGCGGCGACCGGCGAGCAGTAAGGCTGTTAGGGTAGTACGTGTATATGCATACGGCGCCGACACAAAAGAACCAATACACAATGAAAGGTATTTTTTGTCGTCTACTGAAATAAGCTCTACTAATTCATGATTTATATACGGTTTATATATTTTTGTAGATTTTTCAGCATAGAAATTATATGTTTTGTAGATTATATTTATGTCTGTCCAGTTTATATAGCTATAGATGATAAATTGGTGATCGATCATCCATGTACTAGTCAGGTATTCTAAGTGTCAATACTTAGCTTCTGGATTTCGGTTGTATTAGCTATACATAAGGTATATATTATACATGGTTTTCTTCTTCATAAACTCTGCCACTCCTAAAAATTATTCCTGGCTCCGCCAGTAGGACGCTTTACAGCATGCTGAATACCAATGGTATTCTCCTCTGTTTGATTACTATGGCTGGTTGCTTGGTTAACTTTTGTGTGAGAAATAATGCAGATCAAGTGAGCTATTCTTGTTTCTAAATTTAGATACATGCATGTCTGTGGGGCTCAAGTTCTAAACATAGCAGACCACTACTCTCCTATATGTTGTGCGAACCAGAGAGCTGCTGAATTGATTAACATGTTGGATTGGTTTAATTTTTGTGAGTATTCTGAAAATGGTTGCTTCTGTTCTCACACATGTACATGCCTCTGGACAGTGGTACTAGCTATTATCTTTGCTAGTTTTTTTTATATCCAGACTAATTTTCGCATGATTTGTTTCGACCATGTACTGCTAGTTGTGGCTGTGAAACAAAAAGAATTGGTTTATGATTCATAATGTCCAGATATTAGCTTTTCTTTTCAAGGGATCGGTTTGCGATACATGCCCACCCATTCATTTTAGTTTCAAAGAAAAGAATTGGCTTGTGATTCGTAATGCTTAGGCATTAATTTTCATTGTCACATGCATGGTTTCAGATTACCCGTGACGTCGTCCACCGCTACCCTCCCTATTGTGAGGTTGGTTTTTTCCCTGCAAACCTTGCTCTGCTGTAGCCTAGTTCGTTTCTATGCTGCTGGTTGTGAAACCAAACTAGGTGGGTGGGTGTGTGATGAGGTTTGTTTAGTGCTTCATGCCACTGGACTGCGGTTCTTGTGTAGGACTACTTGTGATATAACTCTTGTTCCTGATGAGGTCATGTATGTACTAGGCTAGTTGCACTTTGGTTTTATCTATTTCAAATTATATTTGGTCCTGTATGTATGTATGATGCATGTGTGCTTTGATTTGGAGCAGCAGTAGGACGACGACGAGAGGACGTGGACCTCGACGGCGATGATAACCAGGAGGATGAACCCACCCACAAGGGCGCCGGCGCCGGCCATGAGGACGACGATGACTCGTCCCGCACCACCTCGTGCTGCGGCGGCTACAGGTAATTTTTTTGGGATTGCCTCTGTTTCAATCCTATGGATCCGCTGCATGCTTGGTACTACCTCCAATCTGCCTTTCAAGTCGATCCAATCAACATCCAAATTTCTGAAAATTCAGTTTAGAATTCTATGGAATTCCATCAGCAGAGAGAGGGAGAAAGGGGTCCATGATCTAAACCTACACTTCATCTGCAATGCAATCGAGAGAGAGAGAGAGAGAGAGAGAGAGAGAGAGAGAGAGAGGCATCAGCTGAGTGTGGATTAATTTCCTGAGCCTAATAGGCAATGCCAACTAGTTTCCTGAGCCACATGCTTTCTGGTAGGTGAACTCAAGAAGGTTCTGTTAGTCTTGGTAGTCTGCACTTGTTTTATTCAAGAGGGTGTATTATTTTGAGAAGGCAAGAGGGTAGTCTCATGGTCCACAACTGAATGTTTCTGTTGCTTCTTTACTCTTATGAACTGCGATGCGTAGGACTTGAACATCAGGGAGAGTGAACTTGTTAACAAGCATGATCAGTAGTGCATCATCTCTTTGTGCAATTAGCAGTTCACTAGTTCCATGATATTCAATGACGCGGCTGTACCGAAGCCGTACATATCAATGTGAGCGAGCTGTGTTATTTGTTACCGGTCTCTACGTATTTGAATGCGCTTTTGATGGGCGCACACATGCGCTAATTCTGTTTTTAAATTGCTTACATTACTTTTGTATCTGCTCTTTAGTTGCATCTGATTGTTACATTACATTTAGTAGTAGGTGTTGCATAATCTATTTGGAGGAGTCCGAAGAAAATGGTTGATCTTGCTGCACACCCCATCAGATAAAATTATACAAGCAATGAGTGTACCGCCCAGAGGTGCTTCTTTCTCTACTCTTATCTATTTATCAATAGAAATCTCTATGCTTTTCAAGTGTTGTAATCTACTAGAGGTTGCTCTTTTCGCCTCTGCATCAGCATTGCTGCTCGAAACTTGTATGTAGAGACCATTTGAACCATTTGATGATTTAAAGCCCCTTTTTTTTGTTGTGCCAAAATTTGACATGTTGCTGATTTCATCTTGTAGGTTACCACACGGATGCTCTTTGGACTATGATATGGACATGAAGACATTTGTTGTAGTGCCAAATATTACGTAGTGATGTTCGCTTTGTTCATTTTCTATGGAACACTTTGTACTCTTATATTTTCTATGGAACACTTTGTACTCTTATATTTGCTATGGACTAGCTCGCTGTGGACATTTGGTATACTCTTATGTGTGATATTTGATATGGATGTCGTATGGAACATTGCTATGAACTATGTGTCATCTCTGCCAAATTATGTTGCTATGAATCATTACTTGTATTGTGATATATAAACTGTTGAATTTAAGGTTTTAAACAGAAAAAACAGGGGCAATATAGCCACTTTGCCCTCTGCAGCAGACGGCAAAGTGGCCACGTGGCAGCAGCTTGTGCAACCTGGGCTGGCCTACTTGGCTTCTTTGCCGTCTGCTGGCAGACGGCAAAGAAGCAAAGGTCTTTGCCGTCTGCCAGCAGACGGCAAAGAGCGCCGTTAGCCCCCTAACGGGGCTGGCACCCTAAAGTGGTCTTTGCCGGCAGCAGTTCAGCCGGACTGTTAGCCGTCTGCTGGCTGACGGCAATGTCTTTGCCGTCCGGCATTCATGCCTTTGCCGTCTGCTATGGCAGACGGCAAAGCAGCTGATTCCTGTAGTGCAAGGAGCAAGTGGACGGTTACAAAAACAGCTGCTACAAAGGATATAAGACTAAAAAAGAAGCTGAGTGTCATTATGCCAACTACGCCCACAGAGAAGTTGAGGATCATTATGTCAATTACGTCCGCAAAGAGAAAATCAACTATGAAGTATGCAAGACCGTGTGGACAAGTGGACGAGTAAAGAATTTGATTATCTTTATCCAGCTCATTGTCATTATGGTATTGTTGTTATCATGAGGTCTTGTATGTATGTGTACGTACTAATGATGCGACATGAGTTGTTGTACACTAATGCATACATCAATTATTTGTATGAAGTTTAGATTATTGCTATGTTAAATGTAATGTGTATGATCGCTTACGTTAGTTGTATGCTGTAATGTGGTTATTTGTATCCTGTAATGTGGTTATTTGTATCCTGTAATGTGTATCAGGGGCTGAAATGGCTGGAGGCTAAAGAGATAGCTGTGGCGGGTGACAGGTACAGCCCGCCACAACTAATAACATATACCAATCGCGGGCAAGTAGGGCTGCCCGCCACTGAATGGGCTCTAACAGTGGCGGGCGCCCGCCCGCCACTGATGCCATAATAGCAGTGGTGGGAGGTCCGTGGCGGGTGCCCCTGGGAGCCTTGCCAGCCACTGCTGGCCTTTTCCCACCCGCCACTGCTAGGCATTCCTACAGTAGTGGCACTTAGGATGTAGACCGGCGGTGACCTCTCTGCGGAGCCTAGGTAGGACTATGTCGTGTCGATCAGCCGAGGCCGGGCATGACCAGGAAAAGTGTGTCCGGCCAGAGTTAATTGAGAGTGTTGGGTAAGTTGGTGCACCCCTGCAGGGAGGTTAATGATGCTAGAAAAAGTGATTGAAATTATCATTGATCAAACTTATGCACTATGCTAGCATTCACACTTCATAAATTATTTCTTTTATCATTTACCTACTCGAGGACGAGCAGGAATTAAGCTTGGGGATGCTAATACTTCTCCAACGTATCTATAATTTATGAAGTATTCATGCCATGTTTATTATAGTTTTGTATGATTTTGGTGCACTTTTATATGGCTTTTATATGATTTTCATGGACTAACATATTGACCTAGTGCCCAGTGCCAGTTGCTGTTTTCTGCTTGTTTTTGGTTTTCCAAAAAATCTATATCAAATGAAGTCCAAATGCAGCGAAAGTTTTTGACGATTTTTTTGGAACATAAGAGACACTAGAAGCTTCGGGAGGAGGCCAGAAGACCCACAGGGGCTCCACGAGCCACCAGGGCGCGCCACCCTCCCAGGCGCGCCCTGGTGCCTCGTGGGCCCCCTGTGGCCCTTCTTCGCGTGATTCCAACGCCAAAAAATCATATATATTCAGAAACCCCCGAAAGTTAACCTAGAAGAGTTTTTACGCCGCCGCAAGCCTCTGTACCTCCATGATCTAATCTACAGCCCTTTTTCGGCACACTACCGGAGGGGGGAATCATCACCGGAGGCCATCTTCATCATCCCGGCGGTCTCCATGACGAGGAGGGAGTAGTTCACCCTCGGGGCTGAGGGTTTGTACCAGTAGCTATGTGTATTATCTCTCTCTCGTGTTCTTGATTTGGCATGATCTTGATGTATCGCGAGCTTTGTTAATATAGTTGGATCATATGGTGTTTCTTCCCTCTCTATCCTTGTTGTGATGAATCGAATCTTTTCCCTTTGAGGTTTTGTTATTGTCGGATTGAATATTTCAGATTTGAGAACACTTGATGTATGTCTTGCATATGAATACCCGTGGTGACAATGGGGTATTATATTGATTCACTTGATATATGTTTTGGCACTCAACTCGCGGATTCCCGAGGTGACATTGGGGTAATCTATGCATAGGGGTTGATGCACGTTTTCATTATCTTTTCTCCGATAGAAACTTTGGGGTGCTCCTTGGAGTTCTTTGTGTGGATTGAATATTATGATTATGAAGTTGTTTGATGCATATCGTATAATCAACTCACGGATACTTGTGGTGACATTGGAGTATCTAGGTGACATTAGAGTTGGTTGATGTGTATCATATGGTGTTATTTAAGTACGAACTCTAGGGCTGTTTGTGACACTTATTGGAATGGCTCAATAGATTGATCGGAAAGGATAACTTTGAGGTGGTTTTGTACCCTACAAACAATTTCTATCTTATGTTCTCCGCTAATAGGAACTTGGGAGTGATTCTTTATCGCACGTTGAGGGATGGTTATATGATCCAATTATATTAGCATTGTTGAGAGATTGCACTAGCAAAAGTATGAACCCTAGGCCTTGTTTTTAAGCATTGCAATACTGTTTATGATCACTTTTGTTACTTGCTACCTTGCTGTTTTTTATTGTTCGCACTACAAAAACCTATATCTACTATCCATACTACACTTGTATCACCATCTCTTCGCCGAACTAGTGCACCTATACAATTTACCATTGTATTGGGTGTGTTGGGGACACAAGAGACTCTTTGTTATTTGGTTGCAGGGTTGTTTGAGAGAGACCATCTTCATCCTACGCCTCCCACGGATTGATAAACCTTAGGTCATCCACTTGAGGGAAAATTGCTACTGTCCTACAAACCTCTGTGCTTGGAGGCCCAACACGAGTCTACAAGAACAAGTTGTGTAGTAGACATCAATCAATTCTCCAAAGTTGCACATTTTCTGCCAGTCAAGGAGACGATCACTGCTAGTTAGTTAGCAGATTTGTATATCTCCAGAATTGTGACACTCCACGGTATTCCCAAGGAGATCAGTTCAGACCGTGGCAGTGTCTTCACCTCTAAGTTCTGGGCAAGTTTCCAAGAAGCTATGGGAACTCATATAACCTGGAGCTCAGCTTATCACCCCCAGTCCCAAGGCCAAGTTGAACGAGTTAATCAAGTGCTTGAAGATATGCTGCGTGCTTGTGTCATTTCATTTGGCAAGAAGTGGGAAGAATCTCTCCCATATGCTGAATTCTCCTACAATAACAGCTATCAAGCAAGCTTGAAGATGGCACCCTTCGAGGTACTATATGGACGTAAGTGTCGAACCCCTCTGAATTGGTCAGAAACTGGGGAATGGCCGCTCGTTGGTCCAGATATTATCCAACAAGCTGAAGAGCAAGTCCGTATTGTCCGGGAAAATCTCAAAGCGGCTCAGTCTCGCCAGAAGAGCAATTATGATCGTAAACACTGGGGATCGATCTATCAACCTGGTGAGCAAGCTTATCTGCGTGTCACTCCTATGAAGGGCACTCATCGCTTTGGAATCAAGGGCAAGTTAGCTCCGCGCTACATTGGTCCCTTCCGCATTCTCGCCAGACGTGGACATGTGGCTTATAAATTGGAGCTGCCGCCTCAGTTCTCTCACGTCCACGACATCTTCCATGTGTCGCAACTTCGCCGTTGCTTCAAGGATCTGCACCGAGTAGTGGATCATGAATTGCTCGAATTGCAAGATGACCTATCTTATAAGGAGCAACCGATCCGCATTCTTGATCAAACTAAACGTCGGACCCGTCAGAAGGCAACCAAGTTCCTTAAAGTGCAGTGGTCGAATCACACTGAAAAGGAAGCCACTTGGGAACGCGAGGATCGTCTTCGTGAAGAATATCCCGATCTTTTTTCCTTCTACCTCCTGAATTCTCGGGACGAGAATTTCTTTTAGAGGAGGAGAATTGTAACACCCCTGTGTAATGAGCTACAGTGACCCTCATGATTATGCTAAGTCATTATGATTTGCAATGCTTGATCACCTTGGATTCATATCTCATTTCAAATTCCACCACTAAATTCAATTCAAATTGCAAGTGAAATTTGAGGTTGCACAAAAATTGCTGAAAAATAGTTCATCATTTAGCAAATATTCCATAACAAATATTTGTTCAGGAAAACAACATCACCATCAAGCTAAATGTGGATTAGGGCAATTAAAATAGTGCTAAAACAACATTTTAAATGCCATTTCATTTGTGAAAAATTCAAATGGATTCAAAATTTTCCCAAACTTTTTGTGGCAGTGCACCACATCCCCTAGTATTTGTTTTGTCCAACTCCACATTTTTGCAAAGTCATTTGATGGCTAAAAATAAATGCAAAATGGCTGCTGGAAAAGAAAACACAAAAAGAAAAGGGAAAAACACTACTGTGCTACGGGCCCAAGGGCTACAGTGGCCGAGCCCAGCCCACTTACCCCTTCGTTCACCTGCTCCCACCTCGCAGTCGGCGTCGCCATGGCCAGGAGCTAGCCTCGCTGCCGCTCCTCGACGCGTGGAGTTGCAGGGATGCCGGGACGCGATAAGGATCGACTCCAACTGCTCCCCTGGCACCTCCTACCAACTCTCCCCCTCCTCCATCGCTCTCTCTCTCGCTCTCCACCGACGGCCGAGCGCTGCCGTGGCCGCGCCGCCTTGATCCCGTGGCCTCCGTGCCCGCCGCGACGTCTCTCCGTATCCACGAGCTCCGCCTCGCTCGTCTACGTCGGCTGGAGCCATCCATTCGAGCCGGGCGCCCCCACACCGACCGCATCGAGCTCTCCCTTTCCGTCTGGCATGGCCGTCCGCCGTCATCGATCCGCCTCGTTTTAGCGCTACTAAACCTCCACCGGACCACCGTGCGTCCCCTCAGTGAGCACCCGTCCTTCCCCTCTCTTTTCTCTGTCATTCGCGAGCTCTAGGGCGTAGGACCACCGAGGCCGAGCCCCCCGCCGCCTGGACACGTCGCCGGCGTCACTTCGGTGACCAAACGGCCATGCCTTGCAGCTCATTAGCTTTGCCGCGAGCCGTTGGCCACCCCTAGCTCTATCCTCGAAAACTGTTACGATCCCCTATACTTGTGGGTTATCATGGGTTACCGAGGGTGATTCCTCTTTCACCACCTCCGATGTTGTCTCTGTCGTACAGCCCCTCAAGAGTGAACCCTTCGAGGGTGATTCCTCCAAGTTCACCTTGACGGTTACATCGAGCAGGAATCCAACGAGGGTGATTCCTCGGATTCCTCCTTGATGTTATGGACACACGGTTACCATGAAATTACCTCAGTCCCCTGTTGAAGTCGGGTCGACCCCGAGGGGTACCCGCGAGAGATGTGAAGTCGGGTTGACCGTGAGGGTACCCACGAGATAACTACGTGGCACGGCCGGGCAGGCAGACCGTCCAGGAGAGGGATGGGCCTGGCCCTTGCCGTAAGTCCACGAGACGGGGCGACGGGGTCACATGATCATGAATCTCTGCTCGTCTCCGCGAGCTCCCAATACACTAAGGGTTTGGATATGTGATCTGAGTAGGCCTCTGGCCTTTTCGCACTAACCATCACGCGGGTTAGCACCCGGCGTCGTACGATTCTCCCGAAAGCTCTGTCAGATGTCCAGTTCAGCATTGTGGGCCTGTCGGGCCAGTGGCATCCAGGATGAGGTGGTGCTCGTCCCGGCTCGTCGATAACGACCCGGAGTGCAAAGGGTGATGGGCCCAAGACCCCTGAGCACTTAGGATGTAGACCGGCGGGGACCTCTGTGTGGAGCCTAGGTAGGACTACGTCGTGTCGATCAGCCGAGGCCGGGCATGACCAGGAAAAGTGTGTCCGGCCAGAGTTAATCGAGCGTGTTGGGTAAGTTGGTGCACCCCTGCAGGGAAGTTATCTATTCGAATAGCCGTGTCCACGGTAACAGGACCCTCAGTATAGTATCCCGATCTACTACAACTAGAACTGGATACTGGTGTTACTAAATTAATATGTTGGCTCCGGGATCGCTTTCTCGCAGGGAGTCGAGGAAGGATCTCTGGGCTTGGCTACTGTTATACTTGTTGCTACTACTATATTTATGTACTAATCTACACTCTTCTAATGCTGCAAGATGCTGCAAGTTGCTAGTCTTCGATAGGCTAGGACTTCTCTCTATTCTAGCATTTCTGCAGTCTAGTCCACAGATACAACCCCCTTCATTTGATACTGATGCATAAATAGAATAGTTCTGGTGTAAGTCTTGCGAGTACTTTGGATGAGTACTCACGGTTGCTTTGCTCCCCTTTTTCCCCATACCCGATTGCTGCGATCAGACGACGGATCCCAGGAGCCAGCTGATCCCGCTGAGGACTACTACTACCACGGTGGAGCCTACTACTACGTGGAGACCGATGACCAGGAGTAGTTTCGGAGGCTCCTAGGCAGGAGGCATGCGCCTTTTCGATCTAGTGACGTTGTTTTGCTCAGCCTTCTTAAGGCACCCTTGTCTAATTATGTCTGTACTCAGATACTAATGCTTCCGCTGATGCTTGTATGACTCGGGCTTATGTATTCGAGCCCTCGAGGCCCCTGGCTTGTAATATAAAGCTTGTATGACTTTTATTTGTGTTTAGAGTTGTGTTGTGATATCTTTCCGTGAGTCCTTAGGCTTGATCGTGTGCATTTGCGTGTATGATTAGTGCACGATTGAGTCGGGGGCGTCACACATAGGTAGTAACATAGATGCCACCTAAGCGAAAAATATGATGTGGCAGCTAATTAATGAGGAGAGAGACAAATGCACACGATCAAGCCATGGATATAGCACTAGGTGGAATAGAATGCGGTGGTAGGTATCAAATAATGGAAAGGAGAAGAAGAAAGTCTCGCATCAAATCGGCGGATCAACAGGCTATGGAGATGCCCATCAATCGATATCAATGCGAGGAGTAGGGATTGCCATGCAATGGATGCACTAAGAGCTATAAGTGTATGAAAGCTCAAACTGAAAACTAAGTGGGTGTGCATCCAACTTGCTTGCTCATGAAGACCTCGGGCATTTGAGGAAGCCCATCATCGGAATATACAAGCCAAGTTCTATAATGAAAAATTCCCACTAGTATATGAAAGTGACAACATAGGAGACTCTCTATATGAAAAACATGGTGCTACTTTGAATCACAAGTGTGGAAAAGGATAGTAACATTGCCCTTCTCTCTTTTTCTCTCATTTATTAATTTTTTTGTTTTTCTTTTTTTCTTTCTTTTTCTTTTTTTGTTGGGCTCTTTTTGACCTCTTTTTCTTTCTTTTTTTTTTCCTCACTGGGACAATGCTCTAATAATGATGATCATCACACTTTTGTTTACTTACAACTCAAAATTACAACTCGATTCTAGAACAAATATAACTCTATATGAATGCCTCTGGCAGTGTACCAGGATGTGCAATGATCTAGCGTAACATGTATGAAAAATGATGAGCGGTGGCTTTGCCACAAATACTATGTCAGTTATATGATCATGCAAAGCAATATGACAGTGATGATGTGTGTCATATAAACGGAACGGTGGAAGTTGCATGGCAATATATCTCGGAATGGCTATGGAAATGCCATAATAGGTAGGTATGGTGGTTGCTTTGAGGAAGGTAAAAGGGGTTTATGTGTGAAAGAGTGTATCATATCACGGGGTTTGGATGCACCGGCAAAGTTTGCGCCAACTCTCGAGGTGAGAAAGGGTAAGGCACGGTACCGAAGAGGCTAGCAAATTACGGAAAAATAGGAGTGCGTATAATCCATGGACATTAGTCATAAAGAACTCACATACTTATTGCAAAAGTCTACTTAGTCCTCGAAGCAAAGCACTCACCGCATGCCCCTAGGAGGAGGGTTGGTAGGAGTTAACCATCGGGCGACCCCGATTATAACAGCACTCAAGGATTTCATTTCAGACCTATAAATGCTTCAACTTCCTCGCCATGCCACAACTAATATTTAGGTGAATATGTCATAACAAACTTTAATACTGATATTTCTACTAACCAATAATCATGAACCTATATCCTTTCATATTACGACATTAATTAAGTTAACCATGCACTTCATACTTAGTGATCTACATGAAGGTTTTTATTATATCCCCCTTGGATACCTTATCATATCAGGACCATTCTTTTAACATGTGCAAATTGCCATTACTATTTATTAGACTCTCAAAAAGATGTAAGTGAAGCATGAGAGTGCAACTATTTCTTTAAAATATAACCACCGCCGTGCTCTAAAAGATATAAGTGAAGCACTAGAGCATATGCCTAGCTCAAAAGATATAAGTGAAGCACATAGAGTATTATAACAAATCACGAATAATGTGTGTCCCTCTCAAAAAGGTGTGTTCAGCAAAGATGATTGTGGCAAACTAAAAAGCAAACAAAGAAAATAAAACTATAGCACAAGACGCTCCAAGCAAAACACATATCATGTGATGAATAAAAATATAGCCCCAAGTGAGTTACCGATAGATTGTGAACGAAAGAGGGGATGCCATCCGGGGCACCCCCAAGCTTAGACGCTTGGGTCTTCCTTGAATATTACCTTGGGGTGCCTTGGACATCCCCAAGCTTAGGCTCTTGCTGCTCCTTATTCCTTTATCCATCATGATCTCACCCAAAACTTGAAAACTTCAGCACACAAAACTCAACAGAAACTTCGTGAGATCCGTTAGTATAATAAATTCATCCAAACATTTAGGTACTGTTGTAAATTGATTCATATTTAATATTGGAATAATGGTACTATACTCTAACTTCTCCATGACTTATACCCCCCCGATACAATCCATAGATTCATCAAAATACGCAAACTATGCAACAAAAACAGAATCTGTCTAAAACAGTACAGTCTGTAAAGATTGAAAACTCGACTATACTTCTATAACTCCAAATATTCTGAAAAATTAGGAAAACGTAGGAAATTTTTATATAAATCATGTATAAAAATTTCAGAATGTTTTGACGCTCCAGTAAATTATAGGAATTTCTGCACTGGACGCAAAAGTTTCTATTTTTGCACAGAATCAAGTCAACTATCATCCACACTATCTCAAAGGCATTACTTGGCACAAACACTAATTAAAATATAAAAAAAACTATCATAACAGTAGCTAAAATTGTGTGACACACAAAAAGGAAAAAAGCAAAGATAACTATTGGGTTGTCTCCCAACAAGCTCTTTCTTTATAGCCATTAAGATAGGCTTGAGATTTTAAATGATGCTCACATGAAAGACAAGAATTGAAGCACAAAGAGAGAATCATATAACATGTGAAAAACACTTTTAAGTCTAACATACTTCCTATGCATAGGCATTTTATAAGAAAACAAATTATCAAGACAAGAAATATCTAGCATATGCAAATAGGAAGAATGAAGCATTAATAATTTCAGCACAAAGAGAGGTAATTTAGTGACATGAAAGTTTCTACAACCATATTTTCCACTCTGATAATAATTACATGTAGGATCATAATCAAATTCAACAATATAGCTATCATGTAAAATATTATCTTAATGATCCTTATGCATAAAAGTTTTATAATCTTCCAAGATAGTGGGATCAACATCAACTAAAGTCATGACCTCTCCAAACCCACCTTTTTCCAAAAATTTATAAGATTAATAATTCTCCAAACTAGTGGGATCATTATTACCTAAAGTTGACGCTCTTCCAAACCCACTTTTAGTAGTATTGTAAATTTTATTATCAATAACATATTCATCATGAGGCTTAAATAAATTTTCAAGATCATAAGGAACATTATCACCCCAATCATGATCATTGCAATAAGTAGTGGACATGACAAAATTATCATTGCTACTTGTAGACTGCGTTGGTATTTCCCCGAAGAGGAGAGGATGATGCAGTATAGTAGAGATAAGTATTTCCCTCAGTTAAGCACCAAGGTTATCAATCCAGTAGGAGAACCAAGAAAAATTCCGTTAAGCACACCTGCACACACAAGAGCAAACACTTGCACCCAATGCAAATAAGACGGTTGTCAATCCTCTTAGCGGTTATTTGCAAGGATTAATTCATATAGAGGTAAATAGATAAACTAAAATACTAATTAAAATAAAAGTAAATAAATTGCAGCAAGGTATTTTTAGGTTTTTTATATATGATAAAGTAGACCCGGGGGCCATAGTTTTCACTAGAGGCTTCTCTCTCGAACACATAGCATACGGTGGGTAAACAAATTACTGTTGGGCAATTGATAGAAAAGCAAATAATTATGACGGATTCATGGCAATGATCATGTATATAGGCATCACGTCCGAGACAAGTAGACCGACTCCTGCCTGCATCTACTACTATTACTCCACCCATCAACCGCTATCCAGCATGCATCAAGGGTATTAAGTATGAAACAGAGTAACGCCTTAAGCAAGATGACATGATGTAGACAAAGTAAACTCAAGCAATAAGATTAAACCCCAATTTTTATCCTTAATGGCAACAATACAAATACGTGTCATGTCCCTTTCTGTCACTGGGATTGAGCACCGCAAGATGGAACCCATCACAAAGCACGTCCCCCATTGCAAGACAAATCAATCTAGTAGGCCAAACCAAATCGATAGATTGGAGAGAAATACAAAGCTATAATAATCATGCATAAAAGAGTTCAGACAAGACTCAAATATTTCTCATGAATAATCTGATCATAAACTCACAATTCATCGGATCCCAACAAACACACCGCAAAAGAAGATTACATCGGATAGAACTCCAAGAACATCGAGGAGAACATGGTATTGAAGATCGAAGAGAGAGAAGAAGCCATCTAGATACTAGCTATGGACCCGTAGGTCTATGGTAAACTACGCACACATCATCGGAAGGGCAGCAAGGTTGATGAAGAAGCCCTCAGTGATCGATTCCCCCTCCGGCAGAGTACCGGAAAAGGCCTCCAGATGGGATCGCGGAAGAACAGAGGCTTGTGGCGGTGGAAATGTTTTCTCTTCTATCTTCTCCCGAAGCTTCGTGGGACTCTTCTGGTCCAGGAAAAATTAATCCAAAGTTTTTTTTTCTCGTTTGGACACTTTTTGATAATGATTTTCTGAAAAGGCACAAACAAGCAGAAAACAACAACTGGCACTGGGCACTGGGTTAATAGGTTAGTCCCAAAAAATGATATATAATGGCATATAATTGCATATGAAACATCCAAGATTGATACTATAATAGCATGGAACAATAAAAAATTATAGATACGTTGGAGACGTATCAAGCATCCCCAAGCTTAATTCCTACTCGTCCTCGAGTAGGTAAATGATAAAAACAAATTTTTTGATGTGGAATGCTACCTATCATGTTTCATCATGTAATCTCTCTCTTACGGTATGAATAATAAGATCCGAATGATTCAAAGCAATAGTATATAATTTGATATAAAGACATCAATACTCAGGCATACTAATAAACAATCATGTCTTTCAAAATAAAAATGCTAAAGAATGTTATCCCTACAAAATCATATAATCCTGTCATGCTCCATCTTTTTAACACAAAGTATTTATGATGCACTACCCCGATGACAAGCCGAGCAATTGGTTCATACTTTTTAACACGCTTCAGCTTTTTCAACCCCCACGCAACACATGAGCGCAAGCCATGGATATAGCACTATGGGTGGAATAGAGTGTGGTGGTAGAGATAAATAAGAGAAGTCAAAAATAAGAAGATAGTCTCACATCGACGAGGCTAATCAACGGGCTATGGAGATGCCCATCAATTGATGTCAATGCGAGGAGTAGGGATTGCCATGCAACGGATGCACTAAGAGCTATAAGTGTATGAAAGCTCAACATGAAAACTAAGTGGGTGTGCATCCAACTTGCTTGCTCATGAAGACCTCAGGCATTTGAGGAAGCCCATCATCGGAATATACAAGCCAGGTTCTATAATGAAAATTCCCACTAGTATATGAAAGTGACGAAATAGGAGACTCTCTATATGAACAACATGGTGCAACTCTGAAGCACAAGTGTGGAAAAGGATAGCAACATTGCCCCTTCTTTCTTTTTCTCTCATTTTCCTTTCATGGCTCTTTTTGGCCTCTCTTTTTTTCTTTTTCCTTTTTTTCGTCCGGAGTCTCATCCCGACTTGTGGGGGGATCATGGTCTCCAGCATCCTTTCCTCACTGGGACAATGCTCTAATAATGATGATCATCACACTTTTATTTACTTACAACTCGATACTAGAACAAAAATATGACTCTATATGAATGCCTCTGACAGTGTACCAGGATGTGCAATGATGCTAGCGTAACATGTATAAAAATGATGAACGGTGGATGAGCCACATATACTATGTTAGCTATCTGATCATGCAAAGCAATATGACAATGACAATGTGTGCCATAAAAACGGAACGGTGGAAGTTGCATGGCAATATATCTCGGAATGGCTATGGAAATGCCATGATAGGTAGGTCTGGTGGCTGTTTTGAGGAAGATATAAAGAGGCTTTTGTGTGGTAGAGCGTATCATATCACGGGATTTGCATGCACCGGCGAAGTTTGCACCAACTCTCGATGTGAGAAAGGGCAATGCACGGTACCGAAGAGGCTAGCAAATTACGGAAGGGTGAGAGTGCGTATAATCCATGGACTCACATTAGTCATAAAGAACTCCCATACTTATTGCGCAAGTTTATTAGCCCTCGAAGCAAAGTACTACTATGCATGCCCCTAGGGGGGAGGTTGGTAGGAGTTAACCATCGCGCGCCCCATACCGCCACACAAAGGAAGACAATCAAGAATAAATCATGCTCCAACTTCTTAGCATAACGACAGACCATACGTGCATGCTTCGGGAATCACAAAACTTAACACCAATATTCTTACTAAACCACAATTATCTACTAGCACCTCCAACATATTACCATTTTAATATCACAAAACTATTGCAAGGAATCAAACTTATCATATTCAGTGATCTACATGAAAGTTTTTATTATATCCCTCTTGAATACCTATCATATCAGGACCAAATTCATAACCCGTGCATATTACCATTGCTATTCATTAGAATCTCAAAAATATATAAGTGAGGCATGAGAGTGCAACTATTTATTTAAAATATAACCACCCCCGTGCTCTAAAAGATATAAGTGAAGCACTAGAGCAATTGCCCAATTCAAAAGATATAAGCGACGCACATAGAGTATTCTAATAAATCACGAATAATGTGTGTCCCTCTCAAAAAGGTGTGTTCAGCAAAGATGATTGTGACAAACTAAAAAGCAAACAAACTATATCACAAGACGCTCCAAGTAAAACACATATCATGTGATGAATAAAAATATAGCTCCAAGTGAGTTACCGATAGATTGTAGACGAAAGAGGGGATGCCTTCCGGGGCATCCCCAAGCTTAGACGCTTGAGTCTTCCTTGAATATTACCTTGGGGTGCCTTGGGCATCCCCAAGCTTAGGATCTTGCCGCTCCTTATTCCTTTATCCATCGTAGTCTCACCCAAAACTTGAAAACTTCAGCACACAAAACTCAACAGAAACCTCGTGAGATCCGTTAGTATAACAAACAAATCTTAAACTTTAGGTACTGTTGTAAATTGATTCATATTTAATATTGGCATAATGCTACTGTACTCCAACTTCTCCATGACTCATACCCCCCGATACGATCCATAGATTCATCAAAATAAGCAAACTATGCAACAAAAAACAGAATCTGTCTAAAACAGAACAGTCTGTAAAGATCTATTTAACAGCCATACTTATGTAACTCCAAAAATTATGAAAAATGAGAACATCGTAAAAAATTCATATACCAATACTGTGTAAAAATTTCAGATTTTTCTGACACTCCAGTACAGAACGAAAATTCCAGCACTAGACGCAAAACTTTCTGTTTTCCAAACAGCATCAATTATACTATCATCAACATCATCCCAAAGGCTTTACTTGGCACAAACACTAATTAAAACATAAAAATACAATCATAACAGAGGCTATAATTGTGTAAACACTCAAGAACAGAAAGTAAAAGCAAAAAAATATTTTATTCATTGGGTTGCCTCCCAACAAGCGCTATTGTTTTATGCCCCTAGCTAGGCATAATGCATAGTTTCAAGTGTTATCATCCTTCATGTTAATTCGATAAGTAACCCTCATAATAGATTCATAAGGTGCTTTAATTCTCTTTATAGGGAAGTGTTCCATCCCTTTCTTTAATGGAAATTGAAATCTTATATTACCTTCTTTCATATCAATAATAGCACCTATTGTTCGTAAAAAAAGCCTACCAAGTATTATGGGGCAAGAAGGATTGCATTCAATATCAAGAAAAATAACGTCCACGGGCACATAATTTCTATTTGCAAGAATAATCACATCATTAATTCTACCCTATGGCTTTTTAACAGTGGAATCCGCAAGATGCAAATTAAGGGAACAAGGATCCATGTCAGTGAGACCTAGCACATCACACAAAGACTTTGGTATAGTGGAAACGCTAGCGCCAAGATCACAAAGGGCATTACATTCATAATCTTTAATTTTGACTTTAATAGTAGGTTCCCATTCATCTTGTAATTTTCTAGGAATTGATACTTCCAACTCAAGTTTTTCTTCATGCGCTTTCATCATGGCTTTTACAATATGTTTAGTGAAAGCTTTATTTTGTTCATATGCATTTGGTGAATTAATCATAGATTGCAACAAGGAAATACACTCAATTAAAGAACAACTATCATAATTAAAGTCCTTGTAATCCAAAGTAGTGGGTGCATTACTATTTAAAGTTTTGACCTCTCCAAACCCACTTTTTTCATTTTTTTTTCATTAAGATTATCACCCTCCAAGCAATTGGGACTCCTTCTATCTATAGTTAACTCTTCTTCAGTCCCTTTTTCATCAAGTTTTATGTTACTAAATAATGATTCAATAGGAGTGACACCAATCATTTTAATATCTTCATCATTACTATGATAGAAACCGGGTGGAATCGCTTTTTCTAGAAATTCTCGCTTAGCTCTCAACCTAGCGGTCCTTTCTTTATTTTCATTAATGGAGACATAGATAGCTTTAATAGACTCATTTATATCATGCTTGGGTGGCAAAATTTTAGTTTTGAGATTTTCCACATCATGAGCAATTATATCCATGTTCCTAGCCAATTCATCAACTCTATTCAATTTTTCTTCTATCATAGCATTGAAATTCTTTTGCGAATTAATAAATTCTTTAATATTACTTTAAAGATCAGTAGGTATCCTATTATTATTATTATTATAAGAATTAACATAAGGACTGCCATAATTATTAGAGGAATTTCCAGGAAACGGTCTAGGATTGAAATTACCCCTATAAGCATTGTTGTTGAAATTATTTCTAGAGACAAAATTCATATCAATAGCATAATTATTTTGCTCAATCAAGGTAGACAATGGCACATCATTAGGATCAATATGAGCATTTTTACTAGCAACCAATTTCAATAAAGCATCCATCTTATCACTCAAAGTATTAATTTCTTCAAGAAAATTTACCTTCTTACCAGTTGGAGTTCGTTCAGTGTGCCATTGAGAATAATTTGTCATGATATTATCAAGAAGTTTTGTAGCTTCTTGCTACTTGTAGTCTGCGTTGGTATTTCCCCGAAGAGGAGAGGATGATGCAGTACAGTAAAGATAAGTATTTCCCTCAGTTAAGAACCAAGGTTATCAATCCAGTAGGAGAACCAAGCAAAATTCCGTTAAGCGCACCTGCACACACAAGAGCAAACACTTGCACCCAACGCAAATAAGACGGTTGTCAATCCTCTTAGCGGTTATTTGCAAGGATTAAATCTTATAAAGATAAATAGATAAACTAAAATACTAATTAAAATAAAAGTAAATAAATTGCAGCAAGGTATTGTTAGATTTTTTATATATGATAAAGTAGACCCGGGGGCCATAGTTTTCACTAGAGGTTTCTTTCTCGAACACATAGCATACGGTGGGTAAACAAATTACTGTTGGGCAATTGATAGAAAAACAAATAATTATGACAAATTCATGGCAATGATCATGTATATAGGCATCACGTCCGAGACAAGTAGAACGACTCCTGCCTACATCTACTACTATTACTCCACCCATTGACCGCTATGCAGCATGCATCTAGGGTATTAAGTATGAAACAGAGTAACGCCTTAAGCAAGATGACATGATGTAGACAAAGTAAACTCAAGCAATATGATTAAACCATATCTTTTTATCCTTAATGGCAACAATACAAATACGTGTGATGTCCCCTTCTGTCACTGGGATTGAGCACCGCAAGATTGATCCCATCACAAAGCACCTCTCCCATTCCAAGACAAATCAATCTTGTAGGCCAAACCAAATCGATAGATCGGAGAGAAATACAAAGCTATAATAATCATGCATAAAAGAGTTCAGAGAAGACTCAAATATTTCTCATGAATAATCTGATCATAAACTCACAATTCATCGGATCCCAACAAACACACCGCAAAAGAAGATTACATCGGATAGAACTCCAAGAACATCGAGGAGAACATGGTATTGAAGATCAAAGAGAGAGAAGAAGCTATCTAGCCACTAGATTTGGACCCGTAGGTCTATGGTAAACTACTCACACATCATCGGAAGGGCAGCAAGGTTGATGAAGAAGCCCTCCGTGATCGATTCCCCCTCCGGCAGAGTACCGGAAAAGGCCTCCAGATGGGATCGCGGAAGAACAGAGGCTTGCGGCGGCGAAAAGGTTTTCTCATCTGTCTGCCTGTTGGTTTTGGAATATTTGGGAATTTATAGCGCTGGAATTAGGTCAAGAGGTGCCACGAGGGGCCCACAAGTCTGGGGGCGCGCCCTACCACCTTGGGCGCGCCCTCCAGGCTTGCCGCCTCCTCGTGGCTCTTCTGGTCTTCTCCCGAAGCTTCGTGGCTCTCTTCTGGTCCAAAAAAAATTAATCCAAAGTTTTTTTCTCGTCTGGACACTTTTTGATAATGATTTTCTGAAAAGGCAAAAACAAGCAGAAAACAACAACTGGCACTGGGCACTGGGTTAATAGGTTAGTCCCAAAAATGATATATAATGGCATATAATTGCATATAAAACATCCAAGATTGATACTATAATAGCATGGAACAATAAAAAATTATAGATACGTTGGAGACCTATCAAGCATCCCCAAGCTTAATTCCTGCTCGTCCTCGAGTAGGTAAATGATAAAAATAGAAATTTTGATGTGGAATGCTACCTATCATGTTTCATTATGTAATCTCTCTCTTACGGTATGAATAATAAGATCCGAATGATTCAAAGCAATGGTTTATAATTTGATATAAGGACATCAATACTCAGGCATACTAATAAACAATCATGTCTTTGAAAATAAAAATGCTAAAGAACGTTATCCCTACAAAAGCATATAATCCTATCATGCTCCATCTTCTTAACACAAAATATTTATCATGAACAGCCCCGGTTTTAGCCAAGCAATTGGTTCATACTTTTTAACGCGCTTCAGCTTTTTCAACCCCCACGCAATACATGAGCGCAAGCCATGGATATAGCACTATGGGTGAAATAGAGTGTGGTGGTAGAGATCAATAAGGGGAAGTCAAAAATAAGAAGATAGTCTCACATCAACGAGGCTAATCAACGGGCTATGGAGATGCCCATCAACTGATGTCAATGCGAGGAGTAGGGATTGCCATGCAAAGGATGCACTAAGAGCTATAAGTGTATGAAAGCTCAACATGAAAACTAAGTGGGTGTGCATCCAACTTGCTTGCTCATGAAGACCTCGGGCATTTGCGGAAGCCCAACATTGGAATATACAAGCCAAGTTCTATAATGAAAAATTCCCACTAGTATATGAATGTGACAAAATAGGAGACTCTCTATATGAAAAACATGGTGCTACTCTGAAGCACAAGTGTGGAAAAAGGATAGTAACATTGCCCCTTCTCTCTTTTTCTCTCATTTATTTATTTTTCTCTCTCTTTTTTTTCTTTTTTTTTCATGGCTCTTTTTGGCCTCTTTTTTCTGTTTCTTTTTTTTTCATTTTCGTCCGGAGTCTCATCCCGACTTGTGGGGGAATCATGGTCTCCATCATCCTTTCCTCACTGGGACAATGCTCTAATAATGATGATCATCACACTTTTATTTACTTACAACTCAATATTTCAACTCGATACTAGAACAAAAATATGACTCTATATGTATGCCTCTGGCAGTGTACCAGGATGTGCAATGATGCTAGCGTAACATGTATAAAAAATTATGAACGGTGGCTGAGCCACAAATACTATGTCAGCTATATGATCATGCAAAGCAATATGACAATGATGATGTGTGTCATAAAAATGGAACGGTGGAAGTTGCATGGCAATATATCTCGGAATGGCTATGGAAATGCCATGATAGGTAGGTATGGTGGCTGTTTTCAGGAAGATATTAAGAGGCTTATGTGTGATAGAGCGTATCACATCACGGGGTTTGGATGCAACGGCGAAGTTTGCACCAACTCTCGATGTGAGAAAGGGCAATGCATGGTACCGAAGAGGCTAGCAAATTGTGGAAGGGTGAGAGTGCGTATAATCCATGGACTCACATTAGTCATAAAGAACTCATATACTTATTGCGAAAGTTTATTAGCCCTCGAAGCAAAGTACTACTACGCATGCCCCTAGGGGGAGGTTGGTAGGAGTTAACCATCGCGTGCCCCCGACCGCCACACAAAGGAAGACATTCAATAATAAATCATGCTCCAACTTCATAGCATAACGACAGATCATACTTGCATGCTTCGGGAATCACAAACCTTAACACCAATATTCTTACTAAACCACAACTATCTACTAATACCTCCTACATATTACCATCTTAATATCACAAAACTATTGCAAGGAGTCAAACTTATCATATTCAGTGATCTACATGCAAGTTTTTATTATATCCCTCTTGAATACCTATCATATCAGGACCAAATTCATAACACGTGCATATTACCATTGCTATTCATTAGACTCTCAAAAAGATATAAGTGAAGCATGAGAGTGCAACTATTTCTTTAAAATATAACCACCACCGTGCTCTAAAATATATAAGTGAAGCACTAGAGCAGCTGCCTAGCTCAAAAGATATAAGTGAAGCACATAGAGTATTCTAATAAATCACGAATAATGTGTGTCCCTCTCAAAAAGGTGTGTTCAGCAAAGATGATTGTGACAAACTAAAGCACACAAACTATATCACAAGACGCTCCAAGTAAAACACATATCATGTGATGAATAAAAATATAGCTCCAAGTGAGTTACCGATAGATTGTAGACGAAAGGGGGGATGCCTTCCGGGGCATCCCCAAGCTTAGACGCTTGAGTCTTCCTTGAATATTACCTTGGGGTGCCTTGGGTATCCCCAAGCTTAGGCTCTTGCCGCTCCTTATTCCTTTATCCATCGTAGTCTCACCCAAAATTTGAAAACTTCAGCACACAAAACTCAACAGAAACCTCGTGAGATCCGTTAGTATAACAAACAAATCTTAAACTTTAGGTACTGTTGTAAATTGATTCATATTTAATATTGGCATAATTCTACTGTACTCCAACTTCTCCATGACTCATACCCCCCGATACGTTCCATAGATTCATCAAAATAAGCAAACTACGCAACAAAAACAGAATCTGTCTAAAACAGAACAGTCTGTAAAGATATGAATTATCGTCATACTTATGTAACTCCAAAAATTCTGAAAAATTAGGACAACGTGGGAAATTCACATATAAATATTGTGTAAAATTTTCAGAAGGTTCTGACGCTCCAGAGAAAAACCAAAATTCTAGCACTGGACGCAAAAGTTTCTGTTTTCAAACAGCATCAATTATACTATCATCAACATCATCCCAAAGGCATTACTTGGCACAAACACTAATTAAAACATAAAAACACAATCATAACAGAGGCTATAATTGTGTAAACACTGAAGAACAGAATAAAAATTTATTGGGTTGTCTCCCAACAAGCTCTTTCTTTATAGCCATTAAGATAGGCTTGAGATTTCAATGATGCTCACATGAAAGATAGTAATTTAAACACGAAGAGAGCATCATGAAACATGTGAAAAACACATTTAAGTCTAACATACTTCCTATGCATAGGCATTTTATAAGCAAACAAATTACCAAGACAAGCAATATCTAGCATATGCCAATAGGAAGAATGGAGCATCAATAATTTCAACATAACGAGAGGTAATTTAGTAACATGAAGATTTCTACAACCATATTTTCCTCTCTCATAATAATTACATGTAGGATCATAATCAAACTCAACAATATAGCTATCATAAACAATAATCTCTCTATGATCCACATGCATAAAAAATTTATAATCTTCCAAGATAGTGGGATTAACATCAACTAAAGTCATGACCTCTCCAAACCCACTTTTGTCAAAAATTTCATAAGATTGATAATTCTCCAAAGTAGTGGTATCATTATTACCTAAAGTTGACGCTCTTCCAATCCCACTTTTAATAGTATTGCAAACATTATTATCAATAACATATTCATCATGAGGCTTAAATAAATTTTCATGATCATAAGAAGCACTATCACCCCAATCATGATCATTGCAATAAGTAGTGGACATAACAAAATTATCATCCCCAAGATTGTAGTTTTGCATATTATTAGCACAATTCACATTAATAGAATTTATAGTAACATCATTGCAATCATGCTTTTCAATCAAGGAGCTATCATGAATCACTTTATAAATTTGTTCTTCTAACACTTCATCACAATTTTCAGATTCATGATTTTCAAGCAAAACTTCATAGAGAAAATCAAGAGAACTCAAATCACTAGCAATTGGTTCATTATAATTGGATCTTTTGAAAAGATTAGCAAGTGGATGAGGATCCATAGTGATCTTAAATTTTTGTTTTACTTTCTGTTCTTGTGTGTTCACATGGCAATAAAAGAAAGCAAGCAAATACAATATTTTTGTGTTTTTGTAAAATTGTTTTAGAAGTGGGGGAGATGAAAACGAGATGCAAATGCAAATAAAAAGGCAAATACAATAAATGAAATTGGATGATAATTTGTGCGAAGGTACTTGGTAATTTTGATGATGTCTCCCCGGCAACAGCGCCAGAAATTCTTCCTGCTACTTGTAGTCTGCGTTGGTATTTCCCCGGAGAGGAGAGGATGATGCAGTACAATAGAGATAAGTATTTCCCTCAGTTAAGAACCAAGGTTATCAATCCAGTAGGAGAACCAAGCAAAATTTCGTTAAGCGCACCTGCACACACAAGAGCAAACACTTGCACCCAACGCAAATAAGAGGGTTGTATAAACTAAAATACTAATTAAAATAAAAGTAAATAAATTGCAGCAAGGTATTTTTAGGTTTTTTATATATGATAAAGTAGACCCTGGGGCCATAGTTTTCACTAGAGGCTTCTCTCTCGAACACATAGCATACGGTGGGTAAACAAATTACTGTTGGGCAATTGATAGAAAAGCAAATAATTATGACGGATTCATGGCAATGATCATGTATATAGGCATCACGTCCGAGACAAGTAGACCGACTCCTGCCCGCATCTTCTACTATTACTCCACCCATCGACCGCTATCCAGCATGCATCTAGGGTATTAAGTATGAAACAGAGTAACGCCTTAAGCAAGATGACATGATGTAGACAAAGTAAACTCAAGCAATATGATTAAACCCCATCTTTTTATCCTTAATGGCGACAATACAAATACGTGTCATGTCCGCTTCTATCACTGGGATTGAGCACCACAAGATTGAACCCTTCACAAAGAACCTCTCCCATTGCAAGACAAATCAATCTAGTAGGCCAAACCAAATCGATAGATCGGAGAGAAATACAAAGCTATAATAATCATGCATAAAAGAGTTCAGAGAAGACTCAAATATTTATCATGAATAATCTGATCATAAACTCACAATTCATCGGATCCCAACAAACACACCACAAAAGAAGATTACATCGGATAGAACTCCAAGAACATCGAGGAGAACATGGTACTGAAGATCAAAGAGAGAGAAGAAGCCATCTAGCTACTAGCTATGGACCCGTAGGTCTGTGGAAAACTACTCACACATCATCGGAAGGGCAGCAAGGTTGATGAAGAAGCCCTCCGTGATCAATTCCCCCTCCGGCAGAGTACCGGAAAAGGCCTCCAGATGGGATCGCGGAAGAATAGAGGCTTGCGGCGGCGGAAAGGTTTTCTCATTTCCTCGTGGCTCTTCTGGTCTTCTCCCGAAGCTTCGTGGGTCTCTTCTGGTCCAGAAAAAATCAATCCAAAGTTTTTTTCTCGTCTGGACACTTTTTGATAATGATTTTCTGAAAAGGCAAAAACAAGCCGAAAACAGCAACTGGCACTGGGCACTGGGTTAATAGGTTAGTCCCATAAATGATATATAATGGCATATAATTGCATATAAAACATCCAAGATTGATACTATAAAAGCATGGAACAATCAAAAATTATAGATACGTTTGAGACGTATCACTTCTCCCAATGTAATTTCCATAAAAGTACCACCTACGGCAGAGTCTAGCAAATTTCTAGAGACAAAGTTTAGTCCCGCATAAATTTTTTGTATGATCATCCATAAATTTAAGCCATGAGTTGGGCAATTTCTTATCATTAATTTCATCCTCTCCCAAGATTGTGCAACATGTTCATGCTCAAGTTGCTTAAAATTCATAATTTGATTTCTTAAAGAAATAATCTTAGCGGGAGGAAAATACTTGGTAATAAAATCATCCTTACACTTATCCCAAGAATCAATACTATTTCTAGGCAAGGATGAAAACCAAGTTTTAGCACGGTCTCGTAGTGAGAACGGAAATAATTTTAATTTGACAATATCATTATACACATCTTTTTTCTTTTGCATATCGCAAAGCTCAACGAAAGTATTTAGATGGGATGCAACATTTTCATCTGGACTACCAGAAAATTGTTCTTTCATAACAAGATTAAGCAAAGCAGCATTAATGTCACATGACTCCGCACTAGTGGCGGGAGGAGCAATAGGAGTACTAATAAAATCATTATTATTAGTATTGGAAAAGTCACACAATTTTGTATTTTCTTGAGACATCGCGACAAAGCAAGCAAACTAGCAAACAAGCAAATAAAAATATTTTTGTGGTTTTGTAAAAAAAAATTAGAAGTGGGCGAGATGAAAACGAGAGGCAAATGCAAATAAAAGGTAAATAAAATAAGTTCAAGTGGATGATAGTTTGTGTGAAGATACTTGGTAATTTTGATGATGTCTCCCCGGCAACGGCGCCAGAAATTCTTCCTGCCGCTTGTAGACTGCGTTGGTATTTCCCGAAGAGGAGAGGATGATGCAGTATAGTAGAGATAAGTATTTCCCTCAGTTAAGAACCAAGGTTATCAATCCAGTAGGAGAACCAAGCAAAATTCCGTTAAGCGCACCTGCACACACAAGAGCAAACACTTGCACCCAACGCAAATAAGAGGGTTGTCAATCCTCTTAGCGGTTATTTGCAAGGATTAAATATAGAGATAAATAGATAAACTAAAATACTAATTAAAATAAAAGTAAATAAATTGCAGCAAGGTATTTTTAGGTTTTTTATATATGATAAGGTAGACCCGGGGGCCATAGTTTTCACTAGAGGCTTCTCTCTCGAACACATAGCATACGGTGGGTAGACAAATTACAGTTGGGCAATTGATAGAAAAGCAAATAATTATGACGGATTCATGGCAATGATCATGTATATAGGCATCACGTCCGAGACAAGTAGACCGACTCCTGCCTGCATTTACTACTATTACTCCACCAATCGACCACTATCCACCATGCATCAAGGGTATTAAGTATGAAACAGAGTAACGCCTTAAGCAAGATGACATGATGTAGACAAAGTAAACTCAAGCAATATGATTAAACCCCATCTTTTTATCCCTAATGGCAACAATACAAATACGTGTCATGTCCCCTTCTGTCACTGGGATTGAGCACCGCAAGATTGAACCCATCACAAAGCACCTCTCCCATTGCAAGACAAATCAATCTAGTAGGCCAAACCAAATCGATAAATCGGAGAGAAATATAAAGCTATAACAATCATGCATAAAAGTGTTCAGAGAAGACTCAAATATTTCTCATGAATAATCAGATCATAAACTCACAATTCATCGGATCCCAACAAACACACCGCAAAAGAAGATTACATCGGATAGAACTCCAAGAACATCGAGGAGAACATGGTATTGAAGATCAAAGAGAGAGAAGAAACCATCTAGCTACTAGCTATGGACCCGTAGGTCTGTGGTAAACTACTCACACATCATCGGAAGGGCAGCAAGGTTGATGAAGAAGCCCTCCGTGATCGATTCCCCCTCCGACAGAGTACCGGAAAAGGCCTCCAGATGGCATCGAGGAAGAACAGAAGCTTGCACTGGCTGAAAGGTTTTCTCTTCTGTCTCCCTATTGGTTTTGGAATATTTGGGAATTTATAGCACTGGAATTAGGTCAAGAGGTTCCACGAGGGGCCCACAAGCCTGGGTGGGGGGGCCCTACCCCCCTGGGCGCGCCGTCCAGGCTTGTCGCCTCCTCGTGGCTCTTCTGGTCTTATCCTGAAGCTTCGTGGGTCTCTTCTGGTCCAGAAAAAATTAATCCAAAGTTTTTTTCTCATTTGGATACTTTTTGATAATGATTTTCTGAAACGGCAAAAACAAGCAGAAAACAGCAATTGGCACTGGGCACTGGATTAATAGGTTAGTCCCAAACAATGATATATAATGGCATATAATTGCATATAAAACATCCAAGATTGATACTATAATAGCATGGAACAATAAAAAATTATAGATACATTGGAGACGTATCACTTCTCCCAATGTAATTTCCATAAAAGTACCACCTGCGGCAGAGTCTAGCAAATTTCTAGAGACAATGTTTAGTCCCGCATAATTTTTTTGTATGATCATCTATAAATTTAAGCCATGAGTTGAGCAATTTCTTATCATTAATTTCATCCTCTCCCAAGATTGTGCAACGTGTTCATGCTGAAGTTGCTTAAAATTCATAATTTGATTTCTTAAAGAAATAATCTTAGCGGGAGGAAAATACTTGGTAATAAAATCATCCTTACACTTATCCCAAGAATCAATACTATTTCTAGGCAAGGATCGATGAAAACCAAGTTTTAGCATGGTCTCGTAGTGAGAATGGAAATAATTTTAATTTGACAATATCGTTATCCACATCTTTTTTCTTTTGCATATCGCAAAGCTCAATGAAAGTATTTAGATGGGATGCAGCATCTTCATTAGGACTACCAGAAAATTGTTCTTTCATAACAAGATTAAGCGAAGCAGCATTAATGTCACATGACTCCGCACTAGTGGCGGGAGGAGCAATAGGAGTACTAATAAAATCATTATTATTAGTATTGGAAAAGTCACACAATTTTGTATTTTCTTGAGACATTGCGACAAAGCAAGCAAACTAGCAAACAAGCAAATAAAAATATTTTTGTGTTTTTGTAAAAAAAAATTAGAAGTGGGGGAGATGAAAACGAGAGGCAAATGCAAATAAAAGGCAAATAAAATAAATGCAAGTGGATGATAGTTTGTGTGAAGGTACTTGGTAATTTTGATGATGTCTCCACGGCAACGGCGCCAGAAATTCTTTCTGCTACATGTAGACTGCGTTGGTATTTCCCCGAAGAGGAGAGGATGATGCAGTATAGTAGAGATAAGTATTTCCCTCAGTTAAGAACCAAGGTTA
Source organism: Elymus sibiricus (assembly GCA_039707655.1). Lineage (NCBI taxonomy): Eukaryota > Viridiplantae > Streptophyta > Magnoliopsida > Poales > Poaceae > Elymus > Elymus sibiricus. The sequence continues at coordinate 2,188,642 of CM077672.1, forward strand.
TCAATCCAGTAGGAGAACCAAGCAAAATTCCGTTAAGCGCACCTGCACACACAAGAGCAAACACTTGCACCCAACGCAAATAAGAGGGTGGTCAACCCTCTTAGCGGTTATTTGCAAGGATAAAATCTTATAGAGGTAAATAGATAAACTAAAATACTAATTAAAATAAAAGTAAATAAATTACAGCAAGGTATTTTTAGGTTTTTTATATATGATAAAGTAGACCCGGGGGCCATAGTTTTCACTAGAGGCTTCTCTCTCAAACACATAGCATACGGTGGGTAGACAAATTACTGTTAGGCAATTGATAGAAAAGCAAATAATTATGACGGATTCATGGCAATGATCCTGTATATAGGAATCACGTCCGAGACTAGTAGACCGACTCCTGCATGCATTTACTACTATTACTCCACCCATTGACCGCTATCCAGCATGCATCTTGGGTATTAAGTATGAAACAAAGTAACGCCTTAAGCAAGATGACATGATGTAGACAAAGTAAACTCAAGCAATATGATTAAACCCCATCTTTTTATCCTTAATGGCAACAATTCAAATACGTGTCTTGTCCCCTTCTGTCACTGGGATTGAGCACCGCAAGATTGAACCCATCACAAAGCACCTCTCCCATTGCAAGACAAATCAATCTAGTAGTCCAAACCAAATTGATAGATCGGAGAGAAATACAAAGCTATAATAATCATGCATAAAAGAGTTCAGAGAAGACTCAAATATTTCTCATGAATAATCTGATCATAAACTCACAATTCATCGGAGCGCAACAAACACACCGTAAAAGAAGATAACATCGGATAGAACTCCAAGAACATCGAGGAGAACATGGTATTGAAGATCAAAGAGAGAGAAGAAGCCATCTAGCTACTAGCTATGGACCCGTAGGTCTGTGGTAAACTACTCACACATCATCGGAAGGGCGGCAAGGTTGATGAAGAAGCCCTCCGTGATCGATTCCCCCTCCGGGAGAGTACCGGAAAAGTCCTCCAGATGGGATCGCGGAAGAACAGAGGTTTGCGGCGGCGGAAAGGTTTTCTATTTTGTCTTTCTGGTATATTGGGAATATTTGGGAATTTATAGCGCTGGAATTAGGTCAGGAGGGGCAATGAGGGGCCCACAATCCTGGGGGCCACACCCTCCAGGCTTGCCGCCTCCTCGTGGCTCTTCTGGTCTTCTCCCGAACCTTCTTGGGTCTCTTCTGGTCCAGAAAAAATTAATCCAAAGTTTTTTTCTCGTTTGGACACTTTTTGATAATGATTTTCTGAAAAGGCAAAAACAAGCAGAAAACAGCAACTGGCACTAGGCACTGGGTTAATAGGTTAGTCCCTAAAAATGATATATAATGGCATATAATTGCATATAAAACATCCAAGATTGATACTATAATAGCATGGAACAATCAAAAATTATAGATACGTTGGAGACCTATCAAGCATCCCCAAGCTTAATTCCTGCTCGTCCTTGAGTAGGTAAATGATAAAAACAGAATTTTTGATGTGGAATGCTACCTATCATGTTTCATCATGTAATCTCTCTCTTACGGTATGAATAATAAGATCCAAATGATTCAAAGAAATGGTTTATAATTTGATATAAAGACATCAATACTCAGGCATACTAATAAACAATCATGTCTTTCAAAAAAAATGCTAAAGAACGTTATCCCTACAAAATCATATAATCCTATCATGCTCCATCTTCTTAACACAAAATATTTATCATGAACAACCCCGGTTTTAGCCAAGAAATTGGTTCATACTTTTTAACGCGCTTCAGCTTTTTCAACCCCCACGCAATACATGAGCGCAAGCCATGGATATAGCACTATGGGTGGAATAGAGTATGGTGGTAGAGAACAATTAGGGGAAGTCAAAAATAAGAAGATAGTCTCACATCGATGACGCTAATCAACGGGTTATGGAGATGCCCATCAATCTATGTCAATGCGAGGAGTAGGGATTGCCATGCAACGGATGCACTAAGAGCTATATATGTGTATGAAAGCTCAACATGAAAACTAAGTGGGTGTGCATCCAACTTGTTTGCTCATGAAGACCTCGGGCATTTGAGGAAGCCCATCATCAGAATATAAAAGCCAAGTTCTATAATGAAAAATTCCCACTAGTATATGTAAGTGACAAAATAGGAGACTCTCTATATGAAAAACTTGTGCTACTCTGAAGCACAAGTGTGGAAAAAGGATAGTAACATTGCCCCTTCTCTCTTTTTCTCTTTTTTTCGTGGCTCTTTTTGGCCTCTTTTTTTTTCGTCCGGAGTCTCATCCCGACTTGTGGGGGAATCATGGTCTCCATCATCCTTTCCTCACTGGGACAATGCTCTAATAATGATGATCATCACACTTTTATTTACTTACAACTCAATATTACAAATCGATACTAGAACAAAAATATGACTCTATATGAATGCCTCTGGCAGTGTACCAGGATGTGCAATGATGCTAGCATAACATGTATAGAAGTGATGAACGGTGGCTGAGCCACAAATACTATGTCAGCTATATGATCATGCAAAGCAATATGACAATGACGATGTTTGTCATAAAAACGGAACGGTGGAAGTTGCATGGCAATATATCTCGGAATGGCTATGGAAATGCCATGATAGGTAGGTATGGTTGCTGTTTTGAGGAAGATATAAAGATGCTTAGGTGTGATAGAGCGTATCATATCACGGGGATTGGATGCACCAGTGAAGTTTGCACCAACTCTCGATGTGAGAAAGGGCAATGCACGGTACCGAAGAGGCTAGCAAATTGCGAAAGGGTGAGCGTGCTTATAATCCATGGACTCACATTAGTCATAAAGAACTCACATACTTATTGCGAAAGTTTATTAGCCCTCGAAGCAAAGTACTACTACGCATGCCCCTAGGGGGGGTTGATAGGAGTTAACCATCGCGCGCCCCCGACCGCCGGCACTTCCTCCAGACACGGCTGCGGCGCTCGGGGATGCCTATGGCCGCGGATCGACGAAGGACACGGCAGCGGCAGCGGCGGGTGAGGGAGAGGGGGAGCACGCGCGCTGTGTAGAGGGAGAGGGAGAAAGGACAGACGCGGCGACCAGGGGGAATGGAGGAGGCGGCCCTTATCCCCTCCTCTCAACCACTCCGGCTCGGTGGCTTGCGGTGGACGGCCGCCGTACGCGCCGGACGCGGGGACGGCGACACGAAGGGCGGGAGCAGATGAGTTGGGCTGGGCCGGTTCGGCCCAGTGACAGGTAAGGTCTCGCCCGTTTTCTTTTATTTCTGTTTTCTCTTTTATTTAATAAATAGAGAGGGGAAAAATAAATATTTGGGAAACCAAATCATTTTAGAAAAATGTGTGACTTGGCCCATTAAATACTTTGCATTTTTAGGCATTGCCACAATTATTTTGGAGCCCAGGGGAATTCATTTGTATTTTTCATAAATGAATTTGCAATTTAAATTGCTGGTATGGCACTGTTATAATTGCTAATGCTCATCTTAGCAGCTTGGTGATGTTGTTTTCCTGAACCACAATTTGTTTTGGATTATTTGCTAAATGATGAACATTTTTCCAGCAACTTTTGAGCAACTTCAAAATTTACTTGTGATTTGAAGTTGAATTCAATGGCAGAATTTGAAATGAGATATTAACCCACATTGATTATCGTTGCAAATCTCAGATGACTTGGCATTAATATTGTGGATCACTGTAGCTCATTACATAGGGGTGTTACAATTCTCCTCCTCTAAAAGAAATTCTCGTCCCGAGAATTCAGGAGGTAGAAGGAAACACGTCGGGGTATTCCTCCCGAAGACGATCCTCGCGTTCCCAAGTGGCTTCATCTTCAGTATGATTCGACCACTGCACTTTCAGGAACTTGGTAGTCTTCTGGCGGGTCCGTCGTTCAGCTTGATCAAGAATGCGGATCGGGTGCTTTTTATAAGATAGATCATCTTGCAATTCAAGCATTTCATGATCCACTGCTCGGGGCGGAGATTCCTTGAAGCAACGGCGAAGTTGCGACACATGGAAGACATCGTGGATGTGAGAGAATTGCGGCGGCAACTCTAATTTATAGGCCACATGTCCACGTCTGGCGAGAATGCGAAAGGGGCCGATGTCGCGAGGAGCTAACTTGCCCTTGATTCCGAAACGGTGAGTGCCCTTCATCGAAGTGACACGCAGATAAGCTTGATCACCAGGTTGATAGGTCAATCCCCATCGTTTGTGATCATAGTTGCTCTTCTGGCGGTCCTGAGCAGCTTTGAGATTTTCTCGCACAATTCGGACTTGCTCTTCGGCGTGTTGGATAATATCCGGACCAATGAGCGGTCGTTCCCCAGTTTCTGACCAATTCAGAGGGGTTCGACACTTACGTCCATATAGGACTTCGAAGGGGGCCATTTTCAAGCTGGCTTGATAGCTGTTGTTGTAAGAGAATTCGGCATATAGGAGAGATTCTTCCCACTTCTTGCCAAATGAAATAACACAAGCACGTAGCATATCTTCAAGCACTTGATTCACTCTTTCGACTTGGCCTTGGGACTGGGGGTGATAAGCTTTACTCCAAGTAATATGAGTTCCCATAGCTTGTTGGAAACTATTCCAGAAGTGAGAGGTGAAGAGGCTGCCACGGTCTGAACTGATCTCCTTCGGAATACCGTGGAGTGATACAATCCTGGAGATATATAACTCTGCTAACTGACTAGCAATGATCGTCTCCTTGACTGTCAGAAAGTGTGCAACTTTGGAGAGTTGGTCAATGATGACAAAAATTGCATCATGACCCTTTTGTGATCTGGGAAGACCAGTAATAAGGTCCATTTGCACTTTGTCCCATTTCAACAAAGGAATAGGAAGCGGTTGCAGAATTCCAGCAGGCTTCTGATGTTCTGCTTTCATGCGACGACAAACGTCACATTCAGCAACATATCGGGCAATATCCTGCTTCATTCTAGACCACCAGTACCTTTGTCGGAGATCACGATACATCTTGGTACTACCCGGATGAATAGACAGTGGTGTATCATGTGCCTCCTTCATGACCTTGTCGGTCATTAATTCGAACCGAGGTACCACGATGCGGTCTTTGAAATACAAAGTTCCATCTTCAGCAAGCGAGAAATCCCTGTACTTTTCAAGGTGAAGATCCCGTTTCATCAGATCAACTTCAGCATCTTTAGCTTGTGCACGCTTAACAGCATTCAGAAGATCTGGCTGTATAACAAGGGTATTAAGAGAACCCTATGGAACAATGCAGAGGTTCAGCTGGCGCATTTCTTCATACAGACGAGGTTGAGCTCGCTGAACCGCGAGGTTGTTACAATAGGACTTGCGGCTCAAGGCATCTGCCATCACATTAGCCTTGCCAGGGGTATATGAAATACCACAGTCATAGTCCGTAATTGTTTCCAACCATCGCTGTTGGCGGAGATTGAGATCCGGCTGAGTAAACAAATACTTCAGACTTTGGTGATCAGTATAAATCTCACACCTGTTACCAAGGATGTAATGTCGCCACAGCTTCAATGCATAAATCACTGCAGCAAGTTCAAGATCATGCACTGGATAATTCTCTTCGTGAGGACGCAACTGTCGGGAGGCATAAGCAATTACTCTGCACTCTTGCATCAGGACACAGCCTAATCCTTGACGAGAGGCGTCACAATAAATCACGAAATCCTTGCGAGAATCCAGAGGAGCAAGCACTGGAGTAGAGGTAAGCTTGTCCTTAAGGGTCTGGAAACTTTCCTGACATTTATCTGTCCACTCAAACTTTACGCCCTTGTGAAGCAGATTAGTCAGGGGTTTGGCAATTTTTGAGAAGTTCTCGACAAAGCGACGTCAATAACTTGCGAGTCCGAGAAAACTTCTGACTTGCTTGACATTCTTCGGAGGAGTCCAGTCAAGAATAGCCTGAACTCGTTCTGGGTTGACAGCAATACGTGGGTAGGTAGGCAAAGAGGTTGTTGATGATAACACAGATCAGCGAGGGGCAAGGATGGCATTGCTCACCATGAATTCAATTAACATCTCGGAAGAAGTCAAAATGTTGACGCTGACCACGACACATTTTGCCGAGAGGTTCCAAAAGTGTCAAATGACAGTGTGAGAAACATATGATAACTTGGAAAGGAAAGGTTAAACAAACCAATGGAAAGGAAAAATGATTATCAAATTAATCAGTCCAAAGGAATGAATTAGTTGTAGACAATCCAGCTCTCCGGGTGAACGTGATTACGAGAATCTAGTGTCAGAGTTAGCAAAATCATTTAACCCGAAAAGAAGAGAGATCAGAGTCCCAGAGTATAGGTGAGGAGTAAAAGATCCTAATGCCACCCATTGGCGACGTGGGCCCGTAAGCCACACAGCCATGTTAGTAAAAATCGTTTTGCAAATTCTAGACTCAACTTCGGCCAAGGAGTTGGAAAGGGGGGTTCCTACAGGCAGTCGGCTCTGATACCAACTTGTGACGCCCCCGACTTAAGCATGCACTAATCATACACGCAAATGCACACGATCAAGCCTAAGGACTCACTTGAAGATATCACAACACAACTCTAAACACAAATAAAATAATACAAGCTTTATATTACAAGCCAGGGGCCTCGAGGGCTTGAATACATAAGCTCGATGTCATACAAGCATTAGCGGAAGCATCAGGTATCTGAGTACAAACACAAAGTTAAACAGATAGGCCTTCAAGAAGGCGGGGCAAAATAAAACACGGATCGAAAGGCGCGGGCCTCCTGCCTGGGTGCCTCCTAACTACTCCTGGTCGTCGGAGGGCTCCTCGTAGTAGTAGTATCCAGAGGGGTAGTAGTGGTAGTAGTAGTAGTAGTCGTCGGCTACTGGTGCAGCTGGCTCCTGGGCTCCATCGTCTGGACTCATCAATCGGGTATGGGGAAAAAGGGGAAGCAAAGCAACCGTGAGTACTCATCCAAAGTACTCAGCAAGACTGACATCAGATCTATTCTAAATATGCAACATTATCAAAGGAAGGCTGTATATGTGGACTAATTTGCAGAAATGCCAGAATAGAAGGGAAAAGCCTAGCCTATCGAAGACTAGCATCTTCAGGGTCTTGCAGCATTAGAAGAGTGCAGATTAGTACATAAATATAGTAGTAGCAACAAGTATCAACATCGCCCAGAGATACTTCCTCGACTCCCTGTGAGAAAGCGATCCCGGAGCCAATATATTTAACCCATTTCTAGTTGTAGAAGATCGGGATATTCTCCGAGCGTCCTGTTACCGTGGACACGGCTATTTGAATAGATATACTTCCCTGCAGGGGTGCACCAACTTACCCAACACGCTCGATGACTCTGGCCGGACACACTTGCTCAGTCGATGCCCAGCCTCGGACTATCGACACGTCGTAGCCCTACCTAGGCTCAACAGAGAGGCCAGCACGCCGGTCTACATCCTAAGCACTCAGGGGTCTTGGGCCCATCGCCCTTTGCACTCCTGTGCGTTGCGTACGCGGCCGGTGAGCAGTCCTAGCCCCCTTAATACAAGCGCAGGCTTTACCAGACCAACCCGGCGCGCGCCGCTCAACTGCTGACGTCTGAAGAACTTCGGCTGACACTACGACGCCGAGTACCCATATTATTCCCACGTGCTGGTTAGCGCGAAAAGGCCAGAGGCCTACTCAGATTACATATCCTAACCCTTAGTGCATTAGGAGCGCGCGGTAACGAGCAGAGACTCACAATCCTGTGACCCCGTCGCCCCGTCTCGTGGACTTACGGCAAGGGCTAGGAATGCCCGGCCGTGCCACGCAATCACCACGGGTACCCTCTTGGTCAACCCGATATTACATCTCTCGCGGGTACCCCTCGGGGCCGACCCGTCTTATCAAAGACTGTCGGGAACTCAGGTCCACCTCAACCGGGGTGGTACCGCCTGTCCCTTCAGTCCTGTAATAACAGTAACAGTAATGGCAACAAGTGAAGGTGAACGTGTGTCCGTAACATCAAGAGGGTAATCTGAGGAATCACCCTCGTTGGATTCCCACTCAATGTATCCATCAAGGTGAACCAGGAGGAATCACCCTCGATGGTATTCACTATGGCGGGGTTACCGACAAATCTTCATCGAAAGTGGGGAAGAGGAATCACCCTCGGTAACCCACAACCGACTAGCTGTACTACAGAGGCATCATCGGGAGTGAGATAAGAGGTATCACCCTCGGCACTCGATGTTAGCTCTGCAGAGTCGAGCAACTTAGGGGTGTGTGGTGATGTGCTGGTCTCAGCCCGATGATCACATCGATCGGGACACAGGTACTAAAGCGGGGCAACTACAACAAGGAAGAGGGGCCACAGATGGTTCACTACCATCCAACCTATACTAAGCGTTTTGGATAACAGGCAGGTATCAATAACAGTTACAAGGACAGGCTATGCATCAGAATAGGATTAATCAACAGCAGTAGCAAATTCTAATGCAAGCAGGAGGGCGAGAGAATAGGTGATATAGTCATGCATCAAGGGGGGTTGCTTGCCTGGAAGCTCTGCGGCAAAGGAGGGATCGTCAGTGGGGTCATCAGTCTCCTGAGCTGCGTCGGTCTCGGGGGCTATAGGAATAGAAGAGGGGGAAAAACAATAAATAAAAGCAACAGATGCAACACAGAGCATGACATGCTAAGATGCAGTGCAGGGTTGCCTAAATGCGTCTCTAAACCATTTTAGCTATTTTAGGATTTAAGTTGGAATTATTAGCAGGTATGCATGCACTATTCATCTACCGGAAACAGGCAAAAAGTTGCGGATTCACCTACGTAGAGGGCCCCGACATGAAAACAGATGGCACGATCGGATTCGTGGGATTTTTCTGAGCAACTTTCATGTAGAAAGTTTTTCGATCCGAGGTACGGTTAATTTTCTATGAATTTTCAAAGTTTTAAACTATTTCTGGAATTATTTAAATTAACAGAATTGCCTAATTAGGAATATGACGTCAGGCTAGTGTCATGCTGGCGTCAGCAGGCGGCTGACCAACTGACTAGTCAAACAGACAGGTGGGACCCACCTGTCAGCCTCACAGGGTTAAAACAGATTTAATTTTAACTAATATGAGTTAATTAGTCAGTGGGCCCAGCCTGTCAGCGTCTGATCTAATTAGCAGAATTAACCTAATTAATTAATAAGGGTAATTAACCACGCGGGCCCACACGTCAGCGGCTGTGGGTGAACAGTAACCACACGTTGACCCGGTCAACGAAGTCAAATGCGCTGCGGGGCCCATCGGTCAGGGTCTCAGGGTGGGGCCCACACGGCGACATGTCGGACGCCGGCGCCGGACAGCTCTGGCGAGCTCCAGACTCGACCGAGAGCTCCGGCGTGCTCGGATTTGCTCCACAGAGCACCAAATCGCGCGATTCCTTTTGCGTTCGAACGGGCAGTTCATCCCGCGTCTGTCTGCGGTGTTGAAACGGGCGGAGGTGGTCGGAATGGTCGCCGGTGTCGAGCCGTGGCGGCGACGGCTTTCGGGCGGAATCGGGCTCGCGGCTACGGTGCGCTTCCACGCGCGTCTTTGGTCGCGTCCGAGCGAGTGCGAAGCGCCGCTTCCAACAGAGCTAGCGCGAGGCCACGGGGTGACCCGAGGTGGCCGGACGGCGAGGCACCACGGCGGCCGGAGCTCGGCTTAGCGGTGAGGTAGCTAGGGGAAACGCGGCGGCTCGGGGAAGAAGGCAGAGGGAGGAGAGGCTCACCGAGCGGCTAAGAAAAGCCCGCGAGAGGTTTAAGAGCTGCAGCGTGGTCGCCGGAGTTGGAGGGGAACGGCGGTGGTCGGTGAAGAGGACGGCGGGGATCCGGCACTGCAGGGCCTCCCGGCTCAAATGGATGGCGGAGGAGGGAGTAGCGGTTGCCGCCACTTCCTCCAGACACGGCTGCGGTGCTCGGGGACGCCTATGGCCGCGGATCGACCACGGACACGGCGGCGGCAGCGGCGGGTGAGAGAGAGGGGGAGCGCGCGAGCGCTGTTGAGAGGGAGAGGGAGAAAGGAGAGGCGCGGCGACCAGGGGGAATGGAGGAGACGGCCCTTATCCCCTCCTCTCAACCACTCCGGCTCGGTGGCGAGCGGTGGACGGCCGCCGGACACGCCGGACGCGGGGACGGCGACACGAAGGGCGGGAGCAGGTGGGAGCAGGTGAGTTGGGCTGGGCGGGTTCGGCCCAGTGACAGGTAAGGTCTCGCCCGTTTTCTTTTATTTCTGTTTTCTCTTTTATTTAATAAACAGAGAGGGGAAAAATAAATATTTGGGCAACCAAATCATTTTAGAAAAATGTGTGACTTGGCCCATTAAATACTTTGCATCTTTAGGCACTTCCACAATTATTTTGGAGCCCAGGGGAATTCATTTGTATTTTTCATAAATGAATTTGCAATTTAAATTGCAGGTATGGCACTGTTATAAATGCTAATGCTCATCTTAGCAGCTTGGTGATGTTGTTTTCCTGAACCACAATTTGTTTTGGATTATTTGCTAAATGATGAACATTTTTCCAGCAACTTTTGAGCAACTTCAAAATTTACTTGTGATTTGAAGTTGAATTCAATGGCAGAATTTGAAATGAGATATTAACCCACATTGATTATCATTGCAAATCTCAGATGACTTGGCATTAATATAGTGGATCACTGTAGCTCATTACATAGGGGTGTTACACACAGTTCACTTGCACATCTCTGGCGGGCGGCGTTTTGGACCCGCCACAGCAATATTTGGGCACTCACGCGCCAAACGTTTTCAAATATTTTCTGATAGGGGGTGGCGGGTTCTGGTAGGCGCTCGCCAAAGCTATATTTGGTCACGGTGCCGCCTCCCACGCTTATACTGGGGTGGCGGGCTACTCCGTGCGCCCGTCACTGGTACACACGACCTTACCTTCCCCCCGCATGGCAGTCGGATCTCATTCTAAACGCAAACTCTTTCTCCCTCCTCTCTCGCCGCCGCCAGCGTCGTGGCGTCGTCCGTCGCCACATGCGAGGTCGTCGTCCGCCGTCTCGAACGGCGTCGAGGAGCCAATCTTCCCCGTCGCCCGCGGCATCCGTCCCTGCCTCGAAGTTCGTCCGCGTCGCCGTGAAACGCTACCTCGAACTACTTCCCCGTGACCGTCACCCGTGCCTTCCTCTGCATCCAACGTCGTCCTCATCTCCGTCAAACTTGCCGTCCGCCGACGCGTCTGCCATCGATCTCCGCCTCGTCCAGCGCGCCGTCCGACTCTGGCCCGGTAAGCACACCTCCGTCAAACTTGTCGTATGGGATTCTTATGGATAGAAATATTCATACAACATTTTATTAGTGTAGTTAAAATGTACAACATATGAATAAAAATCTAGTACTACATATTATTGGTGTAGCTAAAATCTGTTGTATGATGTACCATTGAATCTTCATAAGTGAATGTCTTAAAATTGAATGCGTGTGCTATACAAAATGTATTATATATGGATGAGCATATGGTACATTAGTTTTTTCATGATGCAGGTGTATTCATAGTGAGTGCCAATGTTTTTGCGAAGCATGGATTAAGTTCCGTTTTGCTTAATTTCTGGCACTCAATATGTCCAATTTCTATCAAAGGTCATGTTGTTTTTTTTCTAAATGTTATATCTAAATGTCAAATTGTTTAATGCGATTTAGATGAAGAAGCCACAACGCGTCGTTAGGACTTCTGCAGCCGAAGATGGAATTCCTACTGCCGTAGACATCGTCATGAGGGTGGCTCAGTACACCGAGATCGTGCTCAAGCAGCCACCGAGAGCGCTCAGTCATATTCCGAGAGCGCTCAGGCATATTCCGAGAGCGCTAGAGTAGCCGATGCGAGCGCAAGAGCAGCCGCTGCAAGTGCGCAAGCAGCCGTCGAAGCTGCGAGGACCACCCAAGAGGAGATCACGAAGATGACGGAAGGCGAGGATAGCTCATGATGGATGGAGCTGAACAACTAGTGCACTGCTTTCATGTGATCTATATGATCGATGTGTGTGAACTTAATTTCTAAGTTGCTATGATGGAGCTCTACACTTTTGCTTCCAAACTACTAATGAACTGTGCAACGTGGTGATTTGTATCGTCTATGGTGCTATGAATATTATGATGTGACTTTGCTCTATGTGATTGGATAACTATTAAATTGACTTGTTGGCTTCTTTATTTATTTACGTAGATGAAGTGGAACTGGTATGTGGTGTACATCGGGAAGAATCCTGGAATTTATGATTCATGGGAGATATGCAAGGAGCAAGTGGACGGTTACAAAAACAGCTGCTACAAAGGATATAAGACTAAAAAAGAAGCTGAGTGTCATTATGCCAACTACGCCCGCAGAGAAGTTGAGGATCATTATGTCAATTACGTCCGCAAAGAGAAAATCAACTATGAAGTATGCAAGACCGTGTGGACAAGTGGACGAGTAAAGAATTTGATTATCTTTATCCAGCTCATTGTCATTATGGTATTGTTGTTATCATGGGGTCTTGTATGTATGTGTACGTACTAATGATGCGACATGAGTTGTTGTACACTAATGCATACATCAATTATTTGTATGAAGTTTAGATTATTGCTATGTTAAATGTAATGTGTATGATCGCTTACGTTGGTTATTTGTATCCTGTAATGTGGTTATTTGTATCCTGTAATGTGTATCAGGGGCTGAAATGGCTGGAGGCTGAAGAGATAGCCGTGGCGGGTGACAGGTATAGCCCGCTGTAACACCCCAAAATTTTAACCATGTTTTGTTATTTAAAATTTTGCCAGGAAATTAAAAAAATTTCTTTCTGGATTTTCTTGTGATCTCAGAGCCACTCCTTTTGTCTGAATTTTCAAAAAATTCTTCTGTCCTTTTTGAAACTTTTGAATAATGTTGTGTGGCTCGAATGTTTATTTAATCATTTTTATTACACTTATTAAAACCAGTGGAATTATTATTTTTTTAAATAAAATTTGCCAAGTTTTAATGCATTTAGTAGCATTTTAACCCTTTTAAGAGCCTCATTTGCACTACAACTATTTTATAACTCCATCTATAAATTCCACAAAAATTTGTAGAAGTCATGTGATGTCCCTGGATCACTTTTATGCAAAAATCCAGCTTGTCCATTTGTAAATTTTGAGCTCCGCTTCAAGCTTTCAAATCTGGTTCAGTTTGAAGTTTCCACTACAACCTATTTAAATATTTCTTTAAAAATTCCATAAAAATTTGGGGATGTCAGTAGAGGTATATAACTCAGGTTTATGCAAAAATCCATTTGGGTTCTTTGGAATATTTGATCAAACCATCCTCATCTTCATTCTGGTCCAGTTTGGTAGTTTGTACTGCAACCCCATTTATTTTTCTCTATTTCCCTTGAGATTTTTCCTGCTCATAGTCCACCCTATAAAACCCTTAAGTCCAGGAGTTTGGACCCATTGGGATACTTTTGACACATGCAATCTTAGCCAGAAGTTGCTGTCCAGAACTGTAGTTTTGCAAAACTTGCACTAACTAGTTTCTGTTTTTCTCAAACTAACCTTGCCATCCTCTTTACTATCTAAAGAGACTCTGATCTGGAAATTTTGATCACTAGCAAAGCCTTATGGATGCCCCTAGCATTTTGTCGAACAGTTGGAGTGCATGAACTGTCTTGTCATGATTCTAACTTTGCATTGGAGGTTATCTTATCTGGCTATATCAGCTTGTCCTTTAGCTTTGCCTTGGCCAGCAATCCATCCTTGTAGAGCCCCGTGGGCAGAGGAGCCTCCTGGCACATCTTGGCATTTTGCCAAGCACCTGGCGCGCGTGTCCAGAGCGCATCCAGGGCGTGCCCATTGCCGCCAGCAGCACCGGACCAGCTCGCCCCGGGAACAACTCGGTCTCATCCAAGCGCTCGTCTGCTAGCCCGCAGTCCCTGCTGACCCCGCCGCTTCGATCTGACCGCCCTGGCTCCCTGCAAGATCGACCGCAAGCCGCCACTGCTGCCGCCAATACGGACTGCCATGGACGGCGCCGCCCGAGCCACTCCCGCTCGCCAGCTCGCCCCTGGAGCAGTGCTCGCTCGTCAGCTAGCTTCTGCCGCCATCCACAGCCTCATCGCGTCGCGCTCCAAGCAACAGGAAGGCGGTTCGCCGATCTTATCCTCGGCCACCGCCGTTCTTATCCATTGCCGCGCTATATATAGCCCCCCCCAGGACCCCGTGAGCTCGTCAACACCATGGAGAAGCAGAGAGAAGCCTCCCCTAGCTCCAATTTAGCCGGGCGCCACCGTCTTCCCCAACCACGGTGACTTCGGCCGCCGACGTCCCTCGGCTAAATTAGCCGCAGCCAGAGCGCCCCAGCTTCCCCATCGCCCTCATCCAATTTCCCCCGACCCCGCGGAGCCACCCCACCTCTCAGCCTAGACGGGGAGCCACCGTAGGCCTCTGCCCCAATTTGCTTCCGAGCCGCCGTCCGCCTCGGAGCTCGCCGCCGACGAGCCAACCCTCTCCTCCGGCCATGTAGACCTCTGGGAGGACCGCCCTGAAGCGGCAGATCCATCCCCGCCATCAGGGCCCCGTGAGAAGCCGCCGTTCGCCGGCGGCGATCGCCGGAGACGCGTCCGTCTCTGTCCCAGGGAGAGGGAGGGAGAGAAGACTGGTCAAACCTGACCAGTGGGCCCGAGGGACCTACTGTCAGTGACCCAGCGTTGGCCCGCGCTGACTTTAGTGAAGGCGTAAACCCTGAAGTACGTCTCTCCCCCTCGCAGACGTATTTTAGTGCATGTGGTTTCTGTTTCGGGAAAACGTATTCTAGTTCAGATCGTTTCCCTGTTACGAAAACGTATTCTATTCTAAAACGTTTTGTTTTCTGATTTTATTGAAAACAGAGTTTTGACCAGACTTTGACTGGCTATATCTTTTAAAATAAAACTCCAATTGATTTGATTCTTTTTCATACCTCTCTCAAATTTCATCTAGTTTATTTTCATATTTATTTGAAAATTTTCCGACACAACTTTCCATACTGTTTTCAATTTATGTGTTAATTTGAATATTTCTCAAAATAGGAATTAAAGAGAGGAGAAAACTTTCGAAAGTTTTAAGATGCACTCTACCTCTCCACAACTTGAAGGCAAGCATTCTGAACCCTGGTATAAAATTTGTTGTGGGTTATTTGTTGTGACCACAACACCAAGTTAATTCGAAGCGTGCATTATTTTATGTGATGTTGTGATCACGCTCTTAAGTGCATGATAGAATTTCTTTGCTGTTGGAATTTAACTACTTGTGAAAGTGTTCATCCTCTTATGTCTCTCATGCCTACCGGAAGGGATCCGGAGCAGTCTCTGTCTCGGGTAGACACGAGCTTACTGTTGACATCTCGTTGAAGCGAGAATGGTCAGTGAGGGATGAAGGGGTATGATGAGTGATGATTCTGTCTGTTGGTGTGAAATATATTTGTTATGCTAATCATGCAGGAAACACATAAACCTCCTGAGTCGACCGTAGATTGAGTCTTGTTCCAGTAACCCCCATACTTGTTCCGTACTACCACTTGTCCCTGCCGCAGGTAGGGTACGGTCCAGTAAGTTGTCAACCCCTTTCTTAGCACACACCGTACAGAGAGGCCATAGTGAAAGATACCAGTGGCCCCTGGTAGGCATGTCACTTGGTCCGGGGGCATGGGTGTTCGGTTGGAGCCGAAGGGGTAGCTCCCCTAGTTTGCGCGCGGTATAAATTTTGTGATCCCATGCTAGTCGAGGTTGTAGCCTCCCCACTTAGAGTTTTGCTTAACAGGTGTCGTGGGTGATTCCAGACTCCGGTAAGTGAAGCTGGTGTGTGCGGGTCAGGTGTGTTTTCAATTCAAAGACTGTAATCAGAATTAGTCCCGGTGGACTAAAGGAATCCTTTACTTGTGGGTAAAGAGTACACCCTCTGCAGAGTTTATATCTATTCGAATAGCCGTGTCCGCGGTTAAGGACTACAGTCTGGGATGGGTCAAGTGTCGGTCTTCGGAGGAAAAACTTCTAAACCGGAACATTGATCATGACATGTGACAAATGATGATTATGACTATTATTATTGTGGACTAACCATTTTTAATATTTGTATCCTTGGGACATTTCTACCTCCTGGATACTCGTTGTGATTATTTTCCTTATAAGCCCTTTATGTGGTGTCGCTCAGACGCCCGACTGTGGCATGCTTGTTATTTATTTTCCTTATAAGCCCTTTATGTGGTGTCGCTCAGACGCCCGACTGTGGCATGCTTGTTATTTATTTTCCTTATAAGCCCTTTATGTGGTGTCGCTCAGACGCCCGACTATGGCATGCTTGTTATTTATTTTCCTTATAAGCCCTTTATGTGGTGTCGCTCAGACGCCCGACTGTGGCATGCTTGTTATTTATTTTCCTTATAAGCCCTTTATGTGGTGTCGCTCAGACGCCCGACTGTGGCATGCTTGTTATTTATTTTCCTTATAAGCCCTTTATGTGGTGTCGCTCAGACGCCCGACTATGGCATGCTTGTTATTTATTTTCCTTATAAGCCCTTTATGTGGTGTCGCTTAGACGCCCGACTGTGGCATGCTTGTTATTTATTTTCCTTATAAGCCCTTTATGTGGTGTCGCTCAGACGCCCGACTGAGGCATGCCTTATATTATTATCCTTTCGAGGCGTCGCTTCAGACACCCGATCGGTTTATTTTATTTCTATTCTCTGATTGCTTATTCATGTTTTATATGAATAACCTGCTTGCGTGCGTCATGAATTTTATTTCATGACTAACTAAGTGATCATTGAATATTTCAGTGCATGATTATCATCTGTTATATTATGCTTGTGTTCATAATGTTTGCGAGTACATTCAAAGTACTCACTGGCTTGTCCCCGGCTATTGTCTTGGCCAGATTTCTTGCTTGGAGAGGAGCGCAACGACGACAGCCCGGAACCTAGGCAACGATGATAGCAGCCTCGCGAAGATAGGAGTTATCCAGGTCAGCTGTTCCTGTGGGAAATGGAGTCCCATAGACGCTGATGAACCGCAAACCGCTTCCGCCATCAACCACTAGAAACCTGTTGTTGTACTCATAGACCACAATGGTCTTGTACTTCAGACTTTGTATTTTTGCTTGGGATTTCTGTATCAAGATTGTGTCTCATCAGCTAACAGTAATCCTGGGGCTGGTGAGCACAAGGGCCATTTACTGGGAAATTAATATCCTAGAAAACCGGTCCTGACAACCTTGGTATCAGAGCCAGGCTGACCATTGGCTAATCCTATCTTAGCCGGGTCGATAAAACCTAGGTTAACCCACCCATTAGGCCCTAACCTAACCACAACCATGCTTCTTGTGTACGATAGCCACACAGTGACCCCGACACCTTTTGGCAGTCGGTGCCCAACCTATCAGCCTAGCCCGTCGATCACACGCCCGTGACCGACACCTATATTGTCCCTTTCGCAAGCTTGCGACAGAAGACTTCGTTCTCTTTTTCTATAAAAGGAACGTTAGCCCCAACCCAGCACAGCACAGCCTCTATCCCAGAACCAAGCCAAGATGCCTGGTCCCATTGTTCACAATGAAACCACAGCAACCAACCTTGGAGGTTTGTGACCGTGCTAGCAAACCTCACCCGTCGTGCCTTTGCGATAGAAGAGCCCCCAGAATATGTGGTGTACCAAGGGCTCAGGAGCGGTGAGAGCCGTCAATTCTGGGCCACGGTGCACATCTATGGTAGGGGTATGGCGCCAGAACGCCCCTACAGGTTCGCCGGAAGGACAACTTCCTTTGAGCCGCAAGCCATCCAGCTGGCCGCTCGAGAGGCTATAGTTCAACTCCGGCACCTGTCGCCAAGAGTTAACTGCCGCTCGTTCTACTACTATCCCAGTCATGACGGGTATAGTAGGCCACCCCAGGTTGCCAACGGAGACCACGAGACAGACCCTGCCTTGCTGCATCTGGTGCGCTATGTAGGCGCACTAGAGGCATTGTTCGATCAGGTCACTCTTGATCTGCTCGCAGCTCGTGGAGAACTTGCCCGTCGAGCCCCGGCAAGAGGAGAAGATGCGTCCGACACCGACAACCCAGTCGTACTGTTCGGACAGCTGATTGAGACCTTGAGGTCTGCCCCTGCAACCGACCGTAACACGTTTGTATCCCCAGAGGAGCTCCGTCGCATTGTGGGGACACGCTCCGACGGGATGGTGACCACCAACCCCCGCGATGGCCATCATCGCTACCCCGACCCTGCAGCTCCTCAACCTCATCCAGCAAACCCTGACGGAGAAGCCCATGGAGAAGCCTCGACACCCACAAGGCACGCTCGTTTAGATATTAACGAGGTAGACTAAGTTACTCGAGTAGTACCGAGTCTTAGTATTCTACGCCTTGTACTAGTGTGACCTTGTAATCACCATGAACGAAGTGCAGTTTGTTTGCATGCCATTATTTTAATTGTATCCACATGCTAGTGCGATTGGCGTTCGATTGCATATTATATCTCAGGCATAGCTACCCAAAAACAGACGTCGACACAGTAATACGTCACCTTTGTGAGATATGTGTATCTGTGGCGTTGACCCCGACCCCCATAGAGCAAATCCGACAAAACTAATTTGCCCCCACACCGCGATCGGTAACCCAGCTCCACTGCTTTATAAGAGGCCCTCCGTGACCTTACCAGGCATCCCTCACTTTGTGCACAGCCTTCGCAGCCACTTTTGACATGCCGAGCCCTAGTATTCATCTGTGAACTCCAGATGCGACCCCAGGCAGTTTTGTTAAGATATTGTGGGATTTCACCTGCAGTACCATGAGTTCTACCCATCCACCCCAGTACGAGCTGCTCAAAGCAAGGATCACCCCAGTCGCCTCGAAATATTGGGCAGTAGTACACATCCCTCCCGCAAACCCAAACCAAGATCCCACGGAAGTCTCTTTCGTGGGGAGATCTATGCCGACTCCGCAAATGGCCATAGGAGCTGCTGCGTACGAAGCAATTGCTCGTCTTCGCTTCGCAGTACCCTATGCCAGCGAAAGGGGGTGTATTTACTTTCCGAGTCGTGCAGCACCCGGAGAAGTAGCCTCTTTTCCCGGTGGACGAATAGAGAGGGACCCAGTACTGGCCAATCTTGCCCAGTACGTCATCGCACAAGAGCATTTGACCCAGCGAGTAATGAGTTATCTCCAGAGACTCGCTGATTTAAATCCTCAGATCGCCATTGGCGGACCCCTGAGGCCAGACCAGGAAAGGCGCGTTCTTCGACTTGTCAATCCGCTTCCTCCGATAGAAGAAGAATGTGTCCCAGTGCCGGAGACATTTTCTCAGGACCCAGCATATTTTACATTTGCGCCATAGACGCCACTACTATGTTTGTTAGCCTAGCGTTTATTTATGTGTTGCAGCTTATGCGTTGTATCCTAAGTTTGTGCAATGAATAAATTGTTTAATTTCAATTATGTGTAAGTATTATTTTTGAAACCGTCCTTAGCAAATCTCGAGGACGAGATTTTTCTTAAGGGGGGTAGTGTTGTAACACCCCAAAATTTTAACCATGTTTTGTTAATTAAAATTTTGCCAGGAAATTAAATAATTTTCTTTCTGAATTTTCTTGTGATCTCAGAGCCACTCCTTTTGTCTGAATTTTCAAAAAATTCTTCTGTCCTTTTTGAAACTTTTGAATAATGTTGTGTGGCTCGAATGTTTATTTAATCATTTTTATTGCACTTATTAAAACCAGTGGAATTATTATTTTTTTAAATAAAATTTGCCAAGTTTTAATGAATTTAGTAGCATTTTAACCCTTTTAAGAACTCATTTGCACTACAACTATTTTATAACTCCATCTATAAATTCCACAAAAATTTGTAGAAGTCATGTGATGTCCCTGGATCACTTTTATGCAAAAATCCAGCTTGTCCATTTGTAAATTTTGAGCTCCGCTTCAAGCTTTCAAATCTGGTTCAGTTTGAAGTTTCCACTACAACCTATTTAAATATTTCTTTAAAAATTCCATAAAAATTTGGGGATGTCAGTAGAGGTATATAACTCAGGTTTATGCAAAAATCCATTTGGGTTCTTTGGAATATTTGATCAAACCATCCTCATCTTCATTCTGGTCCAGTTTGGTAGTTTGTACTGCAACCCCATTTATTTTTCTCTATTTCCCTTGAGATTTTTCCTGCTCATAGTCCACCCTATAAAACCCTTAAGTCCAGGAGTTTGGACCCATTGGGATACTTTTGACACATGCAATCTTAGCCAGAAGTTGCTGTCCAGAACTGTAGTTTTGCAAAACTTGCACTAACTAGTTTCTGTTTTTCTCAAACTAACCTTGCCATCCTCTTTACTATCTAAAGAGACTCTGATCTGGAAATTTTGATCACTAGCAAAGCCTTCTGGATGCCCCTAGCATTTTGTCAAACAGTTGGAGTGCATGAACTGTCTTGTCATGATTCTAACTTTGCATTGGAGGTTATCTTATCTGGCTATATCAGCTTGTCCTTTTGCTTTGCCTTGGCCAGCAATCCATCCTTGTAGAGCCCCGTGGGCAGAGGAGCCTCCTGGCACATCTTGGCATTTTGCCAAGCACCTGGCGCGCGTGTCCAGAGCGCATCCAGGGCGTGCCCATTGCCGCCAGCAGCACCGGACCAGCTCGCCCCGGGAACAGCTCAGTCTCATCCAAGCGCTCGTCTGCTAGCCCGCAGTCCCCGCTGACCCCGCCGCTTCGATCTGACCGCCCTGGCTCCCTGCAAGATCGACCGCAAGCCGCCACTGCTGCCGCCAGTACGGACTGCCATGGACGGCGCCGCCCGAGCCACTCCCGCTAGCCAGCTCGCCCCTGGAGCAGTGCCCGCTCGTCAGCTAGCTTCTGCCGCCATCCCCAGCCTCGTCGCGTCGCGCTCCAAGCAACAGCAAGGCGGTTAGCCGATCTTATCCTCGGCCACCGCCGTTCTTATCCATTGCCGCGCTATATATAGCCCCCCCAGGACCCCGTGAGCTCGTCAACACCATGGAGAAGCAGAGAGAAGCCTCCCCTAGCTCCAATTTAGCCGGGCGCCACCGTCTTCCCCAACCACGGTGACTTCGGCCGCCGACGTCCCTCGGCTAAATTAGCCGCTGCCAGAGCGCCCCAGCTTCCCCATCGCCCTCATCCAATTCCCCCTGACCCCGCGGAGCCACCCCACCTCTCAGCCTAGACGGGGAGCCACCGTAGGCCTCTGCCCCAATTTGCTTCCGAGCCGCCGTCCGCCTCGGAGCTCGCCGCCGACGAGCCAACCCTCTCCTCCGGCCATGTCGACCTCTGGGAGGACCGCCCTGAAGCGGCGGATCCATCCCCGCCATCGGAGCCCCGTGAGAAGCCGCCGTTCGCCGGCGGCGATCGCCGGAGACGCGGCCGTCTCTGTCCCAGGGAGAGGGAGGGAGAGAAGACTGGTCAAACCTGACCAGTGGGCCCGAGGGACCCACTGTCAGTGACCCAGCGTTGGCCCGCGCTGACTTAAGTGAAGGCGTAAACCCTGAAGTACGTCTCTCCCCCTCGCAGACGTATTTTAGTGCATGTGGTTTTTGTTTCGGGAAAACGTATTCTGGTTCAGTACGTTTCCCTGTTACGAAAACATATTCTGTTCTAAAACGTTTTGTTTTCTGATTTTATTAAAAACAGAGTTTTGACCAGACTTTGACTGGCTATATCTTTTAAAATCAAACTCCAATTGATTTGATTCTTTTTCATACCTCTCTCAAATTTCATCTAGTTTATTTTCATATTTATTTGAAAATTTTCCGAGACAACTTTCCGTACTGTTTTCAATTTATGTGTTAATTTGAATATTTCTCAAAATAGGAATTAAAGAGAGGAGAAAACTTTCGAAAGTTTTAAGATGCACTCTACCTCTCCACAACTTGAAGGCAAGCATTTTGAACCCTGGTATAAAATTTGTTGTGGGTTATTTGTTGTGACCACAACACCAAGTTAATTCGAAGCGTGCATTATTTTATGTGATGTTGTGATCACGCTCTTAAGTGCATGATAGAATTTCTTTGCTGTTGGAATTTAACTACTTGTGAAAGTGTTCATCCTCTTATGTCTCTCATGCCTACCGGAAGGGATCCGGAGCAGTCTCTGTCTCGGGTAGACACGAGCTTACTGTTGACATCTCGTTGAAGCGAGAATGGTCAGTGAGGCATGAAGGGGTATGATGAGTGATGATTCTGTCTGTTGGTGTGAAATATATTTGTTATGCTAATCATGCAGGAAACACATAAACCTCCTGAGTCGACCGTAGATCGAGTCTTGTTCCAGTAACCCCCATACTTGTTCCGTACTACCACTTGTCCCTGCCGCAGGTAGGGTACGGTCCAGTAAGTTGTCAACCCCTTTCTCAGCACACACCGTACAGAGAGGCCATAGTGAAAGATACCAGTGGCCCCTGGTAGGCATGTCACTTGGTCCGGGGGCATGGGTGTTCGGTTGGAGCCGAAGGGGTAGCTCCCCTAGTTTGCGCGCGGTATAAATTTTGTGATCCCATGCTAGTCGAGGTTGTAGCCTCCCCACTTAGAGTTTTGCTTAACAGGTGTCGTGGGTGATTCCAGACTCCGGTAAGTGAAGCTGGTGTGTGCGGGTCAGGTGTGTTTTCAATTCAAAGACTGTAATCGGAATTAGTCCCGGTGGACTAAAGGAATCCGTTACTTGTGGGTAAAGAGTACATCCTCTGCAGAGTTTATATCTATTCGAATAACCGTGTCCGCGGTTAAGGACTACAGTCTGGGATGGGTCAAGTGTCGGTCTTAGTGTCGGTCTTCGGAGGAAAAACTTCTAAACCGGAACATTGATCATGACATGTGAGAAATGATGATTATGACTATTATTATTGTGGACTAACCATTTTTAATATTTGTATCCTTGGGACGGTTCTACCTCCTGGATACTCGTTGTGATTATTTTCCTTATAAGCCCTCTATGTGGTGTCGCTCAGACGCCCGACTGTGGCATGCTTGTTATTTATTTTCCTTATAAGCCCTTTATGTGGTGTAGCTCAGACGCCCGACTGTGGCATGCTTGTTATTTATTTTCCTTATAAGCCCTTTATGTGGTGTCGCTCAGACGCCCGACTGTGGCATGCTTGTTATTTATTTTCCTTATAAGCCCTTTATGTGGTGTCGCTCAGACGCCCGACTGTGGCATGCTTGTTATTTATTTTCCTTATAAGCCCTTTATGTGGTGTCGCTCAGACGCCCGACTATGGCATGCTTGTTATTTATTTTCCTTATAAGCCCTTTATGTGGTGTCGCTTAGACGCCCGACTGTGGCATGCTTGTTATTTATTTTCCTTATAAGCCCTTTATGTGGTGTCGCTCAGACGCCCGACTGAGGCATGCCTTATATTATTATCCTTTCGAGGCGTCGCTTCAGACACCCGATCGGTTTATTTTATTTCTATTCTCTGATTGCTTATTCATGTTTTATATGAATAACCTGCTTGCGTGCGTCATGAATTTTATTTCATGACTAACTAAGTGATCATTGAATATTTCAGTGCATGATTATCATCTGTTATATTATGCTTGTGTTCATAATGTTTGCGAGTACATTCAAAGTACTCACTGGCTTGTCCCTGGCTATTGTCTTGGCCAGATTTCTTGCTTGGAGAGGAGCGCAACGACGACAGCCCGGAACCTAGGCAACGATGATAGCAGCCTCGCGAAGATAGGAGTTATCCAGGTCAGCTGTTCCTGTGGGAAATGGAGTCCCATAGACGCTGATGAACCGCAAACCGCTTCCGCCATCAACCACTAGAAACCTGTTGTTGTACTCATAGACCACAATGGTCTTGTACTTCAGACTTTGTATTTTTGCTTGGGATTTCTGTATCAAGATTGTGTCTCATCAGCTAACAGTAATCCTGGGGCTGGTGAGCACAAGGGCCATTTACTGGGAAATTAATATCCTGGAAAACCGGTCCTGACACCCGCCACAACTAATAACATATACCAATGGCGGGCAAGTAGGGCTCCTCGCCACTGAATGGGCTCTAACAGTGGCGGGCGCCCGCCCCCCACTGATGCCATAATAGCAATGGTGAGAGGTCGGTGGCGGGCGCCCCTGGGAGCCTTGCCCGCCACTGCTGGCCTTTTCCCACCCGCCACTGCTAGGCATTCCTACAGTAGTGGCACTTAGGATGTAGACCGGCGGGGACCTCTCTGCGGAGCCTAGGTAGGACTACGTCGTGTCGATCAGCCGAGGCCAGGCATGACCAGGAAAAGTGTGTCCGGCCAGAGTTAATCGAGAGTGTTGGGTAAGTTGGTGCACCCCTGCAGGGAAGTTAATGATGCTAGGAAAAGTGATTGAAATTATCATTGATCAAACTTATGCACTATGCTAGCGTTCACACTTCATAAATTATTTCTTTTATCATTTACCTACTCGAGGACGAGCAGGAATTAAGCTTGGGGATGCTAATACGTCTCCAACGTATCTATAATTTATGAAGTATTCATGCCATGTTTATTATAGTTTTGTATGATTTTGGTGCACATTTATATGGCTTTTATATGATTTTCATGGACTAACATATTGACCTAGTGCCCAGTGCCAGTTGCTGTTTTTTGCTTGTTTTTGGTTTTCCAGAAAATCTATATCAAATGAAGTCCAAATGCAGCGAAACTTTTTGACGATTTTTTCTGGAACATAAGAGACACTAGAAGCTTCGGGAGGAGGCCAGAAGACCCACAGGGGCTCCACGAGCCACCAGGGCGCGCCACCCTCCCAGGCGCGCCCTGGTGCCTCGTGGGCCCCAGGTGGCCCTTCATCGCGTGATTCCAACGCCAAAAAATCATATATATTCAGAAACCCCCGAAAGTTAACCTAGAAGAGTTTTTACGCCGCCGCAAGCCTCTGTACCTCCACGATCTATTCTACAACCCTTTTTCGGCACCCTACCGGAGGGGGGAATCATCACCGGAGGCCATCTTCATCATCCCGACGGTCTCCATGACGAGGAGGGAGTAGTTCACCCTCGGGGCTGAGGGTTTGTACCAGTAGCTATGTGTATTATCTCTCTCTCTCGTGTTCTTGATTTGGCATGATCTTGATGTATCGTGAGCTTTGTTAATATAGTTGGATCATATGGTGTTTCTTCCCTCTCTATCCTTGTTGTGATGAATCGAATCTTTTCCCTTTGAGGTTTCGTTATTGTCGGATTGAATATTTCAGATTTGAGAACACTTGATGTATGTCTTGCATATGAATACCCGTGGTGACAATGGGGTATTATATTGATTCACTTGATATATGTTTTGGCACTCACCTCGCGGATTCCCGAGGTGACATTGGGGTAATCTATGCATAGGGGTTGATGCACGTTTTCATTATCTTTTCTCTGATAGACACTTTGTGGTGCTCCTTGGAGTTCTTTGTGTGGATTGAATATTATGATTATGAAGTAGTTTGATGCATATCGTATAATCAACTCACGGATACTTGTGGTGACATTGGAGTATCTAGGTGACATTAGAGTTGGTTGATGTGTATCATATGGTGTTATTTTAGTACGAACTCTAGGGCTGTTTGTGACACTTATTGGAATGGCTCAATAGATTGATCGGAAAGGATAACTTTGAGGTGGTTTTGTACCCTACAAACAATTTCTATCTTATGTTCTCCGCTAATAGGAACTTGGGAGTGATTCTTTATCGCACGTTGAGGGATGGTTATATGATCCAATTATATTAGCATTGTTGAGAGATTGCACTAGCAAAAGTATGAACCCTAGGCCTTGTTTTTAAGCATTGCAATACCGTTTATGCTCACTTTTCTTACTTGCTACCTTGCTGTTTTTTATTGTTCGCACTACAAAAACCTATATCTACTATCCATACTACACTTGTATCACCATCTCTTCGCCGAACTAGTGCACCTATACAATTTACCATTGTATTGTGTGTGTTGGGGACACAAGAGACTCTTTGTTATTTGGTTGCAGGGTTGTTTGTGAGAGACAACCTTAGGTCATCCACTTGAGGGAAAATTGCTACTGTCCTATAAACCTCTGCGCTTGGAGGCCCAACACGAGTCTACAAGAACAAGTTGTGTAGTAGACATCAATCAATTCTCCAAAGTTGCACATTTTCTGCCAGTCAAGGAGACGATCACTGCTAGTTAGTTAGCAGATTTGTATATCTCCAGAATTGTGACACTCCACGGTATTCCCAAGGAGATCAGTTTAGACCGTGGTAGTCTCTTCACCTCTAATTTCTGGGCAAGTTTCCAAGAAGCTATGGGAACTCATATAACCTGGAGCTCAGCTTATCACCCCCAGTCCCAAGGCCAAGTTGAACGAGTTAATCAAGTGCTTGAAGATATGCAGCATGCTTGTGTCATCTCATTTGGCAAGAAGTGGGAAGAATCTCTCCCATATGCTGAATTCTCCTACAACAACAGCTATCAAGCAAGCTTGAAGATGGCACCCTTCGAGGTACTATATGGACGTAAGTGTCGAACCCCTCTGAATTGGTCAGAAACTGGGGAACGGCCGCTCGTTGGTCCAGATATTATCCAACAAGCTGAAGAGCAAGTCCGTATTGTCCAGGAAAATCTCAAAGCGGCTCAGTCTCGCCAGAAGAGCAATTATGATCGTAAACACTGGGGATCGATCTATCAACCTGGTGAGCAAGCTTATCTGCGTGTCACTCCTATGAAGGGCACTCATCGCTTTGGAATCAAGGGCAAGTTAGCTCCGCGCTACATTGGTCCCTTCTGCATTCTCGCCAGACGTGGACATGTGGCTTATAAATTGGAGCTGCCGCCTCAGTTCTCTCACGTCCACGACATCTTCCATGTGTCGCAACTTCGCCGTTGCTTCAAGGATCCGCACCGAGTAGTGGATCATGAATTGCTCGAATTGCAAGATGACCTATCTTATAAGGAGCAACCGATCCGCATTCTTGATCAAGCTGAACGTCGGACCCGTCAGAAGGCACCAAGTTCCTTAAAGTGCAGTGGTCGAATCACACTGAAAAGGAAGCCACTTGGGAACGCGAGGATCGTCTTCGTGAAGAATATCCCGATCTTTTTCCTTCTACCTCCTGAATTCTCGGGACGAGAATTTCTTTTAGAGGAGGAGAATTGTAACACCCCTGTGTAATGAGCTACAGTGACCCTCATGATTATGCTAAGTCATTATGATTTGCAATGCTTGATCACCTTGGATTCATATCTCATTTCAAATTCCACCACTAAATTCAATTCAAATTGCAAGTGAAATTTGAGGTTGCACAAAAATTGCTGAAAAATAGTTCATCATTTAGCAAATATTCCATAACAAATATTTGTTCAGGAAAACAACATCACCATAAAGCTAAATGTGGATTAGGGCAATTAAAATAGTGCTAAAACAACATTTTAAATGCCATTTCATTTGTGAAAAATTCAAATGGATTCAAATTTTTCCCAAACTTTTTGTGGCAGTGCACCACATCCCCCAGTATTTGTTTTGTCCAGCTCCACATTTTTGCAAAGTCATTTGATGGCTAAAAATAAATGCAAAATGGCTGCTGGAAAAGAAAACAGAAAAAGAAAAGGGAAAAACACTACTGTGCTACGGGCCCAAGGGCTACAGTGGCCGAGCCCAACCCACTTACCCCTTCGTTCACCTGCTCCCACCTCGCAGTCGGCGTCGCCATGGCCAGGAGCTAGCCTCGCCGCCGCTCCTCGACGCGTGGAGTTGCAGGGACGCCGGGACGCGATAAGGATCGACTCCAACTGCTCCCCTGGCACCTCCTACCCACTCTCCCCCTCCTCCATCGCTCTATCTCTCGCTCTCCACCGACGGCCGAGCGCTGCCGTGGCCGCGCCGCCTTGATCCCGTGGCCTCCGTGCCTGCCGCGACGTCTCTCCATATCCACGAGCTCCGCCTCGCTCGTCTCCGTCGGTTGGAGCCATCGATTCGAGCCGGGCGCCCCCACACCGACCGCATCGAGCTCTCCCTTTCCGGCTGGCACGGCTATCCGCCGTCATCGATCCGCCTCGTTTCAGCGCTACTAAACCTCCACCGGACCACCATGCGTCCCGTCAGTGAGCACCCGTCCTTCCCCTCTCTTTTCTCTGTCATTCGCGAGCTCTAGGGCGTAGGACCACCGAGGCCGAGCCCCCCGCCGCCTAGACACGTCGCCGGCGTCACTTCGGTGACCAAACGGCCATGCCTTGCAGCTCATTAGCTTCGCCGCGAGCCGTAGGCCACCCCTAGCTCTATCCTCGAAAACTGTTACGATCCCCTATACTTGTGGGTTATCATGGGTTACCGAGGGTGATTCCTCTTTCACCACCTCCGATGTTGTCTCTGTCGTACATCCCCTCAAGAGTGAACCCTTCGAGGGTGATTCCTCCAAGTTCACCTTGACGGTTACATCGAGCAGGAATCCAACGAGGGTGATTCCTCGGATTCCTCTTTGATTTTATGGACACACGGTTACCATGAAATTACCTCAGTCCCCTGTTGAAGTCGGGTCGACCCCGAGGGGTACCCGCGAGAGATGTGAAGTCGGGTTGACCGTGAGGGTACCCGCGAGATAACTACGTGGCACGGCCGGGCAGGCAGACCGTCCAGGAGAGGGATGGGCCTGGCCCTTGCCGTAAGTCCACGAGACGGGGCGACGGGGTCACATGATCGTGAATCTCTGCTCGTCTCCGTGAGCTCCCAATACACTAAGGGTTTGGATATGTGATCTGAGTAGGCCTCTGGCCTTTTCGCACTAACCATCACGCGTCGTACGATTCTCCCGAAAGCTCTGTCAGATGTCCAGTTCAGCATTGTGAGCCTGTCGGGCCAGTGCCATCTAGGATGAGGTGGTGCTCGTCCCGGCTCGTCGCATAACGACCCGGAGGGCAAAGGGTGATGGGCCCAAGACCCCTGAGCACTTAGGATGTAGACCGGCGGGGACCTCTCTGCGGAGCCTAGGTAGGACTACGTCGTGTCGATCAGCCAAGGCCGGGCATGACCAGGAAAAGTGTGTCCGGCCAGAGTTAATCGAGCGTGTTGGGTAAGTTGGTGCACCCCTGCAGGGAAGTTATCTATTCGAATAGCCGTGTCCACGGTAACAGGACGCTCAGTATAGTATCCCGATCTACTACAACTAGAACTGGATACTGGTGTTACTAAATTAATATGTTGGCTCCGGGATCGCTTTCTCGCAGGGAGTCGAGGAAGGATCTCTGGGCTTGGCTACTGTTATACTTGTTGCTACTACTATATTTATGTACTAATCTACACTCTTCTAATGCTGCAAGTTGCTAGTCTTCGATAGGCTAGGACTTCTCTCTATTCTAGCATTTCTGCAGTCTAGTCCACAGATACAACCCCCTTCATTTGATACTGATGCATAAATAGAATAGTTCTGGTGTAAGTCTTGCGAGTACTTTGGATGAGTACTCACGATTGCTTTGCTCCCCTTTTTCCCCCACCCGATTGCTGCGATCAGACGACGGATCCCAAGAGCCAGCTGATCCCGCCGAGGACTACTACTACCACGGTGGAGCCTACTACTACGTGGAGACCGATGACCAGGAGTAGTTTCGGAGGCTCCCAGGCAGGAGGCCTGCGCCTTTTCGATCTAGTGACGTTGTTTTGCTCAGCCTTCTTAAGGCACCCTTGTCTAATTATGTCTGTACTCAGATACTAATGCTTCCGCTGATGCTTGTATGACTCAGGCTTATGTATTCGAGCCCTCGAGGCCCCTGGCTTGTAATATAAAGCTTGTATGACTTTTATTTGTGTTTAGAGTTGTGTTGTGATATCTTTCCGTGAGTCCTTAGGCTTGATCGTGTGCATTTGCGTGTATGATTAGTGCACAATTGAGTCGGGGGCGTCACACATAGGTAGTAACATAGATGCCACCTAAGCGAAAAATATGATGTGGCAGCTAATTAATGAGGAGAGAGACAAATGCACACGATCAAGCCATGGATATAGCACTAGGTGGAATAGAATGCGGTGGTAGGTATCAAATAATGGAAAGGAGAAGAAGAAAGTCTCGCATCAAATCGGCGGATCAACAGGCTATCGAGATGCCCATCAATCGATATCAATGCGAGGAGTAGGGATTGCCATGCAACGGATGCACTAAGAGCTATAAGTGTATGAAAGCTCAAACTGAAAACTAAGTGGGTGTGCATCCAACTTGCTTGCTCATGAAGACCTCGGGCATTTGAGGAAGCCCATCATCGGAATATACAAGCCAAGTTCTATAATGAAAAATTCCCACTAGCTAGTATATGAAAATGACAACATAGGAGACTCTCTATATGAAAAACATGGTGCTACTTTGAAGCACAAGTGTGGGAAAGGATAGTAACATTGCCCTTCTCTCTTTTCCTCTCATTTATTAAATTTTTTCTTTTTCTTTTTTTCTTTTTTTTGTTGGGCTCTTTTTGACCTCTTTTTCTTTCTTTTTTTCCTCACTGGGACAATGCTCTAATAATGATGATCATCACACTTTTGTTTACTTACAACTCAAAATTACAACTCGATACTAGAACAAATATAACTCTATATGAATGCCTCTGGCAGTGTACCAGGATGTGCAATGATCTAGCGTAACATGTATGAAAAATGATGAACGGTGGCTTTGCCACAAATACTATGTCAGTTATATGATCATGCAAAGCAATATGACAGTTATGATGTGTGTCATATAAACGGAACGGTGGAAGTTGCATGGCAATATATCTCGGAATGGCTATGGAAATGCCATAATAGGTAGGTATGGTGGTTGCTTTGAGGAAGGTAAAAGGGGTTTATGTGTGAAAGAGTGTATCATATCACGGGGTTTCGATGCACCGGCAAAGTTTGCGCCAACTCTCGAGGTGAGAAATGGTAAGGCACGGTACCGAAGAGGCTAGCAAATTACGGAAAGATAGGAGTGCGTATAATCCATGGACATTAGTTATAAAGAACTCACATACTTATTGCAAAAGTCTACTTAGCCCTCGAAGCAAAGCACTCACCGCATGCCCCTAGGAGGAGGGTTGGTAGGAGTTAACCATCGCGCGACCCCGATTATAACAACACTCATGGATTTCATTTCAGACCTATAAATGCTTCAACTTCCTCGCCATGCCACAACTAATATTTAGGTGAATATGTCATAACAAACTTTAATACCAATATCTCTACTAACCAATAATCATGAACCTATATCCTTTCATATTACGACATTAATTAAGTTAACCATGCACTTCATACTTAGTGATCTACATGAAGGTTTTTATTATATCCCCCTTGGATACCTTATCATATCAGGACCATTCTTTTAACATGTGCAAATTGCCATTACTATTTATTAGACTCTCAAAAATATGTAAGTGAAGCATGAGAGTGCAACTATTTCTTTAAAATATAACCACCGCCGGGCTCTAAAAGATATAAGTGAAGCACTAGAGCAACTGCCTAGCTCAAAAGATATAAGTGAAGCACATAGAGTATTATAACAAATCACGAATAATGTGTGTCCCTCTCAAAATGGTGTGTTCAGCAAAGATGATTGTGGCAAACTAAAAAGCAAACAAAGAAAATAAAACTATAGCACAAGACGCTCCAAGCAAAACACATATCATGTGATGAATAAAAATATAGCTCCAAGTGAGTTACCGATAGATTGTGAACGAAAGAGGGGATGCCATCTGGGGCATCCCCAAGCTTAGACGCTTGGATCTTCCTTGAATATTACCTTGGGGTGCCTTGGGCATCCCCAAGCTTAGGCCTTATTCCTTTATCCATCATGATCTCACCCAAAACTTGAAAACTTCAGCACACAAAACTCAACAGAAACTTTGTGAGATCCGTTAGTATAATAAATTCATCCAAACATTTAGGTACTGTTGTAAATTGATTCATATTTAATATTGGCATAATGGTACTATACTCTAACTTCTCCATGACTTATACCCCCCCCCCCCCCGATACAATCCATAGATTCATCAAAATACGCAAACTATGCAACAAAAACAGAATCTGTCTAAAACAGTACAGTCTGTAAAGATTGAAAACTCGACTATACTTCTGTAACTCCAAAAATTCTGAAAAATTTGGAAAACGTAGAAAATTTGTATATCAATCATGTATAAAAATTTCAGAAGGTTTTGACGCTCCAGTAAATTATAGTAATTTCTGCACTGGACGCAAAAGTTTCTATTTTTGCACAGAATCAAGTCAACTATCATCCACACTATCTCAAAGGCATTACTTGGCACAAACACTAATTAAAATATAAAAAAACAATCATAACAGTAGCTAAAATTGTGTGACACACAAAAAGGAAAAAAGCAAAGATAACTATTGGGTTGTCTCCCAACAAGCTCTTTCTTTATAGCCATTAAGATAGGCTTGAGATTTTAAATGATGCTCACATGAAAGACAAGAATTGAAGCACAAAGAAAGAATCATATAACATGTGAAAAACACTTTTAAGTCTAACATACTTCCTATGCATAGGCATTTTATAAGAAAACAAATTATCAAGACAAGAAATATCTAGCATATGCAAATAGGAAGAATGAAGCATTAATAATTTCAGCACAAAGAGAGGTAATTTAGTGACATGAAAGTTTCTACAACCATATTTTCCACTCTGATAATAATTACATGTAGGATCATAATCAAATTCAACAATATAGCTATCATGTAAAATATTATCTTAATGATCCTTATGCATAAAAGTTTTATAATCTTCCAAGATAGTGGGATCAACATCAACTAAAGTCATGACCTCTCCAAACCCACCTTTTTCCAAAAATTTATAAGATTAATAATTCTCCAAACTAGTGGGATCATTATTACCTAAAGTTGACGCTCTTCCAAACCCAATTTTAGTAGTATTGTAAATTTTATTATCAATAACATATTCATCATGAGGCTTAAATAAATTTTCAAGATCATAAGGAACATTATCACCCTAATCATGATCATTGCAATAAGTAGTGGACATGACAAAATTATCATTGCTACTTGTAGACTGCGTTGGTATTTCCCCGAAGAGGAGAGGATGATGCAGTATAGTAGAGATAAGTATTTCCCTTAGTTAAGAACCAAGGTTATCAATCCAGTAGGAGAACCAAGCAAAATTCCGTTAAGCACACCTGCACACACAAGAGCAAACACTTGCACCCAATGCAAATAAGACGGTTGTCAATCCTCTTAGCGGTTATTTGCAAGGATTAATTCTTATAGAGGTAAATAGATAAACTAAAATACTAATTAAAATAAAAGTAAATAAATTGCAGCAAGGTATTTTTAGGTTTTTTATATATGATAAAGTAGACCCGGGGGCCATAGTTTTCACTAGAGGCTTCTCTCTCGAACACATAGCATACGGTGGGTAAACAAATTACTGTTGGGCAATTGATAGAAAAGCAAATAATTATGACGGATTCATGGCAATGATCATGTATATAGGCATCACGTCCGAGACAAGTAGACCGAGTCCTGCCTACATCGACTACTATTACTCCACCCATCAACCGCTATCCAGCATGCATCAAGGGTATTAAGTATGAAACAGAGTAACGCCTTAAGCAAGATGACATGATGTAGACAAAGTAAACTCAAGCAATAAGATTAAACCCCAATTTTTATCCTTAATGGCAACAATACAAATACGTGTCATGTCCCTTTCTGTCACTGGGATTGAGCACCGCAAGATGGAACCCATCACAAAGCACGTCCCCCATTGCAAGACAAATCAATCTAGTAGGCCAAACCAAATCGATAGATCGGCGAGAAATACAAAGCTATAATAATCATGCATAAAAGAGTTCAGAGAAGACTCAAATATTTCTCATGAATAATCTGATCATAAACTCACAATTCATCGGATCCCAACAAACACACCGCAAAAGAAGATTACATCGGATAGAACTCCAAGAACATCAAGGAGAACATGGTATTGAAGATCGAAGAGAGAGAAGAAGCCATCTAGCTACTAGCTATGGACCCATAGGTCTATGGTAAACTACTCACACATCATCGGAAGGGCAGCAAGGTTCATGAAGAAGCCCTCAGTGATCGATTCCCCCTCCGGCAGAGTACCGGAAAAGGCCTCCAGATGGGATCGCGGAAGAACAGAGGCTTGCGGTGGTGGAAAGGTTTTCTGTTCTATCTTCTCCCGAAGCTTCGTGGGACTCTTCTGGTCCAGAAAAAATTAATCCAAAGTTTTTTTTCTCGTTTGGACACTTTTTGATAATGATTTTCTGAAAAGGCAAAAACAACCAGAAAACAGCAACTGGGACTGGGCACTGGGTTAATAGGTTAGTCCCAAAAAATGATATATAATGGCATATAATTGCAGATGAAACATCCAAGATTGATACTATAATAGCATGGAACAATAAAAAATTATAGATACGTTGGAGACGTATCAAGCATCCCCAAGCTTAATTCCTACTCGTCCTCGAGTAGGTAAATGATAAAAACAAATTTTTTGATGTGGAATGCTACCTATCATGCTTCATCATGTAATCTCTCTCTTACGGTATGCATAATAAGATCCGAATGATTCAAAGCAATAGTATATAATTTGATATAAAGACATCAATACTCAGGCATACTAATAAACAATCATGTCTTTCAAAATAAAAATGCTAAAGAGTGTTATCCCTACAAAATCATATAATCCTGTCATGCTCCATCTTTTTAACACAAAGTATTTATCATGCACTACCCTGATGACAAGCCGAGCAATTGGTTCATACTTTTTAACATGCTTCAGCTTTTTCAACCCCGACGCAATACATGAGCGCAAGCCATGGATATAGCACTATGGGTGGAATAGAGTGTGGTGGTAGAGATAAATAAGAGAAGTCAAAAATAAGAAGATAGTCTCACATCGACGAGGCTAATCAACGGGCTATGGAGATGCCCATCAATTGATGTCAATGCGAGGAGTGGGGATTGCCATGCAATGAATGCACTAAGAGCTATAAGTGTATGAAAGCTCTACATGAAAACTAAGTGGGTGTGCATCCAAGTTGCTTGCTCATGAAGACCTCGAGCATTTGAGGAAGCCCATCATCGGAATATACAAGCCCGGTTCTATAATGAAAATTCCCACTAGTATATGAAAGTGACGAAATAGGAGACTCTCTATATGAACAACATGGTGCTACTCTGAAGCACAAGTGTGGAAAAAGGATAGCAACATTGCACCTTCTCTCTTTTTCTCTCATTTTCCTTTCATGGCTCTTTTTGGCCTCTCTTTTTTTCTTTTTCCTTTTTTTCGTCCGGAGTCTCATCCCGACTTGTGGGGGGATCATGGTCTCCAGCATCGTTTCCTCACTGGGACAATGCTCTAATAATGATGATCATCACACTTTTATTTACTTACAACTCGATACTAGAACAAAAATATGACTCTATATGAATGCCTCTGGCAGTGTACCAGGATGTGCAATGATGCTAGCGTAACATGTATAAAAATGATGAACGGTTGCTGAGCCACATATACTATGTTAGCTATCTGATCAAGCAAAGCAATATGACAATGACAATGTGTGCCATAAAAACGGAACGGTGGAAGTTGCATGGCAATATATCTCGGAATGGCTATGGAAATGCCATGATAGGTAGGTATGGTGGCTGTTTTGAGGAAGATATAAAGAGGCTTATGTGTGGTAGAGCGTATCATATCACGGGGTTTGCATGCACCGGCGAAGTTTGCACCAACTCTCGATGTGAGAAAGGGCAATGCACGGTACCGAAGAGGCTAGCAAATTACGGAAGGGTGAGAGTGCGTATAATTCATGGACTCACATTAGTCATAAAGAACTCCCATACTTATTGCGAAAGTTTATTAGCCCTCGAAGCAAAGTACTACTATGCATGCCCCTAGGGGGGAGGTTGGTAGGAGTTAACCATCGCGTGCCCCATACCGCCACACAAAGGAAGACAATCAAGAATAAATCATGCTCCAACTTCTTAGCATAACGACAGACCATACGTGCATGCTTCGGGAATCACAAAACTTAACACCAATATTCTTACTAAACCACAATTATCTACTAGCACCTCCAACATATTACCATTTTAATATCACAAAACTATTGCAAGGAATCAAACTTATCATATTCAGTGATCTACATGAAAGTTTTTATTATATCCCTCTTGAATACCTATCATATCAGGACCAAATTCATAACCCGTGCATATTACCATTGCTATTCATTAGACTCTCAAAAACATATAAGTGAGGCATGAGAGTGCAACTATTTATTTAAAATATAACCACCGCCGTGTTCTAAAAGATATAAGTGAAGCACTAGAGCAATTGCCTAATTCAAAAGATATAAGTGAAGCACATAGAGTATTCTAATAAATCACGAATAGTGTGTGTCACTCTCAAAAAGGTGTGTTCAGCAAAGAAGATTGTGACAAACTAAAAAGCAAACAAACTATATCACAAGACGCTCCAAGTAAAACACATATCATGTGATGAATAAAAATATAGCTCCAAGTGAGTTACCGATAGATTGTAGACGAAAGAGGGGATGCCTTCCGGGGCATCCCCAAGCTTAGACGCTTGAGTCTTCCTTGAATATTACCTTGGGGTTCCTTGGGCATCCCCAAGCTTAGGATCTTGCTGCTCCTTATTCCTTTATCCATCGTAGTCTCACCCAAAACTTGAAAACTTCAGCACACAAAACTCAACAGAAACCTCGTGAGATCCGTTAGTATAACAAACAAATCTTAAACTTTAGGTACTGTTGTAAATTGATTCATATTTAATATTGGCATAATTCTACTGTACTCCAATTTCTCCATGACTCATACCCCCCGATACGATCCATAGATTCATCAAAATAAGCAAACTATGCAACAAAAAACAGAATCTGTCTAAAACAGAAAAGTCTGTAAAGATCTATTTAAAATCCATACTTATGTAACTCCAAAAATTATGAAAAATGAGAACATCATAAAAAATTCATATACTAATACTGTGTAAAAATTTCAGATTTTTCTGACACTCCAGTACAGAACGAAAATTCCAGCACTAGACGCAAAACTTTCTGTTTTCCAAACAGCATCAATTATACTATCACCAACATCATCCCAAAGGCATTACTTGGCACAAACACTAATTAAAACATAAAAATACAATCATAACAGAGGCTATAATTGTGTAAACACTCAAGAACAGAAAGTAAAAGCACAAAATTATTTTATTCATTGGGTTGCCTCCCAACAAGCGCTATTGTTTTATGCCCCTAGCTAGGCATAATGCATAGTTTCAAGTGTTATCATCCTTCATGTTAATTCGATAAGTAGCCCTCACAATAGATTCATAAGGTGCTTTAATTATCTTTCTAGGGAAGTGTTCCATCCCTTTCTTTAATGGAAATTGAATTCTTATATTACCTTCTTTCATATCAATAATAGCACCTATTGTTCGTAAAAAAAGCCTACCAAGTATTATGGGGCAAGAAGGATTGCATTCAATATCAAGAAAAATAAAGTCCACGGGCACATAATTTCTATTTGCAAGAATAATCACATCATTTATTCTACCCTATGGCTTTTTAATAGTGGAATCCGCAAGATGCAAATTAAGGGAACAAGGATCCATGTCGGTGAGACCTAGCACATCACACAAAGACTTTGGTATAGTGGAAACGCTAGTGCTAAGATCACAAAGGGCATTACATTCATAATCTTTAATTTTGACTTTAATAGTAGGTTCCCATTCATCTTGTATTTTTCTAGGAATTGATACTTCCAACTCAAGTTTTTCTTCATGCGCTTTCATCATGGCTTCTACAATATGTTTAGTGATAGCTTTATTTTGTTCATATGCATTTGGTGAATTAATCATAGATTGCAACAAGGAAATACACTCAATTAAAGAACAACTATCATAATTAAAGTCCTTGTAATCCAAAGTAGTGGGTGCATTACTATTTAAAGTTTTGACTTCTCCAAACCCACTTTTTTCATTTTTTTTCATTAAGATTATCATCCACCAAGCAATTGGGACTCCTTCTATCTAAAGTTGACTCTTCTTCAGTCCCTTTTTCATCAAGTTTTATTTTACTAAATAATGATTCAATAGGAGTGACACCAATCATTTTAATATCTTCATCATTACTACGATAGAAACCGGGTGGAATCGCTTTTTCTTGAAATTCTCGCTTAGCTCTCAACCTAGCAGTCCTTTCTTTATTTTCATTAATGGAGACATAGA
Organism: Elymus sibiricus; assembly: GCA_039707655.1. Taxonomy (NCBI): domain Eukaryota; kingdom Viridiplantae; phylum Streptophyta; class Magnoliopsida; order Poales; family Poaceae; genus Elymus; species Elymus sibiricus. Next base: position 2,226,837 of record CM077672.1, read on the forward strand.
GAGCTTTAATAGACTCATTTATATCATGCTTGGGTGGCAAAATTTTAGTTTTGAGATTTTCCACATCATGAGCAATTATATCCATGTTCCTAGCCAATTCATTAACTCTATTCATTTTTTCTTCTATCATAGCATTGAAATTCTTTTGCGAATTAATAAATTCTTTAATATTGCTTTCAAGATCAGTAGGTATCCTGTTATTATTATTATTATAAGAATTACCATAAGGACTACCATAATTATTAGAGGAATTTCCAGGAAACGGTCTAGGATTGAAATTACCCCTATAAGCATTGTTGTTGAAATTATTTCTAGAGACAAAATTCATATCAATAGCATCATTATTTTGCTCAATCAAGGTAGACAATGGCACATCATTAGGATCAATATGAGCATTTTTACTAGCAACCAATTTCAATAAAGCATCCATCTTATCACTCAAAGTATTAATTTCTTCAAGAAAATTTACCTTCTTACCAGTTGGAGTACGTTCAGTGTGCCATTGAGAATAATTTGTCATGATATTATCAAGAAGTTTTGTAGCTTCTTGCTACTTGTAGTCTGCGTTGGTATTTCCCCGAAGAGGAGAGGATGATGCAGTACAGTAAAGATAAGTATTTCCCTCAGTTAAGAACCAAGGTTATCAATCCAGTAGGAGAACCAAGCAAAATTCCGTTAAGCGCACCTGCACACACAAGAGCAAACACTTACACCCAACGCAAATAAGACGGTTGTCAATCCTCTTAGCGGTTATTTGCAAGGATTAAATCTTATAGAGATAAATAGATAAACTAAAATACTAATTAAAATAAAAGTAAATAAATTGCAGCAAGGTATTGTTAGATTTTTTTATATATGATAAAGTAGACCCGGGGGCCATAGTTTTCACTAGAGGTTTCTCTCTCGAACACATAGCATACGGTGGGTAAACAAATTACTGTTGGGCAATTGATAGAAAAACAAATAATTATGACAGATTCATGGCAATGATCATGTATATAGGCATCACGTCTGAGACAAGTAGAACGACTCCTGCCTGCATCTACTACTATTACTCCACCCATTGACCGCTATCCAGCATGCATCTAGGGTATTAAGTATGAAACAGAGTAACGCCTTAAGCAAGATGACATGATGTAGACAAAGTAAACTCAAGCAATATGATTAACCCATATATTTTTATCCTTAATGGCAACAATACAAATACGTGTGATGTCCCCTTCTGTCACTGGGATTGAGCACCGCAAGATTGATCCCATCACAAAGCACCTCTCCCATTCCAAGACAAGTCAATCTTGTAGGCCAAACCAAATCGATAGATCGGAGAGAAATACAAAGATATAATAATCATGCATAAAAGAGTTCAGAGAAGACTCAAATATTTCTCATGAATAATCAGATCATAAACTCACAATTCATCGGATACCAATAAACACACCGCAAGAGAAGATTACATCGGATAGAACTCCAAGAACATCGAGGAGAACATGGTATTGAAGATCAAAGAGAGAGACGAAGCCATCTAGCTACTAGATTTGGACCCGTAGGTCTATGGTAAACTACTCACACATCATCGGAAGGGCAGCAAGGTTGATGAAGAAGCCCTCCGTGATCGATTCCCCTCCGGCAGAGTACCGGAAAAGGCATCCAGATGGGATCGCGGAAGAACAGAGGCTTGCGGCGGCAAAAAGGTTTTCTCATCTGTCTCCCTGTTGGTTTTGGAATATTTGGGAATTTATAGCGCTGGAATTTGGTCAAGAGGTGCCACGAGGGGCCCACAAGCCTGGGGGCGCGCCCTCCAGGCTTGCCGCCTCCTCGTGGCTCTTCTGGTCTTCTCCCGAAGCTTCGTGGGTCTCTTCTGGTCCAGAAAAAATTAATCCAAAGTTTTTTTCTCGTCTGGACACTTTTTGATAATGATTTTCTGAAAAGGCAAAAACAAGCAGAAAACAACAACTGGCACTGGGCACTGGGTTAATAGGTTAGTCCCAAAAAATGATATATAATGGCATATAATTGCATATAAAACATCCAAGATTGATACTATAATAGCATGGAACAATCAAAAATTATAGATACATTGGAGACCTATCAAGCATCCCCAAGCTTAATTCCTGCTCGTCCTCGAGTAGGTAAATGATAAAAATAGAAATTTTGATGTGGAATGCTACCTATCATGTTTCATCCTGTAATCTCTCTCTTACAGTATGAATAATAAGATCCAAATGATTCAAAGCAATGGTTTATAATTTGATATAAGGACATCAATACTTAGGCATACTAATAAACAATCATGTCTTTCAAAATAAAAATGCTAAAGAACGTTATCCCTACAAAATCATATAATCCTATCATGCTCCATCTTCTTAACACAAAATATTTATCATGAACAGCCCCGGTTTTAGCCAAGCAATTGGTTCATACTTTTTAACGCGCTTCAGCTTTTTCAACCCCCACGCAATACATGAGCGCAAGCCATGGATATAGCACTATGGGTGGAATAGAGTGTGGTGGTAGAGATCAATAAGGGGAAGTCAAAAATAAGAAGATAGTCTCACATCAACGAGGCTAATCAACGGGCTATGGAGATGCCCATCAACTGATGTCAATGCGAGGAGTAGGGATTGCCATGCAACGGATGCATTAAGAGCTATAAGTGTATGAACGCTCAACATGAAAACTAAGTGGGTGTGCATCCAACTTGCTTGCTCATGAAGACCTCGGGCATTTGCGGAAGCCCAACATTGGAATATACAAGCCAAGTTCTATAATGAAACATTCCCACTAGTATATGAAAGTGACAAAATAGGAGACTCTCTATATGAAAAATATGGTGCTACTCTGAAGCACACGTGTGGAAAAAGGATAGTAACATTGCCCCTTCTCTCTTTTTCTCTCATTTATTTATTTTTTTCTCTCTTTTTTTTCTTTTTTTTTCATGGCTCTTTTTGGCCTGTTTTTTCTGTTTCTTTTTTTTTTCATTTTCGTCCGGAGTCTCATCCCGACTTGTGGGGGAATCATGGTCTCCATCATCCTTTCCTCACTGGGACAATGCTCTAATAATGATGATCATCACACTTTTATTTACTTACAACTCAATATTACAACTCGATACTAGAACAAAAATATGACTCTATATGTATGCCTCTGGCAGTGTACCAGGATGTGCAATGATGCTAGCGTAACATGTATAAAAAAATTATGAATGGTGGCTGAGCCACAAATACTATGTCAGCTATATGATCATGCAAAGCAATATGACAATGATGATGTGTGTCATAAAAATGGAACGGTGGAAGTTGCATGGCAATATATCTCGGAATGGCTATGGAAATGCCATGATAGGTAGGTATGGTGGCTGTTTTCAGGAAGATATAAAGAGGCTTATGTGTGATAGAGCGTATCACATCACGGGGTTTGGATGCAACGGCGAAGTTTGCACCAACTCTCGATGTGAGAAAGGGCAATGCATGGTACCGAAGAGGCTAGCAAATTGTGGAAGGGTGAGAGTGCGTATAATCCATGGACTCACATTAGTCATAAAGAACTCATATACTTATTGCGAAAGTTTATTAGCTCTCGAAGCAAAGTACTACTACGCATGCCCCTAGGGGGAGGTTGGTAGGAGTTAACCATCGCGTGCCCCCGACCGCCACACAAAGGAAGACATTCAATAATAAATCATGCTCCAACTTCATAGCATAACGACAGATCATACTTGCATGCTTCGGGAATCACAAACCTTAACACCAATATTCTTACTAAACCACAACTATCTACTAATAACTCCTACATATTACCATCTTAATATCACAAAACTATTGCAAGGAGTCAAACTTATCATATTCAGTGATCTACATGAAAGTTTTTATTATATCCCTCTTGAATACCTATCATATCAGGACCAAATTCATAACACGTGCATATTACCATTGCTATTCATTAGACTCTCAAAAAGATATAAGTGAAGCATGAGAGTGCAACTATTTCTTTAAAATATAACCACCGCCGTGCTCTAAAATATATAAGTGAAGCACTAGAGCAGCTGCCTAGCTCAAAAGATATAAGTGAAGCACATAGAGTATTCTAATAAATCACGAATAATGTGTGTCCCTCTCAAAAAGGTGTGTTCAGCAAAGATGATTGTGACAAACTAAAAAGCAAACTAAAGCACACAAACTATATCACAAGACGCTCCAAGTAAAACACATATCATGTGATGAATAAAAATATAGCTCCAAGTGAGTTACCGATAGATTGTAGACGAAAGGGGGGATGCCTTCCGGGGCATCCCCAAGCTTAGACGCTTGAGTCTTCCTTGAATATTACCTTGGGGTGCCTTGGGTATCCACAAGCTTAGGCTCTTGTCGCTCCTTATTCCTTTATCCATCGTAGTCTCACCCAAAATTTGAAAACTTCAGCACACAAAACTCAACAGAAACCTCGTGAGATCCGTTAGTATAACAAACAAATATTAAACTTTAGGTACTGTTGTAAATTGATTCATATTTAATATTGGCATAATTATACTGTACTCCAACTTCTCCATGACTCATACCCCCCGATACGATCCATAGATTCATCAAAATAAGCAAACTATGCAACAAAAACAGAATCTGTCTAAAACAGAACAGTATGTAAAGATATGAATTAACGTGATACTTATGTAACTCAAAAAATTCTGAAAAATTAGGACAACGTGGGAAATTCACATATAAATATTGTGTAAAAAATTCAGAAGGTTCTGACACTCCAGAGAAAAACCAAAATTCTAGCACTGGACGCAAAAGTTTCTGTTTTCAAACAGCATCAATTATACTATCATCAACATCATCCCAAAGGCATTACTTGGCACAAACATTAATTAAAACATAAAAACACAATCATAACAGAGGCTATAATTGTGTAAACACTGAAGAACAGAATAAAAATTTATTGGGTTGTCTCCCAACAAGCTCTTTCTTTATAGCCATTAAGATAGGCTTGAGATTTCAATGATGCTCACATGAAAGATAGTAATTTAAACACGAAGAGAGCATCATGAAACATGTGAAAAACACATTTAAGTCTAACATACTTCCTATGCATAGGCATTTTATAAGCAAACAAATTATCAAGAGAAGCAATATCTAGCATATGACGAGAGGTAATTTAGTAACATAAAGATTTCTACAACCATATTTTCCACTCTCATAATAATTACATGTAGGATCATAATCAAACTCAACAATATAGCTATCATAAACAATAATCTCTCTATTATCCACATGCATAAAAAATTTATAATCTTCCAAGATAGTGGGATTAACATCAACTAAAGTCATGACCTCTCCAAACCCACTTTTGTCAAAAATTTCATAAGATTGATAATTCTCCAAAGTAGTGGTATCATTATTAACTAAAGTTGACGCTCTTCCAATCCCACTTTTAATAGTATTGCAAACATTATTATCAATAACATATTCATCATGAGGCTTAAATAAATTTTCATGATCATAAGAAGCACTATCACCCCAATCATGATCATTGCAATAAGTAGTGGACATAACAAAATTATCATCCCCAAGATTGTAGTTTTGCATATTATTAGCACAATTCACATTAATAGAATTTATAGTAACATCATTGCAATCATGCTTTTCAATCAAGGAGCTATCATGAATCACTTTATAGATTTCTTCTTCTAACACTTCATCACAATTTTCAGATTCATGATTTTCAAGCAAAAATTCATAGAGAAAATCTAGAGAACTCAAATCACTAGCAATTGGTTCATTATAATTGGATCTTTTGAAAAGATTAGCAAGTGGATGAGGATCCATAGTGATCTTAAATTTTTGTTTTACTTTTTGTTCTTGTGTGTTCACATGGCAATAAAAGAAAGCAAGCAAATACAATATTTTTGTGTTTTTGTAAAATTGTTTTAGAAGTGGGGGAGATGAAAACGAGAGGCAAATGCAAATAAAAAGGCAAATACAATAAATGCAATTGGATGATAATTTGTGCGAAGGTACTTGGTAATTTTGATGATGTCTCCCCGGCAACAGCGCCAGAAATTCTTCCTGCTACTTGTAGTCTGCGTTGGTATTTCCCCGAAGAGGAGAGGATGATGCAGTACAGTAGAGATAAGTATTTCCCTCAATTAAGAACCAAGGTTATCAATCCAGTAGGAGAACCAAGCAAAATTCCGTTAAGCGCACCTGCACACACAAGAGCAAACACTTGCACCCAACGCAAATAAGACGGTTGTATAAACTAAAATACTAATTAAAATAAAAGTAAATAAATTGCAGCAAGGTATTTTTAGGTTTTTTATATATGATAAAGTAGACCCAGGGGCCATAGTTTTCACTCGAGGCTTCTCTCTCGAACACGTAGCATACGGTGGGTAAACAAATTACTGTTGGGCAATTGATAGAAAAGTAAATAATTATGACGGATTCATGGCAATGATCATGTATATAGGCATCACTTCCGAGACAAGTAGACCGACTCCTGCCCGCATCAACTACTATTACTCCACCCATCGACCGCTATCCAGCATGCATCTAGGGTATTAAGTATGAAACAGAGTAACGCCTTAAGGAAGATGACATGATGTAGACAAAGTAAACTCAAGCAATATGATTAAACCCCATCTTTTTATCCTTAATGGCGACAATACAAATACGTGTCATGTCCTCTTCTGTCACTGGGATTGAGCACCACAAGATTGAACCCTTCACAAAGCACCTCTCCCATTGCAAGACAAATCAATCTAGTAGGCCAAACCAAATCGATAGATCGGAGAGAAATACAAAGCTATAATAATCATGCATAAAAGAGTTCAGAGAAGACTCAAATATTTCTCATGAATAATCTGATCATAAACTCACAATTCATCGGATCCCAACAAACACACCGCAAAAGAAGATTACATCGGATAGAACTCCAAGAACATCGAGGAGAACATGGTACTGAAGATCAAAGAGAGAGAAGAAGCCATCTAGCTACCAGCTATGGACCCGTAGGTCTGTGGAAAACTACTCACACATCATCAGAAGGGCAGCAAGGTTGATGAAGAAGCCCTCCGTGATCAATTCCCCCTCCGGCAGAGTACCAGAAAAGGCCTCCAGATGGGATCGCGGAAGAACAGAGGCTTGCTGCGGCGGAAAGGTTTTCTCATCTCCTCGTGGCTCTTCTGGTCTTCTCCCGAAGCTTCGTGGGTCTCTTCTGGTCTAGAAAAAATCAATCCAAAGTTTTTTTTTCTCGTTTGGACACTTTTTGATAATGATTTTCTGAAAAGGCAAAAACAAGCAGAAAACAGCAACTGGCACTAGGCACTGGGTTAATAGGTTAGTCCCAAAAATGATATATAATGGCATATAATTGCATATAAAACATCCAAGATTGATACTATAATAGCATGGAACAATCAAAAATTATAGATACGTTGGAGACGTATCACTTCTCCCAATGTAATTTCCATAAAAGTACCACCTACGGCAGAGTCTAGCAAATTTCTAGAGAAAAAGTTTAGTCCCGCATAAAATTTTTGTATGATCATCCATAAATTTAAGCCATGAGTTGGGCAATTTCTTATCATTAATTTCATCCTCTCCCAAGATTGTGCAACATGTTCATGCTCAAGTTGCTTAAAATTCATAATTTGATTTCTTAAAGAAATAATCTTAGCGGGAGGAAAATACTTGGTAATAAAATCATCCTTACACTTATCCCAAGAATCAATAATATTTCTAGGCAAGGATGAAAACCAAGTTTTAGCACGGTCTCGTAGTGAGAACGGAAATAATTTTAATTTGACAATATCATTATACACATCTTTTTTCTTTTGCATATCGCAAAGCTCAACGAAAGTATTTAGATGGGATGCAACATTTTCATTTGGACTACCAGAAAATTGTTCTTTCATAACAAGATTAAGCAAAGCAGCATTAATGTCGCATGACTCCGCACTAGTGGCGGGAGGAGCAATAGGAGTACTAATAAAATCATTATTATTAGTATTGGAAAAGTCACACAATTTTGTATTTTTTGAGACATCGCGACAAAGCAAGCAAACTAGCAAACAAGCCAATAAAAATATTTTTGTGTTTTTGTAAAAAAAAATTAGAAGTGGGGGAGATGAAAACGAGAGGCAAATGCAAATAAAAGGTAAATAAAATAAGTTCAAGTGGATGATAGTTTGTGCGAAGGTACTTGGTAATTTTGATGATGTCTCCCCGGCAACGGCGCCAGAAATTCTTTCTGCTACTTGTAGACTACGTTGGTATTTCCCGAAGAGGAGAGGATGATGCAGTATAGTAGAGATAAGCATTTCCCTCAGTTAAGAACCAAGGTTATCAATCCAGTAGGAGAATCAAGCAAAATTCCGTTAAGCGCACCTGCACACACAAGAGCAAACACTTGCACCGAACGCAAATAAGAGGGTGGTCAACCCTCTTAGCGGTTATTTGCAAGGATTAAATCTTATAGAGATAAATAGATAAACTAAAATACTAATTAAAATAAAAGTAAATAAATTGCAGCAAGGTAGTTTTAGGTTTTTTATATATGATAAAGTAGACCCGGGGGCCATAGTTTTCACTAGAGGCTTCTCTCTCGAACACATAGCATACGGTGGGTAGACAAATTACTGTTGGGCAATTGATAGAAAAGCAAATAATTATGACGGATTCATGACAATGATCCTGTATATAGGCATCACGTCTGAGACAAGTAGACCGACTCCTGCCTGCATTTACTACTATTACTCCACCCATTGACCGCTATCCAGCATGCATCTAGGGTATTAAGTATGAAACAAAGTAACGCCTTAAGCAAGATGACATGAGGTAGACAAAGTAAACTCAAGCAATATGATTAAACCCCATCTTTTTATCCTTAATGGCAACAATACAAATACGTGTCATGTCCCCTTCTGTCACTGGGATTGAGCACCGCAAGATTGAACCCATCACAAAGCACCTCTCCCATTGCAAGACAAATCAATCTAGTAGGCCAAACCAAATCGATAGATCGGAGAGAAATACAAAGCTATAATAATCATGCATAAAAGAGTTCAGAGAAGACTCAAATATTTCTCATGAATAATCTGATCATAAACTCACAATTCATCGGATCGCAACAAACACACCGCAAAAGAAGATTACATCGGATATAACTCCAAGAACATCGAGGAGAACAAGGTATTGAAGATCAAAGAGAGAGAAGAAGCCATCTAGCTACTAGCTATGGACCCGTAGGTCTGTGGTAAACTACTCACACATCATCGGAAGGGCGGCAAGGTTGATGAAGAAGCCCTCCGTGATCGATTCCCCCTCCGGGAGAGTACCGGAAAAGTCCTCCAGATGGGATCGCGGAAGAACAGAGGCTTGCGGCGGCGCAAAGGTTTTCTCTTCTGTCTTTCTGGTATATTGGGAACATTTGGGAATTTATAGCGCTGGAAATAGGTCAGGAGGGGCAATGAGGGGTCCACAATCCTGGGGGCCGTGCCCTCCAGGCTTGCCGCCTCCTCGTGGCTCTTCTGGTCTTCTCCCGAACCTTCGTGGGTCTCTTCTGGTCCAGAAAAAATTAATCCAAAGTTTTTTTCTCGTTTGGACACTTTTTGATAATGATTTTCTGAAAAGGCAAAAACAAGCAGAAAACAGCAACTGGCACTAGGCACTGGGTTAATAGGTTAGTCCCAAAAAATGATATATAATGGCATATAATTGCATATAAAATATCCAAGATTGATACTATAATAGCATGGAACAATAAAAAATTATAGATACGTTGGAGACCTATCAGGCATCCCCAAGCTTAATTCCTGCTCGTCCTTGAGTAGGTAAATGATAAAAACAGAATTTTTGATGTGGAATGCTACCTATCATGTTTCATCATGTAATGTCTCTCTTACGGTATGAATAATAAGATCCAAATGATTCAAAGCAATGGTTTATAATTTGATATAAAGACATCAATACTCAGGCATACTAATAAACAATCATGTCTTTCAAAATAAAAATGCTAAAGAACGTTATCCCTACAAAATCATATAATCCTATCATGCTCCATCTTCTTAACACAAAATATTTATCATGAACAACCCTGGTTTTAGCCAAGAAATTGGTTCATACTTTTTAACGCGCTTCAGCTTTTTCAACCCCCATGCAATACATGAGCGCAAGCCATGGATATAGCACTATGGGTGGAATACAGTATGGTGGTAGAGATCAATAAGGGGAAGTCAAAAATAAGAAGATAGTCTCACATCGATGAGGCTAATCAACGGGTTATGGAGATGCCCATCAATTGATGTCAATGCGAGGAGTAGGGATTGCCATGCAACGGATGCACTAAGAGCTATATATGTGTATGAAAGCTCAACATGAAAACTAAGTGGGTGTGCATCCAACTTGTTTTCTCATGAAAACCTCGGGCATTTGAGGAAGCCCATCATCAGAATATAAAAGCCACGTTCTATAATGGAATCACATTAGTCATAAAGAACTCACATACATATTGCGAAAGTTTATTAGCCCTCGAAGCAAAGTACTACTACGCATGCCCCTAGGGGGGGGTGATAGGAGTTAACCATCGCGCGCTCCCGACCGCTGGCACTTCCTCCAGACACGTCTGCGGCGCTCGGGGACGCCTATGGCCGCGGATCGACGACGGACACGGCGGCGGCAGCGGCGGGTGAGAGAGAGGGCGAGCGCGCGAGCACTGTGGAGAGGGAGAGGGAGAAAGGAGAGGCGCGGCGACCAGGGGGAATGAAGGAGGCAGCCCTTATCCCCTCATCTCAACCACTCCGGCTCGGTGGCGAGCGGTGGACGGCCGCCGGACGCGCCGGACGCGGGGACGGCGACACGAAGGGCGGGAACAGGTGGGAGCAGGTGAGTTGGGCTGGGCCGGTTCGGCCCAGTGACAGGTAAGGTCTCGCCCGTTTTCTTTTATTTCGGTTTTCTCTTTTATTTAATAAACAGAGAGGGGAAAAATAAATATTTGGGCAACCAAATCATTTTAGAAAAATGTGTGACTTGGCCCATTAAATACTTTGCATTTTTAGGCACTGCCACAATTATTTTGGAGCCCAGGGGAATTCATTTGTATTTTTCATAAATGAATTTGCAATTTAAATTGCTGGTATGGCACTGTTATAAATGCTAATGCTCATCTTAGCAGCTTGGTGATGTTGTTTTCCTGAACCACAATTTGTTTTGGATTATTTGCTAAATGATGAACATTTTTCCAGCAACTTTTGAGCAGCTTCAAAATTTACTTGTGATTTGAAGTTGAATTCAATGGCAGAATTTGAAATGAGATATTAACCCACATTGATTATCATTGCAAATCTCAGATGTCTTGGCATTAATATAGTGGATCACTGTAGCTCATTACATAGGGGTGTTACAATTCTCCTCCTCTAAAAGAAATTCTCGTCCCGAGAATTCAGGAGGTAGAAGGAAACAGGTCGGGGTATTCCTCCCGAAGACGATCGTCGCATTCCCAAGTGGCTTCATCTTCAGTATGATTCGACCACTGCACTTTCAGGAACTTGGTAGTCTTCTGGCGGGTCCGTCGTTCAGCTTGATCAAGAATGCGGATCGGGTGCTCTTTATAAGATAGATCATCTTGCAATTCTAGCATTTCATGATCCACTGCTCGGTGCGGAGATTCCTTGAAGCAACGGCAAAGTTGCGACACATGGAAGAAATCGTGGATGTGAGAGAATTGCGGCGGCAACTCTAATTTATAGGCCACATGTCCACGTCTGGCGAGAATGCGAAAGGGGCCAATGTAGCGAGGAGCTAACTTGCCCTTGATTCCGAAACGGTGAGTGCCCTTCATCGGAGTGACACGCAGATAAGCTTGATCACCAGGTTGATAGGTCAATCCCCATCGTTTGCGATCATAGTTGCTCTTCTGGCGGTCCTAAGCAGCTTTGAGATTTTCTCGCACAATTCGGACTTGCTCTTCGGCGTGTTGGATAATATCCGGACCAATGAGCGGTCGTTCCCCAATTTCTGACCAATTCAGAGGGGTTCGACACTTACGTCCATATAGGACTTCGAAGGGGGCCATTTTCAAGCTGGCTTGATAGCTGTTGTTGTAAGAGAATTCGGCATACGGGAGAGATTCTTCCCACTTCTTGCCAAATGAAATAACACAAGCATGCAGCATATCTTCAAGCACTTGATTCACTCTTTCGACTTGGCCTTGGGACTGGGGGTGATAAGCTGTACTCCAAGTAATATGAGTTCCCATAGCTTGTTGGAAACTATTCCAGAAGTGAGAGGTGAAGAGGCTGCCACAGTCTGAACTGATCTCCTTCGAAATACCGTGGAGTGATACAATCCTGGAGATATATAACTCTGCTAACTGACTAGCAGTGATCGTCTCCTTGACTGGCAGAAAGTGTGCAACTTTGGAGAGTTGGTCAATGACGACAAGAATTGCATCATGACCCTTTTGTGATCTGGGAAGACCAGTAATAAGGTCCATTTGCACTTTGTCCCATTTCCACAAAGGAATAGGAAGCGGTTGCAGAATTCCAGCAGGCTTCTGATGTTCTGCTTTCACGCGACGACAAACGTCACATTCAGCAACATATCGGGCAATATCCTGCTTCATTCTAGACCACCAGTACCTTTGTCGGAGATCAGAATACATCTTGGTACTACCCCGATGAATAGACAGTGGTGTATCATGTGCCTCCTTCATGACCTTGTCGGTCATTAATTCGAACCGAGGTACCACGATGCGGTCTTTGAAATACAAAGTTCCATCTTCAGCAAGCGACAAATCCCTGTACTTTTCAAGGTGAAGATCCCTTTTCATCAGATCAACTTTAGCATCTTTAGCTTGTGCATGCTTAACAGCATTCAGAAGATCTGGCTGTATAACAAGGGTATTAAGAGAACCCTATGGAACAATGCAGAGGTTCAGCTGGCGCATATCTTCATACAGACGAGGTTGAGCTCGCTGAACCGTGAGGTTGTTACAATAGGACTTGCGGCTCAAGGCATCTGCCATCACATTAGCCTTGCCAGGGGTATATGAAATACCACAGTCATAGTCCGTAATCGTTTCCAACCATCGCTGTTGGCGGAGATTGAGATCCGGCTGAGTAAACAAATACTTCAGACTTTGGTAATCAGTATAAATCTCACACCTGTTACCAAGGAGGTAATGTCACCACAGCTTCAATGCATAAATCACTGCAGCAAGTTCAAGATCATGCACTGGATAATTCTCTTCGTGAGGACGCAACTGTCGCGAGGCATAAGCAATTACTCTGCGCTCTTGCATCAGGACACAGCCTAATCCTTGACGAGAGGCGTCACAATAAATCACGAAATCCTTGCGAGAATGCGGAGGAGCAAGCACTGGAGCAGAGGTAAGCTTGTCCTTAAGGGTCTGGAAACTTTCCTGACATTTATCTGTCCACTCAAACTTTACGCCCTTGTGAAGCAGATTAGTCAGGGGTTTGGCAATTTTTGAGAAGTTCTCGACAAAGCGACGTCAATAACTTGCGAGTCCGAGAAAACTTCTGACTTGCTTGACATTCTTCGGAGGAGTCCAGTCAAGAATAGCCTGAACTCGTTCTGGGTTGACAGCAATACGTGGGTAGGTAGGCAAAGAGGTTGTTGATGATAACACAGATCAGCGAGGGGCAAGGATGGCATTGCTCACCATGAATTCAATTAACATCTCGGAAGAAGTCAAAATGTTGACGCTGACCACGACACATTTTGCCGAGAGGTTCCAAAAGTGTCAAATGACAGTGTGAGAAACATATGATAACTTGGAAAGGAAAGGTTAAACAAACCAATGGAAAGGAAAAATGATTATCAAATTAATCAGTCCAAAGGAATGAATTAGTTGTAGACAATCCAGCTCTTCGGGTGAACGTGAATATGAGAACCTAGTGTCAGAGTTAGCAAAATCATTTAACCCGAAAAGAAGAGAGATCAGAGTCCCAGAGTATAGGTGAGGAGTAAAAGATCCTAATGCCACCCATTGGCGACGTGGGCCCGTAAGCCACACAGCCATGTTAGTAAAAATCGTTTTGCAAATTCGAGACTCAACTTCGGCCAAGGAGTTGGAAAGGGGGGTTCCTACAGGCAGTCGGCTCTGATACCAACTTGTGACGCCCCCGACTTATTCATGCACTAATCATACACGCAAATGCACACGATCAAGCCTAAGGACTCACTTGAAGATATCACAACACAACTCTAAACACAAATAAAATAATACAAGCTTTATATTACAAGCCAGGGGCCTCGAGGGCTTGAATACATAAGCTCGATGTCATACAAGCATCAGCAGAAGCATCAGGTATCTGAGTACAGACACAAAGTTAAACAGATAGGCCTTCAAGAAGGCGGGGCAAAATAAAACACGGATCGAAAGGCGCAGGCCTCCTGCCTGGGTGCCTCCTAACTACTCCTGGTCGTCGGAGGGCTCCTCGTAGTAGTAGTATCCAGAGGGGTAGCAGTGGTAGTAGTCGTCGTCGGCTGCTGGTGCAGCTGGCTCCTGGGCTCCATCGTCTAGACTCATCAATCGGGTATGGGGAAAAAGGGGAAGCAAAGCAACCGTGAGTACTCATCCAAAGTACTCAGCAAGACTGACATCAGATCTATTCTAAATATGCAACATTATCAAAGGAAGGCTGTATATGTGGACTAATTTGCAGAAATGCCAGAATAGAAGGGAAAAGCCTAGCCTATCGAAGACTAGCATCTTCAGGGTCTTGCAGCATTAGAAGAGTGCAGATTAGTACATAAATATAGTAGTAGCAACAAGTATCAACATCGCCCAGAGATCCTTCCTCGACTCCCTGCGAGAAAGCGATCCCGGAGCCAATATATTTAACCCATTTCTAGTTGTAGAAGATCGGGATATTCTCTGAGCGTCCTGTTACCATGGACACGGCTATTCGAATAGATATACTTCCCTGCAGGGGTGCACCAACTTACCCAACACGCTCGATGACTCTGGCCGGACACACTTGCTCAGTCGATGCCCGGCCTCGGACTATCGACACGTCGTAGCCCTACCTAGGCTCAACAGAGAGGCCAGCACGCCGGTCTACATCCTAAGCACTCAGGGGTCTTGGGCCCATCGCCCTTTGCACTCCTGCGCGTTGCGTACGCGGCCGGTGAGCAGTCCTAGCCCCCTTAATACAAGCGCAGGCTTTACCAGACCAACCCGGCGCGCGCCGCTCAACTGCTGACGTCTGAAGAACTTCGGCTGACACTACGACGCCGAGTACCCATATTATTCCCACGTGCTGGTTAGCGCGAAAAGGCCAGAGGCCTACTCAGATTACATATCCTAACCCTTAGTGCATTAGGAGCGCGCGGTAACGAGCAGAGACTCACAATCCTGTGACCCCGTCGCCTCGTCTCTTGGACTTACGGCAAGGGCTAGGAATGCCCGGCCGTGCCACGTAATCACCACGGGTACCCTCTTGGTCAACCCGATATTACATCTCTCGCGGGTACCCCTCGGGGCCGACCCGTCTTATCAAAGACTGTCGGGAACTCAGGTCCACCTCAACCGGGGTGGTACCGCCTGTCCCTTCAGTCCTGTAATAACAATAACAGTAATGGCAACAAGTGAAGGTGAACATGTGTCCGTAACATCAAGAGGGTAATCCGAGGAATCACCCTCGTTGGATTCCCACTCGATGTATCCATCAAGGTGAACCAGGAGGAATCACCCTCGATGGTATTCACTATGGCGGGGTTACCGACAAAGCTGCATCGGAAGTGGGGAAGAGGAATCACCCTCGGTAACCCACAACCGACTAGCTGTACTACAGAGGCATCATCGGGAGTGAGATAAGAGGTATCACCCTCGGCACTCGATGTTAGCTCTGCAGAGTCGAGCAACTTAGGGGTGTGTGGTGATGTGCTGGTCTCAGCCCGATGATCACATCGATCGGGACACAGGTACTAAAGCGGGGCAACTACAGCAAGGAAGAGGGGCCACAGATGGTTCACTACCATCCAACCTATACTAAGCATTTTGGATAACAGGCAGGTATCAATAACAGTTACAAGGACAGGCTATGCATCAGAATAGGATTAATCAACAGCAGTAGCAAATTCTAATGCAAGCAGGAGGGAGAGAGAATAGGTGATATAGGCATGCATCAAGGGGGGTTGCTTGCCTGGAAGCTCTGCGGCAAAGGAGGGATCGTCAGTGGGGTCGTCATACTCCTGAGCTGCGTCGGTCTCGGGGGCTATCGGAATAGAAGAGGGGGAAAAACAATAAATAAAAGCAACAGAAGCAACACAGAGCATGACATGCTAAGATGCAGTGCAGGGTTGCCTAAATGCGTCTCTAAACCATTTTAGCTATTTTACGATTTAAGTTGGAATTATTAGCAGGTATGCATGCACTATTCATTTACCGGAAACAGGCAAAAAGTTGCAGGTTCACCTAGGTAGAGGGCCCCGACATGAAAACAGATGGCACGATCGGATTCGTGGGATTTTTCTGAGCAACTTTCATGTAGAAAGTTTTTCGATCCGAGCTACGGTTAATTTTCTATGAATTTTCAAAGTTTTAAACTATTTCTGGAATTATTTAAATTAACAGAATTGCCTAATTAGGAATATGATGTCAGGCTAGTGTCATGCTGTCAGCCTCAGAGGTTTAAAACAGATTTAATTTTAACTAATATGAGTTAATTAGTCAGTGGGCCCAGCCTGTCAGCGTCTGATCTAATTAGCAGAATTAACCTAATTAATTAATAACGGTAATTAACCACGCGGGCCCACACGTCAGCGGCTGTGGGTGAACAGTAACCGCACGTTGACCCGGTCAACGAAGTCAAACGCGCTGCGGGGCCCATCGGTCAGGGTCTCAGGATGGGGCCCACACGGCGACACGTCGGACGCCGGCGCCGGACAGCTCTGGCGAGCTCCAGACTCGGCCGAGAGCTCCGGCGAGCTCGGATTTGCTCCACAGAGCACCAAATCGCGCGATTCCTTTTGCGTTCGAATGGGCAGTTCATCCCGTGTCTGTCTGCGGTGTTGAAACGGGTGGAGGTGGTCGGAATGGTCGCCGGCGTCGAGCCGTGGCGGCGACGGCTTTCGGGCGGAATCGGGCTCGCGGCTACGGTGCGCTTCCACGCGCGTCTTTGGTCGCGTCCGAGCGAGTGCGAAGCGCCGCTTCCAACAGAGCTAGCGCGAGGCCACGGGGTGACCCGAAGTGGCCGGACGGCGAGGCACCGCGGCGGCCGGAGCTCGGCTTAGCGGTGAGGTAGCTAGGGGAAACGCGGCGGCTCGGGGAAGAAGGCAGAGGGAGGAGAGGCTCACCGAGCGGCTAAGAAAAGCCCGCGAGAGGTTTAGGAGCTGCAGCGTGCTCGCCGGAGTTGGAGGGGAACGGCGGCGGTCGGTGAAGAGGACGACGGGGATCCGGCACTGCAGGGCCTCCCGGCTCAAATGGATGGCGGAGGAGGGAGTAGCGGTCGCCGGCACTTCCTCCAGACACGGCTGCGGCGCTCGGGGGCGCCTATGGCCGCGGGTCGACGACGGACATGGCGGCGGCAGCGGCGGGTGAGAGAGAGGGCGAGCGCGCGAGCGCTGTGGAGAGGGAGAGGGAAAAAGGAGAGGCGCGGCGACCAGGGGGAATGGAGGAGGCGGCCCTTATCCCCTCCTCTCAACCACTCCGGCTCAGTGGCGAGCGGTGGACGGCCGCCGGACGCGCCGGACGCGGGGACGGCGACACGAAGGGCGGGAACAGGTGGGAGCAGGTGAGTTGGGCTGGGCCGGTTCGGCCCAGTGACAGGTAAGGTCTCGCCCATTTTCTTTTATTTCTGTTTTCTCTTTTATTTAATAAACAGAGAGGAGAAAAATAAATATTTGGGCAACCAAATCATTTTAGAAAAATGTGTGACTTGGCCCATTAAATACGTTGCATTTTTAGGCACTGCCACAATTATTTTGGAGCCCAGGGGAATTCATTTGTATTTTTCATAAATGAATTTGCAATTTAAATTGCTGGTATGGCACTGTTATAAATGCTAATGCTCATCTTAGCAGCTTGGTGATGTTGTTTTCCTGAACCACAATTTGTTTTGGATTATTTGCTAAATGATGAACATTTTTCCAGCAACTTTTGAGCAACTTCAAAATTTACTTGTGATTTGAAGTTGAATTCAATGGCAGAATTTGAAATGAGATATTAACCCACATTGATTATCATTGCAAATCTCAGATGACTTGGCATTAATATAGTGGATCACTGTAGCTCATTACATAGGGGTGTTACACACAGTTCACTTGCACATCTGTGGCAGGCGGCGTTTTGGACCCGCCACGGCAATATTTGGGCACTCACGCGCCAAACGTTTTCAAATATTTTCAGATAGGGGGTGGCGGGTTCTGGTAGGCGCTCGCCACATCTATATTTGGTCACGGTGCTGCCTCCCACGCTTATACTGGGGTGGCGGGCTACTCCGTGCGCCCGTCACTGGTACACACGACCTTACCTACCCCCCGCGTGGCAGTCCGATCTCATTCTAAACGCAAACTCTTTCTCCCTCCTCTCTCGCCGCCGCCAGCGTCGTGGCGTCGTCCGTCGCCACCGGCGAGGTCGCCGTCCGCCATCTCGAACGGCGTCGAGGAGCCAATCTTCCCCGTCGCCCGCGCCGTCCGTCCCTGCCTCCAAGTTCGGCCGCGTCGCTGTGCAACGCTACCTCGAACTACTTCCCCGTGACCGTTGCCCGTGCCTTCCTCCGCATCCAACGTCGTCCTCGTCTCCGTCGAACTCGCCGTCCGCCGACGCCTCCGCCATCGATCTCCGCCTCGTCCAGCGCGCCGTCCGACTCTGGCCCAGTAAGCACACCTCCGTGAAACTTGTCGTATGGGCTTCTTATGGATAGAAATATTCATACAACATTTTATTAGTGTAGTTAAAATGTACAACATATGAATAAAAATCTAGTACAACATTTTATTGGTGTAGCTAAAACTGTTGTATGATGTACCATTGAATCTTCATAAGTGAATGTCTTAAAATTGAATGCGTGTGCTAGACAAAATGTATTATATATGGATGAGCATATGGTACATTAGTTTTTTCATGATGCAGGTGTATTCATAGTGAGTGCCAATGTTTTTGCGAAGAGTGGATTAAGTTCCGTTTCGCTTAATTTCTGGCACTCAATATGTCCAATTTCTATCAAAGGTCATGTTTTTTTTTTTCTAAATGTTATATCTAAATGTCAAATTGTTTAATGCGATTTAGATGAAGAAGCCACAACGCCTCGTTAGGACTTCTGCAGCCGAAGATGGAATTCCTACTGCCGTAGACATCGTCACGAGGGTTGCTCAGTACACCGAGATCGTGCTCGAGCAGCCACCGAGAGCGCTCAGTCATATTCCGAGAGCGCTCAGGCATATTCCGAGAGCGCTAGAGCAGCCACTGCGAGCGCAAGAGCAGCCGCTGCAAGTGTGCAAGCAGCCGTCGAAGCTGCGAGGACCACCCAAGAGGAGATCACGAAGATGCTGGAAGGCGAGGATAGCTCATGATGGATGGAGCTGAACAACTAGTGCACTGCTTTCATGTGATCTATATGATCGATGTGTGTGAACTTAATTTCTAAGTTGCTATGATGGAGCTCTACACTTTTGCTTCCAAACTACTAATGAATTGTGCAACGTGGTGATTTGTATCGTCTATGGTGCTATGAATATTATGATGTGACTTTGCTCTATGTGATTGGATAACTATTAAATTGACTTGTTGGCTGCTTTATTTATTTACGTAGATGAAGTGGAACTGGTATGTGGTGTACATCGGGAAGAATCCTGGAATTTATGATTCATGGAAGATATGCAAGGAGCAAGTGGACGGTTACAAAAACAGCTGCTACAAAGGATATAAGACTAAAAAAGAAGCTGAGTGTCATTATGCCAACTACGCCAGCAGAGAAGTTGAGGATCATTATGTCAATTACGTCCGCAAAGAGAAAATCAACTATGAAGTATGCAAGACCGTGTGGACAAGTGGATGAGTAAAGAATTTGATTATCTTTATCCAGCTCATTGTCATTATGGTATTGTTGTTATCATGAGGTCTTGTATGTATGTGTACGTACTAATGATGCGACATGAGTTGTTGTACACTAATGCATACATCAATTATTTGTATGAAGTTTAGATTATTGCTATGTTAAATGTAATGTGTATGATCGCTTACGTTAGTTGTATGCTGTAATGTGGTTATTTGTATCCTGTAATGTGGTTATTTGTATCCTGTAATGTGTATCAGGGGCTGAAATGGATGGAGGCTGAAGAGATAGCTGTGGCGAGTGATAGGTACAGCCCGCCACAACTAATAACATATACCAATGGCGGGCAAGTAGGGCTGCCCGCCACTGAATGGGCTCTAACAGTGGCGGGCGCCCGCCCGCCACTGATGCCATAATAGCAGTGGTGGGAGGTCGGTGGCGGGCGCCCCTGGGAGCCTTGCCCGCCACTGCTGGCCTTTTCCCACCCGCCACTGCTAGGCATTCCTGCAGTAGTGGCACTTAGGATGTAGACCGGCGGGGACCTCTCTGCGGAGCCTAGGTAGGACTACGTCGTGTCGATCAGCCGAGGCCGGGCATGACCAGGAAAAGTGTGTCCGGCCAGAGTTAATCGAGAGTGTTGGGTAAGTTGGTGCACCCCTGCAAGGAAGTTAATGATGCTAGGAAAAGTGATTGAAATTATCATTGATCAAACTTATGCCCTATGCTAGCATTCACACTTCATAAATTATTTCTTTTATCATTTACCTACTCGAGGACGAGCATGAATTAATCTTGGGGATGCTAATACGTCTCCAACGTATCTATAATTTATGAAGTATTCATGCCATGTTTATTATAGTTTTGTATGATTTTGGTGCACTTTTATATGGCTTTTATATGATTTTCATGGACTAACATATTGACCTAGTGCCCAGTGCCAGTTGCTGTTTTCTGCTTGTTTTTGGTTTTCCAGAAAATCTATATCAAATGAAGTCCAAATGCAGCGAAACTTTTTGACGATTTTTTCTGGAACATAAGAGACACTAGAAGCTTCGGGAGGAGGCCAGAAGACCCACAGGGGCTCCACGAGCCACCAGAGCGCGCCACCCTCCCAAGCGCGCCCTGGTGCCTCGTGGGCCCCCTGTGGCCCTTCTTCGCGTGATTCCAACGCCAAAAAAATCATATATATTCAGAAACCCCCGAAAGTAAACCTAGAAGAGATTTTACGCCGCCGCAAGCCTCTGTACCTCCACGATCTAATCTACAACCCTTTTTCGGTACCCTATCGGAGGGGGGAATCATCACCGGAGGCCATCTTCATCATCCCGGCGGTCTCCATGACGAGGAGGGAGTAGTTCACGCTCGGGGCTGAGGGTTTGTACCAGTAGCTATGTGTATTATCTCTCTCTCTCTCTCGTGTTCTTGATTTGGCATGATCTTGATGTATCGCGAGCTTTGTTAATATAGTTGGATCATATGGTGTTTCTTCCCTCTCTATCCTTGTTGTGATGAATCGAATCTTTCCCTTTGAGGTTTCGTTATTGTCGGATTGAATATTTCAGATTTGAGAACACTTGATGTATGTCTTGCATATGAATACCCATGGTGACAATGGGGTATTATATTGATTCACTTGATATATGTTTTGGCACTCAACTCGCGGATTCCCGAGGTGACATTGGGGTAATCTATGCATAGGGGTTGATGCACGTTTTCATTATCTTTTCTCCGATAGAAACTTTGGGGTGCTCCTTGGAGTTCTTTGTGTGGATTGAATATTATGATTATGAAGTTGTTTGATGCATATCGTATAATCAACTCACGGATACTTGTGGTGACATTGGAGTATCTAGGTGACATTAGAGTTGGTTGATGTGTATCATATGGTGTTATTTTAGTACGAACTCTAGGGCTGTTTGTGACACTTATTGGAATGGCTCAATAGATTGATCGGAAAGGATAACTTTGAGGTGGTTTTGTACCCTACAAACAATTTCTATCTTATGTTCTCCGCAAATAGGAACTTGGGAGTGATTCTTTATCGCACGTTGAGGGATGGTTATATGATCCAATTATATTAGCATTGTTGAGAGATTGCACTAGCAAAAGTATGAACCCTAGGCCTTGTTTTTAAGCATTGCAATACCGTTTATGCTCACTTTTGTTACTTGCTACCTTGCTGTTTTTATTGTTCGCACTACAAAAACCTATATCTACTATCCATACTACACTTGATTCACCATCTCTTCGCCGAACTAGTGCACCTATACAATTTACCATTGTATTGGGTGTGTTGGGGACACAAGAGACTCTTTGTTATTTGGTTGCAGGGATGTTTGAGAGAGACCATCTTCATCGTACGCCTCCCACGGATTGATAAACCTTAGGTCATCCACTTGAGGGAAAATTTCTACTGTCCTACAAACCTCTGCGCTTGGAGGCCCAACACGAGTCTACAAGAACAAGTTGTGTAGTAGACATCAATCAATTCTCCCAAGTTGCACATTTTCTGCCAGTCAAGGAGACGATCACTGCTAGTTAGTTAGCAGATTTGTATATCTCCAGAATTGTGACACTCCATGGTATTCCCAAGGAGATCAGTTCAGACTGTGGCAGTCTCTTCACCTCTAAGTTCTGGGCAAGTTTCCAAGAAGCTATGGGAACTCATATAACCTGGAGCTCAGCTTATCACCCCCAGTCCCAAGGCCAAGTTGAACGAGTTAATCAAGTGCTTGAAGATATGCTGCGTGCTTGTGTCATCTCATTTGGCAAGAAGTGGGAAGAATCTCTCCCATATGCTGAATTCTCCTACAACAACAGCTATCAAGCAAGCTTGAAGATGGCACCCTTCGAGGTACTATATGGACGTAAGTGTCGAACCCCTCTGAATTGGTCAGAAACTGGGGAATGGCCACTCGTTGGTCCAGATATTATCCAACAAGCTGAAGAGCAAGTCCGTATTGTCCGGGAAAATCTCAAAGCGGCTCAGTCTCGCCAGAAGAGCAATTATGATCGTAAACACTAGGGATCGATCTATCAACCTGGTGAGCAAGCTTATCTGCGTGTCACTCCTATGAAGGGCACTCATCGCTTTGGAATCAAGGGCAAGTTAGCTCCGTGCTACATTGGTCCCTTCCGCATTCTCGCCAGACGTGGACATGTGGCTTATAAATTGGAGCTGCCGCCTCAGTTCTCTCACATCCACGACATCTTCCATGTGTCGGAACTTCGCCGTTGCATCAAGGATCTGCACCGAGCAGTGGATCATGAATTGTTCGAATTGCAAGATGAGCTATCTTATAAGGAGCAACCGATCCGCATTCTTGATCAAGCTGAACGTCGGACCCGTCAGAAGGCAACCAAGTTCCTTAAAGTGCAGTGGTCGAATCACACTGAAAAGGAAGCCACTTGGGAACGCGAGGATCGTCTTCGTGAAGAATATCCCGATCTTTTTTCCTTCTACCTCCTGAATTCTCGGGACGATAATTTCTTTTAGAGGAGGAGAATTGTAACACCCCTGTGTAATGAGCTACAGTGACCCTCATGATTATGCTAAGTCATTATGATTTGTAATGCTTGATCACCTTGGATTCATATCTCATTTCAAATTCCACCACTAAATTCAATTCAAATTGCAAGTGAAATTTGAGGTTGCACAAAAATTGTTGAAAAATAGTTCATCATTTAGCAAATATTCCATAACAAATATTTGTTCAGGAAAACAACATCACCATCAAGCTAAATGTGGATTACTGCAATTAAAATAGTGCTAAAACAACATTTTAAATGCCATTTCATTTGTGAAAAATTCAAATGGATTCTAAATTTTCCCAAACTTTTTGTGGCAGTGCACCACATCCCCTAGTATTTGTTTTGTCCAGCTCCACATTTTTGCAAAGTAATTTGATGGCTAAAAATAAATGCAAAATCGCTGCTGGCAAAGAAAACAGAAAAAGAAAAGGGAAAAACATTACTGTGCTACGGGCCCAAGGGCTACAGTGGCCAAGCCCAGCCCACTTACCCCTTCGTTCACCAGCTCCCACCTCGCAGTCGGCGTCGCCATGGCCAGGAGCTAGCCTCGCCGCCGCTCCTCGACGCGTGGAGTTGCAGGGACGCCGGGACGCGATAAGGATCGACTCCAACTGCTCCCCTGGCACCTCCTACCCACTCTCCCCCTCCTCCATCGCTCTCTCTCTCGCTCTCCACCGACGGCCGAGAGCTGCCGTGGCCGCGCCGCCTCGATCCCATGGCCTCCGTGCCCGCCGCGACGTCTCTCTGTATCCACGAGCTCCGCCTCGCTCGTCTCCGTCGGCTGGAGCCATCCATTCGAGCCGGGCGCCCCCACACCGACCGCATCGAGCTCTCCCTTTCCGTCTGGCACGGCCGTCCACCGTCATCGATCCGCCTCATTTCGGCGCTACTAAACCTCCACCGGACCACCGCTCGCCCCCTCAGTGAGCACCCGTCCTTCCCCTCTCTTTTCTCTGTCATTCGCGAGCTCTAGGGCGTAGGACCACCGAGGCCGAGCCCCCCGCCGCCTGGACACGTCGCCGGCGTCACTTCGGTGACCAAACGGCCATGCCTTGCAGCTCATTAGCTTCGCCGCGAGCCGTAGGCCACCCCTAGCTCTATCCTCGAAAACTGTTGCGATCCCCTATACTTGTGGGTTATCATGGGTTACCGAGGGTGATTCCTCTTTCACCACCTCCGATGATGTCTCTGTCGTATAGCCCCTCAAGAGTGAACCCTTCGAGGGTGATTCCTCCAAGTTCACCTTGACGGTTACATCGAGCAGGAATCCAACAAGGGTGATTCCTTGGATTCCTCCTTGATGTTATGGACACACGGTTACCATGAAATTACCTCAGTTCCCTGTTGAAGTCGGGTCGACCCCGAGGGGTACCCACGAGAGATGTGAAGTCGGGTTGACCGTGAGGGTACCCGCGAGATAACTACGTGGCACGACCAGGCAGGCAGACCGTCCAGGAGAGGGATGGGCCTGGCCCTTGCCGTAAGTCCACGAGACGGGGCGACGGGGTCACATGATCGTGAATCTCTGCTCATCTCCGCGAGGTCCCAATACACTAAGGGTTTGGATATGTGATCTGAGTAGGCCTCTGGCCTTTTCGCACTAACCATCACGCGGGTTAGCACCCGGCGTCATACGATTCTCCCGAAAGCTCTGTCAGATGTCCAGTTCAGCATTGTGGGCCTGTCGGGCCAATGCCATCCAGGATGAGGTGGTGCTCATCCCGGCTCGTCGCATAATGACCCGGAGTGCAAAGGGTGATGGGCCCAAGACCCCTGAGCACTTAGGATGTAGACCGGCGGGAACCTCTCTGCGGAGCCTAGGTAGGACTACGTCGTGTCGATCAGCCGAGGCCGAGCATGACCAGGAAAAGTGTGTCCGGCCAGAGTTAATCGAGCATGTTGGGTAAGTTGGTGCACCCCTGCAGGGAAGTTATCTATTCGAATAGCCGTGTCCACATGTAACAGGACGCTCAGTATAGTATCCCGATCTACTACAACTATAACTGGATACTGGTGTTACTAAATTAATATTTTTGCTCCGGGATCGCTTTCTCGCAGGGAGTCGAGGAAGGATCTCTGGGCTTGGCTACTGTTATACTTGTTGCTACTACTATATTTATGTACTAATCTACACTCTTCTAATGCTGCAAGATGCTGCAAGTTGCTAGTCTTCGATAGGCTAGGACTTCTCTCTATTCTAGCATTTCTGCAGTCTAGTCCACAGATACAAGCCCCTTCATTTGATACTGATGCATAAATAGAATAGTTCTGGTGTAAGTCTTGCGAGTACTTTGGATGAGTACTCACGGTTGCTTTGCTCCCCTTTTTCCCCCATACCCGATTGCTGCGATCAGACGACGGATCCCAGGAGCCAGCTGATACCGCCGAGGACTACTACTACCATGGTGGAGCCTACTACTACGTGGAGACCGATGACCAGGAGTAGTTTCGGAGGCTCCCAGGCAGGAGGCCTGCGCCTTTTCGATCTAGTGACGTTGTTTTGCTCGCCTTCTTAAGGCACCCTTGTCTAATTATGTCTGTACTCATATACTAATGCTTCCGCTGATGGTTGTATGACTCGGGCTTATGTATTCGAGCCCTCGAGGCCCCTGGCTTGTAATATAAAGCTTGTATGACTTTTATTTGTGTTTAGAGTTGTGTTGTGATATCTTTCCGTGAGTCCTTAGGCTTGATCGTGTGCATTTGCTTGTATGATTAGTGCACGATTGAGTCGGGGGCGTCACACATAGGTAGTAACATAGATGCCACCTAAGCGAAAAATTTGATGTGGCAGCTAATTAATGAGGAGAGAGACAAATGCATACGATCAAGCCATGGATATAGCACTAGGTGGAATAGAATGCGGTGGTAGGTATCAAAAAATGGAAAGGAGAAGAAGAAAGTCTCGCATCAAATCGGCGGATCAACAGGCTATGGAGATGCCCATCAATCGATATCAATGCGAGGAGTAGGGATTGCCATGCAACGGATGCACTAAGAGCTATAAGTGTATGAAAGCTCAAACTGAAAACTAAGTGGGTGTGCATCCAACTTGCTTGCTCATGAAGACCTCGGGCATTTGAGGAAGCCCATCATCGGAATATACAAGCCAAGTTCTATAATGAAAAATTACCACTAGTATATGAAAGTGACAACATAGGAGACTCTCTATATGAAAAACATGGTGCTACTTTGAAGCACAAGTGTGAAAAGGATAGTAACATTGCCCTTCTCTCTTTTTCTCTCATTTATTAATTTTTTTGTTTTTCTTTTTTTCTTTCTTTTTCTTTTTTTTGTTGGGCTCTTTTTGACCTCTTTTTCTTTCTTTTTTTCCTCACTAGGACAATGCTCTAATAATGATGATCATCACACTTTTGTTTACTTACAACTCAAAATTACAACTCGATACTAGAACAAATATAACTCTATATGAATGCCTCTGGCAGTGTACCAGGATGTGCAATGATCTAGCGTAACATGTATGAAA
This sequence comes from Elymus sibiricus, assembly GCA_039707655.1. Lineage (NCBI taxonomy): Eukaryota > Viridiplantae > Streptophyta > Magnoliopsida > Poales > Poaceae > Elymus > Elymus sibiricus. The sequence goes on from CM077672.1 coordinate 2,253,872, forward strand.
AATGATGAACGGTGGCTTTGCCACAAATACTATGTCAGTTATATGATCATGCAAAGCAATATGACAGTGATGATGTGTGTCATATAAATGGAATGGTGGAAGTTGCATGGCAATATATCTCGGAATGGCTATGGAAATGCCATAATAGGTAGGTATGGTGGTTGCTTTGAGGAAGGTAAAAGTGGTTTATGTGTGAAAGAGTGTATCATATCACGGGGTTTGGATGCACCGGCAAAGTTTGCGCCAACTCTCGAGGTGAGAAAGGGTAAGGCATGGTACCGAACAGGCTAGCAAATTACGGAAAGATAGGAGTGTGTATAATCCATGGACATTAGTCATAAAGAACTCACATACTTATTGCAAAAGTCTACTTAGCCCTCGAAGCAAAGCACTCACCGCATGCCCCTAGGAGGAGGGTTGGTAGGAGTTAACCATCGGGCGACCCCGATTATAACAGCACTCAAGGATTTCATTTCAGACCTATAAATGCTTCAACTTCCTCGCCATGCCACAACTAATATTTTGGTGAATATGTCATAACAAACTTTAATACCGATATTTCTACTAACCAATAATCATGAACCTATATCCTTTCATATTACGACATTAATTAAGTTAACCATGCACTTCATACTTAGTGATCTACATGAAGGTTTTTATTATATCCCCCTTGGATACCTTATCATATCAGGACCATTCTTTTACATATGCAAATTGCCATTACTATTTATTAGACTCTCAAAAGATGTAAGTGAAGCATGAGAGTGCAACTATTTCTTTAAAATATAACCACCGCCGTGCTCTAAAAGATATAAGTGAAGCACTAGAGCAACTGCCTAGCTCAAAAGATATAAGTGAAGCACATAGAGTATTATAACAAATCACGAATAATGTGTGTCCCTCTCAAAAAGGTGTGTTCAGAAAAGATGATTGTGGCAAACTAAAAAGCAAACAAATAAAATAAAACTATAGCACAAGACGCTCCAAGCAAAACACATATCATGTGATGAATAAAAATATAGCTCCAAGTGAGTTACCGATAGATTGTGAACGAAAGAGGGAATGCCATCCGGGGCATCCCCAATCTTAGACGCTTGGGTCTTCCTTGAATATTACCTTGGGGTGCCTTGGGCATCCCCAAGCTTAGGCTCTTGCTGCTCCTTATTCCTTTATCCATCATGATCTCACCCAAAACTTGAAAACTTCTGCACACAAAACTCAACAGAAACTTCGTGAGATCTGTTAGTATAACAAATTCATCCAAACATTTAGGTACTGCTGTAAATTGATTCATATTTAATATTGGCAAAATGGTACTATGCTCTAACTTCTCCATGACTTATACCCCCCCCCCCCCGATACAATCCATAGATTCATCAAAATACGCAAACTATGCAACAAAAACAGAATCTGTCTAAAACAGTACAGTCTGTAAAGATTGAAAACTCGACTATACTTCTGTAACTCCAAAAATTCTGAAAAATTAGGAAAACGTAGGAAATTTGTATATCAATCATGTATAAAAATTTCAGAAGGTTTTGATGCTCCAGTAAATTATAGGAATTTCTGCACTGGACGCAAAAGTTTCTATTTTTGCACAGAATCAAGTCAACTATCATCCACACTATCTCAAAGGCATTACTTGGCACAAACACTAATTAAAATATAAAAAAACAATCATAACAGTAGCTAAAATTGTGTGACACACAAAAAGGAAAAAAAGCAAAGATAACTATTGGGTTGTCTCCCAACAAGCTCTTTCTTTATAGCCATTAAGATAGGCTTGAGATTTTAAATGATGCTCACATGAAAGACAAGAATTGAAGCACAAAGAGAGAATCATATAACATGTGAAAAACACTTTTAAGTCTAACATACTTCCTATGCATAGGCATTTTATAAGAAAACAAATTATCAAGACAAGAAATATCTAGCATATGCAAATAGGAAGAATGAAGCATTAATAATTTCAGCACAAAGAGAGGTAATTTAGTGACATGAAAGTTTCTACAACCATATTTTCCACTCTGATAATAATTACATGTAGGATCATAATCAAATTCAAAAATATAGCTATCATATAAAATATTATCTTAATGATCCTTATGCATAAAAGTTTTATAATCTTCCAAGATAGTGGGATCAACATCAACTAAAGTCATGACCTCTCCAAACCCACCTTTTTCCAAAAATTTATAAGATTGATAATTCTCCAAACTAGTGGGATCATTATTACCTAAAGTTGACGCTCTTCCAAACCCACTTTTAGTAGTATTGTAAATTTTATTATCAATAACATATTCATCATGAGGCTTAAATAAATTTTCAAGATCATAAGGAACATTATCACCCCAATCATGATCATTGCAATAAGTAGTGGACATGACAAAATTATCATTGCTACTTGTAGACTGCGTTGGTATTTCCCCGAAGAGGAGAGGATGATGCAGTATAGTAGAGATAAGTATTTCCCTCAGTTAAGAACCAAGGTTATCAATCCAGTAGGAGAACCAAGCTAAATTCCGTTAAGCACACCTGCACACACAAGAGCAAACACTTGCACCCAATGCAAATAAGACGGTTGTCAATCCTCTTAGAGGTTATTTGCAAGGATTAATTCTTATAGAGGTAAATAGATAAACTAAAATACTAATTAAAATAAAAGTAAATAAATTGCAGCAAGGTATTTTTAGGTTTTTTATATATGATAAAGTAGACCCGGGGGCCATAGTTTTCACTAGAGGCTTCTCTCTCGAACACATAGCATACGGTGGGTAAACAAATTACTGTTGGGCAATTGATAGAAAAGAAAATAATTATGACGGATTCATGGCAATGATCATGTATATAGGCATCACGTCCGAGACAAGTAGACCGACTCCTGCCTGCATCTACTACTATTACTCCACCCATCAACCGCTATCCAGCATGCATCAAGAGTATTAAGTATGAAACAGAGTAACGCCTTAAGCAAGATGACATGATGTAGACAAAGTAAACTCAAGCAATAAGATTAAACCCCAATTTTATCCTTAATGGTAACAATACAAATACGTGTCATGTCCCTTTCTGTCACTGGGATTGAGCACCGCAAGATGGAACCCATCACAAAGCACGTCCCCCATTGCAAGACAAATCAATCTAGTGGGCCAAACCAAATCGATAGATCGGAGAGAAATACAAAGCTATAATAATCATGCATAAAAGAGTTCAGAGATGACTCAAATATTTCTCATGAATAATCTGATCATAAACTCACAATTCATCGGATCCCAACAAACACACCGCAAAAGAAGATTACATCGGATAGAACTCCAAGAACATCGAGGAGAACATGGTATTGAAGATCGAAGAGAGAGAAGAAGCCATCTAGCTACTAGCTATGGACCCGTAGGTCTATGGTAAACTACTCAAACATCAACAGAAGGGTAGCAAGGTTAATGAAGAAGCCCTCAGTGATCGATTCCCCCTCCGGCAGAGTACCGGAAAAGGCCTCCAGATGGGATCGCGGAGGAACAGAGGCTTGCGGCGTTGGAAAGGTTTTCTCTTCTATCTTCTCCCGAAGCTTCGTGGGACTCTTCTGGTCCAGAAAAAATTAATCCAAAGTTTTTTTTCTCGTTTGGACACTTTTTGATAATGATTTTCTGAAAAGGCAAAAACAAGCAGAAAACAGCAACTGGCACTGGGCACTGGGTTAATAGGTTAGTCCCAAAAAATGATATATAATGGCATATAATTGCATATGAAACATCCAAGATTGATACTATAATAGCATGGAACAATAAAAAATTATAGATATGTTGGAGACGTATCAAGCATCCCCAAGCTTAATTCCTACTCGTCCTCGAGTAGGTAAATGATAAAAACAATTTTTTTGATGTGGAATGCTACCTATCATGTTTCATCATGTAATCTCTCTCTTACGGTATGAATAATAAGATCCGAATGATTCAAAGCAATAGTATATAATTTGATATAAAGACATCAATACTCAGGCATACTAATAAACAATCATGTCTTTCAAAATAAAAATGCTAAAGAATGTTATCCCTACAAAATCATATAATCCTGTCATGCTCCATCTTTTTAACACAAAGTATTTATCATGCACTACCCCGATGACAAGCCGAGCAATTGGTTCATACTTTTTAACGCGCTTCAGCTTTTTCAACCCCCACGCAATACATGAGCGCAAGCCATGGATATTGCACTATGGGTGGAATAGAGTGTGGTGGTAGAGATAAATAAGAGAGAAGTCAAAAATAAGAAGATAGTCTCACATCGACGAGGCTAATCAACGGGCTATGGAGATGCCCATCAATTGATGTCAATGCGAGGAGTAGGGATTGCCATGCAACGGATGCACTAAGAGCTATAAGTGTATGAAAGCTCTACATGAAAACTAAGTGGGTGTGCATCCAACTTGCTTGCTCATGAAGACCTCGGGCATTTGAGGAAGCCCAACATTGGAATATACAAGCCAGGTTCTATAATGAAAATTCCCCCTAGTATATGAAAGTGACCAAATAGGAGACTCTCTATATGAACAACATGGTGCTACTCTGAAGCACAAGTGTGGAAAAAGGATAGCAACATTGCCCCTTCTCTCTTTTTGTCTCATTTTGCTTTCATGGCTCTTTTTGGCCTCTCTTTTTTTCTTTTTCCTTTTTTTTCGTCCGGAGTCTCATCCCGACTTGTGGGGGGATCATGGTCTCTAGCATCCTTTCCTCACTGGGACAATGCTCTAATAATGATGATCATCACACTTTTATTTACTTACAACTCAATATTACAACTCGATACTAGAACAAAAATATGACTCTATATGAATGCCTCTGGCAGTGTACCAGGATGTGCAATGATGCTAGCGTAACATGTATAAAAATGATGAACGGTGGCTGAGCCACATATACTATGTTAGCTATCTGATCATGCAAAGCAATAAGACAATGACAATGTGTGTCATAAAAACGGAACGGTGGAAGTTGCATGGCAATATATCTCGGAATGGCTATGGAAATGCCATGATAGGTTGGTATGGTGGCTGTGTTGAGGAAGATATAAAGAGGCTTATGTGTGGTAGAGCGTATCATATCACGGGGTTTGGATGCACCGGCGAAGTTTGGACCAACTCTCGATGTGAGAAAGGCCAATGCACGGTACCGAAGAGGCTAGCAAATTGCGGAAGGGTGAGAGTGCGTATAATCCACGGACTCACATTAGTCATAAAGAACTCCCATACTTATTGCGAAAGTTTGTTAGCCCTCCAAGCAAAGTACTACTACGCATGCCCCTAGGGGGGAGGTTGGTAGGAGTTAACCATCGCGCGCCCCATACCGCCACACAAAGGAAGACAATCAAGAATAAATCATGCTCCAACGTCTTAGCATAACGACAGACCATACGTGCATGCTTCGGGAATCACAAAACATAACACCAATATTCTTACTAAACCACAATTATCTACTAGCACCTCCAACATATTACCATTTTAATATCACAAAACTATTGCAAGGAATCAAACTTATCATATTCAGTGATCTACATGAAAGTTTTTATTATATCCCTCTTGAATACCTATCATATCAGGACCAAATTCATAACCCGTGCATATTACCATTGCTATTCATTAGACTCTCAAAAAGATATAAGTGAGGCATGAGAGTGCAACTATTTATTTAAAATATAACCACCGCCGTGTTCTAAAAGATATAAGTGAAGCACTAGAGCAATTGCCTAATTCAAAAGATATAAGTGAAGCACATAGAGTATTCTAATAAATCACAAATAATGTGTGTCCCTCTCAAAAAGGTATGTTCAGAAAAGATGATTGTGACAAACTAAAAAGCAAACAAACTATATCACAAGACGCTCCAAGTAAAACACATATCATGTGATGAATAAAAATATAGCTCCAAGTGAGTTACCGATAGATTGTAGACGAAAGAGGGGATGCCTTCTGGGGCATCCCCAAGCTTAGACGCTTGAGTCTTCCTTGAATATTACCTTGGGGTGCCTTGGGCATCCCCAAGCTTAGGATCTTGCTGCTCCTTATTCCTTTATCCATCGTAGTCTCACCCAAAACTTGAAAACTTCAGCACACAAAACTCAACAGAAACCTCGTGAGATCCGTTAGTATAACAAACAAATCTTAAACTTTAGGTACTGTTCTAAATTGATTCATATTTAATATTGGCATAATGCTACTGTACTCCAACTTCTCCATGACTCATACCCCCCGATACGATCCATAGATTCATCAAAATAAGCAAACTATGCAACAAGAAACAGAATCTGTCTAAAACAGAACAGTCTTGAAGATCTATTTAAAAGTCAAACTTATGTGACTCCAAAAATTATGAAAACTGAGGACATCGTAAAAAATTCATATACCAATACTGTGTAAAAATTTCAGATTTTTCTGACACTCCAGTACAGAACGAAAATTCCAGCACTAGACGCAAAACTTTCTGTTTTCCAAACAGCATCAATTATACTATCATCAACATCATCCCAAAGGCATTACTTGGCACAAACACTAATTAAAACATAAAAATACAATCATAACAGAGGCTATAATTGTGTAAACACTCAAGAACAGAAAGTAAAAGCAAAAAATTATTTTATTCATTGGGTTGCCTCCCAACAAGCGCTATTGTTTTATGCCCCTAGCTAGGCATAATGCATAGTTTCAAGTGTTATCATCCTTCATGTTAATTCGATAAGTAACCCTCATAATAGATTCATAAGGTGCTTTAATTATCTTTCTAGGGAAGTGTTCCATCCCTTTCTTTAATGGAAATTGAAATCTTATATTACCTTCTTTCATATCAATAATAGCACCTATTGTTCGTAAAAAAAGCCTACCAAGTATTATGGGGCAAGAAGGATTGCATTCAATATCAAGAAAAATAACATCCACGGGCACATAATTTCTATTTGCAAGAATAATCACATCATTAATTCTACCCTATGGCTTTTTAACAGTGGAATCCGCAAGATGCAAATTAAGGGAACAAGGATCCATGTCGGTGAGACCTAGCACATCACACAAAGACTTTGGTATAGTGGAAACGCTAGCGCCAAGATCACAAAGGGCATTACATTCATAATCTTTAATTTTGACTTTAATAGTAGGTTCCCATTCATCTTGTAATTTTCTAGGAATTGATACTTCCAACTCAAGTTTTTCTTCATGCGCTTTCATCATGGCTTCTACAATATGTTTAGTGAAAGCTTTATTTTGTTCATATGCATTTGGTGAATTAATCATAGATTGCAACAAGGAAATACACTCAATTAAAGAACAACTATCATAATTAAAGTCCTTGTAATCCAAAGTAGCGGGTGCATTACTATTTAAAGTTTTGACCTCTCCAAACCCACTTTTTTCATTTTTTTTTCATTAAGATTATCACCCTCCAAGCAATTGGGACTCCTTCTATCTAAAGTTGACTCTTCTTCAGTACCTTTTTCATCAAGTTTTATGTTACTAAATAATGATTCAATAGGAGTGACACCAATCATTTTAATATCTTCATCATTACTACGATAGAAACCGGGTGGAATCGCTTTTTCTAGAAATTCTCGCTTAGCTCTCAACCTAGCGGTCCTTTCTTTATTTTCATTAATGGAGACATAGATAGCTTTAATAGACTCATTTATATCATGCTTGGGTGGCAAAATTTTAGTTTTGATATTTTCCACATCATGAGCAATTATATCCTTGTTCCTAGCCAATTCATCAACTCTATTCAATTTTTCTTCTATCATAGCATTGAAATTCTTTTGCGAATTAATAAATTCTTTAATATTACTTTCAAGATCAGTAGGTATCCTGTTATTATTCTTATTATAAGAATTACCATAAGGACTGCCATAATTATTAGAGGAATTTCCAGGAAACGGTCTAGGATTGAAATTACCCCTATAAGCATTGTTGTTGAAATTATTTCTAGAGACAAAATTCATATCAATAGCATCATTATTTTTCTCAATCAAGGTAGACAATGGCACATCATTAGGATCAATATGAGCATTTTTACTAGCAACCAATTTCAATAAAGCATCCATCTTAGCACTCAAAGTATTAATTTCTTCAACAAAATTTACCTTCTTACCAGTTGGAGTTCGTTCAGTGTGCCATTGAGAATAATTTGTCATGATATTATCAAGAAGTTTTGTAGCTTCTTGCTACTTGTAGTTTGCGTTGGTATTTCCCCGAAGAGAAGAGGATGATGCAGTACAGTAAAGATAAGTATTTCCCTCAGTTAAGAACCAAGGTTATCAATACAGTAGGAGAACCAAGCAAAATTCCGTCAAGCGCACTTGCACACACAAGAGCAAACACTTGCACCCAACGCAAATAAGACGGTTGTCAATCCTCTTAGCGGTTATTTGCAAGGATTAAATCTTATAGAGATAAATAGATAAACTAAAATACTAATTAAAATAAAGTAAATAAATTGCAGCAAGGTATTGTTAGATTTTTTATATATGATAAAGTAGACCCGGGGGCCATAGTTTTCACTAGAGGTTTCTCTCTCGAACACATAGCATACGGTGGGTAAACAAATTACTATTGGGCAACTGTTAGAAAAACAAATAATTATGACAGATTCATGGCAATGATCATGTATATAGGCATCACATCCGAGACAAGTAGAACGACTCCTGCCTGCATCTACTACTATTACTCCACCCATTGACCACTATCCAGCATGCATCTAGGGTATTAAGTATGAAACAGAGTAACGCCTTAAGCAAGATGACATGATGTAGACAAAGTAAACTCAAGCAATATGATTAAACCATATCTTTTTATCCTTAATGGCAACAATGCAAATACGTGTGATGTCCCCTTCTGTCACTGGGATTGAGCACCGCAAGATTGATCCCATCACAAAGCACCTCTCCCATTCCAAGACAAATCAATCTTGTAGGCCAAACCAAATCGATAGATCGGAGAAAAATACAAAGCTATGATAATCATGCATAAAAGAGTTCAGAGAAGACTCAAATATTTCTCATGAATAATCTGATCATAAACTCACAATTCATCGGATCCCAACAAACACATCGCAAAAGAAGATTACATCGGATAGAACTCCAAGAACATCGAGGAGAACATGGTATTGAAGATCAAAGAGAGAGAAGAAGCCATCTAGCTACTAGCTTTGGACCCGTAGGTCTATGGTAAACTACTCACACATCATCGGAAGGGCAGCAAGGTTCATGAAGAAGCCCTCCGTGATCGATTCCCCCTCCAGCAGAGTACCGGAAAAGGCCTCCAGATGGGATCGCGGAAGAACAGAGGCATGCGGCGGCGAAAAGGTTTTCTCATCTGTCTCCCTGTTGGTTTTGGAATATTTGGGAATTTATAGCGCTAGAATTAGGTCAAGAGGTGCCACGAGGGGCACACAAGCCTGGGGGCGCGCCCTCAAGGCTTGCCGCCTCCTCGTGGCTCTTCTGGTCTTCTCCCGAAGCTTCGTGGTTCTCTTCTGGTCCAGAAAAAATTAATCCAAAGTTTTTTTCTCGTCTGGACACTTTTTGATAATGATTTTCTGAAAAGGCAAAAACAAGCAGAAAACAACAACTGGCACTGGGCACTGGGTTAATAGGTTAGTCCCAAAAAATGATATATAATGGCATATAATTGCATATAAAACATCCAAGATTGATACTATAATAGCATGGAACAATCGAAAATTATAGATACGTTGGAGACCTATCAAGCATCCCCAAGCTTAATTCCTGCTCGTCCTCGAGTAGGTAAATGATAAAAATAGAAATTTTGATGTGGAATGCTACCTATCATGTTTCATCATGTAATCTCTCTCTTACGGTATGAATAATAAGATCCGAATGATTCAAAGCAATGGTTTATAATTTGATATAAGGACATCAATACTCAGGCATACTAATAAACAATCATGTCTTTCAAAATAAAAATGCTAAAGAAAGTTATCCCTACAAAATCATATAATCCTATCATGCTCCATCTTCTTAACACAAAATATTTATCATGAACATCCCCGGTTTTAGCCAAGCAATTGGTTCATACTTTTTAACGCGCTTCAGCTTTTTCAACCCCCACGCAATGCATGAGCGCAAGCCATGGATATAGCACTATGGGTGGAATAGAGTGTGGTGGTAGAGATCAATAAGGGGAAGTCAAAAATAAGAAGATAGTCTCACATCAACGAGGCTAATCAACGGGCTATGGAGATGCCCATCAACTGATGTCAATGCGAGGAGTAGGGATTGCCATGCAACGGATGCACTAAGAGCTATAAGTGTATGAAAGCTCAACATGAAAACTAAGTGGGTGTGCATCCAACTTGCTTGCTCATGAAGACCTCGGGAATTTGCGGAAGCCCAACATTGGAATACACAAGCCAAGTTCTATAATGAAAAATTCCCACTAGTATATGAAAGTGACAAAATAGGAGACTCTCTATACGAAAAACATGGTGCTACTCTGAAGAACAAGTGTGGAAAAAGGATAGTAACATTGCCCCTTCTCTCTTTTTCTCTCATTTATTTATTTTTTTCTCTCTTTTTTTTCTTTTTTTTCATGGCTCTTTTTGGCCTCTTTTTTTGTTTCTTTTTTTTTCATTTTCGTCCGGAGTCTCATCCCGACTTGTGGGGGGAATCATGGTCTCCATCATCCTTTCCTCACTGGGACAATGCTCTAATAATGATGATCATCACACTTTTATTTACTTACAACTCAAGATTACAACTCGATACTAGAACAAAAATATGACTCTATATGTATGCCTCTGGCAGTGTACCAGGATGTGCAATGATGCTAGCGTAACATGTATAAAAAAATTATGAACGGTGGCTGAGCCACAAATACTATGTCAGCTATATGATCATGCAAAGCAATATGACAATGATGATGTGTGTCATAAAAATGGAACGGTGGAAGTTGCATGGCAATATATCTCGGAATGGCTATGGAAATGCCATGATAGGTAGGTATGGTCGCTGTTTTCAGGAAGATATAAAGAGGCTTATGTGTGATAGAACATATCACATCACGGGGTTTGGATGCAACGGCGAAGTTTGCACCAACTCTCGATGTGAGAAAGGGCAATGCATGGTACCGAAGAGGCTAGCAAATTGTGGAAGGGTGAGAGTGCGTATAATCCACGGACTCACATTAGTCATAAAGAACTCATATACTTATTGCGAAAGTTTATTAGCCCTCAAAGCAAAGTACTACTACGCATGCCCCTAGGGGGAGGTTGGTAGGAGTTAACCATCGCGCGCCCCCGACCGCCACACAAAGGAAGACATTCAATAATAAATCATGCTCCAACTTCATAGCATAACGACAGATCATACTTGCATGCTTCGGGAATCACAAACCTTAACACCAATATTCTTACTAAACCACAACTATCTACTAATACCTCCTACATATTACAATCTTAATATCACAAAACTATTGCAAGGAGTCAAACTTATCATATTCAGTGATCTACATGAAAGTTTTTATTATATCCCTCTTGAATACCTATCATATCAGGACCAAATTCATAACACGTGCATATTACCATTGCTATTCATTAGAATCTCAAAAAGATATAAGTGAAGCGTGAGAGTGCAACAATTTCTTTAAAATATAACCACCGCCGTGCTCTAAAATATATAAGTGAAGCACTAGAGCAGCTGCCTAGCTCAAAAGATATAAGTGAAGCACATAGAGTATTCTAATAAATCACGAATAATGTGTGTCCCTCAAAAGGTGTGTTCAGCAAAGATGATTGTGACAAACTAAAAAGCAAACTAAAGCACACAAACTATATCACAAGACGCTCCAAGTAAAACACATATCATGTGATGAATAAAAATATAGTTCCAAGTGAGTTACCGATAGATTGTAGACGAAAGGGGGGATGCCTTCCGGGGCATCCCCAAGCTTAGACGCTTGAGTCTTCCTTGAATATTACCTTGGGATGCCTTGGGTATCCCCAAGCTTAGGCTCTTGCCGCTCCGTATTCCTTTATCCATCGTAGTCTCACCCAAAATTTGAAAACTTCAGCACACAAAACTCAACAGAAACCTCATGAGATCCGTTAGTATAACAAACAAATCTTAAACTTTAGGTACTGTTGTAAATTGATTCATATTTAATATTGGCATAATTCTACTGTACTCCAACTTCTCCATGACTCATACCCCCCGATACGATCCATAGATTCATCAAAATAAGCAAACTATGCAACAAAAACAGAACCTGTCTAAAACAGAACAGTCTGTAAAGATATGAATTAACGTCATACTTATGTAACTCCAAAAATTCTGAAAAATTAGGACAACGTGGGAAATTCACATATCAATATTGTGTAAAAAAATCAGAAGGTTCTGACGCTCCAGAGAAAAACCAAAATTCTAGCACTGGACGCAAAAGTTTCTGTTTTCAAACAGCATCAATTATACTATCATCAACATCATCCCAAAGGCACGACTTGGCACAAAAACTAATTAAAACATAAAAACACAATCATAACAGAGGCTATAATTGTGTAAACACTGAAGAACAGAATAAAAATTTATTGGGTTGTCTCCCAACAAGCTCTTTCTTTATAGCCATTAAGATAGGCTTGATATTTCAATGATGCTCACATGAAAGATAGTAATTTAAACACGAAGGGAGCATCATGAAACATGTGAAAAACACATTTAAGTCTAACATACTTCCTATGCATAGGCATTTTATAAGCAAACAAATTATCAAGACAAGCAATATCTAGCATATGCCAATAGGAAGAATGGAGCATCAATAATTTCAACATAACGAGAGGTAATTTAGTAACATGAAGATTTCTACAACCATATTTTCCTCTCTCATAATAATTACATGTAGGATCATAATCAAACTCAACAATATAGCTATCATAAACAATAATCTCTCTATGATCCACATGCATAAAAAATTTATAATCTTCCAAGATAGTGGGATTAACATCAACTAAAGTCATGACCTCTCCAAACCCACTTTTGTCAAAAATTTCATAAGATTGATAATTCTCCAAAGTAGTGGTATCATTATTACCTAAAGTTGAAGCTCTTCCAATCCCACTTTTAATAGTATTGCAAACATTATTATCAATAACATATTCATCATGAGGCTTAAATAAATTTTCATGATCATAAGAAGCACTATCACCCCAATCATGATCATTGCAATAAGTAGTGGACATAACAAAATTATCATCCCCAAGATTGTAGTTTTGCATATTATTAGCACAATTCACATTAATAGAATTTATAGTAACATCATTGCAATCATGCTTTTCAATCAAGGAGCTATCATGAATCACTTTATAAATTTCTTCTTCTAACACTTCATCACAATTTTCAGATTCATGATTTTCAAGCAAAACTTCATAGAGAAAATCAAGAGAACTCAAATCACTAGCAATTGGTTCATTATAATTGGATCTTTTGAAAAGATTAGCAAGTGGATGAGGATCCATAGTGATCTTAAATTTTTGTTTTACTTTCTGTTCTTGTGTGTTCACATGGCAATAAAAGAAAGCAAGCAAATACAATATTTTTGTGTTTTTGTAAAATTGTTTTAGAAGTGGGGGAGATGAAAACGAGAGGCAAATGCAAATAAAAAGGCAAATACAATAAATGCAATTGGATGATAATTTGGAAGGTACTTGGTAATTTTGATGATGTCTCCCCCGCAACAGCGCCAGAAATTCTTCCTGCTACTTGTAGTCTGCGTTGGTATTTCCCCGAAGAGGAGAGGATGATGCAGTACAGTAGAGATAAGTATTTCCCTCAGTTAAGAACCAAGGTTATCAATCCAGTAGGAGAACCAAGCAAAATTCCGTTAAGCGCACCTGCACACACAAGAGCAAACACTTGCACCCAACGCAAATAAGAGGGTTGTATAAACTAAAATACTAATTAAAATAAAAGTAAATAAATTGCAGCAAGGTATTTTTAGGTTTTTTATATATGATAAAGTAGACCCAGGGGCCATAGTTTTCACTAGAGGCTTCTCTCTCGAACACATAGCATACGGTGGGTAAACAAATTACTGTTGGGCAATTGATAGAAAAGCAAATAATTATAACGGATTCATGGCAATGATTATGTATATAGGCATCACGTCCGAGACAAGTAGACCGACTCCTGCCCGCATCTACTACTATTACTCCACACATCGACCGCTATCCAGCATGCATCTAGGGTATTAAGTATGAAACAGAGTAACGCCTTAAGCAAGATGACATGATGTAGACAAAGTAAACTCAAGCAATATGATTAAACCCCATATTTTTATCCTTAATGGAGACAATAAAAATATGTGTCATGTCCCCTTCTGTCACTGGGATTGAGCACCACAAGATTGAACCCTTCACAAAGCATCTCTCCCATTGCAAGACAAATCAATCTAGTAGGCCAAACCAAATCGATAGATCGGAGAGAAATACAAAGCTATAATAATCATGCATAAAAGAGTTCAGAGAAGACTCAAATATTTCTCATGAATAATCTTATCATAAACTCACAATTCATCGGATCCCAACAAACACACCGCAAAAGAAGATTACATCGGATAGAACTCCAAGAACATCGAGGAGAACATGGTACTGAAGATCAAAGAGAGAGAAGAAGCCATCTAGCTACTAGCTATGGACCCGTAGGTCTGTGGAAAACAACTCACATGTCATCGGAAGGGCAGCAAGGTTGATGAAGAAGCCCTCCGTGATCAATTCCCCCTCCGGCAGAGTACCGGAAAAGGCCTCCAGATGGGATCGCGGAAGAACAGAGGCTTGCGGCGGCAGAAAGGTTTTCTCATCTCCTCGTGGCTCTTCTGGTCTTCTCCCAAAGCTTCGTGGGTCTCTTCTGGTCCAGAAAAAATCAATCCAAAGTTTTTTTCTCGTCTGCACACTTTTTGATAATGATTTTCTGAAAAGGCAAAAACAAGCAGAAAACAGCAACTGGCATTGGGCACTGGGTTAATAGGTTAGTCCCAAAAATGATATATAATGGCATATAATTGCATATAAAACATCCAAGATTGATACTATAATAGCATGGAACAATCAAAAATTATAGATACGTTGGAGACGTATCACTTCTCCCAATGTAATTTCCATAAAAGTACCACCTGCGGCAGAGTCTAGCAAATTTCTAGAGACAAAGTTTAGTCCCGCATAAAAATTTTGTATGATCATCCATAAATTTAAGCCATGAGTTGGGCAATTTATTATCATTAATTTCATCCTCTCCCAAGATTGTGCAACATGTTCATGCTCAAGTTGCTTAAAATTCATAATTTGATTTCTTAAAGAAATAATCTTAGCGGGAGGAAAATACTTGGTAATAAAATCATCCTTACACTTATCCCAAGAATCAATACTATTTCTAGGCAAGGATGAAAACCAAGTTTTAGCACGGTCTCGTAGTGAGAACGGAAATAATTTTAATTTGACAATATCATTATACACATCTTTTTTCTTTTGCATATCGCAAAGCTCAACGAAAGTATTTAGATGGGATGCAACATTTTTATTTGGACTACCAGAAAATTGTTCTTTCATAACAAGATTAAGCAAAGCAGCATTAATGTCACATGACTCCGCACTAGTGGCAGGAGGAGCAATAGGAGTACTAATAAAATCATTATTATTAGTATTGGAAAAGTCACACAATTTTGTATTTTCTTGAGACATCGCGACAAAGCAAGCAAACTAGCAAACAAGCAAATAAAAATATTTTTGTGTTTTTGTAAAAAAAAATTAGAAGTGGGGGAGATGAAAACGAGAGGCAAATGCAAATAAAAGGTAAATAAAATAAGTTCAAGTGGATGATAGTTTGTGCGAAGGTACTTGGTAATTTTGATGATGTCTCCCCGGCAACAGCGCCAGAAATTCTTCCTGCTACTTGTAGTCTGCGTTGGTATTTCCTCGAAGAGGAGAGGATGATGCAGTACAGTAGAGATAAGTATTTCCCTCAGTTAAGAACCAAGGTTATCAATCCAGTAGGAGAACCAAGCAAAATTCCGTTAAGCACACCTGCACACACAAGAGCAAACACTTGCACCCAACGCAAATAAGAGGGTTGTCAATCCTCTTAGCGGTTATTTGCAAGGATTAAATATAGAGATAAATAGATAAACTAAAATACTAGTTGAAATAAAAGTAAATAAATTGCAGCAAGGTATTTTTAGGTTTTTTATATATGATAAGGTAGACCCGGGGGCCATAGTTTTCACTAGAGGCTTCTCTCTCGAACACATAGCATACGGTGGGTAGACAAATTACAGTTGGGCAATTGATAGAAAAGCAAATAATTATGAAGGATTCATGGCAATGATCATGTATATAGGCATCACGTCCGAGACAAGTAGACCGACTCCTGCCTGCATTTACTACTATTACTCCACCAATCGACCACTATCCAGCATGCATCAAGGGTATTAAGTATGAAACAGAGTAACGCCTTAAGCAAGATGACATGATGTAGACAAAGTAAACTCAAGCAATATGATTAAACCCCATCTTTTTATCCTTAATGGCAACAATACAAATACGTGTCATGTCCCCTTCTGTCACTGGGATTGAGCACCGCAAGATTGAACCCATCACAAAGCACCTCTCCCATTGCAAGACAAATCAATCTAGTAGGCCAAACCAAATCGACAGATCGGAGAGAAATACAAAGCTATAACAATCATGCATAAAAGTGTTCAGAGAATACTCAAATATTTCTCATGAATAATCAGATCATAAACTCACAATTCATCGGATCCCAACAAACACACCGCAAAAGAAGATTACATCGGATAGAACTCCAAGAACATCAAGGAGAACATGGTATTGAAGATCAAAGAGAGAGAAGAAGCCATCTAGCTACTAGCTATGGACCCGTAGGTCTGTGGTAAACTACTCACACATCATCGGAAGGGCAGCAAGGTTGATGAAGAAGCCCTCCGTGATCGATTCCCCCTCCGGCAGAGTACCGAAAAAGGCCTCCAGATGGGATCGAGGAAGAACAGAAGCTTGCGGTGGCTGAAAGGTTTTCTCTTCTGTCTCCCTATTGGTTTTGGAATATTTGGGAATTTATAGCGCTGGAATTACGTCAAGAGGTGCCATGAGGGGCCCACAAGCCTGGGGGGCAGGCCCTACCCCCCTGGGCGCGCCGTCCAGGCTTGTCGCCTCCTCGTGGCTCTTCTGGTCTTATCCTGAAGCTTCGTGGGTCTCTTCTGGTCCAGAAAAAATTAATCCAACATTTTTTCTCATTTCGATACTTTTTGATAATGATTTTCTGAAACGGCAAAAACAAGCAGAAAACAGCAATTGGCACTAGGCACTGGGTTAATAGGTTAGTCCCAAACAATGATATATAATGGCATATAATTGCATATAAAACATCCAAGATTGATACTATAATAGCATGGAACAATAAAAAAATTATAGATACATTGGAGACGTATCACTTCTCCCAATGTAATTTCCATAAAAGTACAACCTGCGGCAGAGTCTAGCAAATTTCTAGAGACAATGTTTAGTCCCGCATAATTTTTTTGTATGATCATCTATAAATTTAAGCCATGAGTTGGGCAATTTCTTATCATTAATTTCATCCTCTCCCAAGATTGTGCAACATGTTCATGCTCAAGTTGCTTGAAATTCATAATTTGATTTCTTAAAGAAATAATCTTAGCGGGAGGAAAATACTTGGTAATAAAAGCATCCTTACACTTATCCCAAGAATCAATACTATTTCTAGGCAAGGATCGATGAAAACCAAGTTTTAGCATGGTCTCGTAGTGAGAATGGAAATAATTTTAATTTGACAATATCGTTATCCACATCTTTTTTCTTTTGCATATCGCAAAGCTCAATGAAAGTATTTAGATGGGATGCAGCATCTTCATTAGGACTACCAGAAAATTGTTCTTTCATAACAAGATTAAGCAAAGCAGCATTAATGTCACATGACTCCGCACTAGTGGTGGGAGGAGCAATAGGAGTACTAATAAAATCATTATTATTAGTATTGGAAAAGTCACACAATTTTTTATTTTCTTGAGACATTGCGACAAAGCAAGCAAACTAGCAAAAAGCAAATAAAAATGTTTTTGTGTTTTTGTAAAAAAAAATTAGAAGTGGGGGAGATGAAAACGAGAGGCAAATGCAAATAAAAGGCAAATAAAATAAATGCAAGTGGATGATAGTTTGTGTGAAGGTACTTGGTAATTTTGATGATGTCTCCACGGCAACGGCGCCAGAAATTCTTTCTGCTACATGTAGACTGCGTTGGTACTTCCCCGAAGAGGAGAGGATGATGCAGTATAGTAGATATAAGTATTTCCCTCAGTTAAGAACCAAGGTTATCAATCCAATAGGAGAACCAAGCAAAATTCCGTTAAGCGCACCTGCACACACAAGAGCAAACACTTGCACCCAACGCAAATAAGAGGGTGGTCAACCCTCTTAGCGGTTATTTGCAAGGATTAAATCTTATAGAGATAAATAGATAAACTAAAATACTAATTAAAATAAAAGTAAATAAATTACAGCAAGGTATTTTTAGGTTTTTTATATATGATAAAGTAGACCCGGGGGCCATTGTTTTCACTAGAGGCTTCTCTCTCGAACACATAGCATACGGTGGGTAGACAAATTACTGTTAGGCAATTGATAGAAAAGCAAATAATTATGACGGATTCATGGCAATGATCCTGTATATAGGCATCACGTCCGAGACAAGTAGACCGACTCCTGCATGCATTTACTACTATTACTCCACCAATCGACCACTATCCAGCATGCATCAAGGGTATTAAGTATGAAACAGAGTAACGCCTTAAGCAAGATGACATGATGTAGACAAAGTAAACTCAAGCAATATGATTAAACCCCATCTTTTTATCCTTAATGGCAACAATACAAATACGTGTCATGTCCCCTTCTGTCACTGGGATTGAGCACCGCAAGATTGAACCCATCACAAAGCACCTCTCCCATTGCAAGACAAATCAATCTAGTAGGCCAAACCAAATCGATAAATCGGAGAGAAATATAAAGCTATAACAATCATGCATAAAAGTGTTCAGAGAAGACTCAAATATTTCTCATGAATAATCAGATCATAAACTCACAATTCATCGGATCCCAACAAACACACCGCAAAAGAAGATTACATCGGATAGAACTCCAAGAACATCGAGGAGAACATGGTATTGAAGATCAAAGAGAGAGAAGAAGCCATCTAGCTACTAGCTATGGACCCGTAGGTCTGTGGTAAACTACTCACACATCATCGGAAGGGCAGCAAGGTTGATGAAGAAGCCCTCCGTGATCGATTCCCCCTCCGGCAGAGTACCGGAAAAGGCCTCCAGATGGCATCGAGGAAGAACAGAAGCTTGCGCTGGCTGAAAGGTTTTCTCTTCTGTCTCCCTATTGGTTTTGGAATATTTGGGAATTTATAGCGCTGGAATTAGGTCAAGAGGTGCCACGAGGGGCCCACAAGCCTGGGTGGGGGGGCCCTACCCCCCTGGGCGCGCCGTCCAGGCTTGTCGCCTCCTCGTGGCTCTTCTGGTCTTATCCTGAAGCTTCCTGGGTCTCTTCTGGTCCAGAAAAAATTAATCCAAAGTTTTTTTTCTCATTTGGATACTTTTTGATAATGATTTTCTGAAACGGCAAAAACAAGCAGAAAACAGCAATTGGCACTGGGCACTGGGTTAATAGGTTAGTCCCAAACAATGATATATAATGGCATATAATTGCATATAAAACATCCAAGATTGATACTATAATAGCATGGAACAATAAAAAATTATAGATACATTGGAGACGTATCACTTCTCCCAATGTAATTTCCATAAAAGTACCACCTGCGGCAGAGTCTAGCAAATTTCTAGACACAATGTTTAGTCCCGCATAATTTTTTTGTATGATCATCTATAAATTTAAGCCATGGGTTGGGCAATTTCTTATCATTAATTTCATCCTCTCCCAAGATTGTGCAACATGTTCATGCTCAAGTTGCTTAAAATTCATAATTTGATTTCTTAAAGAAATAATCTTAGCGGGAGGAAAATACTTGGTAATAAAACCATCCTTACACTTATCCCAAGAATCAATACTATTTCTAGGCAAGGATCGATGAAAACCAAGTTTTAGCATGGTCTCGTAGTGAGAATGGAAATAATTTTAATTTGACAATATCGTTATCCACATCTTTTTTCTTTTGCATATCGCAAAGCTCAATGAAAGTATTTAGATGGGATGCAGCATCTTCATTAGGACTACCAGAAAATTGTTCTTTCATACCAAGATTAAGCAAAGCAGCATTAATGTCACATGACTCCACACTAGTGGCGGGAGGAGCAATAGGAGTACTAATAAAATCATTATTATTAGTATTGGAAAAGTCACACAATTTTGTATTTTCTTGAGACATGGCGACAAAGCAAGCAAAGTAGCAAACAAGCAAATAAAAATATTTTTGTGTTTTTGTAAAAAAAAATTAGAAATGGGGGAGATGAAAACGAGAGGCAAATGCAAATAAAAGGCAAATAAAATAAATGCAAGAGGATGATAGTTTGTGCGAAGGTACTTGGTAATTTTGATGATGTCTCCCCGGCAACGGCGCCAGAAATTCTTTCTGCTACTTGTAGACTGTGTTGGTATTTCCCCGAAGAGGAGTGGATGATGCAGTATAGTAGAGATAAGTATTTCCTCAGTTAAGAACCAAGGTTATCAATCCAGTAGGAGAACCAAGCAAAATTCCGTTAAGCGCACCTACACACACAAGAGCAAACACTTGCACCCAACGCAAATAAGAGGGTGGTCAACCCTCTTAGCGGTTATTTGCAAGGATTAAATCTTATAGAGATAAATAGATAAACTAAAATACTAATTAAAATAAAAGTAAAGAAATTGCAGCAAGGTATTTTTAGGTTTTTTATATATGATAAAGTAGACCCGGGGGCCATAGTTTTCACTAGAGGCTTCTCTCTCGAACACATAGCATACGGTGGGTAGAAAATTACTGTTGGGCAATTGATAGAAAAGCAAATAATTATGACGGATTCATGGCAATGATCCTGTATATAGGCATCACGTCTGAGACAAGTAGACCGACTCCTGCCTGCATTTACTACTATTACTCCACCCATTGACCGCTATCCAGCATGCATCTAGGGTATTAAGTATGAAACAAAGTAACGCCTTAAGCAAGATGACATGATGTAGACAAAGTAAACTCAAGCAATATGATTAAACCCCATCTTTTTATCCTTAATGGCAACAATACAAATACGTGTCACGTCCCCTTCTGTCACTGGGATTGAGCACCGCAAGATTGAACCCATCACAAAGCACCTCTCCCATTGCAAGACAAATCAATCTAGTAGGCCAAACAAAATCGATAGATCGGAGAGAAATACAAAGCTATAATAATCATGCATAAAAGAGTTCAGAGAAGACTCAAATATTTCTCATGAATAATCTGATCATAAACTCACAATTCATCGGATCCCAACAAACACACCGCAAAAGAAGATAACATCGGATAGAACTCCAAGAACATCGAAGAGAACATGGTATTGAAGATCAAAGAGAGAGAAGAAGCCATCTAGCTACTAGCTATGGACCCGTAGGTCTGTGGTAAACTACTCACACATCATCGGAAGGGCGGCAAGGTTGATGAAGAAGCCCTCCGTGATCGATTCCCCCTCCGGGAGAGTACCGGAAAAGGCCTCCAGATGGGATCGCGGAAGAACAGAGGCTTGCGGCGGCGCAAAGGTTTTCTCTTCTGTCTTTCTGGTATATTGGGAATATTTCGGAATTTATAGCGCTGGAATTAGGTCAGGAGGGGCAATGAGGGGCCCACAATCCTGGGGGCCGCGCCCTCCAGGCTTGCCGCCTCCTCGTGCATCTTCTGGTCTTCTACCGAACCTTCGTGGGTCTCTTCTGGTCCAGAAAAAATTAATCCAAAGTTTTTTTTTCTCGTTTGGACACTTTTTGATAATGATTTTCTGAAAAGGCAAAAACAAGCAGAAAACAGCAACTGGCTCTAGGCACTGGGTTAATAGGTTAGTCCCAAAAAATGATATATAATGGCATATAATTGCATATAAAACATCCAAGATTGATACTATAATAGCTTGGAACAATCAAAAATTATAGATACGTTGGAGACCTATCAAGCATCCCCAAGTTTAATTCCTGCTCGTCCTTGAGTAGGTAAATGATAAAAACAGAATTTTTGATGTGGAATGCTACCTATCATGTTTCATCATGTAATCTCTCTCTTACGGTATGAATAATAAGATCCAAATGATTCAAAGCAATGGTTTATAATTTGATATAAAGACATCAATACTCAGGCATACTAATAAACAATCATGTCTTTCAAAATAAAAATGCTAAAGAACGTTATCCCTACAAAATCATATAATCATATCATGCTCCATCTTAACACAAAATATTTATCATGAACAACCCCGGTTTTAGCCAAGAAATTGGTTCATACTTTTTAACGCGCTTCAGCTTTTTCAACCCCCACGCAATACATGAGCGCAAGCCATGGATATAGCACTATGGGTGGAATAAAGTACGGTGGTAGAGATCAATAAGGGGAAGTCAAAAAGAAGAAGATAGTCTCACATCGACGAGGACAATCAATGGGTTATGGAGATGCCCATCAATTGATGTCAATGCGAGGAGTAGGGATTGCCATGGAACGGATGCACTAAGAGCTATATATAAGTGTATGAAAGCTCAACATGAAAACTAAGTGGGTGTGCATCCAACTTGTTTGCTCATGAAGACCTCGGGCATTGGAGGAAGCCCATCATCAGAATATAAAAGCCAAGTTCTATAATGAAAAATTCCAACTAGTATATGTAAGTGACAAAATAGGAGACTCTCTATATGAAAAACATGGTGCTACTCTGAAGCACAAGTGTGGAAAAAGGATAGTAACATTGCCCCTTCTCTCTTTTTCTCTTTTTTTCGTGGCTCTTTTTGGCCTCTCTTTTTTTCGTCCGGAGTCTCATCCCGACTTGTGGGGGAATCATGGTCTCCATCATCCTTTCCTCACTGGGACAATGCTCTAATAATGATGATCATCACACTTTTATTTACTTACAACTCAATATTAAAACTCGATATTAGCACAAAAATATGACTCTATATGAATGCCTCTGGCAGTGTACCAGGATGTGCAATGATGCTAGAGTAACATGTATAGAAGTGATGAACGGTGGCTGAGCCACAAATACTATGTCAGCTATATGATCATGCAAAGCAATATGACAATGACGATGTGTGTCATAAAAACGGAACGGTGGAAGTTGCATGGCAATATATCTCGGAATGGCTATGGAAATGCCATGATAGGTAGGTATGGTTGCTGTTTTGAGGAAGATATAAAGAGGCTTAGGTGTGATAGAGCGTATCATATCACGGGGTTTGGATGCACCAGTGAGGTTTGCACCAACTCTCGATGTGAGAAAGGGCAATGCACGGTACCGAAGAGGCTAGCAAATTGTGGAAGGGTGAGAGTGCGTATAATCCATGGACTCACACTAGTCATAAAGAACTCACATACTTATTGCGAAAGTTTATTAGCCCTCGAAGCAAAGTACTACTACGCATGCCCCTAGGGGGGGTTGATAGGAGTTAACCATCGCGCGCCCCCGACCGCCACACAAAGGAAGATAATCAAGAATAAATCATGCTCCAACTTCTTTGCATAATGACGGACCATTCATGCATGCTTCGGGAATCACAAACCTTAACACCAATATTCTTACTAAACCACAATTATCTACTAGCACCTCCCACATATTACTATCTTAATATCACAAAACTATTGCAAGGAATCAAACTTATCATATTCAGTGATCTACATGAAAGTTTTTATTATATCCCTCTTGAATACCTATCATATCAGGACCAAATTCATAACCCGTGCATATTACCATTGCTATTCATTAGACTCTCAAAAAGATATAAGTGAAGCATGAGAGTGCAACTATTTCTTTAAAATATAACCACCGCCGTGCTCTAAAAGATATTAGTGAAGCACTAGAGCAACTGCCTAACTCAAAAGATATAAATGAAGCACATAGAGTATTCTAATAAATCACGAATAATGTGTGTTCCTCTCAAAAAGGTGTGTTCAGCAAAGATGATTGTGACAAACTAAAAAGCAAACAAAAGCAGACAAACTATATCACAAGACGCTCCAAGTAAAACACATATCATGTGATGAATAAAAATATATCTCCAAGTGAGTTACCGATATATTGTAGACGAAAGAGGGGATGCCTTCTGGGGCATCCCCAAGCTTAGACGCTTGAGTCTTCCTTGAATATTACCTTGGGGTGCCTTGGGCATCCCCAAGCTTAGGCTCTTGCCGCTCCTTATTCGTAGTCTCACCCAAAAATTGCATATAATTGCATATAAAATATCCAAGGTTGATACTAAAATAGCATGGAACAATAAAAAAGTGTAGATACGTTGGAGACGTATCAGCGACGCAATCCGGCTTCCTAGCGGCTGCGTTGGGAGGCGGGTGACACGGATGTGGCCTCCGGTGGTGGGGCGTGCTGGGTCTTGGCGGCGATGGCGATCTGGCCCAGATCCATGGTCCCGAGCACCAGGCGGCACTGGTACAACAAGCCGCGATACAAACGGTTTTTAACCCCTTTCCGCGATGGAGTTTTAAACCGTTGCCTTGCCTGTGTGTGTGATAGGAGGGGTCCTTCCCACACGACCGAGAAACCGTCGGCGATAGGGAGCGCTGATGCAGACGCGTCCCCAAATGTAATCGTATGCGATGCACGAACATATCGCCCACGTTTCTCTGGAGTCAAACGTTTCTAATTGAGCAGGGAAACCAAATGGTGTTTCACATTGGACTGTTTGCGAAATTGTACCTAAGGCACACGGGACATCATAGAAACTGTGCGCGATATGTGGCCCATCGCACACGAGTATTATATGGCAATCGTCTGCCATGCATGACATCATCGCACACGTTTCCTAAACAATTTACGAGTGGGATTGTATTTTGCATTGGGCATGGTTTCCTCTAAGCTCTCGTGCGCGATGATGCGCTATCACAAATGGTTCAGGAGCCCCTACGCACACGTACAAGTGCTGCAAATCGTCTGCGATTTGTTGTGTATCACCGACGGTTGCGCTATGAGTGACGTGTGCTTTCCGTTCTGGATCGCACACCCTCATTTAGTTGAACCGTGTGCGCATCAATGGCCAGGTTAAAGCAAAAATAGCGCATTTGAATTGCCCTACAAAAAGCAAATTCGCCACAATATGCAATTGAACAAATGCTAGCTAAATTCTACTGATTTATCGACAAATGCAGTACATAATCATAGTGTATGAAATACGAAGACCTCATCATATGGAAAACAATGCATCCATGCATATATGTTTAGCGGCTAACTCGTGTTGAATGTTTACTCACTGTTTCAGGAACAGCCATGCTGAAATCTTCATTATCACCAGTGGGATTGAAGTTGCTGATAAATCTCCTAACCTCCATCAATTCACCAGCGGGGAGCGGTTCAGGGGTCATCGGTTCAAAGATGAGCTGCAAGATTTTTAGATCAGAATGTGCCATACGAGTGGAGTAGAAGATATTAATTAAGATACAGACTTACTGGTGCTAAATTGCGTGCATCGTTACAGCAATCAATAGATTTGAAGATGGAGATCATGTGTCTGCAGACATAGTATCCACAAACGTTGGTCCCTGGTTGTTGCTGAGGACACTGAAATTTTTTGTACAGAATTAGTCATGTATTTGCCCTGTTAGGAGCAACCTAACCGGTGTAAGATGTTTTTTTTCTTTGGAGAGAAATAGAAAGGGGTTTATTTAGAAACTTGAACATTAGACTAGCGTACTAAAAGGTATTTGCAAACTTTTGGATACATTTTCCGAAAATAACGGATTTTGGTGTCTTACCGGATAAACGATCTCGTGCTGCAGAGGTAGTGCACTCTTGAACTGGTTCCCTCGTTTAGTTATGCACGATGCCAACACAATGCAAATGAAGATGAATTTCCACAAACTCAGTTCTTGAACCAGATATGAATGCAAATTTTAACATCATAGAATTCAATACCTATCCATGAATTGCTGAAGATGTGTCAGATCCTGAGGCTTTATTGAATCTCTGAGAGAATCCAGGTAGTAAACTCTGTTCTGGTTTGGAGCAATGACTACCAAGATCCAGTGAATGCTACAGATTAAGAAAACCATGAACTTATGAACTATGACGAAATGTGAAAGACGGTCAATGTATGTGTGGTTGTTTATTTGACTTACCCTTCATGATATGGCCAAAGAAAGAGTTCTGCATGGGGTGTGCGACACAAGATACTGATGACCTTGCCAATGGCCCACTCCCGATTATCTGTGCCACCACATAATAATATGCCATTTGCTACGTGAGGATCTATGAAATACACTCCCTCCATTTTTCTTTGCGTGATCAATCCCCTAAGAGGAATACAACACAGTTAGCTTTTTTCGATTACAGCCTTGTATGGAGAAGTTGATCAGAGATGGTGAAGTACTTACAACATCAAGCATTTAACAAGAGTCATATCGAGCACATTGAAGTTGAAGAAGAGATGAAAGTCCTCGAATTCCACACTGATGGATCCTTGATCGTGACCGAAATGATCACTGTCGTAGTGGACTAACAGAACCTTATGACCTTCTGACATTTCATCCATGCAATATTTATGTAACTTGCGGCAACTGGAACTGCACTCCTCTAAGTATTCGTCAACAAGAAATGGCTGGCCATGGACGTACTTGCGTGCTACAAGTATGTCTGCTTTATTTTTAGCAAGTATCCTTTCGACTTCTTCATCGGGCAAGCTGTCAGAACCAGTATAACTCTCCGATTCGAACAACTTGGTGGTAATTTGGTTCTGGGTGATGAGTGCTTTTAGTAAGAGGCTATCATTCGCATTCTTCCTCGGTCTCGGGGGCCGCTTCCTCGCGGGTGCGACCGTGGCCGCTTTCCTCTTTGTACTTGAACCACTTCTGGTGCAAGGTCTGGATCACTGATAGACGGACTACTGAGCAGGCAGTGAAGATACGACGGGCTGCTGAGCAAACAGTTTAGCTACGCCAGACTGCTGAGCTAGCGGTGCTGCTATGACGGACTACTAAGCTGTAGGAGCAGAGACGTCGGACTGCTGACCAGGCAGTGAAGCTATGTCGGGCTTCTGCGCAGGTGGTGCCAACACGTCGGTGTGGTGAGGAGGCTGTGCCAACGCGTTGGTTTGCTGAGCAGGCAGTGCCGACGCATCGGTATGCTGATCACGTGGCTACGAACCGACGGACTGATGAGCAGGCGGTTCCGGACCTTCTGACTGCTTAGCAGTCCGTTCCACTGGGTTGGTCTGCTGAGCATGCGGTGCCGCTGTGTCTCCCCCTGCTGCTTCAGTGGCCGGCATTTGAACCAGTGGTGCGTCTTCAGCAGTTGTAGGCCTTGCCACTGGCTGCTCAGGGGCGGACGATGACATGGCCTGTACGGCATGACATCGGGCGGGCTGATCACAGGTTGATGCATCAGCCGTCGGATAACGAGTATTAGGTTCCTCGGGGGAAGCACGCGAGAGCTACTGTGGCAAGGAGAGAGTCACCGGTTGAAGGGTGACATTGATTGCTCTTGGCGGGGCTTGAGGGATCTTATCTATGAAGTCTATTTCCTTTCGTGGCCACTGGATATGATTTGACAGTGTTTCTTGCAAGGTCCTCTCCTCATCACAGTCCCCTAGGACATTCTTCAGGGCAAATTTATTGAATCCAGGCTTTACTTCAGTCACATAGCACTTCACATAGCCTGGCTTCAATGGCACATTGTCCAACAAGAGGCCCCCTTCCGAGTGGGGGGACAAAACCCAGGCGGTTGCACATTTTAACGTACCTTCATAATGTGTCAGCATGCCCCTCAGTTTGTCTTTCATTCCAGATAGATCAGATATAGCATCATCATGCGCAACTGCAGTCTCAGTGCCGCTGGGGTCAGCTGATGCACAGCTACTCTTGTGCGGTGTTGTCACACAATAAGCAGCATCGTCCATGCCCGCCTCCCCTCCCGTCTGCTAGCTATCTCTCAGTGTTAGAGTCTTCTGCATCATCATTGACTCCTCAATTTCCATTCGAACTTTCAGATACATGTCCATCCTCAACCTTTCATACAATTCTTCCATCTTCTGTTCACTCCTCGCATTTTTCATGGTGAGCCTCTCTTCTTTGCTGAGTGTGAAAGCTCTCTTGTGCGGGACATTGACACCTATACCCCTTGCATGGCTAGGGGGCTCTATTGTTGCCAGAACATCGGACAGAATGTCACATGGCCCTGAGTTCCTGTAGAACCTTCCAAGGTTGCTAGTGGAAGCCTTTAACATCATGCGATACAGTTCTTCGTCATGTGAGTTTTCAAAGTAATAAGAACCGTCGTCACGCCTCCTTGCGCGTGCCCGCAAGTAGTCTCTAGTGCGTTCGCCCCTGATTTCACTAAAGGCCGGATTTCCACCCACAACTACTACTTCTTTGTCCTCCTGGTCCCGTATCGGTTTCATGCCGTAGTATCCTGCCACACCCATACGGTGGGGGTGTGTGTTCCTCTTCTGAAGTTCCGATTGCTTGGCACTCTTCTTGGTAAACTCTGTAATTGCCCTGACCCTTTTGAATTCTGCCCAGTCCGCCTTTGTAATTTGGGGGTATGCAGGGATTGGGTCCTTGCCTTCACTCAAGTACTTCTTGTACAACACATGCTTCCAGTATCTCGAAGCATCCCTGGCCTTCTTCAGTGCAGCGTGTTCCACCTGCATTCTCCACTGCTCTGGTACGTTGAAGTGTTCCATGATCTCCCGGATTATCCTGTGCCGTGTTTCTGTGTCAGCCTTCCGAAACCCCGGCAGATTAATGTTGAGCCTTGCCCTGCCAACAAATCCACACAGACTCCTGAACCTCGTGCCTGCTTTATCTGGTTTAGTTGGAGCCCAAGACTTTAAATCGATGTCGGTTACTTCATATACACCTTTAGGCTGGTGTGTGGGCTTTCTTGGAGCATTCTTCCGTGTCCTGACCGGAAGGGTGATCGCGACAGCTCTATCCCGTTCCAGATTACTTGTTCCCTGATCATCTGCTGGCGACCTAGGGTTGTCCGACTCAGATGAAGATACATCGCCTGAAGCATGAGTGTTGTCGCTGCTACTCGGCATCTACAGAGAACAAATGCGAAATTCAGAAAAGGGGGATAAGCATAATGCTAACAACTTGGTAGCAAGTTGTCTAGACATGTCAAGTAATAATTTGGAAAATGTATGGCTAAATTGTTCATTTTGTGTGACTCGGGCGCCCACGATCTGTAAATCGACAATAACTAATTGGAACAAATACAGCTTATATGTACAAGTTAGGAAGGTAGATAATGAACATATATATGCTCTTCGTTATTTTATAGCCAATTTGGGAACATACGGAACCAAATAGGAAGAGGGGTCGCGAGGAAATATGCCTCACCTCGATGGAGAGCAGTAACTGACAGGTTTTTGTAAAAACCCGTCAAGAGAGGCGAGGGGTACATGATCGATATGGTCGAGGACGGCTGGCGAGCAAACGAAGACGGCGAGGCGCGGGCAGCCGCGTGTTGGGAATGACAGCGAAGGTAGGGTTGACGCCGAAGAGCGGGCACACGGCTGGGTTGAGCACGCCAGTGCCGGATAGGGTTCTGGTGTGGATCTGGGGGAGGGGGGAGCTGGCGATGGAGTTTTGGTAGAATATGCGGACTGTTGAGTGAAACGGGGGCGGGCGGTGGGGGGTGTTGGCGGCTTTGGTGAAAAAAGGGCGCCGGTCGCGGCGCGGAAAGGCCTATGCAAATGGAAGCCTCTACGAGCCCGTGTGCACAAACATCATAATTTCGTTTGAAATGAAGACGTGGTAATTTTGAAATGAAGACGTTTGTTCAATGTTTCGCCTCGAATTTTTTTCCACGGTACGCAATCACCATCATAACCTAGGTTTAATTTTCTGGCGCATTTCAGGTCTCGTTTGCTACATTTAAGCAATTTTTTGCATTTACCATGCATTTAGTGCATATAAATCCAAACCCTACAGCAACTACATGTGGGTGTTAGAAAAAAAGGTGTAAAAATCATTTTTATGTCGGTTTGCTAGTTTTTATTCATTGTCCGAGAAACGGGAAGAATTTTCAAACATTTCGGCCATGAGATGCGGCCACCGGCGTAGGGCTTGTTGGTAATTTAATTACAGGAAATGCGGATGGACTTCGAAAATCGCGAAAATCGGTGTGTCACCGTGGCGCGATCTCAAGACCGAGTGGAAATTTTTTGGTAAAGTTTGCCACAAGTTACGATGGTCGCTCCTTGCAAACCGGAGCATCTCACAAGAAGGATCATAGTTCCCAATAGGAGACGTGGCAATTCGGACTCTGATTGTTGGTTACTTTATCGTTTCGCCTTGAATTTTTTTTCCACGGTACACAATCTCTATTACATGCCAATATTGATTTTCTCGCGCATTTCGGGTCTCGTTTGCTATATTTAAGCCATTTTTGCATTTACCGTGCATTTTGTGCATATAAATCAAATCCCAACCGCAACTACATGTGGGTGTTTGCAAATAAGGTCTACAAAATCATTTGTGTGTGATACATCTCCGTCGTATCTACTTTTCCAAACACTTTTGCTCTTGTTTTGGATCCTAATTTGCATGATTTGAATGAAACTAACCCGGACTGACGCTGTTTTCAGCAGAACTACCATGGTGTTGTTTTTTGTGCAGAAATAAAAGTTCTTGGAATTGGACGAAACTTTTTGGAGATTTTTTATTGAATAAATAAAAAATACTGGAGCCAAGATCCACTAGAGGGGGGCCACCTGCTGCCCACGAGGCACCAGGGCGCGCCACCCCCCCTGGCGCGCCCTGGTGGCTTGTGGGGCCCACGTGGCTCCGCTGACCCTAATCTAAAGCCTATAAATTCACAATTCCATAGAAAATAAATCAGAGAGGAAGTTCATCACGTTTCACGATACGGAGCCGCCGCCACCTCCCGTTCTTCATCGGGAGGCCAGATCTTGAGTCCGTTCGGGGCTCCGGAGAGGGGGATCTTCCGCCATCGTCATCATCAACCATCCTCCATCACCAATTTCATGATGCTCACCGCCGGGAGTGAGTAATTCCTTCGTAGGCTTGCTGGACGGTGAGGGGTTGGATGAGATTCATCATGTAATCGAGTTAGTTTGGTTAGGGCTTGATCCCTAGTATCCACTATGTTCTGAGATTGATGTTGCTATGGCTTTGCTATGCTTAATGCTTGTCAATAGGGCCCGAGTGCCATGATTTCAGATCTGAACTCTTTATGTTTTCATGAATATATTTGTGTTCTTGATCCAATCTTGCAAATTATATGCACCTGCTATGTGTTATGATCCGCATACCCCAAGGTGACAATAATTGGGATTCTTTCCGGTGATTACCGTAGTTTGAGGAGTTCATGTATTCACTATGTGTTAATGCTTTCTTCCGGTTCTCTATTAAAAGGAGGCCTTAATATCCCTTAGTTTCCTTATGGACCCCGCTGCCACGGGAGGGTAGGACAAAAGATGTCATGCAAGTTCTTATCGCAAGCACGTATGACTATAGGTGGAAATCATGCCTACATTACATTGTTGAATTGGAGCTAGTTCTGTGTCGCCCTAGGTTATGACTGTTACATGATGAATGTTATCCAACATAATCACCAATACAATGCCTACGAGCTTTTCACATATTGTTCTTTGCTAAGTTACTACTATTGCTACTACTGTCACAATTGCTTCAAAACTATTGCTGCTACCGTTACTGTTACTGTTACTATTATTGCTATTGCTATCAAACTACCATACTACTGTGCTACTGATCACTCTGCTACATATATTTAGTCTCCAGGTGTGGTTGAATTGACAACTCAACTGATAATACTTGCAAATATCCTTTGGCTCCCCTTGTGTCGAATCAATAAATTTGGGTTGAATACTCTACCCTCAAAAACTGTTGCGATCCCCTATACTTGTTGGTTATGAAGACCTTTTTCTGGCGCCGTTGCCGGGGAGCATAGCTTTATTTGCCGAGTCACTTGGGATTTATATCTGTTGATCACTATGAAGAATCTGAAAGACGCTAAGACCAAGATCGCTCCCTCTAAGACGAGGGGAGGTAAGGAACTGCCATCTAGCTCCGCACTAGATTCACCTTCTGTTTTAAGTAAGCTTGCAACACCACCACCTGCTATTAATTCTGATATGTCACAAGTTATTGATGATACTACCTCTGCTTTGAATGAAACTATTGATGATGCTAGTACTATGCTTGATAATACTATGCCACTTGGCAAATTTCTTGATGAACAACTTGCTAAAGCTAAAGAATTTGAGATTGCTGAAACTGATGAAATTATTGAAACTGAAAACATTGAAACTCTTGAGAATTATGATTCACCTATTATGCCTAGTCCTCCTGTTGGAGTTGAATCACCTGATGAACATGTCTTTGATAGGGAGACAGCTAGAGCCATTCTTGCTTGTAATGATAGAGATGAAGTTATAAAATTGCTTGCTGAAATGAAAGAAAAATCTATGAGAGAGAGAATGAAATATGATCCTAAGTTTGCTACCTCACCCATATTTGTTACTGATAAGGATTATGAATTCTCTGTCGATCCTGAGTTAATTACTTTGGTTGAATCTGATCCTTTTCATGGTTATGAAACTAAAACTGTTGTGGCACACCTTACTAAGTTGAATGATATTGCCACCCTATTTGCTCATGAGGAAAAAATCGCTATTACTATATTCTTAAGTTGTTTCCTTTCTCATTAAAGGGTGATGCTAAGAAATGGTTTAACACTCTTGCCCCTGGTTGTGTGCGTAGTCCCCAAAATATGATTTATTACTTCTCTGAAAAATATTTTCCTGCTCATAAGAAACAAGCTGCCTTACAGGAAATATTTAACTTTGTGCAAATTAAAGAAGAGAATCTCCCTCAAGCTTGGGGCAGGCTTCTCCAATTACTTAATGCTTTGCCTGATCATCCTCTTAAGAAAAATGAAATGCTTGATATCTTCTATAATGGACTAACCGATGCTTCTAGGGACAACCTAGATAGTTGTGCTGGTTGTGTTTTCAGGGAACGAACTATTGAACAGGCTGAGGAACTATTGAATAATATATTGAAAAATGATAATGATTGGACACTTCCTGAACCACTGCCTAAACCCACTCCGAAGAACAGTGGTATTTGATACGTCTCCAATGTATCTATAATTTTTTATTGTTCCATGCTGTTATATTATCAATCTTGGATGTTTTTTATATACATTTACAGCAATTATATATCATTTTTTGGGACTAACCTTTAACTTAGTGCCCAGTGCCATTTGTTGTTTTCTGCCTGTTTTTTGTTTTACAGAATATCAATACCAAATGAAGTCCAAATGCCACGAAACTTTTTGGAGATTTTTTTCTGGACAAGACAAACACTAGAAGCTTCGGGAGGAGGCCAGAAGACCCTGGAGGTGGCCACGAGCCACCAGGGCGCGCCTGGGGGGGGCAGGCGCGCCCTGGTGCCTCGTGGGGCCCATAGAGCTCTGTTTGACCTAATTCCACCACTATAAATTCCCAAAAAATCAGAAACCCTCAGGGGAGTCCACAAAATACTTTTTCCGCCGCCGCAAGTTTCTGTTCTTGAGAGATCCCATCTGGAGGCCTTTTCCGGCACTCCGCCGGAGGGGGAATCGATCATGGAGGGGCTCTACATCAACCTTGCTGCCGTTCTAATGATGCGTGAGTAGTTTACCACAGACCTTCGGGTCCATAGTTAGTAGCTAGATGGCTTCTTCTCTCTTTTTGATCTTCAATACAATGTTCTCCTCGATGTTCTTGGAGTTCTATCCGATGTAATCATTTTTTGCGGTGTGTTTGTTGGGATCCGATGAATTGTGAGTTTATGATCAGATTATCCATGAATATTATTTGAGTCTTCTCTGATCTCTTTTATGCATGATTATTATAGCTTCGTATTTCTTCTCCGATCTATTGATTTGGTTTGGCCAACTAGATTGATTTATCTTGCCATGGGAAGAGGTGCTTTGTAATGGGTTCGATCTTGCGGTGCTCAATCCCAGTGACAGAAAGGGACATGACACGTATGTATCATTGCTATTAAGGGTAAAAAGATGGGGTTTATTCATACGTGAGTTTATCTTGTCTACATCATGTCATCGTTCTTAAGGCGTTACTCCATTCTTTATGGACTTAATACACTAGATGCATGCTGGATAGCGGTCGATGTGTGGAGTAATAGTAGTAGATGCAGGCAGGAGTCGGTCTACTTGTCTCGGACGTGATGCCTATATACATGATCATTGCCTTGGATATCGTCATGATTATTTGCTTTTCTATCAATTGCCCAACAGTAATCTGTCTACCCACCGTATGCTATTTTCTTGAGAGAAGCCTCTAGTGAAAACTATGGCCCCCGGGTCTATCTAAATCATACACTAAAACCCTAAAAATACTTGCTGCACTTTTTCTTTATTTATTATATTTTAGTATTTTTGTTTCAATCTATCTATCTATCACATACAATTTAATCTTGCAACTTACCGCCAAGGGATTGACAACCCCTTGATTGTGTTGGGTGCAAGGATTTGTTATTTTGTGTGCAGGTGCTGCTAACGAGGTGTTGCGTGATTCTCCTACTGGATTGATAACTTTGGTTTCATAACTAAGGGAAATACTTATCTCTACTGTACTGCATCTCCCTTCCTCTTCAGGGAAATACCAACGCAAGCTACAAGTAGCAGTATTCTATTTCCCAGTCCTGAAGATATGCAAGAAGCAAAGAAATGTATGAAGGAAAAAGGTATTAAAGCTGAAGATGTTAAGAATTTGCCACCTATTGAAGAAATACATGGTCTTGACACACCACCACAGGTGGTAGAAGTAAATTCTTTTATAAAGTCTGATGAAGGTGATATTCCTTATAACAAACTTCCTAGTCAATGCTTGTATGAATTTGACAATTATATTATTAAGCAAGATCATTTCAATGCAAATGTTATGAAACAATTGAAATGAAATGCCTACATGATTGATCGCTTGAGTGACTTGTTATTTACAATTGCTAATGATGTCAAAGGTGTAGGTAAACATGCATCTATGGTTCAAACCCAGCTAGAACAAGTTGCTAAATCTCAAAGTGAGTTGCTCAATGAAATGAATAACGATATGAATGATCATGCTGTTAGAGTAATGACTAGAGGAAGTAGAATGACTCAGGAGCCACTTTATCCTGAAGGTCACCCTAAAAGAATTGAACAAGACTCCCAAAGAATTAATGTTGATGCACCTAGTCCATCTAAAAAGAAAAAGAAAAAAAAATGATAGGACTCTGCATGCTTCTAGTGAAGCTGAGGTAGAAAAACCCTCTGAGGATAATAATGATGTTCTATTTCCGATGCTGAAACACAATCTGGTGATGAACATTCACCTAATGATAATAATAATAATGATGCTCATGTGGATGCTCAACCAGATAATGATAAAGAACCTGATAATGATGTTGAAATAGAACCTGCTGTTGATCTTGATAACCCACCTCCTAAAAACAAATGTTATGATAAAAAAGACTTCGTTGCTAGAAAACATGGTAAAGAAAGAGAACCATGGGTTCAAAAACCCATTCCCTTTCCTCCTAAACCATCTAAGAATAAGGATGAGGAAGAATTTGAACGCTTTGCTGAAATGCTTAGGCCAGTCTTTTTGTGTACTCGTTTGACTGATATTTTAAAGATGGCCCCATATGCTAAATACATGAAAGATATTGTCACTAATAAAAGAAAATTACCTAAAGCTGAAATTTCCACCATGCTTGCAAACTATTCTTTTAAGGATGGAGTACCTAAGAAACTACGAGATCCAGAAATACCAACTATACCATGCTCCATTAAAAGAAATTATGTCAAAACTGCTTTGTGTGACTTAGGAGCCGGTGTTAGTGTTATGCCCTTCTCTTTATATAAAAGACTTGATTTGAATAAACTCACTCCCACTGAAATATCATTGCAAATGGCTGACAAATCAACTGCCATTCCTATCGGTGTTTGTGAGGATGTGCCCGTTGTAGTTCCAAATGTTACTATCCTAACAGACTTTGTTATACTTGATATGCCCGAGGATGACAACATGTCGATTATGCTTGGTAGACCCTTTTTGAATACTGCAGGGGCTGTTATTGATTGCAACAAAAGCAAGCTCACTTTTCATATCAATGGTAATGAACATATGGTGCACTTTCCAAAGAAACAATTTCAAGTAAACGGTATTCATGTTATTGAAATGATTCCGACAATTACTATTGGAAGTTTTCAACTCCCTCTTCCTACTGTCAAAAAGAGATATGAAACACTTATAATTGGGGAGATGCATAGCCCCGTTGAGGTAACCTAGTGTTTTACGAAGATTCTTCGATTTCATGTTACTCGGAAATGGTTTGTTAATAAGACTTGATCAACCTTATTAATGGATTCTTTTTGAGGGGCATGTGGTCGATGAATTTAGTAAGCACAACCTTTTGTACCCACTTTTTGTTTTCTATTATTTTTAGTTAAATGCAATAAAATTCCATGATTATCCTGTTTTCTGAATTATCTGTGCAATAAAAAATGCCGAAAAATGAAAGTGCTCAGAATGATTTGAAATTTTTACATGAATTTTTATAGAATATTTAAGAATTTTTGGCACTGGAAACATACCAGGGGGAAGCCCCAGGTGCCCACGAGGCACCAGGGCGCGCCACCCCCTGGGCGCGCCCTGGTGGCTTGTGGGCCCCACAGGGACCCCCTCACTTATTCCTTCAGCCCACCTCGTCTCTTACCTCTAGCAAAAAATTCATGGTAGCTCTCTCTCTCTCGTGTTCTTGCTCCCAAACCTGAGATTTTCGATCTCTTTGCTCGGAGCTCCATTTCCGAAACTGTTTTGGGGGATTGCTACTTGGTATGTGACTCCTCCATTGCTCCAATTAGTTTTTGCTCTAGTGGATTATATTTTGCATGATTAGCTGCTCTTGGTGCTACTGAAAATGAGCTTGCATGTTGAATTATTTGAGTCCTAAGTAGTTTTAATGCTAGATATGGCCTCTAGGCACTTGTATGAGTAGTTGCTATCAATTTTGTGAAGTTTTGCTAACATCATTTTGTGGCCCAAAATTTTTCAGAAATTTGTTCTTAGGAAAATGAATTTCTTCTGGAGGAGTTCCTCAAAGCGGAACGCAAAGGGAGTCCTTGGGGACTCCTCGGACAGCGACCTCAACATTCCGCGTAGGATGGAGGTACGTCCGTGCGAATGGCCGCACAATGCCTTCATGAACGAAGCCGGATTCTACCAAGAGTTCGCACAATTGTTGCTAATGCCGGATTGACCGACTTCCTCGCAGATGAGTGTGACCAGCACCACATCCTTACAAATTCCTTTGTGCAAAACTTTTATTTTCTGAATAGGAGAGCCTCGACCGGAGGAGTTTGAGGGCTTCCTCCACACTTTAATTGTGGGAGAAGAAAGGGGCGTGTCGAAAGCCCGAGCCACTAGCTTGCAATTTCCCGCAGTTCATTACTTTTCTTTATTCACAGGGAAATGCTTGACTGCTAGAGAGCAAGGTGGTGCGCTATGTGCACCAGACTTTGCCATTTTACGCCGCACACTGCATAATGATAACACTTATAACCGGGGAGCTATCATTGCACGCCGCCTGCACACTAATAGGACTAAGGGTAAAATTCATGGTGGTATTTATGCTACTCGCCTAGCGAGACGTTTTAATGTTAATATATACCCACATGATTATTTGTTGCCCAGAGTTTACTTAGATCACCAGTCTATGAGGGACCACCACTTTCTTGATGCTCCTGAGCCTCCTCACCACATTCGTTATAACTTGGTTTTTAGTGAGGATACTCGTGATATTATTCCATTGCCTGCGCCTGCTTTGTTTGATTCTCATGCCAAGAACAGATATATTGTTATGCCACTGGACATCGTTGCTTACCGGAACGCATTGGCAGCGGCAGAGGATGAGGCCCAGGATTGGGACGCTCAGGTGCCGCCTCCTCAGGACTTTCATATGGGACCGGATGGCTACTATGGATCGCCGTAGACCAAGCCAGGCAAATGCCTAAGCTTGAGGGAGTACGTATTTCTCACCGACATTACATTCATGCTCACACATTTCATTCCAATTGTCGGTGTTCATCCTCTTTCATTGTATAATCCATGCTAGTTTTATTTTCTCGCTTTCTTCTTGTGTGCTTGAAAAACTTTGAGAAAATCCAAAAATATTTCACACTTCTTTTCGGTTTTTCTTTCTAGTTTAATTAGTTATAGTATTAAAAGAAAACCCAAAAAGATTTCCCGTTTCTTCTTATGCTTGTTGGGAGCTTTCCCGTGTAAATAGTTTTTCTCATTTTTTGTTTTGTCTTCTTTAATTTTCTTCCTTCAAGAAAAAAAAACTAAAAATTCCAAAAATATTTCAGTGTGTTTCTCTGAAATTCTTTTCTTTCGTTGAGTCTTTGTAAGGAGAAGACCACGATGAAAATGTTAAGTGGCTCTCATATGCATTATTGTTGATCTAACAAAGAGCCCATATTACCTTGTCTTCTCCTTTGAATAAAATGTTTGCAGATTCCAACTTAGTCCACGGCACTCTTGCACCATTATTATTTTTCACATCATTCGGTCGTCCAAGTGAAAGGCAATAATGACGATAATTTGATGAACTGACTGTGGCAAAGAAAAGCGGGTATGAACTCAGCTTGTTTTCGTTTTTGTAAATATGTTTAACTCAGTATCCATGATTCAGGATATTATGATTAAACATGTTTATGATGACAATTAGAGATTATAGTTACTCATGCCATGCTTAAGTAGCTAGGAGTGGATAATGATTTATCTTGGGTGTCAACATGCATTAAAATGATTGTGATGTAGTATGATGATATGGTATCCTCCTCTGAATGTTTCAAGTGGCTTGACTTGGCACATGTTCAAGCATGTAGTTGATTCAAAACTAACATAGCCTCCACGATATTTATGTTCATGGTGCTTATAGCCTACTCATGCTAGTATTCAATGTTGACTATTCATAATGCATGATTATGACCGTTTTCGCTCTCTAGCTGGTCGCTTCTCAACCTATTTGCTAGCCTTCACCTGTACTAAGCGGGAATACTACTTGTGCATCAAAACCTTTAAACCCAAGTTATTCCAGATGAGTCCACTATATCTACCTATATGCGGTATTACCCTGCCGTCCTAAGTAAATTTGCATGTGCCACCTCTAAATATTCAAATGAACATCTGTTTTGTGTGCCCATACCGCTCATGGAGCGACAGGGGGCGGTCAATATCTTCCATGCTAAGTGGGTTATTCTCATGATGAGTGTTTATTCACTTGTCCTTACACGAGAGGGGCTGGTAATCGGGATGCCCAGTTCCATGATTAAAATTGCAAAATAATAAAACAAACTCCCCCGGAAAGTTGTTAGTATGGAGGGCACCCGAGGATTCGGCTAGCCTTGGCTTGTGATTGTTGGTGGAGGGGGAGTAAACTTTACTTTATCGCTTGGGAACCGCCGCTAATTTGTTTAGCATGGAAGATATTGAAAACTCTCGGTCGTGACGTTGACAGGAAAGGCACACCTCCCAAAATTATATTTATCTCTGATTTAAGCTTTGAGCTCTGGCACCTCTGCAAATCCCTGCTTCCCTCTGCGAAGGGCCCATCTATTTATTTTTATGTTATGTTATTTTTATTGTTGAGTCACCACCTTCTCAAACAAGCACCAGTCCTGAGAGCACTATTGTCATTCTCATGCATTGTGTATAGTTAATGTTGTATGCATCATGACTGGATCTCTTCTACCATGAATTACAATGTTTAGTCACTGCTTGAACTTTGGAGGTGCTCTGCATTTATGTTTTGCGGTCTCGGAAAGGGCTAGCGAAATACCATATTGTCATATTATATCATGATTGTTTTGACAAAGTGTTGGCATTTGAGATATTTTATTATTGCTCGCTAGTTGATTATGCCATTGATATGAGTGAATATAATTTCTAAGAGTTATCATTTGCATGGTTAGTTATAATCTTTGCTGAAAACCTGGGTATTATTTAAGCATATATACAGATACAAGAACAAAAGAGTTCGTAAAAGTTTTTCTTTATCACTTTCAGTTTGTCAACTGAATTGCTTGAGGACAAGCAATGAGTTAAGCTTGGGGGAGTTGATACGTCTCCGTCGTATCCACTTTTCCAAACACTTTTGCTCTTGTTTTGGACCCAAATTTGCATGATTTGAATGAAACTAACCCGGACTGACGTTGTTTTCAGCAGAACTACCATGCTGTTGTTTTTTGTGCAGAAATAAAAGTTCTTGGAATTGGATGAAACTTTTTGGAGATTTTTATTGAATAAATAAAAAATACTGGAGCCAAGATCCACTGGAAAGGGGCCACCTGCTGCCACGAGGCACCAGGGAGCGCCACCCCCCCTGGCGCGCCCTGGTGGCTTGTGGGGCCCACGTGGCTCCGCTGACCCTAATCTCAAGCCTATAAATTCACAATTCCATAGAAAAAAATCAGAGAGGAATTTTCATCATGTTTCATGATATGGAGCCGCCGCCACCTCCTGTTCTTCATCGGGAGGCCAGATCTGGAGTCCGTTCGGGGCTCCGGAGAGGGGGGTCTTCCGCCATCATCATCATCAACCATCCTCCATCACCAATTTCATGATGCTCACCACCGGGGGTGAGTAATTCCTTCGTAGGCTTGCTGGACGGTGATGGGTTGGATGAGATTCATCATGTAATCGAGTTAGTTTTGTTTGGGCTTGATCCCTAGTATCCACTATGTTCTGAGATTGATGTTGCTATGACTTTGCTATGCTTAATGCTTGTCACAAGGGCCCGAGTGCCATGATTTCGGATATGAATTCTTTATGTTTTCCTGAATATATTTGTGTTCTTGATCCGATCTTGCAAGTTATATGCACCTGCTATGTGTTATGATCCGCATACCCCAAGGTGACAATAATTGAGATTCTTTCCGGTGATTACCGTAGTTTGAGGAGTTCATGTATTCAGAATGTGTTAATGCTTTGTTCTAGTTCTCAATTAAAAGGAGGCCTTAATATCCCTTAGTTTCCTTATGGACCCCGCTGCCACGGGAGGGTAGGACAAAAGATGTCATGCAAGTTCTTATCGCAAGCACGTATGACTATATGCGGAATACATGCCTACATTACATTGATGAATTGGAGCTAGTTCTATGTCGCCCTAAGTTATGACTGTTACATGATGAATGTTATCCAACATAATCACCGATCCAATGCCTACGAGCTTTTCACATATTGTTCTTTGCTAAGTTACTACTGTTGCTACTACTGTCACAATTGCTTCAAAACTATTGCTGCTACCGTTACTATTACTGTTACTATTATTGCTATTGCTATCAAACTACCATACTATTGTGCTACTGTTCACGCTGCTGCAGATATTTAGTCTCCAGGTGTGGTTGAATTGACAACTCAACTGCTAATACTTGCAAATATCCTTTGGCTCCCCTTGTGTCGAATCAATAAATTTGGGTTGAATAATACTCTACCCTCGAAAACTGTTGCGATCCCCTATACTTGTGGGTTATCAGTGTGTCGCTTTGCGTGTTTTCATTCATTGTCCAAGGAATTAGAAGCTTTTTCAAACATTTCGGATGCGAGATGCGGCCACCGGCGCAGGTCTTGTTGGTATTTTAATTACAGGAAATGCAGATGGAGTCCGAAAATCATGAAAATCGGCGTGTCACCATGGCGTGCTCTCAAGACCCCGTGGAAAGTTTTTGTTAAAGTTTGGCACAAGTTTGGATGATTGCTCCTTGGAAACCGGAGCATCTCACAAGAAGGATCATAGTTTCCAAAAGGAGACGTGGTAATTCGAACTCTAGTTGCTCGTGACTTCATCGTTTTGCCTCGAATTATTTTCCACGGTACGCAATCACTATTGTACCCTAGGTTTGATTTTCTGGCGCATATCGGGGCTCTTTTTCTATATTTAAGCAATTTTTTGCATTTACCAGACATTTAGTGCATATAAATCAAATCCCTACTGCAACTGCATGTGGTGATGAAAGGGATGAGGATCGACCTTCGATCTGGGTGCATCTAATAGTGCAGACGTACGATCCGTGGGGTTTGGGTTCTGGCCAATCAGAACGCACGACTCAGATCGCGCGCAGTAGGGGTCATCGGCCACGGTTTGATAGGCACACGGCTTTTGTGACTGAACCGTGTGCTATTGGAAAACATCTACATCAAGGAGCAGCATAATTTCGTTTGAAATGAAGATGTGGTAATTTTGAAACAAAGACGTGAGTTCAACGTTTTGCCTAGAATTTTTTTCCATCGTACGCAATCACCATCACACCCTAGGTTTGATTTTCTGGGGCATTTGAGGTCTCGTTTGCTACATTTAAGATATTTTTTTGCATTTACCATGCATTTAGTGC
Organism: Elymus sibiricus; assembly: GCA_039707655.1. Taxonomy (NCBI): domain Eukaryota; kingdom Viridiplantae; phylum Streptophyta; class Magnoliopsida; order Poales; family Poaceae; genus Elymus; species Elymus sibiricus. The sequence continues at coordinate 2,296,536 of CM077672.1, forward strand.
ATATAAATCAAAACCATACTGCAACTACATGTGGGTGTTAGCTAAGTAGGTGTAAAAATCATTTATGTGTCGCTTTGCTAGTTTTAATGCATTGTCCGAGAAACGGGAAGAATTTTCAAACATTTCGGCCGCGAGATGCGGCCACCGGCGTAGGGCTTGTTGGTAATTTAATTACAGGAAATGCGGATGGACTTACAAAATCACGAAAATCGTTGTGTCACCATGGCGCGATCTCAAGACCGAGTGGAAAATTTTTGGTAAAGTTTGGCACAAGTTACGATGATCGCTCCTTGCAAACCGGAGCATCTCACAAGAAGGATCATAGTTCCCAATAGGAGACGTGGCAATTCAGACTCCAATCGTCGGTGACTTCGTTGTTTTGCCTCGGAAATATTTCCACGGTACACAATCACCATAGCACCCAAGTATTGATTTTCCGGCACATTTCAGGTCTCGTTTCCTATATTTAAGCCATTTTTGCATTTATCGTGCATTTTGTGCATATAAATCAAATCCTAACCGCAACTACATGTGGGCTACTTGCAAAGCAGGTCTACAAAATCATTTGTGTTTCGCTTTGCATGTTTTCATTCATGTCCAAGGAATGGGAAGAATTTTCAAACATTTCGGATGCGAGATGCGGCCACCGGCGTTGATCTTGTTGGTATTTTAATTACAGGAAATGCAGATGGAGTCCGAAAATCACAAAATTTGGTGTGCCACCATGGCATGCTCTCAAGACCCCGTGGAAATTTTTTGGTAAAGTTTGGCACAAGTTTGGATGATTGTTCCTTGGAAACGAGAGCATCTCACAAGAAGGATCATAGTTTCCAAAAGGAGAGATGGCAATTCGAACTCCAGTTGCTGGCGAATTCATCGTTTCGCCTCGAATTTTTTCCACAGTACGCAATCACTATTATACCCTAGGTTTGATTTTCTGCCGCATTTCGGAGCTCCTTTGCTATATTCAAGCCATTTTTTTTGCATTTACCAGGCATTTAGTGCATATAAATCAAATCCCAACCGCAACTGCATGTGGTGATGAAAGGGATGAGGATTGTCGTTCGATCTGTGTGCATCCAACGGTGCAGACATATGATCCGTGGGGTTTGGGTTCTGGCCAATTAGAACGCACGACTCACATCACGCGCAGCAGGGGTCATCAGCCACGGTTTGGTAGGCACACGGCTTTCGTGAATGAACCGTGTGCTATTTGCAAACCAGACTGCATATGTTCTGTTCATACATACTGGAGTGACATCAATTGAGTGTGCTAGCTATAGGGTATACAATCATAAATAGTTCAAACTCTCATTGCATGTGCTGACGACATATAAAGGTCAAGATATTAATCATTCTTAGATCAACAGAAGGCCAGGCATAACTCACAATTCAGTACATGCGACAGTTCTAATTGAATGAATTAAGTTGCAGAATAGACATAATAAATAGTGTTACGTATTAATTCCCATGTACATGGGAGAACTGGGATCATTAGGTTGACCCTGAATGAACTTAGGATTTCTGATGATTTTAAGCCTCTCTTTATGTTTGGTGTGTGATCCCTTCGCTGGCATCTCAGCAAATTCATCGTACTCGTCCTCATCAGCAACACCCTCGACGCCCAGTACCCTCCTCTTCCCACGCATCACCACATGGCAGTTCTTATGCAAGGGGTCTTTCACATAGAAAATATGGGTTGCATCGCTGGCAAGAATGAACGGGTCCTTGTGATATGCCATCTTTGTCATGCTAACACAGGTCTTCCTGTATTCATCAACCTTTACCTGACTAAGAGGGACCCATTTGCACCTGAATAATGGCACCTTAACTTTCACATAGTTAAGCTCCCAAATCTCTTCGATGGTTCCATAGTATACCCTTTTATCAGCCTCATCTACGGTTATGCATTCTATTCGAATGGAGCTGTTCTGATATGAGGTCTTCTTATCACGTTCCTCAGTGTAGAACGTGTAGCCATTTATGTCATACGCTTGGTACCTCAATACAGTAGGTGATGGCTTTTGTGCCAACCACGTTGCAATGTCATCCATGGATCCGCGTGACAAACGATCCTTCAGCCATCTGACGTAGTCCTTATTGTGCACCTTCATCACGACATCTAATGGATGCACCATGGGTAAGAAGCATTGTCGTATCTCCGCCAAGTGTCCTTCAGCCTAAGCGTCAAGAATTGGGCTGTTAAGTAGTACCGTCAAATGTGCTTGATCGGTCTCATCTCTGGGTGCAGCGTGTGGCGCACCAGCAAGGACCGGCTTACCAGCTAGCCTTCCCTCGTGACGAGAGAGGGGCAAACCTATAGGTCTTTGCTTCATGTATTTGGTGCAAAACTCAACCACCTCATCCGCGGTATAACCTTGTAGGATGCTTGCCTCTGGATGACATCAGTTCCGACAATAGCGCTTCAATATTCCCATGAACCGCTCGAAGGGATACATGTTGCGAAGAAACACAGGACCACAGTACTTTATCTCGTCGACAAGGTGCACAGTGAGATGGACCATGACATCAAAGAATGACGGTGGGAAAAACATCTCTAGGTTGGACAATATTCTTGCAATATCTTCTTGCATATGATCCAGCTCCTCACGATTTACCACTTTCTGCCATAGTTGGTTGAAGATATCACAGAGATCAATGAGTGTGTTTCTTATGTCTGTGTCCATCAAATTCCTGATGGCCACCGGGAGGATTTGTGTCAACATTACGTGGCAATCATGTGACTTCATGTGTGCCAACTTCATTTTACCCGTGCTCACATCCACGAGACTTCTGATATTTGCGGAGTAGGAAGAGGGTGTCTTAATTGATAACAAATAATTGTAGAACTCTTTTGCTTCTTTTGCAGTGAAATTGTAACTCTGGCGAATGTGGAGGAATTTGTCACCATCTTCTGCTTCATTCATGCGTTTTGGTTGATCACCAAGCATATCGAGTCGTGCTCCGTCACCATCCTTTGTTTTACCTTTAATCTTGAGCAGAGTACCAAGGATGCTTTCACATACGTTCTTCACTACGTGCATGATATCGATGCAGTGACATACACTTAGAATCTCCCAGTAAGGTAATTGCCAGAACACTGATTTCTTCTTAAACACTTGCGTCCTGGGTGTTTTTTTCGACGACGAACCGGGTCCCTTGCCAAGCACAACTTCAATTTTTTTAGCCATTCTATGGACCTTCTTCCTAGAATAAGGTCTTGGGCCCAAACCTACCTCTATCGTACCATCAAATTCAGCTTTCATCTTTCGGTATGGGTGATCTCTCCGTAAGAATCTACGATGACGCAAATACATGGTTTTGTGCGAGTTGGGAAGAAATATACTCGCTGTCCTATCCATGCATGTGACACATCCTACATCTCCCCTTGTTTTCTGCCCCGACGTGTTGCCTAATGCCGGCATATCTTGAATGGTGTGCAGCAGCAATGCATGTAGATCCAAAATCTCCTTTTTGTAAGCATCATAACATTTTACACCAGGCTCTTTTACCCACAATATCAGCAGTTCTTCTACCAGTAGCTGAAAGTAAATGTCGATGTCATTTCCAGGTTGCTTCGGGCCTTGGATAATCATTGACATCATGATGTATTTTTTCTTCATACACAACCAAGGAGCAAGGTTATATATGCACAGAAGCACCGGCCATGTGCTGTGTTTGGTGCTCATATCGCCAAATGGATTCATCCCGTCAGTACACTCCCCGAGCCATATACTTCTAGGATCCCTGGCAAAGTCTTTATGCTTTTCCTCAATTGACTCCCACTGAGCCCCATCTTTCGGGTGCCTCAAATATGCATCCACAATTCGCTCATCATGATGCCACCGCAACCTCTTTGCCACTCTAGGGTTTGCAAACAAATGCTTCAACCTTGGAATTAAAGGCAAGTACCAAACAACCTTGAACGGGATTCCTGTCTTGATCTCGTCATCCAATTTGTCCTTGTCCTTTGCTTTCCTGCGCTTGTATCGTGGATGCTTGCATATGCAACATGCACACAAATCTTTGTACTCACCGCGGTACAACATACAATCATGCACACAAGCGTGTATCTTCTGGACTTCAAGGTCCAATGGGCAAACAACTTTCTTCGCTTCGTTCGTGCTTTTGGGGAGCACATTATCTTCTCGAAGAATGTCTTTGAAAAGACCTAACAACTCTATGAAGCCCTTGTTTGATAGACCGTTTTCTGCTTTAAATCTGAGAAGCACCAGTGTGGAACTCAACTTGGAATAGTTATTTTTGCAACCTGGATACAAATCTTTCTTTAAGTCCGCATCAATGGTTGGCAGATCCTTGTACCCAACCATATCTTTATCTGGGCCCTGGAAATCTGCAATCATAGCAGCAAAATCTGGCATACCATCAAGGTCGTCGTCTTCCTCGCCGTCTTGGTTTTCAGTGGGGTTTTTCGATTGTCTCTATTCTGTTGGTAGCTTGACGTCTGAGCCCTGAGGTTAGATTCAACATCTATGTGACTCTGATCGGGGTCTGGCATCTCGCAGCTCTGGTTACCTTCATCCATGACCGGCTCTTCACCATGTCTAGTCCAACGTGTATATCCATCCATGAATCCCCACTTGAATAAGTGATACTCGACGTTTGTAACTTTATGTGACTCTGTATTGCCATAATCCTTGCATGGACACAGGATGTAATCATCGTTACGGACTATCTTCTTTGTCCTTTCAGCCAAAGTGATGAACTCCGTCATGCCACTCGCAAACTTTGAGCTTCTCCGATCCTTCATCCATTCAGATCGTTCCATCTGCACCACACGAGGGATAATTCAAAAAAGCATTAATAAATGGATTAATGGATGCCCAAAGATGCGTGCATAAATCACAAGATTTTATTTTCATAATTTAAGGAGGGCGCCCCATATTGTTTTATCCAGTCGTACGATGACATAAATTAATGACCAGTCAATTTACACGCAGAGTACAGTATACTACCCTTATGAATTGAATACCTTAATTAAGCCACTCAACAAAAAGAATACCTTAATTAATTAGCCACGCGGCGACCTCCACCTAGCAGACAGAGAAGCGCGATGCCGCGGCACGCCGAGACAGCAAGGTCGATGAGCAAAGCTTAGTGGGGCATCCGCCTGAAGTTCGAGCTCCACTATCCCGCCTTCGACCGCGAGGGATGTGCTCCAATCACGTCGCCGCCGACCTCGAGGATTGAGATCTCCTCCTATCTCCTGTCGCCGACCGAGGATTGACCTCCTATCACGCCGCCACCACCGACCGACCGAGGATTGGCCTCCTATCCAGTAGCCGCTGCCTCGGCCGCCGCCCCCATCTCTATCTGCAGAGCGGCTGTTTTTATTTTTTGACGGGTATCCGCAGAGCGGCTGTTTACAGTATTAACTCCATTATTGCATCCCCATATGTACCGGGTAGTACATCACATACGGTTATGTCACGGGAACCGTGTGTCACGCACGTTGTCTTCTCACACGGTTTTGCGTGGAAATCGTGTGTGAAGTTGTAATATCGAACACAAACGATATGTACAAACTGTGTGCCATATACAACAGAGTGCGATAACTAGTTCCCGACCGTTATCAGATCCCCATAGTTTCCCCGTTTACCCCAAATCCCTAGATAGCCCCCAAATTCCCTCGCGTGGCGCTGACATTGGGGGAATGCGGATGAGTGGTGCTGATGGTTTCGGTGCGGCTGCTCCGGCTCGTATCGTCGCTCTTGGCAGCGCGATGGGCGGCGCCGCCACGATGGTGGTCACCGCCGAGCGCTTGCCTAAGGTCATCAGAAGGCCGGTGTACTACGGATCCGAATCGTCTTGTCAGGTTCCAATCAATCCCGATCTTTTTTAGCATGTCCAAATTAAAGTAGCTCCCTGCTCAATCCGTCCTGAATGACCCCCGCTCCCCCCACCCAGGAAAGCGATCAACCGCCGGATTCGGAGTACGACTCCAGACTCCCGCAACATGAGTTCGACTCCGAGTTTTGCGCCACCGAGAAGTACCAAAAGCTGAGTTGTGCGCACGGACACACTCCCGCTGGATGTGTATGCACAGAGGGATTTGACATTGGCAGACGGTTTCTCAGTTGCCCCTTAGAGGTTAGTGCTAAGTTCATCATTTAAGTTGAGTTAATGCCCCCCCCCATCCTGAATATTTAACATTGGCAGGGATATGAGGCTTGTGCCTTTGTTAACTGGTTGGATGATCAATGGCATGGTAGGGCTCGGAGTGTTATCACCAAGCTCGCAGAAGATAATGTAAAGCTGAAGAAGAAACTGACTGTTCTGGAATGTACAATCACTACGATGAAGCAAGAAAGACTCAATCACAGGCAACAGATGAAAGCAAGAGACAAGAAGGAACTAGCATGTGTAGTTCTAGTTGTCGCATTAGCCATCTTCTATACGCTATTTGTAATGATGATTAGAGGTTTTGTTTGATTATTACTGGCTACATCAATAAGCAGAGCTCATCTATTGCTTGACAACTGTCCTATGAAAACTGCTTGTTTCACATTTGGACGCTCCAACCTGTGTGTGTAATTATCACATTGAGAACTGCGCAACCACGGGAATTTGGAGCGACTGGGTACTAATAATTGTGGTTAATTATATCAGGATTCTAACCGCCTGCCAAGGCGCCAATAAAAACCGTCAATCCCCCACTTCAATTGCCATTCCTCTTTTCTTCATACCCCGCTTCAGTCTTCACCATCTTCATCATCCCGGCCGGCCACGCTACACACTTACACACACTCTGCAATCTCGCTTTGTGTATGTACCGCAGCCATGTCGAGTGACAGCGAGGACGACAGTTCCGCCAGGAGTCTTCCGCCCGATGATAGGTCAACCTCGGAATCACCCCGCTCGTCTTCCATGAGTCCGGCGTCGAGCCCTGACCTCGATTTTATCCGGATCATGGAAGGGACACCGCCGCCCGAGTCGTCGGACGACGACCAGACAGACAAGGACCCGTCGGAGGACGATGAAGACGACGACGATGATGATGAGGAGGAGGAATGTTCGAATGAGGAGGAGGACGACGAGGACATCAACGACGATGATGACAGCGGCGGCGATGAAAAGCCAACGGTCAGCGGCAAGAAGCGTCCTCGCTAAGACGATGTCACGGGGCCATCCAACAACAACAACAAGAAGAAGGACTAAATTAAGCAAACTGTATATCTCTGTTGCCGTTCGCTCATATTAATCTGTGTTCCCTGTCAATCTCATCGCAGACGGTTAGCAATACATATTCGATAGAGATCTTTTACATTATCGCCCATAGTTGGTTTCTTGAATTGTGTGCCCTATCGAGTACACAATTCACAACAAAAGATCATATGCGCTGTCTATAATTATCGCACACAATTCTGATTACCGACCTATTTGCCGGATATCACACATATCTTGTTACGCCGAATCATTTCTGTTCTTCTGGATCATCGCAAACAGTTCATCCGAGTGAACTGTATGCCGTGTATCGCACACACCTCGAACTGGCTGCCCGTTTCTGTTGTGTTGGGTAATCACAAACAGTTCATCCGAGTGAACTGTATGCCGTGTATCGCACACACCTCGAACTGGCTGCCCGTTTCTGTTGTTCTGGTTCATCGCAAATAGTTCGTATGGATCAACTGTATGCCACATATCGCACACGCGTCTCTAATCTGAATCGTTTTTGATGTCTCCAGCATCGCACACAGCTCGTCTTATTGGCGACGGTTTTATTACGACACCGTTTGTGATGCATGCATCGCACACAGTTTGGTCGTGGGGTCTCTGATTCATGTGTCGCGTTAGCGGTCGCCTGCAGTAGTGCGGCGCAGGCTGCGGACGACAACGGCGGCCGGCTGGTGTTGTCTTCTGGGCAGTAGTGGCCGACGGCGATGGTGGATTGGGGCTGTGGTGGCGGTCCTCGGTGTTCTGGCGGCTGCGTGCGTCTACTCGGCGAGGCACCGCGCGGTTCCAGTTAGCTACTGGGTCGGGATGGCGCGACTGCCAGTGAAAATCGCGTTGACTTCGGTCATGATGGACAATGGCGGCATCATTGATGTTGTTTCCTTGTTGAGGCATCGTCGTTGCAGACAACGTCATCTCCCTCGGGCTGCTCCGGGGGAAACCCTAGATCTGGGTCTTCCCAGATCGGACGATGACGGCATCTTCGATGCCGTTCTCCCTCCTGAGGGCATCGTTTTGGAGCAGGTGCTGACTGGAGGGGCCCAGTGGCAGAGCGGGGTTTCATCTTCCGCATCGATGACGACGGATCTTGGCGGCGTGGCGCAGTGGAGTCTCGGCATCCGATGCGGGTTGACGGACTCGCGCAGTAGGACGGCGCTGTCTGGTGTCGTGGTGGCGTCGATGGCAGGCCTGGCAAGGTTGATGAATCAGTTCCTGTTCTGAAGATGGATAGGTGGAAGATGGCGGCGGTCGCATCTGAGAGTGCGCCGAACCGGTGTGTGCCCCAGACCCGGCATTGTGGCTTGGTTGGGGCCTCCGGCTTTAGATGTTAGGCTTTGGTGCAAAGTCTGTTTGGTATTCGGCTCAGATTTTTGGTACCCCTTCATCAAGTGGTAGGAGTAGCGACAGATGTTGCCGAGATGGTGGCTTCAGACTTACTGATGTATTACTTTGTAAGGTCTTTGTGAATAATTAATAAAGTGGCTGCATGCATCGCCCAGATGCAGAGGCCGGGGTCATCCTCCTTTTCTAAAGAAAAAAAATCTTTCCCTTAGGTGGTTTTGCTTAGATTGTGTCCGGTTTTGGGTCAAAATAGCGTGACGTGGCGTGGTAATGTGGTGGGTAGAGATAGTTATGGCCTGGTGACATGGCTTAGTAGGTTTGCACCAACTGAACGCACCCAAACCCCTCTCTGTCCGCTTCGTTTGCCTCCTCTGCTTACTTCGACATTGCCTCCTTTGCAGCCGCCGTCGCCGTCGAGGTTGAAGCCGCTGCAGCCGATGGCGCCCATGATCCAGACGGCGAGATCATGATCGGATTGAAGCCATGGATCCCGGTACGTGATGCGAAACCACTGCCCATCTCATTGATTTGTGATTTAGGGATTTTAGGGCATGTGAGAAAGGGTTTTGACGGAGGGGATTTCTGGGGGTTTTACTTGGTTTTCGCCGTCGTCGTTTATTTCGTTTCCGCTGTCAATGTATCATCAGCCGCCGTCGTTTAGTTGGTCGAGAGGATTGGTTGGGTTGGGGAGCCACGTTTGAGGTGAATCAGTTGGCTTTTGCTGCGTACTATTTGAAGTTCTAAACTTCAATTTCAGAACAGAAAAGCCATTCTTTTGTATAGCAAAAACTACTAACTTTGTACAAAAGTCTTACTACAACTCTGCCAATTTGTACAGCTCGTTACTTCATGTGTGATGGAAGAATTTGTGTGGCATATTATCTGTTCAATATTCAGAAAAGTCTTACTACAACTCTGCCAATATGTACAGTACTGATGATCTAAAATTTTCTGGTTTGTACAATACCGATGATCTGAAAATGTGTTACTACAACTCTGTCAATTTGTACAGTACTGATGAAATTTCTGGTTTTTCAGGTCATGAAGGGAATCCTTTGGATCCTCTTGATTTCGTTTTTGTCAGATATCATTATGTTGAGCACTTTGTCAAGAGAGAAGGAATTTTGGAGTATACTGATGAATTGGCAGCTGAGGCCTCCATTGAGAGGGATAATTTGACATATGAGCACATTCTGGATATAGCTAAAGATCTGTATGATGTTGAAGAAGAATATGTGAGAAAAGACAGACTTATGAAGATGCACTGGCTCTCTCCAGGAAAATCACTAGCTGATGGACTACGCTTTCTATATGATGATCATTCAGTGAAGCAGATAGATAGTGACACAGAGGAGGGTGGGATGGCTGATATTTATGTAGATCAAGTTGAAGCCGAGCCAAATGCAGATGGCAGTAACAAGCAGGACAAGAAAGGGAAGAAATCTTGCAGTGCGATAGATGGAATGGTGGAGATTGATATTTCTAAAAATTATTCCACACTGAAGGGAAGGAAACTGCCACTAATTAATGTGGAAGTTGTTGATCCAAGCTATGTTGAGGCACTTATGAGCCGTACAACAAGGTCAACTTTTGTTAATGCAGCAGGAGCTCAAGATTGTGGGGAAAATGCAGTAGCTCAAGATTGTAGGGAAAATGCAGCAACTCAAGATTGTGGGGAACATGCAGGAATTAGGGCAGCAAGGCCAGGTCATGCTAATGCAGCAAGGTTAGATCATGTTAATGCAGGAGGTACTTCAGAGAATGTAGCAAGGTCACCCCCTGGTACACCAAGGGCAAGCTCACCTCCTGGGAGACCAAGGGCAAGCTCACCTCCTGTAGGGACAAGTATGGAAGCACCTTTGCAAACACCAGTTAAAGCTGACAAGAAGAGAGAGAAAAGGGAAGAAGATGAGACCTCAGAAGATTCAGACTGTGATTATCTCCCCCTTACTGAATGCAGCTCAGGTGAGGATTCAGAAGCAGATGAGTTGAGAAAGATGGCAAGAGCTCTCAGGCAGCAGAGGAGAGCCAAGAAAAGAGGAGATGTAGTAGGTCCAGTTGTGCAAGATAATAGAGTGGTAGAGGCTGGTGAAGAGGGGCATGATGAAGGGAATGAAACGCCCTTATGACTCAGATGATGACTGGTCATACGACGAGGAAAGTGATGGCGAAGGAGGTACAACTATTGATAGGAGAAAAAGTCAATGGCCTCGATATGAAAGCACAGCTGAAAAGCCAAAGTTTATGCTGGGAATGGTATTCAGAGGCAAGGAGCAAATGAAGAAGGCCATAATAAACTATGGAATTAAAGAGCGTGTCCATTTGGCATTTACAAAGGACGAGCAAGCAAAGGTTAGAGCTCATTGCACATGGCCAGGTTGCCCATGGATGATCTATGCATCAAGAACAACAAAGAACAAGTGGCTTCAAGTGTCGACTCTTATAGATGATCACCAGTGCATACCTAGGAGAGACAACAAGCTAGTGACTGCTGAAGTTATTGCTAAGAAATATGGGAAGTTGATACAAGCAAACCCCACATGGAAACTTGAGAATATTAAACAAATTGTTTTGGAGGACTTGGGTGTTGATGTTCACATAGCCAAGTGCAAAAGAGCAAAGAACCTTGTGCTAGGAAGGATGTTGAACTCCACACATGGGGACTACTCTAGAGTGTTTGACTACCAACAAGAGCTTCTGAGAAGCAATCTAGGTAGTACAGTTGCTTATAACACTTGATCCAGAGATGAGAGATGACCAACATGTTTTCCAGAGATTTTATATGTGTTTTGCTGCATGCAAGAAAGGTTTCCTAACTGGTTGTAGAAGGGTAATAGGCCTGGATGGATGTTTCATCAAGGGTGCTACCTATGGGTAGTTGTTATGTGCTTTGGGCAGAGATGCAAATAACCAGATTTATCCGATAGCATGGGCTTTAGTTGAGAAGGAAACATATGACTCTTGGTTTTGATTTATCCGATAGCACACTTGAAGATTGGCTCTAATTGTGATTCAGTCGACAACAACATGTGTGGGTCTTTCAACAATCTCATACTTGAGGCAAGGTTCTTGGCTATCATTTCAATGTTTGAGTGGATAAGACACTACTGGAATCAGGAGATTTGCCGTCTGCCATGGCAGACGGCAAAGTATAGGTTCACAGACGGCAAAGGCCTTTGCCGTCTGCTGGCAGACGGCCCCACGCCCAGCACAGAAAACCACGGTAAAGGGCTGCTTTGCTGTCTGCATAACCGAAGCGGACGGCAAAGAGATTTGCCGTCTGCCATTCAGGCGAAGCGGACGACATAGCCAGTGGACGGCATAGTAATTAGGTTAGCCCCGTTAGGTGGCTAACGGCAGACTGTGTCGTCTGCCTGCGGATGGCAAAGGCTCAACCACCTTTGCCGTCAGCCCGATGACGTCAGCTGGGCTTAGGTGGCTACTGGAAGGCTTTGCCGTCTGCCACCGATGGCAAAGCCCCACCAGCCTTTGTCGTCTGCCACCGACGGCAAAGTGACCAAATTGGTCAGACCCCGTGCTCCCAGGTTGCACAGGTTGCTGCCACGTGTCACGTTTGCCGTCAGTGGCAGACGGCAAAGAGCCCCTTACCGTCGGTGGCAGACGGCAAAGTGCCTGAATTGCCCCTTTTTATTCTGTTTTCTGTTATATCCAATCATTTTCACAGCAAATATATGATATATATATATATATATATATATTTCACAATAATTTCATCCAACATACATATCCCTGCCATATGGATATGATCATCCAACAGATATATAACAAAACAAAAAGTAAAGAGTCATCCATAGGTAGCAAGTTTCATCCAACTCTTCCATTACAATAGTTTCATCCATATTACAAAGTGTCATCCATAGGTAGCAAGTTTCACATTGTTCATTGTACAAAATCAAAACAAAAGGTAAAGACAAGCACTCCATCAACGCAAGCTTCCGTGAAGTGAATCAAATCTGCAAAATGAGAAAAAAGAAAGTTAGAAGAAGAAGACTAGAAGAAGAAGAAGAAGAAGAGTTTTTCTTCTCTTTCTTTTTCTCCTCTTGTTTTTCTTCTTCTTATTGCTTAATTGTGTCATTTATGAGCTTACCAAGGTTATTATGCCATTTATGAGCTTACCAAGGTTATTATGCCATTTTTGACCTAAGTAAGCTAATTATGTCATAAATGAACTAAAGAAGCTAAGTATAGGTCATTATTGAGCTAACCTAGGTAATTATGCAATTTTTGAGCTAACTAAGCTTATTATGTCATTTTGGAGGAAACGAAGCTAAGTATAGGTCATTTTAGAGCTAACCTAAGTAAATTATGCCATTTTGGAGCTAACTAAGCTTATTGTGTCATTTTGGAGGAAAATAAGCTAAGTATATGACATTTATGAGCTTATCAAGGTTATTATGCCATTTTTGACCTAAGTAAGCTAATTATGTCATAAATGAACTAAATAAGCTAAGTATAGGTCATTATTGAGCTAACCTAGGTAATTATGCAATTTTTGAGCTAACTAAGCTTATTATGTCATTTTGGAGGAAACAAAGCTAAGTATAGGTCATTTTAGAGCTAACCTAGGTGAAATAGGTCATTTTGGAGCTAAGTAAGCCTATTGTGTCATTTTGGAGGAAAATAAGCTAAGTATCACTACAGGAATCAGCTGATTTGCCGTCTGCCTTGGCAGACGGCAAAGGACGAGAAAGCGGACGGCAAAGGTCTTTGCCGTCTGCCGCAGACGGCAAACGCTTCCGGCACTGGAAGCTACGGTAATGAGATTCTTTGCCGTCTGCATTCCTATAGCGGATGGCAAAGACCTTTGCCGTCAGCTTTCCTGGCCAAGCAGACGGCAAAGAAAGTGGACGGCAAAGAATAGACGTTAGCCACGTTAGGTGGCTAACGGGAGACTTTGCCGTCTGCCGGTGGACGGCAAACGTGCTCTCCCCTTTGCCGTCTGCCGCTCGCCTTTCTTTACAGTCTGCTTGCGGACGGCAAAGAACCACTCGCCTTTGACGTCTGCCAGCGGACGGCATAATGACCAAATTGGTCAGACCCAGTACTCCCACGTTGCACAGGTAGCTGCCACGTGGCACCTTTGCCGTCCGCTGGCAGACGGTAAAGTGCCTGTATTGCCCCTTTTTATTCTGTTTTTTGTTATATCCAAGCATTTTCACAGCAAAATATGATATATATATATATATATATATATATATATATATATATATATATATATATTTCACAGGGCAAACAGTGTGTGCAAGTTTCACAGCAAGTATATGATATCCAACACATAAGAAACTATATCCCTGCCATATGGATATGATCATCCAACAGATATACCAAAACAAAATGTGCAAGTTTCACCATATTACAATAGTTTCATCCATAGGTAGCAAGTTTCACATTGTTCATGGATACAAATTCAAAACAAAAAGTAAACACAAGCACTCCATCAATGCAAGCTTCCGTGAAGTGAATCGAACCTGCAAAATGGGAAATAAGAAAGTTAGAAGAAGAAGACTAGAAGAAGAAGAAGAAGAAGAAGAAAAAGAAGAAGACTAGAAGAAGAAGAAGAAGAACAACAAGAAGAAGAAGAATAAGAAGAAGAAGAAGAGTTTTTCTTCTCTTTCTTTTTCTCCTCTTGTTTTTCTTCTTATTATTGCTTGTTTGTGTCATTTTAGAGCTAACCTAGGTAATTATGCCATTTTTGACCTAACTAAGCTTATTGTGTCATTTTGGAGGAAAATAATCTAAGTATATGACATTTATGAGGTTACCAAGGTTATTATGCCATTTTTGAAACGAATAAGCTAATTATTTCATAAATGGACTAAATAAGCTAATTATGTCATTTTGGAGGATAATTAGCTAAGTATGTATTTTTTGGGGAAAATAAGCTAAGAAGAAGAAGAAGAAGAAGAAGAAGAAGATGATGAAGACTAGAAGAAGAAGAAGACTAGAAGAAGAAGAAGACTAGAAGAAGAAGAAGAAGAAGAAGAAGAAGAAGACTAGAAGTATTGCTTCTTCTAGTGTTCTTCTTCTTCTTCTTCTTCTAGTCTTCTTCTTCTTCTTCTTCTTCTTCTATTCCTTCTTTTTCTCCTCTTCCTTGTTTTTCTTCATCTTATTCCTTATTTGTGTCATTTTAGAGCTAACCTAGGTAAGTATGCCATTTTTGTGCTAACCTAGGAAAATAAGGTAAGTATAGGTCATTTTTGTGCTAACCTAGCTAATTATGTCATTTTGGAGGATAATTAGTTAAGTATGTCTTTTTTGGGGAAAATAAGCTAAGAAGAAGAAGAAGAAGAAGAAGAAGAAGACTAGAAGAAGAAGAAAAAGAAGAAGACTAGAAGAAGAAGAAGAAGAAGAAGAAGAAGACTAGAAGAAGAAGAAGAAGAATTAGCTTATTCAAGAAGAAGAAGAAGACTAGAAGAAGAAGAAGAATTAGCTTATTCTTCTTCTTCTTCTAGTCTTCTTCTTCTTCTTCTTTTTCTTCTTCTTCTTCTTCTTCTAGTGTTCTTCTTCTTCTTCTTCTTCTTCTTCTTCTTCTTCTTCTATTCCTTCTTTTTCTCCTCTTCCTTGTTTTTCTTCATCTTATTCCTTATTTGTGTCATTTTAGAGCTAACCTAGGTAAGTATGCCATTTTTGTGCTAACCTAGGAAAATAAGGTAAGTATAGGTCATTTTTGTGCTAACCTAGGTAATTATGCCATTTTGGAGCTAAATTAGGTAAGTATAGGTCATTTTAGAGCTAACTTAGGTAATTATGTCATTTTGGAGGATAATAAGCTAAGTATATGACATTTATGAGGTAACCAAGGTTATTATGCCATTTTTGCAACGAATAAGCTAATTATGTCATAAATGGACTAAATAAGCTAATTATGTCATTTTGGAGGATAATTAGCTATATAAGTATGTCTTTTTTTGGGGAAAATAAGCTAAGTATGTGGCATAATAGAGAAAACTTACCGGAGGTCAAGCATTGGGGTTCGGCGGGCCGGTTTCACCTGGAGAAGGGTTGTGCGATGCGGCATCGGAGTTAGGCTGCACCAAAGATCATTTGCAAAGTCTCGTTAGCATGATGACACTCAAATGTTAAGACTTGTAACTAATGACCATTCAAATGAAACTCACCGTTCCCGCTCTAGTAATGACCGGCATCGGCGGAGGGGTCTGACCGGTCTTCTCGCACATAGACTGCACATTTGGTTTTGACGAGTCAGTCATATAGGTTAGTAATGAAACGAACATATTACATGCATGATTTGGCTAATATGCATAAGAAACTTACCACGAGGAGCTTGTACATGGCCCGGTGAGATGCATCATTCCGTGCCCTCTCCTCCTCCAACAACCTAGCCGTCTTCTCCTCCGCCAGCCGTTCCCTCTCCGCCGCCAGCCGGTCCCTCTCCTCCAGAAGCGCCTGGGTTGTCTCTCTCTCTTTATGAAGAGCAGCCTGCAACACCACTCCTCGTTAGCATTTTAATCATGGATGGGCACACACACAATGTAATGGAGGAAAGATATCTGAGTCCGTATAACTTACCTCGATGGCGAGATCGACTGGTCGTGGACGAGGCCTTATCTCAGGACAGGAGCTCGTTTGGCGCGCCTTGATCTCCGGGAGAGTGCGAGGACAACGTATAAGTCCATCTCCAATGGCTATCGAGCCATGGGGCCTCCTGCCACCAGATATCATCACCAGCTCTGGATCAAAGGGATGCTGGCTCGGGTTAAAGTCCTCCCCTTTCCTCCCCTTCCCCTCATCTCTGTACCTCACGAGCTTGTGGTGGGAGCAGATGTTGGTGAAGTTCTCTGGATTATCGAGGTCAGCCTCAGAGAATGCCTTGACCTTCTTGTACAAGGCAGTATGGGCCATGGCATACAGGTCGTAAACCTCTGGCACCTCCGTGTTATTGTGTCCCGCCTAAAAGAGAGGAACAAAGTATTAGTAAAGGGCTCAATCTAGCATGAAGAATGAATTGCATGAATCATGAAGCAAACCACATACCCAGTTCCGCCCGAACTGAAATAAGTTGGCGCTGCCTTGATGGTGTGGCACACCAACCATTTGGGCACGCCGGTCCTTGGCATTGTCGTGGACGGCTCGCCAGCGGCCTGTGCACCACTCATCCACCAACACTTCCCAACAATCCATCTTATCCGCACACCATCTCGGGGGCACCTAAGTTAGTAAAGAGAAATTTGAGCGCTACGCCTACGAATCCTTCATGTACTGATCCTTCTTCAGAAACTTAGCCCGGCACAACGCCTTGTCCTTCTTAATACCACGCGTGGCGTAGTAGTCTCGAACAGCCTGCGGCCGAGCCTCGTGCCGTAAGTTTTGTAGTAGGCGCCTGCACTCGTGATCGATAACCTGTGCCGCCTCCTCCCAGTATCCCTCCTCACACTTGTAGAAGGTCTGCAATCAAACGAGACAACACTGATTAGTAAAATAACTAGCTATTGTTAATTTTTAATTGTGCAAAGGAGAAATTACCCAAAAGCTTCTGATCACCATCTCGGCAATCGTGTGGCCACAAGACACCGTCGATCATGTGGTCCGGCGGGGCCGGGGCAGCCAAGTAGTGCTCCCAGCTCAATCCTAGCTCTGGAAGCTGACCCTCACCGGGCAACGTGACAAACCCTGGGAAGTTTTGCCGGCAAAGCACACCAAGGACGGTGTTGGGCCTGTGGACTCCACTGGCGTGTACCCAACCCCTGCAGTATGACAAGGCCAACGCATTAGATATTTGAAGAAACCTGAAGGCAAAAGGTACAAAAAGAGTAAATGCACTTACTTCTCCCCATCAGGCCTAATCACCGGCCACAGCTCGCGGGTCGCTAGCACGGGCGGGAGCCGTGTACCACCACGCTGGTACACGGTGGCCCCCTCAACCACCTCCCGCGGGCCGCCGCCGAAGAAGTACCCGCGACGCGCTCTGGACCCGCGCCCACCATCTTTCAACACCTGCCATGACAAAGAGTAAACGAAATTAGTACAACATAAAAAAATTGAAGAACTGACATGAATAATAATATGTATATAATTTAAGTTGGGATGCATACAAACTAATAGTCTGGATCGTCTATATATGCTTCAGGACACGGTAGATAGAAAACTTGGGGACAACCAAGTTCCTCCAGCATGATTGGGGAAAACTTGGAGACGTATAAATGCATGATTGGTTACAAAGCATGGAGCTACTTAGCATGGATGAGTTTTTGTTACTGCCTAGCATGGAGCAACCATGATAGTGCACTGACAAATGCCACACAAATTCATTTCATGGCGAGAAATTGCAGATGCTAGGCTATATGAAAGGCACACTTACTTGACAATAACCAAGATCAAAATTATAGAAGGAACATATCAGAACTACAACATTCGGATTGCCATCTCTTTCATAGAAAGGTACATGTCTATACGTCTCACCTTCATATGAAAAAAATAAAGCATCCACATATAAAAATGATACAATGATACAGAACTATAAATAAGAAGGGGCTAGTGAAAATGAAAAGAGGAAACTTATCCATACCACGTCTTTTTAAACCAATGGATCCCTCATCGAGTCATTCTGCATCCTACAAATTCTTTAAAGAATATTACACCATGACATAGTAATGAA
Organism: Elymus sibiricus; assembly: GCA_039707655.1. NCBI lineage: Eukaryota > Viridiplantae > Streptophyta > Magnoliopsida > Poales > Poaceae > Elymus > Elymus sibiricus. Next base: position 2,314,708 of record CM077672.1, read on the forward strand.
ATTCCTAGAGTTAAACCTATCAACTTTGGCAGATACATACTTGAATTTATAGATATGTACACCTCCCTTATTTAACAATGGAACTGATGATTTATCAATTGTGTATAGTAGAGTGAATGTATTAGTCTTCATCAGTTGATCGGTTCAGTGCTTGAACATATGTTTGTTTGAATTATTTGTTTGCCACTGATCTTTAACAGTTATTCATACTTTCGATAACATGTAATCAGAAGTTTTGTGGTGTTATCCCAAAGCAAACATCGGTGAGATTTTTTTTTTCATTCTTCTTGGAACCATATATGAACCACACATGTGCACACCTTCTTATTTTATTTTTTTGTACCTTGCAGCTCACTCGGTTACGACAAAACAACGATGACCCCCTCTTGGTGATATCTTGAATGTTGGTCAATACTCTTGAAGGAATCTATGCAGGGCAATTGAGCAAAATGTTGTGATCTACCATCATTAGCGACTTTGATATTTGACACATATCACTTGCTAGTACCATGTGTGTTGGCCCTGTCAGATCTGCAACCCTCGATGTGGCCTCTCTTTTTTGTACCAGATTCTCTGTGCAACATCTTTCTCAAGGTGTCCCTTGATTCTGCCTCACCCATCCAGGTTTTAGTTAAAGATGAAAGACAATATAGCCTACACATCAGGTCCAGTTTTTAAAATCCAATGTTTTTAACTCATATATTTGTAAGACAATTGCCACTGTTTTTTTGCTACATCTATGGATTTTAATTTCTGCAATACAATATTTATCTTCCATGCAATTTTAATTCTATACATAACATACCCGAGAAGAATTAAAAAATGCTGTTCATCAAGGCTGTACACTAGCAATTGGTACTGTAGTAACATCTTTGAATATGAAATTTGTCATATTATTTATTCCTATTGTTATCTTCTTTAGCATGTGGATGTTACTCTACAAATCCACGAAAAATTCCTAACTAACCTAATTGATGCAAAAAAAACTAATAGATGAAAAAAAACAGAGGGGGGGTGGGGCTCACCGGAAGGGGGGGTCGGGGCAGAGGGCGGGGCACAGGCGGAGGCGGAGCTCGTCAGGGCAGAGGGTGGCGGGGCTCGTCGTGGCAGAGGGCGGCGGAGCTCGTCGGGGCGGCCGGCGTCGGTGCAGAGGGCGGCGGCGCGGGGCGGCTGGGCAGAGGGCGGCGGCGGGGAGGCGTCGGAGCGGGGGAGCATGGCGGCGGCGGGGCGGGGGAGCGTCGGGGCGGCGGCGGCGACGGGCGGCAGCGAGAGAACGAGAGAGAGAGAGAAAGGGCGTAGGCCGGGGTGGGGCGCGCGGTTTGAGCAAGAGAGAGAGAGAGATTGACGGGGCTGCCCGTTAAGGCAACCCTCTTTGCCGTCTGCTAGCAGACGGCAAAGAGGGGGACCGTTAGGGTTAGCCCCACGCCCCTCTTTGCCGTCCGCTAGCAGACGGCAAAGAGGAAAATAACAGACGGCAAATAACCAGCTCACGGCACCGAGTTGACCTAGCCGACGCAGGGGCCCACCCCCTCTTTGCCGTCTGTCATTTTCCTCTTTGCCGTCTGTCATTTTCCTCTTTGCCGTCAACTAGCTGACGACAAAATCAAATTTTGCCATGAGTCCTTTCTTTGCCGTCTGCTTTTCCAAAGTTGACGGCAAAGACTCTCTTTGCCATCAGCTGGCAGACGGCAAAGAGCTAGCTGATGGCAAATCTCCTGATTCCAGTAGTGTATATGACATTTATGAGCTTACCAAGGTTATTATGCCATTTTTGACCTAAGTAAGCTAATTATGTCATAAATGACCTAAATAAGCTAAGTATAGGTCATTATTGAGCTAACCTAGGTAATTATGCAATTTTGGAGCTAACTAAGCTTATTATGTCATTTTGGAGGAAACAAAGCTAAGTATAGGTCATTTTAGAGCTAACCTAGGTAAAATCGGTCATTTTGGAGCTAAGTAAGCTTATTATGTCATTTTGGAGGAAAATAAGCTAAGTATATGACATTTTGGAGCTTACCAAGGTTATTATGCCATTTTTGACCTAAGTAAGCTAATTATGTCATAAATGAACTAAATAAGCTAAATATAGGTCATTATTGAGCTAACCTAGGTAATTATGCAATTTTTGAGCTAACTAAGCTTATTATGTCATTTTGGAGGAAACAAAGCTAAGTATAGGTCATTTTAGAGCTAACCTAGGTAAAATAGGTCATTTTGGAGCTAAGTAAGGTTATTATGTCATTTTGGAGGAAAATAAGCTAAGTATATGACATTTTGGAGCTGAATAGGTCATTTTGGAGGAAACGAAGCTAAGTATGCATTTGTTAAGCAAAACACTAGAGAAAACTTACCGTCTTAGCACCGGGGTTCCTCGAGCCGGTATCACCTGGAGAAGGGTTGTGCGATGCGGCTCCGGAGTTATGTTGCACCAAAGATCATTTGCAAAGTCTCGTTAGCATGATGACACTCAAATGTTAAGACTAGTAAATAATGACCATTCAAATGAAACTCACCGTTCCCGCTCTACTAATGACCGGCATCGGCGGAGGGGCCTGACCGGTCTTCTCGCACATAGACTACACATTTGATTTTGACGAGTCAGTCATATTAGTTAGTAATGAAATGAACATTACTTGCATGATTTGGCTAATATGTAGAAGAAACTTACCACGAGGAGCTCGTACATGGCCCGGTGAGCCGCGTCATTCTGTGCCCTCTCCTCCTCCAACAACCTAGCCGTCTTCTCCTCCAAAAGCAGTTCCTTCTCCGCCGCCACCCGGTCCCTCTCCTCCAGAAGCACCTGGGTTGTCGCTCTCTCTTTCTGAAGAGCAGCCTGCAACACCACTCTTCGTTAGCATTGTAATCATCGATGGTCGCACACACAATGTAATGGAGGAAAGGTATCTGAGTCCGTATAACTAACCTCGATGGCGAGCTCCATTGGCCGTGGACGAGGCCTTATCTCAGGACAGGAGCTCGTTTGGCGCGACTTGATCTCCGGGAGAGTGCGAGGACAACATATCAGTCCATCTCCAATGGCTATCGAGCCATGGGGCCTCCCGCCACCAGATATCATCACCAGCTCTAGATCAATAGGCTGCTGGCTCGGGTTAAAGTCCTCCCATTTCCTCGCCTTCCCCTCCTCTTTGTACCTCACGAGCTTGTGGTGGGAGGAGATGTTGGTGAAGTTCTCCGGATTATCAGGTCAGACTCAGAGAATGCCTTGGCCTTCTTGTACTTTGCAGTATGGGCCATGGCATAGAGGTCGTACACCTGTGGCACCTCTGTGTTATTGTGTCGCGCCTAAAAGAGAGGAACAAAGTATTAGTAAATGACGCGGGCTCAGATACCTGAAGCTAGCATGAAAAATGAATTGCATGAATCATGAAGCAAAACACATACCCAGTTCCGCCTGAACTGATATAAGTTGGCGCTGCCTTGATGGTGTGGCACACCAACCATTTTGGCATGCCGGTCCTTGGCATTGTTGTGGACGGCTAGCCATTCGTCTGAGCACCACTCATTCACCAACGCCTCCCAACAATCCATCTTATCCGCACACCATCTCGGTGGCACCTAAGTCAGTAAAGTGAAATTTGAGCGCTACGCCTAGGAATCAAATCAAGAAAACTAAGTACAAGGCCTTAAGAATAGGTAATTACCTGCATGTACTGCTCCTTCTTCAGAAACTTTTCGCGGCACGACGGCTTGTCCTTCTTAATACCACGCAAGGCGTAGTAGTCTCGAATAGCCTGCGGCCGAGCCTCGTGTCGTAAGTTTTGTAGTAGCCGCTTGCACTCGGCATCGATAACCTGTGCCGTGGCCTCCTCGTATCCCTCCTCACACCTGTAGAAGGTCTGCAATCAAACGAGACAACACTGATTAGTACAATAACTAGCTATTGTTGATTTTTAATTGTGTAAAGGATGAATTACCCAAAACTTTCTGTGCACCATCTCGGCCCTCGTGGTGCACAAGACACCGTCGATCCTCTCCTCCGGTGGGGCCGGGGCAGCCAAGTAGTGCTCCCAGCTCAATCCTAGCTGTGGAAGCTGACCCTCACCGGGCAACGTGACAAACCCTGGGAAGTTTTGCCGGCAAATCACACCAAGGACGGTGTTGGGCCTGCAGACTTCCTTGGCGTGGTGCCAACCCCTGCAATATGACAAGGCCAACGCATTAGATATTTCAAGAAACGTGAAGGCAAAAGGTTAAAAAAAAGTAAATGCACTTACTTCTCCTCATCAGGCCTAATCAACCACCTCTGCTCGCGGGTCGCCAGCATGGGCGGGAGCCGTGTACTACCACGCTGGTAGACAGTGCGCCCCTCAACCACCTCGCCCTCGCTATCAGAAAACCGATCCCCGCCACCATCAGCATGGCCACTCGACTCCGGCCAGGCATCCCATCGAGTCTCCTGAGACGTAGCCTGATCCCTGCCCTGGTCCGGAGTCTCGTGGGACGAAGCCTCTGGGATAGGAGTCTCGTGGGTCGAAGGCTCGTCGACCCGAGTCTCGTGGACCGGAGTCCGCGTAGCCTCCACCTCAGATGGGTCATCCACCCTAGCAGTCCTGTGCTCGGGTGAATCAGCTGGGGGTGGCGGCGAGGAAGGCGTAGCAGCCTGCCTACCTCTCCCGCGGCCACATCCAGCTCTACTAGCTCTCTTCTTCCCCCGACCTCCTCTCTCGGTGGGCAACGACGCCGACGAAGAAGCGCCCACCGTTGTCTGCAGCCTGTCGATCAACGCTCTCCGGAGAGACTGGGCTGGAATGGAAGTACCCCTCCCACCACGCACCGACGAAGAAGGAGCCGCGGAGCGCTCTCGACCCGCTCCCACCATCTTCCAACACCTGCCATGACAAAGAGTAAACGAAATTAGTACAACATAAAAAAATTGAATACCTGACATGAATAATAATATGTATATAATTTAAGTGTATCATCATCATGTATATATCATAAAAATTGAATACCTAACATGAACCAATAATATGTATATAAGAAAAATTGAATACCTGACATGAACTATTAATATATATGTATATAATAAAAATTGAATACCTGACATGAACTAATAGAAATCTTGATCGTCTATATATGCTCCGGGATCAATAAATGCATCATCATCATCACTATCTTGGATGACGTGCTCATCGGGTTCAGCGGCATCAACATGTGGAAGGCCTCCTTTATGTAATCGGTCAAGCATTGACAGGTCATCCGCAGCAGTAACCTCTTCTTCTTCCGGCTCTTCTAGTTCCGGCTTAGGGGTGAAGTCGGATTCACCGTCGCTGTCTACTTCAATGTTCTGGGGTGAAGTAGAGCGGTTCTTGAAACGTTTTTTGGAAAGACGTGTTTCTTGGAAGAATTCTCCTTCATATGTGTCTGGGTTAATGTGAGGTTCATAATCCTCTTCATTGGGGGAGGTGGTCTAACACGTGGCGGCACTTCATAAACGACATCCCAACCATTCAGATTTGGATCAGTTTGGCAGGCCCACGGTAGAGAGAAAACTTGGGTCGCCCGTTGAGCCGTAATATAGACATCGGGAACATCTAAATGGGTGCTTTGTTTGATTTGGACTAGCCCTAAATGTTCATGAGTCCTTCTAGTCTCCTTCCACTGGAACCAATAACATTTGAAGACTACGACGTTCGGTGGGTTTTCACCATAGAATAGAAGTTCATAAATTGCTTCAACTCTTCCATAATACTCGGTATCTCCTTCGCCGATAGCAGAGACACAACAATTTGTAGACTTTTGGTCGGCCATAGATAGCTCTTTGCCAAAGGAACGAAAGCGATACCCGTTGATGTCGTATTTGTCAAATGAACGGACCTTATAGTCAAAACCATTAGCGACTTGTCTCAATTCGGCGTCCATTGACTCTGAATTAGCCTACAAGTTTAATACGGAAGGATTGTTGCATTAGCCGCAAATTAGACGAAGAAATGAAATGGTCTAATGGAAATTACCGTTTGTTTGAACCAAGAGATGAAACCGGGATAGCCACCTCCATGCTTTGCCAGAAGCTCATACTCTTCGATGGAATCCTTTTGGATCACCGCTCCATCCGAGAATTTGGCGACGTATCGACTGTATCAAATATCTGGGAATAAGAGCAGTTCAAAGGAATTAGAAGTTGCGAAACAATGTACCGAGAACTTACTCGATGTACGGCCGCACTTCTGTTAGGTTGTTGAAGATATACCATGAAATGGTCCGCCATTCTTCGACATCCAACCCTACTAGTTTCGAAGCACCGGCTGGTGCGAGCTTCCCTTTGAATAGATTGAGGTTGGATCCACCTTTTTTAGGGTCGCCAGCATTGTACCGAGGCTTCGGATTATGCAAATGACGATTTTTGGCTTCGTAGTGTGCTGTCACGAAGTTGGCCGCCTCCTCAGTAATGAATGCCTCAGCCATCGATGCTTCAATTCTATGTTTATTTTTACATTTTGCTCGAAGCGTCTTCTGCATCCTCTCAGTTGCATAGCACCAACGATTTTGCACGGGCCCCCCCAATCTTGCCTCGGTCGAGAGATGCAAAATCAAATGCTGCATTGGATTAAAGAAGCCCGGTGGAAAGATCTTCTCTAACTTGCAGATCAACTCCGGCGCCAACTCTTCCATTTCATCTAGCAAGCCAGGCGATAGTTCTTTCGCACAAAGAACACGGAAGAAATAGCTCAGCTCTGCGAGTACTAGCCATTCATCCTCAGGGATAAAGCCACGCAACATCACCGGCATTACCCGCTCAAGCCATATGTGCCAATCATGACTCTTGAGACCAAATATTTTCAATTTTTCAAGACTCGCTCCCCTCTTTAGATTCGCTGCATACCCATCGGGGAACATCAACTGCATTTTCACCCACAGGATAATTTCCCTCATAGCTGGCCTTCCAAGATTGAACCATGCCTTTGGCTTCGTCCAGTTCTGCTTTCCTTTCGGTTGTCGCATGTTTTGTAACGGTCTATCACATAGAGCCTCCTGATCGACTCTAGCCTTAGGATTATCCTTTGACTTCCCCTCTATGCCGAACAATGTACCAAAAAGGGCCTCGGCGATATTCTTTTCAGTGTGCATCACGTCGATGTTGTGTGGGCAAAGGAGGTCTTTGAAGTAAGGCAGATACCACAAGCATGTCTTGTGAGTCCAGGCGTGTTCCGAATTATACCCCTTGAAATACCCTGGACGCTCTGCATCAGGCTCGAGAGCGTTTAACTGATCCAGGATCTGTTGGCCTGTCAACGCAGGTGGTGCTGAGTTTTTCACAACTCTACCTTTGATGAAGTTCTTCTTGTCTTTTCTGAACTTATGGCGAAGATCCAGGAACTGTCTATGCAAGTCGGAGCAAGAATACTTGCGACCCGCCTGCAGCCAACGAAACTGAAGAGCTGCCTTGCATGTGGGGCACGGGAACCTTCCATGCACAGACCAGCCAACGAATAGCGCATACGCCGGCAAGTCATGCATCGAGTACATGTACCACACATGCATTGGGAAGTTTTGTTTTGTAGCGGCGTCGTATGTCTTGATCCCATTATCCCAAGCTTCTTGCAAATCATCCTTAAGCGGCTCCATGTACACATTCATATTCTTCCCCGGATAGTTGGGCCCTGGAATTATCAACGTCAGGAAAATGTTCTTTCTTTGCATAATCTGTCCGGGGGGGAGATTGAGTGGAATGACAAATACAGGCCAACAACTGTATTGGGTTGCCGTCATACCAAACACATTGAACCCATCCATGCTGATGGCAACTCGAGGATGCCTTGGATCTGCCGCTTTATCCTGATGTAATGCATCGAAGTGCTTCCACGCAAAAGCGTCTGATGTGTGTACCAACATCTGATTCCCATCTGCATCTAGTTCTGTTCTTTTGCGCAATTTGTGCCATGTCATCTGTCTGGCCGTCTCTTCGACCATGAAAAGACGTTGAAGTCTTGGTATGATTGGCATATACCGAAGAACATTAACGGCAATTTTGGTCTGACTCTTCTCACCCATACCATTGTCTACCACAACATAGCTGGACTTGCAAATGGGACAATAGTTCAAGTCCGCATACTCAAGCCTAAATAAGGCACATCCATTCTCACAGGCATCTATCTTCTCATAGGGCATCTTAAGTACACGAAGGATTTTGTCCGACTGGTACAGGTTTGTAGGCACACTACTAGGAAAAGGGCTATAGATGATATGGCTACTAATGGCGCACCAGACATGTGGTGCGCCACTACTATATAGTAATGGCGCACCATGAGTTGGTGCGCCATTAGTGTGGTAGACACTAATGGCGCACCAGACCCACGGTGCGCCATTAGTGACAAATGTTTTTTTTTCATTTTTCCAAAAATACTAATGGTGCACCATGGAAGAGTGCGCCATTACTAGTTTAACTAGTAATGGCGCACCTCCAACACAGTGCGCCACTACTATTTTTTTTTTATTTTTTTTTGCAAAACTACTAATGGCGCACCTCAAGCTGGTGCGCCATTAGTAACCAGGGTTACTAATGGCGCATATATGGGTGGTGCGCCATTAGTAACCTGGGACCAACTAGATATTTTGGACAGCCACACCTACACACTCACTTTCCCCACTTCATTCTCTCCACCTCCTCCTCCAAGATTGTGTCGGCTGCCTCCTCCTCCTCACCTCATTTGCACCATAGATTCATCAAAATTAGGTGGTTAAATTACCTTTTTTGATAGGTAAGTAAGGGGAAAGCTATCTTTATGTTGTAGATTTACTTTTTTTCTCTCCCTCGCTCCAACAACGTGCACATGCACTTTTTATGGCCTTGCTAGATCTATGTATGTTTGTGGTGTTGCATATGTTTGTGGTGTTGCATATATGTTTGTGTTTGCAGGTACCGGTATTTGAAATGCGATAGTTGCCAATATTTTGCCGGAATGTTGATTCATTTCCGTTTCGGCGAGAATTTTGGCACTATGCATTCTTTTTGGTCCTATTTTTAGGGAAAGTCATGCCAAATTTTTTCTTGGTTCTAAAATATCGTTTTGCTCTACCCCGCAGGCGACCATGGTCCGCACGATGACCGAAGGCATCGTGAATAGGTTTTTGAGCTCCGCGAAGGCCGAGATGCTTCAAAAGAACGAGACGGAGATAAGATGTCCGTGTCGAAGATGCAAGCTGAAGAGCCTTATTGCGGACCCGGATTCCGGGCAGGTGCGGGACCACCTGCTCTTGCGTGGTTTCATGGATGGCTATCGGTGGCAAGGTGATGAAGATGACTATGAAGTTGTCCATGGGGGCCGGGCAAGAAATGAGGAAGGGCAGCAAGACAACCACCGTGGCGAGGGCGGTCGAGAAGACGAAGAATCTCCAGGACATGATCACGACGGTGATGTTGTACACAGTCATCATGTAGAAGATGCCGGACATGATGATGAGGAAGATCAAGACGAAGGGCATGATCATGAAGATGAAGATGCCGGAGCAGACGACGATGGAGGCTGGGTGCAGGACCCTCATATTCAAGAGCTGCTTCTCAAGCAGACGGATAACGCAAGAGCTGCCGCCCGAGAGAAAGCCAAGCTGGATCAACTGGAGATAGACGCGGTTACTCCATTGTATGAAGGATGCAGGCCCGAGGATACCCGCCTGAAAGTAACGCTCATGGCTCTGGAGATGAAGGTAAAACACAAAATGACTGACGCATGCTTCGACGAGAACATGTCATTCTGGCACGAACGTCTTCCCAAGGGGAACAAGTGCCCGACCAGTTTCGAGGAGGCGAAGAAAATCGTGTGTCCTCTGGATTTACCGCACGTGAAATACCATGTGTGCATGAACAATTGCATCATTTATCGGGACGAGCACGCGGAGTCTACCATATGTCCGGTGTGCGGCGTCACTCGATACAAGAAGAGGAAGAAAGCTCCTCGAAAAGTGGTGTGGTACTTTCCGATCACTCCTCGTCTGCTGCGGTATTTCACGGACCCTAAGGTAGCAAAGCTCCTGCGTTGGCATGCGGATAGGGAGGAGAAGAAGCGAGAAGATGACGGAAATGATCCGGAGATAAATAAAAAAGACAAGATGCTGAGTCACCCTAAGGATGCGAGCCAGTGGCAAGCGTTGAACTTCGAAGACCCAGAATTTGGGAACGATCCAAGGAACATCGTGCTGGGCGCGAGCACCGATGGAGTCAATCCGTTTGGCAGCCAGAGAAGCACACATAGCACCTGGCCTGTGTTTGTGTGGATGTACAACCTTCCCCCCTGGTTGTGCATGAAGAGGAAGTACATTCACATGAGTATGCTAATTGAAGGGCCGAAACAACCAGGGAACGACATCAATCTGTATCTGGGGCTGCTGAAAGAGGAGCTAGACACGCTGTGGAAAACGCCAGCCAATACGTGGGACGCCGCAGAGAAAGAATATTTCCCTATGAGAGCCGCACTGCTCACGACGGTGCACGACTATCTCGGTTACGGATATCTCGCGGGGCAGGTGGTCCACGGATTTTCTGGATGCGTCAGGTGCATGGATGACACAACGTATCGCCAGCTAGATAGAGATCTTGGGTCTTCGAAAACCGTGTTTATGGGACATCGAAGGTGGCTTCGCGACGATGACCCATGGAGAAAACGCAAGGATCTGTTCGATGGTGAAACCGAACCCCGAAGACGCCCGCGTACGAGGAGCGGCGAGGAAATAGACGAGCTGTTGAAAAATTGGAAAGATTGCCCACTGCCGGGAAAGAAGCAAAAGGCGCCAGAGCCGGGAAAGAAGCGAAAGGCGCCAGAGCCGCTGCTGAAGGTATGGAAAACGAGGTCTGTTTTCTGGGACTTGCCGTACTGGAAGATCCACCGTGTGCCTCACAGCCTTGATGTCATGCATATCACGAAGAACGTGTGCGAGAGTCTGCTTGGTACCCTGCTCAACATGCCAGATAGGACCAAAGATGGGCCGAAAGCAATGGCAGACTTGAAATCAATGGGCATCAGGGAGGAGCTTCACGCTAATGATGATGATGATGAGGCGAAGCAGGACACAGAAAGTCGTCGCAAAGGCAAAAAGGCCAAGAAGACCGGAAATGACTACCCTCCCGCGTGCTTCACTCTAAGTCAGGAGGAGATCGAGCAGTTTTTCACCTGCCTCGTAGGAGTAAAACTTCCTTACGGTTACGCGGGGAAGATAAGCAGATACCTAGACCCAGCGAAGCAGAAGTTCAGCGGGATGAAGTCTCACGACTGTCACGTGCTGATGACGCAGATACTTCCAGTTGCAATCCGTGGGATCATGGACGTGCACGTCCGTGAAACGCTATTTGGCCTATGCAACTTTTTCGACGTCATCTCTCGGAAGTCGGTTGGCGTGAGGCAACTCAGAAGGCTACAGGAAGAGATCGTGGTGATACTATGCGAGCTTGAGATGTACTTCCCGCCCGCATTCTTTGACGTTATGGTGCATCTGCTGGTCCATATCATGGAGGATATCATCCAACTCGGGCCGACGTTCCTGCACAGCATGATGCCGTTCGAAAGGATGAATGGTGTCATCAAAGGATACGTTCGCAACATGTCACGTCCAGAGGGAAGCATAGCCAGGGGCTTTCTGACCGAAGAGTGCATCTCCTACTGCACGAATTATCTAGGCATCGAGAACCCCGTTGGTCTGCCCGTCAACAGGCACCTCGGCAGGCTCGCTGGATGGGGTCACCGTGAGGGTCGGCGCGAAATGCATGTCGACTTCGAGGGTCGACTCGCCGACTTTGAAAGAGCAAACCTAGTCGTGCTACAACACATAGACGTGGTCGATCCTTGGGTGGTAGAGCACAAAACCTTTATTGAGAAGACGTACAATGACCGAGGCCAACAGAGGACGGACGGAGATATAATCAAAGAGCACAACTCATGTTTCACGCGTTGGTTCAAGCAGAAGCTTCTGTCGTACCCTTTACATGAGGATTCTTCCGCGGAAGAACAACTCATATTCGCCTTGTCACATGGCGCCGAGCACAACCTGATGACCTATGAGGCGTATGATATCAACGGCTACACATTCTACACCGAGGACAAGGACATGAAGAGCGATGGTTATCAGAACTCCGGGGTAACGATGGAATCCTACACCGGTAACGACAAGGACAGATACTACGGAAGGATCGAGGAGATCTGGGAGCTGAGCTACGCTGGAGAGAAGGTCCCGATGTTCCGTGTCAGATGGGCCAAGAGCGTCCTAAAAGAAGACCGGTATTTCACCACCATGGTTATACCCGAAGCCAAATCCAAGACCGCGGGCGCAAACGTCACCGCGAAAAATGATCCATGGGTACTGGCTTCCCAAGTGGACCAATGCTTCTTCATTACCGACCCGTCAAAGCCCAGTCGTGTTGTCGTGAGGAGAGGCAAAAGGAAGATCATCGGAATGGATGGAGTCGCCAATGATCAAGACTTCGACAAGTACGGCGACCCGAAGATGGAACATGACGACGACGATGAAGTAGCAGCATACACCACAAGAAGAAGCAGGACCACCCTACCTAAAGGACGTCCGTTCCACAGAAGAACTCCATTTGCGAAAAAGAAGGGCAAGAAGATTGTGAACAGATAGCTAGCTAAGATCGATTGTATTTAAATCGTAGTCTTCATTTCTCGATTGTATTTCATGGGCACTTTTTGAACTCATGAATATTTTTAAATTTCATGGGCACTTTTTGAATTCATGAATATTTTTTCAAATTTGATGATATTTTTTCATATTCAATATGAAAAAATATTGAATATTCATGAGGACACTCGATCTCGATCCCCCTCCATCTCGATCGCTATCCCCCTCCATCTCGATCTCGATCCCCCCCACACCCTCCCCCGCTAGCTCCACCGCCGCCGCCGACCCACCGCACCCTCCCCCGCTCCACCGCCGCAGGCCGACCCCCCGCACCCTCCCCGGCCCGCTCCACCGACGCCGAGCACCCCCCGCACCCTCGCCCGCTCCACCGCCGCCGCCGACCCACCGCACCCTCCCCCGCTCCACCGCCGCCGCCGAGCACCCCCATTTGATGATATTTTCAAATAACAAATTTGATGATATTTTTTCATATTAATAAAAAAATTATTACTGTATTTATAAAAAAATATTACTGTTTTCATAAAAAAATATTAAAAAATAGCAACAAAAAATAATAATAATAAAACATACTAATGGCGCACCGCTCGGGTAGTGCGCCATTGCTATCTAAAAAAAAGCTTTCTAATGGCGCACCTCTAAGGGGTGCGCCATTGCTATCAAAAAAAAAGATTTCTAATGGCGCACCGATCGGGGGTGCGCCATTAGTAAGCTTCCCCCTAGCTCTAACTCGCCCGACCCCTTCGTCCCTCCCTCTCGCCAGATCCACTTCCCCCCCCCCCCCCCCCCCCCGCGCGCTGCCCCGACCCACGACGCCGCCGCCCTTACGTGCGCCGCCGCCCCCGCGCCCCCGCGCCCCCCACCACTGCAGCTCCGCCATCGCCGACGCCTCCGTGACCTCACCGTCGCCGACAGCCTCCCCGCGTCGGCCCCTGCCCTGTGCCGCCTCTACCTCAGTCCGGGCACAGGGTGCAGGACGACGACCGCCGCCGACCCGCGAAGCACGTGGCCGTCGGCCTCCCCACGACCAACCGAGGCGCCCAGGAGGACCGCCGCCGTCTTCTTCTTCGACTACGAGGACCCGGACGAGCTCGGACGCCCTCGAGCCATCCCTTCGACGCCGCCGCCGCCGCCGACCCCGACCCCGACCCCGACCCCTCCGGCGACCGGCCGCGCCCGCCCAGGTACCTCTCCTCCTTCCTCCTTCCTCTGCCAAACAAAGAAAATCCAGTATTAGCTATTACTACCTTGCATTCAAGCTGGCTATTTGCAACCCTTCGCCATGTCTCTTGAAACTAGTAGCAGGTCAAACTCCTCCCTTGGCTAGCTTTGGGGCATCCTGAAGCTTTTCTTGCCAAACAAAGAAAAAAAAAGACACCATCTGATCTACAGTAGCATCATTCAAAGTACCTTGCAACATAAGCTCTGTCAATGTAAGTTTATCAGCTGAGCTGATCTCACATGCCACTTTGCCCTTCACCTCGACTACATCCTCACGAGTGATGTATCTGAAAAAAAATAAAGGGCACACCTGATAAAAATTCATGAAAGGAAATGGATATTGACACAACAAATAATTTCTTTAATCAAGCAGACAAGAACAGCAATATTTTTTTCACAAAATCTCCATACAAACTAAACTGCAATTTAGAACTGTGATGTAATAACTTCATTGGCTACCTTGAGTGTCTAGTACAAATTTGTTTGACCGATGAAGTTTATTACTCTAAAGGGTTGAACTAGGGTCCTTACGTTATGTTCTATTCCATGCAGCAAAGGCAATTTTCATCTAAGTTGAGCTGATTTTGATTTCCGTATGTTATGGGGGGACAACAGATATTGCTATATGTTCATTCTTGAGGGTACAGACTTGCTAAACTATTGATGATTTTTTGTTGGGTGACCTATTAGATCTGGAATGGAAGCTCACATAAATTGAGCTGATTTTTGTCCATATGAAAGCAGAGGACCATATGGTCTGTGGCCTTTTCATCCATATGAAAGTAGAGGCACATTGTGGTGCTAGTTTGCTGGGTTTTGTCTCCGACCATCGTGTCGTGATGATTTTGCAGGTACCCCGAGAGGCCCTTGAGTTTGCCGGAATGTCGATTAACTTCTGTTCCGGCAAATTCGGGTACTCCATATGTCCTATTTTCAGCGAAGGTCATGCTGAAATTTTCCGTGAATTTTAGCATGACTTTGCTAAAAATCGGACATATGGGGTACTTGCTACTAATGCATGGGCCGGGGTATCTTAGTACTTAATTAAGTAGCTTTTAGGGTGCCTCGGTGTCGATCAGAACCTAAATGATGAAAGCTTAGGCTTTTAGGGTGCCTCGGCGTCGACAAACCCTAAATGATAAAAGCTTAGCTTTTAGGATGCCTCGGTGTCGACAAACCCTAAATGATGAGACCATGATCTTGTTCCTTGACAATAACCAACTTTATGACCAAACTTTTTTCCTATTTAGAGCGAAACATGGCCCACAACGATGAGGTTGGTGGTTCGGGCGGCAAGCAATTCTGGGAGCTGTCCCAGGAGATGGAGGAACAACCTCACCGCTATGAGGACGCCGCGGAAGACACCGATCCTGACTACACAACCCCTAGTGGCGTCGGGGATGACACCACTGATGGTGCCGCCGAGGATGCCACCACTGATGGTGCCGCCGAGGATGCCACCACTGATGATGGCAGCGCACGCACAGATGGCAGCCAACCGAAGAGGCAACGGAAGGACCGGCGCCCGAACGTGCCCGCACCGTCAAGGAGGAATTTACTCAAGTGGACTCCGACGGGCATCCAACGGAGCCCAAACAAATAGTCAAGGGGTACTCGGTTCAGCTCGGGTGCATTCTCCGGAGCACCGTCTCGATCAACATCGAGAACCTAAGGCATAAGGACCGAGGGAATTTGCGCAACCTCCTCTTCACGAAGCTGCACGAACGATACAAGTTCCCCGCTGAATTTGAAAACACACGCCTCTCAGGGAATAAAGTGAACAGTGCCGCCCTCACGAGGATGAGCACGGCCCTGTCTACTTGGAGAAGCGCGGTGAAAAGAATGATTGAGAAAGGTGATAGTTATGAGAAGATCAAGGCGAAAAATCCTTCGATCAGCGAAGATGACTACAAGGAGTTCAAGATCAAGTGCGAGAGCAGCGCAACCTCCGAATCAAGTCAGTGGGGGAAAGAAATGCGGGAGTTGAACTTAGGGGAACACAAACTCGGTCCCGGCGGTTACAGAGTGGCGGAGCCTATATGGGACAAGGAGGACGCGGAGCGTGCCGAGCAAGGCCTACCGCCCCGCTTCGAGAAATACCGTGACAAGCAGACCAGGAACTATGTCAGGGCCCGGTACAAGGAGGACCCGGTAACAAAGGAGCTTACCACGGATCCGAAGACCAGGGCGCTTGAGCTTGTTCTGGCGCAGGAGACTGAAAGCAGTAGCGCGGGGTCATCTCAGAGCATCCCTTGGGACAGCACTCTAAATAGGGCGTTGAACGTAATGAAAAACAAGGATAAGCTCAGTAAGCCGTCGTCAGCTGGTCGTGTGGCCGGCAAAGGCTTGTCCACAAAATGGTCGTCATACTATAACGCTAGTGGGCGAAAGGAGAGAAAGACCAGCTCGGAAAGCCAGTCGCGCGAGGTTCAAGAACTCAAGGCACAAGTGGCGCGGATTCCGGAGATTGTCCAAGAGCAAGTGCAACAACAACTGGGATCGACGCTCACCGGCATTATGCCTACCTTGATTCATGGGCTGACGACGTGGATTGCGAGCGGCCAACAGGGGCCGCCCCCGATTCCCAGCTTCACGGCCAGCAACTCGCACAACGCGCAGGCGGCGCCATTGGTGTCTCCGGCGGAGCCGGTATTGGTGTCTCCGACGCCGGCACGGGCATTGGAGCTTAATGCACCCGGGTGTACGCCGGCCGGCACCTCGGCAGCAAGCGGCCCCTCCGTCAATTGCACGCCCGCCGTTGGCGGTGCCTCGACATTAGCCGAGCTCGACGCCATCATCACGGTAACTAATTAAGCCTCTCGGCCGAGGACTTCATCTCCTTGCCTTTGACTGGGCATCCCTGACGCCCTACATGTTTTCGCAGGGCGCCGCCGACGTTCCGTGCACTCTCCTGCACTTCGTGAACAACGAGTTGGTCGATGTCGCCAAGGGCAAAATCGTTCAACCGGGCAACCCCGTGTTCCACGGTAATCCAATGCCACCCACCGTGTATAGGGTTCAACTGGTTCGGGTGCTGCCAGGCTGCGACGAGTTGTTACCTCCGATTCGACCCGCCGGGGCCGACGAAGATGATGTGATGACCCTCAGCGCCTGCCTAAGCTGGCCCCTACTTTGGCCGAAGAGCCAGATTCGTTTGGGGGCGGGGGACACCACCCCAAAGACAACACCGCCAGTCGTGCCTGCGCCAAGCCATGGCAAGACCGCCGCAACGCTACCGGACATGCCGGACATGCATATGGCACAGGATCCAAACGACGACGGTACATTTACCAACGTCGATAAGTACTTCAACGAACATGGGTGCGATGACGAATTCATGGGGCCTCCTTCTCAAGAACCCAACCCTGCAAAAGACGATCGCGATCTAGCTGGTACCGCGGAGAAACCCAATTGCAACAGGCGTCGTCTGGCGTTCAGTTCTCAGGAGACGCCTCCAGCTGCCGACTTCACCGAGCCTCAGATAGCCAAGGTGCGAAATATTATCAGCCCCAGCACACTCAAGAAGGCGGTCTGTGAGCAGAACTCGGTCCCATTACAGCAGAAGAAGAAGGGACGGAAAAGAAAGAGTAACAAGGGTGCGAGCCAGCCGGCACCGAGTACGACCCGTTCTCAGGACGGGCCACCTTCACCTAAGGATATCTCGAGGAGGGTGCATGTGGCGGGTAGGCCGATGCTACCAACTAATATGCTCAATGCTGCAACCGGTGCTATGCGGAGTCTGCATGACAGTGTTCTTTCTTTGGAGAAGCGGCGTCTCCGAGAGAATGACGTGGCATACCCGGTTTTCGTGGCCAAGGTGCCAGAGGGCAAGGGCTTTGTGGATAACGCCATCGGGGGTACGATCGTCCAGCGGTTTGATGACATCTTCGCTATGTTTAACCTTCATCCGCTGCACTACACCTTCGTTCGGCTATTTTCGCTGAGTATGGAGATGCGGATCATTAGAGACAAGACCCCGGACATCGTGATAGTCGACCCCTTCTACATGCGTGCCAAGATCTTGGGCAGCGCTGGGGACCGGCAAGTCGCGAGTTCTTACCTCGAAGGCGTCATTCTGGCAAACCCAGATAAGGATAACTTCCTCGTGCCTTACTTTCCCGAGTAAGTCGTCCCCTCAACCGCCCCGTAACATATGATTTCTTAGATTTCGATCGTTTTTTTTAACATTCCGTGTTTTGTGCAGTGACACACATTGCACACTCATCCTCTTAAGCCTGAAATATTCCATGGCCACGTATTTCGACTCGGACCGTCAGTCGAAGAAAGCCTACACAAATGTCAAGAAAGTTCTTGATGATGTTCTCCCCGGCTACGCCAAATCTGGAGGCACCTTCACCAGGCCAGTTCGTAAGTACGGCAAGCACGTGTTCGCCCACAATACGACGTTCCCCTGCGTCAAGCAGCCGCCTGGCGGTCAGAAGGATGCCTACTACGCCCTCCATCACATGCGGGCGATCGTACGGGACCATAATCACCTTCTGCTACCAAATAATCTCAAAGCTTGGGCCGCAAGCTTGTCGGCAATCCAGGACACGGACATCAGACAAGAATTCTTTCGCATCCAGTCGGAGTTTGCAGAAATCATCCATCAAGATGTCCTTCGTACCTCGGGACAGTTCTACCTCAGAAATCAACCGTCCAACAGTGAGATAGACACAACGCTACAAATGCAGGCTGACAACGCCCGCGATTTCATGACCATCACGATAGACGGCGGCTTCATCCACGCTCCGGTCCCTTGAGTCGAGTCGAAAGTAGTGATGCTATGTCTAGTTTTGAAACATCGATTGGCTCATGTTGTAATTAAACTTTGATGAACTTGTATGTCTCTTTGGTTTGGACAGTCGTTCAACTTAGATGTAATCGATGCTATTAATGTCTTGCTTTTCTCTTCCGATCCTTTTGTTGCATACTTATATATTGCTTATGTATTGTCTGTGAATTGGTACTAACGTTTTGTTTGGCTAGTGCATAGAGATGCCGTCGTATGTCGTGTACAAGGGTAGGGTTCCCGGAGTCTACGACGACTGGGAGGAGTGTCGGACACATGTTCACCGTTTCAACGGTAACAGTTACAAAGGGTACACCACTAGGGCGGAGGCGGAATCTAGATACGCGCGCTATCTAGCGGGAGAGAGGAGGGAGCGTTGGAGGAACCGGATGAAGACCAGTTTCATCGCGATTATGCTCATCGTGATGACCGCAGCTCTCTTCTATGTGATGGTAGTTTAGATGATCGATATCGACTTGTAATGTGAAGACAAACTCGCTACTCGCGGTTTCGAGACTTGTAATGTTCTAACTTTGTTCGGTATTTTAAATTCGGAGACTAATATGATGAATTGTATTCGGACACTAATCTTCTATTGTATTCGATGAATCTGCTGTTGCTGTGTGGTGCTAGCTATATTCTGTCAAATAATATATTTTGTAACCTGTGAAAATATCAGAAACGAAAAAAAAAATCCCTAATATTCATACTAGTGGCGCACCACCACATAGTGCGCCATTAGTAAGCCAGAGCACACTAATGGCGCATCATCCACCAGTGCGCCATTAGTATGCCAAAGCACATGGGTAAATATGGCCCCTGGGAGGCATACTAATGGCGCACCGTGGGCTATACTAATGGCGCACTGCATGGTGCGCCATTAGTATACCAGATACTAATGGCGCACCAGTGGTGCACCATTAGTAAAAAATTCTAATGGCGTGGTGCTAGTGGCGCACCTGTAGTGCGCCATTAGTAGCGAAAACAGGTGCGCCACTAGCAGCCCTTTTCCTAGTAGTGGCATTACATGGCCTTTGGGTAGAAAGCGTCCAAATAGTGTCATCATCGCATCGTAGCATTCTCTGCCCAAGTTGAATTGAGCCTTCAGAGCCATTACTTGTGCGATGGCATCCAGCTGACAAAGCTCAGTGTGCTCGTGGAGAGGACGTTTTGAAGACTCCAACATTTCATTGAAGGCCTTTGCAGATTCCTCCATCTCATTGTCCGAATCCCGAACATCATCAAAGTCTTGCACCATGTCTTCGATCCCGGTACCATGCTCGTCGGTGCGACGACGAACCACCTCAGCTCTGGCACGTTGGGCAGACTCACCATGAAATGTCCACACCGTATAATCAGGCGTAAAACCCCACTTCTGCAAGTGTTTACCCATTTCACCCTCTGTCCTCTTTTGAAAGTTGTCGCACCGGACATAGGGGCACCAGGTTTTTCTCTGGCCATTTGCAAATGCGGCTCTCACAAACCCCTTGGTTTTTGTTAACCATCCATTGGTCATGTCTTTCTGACTAGTGTGACCGGTGTACATCCACGCACGATCACTAATCTTGCCTAGCTACTGGACACACAAGAAATATATACATAATTCAGCACATATATTCATTAGTTAATCAAGTTTGTCAGTTTTATTACGTCCATGCAACCTACACGCTAATAGGTAAAGATAGGTCCTAATCCCACCCGAGTATGTGTAGATTGGGTTCGTTTTCCCATGCTCTGCTCCGGATCCAACGCAAAATTTCGGCAGCACCTCCCCGCTGTTCTCCTGATACACGTCTCGGCAATAAACAGAGAGGATGTGTACCCGGAGAACAACAGGGAGGCACTGACGAAATTCTGCATCGGATCCGGAGCAGAGCATATGGGAAAACGAACCCAATCTACACATACTCGGGCTGTCCATGGATAACGTTGGACAATTCGAAAGAATCACGGTTATAAATATGCAAATGCATGCATATTTATAAATGTAACCCTTTCGAACGGGAGACGCATATTGGTCACGCAACTGTATTTACCTAGCTAGTGTCATCGGCACGAAGGCCGGAACAGAGCAAAGGAAGGGGGGAGGAGGAAGGACATTTTGTGCTCACCCTCGAACGCAGGGGGAGGTCGTCGAACAACAGACCCTCAACGGCGGTGCTCGAGGTGAAGGGGAAACAACTGCACATTAAAATGCAGAAAATCAACACAAACACTGGTACCGATAATTAAGCTAAGTAATACTAACATCTAATTACTAACTACATTATCTAATACTAACATTCTTCTTCTTCTCTCCTCCTCATCGCCGGGATACGATCTACTATGACCCCGAGACAAGGTCTACGTAGAGTGGCTCCTCCATCTTCACCGGAAGGAGCGGCGCGTCGTCGTCCACCTCCATCTTCACTGGCAGGAGGGCCGGGCGGGAGCGGTGGGTTGCGGCGGCGACGGTTCGGGCTACTCCTCCTCCTTCTCTCCTTCATCTCCTCCTCCTCCTCTTCCTCTCCTCCTCCTTCTCCTTCTCTTCCTATTCTTTATCTTCTTATTCTGTTTTTCTTTTTCCTTTCCATTTTCCTTTTATTATATTTACATCTACATCTTTTTCTTCTCTTTCTTTTCATTTTCTTTCTTTCTTCTATTTCCTTTTTCTTCTACTTATTTCTTCTCTTCCTATTATTCTTCTTTTTTCTTTTACTTCCTATTATTTTTCTTTTATTTCCTATTATACTTCCTTTTCTTTTATTTCCTATCTTTCTTCTACTTCTTCTTCTTTCCTTTTTCTTCTTCTCTTCTTCTTTCCTTTTTCTTCTCCTAAATCTTACTCCTATTACCTAAATAATACAAACAGAGAACAAATCTAAAACTAAATCTAATTCAACCTAAAAATTAAATCTAACTAATACAAACAGAGAACAAATCTAATTAAACCTAAAGAAAACTAAAATTAACTACATCTAACTATTTGCTAATTAACAGGAAAAATACCAAAAAAAGAATAGGGGGGAGGGGGGCTTACCTTCCGGTGGCTGCGGGTGGGGGGAGGTGGCTGCGGGGAGGAGGATCGCTGCGGGTGGGGGGGAGCTGGCGCCGGCGACGTCGGGGCCGGCGAGGAGGGTGGCGTGGCTGGTCGGCGGCGGCGACACCTGCAGCGGTCCCGGTTAGAGGAGAGGAGGAAAATAGGCGAAGGGGGCGGGGGGCTCACCAGCGGCGGCGGGGGCGAGTGCCGCGGCTGGTCGGCGGTGGGGGCGGTGGGACGACGAGGGCGGCGGCGACACCTGCAGCGGCCGATCTGACCCTGGTCAGAGGAGAGGAGAAGAGAGGAGGGCGGGGCGACGGGCCTCACCGGCGGTGACGACGACACGCGGGTGGCGGCGGGGGGCATGCTCGGCTCGGTTGGCGGCGGGGGGCGTGCTCGGCTCGGGTGGCGGCGGGGGGCGTGCTCGGCTCGGGCGGCGACGGTTCAGACAGGACAGCACGGGGTGGGGGGGAATTGCAAATTAAATTCACGCGAGCTATGGACGAACAGGTAAGGGCGCCTCTTTGCCGTCTGCTGGCAGACGGCAAAGAGTCCCGTTAGTCTTTGCCGTCTGCCAGCAGACGGCATAGCAGTCGTCCGTTAGCCCTCAACGGTACCGCGCGGCGGGTGGGGCCCACCCTCCTCTTTGCCGTCTGCCATTTCATTATTTGTCGTTTGCTAGCCGACGGCAAAGAGCCAGCAGACGGCAAAGAGTTGACCTAGCCAATGCCACTCTTCGGTGGGGCCCACCCTCCTCTTTGTCGTCTGCCATATTGCTCTTTGTCATCAGCAAGCAGACGGCAAAGAAAGGACTGACGGCAAAAACTATCATTGCCATGAGTCCTTTCTTTGCCGTCTGCTTCCCCAAAGCTGACGGCAAAGACAGTCTTTGTCGTCAGCTGGCTGACGGCAAAGAGGCAGCAGACGGCAAATTATCAGATTCCAGTAGTGAGAAGGAAGATGATAGTGAGGATACAAGAAAATATTTGCAAGAGCTTGACTTGGAATGGAACAATTTGTCCTAACATTTTCAAAAAGCTCAAGCAAAACAAGATTAGGTCTGCCAATTGTCATGTGTTGTGAAACGGGAAGGATGGATTTGAGGTGACTGAGCATGGCATGTTCAGGTACACTGTCAATTTGCAACATGGGGTTTGTGCATGCAGGTACTGGCAACTATCTGGCCTCCCCTGTTGCCATGCCGTATGTGCTATATACAAAAGTTCTCAGCAACTAGATGATTTCATAGCAAAATGCTACTCCATTGAAATGTACAGGAAGACATATGCTTATTGCTTGGAGCCACTTTTGGAACAAGAGAGTTGGCCAGAAGCAGATCATGTGAGGCCAGCAGCACCAGGGTTTATTAACATGCTAGGAAGGAAAAAGAAAGAGAGAAGAAGAGAAGAAGCACTACTAGGAAATACCTTATAGGTAGAAGCTTAACAGTAGCGTGGGGTCATCGGCCGGCGCTCCTGCTACTTAGCAGCAGCGATGGGCAACAACCCGCGCTACCGGTAAGGCCGTAACAGTAGCGCGGGCCTGCTTGGCCATGCTGCTACTAAGTGGTCCCCACCTTACCCACCGGGGCTACGTATAGTAGCAGTGTTGCCCACAGACCCCACGCTACTGCTAATCATATAGCAGTAGCATCGGGCCGTTACCCACCGCTACAACTATCAGGGCCATTGGGCCAACTGGTGGGCCCCGTTTTGCAGTAGCGTGGGCCACTAACCCGGCGCTACTGCTAGGTGCAACTTATCCACCCCCGCTCGCCGGTTCCTCTCTCTCCCTCATCACTCTCCCCTCACACTTTCGCTCGATCGCTCTCTGTGCCGCCGCCGTCGCCCACCGCCGCCGCGGTATATCTCTCTCTCCCCTCCTCCCTCCCTCCCTCCCTCCCTCCTCCGATCCCTGTCTCTCCCTCCTCTCTCCCACCCTTCCCCCCTCCCTTCCTCCCTCCTCCCTCCCTCCCTGCCTCCCTCCTCTCTCCTCCCTCCTGTAGGGTTTGTAGGGTTTGTAGAATGTAGAATGTAGGGTTTGTAGAAAATATTTGTAGATAGGTAGAATGTAGGTTTGTACATAGTTAGAATGTAGGTTTGTAGATAGGTAGAATGTAGCAGGTTTTTTGAAATAGAAAATATTTTTGTAGAATGTAGGTTTGTAGATATAGGTAGAATGTAGGTTTTTTGAAATAGAAAATATTTTTTTAGAATGTAGGTTTTTTGAAATAGGTAGAATGTAGGTTTTTTTTAAATATTTTAGGTATCAAATAAAATATAAAAATGTTGTTGCCAATTATATTGCGAATTATTTTTATGTCATTCTCACTTTGTCATCGAAGAATGCTATATGAGATTTGATGATCGAAATTTATCACTCGGTGGAATATGCAGGCTTTTTAGCGTCGCGTCTCCTTGGAGTGATCGTCATCGGAGCTTCCTCTACTTCCTCTAGGCCGAGTCGGTGAGCTACAAGTCGACCCCCTCCTTCTCTTCTCCTCGGACATGTGTATGATGATATTTGGACATGTGTATGATTTTGCAGGGAACACCTCTGAGTGGCCTATGTTTTGCCGGAATGTTGATTCATTTCCGTTCCGGCAAATTTCAGGCGCTCGATATGTCCAGTTTTTGGCAAAGGTCATGTCGAAATTTTTGGCATGACTTGTGCTATAAAATAGGAAATATCGAGTGCCCGTGATTTGCCGGAGCGGGAATTAATCGACATTCCGGCAGAACATAGGCCATTTTTTATGTCATTGCTCCATATATGTAACGGGTTGACTTTTAGTCTGTTGGGGCTCCTTGCTCCATATCTGAGAGAGAAGAATCCTGACTATTGTCGTGGGGGTCGCTCTTCCTCTTCTTTCTCGTGATAGACCTTTTGGTAATGCACGGGAAGGAAGAGAAGAGCGACCATCACCGATGGTCGAAATATCAGTGAGGGAGTGCCCACCATATACACCACGTGAGATGAGAGGAAGAATCCCGACTGTTGTCGTGGGGGTCCCTTCTCCTTCGTTCCCGTGTGCTAGACATTTTGGTGTAATGCACTCGGGAACGAAGGGAGGAGCGACCATCACCGACGGTCGAAATATGAGAGTGGAAGAATCCCGACTATTGTCGTGGGGGTCGCTTCTCTTTCTTTCCAAGGTGCTAGACATTTTGGTGTAATGCACTTTGGAAAGATAGGAGGAGCGACCATCACCGACGGTCGCAATATCAGAGAGGGAGTGCCCACCATATACACCACGTGAGATGAGAGTTTAGCAAGGAAGACTCGACGGACCGAAAGTCAACCCATGCTGAATAGTGATCTATGTGTTGAGTTTCCTGGTAATTGCCATCGATCGATTTTTAATCTTTGAATTATGAACATAGGAAATGTCTGACGACGATAGGATCCCTGAGTGCGAGTACTGCTCCGACGACCGGGGTATGTGCGACAGGCCTCACCTGGAAGACGGTAGGCGCTTCACCATCAAGCTCGACGAGACCTTCGATGTTTTTACGGTACGTCACAACGACAAGTCTTTTTTCGTAATTAAGCATGACTTCAGCTTCTTTGCTTCAACGTGTAATTTGCGTTTTTTACAATTCTACTAGTGCATCCCCTGCCATGCAAGACCTTATGTCTTGGATAAGCTGGATTTCGAAGATCGTGAGAATATGAAGACGAAGAGAGTTCACCTAAGGACCCAACATGGTTATGCTTTTGCCGTTAAGCTATACAATGCAGTGAACCACTCCCATTTTGGTTGCTCAAATTGGAGATCACTATGCAAGGCATATGGATTTCAGGAGGATATGCATGTCACCTTCGATATTCGTCCTGAAGATGACATTGAAGATAATATCGACATTTGGGTCGATGTGGATATGCTTCCAGTTCTACCTCTATGTGAGTTTGTCAAATATATTTATTAAGTAATTTATATTGTTTATTTAAAAATAGTTGACAGCTTATTTCCATTGACAGCTTATTTCCATTCTTCAAGAAATGTACGGAACGTAGTAGACAAAACCTACTACAGTTATGGCTCTAAACTAACTTGCGAGGAGAAAAATCATCTTGTCTCATGGATTAATGATGTTGAGACTTTCAAGACGAATTATGATATTCCTCCAAATTATGGTCAATACGTGCCACTAGTCCACGTGTTGAACTACGGTAACATCCATCGAGATATCATGGTAAGATTTTTTCTATTATGTCACCAGTGCATCTTTTGCATACATTCTTCTTAAGCTAAACTACATTGCTAAGTATATTATTATGATGTTCTTCAACAGAAACTCCCGAAGGATTGTGTGCCTCGTCTGATGCATATGAAAGGTGACATGAACATTATTAGCTTACGGCCAAGTTGGCCTACGGTTCACCGCAGTGCATACACGATTTCTCGAAGAGATGAAGACCTTACAATCAAAGGAGGAGAAAAGTTTTGAATGATCACAGGTAACTACTTGGGGGCAACATGAAGCGCAGCCCACAAATGGGAGACAGGTGGATCTCTATTCTCCATAATGGAGATTCAGGGGTTTACCTGTTTTATGCTATTTTACCTTCAAGAGAGTAGCAGGTCCTAGGTAGTACTCATCATGTGCTAAGAACAATTAGCTAGTGTTGATTATGACTATGATGATGATGAGGAGTTGTTATTATTATTATGATGATGATGATGAGTTATGTGCTACATTGTGCTAGAATGATGAGCTAGTTCTTATATGACTATGATGATGAGTTGTTATTATGATGATGATGATGCATGAGTTCTTATATGAATATGATGATGATGATGATGATGATGATGAGTTGTTATGATGATCATGATGAGTTATTATATCATTGGGTGGAAGAAACACGGATTAGATTCATGTGGATGGATCCAAAGTGACCAAAGGTTGGATTAGTAGGATCGTCCTACTAATCCAACTTTTGTATAATGATATAACAATATCTTAATTGCTACTGTATCAAAATTTGTATAATGATGTATATATACAGTATAAAATACGAATGAATAGTAGTAGCGCGGGGTGAAGCACACGCTGCTACTACTTAGCAGTAGCGCCGGTACATACACACGCTACTGCTAATATTTAGTTGTAGCACCTTAGCAGTAGCGCTGGTGCCCGCGCTACTACTAGGCAAAAAAACGCGCTACTACTAGGGTTTTCCCTAGCAGTGAAGGAAAAAAACCGAAGGGCAGCAAGCTTAGCAAGGTTGGAACAACGATAACATGCAGCTTGTGTCATGGAGAGGGCCACAACTCAACAAGCTGCAAAGCAAACCCCAGCTCCATAAAAAATATTAACCAGCATATTGTAAAGCAAGCAAGAAAGAAAACAAAAGCTGATAGGGAAACATTTGAAGCAAGCAAATCATCAATGGTTAGTGTTTATTTTGCTGATTTTTATTAACAGTTTGCTTGACATAATTTTTGTTAGTGTTCTTTTTACTGAATTTCACTAACTGTATCGTTTACTACTGCAGGATCATGTTCGAGCACCAAGGAAAAAATCCAAACAGACTACTGTTGCTGATCAGAGGAGGAAAGCCCATGTTGTTGCTGTTGAGAGCAGGAAAACACCTGTAGTTGCTGATCTGAAGGGAAAAGGTGTTGCTGTTGCACAGAAGAAGGAGACAGTGATTGTTGCTCAAGGAGGATTGAAAATTAATGATAATGGACCTAGGGCAGGCTCTCATGCAATGTACCAACTCTCTCACTGTGTTTTCAATCTCGAAAAGGTGTGATGGAACCCGGGTGCCCTGACACCCGGTTATCTGGTCCGTTCACCGAGTTCAAGATTCGTGCTAGCTACTTTACACGTGCAGACGCTTTGCAGTACCAGGCTAATTAGCAGGCTTTATTTAAGGAGACAAAGAGCGACAGGAGGAGAGACAGGTCTGGCAGGAGGTCTTGCGGTCCACGCTTTGTTCGTTGAAGTGACAGCACGGAGAAGACGGTGCATACGCCCAGTGGCATGACATGAGATTCCCTTGCCAGGTTAAAAAATCACCGTGCGGATGGTGGATGGTGGCTCTCATGCTCGCTGACAAGTGCCCAGCCCGTGCCAGGTTAAAAAATCACCTCTCATGCTCGCCAGGTTCTCATGCTCGCTGACAAGTGGGATGTTTACACTGTAGACCCCAACGTCATTTTGGAAGACCAAAAAAATGAATGAGAACAGAGGGGAGACTCCCCTGTCTTATTCTTATAGGAGATGAGAAGACTCGAACCCGGGCCGGCGACAGCAACCTTTGTGCTGTCTACCACTCCACCCAGAAGAGCTTCTCGTCATTTTGGAAGACCAAACGTGTGTACGTGAAGCAGTTACGGCCGCAAATTAACGCGTCCCTGCATCCATTGCATCACCATTGGTTAGCTAGGACGGTGGCGTTAATTCTCAACAAAAAAAAAAACTAGTACGGTGGCGTTCATGAGCCACGGACGTCAGTGAGTATTCGCTAGCTCCATTAGGTGGGTGTAGAAAATGTGCCTGCTGGACCCTGCTTGCCCCGTGAGCACAAGTACTCAAGCGGCGGACCGAGCGACCGCGCCTTCACTCTTCCCCAAACCTTCATCTCCACCTCGCCGAAGAAGGCGCACACGAGCGGCGGTGGCAGCGGATCTGCGAGAAACATGGGAAGGCACGAGGTGGACGGAGCTGATCGGCGGCGGAAAGTTCCGGGAGGAGCATGAGGCAGAGCGGATTTGTGACAGCGTGATCTGCGAGGTCACGTCGTGGCAGGAGGTGGGGCGACTTGCCTCCTCGTCATCGTCGCCGCGTCTTTGCCGATTCCCCGATTTTGAGGTACGACGTCCTCTCCAGTCTCACCTCCACAATCTCACGGAACGACATGCCCTTGAGGAGCAGCAGCTCGCACGTACTCGACCTCCTATTCAAATTTCGATCCTTGCACAGAGTTGGCTCCAATAACTTGGACAATCACGTACACAACAGCCTCTGCTGATTGATTCTACGGCCGGCCAAAAACACTACGCACGCAAACAAAATCAATTGGACTGCCGCCCACATGGTACTGCTGTTTGCTTTATTACTAAATTCATTGTATGCAGGGTACTCATATATGGATCCATACTTGGATGGTTGGACTGTTGACTGAATATATAGGTTCGTGTGTGAAAATAACATTAAGCATAAGAGCATTACTTATTCCGATTGGGTCACAACATACATACACCAGCTAGGCCAATTACTTTTTTCATGCAACTGTTAGAATGCACTGATGTAGCAATATTATAAGGGAAGAATGTAATAAGCAGTGTATTGCTTTTTGGCATCCTCTTTTTGTTATTGATGTAAACTTGGCATCAAGACAATTTCAGTACATTAAAATAACCACAGTATAAAGGTGTCTTGCTTGGCATCCTCTTTTTGGTAAGGTTCCGTTTGTGGTTTCTCATGTAGCAATGGCATGGTTCATTAAATCTTTGGCATACAATGAAGTGTTTATGAAAATCGATCCAGTAATGTTGAGTGTTAATTTATCTAGATACGTCGAGTAAGTTCATGATGTAGCAAAACTTACGTGGCAATGTCCAATCCTTTTTTTTTTTTTTTGAAATGGCAATGTCCAATCCTTTGTGTTGCATACGTTAGATAAGGAGACTCACGTAATACAAAGGAAATTACACTACAAAGTTTGTCATGAAGTATACTTTATCAGCATTATTTTCCTATATATGTTATTTCTGTGCTAGACATTTTTGCTTAGCTAACTAGAAAAAAATACATCACCTGAAAAGACTACATAGCTCAATAGTTAATCCATGTATCTAACTCGTTACATAATCTTTCCAACAATCTGACAAGTACTTCATGTATCTAACTCGGCCAAGTAAATTACACACTCATATCTTGGGTTTTAGGTACATTAAGTTTAATTCAAAGCATCAATAGCTAATCCAGTATTTAATCTCTTTTATCAAAATTGTGCAGAAGCATTCTATATAGGTTTATCTGCACCATATCTGATGCTTGCTCAAGCCGGCGTGCGGACTGACTGGTAAGCTCCATCAACCCACTCTGAATCTCCTTGTTTTTCCAATCTTGCTCTGTCCAGTTTTGGGTTGTTATTCAGGGCTGCGTCCAACACACTGCCAGTGAATTTTAGTCTTCTGAATCTGATTGATGCGTCGCGGCGATTGGCTCGCCCGCTGCCATTGGCCGTTTTGCTAAGGATGGGAACGATTTTAGATTTATGGCGAACAATGTGGGTGGGTCAGTTTTGAATGCAACAACGGTTCTAAAATGATGAATTGTGCTTCTTCCTATTTCAAATTGTGTTGCTTTAATAAAGTTCCTGGTCCTTTTGATAGATTTCGCTTAAATGCTCATTGTTGTGTTTTTTATTTGATTAATTATTTTGTACATGGAACATACCCTAAAAAACTCACCAAGTTTGTCCTCATGTTCAGTCGCTATGAGCCTATGAAGATTACTCTTGACCGCCAGAGCATTGGCCTTCTTATAAGAAGATGATGAGCCAATTGTCAAACTGCAACCTATTTGCGCAGCTACTGTTCAGCTACAGTTCGTCGGAGAACAAAGCACTAATTTGGAATAAGAATGCACACCCTTGATTAAGAGAGGATAATTGGCTAGCATTTCTTTGCCTTTCAGGTTCACCATGGCACTCGCCAAGTCCTCACCATGACCACATTGTAGAAACATCAAATTATGTCGATGTTCATTTCATTGTTGATAAATGTCAGGTATACGGCAACCCCAAGTGCGACCGCTCCTCCCCGTGCTCTCACTGCCGCCCCGGCGCCGGAGGTGCAGGCCTAGAAGGAGGCACCGAACCCCTTGTTTGCTTGTTGTGCATCCCTAGCATCAGAAGCACGGGATCGGTAGGTGGTTGCATCGGGAGGCCGTCGCCGTGGTGTTTGCCTCATGCCTTGAGATTGTTGTGCACGTTGTCCTGCCTCCCTTCCCCTTGAGACCGCGCGCCACACGGCCAGATCGCCTCGTCTCTGGCCTCCTCGTAGCAGGGCCAGGAGCAACCTCGGTTGGATTTAGGATGAGCACCAGTGTGGGATCCGCTGCAGCCAGGTATGTGCCTCTCTCTCCCCTTGCTCAGGATCCACTGCCCCTCTTTGTTAATGAAGTTTGCACCAAAATTATGTATATTTATCAACACAACAATACCCCGTTGTTACTCCAGAAAACTTAGATGGTCCAAATAATGCGATGTGATAGCATGAGCTGCGATAGTCAAGTCGAGTGCTAGGGAAAAAAATAAAATGGTTTTGCTATTTAACGAGCAATGCAACACATAGGATGATACTAGGCAGACAACCAATAATATATATATATAGATGACTATAGCTATTCCTATTTGTAATTATCATCTTGTAGGAGGTTAATCGGGGGTTAGTTTGTTTGCATCTTTCATCGGCTCACTCCAAGCTTCAATTACAAGGAGCATTACGAGAAGGCTCTCTGGATCTTCTTCGTCTGCCTGAGCTTGCTCTTTTTGAAAATCGACAGCTGAAGGTAGATTAATGCCCTTGGTATGTTCTATTTCCTATCATCCGTTGCTGCAAATTTCTTCTAACTCAATACCGCAGTTTCTTATGTTTTTTTGGTTCACCCTCACTCATCCTGACATTCACCACCATAAAATATTTTAAATACAGTTGTCTGTACATTGTTAGCCTGCTTTTTTCTTTGTTTCAGAAGCTTCAAATATTCTACAATGCCGATGGTGATGGAGGGGTTTAGCTTACGTGTACTGGTGTAGAACCCTCCATGTTTTCAAGTATTTTAGTCTCCCATTTTTCTGCAATATAGAATGTCTCATGATACATTTTCTTCTGCAATCGTATTTCATGATGGAGGTACAGAATTTGAATTCACTTCTGTATTATTCTTAGGACAATGGAGTAAAGCATATGTGATGCCTTCTCCTGTCAATGCTATTGCATTCCATCCGATGTAAAGTTTCAATGTTTAATTTTCTTGGTGATCTCTCATAGGTTTATACGTTCTCAGTTTCTTGAATTCTTATGTATTGTCTGCAGATACGATGACATGTATTGTGGTTGAAGTCTGCAAAGATAGCATATTCACCTTTAGTCAAATCATTTTTGTTGTACATAAGAGCATCTCTAGCAGACCCCGTATAATGCCGACCCGCAAAACTCGTTTACAGTTCGCGAAAAAACGGTTTTGCGGGCCGACGCGGGCTGCGGCCGAGCGAATATGCTGTTTTACGGGTCGGCTACGCGGGGTCTGCTCGGCCGCAGCCCGCGTCGGCCCGCAAAACCTAAAACCCCCGATAAGCGATTCCGACGAATGAGTTCAAATTCGAAGAATAAAACTTAGTTCGCGCGCAAATAAAATCATAGTTTTCAACGACAAACGCAAATGGACTTAATACAAAAGCAACGACCACGTCCATCATCATCTAGGTCGCTCCGTCGTCGTGATCTTCACTCTGCACCACCGCCGAGTCCATCACCGGCACTTGTTCCAACTCCGGCACCGAAAGCATCAGCGGCACTGGTTCCAACACCTGACGGAAAAACATCACCGGCACCGAAACATCCACCGGCCGCCGCAAGCATCCTCCTCTTCAAGATGTCTCTCCTTGCCAAATCATGCCATTCTTTGGTGATGTCGTCCATGTCATCGCGGTTCAACATCATGATCCTGTTCTCCTCGGCAAGAAGCTTGGCCATGGCTTTGGTCTCATCGGCAAAGACTCTTCTCTCCTCAATTGCCGCCTTGCGCAACCCCTCGTCCTTGAGCAATTGCCACTTCTCTTGCTTCTCTCATGCTTTCTTCTCGGCCAATTCTTTCTTTGCCTCCAATGTCTTCGCCAACATCAACTCATTTGATTGCACCATGGCATCTATCTTGTCCCGCAAGCTCGATGCCTCGTGTTCCCTCTTGATCTTCTCCCTTGTCTTCTTGTCTCCATCAGGCTTGTTCAAGTTTCGTGGGCCATCATCATCTTCATCATCATCCATGTTCGTTAAGTGAACCCCTCTTCGGTGGGGATTCTTTCTCAATCAACTTCACTTCTCACACTCTTGTAGCAATTCCCAACAATGCTCTAGTTTAAATGGTTTGCCTTCGGAAGCTTCCATGCATGTCTTTGTATCTTTGTTGGGCAATTTTCTCCTACACAAAAAAAAACAAATGTCAAATGATGCAATCACTTCAACGGCTACAAATGATTTGCACAACTTGGGACGTGAAAACGAACTCACACAGTCGGATTCCACGGTTCCACTTGGAGGTGCATTGTGAACTTGTTCCAAGCAAGCAGCCCAACGGCTACAAATCGGCTTGATCACGTCCCAACGACCTTGGAGTGACCGAAAGGTGCGTGGAATCCTACCGGGATGCCTTGCCATCATGCGGAAGTATTGATCTTCGATCCTTTGCCAATACCTCTTGGCGGTTTGAGATGTGCCGGTGCACGCATCAAGGGACACCGCACTCCAAGCCTTGATCAAAATTTGGTCCTCCAACACCGTGTAGTTCTTCGATCTCGCGCTTTTTTTTGCTTGTGCTTGGTCATACGCCCCCTCGTCTATCTCCTCCACCTCATCTTCACCACCGTGACCATCCACGCCATCATCCATTTCATTGTAATCGAAACCAGCGATCGGGGCTTGATCGATGTCGATGGTGTTGTTGTCCAACAAGTTGACGAACTCGGCAGTTGCATCGTTCGAACCGGCGCTACAGCGAGTGTAATCAAGTCACGGGCTACCGCAATGGCGAAAAGCGAAGCAACAAGAAGAGATCGAAGAAGCATACCTTCCGGCCATTTCGTCGAACACCTCGCTTGCGGTGGAAGCAGCGCCATTGTAGGGCATCGACGGCGTATCTCTTGCCGAGGCGGAGGGAGAGGATGAAGTCGCTGGCCTTTTCGTAGGAGCCTTCTTGCGTTTCACGCCCGAAACCTTGCCCTTCTTCTCCGACGGTGGCCGAACAGATCACGGAGGGGCGGCGGCGCCGGGTGCGCGTGCCTTCCCGGCGGGGTCAACCGGATTTCCGCCCTGCACGACCATGTTGCCCTGCCGCTTGCGGGCAGGCGCGGTGGTGCCTTGAGCGACGGCGGGGGCGACATGGCCGGCGACGAGATCTGCCGGAGGGGATTGCCCGTGCGCGACATCCACGGTGACGGGGGACAGCTGGGAGCCTTCCATGGCGGTGAAGGATGGCCGGGGAAGATGGGCCGGAGCGGGGAGAGGCGGGGCAATGGCGGCGAAGTGGGTGTGAAGCGGGAACGGCCGCGCGGAAAGTTCCCTCGCGCCAAATCTCGCTGCGGATAGGGGGCGAGCTCGGGTCGGCCTCCCACCCCGTGAATCTAAAGGTTGAGGGCGAACTTTTGCCGCGCCCCGCAAAAATTTTTACAGGCCGCGGCCCGATACGGGGTCTGATCGGGCAGGTTTTTTCGCGCGGACCCGTATTTTGACGGTTATTATGCGGGTCGGGGCATTATACGGGGTCTGCTAGAGATGCTCTAAGTGCCATCAACGACCAGCCTAGACCCGCAAACATGCATAAGCTAGGTATGTGCGCACATGAACGCTCTGCTGGATGTGCTTTAGGAATGAATACTATGTGGCTGCACATCTTACTTACTATATTTTAGCTCTGCTGGATGTGCTTTATGAATGAATACTATGTGGCTGCACATCTTACTTACTATATTTTATTTTCAACGACCGCTGCTCATTACACGTTAACAAATCCATCGGCATTTATTAGCATGGTTGCCTCCTCCATGTCAGCGCCCAGTGTGTTAGTTAACCCCAGCGCAACAGCCACTGACGCCTCGCTCTGTTACTTGCGGCTAACCTCCTCTGTTACTTGCGGCTAAGAGCATCTCCAGCCGTTCGGACCCCAGGGGCTTGAAATAGCGCCGCCTGGGGGCCAACCGGTGATAAAATCGGAGTGGGGGCGGTCGGTTTCCCAACCGCCGCCCCAAGCTGGCCCGAGACGCCGCTTTTTGAAAATCAAATTCGGCCAACCTTCGTACAAAACGACACAAATTTGGAGTAAATTCAGGCGTTTTCATTGATATTTGTACAAACTTAAAACATAATTTAAAAAACAAACTAAAAATAATACTACTACTATGCCGCCGCCGCCTCGAGCCTTCTACATGCCGAGGAGCCTGTAGAAGTTGGTGTAGTCGCCGCCGTCGTCGTCGCCGCCGTCCTTGCTGCACCCCTGCCCTGGGTCGCCGTGGCGGACGGGGTTGGACGGCCCTGGCGTCTCCTCGTCGCTGTCGTCGAGGATGACGACGCCGCCCTCCTCGCGGCCGTGGCGCCGGGCGGCGATCTCCTCGAGGGCGCGGCGCTGGCGTTCCATCTCCTGCCGGACGTAGTCGTCCCGTGCCCATTTGAGGCCGGTCTCCTCGTCGGCGGCCATGGCCTCGTGCTCCTTCTTCACGGGAAGGAGCGCCGGCTCGGTCTTCGGCTTGACGAGGCGGGAGGCGAGGTGGGAGGAGGGAGGAGAAGGGACGCCGCCCTCGTTGATGACGAGGGCGCCGCCGCGGGTGCGCCGCCCGAGCGGCGTCTCCCGTGGCTCCGGCTTGACGGGGAGGAGCGCCGGCAACCCGGAGGAATGGGAGCCCGACGAGGACGAGGACGAGGACGCCGTCTCCATTCGCCTCGGCGTCCAGGAACTGCCGCGGCGGCGAGAGAAGGAGGGGGGCGCCGGGTACTCCAACCGCGGCGAGTTGCCGCCCTCGATGTGCTCGAGGACGGCTTCGAGCGTGCGCCCGGGGACGCCCCACCATTGGCGCCGCCCCTCGGAGTTGAGGCGGCCGCGGGGTTCGACGCCGTTCGTGGAGGCGAGCTGGTCGGCGTGGCGGCGGTCGAAGTACGCCGTCCACAGCGTGTGGCTGTCGGGGGCGTACCTCGGCTGCTGCCGCGCCTGCTCCGGCAGCGACGATCGGATGCGCGCGATCTCGGCGCGCCGATCAGCACCGGAGGGCGGCGGTGGCACCGGGACGCCGCCGGCGCTGAGCCTCCAGGAGCCCGGCACCCGCATGTCCGGCAGCACCGGGTAGTCCGCCTCGTGCAGGTGGCGGCGGCCGAAGCCGTTGGCCGCCGCACCGTCGCCGGGGTAGCGCTCGGCCATGGTCGTCGGAGAGAGGGGCGTCGGCGGGGAGAGAGGGGAGAGGGGCGTCGGCGGCGAGAGGGGGAGAGGGGTTGTGGCGAGTGAGTGTGCGGCCACCGGCGAGGGAGGGGCGGCTTTTATAGCGGCGAGCGGGCGGCCGTGTGTACGCGTGGCGGGAGGGGGCGGGACGCGCGTCGGCGCGCCTTCACTGCGCCGCCCGTGAGGAATCAATGGAAGGCTGACCGGCGGCAGCCTTCGCATTGATTCCCGCGGGAAACCGAGGCGATGAGGACGACGAAGGCGCCCAGTCGCTGACTCGGCGGGTCCGCATGATTTCGCGCCAAAATCGTTTCCCCCGGCGCCCCCGGGCGCCCCCCAGCGCGCCGGGTTCGGCCTGGGTTCGCCGGCGCCAAATTCGGCCCTAACCGGCGAAAAATGGGCTTCTGGGGGCGCGACTGGGCCGATTTTTTCACGCCGGCGATAAAAAAGGGGCTTGGGGGGGGGGGGGGCTGTTGGGGGGGGGGGGGCGAGTGGAGATGCTCTAACCTCATAGCCCTGATGAATATGGTGGGCCCAAAACCCGGTGTAACCTACAAGTAAATATTACGGTCCATAACTAAGGTGTGATTTACGCCAACATTCCAAGCATGGCGTAAGAGTAGACAAGACATTGGCTCATAGGAGTCCATAATTAAAGACAAACACAATGTAACACTTTGCTACCAAAAGGATGACACACCAAGGTGATAAATTTACAAACCGCTTCTAGCAAATAAGATTTTTTCTGAATCCTAGTTATGCTTTTCGGCTTCGCACACGCTTTTGTTCAGCTTTCCAAGCTTCTTTGGCCTCCTTAACACGGAACTCCAATTTCTTTAGAACCACTGTCCTACATTCACGCGTCTCCATGATTTCTTTGTACATGTTCAAGCAAAGAGCCTTAGTAATCACAGTACTATATTTATGCGCATCCATCTCCAGCTTCGATAGCTCATCACCTGTAAACATCTGGAAAGAAAACATACTGGATGGAAAATTCCTCTTATAAAATAACTAGAACGCATCTAATACAAAAATATTACCTCTTTGTCAGCTATATTTGTTTCTGCAGGGTTACGGATGATCATCAGAGCCGTCACAAGCTTCATCAGGTCCCATCCTTCAGCATTAAAGCCAGATGTAGCCTTAAGGTAGTCGGCAGCAATGCCCAAGTGTGTATAATTTTTCTTATCAATATATTCACCATCAAGCAAGACACAGGCCAGCACAACAATTTTCTCATTAACCTGGGTACGAAAAAGGATTGCTTCGTGACAAAAAGAAGAAGAAAAAAAAGGCAAATAAAAAAGTTTAAAACATTGCACCAAAAGCTTTGGGTGGGGACTTAGGGATTCTAAGTGCACAATGCACACAAACTATCAGATAATAGTGTGACAACAAATGATAGGATCCATATGGCACACAAAGCATTCATCTGAAACATTAAGGAAGGCAACTTGTGAACTAACCATCTCCGGTTTGACATCAAAGCCATGACGATTCAGGAACATTATCAGTCCTTTGCTCATCGGTAGGCGGTCCTCCTTCGTCAGCTTCCCTTCTTCTTGGGGTACTAAACTATGCATGATATTCTTCAAGCCCCACATCACCTCCATCACAGTTTCATCAAAGAGGCAATGTATACCCTACAGGAAGTAGCAGCACAATATAATAAGGTGTACAAAATTGTTCACAAACATATGCAAGAAAAGGAGCTTTACACTAACCAAGCTTTTTTCGATTATTGTTTTATATTCAGGCTTTCCAACGGCCAATTTCTGACAAGGGAGGTGACAGCGCAAGATCATGTCAGTAAGCTCCCTAGTAACACCTGTACCATGAGTAATGGCAGTGGATTTGTTCTTGAAAGTTTGAAACTCTTCGAGCCAAACGGTCTGAAAAAGGAATGAACAACGACGAGCATGTCAAGGGGCGAAAAAAAGTAGTCATATATTACGTCATGCCGCCCAATGACAAAAGGCGGGCGGACCATTCAGTAGGTGGGCTTGTTACTACCGTCAATGCAAAAAAAAAAAAGAGCAATAAACATAAAGATCGTGAATGGTGCAAGATCAGTACTCAGTTTCATTTGGTGATAAACAACGTAACACAATCATAGGGAAAGGGAAAGAAACAAAGGAGTGGGCTAACCTCTCGACACCTAAAATGCTCACCAAAGTTTGCCCAGATATTCTGGACAGAGGAGATATAGAAAAACAAATTTAGCTAGGTCCATGATAGGATGAGCACATGAATAACTCAGCACGGAATGAGTGACAAACAATGCAACTATTAAAGTACCTCGAGAGCATCCGGTTGTG
Source organism: Elymus sibiricus (assembly GCA_039707655.1). Classification (NCBI taxonomy): domain Eukaryota; kingdom Viridiplantae; phylum Streptophyta; class Magnoliopsida; order Poales; family Poaceae; genus Elymus; species Elymus sibiricus. The sequence goes on from CM077672.1 coordinate 2,352,829, forward strand.
TGAGCCAGTGTCCGTACAAATTGAAAATTGCAAAACCAGAAGGCGTCTCAAACAGCACCAAGATCAATCCATAGTCCATACAATTGGGAGCTGTGAAGACATAAGCAAGAAGGATTAGAAAAAATAACGTGTTCAGATAAAAAGCATGACGCCAGCCATCTGTGGATCCGACCAAGGCTCAAGGCCCAATATATGTAAGCGGAAAGTTACCCGCACTAGGCGTGCCAGCACTCTGCCTGGGAGGTGCATCACTCTGACCGCGGCCCCTGTCACTATCGGCGCCATCTCTGTTATCTGGACTGGGCTTGGCTTCATCAACCGACAAGCTGCAGCCTCCAAGGTCAGATCCGGTCAGCTCGAGCGCTTTGGGCAAAGAACTCTTGTCAATAAATTCCATGTCCGCTATCCTGCAGAACCAAACCAAGCAGCCAAAGAGTCATCAATTACAAGAAACGAGGATATGAATTGACCTAGGAGCAAATGCGCCAGAGCCAAACTTACCCTTTGTTTGCGCAAGTATCATAATCCTTTGCGATTGAAACTCTTGTAATCTCTCCACATGAGCTAAGATGCTGTTGAAGTGAACTTCGGATCTGGTGACAGAATAAATTTAGATATAACATAAGAGTCAAACTTAAAAGTAACTCAGTACCACAAAAAGACATGTTTAACTCTTCAAATTACCTCATCCTCCCCAAGAGATGAATCAAATCCTCTAATAAAGGCAGCATAGCTAGAGCTTTGACCAGGCTTCTTGAAAGAACTATTGTCCCTCCTGAACACAGAAAATTAAGGCGCAACAATGACTAGTATGTCTAGGCAATTTCTAGGAAGATAATCAGTGGGATAGAAAATAACCTGCTGCCAGGAGTAATCGTGCCTCGCTCACAAGCAAAATCAAGCCTGACAGGCCTCCCCGCCAAATCACGCCCATTCAATTTGTATGCCTATCAGTGTCAGAACATTGACAACCAAATAGAACTTAGATGGCAACTGAAAGCTTACTTCACAGATCAGCTAATGAGATTAAATAGATCACAAAGAAACGTAGTGAAGTACCTTTTCAGCAGCTTCAGTTGTAGCAAATTCAACATGTGTGGAACCCCTGAAGCTCCCATCATCAGAGGTAGCAAAACGAATATCAATAACCTCACCCGCCTCCTCAAAAAATTGCTTCCTACAGGATGTGCAACGAATGTAGTAAAGAACATCTTCCAGAAAAGATATAAAAATAGCACATCTCGCAAACTTACACTTGTTCATTCTTGACACTGTACGACAGATTCGCAACAAAAAGGGTCCTTGACGACCTAGTAGTAGCTTGATGACTACTGCTGGCAGGAGTTTTTGGCTGCAACAAATAAAGTTAGGGCTAAAGTCAAGCGTCCATCAAAAATGAGAGAAAAAATTAGAACAGCATAAATACACTAGAACCATACTTCATTCTTCTTGGAGTTTGCCACTGACACCTGTTGATCATTTTCCTCATCACCGCTCGAACTCTCTTCAGAACTGTCATCATCACCACTGCTTTCTTTCTTGGCAACCTTAGAGGCTGGCTTGGCAGCACCAGAAGATGACCCCTGCGATAGAATAAGAAATGCAATATAAATCAAAATCTTCAGATGGAAAAGCAAACATCAAAAGTAACTACATTAGGCTTCTTTTGTGGAGGCTCTTCATCACTCTCATCAGAACTATGATCAGAATCATCCTTGGACTGCAAAAGAGTTGTCTACTGAATTACAACAAGATCATTTAATGTACAACAAATATCACATAAGACTATGCTTCCAAGAAAATTAAATTTCAAAAATAATGTGTGCATGTTCACTCTTTTAGAGTTGATTGAGGGACCAAATCTAGACTGACAAAAAGAGTTGAGGACCGAAAAATACACGTTTCTCTTGATTATACGCCGAACAGTACTCGTTACAGCACCTTTTGTAGGCGTTAACAAATTGATTGATTTACGAAAGGACACGGATTTTTGGCTCTAGGGAGCATATGCTCCCTAATGAACAGTAACATCAAAATAAATAATTTTAAAAGTTCTGAAATTTTTTGTAGATGTTCATATTAGTGTAGCAAGTGTGCTTGACAATTTTCATGCCATATGGGATAGCAGTGCTTCGTCAATGGAAAAACAAAATTAAGTGTAACATTTGGCGTTGCGAACCAACCTGTGGTTGGATGGTTAGGAGGACAGTGGTATCCCCAGCCTACCAGGGTTCAAATCCTGGTGCTCGCATTTATTCCTAGATTTATTTCAGGATTTCCGGTAATGCGCGTTCAGTGGGAGCAGATGTTCCCGTCGACTACGAGGCGCACTTGGTGACTTCGTCAATCTCAAGATGATATGTCGGCTCAGTCTCTCGGAGGTGCTCATAGGGGTAAGGTGTGTGTGTGTGTTCATAGGGATGAGTGTATGCGCGTATATGTGAGCTCCGTCTGTATTGTGTTAAAAAAACATTTGGCGTTCGACTTGTTTTTTTTTTTGCACAGGTCAAAATGCTTCCTAAAAATTTGCATGTACCATTTGGGACTTTGGGTGTGACAATGAACACATATATTATTATTATTTTCAAATTTTTTTGACATTTGTAAAATCCATTTTTGGCACGCAGGAGCATGTGCTCCCTAGAGCCAAAATGAATTTCCGATTTACATATACGATAGTTATGTGTACCGTATTCATTACTTCAATATAAAATAAACTTAAGATTCATTTTCCTTCAGCACACAAGACACAACTCAAAGAAAATGTAGCACTTCAAGTGCTCAGCTACGATGTGTTGTTGTGAAAAACAGAACCTATTTTCATATTGCATCTGCAAGAGGTCCATCAAGGAAAATAAACAACCAACATATATAGCATAGCTAACAGCGTAGGCTTGAAGTTAACAAACGACCGAGACAAGAAAGATAATTTGACGACTATCTAACAGTTCAGATTAGGCAAAAGAAGAGAAAGAATAATCATGAAGAAGTCGTGAAACAAATACTCACATCATCATCATCATCAATATCAGAGCTGCTGCTATCCAACTTCATACTCTTTGAAGCATTGTTAGCAAGTGCAGCGAGTTTCTTTGAAGCGGCAGCTGACTTTTTTGCAAGTTCCTCGCCGGAGCTGCTCTCGTCACTACTATCAGAGTGGTGGGACTCCTGCTTAGCAGATTGTGCAGCCTTCTTCGGTTGGAACATCACCTGGGAAGAAGTGAAAAACGAAGAGGAAATCACATACAGATTAGATAGGAAAAAGAGAGAAGAATTATGAACTTGTCATGGAATCAAACACTCACGTCATCATGCTCATCAGAACAGCTATCAGACTTGTCATTCTTTGAACCATTGCTAGCAAGTGCAGCAGGTTTCTTTGAAGCTGCAGCAGGCTTTTTTGCAGGTTCGTCATCAGAACCGCTCTCGTCGCTGCTATCAGAGCTGGACTCCTGTTTAGAAGACCGAGCAGCCTTCTTCTGTTGGACCATCACCTGGGAAAGATTCATTTAGAAATTTGATTTGATTTCAGAGTAGTAAAAATATACACCTGCATGACAATAATGACAAAAAATAGAGCCCGCAATGAATGCAAATTATCTTCAAGCGGAATAACTCTATGCAGTGTCGTGATTTTAAAAATAACCTTCAAATACACAATTTGTTCAACCGGTATGGGCCTGGCTCATCTACCCTCTGGCCCAAATGGCCTCACTTCACTAGTAATAGTATCCAGCTGACACTCCAGCTGGGGAGGTGTCGGAAAGCGGCACGGGACAAGGGTCTCGAAACGAGCACGAGGAAGAAGAAGATGGCTCTGATGATGAGGCGCGACGCCCTCTCTCTCTCGACAAACATTGACTCAGAGAACTGCCACAAGAGACGGGATCCAACTGACGATGATCATGCCAGTCAGGTCCCCAAGAAAGCCTGAGTAGAACCCGTCCCGAAAAAGCAAAAAAAAAAAAGCTCCTGTGAAACAAAAGGCACCTGGCAAGAAAGCTGCCGGCAGGCTCCCGAAAACCACCGCGATAACCCGCGACTGAGGAAAACAATGCCTATTACCCCGGCTATGAGCTTCGCCAGCCATTCCACCGGTTGTGTGATAGAGAAATCAAGACAAGCGTTTGACTCTGATGCAGCATCCTCTGGAGGTATGTGACTTCCTTCTCTTAAACCACGAAAGAAAATGCAACCTAGTATCACTTCTGAAGAAGACATCACTGTTGCAGCCAAGAAAAAGGAGATACCGTCACAGCCGAAGAAGGCGTACAAGCTGAGCTCACCGAACCAAACCCAAAAGAAGATTAAGTCCATGATGCTGAGGCCAACCCCTTGGACTCCAAGCAATCGCCTACTGCTGCAGAAGTCCATCCAGAAAATGCAATCGTCTCACATGGTTCTAACCCGACCGGCACTGAGCCGGATCCAGACGGGCGTGAGCAAACTGAACCAACTTATTTGGTTATGACATCAATCAGTCAGAATCTACCTCCTCCAACACCAGCTGCATGCTTTCCATCGGCTAGGATGCTAGAGCAAGAGGTGGCTGCGAACAAGGAAGTGGTGTTGCAAGCTTAACTGATGAAACGAATTTGCAAAAAATTGTTGAAACTGCAGGCGAGTTGTATAAGAATGCCAACATCCTCAATGCAAATATCTGCTCAAGTACTAGAGTAAGTTTCCTGGACAGAGAAGGGAATAACTTTGTACCAATAGAAATAAACCTTGGATCTCTTGAGTGATATGGGCATGATGGGATGTCGTGCAGCCCCTACTCCGATTGAACAAAATCATCACATGACAGCGTATGTTGTGGGTGTGGTGAGCAGATACATGCATGAACCAAGAAGTGGGCATCGATCTTGATACTGGGCATAGAATCTTGAGATACTTGAAGGGGTCTCCCGGAAAAGGGTTGTGATTTGTAAAGAGTGGACATCTTGAGGTGGATGGCTATAGTGATTCGGATTGGGCTAGTTGTCAAGATGATAGAAGATCAACTTCAGGCTATTATGTGTTTGTGGGAGGAAAATTGATATCATGGAGAAGCAAAAAACTGACAATTGTGTCTAGATCAACAGTAGAAGCTGAGTATAGAGCATTACCTCAGGGGTTGAAATGAGATGGTTTGGATGAAGAACCTAATGAGCGAGTTGAAACTTCTAAGGAAGGGACCCCTGCGAGTATGGTGTGACAACCAGTCGGCTATAAGCATTGCCAATAACCCAGTTCAACATGATACGACAAAACATGTGGGAAGTGATCGCTTCTTCATTAAAGAGAAACTTGATGTTGGGATCATTAGCCTTGCTCATGTCAGCTCTGGGCAGCAGATTGCTTGACAAAGGGACTAAGGACAAAGGGACTAAGGATAGAGGACTGTGAATTGGCATGTCACAAGATGGGGTTGATAGATATCTACCACCCATCTTGAGGGGGAGTGCTGAACTGGTATGGGCTTGGCCCGTCTACCCTTTGGCCCAAGTGGCCTCTCTAGTATAAGTATCTATAGGAGGGCTCTCCCTAGAAGACCTAGCGACCGGCGCTCTTCACCAAACACAACAAGAGAAGGAGGAAAGGTGAGGTCCTCTCTGTTAAACACAATTGCATGTTATCCTCCATTCTTAAATAGTTAGAAACGACTACATATTTTTCATCTACATGCAGCCATGCCACATCAGCAAGCCATGCATGTTCACATAAGTTACAATTTTTTGCACTAATCTATCGCGGTGCAAATATGCCACCTCAACAATCAGGCATGTCACCCATAAGTTATTTTTTCCATTAATTAAGTTTCGTCACCGATGGTGTATGTTATGGATGCTTGGAACAAATCTGTGTAGTCCATGCTTCACATTTTCATTAAAAACGACATTCCGTTAAATTTAATCTAAAAGATTTTCTCTTTTTATACAACATTTTGTGACATGCTTCATAGGTTTTATTGTTTCCAAATATAAACCAAGGGCTCCTCCATTTGCTTTTGCATTAGTTAGTTTTAATTGTTTTGGTAGCAGCTATTTATGCATTTGTTTCAACAAGATTTCCGCAGCAAGAGTAAAAGAAGGCAGAACAGGTGAAGCACCTCGTCCTCAGATTCAGAAGAATACTCATCAGAATTGCTGCTCTCGACCTTCTTTGGAGGGAGCTTCTTCTTGACTTGCTCAAGATCATTCTTCGCAGGCACGACCTTGTCGGATACTGTTTTTTGCTTCTTGGCACTGCCTGCTAATTTCTCAATGTCGTCTTCCACATGTCTCAATGTCAAAATTTTAGTACTGATAATAGCACCACCTAGTAAAGAAATAATAAACATGTATCAGAACCAGACATCACTAACTCGGCGATGGAGGGAGGAAATCGAAAAATCCAAAGATCGGTGGGGGTTGAGACGCGGCAGGGCGGGTGACTCACCTATGGCTATACCGGCGGCGATTTGTGAGGAGCAGAGATTGGCTGGCCCTGACACACCCTTGGGTAGTCGCTTCCTCGAGGTCGATCTCCTCCTGGGAGTGGGTGATATTCCGAAACGGCCGAACCTAATACCGGCAATCGCCGCCGCCGCCGGACGAGGAGATTGGCTTCGCTGTCGCTTCCACGAGATCGAGGTTGATCTTTTTCCTCCGGGCGTGGGTGATTTATGGAGCGAACGGTGGCGGCCGACGGATAGCTCACTATCATCGCCGTCAACTGACACCGCCGCACGAGGAGCCTTGCCTCGTCGCCCCATCTAGGTCAACTGGAGATGGAGATTCGCGTGGTGGGAGTTTTTTTTCCTGCCGTGGCGTGGTGGAAGTTAAGGTAGAATCCGCGCACGCGCCACGGTCGCCCCCCGACCAGACTCAAGGAAAAGAAGGGACTTCTTTCTCTAACCAGTGGTGGTATGTAAATCTTCGTCAAAAACTACATCGACCAAATCTCTTTCAGAAGAAGCCAAGGCTCCGTGGTGCCATGCATAGCTCGTTCGAGCCCGTCCAAGTCAAGAAGAAAACAAGATCAAATCACCCGGCAACAGCACCCTCCGCCCAAGGCCCAGGAACGACCTCGTCCAGCAACGACCGTCCCCAGCCTGCGGTTAGCAAGCCTTCGACAGAAGCTATCGCCCCATCCACGCGTGGCGAGCCTGTTCTGCGCACGCAGAGCCCTTGCGCCACGCGGCAGGTGGGCACGCGTGCCAGAAGATGGACAAGACGCAAGGGGTGAATCACTCCCTCACCTCGCCGCATGGCGCACACCTGTACAGAGGCGTTTCATGTCCCATGCGAGTGGCACCATGGGCGGTGGTGACAAGACAGGCGTTCATTCCCGGAAGCTATAGAAGACGATAACACTTCACCAAGCATTTAATACACATACCTACCTGGTCAGACCCAGGGTACTTCCTTTGTAGCGAAGCCATTGTGGAACCCCTTGAGATATAAAAGGAGGACCTAGGTACCGAGGAAAAGAAGGAGAAAACAAGGGAAGAACAAGGGGAGATAGGAAAGAACGAAAGGTTGGACACTTGGTAGAACACTAGTTGGAGCACATAACGCTTCCCATTCTCGGGAAGGACTTGTAGCTCGTCATCCCCAAAGAAAACAACCACACACAAAGCAGGAGTAAGGTATTACACAACCATGCGCCCCGAACCTGGGTAAATCATCGTGTCAACTTCGTGCATTTCGGTAGTGTAGGTCTTCACCTTGTGCCCCACTCACAAATCAGCAAAAAGTGCACACTCTCGCAGAGCTCTATCGCATTGCGTACAAGTGCGCATGGACTGAGGAAGTCAGGACCCCTCCGGGGGCTCGGCGGCGCGAGCACAGCCAAGATGACGCTGGAGTAGCACTCCTAGAAGGACCGGCACGCGGCAAGAGCCAGAAGGAAGGATTCATCATCATCAAGCTAGCCACCCAAAGCGGTGCCCACTGCAAGGTCTCTTTTGAGGCCGGTTCCCCTGCCTCACCCGCCGCCTCCCACGGAACGGCAACCGAGTGAGGCTTCGTGGCCAAAGAAGACATGGCGGGGGCACGCGCCCCCTGCCGCGACAAGCAAAGTATGGTCCTGTATCTTTTGCGGGAAGACAAGCGTGCTGTTGGGAAGTCTTGTCGGTGTACAAAGTGTCGTTATCTATCTTTAGCTTTGAACCTGGGAAGCATGCAGGTGACTGTACTCATGGTCCGCCCAGATACCACCAGAAGTCCTCAATTCTAAAAACTATGCGTACGTCGGGCTTTGTCCTACATGTCCTGAACGTTTTTTTTTCGAAACTGTACGGATAATTTCTTCTCTTCAAAGGCTTTAGTAACGATAAGCACTTCGTCCCCGTGAAGGCACTCGCAATAGCATGGATCATCTGACTACTTTTGACAGGCCAACTTCAGGGGACAAACATGTCACCTTGCACTACAGCTCCTGGGAACAGAAAAAGCTAAGTGAAGCTCTTTCATTTCAAGTTTCCAAGGTCTCTTTTACCTTTGCCCTCCCTTTTGATACAATTCTTTGAGATTATGTACTTGGTCTGAACGTAAAGGAGCTTCCCGGGACGGCCCGTCCCGGCTACACCCTTGCGGCAACGATCTGTCCCTGAGTAGTTAAGCCCCGGGAAGGCGGCATCCTAGTGGACCGCTATGCTAGGACCTGCTCCTGGAAAAGTGCCATGACTGGGCGTACGCACCCGGAGGCAGTCCGTAAACGTACAACGTATGAAAGTACAGACGAAAGGAATCGATTAAAGGGTGGCACGATGTTAAAAAGTTATAGTGCAAACAACGCATCAAGACTAAATAGTTCCAAGCTAATTAAAGCCTATTACATTAAACATTGTTTTGGCGCTCCGGCCATCCCAATAATGCAGGGAAAAGAGAGCATGGAGATGAAGCGCGGCTGCTTCTTCCAGCTGACGAGCTGACATCCTTCCTGGAGCAACCTTGCACGATGCGGGTGACGTGGCGGGCTATGGCTTCTTCTGCTGCCTTTGCGTCAGCAGTGGTCTCCGTGTGGATTACTTTGATGGCCTCCAGCTTCCTGTCATTCTCAGTCGCGCGGCGATTGAGGGTGGCAATCAGCTTCTTGGAGACCGTCTCAAGTTCAGAGGCGGCAGCCAACTGCCGATCCCTGTCAGCAAGCTTCCGCTCAAGACCTCTGCTAAGCGCTCCTTCTCGGCAACGGCAACCTCAAGCTCTGAAACGTTCAGGTGTAGTGCATTTATTACACTGTGTCGTTTTTGACTGAAACTATTTTGATTTCAGTCATTTTTTGGTCTTGTGATAAAAATGCACACATGCATTCATTTATGTTGTTTCTTGGTCAAACACACATACGTACACACACGGGGATGAGAGAACTGACTGAAATCCAATTCATTTTAAATCGACTGTAATATAGACACCCCCTAAACCTTTTTTTTTAGAGAAAAAAAAACACAGGGATGCGTCTGCGAATAATAAAGAGAGAGAGAGAGAAAAAAAAGAGAAACTCACCATTCCGAGCGAGAGGGGGGAGGGGAAAGGTCCAATCCCGCATCACCAATGTCGACGGCGGCGGCGGCGGCGGCGACGGGAGAGAGTGAGGCGACGCGGCAGAAGAAGAAGAAGAAGAAGAAGAAGAAGAAGAAGCCGAAGCACGTGGAGGTGGGGGTGGCTCAGTCGCAATCTCCCCATGCCTCCGAACCCCTCCCTACCGCCCCATTCCTCCAAACCCCAGCCCAATCCCCCGCTCCCGGAACCCCAATCCCGCAAGAGGCGGCGGCGGCGATGAGGAAGGAGAGGAAGATTCGTAAGGAGGAGAAGGCGGCCTCGCTGCTTCTTCCCCCAAAACCTAATTTGGAGGAGGGGGAGGAGGAGGCCCGGATGGCTTCGATGAAGAAGAAGCAGAGGCGGAAGGAGCGCAAGCACGCGGAGATTATGCCGTCCCCTCCTTGTGTCTCCGTGGCCAAAACCCCAATCTTGCAGCAGGAGGAGAAGGTGACAAAGAAACGGAAGAGGGGGATGGAGCAGGAGCCATCCGGCAACTCGCCGTTGCCACTTCACCCCGGCCATGCCTGTAACACATTCCTTCAGCCCCCCGCGCCCGAAATCCTAACCTTGGCAAAGGCGGCGGCGATGATGAGGAAGAGGAATATGCATAAAGAGCAGAATCTTCCTTTTGCCCAAAATCCTACCTTAGAGGAGGAGCAAGGGGAGAATAAGAAGAATAAGAAGGAGCGCAAGCGTGTGGAGCAGATTTTGCTATCTCCTTCTACATCTGTTGCCGCTGAAACCCCAATTCAGGAGCAGGAGGTGAAGGTGATCAAGAAGCAGAAAAAGAGGAGGGGCCAGGAACAATCCGGCAAATCACAGGAGCCATCAGACAATTCGCCATTGCCACTTCACCCTGGCCATGTCTCCGAGCCCCTACTAGCTGCCTCACTCCTTCAATCTCCCGCTCCCGAAATCCTAACATTGGAACAGGCCGCGGCGATGATGCGGAGAAGGAAGATGCCTAAAGAGCAGAAGGTGGATGCGCTGCTTTTTGCCGCCGACCGGGAGGAGGCCATGATGGAGACAACGAATGATGGAGACAACGAAGAAGAAAAAGCGCAAGTGCGGGGAGCAGATATTGTCATCTCCTTTTACATCTGTTGCTGCAGAAACTCCAATTCAGGAGCAGGAGGTGAAGGTGACGAAGAAACGGAAGCAGAGAAGGGGGCTGGAACCATCCGGCAACTCGTGTCACCCCGGCCATGCCTCTAAGCCCCTACTCGCTGCCCCAATACTTCAGTCGCCTGCTCCTGAAATCATAACGTTGGGAGAGGCGGCAGCGGCGGTGGCGATGGGGAAGAGGAAGATGCGTAAGGAGCAGAAGGTGGCTGCGCTGTCTTTTGCCCAAAATCCTACCTTGGAGGAAGAGCAGGGGGAGGAGGCCATGACCGCGATGACTAAAAAGGAGCGCAAGCCTGTGGAGCAGATACAGTCATCTCCTACAACCATTGCTGCTGAAACCCCAATTCAGGAGCAGGAGGTGAATGTGATTAAGAAACAGAAAAGGAGGAGGGGCCAGGAACCATCCGGCAAATCACATGAACCATCAGACAACTTGCCATTGGCACTTCACCCCGGCCATGTCTCCGAGCCCTTACTAGCTGCCTCACTCCTTCAATCCCCCGCTCCCGAAATCCTAACATTGGAAGAGGTCGCGGCGATGATGCGGAGAAGGAAGATGCGTAAAGAGCAGAAGGTGGATGTGCTGCCTTCTGCCCAGAATCCCACCTTAGTGGACCATGGGGAGGAGGCCATGATGGAGACGAAGAAGAAAAAAAAGTGCAAGTGCGTAGAGCAGATATTTTCATCTCCTTCAACATCTGTTGCCGCTGAAACTCCAATTCAGGAGCAGGAGGTGAAGGTTACCAAGAAACAGAGGCAGAGGAGGAAGCAGGAACCATCCGGCAAGTCAGAATCGCCATTGCCACTTCATCCTGGCCATGCCTCTAAGCGCATACTCGCTGCCCCATTCCTTCAGTCGCCTGCTCCCGAAATTCTAACGTTGGGAGACACAGGGGTGGCGGTGACGACGGGGAAGAGGAAGATGCGCAAGGAGCAGAAGGTGGCTGCGCTGTCTTTTGCCCAAAATCCTACCATGGAGGAACAGCAGGGGGAGGAGGCCATGACCGCGACGACTAAAAAGGAGCGCAAGCGTGTGGAGCAGATACTGTCATCTCCTACATTCGTTGCTGCCGAAACTCCAGTTCAGGAGCAGGAGGTGAAGGTGACCAAGAAACAGAAGCAGGGGAGGGGGCAGGAACCATCCAGCAAGTCAACATTGCCACTTGACCCTGGCCAGAGTCGATGTGTTCAATCACAAGGAGCCAAAACTCCACCAGAACAAGAGGGAGAGAATGATGGCTTCAAGGGTATTAAAAAAAGCAATGGCAAGAAACCCCCTGTACGTGTCCTCAGCAATCGTGAGCTCATCCAGGAGGCAAGAAAGCAGCCGCAACCGCTGCCCGAAGGCTTTGTGCCATTCAGCAATTTTGTTGCCAGTTGCACGGAGCAGAACGCTGACCATTCATCGCCTTACAGTGCATTCTTTGACCAGTTCCGCTATAACCCTGTCCGCGAAGATCGCAAACCCCCACTTCCCAGAACCCCTGATCGTCTGGCCAGGTTGCCACCTCGAGGTCACTCATCATTTGAGTCATCTCAGCTCGCTGCAAATGAAGCTTCCAGGCCTGACACCACTCTAGCGTCCAAGACAAAGCAGCAAGATTCAGGTTCAGGCTCCAAGGCTTTCAAGGCTAACAATTCTGTAGAGTCCAAGTCAAAGAACAAAGATTCAGGTTCAGGCTCCACCTCAGGCTCACAGAAGAAACAAAATGTAAAAGAAAAGACAACCCCTGAGAAGAAGACGAGGATCAGGAAACCACGACCAGTGTTTACCACTGCTGAGAAGCGCTCAGACAAATACCGCCGCGTTCCCTTGGACCAGCTGGTAGCACCGCCATGCTCTCCTCATAATCTCTTGCAGGAGAAGTACGCTTCTGACCCGTGGAAGGTTATTCTCATCTGCATGTTCCTCAACTTAACACAGGGTATACAGGTAAGCTCCTAAATTGTTTGATTAATTGTCTTCCCCCGGTGAACTTTTGGAAACAACCATTGAACTGGATTCCTGCCAACTAATTTGACCGATGAGAGTTCTGATAACTATGAAAGCAAAATAAAGTCGCATGTGTTTCTGTAAAATTGATGAATAATCTTAGTGATCACTCTTTGTCCCCACTTATTTCATATATAAAAATGGCCAATCATGCTGTTTGTCACGATTTGTAAGTCCAGACGATAACCAAATTGCATTTTATAATTTATACATATACAAGCGGAACTGCTGTTTCGTTTTGATGGTTCTTTGGAGAACCATATTGCTGCACATGCAAATTTACCAGTTACATTTTGTATGTTCTTATTTATTTATCGTGCTTCTCTTGTGTTGTGTAAGTGTAGCGCTGAACTTAGATTAGTATTCCATTTGTTTTAAGAAATAGTTCCCTTACCCGTCAATACCATTTTCAAGTTTAAATACAAGAATCCAATCCCCTCTGTTAACTAATGTAGGTCAAGAGGATATTAGAGGGCTTCTTTGAACGATATCCTGACCCTTGGTCTGCAATTGATGCTGATCCTGACAAGATGGCGGAGTATCTATCGCCTCTAGGGTTGCAGCATGTGAGGACACGCAATATCAAGAAATTGTCCAAGCAGTATGTTGGAAATGAATGGACCCATATTACGCAGCTTTGTGGCGTCGGCAAGTGAGTGCTGCACTCTCAATTCTTTTGTTGGATATGGAGTATTTGTACAATGGTGTTTCTTTTTCAGTCTGATTAGTAACTAGAAGTTATTCTTACTGCAGGTATGCAGCTGATGCTTATGCAATATTTTGTGCGGGTAGGGCGAGGGAGGTGGTACCTGATGATCACAAGTTAGTTGATTACTGGAATTATGTCTGCTTTGAGTTGCCCATGACGCAGGTAGTATTCTCGACACATAAATTTTAATGAATTGCTCTGAGCTTACATTTTACAGTTTCATGGCTTTGTGTGATGCTAATCATGAGCTGAAAATGCTCATGAGCTTCTCTGAACTTCTCCATATACGAACTAGCACTGGCTGCTCCACCTTACTGTTCATGGCCAAACAACAGTTCAAATCCATGAAATGCACCCAAGGCCTATCATCCTGATTTTTGAAGATCTGGAACAATTTTAAAGTAATGTCGTTGAAAACTGTGTTTGTTCTCCATAAATATGTGTGCTACGAGGCTGTCAAATAAGTTTTTTTTTTTGGGAGACAGGCTGTCAAATAAGTAACTCAATCTGTGAGAACGGTGAGGACATCTAGCTAGTGGCAGTATTATCTGTAGTGGTATGTGAGAGGGCAGCGTTGGTGCAGTAGATTAAGATCGAAACTTCCAGCAAGCACAGAATACAGGATGGGGCTTTTGGGCTTTACTGATCTGGATGGCATAATCTTCACAGGATTTGACGATACAACCCTATTTAAAGATAATTATTATGTTGTAGGGGGATTGTTTTACTGTGAATTCGTAAAGGTTTCAGCTAGCACTGGTGCACTGAAGCAATTCCCATAAAACAAAGTAGAATCCAGAAATTGAGTTGCATTCCCTGTTCCTGGATAGTCATCGTAGGTAGGATTTTGTGTCTATTTGCATCGGTGCTATAAACAGCATACCCTATGGTCATGTGTGTTGCATGCTAATTTGAGTTCAGTACGTGAAGCAGTGGTATATGACTCTGGTCATTTGAGGGTCTGCTTGGTTCAGCTTTTACAGCCAGCTTCTGCGTTGCCACAGCAGAATCCCAACCAAACGAGTTTCCTGCTTCCCAGAATCTGCGAACGCAGCGACTTCGGCATAGTGTAATTTTTGCAGAACCCAAACCCCAGTTTCCATCTCAGCGAGGGCAAAAGATTCACGAAAATTACCCACCTGCCACTTCGGAAGTCATACCTGTTGGATTTATTTTTCCTACCGAGTGCAGCCAACCTCCTCCCCTGAATCGAACTCTCGCATGAACAGGCTGCCCTCCGCCCCTCCTCTCAGAGGCCCCCTGCTGCGCCGCCGCCTCCCCTTTCCCACTCGGTGGTAGCTCCACTCCTCTTCCCTCTCTCCCTCTCATGTCATGCTCTGTTCTGTTTTTCTTTTGTCTGTAATTTTCTTTGGACATCATGCTTTTTTTTCGAATTAAGGACTATAGCTCCCAATTTTGTTTCATTCAAAATGAAACTGATAACACACAGGGTCTGTTTTTTGCGGATCCCTTGATAACGAAAGGTTCAGCGGGAATTAACATACATAAACCAGCGCCCAAATCACATTGACCAAACTATGGGCAGCACGGTTACCCCATATGATTGATGATTGTTGGTTTGAATTGTACATCAATGCGATACTGTCGTTCGTACTGAATAGTACAGAATGGTTACTTGACATATGTGTCTGAATCCTATTTCTCATTTCCTAGCAGATGGATTAGTTCAGTGGCAGTACATGTTCAGTGAAGTGCAAGGGGAAGCAGATGTGGATGACGCCATGCAGTCCTAGGCGCGATAATTTTGCAGTGTAACTGGGGTTGACCTTTTGTGGTTCATGTACCTTGGATACTCTTGCTCCTTTAGATTAGTGTTAAGCTTTGAGATGATATTACCTGGCAAGCACACTTGATGGATGCAGCGAGTTATGTTTGCAGTAATCGTTCGTTTAGTGTCTTTTTTTGTGTGTATATAATCGTGTCAGTTCAATGGTTGGTACTGATTCATCGCCTTTTGTTATATACGCGTGCCATCGGTTCAAAGGTTGGTACTCGTCTTAGTAGAATGAACTGCTTTGGTTTAATTCTGTCTTTTTATGGGGTGGAAACATGTGTACTAAATTTGATTGAACAAACGGTGAGGGCATTTAGCTCATTCTTGTGGTGGCATTGGTCGTTCGGTGGTCCATTTATGCTGAACTACTTTTATTAGAGATCAGAATTCTTTTCGTAAAGATGATTGAAAAACAAATTGTTGTAAGCCAGTTTTCTGGGAGAAGGGAGGCGAGGAGGAGCTCTGAGGCCGAGCCGAGAGTGACCCGAGGCTGGTCGTCTGTGGATGGGGAGTCTGAGGCTTGGTGGTTCGTGGTGCGGGGTGGGCTGCCGGTGGCGGATGTCGGCAGTAGGCGGTTTGGCCGGTGCTGGATCAGTCTGGTGGAAGGAGGGTTAGAAGAGGAGGAAGATACAAGAGCCGTTAGATTGAAATCGGACCGCTAAGAAAATGACTTAACCCAACTCAAATTTCCGGGGAACTTATAGCTAGTAAATAGTCGGTCCCTTAGAATGACATATATTTTTCCCCTCAAAAAAAAGAAAAGAAAAGACAGATATTAGCAGGGAGGAAATCTCCTGATTTGGACTGTACTAGTGTTCGAATATATCAATCAATCAGAAGGAACAATCACTGGCCAGGGGATCTACAGATTTGGATTGTCATTAATTAGGAATTAATCTCTTTTCTTCTTACTACACGCGGATCAGAGAAGTTTGGAAGGCAGGCCCTGCCCTTTAATCAAGCAAGCTCCCCACTGTTGAAAAGAAATCACATCGTCTCTCTGGTGCCCCGCAGCTCTCTCTCACCACCGTTCCGTTCCATCCCTGACCTCCGATCCCTACCCTACCTATGGCGTTCTGGGGTAAGCCTCCACCGTCTCAACTCTCCTACCTAACCTATCTACATGTCACTCAATTACATATCTGCTATACGGCTGATTTGATTTGTGCGTGCAGGCGTGGAACTGAGGCCCGGGGAACCCTACGTGCACCGACACCCACCATCAGTCGACCGTCTCTGCGTTACAAAGGTGGTTACAATTATTTCAGTAAATTATATACTCCATCCGTTCGGAATTACTTGACTTCATTTGTATACAAATTTGTACTGTACTAGCTTAGCTCTTCCTTCGCGTCATCTAATTCGGAACGGATAGAGTACTAGTTAGCCTAAAAAAAATAACTTATAATAACTTATATTTTGAGACGGAGGTAGTATTTGTGTGCATGTTTTCTTTACCATTGTTTGTTTGATGGTTTGCAGACTGTACTGGTGAACAAGAACACTGCTGAAAGGACCATGGTGCAGTGTATCATTGGTAACAATGCACCAATCATCGTTTGTAGCCTCAACCCTGGAGTGGTTGAGATGTGTCATCTTGAGCTGGAATATCAAGAAGACGACGAGGTTCACTTCTCGGTGCTTGGTGCGAATTCCGTGCATCTCTCAGGATATTACTGTTAATTAGCCTAGCTAGGCTATTTGCTACTCCCTCTGTCCCACAATGTAATTTGCTACTCCACATTCCCCCCTCAACCCTGTCAAAGGGGTTTGACGTTGATGATCCACACCCTGCCGAGCTCCTCAAAGCGAACACGACCAAGGTGCTTGGTCAAAAGGTCCAGATGAAGTCACGTATGAAGTGATAGCAGAGATCGATGTGTTCGCCGGGCAGCACAATGCGTGATTCGTCCAGCCGCAAGGGTCTCAATGTCCGGACAATGCTCAAAAACCGCACCCACATCCCAAAACACACATTTTAAGAGTGCAAAGGCAGACTGCAACTAAAAAGATAAAAAGTCATATGCAACAATTTCCGACGAATGCATTCAGACACAGTCCGGTCATACACAACAGGCGTTTTAGCCCCTTGCATAAGGGTCACACACATGTGCATAATCACATGACTACAACGCTAGACCGCGTCATATAAAAGCAAAACAAACGATGTCTAAATTTAAACATAGCATTGTTATCTCTACTCCTAATGTCTCAGTTGGTAGGATTGCGTCCACGATTTTTTTTCGTCTCACCACTTTCGTCCGGTTTTTTTTCAACCGGTTTTTTTTCGTTCCTCCTCCCACCACCCATCAGAAAAAAATCTGAACGGGTCATAACTTTCCATGCTGGCGCAAGTTATTTAGTAATGTCTTTATGTGAAAGAATCAATCACGAGCAATCACTCAATCACATTAATTACGAAACAAATAACCAAAATCATCCGGACGCCTGCCCTCCTCGCGTCCTGCCGCCCTCGCGCCGCCGTCCTCTTCTTCCCTCCGATCTCCTCACCCTGGCCGACACCGCCGTCTCCTCAGCGCCCCGGGCCCTGGCCGACGCCGGCGACTCATCGGCGCTCCGCCACCGCCGTCACGACCGAGGCGCCGGCCTAACCTCGATCCCTTGGAAGAAAGGTTTGGACCATCCCTCGATCTCCTCGCCCTGGCCGATGCCGCCGTCTCCTCTCGCCAGGGACACCGCCGCTGCCATACAAGAAACGAAGACGGCAAGGCGTGGTCGCGTTGCGACAGCGAGGAAGGGCGCAAGGCTGTGCCGGCCGTGCCTTGCTGGGTGGAGTTTGACTCCCTCTCGCAGTCTTCCCACTCTATCCTCCCGAACCGTGTTGTTCGGGCGCAGCCAACCCCCGATGCCGCCGCTTAGGACGCCTACGGCGAGCCGGAGAATCAGGTATGAGCCCGCATCTCTCTCACACTCTCTCTAAGCCTGTCCCGTTCATCGTCTCTATGAGCGGCATGAGCCCATGGGGCGGCGGCCTGAGGGCACAGGCGACGGTCCATTGGGTGGCGGTGCGGCGATGGCCGGTGGACGCGCGTGGGTGGCAAGCCAAGATCGCGGCGAGGCGATGGTGTCGGCGACTCCTATTCATGTCTGCTAGGATCTCGCGCAGCAACAACCTGGAAGGTCATCCGGCCTAAAGCTCCCCCGGCTCATCTACTCACTGACGCGAGGGACTGCACCGGCTGCCTCCACCGCGAATGCTCAGCTCTCCTCCTTCCTGTGCTGCGAAGGTAGTGAGACAAGTTACGTCCTCTCCTATATTTTCTGGTTGGGATTTGATTTGGCATATAGTGTGTGCTTGCTGGGTCGTTGTATGCAAATGTCACTATCTGCACTTTCTCATTAAGCTATTTGGTGGAGAAGATTTATGCATCAAATTTGAGCCACACGTACTTTCCTTTAAACGGCTTGCATCTTTAGTTATGTGATGTCCACTTTTCCTCACCCGAGGTACTGTATTCATTTGATGGTGGTTGTTTCTGATTTTTTATGTGTATTTTTCCTTTGCAGGTTCACTAATACTGTCCGTTTTCTGCTCTTTCATATCCAGCCAAGCTTTTCAATGATGTCAGATGGAATTTCAGTAGACTCAGGGTTTCGAGGCTGTGATTTTTTAGACTATTCAGTTTCTATGCCAAGCTCGAAATTTGAAGATAAGATGCTCTCTTTATTGAAGTGTGTATGAATGTTTATGCATGAAACTACATAACCAAGTATTGCTAGATTTAGTGATGCTTTCATTAGAATTCTTGTACATCAGATTGCACTGTAATAAGATGCTTGATATTTATCATGTGATCATTGGAAATGGGCCAGAGGAGAAGTTCTGAACGCTTTAGCCTATGATGTGCCATGGGATGTAGGTGCCATCGATGGAAACCATGGCGTATACGACTTCAAGTATGTTCTAATTTTGTTCGGTGCTTTTTGGTCAAGTACTCCAGTTTATGTGGTTTCTGAATTTTTTCTGATGTGGCCTTGAGGTGCAGGAAGCTGGAGTCTGGGGAGAGGCAGTCGGTCAAGTTCTTGCTAGAGAGGGAGGTGGATGCAGACCTTGCGGAGTTCTTGCACGGATATGTGGTGAACAAGGAAAAGATGGAGCTGCCCCTGTGCTTGAAGATAATCGCCAACCACATGGCTCCTTCTAATTCTGACCAAGAATTAATCCCGTATGATTTGTACATCTAACAGCAAATTAACATGGAACACCACATGTTTGCTAAATTTCTTTGGATGGAGGGGTGATATTTCCTTTCTTTGCAATAGATATATATATATTTATTTCCCTCTCTAGCAATGGGCGTTAATATATTTATTGTGACAAGGTCGCAGACTGATGTGGATGCGCGCTGGCCTCCGCCTAGAAGGGCAAGCACAGTGTAGCGAAGGAGCATACAGAGCTCCAACAGCACTACGCCGTCGTCCTCTGCCCCACCGGCCGCATCAATTTCACGAGATGGTGAGAGTATCTCTGCAAATTGTGTACTTCTGAATTTTAGACCTTTGTGCTCAAGTGCCATTGCTGGATTTCGACTTGGCGGTGATATTTCTAAATGCTGCAAGTTCAATCTTAACTTAAAAATTAATAACGTTGCATAATTTAGTAATGGGAATCTGCAAGTTCTTAATCATCCTTGATTTCATTAAGTAACTATCTTAAATGTTTAAAACTTTTTAGCATGTAGCACTTCCTAATCATAATCAATGAAAAAACAGCGTGCTATGACAAAATAGTGTGGCGCTTAAATATGCTATTAGCGTGCTATATCACGCTATAGCGTGCTATTAGCGAGAAATTGTAGACTGGTTTATTTAGCGATGCATTGCTCAGAACGCTATAGCGTGCTATTAGCAACGCTATAGCGCACTATTTTTTCACTGATCACGATACTTTAGTCTAATTTTTGGGTCCTATTGAGTTAACCCTGCTACATGTGTACATCTGCCTTTGGGTGATTTTTCCTTTCCTTACATATATGTAGTAGTTCTGGATTTCCAAGCTATTGTTATTGTGCTAGACTGAGTGGTTAGGTACCCATCCCTTTGTTTAGGACAATTACAACAAGGAAGTAGGAGCAAGAAGAAATGCAGACGACCTCATGAAAGCCAGC
This sequence comes from Elymus sibiricus, assembly GCA_039707655.1. Lineage (NCBI taxonomy): Eukaryota > Viridiplantae > Streptophyta > Magnoliopsida > Poales > Poaceae > Elymus > Elymus sibiricus. Next base: position 2,373,086 of record CM077672.1, read on the forward strand.
AGCAAAGATCCACAGGTCAGCAATCTTGGAGGGCCAACATTATGAAATGCAGACGACCTCATGAAATGCAGACGACATTATGTTTTTTTACAGAACGGCCAACATTATGTTGAGTATTGAGATGTAGGTAAGGCATGTATAATCTGAATTGAGCCATATGGAGGGCATGTATAGTCTATACGTGCAGTTCTTAATTGTATGTTGAATTCTTGTCCTTTAGAACCACCTTCACCGACATCATGCGCTCCTCTGTAACCTCCCACCAGCGACGCCCCGAGGTCACCCACACAAGTGACCAAGCAATTCCACGCTGTGACCCCGCTACTTCGGCAATGACATCAAGGAGGTCGTGGGTGAAAGCTACTGTCCTCCTTGGAGAACTTGCCGGTGCCCCATGCGTATGAAGTCGACGAGTCCAAGAAGAAGAGAGAAGACACTCGCACGGGTGCTCAATCTAATACACCAGATTGAGCGAGGTTAGATTAAAGTTTCTTCATTCTTCACTAGCTTTTCTTGTGCCTTTAGTTATTTCAGATAAGTATCACACTCTGCCCATAGCATGTAAGGGAAACCAAAAAGGAATACAAAATATTTGGGCTTCTTCGTGGTTGTCCATTTCATTCTAACTTTGTTAAGTGGCTGACATATTTTACATTAATTAATAAATGACTTTGCTGCACACGTGAGTTGGTTTGCAATGAAGTGGGCAAGTATACATGTTCTTGTTCACTAAATATTTTTCATAAATATGGGGGTATGAACATAATTTGTTCTTTCTTTACTCTGTTGACAACGGGACAATAATCTTTTTGTGTTTCAGAGTGTTACACAATTTATCGACGGGAACAGAGATTCTAATCTGATGATGTACAACAGTTTTAATGTGATAGAGAATCATGGTGGTTGTTCGATTCTGCTCCCCGTAGTAGACTGAGAAAGGAACATTATTTCTGTAACACAATGTTATTCAGAAAACCCATGCACTACGTGGTATTTAGAAGGTATTCAGATTAGTGTTTGTTGAGAATAGCAAATTCTGTTTGTGTGAGTTTCATATTTTTCTATCCCTATCGACGTACTAATCTGTTGTTCTTTGATGTGAGTACTACCGGTGGATGCATCCATGTGCTAATCTGCTGTCACCGAGCGGACGGAGATGAACTTGTTGAGGCCGCTAGCCGGCTGGCAGTGCACGCATGGGCGAGCATGAGCAACAAAGAGCAGGGGAGTAAGCCGGGAGCGGACAAACATGACGCGAGGGAGAACGCAAGTGTGGAGCGGGCGGACCATGGATAGAAGAGAACAACGTCGGGTTTGTTAATTACTCAACAAGTCACAACTTCATCTCTTTGTTGGTTGGTTTGGAATGACTTACTATCAGGCTTGCCGCGCGATCACAGATTTATCTCTTGATTTATGTGGGCAGACAGAAAAACTCTTTCTTAAGTTTTCTATCTTGATTAGCGGGATCAGTAACTACTGATGCATGCGACCAATGCGATCCTCACGCGTGGTGCGCTTCAACCAGTCACTCCTCTAGCATGCACCACAGTTATTTCCTCCCTTTTTGCAAGCGCATTATTAACCTGCGTGCGGCTACTTTAGACAACTTCAAGGCAATTAATAGCCCATCTTGGTATTAGAGTTTTGGCTGTCGGGCCCTTTAAACCCGGACGGAGGTAGTATGGTGTAAAATTCCTGAGCTAGACATTATGGTACAATTGAAATTGGAGGATTCTTGCCTATCCATTTGTAGCCTATATCAGACTGCAAAATTCCATGAACAATTTGGTCCACCTTATTTTTCTGTTATATTGTTTCTGCCTAAGCGTGGATTCCTTGAAACATAGAAGTGTTTTTCACATCTATTACAAACCAAGGTCTGTTAATTAATCATATAATTTATATTCATAAGTGGTATAAAGTTGCCCCAAAATTGTTAATATGATTTTGGATGATATATTATGATGCTGACAAGGTGATTATCGATGTTCATTAAAATAGCAGTATGAAATAATCCTGCATATATTTGTTGTTTTCTAGTTTAAGCCTTTCAACTCAACTGAAATTATTATTTGTACAGTATTTACTGACTACTGCCCCAAAATATTGTACAGTATTTACTGGAATGATTGCAGGTATTAATCAAGAAGTCCTCAATAGCTGGACTGGCTCAAAATGGAGAAGCATGCTGGTAACTTTTCTCAGCATTGTATTAAGCATTTAAGCTCGGAGCAATTCATAATATCAATATCTTCTAGGTCCCTTGCAATATTTATAATAGAATAATGAACAATTGATAAGGCTAATATTATAGACCTTCTCCTCAATCCTACGGTGTATTATTCGACTTTTATGCCAATACTGGAAAAAAATATGTTGTAAACATGTGACTTTGACCAATATTCTTTGGGCAAGTTTTAGCCTTGTAATTCACAATTGATGCTGCGTGTCATTCACCCTTTCACCCTTATATTTGATGTTAATATCTGAATCGATGTCTAATTAGGGTTTCTCTCCGATTGGTGTTAAAATAGGAGGTTGTTCACTTCCCTTTTATGTCATAGTTCATATTACAACACACACATTTCCTTTTGAGTCTTATGTCAAAATCCTTTTGAGCCCATACACCAAATATGAAGTTGCATAACTACAAAACAAGAAAATTATTATAAAATACAGATAAATGCCAATAAAAGTTAAAATAATAAATGTTATCAAAGATTGATATATCTACCTCTCCCAAGATAGGCATAGTAGCAAGTTCTAGAAGATGTGTTTGGTGCAGTAATTTCTAAATGGTAAATTGTATGGTTTCAAGCGCCTAAATTCATGTCCAGCCAATTGCATATTGCAATGAAGTTTCTGGTTGTAACATCTTGGAACATTAAAGGGAACAAAATCCTCCATGTGTTTTTTTCATAAGTGGATAATAAAAATGCACATGCTTTCTTGAGAAAATCGATCTTAAGCATAAAAAAAGGAATCAAGTGTTATTATCATTTATAATGCAACACATGGTCGAATTACATTTTTTATCGAAATACATTGCAAGCGAAGTAGATTTCAATTCTTTTTTGATTTGTTATTGGCTATCTTTTCTACGTATCTATATAAAATTTGATATAAAACAAGTACAAATTTCAAAAAGCCCGTGGCAGCGCACGGGCAGTCTACTAGTTAAACTAATACACGACCAGACACATGATCACAGTGCCATCGAAGTGCAGTAGTTAAGGGCTCCCAGACAAAAGCACATGTGTATTCGACTCCGACCAACGAAAGCAAAGAAATCTACGCGAGCAACAAACTCACGAACTTCAATTGCACTCCGATAGATAGGGATGAAAAATTTGTCGCCCTGCTACTTACCTTCATAGAATAACAAAAACTAATTATAACGGTGAGAACTAATTGCGGGCACGCCCACGACCACTCCCAGTCTCCCACGGCGCCCGCCCCTGAAATGCCCACGCCCACCGGCGACGACATGGCCACCGACACGTTCACGCATACAGGCAACGCTATCGCCGAGGGCATGGCCACGCCCACAAACATGGCCCTCGTCACCCGCATGGCCACAACCAATGCTATATAAGATCACACCCATGGCATGGAGATACTCCGGCCATCCATCCGCGTCAACAATCTCTGCTGTGGGGGCCAAAATCTGGTCGTACGTATCCACCATGGGTTGGGTAAGCTCCTCTGTGTCCAAGAGCATCTGCACAACCTCCTGGATGGCCAATTCCATCTGTGCCCACAAGTCGAGGAGAGGATCATCTAGGGAGTGTTCCCTCAGATGTGCCATCGAGGGAATGGAACTGGACCAAAGACGCGTCTGCTGGCGGATCAAGGGAGTGTCCCATCGGGCTGTATGTTTATAGGCCATCGCATGCACCCTTAAGAAGGCGGTTATATATGTGGTAGGCGACCAGCTGCAGCCGGTCAAAGGGCTATCCCCAGCGGTGTGTGCGAAGGTGTTGGGTTGCCCTATGGGACACCCTCACTAGTTGGTTTTGTTGTGCCCAGAGATGCTTTGTCTGCCCGGCTTATAGGCACCGCAGGAACAATCCGGTTTTGGTTCCCTCCTGCCTGTGTTGTGCCAGTGCGGGTGCCGAGTTGCCCTGTGGGACGGTTTCACTGGTTATTCTCGTTCACATCCAAAGTGGGTTTTCTGATCGGCCTCTCATCATCGTTGGTCCTGGCCGTCTAGCACTGTTTTCAGATACCTTGCCGGCTTTTCGACGCCGCAGGATGTAGCCTATTTCGTTTTCCATTTTCGTACGTCATGCTGGATGGGTGTTGTGCCATCGTACGGCAACATGAACCCAGGTGGGAGAAGATGCCTCACCTGGGGTTTTCAACCATCGTATGACCGGCCCTTGGCCCGTGCGGAATGCACTGGAATGCCTCGAGTCTTGTCCGACTGCTTCTGGCCATTTCATCGTTGGACTCGATTGACTTTTATCCCACGTAACATTTTCTTTCACGTTCGTCCCCACTTTTTATCTGCCCTAACCGGCCAACGCCAACGCTAGCCGGCAAGATTCCGCGACATACCAAAGCCAATCAGGCATTCACCGTCGACACAAACGATAGCTGGAGGCCCAGTGTAGGGGTAGATGCCTGTGAGAGCCATGATTATTAGGGATGATAGACTACTCATATCAATAAGGAATTCCTTTTTTTCTGGGAGTCCATTCGGAAAGAACTCCAAAGCTAAGCGTGCTCGGCTTGAAGCAATTTTAGGATGGGTGACCGACTGGGAAGTGGGTCCTAGGTGCGCACGAGTGAGGATAAAGTGCCCGGGAAAGACTAGTGTTGATCTGTGGGGCCAGTCTAGATCCCACCAGGAGTAATGGCCAGTAACCGGCGGGTGTGTCCGGGGTGTGACAAGTTGGTACCAGAGCTTACCCTCGCGGGTGCATGAATGTTTGCGGGCCAGGTGCGCGGTCATGTTGTACATAACGTTTGTGGCCCGTCATGGCACACGACATGGCACATGTGCCGGACTGGACGCACGAACATGTGCCAAGAGGGAACGTTACTGTGGCCCGACGAGGACGTCGATTCCTTTGAGTGGGGTGTATGTGAGAGCCTAGTTTATTAGGTATGATAGACTACTCATATCAATAAGAAATTCCTTCTTTTCCGAGAGTCCATTCAGAAAGAACTCCAAAGTTAAGCATGCTCAGCTTGGAGCAATTTCAGGATGGGTGATCAGTTGGGAAGTTTGTCATTGGTGGCCACGAGTGAGGACAAAGTGCGCAGGAAAGACTAAAGTGTTGATCTGTTGCGCCAGTCTAGATCCCACAAGGGGTAATGGCCAATAACCGTCGGGTGTGTCCTGGGCGTTACAAGTTTGTATTAGAGCCAACCCTCGCAGTTACATGAATTTTTGTGGGCTAGGTGCGCGGTCATGTTGTGCATGATGTGTGGGCTAGGTGTTGGGTTGCCCTATGGGACACCCTCACTAGTTGGTCTTGTTGTGCCCAGAGATGCTTTGTCTGCCCGGCTTATAGGCACCGCAGGAACAATCCGGTTTTGGTTCCCTCCTGCCTGTGTTGTGCCAGTGCGGGTGCCGACTTGCCCTATGGGACGGTTTCACTGGTTGTTCTCGTTCACATCCAGAGTGGGTTTTCTGGTCGGCCTCTCATCGCCGTTGGTCCTGGCCATCTAGCACCGTTTTCAAGTACCTTGACGGCTTTTTGACGCAGCAGGATGTAGCCTATTTCGTTTTCCCTTTTCGTACGTCATGCTGGATGGGTGTTGTGCCATCGTACGACAACATGAACCCGGGTGGGAGAAGATGCCTCGTCTGGGGTTTTCAACCATCGTATGCCCGGCCCTTGGCCCATGCGGAATGGACTGGAATGCCCCGAGTCTTGGCCGACTGCTTCTGGCCATTTCATTGTCAGACTCGATTGACTTTTATCCCATGTAACATTTTCTTTCTCGTTCGTTTACCCCACTTTTTATCTGCCCTAACCGACCAACTCCAACGCTAGCCGGCAAGATCCCACGACATACCAAACCCAAGCAAGCATTCACCGTCGACACAAACGATAACTGGAGGATCAGTGTAGGGGTAGATGTAGGAGATATGCCCTAGAGGCAATAATAAATGTTATTGATTATTTCCCTGTTCATAATTATGTTTATGATCCATGCTATAACTGCAATGATTCTCGAGTCTGCAATATCCACGAGGCCCGGAGGGAAACTCATATGCACGTGTGGTATAATAAACGGTAAAATGTATTCCTAGTCTTGCCTCTAAGACTGGCTCAAGTATTGCATGATGATCCTGTTTTCCTGATCATGGGCATGGCTATGCCGGCAATTTTGAGGGCACAATGTTGGTAGAACACTTGTGTTGAATCGACCCGAATTGATGTTATGCTATGAGATACATTCGTCACAAGTTAATGGTTAATAACACATAGATAGTTAATGTTTGCATAATTCCTTAGACCATGAGAGTATCGAGTTCCCTCGTGCTTGCTTCGTGAACTTTGGGGTTTGTTAAACGTCATCCGTTACTGGGTGGCTATTACGGCGGCTTACGGGTTCACGGAAAAGTATGGCAAGTAGCAAGATAGCTCAAGATTGGGATTTGCTCCTCCGACGATGGAGAGATATTCTCGGGCCCTCTCGGTGTTACAATATCCATCATCGTCTGGCCAGACACAGTGTGATTTGATCACGGGGATGCCAGAACACGAAAATGAGAAAAAAGAACAAAACCGGTAACGAGGTAACTTGCATAGTGGACAAGTTGTTGATCCACGGGGATGCAAAAAATGTCACCTCGGGTGTTTGTAACATATCGCGAAGCAACAAGAATAGCACACTGCAACTGGAGGTTCACTCGAATATTCATTCGTGTGGGTATAGGGGTCAATATGGGTGTCCACGGCTCCGATGTTGATCATTGATCGGAAGGGGTTCCAGGTCATGTCTATACTTCACCGAACCTATAGGGTCACACGCTTAAGGGTCATCTATCTACTGAATACTAGACAGGGAGTCTGAGAGAAAGTCTCCGGAAAAAAGTTTCGGAGACAGCGGAAAAGTTCCGAAGAAAGAGGTCACCGGATGAGTTCCGGTGAAACTGAAAAGTTGTTTCAGGGGATACCATTAAGTCATGGTTTCGGCACATGCCTGATAATTCTTGAAGGGTGCCAGAATTATTCTGGAAACTTTCTGGAATTTTCCGAGATGAAAACCGGAAATGTTCCGGAGCTGCCGGAACCACTTCAGATGCTTTTCGCAGATGAGAATCACTATTCCGGAATTGTTTCGGAACGCGTTGAAAATTATTTTAGTGGGTACTGGAAATGTTCTAAGCCCACATAAATATTTTCAGTTCGAACGGACGCTGAAAAATGTCGTCGTGAATAGTGAAAGTGCTTTTTGGGATATTTTTGGAGAGCCACCTTTTTGGACTTGGTCAAAGTTCTAGAAGGAAGTGGCTTACAAGGGAAGGAACCCCATTTGGGGGGGGGGGGGCGAAGGGTGGCCGTCCATGGGTGGTGGAGCTCCTTGGAGCTCCACATGGCATCCCATTTTGTCCTTAATACCCTCATGTGTGACCTAATGCATGGGAGTTTTTGGTAATTTGTGGAGGCACACTACCCCTTGGCTTTCCTATAAATAGAGGAGGTGAGGGCTGCCATCTCTTCATCCCTTGCTCTCATACATATGCCAAGCTTTGTCTGGCTCTCTCTCTCTCCCTCCCACGAAAAGAGTTTTTCGTAGAGCCAAAAGGCTGTCTGGGTTCCGGCAGGAACTAGTTCTGGACGGCGAAGCCCTGCCAGATAGATGACACCGTATGTGTGCAACCCCGTAGAGAGGTCGTAGTTTCGATCTTTTGCCCGAGGGGCTGTTCGAGTGTCCTCCCGAAGGGCTGTCTGGGTGACCATCCGTGTTTCGAAGGTCCTCCCGAGGGGCTGTCCGCGACACCATCCGGGGGACTGTCCGACCGCCTCCCGGAGGGCTGTCCGAGGGGAAGACAAGGGTATACATCCTCGTGGTTGGGAGGTTGTAAATCCTAGCTGTGGGGATCTGCACCGCCGATCGTCATCGACTCTTCTTCCGCCGCGCTACGAGTCGGTAACGAAAATGATCGAAACCTTGTATGCAATCTTCATAGTGGTCCTGGACTGGTGCGTAGGTCGGAAATTTTTTGTCTTTTGCTGCGTTCCCTACAGTGGCATCATGAGCCGTGCTATGCGTAGATGCAGGTTGCGATCTAGAATACATAGAGATGTATGGGTGATGCACAATATAATTTGGTAGTAGATGAGATCTATTGCTGAAAATTATTTGTGCAGGTAGCAGATGAAATCTGTTACCCGATGTTCCTGTTGCTTCCCTGGAATTTGCGTATTTCTGATCTTGATAACGGTATGGTGGAATTTCACAAAGTTCTGGCAATTTGTGATCCTGATTGATCAACGAAGTGCTTCAGTTCTTTGGGTTCCGCCATAGTTAAAAGAAAGATGAATTCGCAGACGAAAGGGCAATGTAGATATGATCTGCACGGGGGTCATGCGTATGACGAAGTTCAGTATGGGGCTCGAGATTTTATTATCTCATGTTTCATACACCCCGCAATGTTAATCTAGCAACTTGGATTATCATGCTTGATGATGGACGTTGGTAGCTGCGGTTTGGTTGAAACCTTAGAAGCCACGTAAAATAAAATCTTGTATAAACCGATTAGAGGCATCTAACTTGGTTTTGCAGGATGAGCATGTGATGTGGTATAGCAATGCTCATATTAATTTGATTATGTATGAGATGACTATATGATGTAAATTTACATGACCTGCGTGTCATGATTCGGCATGATGGCTGGAGCCATATGATTGTCACTTTAATGACCTGCGTGTCAACCTTAAGTAATGCACTTATTTTATTAGCTATAGAGATAGCAATATTATCTAATGCATCAACAAGGTGGTGGCAATCTTCGCGAAGGTGAACACCGACGCAAATGCCGAAGACGAAGAAATGTTTGACTTCTCCGTCAGAAGGGGCTATACCATGTCATGCTAATTATGAATTGCCTGAGATGTTTATCCCTTATGATGCACCCTTTTTGATTACGCGGTAGTCGCTTTTTATTAGGGTGATCTCTCACTTAAAAATATCAAGTAGTTAGTGTTCTCCCAAGTGTAGTGATACGTCTCCAACGTATCTACTTTTCCAAGCTCTTTTGCCCTTGTTTTGGACTCTAATTTGCATGATTTGAATGAAACTAACCCGGACTGACGCTGTTTTCAGCAGAATTGCCATGGTGTTGTTTTTGTGCAGAAATAAAAGTTCTCGGAATGTCCTGAAACTTTCGGAGGAATTTTTATTGAATTAATAAAAAATACTGGAGCCAAGACCCACCGGAGGGGGGCTCCTAGTGGGCCAACACCCACCAGGCCGCACCACCCCCTCCTGGCGCGGCCCGGGGGGTGTTGCCCACCTGGTGGTCCCACTTGACCTGATTCCAACGCCATATAATCGTGTTCGCGCAGAAAAAAATCAGGGAGAAGAGTTCATCGCGTTTCACGATACGGAGCCGCCGCCACCTCCTGTTCTTCCTCGGGAGGCCTGATCTGGAGTCCGTTTGGGGCTCCGGAGAGGGGGATCTTCGTCTTTCGTCATCATCAACCTATCTCCATCGCCAATTCCATGATGCTCTCCACCGGGAGTGAGTAATTCTCTCGTAGGCTTGCTGGACGGTGAGAGGGTTGGATGAGATTCATCATGTAATCGAGTTAGTTTTGTTAGGGCATGATCCCTAGTATCCACTATGTTCTGAGATTGATGTTGCTATTATTTGCATGTGCTTAATGCTTGTCACTAGGGCCCGAGTGCCATGATTTCAGATCTGAACCGTATTTGTCTCACCATTATATCTATGTTCTTGATCCGATCTTGCAAGTTATAGTCACCTATTATGTGTTATGATCCGGCAACCCCGCAGTGACAGAAAGTGGGATACTTCCCGGTGATGACCGTAATTTGAGGAGTCCATGTATTCACTATGTGTTAATGCTTTGTTCCGGTTCTCTATTAAAAGGAGGCCTTAATATCCCTTAGTTTCCAATAGGACCCTGCTGCCACGGGAGGGTAGGACAAAAGATGTCATGCAAGTTCTTTTAATAAAGCACGTATGACTAGTTACGGAATACATGCCTACATTGTATCGAGATGAACTGGAGCTAGTGCCGTATCGCCCTAGGTTATAACTGTCTCATGATGAATATCATCCACCCAACATCACTGATCCAATGCCTACGATCTTTCTCATATTGATTCTTGCTAAGTTACTATTGCTGCTACTTCTGTTACACTGGTTACTACTGCTGCTGTCACCATCACTGTTACTGCTACAATCACTACTGCTATTGAAACCATCATATTACTGTGCTACTGATCACTTTGCTGCAAGGTAATAATTCTCCAGGTGTGGCTGAATTGAGAACTCAGTTGCTAATACTCAGGAATATTCTTTGGCTCCCCTTGTGTCGAATCAATAAATTTATGTTGAATACTCTACCCTCAAAAACTGTTGCGATCCCCTATACTTGTGGGTTATCATGTAGCACCGTCACGGCACCTATCTCTTCGGGGTATCACAGGATCTCCCTGGGTACGAACGATTAGAGAAGTGTGAGGCGGGTGAGTTGAGACCTCGCAGCGAGATCACTTGGTTGTCTTGACGTTCTGGAAGGATCTCCCTGAGCTCGGAACACACGCATCGAAAGATGAACAAGTATCACATAGAGATGTGATCGGCAAGTTTGCCTACCGATTGAAGTTCGCGCCATCAGTGTTCATCTCGTTCAATGGCGTTGAATGACAATGCGGATCTTGTATCACTCACAATCAATTATGAGAGATATTGATTTGAGTGGGAGTGCACTGTAGAATTAACTTGTTTAATTCTCAGTGCAATTAATTATGAACTCTGTCTAAGTGTGATTTGCATAATAGTAGTAGAATAATGGCTCGCGTTTCCACCTTCCCTGTTAAAATTGAATAGCTGTTATATATCTGGTTAAAACTTTACGGTTGGTAACGTAATGTGAGGATTGTCCTCAATGAGTGCCGAGAAGGACTTTGTCCTATGGCATGCTTTCGGTATCCTCCCGCAAATGCTATGGATGATGTGACTCTCATCCTTCGATCCAAAAGCTAGAATTCCGTTACGGTCAAATGCAATATGTTTGCTTCCATGAGACCCGAACTTCGAAAGTTTGGGATAGTTATGTGATATTCATGGAACTGAAAATCATTTTCAGATACAAACAAAGCAATGTTTGTTTGCAAACTATTAGTAAAAGTGTTTACTATGCATTTGACTGTTAGGAGAGGAATCCAGAAGAACGCCTGTCATATGATATGAAGGTGAATAAAACAACAACTTAAAGAGAAAGGAAGTGTCCGAAGGGTGTTAGTGAAACTTTCACGCCTAGGAAGTCCGGGGCTAACGCCACTCTTAAGTTGGGTGCTTCTTCTGAGAGTAGGAGAAATACTAAAAGTTAAACTGTTAGAAGTATAAAGGCAAAAAGAAAGAAGACTGGAATATCCAGCTCATGTATGAATGTCATACAAGTTTTTCATGTATAGAAGGCTGGTCAAAGATATAGTTCTTGGGAATTATGGTTAAACATGTTAATCACTAATTCTTGGGTATTGTGAGTTAAAACACAAAGATACCCGCTCGATTGCATTCTGTTGAAACTCGATGTAAGAACTACAATGGCCTGAAAGACTAGCCAGGAATGAGGTTTTGATACGCACAGGGAACATAGTAAATGTTACTATACCTTCCATCGGTGTATTACCTATGTATTTACTCTCATAATTCATTTTAGAGTTTCACACTCTAGCCCTTTGCATAAGGTATCTTGCAAGAAGGTTGTTCATAAGAGAACTTTTGATGTTCGGTGTTATGAATAACATAAGGGCCATACTTTCATTATGAATGAGACGTATGCTATGAATATTGATATTAATACATTACCTCTGGGTTTACTTTCATAATTCATTTTAGAGTTTCATACACTCTAGCCCATTGCACAATATTTGTTGCAAAAGAGTTGCTCATAAAAACAACAATTGTTGTTCAGTATTATGAATAACATAAAGGGCCATGCTTCCATCAAAGATGGGATGTATGTTATGAATATTGATGGAAATATGATACATCCATAACACTAACGCTAAATGTCGCAAGACTAAAAGAATACCACATATGTGTGGCACTGCATTTGGTCACATTGGAGAAACCCGCATGGAAAATTCCATTATGATGGATTTTGAAGTCGTTTGATTTTGAATCATCTGGCACTTGCAACTTTCCTCCGAAAAGTGAAGTGACTGAAATACCGTTCATAGGCCATAAGGAACGAGCAACAAACTTATTGATGATCATACATTTTGATGTGTGTAGTCCAATAAATGTTGTTGCAAGTAGTGGATTTATCTATCTTCAGAAATGACTCAAGTGGATATATGGATATTTACTTGATGAGACGTAAGTCTGGATCTTTTGAAATCATTCGAAAGTTTTTCAAAAATGAAGTATAAGTTATTGTAGCAAGAAAATTATGTTTCTACAATTCGATTGCAGAAAGGAATATTTGAGTTACAAGTTTAGCGAATGTCTGATGAGTTGTGAAAGGGGTTTCATAACTTGCGCCTCCCGGAACACCACAGCAAGTGGAAAGTCCGTGAAGATGTAATCAAACCATTTATGACATGTTAAGATCAAAGATGACATAAATAAATTTGCCATTATCCCTTTTAAAGTGATGCTTTAGAGACTACGGCTTTTACACTAAAAAGAGCTCCATCGGGTCTGTTGAAATGACGCCATGGTATGGTATGCCCAACCATGTTATATCTTTTCTTAACATTTGGAATATGGGGCTTGTGTAAAAGGTTACAAACCTATTCCAAATCAGACAAGTGCTACTTTGTAAGTTATCCCAAGTTATTGGGTATCCCCTGACCACTATACCGAGGCAAAGGATTTTTCCACAAAACGGTATGCTTTTAAAGAGAATAGTTCTTGCAAAAGGTGAGTGGGAGGACGGTGCAATTCGACGAGAGAACCAGTATCTTCATCATCAGTTCAAAGGAAAGGAACCTTGGAAGTGATTCCAGGGTTTCCAACTACGACTGATGCGGAAGCCTCTACATGAGATGTATGGACTTCGTTCGAACTTGCAGCTGATCAACGTAGGCAAAGCTCGTGCAAACCTCTCAGGTGCGCAAATGAGATATTGTTGTTAGACAACAGTATACCTACAATACACAAGGAAGCGTTGATGGGCCCTGACTCCGGAATTGGCTAAATGCCAATACAATCTGAGATAGTTCCATATAAGTGATTCAAGATTAAAATCTTGATACACCTTTCGGAAGACTTAGAGTCTAACGAATATTTATGGAACTAAAAACTGATACGGATAAAAATGTTTTATCCATAAAGCTCGACTTGTTGCAATAACAAGTTCAAGGAGTTGACTACGATGAGGTTGTTTCACCGTAGCGATGCTTAAAGTCGGTTTGGGTTGAACTAGCAATTAATATATATTTCAAATCATGAGATATGAAACAAGGATGATGAAAGGATTTCCATCTGATGGAAATGAAACCAAGGACTTGCATGTGTTACAGTCCAAGGTATTTTTTCAGTCCAGAGGATGCTAGTAAGTATGCAAACTTCAGAGTTCCAGCAATGGACAAAAGAGAGCAAAATGGAGTTGGAATCTTCGTTTTTGATGAAATGGTCAAAAGAGTTTGACTTCATCAAATGGGTATCGAAGATGCTTGTGGTTCAAGAAAGTAAGTGGGAGCATAATAATATTTCTAAAAACCTTGTGTACTTGACACATTGTTAATTGGAAATAAATATCTTGACACGAATTAGGACTTCATTTGAAAATAGTTTTCCAATGAACTGCTTAGGCTAAATAGCCTTGATATTAGGCATGATGATCTATGGAGATAGATTTACCTAATGGGGCTAAGCAATGAATACATATTGACAAGATGCTAAAACTTTTAGCATTTAAAACGCCAAGGAGTTATTCTTGCCGAAGTCACATGGAAAGAGTTTTGCAAGACTCGGTGTCCCAAAAACACTGATGAGCAAAATACATGATGGAGATTCCACACACCTTCGTGTTTGGATTAATCATGTATTCCATGGTATGTAAAACAACCAGATATGTCTAATACTCCAAAGTTGTTGCGAGTATGAATACCATTGTGATCAAGGTACTGATCATGGGACAACAGTGAAAGATAACATTGAGTACTAGAATAGTACTGATGACATGTTTTCTCGCAAGCAGAGATTATGAAGTGCTCGTTGTAAGTAATTACATCGATATAGTCTTCATCAATGCTCCATGCGATTTTCGATTTAAGTTAAGGGTTTTGTGTAATACACAATATGGTGGCACGGTAGTTGGAAATTGTTCCAAACAGGATACTGTGGCGAATTCTATAACAAAGGCTAAGTATGTTGACGCTTTAGAAGCGACAAAGAAGTTGTTGAATCATATAGTTCATTCATGAACTTAGTATGGTTCCAAGAAGGCTTTGGTCAATGGGACACTATTGCAGATAGTTGCTCCATAACTCAGTCTGAGGAATCAGGTTTCGACCAATGATTCACACATATGCAAAGCCAAAATCCACACAAAATATGAATTTTGTGAAAGCGTGAAAACGCGAGGATATGCAAAGATACACACGGATCTGAAGTTGTCAGATCCGTTGGACATCAGGCTATACCACATGCGAAGCATATTTTACACCAGTGTGCCATAGGTGTAAAGTGCATTAGCATTGACTAGATTATTGACTCTAGTGCAAGTGGGAGTCTGTAGGAGATATGACCTAGAGGCAATAATAAATGTTATTGATTATCTCCCTGTTCATAATTATGTTTATGATCCATGCTATAACTACAATGATTCTCGAGTCTGCAATATCCACGAGGCCCGGAGGGAAACTCATATGCACGTGTGGTATAATAAACGGTAAAATGTATTCCTAGTCTTGCCTCTAAGACTGGCTCAAGTATTGCATGATGATCCTGTTTTCCTGATCATGGGCATGGCTATGCCGGCAATTTTGAGGTCACAATGTTGGTAGAACACTTGTGTTGAATCGACCTGAATTGATGTTATGCTATGAGATACATTTGTCACAAGTTAATGGTTAATAACATAGAGATAGTTAATATTTGCATAATTCCTCAGACCATGAGAGTATCGAGTTCCTTCGTGCTTGCTTCGTGAACTTTGGGGTTTGTTAAACGTCATCCGTTACTGGATGGCTATTACGGCGGCTTACGGGTTCACGGAAAAGTATGGCAAGTAACAAGATAGCTCAAGATTGGGATTTGCTCCTCCGACGATGGAGAGATATTCTCAGGCCCTCTCGGTGTTACGGTATCCATCATCGTCTGGCCAGACACAGTGTGATTTGATCACAGGGATGCCGGAACACGGAAACGAGAAAAGAGAACAAAACCGGTAACGAGGTAACTTGCATAGTGGACAAGTTGTTGATCCACGGGGATGCAGAAAATGTCACTTCGGGTGTTTGTAACATATCGCGAAGCAACATGAATAGCACACTGCAATTGGAGGTTCACTCGAATATTCATTCGTGTGGGTATAGGGGTCAATATGGGTGTCCACGGCTCCGATGTTGATCATTGATCGGAAGGGGTTCCAGGTCATGTCTATACTTCACCGAACCTATAGGGTCACACGCTTAAGGGTCATCTATCTTCTGAATACTAGACAGGGAGTCTGAGAGAAAGTCTCCGGAAAAAAGTTTCGGAGACAGCGGAAAAGTTCCGAAGAAAGAGGTCACCGGATGAGTTCCGGTGAAACTGAAAGTTGTTTCAGGGGATACCATTAAGTCAAATTGGTTTTGGCACATGCTTGATAATTCTTGAAGGGTGCCAGAATTATTCTGGAAACTTTCTGGAATTTTCCGGGATGAAAACCGAAAATGTTCCGGAGCTGCCGGAACCACTTCAGATGCTTTTCACAGATGAAAATCACTAATCCGGAATTGTTTCGGAACATGTTGAAAATTATTTTAGTGGGTACTGGAAATGTTCTAAGCCCACATAAATATTTTCAGTTCGAACGGACGCTGAAAAATGTCATCATGAATAGTGAAAGTGCTTTTTGGGATATTTTTGGAGAGCCACCTTTTTGGACTTGGTCAAAGTTCTAGAAGGAAGTGGCTTACAAGGGAAGGAACCCCATTTGGGGGGGCCCCCTAGGGGTGGCCGTCCATGGGTGTTGGAGCTCCTTGGAGCTCCACATGGCATCCCATTTTGTCCTTAACACCCTCATGTGTGACCTAATGCATGGGAGTTTTTGGTAATTTGTGGAGGCACACTACCCCTTGGCTTTCCTATAAATAGAGGAGGTGAGGGCTGCCATCTCTTCATCCCTTGCTCTCATACATATGCCAAGCTTTGTCTGGCTCTCTCTCTCCCTCCCACGAAAAGAGTTTTTCGTAGAGCCGAAAGGCTGTCTGGGTCCCGGCAGGAACTAGTTCTGGACGGCGAAGCCCTGCCGGATAGATGACACCGTATGTGTGCAACCCCGTAGAGAGGTCGTAGTTTCGATCTTTTGCCTGAGGGGCTGTTCGAGTGTCCTCCCGAAGGGCTGTCTGGTTGACCGTCCGTGTTTCGAAGGTCCTCCCGAAGGGCTGTCCGCGACACCATCCGGAGGACTATCCGACCGCCTCCCGGAGGGCTGTCCGAGGGGAATACGAAGGTATACACCCTCGCGGTTGGGAGGTTGTAAATCCTAGCTGTGGAGATCTGCACCGCCAATCGTCATCGACTCTTCTTCCGCTGCGCTACGAGTCGGTAACGAAAATGATCGAAACCTTGTATGCAGTCTTCATAGTGGTCCTGGGCTGGTGCGTAGGTCGGAAATTTTTTGTTTTCTGCTGCGTTCCCTACAGTAGATGCCTGTGAGAGCCAGTCTTATCAGTAGTAGAAAACAGGGCATCAGTCCCGGTTCCAGAGGGGCTTTAGTCTTGGTTATGGAACCAGGACTAAACATTCAGGACTAAAGGTCTTCACTTTTAGTCCCGGTTCTGTTACGAACCGGGACTAATGTACCTCCACGTGGCCACTGTGCGGCGCCCACGCAGGAGGACCTTTAGTCTCGGTTGGTAACACCAACCGGGACTTACATGCTGCCACGCGTCAGCAGCTGCTAGGCGCTGGGGTTTTTGTTTTTTTGAAAGGAGGGGTTTAGGGGTTTAGGGGTTTCATATTGTGTTTCCCCATTACACAAATCATCTTGAATATAGAGAGAAGTGACATCTCTTTCTCCGTGCTTGGTCGATGCTAGCTACTACATATAGAGAGAACTCGACGCTAGGTAGTAAGCAATGAAGGAACCCTTAATTACACAACATCGTCATGATCAATGTATAGAGAGAAGTGACCTCTCTTTCTCCGTGCTTGTTGGTCGAACAACAAGTTTTCGTATATCTATTCGACGCTACTACATATAGTACACGTTGATGCATATATACAATATAACATCTCTTATAGGGTCCCTAACATCATCCACCAGATTCGCATGAGAATTCTAGATGGTATTCTCCGTCTTTAGGTATGACGTGTTCAAGAAAGAATCCCACCAATTCCTCTTGAATTGCTTTTATGTGATCATGTGGTAGGAGTTCGTCCCGCATCTCCCAAATCTAATTTAAAGAAGGGGGTCAGTACATATATATGAATGAAACTCAACACAATTGATGGTAATAAAATAAAATTGTGAATATTGTTTACGTACTTGAAATTGTCGTGGAGATAATATGCCCCGCTCATCAGTCGAGTAGCGAATGAACTCGCAAACATAGTATCCACATAAATTATTCCCTTCTGCCTGCAACAAGCACTTTACGAGAATAGAGTTCAATCAGAATGATAATCAAGCATGATAATGGTATTGATGAAACTAGAATCAATGAGAGATGCGCGGAACTAGCTAGTACTACTTACTTTGGGGTATGTAAATCGCAGCTCCTCTTTCGGTAGACCCTTTACCATTGTGGTGAACTCTTTCCAAACCCTGCCCGGCAAAGAAAATGATTATACTTGATATCAGGAAATGAACGAAAGTTGCCGATATGGTGCGATAATGATTGAACTTACTTCTGGAGCATTTCATGCATGTCCGCCCAATGCTTAGGCCCTTTACGCATCGAGTCTAAGACAGTAACCTTTCCCTCGTCAAGCTTAATGACTAGTAGAATAAAGTGGAATCTGCGCACGCATAACTCATCAATTACACTTAACCTCGAGTAAGCGAAATAGAATATGCACAAGACAGTAATTAACACTCACTTGGTGTTGTAAGGAAAGAGTATTTCACTTTTGTTTTGATTTCGAAGTAATGACTGTAGCAAGTTTTCATATGTCAGATCGTATCTTTCCCGTACCGACCATTCATTTACGGTATTTGGGCTAATGAACCCAATGTCATAGATTTGTCATCTCTTGCATTCGACGATCTTCAATCTGCACAATATAGTGAGGATAATTATATATACATGAAATGAACGAGCTGAGCTAGAGACTTAATTACAGAAACAATACTTACAGACAATAGCAAGTAAGCATTTGTTTGTCGAGGGCATCTTTATTGTACAACTGCCATAATTCTTCAAATTCAATCGGCATACTGTCGACTCCAACGAAGTCGTGCTCATCTCTAATTCCAATCAGGAAACTGGAGGTCCCATCCTTGCAGGTATCCATGTACCAATTATTTAATTTTCGCATAATCGTCCCTAGATGCGGGACCTCCTCAGGTTTGACGAGGCTTCTCGTGCTCATATCTAAAGGGCACTACATCAGCCATTTCGGGTAACGGTATATGATCGGGTAAGTAATCACCAGGATTGGTACCGGGCGCTACCCCCGCCGGAACATTAGCGATATCGCTAGAGACCTAGAGCGGGGGGCACAATTGCTTTTCCTGTTCGCTGAGCTGGGGAATTGTTTTCCCAGTTCGTCGTCTGGTATCACTGTTAGTACTCCCCGACCGCACCGCTGCAGCATGTGTCTTCTGAATCGTGAGGTCATAGTTTGATAGCGGCAGAGGCGGTGGTGGTTTTTGAAGATTTTTCAGCGTATGCCTCGCTATTTCCGGATCTATTCTCTCCTTTGGAGGTGGACGTTTCTTAGCAAAATGGGCCTTCACTTCGGCCATTGAGATTGCCTTGCTTTCCTCATCAGACCTATCATATGGTCTCTGTGGAAGAGGCTTGAGGCTTGGACCATATTGAAACCTCTTCCCTCCTGTTGTACTGCTAGCCGCCGGAGCAGCGGTAGCTCTCTTCCCTCCGCTGTTGCTGACGCGGCAGAGACGGCTGACACGGCGGAGGAGGCAGAGTCCGTGATACGTCTAAAATGTATCTATAATTTATGAAGTATTCATGCTATTATATTATCCATATTGGATGTTTTATATGCATTTATATGCCATTTTATATTATCTTGGGGACTAACCTATTAACCCAGAGCCCAGTGCCAGTTTCTGTTTTTCCTTGTTTTTGCGTTTTATAGAAAAGGAATATCAAACGGAGTCCAAACGAGCTAAAAATTTACGGTGATTGTTTTTGGACCAAAAGAAGCCCATGGAGCATCGGAGTTGGACCAGAGGAGTCCCGAGGCAGCCACAAGGGTGGAGGGCGCCCCCCCTAGGGAATGCCCCCTGGCTTGTGGGTCCCTCGGGAACCCCCCCTGACATGATTCCAACGCCAAACCCCCCTATATATCCAGAAACCTCCAGAAAGAAACCTAGATCAGGAGTTCCGCCGCCGCAAGCCTCTGTAGCCATGAAAAACCAATCGGGAGCCCATTTCGGCACCCTGCCAGAGGGGGAAACCATCACCGAAGGCCATCTTCATAATCCCGGCGATCTCCATGAGGAGGAGGGAGTAGTTCACCCTCGGGGCTGAGGGTATGTACCAGTAGCTATGTGTTGTAACTCTCTCTCTCTCGTGTTCTTGAGATGGCACGATCTTGATGTATCGCGAGCTTTGTCGATATAGATGAATCATATGGAGTTTTTCCCCTCTCTACCTTCTTGATGAATTGAGTTTTCCCTTTGAGGTTTTGTTATCGGATTGGGTCTTTAAGGATTTGAGAGCACTTGATATGTGATTTGCATGAGGATATCTGTAGTGACATTGGGATAACAAATTGAGTTACTTGATGCATGTTATTGTGACCAACTTGCGGGTTCCGTGACTTTAGGGATCTATGCATAGGGGTTGGCACACGTTCTTGTCTTGACTCTCCGATAGAAATCTTGGGGCACTCTTTGAAGTTCTTTGTGTTGGATTGAATAGATGAATCTGAGATTGTGTGATGCATATCGTATAATCATACCCACGGGTACTCGAGGTGACATTGGGGTACCTAGGTGACATTAGGGTTTTGGTTGATGTGTATCTTAAGGTGTTATTTTAGTACGAACTCTAGGGCTGTTCGTGACACTTATAGGGATAGCTCATAAGATTGATCGAAAAGGATAACTTTGAGGTGGTTTCGCACCCTACAACAATTTCTTCGTTTGTTCTCTGCTATTAGTTACTTTGGAGTGAATTCTTCGTCGCTCATGAGGGATTTCCATATGATTTAGCTATGTCAACATTGCTAGGAGATCGCACTAGTGAAAGTATGGACCCTAGGCCTTGTTTCCAAGCATTGCAATACCGTTTTTGCTCACTTTTGTTACTTGCTACGTTGCTGTTTTTATATTTTCAGATTACAAAAACCTATATCTACTATCCATATTACACTTGTATCACCATCTCTTCGCCGAACAAGTGCACTTATACAATTTACCATTGTATTGGGTGTGTTGGGGACACAAGAGACTCTTTGCTATTTGGTTGCAGGGTTGTTTGAGAGAGACCATCTTCATCCTACGCCTCCCACAGATTGATAAACCTTAGGTCATCCACTTGAGGGAAATTTGCTACTGTCCTACAAAACTCTGCACTTGGAGGCCCAACAACGTCTCCAAGAAGAAAGGTTGCGTAGTAGACATCAGTCCGTTGACGCGGCGGAGGAGGCGCAGTCCACTGACTCGGCGGAGGAGGCGGAGTCCGCTGACGCAACGGAGACAGCTGAGGCGGAGGAGGATTCTGCTGAGGGGCCTCCTCCGTCGGAGTCCGCTGACGCGCCAGAGACGACTGAGGCACCGGAGACGGCTGACGCACCGGAGGTGGCATAGACGGCTGACGCGTCGGAGACCGCTGAGTCTGCTGATGAGGGGTCTCCTCCGGCTCATGAGTATGCTGAGGCGGCGTGAAGTTAGGAAGCTTGATGTGTGACTTTCTCCATAGACAGGTAGTCCTTAAGGCATTTTCTAGAAAAACCTCGCCTTCACCTGTAGGGTAGTCAAGCTTCAGGCTCCCAAACGGTGCCGTTATTTCATCCACCATGACAACAGCGTAGCCATCTGGAATCGGAGCGCAATGGAAAGTTGCATCAGGTCGAGGATGGTGGACAAACCCTTTCACCACCTCCAAGCTCAGGTTTCCGCAATCCGCCATCAACACACAATGTTCATTCTCCGTGATACCATCCACGGGGTAGCGGCGAGCCTTGATATCAGGCTGAACGTGCTCCGTTGAAGCCACGCTGCTTCTCCGCTGAGATGGTGGGGTAGCTTCTGATACGTCTCCAACGTATCTATAATTTTTGATTGTTCCATGCTGATATATGATCAATCTTGGATGTTTTACAATGATTTTATAACAACTTTACATCATTTTTTGGGACTAACATATTGACATAGTGCCAAGTGCCAGTTGCTGTTTTCTGCCCTGTTTTTGATTTACAGAGAATCCATATCAAACGGAGTCCAAACGCAGTGAAACTTTTTGGAGAATTTTTCTGGGCCAGAAGACATCCAGAGGGCCGAAGAAGTACCGGAGAGGGGGCCCGAGGTGGGCAGCACCCACCATGGCGTGCCAGAAGGCCCAGGCGTGCCATGGTGGGTTATGCTCACGTCGGTTGCCTCCCACACTGCCTCTTTGCTCTATAAATACCCCAATATTCCAGAAACCCTAGGGGAGTCGACGAAAATCAATTCCAGCCGCCGCAAGTTCCAGAACCACCAGATCCAATCTAGACACCATCACGGAGGTGTTCATCATGTCCATTGGTTCCTCTCCGATGATGCGTTAGTAGTTCATTGTAGACCTTTGGGTCCGTAGGCAGTAGCTAGATGGCTTTCTCTCTCTCTTGATTCTCAATACAATGATCTCTTGGAGATCTATTTGATGTAACTCTTTTTGCGGTGTGTTTGTTGGGATCCGATGAACTTTGAGTTTATGATCAGATCTATCTTTTTCTATCCATGAAAGTGATTTGAGTTCTTTGATCTCTTATTTGCATGATTTCTTATAGCCTCGTATTTCTTCTTCGAAACTTTGGTTTAGTTAGGCCAACTAGATTGATTTTTCTTGCCATGGGAAGAGGTGCTTTGTAGTGGGTTCGATCTCGCGGTGTTCTTTCCCAGTGACAGAAGGGGCAGCAAGACATGTGTTGATCGTTGCTACTAAGGATAAAAACATGGGGTCTATTCCTACATGAATAGATCTTGTCTACATCATGTCATCATTCTTATTGCGTTACTCCATTTCTCCATGAACTTAATACACTAGATGCATGCTGGATAGCGGTCGATGTGTGGAGTAATAGTAGTAGATGCAGGCAGGAGTCGGTCTACTAATCTTGGACGTGATGCCTATATAATGGATCATTGCGTGGATATCGTCATGATTATTTGAAGTTCTATCAATTGCCCAACAGTAATTTGTTTACCCATCGCATTGCTATTTTCTTGAGAGAAGCCACTAGTGAAACCTACGGCCCCCGGGGTCTCTTCTTCATCATATTGCTTTTGATCTCTTTTTCATTTGCTTTTGTTTTCAGATCTTCAGATCTAAAAAAACCCACAATTTCTTTGCTGCAGTTTTCCATCGCCGTTTCCATCTTTCATCTTACCGCCAAGGGATTGACAACCCCTTGATCGCGTTGGGGTGCGAGGAATTGTTTTCTTGTGCGCAGGTGCTGAACACGTGGTGTTGGGTGATTCTCCTTCTGGTTCGATACCTTGGTTCTTAACTGAGGGAAATACTTCTCCGCTTGCTACATCATCCCTTCCTCTTCGGGGAAACCACCAACGCGAGCACGCGCCATCTCCATCGACAAAGAAGAATTTCAGGCGCCGTGCTGGGGAAGATCTTTGGTGTCTTCGCAAGAAAACGAGAAGCCAAATTTCTGGCGCCGTTGCCGGGGAGGCATCATCAACATCCACCGGGTTCCTAATCACAAATCTCATCTCTCCGCACTTACATTATTTGCCATTTGCCTCTCGTTTTCATCTCCCCCACTTCACCAATTTGCCGGTTTTATTCGCCCCTCTTTTTTTTTGCCTTTTTCTCGTCAGATCTCTTGTTTGCTATCTCTACTTGTGATACCATGTGCCTTCTATTTGCTTGCATCTTTGCTTGCTAAAAATCTATTGATATGGATCCTCATCCACTTGCTAATCTTTTCAAGAGATCCAATTATGATGAACCAATTGCTAGTGAGTTGAGTGCACTTGATTATCTCTATGAAGTTTTGCTTGAGATTCGTGAATCTGAAAATTGTGATGAAGTGTTAAAAGAAGAAATTGAGGAAGTGATTCACGATGTTTCCTTGAATGAAAAGCATGATTGCAATGATATTGTTATAAATCCTATTAATTTCAATTGTGCTAATAATATGCGAACCCCCAAGCTTGGGGATGCTAATTTTGATATATTCACTACTTATTGCAATGATCATGATTGGGGTGATAATGTTTCTTATGATCTTGAAAATTTATTTATGCCTCATGATGAATATGCTCTTTGTAATAATGTTTGCAATAATATTGAAAGTGGGTTTGGAAGAGTGTCAAATTTAGGTAAAAATAATCCCACATATTTGGAGAATGCTCAATCTTACAATTTTTTTGATAAATGTGGGTTTGGAGAGGTCATGACTTTAGTTGATGTTAATCCCACTATCTTGGAAGATTATAACACGTTTATGCATGTGGATCATGAAGAAAATATTTCACATGATAGCTATATTGTTGAATTTTAGTATGATCCTACATGTAATTATTACGAGAGAGGAAAATATGGTTATATAAATCTTCATGTTACTAAATTTCCTCTCTTCATGTTGAGATTGCTATTGTTTCTTTCTTCTTCCATGCATATGTTAGAAATTTCTTGCCTTGATAATTTGTTTGCTTATAAAATGCCTATGCATAGGAAGTATGTTAGACTTAAATATGTTTGTCACATGTTTTATGATGCTCTCTTTGTGCTTCAATTCTTGTCTTTTATGTGAGCATCATTGAAATCTTATGCCTAGCTAGGGGCATAAAACGATAGCGCTTGTTGGGAGGCAACCCAATGAATAAAATAAATTTCTTGCTGAAGTTTCTGTTTTGTTTTGTTTTTGCTGTCATGCTACTGGTATGATAGTGTTTTTTGTGTTTTAATTAGTGTTTGTGCCAAGCAATGCCTTTGGGATGATTTGGAAGATAGTATAATTGATGCTGTTCTGGAAACAGAAACTTTTGCGTCCAGTACAGGAATTAATTTTCTGTACTGGAGCGTAAAAAAAATCTGAAATTTTTACAAAGTATTGGTATATGAATTTTAGAAGTTGTCCTAAATTTTCAGAATTTTTTCAGTTACAGAAGTATTCGAAGTTTTCAGATTGCTACAGACTGTTCTGTTTAAGACAGATTCTGTTTTCTTTGCATTGTTTGCTTGTTTTGATGATTCTATGGACTTTTCCGGGGGGTATAAGCCATAGCAAAGTTGGAATACAGTAGATATTATGCAAGAATAAAATATGAATGGGTTTGCAACAGTACCTAAAGTAGTGATTTGCTTTCTTATACTAACGGATCTCACGGAGTTTTGTTAAGTTTTGTGTGATTGAAGTTTTCAAGTTTTGGGTGAGATCTTTATGGATGAAGGAATACGGAGTGGCAAGAGCCTAATCTTGGGGATGCCCGAGGCACCCCAAGGTAATATCTTAAGAAGACTCAAGCATCTAAGCTTGGGGATGCCCCCGAGTGGCATCCCCTCTTTATTCCAACAACCATCGGTATTTTACTTGAAGCTATATTTTTATTCGTCACATGATATGTGTTTTGCTTGGAGCGTCTTGTATGATATGAGTCTTTGCTTTTTGTTTTGAGTCAAGTGTCCTTGCTGTACACACCTATTTGAGAAAGCCAAAATTATGCTATGATTTGTTTGAATGGCTCATATGCTTCACTTAAATCTTTTCGAGCTATGGAATTGCTCTAGTGCTTCACTTTTATCTTTTGGAGCACGGTGTGGTTTGTTAGTTTTGAAGAAATGCTCTCATGCTTCACTTAGACTTATTTGAGATTTACTGAAATTTTGAAGAAAATCTCTCTTGCTTCACTTATATTATTTTGAGAGATGAAAATTTTATGCTCATGTTCTTCACTTAGATTTGTTGGAGCTTTCAAAAGCAACATATTAAAATAGTCCCAAAGTGATAGATATCCAAGAAGGATATAGATAAAAACTTTCATGAAGATCATTGGACATAATAAAATTGGTTCTTTGTAATGGTTTTGAGATATGGGAACGATAATATGGGATGCCATGTTAGTGGGTAATTATGCTTTAGTAAGAATATTCGTGTTAAGGTTTGTGATTCCCTATGCAAGCACATAAAGTCAATAGTTATGCAATGAAATTACATCCTCATTGTGTGCATATTTTCGTTGTTAGTTTTGCTTGAGGCATGGGTGTGATCTTTTCTCTTTTTGGTTGGTCGCCTTCTCAATCCCATGCTAGCCTCCACTTGTACTAAGTAGAAATACTACTTGTGTATCCAAAATCTTCAAACCCGGTTTTGCCATATGAGTCCACCATACCTACCTATATGCGGTATTTCTAAACCGTTCCAAGTAAATTTGTGTGTGCCATCTCTAAATTTTCAAAATAAACTTCTCTTTTGTGTGCCCATACCGCTCATGAGGCGGAAGGGGGTGCTCGTTATCTTCCCATGCTAAGTGTGTCATTCTCACGGCGAGTGTTATCACTTGTCATTGCACGAGAGAATGGTTGGAAATAGGGATGCCCGTCCCGAATTGCTAAAAAAAGAAAAAAAAATTCCTTGGAAAGTGTTGGTTTGGACGGTACCCGTGGATTCGGCTAGCCGTGGAATGTGGTTGTTTGGTGGAAAAAGGAATAACAAAAACTCTCTCGGAAGGGAACAATACCTTAATGAAGGGGAGTATAAATTTATTTTCTGCTGGGAACCACCTATGGTGTGCTTAGCATGGAAGATGATGAAACACTTTTGACCGTTTTTATGGGCAGAAAAGCATGCCTCTCAAAATAATTTTTATCTCTCAATTTTTCAAACAAAGAGCTCTGGCACATAAAGCAAATCAATGCTTGCCTCTGCGAAGGACCTATCTATTTACTTTTATGCAATTTTTATTTTTCTTGAGTCTCCATCCTCTCTTATAAAGGCACCAATCAGGGGGCACTATGGTCATGCTTGTGCTTTGGGTTAGCTAATATACAGATATGTTATATGAATGGATCAATGATTGAGCATGATGGGCTAGGGATAACTTGCTTTAGCGTTGATATTTTGAAAGACATGATTGCTTGTTGATATGCTTGAGTATTTATGTTTTCATGTCAAAACTAGACTATTGCTTTGAACCATATAAAAGGTTCATATGTCCATGCTACAAAAGAAAAAGATTGTGATGAACATGATAGGCAGCATTCCACATCAAAAATTCTGTTTTTATCATTTACCTACTCGAGGACGAGCAGGAATTAAGCTTGGGGATGCTGATACATCTCCAACGTATCTATAATTTT
Organism: Elymus sibiricus; assembly: GCA_039707655.1. Taxonomy (NCBI): domain Eukaryota; kingdom Viridiplantae; phylum Streptophyta; class Magnoliopsida; order Poales; family Poaceae; genus Elymus; species Elymus sibiricus. The sequence continues at coordinate 2,400,125 of CM077672.1, forward strand.
TGATTGTTCCATGCTGATATATGATCAATCTTGGATGTTTTACAATGATTTTATAACAACTTTACATCATTTTTGGGACTAAAATATTGACATAGTGCCAAGTGCCAGTTGCTGTTTTCTGCCCTGTTTTTGATTTACAGAAAATCCATATCAAACGGAGTCCAAACGCAGTGAAACTTTTTGGAGAATTTTTCTGGGCCAGAAGACATCCAGAGGACCGAAGAAGTACTGGAGAGGGGGACCGAGGTGGGCAGCACCCACCATGGCGCGCCAGAAGGCCCAGGCGCGCCATGGTGGGTTATGCTCACGTTGGTTGCCTCCCGCACCGCCTCTTTGCTCTATAAATACCCCAATATTCCAGAAACCCTAGGGGAGTCGACGAAAATCAATTCCAGCCGCCGCAAGTTCCAGAACCACCAGATCCAATCTAGACACCATCACGGAGGGGTTCATCATGTCCATTGGTGCCTCTCCGATGATGCGTGAGTAGTTCATTGTAGACCTTCGGGTCCGTAGGCAGTAGCTAGATGGCTTTCTCTCTCTTGATTCTCAATACAATGATCTCTTGGACATCTATTTGATGTAACTCTTTTTGTGGTGTGTTTGTTGGGATCCAATGAACTTTGAGTTTATGATCAGATCTATCTTTTTCTATCCATGAAAGTGATTTGAGTTCTTTGATCTCTTATTTGCATGATTTCTTATAGCCTCGTATTTCTTCTTCGAAACTTTGGTTTAGTTAGGCCAACTAGATTGATTTTTCTTGCCATGGGAAGAGGTGCTTTGTAGTGGGTTCGATCTCGCGGTGTTCTTTCCCAGTGACAGAAGGGGCAGCAAGACACGTGTTGATCGTTGCTACTAAGGATAAAAAGATGGGCTCTATTCCTACATGAATAGATCTTGTCTACATCATGTCATCGTTCTTATTGCATTACTCCGTTTCTCCATGAACTTAATACACTAGATGCATGCTGGATAGCGGTCGATGTGTGGAGTAATAGTAGTAGATGCAGGCAGGAGTTGGTCTACTAATCTTGGACGTGATGCCTATATAATGGATCATTGCCTGGATATCGTCATGATTATTTGAAGTTCTATCAATTGCCCAACAGTAATTTGTTTACCCATCGCATTGCTATTTTCTTGAGAGAAGCCACTAGTGAAACCTACGGCCCCCGGGGTCTCTTCTTCATCATATTGCTTTTGATCTCTTTTTCATTCGCTTTTGTTTTCAGATCTTCAGATCTAAAAAAACCCACAATTTCTTTGCTGCAATTTTCCATCGCCGTTTCCATCTTTCATCTTACCGCCAAGGGATTGACAACCCCTTGATCGCGTTGGGGTGCGAGGATTTGTTTTCTTATGTGCAGGTGCTGAACATGTGGTGTTGGGTGATTCTCCTTCTGGTTCGATACCTTGGTTCTTAACTGAGGGAAATACTTCTCCGCTTGCTACATCATCCCTTCCTATTCGGGGAAACCACCAATGCAAGCACGCGCCGTCTCCATCGACAAAGAAGAATTTTAGGCGCCGTGCTAGGGAGGATCTTTGGTGTCTTCGCAAGAAAACGAGAAGTCAGCTTCCAATGAAGGATCTTCATGCTACTGAGATGGTGGGCCGAGGGCTTGGATGGCTAACTGATGCCTCTAGTGCAGCTAATCTTTGTTGAATCTGCTGTAGTTGGCTTGCTTCCTCTTTGTTCTTTCTCCCTCGGCTTCTATAAGTGTCTCTGCTGTTGGGAAACCCATGCACCCACGGAACGGAGCCTGGTGTGCCTCATGTTTGTCCAGGGTGTTCAGGATTCCTGAGGCCCTGAGTCAGCACGTCCTTCTCTCTGTCGGGATGGAACCTCCCTTCCTCCATTGCCTTGATTGCTTTCTCAATCCTTTCGATGGGTATTGCAAGTTTAGCATCCATGTAAACACACCCCCCTATTTCTGGGTCCAAAGCTCCCCCATTCCCGAATATCCAAGTCCTTACCCGATCTGGCCATTTCAGTGACATTGGTTCGACCCCTTTAGCAAGTAGGTCGTTCTCCATTTTTCCCACTTAGGCTCGGCTTGGCTGTAGCCACCTGACCCCATAACATGGTGATACTGCTTCTTTGCAGCATTTAGCTTATTTTGCTGTGACGTTTTCTGTGCCTTCTCGGATTTCTTGTAGGCCACAAATGCGGGCCACTGATCTCTTATCTTCTCATATATACCGGTGAAATCTGGAGTCTTGTCTTTCTCGACAAACTGTTCGTTCAAATTCTTCTTCCAGTTTTTGAACAGTTCTGCCATCTTCTTAAGAGCGTACGCCTTGACCTTTGGCTCTATAACTGGTGGGGTTGTCGGGTCCTCCTCTGGCGGTAGGATGAAATTTCTCAGCAGCGAGCTCCAAAGATCTTCTTTTTGTCTATCCTCGACAAAAGTAACTGAAGGGTCGTCCTTCTTCTTATTCCATTGCTCGATGGTGATCGGGATGCTATCCCTAACCAGTACTCCGCACTGATATTTAAAGGCGTTTTTGGTTCGCTCGGGAAGAATCGGCTGGCCAGCTGGAGAGATTGCGTCGATCTTGTACCTTTCCTCCTTGCCCAACTTTTTCTTCGCGCCTCGTCTCCTCGACGAAGTTTGGCTCGTTCCGGAGGGCTAAAAGAAGAAAGAAGCGTTAATATATGTACATACAAAACAATTAATGCATCTAGTCAGCAGAGGCTTAATTAATATATATATATATATACCTCGCCGGACTCTGCAACAGTTAAGTCTCCCTTCTCCATATCACCGGAGCCGTCATGATCTTGTTCCTCCTCCATTCTTCCATCATCGGAGCCGTAATGATCTCCTTCCTCCTCCATTCTACCATCGTTGTCGTTGAGAAACGACAAGGCTTCCTACTCCATTGGATTATCTCCGGCGCAGATTATATTCTCCAACGCCTCTTCTTTTTCTAAGTCTCTGTGATCCATAGTTTCTGCAAATATTACAACATGGCAATATACAAACCATGAGAGATGGATAGTGGCAAACATAGACCTAATTACCACAACAAGGAATCATATGCATATGAGCAATGGATTAGTGGCAAACATCATGCAAAGTTCACAAGTTATATATATATATTATATATATATATATATATATATATAGGGGCAACAATTTAGATTCATAATACAAGATATCTCTTGCGTCCGTACATCATCGAATATTATTTCTAATACATCTCGAATAGTATCATATATATATATATATATATATATATATATATATATATATATATATATATATATATAACATCACTAATATAGCTAGAACCGTAGCAAACGACGGGTATCGGCGCGGGCGGTGGACACCCAAAGAGAAGGAACCATCACAGGATCATAGCTCCAGTGAGATCCCTGAAGAACCTGGCAGGTATTGTCGGACCTGGCCTCCAACGCAACCATGTAGCGATGGACGTGCTCGTCGTCCTCCCTGACACGGTGACCTACCACCTCCGGGGGGACTCAAGCCTCCGCACCGATACTGGCCCACGCGACCGCCACCAAAGAAGCTCCGGGTCAGTGACGGGCTGCCTCCTGACCAAGCTGCGCGCCCCGGAAGGTAGCACCTCCCAGTCCCAGCCCGGCGGAGCCCAGTCCCGGACATGGCCCCTCTGATCAAGCAGGCCTCCTCCACCGAGTCGACGACTAGGATGCATGCCAGGCATCGTGGACGTCGAGAACAAATGCTTTGAAAACAAATTTAGTAAACACTTAGCAAAATTAGCTTATACACTTAGCATCTATATATCCATCTCTACACTTAGCAAAATTAGCATCTACACTTAGCAAAGTTATATACGTAAGAGATATCTTGTATTCTGAATCTAAATTGTTGCCCTATGTTTCTCCATCACTGGAAGGATCCTCTTCTGGCTAGTAACAGGATTCAGAATCATAACAGATTCTCTTAACCTTTAAAGGATTTAACAAAATGGCGCCATTCTGGATGTGCAGAAAATGGTCCATTTTTTTCCTGATCTACCCTTCTATATGTTACATTGTCTAGTTTCAAAGGATTCAAGAAATCCATGGCTTCATCATTAGCCGGAAGTAATAGGCACATGATGGTACGAAGCTCTTCAAAGTTGTTTTGGAACGGAGTCCCGGATAGGATAATTAGCTTTTTGGTACGAAGTTCAGCAAGAGCCTTCCGAATATCGCTATTTGGAAGGCCTTTGCTGAACTTCGTACCAAAAAGCTAATTATCCTATCAGGAACTCCTTTCCAAAACAACTTTGAAGAGCTTCGTACCATCATGCACCTGTTACTTTTGGCTAATGATGAAGCCATGTATTTCTCAAATCCTTTGACACTAGACAACATGACATATAGAAGGGTAGATGAGATCAGAAAAAAAATGGATCAACTTGTGCACATCCATAATGGGGGTATATTCTTGATAAATCCCTTAAAGGACTAAGAGAATCAGTTGTGATTCTGAACCCTGTTCCTAGCCAGAAGAGGGTCCCTGCAGTGATGGAGACTCGTCCGGCGATCGTCGGGGACTCGCCCGGCGATCGTCGGGGACTCGCCCGATGATCATCGGGGACTCGTCCGGCGATCGTCGGGGAGTCGTCCGGCGATCGTCGGGGACTCGTCCGGGACTCATCCGGCGATCGTCAGGGACTCGTCCGGCGATCGTCGGGGAGTCGTACGGCGATCGTCGGGGACTCGTCAACCGGCGATCGTCGGGGACGACTCCTCCGGCGATCGTCAGACGCCTCCTCCGGCGATCGTCGGGGCCTCCTCCGGCGATCGTCGGGAACATCACTATATACACAATATGCCTCAAATATACATGTCAAATATATACACAATATGCCTCAAATATACATGTCAAATATACATATGCAAATTTTAACATTTCTTTCTCTCTCTAAAAAACCTAAAAAAATTCTCTTCCATCTCATATCATCTTCACAGAACATTTGTTTCTATCACATTGATTATATGCATCTAAAAACCTAGTAACTACACAAAACAAACAAATTAAACAAAATCATCCCTCTCATCTCTCATCTCATCTTGGCAGATCGTCAGGGACGGCCGCGGCTGGAACAGGGGAGGAGGGAGGAGAGGGGTGGAGGGAGGACGGAGTACCTCGCCGGCGCTGTGGAGCGGCGGCGTCGGGGGCGCGGCGCGCGGCGTCGGGGCAGGGCGGCAGGGACGCGGGGAGCGGTGGCGTCGGGGCAGGGCACTGCGAGGTCGTGCGCGCGTCGGGCAGGGCGCGGCGAGGGCGTCGACGACGGCGAGGTCGGGCAGCCTGGCGGCGTCGATGTGGTCGTCGGCGCCGTTGAGTGAGGAGAGATCGAACTGGCAATGGGGTTTGGGAAAATCCTAAGTCCAACCTTATATACACCAGCCTTTTGTCCCGGTTCGTGGCTCAAACCGGGACTAAAGGCCCCCCTTTAATCCCGGTTGGAGCCACCAACCGGGACTAAAGGTGAAATTCACCAACCGAAACGGCGGGAAGCGCCCAGGCCTTTAGTCCCGGTTGGTGGCTCCAACCGGGATTAAAGGGGGTCCTTTAGTCCCGGTTTGAGCCACAAACCGGGACGAAAGGCCTGGTGCTGCGCAGCCGAAAGTTTAGTCCCACCTCGCTAGTTGAGAGGGGCTCGGAGTGGTTTATAAGCTCTAATGCGGCTTCCCACTCGAGCTCCTCTCAACTGCAGGCCTATTGGGCCTACCAAACCTGTCCTGCCCTGTGGGCCTACTGTGTCGTGCGGGCCTGCATCCTGGCCCAACTAGTAGTTGGGTTTCTAGTCGTATGCAGGCCGTGTCGGCCCAGTTGGCGGGCTTTTTTTTAATTTATTTATTTTCCAGTTTTTTTGTTTTCTGCTTTATTTATTTTCTTTTGTTTCTGAGTTGTTTTTTGCTTTATTTATTTTCTTTTTGTTTCTAGTCGTATGCAGGCCGTGGTGGCCTAGTAGGCGGCATTTTTTATTTTTTATGTTATTTTAGTTTGCTATTAAAGTTTTTAACAAAAAACTTTGGTCGGGGCCTCCTCCGGCGATCGTCGGGGACGCCTCCTTCGGTTTCCAGCTGTCGCCCGTTCTTTATCCAAGCGGTGGGACAAGACCTCGACTTGACTGACATGACAACACCTCCCGTGCGATTAATTTCTCTCTCAGGACTAATTTACCGGGAGCAACCGAGCAGGTGAGCTTGTTACTGCTCCTTCGGTTTCCAGCTGTCGTCCATTCTTCATCCAAGCGGCGGGACAAGACCTCGACTTGACTGACATGACAACACCTCCAGTGATTAATTTCTCTCTCTGGACTAATTTACCGGGTGCAACCGAGCAGGTGAGCTTGTTACTGTCGCCCCTATCTTGTTACTGGTGCTGCAACCTACCCATTTTCTGGAGGACATTCTGTTCCGAATGACGCTAATGGACACGCACCTATGTGGAAGAACAAATGATGCTAATGGACACACACCTATGTGGAGGGCAATCTGTTCCGAATGGCGCTAATGGACAATTTGTTTTGAGCTAAATGACCCTGAAATTGAAAAGCACTACAAATGAACTCTAAAAAGGATGAAACTTGGCATAGTATCATAATTTCACCCACATAGCATGTGCTAAAAAGTTGAGAGGGTTACGGCAAAAACTAGATGCACTTCGTGTACAAACTAGACAATCTCTTTCGAAGTATCAGGGTTTCGGACGAAAACTCATCTATTAAAAGGGATTTCATTTTTAATAACTTATTTTAACTCCAGACTTTTTGTGTGTTCAATATGCACCATTCAAAGGCACATCATCAATTTTCAACCCTTTTCTGACTTCATTTGCTATTTTCATGCATTTAATGATTTGTTTTGAGCTAAATGACCCTGAAATTGAAAAGCACTACAAACGAACTCTAAAAATGTTGAAACTTGCCATGGTATCATAATTTCACCCACATAGCATGTGCTAAAAAGTTGAGAGGGTTACGGCAAAAACTGGATTCACTTCGTGTACAAATTGGACAATCTCTTTCGAAGTATCAGGGTTTCGGATGAAAACTCATCTATTACAAAAGGGATTTAATTTCTTGACATGTAACTGCAGTGATATTCTAGATCAAAGCCATCATCAGAATAGTTGTGGAGGGAAAGTCTTCACTTTTTCTTCGCGTGTGTCCGTTGCTTATTGCGCCGTAACCTTGGATAATCTTCATTGTTTAATAGGATGCTTGGGTCAGCCTTCACTTTGAAGGGAGGAATTTCATGAAACTTTTCATAATCTGCAGACATGTCTGTCTTGTCCTCCACTCCCACGATGTTTCTTTTCCCTGAAAGAACTATGTTGCGCTTTGGCTTATCGTATGATGTATTCGCTTCCTTATCTTTTCTTTTTCTCGGTTTGGTAGACATGTCCTTCACATATATAGAAAACATGCGCCACATCATTGGCTAGGACGAATGGTTCGTCTGTGTACCCAAGATTGTTGAGATCCACTGTTGTCATTCCGTAATGCGGGTCTACCTTTACCCCGCCTCTTGTCAGATTGACCCATTTGCACCAAAACAAAGGGACCTTAAAATCACGTCCATAGTCAAATTCCCATATCTCCTCTATGTAACCATAATATGTGTCCTTTGCCCCATTGGTCTTTGCTGCATCAAAGCGGACACCACTGTTTTGGTTGGTGCTCTTTTTATCTTGGGCGATCGTGTAAAAAGTATTCCCATTTATCTCGTACCCTTGGAAAGTCAATACAGTCGAAGATGGTGTCCTGGCCAACGAGTACAAGTCTTCTTCAACTTCGTTGCTACCCATGATATGTGTTTGCAACCAACTGCTGAAAGTCCTGATGTGTTCACATGTAATCCAGTAGTCAGACTGCTCCGGGTGTTTGGAGCGTAGAATATTCTGGTGTTTATTGATATACGGGGTTACCAATGTATAATTCTGTAGAACCGTGTAGTGTGCTTGAGCCCAAGAATGCCCGTCCCTACATATTATTGGATTCGCTCCTAGCGTGCCTTTTCCAGTCAGTCTCCCCTCATACCGCGATTGAGGGACACCAATCTTCTTAAGGTCAGGAATAAAGTTAACACAAAAACCAATGACCTCCTCTGTTTGATGGCACGTGGAGATGCTTCTTTCTGGCCTCGCACGGTTACGAACATATTTCTTTAAGACTCCCATGAACCTCTCAAAGGGGAACATATTGTGTAGAAATACAAGACCTAGAATGGCAATCTCGTCGACTAGGTGAACTAGGACGTGGGTCATAATATCGAAGAAGGATGGCGGGAACGCCAACTCAAAGCTGACAAGACATTGGACCAAATCATTCCGTAACGTTGGTAGGATATCTGGATCCATTACCTTCTGAGAAATTGCATTGAGGAATGCACATAGCTTCACAATGGCTAATCGAACATTTTCTGGTAGAAGCCCCCTCAATGCAACCAGAAGCAGTTGCGTCATAATCACGTGGCAGTCATGAGACTTTAGGTTCTGGAATTTTTTTCTCTGCCATATTTATTATTCCCTTTATATTCGACGAGAAGCCAGACGGGACCTTGATACTGAGCAGGCATTCAAAGAAGATTTCCTTCTCTGCTTTGGTAAGAGCGTAGCTGGCAGGACCTTCATACTGCTTTGTTGGATGCATACCGTCTTTTTCGTTCACACATTGCTGGTACACCCGTGCCTCCGGTGTATCTTTTGTCTTCCCGTACACGCCCAAGAAGCCTAGCAGGTTCACGCAAACTTTCTTCGTCACGTGCATCACGTCGATTGCAGAGCGGACCTCTTGGTCTTTCCAATAGGGTAGGTCCCAAAATATAGATTTCTTCTTCCACATGGGTGCGCGTCCCTCAACGTCATTTGGAACAGATAGTCCGCCAGGACCCTTTCCAGAGATTACATCTAAATCGTTGACCATATCAAGTATATCAGCACCAGTACGGAGGACGGGCTTCTTCCGGTGATCTGGCTCACCTTTGAAATGCTTGCCTTTCGTTCTTAAGCGATGCTTGATCGAAAGAAATCAACGATGTCCCAGGTACACATTCTTTTTGCATTTGTCCAAATATATACTTTCAGTGTCATCTAAACAGTGCGTGCATGCCTTGTATCCCTTGTTTGTATGTCCTAAAAGGTTACTAAGAGCAGGCCAATCATTGATGGTTACAAACATCAATGCTTTTAGGTCAAATTCCTCCTATTTGTGCTTATCCCACACGCGTACACCTTTTTTATTCCATAGCTATAAAAGTTCTTCAACTAATGGCCTTAGGTACACATCAATGTCGTTGCCGGGTTGCTTAGGGCCTTGGATGAGCACTGGCATCATAATGAACTTTCTCTTTATGCACAACCAAGGAGGAAGGTTATACATACATAGAGTCATGGGCCAGGTTCTATGATTGCTTCTCTGCTCCCTAAAAGGATTAATGCCATCTGCACTTAAACCAAACCATACGTTCCTTGGGTCACATGCAAAGTCCGGCCACCAATTTCTCTCGATTTTTCTCCACTGCGACCCATCAGCGGGTGCTCTCAACTTCCCATCTTTCTTACGGTCTTCGCTGTGCCATCGCATCAACTTGGCATTCTCTTTGTTTCTGAACAGACGTTTCAACCGTGGTATTATAGGAGCATACCACATCACCTTGGTAGGAACCCTCTTCCTGGGGCGCTCGCCCTCAACATCACTAGGGTCATCTCGTCTGATCTTATACCGCAATGCACCGCATACCGGGCATGCATTCAAATTCTTGTACTCCTCACCGCGGTAGAGGATGCAGTCATTAGGGCATGCGTGTATCTTCTGCACCTCTAATCCTAGAGGGCAGACAACCTTCTTTGCTTCGTACATACTTTCAGGCAATTCGTTATCCTTTGGAAGCTTCTTCTTCAATATTTTCAGTAACTTCCCCAATCCCTTGTCAGTTACACCATTCTTTGCCTTCCATTGTAGCAATTCCAATGTGGTACCGAGCTTTGTGTTGCCATCTTCGCAATTTGGGTACAACGGTTATTTGTGATCCTCTAACATGCGATCGAACTTCAACTTCTCCCTGTCACTTTCGCATCCTCTCTGTGCATCAACAATGACCCGGCGAAGATCATCATCGGGCACATCTGGTGCCTCTTGATCTTCAGCTTCCCCCGTTGCAGTATCGCCGTGTTCAGGGGACATAGGATAGTTGTCATCATCCTCTTCTTCTTCGTTGTCTTCCATCATAACCCCTCTTTCTCCGTGCTTGGTCCAAACATTATAGTGTGGCATGAAAGCCTTCTCAATCAGGTGGATGTGAAGGGTTCTCGAGTTAGAGTGAGACTTCGTATTCCCACAGACAGTACATGGACAATACATAAAACCATTCTGCTGGTTTGCCTCAGCCACTTCGAGAAAATCATGCAGGCCCTTAAGGTAGTCAGAGGTGCGTCGGTCACCGTACATCCATTGCCGGTTCATCTGCGTGCATTATATAATTAAGTATATCTAAAACCATTACAGAACATCATGAATTAATAGAGAAATGACCAAATTAATACAACTTCATCATCACATTAAAACCAAAGTACTGTAGTGATCAAATGTCATAGAACAACATACATCTCTCTAGAGCATCTAATTAAAACATGCATTGAAACTAACATACAACTATGTAAAACATTTAAATACAACAACAAAAGCGATCAAAATCGCAACTAAGGTAACAATTGAACCAACAACATAATGATACCAAGCCGCTTTATCAATGGCATATTTTCTAATCTTTCTAAGCTTCAAGCGCATTACATCCATCTTGATCTTGTGATCATCGACGATATCGGCAACATGCAACTCCAATCCCGTCTTCTCTTCTTCAGTTCTTTTCAATTTTTCTTTCAAAATATCGCTTTCTTCTTCAACTTCAGTTAACCTCTCGAGCAGAATTGCATAGTCGGTTGGAATTTCTGGTTCAACTACCTCCTAGATAAAAACATCTACGTCAAGTTGGTGGCATAATTGTCATAGACACTAAATGAAACAAATACTTATAAAAGATAATATACCACATCCGAATCATAGACTGGACGAGAGCCGACGGGGGCGGATACCATAACCATGGCACTATATAATAACAAACAATAATAAAAGTAAGAAAATTATACAAGTAGCTATCTAAATCATATGAGTAAGAATGTTTTCTTTTACAAAGAAGATAAGAACAAGAGGCTCACCACGGTGGTGCTAGCGACGCGCGAGATCGGCGCCGGCGATCGACGATGGTGAGGACGGGGACGGGACGGGATGGACCGCCAAACCTAGACAAATCTTGGGGAAAATGGAGCTTGGAGGTCAAGCTTGGAGAGGAGAAAGCTTAAGTGGCTCCGGCATTTGATCAAACACCTCATGTGCATAGGAGGTGAAACAGAGAGCAGCACAACTCCCACCCGATCCACGACCAAAAAACAGAGGAGATGGCGGCGGGGGGCGTGGATATATATAGGCAAAACTTTAGTCCCGGTTCGTGTCTAAAACTAGAACTAAAGGTCAACCTTTTGTCCCGGTTTTAGACACAAACGGGACTAAAGGGGCTGCGCCAGGAGCGAGGCCCTTTCGTCCCGGTTCATGTCTGGAACCGGGACAAAAGGGGCTGGGCGAACCGGGACCCTGGTCCGGCCGGCGCCCTGGTCTCAGGAACCGGGACTGATGCTCCCATTTGTCCCGGTTCATAACAGAACCGGGATTAATGCTCTTATCTGGCCTGGACCAAAGCCCTATTTTCTACTAGTATATTTGGGATGATAGACTACTGAATTCCTTTTTTCCCAGGAGTCCATTCGGAAAGAACTCCAAAGTTAAGTGTGCTCAGCTTGAAACAATTTTAGGATGGATGACCGACTGGGAAGCTAGTCCTAGGTGAGGACAAAGTGTGTGGGAAAGACTAGTGTTGATCTGTGGGGCCAGTCTAGATCCCACCAGGAGTAATGGCCAGTAACCGACGGGTGTGTCTGGGGCGTTACAAGTTGGTATCAAAGCTGACCCTCACGGTTACACGAATGTTTGCGTGCAAGGTGTGCAGTCATGTTGTACATGTCTTTTGTGACTCGTCGTGCACACGGCATGGCACATGTGCCGAACTGGACGCACGAACGTGTGCCAAGAGGGAACATTCGTGTGGCCCCACGAGGACGTCGGTTGCTTTGAGTGGGGTGTATGTGAGAGCCTAGTTTATTAGGTATGATAGACTACTCATATCAATAAGAAATTCCTTCTTTTCTGGGAGCCCATTTAGAAAAAAACTCCAAAGTTAAGCGTGCTCAACTTGGAGCAATTTCAGGATGGGTGACCAACTGGAAAGTTTGTCCTAGGTGCGCATGAGTGAGGACAAAGTGCGCAAGAAAGGCAAATGTTGATCTGTGGGGCCGATCTAGATCCCACCAGTACTACTGCAGGAATGGCTAGCAGTGGCAGGCGCAAAATGGCTAGCAGTGGCAGGCAAGGCTCCCAGAGGCGCCCGCCACCAACCTCTCGCCACTGCTATGACGACATCACTGGTGGCAGCCCGCCCACCACTGGCAAAGATCCTGCTGTGGCGGGCGCGCCACGGCGCCCACCAGTAACTTATTATAGAGCAGTGGCGGGCGTTTCCCAGCGCCCGCAACTAAAATCAATTTCATGCAAATTAAAATTCTGCAGCCACGACAGCATTTTTGCTGCCATGACACCGTTTCGCATGAAAGTAAGATCATAAATTGCAATATGCTACAAAATTATGATACATGCATATATGTTCAACAACTCTCTAAAGTTCAATACTTAGACGATACAATAACATAAGTGCATACAACATATATGTTCTATAAAGTGCTATAGCTAGTCCGAGAAAGTAGTACATATATATACACGACATCCTGATCACCACCGAAAGTATAAGCTATGGTGATTGTGTTGGAAATATGCCCTAGAGGCAATAATAAAATGGTTATTATTATATTTCCTTGTTCATGATAATTGTCTATTATTCATGCTATAATTGTATTAACCAGAAACCGTAATACATGTGTGAATACATAGACCACACCATGTCCCTAGTGAGCCTCTAGTTGACTAGGTCGTTGATCAAAAGATGGTTATGGTTTCCTGACCATGGACATTGGATGTCTTTTGATAACGGGATCACATCATTAGGAGAATGATGTGATGGACAAGACCCAACCCTAAGCATAGCACAAGATCGTCTAGTTCGTCTGCTACAGCTTTTCTTAATGTCAAGTATCTTTTCCTTAGACCATGAGGTTGTGCAACTCCCGGACACCAGAGGAATACTTAGTGTGTATCCAAACATCACTTCGTAACTGGGTGATCATAAAGGTGCTCTACAGGTATCTCCGAAAGTGTCTGTTGGGTTGGCACGAATGGAGACTGGGATTTGTCACTCCGTATGACGGAGAGGTATCTCTGGGCCCACTCGGTAATACATCATCATAATGAGCTTGAAGCATTGTGACTAAGGAGTTAGTCACGGGATCATGTATTACGGAATGAGTAAAGAGACTTGCCGGTAACGAGATTGAACTAGGTATGGAGATACCGACGATCGAATCTCGGGCAAGTAACATACCGACAGATAAAGGGAATTGTATATGGGATTGATTGAATCCCCAACATCGTGGTTCATCCGATATGATCATCATGGAATATGTGGGAGCCTGTATGGATATCCAGATCCCGCTATTGGTTATTGGCCGGAGAGGTGTCTCGGTCATGTCTACATGATTCCCGAACCCGTAGGGTCTACACACTTAACGTTCGGTGACGCTAGAGTAGTAATGGGAAATGTTTGTGGTTACCGAAAGTTGTTCGGAGTCCTGGATGAGATCCCGGACGTCACGAGAAGTTTCGGAATGGTCTGGAGGTGAAGATTTATATATGGGAAGTCCTGTTTTAGTCGCCGGAAAAGTTCGGGGGTTTATCGGTATTGTACCGGGACCACCGAAGGGGTGCCGGGGGTCCACCGGGAGGGTCCACCTGCTCCAGAGGACCTAATGGGCTGACATTTGATGGGAACCAGCCCCTAAGTGGGCTGGTGCACCCCCCCTAGGGCCCAAGGCGCCTAGGGTTGCCAACCCTAGGGGGTGGGGGCGCCCCCACCAACTTGGGGGGCAAGTCCCCCCCTTGGCCGCCGCCCCAACCCTAGATGGGATCTAGGGGGGCCGGCCCCCTCTCCCCCTGGCCTATAAATAGTGGAGGGGTGGGAGGGAGGCCGTACCCCTTCCCTTGGCGCAGCTCTCCCCCCTCACACCTCCTCCTCCTCCTGCGGTGCTTGGCGAAGCCCTGCCGGAATCCACGCGCTCCATCGACACCACGCCGTCATACTGCCGGAGCTCTCCCTATACTTGTCCTTCCCCCTTGTTGGATCAACAAGGAGGAGATGTCCCCGGACTGTACGTGTGTTGAACACGGAGGTGCCATCCGTTCGGCACTTGGTCGGATCTTCCGCGATCTGAATCACCACGAGTACGACTCCATCAACCGCGTTCTAGTAACGCTTCCGCTTAGCGATCTTCAAGGGTATGAAGATGCACTCCCCTCTCTCGTAGCTTGTATCTCCATAGATTGATCTTGGTGAAGTGTATTTTTTTTGAAATTCTTGCTACGTTCCCAACAGTGGCATCAGGAGCTAGGTCTATGCGTAGATTCTTTGCACGAGTAGAACACAAATAGTTGTGGGCGTTGGTTTGTCAATTTTGCTTACCGTTACTAGTATTATCTTGATTTGGCGGTATTGTGGTATGAAGCGGCCCGGACCGACTTTACACGTCCGCGTACGTGAGACTGGTTCCACCGACTGACATGCAACTTAATTCCATAAGGTGGCTGGCGGGTGTTTGTCTCTCCCACTTTAGTTGGATCGGATTCGATGAAAAGGGTCCTTATGAAGGGTAAATAGCAATTGGCATATCACCGTTGTGGTTCTTGCGTAGGTAAGAAACGTTCTTACTAGAAACCCATAGCAGCCACGTAAAACATGCAACAACAATTAGAGGACGTCTAACTTGTTTTTGCAGGGTATGCTATGTGATGTGATATGGCCAAAGAATGTGATGTGATATATGTGATGTATGAGATGATCATGTTCTTGTAATAGGAATCACAACTTGCATGTCGATGAGTACGGCAATCGGCAGGGGCCATAGGGTTGTCTTATTTTATTGTATGACCTGCGTGTCAATCATAAACGCCATGTAATTACTTTACTTTATTGCTAAACGTTAGCCATAGTAGTAGAAGTAATAGTTGGCGAGACAACTTCATGACGACACGATGATGGAGATCATGATGATGGACATCATGGTTTCATGCCGGTGACGATGGTGATCATGCCGGCGCTTTGGAGATGGAGATCAAAGGCGCAAGATGATATTGGCCATATATCATGTCACTTTATGATTTGCATGTGATGTTTATCATGTTTACATCTTATTTGCTTAGAACGGCGGTAGCATAAATAAGATGATCCCTCACTAAATTTCAAGAAAATGTGTTCCCCCTAAGTGTGCACCGTTGCGAAGGATCGTCGTTTCGAAGCACCACGTGATGATCAGGTGTGATAGACTCAACGTTCGCATACAACGGGTGTAAGCCAGATTTACACACGCAGAACACTTAGGTTGACTTGACGAGCCTAGCATGTACAGACATGGCATCGGAACACGAGAGACCGACAGGCCAAACATGAGTCGTCTAGTGGATACGATCAACATGGAGATGTTCACCATTGATGACTAATCCGTCTCACGTGATGATCGGACACGGCTTAGTCGATATGGATCATGTATCACTTAGATGACTAGAGGGATGTCTATCTGAGTGGGAGTTCATTAAGTAATTTGATTAAATGAACTTAATTATCATGAACTTAGTCTAAAATTGTCCTTGCAATCTATGTTGTAGATCCAATGGCCCACGCTAATGTTGCCCTCAATTTCAACGCGTTCCTAGAGAAAACCAAGTTGAAAGACGATGGAAGCAACTATACGGACTGGGTCCGTAAGTTGAGGATCATCCTCATAGCTTCCAAGAAAGCATATGTCCTTGAAGCACCGCTAGGTGACTCACCCGCTCCTGCGGCCGTGGACGTTATGAACGCCTGGCAGGCACGTTTTGATGACTACTCCTTAGTTCAGTGCAGCATGCTTAGAACCGGGGCTCCAAAAGCGTTTTGAGCAACATGGAGCATATGAGATGTTCCAAGAGCTGAAAATGGTTTTCCAAGCTCATGCCCGGGTCGAGAGATATGAAGTCTCTGACAAGTTCTTTAGCTGTAAGATGGAGGAAAATAGTTTTGTCAGTGAGCACATACTCAAAATGTCTGTGTTGCATAACCGCTTGACTCAGCTGGGAGTTAATCTTCCGGATGACTCGGTTATTGACAAAATCCTCCAGTCGCTTCCACCTAGCTACAAGAGCTTTGTGATGAACTACAATATGCAAGGAATGGAGAAGTCCATTCCCGAGCTATACTCTATGCTGAAATCAGCGGAGGTGGAGATCAAAAAGGAGCATCAAGTGTTGATGGTCAATAAAACCACTAGTTTCAAGAAAGGCAAGGGCAAGAAGGGGAACTTCAAGAAGGACGGCAAAGGAGTTGCCACGCCCGGTAAATCAGTTGCTGGGAAGAAGCCAAAGAATGGACCCAAGCCCGAGACATAGTGCTTTTATTGCAAGGGAACCGGTCACTGGAAGCGGAACTGCCCCAAGTACTTAGCGGATAAGAAGGCCGGCAACGTCAAAGGTATATATGATATACATGTTATTGATATGTACCTTACCAGCGCTCGTAGTAGCTCCTGGGTATTTGATACCGGTGCGGTTGCTCATATTTGTAACTCAAAACAGGAGCTGCGGAATAAACGGAGACTGGCGAAGGACGAGATGACGATGCGCGTCGGGAATGGTTCCAAGGTCGATGTGATCGCCGTCGGCACGCTACCTCTACATCTACCTTCGGGATTAGTGATAAACCTAAATAATTGTTATTTAGTACCAGCTTTGAGCATGAACATTGTATCTGGGTCTTGCTTAATGCGAGACGGCTACTCATTTAAGTCAGAGAATAATGGTTGTTCTATTTATATGAGTAATATATTTTATGGTCATGCCCCGCTGGTCAATGGTTTATTTTTATTGAACCTCGAACGTGATGTTACACATGTTCATAATGTGAATGCCAAAAGATGTAAGGTTGATAATGATAGTCCCACATACTTGTGGCACTGCCGCCTTGGTCATATTGGTGTCAAATGCATGAAGAAACTCCATGCTGATGGACTTTTGGAATCTCTTGATTATGAATCATTTGATACATGCGAACCATGCCTCATGGGCAAGATGACTAAGACTCCGTTCTCCGGAACAATGGAGCGAGCAACCAACTTATTGGAAATAATACATACCGATGTATGCGGTCCAATGAGCGTTGAGGCGCGCGGTGGATATTGTTATGTTCTCACCTTCACGGATGACTTAAGTAGATATGGGTATATATACTTAATGAAACACAAGTCTGAGACCTTTGAAAAGTTCAAGGAGTTTCAGAGTGAAGTAGAGAATCAACGTGACAAGAAAATAAAGTTCTTGCGATCTGATCATGGAGGAGAATATTTGAGTAACGAGTTTGGCACACACTTAAGGAAATGTGGAATTGTTTCACAACTCACGCCGCCTGGAACACCTCAGCGTAATGGTGTGTCCGAACGTCGTAATCACACTCTATTGGATATGGTGCGATCTATGATGTCTCTTACCTATCTACCGCTATCATTTTGGGGTTATGCTTTAGAGACTGCCGCATTCACATTAAATAGAGCACCGTCTAAATCCGTTGAGACGACACCGTATGAATTATGGTTTGGCAAGAAACCTAAGCTGTCATTTCTGAAAGTTTGGGGATGCGATGCTTATGTCAAGAGGCTTCAGCCTGAAAAGCTCGAACCCAAAGTGGAGAAGTGCGTCTTCATAGGATACCCTAAGGAAACTATTGGGTATACCTTCTACCTCAGATTCGAAGGCAAGATCTTTGTTGCCAAGAATGGATCCTTTCTGGAGAAAGAGTTTCTCTCGAAAGAAGTAAGTGGGAGGAAAGTAGAACTTGATGAGGTAAATGTACCCCCTCTCGAACTGGAGAGTAGCACATCGCAGAAAGATGTTCCTGTGGTGCCTACACCGACCGGAGAGGAAGTTAATGATGATGATCATGAAACTTCGAATCAAGTTACTACTGAACTTCGTAGGTCCACCAGGACACGTTCCGCACCAGAGTGGTACGGCAACCCTGTCTTGGAGATCATGTTGTTAGATAACGGTGAACCTACAAACTATGAAGAAGCGATGGCGGACCCGGATTCCAACAAATGGCTAGAAGCCATGAAATCCGAGATAGGATCCATGTATGAGAACAAAGTATGGACTTTGGTGGACTTGCCCAATGATCGGCAAGCCATTGAGAATAAATGGATCTTTAAGAAGAAGACAGACGCGGATGGTAATGTGACCGTCTATAAGGCTTGGCTTGTCGCTAAGGGTTATCGACAAGTTCAAGGAGTTGACTACGATGAGACTTTCTCACCCGTAGCGATGCTGAAGTCCGTCTGAATCATGTTAGCAATTGCCACATTTTATGATTATGAGATCTGGCAAATGGATGTCAAAACGGCATTCCTTAACGGTTTCCTTAAGGAAGAATTGTATATGATGCAGTCGGAAGGTTTTGTCGATCCTAAGAATGCTGGCAAGGTATGCAAGCTCCAGCGTTCCATCTATGGGCTGGTGCAAGCATCTCGGAGTTGGAACATTCACTTTGATGAGGTGATCAAAGCGTTTGGGTTTATACAGACTTATGGAGAAGCCTGTATTTACAAGAAAGTGAGTGGGAGCTCTGTAGCATTTCTCATATTATATGTGGATGCCATATTATTGATGGGAAATGATATAGAACTTTTGGAAAGCATAAAGGCCTATTTGAATAAGTGTTTTTCAATGAAGGACCTTGGTGAAGCTGCTTACATATTAGGCATCAAGATCTATAGAGATAGATCGAGACGCCTCATTGGTCTTTCACAAAGCACATATCTTGACAAGATTTTGAAGAAGTTCAAAATGGATCAGTCCAAGAAGGGGTTCTTGCCTGTATTGCAAGGTGTGAAGTTGAGTGCGACTCAATGCTCGACCACAGTAGAAGATAGAGAAAAGATGAGCGTCATCCCCTATGCCTCCACCATAGGCTCTATAATGTATGCCATGTTGTGTACCAGACCTGATGTGAACCTTGCCATAAGTTTGGTAGGGAGGTACCAAAGTGATCCAGGAGTGGAACACTGGACAGCGGTCAAGAACATCCTAAAGTACCTGAAAAGGACTAAGGACATGTTTCTCGTTTATGGAGGTGCCAAAGAGCTCGTCTTAAAGGGTTACGTCGATGCTAGCTTCGACACAGATCCAGATGACTCCAAGTCACAAACCGGATATGTGTACATATTGAATGGTGGGGCAGTCAACTGGTGCAGTTGCAAGCAAAGCATCGTGGAGGCATCTACATGTGAAGCAGCGTAGGAAGGAGTCTGGATGAAGGAGTTCATCACCGACCTAGGAGTGATTCCCAATGTGTCGGGCCCGATGACTCTCTTCTGTGACAACACTGGAGCTATTGCAATTGCCAAGGAGCCCAGGTTTCACAAGAAGACCAAGCACATCAAGCGCCGCTTCAACTCCATTCGTCATTATGTTCAGGATGGAGACATAGAGCTTTGTAAAGTACATACAGATCTGAATGTTGCAGACCCATTGACTAAACCTCTTCCATGAGCAAAGCATGATCAACACCAGAACTCTATGGGTGTTCGATTCATCACAATGTAACTAGATTATTGACTCTAGTGCAAGTGGCAGACTGTTGGAAATATGCCCTAGAGGCAATAATAAAATGGTTATTATTATATTTCCTTGTTCATGATAATTTTTTATTATTCATGCTATAATTGTATTAACCCGAAACCGTAATACATGTGTGAATACATAGACCACAACATGTCCCTAGTGAGCCTCTAGTTGACTAGCTCGTTGATCAAAAGATGGTTATGGTTTCCTGAGCATGGACATTGGATGTCGTTTGATAATGGGATCACATCATTAGGAGAATGATGTGATGGACAAGACCCAACCCTAAGCATAGCACAAGATCGTCTAGTTCATCTGCTACAGCTTTTCTTAATGTCAAGTATCTTTACCTTAGACCATGAGGTTGTGCAACTCCCGGACACCAGAGGAATACTTAGTGTGTATCCAAACGTCACTTCGTAACTGGGTGATCATAAAGGTGCTCTACAGGTATCTCCGAAAGTGTCTGTTGGGTTGGCACGAATCGAGACTGGGATTTGTCACTCCGTATGACGGAGAGGTATCTCTGGGCCCACTCGGTAATACATCATCGTAATGATCTTGCAAGCATTGTGACTAAGGAGTTAGTCATGGGAACATGTATTACGGAACGAGTAAAGAGACTTGCCAGTAACGAGATTGAACTAGGTATGGAGATACCGACGATCGAATCTCGGGCAAGTAACATACCGACAGACAAAGGGAATTGTATACGAGATTGATTGAATCCCCGACATCGTGGTTCATCCGATATGATCATCATGGAATATGTGGGAGCCAGTATGGATATCCAGATCCCACTATTGGTTATTGGCCGGAGAGGTGTCTTGGTCATGTCTACATGATTCCCGAACCTGTAGGTTCTACACACTTAACGTTCGATGACGCTAGAGTAGTAATGGGAAATTTACGTGGTTATCGAAAGTCGTTCGGAGTCCTGGATGAGATCCCAGACGTCACGAGGAGTTCCGGAATGGTCCGGAGGTGAAGATTTATATATGGGAAGTCCTGTTTCAGTCGCCGGAAAAGTTCGGGGGTTTATCGGTATCCGGGGGTCCACCGGGAGGGTCCACCTGCTCCGGAGGACCTAATGGGCTGACATTGGATGGGAACCAGCCCCTAAGTGGGCTGGTGCGCCCCCCGTAGGGCCCAAGGCTCCTAGGGTTGCCAACCCTAGGGGGTGGGGGTGCCCCCACCAACTTGGGTGGCAAGCCCCCCCTTGGCCGCCGCCCCAACCCTAGATGGGATCTAGGGGGGCCGGCCCCCTCTCCCCCTAGCCTATAAATAGTGGAGGGGTGGGAGGGAGGCCGCACCCCTTCCCTTGGCGCAGCCCTCCCCCTCACACCTCCTCCTCCTCCCGTGGTGCTTGGCGAAGCCCTGCCGGAATCCACGCGCTCCATCGACACCACGCCATCATGCTGCCGGAGCTCTCCCTCTACTTCTCCTTCCCCCTTGCTGGATCAAGAAGGAGGAGACATCCCCAGACTGTACGTGTGTTGAACGTGGAGGTGCCGTCCGTTCGGCACTTGGTCGGATCCTCCACGATCTGAATCGCCGCGAGTACGACTCCATCAACCGCGTTCTAGTAACGCTTCCGCTTAGCGATCTTCAAGGGTATGAAGATGCACTCCCCTCTCTCGTAGCTTGTATCTCCATAGATTGATCTTGGTGAAGCATAGAATTTTTTTGAAATTCTTGCTACGTTCCCAATAGATTGTGGGACATCGTACCACAAATAGATTCTGTTGCCGCCCTCATCCTCGAATTCGTGAAGGAAAAGTAAGTACGACCTCCCAGTTTGCATCTTCAATTGGGTGGCAATGTCAATCCAATTTGGGCCATGGAAATATGTTCCCCCTGTTTTCCCTCCCTCGTTGGTGAGAGTGAGGGTCGAGGGAATGCCATTTTTCAATAGCAACATGTTGAACTGAATCGTCCAGTCTGTATCCATGGAAAGTTTGGCCACACGCATGAAGTCCTCCCTTCCCCAACAATGGATACACTGAGGATGATAATAAGAAAACTGAAAGGCTATATTTGTAAATGACAAATAATAGTTAGACAATTCTGGCCACAACATTACGAAACCACACGATATAACACTAATTAAATGGAACATACCACTCACTCCATGAAGTCGTCGTGAGGACCGACACAGATCTCACTGCAAGTTAGATGAACTTTGTGACATGCACCTAGCCTTTTATCACCACATAAGTGACATCTGTTCATTGCCTATGTTCATGTTATGAAATAATTCTCCGAGTTATATATAGATGGACAGAAAAACTATGTAAAGTACTATAAAACATCAACCAATATTAAAGATTATGGATGACAGATACATATGCATGTGAATATTGATACGAATATGACCAAAAGCATATGGGTTTTTCTAGGATGCATGGAAGAGTTCATCATTATATACATTACCGTTCAAAGGATCTACTTTGATGGTAACATCTATAGTGTTGCTCATAGAATAAGAACATCAGATGAAGGCTGTGTACCGTTTTAACAAAATGAGCCAAAGGACTCAAAAAACTAACATGATGAATCAGATAGACAAGGTATTAAACACTTACCTAATTCACTACCTATGACGGAACAACTAGCCCTGTCTTTCGCAAACACCAAACAAAGATTTTGCTCCCACACAAACATTGTTCCCATGCGACAGCCGCAAGTTCATATTGTGTCTTTGCCTTCTGATGTGCAGGAAGCAGCTTGTATTGTATCTCCTGCCTAAGTGTCATCTATACTACTGATTTAAAATTAGTAATTCACATAACACTTTCACAGAAGTTATAATACCAGAAACACCCTACAAATTAGAAGCAAGGGCACAATACAAACTTGCCATTGTAACATGAAAACAAGGATTGTGTGCCAGCAAAATCTTTGTTTGATGTGTACGCAAGATAGAGTTGGTTGCCTTACCGCAAATAATGGATCCCATGAGCGTTCAATATCTCGTCCATCTGATTCATCTAATTAGTTTTTAAGTTTTTAACTTATTTTATTAGAATGATACGTAGTCCTCACCAAATGTCGTTATTCTTTGAACTCTTTTTGGAGAAGAACACTAACGATCTGAAAATGCAAGTTCAGAAGGAAATATGTGCAGAAATTACCTAAGTTCATGTTATGGAATAATTATATAAGTTAAGGATGGACAGAAAAATTTGGCATGACTTATGCTGAAAAATGAAACATCGAGTGTCTGAAATCTCGCAAAATAGAAATAAATCAACGTTTCATGATATTTTCTACACTCTTTTGAAGCCCTGTATTGTTGGACATATCCAATTAAATAGCCACACTTCATGAGATGGTTGCACTAGTATGCTACTATTGTTTATGTTTCCTATGTGTGTTCCTATCGCTTGAACCAAATGACATTTAGTTTCCTATTCTTATGGTCTGAACATTCATAGGATTAGATGCATGCCACCTCAATTCCTATACTTTTCCTATTCCTATGAAATTACTATCCTATGAACTAAAGGAGGCCTAATTGTTTTTTGTCCATAATTAATTCCTACAGTGACAATGTAATCGGTACGAGTCCAAAATTTACCTTTAAACTACTTGTTGAGCGGGAGGCGGAGGAGGGATTTGTACCAGCCTCGGAGGTAGAGGAGTCCGCTGCTGGTGGCGGTGTCTTGCCCCGGCTGCTGGCGGAGGAAGCCATTGAGTGTAGGTGGCGGCGACGGAGGAGAGGCCCGGCGAGTAGGGTCGGTTGGGAGGAGTCCCGTCGAAGAGGGGGCCGTGTGTCGGAGATAAATCCGGCAGACCTTGGGTAGGGGTCCCAATCTGTGGATCGTAAGCCTACGGCGTAACAGGGACAGAAGACACGGGGGTTTACCCAGGTTCGGGCCCTCCGAGGAGGTAATACCCTACTCTTGCTCTTGTTGTTTATGATGATGATGTACAGATTACAGAGTATGTCTACCTCGAGGTCTATGTATAAACCCTAAGGCATAGATGAGATTGTGTATCTAGAGGACCTAGGATCCAGGGTTTATATAATCGCCCCCGAGCCCTAGGGTACAAAGGAGGCATGAATGGATCCGGCTAGCCTTTCCTGGAGTGCACGACAAGTCTTCGGGCGTCCTCTCTTGGTACGCATCTTCGGCCTTCCTTGAATACTGCAGGACCCTTTGGGCAGGCCCACGGCCCTGTAATAGCCACGTGTGGGACCCCCTAGTCCAGGACTCCCTTAGTAGCCCCCGAACTTGCCTTCAACGCCGGAGATCTTCGGATGCATCGTCTTCAGGAGATGTTCAGCTTGCAAGGTGAGTTTGCACCGTCTTCGGAAGTAGCTAGCCACCTCGATCTTGTACCGAAGAGGTTGATACATATCTGATTACCAGTTCGGCGTATATTCATCTGACTACTCTTCAGGAGACAGGACTGGTCAACTTAAAGAAAATGGACCGTCCTAAGGTCCTGACGACCTGTCACCTCCCGCAACGTCATCCTCTCGATGACGTAATGCCAGAAAAAGCACTCAAGTGCCTCGAAGGCCGTTTCGAGGAGCCGCTTACTGGCCCGTTCCATCAAGGAAAGACAGTGCTTCTGCAAAACGCGGGATTTACTCCGCCGTTTGGATATCCCATGTACTCGTAATGGGAGTTATGGGGAAGGTGGTGAGATGGGCGGCGGCATGGGCGGAACCCCATTAACCCAAGGCTTATAAAAAACCCGGAGCGTCATGGTCGAATCTTTCATCCGCCCCTGCTTCCGCCATTAGCCTCCTTGCGCACACACTTTCCCTCCTCTGTTCTTGTTTCTTCCTCCTCCGCCATGACGAGCAAAGCTCTCAGCGGCAAATGGTTGGCCTCCAAGGTCACCGACGCGAAGATCGCGGAGCTTCGGAGCTCGGGGTACATCCCCCAAAACGTCGCGTGCCGCGCTCCCACCCCGGGGAAAGTCATCCCCACTCCCAAATCCGGGGAGCGGGTTGTGTTCGTCCCGCATTTTCTGCATGGACTTGGATTTCCTCTCCACCCCTTTCTCCGGGGCCTTCTTTTCTTCTATGGGCTTGATTTCCATGATCTAGCCCCCAATTCCATTTTCCATATCACCACCTTCATCATCTTCTGCGAAGCCTTCCTCAAGGTGCATCCGCACTTTGGGCTATGGCTGCGGCTCTTCAGTATGAAGAAGAGGACAGCCAAGGGCGGCACGCCGGAGTGCGGCGGCGCGTCCTTCTGCGTTCTAGACAAGAGCAAATGGCTGCCCGACACCTTCCTCGATACCGTGAGGGGCTGGCAGAGCGACTGGTTTTATCTGACCGAGCCCCGCGAGAAGGAATGGGCGGAAGCGGCGGCCTTTCGGTCCGGAGGACCGACCCCGCTCCAGTCATGGGGGGAGAAGGGCATCCCGTGGGGGCAGGCATCGGAGGTCAGTATACTTACCAAAAAGATGTCCAGCCTGACCGACCTCCACCTCTGGGACGTGGTCCAGGTGATGCTCGAACGCGGTGTCCTCCCTCTCCAGAAGCGCGAGAAGGCGCTGTGGGAGTTCTCCCCTTCGGACTCCAATACGGTGCTGAGCCTGCTCATCCATCCGCGGGAGAAGATGTGGAAGTCCCTCTTCCTGGCGGAGAAGGTCGACCAGGGCCGAGTCTAGCCCTTTCCAGCGGAGGGAGCGGACCGAGGCCTCACTGCAGAAGCCGGCGGAGAGCAGGTACGAAATCCATGCCCGAGAAGCTTTACCGTCATTCTTCGGTTCTTTTCTCATTCTTGTTTGTTCTTAATATGTCCGAACAGGACTGGTCCGACAAGGTGGCCGAGTTCAGCTGTCTGGCTCCGCTCCCTGAAGAGGAGATTTCGACAAGGCTGGCGCGGCTCTTGGAGCCGAGGCCAGCGGATGTTGCCCCTTTCAAGAGGCAGACAAAGAGGAAATCGAGCCGCGGAATCAGTATCCGCGAGCCCCGGCCGCAAGCATCCTCCCACGTCTCCTCCGGAAAGGAGGAGATCAGCGGGGCGGCCGAAGAGGAGGAAGAAGAAGAGGAAGAGGAATCTTCTTCCGAAACGGTGGAGTCGGAGGTGCCAGATGGACAAGCATCTGCGCCACTGATACGTCCATTTTGCATCATGTTTTCCTACTGTTATTTATAATGTTTTCATGCATAATAATGATTTTGGGAGTAATTCTAATGCCTTTTCTCTCATAATTTGCAAGGTATGCACAAGGAGGGAGAAATCCGACAGCTGGAAATCTGGACCTGAAAAAGCATCGTCAGGATACCTATTATGCACAACTCCAAAAGACCTGAAACTTCACGGAGAATATTTTTGGAATATATTAAAAATATTGGAAGGAATAACCACCGGAGGGGAGCCAGGGTGGGCCCACCACCCACCAGGAAGCGCCAGGGCCCCCTGGCGCGCCCCTGTGGGTGGTGGCCAACCCAGCCCACCTCCGGTGCCCTCCTTCTGGTATATTGGTCCCTCTGACCTAGAAAAAATAAGGGGAGGACTTTCGGGACGAAGCGCCGCCGTCTCGAGGCGGAACTTGGGCAGGAGAACTTTTGCCCTCCGGCGGGCAGATTCCGCCGGAGGAACTTCTCTCCCGGAGGGGGAAACCATCGTCATCATCATCTCCAACAACTCTCCTATCTTAGGGGGAGTTATCTTCATCAACCTCTTCAACAGCACCATCTCATCTAAAACCCTAGTTCATCTCTTGTAACCGATCTTGATGATTACTCCTTGTAGTTGATACTTGATGGTTTATTTGGTGGAAGAGATTATGTTCAGATCCATTATGATATTCATTACTCCTCTGATCATGAACATGTTTGCCATGTGTGAGTACTTCACTTCGTTCTTGAGGTCACGGGAAGAATCATGTTGCTAGTAGTCATGTGAAATTGTCATATGTAAAATATTTTGATATTATGTATGTTGTGATTTCCTTAGTGGTGTCATGTGAACGTCGACTACATGACACTTCACCACTCTTGGGCCTAAGGGAATGCATTGTGGAGTAGTTATTGATTTGATGGGTTGCTAGAGTGACAGAAGCTTAAACCCTAGTTCATGCGTTACTCCGTAAGGGGCTGATTTGGACACCCAAAGTTTAATGCTATGGTTAGATGTATATCTTAATTATTTCTCGTAGTTGCGGATGCTTGCGAGGGGGTTAATCATAAGTAGGTTATTTGTTCAAGAAAGAACAGTACCTAAGCACCGGTCCACCCACATACCAAACTATCAAAGTAGCGAACACCGAACAACTACACATGATGAAAGTGACTAGATAAGTTCCCGTGTACCCTCAAGAACACTTTGCTCTCTATTAGAAACCGTTCCGGCCTGTCCTTTGCCACAAAAGGATTGGGATACCTTGCTGCATACTTATTGCCGTCACCGTTACTTGCTCGTTACAAAACACTTTGCTACTAAACACTTTGTTACCACTATTTTAGTGCCTGCAGAAATTACCTTGCTGAAATCCGCTTGTCAATTCCTTCTGCTCCTCGTTGGGATCGATATTCTTACTTATCAAAAAGGACTACAATTGAACCTCGTGCGCTTGCGGGTCATCAAGGGTCTTTTCTGGCGCCGTTGCCGGGGAGTGAAGCGCTCTTGGTAAGTGGAAATTGGTAAGGGAAAAATTATTTTGTGTGCTGAAATTTACTGCTGCTTGTTACTATGGATTCTAATCCTTTGAGGGGTTTGTTCGGGGTATCTTCACCTCGTTCGGAACCACAATTAGTTGCCCCTCAACCTACTGGACCTACTGAAAATATTTATTATGAGTTCCCTTCGGGTATGTTGGAACAACTGCTAGCTAATCCTTATGCAGGAGATGGAACTGAGCATCCTGACATGCACTTGATACATGTGGATGAAATTTGTGGATTGTTTAAGCTTGCAGGTTTATCCGGAGATGAAGCTAAGAAGAAGGTTTTCCCTTTATATTTGAAGGTAAAAGCATTGACATGGTATAGGCTATGCGATGATATTGGATCTTGGAGCTGGAACCGATTGAAAATGGAATTTCACCAAAAGTTTTATCCTGTGCATCTAGTTCATCGTGATCGTAACTTCATATATAATTTTTGGCCTCGTGAAGGAGAAAGCATCGCTCTAGCTTGGGGGAGGCTTAAGTCAATGTTATATTCATGCCCCAATCATGAGCTCTCAAGAGAAATGATTATCCAGAATTTTTATGCTCGGCTTTCTCATAATGAACAAACCATGCTCGATACTTCTTGTACCGGTTCTTTCATGAAGAAGACTATTGAATTCACGTGGGATCTTTTGGAAAGAATTAAACGAAACTCTGAAGATTGGGAACTCGACGAAGGTAAAGAGTCAGGTATAAAGCTTGAGTATGATTGTGTTAAATCTTTTATGCTTACCAATACTTTTCACAAGCTTAGCACTAAATATGGCCTTGACTCTGAGATAGTAGCTTCTTTATGTGAATCTTTTGCTGCTCACGTTGATCTCCCCAAGGAGAAGTGGTTCAAATATCACCCACCTATTAGAGAAGTAGTCAAAGAACCACCAAAAGCTAGAGAGGAAACTATCCTCTACAATGTTGACTCTGTTGTTCCTACAGCTTATATTGAAAAACCACCTTTCCCTGTTAGGATAAAGGAACACGCGAAGGTACCAACTACCGTTCGCAAGAGTCAAATTAGAGCACCAAAGCCTGCTGAACAAATCAAAGTAGAACCTAGTGTTGCCATGGTTAAAATCTCTTGGTGGAAGATGTTGATGGGCATGTCATATACTTTTGTGATGATGCCGCTAGGATTGCTAGACCCGACAAAAGGGACAAACACAAACCCGTTGTTGGCTTGCCTATTATTTCAGTAAAGATAGGAGATCATTGTTATCATGGCTTATGTGATATTGGTGCTAGCGTGAGTGCTATTCCTATTTCTTTGTACCAAGAAATTATGAATGATATAGCACCTGCTGAAATAGAAGACATAGACGTTACTATTAAACTAGCAAATAGAGACACCATCCAACCACTTGGGATCGTTAGAGATGTCGAAGTCTTGTGTGGGAAAATCAAATACCCTACTGATTTTATAGTTCTTGGTTCCCCACAAGATGACTTTTGTCCCATTATCTTTGGTAGACCTTTCTTGAACACCGTCAATGCTCAAATAGATTGTGAGAAACAAACCATCGGTGTTAGTTTTGGTGGTGAGTCTCATGAGTTCAATTTCTCTAAGTTTAATAGGAAACCACATAGGGAGGAACCATCAAGCAAAGACGAGATCATTGGTCTCGCTTCTATTGCCGTACCTCCCACTGATCCGTTAGAACAATACTTGCTAGAACACGAAAACGACATGCATATGCATGAGAGGAATGAAATAGATGAAGTGTTCTTTCATCAGCCGCCTCTACTCAAACACAACTTGCCCATTGAAACTCTAGGAGGTCCTCCTCCACCTAAGGGAGATCCCGTGTTTGAATTAAAGCAATTGCCTGACACTTTGAAATATGCTTATCTTGATGATAAAAAGATATATCCTGTTATTATTAGTGCTAACCTTTCAGAATATGAAGAAGAAAGATTATTGAATGTTCTGAGGAAGCACCGTGCTGCTATTGGATATACTCTTGATGATCTTAAGGGCATTAGTCCCACTCTCTGTCAGCACAAGATTAATATGGAGCCTGAAGCTAAACCGGTCGTTGATCACCAACGACGGTTGAATCCAAAAATGAAAGAAGTGGTAAGAGCTGAAATATTAAAGCTTCTGGAAGCAGGTATAATCTATCCCATAGCTGACAGTAGATGGTTAAGTCCTGTTCATCGTGTCCCCAAGAAGGGAGGTATTACTGTTGTGCCTAATGATAAGAATGAGCTTATTCCTCAGAGGTTAGTTACTGGCTATAGGATGGTGATTGATTATAGGAAGTTGAACAAGGCTACTAGGAAAGATCATTACCCTTTGCCTTTTATTGATCAAATGCTAGAAAGGTTATCGAAGCACACACACTTTTGCTTTTTAGATGGTTATTCTGGTTTCTCTCAAATATCTGTTTCAAAATCTGATCAAGAGAAAACCACTTTCACTTGTCCTTTCGGAACTTATGCCTATAGACGTATGCCTTTTGGTTTATGTAATGCACCTGCTACCTTTCAACGATGCATGACTGCTATATTCTCTGATTTTTGTGAAAAGATTGTTGAGGTTTTCATGGATGATTTTTCTGTTTATGGAACTTCTTTTGATGATTGCTTGAGCAACCTTGAGCGAGTTTTGTAGAGATGTGAGCAAACTAACCTTGTCTTGAATTGGGAGAAGTGCCACTTTATGGTTAATGAAGGCATTGTCTTGGGTCATAAAATTTCTGAGCGTGGTATTGAAGTGGATAAAGCTAAGGTGGATGCAATTGAGAAGATGCCATGTCCTCGTGACATCAAAGGTATTCGTAGTTTTCTCGGTCATGCTGGTTTCTATAGGAGGTTTATTAAGGACTTCTCTAAGATTTCTAGGCCTCTTACAAATCTTTTGCAAAAGGATGTTCCCTTTGTTTTTGATGATGATTGTGTAGAAGCCTTTGATACACTTAAGAGAGCTTTAGTTTCTGCACCTATTGTTCAGCCACCTGATTGGAACCTACCCTTTGAGATTATGTGTGATGCTAGTGATTATGCTGTTGGGGCTGTTCTTGGGCAAAGAGTAGACAAGAAATTGAATGTCATTCACTATGCTAGCAAAACTTTAGATAGTGCCCAGAGGAACTATGCCACCACTGAGAAAGAATTCTTAGCAGTCGTGTTTGCTTGTGATAAATTTAGATCCTGCATAGTTGATTCCAAAGTGATTGTTCACACCGATCACGCTGCTATCAAGTACCTCATGGAAAAGAAAGACGCTAAGCCTAGACTTATTAGGTGGGTTCTCTTGCTTCAGGAGTTTGATTTGCATATTGTTGATAGAAAGGGAGCTAAGAACCCTGTAGCAGACAACTTGTCTAGGCTAGAGAACGTTCTTGATGACCCGCTACCTATTAATGATAGTTTTCCTGATGAGCAATTAGCGGTTGTCAACGTTTCTCGTAGCACTCCATGGTATGCTGATTATGCTAATTTCATCGTTGCAAAGTATTTGCCTCCTAGTTTCACATACCAACAGAAGAAGAAATTCTTCTATGATTTGAGGCACTACTTTTGGGATGATCCTCATCTCTACAAAGAAGGAGTAGATGGTATTATTAGACATTGTGTACCTGAGCATGAGCAAGAACAAATCTTGCGGAAGTTTCACTCCGAGGCTTATGGAGGGCATCATGCCGGAGATAGAACCGCTCATAAGGTACTGCAGTCTGGGTTTTATTGGCCTACTCTTTTTAAGGATGCTCGTAAGTTTGTTTCATCTTGCGATGAATGTCAGCGTATAGGCAATATTGGTAAGCGTCAGGAAATGCTAATGAATTATTCTCTCGCAGTAGAACCTTTTGATGTTTGGGGTTTCAATTATATGGGACCTTTCCCTTCTTCCAACGGGTATACACACATTTTGGTTGCTGTTGATTATGTCACTAAGTGGGTGGAAGCTATTCCAACCAGTAGTGCTGATCATAACACTTCCATTAAGATGCTTAAGGAAGTTATCTTTCCGAGGTTTGGTGTCCCTAGATACCTCATGACTGATGGTGGTTCACACTTTATTCATGGTGCTTTTCGTAAGATGCTTGCTAAGTACGATGTTAACCATAGAATTGCGTCACCTTATCACCCTCAGTCTAGTGGTCAAGTAGAGCTTAGCAATAGGGAAATAAAGTTGATTCTTCAGAAAACCGTCAATAGGTCTCGTAAGAATTGGTCTAAGAAATTAGACGATGCACTTTGGGCCTATAGGACAGCCTATAAAAATCCCATGGGTATGTCTCCATACAAAATGGTTTATGGCAAAGCTTGTCATTTGCCTCTTGAGTTAGAACACAAAGCGTATTGGGCAATCAAAGAGCTCAATTATGACTTCAAGCTAGCCGGAGAGAAGAGGTTATTTGATATTAGCTCGCTAGATGAGTGGAGAACCCAGGCGTATGAAAATGCCAAGCTCTTTAAAGAGAAAGTCAAGAGATGGCATGATAGGAAAATCCAAAAGCGGGAGTTCAAAGTAGGTGAATATGTGTTATTGTACAACTCTCGTTTCAGATTTTTTGCAGGTAAGCTTCTCTCTAAATGGGAAGGACCTTATGTTATCGAAGAGGTCTATCGGTCTAGAGCGATTAAGATAAATAACCCCGAAGGCACTAACCCGAAGGTGGTCAATGGTCAGAGAATTAAGCATTATATCTCAGGTACGCCAATAAATGTTGAAAGCAATGTTATTCAAACCATGACACCCAAAGAACACATAAGGGAGTCCTTCCGGAACACTCCAGAATAGCTGAAATAAAGGAGGTATGTGATACGGTAAGTAAACCGACTCCGAAAAACTTACAAATTTACTTTCTGTCAGTTTTGGTTTTTTTAGAAAATTAGGAAAATAAGAAATAGCCAGGTGGGCACCCGAGGGGCCCACCACCCACCAGGGCGCGCCAGGCACCCCTGGCGCGGCCTGGTGGGTGGTGGCCACCTCAGGCACCCTTCGGACTCCGTTTTCTACTCGTTCTACTTGTTTTGCAAGAAAAAAATTCTTTATATACTCCCCAAACCTGTTAACCTCCGTATCGCGGAGAAATCTTCTGTTCTTCTTTCTTGCTGTTTTCTGTCAGGGTTTTGCAAAGTCAGGCATCATGTCTTCCCCCTCCTCCAACAACGGGAAGGAAGATGCTTGGTTGATGAGGATGGAGCTGAAAGCAGAAGGGCCAAAAGATGTTCTCATGGTGGCCAAGGACAATAAAGCTGTTGGAGATCAAGCTCCGGCGCTAGATCAAGCCCTTCCTGAGGAGGAAGACGTCCTCCAACCCTATTATGAGCATCTAACCCCTTCTGCAATTGAAGCTTTCAGGATGTTTGAAGTGACTCGTGTTCAAAACAAATATCTCACCCGCGTGAATATCTTGTTGGAGAAGCACATTGCTGATGTCCAAGGCATCAACCGTAGATTGCAAGCTTTGGTGGAGGCCGCACTCTCTATTCTGTCACCATCTCCTTCATCACCAAAGAAGGAGACTTGGTCATATGGTATGGGCACTCCCCTTGGCCAAAGGCCAAGCTTGGGGGAGCTGCCCCGGTATCGTATCACCCACACTATCCTTGCTTTTATCTTTCCTAGTTTGCTCTTGAGTTTGCTTTTGCTTAGTTGAATAAAAGTTTAGTTCGATCATTTTTGCTTCGAGTGCTTGCTTAGTGATCTATCCTTGTAATCGAGTTCGTGATATATAATAAAGATTAGTTTGAGTTTGCTTTGCTCTTTTTTACTTTAGTGTTGTTTGAAGAGGAAAAAGAAAAGAAATAGTTGTGTGAAAAAAATCATATGCTAATCTTATGGTGAGTAATGACACCACATAGAGAAAAGTATGAGTGATAAAGTTTGTTGGAGGTTGACAAACATAGCATTAGTCAATGATGCAATTCATGAAAAAGGGATAAGGGAAGAGAAGATTTGCATGCAAATACACTATCATGAACACCTTTTATGATTGTGAGCTCCCATCAATATTTTGTGTCAAAATAGTTGACGCTGGACAAGGAAGACAACTTGATGCTTTATGTTTGTCCTTATTCACATAGAAGTTATATTGTCATGGATCCTTTAACATGTGGTGCTTGCCCATTACCTTTTCTAGCCAAAAATTCCGCGCCAAGTAGAGATACTACTTGTGCATCCAAAAACGCTCAACCCAAATCCTATTTTCGAGAGTCCACCATACCTACCTATGGATTGAGTAAGATCCTTCAAGTAAGTTGTCATCGGTGCAAAAGGCAATAAAAATTGCTCCTAAAAGTGTTGGATCAATTAGTGTGAGAGAAAATTGAGCGTTGTACTAACTTGTGATGGCAAAGATAAAAGCGACAGACTGCATAATAAGGTTGCTATCATAAGGGGTAACATAACGTGACGTTCTCTTGCACTAATGATTTGGCATACAAACAAATAAGCGCATGACAACCTCTGCTTCCCTCTGCGAAGGGCCGATCTTTTACTTTTATGTTTTTACTTTCTTGTTGAGTCAAAGTATCCCTACCCTCTCTCTATCTTGGCAAGCATCATATGGTGAAGTAAGATCTAGGCACATATATCCAGTTGAATATGAATGAGCATGAATTATTATGGTTGACCTCACCCTTGAGGTGAATATGTTGGGTGGCAAATATAAGCCCCTATCTTTCTTTGTGTTCGGTTGAAACTTTTTGTTCATGGGAAAGCTATGAGCGTTAGCAATCATGAAAGATCAAATGATGGTTGAGTATGCAGACTTGCTTAAGAGCTCATATATGTGACTCTTCCTGAAATTATGATGAATTGTAATTGCAAAGTTGACTGAGAACATAGTTTGTTCGTTTTCAATAAGGTTTATGCTTACTACTTCGATGTTGTGGTGAATTGTTACTTGTTCATGAGAAGTTTATGATGCAAGAGTTATGAAAAGATTCTTTTGCTTTAGTTCCTTGCTGTCATAATAAGGAGCATGATGCTTCCATGTCCGTATCTTGTTCTTATCGACTCCTCTCTCTCTCAAAGCATGTGGGCATGTTTGTTCGATTTCGGTTTTCGCTTGAGGACAAGCGAGGTCTAAGCTTGGGGGAGCTGATACGTCCATTTTGCATCATGTTTTCCTACTGTTATTTATAATGTTTTCATGCATAATAATGATTTTGGGAGTAATTCTAATGCCTTTTCTCTCATAATTTGCAAGGTATGCACAAGGAGGGAGAAATCCGGTAGCTGGAAATCTGGACCTGAAAAAGCATCGTCAGGATACCTATTCTGCACAACTCCAAAAGATATGAAACTTCACGGAGAATATTTTTGGAATATATTAAAAGTATTGGAAGGAATAACCACCGGAGGGGAGCCAGGGGGGCCCACCACCCACCAGGGCGCGCCACGCCCCCCTAGCGCGCCCCTGTGGGTGGTGGCCAGCCCAGCCCACCTCCGGTGCCCTCCTTCTGGTATATTGGTCCCTCTGACCTAGAAAAATACAGGGGAGGACTTTCGGGATGAAGCGCCGCCGTCTCGAGGCGGAACTTGGGCAGGAGCACTTTTGCCCTCCGGCGGGCAGATTCCGCCGGAGGAACTTCTCTCCCGGAGGGGGAAACCATCATCATCATCATCTCCAGCAACTCTCCCATCTTGGGGGAGTTATCTTCATCAACCTCTTCAACAGCACCATCTCATCTAAAACCCTAGTTCATCTCTTGTAACCGATCTTGATCTCAAACCTCAGATTGGTACCTGGGGGTTGCTAGCAGTGTTGATTACTCCTTGTAGTTGATACTTGATGGTTTATTTGGTGGAAGAGATTATGTTCAGATCCATTATGATATTCATTACTCCTCTGATCATGAACATGTTTGCCATGTTTGAGTAGTTCACTTCGTTCTTGAGGTCACGGGAAGAATCATGTTGCTAGTAGTCATGTGAAATTGTCATATGTAAAATATTTTGATATTATGTATGTTGTGATTTCCTTAGTGGTGTCATGTGAACGTCGACTACATGACACTTCACCACTCTTGGGCCTAAGGGAATGCATTCTGGAGTAGTTATTGATTTGATGGGTTTCTAGAGTGACAGAAGCTTAAACCCTAGTTCATGCGTTACTCCGTAAGAGGCTGATTTGGACACCCAAAGTTTAATGCTATGGTTAGATGTATATCTTAATTCTTTCTCGTAGTTGCGGATGCTTGCGAGGGGGTTAATCATAAGTAGGTTATTTGTTCAAGAAAGAACAGTACCTAAGCACCGGTCCACCCACATACCAAACTATCAAAGTAGCGAACACCGAACAACTACACATGATGAAAGTGACTAGATGAGTTCCCGTGTACCCTCAAGAACACTTTGCTCTCTATTAGAAACCGTTCCGGCCTGTCCTTTGCCACAAAAGGATTGGGCTACCTTGCTGCATACTTATTGCCGTCACCGTTACTTGCTCGTTACAAAACACTTTGCTACTAAACACTTTGTTACTGCTATTTCAGTGCCTGCAGAAATTACCTTGCTGAAATCCGCTTGTCAATTCCTTCTGCTCCTCGTTGGAATCGATATTCTTACTTATCGAAAGGACTACAATTGAACCCCGTGCGCTTGCGGGTCATCAGCCACCTCAACGACTTCGGAAGCGGCCCAGCGGGCCTCCGGCGGCAGGGTCACCCGACAGCTCCGCCACCGAGAAACTTGAAGAGCCGAGCCCGAAAAGGGCGAAGCCAGCCCCGGACTTGTAAGTCTTGTCCGATATCTTCTTTATTTGCAATTCTTACCTCTGACTTCTCAGGTGTTTTATCACAACCTCAGTATGCAGATCACCAAAGCAACAACCGTTCGACGCCACCGAGCTGGTGGTGGATTCAGACGGCGAGATTCTGCCTGGTATGGCGGAAAGCGGGAACGACGCCCGCACCACCTCCTCCCCGCAGATGGACACCGGGGAGGTGTCTTTGAAAGCAACGCCTCCATCGCCGAACAAGACGGTGGGGGCGGATGCCGAAATGGCCGAGGCCCACGCCTCGGCTTCTAGGACCTTGGAGGAGCAGAGCTTGCCTCCAAGGCAAGGGGAGATCGGAGGAGCCGATCCCCCTCCTGCTGCTAATACCGAGCAGCAGGAAACCGCAGCCCCTGCCCCCACGTAAGGGGTAGGAAGCCAAGTGCCGCCCATGACCGCCTCCGAAGAAGCGGTGGAAGGGCAAGCGCCGAAGATGGAGGAGGCCCTTGCCGAATCCTCCCTTCCTGACGACTAGCGCGCCCTAGCCGGCGCGTTTCTGGAGAGCCTCTGCGCCCTGGAGGCCAGAGGCGAGGCAGCATTCCTTGGAATGCTGTCCGGGATGAAGGTAAATTTTCATTTGTCCGAAATAATGTTCAGTAGTATGATAGCCCTCTGAACTCTAAGGTTATCGCGAAACCGATAGCCATAGAGCTCGGCAAGAAGATCTCTCTTAGTCTGTTATGATGAACGTGGATGTTTAAACATCCTGTAGGGGACCTCCCAAGCTCGCTCTGCAATGGAGCAGGAGCTCGAGGAGGTACGCCGAAGACTCAAAAAGTCTGAGGCTAAATGTGCCGAGCTGCACACGTAGGCGGAAGAGGCGCAAGGTAAATTTACCCGTAGAAATATACTTTTTACCTTTTTTAATCACGAAACCTTCTCCGTATTTGTTGTTTAGTGACTGTGCGTTGTGCAGCCTCCGCGGCGGCGGCCAATCAAATGAAGTTCGAGCTGGAAACAGCTCGGCAGGAGGCCAAGGAAAGGAAGGTGGCAGCCGAAAAGGCGACCGCCGACCATGAGATCTTGAAGAAGACCAACACAGGGCTTGAATCACGCGTGAGCGAGGTCGAGACCCTCCTCCAGGAAGCCTCTGGCAAATATGAGGCCCTGGAGGTTGAGAAGAATAAACAGGACTTGCTGGTTACAAAACTGACCAAGTCCTCCGAAGAGGAGCGCAGCAATGCACGTCGGTACCAGTAGGAGTTGAAGATGGTGGAGGAGATCGCTGCCGGTAAACCCTATCTTTTGCAGTGCGTGTTCGACACTAGTGGGAAGCGGCAACTGACCCAAGTTTGGCGAACTGCAGGCGCTTTTTTGGATTTACCGAAGAGCCTAGCAGACGCCCAGGCCTTTACTCCGGCGCCGGGCGACAACTCCTTCCGGAAGGAGTTTTGGAACCAGTTCGGCGACGCCGGCCGAGCCCCCCCCCCCCTCGCCGAACGGATGAAGCAGCTGATGGAGCTGCATCGGATAGCAGGCCCCGCCCTCCAAGACCTGAGCGTTAAGCTCTGGCCTATCGAGGCCATGCCGACCAGCTACTTCGGTTGCTACGCCGGCTGTTGGATTCTCCGGCCCAGGTCGATGCGTTGAAGCGATCGGCCTGCATAGAAGGCGCCCAGCAAGCATTCGCCCATTTCAAGATGGACATCCCAGTGCTGGAATGTGAGTGGGTGGCGACCGGAGGACCCCCGGCAAAGAAGCCGGATCGGAAGCCTGAGAATTACATGGAGGATGCACTCAAGGGAGCAATACAGATAGAGAAGATATGCTCCAAGGATAAGATGCTTCCCGGAATTGTACTTTTCGGCAACTTATCCGAAAACATGTATATATTTTTGCCGGCCAATGGCCGAAGTTTAATGGAATAGATATCTTTTGCAATTGCTTATTTAATCCTTTTGTGTGGCTGTTTGAAAAGTCTGAAAGCAACCAGTCGTCGGCTTCTGCCCTTCGGTAGAGACTACCGAAGGTGTTTCAACCGAACAACACTGCTCTTTATCCAACATCTCGGGCCCGTAGGCGGCGGTGTTCAGGAAACCAGGCAATCAGACTATAGTGGCTATACCGCTTTCACTTAGCCAATAAGGAATATAAAATAAATGTGGGAACTAGTAGATAGCCCCGGTGTGGGCCTGTTCGGTGTTCCGAAGAGATCATCCACACGGCTCTTTAAAAAAAGATGCCCTTCGCATTACGCGGAGACCCCCAACGGTCTTTCGGCATTACGCCCCTCATCGGATAGCTGACCCGATTCACGCCATACTACGACAGTCAGTTTTCGGCTTTCTCCACTGAGGTACTTGACCGGACTAGTCCAGAAATACAATCGCAGTGGTTCTCCCTTTTACCTCCTAGCCGAAAAAGCGGAAAATGTAGAGAGGTACGCACAGGAGCCAGGCAATCCAACTATTGACCAAAGACGTAGTTCGGAACTGATGCATATATTGCAATATCCGAGACTTTCGATAGATGAGTTATCGGGTGATGCGGAACAGTAAAGACCGAGCTAGAGGGCGGAGCCCCAGTTATAGCGGTCAACCGCACCCTTGGGCAGAAAAGGAGAAAACCTTCACCCGAGATGTTCGGTTTGGGATGAGCGTGACGCACATGCGAAGTATTGAGACAAATAGCAAAAGAAGTGTCATACAGAACTCTTTTATTATTCTTTAGTGTGGTCGAACCATACAATCCCAACAACCGAACTAGGGCATTTAAAGATGCGCCTATAGATGGAAGAAGAAGTTTTA
Organism: Elymus sibiricus; assembly: GCA_039707655.1. Classification (NCBI taxonomy): domain Eukaryota; kingdom Viridiplantae; phylum Streptophyta; class Magnoliopsida; order Poales; family Poaceae; genus Elymus; species Elymus sibiricus. The sequence continues at coordinate 2,439,159 of CM077672.1, forward strand.
CAGGGGGAAACAAGCAGCTATATAGTCATACTTTGCCTTGTCGCACGTCTGCGCCTTCTTCGGAGGAGTGATCGGACTAGATGTCCGAATTCATGAACCTGACATCCGAAATTGTTTGCTCGGTGATAACCTGCAACAAAAAATTGTTTTTATGTGTTCGGCCTGACGCCGACGAGGTGTCCCGAAGACCCCCTGTACACACTTGCATCTGACAGGGATGTTTTTCTTATAATTTCCCCACAAGCCCAAGGAATTTTGAGGGCAAAATGATGGACCCGTGGCACAAATTGTGCAATGAGGGTAACGGAGCAGTGGGGCGCGAATCCCTATTTGGGGTCGCGAGTATGCTCGCTTGTCACGGCCTTGACGGTCCGAACTCACTTACCTGTGCCTGCTTTCCGAGACATAGTTCGGGCCTTGGCTGCTTCTTCGGCGGCTTGTACTTCGCATGTGCTCCTCCGTCCGAAGGGAGCGATCGGTGTTGCCGTTGATGGTGATGACGCCGCGAGGTCCTGGCATCTTCAGCTTTAGATAAGCGTAGTGTGGCACGGTGTTGAACTTTGCGAACGCCGTTCGTCCTAGCAGTGCGTGATAGCTGCTGCGGAAAGGGATGATGTTGAAGATTAACTCCTCGCTTCGGAAGTTTTCGGGCGAGCCGAAGACTACTTCCAGAGTCACAGTTCCCGAACAGCGTGCTTTGACGCCTAGGATGACACCTTTAAAGGTGGTTTTGCTTGGCTCTATCCTTGATGGATCTATTCCCATTTTTCTTACCGTATCGGCGTATAGCAGATTGAGGCTGTTGCCGCCATCCATGAGGACTCTGGTGAGATGGAATCCATCCACGATGGGATCCAGTACCAAGGCGGCTGTTCCGCCATGCCTAATGCTGGTTGAATGGTCTCGCTTATCGAAGGTGATTGGATGAACAGACCATGGATTGAATTTCGGGGCGACGGGCTCGAGGGCGTAGACGTCCCGTAATGCGCGCTTGCGTTCCTTCTTCGGAATGTGGGTGACGTAGATCATGTTGACGTTCTTTACTTCCGAAGGGAACTGCTTCTGGGCGCCATTGTTCGGAGGGCGTGGATCTTCCTCGTCTTCGCTGCGGACGCCCTTCGCCTGCTCTTCAGAGAGAGCCTTGCTTGTCTGTTTAATCACCCAGCAATTTTGGTTAGTATGAGAAGCGGGTTTTTCCTGACTACCATGGATCTGACAGGGCTTGTCCAAAATTTTCCCGAGCTGGGCATCGTTATCCCTGTTCCCTTTGAAGGGTCTTTTACAGGGTCCGAATTTAGGATTTGCAAACCCAACATTGACTACTGTCTCTTCGGGATCGCTCCCGTTCGGTTTGCCCGGCGTTTATTTTTGTTACGCCGTGGTTTTCCGTTTCCGTCACGGACTTCGGACGTGCCGGGCTCGTCGGGGTGAGTACGCTTGCAGGCCAGCCAACTGTCCTCGCCTGCATAGAATCGTGTCATGAGGGAGGTTAGGGCGGCCATAGTTTTCGGCTTTTCTTGGCCGAAGTGCCTCGCGAGCCATTCGTCGCGTATGCTGTGCTTGAAAGAGGCCACGGCTTCGGCGTCTGGACAGTCAATGATTTGATTCTTCTTCGTCAAGAAATGGTTCGAGAACTTCCGCGCTGACTCGCCGGGCTGCTGGATGATGTGGTTTAGGTCGTCGGCATCTGGTGGCCGAAGATAGGTGCCCTGAAAGTAGGCTCGGAATGCGTCTTCGAGCTCCTCCCAGCTCCCGATAGAGTTCTTGGGCAGGCTGGTCGGCCAGTGCCGAGCTGGTCCTTTTAGTTTGAGTGGTAGAAATTTGATGGCATGGAGATCGTCTCCATTGGCCATGTGGATGTGTACGAGGAAATCCTCTATCCAGATTGCGGGATATGTGGTGTCGTTGTATTGTTCGATATTGATAGGCTTAAAGTCCTTGGGGAACTTGTGTGCCATAACCTCATCGGTGAAACACATAGGGTGTGCCGCACCTCTTGGTCGGTCTGCGTCGCGGCGCACTTCGGATGGTAGGCGACCAAGCCGCCCGTCCCGGTCTCGGTCCGTCCTGTCCGTCCAGGGTGGGTTTCCCTCTCGTCTGGCAGGTGTATGCGTCAATGGTCTGTAGATGGATCTTGTCTACGTCCTGGCATTTAGATTATTGTGCAGGTCGTTCAGATCCATGGGCTCCTTGCCCTTACGCCGCGATATGGGTGGGTCCTCAGCTCGAGTAAATGGCCGATCGCGCCCTCTAGGGGGCCGATCGGGTCTGTAAGGATCTGGCCATGGAGGGGTGTATTCGTCTTCGTCTGACGATGGGAACAACCTCCGACGTGGGTAGCTCTTTGGCTCCTGAGGCCGGGCTTACTGTTGTAGCTCTGCTGCCAACACCGAGGTCCATTTGTTATTTATGGCATCTTGTTCCTCTTTGATTTGACGTTCCTTTTCTCGTAGGCTCCGGGCCGTAGCTAAAAGCCGGTCCCTATATTCTTCCAACTCCCGTGGGTTTTCTGGGACAGCGAGGTTATCGCCCTCAAAGCTGTCGACCTCTTCCATAGGGTAGTCGTCATTGTCCATGCGGTCGTCGTCCTCGGAATAATCGGGGTCGAACTCGCCTGGTTCTCGGGGTTGATCTCCTTCGGCCTGGTGCTATTCGGGGTTTGCCCCTCCATCGCCGATAGCTGGTTGTTCAGGTGCATTCGGGTCTCCGTTGGCGCTTGCGCCATCATCGGCGTTTGCTTCTCTCCCACGGCGTTTGTATTTTTTGCTAGAGCTTTTGCGCCTGGAGTTTTCCCTCTTTGGTTGTTCATCGTCACCTTTGGGGGTGTCAACCATGTATACGTCGTAGGTCGATGTGGCTGCCCACTTGCCAGTGCCGGTTGGTGCCACCGGGGAGGTGGGAAACAACGATTCCTCTGCCTCTCCAAGTATGTCGTCGATTCCTTCGGAGTCGAAGTCCAACGTGTCGGTAAGATCGTCGACCGTGGCGACAAGATGGGTGGTGGGTGGGACGCAAAATTCCCTTAATTTGGCACTGCGGGCGATTAGATCCAGATTTCTGTCCGTCTGATCTGCGAGCTCTAAGCACTGAAGTTGATCAGTCAGATCGAGGTCCGATGGACCGATCTCCTGAACGATCTCGGGGTAAGTCCGAACTGAAGTCGGGTCAAGATCGTAGAGCTGCGCCTCCTTGATGGTGGCGGATGTGACCGAACTAGGGTGTTCGGTGAAAAAGCTCGGATCTTCCTCCGAAACAGAGTCCGTGTCGAGGTCGGACTCTCCGAAAGAACCGAGGAGCGGCATGGCGGCCGGATTTGTCGAAGAGACGAGATCTTCTAATGAAACCGAAGCCCCGGTTAAGAACAAGCTCCCGTCGTGATCGACGGTGAACTCGAAGTCTCCGAACCGGATCGATCGATCGGGGACAAACCCCGCGATCCAATCAGAATCCCTTGAAGGGTTCACGCGTAACGAGACGCGTCCAGATGCGATGAGCCGACCTAGGGCCAAGACGCCCTGGCGGCGTGCCTCGCTTTTGATGATTAAACGGGCCATGGACTTAGATTGATCCATAGAGGGCTCTCAATGAAAGCACCAATGTCGGAGATAAATCCGGCAGACCTCGGGTAGGGGGTCCCGATCTGTGGATCGTAAGCCTACGGCGTAACAGGGACAGAAGACAGGGGGGTTTACCCAGGTTCGGGCCCTCCGAGGAGGTAATACCCTACTCCTGCTCTTGTTGTTTATGATGATGATGTACAGATTACAGAGTATGTCTACCTCGAGGTCTATGTCTAAACCCTAAGGTGTAGATGAGATTGTGTATCTAGAGGACCTGGGATCCGGGGTTTATATAATCACCCCCGAGCCCTAGGGTACAAAGGAGGCATGAATGGATCCGGCTAGCCTTTCCTGGAGTGCACGACAAGTCTTCGGGCGTCCTCTCCTGGTACGCATCTTCGGCCTTCCTTGAATACTGCAGGACGCTTCGGGCAGGCCCACGGCCCAGTAACAGCCACGTGTGGGACCCCCTAGTCCAGGACTCCCTCACCATGGTAGAAGAGGGCCACGGCAGAGATGGTCCAACCTAGGGTTCGGCCAGGCCGTAGCGGCGACAGGCCGGGGGGCGCGGCGGAGAAGGCGTGCGACGACGAGGGCGCGCGGACGCGGTGTAGGCAAATGGCCGCGGCGGTGACCGTGTCATGGGGGCGAAGGAGGGGCGCGGTGGCGACGAGGCTCGGGGTTGGGGGTAGAGAGCGACGGAGATATTTGAAATTGAGTTTTCGGGAGAGGGAATGGTGGTTTCGGGGGGAGACGACCGGGGAAAACTGCCATTGAGGTAGTGGACTTATGAGCTAGCAATATGAGCGAACTTTTAAAAAAATCCTCCATTCCACCACTAGTAGAAAACAGGGCATCAGTCCCGGTTCCAGAGGGCCTTTAGTCCCGGTTCTGGAACCGGGGCAACAAGATCGGGACTAAAGGTCCACACTTTTAGTCCCGGTTCAGTTACCAACCGGGACAAAAGGGCCTCCACGTGGCCGCTGTGGGGCGCCCAGGCAGGAGGACCTTTAGTCCCGGTTGGTAACACCAACCGGGACTAAAAGGCAGCCACGCGTCAGCAGCTGCCAGGCGCTGGGGTTTTTTTTGGAAAGGAGGGGTTTAGGGGTTTAGGGGTTTCATATTGTGTTTCCCCCTTTTCTTTTCTGTGTAGACCTCTCTTTCTCCGTGCTTGGTCGACGCTAGCTACTACATATAGAGAGAACTCGACGCTAGCTAGTAAGCAATGAAGGAACCCTTAATTACACAACATCGTCATGATCAATATATAGAGAGAAGTGAGACCTCTCTTTCTCCGTGCTTGTTGGTCGAACAACAAGTTTTCGTATATCTATTCGACGCTACTACATATAGTACACATTGATGCATCTATACAATATAACATCTAGGATCCCTAACATATCATCCACCAAAATCGGCTGCGAATTCCCGATGGTATTCTGCGTCTTCAGGTATGACGTGGTCAAGAAAGAATGCCGCCAATTCCTCTTGAATTGCTTTTATTCGATCTTGTGGTAGTAGTTCGTCCCACTTCTGTCGGATTCCGGGATCTGCAGAGCCTAAGAGAGGCTCGAACTCAGGGGAGCGCTCGTTCTCCAACCCTAGGCTACCTCACGGAAGCGCTCGCCGGAAACGATGAACAAGCGACACGGTGGTTTACCCAGGTTCGGGCCGCCGGAGCGTAACACCCTACTCCTGCTTGTCTGGTTTTCTTGCTCTCGGGAGGATGATTACAATGTGTGGTGCTTGTCTTATCTTATACGCGCCCAGGGCCTCTCTTTCCCGAAAACATTCGGCGGGAAAAGGGTCACCACAACAGGTAGTTTGAAGGGAGACAAGATGGATAGCTATCCTGACAAAAAGTGGTCTTCGCCCCTGCAAAGCTTCCTGCCGTGATGCACTCGTGGGCTCCTTGATCACCTCAGCCTTGGCAGTCCCTCGCTTTGGCCCCTCTTTGTCGATCGGGAATGCTTCGGGGGCGGCTTTAGGAACAGGTGAGCCGCCCCCTCCCCTTTAGCACCAAATAGGAAAGCTTCTCTATCCGTGCCGCCCAGTACCTCCCCTGGCTACTCCTGCCATGGCGTGCGTCACCCACATGGGCGGTTGGAGGCTGATGGCACCTAGAAGCACCTTGCTCGCGTTGGTTGTTTCCCCGAAGAGGAGAGGATGATGTAGCGAGCGTAGAAGTATTTCCCTCGGCTAAGGACCAAGGTTATCAAACCAGAAGGAGGTTCTCACAACACCACGTGTTCAGCACCTGCACACAAGAAAACAAATCTCCACACCCCAATGCAATCAAGGGGTTGTCAAGCCCTTAACGGTGAGATGAAAGATGAAAAATCGATGGGAAATTGTTGCAAAGTGGTTGATGGTTCAGATCTGAAATCTTTAGATCAAAAGCAAGAACAATGGAGATCGAAAACAATTTGATGGAAAAGAGACCCCGGGGGCCGTAGGATTCACTAGTGGCTTCTCTCAAATAAAAATAGCGAACGGTGGAAACCTTTTATTGTTGGGCAATTGATAGAACCTCAAATAATCATGACGATATCCAGGCAATGATCTATATATAGGCATCACGTCCAAGATTAGTAGACCGACTCCTGCCTGCATCTACTACTATTACTCCACACATCGACCGCTATCCAGCATGCATCTAGTGTATTAAGTTCATGGAAAAACGGAGTAATGCAATAAGAACAATGACATGATGTAGATCAGATCTATTCATCTAGGAATAGACACGACCTTTTTCTCCTTAGTAGCAATGATCAACGTGTGTCTTGCTGCCCCTTCTGTCACTGGGAAAGAACACCGCGAGATCGAACCCACTATCGAGCACCTCTTCCCATGGCAAGAAAAATCAATCTAGTTGGCCTAACCAAACCAAAGTTTCGAAGAAGAAATACAAGACTATAAGAAATCATGCAAATAAGAGATCAAAGAACTCAAATCACTTTCATGGATATAAAAAGATAGATCTGATCATAAACTCAAAGTTCATCGGATCCCAACAAACACACCGCCAAAAAGAATTACATCATATGGATCTCCAAGATACCATTGTATTGAAGATTAGAGAGAGAGAAAGTCATCTAGCTACTGCCTACGGACCCAAAGGTCTACAATGAACTACTCACGCATCATCGGAGAGGCACCAATGGACATGGTGAAACCCCCCGAGATGGTGTCTAGATTGGATCTGGTGGTTCCGGAACTTGCGGCGGCTGGAATTGTTTTTCGTCGACTCCCCGAGGGTTTTCGGGATTTTAGAGTATTTATAGAGCAAAGAGGCGGTGGAGGGGAGCTCCGAGTGGGCCAACACCCCCAGGGGCGTGCCTGGGCCTCCTGACGCTAGGGATGGCAATTTTATCCATGGATCCGAATATCCATGGATACCCTACCCGATTGGGCAAGGGTATGGAGCGCATTTCTGGCCATGGATCCGTGGATCTGGATACCCGCGAACAGCCGGGTTGGACACGGTTGTAATTTCTGCTCCATGGATGTCCAATGGATATCCATATGACAAGTGGGCCCATATGCCACTATAACACAAGGCAAAGCAAACATCCAAACCCCAAGTCGCCCGCGGTCACAGAAGGTCAAAGCCCAGCCCATGTTCCCTAATACCCTACAAGGCCACAACCCCACTAATCTAATTATTAAATCTAATCTAATCTGGCTGCCTCCCGAGTACTGATTCAATCACCTGCGTGGCGGCGCTCTCCCGAGTCCCGATCCTCCCAACTACCAATCCTTCCGACCCCCGATCCCTCCCCTGGGCGGCGGCGCTCTCCCCATCCCCCCTGCACGGCAGCGCTCTGCTCTCTGCGCCCTCCAATCGCCGCCCTGCCGCCTCTCCCTGGCCATCCACCCATATCGGCAACCAGCACGACCGGCATCGGTGACAATAAGGCAGCGACAACTCCAAGCTCGGTGAGTTCCGTCCCATTCCCTCTCTCTCTCTTCCCCACCCGGTGCCCGGTCTCCTGACCAAGTTGCGTGTTGTCTTCGTCCTGAGCAGGAGTCAACCATCAATGGTAGTGTGCAAGGGCAACAATGGTGGCAACCATCAGAAGGGTAGGGGCAGGACTCTTAGCATCCCGCGGAGAAGTGTGCGTGGTCGGCAACTAGTATAAAAGTTGTCGTGCACCGGCGAGCAACAGGGTATCGATGGCAGCACCATCGTCACCAAAAATGGTTATTGCTATAGTTTTTGCAACTCAGTGCTCTCCTTGCTTGTGATCTATGCGGAATTTTATATAAACTAGCATAAACTGTGCTCTGTTGCATTTATAAAATTTACTTTCTTATTAAATTTTGTCATGAACTAGCTTTATTATCAGTATTTCTTCTAGAATTGGAAACAATTTACTGACCAACACTCTTGTACAATTTACTTTTCTTATTAATTTTTTTCATAGACTAGCTTTATTATCAGCATCTTTGTTATCATTGGAAATAATATACTGACCATTACTATGTCTGAACAGTGTGCTTGCTACCTACTTATGCTTGTAGCTTATGTTGTCGTTTGTGAATGAACGATGGTGAGTTAATTTGATCTTTGGGAAGGCTTCATGCTGATTTTTCTATGCCCATGGAGCTCCATGGGTATCCGGGTATCTAGTGGATTTGGGCATGGGCACAAGTTGTGCCCATGGATACTTTGGTGGATGGGCAGAGGGCAGGAAGATGGGTCATGGGTTGGATTTGGACCAGCTCCACCCGCCCCAAACCCGACCCATTGCCATCCCTACCTGACGCGCCCTGGTGGGTGTTGCCCACCTCGGGCCGCCTCTCCGGTACTTCTTTGTTCCTTCGGGTGTCTTCTGGCCCAGAAAAATTCCACAAAAAGTTTCGCTGCGTTTGGACTCCGTTTGATATGGATTTTCTGTAAAACAAAAACAGGGCAGAAAACAGCAACTGGCACTCGGCACTATGTCAATAGGTTAGTACCAAAAAATGATATAAAGTTGATGGGAAATCATTATAAAACATCCAAGATTGATCATATATCAGCATGGAACAATCAAAAATTATAGATACGTTGGAGACATATCAGCATCCCCAAGCTTAACTCCTACTCGTCCTCGAGTAGGGAAGTGATAAAAACAGAATTTTTGATGTGGAATGCTGCCCAACATAATGTAACTCTTCTATTTGGCATGAATGTTCAGATCCATATGATTCAAGACAAAAGTCTATTGACATTAAGAACAATAATACTTCAAGCATACCTAGAAAGAAAATCATGAAACATCAAAAAATAACATGGCTAAAGAAAGTTATCCCTACAAAATCATATAGTCTTGTTATGCTCCATCTTCTTAGCACAAAGTATAAATCATGCCCACCCCGGTGTTAGTCAAGCAATTGTATTCATACTTATACATTCTCAAACTTTTTCACTCTTCACGCAATATATGAGCGTGAGCCATGGACATAGCACTATGGGTGGAATAGAAGGTGGTAATAGACAAAAGGAGGGAGAAGGTTCACATCAACTAGGCAAATTAACGGACTATGGAGATGTCCATCAATTGATATCAATGTGAATGAGTAGGGATTGCCATGCAACGGATGCACTAGAGCTATAAGTGTATGAATGCTCAAAAAGAAACTAAGTGGGTGTGCATCCAACTTGCTTGCTCATGAAGACCTAAGGCATTTGAGGAAGCCTATCATTGGAATATACAAGCCAAGTTATATAATGAAAAATTCCCACTAGTATATGAAAGTGACGAAATATGAGACTCTCTATCATGAAGATCATGGTGCTACTTTGAAGCACAAGTGTGGAAAAAGGATAGTAACATTGCCCCTTCTCTCTTTTTCTCTCATTTTTTTCTTTCTTTTTCCTTTTTTCAATTTTTTTCTTCCCTTTTTTTTATTTTGCGGGCTTCTTTGGCCTCTTTTATTTGATATGGGCTTCTTTGGCCTCTTTTATTTTATTTCCTCACATGGGACAATGCTCTAATAATGATGATCATCACACTTTTATTTACTTACAACTCAGGATTACAACAAGATATGATTCTATATGAATGCATAACAATGATGGTGTGAGTCATAATGAATGGAGCGGTGGAGCTACATGGCAATATTGTCGGATTCGGGGCTCCACAAAACCCTAAGTAAGTTCGAACTCTGGGGTGCGTGCAAAGAACTCAACTTCCCCTATCTGGCTACTCGCCGTCTGTATGATCTAGCTCAATGAACAAGAAGGAAGGATGACACAGGGCAGTTTACCCAGGTTCGGGCCACCTTGCGGTGTAATACCCTACTCCTGCTTTGTGGTGGATTGCCTCGAGGTGGGCTGAAGATGAACTAGTACAGTGGAGGAACAACCTCAGGAGGTGTGTTCTTGGTTGTGTGGTGGTGAGGGAGGTGTGAATGATCCGTCCCCGGCTATGGTGGTGGCTAGCTATATTTATAGTGGCCTTGGTCCTCTTCCTCCAAAACTTAGGCGGGAAGGGATCCCACAACGGCCAAATTTGAAGGGAGACAACTAGTATATCTTATCCTGACGAAAGGTGGTCTTCGCCTGCAAAGCTTCTGATCCTGACGCCATGGTGGGCTCGGTGATGACCTCCGTCCTTCCGTCCTGGCGGTCTTGGTCTTGTTGCACGAAAATGGTAACCTTTGGTTGATTCCTCGGGACTCCGCGCCTAGGCTTGCTTCCTTAGCACCGAAGAGGAAACCTGTTGTCCTGCGCCCGCTAGCGCCCGCCTGGCCTTGGTCGTCATAGCTTGCGTCACCTGAACCTCACGAGGTGAGGGCTTGCATAGAGATCTCCGCTCCTCAGGAGCCAGCCATGGAGAGCCGTTCCCTCCGGAGGTCTTGGCGTCATCCGCCTCGCGAGGCTTGGCCCCTCGCGAGGGTCTTGAAGGTTGATGTCGAAGATGGGCCATACCAGGCCGGTGAAGGAGCCACGCCCTGGGCCGCAGGCAGGCAAGTCTGGGTACCCCGGTTCCCAGGACGCCGACAGTAGCCCCCGGCCCCAACCGCCTGCGGACCTGATTGACGTGTGGCGGCTGGATTGGACGTGGGCGTCTCCACTTCCCCACGCTGCCTTGGCAACCGCTCGACTTGGCGGCCGCCTATTGCTTGCCCGGCTTTGCCTGACTTGTCCGCCGTGCTCAGACTAGGCTCCCCCTTTCTCCTCGCGAACTTGTGGCTTCCTTCCCGGATTCGACGCCGCGCCAATCCTCCCTTACCTCCATGGCCCCTAAATCGGGGAAGAAGAAGGGGAAGGCCAGTGTTCCCGCTGAATCTTGGTTGGGCCTGGAGCCCGCACTTAGTTGATCGACGGTGGTCAACTTGGAAGGGGTGGCCAAGGTCCGGCCGGCCCTCGCCGCCGACTCCAACGAGTGGAAGGCGACGATAGTCTGGCCCGCCTCCCGGTCCATGGTGGATATGGAAGCCACTGAGATCCCCATCTACCTTCACACTCTTCTGGCTGGCTTGGTCCCTCCCTTCTCCAATTTCTTCAATGCCATACTCTCGCACTACCAGATTCAGGCACTGCATCTGGACCCTGCGTCCATCGTCCAACTAGCCACTTTTGCCTTCCTGTGTGAAGCCATGGTGGGCATTACCCCGTCCGTCGCCTTGTTCCGCCACTTCTTCTCTCTCCATCTGGTCGACGACCGGCAGTGTTCCGGGTGCGTGGCCTTCCAGGCCGAGGCGGCGACAGCTGGCTCGGGCATCGACTTTGTGCTTCACCCTGTCGTGCAGGGGTTCCGGAAGCAATGGGTGTTCGTGGACGCCGCCTCGCACAGCCCTCGGCTCCAGCTCCCGCGGGGGCCAGCCGATCCTAACTCTGGCTGGGGCCACGAGAAGCTCGTCGATCGCCAGCTCGCCTCTGTTTGGACCAGGTTGGCCAGATTGAAGAAAGCCGGGGTGATGGCTCCTATGGTGGTGAGGGAGTTCGTCAGGCAGCGCATCGCTCCTCTTCAGCGCCATTCCCGCCCGATGTAGACCTTCTTCGGCCCTGCGGACCCTATATGGCTCCAGGTGCCCTCGCTTCCTTCTGAGACGCTGCATGTGGTGCTTGAGCTCCTGACTGGCGACCCAGCGCCTACCGTGCTCCTGGAGGACAGCTTCCTCCTGTACAACTGCTCGAACAAGGAGAACCTCACGAGGCAAATGCCCCTCTTTGACGAATGGGGGCTGCGCCCAAAGGGCCCTGGAGGGCCCTGCGAGGATCCTATCTTGGCGACTCCGGTGCCGGTTGGTCCTGCGGCGCACGCCCCAGATGTGGGCGCTAGGGGGCGAACGCCGTCGGAGGCTCCCAAGGCGGTTGACGCGGAGCAGCCGTCGCCTGGGGCCCCTGAGGCAGCCGCTCCGGGAGCCCCCGTGTGCGCTCCTGAGGCAGTTGTTCACGGTCGTGCGCGGCCCGTTGCTTCCGAAGAGACCTCGCCTGAGGGCCAGACGCCTGCCTCTGAGGTGGCTCCGCGACTCCCTGCCGCTGAGGGTCACGCCCCAGCCTTCTGCCCGCTTCGCTCGAACCTCGAAGCGCTTCGCAAGAGGAAAGGGCCACGGGGCTGCAGCAGCGATGGTCTCCGGCCTCTGAAACAAAGAAAGTACATAGCAGTGAACGGGTAAGTGTCTTATCTTTGTGGTTCTTCGTGAGCGGCGCGCCTTCCTGACTCTGCCTCCTCAGGGTCTCTCCGATCGCGACGGCAAAAGCTCCTGAGGTTTGCCCCTCAGGAGCCCTTGGTTCGCTATCAACTCCAGGCTCCCTGCATCAGGCACCTGCGCGAGGAAGGGGGACAGCTCGCGAGGCAAGCACGCCACCAGGGGACCGACGGCCTGGGCCTCCTACTTTCCTGCTTCGAGATTGCTTCAGGGGTGTCGGAGATGTGCCGAGGTCTCCCCCGCTAATCTTTTCAAGCGGGTGGGCTCCCTCTGTGCTGGCCTCGTCTTCGAGCATCGAATCCGCGTCACTCGTCCCTTCTGCCGGGGCTGACAAGGCGGCTGGTGGATCGCCAGCTACCAGCCCCTTGCGCGGGACAGGTGGGGCACCTCGTGTCTCCCCGGCAGCCCCCTGCGCCGAGGAGGGGCTCGGTCGCGCCTTGGAGCTTGTGCGTGGGCGTAGCGCCGTTCGTCATGACCTTCTTCAGGAAGCCGTCGGTGCGCTGGGCCGGCTTGGAGAAGAGCTAGTTGATGTCGACGTACGCCTTGAGTCGGAGAATCTTCGCCTGGCGCGGGAGTGGAGCAAGCTGAAGACTGCCATCAACCTTGGGCGTCAGCGTCACGAGCGAGCCTGCACGGAGGCCGCGGAGTCCCTTGCGACCTCTCACGAGGCTTGTGCTCGCGCCTTGGAAGAGGCCAGGGCCACAGACCGCCGCCGCGAAGCAGCGGAGAAGCGGGAGAAAGAGCTTCAGGCGTCGAACGCCGCCCTTGAGCAGCGAGTCCAGGCGCGGCGAGCTGCGCTGGCGACACCACCGAGGGAAGCCCCCTCTAACGAGATGGAGGTCCAGGAGCGCGAGGAAGCGCTGATGCTTGAAGCCTTGGAGCATAGCCTGGAGCTTGAGCGACTGGAAGTGAGGGAGCGTCAGGTTGCCGCAGCCGAGGATGCCATCGCTGTCCGGGAAACTAGGATCCAGCAGGAAGTCAATCAGAAGGTGGAAAAGGTCCGCGAGGACCTTGTAAGAGAATATCGCCAGAGGCTGGGGCTTCAGGAAACCAGATTCCAGCAGCGGCAGGCCGAGGCGGAGGGCAGAAACACCGCCCTCAGGGAGAAACTATCCGCCATGGCGCAGCGCGAGGTGGCCGCCAGGGGGGCCCAAGCCTCCGCCCAGGCTGAACTGTCTTCGCTTCAGAGGCAGATCACGGACGCCGAGTCCCTCGTGGGCCGAGCCGTGGAAGAGGCGAGCCGCCGACGGACGATGCAGCGCGAGCACTCTTCAATGCTCGAAGACCTTAGGGCCAGGGCTAATCGGGCTCTGGACACGATCTGCGAAGAGAGCGTCCCACGGCCTCATGAGGACGACGATGCTGGCTACCTCCGCTTCTTCACCCAGGTCGTGACTCGTCTGGAAGATCGGGCCACAAGAACTCGCCAGCTTGTTGAGGAAAGAAGCCGAGACCTCCTTAGGCGTGCGTTCTCGTGCATCTTCAGCCACCTTCTCAGCCTTGATCCTGACTTTGATTTCGACGCTGCAATAGCCCCCGTGCCCGGGGACACCCAAGGTGTCTTGGCGAAGTGGGTTGAGGATCATGTGGACGACCTGATTATGGAGCTCGCCTTCGAGGGGGATGTGACCGGACCGCGGCAGAGGAGGGTGACGTAGATGGTGATGATGACGATGATACTGATGGCGATGTGTCTCCCTAGGCCCTTATTTCCTGCTTTACCCTGTACGCAACAAAGATCATGGAATACTGCCCCGAGAGGGCGTGAGAGCATTTGGAGAGGAGAATTCCTCTATAATGTATAAAATGAGGGGATACTTTTGAGGTAGGTTATGAAAGGCTCTGTCTGAAGCTTGGAGGCCCTTGACAAAAGTAAATACCGCGACTTATCTCGGACGCTGATGGTCTTGTACGGGCTTTCGTGGCGCGAGGGCACCTTCCCTCCGAGGTGGCCTCCTGAGGCTGATGAAGGACAAAGGCTCCTGAGGTGCCCGTGGGCCTCCCTGAGGCGCCTCGCGAGGATTTAGATGCCGAGAGAGTGAATGGGGGCTCTGTGAGAGCCGTTTGAGTGTCGCTTGAGGTAGCTCAAGTGCGCGCGGGGCGCACAACACGCCCGACTCCCACTCGCGAAGCGCTCACAGGGGTGGGCCGCAGGCCTGAGCCCTGCTTCTTAGACGAAACCAAAGGCAACAAAACACCGCGAATCGAGAAACGCCCCCCCCCCTTTTTATCAAGAACACGAAACTCCAAGTCTCATTCCAAAAGAAGGCAAATTGAGCTACAGAAAAAGGGAAAAGAACCAACAGCCGCGTCCGGCACCTAAGCTAGTCTTCGTCTTCACACCAGCGCAGAGCTAAGTGCTTCCATTGGGCGTGGGCATGGTCATTGGGGGACAGTGTCGACGGCCAGCGCGGAGCATGGTGCTTCCACTTGGACGTGGGGTGGAGCCCCCGTGAGGCCCGAGGGCGGCACTCAGGAGACTCCGAGGCGTGTACAGCCCCACTCATTATTACGTGAGAGTGTCACGAGCGGAGATCTTCATGAACGTCTTTGGCACCTGGACAGGGCCCCGCCCTGCGCCTCCCCCGACCACCGTTGGGGTGTCCAGAAACCAGGACGGTGCCAAGGGGCAAGGGGGACGCTGGCGGTGCCCTGGCGACCGCAGGCCCACTGCCGGGGGGAAGGGCTCGCTGGCGCCTACCCTGGCAGGGGCCTACCTCCGGGGGGCGGGCTCCGCCCTCGAGGCGGTGCCTTGCCCCGTGCCGCGTGGGGAAGGGCCTGGCGCCGGGCCTCCCCCACGCAGCCCCTAGCGCGCTGCCTCCTCCGACAATGGGGCTGTCGTCCTGAGGCCCATGGCCGTTGCCACAGCATGGTTCACCTGCGGTCCATGGTTAGCGTAATCATGTTCCTGAGATATTGGTTGTACCAGGTGGCTGCTGTTGATGAAGGCGTCGACGAAGTCCCAAAGCGGCCCGCGAAGGGCCTCGGGCTCGCCTGGCCCGACCGCTCGGACTGGCGGGGGAAACAGTTGAGGGCTTCTTAGAGAATACGGCGGGTCTGCCGCCGGGGGCGCGGTGTCGTCCATGGCTTCCGTCCTTGAGCCATTGCCCGGCCATCCATTATCATCGTCTTCTTGGCTCGGTGCGAGGCCACGGTGACCGCAGGGCAGCGTCTCGGCGCGGCTCCAAAAGGGGCAGCTCGAGCTTGCCGCACCCGTAGGTGCCGCATCCCTAGCCAAACGGGCGGTGCCGCGGCCTAGGCCGGCACCATGAGGTCCTCTGGGCTCCTCGAGGAGAGGTGTGCGGGCGCCGCGGGGGCCAGCGCACGCCGCTGGCAGGGCTCGCGATGTGGGCAAGGCACAGAAAGGTGCAGCGCCGCTGCTCGCGGCGTCCAGCAGCTCCGCGACTCGTTCCAGCAAGGCGTCGTGGCCGACTTCTGCCAGCCTGCACCGTAGGAGCTCTCGTGCCATGACGAGCGCGGCCCGCGCGTTCGCCTGCTCCCGGCGAGTGTGCGGCGCCGTCGCCGTGGCGTAGCTTGAAGATCGCGTGGTGGAGCGGTTGCAGCGCAAGGGAGGAGCGGACGGCGGAGGCCCGCGCCGCCCGTGGCCGGCGGCATTGGGCAGCACGCGGGCCGCGAGGAGCGCGGCGTCGAGGTCCTCTTGGACGGGAGGCACTGCCCGAACAAGCCAAGCAGCCCAGGGCTCAGCGTGGTCTTGGGGAGCGTCAGCCATGGGGATGGCGAGGCGATGGCAAATTGATCGGAAGAAGAGAGACTCCGACGCACCCCTACCTAGCGCGCCAAATGTCGGATTCGGGGCTCCGCAAAACCCTAAGTAAGTTCGAAGTCTGGGGTGCGTGCGAAGAACTCAACTTCCCCTATCTGGCTACTCGCCGTCTATATGATCTAGCTCGATGAACAAGAAAGAAGGATGACACAGGGCAGTTTACCCAGGTTCGGGCCACCTTGCGGTGTAATACCCTACTCCTGCTTTGTGGTGGATTGCCTCGAGGTGGGCTGAAGATGAACTAGTACAGTGGAGGAACAACCTCAAGAGGTGTGTTCTTGGTTGTGTGGTGGTGAGGGAGGTGTGAATGATCCGTCCCCGGCTATGGTGGTGGCTAGCTATATTTATAGTGGCCTTGGTCCTCTTCCTCCAAAACTTAGGCGGGAAGGGATCCCACAACGGCCAAATTTGAAGGGAGACAACTAGTACATCTTATCCTGACGAAAGGTGGTCTTCGCCTGCAAAGCTTCTGATCCTGACGCCATGGTGGGCTCAGTGATGACCTCCGTCCTGCCGTCCTGGCGGTCTTGGTCTTGTTGCACGAAAATGGTAACCTTTGGTTGATTCCTCGGGACTCCGCGCCTACGCTTGCTTCCTTAGCACCGAAGAGGAAACCTGCTGTCCTGCGCCCGCTGGCGCCCGCCTGGCCTTGGTCGTCATAGCTTGCGTCACCTGAACCTCACGAGGTGAGGGCTTGCAAAGAGATCTCCGCTCCTCAGGAGCCAGCCATAGAGAGCCGTTCCCTCCGGAGGTCTTGGCGTCATCCACCTCGCGAGGCTTGGCCCCTCGCGAGGGTCTTGAAGGTTGATGTCGAAGATGGGCCGTACCAGGCCGGTGAAGGAGCCACGCCCTGGGCCGCAGGCAGGCAAGTCTGGGTACCCCGGTTCCCAGGACGCCGACAAATATATCTCGGAATGGCTATGGAAATGCCATAATAGGTAGGTATGGTGGCTGTTTTGAGGAAAGGAATAGGAGTGGTTTAATGCACCGGCGAAAGTTGCGCGGTACTAGAGTGGCTAGCAAGGTGGAAGGATGAGAGTGGGTATAATCCATGGACTCAACATTAATCATAAAGAACTCACATACTTATTGCAAAAAGTTTATTAGTTTTCAAAGCAAAGTACTTCTACGCATGCTCCTAGGGGAAGGGTTGGTAGGAGTTAACCATCGCGCGATCCCGACCTCCACACAAAGGAAGACAATCAAGAATAAATTGCGCTCCAACTTCATCACATAACTAGAAGACCATACGTGCATGCTACGGGAATCACAATTCTTTCAACACAAGTATTTCATCAATCTCACAAATTCCTACTAGCATGACTCTAATATTACTATCCCAATATCTCAAAACAATTATTAGGAATCACACTTCACATATATTCAATGCTCTTTATGAAGGTTTTTATCTAGACCAACTTGAATATCTATCACTTTGGGACTATGCAAGTGTGTTGCTTTTGTAAAGCTCCAACAAATATAAGTGAAGATCATGAGCATAAAGTTTCTATCTCTCAAAAAAGTATAAGTGAAGCAAGAGAGATTTTCTTCAAAACTAGACAAGCACACCGTGCTCAAAAAGATATAAGTGAAGCATATGAGCAAATTCCTAGCTCAAAAAGATTTAAGCGAAGCACATGAGCCATTCTATCAAATTAAAACCACCTTGGAGCTCTCAAGATAGATGTGTACAGCAAGGATCCATGACTTTGATCAAACAGCAAGGAAAGCAAAAATTCATAACCGACGCTCCAAGCAAGACACATATCATGTGATGAATAAAAATATAGGTTCAAGTAAAATACCGATGGTTGTTGGAATAAAGAGGGGATGCCACTCGGGGGCATCCCCGAGCTTAGACGCTTGAGTCTTCTTAAAATTTTACCTTGTGGTGCCTTGGGCATCCCCAAGCTAAGGCTCTTGTCACTCCGTATTCCGTCATCCATAAAGATCTCATCCAAAACTTGAAAACTTCAATCACACAAAACTTAACAAAACCTGTGAGATCCGTTAGTATAAGAAAGCAAATCACCACTTTTAGGTACTGTTGCAAACCCATTCATATTTTATCTTGCATAATATCTACCGTATTCCAACTTTGCTATGGCTTATACCCCCCGGAAAAGTCCATAGAATCATCAAAACAAACAAATAACGCAAAGAAAACAGAATCTGTTTCAGACAGAACAGTCTGTAGTAATCTGGAAGTTTCCAATACTTCTGTAACTCAAAAAATTCTAAAAAAATAGGAAAATTTCGAAAATTCAGATAGAAATACTTTGTAAAAATTTCAGAATTTTCTTACGCTCCAGTAAAGAAAATTAATTCCTGGACTGGACACAAAAGTTTCTGTTTTGAAAACAGCATCAATTATACTTTCTTCTAGATCATCCCAAAGGTATTGCTTGGCACAAACACTAATTAAAACACCAAAAACACTATCATACCAGTATCATGACAGAAAAAACAAATCAAAACAGAAACTTCAAGAGGAAAAATATTTTATTCATTGGGTTGCCTCCCAACAAGCGCTATCGTTTTACGCCCTTAGCTAGGCATAAAGCAAGGATCTAAGAATTATCATCTTTGTTTTTGGATCCATAAGAGGCCCTCATGATTGACTCATATGGTGGCCTTATTTTGGTCGTAGGGAAATTTTCCATCCCCTTCCTCAAGGGAAATTGGAACTTTATGTTCCCCTCTTTCATGTCAATCACGGCACCAATAGTGCGTAAAAACGGTCTTCCAAGAATTATTGGACAAGACGGATTGCAATCAATATCAAGAACAATCAAATCTATGGGGACATAATTCCTATTAGCAAGGATAAGAACATCATTGATTCGTCCCATTGGCTTTTTAATGGTGGAATCCGCCAAGTGAAGATTCAAAGAACACTCCTCAAAATTGGTAAGACCAAGAACATCACATAAAGATTTCGGTATGGTGGAAACACTTGCACCCAAATCACACAAAGCAAAGCACTCATAATTTTTGATTTTAACTTTAATAGTAGGTTCCCACTCATGATGCATTTTTCTAGGAATAGAAATCTCTAGATTCAACTTATCCTCAAAAGCTTTCATTAAGGCATCTACTATGTGTTTAGTAAACGCTTTGTTTTGTTCATAAGCATGAGGTGAACTAACCATGGATTGCAGCAAGGAAATACATTCAATCAAAGAGCAATTTTCATAATTAAAATCCTTGGGATCCAAAGGAGTAGGGCATCACTACAGAGAGTTTTGACCTCCTCATGCCCACTTTTTGCAAATTTTTCAACAAGATTTTTGTTCTCAAAAATTTCGGGACGCCTTCCAATGGAAGTTGGATCATGTCCAGTCCCTTTATCAATAATTTCAAACTTGGAAAACAAAGAATCAATAGGAGTAGAACCAATCATCTTAAGATCTTCATCTTTTTTGGGCAAGAAATCGCAAGAAAACGCTTTTTCCAACATCTCACGTTTAGATCTAATCAAAGCGGTTCTTTTCTTACTTTCATCCATAGAAACATATAAAGCCTTAATAGATTCTTCAACTCTAGGAACAAAAGCTTTCATTTTAAGATTTTCCACATCATGCGAAAGTCTATCGATGCTTCTAGACATATCGTCTATCTTATGCAATTTTTCCTCTATCGTAGTATTGAAAGCTTTTTGCGTACTAATGAATTATTTTATGCTATTTTCAAGATCAGAGATGTTCCTATTATTATTGTAAGAAGAATTTCCAAAGGAACCACCATAATTGTTTGAAGAATTATTAGGAAAAGGCCTATAGTTTCCCCTATAAGCGTTATTGTTGAAATTATTGCGCGCGATAAAATTCACATCAATAGCATCACCACTTTGTTCAATCAAAGAAGACAAAGGCATATCATTAAGATCAAGAGAAGAACCTTTGCTAGAAACCAATTTCACAAGAGTATCAAGTTTTTCACTCAAAGTGGAAATTTCCTCTACCGAGTTCACCTTTTTACTAGATGGCGCCCTTTCGGTATGCCATTGGGAATAATTAGCCATGATATTGTCTAGCAACTTGGTGGCTTCACCCAAAGTAATTTCCATGAACGTTCCACCAGCGGCGGAATCCAAAAGATTTCGAGAAGAAAAATTCAAACCCGCATAAAAAATTTGTATGATCATCCAAAGTTTTAACCCATGAGTTGGGCAATTCCTTAGCATCAATTTCATCCACTCCCATGCTTGTGCAACATGCTCATGCTCAAGTTGCTTAAAATTCATGATTTGCGTTCTAAGAGAGATGATCTTTGCGGGAGGAAAGTATTTTGTAATAAAAGCATCTTTGCATTTATCCCAAGAATCAATGCTATTGCGAGGCAAAGAGTTAAACCAAATTTTAGCACGATCACGCAAAGAAAAAGGGAATAGTTTCAACTTAGCAATATCATTGTCCACTTCTTTCTTCTTTTGCATATCGCATAATTCAACAAAGGTGTTGAGATGGGACGCGGCATCCTCATTGGGAGTGCCAGAAAATTGCTCTTTCATCACAAGATTCAACAAAGCGGCGTTTATTTCACACGATTCCGCACTAGTGGCGGGAGGAGCAATCGGTGTGCTAATTAAATCATCATTATTGGTGTTTGAGAAATCACATAGTTTAGTGTTCTCTTGAGCCATGATGACCACGCAAAAATTCAAGAGTGCAAGCAAAACAGATCTAGCGAGAAAAACGGCGAACGAAAAAGAGAGGCGAATAAAACCGGCAAATTGGTGAAGGGGGAGAGAGGAAAACGAGAGGCAAATGGTGAAGTGGGGAGAGGAAAACCGGAGGCAAATGGCGAATAATGTAAGTGCGAAGAGATGAGATTTGTGATTAGGAACCTGGTGGGTGTTGAAGAAGCCTCCCCGGCAACGGCGCCAGAAATCTTCCTTGATGGCGCCTAGAAGCACCTTGCTCGCGTTGGTGGTTTCCCCGAAGAGGAGAGGATGATGTAGCGAGCGGAGAAGTATTTCCATTGGCTAAGGACCAAGGTTATCAAACCAGAAGGAGGTTCTCACAACACCACGTGTTCAGCACCTGCACACAAGAAAACAAATCTCCACACCCCAACGCGATCAAGGGGTTGTCAAGCCCTTAACGGTGAGATGAAAGATGAAAAATTGATGGGAAATTGTTGCAAAGTGGTTGATGGTTCAGATCTGAAATCTTTAGATCAAAAGCAAGAACAATGGAGATCGAAAACAATTTGATGGAAAAGAGACCCCGGGGGCCGTAGGATTCACTAGTGGCTTCTCTCAAATAAAAATAGCGAACGGTGGAAACCTTTTATTGTTGGGCAATTGATAGAACCTCAAATAATCATGACGATATCCAGGCAATGATCTATATATAGGCATCACGTCCAAGATTAGTAGACCGACTCCTGCCTGCATCTACTACTATTACTCCACACATCGACCGCTATCCAGCATGCATCTCGTGTATTAAGTTCATGGAAAAACGGAGTAATGCAATAAGAACAATGACATGATGTAGATCAGATCTATTCATGTAGGAATAGACACGACCTTTTTCTCCTTAGTAGCAACGATCAACGCGTGTCTTGCTGCCCCTTCTGTCACTGGGAAAGAACACCGCGAGATCGAACCCACTATCGAGCACCTCTTCCCATGGCAAGAAAAATCAATCTAGTTGGCCTAACCAAACCAAAGTTTCGAACAAGAAATACAAGACTAAAAGAAATCATGCAAATAAGAGATCAAAGAACTCAAATCACTTTCATGGATATAAAAAGATAGATCTGATCATAAACTCAAAGTTCATCGGATCCGAACAAACACACTGCCAAAAAGAATTACATCTTATGGATCTCCAAGAGACCATTGTATTGAAGATCAGAGAGAGAGAAAGCCATCTAGCTACTGCCAACGGACCCGAAGGTCTACAATGAACTACTCATGCATCATCGGAGAGGCACCAATGGACATGGTGAAACCCCCCGAGATGGTGTCTAGATTGGATCTGGTGGTTCTGGAACTTGCGGCGGCTGGAATTGTTTTTCGTCGACTCCCCGGGGGTTTTCGGGATTTTAGAGTATTTATAGAGCAAAGAGGTGGTGGAGGGGAGCTCCGAGTGGGCCAACACCCCCAGGGGCGCGCCTGGGCCTCCTGGCGCACCCTGGTGGGTGTTGCCCACCTCGGGCCGCCTCTCCGGTACTTCTTCGTTCCTTCGGGTGTCTTCTGGCCCAGAAAAATTCCACTAAAAGTTTCACTGCATTTGGACTCCGTTTGATATGGATTTTTAAAACAAAAACAGGGCAGAAAACAGCAACTGGCACTTGGCACTATGTCAATAGGTTAGTACGAAAAAATGATATAAAGTTGATAGGAAATCATTATAAAACATCCAAGATTGATCATATATCAGCATGGAACAATCAAAAATTATAGATACGTTGGAGACATATCAGAGGCGCATGCTCCTACTTCTCCCCCGCGGGGCTCCCTCGCAAGGAGCCCTCGCGAGGACATGCTGCCAGCTCGCCCTCGCCCCCCAGGGGCGACTCCTTCCTCACGGGGGGGGGGGGGATGCCCCCGAGGGTCATTCCCGCGGAGTCCTTGCCTTCGCCTCTTGGGCTCTGAGGGTATCGCGCCGCGGGCAGTAGGCAGGCGGGCCTGGGCACCCCGAGTCCCAGTGCCCCGACAGTAGCCCCCAGGGTCACGGCGCACGCGTTTGCGGGGCTGCACGGGCGAAGTGACGTGGGCCCTAACCGCATGCGGCCCGGCCCGGCGCGTGGCACTCACTGAGTAGTGGGACGCCCCCACTCCCGTTGTCGCCTCGGTAACTGTCCCAAGCAGATTAAAGCCTGCGCTGGGGCGGCTTCGCAATTACTTGTTCGGCCGTTGGTCCTCCCTTGTGCCTTCCTTCCTTTGCAAGATTCTCCGCTCCTAATCGTGCCGCCATGGCTCCTCCCCGCAAGAGAATCAAGCTCGCGGCGGCGGCGGGCCGGGGAATGACCGCCGAGCCCACGTTGGGGCGGTCCACAGTAATCAACGGAGAGGGGCTCGACAAGGTCCGCCCCATGGTCGCTTCGGTCTTCAATGAGTGGGGGGCGACCAAGATCTGGCCGGCGTCGCGGTCGGCCCTCGATTTGGAGGTCACCACGATCCCAATTCACATCCCCGCGCTTCTCTCTGGCCTGGTTCCCCCTTTCTCGGATTTCTTCAACGCCGTGCTGGGGCATTACCAAGTCCATCTCCTGCACTTCGACCCCAAATCCATCCTTCTCCTCTCGGCGCTTGTTTTCCTGTGCGAGGCCTACGTGGGGGTGTCTCCCTTCGTGGCGCTACTCCGGCACTTCTTCTCCCTTCGGCTGACTGCCCCGGAGCAGCGCTCCGGGTGCGTGTCTTTCCAGGCCGTGGGCTCGACGGCGGGCGATTGCATTGATATGAGGATCAAGGAGGACGCCGGGGGCTTCAGGCGCCAATGGGTGTACGTGGATGCAATCCAGTACAGCCCCCTGCTGCTGGCCCCGTCGCTCGCAGCGGTGCCCAACTCCGGGTGGGAGCACCAGGAGCTTACTGACCCACGATTGTCTCCCGTGTTGAAGAGGCTGGCTACCTTGAGGGACGCAGGGGTGACGGTGACCACGGTCGTGAGGGAAATTCTCCGCCGCCGGATCGCCCCCCTCCAGCGCCATTCCCGCCCTATGTGGGCTTTCCGCGGAGTGGAGGACAAGATGCGGCTTGACGAGCATACCTTGCCGCTTCGAACCTTGGAAGGGACGCTGCACGTCCTGAAAGGCGAGGTCGCCGACAAACCCCCTGACGCGGGGCTCCCCTTGTACAACTATACGACTGGGGAGGCCCATGCCAGAGGGATGCCTTCCTTCGACGAATGGGGGCTTCTTCCACAGGGCTTTACGGGTCCCCGCGATAATCCCGTCTTGGTGACTCCCCTGGCAGGGTCCTCAGGGGGCCCACAATCTCCAGGCCTCAGGACGGAGGGCGCGGCGCTTTCGCATCCCGAGGCCTCCCGAGGCCCCGATCCTCCTTCCTCTAGGGTCGCCCCCGCTGCATCCCCTGGCGGTGCAGACCCGTCGCTTGACGCTACCGGCAGTGTCGGGAGCTCGACACCAGCGCCCACCGAGCCCGGGCTCCGCGGTGCTGCTATGCCTCCCGCCCCCCTCGTGGGGGAGAAAGAGGCCGGCACCCGGGCAAGGCGTCCTCCTAAATAGGCCAGGCATGGGAAGGCAGTACGGCCCGGGACGGGCATTGGGGCACTGCCGAGAGCGTCGAGGGATAGGCAATGGGTCGCCACCGATGAGTAAGTATGTTGCCCTTGCTCCCGTTGCCTCTACTGTGTTCCCAGCGCTTATTACCTCTTCCCTCATCAGGCTTCCAGTAGGCAAGAGGGCCGCGAAGGCTGCCTGCGCCGTGGCCTCACCCCCGACGTCTTCCGAGCCATTGGGGTCAGGAGCAGCCGCAGCGCAGCGGAACGCTGGAGGAACGTCCCGCTAGGGCGCAACCTCACCCTCATCCCTTGAGGGTGCGAGGGGTACGGCGCCGATTCCTCCTGCAGTCCCCCAGGGGGACCCCCGCGAGGAGCCATCCAAGGTTCCCCCAGGGACACCCCTCAGGGCCAAGTGCCCGGGACGTCTGGAGGCGCGCCCCTTCCTGAGGCAGCTAGGCGCTCATCCTCCAGCCCCCAAGCCTCGCCCAGTGAGAACGAAGCCCCCGACATCCCTGCAACGGACGAAGACGTGGGGCCTGTCCCGAATTGGGCCCTGGCGCTCGTGGACCTCCTGACCATCGTCCGGCATGATCTTCTGCAGGGCGCATCAAACGCCCTGAGCCGGCTTGGGGCGGAGCTCCGGAGCGCCGACTCGCGCCTTGCCGAAGAGCGCGTCCGCCTAGCCCACGGGTGGCGGAGTCTCGACGTCACCGTCAAGCAAGGCCATCATCAACACGAAGCCGCGCGCTTTGAGGCAGATGCATCCGTCGCTCGGGCAAAGGAAGCGCGCGATCGCGCTCTTTAGGAGGCCGAGGAAGCGGATGCGCGTTGCTTGGCCTTGGAAGCCCACGAAGAAGAGCTCCTGGCCTCCAATGCTGCCCTGGAGCGCCAGCTTCAGGAGCGAAGAAGGGCCCTCTCCATGCTCGAGGGGTCCACGGCGAGGATGGGCGAGGTAAGCGGTCCTTCCCCACGGGAGGTCGAACTCCGGATCCTCGAGGGGCAACTTGCCCTGACGGCGTCGGAGCAGAGCCTGGAGCGCGACCGGCTGAAAGCCTTGGATCGCGACGTAACTGACGCCATGGCTTCCCACGGGAGGAATATGGACAAGGCCAACTCCAAAATATCTGCCAAAGAGAAGAAAATCCAAGAGTGTGCCAACCTGGAGATCGAGAAGGCCCGCCAGGACTACCGCCGCAGGTCCAATCTGCAGGAGGAGCGCTTCAAGAGCCGACTCGCTGAGTGGGAGCACCGGGCGAAAGCCCTCCAGGAAGAGCTCACCAAGGCGAGGGTGCAGTGGAACGCCACACTCAAGGCCCATGCAGACACTGCCGCCGAGCTAGAATCGCTCCAGGGCCAAGTGGGCGATGTCGCCTCCCTCGCGGAGCGGGTGTCTGAGGAAACAACCCGGGCTCGGGGGCAACAACACCTACGCACGGGTATGTACCAAGACCTCGAGAGGCGAGCTCAACGAGCCTTGGGTTTGATCAGCCGGGGGAGCGTCGCCAGCCCCCTGGTGGCCAGCGACGCCGGCTATCTCGATTTCTTTACCAAAATCGTGATGGAGCTTGAAACAGGCGCCGAGAGGGTGGGCGTGCTCGTTGAAGAGGAGAGCCGCGACCTCCTGGCCAAAGCACTGACTCGTGTCTTCAGCCAGCTCTTTCGCGTCGATCCCCACTTCAATTTCGAAGCCATGCTCGTCCTCGTCCCCAAGGTGATCTGCTGTGCCCTTGAAGAAGCTGTAGAGGACTACGTGGATGCGCTCAGTGCGCAGTTCACCCCTGGTAGCTGCGAGAGCTCAGGGAAATCGAAGAGCATGATGACGAAGGAGGCCCCGCGAGCGATGCGTCTTCCCAAGCCACCTCCTCTTCTTCTTGTTGATCCGCGGCCGGGCGAGGTGTAGTGCCAGCAGCTTTTGTGTGTCCTTCATCATTGTAATCAAAACTTACGTTCTCATGCGGTCTCCGTTTGTACATGTCTTCATTGTTTCAAAGGAAGTGTCCTTTGCGTAAGATTCCATGCTGGGCTTGGCCGTTGCTAGGCAAGCAATCGCGAATCATCCTGACTCGGGAGCGCTTCGCGGGGCGCCTTGTCGTGGGCATGTGTCGCGCGTCATTAATCTTACCGATATACCTCACGCGAGGAGATTAGGCCCCTGAGGTCCTCAGGGAGGCAGCCCACGAGGGGCAAGGTGCCGCGGGCTCCAGGCCCGCGGGAGCTGCCCCGGGCGTAGGCTCCATGCCCCAGCCCCCGCTCGCGTGAGAGGATAAAGGGGGATGTTTGACGCGCGACCTGCCTGAAGCTTGCAACGCGTTCAAAAACTCAGCTTTATAATTGATGAACATGATTCTCTACATGCTGGTGCCCCGTGGCTGCCGCGTCCGGCGCGGGTCAGCCCCAGGGCCAATGCGGCCTAAGAGGCGCGTTGGAGATGTCACTCACCCAGCGCGGAGCATGGGGCTTCTACTAGGCGTAGGCATAGCCGCAGTTCGGCAGTCATTCTGCCAGCGCGGAGCATGGGGCTTCTACTTGGGCGTAGGCATAGCCGCGGTTCGGCAGTCATTCCGCCAGCGCGGAGCATGGGGCTTTGATGGCGCCTAGAAGCACCTTGCTCGCGTTGGTGGTTTCCCCGAAGAGGAGAGGATGATGTAGCGAGCGGAGAAGTATTTCCCTCGGCTAAGGACCAAGGTTATCGAACCAGAAGGACGTTCTCACAACACCACGTGTTCAGCACCTGCACACAAGAAAACAAATCTCCACACCCCAACGCGATCAAGGGGTTGTCAAGACCTTAACGGTGAGATGAAAGATGAAAAGTCGATGGGAAATTGTTGCAAAGTGAATTATGGTTCAGATCTGAAATCTTTAGATCAAAAGCAAGAACAATGGAGATCGAAAACAATATGATGGAAAAGAGACCCCGGGGGCCGTAGGATTCACTAGTGGCTTCTCTCAAATAAATAGCAACGGTGGAAAACTTTTATTGTTGGGCAATTGATAGAACCTCAAATAATCATGACGATATCCAGGCAATGATCTATATATAGGCATCACGTCCAAGATTAGTAGACCGACTCCTGCCTGCATCTACTACTATTACTCCACACATCGACCGCTATCCAGCATGCATCTAGTGTATTAAGTTCATGGAAAAACAGAGTAATGCAATAAGAACAATGACATGATGTAGATCAGATCTATTCATGTAGGAATAGACACGACCTTTTTCTCCTTAGTAGCAACGATCAACGCGTGTCTTGATGCCCCTTCTGTCACTAGGAAAGAACACCGCGAGATCGAACCCACTATCGAGCACCTCTTCCCATGGCAAGATAAATCAATCTAGTTGGCCTTACTAAACCAAAGTTTCGAAGAAGAAATACAAGACTATAAGAAATCATGCAAATAAGTGATCAAAGAACTCAAATCACTTTCATGGATATAAAAAGATAGATCTGATCATAAACTCAAAGTTCATCGGATCCCAACAAACACACCGCCAAAAAGAATTACATCATATGGATCTCCAAGAGACTATTGTATTGAAGATCAGAGAGAGAGAAAGCCATCTAGCTACTGCCTACGGACCCGAAGGTCTACAATGAACTACTCGCGCATCATCGGAGAGGCACCAATGGACATGGTGAAACCCCCCGAGATGGTGTCTAGATTGGATCTGGTGGTTCTAGAACTTGCGGCGGTTGGAATTGTTTTTCGTCGACTCCCCGAGGGTTTTCGGGATTTTAGAGTATTTATAGAGCAAAGAGGCGGTGGAGGGGAGCTCTGAGTGGGCCAACACCCCCCAGGGCGCGCCTGGGCCTCCTAGCGCACCCTGGTGGGTGTTGCCCACCTCGGGCCGCCTCTCCGGTACTTCTTCGTTCCTTCGGGTGTCTTCTGGTCCAGAAAAATTCCACAAAAAGTTTCGCTGCGTTTGGACTCCGTTTGATATGGATTTTCTGTAAAACAAAAACAGGGCAGAAAACAGCAACTGGCACTTGGCACTATGTCAATAGGTTAGTACCAAAAAAATGATATAAAGTTGATAGGAAATCATTACAAAACATCCAAGATTGATCATATATCAGCATGGAACAATCAAAAATTATAGATACGTTGGAGACGTATCGGGCTTCCACTTGGGCGTGGGCGGGAGTCCCCCTGAGGCCGAGGGGCGGCGCAGCAGGAGGCTCCGTGGCGTATACAGCCCCACTCATTCTTACGTGAGAGTGTCACGGGTAGAATTTGCGTAGATGCTGGATGTTCCACGCATTGGGCACTGGGGCCCCACCCTCCGTCTCCAGACGGGCCGCGCCCGGCCTGGAGACATGGGCGACCTTGAAGGGTCCTCCCACATGGGGGAGAGCTTGTGAAGGCCCTCCCTGGAAAGGACCCTTCGGAGGACGAGGTCTCCGACCTCGAGGGTACGAGGGCAGATGTGGCGGCTGTGGTAGCACCGCAAGGCCTGTTGATACCTTGCGGCACGAAGGGCAGCCTCGCGGCGGCCCTCCTCCAAGAGCATCAGGTCGGCCTCCCGCGAGTCGTCCTGACGAGCCTCGTCAAACGCCAGGACTCGCGGGGAACCGTGTTTGATCCCTAAGGGGAGGACCGCCTCTGCCCCGTAGACGAGGAAGAAGGGGGTCTCGCCGGTGGCCTTGGTTGCCGTGGTGCAGATCGACCACAACACAGACTGGAGCTCGTCCAGCCAGCCCTTCCCGCAGGCTTCCAACTTCTTCTTGAAGCTCCTGGTCTTGAGGCCCTTGAGGACCTTAGCATTAGCACGCTCGGCCTGTCCATTGCTTCGCGGGTGTGCCACGGATGCGTAGCATATCTGCGTGCCAAGGTTAGCAAAATATGATCTGAAGAGGCCACTTGTGAATTGAGAACCATTGTCGGTGATGATGTGGATGGGGACGCCGAACCGGCTCACGAGGCCCTTGATGAACTTGATAGCCGATCCCACAGGGATGGTGCGGACGGGCTCCACTTCAGCCCACTTCGTGAATTTTTCAATGGCGACGTAGATGTAACGATACCCGCCCGCCGCGCGAGGGAATGGCCCCAATATGTCCAGCCCCCAGACCGCAAAGGGCCACGAGAGCGGGATCGTCTGGAGCCCTTGGGAGGGCTGGTGAATCTGCTTGGCGTGGAACTGGCAGGCTTCGCAGGACCTAACCAGCTCGGTGCCGTCGCGGAGCACACTAGGCCAGTAGAATCTGCTGTGGAATACCTTACCCGCAAGCATGCGTGACGAGGAGTGATGCCTGCAATCCCCTCCGTGGATGTCGGCGAGGAGTTCGCGCCCCTGCCGCTCCGAGATGCACCGAAGGGAGACGTCATTGGGTCGCCTCCGGTACAAATCGCCGTTGTGTAGGCAGTAAGCAGAGGATTGCCTGACGACGCGCTCCGCCTTAGCTTCCTCGGTCGGGAGGTCCCTGCGAGGCATGTACGCCTTGAGCTTGTCGATCCAGCCGTCCTCCTGAGGTTCGAGCGCCAGGAGCAGCCTGTTCCCGGAGGGCAACCCGCAGCTGGGCGTGCCTGAAGGTGGCGCGTTGGGCGCCTCCTTGCGTGGCGGCCCGGGAACCGCGGCGTTTGGCGCTGCGGACGGCTTCAGGAGCCTTTCCTTGAAGACACCCGGCTTTTGGGCCTCCCGGCGGGAGGCGCACTTGGCGATATCGTCAGCTTCCCCGTTGGCCTCTCGCGGATGTGCTGAACCTCCATGCCGAGGAAGCGCTTCTCGAGCTTACGAATCTCCTCCAGATAGGCCGCCATGTGTTCATCCTTGGGCTTGTACTTCTTGTTGGAAAAGTTGACGAGGAGCTCGGAGTCGCCCCTAACCGTTAGGCGCCGGATGCCCAAGCCTGCGGCCGCCTTGAGGCCAGCCACGAAGCCTTCATACTCGGCGATGTTGTTGGAGACTTTCTCTTCTGGCCCGAAACACAGCTGGACCGCGTAGCGGAGCTTGTCCTTCTTCGGCGAAGTGAGCACGGCGCCAGCCCCCGCGCCCCTCATGGAAAAGGCGCCATCGAAGCACAACACCCAGCCGCTAGGCGCTTCGTCTCCCGGCCTGAGGGACTCGCCCTCATCCGGCTCCCCTCTGCCGGTATCCGTCCATTCCACCACGAAATCAGCGAGGGCCGCTCCTTTGATGACTCTAGTGGTGCAGAACTCTAGCTGGAAGGCCTGGAGCTCGATATTCCACTCCGCCACCCTGCCAGTGACATTGGGGCCGCGCATGACCTGCTCCAAGGGGTACGCCGAGATGACCTTGATCCGGTGTCCCGTGAAGTAGTGGCGCAGCTTTCTGGAGGCGATGAGGAGCGCGAGGAGGAGCTTTTGCTGCATGGGGTAGCGTTCTCGCGCGTCCCTCGGTACCGTGCTGACAAAGTATACCGGGTGCTCTATGAGGCGTGTCACCGTCGTGTCCTCATCTGGCTCGGCAGGGCAGGCAAGGGGTCGCGGCTCGGAGACCTGTGAGGAGCCCTCTCCGGCGGCCCCGGAAGCCTCCTGCGGTTTGGCCCCCTGTGGGGAGGAGGCGCGCACTTGTCGTGAGCCTCCACTTGATGGCGAGCCAGGCCCCGAGCCCTCCGGCGGTGTCCCTTCCTGGGCCGCGGGCCGTTTCTTGCTGGGGGACTGCTCCTCCCTCTCCACCACGAGTGTTGCGCTGGTCGTTTGAGGAGTAGCTGCCAAGTACAACAATAGGCGCTCCTGGGGCCGCGGCGCGACCATAACGGGAGTGCTGGTGAGGTACCTCTTGAGGTCTTCAAATGCGGCGTCAGCCTCTAGGGTCCACTTGAAGGGGCCAGCCTTCTTCATCATCTTAAAAACGGCAGGGCTCGTTCGCCGAATTTGGAGATGAAGCGCCCTAAAGAGGCCAAGCGTCCCGCCAATTTTTGCATCTCCTTGAGGGTTTGGGGGGCTTCATTCGCTCGATTGCCTTCACCTTCTCCGGATTCGCCTCTATCCCCCGGTGAGATACGAGGAAACCCAGGAGCTTGCCTAAAGGGACCCCAAAGACGCACTTGTCGGGGTTCAGCTTCAGGTTTACCTTGCGCAAGTTTGCAAATGTTTCTTCCAGGACTTCAATCAGTGTCTTGGCCTCACAGGTCTTGACCACGATATCGTCCACGTATGCCTCCGCGTTCCTTCCCAGTTGAGGCCCCAGCGCGATGTGCTTCAGCCTCTGGAAGGTGGCGCCCGCACTCCGCAGGCTGAAGGGCATGCACACGTAGCAGTATACTCCGTCAGGAGAAATGAACGCCGTCTTCTCCACGTCTTCTTTCACCATCTTGACTTGATGGTAGCCCGAGAAGGCATCCAAGAACCATAGCAGATCGCAGCAGGCGGTGGAGTCCACAATCTGATCAATCCGCGGGAGCGGAAAGGGATCCTGAGGGCACGCCTTGTTGAGGCTGGTGAAGTCGACACACATCCATTCCTTCCCTCCCTTCTTGGGAACGATGACTGGGTTCGCGAGCCACTCTGGGTGTCGCACCTCGCGGATGACCCCAGCCTCTCGCAGTTTCCTTACTTCCTCGACGATGAAGCGCTGCTTCTCTGGTGCCTGGCGCCGCGCCTTCTGCTTGATAGGGCATGCGTGGGGGCACACCGCCAGGTGGTGCTCTATCACCTTCCGCGGAACTCCGGTCAAATTAGTTTCTCTCCAAGCGAACACGTCTTCATTTGCGCAGAGAAAGGCGACAAGCGCTTCTTGTTGGTCGGGAGCCAGGCCTGCCCCAATGGTGAAGGTGGGGCCGGCCTCACCGTCTCGCACCGGGATCTTCTTGGTCTCGGCTCGGTCCTGAGAGAACACCAGCCTCTTCTTCGCGGGCGCGGCTTCAGCCCCCGAGCACACCTCCACACCGGGCGCTGCCTCCTGGGGCCCTGCGTTGCCCCTATCACCCGCGCCTGCGGCCGCCGCGACCTTGTACGCATGCCTGAGTGAGGCGACGGCATCCCTTTCATCGCAGCGGACGGTTATGGTGCCACCGTTGCCTGGTATCTTGACCACGTTGTACCCATGGTTCACCGCTGCTATGAACTTGGCGAGTGCAGGGTACCCCGGGATCGCGTTGTACGGGAGGCTGATGTGTGCCACGTCGAAGTCGATGAGCTCGGTGCAGTAGTTGTCGCGTGTGCCGAAGGTCACCGGGAGGCGCACTTGCCCGAGGGGGACCGCGGTCCCCCCAGTGACTCCAAGGAGGGCCCCGGAGGTCCTCAGCTGGTTCCATGGTACCCGGAGCGCGAAGGTGGCGACGGAGACGGCGTTGAGCCCGGCTCCCCCATCTATGAGAGTCTGGGTGACCGCGACTCTTCCAATGGTGGGGGTGCACACCATGGGGATGGCGCCCACGGGGGGCGCCGTCTCGGAGTGATCCTTCATGCTGAAAGTGACAGCGCGGGTCGCCTGGCCTGGCGAAGATGGCGCTCCGCGTTGCCCAAGAACGCGTTCACCTCGCGGAAGAAAGGCTTGAGGCGGCAACCACTGCCCGGAGCCTGGGCCCCGCCAAGGATGCTTGCCACAACATGCGGGTCCCGGCGAGCCTCAACACCGCCACCGGGCAAGCACGCGGCTTGTGGGCGTAGAACCTGGCCCGGTCGAGGGGCAGGACAGCGAGGCACCCTGCCCGCCACAGGCGACTCAACCCGCGCGCCGATCTGCCCAAGGAGGACGGAGGAGGAAGGGGCCGCGGCTCAGCGGGCGGCGACGACGGCGGCCTTTCCGTCAGCGGGGCTACGGCGGAGGCCATGCTCCACCGGCATGGTCCGCATGACCTGAGCCACCCGGCTCCCGTCGCACGTGCGGCGAGCACCAGCCATGGCGTCGATGAAGGAGATGCCGAACGGGAGCCGAAGAACTGAAGCTCCCCCCTACCTGGCGCGCCAAATGTCGGATTCCGGGCTCCGCAGACCCTGAGAGCGGCTCGAAATCTGGGGAGCGCTCGTTCTCCAACCCTAGGCTACCTCACTACCTCACGGAAGCGCTCGTCGGAAACGATGAACAAGCGACACGGTGGTTTACCCAGGTTCGGGCCGCCGGAGCGTAATACCCTACTCCTGCTTGTCTGGTTTTCTTGCTCTCGGGAGGATGATTACAATGTGTGGTGCTTGTCCTATCTTATACGCGCCCAGGGCCTCTCTTTCCTAAAAACATTCGGCGGGAAAAGGGTCACCACAACGGGCAGTTTGAAGGGAGACAAGATGGACAGCTATCCTGACAAAAGGTGGTCTTCGCCCCTGCAAAGCTTCCCGCCATGACGCACTCGTGGGCTCCGTGATGACCTCGGCCTTGGCAGTCCCTCGCTTTGGCCCCTCTGCGTCGATCGGGAATGCTTCGGGGGCGGCTTTAGGAACAGGCGAGCCGCCCCCTCCCTTTAGCACCAAAGAGGAAAGCTTCTCTATCCGTGCCACCCAGTACCTCTCCTAGCTACTCCTGCCATGGCGTGCGTCACCCACATGGGCGGTCGGAGGCGCATGGTCCTTTTTCTCCCCTGCGGGGCTCCCTCGCGAGGAGCCCCCGCGAGGACATGCTGCCAGCTTGCCCTCAACCCCTAGGGTGACTCCTTCCTCGCGGGGGGGGAGGGGACGCCCCCGAGGGTCATTCCCGCGGAGTCCTTGCCTTCGCCTCTTGGGCCCTGAGGGTATCGCGCCGCGGGCAGCAGGCAGGCGGGCCTAGGCACCCCTGGTCCCAGTGCCCCGACAGCTTCTCCCAGATCTAATTTAAAGAAGGGGGTCAATACATATATATGAATGAAACTCAACACAATTGATGATAATAAAATAAAATTGTGAATATTGTTTACGTACTTCAAATTGTCGTGGAGATAATTTGCCCCGCTCATCGGTCGAGTAGCGAATGAACTCGCAAACGTAGTATCCACATAAATTATTCCCTTGTGCCTGCAACAAGCACTTTACGAGAATAGAGTTCAATCAAAATGATAATCAAGCATGATAATGGTATTGTTGAAACTAGAATCAATGACAGATGCGCGGAACTAGCTAGTACTACTTACTTTGGCGTATGTAAATTGCAGCTCCTCTTTCGGTAGACCCCGTACCTTTGTGGTGAACTTTCTCCAAACCCTGCCCGGCAAAGAATGCCCGTCCCTACATATTATTGGATTCGCTCCTAGCGTGCCTTTTCCAGTCAGTCTCGCCTCATACCGCGATTGAGGGACACCAATCGGCTTAAGGTCAGGAATAAAGTCAACACAAAAACCAATGACTTCCTCTGTTTGATGGCCCGTGGAGATGCTTCCTTCTGGCCTAGCACGGTTAAGAACATATTTCTTTAAGACTCCCATGAACCTCTCAAAGGGGAACATATTGTGTAGAAATACAGGACTCAGAATGGCAATCTCGTCGATTAGGTGAACTAGGACGTGCGTCATAATATCGAAGAAGGATGGCGGGAACACCAACTCAGAACTGACAAGATATTGGACCAAATCATTCCATAACGTTGGTAGGATATCTGGATCGATTACCTTCTGAGAAATTGCATTGAGGAATGCACATAGCTTCACAATGGCTAATCGAACATTTTCTGGTAGAAGCCCCCTCAATGCAACTGGAAGCAGTTGCATCATAATCACGTGGCAGTCATGAGACTTTAGGTTCTGGAATGTTTTCTCTGCCATATTTATTATTCCCTTTATATTCGACGAGAAGCCATACGGGACCTTGATACTAAGCAGGCATTCAAACAAGATTTCCTTCTCTGCTTTGGTAAGAGCGTAGCTGGCAGGACCTTCATACTTCTTTGTTGGATGCATGCCATCTTTTTTGTTCACACGTTGCTGGTTCTCCCGTGCCTCCGGTGTATCTTTTGTCTTCCCGTACACGCCCAAGAAGCCTAGCAGGTTCACGCAAACATTCTTCGTCACGTGCATCACGTCGATTGCAGAGCAGACCTCTAGGTCTTTCCAATAGGGTAGGTCCCAAAATATAGATTTCTTCTTCCACATGGGTGCGCGTCCCTCAGCGTCATTCGGAATAGATTGTCCGCCAGGACCCTTTCCAAAGATTACATCTAAATCGTTGACCATATCAAGTATATCAGCACCAGTACGGAGGAAGGGCTTCTTCCGATGATCTGCCTCACCTTTGAAATGCTTGCCTTTCATTCTTAAGCGATGCTTGATCGGAAGAAATCGATGATGTCCCAGGTACACATTCTTCTTGCATTTGTCCAAATATATACTTTCAGTGTCATCTAAACAGTGCGTGCATGCCTTGTATCCCTTGTTTGTCTGTCCACAAAGGTTACTAAGAGCAGGCCAATCATTGATGGTTACAAACAGCAATGCTTTTAGGTCAAATTCCTCCTGTTTGTGCTCATCCCACACACGTACACCTTTTTTATTCCACAGCTGTAAAAGTTCTTCAACTAATGGCCTTAGGTACACATCAATGTCGTTGCCGGGTTGCTTAGGGCCTTGGATGAGCACTGGCATCATAATGAACTTCCGCTTCATGCACAACCAAGGAGGAATGTTATAGATACATAGAGTCACGGGCCAGGTGCTATGATTGCTGCTCTGCTCCCCAAAAGGATTAATGCCATCTGCACTTAAACCAAACCATAGGTTCCTTGGGTCACATGCAAATTCCGGCCACCAATTTCTCTCGATTTTTCTCCACTGCGACCCATCAGCGGGTACTCTCAACTTCCCGTCTTTCTTACGGTCTTCTCTGTGCCATCGCATCAACTTTGCATCCTCTTTGTTTCTGAACAGACGTTTCAACCGTGGTATTATAGGAGCATACCACATCACCTTGGCAGGAACCCTCTTCCTGGGGTGCTCGCCCTCAACATCACCAGGGTCATCTCGTCTGATCTTATACCGCAATGCACCGCATACCGGGCATGCATTCAAATTCTCGTACTCCTCACCGGCCGCTGTAGAGGATGCAGTCATTAGGGCATGCATGTATCTTCTGCACCTCTAATCCTAGAGGGCAGACAACCTTCTTTTCTTCGTATGTACTTTCAGGCAATTCGTTATCCTTTGGAAGCTTCTTCTTTAATATTTTCAGTAGCTTCCCCAATCCCTTGTCAGTTACACCATTCTCTGCCTTCCATTGCAGCAATTCCAGTGCGGTACCGAGCTTTGTGTTGCCATCTTCGCAATTTGGGTGCAACGGTTTTTTGTGATCCTCTAACATGCGATCGAACTTCAACTTCTCCCTGTCACTTTCGCATCCTCTCTGTGCATCAACAATGACCCGGTGAAGATCATCATCGGGCACATCTGGTGCCTCTTGATCTTCAGCTTCCCCCGTTGCAGTATCACCGTGTTCAGGGGACATAGGATAGTTGTCATCATCCTCTTCTTCGTTGTCTTTCATCATAACCCCTCTTTCTCCGTGCTTGGTCCAAACATTATAGTGTGGCATGAAACCCTTCTCAATCAGGTGGATGTGAAGGGTTCTCGAGGAAGAGTGATCCTTCGTATTCCCACAGACAGTACATGGACAATACATAAAACCATTCTGCTGGTTTGCCTCAGCCACTTCGAGAAAATTATGCAGGCCCTTAAGATAGTCGGAGGTGCGGCGGTCACCGTACATCCATTGCCGGTTCATCTGTGTGCATTATATAATTAAGTATATCTAAAACCATTACAGAACATCATAAATTAATAGAGAAATGACCAAATTAATAAACTTCATCATCACATTAAAACCAAAGTACAGTAGTGATCCAATGTCATAGAACAACATACAGCTCTCTAGAGCATCTAATTAAAACATGCATTGAAACTAACATACAACTATGTAAAACATTTAAATGCAACAACAAATGCGATCAAAATCGCAACTAAGGTAACAATTGAACCAACATCATAATGATACCAAGCCTCTTTATCAATGGCATATTTTCTAATCTTTCTAATCTTCAAGCGCATTGCATCCATCTTGATCTTGTGATCATCGACGATATCGGCAACATGCAACTCCAATTTCATCTTCTCTTCTTCAGTTCTTTTCAATTTTTCTTTCAAAATATCGTTTTCTTTTTCAACTACAGTTAACCTCTCGAGCAGAATTGCATAGTCGGTTGGAATTTCCGGTTCACAAACCTCCTAGATAAAAACATCTATGTCACGTTGGTCGGCATAATTGTCATAAACAATAAATGAAACAAATAGTTATAAAAGATATATACCACATCCGAATCATAGACCGGACGAGGGCCGACGGGGCGGATACCAAAACCATGGCACTATATAATAACAAACAATAATAAAAGTAAGAAATGTATACAAGTATTTATCTAAATCATACAATTAAGAATTTTTTCTTTTAAAAAGAAGATAAGAACAAGAGGCTCACCACGGTGGTGCCGGCGACGAGATCAGCGCGGGCGATCGACGACGGTGAGGACGTGGACGGGACGGCACCCTACACATGTGCAGACTCTAAGAAGTTAATTCGAGCTCAAATTGTGCATCGAAATCAAAAGAACTCCCACATACACTCCTACACTAAAACCCACAAACCACTCTACTTCTAGAGCATTTGAAATGAGCTAAACTAGCAGTGAGAGATGAAAGAATGAAGTAGCTAACCTTTTAGAACACTTGTGTAGTTGGTGCACCGCCAAACCTGGACAAATCTTGGGGAACATGGAGCTTGGAGGTCGAGCTTGGAGAGTAGAAAGCTTAAGTGTTGCTCCGGCATTTCATCGAACACCTCATGTGCATAGGAGGTGAAAACAGAGAGAAGCACACCTCCCACCCTTTCCACGGCCAAAAAACAGAGGAGATGGGGGGGCGCGGATATATATAGGCAAAACTTTAGTCCCGGTTTGTGTCTAAAACCGGGACTAAAGGACAACCTTTAGTCCCGGTTCCAGCCACAAACCGGGACTAAAGGTGCCAGCCCAGGAGCGAGGCCCTTTCGTCCCGGTTCGTGTCTGGAACCGGGACCAGAGGGGTCAGACGAAGCAGGACCCTGGCCCGGCCGGCGCCCTGGCCTCATGAACCGGGACTGATGTACCCATTGGTCCCGGTTCGTAACAGAACCGGGATTAATGCTCTTATCTGGCCTGGACCAAAGCCCTGTTTTCTACTAGTGCACCATCAATATGAAAGAAAGTGTGTGTCAGCTAGCAATATGAGCGAACTTTTTTAAAAAATCCAGTTTAATGTAAAATATGCACCAGCATCAATTCTTCAAGGCTGTCCTTTGTGGTCGCTTTGGATTGTTTAGGCGATTCCAAACCCTCCATACCCTCCAAACCCTCCATAAAAATATCAGGCTCTCAATAATACAACTGCTATCTTGTTAATAATAAAATTATCTTCTTCCTTATAATAAAATGCCATTTTATTAATAATAAAAATGCCATGCTCTTAATCATAAAACTGCCCTCCACTTAATAATAAAAATCCCACGTCATTAATTATAAAATACCATGCTCTTAGTAATAAAACTACCATCCTGTTAATAATAAAAATGTGATGTTATTAATTATTTAAATTGCAGGCTCTTAGTAATAAAACTGCCATGTGAGAAAGTAAATATAATGAGTGATGAAATTTCCCTCAAGCTTTCCAAAAGACTTCGGAATTACCAGGATACCTATAATAAAAATGCAGATGACAAGTTTAGAAATTTTCCCCTCTGAAAAATTGGGATTTTTGTTCTTGAAAAAATGAAAAAAATCTGGATTTTTTTAATGAAAAAATAAATTTAAAAGAATTTTACTTCAAATACATAAAACAAGTTTAAGTACATGTTTCTACAAAATCAGCTTCAACGCAAGTGGTAAAGCATGTACACCTCTCTGCAGGTGCTCTCGAGTTTGAGTTCCCCCTCCCATGTCGCGGGAGCTATATCTTGCTTATAGCAAGAACATGCTCCCCTCGTCTGAAGCTTTTTCTCCCTCGCTTAGGTATTGGGTCGTCCTGTTTCATTTTTTTTCTTGCTGCCGACTCGTTCGGGTTTTGACCGAAGATGCTCATTCGCTCGGGTTTCACAAGTTTGCTTGTTGGGTTTCTGTGTTTTATTTGGTTTTTTTCCTTCTTTTCCTTTGGCTTCTTAGATTCTTCTGATTTGTTTGTTTCTTTTCATTTCCACTGTCTGCACTATTTTTGCATTGGTTTTCTTCGGTCCTTTTTTTCTTTTCTTTGTTTCTTTCTTGGCTTTCATCTGTTTTTGTATTTTTCTTCGGTTTCATGTTTCTTGCTCGGGTTTCTCTCGTTTTATTTGTTTTATTTGTTTCTTTTCCTTGTTTGCACTAGTTTTTCTCTGGTTTTCTTGTTTCCTTTTTCCTTTTACTCCTTGTTGTCCATTGTTTTGTTTTTGGCTTTCATTGGTTTTCTTCGTTTTTTCCATCGTTTACTTTTTTGTTCAACACATGTCTACTTTCTTCAGTACACAATGTACATTTCAATGTACACGTGAAACATTTTTGTTGACACAAAAATGACATTTTTCAAGTAACGATGTACATTTTCGCCCCTAAATAGTACAAGTTTTGAACACTTCTTGAATACATGGTCCAACTTTTTCAAATACACGATAAACATTTTTTCAATGTCAATAAACATTTTTTCACACACAATGTATTTTTTCGTGTACATCAGGAAAATTTTATACACATTTTAATATTTTAAATACAGAATTAATTTTGTAAATATATTTTTATGTTTATTTTTATTCAATGTACGCTGTACATTTTTCATATACACCGAGAACAATTTTTTACACTCTTAACATTTTTTAAATACATGATCAACAGTT
The DNA here is from genome assembly GCA_039707655.1 of Elymus sibiricus. Taxonomy (NCBI): domain Eukaryota; kingdom Viridiplantae; phylum Streptophyta; class Magnoliopsida; order Poales; family Poaceae; genus Elymus; species Elymus sibiricus. The sequence goes on from CM077672.1 coordinate 2,479,100, forward strand.
TTTCGTACATATTGTATATTTTTTTGTATACATTTTACATATACATGAGAAACATTTTTTATATAGACATTTAATATTTTTCAAATGCATGATTATTATTTTATAAAACTTGATTAATATTTTTTGAATGCTTGATTAACATTTTTTAAATACATGATCAACTTTTCTCATACACATTGTATATTTTTGTATACGTTTTCGAATACATGAGAAGCATATTGTCTACACACATTTAATATTTTCGAATGTTTGATTAACAAATTTCAATTTTTTTATGTAAAGTTTTTTTGTAGTATTTATATTTAGAATATTTTTGAACTATAAATAAACTTTTTTTTTAGAAAAGGAGGTTATCCCCGGCCTCCGCATCAAAATGATGCATACGGCCATATTATTAATAAGCAAATAGTTCAACAAAGTCTCCAAGTCTCAAACAATAAAAAGGCTCAGAAAGAGCTGAAAATAAAGAAAGCGGGATAGCCACAACCAGCGGTATAAAAGAAGATAGGAAACTAAACACCTATCTTATTACATGACCGCCATCCAAACCGGTTGAAGATAGCCCGTGCTACCGTCTCCCAACGGATAGACCCAGTAACCATACGCTCCCTGGCATCCATCGGAGTGAGTAGCGACCACATACGGATCAGCGTATTGGCCCGAAAGATAACCTGCAAGAAGTGAACATTTGTTGCTCTGTTAAAAACCATATCATTCCTGCAGTTCCATATAGCCCATAATAAAGCACACACGCCTACACGGATGTGTCTCGCTGTTTCTATCTCAACCCCATTTAGCCACGTCTCAAACAACGTGTTGATACTAGTAGGAGGAGCAATGTTAAACGCTATATGGATAGACCACCATAAAACTTTGGCCATCGGGCAATCAAGAAAGAGGTGTTTGATAGATTCATCATGAGCACAGAAGCTACATCTTCGAGATCCTGTCCAGTTACGTTTAGCCAAGTTGTCCTTAGCGAGAATTACTTGTTTGTGGACAAACCACATGAACACTTTAATCCGTAAGGGCACTTTGACCTTCCAAATGTGCAAAGATCGAGGAAGGGAAACCGTATTGATTAAATCCAAATACATGGATTTCACTGAAAACACTCCATTCTTGGTTAGTTTCCAATGTAACTGATCTGGCTGTTGAGAAAGGTGGACATCCATCAATCTTCTCACAAGATGGAGCCACGCTTCCCAACGGTTTCCCGCAAGCGTCATTCTGAATTGAATGTAAATAAACGTAAGAAGGGAAAGCAGAAAAATAGAAATAAAGAACGTGAATAAAAACAGAAAAAACGATGTTGTGGCATGTGGCCTCCCGCGCGTTGTGCCTGCCTAGTCTCGTGCTTGCCCACGCAAGGCTACCTTACATCTCATTATAAGTGAGACATAGGCGTGCCCCGCTCGTGCACCTCGCATAAATGTTCTGGGAGAAAAAAAGCTAGTGTTCACCAGGAAACGGTTTACCGTGAATGACTCCATTTGATCTACGTTGCGTCGGCCCTGCGTCAAGATCCGTGCAACGGAAGGGAAGACGTTCGCCAGGGTTGTCCTCCCGGCGAACGGTCTGCAGTGATCATTTCCGATCGAATAAGCACTCATGCTTGAGAGAAAAACGTTTTTTTAAGGACATCTCCAAGCACTTTAGATTCATCACATGAAGTAGCAGGGGATCTCCTGATTTGGACTGTACTAGTGTACTAGGAAACGTAGTAACACTAATATTTTTGTGTGATTGAACCGAATCAAAGGAACGATCATGTGATGAAGGGTATCTCCTGATTTGGATTGCTATTAATTAAGAATATATTCCTTTTACGTGCAGTGCAAAGGAGTTTGGAAGGCAAGCCCTTTAATCAAGCAAGCGCAAGCGGCAATAGATTTTTCAGCCAGCCCAGCAGCAAAGCACTTCATCTCGTGTTCGTGTATTGCTGAAGCCCCGCAGCTCTCACCACCGATCCATCCCTGAGCCCCTCCGATCCCTGCTTATGGCGTTCTGGGGTAAGCAAGCCTGCTTCCCCCGTATCAAGTCTCCTACATGTGCCTATGGCGGTGGCGGCGTAGCTTAATCAATTATCTGCTATATGCTGTGGACTACGGCTGATTTGTGTAGGCGTGGAACTCAGGCCCGGGGAACCCTACATGCACCGCCATCCACCATCACTCGGTCGTCTCTGCATTACAAAGGTTACAATCATTTCAACAAATTGTATTTGTGTTCATATTTAGGTCTTATAGCTCTCTAAATGTTTGATGGTTTGTAGGCTGTACTGGTGAACAAGAGCATTGCTGAAAGGACCATGGTGCAGTGCATAGTTGGTAACAGTGCACCAATCGTCATTTGTAGCCTCAACCCTGGATTAGTTGAGATGTGTCATCTTGAGCTGGAATATCAAGAAAGCGATGAGGTTCAGTTCTCGGTGCTTGGTGTGAGTAATGTGCATCTCTCAGGATATTACCTCAGGGGCTGCAACTGCCATGCAAGAGACCAGGAGTCGTCGTATCCTTTTTGAAATTAGATTCATTTTATTTACTCTTCGTTTCATTTTTTGTGTGGCGTTAATTATGGATTTGGAGAGTTCACGCTTAACCTTGCTGTAACTAGAGAATCTCAGGGAGAGGATGCTGGAGGAGAGTATGAGAGTGATAGGGAAACTAGTGAATCTCATGGAGGGGATGTTGGAGAGTATAACAATGACTGGGAGTATCATCATGTGAGCGAGGACGTGAGCGATGACAGTTTAGAATCTGACATTCTTGATGATGGTCACGTCAAAGTTCCCGACAACGATGGTGTTTCTGACTCTATGGATGATGGTGATATGTACTCCACCCCTGATCGTAGACAAGGTACGCGATTGAATTATTATGTCCATAAATTTCTGCTCACGTCTTTTACTAGGATTTTCTTTTAGTAAAACTTAATGATGTTTCTGATGAATTTTGGACTTGGATCATAGCACCTTTGAAGTTCATAACTTAAATATATTTGTTTTGCAAGTAATTTATCTTGTACTTGTTTTTCTTTTGTTCATAATTTTTTTTGCATGGCATATATTGTCACCATTATACTAGAGATGATATAATGTAATGAAGAATGGTTTCGTTGTTTAAATTTTTTCTATTTTCTGTAGAAAGTCCAATTAACTCTCCTTTTGTAGAGAATCACCAAGTTGACAGCCTCGATGACAACATTCGTAGTTCTCCATGCAAGCCTGCTGTGAGAAACAACACTAGTTCAATGTTTAATAGTGGCAGTGAAGATAACGATTTTGTAACCCAAAGTGATGGGAAAAGCGCGAACATGCATGTTTCATTGTCTAAGAAAAGCAATGGCTCTGATGAAATTGAACCGGAGAAGGTTACATCAAATGATGAGACTGAGAAAGAGATTAATGGTGCCAGGAAAAGGAAAAGTGATGCCATCAATCAGGATTCTGCGTCGCCAGTGTATATCTATCTTTCCCATACCTGTTTGTATTGTGTTTGCTGAATACTGATATGTACCTTCTTACATGACATGAGCAGGAAAGTAACATCTGTCAATGGATCATCGATTACAGAACTAGAACCTGAAAGGAAATCCTGTGAGACCCGGATTGACAGGATTCACTCGAACTATGAATTAATTGGAAGAAATTGACAGGATTATGGGTACATCGAGTGGTTCATCGGGAGCCAGCGGCTCTGTCTTACAGAGGAAGATAGCTAGGGTTCTAAGCTACATCTAACTTGGAATAATAATGATCGAATATGCCTTCTCGCGAGGCTTCTGTCTCTGTCTTATCCCCTCGACCAGCTCAGTCTGGACATTTCAACTGCGTGGTAAAATAACGGTTACAACACAGTAATAACTACAGTGACTCCAGTGAAACGGCGAGGAACCATCCGAGCCGTCGAATGCCTCAAATCGTCATCTTGTCATCTGGGCCGTTGGTTGTCTGAAGATTAGAACTGTCTTGGTTCAGGTCCTGACAATGCCGCCGCCATGACCACCGCCTTGTCCTCGAGGCGAAAAAGCTTGTGCCCTGGGAAGGTCTTGTTCAAGAATGCTGCATCCTCCCAAGTTGCATCATCAGGTGCTAAACTTTCCCACTGAACCAGACATTGCCCCACTGGCGATTTATTTCGCTTGATAACTCTCCTGTCGAGCACTGCTACTGGAATGGTCTTGACGTAGCCTTCAGGAGTGACTAGTGGCACATGTGGCAAGGGGATAGCTTGGTGTCCGATGTGTTTCTTCAGCTGACTGCTGTGAAAGACTGGATGAATGTTAGTACCTTCGGGAAATTGTAATTTGTATGCTACTTCTCCAATTCTTTCCAGTACTCTGTAAGGACCATAGAACTTAGATCGCAGTTTCAGTGATCCCCTTAGTCCAAAAGCATTTTGTCGATAAGGTTGTATTTTCAGATATACCATGTCTCCTACTGCGAATTCTCTCTCTGTCCTTTTCATATCAGCGAAATGTTTGATTCTGCTCTGGGCATGCTCCAAGTTAGCTTTCAGACGTTTCAGCATGTGTTCTCTTTCAGAGATTGTCAAACTTGCTTCAGGTGATAATGGTTGTTCCAGTGAGAACTCCCCAATCTGAGGTGGTGTGTATCCATACAGTGCTTGAAATGGAGTACATTTGAGAGAGGAATGGTAAGATGTATTGTACCAAAGTTCAGCTAAGGGCAGCCATTTCATCCATTTCTTAGGTTCCTGGAAAACCATGCCTCTTAAGTAGGCCTCCAGACATTGGTTTACTCTTTCTGTTTGACCATCTGTCTGAGGGTGTGATGTTGTACTGAATCTGAGTTTTACCCCAAAAGCCTTGAACAGTTCCTGATATAGGGCACTAGTGAAGATGCTGTCTCTATCTGAAACAATGCATATAGGAAGGCCATGGAGCTTGATTATATTGTCCATCAGAGCTTCAAACACTGTTTGGACTGTATATGGGTGTGCCAGTGGAATGAAATGAGCATATTTGGTAAACCTGTCCACCACCACTAATATGACTTCTTTTCCTTGAGAGTTTGGTAGAGCAGTGATGAAATCCATAGTGATGTGAGCCCAGGCCATGTCAGGTACAGGAAGAGGTTGAAGCAATCCTGGGGGATAGATGTGTTCCACTTTGTTCAGTTGGCAGACAGGACATTCTTTGATAAAAGTTTCTATGTCCTTCTTCATACTGGGCCAGTAGAATACTTTTTTAATCCTGTGGTAAGTTGCTTTAACACCAGAGTGGCCCCCAAGTGCAGATGAATGAAAAGTTTGGAGTAGTTGCTGTCTGAAACTAGATTGTGTTCCCACATAAATTCTGTTCTTGTATTTGATGATTCCATTTTGAGCAGAAAATTTTGGGTCATTGTTAGTGTCAGCAGCCACTTTCTTCAAGAGCTTATCATTGTCTGTATCTCCTTTGTAGCTGTTTTTCACATCATCTAGCCATTGTGGGACTACAGCAGTAATTGAGTTGCACTCCATGCTTTGTAAATTCTCTTTTCTTGATAATGCATCAGCCACTACATTTTCTTTGCCCTTTTTATATTCTATGGTATAATCATATTCCAGTAGCTTCAGCAACAACTTGTGCTGAATCCCCTCTGTGAGTCTTTGAGTGGCCATGTACTTCAATGAATGCTGATCTGTCTTGATTATCAGAGAGTGCCCCCAGATGTAATGCCTCCACTTTTTAAGTGCTTCTAGGATTGCCATTGCTTCTTTCTCATATATTGACTGAGCAGCAGATTTTGGGCCTAAGCTTTTGCTAAGAAAAGCTAAGGGTCTGCCTTGTTGCATGAGCACTGCTCCAATTCCTTTTGCACATGCATCAGCCTCAATTGTGAAAGGAAGGGAGAAATTTGGGAGTGCTAAAACAGGGCAGCTGGTCATTGTTTTCTTCAACAAGAGGAAAGCTTGAGTTTGTGGAGGACCCCATTGGAATGCATCTTTCTTTAGCATATCATGTAAGGGTCTACAGATTTTTCCATAATCTTTCACAAACCTCCTATAATATCCAGTTAACCCCAAGAACCCTCTCAGCTTGGTCACGTTATCCGGTTCTGGCCAGTCCATTACTGCTTGTATTTTACTTGGATCAGTAGACACTCCTTCTGAAGAAATGATATGTCCCAAATAAGCAACTTGGCTTGTAGCAAAGCTACATTTTGAGATTTTCACATATAGTTCATTTTTTCTCAAAGCTGCCAATGTTTTCTCCATGTGATGAATGTGGTCTTCCATAGATTTACTGAATACTAACATATCATCAAAGAAAACCAACAGAAACTTTTCCTTCTCAGGCTCATTAACTTCTTCAGCTACTTTATTCATGAGGTTTTGAAAAGTCCCTGGACCACAGGACAATCCAAATGGTACTACAGTGTACTCATAGTGGCCCATGTGTGTTCTGAAGGCTGTTTTCGGAATATCTTCAGTGGCCATTCTGATTTGATGATATCCAGACCTGAGATCCAATTTGGAAAAAAAATTAGCCCCATGTAGTTCATCCAATAGATCTTCAATTATAGGCATAGGAAATTTGTTTTTCACAGTTACAGCATTCAATTCTCTGTAATCTACACACAATCTCCAACCTCCATCCTTTTTTCTGACCATGATAGCTGGGGAAGAAAACGGGCTGAAACTCTCTTGTATTTCTCCTTTTTTTATGAGCTGTTTGATTATCTCTTCCATGGCTGCTTTCTGATAGTGTGGTACTCTGTATGGTCTTAGGTTGGGAGGTTTAGCACCTTCTTGTAGTATTATCTTGTGATCACAGTCTCTTTTGGGGGGAAGTTTCTGAGATTCTTCAAACACATCAGCAAACTTCTGCAATAAGGGTTTGAGGGCAGTGGGAGGAGGAGTGGGTTTGTTATTCTCTGTTTCCACTTCATTGATGTGAAGAATATATCCCATCACTCCTTTTTGTAAAAGCTTCTCCATTCTGGCTGCTGAAATGATGCACTTCTTTTTTGGAATGGTGTGATCAAATAGTGTGACAGGCTGTCCCTGTTTTGTAAGTATGAGCAGTCTTTCCACTAAGTCTAAACAAATGGGAGTGTAGTTGTAGATCCAATCAGCACCCAGAATGATGTCATAGGAAACTAAATCTAGTAGTTTAAATTTGCTAGAAAAAGTGTGTCCTTGGACCTTGAAATCCATCTCTGGCACTTGAGCTACTGACAATAACTTGCCTCCTCCTGCAACAGTGACCTTTCTGGGTTGTATTGGTTGCTGAAAGCAATTTGTTTTCACTGCAAACTCTGTGCTCATAAAAGTATCCGAGGACCCACTGTCAAACAGGGCTGTTGCTTTCTTTCCTGCCATTTCAACAATCAAAGAAAAAGTGTTTGGCCCTGGTGTTCCTTCTGTAGCATTTACTGAAATGTGCATTGCCTGTGTAGGTTTTGTTACAGCTCCCTCTATGACTTTTTCTTTATCTGGAGTGTTAGGAGCAGTGTGATAAGCCTGATCAGGAGCAGTATTATCTTCTGTACTGTCACTATCTGCATCTTCTTCTACGTCTTGGAGGATGTGTAAGGTTTTCCCAATCTTGCATTTGTGCTGTCTGGTCCAAGGTTCGCGACAGTACCAACAAGCTCTTGCATCTTTAGGAAAAGGGACAGTATATTTTTCTTGAGGTGGAACTTGCACTTGTAATTGAGGAGCAGACTGTTTGTAGCTCTGTGTATAAGCTCTGGGCTTGTATCCTGTTGGAGAGGGGAACTTTCTTGCTGCTGCAGCTTTTTCATAGACTTTGGCATACCAGTATGCTTCAATAATGCCAGTAGGTTTCTGTCCACAGACCTCATGTTTTATGTCAGGCTTCAATCCTCCAATAAAACAACTGAGCAGAAAATTTTCCTGTAAACAAGGATGGTCTCTTTTGACAAGTGCCACACACTGTTCAAAACTGTCTATATAATTTGCCACTGAGTTGGTTTGCTGTATATTTTTCAGTAATTCCACCGCCTCATGTACATTGGCTTCAGAAAATCTGTCAGCTACCATTTGACAGAATTGTTGCCATGTCACCATTTGCCAAGGTACACAAATGTTCTTCAGCCAATTAGATGCTCTTCCTTGTAAGTGTCCTGTTGCCAAATTCACCCATTGATCATAAGGAGTTCCTGACATATCATAGAATTTCTCACAAGCTATCAACCATCCAATTGGATCTTCTCCACTAAAGAGTGGTATTTCCAATCTTGGTCCTTTTAGTACAGCATCCGCAAAATAAGATGGACCTCCCAGTTGTGTTGCATGTTGATTTCTTTTAGCCTGATACAGATTTCCTGCTGCTTGGTAAACTGGTGGCTGAGAAGACCCAGTAGTGGACATGTTAATGTACTGACCTGTCACTGGATTATATGAAGGAATGGGATTGTACAGGGGAGCAGTAATAGGCGCAAAATACCCACTATTTCCAGAGAACCCCAAGGTATGTGCTTGTACTGCTATACTTGTACTTGCTGATGTGATTCTGAACTGATTTTGTCCTGGTACCTCCTGCTGCTTATCAGTATGTACTCTGGTGCTTTCAGTAAACAAGCTGGTGTTAGGCAACCCAGTTGTTAACCCTGGCACATATCCTTGATTAGCAAACTCTTGATTCAGATTTCTGTTGACTGGTGGCTGGGACATTGTTGTTTGATCGAGTGCAGAAACCACAGGTGGCATGTTTGGAATTGTTGAACCGGGACATACTGAAAGAGGAACACTGGGTGTGACCACTTCATTTTTCTGACTGCCCAAAGACATGTTCTGCAGTATGAGTTGCAGAGTTTTCTGAATTTCCGTGTTCATGTCTGTCAGCTTCGCTTCGACCCTTGGCATGGTCACCATCTCTGCCCTGATTTGAGATACCTCCTGTTTGAGTGCTTTCAGATCCACCAGTTCTGCTCGCAAGTCCGACACCTCAGTTTCGAGACGATCAACCGTAATCTGGACCTTTGCTCGCGTATCCATCTCTACGCCTGACGGAATCACCCGGGATTGCGCACCTGCAGATCCAATCGAAGGCCTCGACGCTGTGACGCACGGATCTCGTCAGAGACCGGAATTTCACGACCAGGAGAGTGTCTCCCGGCAACCGTCTCGGACTCGAAGATCTGCGTCCGAATTTCACCGCCGCCGCGTCGCCCCACCGCAACACCGCCGCCGCAAACAGGGAGGGACGGGAGGGATTTTACGAGAGAACCCAACCCCTCGTCCTCCACTGCTCGAATCGCCGCCGCAACTTCACCGTCGCCGAGAAATCGACTAGCCTCTGATACCTTTGTGAGACCCGGATTGGCAGGATTCACTCGAACTATGAATTAATTGGAAGAAATTGACAGGATTATGGGTACATCGAGTGGTTCATCGGGAGCCAGCGGCTCTGTCTTACAGAGGAAGATAGCTAGGGTTCTAAGCTACATCTAACTTGGAATAATAATGATCGAATATGCCTTCTCGCGAGGCTTCTGTCTCTGTCTTATCCCCTCGACCAGCTCAGTCTGGACATTTCAACTGCGTGGTAAAATAACGGTTACAACACAGTAATAACTACAGTGACTCCAGTGAAACGGCGAGGAACCATCCGAGCCGTCGAATGCCTCAAATCGTCATCTTGTCATCTGGGCCGTTGGTTGTCTGAAGATTAGAACTGTCTTGGTTCAGGTCCTGACAAATCCCCACTAGAGCCAGAATATGGAAAGCATTCTAACAACATAAGAACTTTGGAACAGTGATGCAGAGTTTTCTTCAGATGGCAAGAAGGTAACCCCCAGCTTCCTGTTGCTGTATTTTCATCCAGTTCATGAATGCAATATTTGTGCATTTATATCTAATGTACTTGGCCAACCTCTTCTTTGCAATCAACAAAAAGATAAGAAAAAAATATGAACAATGCTCACCGATTATAGTATGCATTCAGTACTTAATAATGTATATACCCCCAAAGAAGAAATGTAAATTAAGAAGCCCGCTTTACTTGTAAGGTCTATATCAATCATGATTTGTTCGTTCTAATGTTGGGTGTAAATTCTGCAGGGTTGACAATGAAATTCAACAATCATCTACGAAGTTGAGTTAGTGAAAGTTCGATGGACTTTGCTACAAATTTGCTCTTTTATTATGCCAAGGATGCAATACTGTGCGTGGATTTTTGTGAGATAGAGATGGAGTATGAATAGTTTGTTCCCCCACATTGCTTAGTCTATGATTTGTTCTATGGAATATATTATGTATCAAACCATAATAAATTATAGGTCAAGAATGTCAAAGATTGATTTGATGAGCAATTCAGTTATTAGCAGAAAAAGTTATTTGTTCTCGTGTTATAAATGGATTGGTCGCATGTCCATGATAGGTTACATGTGATTATATGTCCGTCATTTTTATATTTGTGACGCTCAATTTTTTGTGATTTTCTAAACATGATTGCGTATCAAAAAAGGGACTTTAGAAGCTATGTTTTGACCCGCCTTTTGCCATGCCAATGTACCATTGCAATTCGAGCCATGTTGATGTGTCCATCAAGATAATGACCGATCAAACCGGGTGGTCGATCACTGGTAGGCATCATCTCGTCTGTACCAAGCACATCCTATCATTTTGGCAACCCTAATATCTTAGAAGTGATACAAAAAATTTGTACACCCAGATGAAATAGTACAAATATAATCATCCCGATACTATAGAATGACTCTTTTATCTTGTCACTAGTACGAATCCAAAATAGTACAAACAACAATTCAAAATAGTAAAAAATCCAAACGGAAAAGATTGAAGAAAACATACACTTAATAAAGTTTCAAATCATTATAGATCATCTCGGCTCCTCTCTCAAAAATTCAAAAAACGTTTCAAATGTATGATGATATTATTGAGTGTTATAGGTGCAGCCTAAGAAACAAAAGTCATTATAATCAAGAGAAGCATTATACACAAGAGAAAGCCTTTAAAACACCACTCTTCTGGCTACGTGTTCTTCTTTTGCCGCGGGTTATGTGTCCTCTACCATGGACTATGTCTCATTTTCTATTGAATTGTAGTGATATATTGTAAAAATATCCCAATCAAACCGGAGAAGCTCTCACTTTTCATTAAGAAAACACTACAGGAAAAAAACATACTTTGCCTTGTGTTTCTCCATAAGCCGAGTATATTTGTTAGGCCGCTTAAGTCGTGTGTCACTGTCAAGGTGAACGCCAAAAGCAGACCCTCGGCTTACTACGCGGTACACCGGCAGGATACAAAAATAACTCGACGTATAATAACAAAAGCACTCAGCTTTTACGTCCCGCACGGTGAACAGAAGTGACACGTGAATGTTCTCGTCGCGCTTGACGGCACCATGACGGGGCACATGTAAGCCGTATGTCACATGTGTAAGCCGTGTGTCTCTAACGGCACACACAGCGTAATTAAGGCGGCTATGTACTTGCTACCTTCTGGGGATGAAATGAACCATGTGCCCTATCTTTCTAGTTCAACTCTGGAACATTTACACTTGTAGTGCAACACTTGAACATTTTACACTTCAGATAGGGACCATATTATAGTCCATTTTCACTTCAGTTCTAAATGCACTACTGAATCAATTGTTTGGTGTATAACTGCCAATGCCATCAACAGTTCTCAGACAGTACAACATATGGCAACCTGATCCATCTTATGTGTGTCGTCCCGTCTATCTCAAATGCAAGCTCCTCATCAACTCACACTGCATCGACATCCACAGTGTAACCATCCACCGTATATTCTCGAACCTATTCATGCCCGGTACTATATAAAAGACGACCGACATCCTTCTGAAACGAGGAGGCCGGAGAAGGGGTGGTGGAGCTGGAGGACAGCACCGGAAACGTGGTGCCGCTGCTGGTGGTGCTTCGGCGGAGAGCAGGAGTTTCCATTGTTCATCCCCGTTTCAATTCAATTGGCACCGGAATAAAACAAGGAATCGCACCGCCTGGGATGACTGCTTGGTTTTCCTTTCGTGTTAGTCTGAATGTGTATAGAAAGTTAAGAAAGTTCAGAGAAAACTAGAGTAGTCTGAATGTACAGATTTACTTTACAAAGTTCAGAGAAATGGTAACAAAAAGTTCAGAGAAGTAGTCTGAATGTACACAAAGTAGTTTGGTAATTCAAGCCTGTGGTAATCAAGCGTTAATACATACGGGAAACACAGAGAACTTTATTATTGATTAATTATTATATCAGGAACAAAAGCTCCATCACAAAAAAGAAAAAAGTACTGACACGAAAGAAAGAAAGAAAGAAAACACTACTGACGGACGGAGGATGATTAAACTAGCAGTACATGTCCATGCCTACTCCTGCCCATCTTCAAGCTCCGCACGGGCCTGTTCATGATGTGGGGCCATTCCCTCATGCAGCATTCGAAGAGCTTTTTCTCCTGCCATCTCCTCGGTTGGCGGTACTTGCGCTTGCATCTGTCCTTGCACATGTCCAGAAATTTGTCCTGGAGATACTTCCTCTTATCGCCGATGATACGTGATGTCAGCTCGCCTTGGCGGATTGGCGACCTACCATTGAGATACTCCGTCAGGAGCGCAGCTGGAGGTACGTGTGCGGGGCCGTACTTCCTGAGGAGCCTTCCATCGGCTTCAACAAGATGGATGTTGTCCTCAATGTGCCAGTAGTTGTAGTGCCGAGTTGGCGGTGTGGTGTCGTCGGAGTCGGAGTCGGAGTCGCCGCCGTAGTAGTTGGAGCTAGCGGCCACAAAAGACGTGGCCGCGATGTTGGATGCAGCCTTAACGTTGGAAGGGCCGCTGGAGTCGCCGGCATCGTTGGAGCTAGCGGCCACAAAGGATGTGGCCGTGGACACGGGCTTGGTGTAGGACGTAGCCTTGACATTGAAAGGGCCGCTGGACTCGCCAGCGGCCACAAACGATGTGGCCGTGGACACGGGCTTGGTGTTGGAAGCACCGTTGGGGAAGGAGGCGCCATCATCGCCGCCGGAACTGTCATGGTCCTCCTCATCCGATGAAAGGTAGACGACGGTGTCGCCGCCGTCGTCGGAGTCGGTGATGTTAATCACCTCCGCCTCCGCCGCGTCCTCGTCATCGGAGAGGGGAATAGAGGAGATGTAGGAAGGAAGGGTGGGCGCCATGGGACGGGACTGCTCGTGTTGCTGATTGTGTAGTGCCTCCAACGCCCCATATATATACACTACGAGTCTAGGAGGTTGGAACGCAATGGCGGGAACGAGGAAGCACTTGTGGCGCCCGTTTTTTACAGCTCGTTGCCGCCAAAATTATGGGCTCCCTCCCTCCCTCCCTCGTGGAAATGGAAACTAAACAAGGAAGGAGGCAAAATCCAATCAATCGCCCGCATAAAAATGATACGACCAATCTGTGTAAGGAAACCATGGATTCTATCCATCCATGCATGGACCCGCGAATCAAGTGGCCTGCACTACGTACGTGCATGCATAATCTCTTTCCATATCACGTACGTACGCAGTGCACGTCTTGTTACATGCAACTCCTCCGTAAATAGTTCCCTTTTCTTTCCGACTTAACAGCCTCGTAAACATCCCTGCCACATACAAAATGATGAGTATCCTGTAGTACGCGGCCCTCAAACTCGTCCGAATCGAGCTGTCCGGACGCATTTTGTCAACCCATATGATACCTCATCTGTCCGCAGATGCATCCTGTTGTTTAAAATCCGCAAACCGGACGCAAATCAACTGAGCTTTATGAGCGTCCAGACCGCCGTCACATAGGTACGCGAACAAAACCCCGGTCCCACCCAAAATCATCTCCCGTGAACGCACACTCTCCCGCGCAAGTCCGCTCTATGTGTCGCGTTCATGCCGGTCCAGAGCGGACGCGAATAGTCACTGGAGCCGACATTGAAGGTGCGGCCACCGAGAGGTCACCCACGCTGCATCTCGCTCTTCGCACATATTCCATGCCGGAGAGAAGTGACTAGACGGGACGGATAATTACGGTATTCAAACTGGCTGCACGTCCGTCTCTCTGCCGGCATTAAACAACTGCACTAAAGGAAAGGCTCTCTCCATTATAAACTCTTCCGCTCCCTGACCTACCTTACGGTTTCAAGTACTCCCTCAATTGAGCTAGCCACACCTCTCATATTCACTCCTCGAGGCTAGGAAAACATGTGCAGCGACCAAGAAACCAACTCACTTGGCCCGCATCGAAACATCCCGTCATACTCCCTCTGTCCGCGAATAAGTGTACATCTACCTTTTGTCCTATGTCAAAATTTTAAATTTTGACCAATTTTATAGAAAAGAGTAGTAACATGTATGACATCAAATTCGTATATTATGAAAGTACATTTCAAAATGGATCTAGTTTTACTAATTTAGTTCCATAAATGTTGCTACTTTTCCCTATAAAGTTGGTCAAAACTTTAAAACTTTGACTTAGGACAAAAGACAGATGTACACTTTTTCACGGACAGAGGGAGTATGTCCTGGCCGGTGCCCGCTATTTATACATGTACACGCCCGACACGAACCGTACTGCACCACGTCTGATTCCATTCGAACTACGTGCACCCCCTCCATCATGACCGCGAGCTCGAGCTCTAGAGCAATGTGGGAGCAGCTCTCTGATAAAGCAGAGGCACAAGTTGGCTGGCCCCTATGGCCGGCTGGGAGGCCCATTGTGCGCGACAGATAGAGCCGGCTAGCCGGCAAGCTCGTCGGAGGTGAGCGACGAAGACCTCACAATGGATGATGCATCCAAAGATGAGCCGGTGCCCCCGCCCGCATCGCTCCATGCCGACTTTACCATGGAGCAGGCATAGGCGCAGTTCAAGGTCATCATGGCATAGAAGCAACCGGCGCCGCAGCCTGTGTTTGCGTTCCGGCAGGCACAGGAGGAGGATGTGACGCCCCCGACTCGATCGTGCACTAATCATACACGCAACTGTACACGATCAAGATCAGAGACTCACGGAAAGATATCACAACACAACTCTAAACACAAATTAAAATAATACAAGCTTTATATTACAATCCAGGGGCCTCGAGGGCTCAAATACATAAGCTCGAATACAAACGAGTCAGCGGAAGCAACAATATCTGAGTACAGACATAAGTAAACAAGTTTGCCTTAAGAAGGCTAGCGCAAACAGAGATACATGGATCGAAAAGGCGCAGGCCTCCTGCCTGGGAGCCTCCTAACTACTCCTGGTCGTCGATGTCCTCCACGTAGTAGTAGGCTCCGCCGGGGTAGTAGTAGTCGTCAGTGGGATCGTCAAACTCCTGGGCTCCGTCATCTGGTCACAGCAATCAGGTATAGGGGAAAAGGGGAGCAAAGCAGCGGTGAGTACTCAACCGAAGTACTCGCAAATCTTACATCAGAACTATACTAAGTATGCATCATTGTCAAAGGGAAAAGGTTGTATCTGTGGACTGAACTACAGAATGCCAGAATATAAGGAAGGCCTAGCCTATCGAAGACTAGCATCTTGCAGCATCAGAAGAGAGTAGAGCAGCATGTATAAAGTAACAACAATAATATATAAGTAACGCCCAGAGATCCTTCCTCAACTCCCTGTGAGAAAGCGATCCCGGAGCCAACATATCCATCTCATCATCTCAAGTATCCAGTTCTAGTTGTAATAGATCGGGATACAACTCTGAGCGTCCGTTACCGTGGACACGGCTATTCGAATAGATTAACTTCCCTGCAGGGGTGCACCTACTTACCCAACACGCTCGAGCAACCTTGGCCGGACACACTTTTCCGGGACATGCCCGACCTTGGCTGATCGACTCGTCGTAGACCTACTAGGCTCCTTGGAGAGGCCAGCATGCCGGTCTAACCTAAGTGCGAAGGAGTCGTGGACCTATCACCCTTTACACTCCTGCGCATTGCGAACGCGGCCGGAGCAGACTACCACCCCCTTAATACAAGCACGCAGGTGGCTACGTCCAACCGGGCGTGCGCCGCTAAGTTGCTGACGTCCGCAGAGCTTTCGTAGAATCGTACGACGAAGAGTGCCCATACTTATTCCCGCGTGGTGGTTAGTGCGAAAAGGCCAGAGGCCTACTCAGATCAAATATCCAAACCCTTAGTGACTTGGTAGCGCGCGGCGGCGAGTAGTGATCCACGATCTGTGGTCCCGTCGTCCTGTCTCGTGAACTTACGGCCAGGGCTAAGAATGCCTGGCCATGCCACGTCATTATCTCGTGGGTACCCTCACGGCCAACACGACTCCACATCACTCACGGGTACCCTTCAGGGCCGACCCGACATCAACATGGGACTGTAGTATAAACCAAGGTAACTGTGTGTCCATAACATCAAAGGGGAAATCCGAGGAATCACCCTCGATGGATTTCTACTCGATGTCATCGTCAAGATGAACCTGGAGGAATCACCCTCGATGGGTTCATACTTGAGGGGTTGCGCGACAGAGACATTATCGGAGGTGGTGAAAGAGGAATCACCCTCGGTAACCCGCAACCGACTAGCTACGCTACAGAGATGTCATCAGTAGTGCTAACAAGGTATCCCCCTCGACACTCAATAGTAACTCTGCAGAGTCGTACAACTAAGGGGTGTGCGGTGATGTGTCGGTCTTTGGCCGTTGATCACGTAGATCGAGGCATCTGAAGATAAAGCGGGGCAACAGGGACAAGGTGAGGGGGCCACTGATGGATCACTAACCAACCTATACTAAGAATATAGGATACAGGTAAAGTACAACAGCAGGTTACAAAAGCAGGCTATGCATCAGAATAGGAGCTATCTACAACAGTAGCAAAATCTAATGCAAGCATAAGAGATAAAGAATGGGCGATATTGGAATGATCAAGGGGGGGGATGCTTGCCTGGAAGCTCTGCGGAAAGGGGCTGGTCGTCAGGAGTGCAGTCGTAACCGGGAGCAGCGTCGGTCTCGGGGTCTATCGGAAGAAGAGGGGGAAGAAACAATAAATATAAAGCAAACAATTGCATCACGATGCATGACATGATAATATGATGTGCCGGGTGTGAACTAACGTAGGGATACACGTTACAGACGAAGCGGGAAAACATCTGGAGTGTTTTCCCGGTTTCGGACATCTGTTAGACAGATGAACCGGAGGGGACGGTTCCATGTTCAGGTAGCTAGGGGCACCTGACAAGTATGTGGATAGCGTATTCGGGTTCGTCTCGTTTACATGTAGAAAACTTTTCCATCCGAGCTACGGTTTAATTTATATGAATTTCCAAAGTTTTATTAATATTCTGAAATTGTTTTAATTCGAAATTAAATGTAAATTGCTATGTATACACAGAGAACTATACACAGCAGAAGAGCTGTGAGGCTGAAAGGTGGGGCCAGTTGACCAAGTCAACGGTCCAGTCAGCAGATCCAGTCAGCAGTCAACAGTCAGAGTTGACTGGTCAACTAGCTCAAGATGGCCCACATGTCATAGTCAGAGTTCTTTAACATGGTTTTATTTAAACTAATTAACCTAATTAGATCGGGTGGGCCCCAATGTCAGTGAAACATCTAGCAACAAATTTATTTTAAACTAAACTCAATTAGTGGCTAACTAGCGGGGGGTCGGTGTCGGAGATAAATCCGGCAGACCTCGGGTAGGGGGTCCCGGTCTGTGGATCGTAAGCCTATGGTGTAAGAGGGACGAAGAACACGGTGTTTACCCAGGTTCGGGCCCTCCGAAGAGGTAATACCCTACGTCCTGCTCTTATTGTATTGATGGTGATGTACAGGTTACAGAGTTGTTCTACCTCAAGATCTATGTCTGAACCCTAAGGCGTAGATGAGAATATGTGTCCAAGAGGCTTCGGGACCCAAGGTTTATATAATCACCCCGAGCCCTAGGGTACAAAGAGTCCTGACCGAACCAGCTAGCCTTTCCTGGAGTGCACGACAAGCCTTCGGGCGTCCCCTCTTGGTACGTATCTTCGGCCTTCCTTGAATAATCACGAGCCCTTCAGGTAGGCCCATGACCCAGTAAACAGTCAGGCGTGGGACCCCCTAGTCCAGGACTCCCTCAGTAGCCCCCGAACTTGCCTTCAACGCCGGAGATCTTCGGATGCGTCATCTTCAGGAGGTGTTCGTCTTGCAAGGTGAGTTTGCATCGTCTTCGGAATTGAATGGCCATTCGTTTTTATACTGAAAAGGTTTCTCATTATCTGCATACCTGTTCGGCACATATCTGGCCGATCGCCCTTTTAGAAAGACAGGACTGGTCAAAGCTTTTTAGTTTAAAGAAAGTGGAGGACCGTCCTAGGGTCCTGCGACCCGTCAATTTTTCAAAACGTTACCCTCAGGGTGACGTAATGCCAGGAAAGCACTCAAGTGCCTCGAAGGCTGTTTCGAGGAGCCGCTACTGGCTTGTTCCATCAAGGAAAGATAGTGTCCCGCATTATGCGGGATTCATTCCGCCGTTTGGGTATCCCACGTACTCATAATGGGAGTTATGGGGAAGGTGGCGAGACGGGCGGCGGCAGGGGCGGAAATCCATTAATCAAAGGCTTATAAAAACCCGGAACGACAGAGACGAATCTCACACCCGCCTCTGCTGCTGCCACTAGCCTTCTCCTCGAGCGCATCTTTCCCTCATCTGTTCTTGCTTCCTCCTCCTTCGCAATGGCGAGCAAGGCCCTTGGCGGCAAATGGATGGCCTCCAAGGTCACTGATGCAAAGATCACGGAGCTGCGGAGCTCAGGATACATCTCCGCAGATGTGGCGTGCCGCGCTCCCACCCCAGGGTAGGTTATCCCTACCCCGAATCCTGGGGAGCGCATAGTATCCGAGCCCGCACTTCCTGCGCGGGCTCGGATTTCCCCTTCACCCCTTTCTCCGGCGTCTCCTTTTCTTCTACGGGCTAGATTTCCATGATCTAGCCCCCAATTCCATTTTCCACATCACCACCTTCGTCATCTTCTGCGAGGCCTTCCTCAAGGTGCAGCCGCACTTTGGGCTGTGGCTGCAACTCTTCGGCATGAAGCGGAGGACAGCCAAGGGCGATACGCCGGAGTGCGGCAGCGTGTCCTTCTACGTTCTGGACAAGAGCGGCTGGCTGCCCGGCACCTTCCTCGACACCGTGAGGGGCTGGCAGAGCAGCTGGTTCTACCTGACCGAGCCCCGCAAGAAGGAATGGGCGGAAGCGACGGCCTTTCGGCCCGGAGTACCGACCCGACTTCAGTCGTGGATGGAGAAGAGCATCCCGTGGGGGCAGGAGTCCGAGGCTACCCTGCTTATCGAGCGGATGGCCAGAATGACCGATCTCCATCTCTGGGATGTGGTCCAGGTGATGCTAGAACGCGGAGTCCTCCCCCTTCAGAAGCGCGAAAAGGCGTTGTGGGAGTTCTCCCCTACTCATCCCAAAATGGTGCTGAGCCTCCTTCTACATCCGCGGGAGAAGATGTGGAAGAACCTCTTCCTGGCCGAAACGGACGACGAAGGGATTGTCATACCCTTCCCGGAAGAAGGAACGGATCGGGGCCTCTCCGAAGAGGACGGCGGAGACCAAGTACGAGATCCATGTCTGAAATCGTTTAACACTTCTCGGTTCTTTTTCTTCTTCTGATAGTTTTTATGCGTCCGAACAGGACTAGACCGAAAAGGTGGCCCAGTTCAGCTGTCCTGCTCCACTCCCCGAGGGACAATCTCGACAAGGTTGGCACAGCTCCTAGAGCCGAAGCCCGCCGACGCCGCCCCTGCCAAGGGGCGGACGAAGAGGAAATTGAGCCGCGGGATCACCATCCGCAAGCCCCAGCCGCAAGGAACCTCCCACGCCTCCTCCGGAAAGGAGGAGATCAGCGAGGCGGTCGAAAAGGAGGAAGAGGAATCCTCCTCCGAGAAGGAGGGATCGGAGGCGCCGGACGAACGGGCGTCCACATTGCCTCCACAAACACGGAAGCGGCCTGGCAAGTCTTTGGCGGCCGGCTCGTCCGATAGCTCCGCCACCGAGGTGGCTGAGGGATCGAGCCCGAAAAGGGTGAGGCCAACACCGGAAGCGTGAGTTTTACCGAATATATTCTCCCTTTGCTATCTGACTTTCTTCCCCGTATGATTTATCATGTGGATTCGATATGCAGACCACCGGAGAGTCGGCCGTTCGATGCGGCCGATCTGGTGGTGGATTCGGACGGAAATATTCCGTCCTACATGATGAATAGCAGGAACAACGCCCGCACCACCTCCTCCCCGCAACAAGATACCGAGGAGGTGACTTCAAAAGAAGTGCCTCCGTCGCCGAACAGGGCGGCGGGGGTAGATGCTGAAATGGCTGAGGCCAACGCCTCGGCTTCCAAGACCTCAGAGGAGCCGAGCCTGCCTCCGAGCCGAGGGGAGATCGGTGAAGCCGATCCCCCTCCTGCTGCTGACACCGAGCAGCAGGGAATCCTAGCCCCTTCCCCATCGGGAAGGGCAGAAGACCTGGCGCCGTCCGAGCCTGCCCCCGAAGAGGCGACTCTGGGGCGGACGCCGAAGATGGAGGAAGCTCTGATCAGCTCCTCCCTTCCGAACGACCAGTGCGCCCTCACCAGCGCATACCTGGAGAGCCTCCGCGCACTGGAGTCCAGGGGCGAGGCAGCATTCTACAAAATGCTGTCCAGTTTTAAGGTAAGTGTTTGTCCGAAGTTGTATTCGGTAGTATGATAGACCCTCGAACTTTGTGGCTATCAGTATACCGATGACCATAGAGCTCGGTAAGAAAATTCTCTCCCTCCTGCTTTGGCGTTGCAAATGAAAGCGAATTTGTATGAATCCTGCAGGGGTCCTCCCAAGCTCGCACCGAACTCGTGTAGGAGCTCGAGGACGCATGCCGAAGACTCAAGGAGTCTGAGGCTGACTGTGCCAGCCTGCGTACGCAGGCAGAGAAGGCGAAAGGTATGATATCCAGAAAAATTATGTTTGATGTATTTATTAAAAAAAGCCTGCTTCCCCCTTGTTGTCTTCAACAATTGTTCTTTATGCAGCCGCTGCGGAGGCAGTTAAAAAACTCCAGTCCGAGCTGAAAACAGCTCGGCAAGAGGCAAAGGACAGGAGGGTGGCGGCCGAAAAGGCCAACGCCGACCTCGAGGCCACAAAGAAAACGAGCCAGGGGCTCGAATCTCGTGTAAGCGAGGTCGAGAACCTCCTCCAAGAAGCCTCCAATAAATTCGAGGCCTTGGAGGGCGAGAAGAAGAAGCAGGACCTGCTGGTCACCGAGCTGACCAAGTCCTCCGAAGAGGCGCACACCAATGTGCGTCGGTACCAGCAGGAGTTAGAGATGATGGAGCTGATCACCGCCGGTAAGCCTTATCTTTTGCAGTGCGTGTTTAGCGCTAATCAGAAGCGGGAACTGACGCGAGTTTGGCGAACCGCATGCGCATTTTCGGATCTGCCGAAGAGCCTGGCGGATGCTCAGGCCTTCACTCCGGCGCCGGGGGATAACTCCTTCCAGAAGGAGTTCTGGGAGCAGTTCGGCACCGCAGGCCGAACTCCGCTCCTCGTCGAGCAGATGAAGCAGCTGATGGAGCTGCACAGGATGGGCGGGCCCGCTCTCCAAGAACTGAGCATCAAGCTCTGGCCTACCGAGGCCCTGCCAACAAGCTACTTCGGTTTGCTGCGGTGGTTGGTGGACGCCCCGGCCCAGATCAATGCCTGGAAGCGGTCTGCCTGCATAGAGGGCGCCCAGCGGGCCTTTGCCCACTTCAAGATGCACATTCCAGTGTTGGATTGTGAGCGGGTGGCGACCGGAGGACCCCCGGCGAGCAAGCCGGATCGGAAGCCTGAGAAGTACATGGACGATGCACTCAAGGGAGCGATAGAGATAGAGAAAATCTGCTCCAAGGATGTGATGTTCCCTTGACTTGTACTTTTCGGCAGCTGTCCGAAAACATGTATAGTTTTGTAGGCCAGTGGCCAAGATTTGTGAAATGAAGTCTTTGCCTTGCAAATTGCTTGTTGATCCTTTTGTATAGCCGTTTTTAAATTCTGAAAGTAACCAGTCATCGGCTTCTACCCCTCGGTAGAGACTACGGAAGGTGTTTCGACCGAATAGCTTTGCACTTTATCCGACGTCTCGGGCCCATAGGCGGCAGTGTTCGGGAAACCAGGCAATCGGACTATAGTGGTTGTATCGCTTTCACTTAGCCAATAAGGAATATAGAAAGTGGGAACTAGTAGATAGCCCCGGTGTGGGACTGTTCGGTAAACCGAAGAGATCAACCACACGGCTCTTTGTAAAAATATGCCCTTCGCATTACGCAGAGACCTCCAACGATCTTTCGGCATTACGCCCCTCATCGGATAGCTGACCAGATTCACGCCATACTACGCCAGTCAGTTTTCGGCTTTCTCCACTTAGGTACTTGACCGGACTAGTCCAGAAATACAATCGCAGTGGTTCTCCCTTTTACCTCCTTGCCAAATGAGCGGAAACGTAGAGAGGTAAGCACAGGAGCCGGGCAATCCAACTATTGACCAAAGACGTAGTTCGGAACTGATGCATATACTGCAATATCCGAGACTTCCGATAAATACTTATCGGGTGATGCGAAACAAAGGAAGACCGAACAAGAGGACGGGGCCCCTTGTATAGTAGTCGACCGCATCCTTAGGCAGAAAAGGAAAAACCCTTTGCCCGAAATGTTTGGTAGGGGATGAGTGTGACGCACATACAAAGGTTGAGACAATAAGAAAAAATGTGATGCACAAATCTTTATTAGTCTTTTGTGTGGCCGAACCATACAATCCCAACAACCGAACTGGAGCATTTAAAGATGCATCCATAGATGAAAGAAGAAGTTTTTACAGGGGGGAAACAAGCAGCTATATATTTGTACTTTGCCCTGCCGCACGTCTGCGCCTTCAATTCTTCCGGAAAATGTTCGAACCAAATATCCGAATTCATGGCCCTGACGTCCGAGATGAGTTGCTCGACAAAACCTGCAACAAAAAATTTCATGTGTTCGGCCGGAAGCCGAAAAGGTGTCCCGAAGACCCCCATTTACACATGTGCACCCGTCGAGGATGTCTTTTGTTTAATGTGTTCCCCACAGCCCCAAGGGATTTTAAGGGCAAAATGATGGGCTCGGGGCACAAATTGTGCTACTCGAATGGCGGAGCTGTGGGGCGCGAATCCCTATTTTGGGTCGCGAGTCTGCTCACCTATCGTGGCCTTAATGGTCCCAACTCACTTACCTGTGCCTGTATTCCAAGACATAGCTCGGGCCTTGGCTGCTTCTTCAGCGGCTTATACTTCGGCTGCTAAGGCAGCTGTGTGCTCCTCTGTCCGAAGGGAGCGATCGGTATTACCGTTGATTGTGATGACGCCCCTAGGGCCTGGCATCTTCAGCTTTAGATAAGCGTAGTGTGGCATGTCGTTGAACTTGGCGAACTTGGATTAACTCTTCGCTTTGGAAGTTTTCGAGCGAGCCGAAGACCACTTCCAAGGTCACAGTTCCCGAACAGCGCGCTTCGACACCTGGGATGACACCTTTAAAGGTGGTTTTGCTGGGCTGTATCCTTGACGGATCAATCCCCATTTTTCTCACCGTGTCGGCATAGAGCAGATTGAGGCTGCTGCCGCCGTCCATGAGGACTCTGGTGAGATGGAAGCCATCCACAATGGGATCCAGTACGAGGGCCGCCGTTCCATCATGTCTGATGCTGGTTGGGTGATCCCGTTTGTCGAAGGTGATCGGATGAACCGACCACGGGTTGAATTTCGGGGTGACCGGCTCGAGGGCGTAGACGTCCCGCAGTGCGCGCTTGCGCTCCCTCTTCAGGATATGTGTGACATAGATCATATTGACGTTCTTTACCTCCGAAGGGAACTGCTTCTGGGCGCCATTGTTCGGGGGACGTGGATCTTCCTCGTCATCGCTGCGGACGCCTTTTGCCTGCTCTTCGGCCAAAGCCTTGCTTGCCTGTTTAATCACCCAATAGTTACGGTTAGTATGAGAAGCTGGTTTCTCTCGGCTGCCGTGTATTTGACAAGGCTTGTCCAAGATCTTCCCCAGCTGGGTGTTGTTATCACGATTCCCTTTAAAGGGTCTCTTACGGGGTCCAGACTTGGAATTTGTAAATCTAGCATTGACTGCTGTGTCTTTGGGATCACTCCCGTTCGGCTTGCCTCGGCGTTTGTTTTTATTACGCCGTGGCTTCCCGTTTCCGTCGCGGACCTCGGACGTGCCGGGCTCGTCGGGATGGGTGCGTTTTTGGGCCAACCAGCTATCCTGCCCTGCGCAGAAGCGTGTCATGAGGGAGGTTAAGGAGGCCATGGTCTTCGGCTTCTCTTGTCCAAAGTCCCTTGCGAGCCATTCGTCGTGGATACTGTGCTTGAAGGACGCCACGGCCTCGGCGTCTGGGCAGTCGACGATTTGGTTCTTCTTTGTCAAGAAGCGATTCCAGAACTTCCGAGCTGACTTGCCGGACTGTTGGATGATGTGGCTCAAGTCTTCGGCGTCTGGTGGCCGAAGATAGGTGCCCTGAAAGTTAGTTTGGAACGCATCTTCGAGCTCCTCTCAGCTTCCGATAGAGTTTTCGGGTAGGCTAGTCAGCCAGTGCTGAGTTGGTCCTTTGAGCTTAAGTGGTAGAAACTTGACGGCATGGAGATCGTCTCCGTTGGCCATGTGGATATGGAGGAGGAAATCCTCGATCCAAACTGCGGGATCAGTGGTGTCGTCGTACTGCTCGATGTTGATAGGTTTGAAGTCTTTGGGAAACTTGTGTGCCATAACCTCATCAGTAAAACACATGGGGTGTGCGGCGCCTCGAGGTCGGACTGTGTCACGACGAACTTCGGATGGTAGGCGGCCACGGTGCCCGCCCCGATCTCGATCCTGCCTGTCCGTCCAGGTTTGGTGTCCTTCTCTTCTGACGGGTGTATGCGTCCGTGGCTGATAGATGGATCTCGTCTATGTCCTGGCGTTTAGGTTATAGTGCAAGTCATTCGGGTCCATGGGTTCCTTGCCCTTACGGCGAGGTATCGGTGGATCCGCGGCTCTTGTGAATGGCCGATCTCACCCTCTAGGTGGCCTATCCGGTCTATAAGGATCTGACCGTCGAGGAGTGTACTCGTCTTCGTCCGATGACGGGAATAGCTTCCGACGTGGGTAGCTCTTTGGCTCTTGAGGCCGGGCTTCTTGTTCTAGCTCTGCCGCCAGGACCGAGGTCCACTTGTCATTGATGGCATTCTGTTCGTCCTTGATTTGCCGTTCTCTTTCTCATAGGATTCGGGCAGTGGCTAAGAGCCGATCCCTGTATTCTTCCAATTCCCGTGGGTTTTCCGGGACGGCTAGGTTATGGGACCCAAAGCTGTCGACCTCCTCCACGGGGTAATCATCGTCATCCATGCGGTCGTCATCCCCGGGGTTTTCGGGGTCAAACTCGCCTAGCTCTCGGGGTTGGTCCCCCTCAGCTTGATGCTGTTCGGGGTTTCCCCCTTCATCGCCGATAGCCGGCTGTTCCGGTGCGTTCGGGTCTCCATTGGCTCCTGCGTCGTCTTCGGCGTTGGCTTCTCTCCCGCGGCATTTGGATTTCTTGCGAGAGCTTTTGTGCCTGGAGTTATCCCTCTTCGGCTGTTCACCATCGCTGTGTGGCGTGTCAACCATATACACGTCGTAAGTCGATGTGGCTGCCCACTTGCCGGTGCCGGTTGGTGCATTAGGAGAGGTGGGAAACAATGATTCCTCCGCCTCTTCGCCCATGTCGTCTAATCCTTCAGAGTCGAAGTCCAACGTATCGGTTAAATCATCGATGGTTGTGACGAGGTGGGTGGTGGGTGGGACGCAAAATTCCCCTAATTCGGTGCCGGAGCCGATTACGTCTAGATCCCCAGACGTCCGATCGGTGAGCCCCAAACATCGGAACTGATCGGACAGCTCGGAGTCCGATGAGTCAACCTCCCGAATAGTTTCGGGGTAAATCCGAACAAGAGACAGATCCAGATCGCAGGGTTGTGCCCCCTTTACGGCGGCGGTTGCGACTGAATCGGAGTGTTCCGAAAAAGAGATCGGATCTCCGCCCGAAGCGAAGTCCGTATCGGGGTGAGACTCTGCAGAAGAGTCAAGGGGCGGCGCAATGGCCGAGCTCGCCGAGAAGGCGAGGTCTTCGGTCAAAACTGAAGCCCCGGTTAAGAAAAGGCTCCCGCCATGATCGGCGGTGAACTCAAGGCCTCCGAACCGAATTGATTACTCGGGGGCGAACCCCGCGACCTGATTCAAATCCTTTGAAGGGCTTGCGCGTAACGAGACGCGGCCAGATGCGATGAGCTGACCTAGGGCTAAGATGCCCCAGCGGCGTGCCTCACTCTTGATGATCAAATGAGCCATGGACTTAGATTGATCCACAAAGGGACTCTCAATGAAAGCACCAATGTCGGAGATAAATCCGGCAGACCTCGGGTAGGGGGTCCCGATCTGTGGATCGTAAGCCTATGGTGTAAGAGGGATGAAGAACACGGTGTTTACCCAGGTTCGGGCCCTCCGAAGAGGTAATACCCTACGTCCTGCTCTTATTGTATTGATGGTGATGTACAGGTTACAGAGTTGTTCTACCTCGAGATCTATGTCTAAACCCTAAGGCGTAGATGAGAATATGTGTCCAAGAGGCTCCGGGACCCAGGGTTTATATAATCACCCTCGAGCCCTAGGGTACAAAGAGTCCTGACAGAACCAGCTAGCCTTTCCTGGAGTGCACGACAAGCCTTCGGGCGTCCCCTCTTGGTACGTATCTTCGGCCTTCCTTGAATAATCATGAGCCCTTCAGGTAGGCCCATGACCCAGTAAACAGTCAGGCGTGGGACCCCCTAGTCCAGGACTCCCTCAGTCGGCCCCACTGGCAGAGAGCCAGCCGGCTCTCTGGCTGGGCACGCACGGCCATGATAACCCACAAGTATAGGGGATCGCAACAGTTTTCGAGGGTAGAGTATTCAACCCAAATTTATTGATTCGACACAAGGGGAGCCAAAGAATATTTGAGAGTATTAGCAACTGAGTTTTCAATTCAGCCACACCTGGAGATTAATTATCTGCAGCAGAGTGATCAGTAGCACAGTAATATGGTGGTTTCAATAGCAGTGGTGATAGTGACAGTAATAGTGATGGTAACAGCAGGAGTAGTAACAAGTGTAACAGCAATAGCAGCAGTAGTGACTTAGCAAGATCAATATGAAAAGGGTCGTAGGCATTGGATCGGTGATATTCGTTGGATGATATTCATCATGTGACAGTTATAACCTAGGGCGATACGGCACTAGCTCCAGTTCATAAATATAATGTAGGCATGCATTCTGTAAATAGTCATACGTGCTTATGGAAAGAACTTGTATGACATCTTTTGTCCTACCCTCCCGTGGCAGCGGGGTCCATAAAGAAACTAAGGGATATTAAGGCCTCCTTTTAATAGAGAACCGGAACAAAGCATTAACACATAGTGAATACATGAACTCCTCAAATTACGGTCATCACCGGAAAGTATCCCGCATATTGTCACAACGGGGTTTGCGGATCATAACACATAATAGGTGACTATAACTTGCAAGATCGGATCAAGAACATGGATATAATGGTGATAACATAAACGGTTCAGATCTGAAATCATGGCACTCGGGCCCTAGTGACAAGCATTAAGCATAAGCAACATCAATCTCAGAACATAGTGGATACTAAGGATCAAGCCCTAACAAAACTAACTCGATTATATGATGAATATCATCCAACTCCCTCACCGACCAGTGAGCCTATGAAGGAATTACTCACTCCCGGTGGAGAGCATCATGGAATTGGCGATGGAGAAAGGTTGGTGATGACGAAGATCGAAGGTTCCCCTCTCCGGAGCCCAAAACGGACTCCAGATCTGGCCTCCCGAGGAAGAACAGGGGGTGGCGGCGGCTCCATCTCGTGAAACGCGATAATTCTTTCTCCCTGATTTTTTTCTCCGAAGATGTGAATATATAGCGTTGGAATTAGGGTCATCGGGGCCACCTGGTGGGCAGCACCCACCTGGGCGCGCCAGGAGGGGGTGGCGCGCCCTGGTGGGTGGTGCTCCACCAGGTGCCCCCCTCAGGTACGTGTTGGCTCCAATAATTCTTATTAAATGCACAAAAAATCCTCGCGAAGTTTTGTGGCATTCTGAGAAATTTTATTTCTGCACAAAAACACCACCATGGTAGTTCTGCTGAAAACAACGTCAGTCCGGGTTAGTTTCATTCAAATCATGCAAATTAGAGTCCAAAACAAGGGAAAAAGAGCTTGGAAAAGTAGATACGTTGGAGACGTATCAGCTCCCCCAAGCTTAAACCTTTGCTTGTCCTCAAGCAATTCAGTTGACAAACTGAAAGTGAGAAAGAAAAACTTCTACAAACTCTTTTGTTCTTGTTTTAATATATATGCTTAAATAGCAGCCACGTTTTCAGCAATGATCATAACTAACCATATTCACGATGACATTTAGAAACTTTATTCACTCATATCAATGACATAAACAACTAGAGAGCAATAATAAGATCTCTCAAATGCAAACAATTTGTCAAAACAATCATGATATAATATGGCAACATTGGTATCTCGCTAGCCCTTTCTGAGACCGCAAAACATAAATGCAGAGCTCCTCCAAAGTTCAAGCAGCGACTAAACATTGTAATTCATGGTAGAAAAGATCCAGTCATGCTAACATACAACATCAATTATCACAATGCATGGGAATGACAATATTGCTCTTAGGTCTGGTGCTTGTTTGAGAAGGTGATGACTCAACATAAAAGTAACTGGATAGTCCCTTCGCAGAGGGAAGCAGTGATTTGCAGAGGTGCCAGAGCTCAAGTTTTTAAGACAGAGATAAATGAAATTTTGAGAAATGCACTCTTCTTGTTTACTTTGTGACCATCAGCTATCACTATCTTCCATGCTAAACACATTAGTAGCGGTTCCCAAGCGATAAAAGTAAAGGTTTACTCCCCCTCCACCAACAATCACACTCTACGGCGAGCCGAATCCAAGGGTACCGTCCAAACCAACATCAGTCCTGGGGGAGTTTTGTTTATTTATTTGTAATTTTTGACTTTGGGACTGGGAATCCCTTTTACCGCTCTTTTCTCGTGCAATGACAAGTGAATAAACACTCGTCTTGAGAATAACCCGCTTAGCATGGAAGATACCAACTACCTCCTGTCACTCCATAAGCAATCCAAGCACACAAAAATGGAAGTTTATTTGGAGTTTTTAGAGGTGGCACATGCAAATTTACTTGGAACGGCAGGGTAATACCGCATATAGGTAGGTATGGTGGACTCATCTGGAATAACTTGGGTTTTAGGATTTGGATGCACAAGCAGTATTCCCGCTTAGTACAGGCGAAGGCTAGAAAATAGGTTGAGAAGCGACCAGCTAGAGAGCGAACACGGTCATTGACATGGATCATAATAATCATCATTGTACACTAGCATGAGTAGGATATAGACACCATGAACATAAATATCATTGAGGCTATGTTGGTTTTGAATCAACTACATGCGTGAACATGTGCCAAGTCAAGCCACTTGAAACATTCAGAGGAGGATACCATGTCATCATACTACATCACAACCATTTTAATGCATGTTGACACTCAATATGAATCATTATCCACTCCTAGCTATTAAGCATGGCATGAGCAACTATAATCTCTAATTTTCATCATAAACATGTTTAATCATTATCATGCTAAATCATGGATACTGAGATAAAAATATTTACAAAATAAAAACAAGTTGAGTTCATACCAGCTTTTCCTTGCCACAGTCACTTCATCAAATCATCGTCATTATTGTCTTTCACTTGCACGACCGAATGATAAGAAAATAGTAATAGTGCAAGTGTGTCGTGGACTAAGCTGGAATCTGCAAACACTTTATTCAAACAGGAGAAGACATAATAACTTGGCTCATTATTAGATCAACAATAATGCATATGAGAGCCACTCATCATTTTCATCGCGGCCTTCTCTTTACAAAGACTCAACAAAAAGAAACGAAAATTCAGAGAAACACACTAAAATATTTTTTGGAGTTTTTGGTTTTTCGAGAAGAAGAGCAAATTAAAGAAAGGAGGAAAAACAAAAACGAGAAAAACTATTTACAATGGAAAGCTCCCAACAAGCAAAAGAAGAACAAGGAAATCTTTTTGGGTTTTCTCTTATATCACTACTGAACTATAACTAATTAAACTCAGAAATAAAAACCGAAAAGAAGCAAGAAATATTTTTGGATTTTCTCAAAGTTTTTCAAACACACAAGAAGAAAGAAAGAAAATAAATCTAGCATGGATAATACAATAGAAAAGTATGAACGCCGACAACTGGAATGAAATGTGAACATGAATGTAATGTCGGTGGGAAATACATACTCCCCCAAGCTTAGGATTTTGCCTAGCTTGGCAATCACCATCCGTGGTAGCCATCTGGTCCCATCTCGAAGTGTTGCGGAGCGGGAACATGAGCGTCCCACTCCTGAGGCTCCTCCTCAGCCTCTGCCTGAGGGTTCCGGTAGGCAATAATATCTTCTGGCATGATCCTGAATCCTCCCCTGGCAATAGGATCAAACAAAGCAGGTGCGGGCAAGGGAATAACATCACGGGTTTTTACGCTAAAGACCAGGTTATAAGGAATGTCCATGGTGGTGTTCTCGCCGTCAAGAAACTGATGATGTACCATGGACTGACGATCTAAGTAAACATTAGGAAATCGAAGGTCATGCTCCCGAATCTGGATGATAAAGTGAATTCCTAATCGAGTAGCAAAAATACCTCCATGAATTTTACTCTTACTTCTATTAAGGTGCAAACGACGTGCAACGATAGCCCCTAAGTTATAAGTGTTATCTCCATAAAGCGCACGGCGTAAGACAGCTAAGTCGGGAGCACTGAGTGAACTAACCTTCTCCCTAGCAAGTAAACACTTCGCGATAAATAGAGCAAAATAATGCACTGAAGGAAAATGCAAGCTAGTGGGTGTGACACTCGACACCCCTCTCTCATCTCCCACTGACAACGTACGATAAAAGTCCTCAAACTCTGCGGGTCTAGGCTCTCTTATTTCCCCGTCAGAAGGGATCAAGCATGCATCGCAGAACTCAGCCAGTGACATCTGATGGGGTTCAGCATATAAATTAAATCGCACCTCAGGAGGGTTATTCCTACTCAGAAAATTAAAACTTTGCACAAAGGAATTTGTAAGGAGACAATATTGTTCACACTCATCTGTGATGAAGTTGGATAGGCCAGCATTAGCAGTGAATTGTTCGAACTCCTGACGAATCCTAGCGGCATCCATGAAAGGGTCGTGTGGCCATTCACACGGCCGCACTTCCACATTTCTCCGGAGACTGAGGTCCTTGTCAGATGACTCCCCAATAACCCCCTTGGAGTTCTTCTTGAAGGCAAACTTCATGAAGAAACTCATCTTATTCCTATGAACACAATTCTGAAATTTTTAGTCCACAAAAATTTTGTCAACCAAACTTCACAAGATTGATACCAACTACTCCTAGGGAAGCATAGAAGCCATAGCAAGCATTCAAACTACTTAGAACTCTAAGAATTCAACATGCAAGCACATCTACAGCAGCACCAAGAATAGCTAAGTACTCAAAATATAAACCACTAGAAGAAAAACTAATTGGACCAATGGAGGAGTCACATACCAAGTAGCAATACCCCAAAACAGTTTCGGAATGGAGCTCCGAGCAAAGAGATCGAAAATCTCAGGTTCAATAGCAAGAACACGGGAAAGAGAGCAATGGTGAATTTTTTCTAGAGGTAAGGGAAGGAGTGAGCTGAAGGGATAAGTGAGGGGGCCCTGGTGGGGACCACCACCCACCAGGGCGCGCCCTGGGGGTGTGGCGCGCCCAGGTGGGTGCTGCCCACCTAGTGCACCTCCCTCTGATGTTATTTGCACCAAAAATTCGCATATATTCAGAAACAAATCGTATCAAATTTTTAGGACATTCTGAGAACTTTCATTTTTGGGTCATTTTTATTGCACAGGAAAACAGAAAGCAGACAAAACATGGCATTTTATTTTAATTAACTAATAAAAATAGAAAACTAAAGATAAGACAGAAAGTAGTGCTCATCAAATTCATCAACTTCATACCTCTCAAAAATGATCCATTAATAAGGTTGATCAAGTCTTATTAACAACCACTTTCGATTAGCATGAAACCGAAGAACTTTATAAAACACTAAGTTACCTCAATAGGGATATGCATGTCCCCAACAATAAGCATTTCATATTTCTTTTTGATAGTAGGTAGAGGTAACTGAAAGCTTCCAATAGTGAGTGTCGGAGAATTTTCAATAATAGTAATACCATTCACTTGGAATTGTTTCTTCGGAAAGTGCACCGTATGCTCATTACCATTAACATGAAAAGTGACCTTGCTTTTATTGCAATCAATAACAGCCCCTGCAGTGTTTAAATGGTCTACCAAGGATAATCGACATGTTGTCGTCCTCGGGCATCTCAAGTATAACAAAGTCAGTCAAGATAGTAACATTAGCAACAACAACAGGCACATCCTCACAAATACCGATAGGTATGGCAGTTGATTTGTCAGCCATTTGCAAAGATATCTCAGTAGGTGTAAGCTTATTCAAATCAAGTCTCTTATATAAAGAGAAAGGCATAACACTAACATCGGCTCCTAAATCACACAAAGCGGTTTTGACATAATTTTTCTTTATGGAGCAAGGTATAGTTGGTATTCCTGGGTCTCCTAGTTTCTTAGGTACTCCATCCTTGAAGGAGTAATTAGCAAGCATAGTGGAGATTTCAACTTCAGGTATTTTTCTTTTGTTTGTGATGATGTCTTTCATATATTTAGCATAGGGAGGCATCTTTAAAATATCAGTCAAGCGAGTGCGTAAAAAGACTGGCCTAATCATTTCAGCAAAACGCTCAAACTCTTCATCATCTTTTTTCTTAGTTGGCTTAGGTGGAAAGGGCATGGGTTTTTGTACCCATGGTTCTCTTTCTCTACCATGTTTTCTAGCCACAAAGTCTCTTTTCTCATACCTTTTGTTTTTTAGGTTGTGGGTTATCAAGATCCTCAGGTGGTTCTATCTCGACATCGTTATCTGGTTGTTTTTCATTGTCTGGTTGAGTGTCTTCATGAACATCATCATTATCTTTTTCACTATCGCTAGATGAATGTTCATTACCAGATTGAGTTTCAGCATCAGAGATAGATATATCATTGTTGTTTTTGGGAGGTTTTTCTATTTCAGGCTCACTAGAAGTATGCAAAGTCATATTAATTTTCTTTTTCTTCTTATTTTTAGAAGGACTAGGTGCATCTATGTTGTTTCTTTGTGAGTCTTGTTCAATTCTTTTAGGGTGTCCCTCAGGAAAGAGTGGTTCTGAGTCATTTTACCTCCTCTAGTTGCTACTCTCACAGCAAAGTCATGTGCGTTTCTATTCATTTCATCAAGTAGTTCTTTCTGAGATTTAGCAACTTGTTCTAATTGAGTTTGAACCATAGAGGCATGTTTTCCTACACCTCTAACATCATTGGTTGTTCTAAATAACAAGTCATTCAAGCGAGCAATCATATCAGAATGATATTTCAGTTGTTTCATAACATAGTTGTCAAACTCATATAAGCATTGACTAGGATGTTTATTGTAAGGAATATCACCTTCATCGAACTTTAATAAAGAATTTACCTCTATCACCCGTGATGGTGGTGGTGTGTCGAGGCCATGTATTTCTTCGATAGGTGGTAAATTTTTAACATCCTCAGCTTTAATACCTTTTTCCTTCATGCTTTTCTTTGCTTCTTGCATATCTTCAGGACTAAGATATAAGATACCCCTCTTCTTCTGAGTGGGTTTAGGCGGTGGTTCAGGAAGAGTCCAATCATCATAATTTTTCAGCATGTTATTCAATAATTCCTCAGCTTGTCCAATAGTTCGTTCCCTGAAAACACAACCAGCACAACTATCTAGGTAGTCCCTAGAAGCATCGGTTAGTCCATTACAAAAGATATCAAGTATTTCATTTTTATCAAGTGGGTGATCAGGCAAAGCATTAAGCAATTGGAGAAGCCTCCCCCAAGCTTGTGGGAGACTCTCTTCTTCAGATTGCACAAAGTTAAATATTTCCTGCAAGGCAGCTTGTTTCTTATGTGCAGGAAAATATTTTTCAGAGAAGTAATAAATCATATCCTAGGGACTACGCACACAACCAGGAGCAAGAGTATTGTACCAATCCTTAGCATCACCCTTTAATGAGAACGGAAATAACTTAAGAATATAGTAATAGTGAATCTTCTCATCATGAGCAAACAGGGTGGCTATATCATTCAACTTAGTAAGGTGTGCCACTACAGTTTCAGTTTCATAACCATAGAAAGGATCAGATTCAACCAGGGTAATTAACTCTAGATCGATAGAGAATTCATAATCCTTATCAGTAACAAAGATAGGTGAAGTAGCAAACTTGGGATCATGTTTCATTCTAGCATTCAAAGATTTCTCTTTCAGCTTAGCTAACAGTTTCTTAAGATCATCTCTATCATTGCAAGCAAGAAAGTCTCTAGCAGTTTCTTCATCCATAACATAACCCTCAGGTACCTTAGGCAATTCATATCTAGGGGGAGAATCACAGTCATCAATTTCAATATCCTCATCGGTTTCAGAAGTCTCATTCTCTCTAGCCCTAGCAAGTTGTTCATCAAGAAATTCACCTAGTGGCACAGTATTCTCAAGCACAGTACTAGCATCATCATGGGTATCATTCAAAGCAGAAGTAGCATCATTAATAACTTGCGACATATCAGAAGTAATAGCAGGTGGTGGTGTTGCAAGCTTACTCAAAACAGAAGGTGAAAAAAGTGCAGAGCTAGATGGCAGTTCCTTACCTCCCCTCGTTTTAGAGGGAACGATCTTGGTACGAGTGTCTTTCAGATTCTTCATAATGATAAGTTGATAATAATTCCAAGTAACTCAACAAATATAGCTATGCTCCCCGGCAACGGCGCCAGAAAAAGGTCTTGATAACCCACAAGTATAGGGGATCGCAACAGTTTTCGAGGGTAGAGTATTCAACCCAAATTTATTGATTCGACACAAGGGGCGCCAAAGAATATTTGAGAGTATTAGCAACTGAGTTGTCAATTCAGCCACACCTGGAGATTAATTATCTGCAGCAGAGTGATCAGTAGCATAGTAATATGGTGGTTTCAATAGCAGTGGTGCTAGTGACAGTAATAGTGATGGTAACAGCAGCAGTAGTAACAAGTGTAACAGCAATAGCAGCAGTAGTGACTTAGCAAGATCAATATGAAAAGGGTCGTAGGCATTGGATCGGTGATATTCGTTGGATGATATTCATCATGTGACAGTTATAACCTAGGGCAATACGGCACTAGCTCCAGTTCATAAATATAATGTAGGCATGCATTCCGTAAATAGTCATACGTGCTTATGGAAAGAACTTGTATGACATCTTTTGTCCTACCCTCCCGTGGCAGCGGGGTCCATATATATGGAAACTAAGGGATATTAAGGCCTCCTTTTAGTAGAGAACCGGAACAAAGCATTAACACATAGTGAATACATGACCTCCTCAAATTACGGTCATCACCGGAAAGTATCCCGCATATTCTCACTACGGGGTTTGCGGATCATAACACATAATAGATAACTATAACTTGCAAGATCGAATCAAGAACATGGATATAATGGTGATAACATAAATGGTTCAGATCTGAAATCATGGCACTCGGGCCCTCGTGACAAGCATTAAGCATGGACAAGTCATAGCAACATCAATCTCAGAACATAGTGGATACTAAGGATCAAGCCCTAACAAAACTAACTCGCTTACATGATGAATCTCATCCAACTCCCTCACCGACCAGCGAGCCTACGAAGGAATTACTCACTCCCGGTGGAGAGCATCATGGAATTGGCGATGGAGAAAGGTTGGTGATGACGAAGATCAAAGATTCCCCTCTCCGGAGCCCCAAACGGACTCCAGATCTGGCCTCCCGAGGAAGAACAGGGGGTGGCGGCGGCTCCATCTCGTGAAACGCGATAATTCTTTCTCCCTATTTTTTTCTCTGAAGATGTGAATATATAGCGTTGGAATTAGGGTCATTGGGGCCACCAGGTGGGCAGCACCCCCCTGGGCGCGCCAGGAGGGGGTGGCGCGCCCTGGTGGGTGGTGCTCCACCAGGTGCCATCCTCTGGTACGTGTTGGCTCCAATAATTCTTATTAAATCCACAAAAAATCCTCGCGAAGTTTCGTGGCATTCTAAGAACTTTTATTTCTGCACAAAAACAACACCATGGTAGTTCTGTTGAAAACAGCGTCAGTCCGGGTTAGTTTCATTCAAATCATGCAAATTAGAGTCCAAAACAAGGGCAAAAGAGCTTGGAAAAGTAGATACGTTGGAGACGTATCAGGCCACCAGAGGTGCCGGCGGCCATGACCAGGAGCAGCGGTGGGCAACAGGGGGGAGCACCAGTGGGCACGGTGGTTGGAGCCAGCGCGGCAGGGCCGGGCAGCGGCCAAGCGAGGGCGTGGGTGGGCGAAGGTGGGCGCGGCCAGGCGTCCCAGTGCTCGCGACGAGCGTGGCTAGGGACTAGCGTACTCGGGCGAGGCCAGGCGCCACGGGCGGGGCGCGCGGTTGCGGGCAGGCGCCACGGGCGGGGCGCGCGGGCGGCCACGGACGAGCCTAATGCTAGCGGGCGTGCGGGTGGCCCTGGGTGCGTACGGACAAGGCATAGGAGCACGAGGGGAGGGCGCGGCGACCGCGAGCTTGAAGGGAGCTCGGGTGCGGCAACGACGGCGACCTACGGCGGGAAGAAAGGTAGGGGATACAGGGGGGGTTGAAGGGGAGGCTCACAGCGAGGCGACGAGCTGCTCGGGGAGGCGGGGCGTGGCCGGAGTGGGGCGAATCGAGCGGCGGACGGTGGCAAAGGCAGATGATGGGAACGGGCACGGGCGGCGGTGGTGATGCTCTCATGCCTCGATCCGGCGGTGTAGAAGACATAGAGAACCACGACACAGCTCCAGGACACAACGATAGGGCACGCGGCCGACGGTGGCTATGACAACGACGGCGGCGCGGCCATGGTGGCGTCGGGTGGTTGTGGGGAGAGTGCAACGGCGCGGGGAGGGAGAAAAATAGGGCTAGGGTTCGTTCGTGGGGACAAGGGGACACTTATCCAGCGCGAGGAGAAGGAGGATGGCCGCCACGGCGACAGCGGAGGCCATGGCGCCGTGGGATGGTTGCCACGCCATGGCCTCTGTTTCCTATACAGAGTAAGGAGATGGTTTCCCCCATTGGGCTGGGTCCAAAGTACTATTGCACTAGAGCCCATTAGCACAATACTAGTTAGACCTTTTTCATTTTCTTTTCTGTTTTCTATTTTTGTCTCTGCTTTGTATTTTATTAGTGCATCTAATGAATTTGGTTCCACTTGAAACTTGTCATAAAATATCTGGCAATATTGTGAAGTAGCACCAAAAAATTTGGGGCCAAATGGATGTGCATAATATTTTTAGAAATTTAAAAGGTCAAATAAATGGCTGCTGGACCACCTTAATTTTTTTAGGGGCAAAATAAGAATCCATTTGATGTTGAATCCTACATGATAATTAATTAGTGAATATTTGCAACCCAAACAACATTTTTGTTTTCATGTTTGTGAATTTCTTTATTTCACTTATAATCTGAAATTAAATATTATTTGAATTTGGACAAGTGGCAATTTAGCTTGACAAAGCATGATGACATGGCATCATGATAACCCACAAGTATAGGGGATCGCAACAGTTTTCGAGGGTAGAGTATTCAACCCAGATTTATTGATTCGACACAAGGGGAGCCAAAGAATATTTGAGAGTATTAGCAACTGAGTTGTCAATTCAGCCAAACCTAGAGATTAATTATCTTGCAGCAAAGTGGTCAGTAGCACAGTAATATGATGGTTTCAATAGCAGTAGTGATAGTAACAGTAGCAGTGATGGTGACAGCAGCAGTAA
Source organism: Elymus sibiricus (assembly GCA_039707655.1). Classification (NCBI taxonomy): domain Eukaryota; kingdom Viridiplantae; phylum Streptophyta; class Magnoliopsida; order Poales; family Poaceae; genus Elymus; species Elymus sibiricus. The sequence continues at coordinate 2,517,076 of CM077672.1, forward strand.
TCGCAATTGTAACAGTAGTAGCAGCAGTAGTAACTTAGCAAGATCAATATGAGAAAGATCGTAGGCATTGGATCGGTGATATTTGGTGGATGATATTCATCATGAGACAGTTATAACCTAGGGCGATATGGCACTAGCTCCAGTTCATCGATATAACGTAGGCATGTATTCCGTAAATAGTCATACGTGCTTATGGAAAGAACTTGCATGACATCTTTTGTCCTACCCTCCCGTGGCAGCGGGGTCCATAAGGAAACTAAGGGATATTAAGGCCTCCTTTTAATAGGGAACCGGAACAAAGCATTAACACATAGTGAATACATGAACTCCTCAAATTACGGTCATCACCGGGAAGTATCCCACTTTCTGTCACTGCGGGGTTGCCGGATCATAACACATAATAGGTGACTATAACTTGCAAGATCGGATCAAGAACATAGATATAACGGTGAAAACATAAACGGTTCAGATCTGAAATCATGGCACTCAGGCCCTAGTGACAAGCATTAAGCACATGCAAATCATAGCAACATCAATCTCAGAACATAGTGGATACTAGGGATCATACCCTAACAAAACTAACTCGATTACATGATGAATTTCATCCAACCCTCTCACCGTCCAGCAAACCTACGAGAGAATTACTCACTCCCGGTGGAGAGCATCATGGAATTGCTGATGGAGATAGGTTGATGATGACGAAAGACGAAGATCCCCCTCTCCGGAGCCCCAAACGGACTCCAGATCTGGCCTCCCGAGGAAGAACAGGAGGTGGCGGCGGCTCCGTCTCGTGAAACGCGATAATTCTTTCTCCCTTATTTTTTTCTCCGGAGATGTGACCTTATAGCGCTGGAATTAGGGTCATTGGGGCCACTAGGTGGGGAACACCCGTCAGGGCGCGCCAGGAGGGGGTGGCACGCCCTGGTGGGTGTTGCTCCACCAGGGGCACCCCTCAGGTTGGTCTTGGCTCCAGTATTTTTTATTAATTCCACAAAAAATCCTCGGAAAGTTTCGTGGCATTCTGAGAACTTTTATTTCTGCACAAAAACAACACCATGGCAATTCTGCTGAAAACAGCGTCAGTCCGGGTTAGTTTCATTCAAATCATGCAAATTAGAGTCCAAAACAAGGGCAAAAGAGCTTGGAAAAGTAGATACGTTGGAGACGTATCAGCTCCCCCAAGCTTAAACCTTTGCTTGTCCTCAAGCAATTCAGTTGACAAACTGAAAGTGAGAAAGAAAAACTTTTACAAACTCTTTTGTTCTTGTATTTCATATACATGCTTAAATAGCAGCCACGGTTTTAGCAATAATCATAACTAATCACATTCATGATGACATTTTAGAAACTCTAATCACTCATATCAATGGCATAACAACTAGAGAGCAATAATAAGATATCTCAAATGGAAACAACTTGTCAAAACAATCATGATATAATATGGCAACATTGGTATCTCGCAAGCCCTTTCTGAGACCGCAAAACATAAATGCAGAGCACCTCCAAAGTTCAAGCAGCGACTAAACATTGTAATTCATGGTAGAAGAGATCTAGTCATGCTAACATACAACATCAATTATCACAATGCATAGGAATGACAATATTGCTCTCAGGTCTGGTGCTTGTATGAGAAGGTGATGACTCAACATAAAAGTAAATAGATAGTCCCTTCGCAGAGGGAAGCAGGGATTTACAGAGGTGCCAGAGCTCAAGTTTTTTAAAACAGAGATAAATGAAATTTTGAGAAATGCACTTTTCTTGTTTACTTCGTGACCATCAGCTGTCACTATCTTCCATGCTAAACACATTAGTAGCAGTTCCCAAGCGATAAAAGTAAATATTTACTCCCCCTCCACCAACAATCACACTCCACGACGAGCCGAATCCACGGGTACCGTCCAAACAGACATCATTCCAGGGGGAGTTTTGTTTAGTTATTTGTAATTTTTGATTTCGGGACTGGGAATCCCTTTTTACCGCTCTTTTCTCGTGCAACGACAAGTGAATAAACACTTGTCTTGAGAATAACCCGCTTGGCATGGAAGATACCAACTACCTCCTGTCACTCCATAAGCAATCAAAGCACACAAAAACGGATGTTTATTTGAGATTTCTTTTCAGAGATGGCACATGCAAATTTACTTGGAACAGCAGGGCAATACCGCATATAGGTAGGTATGGTGGACTCATCTAGAATAACTCGGGTTTAGGATTTGGATGCACAAGCAGTATTCCCGCTTAGTACAGGCGAAGGCTAGAAAGTAGATTGAGAAGCGACCAGCTAGAGAGCGGATATGGTCATTGACATGCATCATAATAATCATCATTGTAAACTAGTATGAGTAGGATATAAACACCATGAACATAAATATCATCGAGGCTATGTTGGTTTTGAATCAACTACATGCGTGAACATGCGCCAAGTCAAGCCACTTGAAACATTCAGAGGAGGATACCATGTCATCATACTACATCACAATCATTCTAATGCATGTTGACACTCAAGATAAATCATTATCCACTCCTAGCAATTAAGCATGGCATGAGCAACTATAATCTCTAATTGTCATCATAAACATGTTTGATCATAATCATGCTAAGTCATGGCTACTAAGATAAACATATTTACAAAAACAAGAACAAGTTGAGTTCATACCAGCTTTTCCTTGCCACAGTCACTTCATCAAATCATCGTCATTATTGCCTTTCACTTGCACAACCGAACGATATGAAAATAATAATGGTGCAAGTATGCCATGGACTAAGCTGGAATCTGCAAAACGCTTTATTCGACCAAGAGAAGACATAATAGCTTGGGCTCATCAGATAAACAATAATGCATATGAGAGCCACTCATCATTTCATCGCGGTCTTCTCATTACTAAGACTCAACAAAAGGAAAAGAAATTCAGAGAAACACACTGAAAATATTTTTGGAGTTTTTGGTTTTTCAAGAAGGAAAGCAAATTAAAGAGAAGAGGAAAAACAAAAACAAGAAAACTATTTACACGGGAAAGCTCCCAACAAGCAAAAGAAGAATAAGGAAATCTTTTTGGGTTTTCTCTTATATTGCAACAAATTAAACTTAGACGGAAAAACCGAAAAGTAGCAAGAAATATTTTTGGGATTTTCTCAAAGTTTTTCAAGAACACAAAATGAAAACGAAAAAATAAATCTAGCATAGATAATACAATGGAAACGTATGAACACCGACGACTGGAATGAAATGTAAACATGAATGTAATGTCGGTGAGAAATATGTACTCCCCCAAGCTTAGGCTTTTGCCTAGCTTGGTATTCACCACCCGTGATCTGCATAGAAGTTTGACTGGTAGCTCACGGAGGCCCTTGGTGCAGCCGCCTCCGAACGAGCAGCCTCGACCTCTGCGTTGTGCGCGCGAGCCTCGCTCTCATGAACATAATATCATCCCTTGCTGTTATAATCAAAAAGAGCAGGCGCAGGCAAATAGGTGTGCACAATATGACCATTATTAAATCGCAGATTATTCTTAAAGTCAGGGATGTCACCGATAAGGAATTTATGGCGACCCATGGCCTCAAAATCTAAGTATTGAGTACGTAAAATGGGGTCATCTGGCCAAACTGATACGCCTAACTCCCTTGCTACACGTGAAGCATAAATCCCACCATAAAAGTTTCCACTATCCACTACTAGCATTAAGTTGCAATCTGCGTGCAACAATCGCTCCAAGATTATAACGTTTAACACTAGTGAGAGCAGTGTGTATGAGGCTCAAATCAGGAGAACAAAGTGTACTGCAATCTTGCTTGCCTACAACACATTTTCCATTAAAGAGCGCAAAGTACTGAATGGAAGGGAAATGAATGCTCTTTATTCTACCTTGTGACACCCCTCTATCCTCGCCGTAGCAAAGACTAGATAAAAATGCCTCATACTCAGATTTAGATGGCTCGTCCAACGATCCCCAAAATGGAAGTTTACATGCATGACTAAATGCATCTAGTGACATGGTAATTGGACGGTCATAGAGGTTAAAAGAAACTATGAACTCACGAGGAAAATATTTAAACTTTTTAGTAAACGACTTCGTGAGATTGAGATGCTGATTGCACTTATCTTCAATGTAGGGACCCAGCTCGGCATTGTGAACATATTGCTCAAAATCTCCTTTAATACCTGCCAATGTCATAAAATTATCGCAATGCCATAAGCATGATTTGGCGGCGGCATCTCGCATCCAATGATCGCTTGGTTCCACATAAGATTGACGAATTGAGTCACCACTAGAAGATGCCCCCGAGGAACTCCTCCTCGAAGAACTCCTCCTAAAAATGCTCATCCCGTTCGCATACAAATTTCTGAAATTTTTCTGAGGCACAAAATTTTGTCAACAAAACTTCACAGGATTGATACCATCCACTCCTAGGGAAGCATAGAGGCCATACCAAGCATTCAACCTACTTAGAACTCTAAGAATTCAACATGCAAGCACATCTACAGCAGCACCAAGAATAGCTAAGTACTCAAAATATAAACCACTATAAGAAAAACTAATTGGACCAATGGAGGAGTCACATACCAAGTAGCAATCCTCCAAAACAGTTTCGGAAACGGAGCTCCAAGCAAAGAGATCGAAAATCTCAGGTTCGGGAGCAAGAACACGGGAAAGAAAGATATGGTGGTTTTTTCTGGAGGTAAGAGAAGAAGTGGGCTGAAGGGATAAGTGAGGGGGCCCTGGTGGGGGCCAACACCCACCATGGTGCGCCATGGGGGTGGGGGGCGCCCTGGTGGGTGTTGCCCACCAGGTGCACCTCCCTCAGGTGATATTTGCACCAGAAATTCTCAAAAATTCAGAAAAAAAGTATCAAATTTTCAGGACAATCTGAGAACTTTCATTTTTCAGCCACTTTTTTATTGCACGGGAAAACAGAAAACAGACAAAACATGGCATTTTATTTTATTTAACTAACAAAAACAGAAAACTAAAGATAAGGACAGAAAGTTGTGCTTACTCAATTCATCAACGTCATACCTCTCAAAGGTGATCCATTAATAAGGTTGATCAAGTCTTATTAACAACCACTTTCGATTAGCATGAAACCAAAGAATTCTATAAAACACTAAGTTACCTCAATGGGGATATGAAACTCCCCAACAATAAGCACTTCATATTTCTTTTTGACAGTAGGTAGAGGTAACTGAAAGCTTCCAATAGTGAGTGTCGGAGAATTTTCAATAACATTAATACCATTCACTTCGAATTGTTTCTTCGGAAAGTGCACCGTATGCTCATTGCCATTAACATGAAAAGTAACCTTGCTTTTATTGCAATCAATAGCAGCCCCTGCAGTGTTAAGAAAAGGTCTACCAAGAATAATAGACATATTATCTTCCTCGGGCATCTCAAGTATAACAAAGTCAGTCAAGATAGTAACATTAGCAACAACAACGGGCACATCCTCGCAAATATCGATAGGTAAGGCAGTTGACTTGTCAGCCATTTGCAAAGATATCTCAGTAGGCGTAAGCTTATTCAAATCAAGCCTCTTATACAAAGAGAAAGGCATAACACTAACACCGGCTCCTAAATCACACAAAGCGGTTTTGATATAACTTTTCTTTATGGAGCAAGGTATAGTGGGTATTCCGGGGTCTCCTAGTTTCTTAGGTACTCCATCCTTGAAGGAGTAATTAGCTAGCATGGTGGAGATTTCCACTTCAGGTATTTTTCTTTTGTTTGTAATGATGTCTTTCATATACTTGGCATAGGGAGGCATCTTTAAGAGATCGGTCAAGCAAGTGCGTAAAAAGACTGGCCTAATCATTTCAGCAAAACGCTCAAACTCTTCATCATCTTTCTTCTTAGTTGGCTTAGGTGGAAAGGGCATGGGCTTTTGTACCCATGGTTCTCTTTCCCTTCCATGCTTCCTAGCCACAAAGTCTCTCTTTTCATACCTCTTGTTTCTAGGCTGTGGGTTATCAAGATCCTCAGTTGGTTCTACCTCAACCTCATTATCTGGTTGTTTTTCTATGTCTAGTTGAGTGTCTACATGAACCTCATCATCATCTTTTTCACTATCACTAGATGAGTGTTCATTGCCAGACTGAGTTTTAGCATCAGAGATAGAGACATCTCTGCTATTTTCAGGAGGTTTTTCTACTTCAGGCTCACTCGAGGTATGCAAAGTCCTATTGTTTTTCTTCTTCTTCTTCTTTCTAGAAGGACTAGGTGCATCTAAATTGTTTCTTTGTGAGTCCTGTTCTATTCTTCTAGGGTGTCCCTCAGGATAAAGTGGTTCCTGAGTCATTTTACCTCCTCTAGTTGCTACCATAACAGCAAAGTCCTGTGAGTTTCTATTCATCTCATCTAGTAGTTCTTTCTGGGATTGGGCAACTTGTTCTAATTGAGTTTGAACCATAGAGGCATGTTTTCCTACACCTCTAACATCATTGGTTGTTCTATATAACAAATCACTCAAGCGAGCAATCATATCAGAATGGTATTTCAGCTGTTTCATAACATGAGCATTGAAGTTTTCTTGCTTCGTAACATAATTGTCAAACTCATATAAGCACTGACTAGGATGTTTATTGTAAGGAATATCACCTTCATTGAATTGCAATAAAGAATTTACCTCTACCACCGGTGGCGGTGGTGGTGTGTTGAGACCATGAATTTCCTCGATAGGTGGCAGATTTTTAACATCCTCAGCTTTAAGACCTTTTTCCTTCATGCTTTTCTTTGCTTCTTGCATATCTTCAGGACTGAGATATAAGATACCCCTCTTCTTCAGAGTGGGTTTAGGCGGTGGTTCAGGAAGAGTCCAATCATCATAATTTTTCAGCATATTATTCAATAATTCCTCAGCTTGTTCAATAGTTCGTTCCCTGAAAACACAACCAGCACAACTATCTAGGTAGTCCCTAGAAGCTTCGGTTAGTCCATTATAAACGATATCAAGTATTTCATTTTTCTCCAGTGGATGATCAGGGAAAGCATTAAGCAATTGGAGAAGCCTCCCCAAGCTTGTGGGAGACTCTGTTCTTCAGATTGCACAAAGTTAAATATCTCCTGCAAGGCAGCTTGCTTCTTATGGGCAGGGAAATATTTTTCAGAGAAGTAATAAATCATATCCTGGGGACTACGCACACAACCAGGAGTAAGAGTGTTGTACCAATCTTTAGCATCACCCTTTAAAGAGAAAGGAAACAACTTAAGAATATAGTAATAGTGAATCTTTTCCTCATGAGCAAACAGGGTGGCTATGTCATTCAGCTTGGTAAGGTGTGCCACTACAGTCTCGTTTTCATAACCGTGGAAAGGATCATACTCAACCAAAGTGATTAACTCTGGGTCGACAGAGAACTCATAATCCTCATCATCTACAAAGATAGGTGAAGTAGCAAACTTAGGATCGTGTTTCATCCTAGCATTCAATGTTTTCTCTTTCAGCTTAGCTAACAGTTTCTTAAGATCATCTCTATCATTGCAAGCAAGAAAGTCTCTAGCAGTTTCTTCATCCATAACATAACCCTCAGGTACCTTAGGCAATTCATATCTTGGGGGAGAATCACAAGCATCAATTTCAATATCCTCATCAGTCTCATAAGTTTCATTCTCTCTAGCCATAGCAAGATGTGTATCAAGCAATTTACCTAATGGCACAGGTTCAAGCACAGTACTAGCATCAGCATGGGTATCATTCAAAGCAGAAGTAGCATCATCAATAACATGGGACATAGCATCAGAAGTAATAGCATGTGGTGGTGTTGCAAGCTTACTCAAAACAGAAGGTGAATCAAGTGCAGAGCTAGATGGCAGTTCCTTACCTCCCCTCGTCTTAGAGGGAACGATCTTGGTACGAGTATCCTTCAGATTCTTCATAATGATCAATTGATAATAATTCCAAGTAACTCAACAAATATAGCTATGCTCCCCGGCAACGGCGCCAGAAAAAGGTCTTGACAACCCACAAGTATAGGGGATCGCAACAGTTTTCGAGGGTAGAGTATTCAACCCAGATTTATTGATTCGACACAAGGGGAGCCAAAGAATATTTGAGAGTATTAGCAACTGAGTTGTAAATTCAGCCACACCTGGAGATTAATTATCTTGCAGCAAAGTGTTCAGTAGCACAGTAATATGATGGTTTCAATAGCAGTAGTGATAGTAACAGTAGCAGTGATGGTGACAGCAGCAGTAATAGCAATTGTAACAGTAGTAGCAGCAGTAGTAACTTAGCAAGATCAATATGAGAAAGATCATAGGCATTGGAACGGTGATATTCGGTGGATGATATTCATCATGAGATAGTTATAACCTAGGGCGATACGGCACTAGCTCCAGTTCATCGATATAACGTAGGCATGTATTCCGTAATAGTCATACGTGCTTATGGAAAGAACTTGCATGACATCTTTTGTCCTACCCTCCCATGGCAGCGGGGTCCATAAGGAAACTAAGGGATATTAAGGCCTCCTTTTAATAGGGAACCGGAACAAAGCATTAACACATAGTGAATACATGAACTCCTCAAATTACGGTCATCACCGGGAAGTATCCCACTTTCTGTCACTACGGGGTTGCCGGATCATAACACATAATAGGTGACTATAACTTGCAAGATCGGATCAAGAACATAGATATAACGGTGAAAACATAAATGGTTCAGATCTGAAATCATGGCACTCGGGCCCTAGTGACAAGCATTAAGCACATGCAAATCATAGCAACATCAATCTCAGAACATAGTGGATACTAGGGATCATGCCCTAACAAAACTAACTCGATTACATGATGAATTTCATCCAACCCTCTCACCGTCCAGCAAGCCTACGAGAGAATTACTCACTCCCGGTGGAGAGCATCATGGAATTGGCGATGGAGATAGGTTGATGATGACGAAAGACGAAGATCCCCCTCTCCGGAGCCCCAAACGGACTCCAGATCTGGCCTCCCGAGGAAGAACAGGAGGTGGCGGCGGCTCCGTCTCGTGAAACGCGATAATTCTTTCTCCCTTATTTTTTTCTCCGGAGATGTGACCTTATAGCGCTGGAATTAGGGTCATTGGGGCCACCAGGTGGGGAACACCCGTCAGGGCGCGCCAGGAGGGGGTGGCGCGCCCTGGTGGGTGTTGCTCCACCAGGGCCCCCCCTCAGGTTGGTCTTGGCTCCAGTATTTTTTATTAATTCCACAAAAAATCCTCGAAAAGTTTCGTGGCGTTCTGAGAACTTTTATTTCTGCACAAAAACAACACCATGGCAATTCTGCTGAAAACAGCGTCAGTCCGGGTTAGTTTCATTCAAATCATGCAAATTAGAGTCCAAAACAAGGGCAAAAGAGCTTGGAAAAGTAGATACGTTGGAGACGTATCACATCATTAGAGGGAAATCACTGTAGCATGTTACTGGGGGTGTTACAAATCTCCTCCACTACAAGAAATCTTGTCCTGAGATTTAACAGGTAGGATAAGGGGGGAAGTTCTGGTTACAAAATTCTAACGGATCTTCTCGTCCTTGGTTGCTCTTCTCGAAGAGGTTGATCCCTTTCGTTGATGTCTTCATTTCGCTGCATCGGGGCATCATGGTGAAGTTGTCATCCTTTCTTCTGGAAATTCCATCGTACTTACGAGAAGGGCAGGAGGTGAAACTCTTTAGGGATGAATGTTTGGAAGAATTGGCATCCGGTAATTATCTTAGGGAATAAGGCACAATGTATCTCTCGAGTTGAAACTCAGGGGAATCATCGAGAGAAATATAATAAGGTGAAAGAAGTTCCAAATGGATAGGCAATAATTTAATGCCCAAACTAGGGTGTGAATGGGGTTCGGAGCAGCGAGAATAAGTATTGCGTCTGAGGCCAGAATAGATCATCTCTAGGAAGGTGGCTCATGAATTACATGCGAAGCCAAGCATGAGGAATAACTTTGGAAACAGAGGTGTACAGGGGAGTCAGGTTTCGATCCTGTGGAACTGTGGGTTATGGGCCCGACTCGATCCTGTGGAACTGTGGTTAGTGTGGGTTAAAAGTAGGAAGGGCTGCGACATCTTGTACGGTCACGATAGGAAGGCATGTCGGAGGATAGCTTGTCAGCTATGTCGGCAACGACGTCGGTACCAAGGGCGGGGAACGAAGAGAACCATTTTCCTGCTCGTTGAAACGAGGCGGACCAATAGGCAAAGTTCTCGTCCACCGGCGGTTACCGGAATGTTAACAACAATAGTAACAAGGCCTTACCGACAGGGTTGTACACCAAGGTGTTTACATAAGCAGGAAAATACTACTGCTTAGATCATATAGATAATAAGAAAGGTTAAACAAACCAATGAAAAGGAAATGTGTTTATCAGATTAAACAAACCAGTGGAAAGGAAAATGTGTTTATACACAAGAATTAGGAGTATATCCTTTCCCAAGGATAAGCAGAGCATGATATCCATGGCAGGATAGCAAGTAGATAACCGTTTAGGTAAAGGGGCAAGGAAATTCATGATGTTACCGATACAATGGTGTTTGGATAATTGATAAAGAAACATTTTGCATTATGCTTCCGATGTTCTTGTTGATATTCAGAATACCACAGCCATGCTTCGAGGTAGCAATGATATGGTGTTTCAAGTAAGGATTGGTCAGAAGATCTCAAGAAATACAGAAGGAACAATTTCAAGAATAGCAAGGTAAACAAGGTATAAGCAAAAACATGACCAAGTTTGTGTTGGCAGGAAGTAAAGGATGTTGTCGATGATAACAAAAATCATGGAGGGGCAGGGATGGCATTTCTTATCATGGATTCGATTGACACTTGAAAGAAGCCAAGATGTTGACCATGATCATGACATATCGTGTCAAGACGTTTCAATAGAATGCAATCGAACAGCGACTGCATCAAGCAAGGGAATGACGAAGTGGAAAGTTATAGGAACAACAGATAAGATGCGAGCTCGAAATCAGAGTTGTCTTTCGAGCCGAACAACAAAATGATGTTGAAAACTCGACGTAAGCCTTGCTCATGGTCTGAAGAATTCATGCACCAAAGAAGGATGAGGTAGCACGGTCAAAGGTAGCATGAAAAGGATGTAGCCGATAGTCTAGGAATATCAAGATTGAGTTTAAATTTTCCCAATGAACAAAAGCATTAGGGTTGTTGAATTGTAGTGTGGATTAGATTCACTAATCGGTGTTCTCGGTTGACAACAACCCAGAACCCGTAGAGTGACTAGACAACGAAAGGTATTACTTCATCAAGTTAATAAGATGTAGTGCATGACATGGGAACGGAGGTGTTTGTGTCCCATGTCAGCACTTCCTTGTCCCATGTCTTACTCTTCCTCGCTGGGCTTCTCGAGGCTCATGGCCGGTGATGATGTCGGACATAGGGAACAACGAGGACTTGAAGGGGGGACGTAGGCGAAGACTTAGACTAGGTTAACTTTCGGATTGTATTTGTTAATTGTCCAAATTGTAATGAATGTGGTCCGGTTCAAATGAAAATCATCCGGTTTGTTCAATTTTCATTTGAAATGTATGTGTACCTTTGAGTTACACGGTTTGATAGTCGGCTCTCATATCACTGTCCGCCGGATGCATACACGAAGGTATATCTTGTTCATTTAAGGGGTCCGCGTTGGCCATAGCCTGGAACAAAAACGGAACAGAAAGAAAAGAGGACCAACCATAAAAGCAGGCAGCAGAGCGGACGAGCTCGGAAAGCAAGCCGAGCAGCACTTCCTCGTCCAACTTTTGTGAATCACAAGGGCATGGGTTCACAGTAAAGCATTCTGCACTGACACAAGCATGAAGGAACATTCTGCTCTCAAGGAAGCTGACTTGATTTATGTTTGGGGAGGCCCAAACTTACAAAAATAGCACCACCCTAGACGATATTTCAGAACAGATGACCAGTGCGGTGGTGGACGATTGCGGCCCGTAGATGGGGGTGGCACAGGGTAGTTTGGTGGTTCGGACGGTCTCGTGGCTCGGGTGGATGGAGGGCGAGAGCTTTGCCCTTGGCAGTTGGCTGAGGCACACGACGGCGATGCCGATGCCGACGCTCTCGGGGGCCTCTTTCTTCTTGGAGTCCTCGTCGAGGCGTGGTGCTCGCTCTCCACATGGACCTCTCCAGGGTCAGGATGTAAGTGGGACTAAGCTGCATCTACTATATCACTAAGCTCCCTAGGGGTAGAAGCCCTCAAATCAACTGAGGTCTCCAATTGAAATTGGGCCACCCGATTTTGACCTAGTCAACAATTTCTCAAAACTCTCTCATTCAATTCTTTTATACTATACACTATGTTTCTTTAATTTTTAAGGCCTCACAATTAATTGAGGTCTTCAATTTAGAACTGGGTCACCCGATTTTGACCGGGTCAACAATTTCTCAAGCAGCTCTCCCATTCAATTATTTAAATTCACTATGTTCATAATTTTGAAGCTCTTTCATTCGAATGAGGTATTCAATTTTGAATTTGATTTTTGATTTTGATCGGGCTAGTGATTTTTCAAATTAATCAGTAACAACTGGCCTATAAAAACATATCAACACCGCGCCCCCTTCCACACCTAGAAACAAGAAGCGCCATCAAGTGATACTATATCAGCGATATAGTACATACATCCACTGGCGCAGAAATTTTCCGACATAAATATGAGTTGATTAGTGGAAAACACAAAATCACACCATGAAGGCCCACCAAATAACTACAATATAAATAAACATAAAACACACTCCATCATCTCCCCCATCCGCCAAACTAAATATTCCATCAGTTCCAAAATATAAGGGCTATTAGTTTTTTTTGGAAAGTCAAATTTCTTTAACTTTGACCGAGTTCAGAGAAAAAATATTGACATCCACAATATTTTAAAAAGGAAATTCATTTCATGATGAATCTAATGACACCGATTTGATATTATGAATTTAGATATATTTCTCTACAAATTTGATCAAACTTAAACATGTTTGACTTCTAAAAAAGTAATACACCCAATATTTTGGAGGACAGTGATTTTTTTAAGAATCCAAACAACATTAACAGCGCAGCAAAGCGCGCTCAACTCTTCTAGTGCAGAATCAATCTAGAACGAGTAAGAAAATAGATGTGCTAGCACACAACGGCTTTCATGCTAGTTGGTCGATCCGTTGCTTACGGAAGTGACTTCAGTTCGCCAGTTCAGGCTCAACTTGTCGCATTATGTTAGAGGACTTACAGGTCGGGCCTCATATCTCCTGGGGATTGGATGATGGTAGAGGTTTGTGTCGTTCTTGGAGTGGTCACTGGTTGGAGGGACCAGTGCATGCATGGGGATGGTTGTAGGAGATATGCCCTAGAGGTAGTAATAACAGTTATTTTGTATCTCCGAGTTTGTAATGAATGTTTATGATCCATGCTATAACTGCAATGATTCTCGAGTCTGCAATATCCACGAGGCCCGGAGGGAAACTCATATGCACGTGTGGTATAATAAACGGTAAAATGTATTCCTAGTCTTGCCTCTAAGACTGGCTCAAGTATTGCATGATGATCCTGTTTTCCTGATCATGGGCATGGCTATGCCGGCAATTTTGAGGGCACAATGTTGGTAGAACACTTGTGTTGAATCGACCCGAATTGATGTTATGCTATGAGATACATTCATCACAAGTTAATGGTTAATAACACATAGATAGTTAATGTTTGCATAATTCCTTAAACCATCAGAGTATCGAGTTCCTTCGTGCTTGCTACGTGAACTTTGGGGTTTGTTAAACGTCATCTGTTACTGGGTGGCTATTACGGCGGCTTACGGGTTCACGGAAAAGTATGGCAAGTAACAAGATAGCTCAATATTGGGATTTGCTCCTCCGACGATGGAGAGATATTCTCGGGCCCTCTCGGTGTTACGGTATCCATCATCGTCTGGCCAGACATAGTGTGATTTGATCACAGGGATGCCGGAACACGGAAACGAGAAAAGAGAACAAAATCGGTAACGAGGAAACTTGCATAGTGGACAAGTTGTTCATCCACGGGGATGCAGAAAATCTCACCTCGGGTGTTTGTAACATATCGCGAAGCAACAGGAATAGCACACGGCAACTGGAGGTTCACTCGAATATTCATTCGTGTGGGTATAGGGGTCAATATGGGTGTCCACGGCTCCGATGTTGATCATTGATCGGAAAGGGTTCCATGTCATGTCCATACTTCATCGAACCTATAGGATCACACGCTTAAGGGTTATCTATCTGCTGAATACTAGACAGGGAGTCTAAGAGAAAATCACCGGAAAAGTTTCGGACGCAACGGAAACGTTCCGGAGAGGACACTGGAATAGTTCCGGTGAAACTGAAAAGTTGTTTCAGGGGATACCATTAAGTCAAAATGGTTTCGGCACATGCCTGGAAATTCTTAGAGGGTGCCAGAATTGTTCTGGGAACTTCTGGGATTTTTTCGGAGAAAAAACCCAGAAATGTTCCGGAGCTGCTGGAACCGCTTTGATTGCTTTTCGCAGATGAAAATCACTAATCCAGAATTGTTTCGGAACGTGTCCAAAATTATTTTAGTGGGTACTGGAATTATTCTAAGACCTACAGAAATATTTTCGGATTTAACGGTCGCGGAAAAATGTTTCCGTGAATAGTGAAAAGCACTTTTTGGTGGCTTCTTGGAGAAGCCACCTTGGTGGCTTCTAGGAGAAGCCAACTTTGAGGGCATTTTGGTCTTCTACCCCTTGGGCTTGGCCTATAAATAGAGGTGGAGGGGGCAGCCCAAAACTCATCCTTGCTCTCATACACATGCCATAGACTTGTCTGGCTTCTCTCTCCCTCCCAGCGAAATAGTTTCATAGAGCCGAAAGGCTGTCTGGGTTCCGGCAGGAACTAGTTCTGGACGGCGAAGCCCTGCTGGATAGATGACACCGTATGTGTGCAACCCCGTAGAGAGTTCGTAGTTTTGATCTTTTGCCCGAGGGGCTGTTCGCGTGTCCTCCTGAAGGGTTGTCCGAGTTACCGTTCGAGTTTCGAGGGTCCTCCCGAAGGGCTGTCCGCGACATCATCCTAGGGACTGTCCGACCGCCTCCCGAAGGGCTGTCCGACGAGGGAGTACATCCTCGCGGTTGGGAGGTTGTAAAATGCTAGCTGCGGGGATCTGCACCGATGATCTCCACCGACTCTTCTTCCGCTGCGCTACGAGTCGGTACGGATCAGATCAAACCTTGTATGACATCTCCATAGTGATCCTGGGCGTGCTCGCTGTACCGATTTTTTTTTCTGTCGCGTTCCCCTACAGTGGCATCATGAGCCGTGCTATGCGTAGATGCAGGTTACGATCTAGAATACATTGAGATGTATGGGTATTGCATAATAAAATTTTGGAGTAGATAAGATCTATTGCTGAAAATTATTTATGCGGGTGGCAGATGGAATCTGTTACCCGATGTTCTTGTTGCTTCCCTGGAATTTGCGTATTTCTGATCTTGATAACGGCATGGTGGAGTTTCAAGGTTCTGGCAACCTGTGATTTTGACTGATCAAAGAAGTGTTGTAGTTCGCTGAATTCCACCATAGTTAGAGAAAGATGAAATTTCACAGACGAAAGGGCAATGCAGATATGATCTACACAGGGGTCATGCGTATGACGAAGTTTAGTATGGGGCTCGAGATTTTATTATCTCGTGTTTCATACACCCTGGAAAGTTAATCTAGCAACTTGAATTAATCATACTTGATGATGAAACATTGGTAGCTGCGGTTTAAGTCAAAACCTTAGAAGCCACGTAAAATAAAATTTTGCATAAACTGATTAGAGGCGTCTAACTTGGTTTTGCAGGATGGCATGTGATGTGGTATAGCAGTGCTCATATTAATTCGATTATGTATGAGATGACTATATGATGTAAATTTATTAGCATGACCTGCGTGTCATGATTCGGCATGATGGCTGGAGCCATATGATTGTCACTTTAATGACCTGTGTGTCAACCTTAAGTAATGCACTTATTTTATTAGCTATAGAGATAGCAATATTATCTGATGCATCGACAAGGTGGTGGCAATCTTCGCGAGGTGAACACCGATGCAAATGCCGAAGACGAAGAAATGTTTGACTTCTCCGTCAAAAGGGGCTATACCATGTCATGCTAATTATGAATTGCCTGAGATGTTTATCCCTTATGATGCACCCTTCTTGATTGCGCGGTAGTCGCTTTTTATTAGGGTGATCTCTCACTTTAAAATATCAAAGTAGTTAGTGTTCACCCAAGTGTAGCACCGTCTAAAATTCGTATCTTTTCGGGGTGCGCCATGTCCACATGGGTACGAACGAATTGAGAGGAATGAGGCGGGTGAGGTCAGACCTCGCAGCAAGATCACTTGGTTGTCTTTGACGTTTAGGCAGGATAGTCCTGAGCTCGGAACACACCCATCGAAAGATGAACAAGAGTCACATAAAGATGTGATTGGCAATTTTGCCTACCGATTAAAATTCCTGTTATCAGTGATGTCCACATCAATGGCGTTGAATTGGAATGTGGATCTTGAATCACTCATAATCAATTTTGAGAGATATTGATTTGAGTGGGAGCACACTTTAGAATAAAACTGTTTATTCACTAGTGCAAATTCATTATGAACAAAGTCTAAGTGAAACTTGTGTTTATCGTTGTAGATCAAATGGCTCGCAACGCCACGTTCACCTTAGGCCCGATGTTAGAGAAAGAGAAGTTTGCTGCGAATGGAAACAACTATGGGGATTGGGTCTGTAACATGAGGATTGTCCTCAGGAGCTCTAAGAGAATCTATGTGATTGAAGATGCTCTTCCAGCTAAACCGGCGGCAGATGCCCCGGAAGATGAACAAAATGTCTGGGTCACTAAGGATGATGATCACAACTTAGTGCAATGCCTCATGCTAGCTTGCATGAGTCCAGGGCTTCAAAAACGTTTTGAATTCCATAAACCCCGTGATATGATCCGGGAATTGGATGCTCTGTACAAGGAAACCGCAAGTTCTAAACAATTTGATATCATGAAGACCTTGATGGAATGCAAGATGGCTGAGGGCAGTTCAGTTGGCGAACACGCAGTCAAAATGATTGGCTATGCTGAAAGGCTTAAAACCCTGGAATTTCCAATTCCGGCAGGCCATATGATGGACATGATGCTTTCTTCACTCCCCCCGTCTTACGACGGTTTTGTCATGAACTACAACATGAGTGGGATGGAGAAAACACCGGAAGAGGTGCTCGCCATGCTGAAAACTGTGGAAGGAGGACTGCAGAAAAATCACAAGCAAGTGTTGCTTGTGAATAAAACCGCCAGTTTCAAAAAGAAAGGCAAGCCAAAGAAGGGCAAGGGCACCGGTAAGACCGGCTCCCAAAGCAACTCTAAGGGTGGAGCCAAGAATCAAACTGAGTGCTTCTACTGCAAGGGCACAGGACACTGGAAGAGAAACTGCAAGTATCTGGAAGATAAGAAGTCCGGGAAAACCGGAAAAGGTATAATTGTTATACAAGTTAATGTCATTGACGTTTTGCTTGCTAGCGAAAATTCTATGTCTTGGGTATTTGATACCGGATCGGTTGCTCACATTTGCAACTCGGTACAGGGCCTACAGAAGGCGCGCAAGCTAGCAAAGAATGAAGTCGTGATGCGTGTCGGGAATGGCGCTGGGATCGCCGCTCAAGCCATCGGCATTATGCCTCTACGTCTCCCTTCAGGATTTATCTTAGAACTAAGTAACTGTTATTTTGTTCCACTGTTGTGTAGAAACATTATCTCCGGATCATGTTTAGTACACGATGGGTATTCGTACAAGTCTGAGAACAATGGTTGTTCACTTTATTGTAAGGATATGTTTTATGGATTTGCACCCATTGTTGGGGGCCTTTTCATACTAAATCTTGAATGTGGAAATGATGTCTTTAACGTGAATGCTAAACGCCTTAAGAAGGCTGATACCACCACCACTTACTTGTGGCACTGTCGGCTTGGCCACATCGGAAAGAAACGCATGCAAAGACTCCAGAGAGATGGAGTTCTACCGTCCTTTGATTTTGAATCATTTGACACATGTGAAGCTTGTCTGATGGGAAAAATGACCAAGATGCCGTTCACGGGTCATCCTGAACGGGCGGGTGAATTATTGGAAATAATACATAGTGATGTATGTGGTCCAATGAGCACAGCCGCACGGGGTGGGTATTTCTACTTCGTGACTTTTACTGATGATTTAAGTAGGTATGGATATATCTACTTGATGAAGCATAAGTCGGAAACCTTTGAAAAGTTCAAAGAATTTCAGAATGAGGTAGAAAATCATCGTAACAAAAGGATTAAGTTTCTGCGGTCTGATCGCGGGGGCGAATACCTTAGTCATGGGTTTGGCCAACATCCGAGTGACCGTGGAATCGTTTCACATCTTACGCCTCCCGGAACTCCACAGTGAAACGGAGTGTCGGAACGACGTAACTGAACCTTGTTAGACATGGTATGGTCGATGATGTCTCTTACAGATCTACCGATATATATTTGGGGTCACGCACTAGAAACTGTCGCTCACACACTAAACAGAGCACCGTCTAAGTCTGTTGAGACGACACCATACGAGTTATGGCATGGGAAGAAACCCAATTTGTCACATCTCAAAATCTGGGGTTGTGAAACTTATGTAAAACGTTTACAACCAAGAAAACTCGATCCCAGATCAGACAAATACTACTTTGTAGGTTATCCAAAAGGAACAGTTGGGTATTCTTTCTACCAACCCTCCGAGTGCAAAGTGTTTGTCGCTAAAAACGGAGTCTTTCTTGAGAAAGAGTTTCTCGCTAAAGAATTGAGTGGGAGGACAGTACAACTTGATGAGATTAGTGAATCTTCGGCAACCGTTGATATGGATAAGGAACCGGAAGTAATTCCACAAATTATCCCTACAACCGAGCCGGAAGTTACCGCATGTGATGCGAAAACTTCAGACAATGTTGTAACTGAACCGCGCAGATCAGGTAGGGCTATCCAGCCACCTGAGTGGTTTCATAATGAAATCTTCATTCTTGAAGACGATGAACCTGCGCACTACAAGGAAGCAATGGCGGGGCCTAGCTCAAGGGAATGGCACAAGGCCATGAAATCCGAAATGGAATCCATGTACGAAAACCAAGTTTGGAACTTGGAAGAACTTCCAGATGGCGTAAAACCCATTGGTTGTAAATGGATTTTCAAAAGAAAGACGGACGCGGATGGTAACATTACTATCCACAAAGCAAGACTTGTCACGAAAGGGCTCACGCAAGTTCCAGGGGTGGACTACGATGAGACTTTCTCGCCCGTAGCTATGCTTAGGTCTGTTCGGATATTACTAGCAACTGCTGCTTATTTCAATTATGAAATATGGCAGATGGATGTCAAAACGGCTTTCCTATATGGAAACCTCAACGAGGATGTATACATGATACAACCAGAAGGTTTTGTCGATCCTAAGAATGCTGGAAAGGTATGCAAGCTTCAGAAAGCCATTTATGGTCTGAAGCAAGCATCAAGGAGCTGGAACATTCATTTTGATGAAGTGGTCAAAGAGTTTGGCTTCATCAGGAATGACGAAGAATCTTGTGTTTACAATAAGTTTAGTGGGAGCGCAAAAGCATTTCTAATCTTGTATGTGGATGACATATTGTTGATTGGAAATGACGTGAATTTTCTTAGCGAAATAAAAGACTCATTGAAGAAGAGTTTTTCAATGAAATACTTAGGCGAAGCGGCATATGTATTGGGCATCAGAATCTATAGAGATAGATCAAAACGCCTGATAGCGCTTAGCCAAAGCACGTACATTGACAAGGTGTTGAAAAGGTTCAACATGGAGAACTCCAAGAAAGGCCTACTCCCCATGTCACCTGGCACAGTGCTTTGCAAGAATCAGTGTCCTCGGACCCTCGATGAGCGAGTACAAATGAATGATGTTCCATATGCTTCGGCAGTTGGTTCTATTATGTATTCCATGCAATGTACAAGACCGGACGTTTCCTATGCGCTAAGTGTTAGCAGCCGGTACCAAAGTGATCCAGGATTGGAACACTGGGTCGCAGTCAAGGGTATTCTTAAGTACCTCAGAAGGACCAAGGATTTACTCCTTGTGTACGGAGGTGATTAAGAGCTCATTGTAAGTTGTTACACTGATGCAGGCTTCATGACTGACCCAGATGACTTGAAATCTCAATCAGGCTATGTTTTCATATTGAACGGCGGCGCAGTTGATTGGAAAAGTTCCAAACAAAAGACTGTGGCAGATTCTACAACGGAGGCGGAGTATGTTGCAGCTTCAGAAGCCTCTAAACAGGTGGTCTGGATCAAGCAGTTTCTTGAAGACCTTGGTGTGGTCCCAAGTGCGCTGGACCCGGTGGAGATCTATTGTGATAATAGTGGCGCCGTGGCTCAGGCAAGGGAGCCAAGTTCGCACCATAAGACAAGGCATATTCAACGCAAATATAAACTCATTCGACATCTTGTCGAAGAAGGTTTAGTGAAAGTACGCAAAGTTCACACGGATCTGAACGTGTCAGACCCGATGACAAAGACTCTACCACGAGCAAAGCATGAGCAACACTGGATAGCCATTGGTGTTAGGGAAGCCATGTAACTGGATTATGACTCTAGTGCAAGTGGGAGTCTATAGGAGATATGCCCTAGAGGCAGTAATAACAGTTATTTTGTATCTTCGAGTTTGTAATGAATGTTTATGATCCATGCTATAACTGCAATGATTCTCGAGACTGCAATATCCACGAGCCCCGGAGGGAAACTCATATGCACGTGTGGTATAATAAACGGTAAAATGTATTCCTAGTCTTGCCTCTAAGACTGGCTCAAGTATTGCATGATGATCCTGTTTTCCTGATCATGGGCATGGCTATGCCGGCAATTTTGAGGGTACAATGTTGGTAGAACACTTGTGTTGAATCAACCCGAATTGATGTTATGCTATGAGATACGTTCATCACAAGTTAATGGTTAATAACACAGAGATAGTTAATGTTTGCATAATTCCTTAGACCATGAGAGTATCGAGTTCCTTCGTGCTTGCTTCGTGAACTTTGGGGTTTGTTAAACGTCATCCGTTACTGGGTGGCTATTACGGCGGCTTACAGGTTCACGGAAAAGTATGGCAAGTAACAAGATAGCTCAAGATTGGGATTTGCTCCTCCGAGGATGGAGAGATATTCTTGGGCCCTCTCGGTGTTACGGTATCCATCATCGTCTGGCCAGACACAGTGTGATTTGATCACAGGGATGCCGGAACACAAAAACAAGAAAAGAGAACAAAACCGGTAACGAGGTAACTTGCATAGTGGACAAGTTGTTGATCCACGGGGATGTAGAAAATCTCACCTCGGGTGTTTGTAACATATCGCGAAGCAACAGGAATAGCACATGGCAACTGGAGGTTCACTCGAATATTCATTCGTGTGGGTATAGGGGTCAATATGGGTGTCCACGGCTCCGATGTTGATCATTGATCGGAAAGGGTTCCGTGTCATGTCTATACTTCATCGAACCTATAGGGTCACACACTTAAGGGTCATCTATCTGCTGAATACTAGACAGGGAGTCTGAGAGAAAATCACCGGAAAAGTTTCGGACGCAACGGAAACGTTCATCCGACGACGGTATAGGGTCATCGGACGCAACGGAAACTTTTTCTGTGAATTTCTCTCAGACTCCTTGTCTAGTATTCAGCAGATAGATGACCCTTAAGCGTGTGACCCTATAGGTTCGGTGAAGTGTCCCAGAACCCCTTCCGATCAATGATCAACATCGGAGCCGTGGACACCCATATTGACCCTATACCCACACGAATGAATATTCGAGTGAACCTTCAGTTGCCGTGTGCTATTCCTGTTGCTTCACGATATGTTACAAAACCCCGAGGTGAGATTTTCTGCATCCCCGTGGATCAGCAACTTGTCCACTATGCAAGTTACCTCGTTACCGGTTTTGTTCTCTTTTCTCGTTTCCGTGTTCCGGCATCCCTGTGATCAAATCACACTGTGTCTGGCCAGACGATGATGGATACCGTAACACCGAGAGGGCCCGAGAATATCTCTCCATCGTCGGAGGAGCAAATCCCAATCTTGAGCTATCTTGTTACTTGCCATACTTTTCCGTGAACCCGTAAGCCGCCGTAATAGCCACCCAGTAACGGATGACGTTTAACAAACCCCAAAGTTCACGAAGCAAGCACGAAGGAACTCGATACTCTCATGGTCTAAGGAATTATGCAAACATTAACTATCTCTGTGTTATTAACCATTAACTTGTGATGAATGTATCTCATAGCATAACATCAATTTGGGTCGATTCAACACAAGTGTTCTACCAACATTGTGACCTCAAAATTGCCGGCATAGCCATGCCCATGATCAGGAAAACAGGATCATCATGCAATACTTGAGCCAGTCTTAGAGGCAAGACTAGGAATACATTTTACCGTTTATTATACCACACGTGCATATGAGTTTCCCTCCAGGCCTCATTGATATTGCAGACTCGAGAATCATTGCAGTTATAGCATGGATCATAAACATTCATTACAAACTCGGAGATATAAAATAATTGTTATTACTGCCTCTAGGGCATATCTCCTACACGAGTTTCGAGGGTCCTCCCAAAGGGCTGTCCGCGACATCATCTTAGGGACTGTCCGACCACCTCCCGAAGGGCTGTCCGACGAGGGAGTACATCCTCGCGGTTGGGAGGTTGTAAAATCCTAGTTGCAGGGATCTACACCGACGATCTCCACCGACTCTTCTTCCGCTACGCTACGAGTCAGTACGGATCAGATCAAACCTTGTATGACATCTCCATAGTGATCCTGGGTGTGCTCGCTATACCAAATTTTTTTGTTTTCTGTTGCGTTCCCCTACAATGGTGGGGGTCGTCATGGCGGTGGTCAATCCAAGTCGGTGGTGATGGAGTCAGGCTTCTATGGTGACGATGACGGAGGTGAGTGATGTCGGGGTTGCGGCAATGGTTGCGGTAGTCGGGCCTTCTCCGGTGTGTCCGCGGGATTGTCCTAGGTTGTTTGTTGCCGTGAAGTCCGAGCTGCGGTGGCTGAGTTTGGTTGGCGATGATGACAGGCATCAGGTGGTCTGTTTGGTGATTTTCCGTGGCGCCAGCCTTGCATTGTTTACCTTTGTAGATCTGTGTCAGAATTGGAGTTTGTTGTCCCCGTCACGGGTGGCTGAGTGGTTGGCATGGATCTTCACATGGCTTCGCACAGCCTTACTATGTGGTCTGGGTCGACGGTTGTATGCTGCGAAGTCGGAGTCGCTTGCTTGGGGAGAAGGGATGACGACGACACTTGCTCATGGGAGAAGGGATGACGATGACACTTGCTCAGGGGAGAAGTGATGACGATGATACTTGCTCATGGGAGAAGTGATGACGATGATGCCAATGCCCTACCTTGATGATGTTTTCTTACCAATGGTGTGTGTGGGGTATCTTGTGTATGCCGCTCAACAAATTGTGACGGTTTCACCCGGTTCTCGTTAAATAACTGTGCAACTCTTTTCTTAATCAATGGATGAGGCAAATCTTTTGACTCCATTTTGAAGAAAAAAATCTCATGTATTCTGGCTCAAGACACAATTTACTGAGCTGAGCATTTTATCCGAGGGTGCATTCACTACAAGAAATATGCTATCTTATGACCTTCTGTCAGTGACCCTGGAAAAAATGGTTGTAAATCTATGACCATTTGAGACCAATTGGTTGTAAGCTGTTCGGGGGGCTCCAAACCCTAAACCATAATGACCATTAGGGCCAGAAAGGTCATAATTTCCTTACACCAAAAGGTCATAAAGCAGACAGCACTGGTCTGTTGCCTTATTTCTAACTGATCATGACCAATATAAATGGTCTTAGACTTGTAAATTGTGGTGCATTGCTATGACTAGGCGCCACCTCATCAGTTTTGCCTATGTGTCATGTCCATGTGTCAATTTTTGCCCTAGGTTGTGAAGTAGCCTACATTTTTGTCATTCCCAAAATTCCCAAAAAATTCTCATAAATTCTTTGGATCATATCTTTCTCAAATATGTCAAAAACCTTCCTTGCCTAGTTCAAAAATAATTCAGGAATATTCATTTTCCTATTCTGTTCAGAACAGCACTTTGTGAAGGAAGTGCTATTTATATTTTCTTTATTGCCCTCAAAATTTTTGGGCACTCTTTCCTATCCAAATCATTGCCTCATGACAAAATTCAGCTCCATTTTCCTAGTAAATCTTCCTCAACAAATTTCCAAAGTTTCTGTTAAGCTAGAAGCTTTGTGAAGGAAGTACTAGCTCGGCATATCCTTATGAGTTGAAATTTTTCCACATCTTCTATATGCCAGAATCATAGCTCTCCACAAAATTGGAGCCCCATCTAAAAATCTATGTGAGCTCATCATCCAATCTTTGTTTCTAGTAATATTTTCTTTTTGTGAAGCAACTATATTTTATATTGATTTATAATTGCTGAAAATTTACCAGGACATGACCCTGTCTATAGAACCTCCCTCCACCAAATTTTCACTCAATTAATTTAGCCAATTTCCCTCAATATGTTTCCCAATTTTCTGTTCAGTGGAGAGCATTGTGAAGGAAGTACCATTTTTATGTATCCAAATGGTATGAATTTTTTACAGTAACTTCATATGCCCAAATTATCATCCTAATACAAATTGCAGCTCAAACCAATCATATATGTGAGCCCAGCTTCAATTTCTATTTTCTGGCCAGATTGGCACATTGCAAAGCAAGTGCTATCTATACCCCTCCTATTATCCTCAAACTTTTTGGGCACTCTTCCCAATCCAATTCCTTGCCACATGCCAATATTTAGATTCATTTGCCTAGTAAATATTCCTCAGCAAATTTTCAAAGTTTCTATCCAGAGAGAAGCTTTATGAAGGAAGTACTAGCTAGGACTATCCAAATGATCTGAAATTTTTCCTAATCATCCAGATGATCAAATAATAACTCTCCAAAAAATTTGAGCTCTATCCAGCAATCCATGTGAGATCATCATCCAATCTTTTATTCTGGTCATATTTTCAGTTTGTGAAGCAACTATATTTTATATTCCTTAATTATTTCTGTAATTTTACCAGGGCATGATCCTACATATATAACTTCCTTCCACCAAATTTGAGATCATTTCATTCATTCATTTGAGCCCAGCTTCAACATTCATATTTCTATCAAATGTGGTACTTTACAAAGCAAGTGCCACCTAGGCTCCTCCATTTGAGCTGAAAATTTGCCAACACAGTATCCTTAGTAGATGATCATCCTCAGCCAAAACTCAGACCCATTGGCCATGTTCATTTCCCCCACCGCTAATAAAACACTTGGCTCCTAATTCATGTTTGAGCTTAGTTCAGTCTCCTCATGAGATTCTTCGGTTGTATTCTTGTTCCTAACACCTACCGGGGGAGTGCCCAACCCACCAGACATGCCTAGGCCACCCAGAACGCGTGGCAACGCCACGGTCACGCGGTGACCACGCGGCTGGCATGCCAATTTACGCGCTCTGGAGTTGGGGCCCTCGGCCACCGTCCAAACCTCGACGTCTCATCAACACACCATGTATATCTGATTAAATAGATACTTCTTTACCTAAAAATGATTTTTGGAAAAAATCATGAGTAAACTATGAGGCACCTCTAGTTCAAATTTGTCTCGGTTCCTCCTGAATCGGCAGAGTTTTGTCTTTTTCACTAGAGGTGGATCGAAAGCTTTTGGCACCCAACCATTTTATCAATTGTGCATTAAATATGACCTAATATTTTATAAAAATGATTTGGTCCTATTTTGCAACAAATATTTGGTAGGTCCTTCACAAAAAAACTTATTTTGGGCACTTGGAAAAAGGAAAATGAATTTTTTGTGCAAAGAAAATGAAAACTCCCTGTGTCAACATTGTTTGCCATTTCAACATGCACCCTTGTGCACAATATGAGATCATTTGAACAAACTATGCTATGAATGTGGCCATAAGACTGATCATTTGGCTTGAAAGCCATGAATCTTCACACATGATAGCTCATTTCTGAGAATATTTTTTTAAAATAATTGCCGTATTACAAGTTTACTATTTTTCCTGGTAACTTGGTCACATATGATGACACAACGCGAAGGTTTTGCATATTTTTATTTTTATTTTGAATTTGTTATGCCCGTTTCAAAATGCGGTCAAAACGGCGGGCATGATCGTTCATAGCTAGGGGTTGAATCTTGCCAAAATTTTGTTGGATCTCTGATTAAATAGATACTTCTTTACCTAAAAATGATTTTTTGAAAAAATCATGAGCAAACTATGAGGCACCTCTAGTTCAAATTTGTCTCGGTTCCTTCTGAATCGGCAGAGTTTTGTCTTTTTCACTAGAGGTGGATCGAAAGCTTTTGGCACCCAGCCATTTTGTCAATTGTGCATTAAATATGTCCTAATATTTTATAAAAATGATTTGGTCCTATTTTGCAACAAATATTTGGTAGGTCCTTCACAAAAAAACTTATTTTGGGCACTCGGAAAAAAGAAAATGATTTTTTTGTGCAAAGAAAATGAAAACTCCCTTTGGCAACATTGTTTGTCATTTCAACATGCACCCTTGTGCGCAATATGAGATCATTCGAACAAACTATGCCATGAATGTGGCCATAAGATTGATCATTTGGCTTGAAAGCCACGAATCTTCACACATGATAGCTCATTTCTGAGAACATTTTTTTTAAATAATTGCCGTATTACAAGTTTATTATTTTTCCTGGTAACTTGGTCACATATTATGGCACAACACGAAGGTTTTGCATATTTTTGATTTTTTTTGAATTTGTTATGGCCGTTTCAAAATGCGGTCGAAACGGCGGGCATGACCGTTCATAGCTAGGGGTTGAATCTTGCCAAAATTTTGTTGGATCACTGATTAAATAGATACTTATTTACCTAAAAATGATTTTTGGAAAAAATCATGAGCAAACTATGAGGCACCTCTAGTTCAAATTTGTCTCGGTTCCTCCTGAATCGGCAGATTTTTGTCTTTTTCACTAGAGGTGATCGAAAGCTTTTGGCACCCAACCATTTGGTCACTTGTGCATTAAATATGGCCTAATATTTTAGAAAAATGATTTGGGCCAATTTTGCAATAAATATTTGGTAGGTCCTTCACAAAAAAACTCATTTTGGGCACTCAGAAAAAGAAAAAAGAATTTTTTGTGCAAAGAAAATGAAAACTCCATTTGGCAACATTGTTTGTCATTCCAACATGCACCCTTGTGCGTAATATGAGATCATTCGAACAAACTATGCCATGAATGTGGCCATAAGATTGATCATTTGGCTTGAAAGCCATGAATCTTCACACATGATAGCTCATTTCTGAGAACACTCTTTTAAAATAATTGCCATATTACAAGTTTATTATTTTTTTATGGTAACTAGGTCACATGTAATGACACAATGCGAAGGTTTTCCATTTTTTTGAATTTCTTATGCCTGTTTCAAAATGCGGTCAAAACGGCGGGCATGACCGTTCGTAGCTAGGGGTTGAATCTTGCAAAAAATTTGGTGGATCTCTATTGAAATAGCTACTTGTGTACCTAGAAATGATTTTTGGAAAAAATAAAGAGCAAACTATGATGCAGCTGTTGTTCAAATTTGACCCGGTTCCTACTGAATCGGTGAAAATTTGTCTTTTTGATGAGAGGTGTATCGAAAGCATTTGACACGCAACCGTTTGGTTAATTGTCGATAAAATATGGTTTAATATTTTTGAAAAATGTAGCGGTGTCATTTTGCAACAAATATTTTGTAGTTTCTTCACAAAAAAAACTCCGTTTTTCGCACATGGAAAATGAAAATTGAATTTTTTGTGCAAGGAAAATGAAAACTACCTTTGTCAACATTGCTTACCATTTGAAGATGCACAATTGTGCACAATATGAGATGATTTGAAATGAATTATGCAACAAATATTTGGTAGGTTGTTAAAAAAACACATTTTTGTCGCAAAAATTTGAGATAAAAGAGAAGAAAAAGAGAGAGAGAAGTGTTTGATGAGGGGACGATTTTGGAGCGTTGGATGTAAAAGGAGTGGATGGTCAGGATTTGATTTAAGGAGGGATCCGTGGCCTCGCATGTGATTGGCTGCGGCCTTTGCATCTCCTGCCAGAGAGAAAAAATCTTATCTCTGTCACACCCACGACCCCTCCCCTCTCACGAGCCCCCACTCTCTCCCCCATGACTCCTCGCTGCCGCCACCTATGGCGGCCGATCCCATCGATTCTGGCGGCCGCCGCTGGCACCCAGCACACCTACGCGATCCCATCACTACGCCCCTCCATCTCCTCCGACCAGATCCGATGCGTGGGTCATCCTGGTGCCACCTGCGACCCACCCCAGCGGCTAGGGTTTTGGCCACCACGTCGCCGGCGTGGCTGAGACGTTGCTCCAACAAGTCAGGTGATTCCTCCACTCATCCTCCTCCTCACAGCCCCCTCTCTTCCTCACATCGTCTTCTCTCCCTCCTCCCAGATCCATCACGCCATGGACGAGATCACTCACAGAGATACATACGACAGCACATCTACAGCCGCCCTCCACTCCACTCTCTCCCCCAGTCCAAGAACCGAAGGCACCGGGCTCCATGGCCGCCGCGCTCGCCGCGGACCTCCACATCTCCTACCAGGCCGATGCCCCGGCCCCGGCCGGCGGCGTAGGCGCTGGATCCGCGTGCGCCGACACCGGCGACGAAGCGACATGGATACCGGCGGGATGCTGCTGCAGGACTTCGGGCAGTGGGTGGACCCGACGCGGCGTATCCATGAGGTGCTGGCCAACTACCCGGAGGGCACCACCGCGCTGTGGGAGCTCATCCAGAACGCCGACGACGCCGGGGCCTCGCGGGTCCGCCTCTGCCTCGACCGCCGCGCCCACGGCGCCCGCTTGCTGCTGGCCCCGGCGCTCGCGCAGTGGCAGGGCCCCGCCCTGCTCGCCCACAACGCTGCCGCCTTCACCGACGATGACTTCGCCAGCATCTCCCGCATCGGCGGCAACAAGAAGGATGGGCGCTAGCTCGCTCTCTGTCGCTGCCGAGTTCTTCGAGCTGCTGCTGTGGTTATTCAATCTGACCTAGCTAAGCTCTTTCAATCTGAGCTCTTCTTCTGGTATGTGTTGCGCTAGCTAAACTCTTTCAATCTGAGCTTCTCACCTATTGTCACCTACGAATTGGAATTGAACCAGTGCGTGTTCATTTTCTAGTGGTGTTGTCACCTACGAATGCTGCTGCTGTTTTGTGTTCTAATGCGATGACTGTTGCAATGTGCTCGATGTGCATGATCACTGTTACTGTTAATTTGCAAACTGAATTTGGAGTAGCAGCATACTGAATTTGGAGTAAAATGGAGTAGCTCTGTTACTGAATTTGGTTGGTAAAGATGCAGTAGCAGTAGGAGTTTTTACTGCACCTAACTAAGATAGCCGCTGGGGTTAATTAGTTACTGCGCCTAACTAATTATCATGTGTAATGTGAACTGGTGTGTGTACCAAGTGATGATGGTTCTTAAGTTTAGCATGCATCACCAAGTTAATTGGGTGCCTAATTGCCAGCTCTTTTGTGACTGGAAGATATTAAGAATGGAATAACTTGCCAAGTTCTTTTGTGACTGGAACATATTCAGAATTTATTTCTACTCCGGTACATTTGCGTAATTTTCTTGGAGTACATTAGCTTAATTTGCTTGGAGTACATTTAACTTGGAGTACTCCAGTACTCCAAGATTTGCTTAATTTGTGAACTAGATTAGTTTTCAGAATGGAATGAAAACTAATGGTAGTAGTAGATTCACTGAATTTGGTTGCAGTAGTTGATTCAGTTAGTTTTGCAGGAGTCGGAGTACACATCTTGATCACTGTACTACTGTAGTGTTCTTTCCTGTACTACTGTAAGTGAGATGGATGCATTTTTCCTGTAATTGTGACATGCAAGACTAACTGTATGTGAGGCTTGTGAGCTCGCTTTAGTGTTCTTTCCTGTAATATTGGATGCGTTTTTTGGTGCCTGTAGTGTTCTTTCCTGAAATGGAGTACTAGTGCCTGGAGTAGTTATGTTCTTTCCAGCGTGATCAGCATCTTACTCCTGTAGTTTGTCCTGCCTGTAGTGCAGAGATGGAGTAGTTTGTCCTGCCTACGCAATGTTCTTTCCAGCATCTTAGCTATGTAAGTACTCCATTTGTCCCGCCTGTAGTGCAGAGATGAATATAAATTGGTCTTTTTGCTTTTGGTCATACTCCATTTTGTGTAGTTGAACTCCTGAAGGGCTGGTTAAGAAGTACTCCTGGCAAGTTTTGTGTAGTTGAACTACTCCTGGCAAATTTACTCCAATGACTGCTTGCTCTTCTTTAATTACTCCAATTAATTTACTCTAATTACTGGAGTATTCTGTAGATTCTTTTAATAAAAACTACTGCAGAGATGAATCTTTTCCATTAATTAAATCTAAATGAAACATTTTCAGTTAATTTTGATTAACTGAAACTTTTTCTTCAATAAAAACTAAATGAGCTTGATTATGCTGCTTCTCCTGCATATCAAATTGCTTCAGTACTATTGCTTCTCCTGCATATCAAATTGTTGTTGCTGCTTCTCAGTCAAATTGATTATGTTGCTGCAAATCAAATCCTGGAGTACTTGTTGTTGTTCCAGTCATATTGCTGCTAATGCTTCCCTTGCAAATCAAATCGCTGCTGCTTCTTCTCAGTCAAATTGCTGCTGCTATGTCAAACTTAGAGCCCTGGAGTAGCTTCTGAGTCTGCCCAATTTTTCAAATTGCAGGAGAAGGAGCACGCCCAAAGGGACCACGCCCAGGAGATGGCCACGGATCAAACTGCTACGACTGGGGCAGAGAAGAAGAAGGGGCGCTAGACCTGGTGCTGGATCCTCAGCGCCTGAGAGAAGCAGGGGTGCTGGATCAGAAGCTGCTTTGCACATGGACGATGAGGAGAAGGCGCTGAGGAGAAGAGGGGTAGTGATGTCATTTTCATTGTTTTCAGCTGGTCAGAACGTTTTCCCCAGCGACCTATATTTCGGTACAAAGGGAGTATTATTTTTTGCATCGTTTGAACATTTTTTTGCTGTTGTATAGTTTCTCATGCATGATCATTCTACTGCTAGGTGAACGTGGTTTTCAGAAGTTGGAGGAGGACGACAATAAGGACTTCTGTTATTTCTTATCATCTAAGTTTTTTTTATTTTCTTTGCTTGGCACTTACCGGTTCCTGGGATGTAAAGATATGTACTGCTGAAATGAATGGTTGTAATATTGGCAATATTGTATTTTGGGCTCCTATATTATTTCATATTGCTTTGAAAATGTATCAGTACTGGGCTAGGCCCAAGATAGCTTGTGGTGTGATGTCAATGGCTAATAAAAAAATTCAGTTTGGATCAATTACTGGCCTAGCCGAAACTATACTGAACAATTATTTTTGAGGGAAAAAAGTGAGAAAACCAAGGCCCAACAAAGAAATGGCCCAGAAAAATACAATACCAGAAAGAAAATCAAAGGCCCAAAAATAAAAAGGCTGAGTTGTTGGGCTAGGCCCATGTAGCTGACTGAAATTAACAGGAAAATATATATTAAATGGGCGGAATTATTGGGCTTGGCCCAATAGACGGCTGAATTGGACCGGGCTGATTCTTATCTAAGACCATTTAATTTGGTCGTAATTTTGCCACGCCAGCCTGCCACGTTGGATCTGACATGGTCTGGGTGGACTGGCAGTGACCAAAATAGTAGGTCGTAGAGGCTATGACCTTTTGTTAAGGTCGTAGCCTTCTATGACCATCTCACAAAGAAGGTCGTTGTGTTTCATTAAAGACGGCCAGTTTTTGACCAAGTGTTTTTGGTCATAAAAAGGTCACAAATGAAAAACAACGACCATCCAGGGACCAATTTGAAGGGTCACAAGATAGCATATTTCTTGTAGTAATTCTCGACTATTTACAATCATATAGTGTAGTACTTTGAGCACTGAGAGAAGGACAAATGTATAACACTACATAGAAAAAACATCCACTCTAAATCAATACTAACCTGGAAACCATGTTCCCAGTTTTCATGTAACTTGTCATCATGCTTAAAGGCGACAACAACAGTTTTGTCAGAATCAATCTGCACCACACCACATAATTTGTTTCCGAATAGGGAAAAACAGGGAAATATTAAAACAGAAAATGTATTCCGCAACAACTCAAAGCAATCAATAATGTGTGATAATATGTGAACTAGCTAGCTGATTTGTGTGCAAGCATGTAGATGCCATTTCTTAAAGTAAACACATGACCCAAAGAAATTCACGTCGAACCTGCATTCCAACTAATTTGTTAATTTACATCCTTATTGATACCGCTTATATTTAGTTATGGCAGTAGTATTTTCTTCTTGAGTCAAATTCATGTAAACAGTAATTCTATCTGTTATGTAAAAATTAGACAACAATTAGTTATACACAACACTTAACTTGTCAAATAATGCATAAGTTTTCACAATACATTACACTAAACCAGTAGTAGATTGCTGACCGACCGAAGATCAATGTCAGCAGAAACATGCTTGGGGAAATTGCCTAAATGGTTGTGAACTTGAAAATGGCCCTATGTCAAGTAGAAAAGGAAAGTAAGCTATCATCAAACTACTCCCTCCCTCCCATAATATAAGAACGTTTTTCAAACTAACATAGTCTGAAGTATAAGATAAGCACTAAAGAAGAATGATCAGACATAAACCAACCTGACTGCAGCGGGAAACATAGTGAAATTCCATCTGAGATCATTGAAAACTTGGCTGGATCTTTTTATTTTCTCAAGGAAGAAAACTTGGCTGGATCTGAAAGAGCAGGAAACGATCATCACATAGTAGTAAGCCTGCAAAGGAAAATTACACATAAAAAATCAAAAACAATCACCATGAAATGAATTAATGCAGTGCTGCGGTGACGAAACTGAAGATAAACTGAAGATGCAAGCCGCTTAGAGGAGCATTTGATGCATGAATCTTCTCCTCCAAACAGCTTAATGACAAAAGTGCAGATAGAAGCTTTAGACAGTGGAGCTGTGGAGGTCGGCAGGATCCCAGTGTAGGCGCCGACGGGAGCTCGGGCGGTGGAGGACGATGGGTGAACACGGGTGGACCTGAGGAGGCGAGGGCGACGGAGGCGGCGTGCAAATTAGTGACGGAGACGCCGCTCACGGCGGGAGCATGGCGCTCCCGGCGGCGGGCGGTGGTGCGCGACCTGGATTGGGGAACCGACAGCCAAGGGGGATAGAGGCCTTGAGAGCGGAACCAGCTCCTCTACCGTGCCACGACACCAGCGAACACGAGTCCTCCGATATGGCGCATGACGCGCCCCCTGTCGCGGGAGCGCACACTCGGCGCGCCCTGTTAGGCCGGCCCATGCGCAGGGCGGGGCGCACCCCCATTTTTTTGTTTTCATTTTTTACTTTTACTTTTCCTTTTTTATTTTCTGTTTTTTATTCTATATTAAAATAATTCGAGATTGTTTCTAAATTTTCAAAGCATTGTGAATTGTCAAAAAAAGTTCTTGAATTCAAAAAAATTGTGATTCAAAAGAATGAACATTTTTTGAAAACGATGAACAAATTTTGAATACGATAACGAATTTTCAATTTTGATGAACAACATTTAAATCCCGCTGAACAAAAATGAATTCGATGAACATATTTTTATGAGTCTTTTCCAATAAATGTTGAATATTATTTGATATACCATAAACAAATTTTGATTACGATGAACATTTTTTAACTTGATGAACAAAATTTGTATTCTAGAATTTTTTTAAAAAAATAGATGAACAAGTTTTAATTTGATGAACACATTTTCAATTTTATGAACCATTTTTAAATCCAATGAACAAAAATTAAATTCGCTGAACATCTTTGGCATTCGATGAACAAAAAAATGTTCGCGGATATGAAAAGAAAGTTCGCAAAAAAGGTTATAAATAAAGGAGAAAAATAGAAACAAAAAAGCAAGGAGAAAAGAAAAAGGGAAAAAATAAAATAAAATAAAATGAAATAGAAAAGGAAAAGGAAAAAAGAAAAGAAAAGAAAAAAAAAAGGTAAAAAAACGAAATGAAAAAAACATGAAAACGGGCTGGCCCATAAGAGTCCACCGCGGCACGGTGCTAGGTCGCGGGAACTCCTACGCGGGAGCTATTTATCGCCTTAAGCGAGTCTACCAGGATCTCTCCCGTCGAAGTAAACAGTGTCGGACCGGGCCATATAACACGCGCAGATTCAAAAAATAAGAGAATAAGTCTGGTCTCCAAGGTACTCACCTCCGCGGCTAGCCATTATGCCCACTTGATGTTATTGCTTAGTATTAGGATCGAGCTGTACTAGAGGGGATCGAGGCGGTCTTCTTCATTTTTTCTTTTACTTTTGTTTTATTTTTTCTTCTCCGTTTTATCATTTTTTATTTCTTCTCAGATCCGTTTCATTCTTTTTCGTTTTCTTTTTTTCTCCATTTTTTTGTTTGGCTTCCCTTTTCCTCTCCATTTTTTTCTTTTTCTTTTTGTGCTTTCTTATGTTTGTTTTTGTTTTCACTCTACATTTTCATACATGTCAAAAACATTTTCTTGTAACAAGTGATCAACATTTTTGTATACACATTCAATATTGTCCCAACGCTATTTCAACATTTTTCAAATACTTGTTCAACATTTTAATAGTTATTCAATATTTTTCCAAATATTTGTTCAACATTTTTAATACTTATTCGACAGTTTTAAATGCTTGTTCAAAAAATTGTATATACTGGTTCAACATTTTTTAGTACCTATTTCAACATTTTTAAAATAATTGTTCAACATTTTTATTACGTATTCATCATTTTCACTTGTTCAAATTTTTTCCAATTTTTATGCAACAATTTTTAAATACCAACATTTTTCATATACTCGTTCAACATTTTTTAATACCTATTCAACATTTTTCAAATACTTGTTCAACATTTTTAATACTTATTCAACATTTTCAAATACTTGTTCAAAATTTTGTTTCACATTTTGTACTACTTATTCAACATCTTTTCAAATGTATTTTTGAAGATTGTTTTTGTAATATATACATATATATGATGAATATTTAAAATCATAAGCAAATATAAAAAAAATAGATTTTGTTTTGAGGGTAAAAAAAAGGAGGGAGCTTCACGGTCGGCTGGGCCGCGGCCCATCTAGAGCTCCCCGACGCTAGAGGCTGCGCTTGGCTCGCGTCAGGCGAGGAATAGCTGCGCCGGAACTCCTATACGCCGCTTATTGAGGCAAACTATCGATGCTTCGCAAAGGGGATCGCTGACCTGGGCCGGCCACCGTGAAAAATCGACAAAAACACGGCGAGCGTCGTGGGAATCGAACCCGCGACCAGCAGCAAACGCGACCGCACAGCTAGCCAGTGCGAACACCTGACTCTAATACTCAGAGGTAATAGTTAAGAATCGAACGGTAATGGTAGAATAACCGAACTACTCGCAAAAAATTCCCAAAAACGTACGTTCGTGGGATCGAACACACGACCACAAGTGAGAAAACCAGCGACGCTAGCCACCGAGGCCATGTGCTTGTTGGTCTAAAATGCGAGCTCGCTTGATATAAACTATAGGGGGCGAATGAAAATAAACCTTTTTGAAATTTCGAACATGATTTTCTTTTCACAAAATTTAATATATTTACACAACCAAACATTTTACAAAATTGCTCACAAACTTCGAATATTT
This sequence comes from Elymus sibiricus, assembly GCA_039707655.1. NCBI lineage: Eukaryota > Viridiplantae > Streptophyta > Magnoliopsida > Poales > Poaceae > Elymus > Elymus sibiricus. The sequence goes on from CM077672.1 coordinate 2,552,867, forward strand.
TTGGGTATCTCAAAACATTTTTTTGGTATCTCAAATCATTTTTGTAAAACAAGAACAAAAATGAACATTTTTCGAAACTAAGAACAACTTTCTCAAAATGCGAACATTTTTCCAAAAAAAAGAGCTAAATTGAAAAACACTATCAATTTCCAAAAATTTGAATATATTATTTTCGAAACACGAATATTTTTTTCAATTTTCTAACAAATTATGTAAATATTTTTTTGAATTTGTGATTTTTTTTGAAAACAGGAACATTTTTTGAAAAAATGATAATGAATATTTTTTTGCAAAACGAGACATTTTAGGTAATTTCTTGAACATTTTTTAATTTACGAACAAATATTGGAGGCATGAATATTTTCTGGAATCCACGAATTTTTTTAATTTGTGAACATTTTTTGAAAACAGGAACATTTTCTGAAATCCGCAAATTTTTTTGAATTTATGAACAAAATTAAAAAACGCAATCATTTTCGGAAATATTAATATTTTTGGAATTTTGTACATTTTATGAAAATAAGTGAATAAATTTTGAAATACTTAATTTTTTTTGAATTTCTGAACAAAATTTGAATACAGGTACAAAATCTGGAAAATGATTTTTTTTAAGAAATACGAAAAAAATAAATTTCAGAAAATTTGGCGAAATATGAAAATAAATTTGACAAAGAAAATTGAAGAAATTAAAAAGGAAAGAAAAAACCAAAAAGGAGCAGAAAAAAAGAAAAATGACAGAAAGAGAAAAAAAGGGAAAAAGAAAACGAAAAATAGAAAGGAAAATAAAAAATGGTTCATGAACCTTCTAGAAGGTTGCCAAAACCAGTAAAAACCGGGTGGAAATCGTCTAGACGGTTCCCAAAACCAAAACCTGAAAGTTGTAGGTACGCTACAAATGGACCGGCCCAAATCGATCGCTAGGTCGCCTCGCCTGTGCATTGCTCGACTGTTTGACGCAATATGCGTCCAATAGGGTTTTCCATAGGGCGCGCCCTACGCGCCATATAGGATCCGCGAGTGAACACACCTATCTAGCCCACAAAACTAATAAAAGACCATCAAGACAGACAGCCCAGCGGTTCGCCTTGCCTGGTGCATTTTACTTAGCAAATATTTTCATGGATTGCTTTCCTCCTAGAATACTTGGAGATCTTCCCTAAAAAAAAGACTTGGAGATCGCAAACATGTGCAAGCCAAACTCTCATGCGCTCCTGCCGGCTCAGCGTTTGGTGCGCAAATGGATTCCTCCAGAAGGCGGCGTTGCTAAGTTAAATGTTGATGGGGTTTGTCTCGTCAGGGCAATCGAGGTGCTGCAGCAGTGATATCTTGGACCTTCTGCTGTAGTTTTTGATGGTAATGTTGATCCGACATCCCTAGAGGCCCATGCATGCAATGAAGCCCTGGCCTTAGCATCAGACCTAAATGTTCATCACCTACTCGTTGCATCGGACTGCATGGAGGTGATGACAAATAACAACAAGGTAGCAACTTTTGTTTATGCCTCGGTGCTCAATGAGATCAAACATAGGAGTAGAGAAAGAGAATTCTCTTATGTAAAATTTTGTTTTGAGTCTAGAGAGTGCAATGTTGAGGCTCATTCTTTAGCTAAGGTCGCTGCTTCCAGCAGGCCGCCATTTGTGGCTAGGATCCCGTCCACATATCATTTGTATCCCAGACATTATTGAGCTTTAATAAAGATCCTAGTTCACCTTAAAAAAGACATTTGCAATATCTCATTGCCTCAAAAAAAATTAACAGTATTTCCCTAAAAAAAAACTTAATAGTATTTGTCTCTTATTCTAAAAAACATTATTTTTTTCGAAAAACTTCCAATCTATTCATCTTCAATCATATCAATACAGCGAACACCATAAATAATAAAAAAATACATCCAGATTCGTAGACCACCTACCGAGGACTAGAAGCACTGAAGCGAGCCGAAGCGCCACCGTCATCGTGCTAAGGCCCCATAGGACCATAGAACAGCGCCCGCCGGTGAAGCGAAGCTTAGATCGGAAGCGAAGCTTAGATCGGAAGGATCCAACCTGAAGACACATGAACAAAGACGAACAAAGACCGGATCCTAGCAGATCCACCAAAGACAACCATTGAACAAATCCCGCGAGATCCGCCGGAGACACACCTCCACACGCCCTCCAGCGATGCTAGATGCACCACCAGGACGGGGGCTAGAGAGGAAGAACCTTATTCCATCTTCAAGAAGCCGTCGTCGTCTCGTCTTCCCGGGCAGGACACAAACCCTAACAAAAATTGAAGAAGCACCTAAAACGGAGCCCTCCCACCAGCAAGGGCCAAGATCCACCGCGCACCCATGGCCCTAAGGCCACAAGAGACGTGGCAGATCGGCAGCGCTGCCGACGGGAGGCAGAAACCCTAGCTGCCTTTCCTTGGAGGAGAAGCTAAATCCAGAAGTCAGATACGCGAACCAAAAAAATAGTATTTGTTTCTTGATCTAAAAAACCAGTATTTGTCAAAAAAAAAAACAATACTTGTCCATGGCTGCATGTTCTCACTTTTTTAAGGATGTGGCTAGATCCAGTCGATTTTAATTTGGTTAAATATATAAGTCGACTCATGCCTGCATGTTTTTTTCTCAATTCTTGTCTTTTTGGATTTATCTTTTCTAATACATGAATCTATTTGTTAATTTTTCAATCAAGACTTGAAACTAATAAAATATGAAAATATAGTTTTTAAGAAAAAACACAGTACATGCGCAGATGTTCACAAATACGCGCCTACACTCACCCTTAGAAAATGCATGCACACAAACCCTACCCTTATGAAATGGCGGAGAAAGGGAGCCCAGCAATGGCATGCCTGTTGGAAATATGCCCTAGAGGCAATTAATAAAATGTTTATTATCATATTTCTCCGTTCATGATAATAGTTTATTATTCATGCTAGAATTGTATTGACCGGAAACTAAATACATGTGTGGATAGATAAACAAATACTATGTCCCAAGTATGCCTCTACTAGATTAGCTCGTTGATCAAAAGATGGTTAAGGTTTCCTGACCATAGACATGAGTTGTCATTTGATAATGGGATCACATCATTAGGAGAATGATGTGATGGACATGACCCAACCGTTAGCATAGCATATGATCGTTCAGTTTATTGCTACTGCTTTCACTATGTCAAATACATGTTCCTCTGACCATGAGATCATGCAACTCCCGGATACCGTAGGAATACTTTGGGTGTATCAAACGTCACAACGTAACTGGGTGATCATAAAGGTGCACTACAGGTATCTCCGAAAGTGTTTGTTGGGTTGGCATGGATCAAGATTGGGATTTGTCATTCCGTCTATCGGAAAGGTATCTCTGGGCTCTCTCCGTAATACAGCATCATAGAAGCCTTGCAAGCAACGTGACTAAAGAGTTACTTACAAGATGACGTATTACGGAACGAGTAAAGAGACTTGCCGATAACGAGATTGAACTAGGTATTGAGATACCGACGATCGAATCTCGGGCAAGTAACATACCGCCGGACAAAGGGAACTACGTACGTATGTTGTCATAAAGGTTCGACCGATAAAGATCTTCATGGAATATGTAGGAACCAATATGGGCATCCAGGTTCCGCTATTGGTTATTGACCGGAGAGTCGTCTCGGTCATGTCTACATCATTCCCGGACCCGTAGGGTCCGCACACTTAACGTTCGATGTCGATTTGGTATTATATGAGTTATGTGGTTTGGTGACCGAATGTTGTTCGGAGTCCCGGATGTGATCATGGACATGACGAGGAGCTCCGGAATGGTCCGGAGGTAAAGATTGATATATAGGACGATAGCATTTGGTCTCCGGAATGGTTTCGGAATGCACCGGAAAGTTATCGGGTCATCGGAAGGGGTTCCGGAAGTGCCGGGGGGTGTCCTTGGGCTTACTGGGCAATAGGAGGGGAGCAAACCAGCCCACAGGGGGCTGTTGCACCCCCTCTAGGCCGTAGCACAACGAGAAGGAAGGGAGAGGGCTCCTTCCTTTTCTTCTCTCAATGAGAAGGAAAGGGAGGGGGCGCCTCCCCCCTTTCCTTCCCCCCGCACGAAGATTTGGCAGGGGGGGTGCACCTAGTAGGATTCGGCCAGCCATTTTGGGGCGCCCTAGGGCTGCCTCCTCCCCTCCCTCTCCTATATATATGCGGGAGGGGTGCCACACAAAAGCATAGGATTATTCCACGCCGTGTGTCGGCACCCCTCCGCCTCTAGTTTACTCCTCCGCTCTAGATCGTCGCAGCGCTTAGGCGAAGCCCTGCTGGATCGCTTCACCACCACCGTCACCACGCCGTTGTGCTGCCGGAACTCATCACTACCTTGCCACACTTGCTGGATCAAGACGGCGAGGACGACACCGAGCTGAACGTGTGCAGAACGCGGAGGTACCGTGCGTTCGGTACTTGATCGGGCGGATCGTGAAGGTGTACGACTACATCAACCACGTTGAATAAACACTTCCGCTAACGGTCTACCAGGGTACGTAGACACACTCTCCCCTCTCGTAGCGATGCATCTCCATGGATAGATCTTGCGTGAGCGTAGGTTTTTTTTTGAATTACATGCTCCGTTCCCCAACAGTGGCATCAGAGCCAGGTCTATGCGTAGATGTGTTTGCACGAGTAGAACACAAAAGAGTTGTGGGCGTGGGATATACATATTGCTTGCCGTCACTAGTTGTTTCTTGATTCAGCGGTATTGTGAGATGAACCGGCCCGGACCGACATTACATGGCCGCGTTCATGAGACTGGTTTCACCGACTAACATGCACTCGTTGCATAATGGTGACTGGCGGGTGTCTGTCTCTCTCACTTTAGTTGAATCGGATTCAATGAACAAGGTTCTTTTAGAAGATCAAAAAGCAATCACTATACCACGTTGTGGTTTTGTGTAGGTAAGAACGGTTCTTGTCAACCCATAGCAGCCACGTAAAATTTGCAACAACAAAGTAGAGGACGTCTAACTTGATTTTGCAGGGTATGCTATGATATGATATGGCCAAATGTGATATGATATATGTGGATGTACGAGATGATCATGTTTGTAATAGTTTCATGACTTGCATGTCGATGAGTACGGCAACCGGCAGGAGCCATAGGGTTGTCTTTAATTTATTGTATGACCTGCGTGTCACTCTTTAAACGACATGTAATTGCTTTACTTTATCGCTATGCGTTAGCAATACTAGTAGTAGCAATAGTTGGCGAGACAACTACATGGAGACAATGTGATGGAGATCATGGTGTCAAGCCGGTGACGATGGAGATCATGCCGGCGCCTCAAGATGGAGATCAAGGCGCGAAGTGATATTGGCCATATCATGTCACTTATGAATTGCATGTGATGTTAATCCTTTTATGCATCTTATTTTGCTTAGGACGACGATAGCATTATAAGATGACCCCTTCACTAAATTTCAAGATAAGTGTTCTCCCCAAGTATGCACCGTTGCGAAGGTTCGATGTTTCGAAGCATCTCGTGATGATCGGATGTGATAGATTCTTCGTTCGCATACAATGGGTGTAAGCCAGTTTTACACATGCAGAATACTCGGGTTAAACTTGACGAGCCTAGCATGTACAGACATGGTCTTGGAACACAAGAGACCGAAAGGTCGAACATGAGTCATATAGTAGATATGATCAACATGAAAGATGTTCACCATTGATGACTAATCCATCTCACGTGATGATCGGACATGGATTAGTTGATGTGGGTCATGTAACACTTAGACAACTTGAGGGATGTTAACCTAAGTGGGAGTTCTTAAGTAATTTGATTAATTGAACTTAAATTATCATGAACATAGTCTAAAGTGTCTTAGCAAATTTATGTCGTAGATTATTGGCCCGCGCTGTAGCTCCCCTGTTTTAATACGTTCCTAGAGAAAACAAAGTTGAAAGTTGATGGAAGCAACTATGCGGACTAGGTCCGTGATCTGAGGATTGTCCTCACTGCTGCACAGAAGGCTTATGTCCTTAATGCACCGCTCGGTGAACCACCCCTACGACTTTGTCTAAGGACGTTATGAACGTCTGGCAGACAAGAAAAGATGACTACTCGATAGTTCAGTGCGCCATGCTTTACGGTTTAGAACCGGGGCTCCAAAGACGTTTTGAGCACCATGGAGCATATGAGATGTTCCAAGAGCTGAAAGTTTATTTTTGAAGCTCACGCCTGGGTCGAGAGGTATGACACCTTCGACAAGTTCTATAGCTGCAAGATGGAGGAGAACAGCTCCGTTAGTGAGCATGTACTCAGAATGTCTAAGTACTTCAATCACTTGAAGTAAGTGGGAGTAAGACTTCCAAATAAAGTGGTGATTGATAGAGTTCTCTAGTCACTATCACCAAGCTACTAGATCTTCGTGATGAACTATAAACATGCAAGGGATGGACGATCCTTAAGTTATTCGCGATGCTACAAGCTGCGGATGTAGAAATCAAGAAGGAGCATCAAGTGTTGATGGTTAATAAAACCACTAGTTTCAAGAAGGGCATGGGAAAGAAATGGAACTTCAAGAAGAACGGTAAAACAGTTGCCGCTCCCGCGAAGAAACCCAAGGCTGGACCCAAACCCGAGACTTAGTGCTCCCATTGCAAGGGGAAATGTCACTAGGAGCGGAGCTTCCCCAAAGTAACTGGCACATAAGAAGACTGCCAATGTCAACAAAGATATATTTGATATACATGTTATTGATGTGTACCTTACTAGTACTCGGAGGAGCACCTGGGTATTTGATACTGTAGGATCGAAGAAGAGTGTGTCTAGAGGGGGGGGTGATTAGACACTCAACAAGGCAAAGATGCAGTTTTCAATTTTCTCCAAGTTGAGGCAGAGTTTTGCACATGTAAAGCTCATAACATACATCCAACACAAGCATAGCAAGAGTATGGGGCAGCGGAATAGTAAAGCATGCAAGTGCGGGAATGTAAATGGAGAGGGATAAGAAGTTGCAAACGCAATTGGAGACAAGAAGATTTTTCCCGTGGTTCCGATAGGTGGTGCTATCGTACATCCACGTTGATGGAGACTTCAACCCACGAAGGGTAACGACTGCGCGAGTCCACGGAGGGCTCCACCCACGAAGGGTCCACGAAGAAGCAACCTTGTCTATTCCACCATGGCCTACGCCCACGGAGGGCTAGCCTTACTCGGGGTAGATCTTCACGAAGTAGGCGATCTCCTTGCCCTTACAAACTTCTTGGTTCAACTCCACATCTTGACGGAGGCTCCCAAGCGACACCTAACCAATCTAGGAGGCACCACCCTCCAAAAGGTAATAGATGTTGTTGTTGATGATGAACTCCTTGCTCTTGTGCTTCAAATGATAATCTCCCCAACACTCAACTCTCCTCACTGATTTGGCTGTGGTGGAAGAAAGGATTGAGTGGAAAGCAACTTGGGAAGGCTAGAGATCAAGCTTCATATGGTGGGAGTGGAGCAACTTGATCTCAACACAAGGGTAGGTGGTTCTCTTCCCAGAAATGTATGGTGGAAGTAGTGGTTCTGTCTGAGTGCTCTCTCCACGAATGAAGAGGGGGTGGAGGAGTATAAATAGCCTCCACACAAAATCCAACCGTTACACACATTTGACCAAAATCGGACAGACCGAAGTTGACAACTCGGACAGACCGATATGTTCAAAAATGTGAACGTTAGGAATCTCGGTGGGACCGAGGGAAGCATTTCGGTGAGACCGACTCGTGCAGTGACTAGGGTTAGCCAGTTTTGGTGAGACCGACTTTGTCAACTCGGTGACACCGATTTGACAAAAGAAGGAAACAGAGACTTGGCAAGACCGTCTCGGTGAAACCGAGTGTCAATGTCGGAATGACCGATTTGCTTTCTGGAACTGGACAAGGGCTACAGTACTGGAATCGGAAGCACCAAATATTAAACTCGGTGAGACCGATGCAGTAGGGTTTGGAAGTGGCTGAAAGAGGCTCATCTCGGTGGGTTCGGATAGATCATTTCGGTGGGACCAAGATGGCTTTTAGGGTTTAGGATAGTGAGAGTTGCTGAGAGTTTTGGAGATATACCACTAAGCACTTGAGCAACCAGATCATCATCAAAACCTCATCCCCTTTTAATAGTATTGGCTTTTCCTATGGACTCAATGTGATCTTGGATCACTAAACCAAAAATAGAGTCTTGAGCCTTTGCCAATGCTTGCCTTTAGCACTTGCAGATTCCACTTCTCCATTCCCTTTGCCATTGCCATTCCTAGATGATTGAACTTCCTGAAATATACTTGATAAAAGCATTAGTCCAACCACAAAGTATGTTGTCATTAATTACCAAAACCACCAAGGGAGCAAATGTGCTTTCAGATACTGGTTCAAGTTGCTGTCGTTTGCAACTCGAAACATGGAGCTTCGGAATAAACGAGGGCTAGCTAAGAACGAGGTGACGATGTGCATTGGAAGTGTCTTCAAGCTTGATGTGATCACCGTCGGCACGCTCTCTCTACCTTCGGAATTAGTTGAAACCTAAATAATTGTTATTTGGTGCCTGCGTTGAGCATGAGCATTATATCTGATAGTGTTTATTGCAAGACGGTTATTCATTTTCGGAGAATAATTGTTATTCTATTTATTTGGATAATATCATTGATGATCATGCACTTAATGTGAATGATGATCATACACATGTTCATAACACAAATGCCAAAAGATAATGATAGTACCACATATTTGTGGCACTGCCGCTTAGGTCATATTGGTGTCAAACGCATGAAGAAACTCCATGCCGATGGATTTTTGAAATCACTTGATTATGAATCATCTGAGACATGCGAACCATGCCTCATGGGCAAGATGACTAAAAACTCCGTTCTCCAGAACAATGGAGCGAGCAACCGACTTGTTGGAAATAATACATACCGATGTATGCGGTCCAATGAGTGTTGAGGCGCGCGGTGGATATCATTATGTTCTCACCTTCACGGATGATTTGAGTAGATATGAGTATGTCTACTTAATGAAACATAAGTCTGAAACATTTGAAAAGGTTCAAAGAATTTCAGAGTAAAGTAGACAATCATTGTAACAAGAAAATAAAGTTCTTACGATTTGATCGAAGAAGAGAATATTTGAGTTACGAGTTTGGCACATACTTAAGACAATGTGGAATTGTTTCACAGTTCACGCCACCTGGAATACCACAGTGTAATGGTGTGTCCGAACGTCATAATCGTACTCTATTGGATATGGTGCGTTCTATGATGTCTCTTACCGATTTGCCACTATCATTTTGGGGTTATGCATTAGAGACAACTGCATTCACTTTAAACAGGGCACCGTCTAAATCCGTTGAGATGACACCGTATGAACTGTGGTTTGCAAGAAACCTAAGCTGTTGTTTCTTAAAGTTTGGGGATACGACGCTTATGTCAAAAGGCTTCAGCCTGATAAGCACGAACCCAAAGCGGATAAGTGCGTCTTCATAAGATACCCTAAAGAGACCGTTGGTTATACCTTCTACCATAGATCCAAAGGCAAAATATTCGTTGCTAAGAATGGATCCTTTCTAGAGAAGGAGTTTCTCTCGAAAGAAGTGAGTGGGAGGAAAGTAGAACTTGATGAGGTAATTGTACCTCCTCTGAAGAGTAGTACATCACAGAAAGAAATTTCTGTGACACCAACACAGACCAGAGAACAAGTTAATGATGATGATCATGAAGCTTTGGATCAAGTTACTACTAAACCTCGTAGGTCGACCAGGACACATTCTGCGCCAGATTGGTACGGCAATTCTGTCTTGGAGGTCATGTTGTTAGACAACGGCGAACCTACGAACTATGAAGAAGCGATGACGAGCCCGGATTCCGACAAATGGCTTGAGCCCATGAAATCCGAGATAGGATCCATGTATGAGAACAAAGTGTGGACTATGGTAGACTTGCCCGATGATCAGCGTGCTATTGAAAATAAATGGATCTTCAAGAAGAAGACGAACGCTGATGGTAATGTCACCGTCTATAAAGCTCGACTTGTTGCTAAAGGTTATCGACAAGTTCAAGGGGTTGACTACGATGAGACTTTCTCACCCGTAGCGATGCTAAAGTCTGTTAGAATTATGTTAGCAATTGCTGCGTTTTATGAAATCTGGCAAATGGACGTCAAAACGGCATTCCTTAACGGATTCCTTAAGGAAGAATTGTATATGATGCAGCCGGAAGGTTTTGTCGATCCTAAAGATGCTAACAAAGTATGCAAGCTCCAGCGATCCATCTATGGACTGATGCAAGCATCTCGGAGTTGGCATACTCGCTTTGATGAGGTGATCAAAGCGTTTGGGTTTATACAAACTTATGGAGAAGCTTGTATTTACAAGAAAGTGAGTGGGAGCTCTATAACATTTCTAATAGTATACGTGGATAACATATTGTTGATTGGAAATGATGTAGAATTTCTAGAAAGCATAAAGAATTAATTGAAAGGAGTTTTTCAATAAAACCTATTTTTTAGTTATCCGCAGTTTGGGCATCGAGATCTATAAAGATAGATCAAGACGCCTGATAAAGATTTTCACACACCTTGATAAGATTTTGAAGAAGTTCAAAATGGATCAGTAAAAGAAACGAGTTCTTGCCTGGTGTGAAGTGGAGTAAGACTTGAAGACCTAGGTAAAGGTTGTTTACATGTTAGGCATCAAAATCTATAGAGATAGATTGAGACGCCTCATAGGACTTTCGCAAAGCACATACTTTGACAAGTTTGAAGAAAGTTCAAAAGGGATCAGTCAAAGAAGGAGTTCTTGACCGTGGTGCAAATGTGTAAAGTTGAGTAAGACTCAAATCTCGACCACGGTAGAATAAATAGAAAGGATGAATGTCATCCCCTATGCCTCGGACATAGGTTCTATAAAATATGCCATGCTGTGTGCCTTGCCATGTATCTGGCAAAGAGTGATCCAGGAGTAGATCACTAGACAGCGGTCAAAATATCCTTAAGATGACTAAGGAAGTATTTCTCGAGAATAGAGGTGATAAAGAGTTCGTCGTAAAGGGTTACGTCGATGCAAGCTTTAAACACCGATCCGGAAGACTATGAGTCTCAGACCGGATACGTATAGTGGGGCAGTCGTTTTTGGAGTAGCTCCAAGCAGAGTGTGGTAGCAGCATCCACATATGACATAGAGATTTGCCAAGAACACACGGATCTGAATATTGCAGACCTGTTGACTAAAACCTCTCTCACAAGCAAAACATGATCAACCCTAGAACTGATTGGATGTTAATTACATGGAGATGTAAACTAGATTATTGACTCTAGTGCAAGTGGGAGACTGTTGGAAATATGCCCTAGAGGCAATTAATAAAATGTTTATTATCATATTTCTCCATTCATGATAATAGTTTATTATTCATGCTAGAATTGTATTGACCGGAAACTAAATACATGTGTGGATAGATAAACAAATACTATGTCCCTAGTATGCCTCTACTAGACTAGCTCGTTGATCAAAAGATGGTTAAGGTTTCCTGACCATAGACATGAGTTGTCATTTGATAACGGGGTCACATCATTAGGAGAATGATGTGATGGACATGACCCAACCGTTAGCATAGCATATGATCGTTCAGTTTATTGCTACTGCTTTCACTATGTCAAATACATGTTCCTCTGACCATGAGATCATGCAACTCCCGGATACCGTAGGAATACTTTGGGTGTATCAAACGTCACAACGTAACTGGGTGATCATAAAGGTGCACTACAGGTATCTCCGAAAGTGTTTGTTGGTTTGGCATGGATCAAGATTGGGATTTGTCATTCCGTCTATCGGAAAGGTATCTCTGGGCCCTCTCGGTAATACAGCATCATAGAAGCCTTGCAAGCAACGTGACTAAAGAGTTAGTTACAAGATGATGTATTACGGAATGAGTAAAGAGACTTGCCGGTAACGATATTGAACTAGGTATTGAGATACCGACGATCGAATCTCGGGCAAGTAACATACCGCCGGACAAAGGGAACTACGTATGTTGTCATAAAGGTTCAACCGATAAAGATCTTTGTGGAATATGTAGGAACCAATATGGGCATCCAGGTTCCGCTATTGGTTATTGACCGGAGAGTCGTCTCGGTCATGTCTACATCATTCCCGAACCCGTAGGGTCCGCATGCTTAACGTTCGTTGTCGATTTGGTATTATATGAGTTATGTGGTTTGGTGACCGAATGTTGTTCGGAGTCCCGGATGTGATAACGGACATGAAGAGGAGCTCCGGAATGGTCCGGAGGTAAAGATTGATATATAGGACGATAGCATTTGGACTCCGGAATGGTTTCGCAATGCACCGGAAAGTTATCGGGTCATCGGAACGGGTTCTGGAAGTGCCGGGGGGTGTCCTTGGGCTTACTGGGCCATAGGAGGGGAGCAAACCATCCCACAGGGGGCTGGTGCACCCCCCTCTAGGGCGTAGCACAAGGAGAAGGAAGGGAGAGGGCTCCTTCCTTTTCTTCTCTCAAGGAGAAGGAAAGGGAGGGGGCGCCTCCCCCCTTTCCTTCCCCCCGCACGAAGATTTGGCAGGGGGGCGCACCTAGTAGTATTCGGCCAGCCCTTTTGGGGCGCCCTAGGGCTGCCTCCTCCCCTCCCTTTCTTATATATATGCGGGAGGGGTGCCACACAAGAGCATAGGATTATTCCACGCCGTGTGTCGGCACCTCTCCGCCTCTAGTTTACTCCTCCGCTCTAGATCGTCGCAGCGCTTAGGCGAAGCCCTGCTAGATTGCCTCACCACCACCATCACCACGTCGTTGTGCTGCCGGAACTCATCACTACCTTGCCACACTTGGTGGATTAAGACGGCGAGGACGACACCGAGCTGAACGTGTGCAGAACGCGTAGGTGCCGTGAGTTCGGTACTTGATCGGGCGGATCACGAAGGTGTACGACTACATCAACCGCGTTGAATAAACGCTTCCGCTAACGGTCTATGAGGGTACGTAGACACACTCTCCCCTCTCGTAGCGATGCATCTCCATGGATAGATCTTGCGTGAGCGTAGGAATTTTTTTGAATTACATGCTCCGTTCCCTAACAGTGGCATCAGAGCCAGGTCTATGCGTAGATGTGTTTGCACGAGTAGAACACAAAAGAGTGTGGGCGTGGGATATACATATTGCTTGCCGTCACTAGTTGTTTCTTGATTCAGCGGTATTGTGAGATGAAGCGGCCCGGACCGACATTACATGACCGTGTTCATGAGACTGGTTTCACCGACTAACATGCACTCGTTGCATAAAGGTGACTGGCGGGTGTCTGTCTCTCTCACTTTAGTTGAATCGGATTCAATGAACAGGGTTCTTTTAGAAGATCAAAAAGCAATCACTATACCACGTTGTGGTTTTGCGTAGGTAAGAACGGTTCTTGTCAACCCATAGCAGCCACGTAAAATTTGCAACAACAAAGTAGAGGACGTCTAACTTGTTTTTGCAGGGTATGCTATGATATGATATGGCCAAATGTGATATGATATATGTGGATGTACGAGATGATCATGTTTGTAATAGTTTCATGACTTGCATGTCGATGAGTACGGCAACCGGCAGGAGCCATAGGGTTGTCTTTAATTTATTGTATGACCTGCGTGTCACTCTTTAAACGACATGTAATTGCTTTACTTTATCGCTATGCGTTAGCAATACTAGTAGTAGCAATAGTTGGCGAGACAACTACATGGAGACAAGGTGATGGAGATCATGGTGTCAAGCCGGTGACGATGGGATCATGCCGGCACCTCAAGATGGAGATCAAGGCGTGAAGTGATATTGGCCATATCATGTCACTTATGAATTGCATGTGATGTTAATCCTTTTATGCATCTTATTTTGCTTAGGACGACGGTAGCATTATAAGATGATCCCTTCACTAAATTTCAAGATAAGTGTTCTCCCCAAGTATGCACCGTTGCGAAGGTTCGACGTTTCGAAGCATCTCGTGATGATCGGATGTGATAGATTCTTCGTTCGCATACAACGGGTGTAAGCCAGTTTTACACATGCAGAATACTCGGGTTAAACTTGACGAGCCTAGCATGTACAGACATGGTCTCGGAACACAAGAGACCGAAAGGTCGAACATGAGTCATATAGTAGATATGATCAACATGAAAGATGTTCACCATTGATGACTAATCCATCTCACGTGATGATCGGACATGGATTAGTTGATGTGGATCATGTAACACTTAGACAACTTGAGGGATGTTAACCTAAGTGGGAGTTCTTAAGTAATTTGATTAATTGAACTTAAATTATCATGAACATAGTCTAAAGTGTCTTAGCAAATTTATGTCGTAGATTATTGGCCCGTGCTGTAGCTCCCCTGTTTTAATACGTTCCTAGAGAAAACAAAGTTGAAAGTTGATGGAAGCAACTATGCGGACTAGGTCCGTGGTCTGAGGATTGTCCTCACTGCTGCACAGAAGGATTATGTCCTTAATGCACCGCTCGGTGAACCACCCCTACGGCTTCGTCTAAGGACGTTATGAACGTCTGGCAGACAAGAAAAGATGACTACTCAATAGTTCAGTGCGCCATGCTTTACGGTTTAGAACCGGGGCTCCAAAGACGTTTTGAGCACCATGGAGCATATGAGATGTTCGAAGAGCTGAAAGTTTGTTTTTCAAGCTCACGCCCGGGTCGAGAGGTATGACAACTTCGACAAGTTCTATAGCAGCAAGATGGAGGAGAACAACTCCGTTAGTGAGCATGTACTCAGAATGTCTAAGTACTTCAATCACTTGAAGTAAGTGGGAGTAAGACTTCCAAATAAAGTGGTGATTGATAGAGTTCTCTAGTCACTATCACCAAGCTACTAGATCTTCGTGATGAACTATAAACATGCAAGGGATGGACGATCCTTAAGTTATTCGCGATGCTACAAGCTGCGGATGTAGAAATCAAGAAGGAGCATCAAGTGTTGATGGTTAATAAAACCACTAGTTTCAAGAAGGGCAAGGGAAAGAAAGGGAACTTCAAGAAGAACGGTAAAACAGTTGCCGCTCCCGCGAAGAAACCCAAGGCTGGACCCAAACCCTAGACTTAGTGCTCCCATTGCAAGGGGAAATGTCACTGGGAGCGGAGCTTCCCCAAAGTAACTGGCAGATAAGAAGACTGGCAATGTCAACGAAGATATATTTGATATACATGTTATTGATGTGTACCTTACTAGTACTCGTAGGAGCACCTGGGTATTTGATACTGGTTCAAGTTGCTGTCGTTTGCAACTCGAAGCATGGAGCTTCGGAATAAACGAGGGCTAGCTAAGAACGAGGTGACGATGTGCATTGGAAGTGTCTCCAAGGTTGATGTGATCACCGTCGGCACGCTCTCTCTACCTTCGGAATTAGTTGAAACCTAAATAATTGTTATTTGGTGCCTGCGTTGAGCATGAGCATCTTATCTGATAGTGTTTATTGCAAGACGGTTATTCATTTTCGGAGAATAATTGTTATTATATTTATTTGGATAATATCATTGATGATCATGCACTTAATGTGAATGGTTTATTGAATCTCGATCGTAGTAATACACATGTTCATAACACAAATGCCAAAAGATAATGATAGTACCACATATTTGTGGCACTGCCGCTTAGGTCATATTGGTGTCAAACGCATGAAGAAACTCCATGCCGATGGATTTTTGAAATCACTTGATTATGAATCATCTGAGACATGCGAACCATGGCTCATGGACAAGATGACTAAAAACTCCGTTCTCCAGAACAATGGAGTGAGCAACCGACTTGTTGGAAATAATACATACCGATGTATGCGGTCCAATGAGTGTTGAGGCGCGCGGTGGATATCATTATGTTCTCACCTTCACGGATGATTTGAGTAGATATGAGTATGTCTACTTAATGAAACATAAGTCTGAAACATTTGAAAAGGTTCAAATAATTTCAGAGTAAAGTAGAGAATCATTATAACAAGAAAATAAAGTTCTTACGATTTGATCGAAGAAGAGAATATTTGAGTTACGAGTTTGGCACATACTTAAGACAATGTGGAATTGTTTCACAGCTCATGCCACCTGGAACACCACAGTGTAATGGTGTGTCCGAACGTCATAATCGTACTCTATTGGATATGGTGCATTCTATGATGTCTCTTACCGATTTGCCACTATCATTTTGGGGTTATGCATTAGAGACAGCTGCATTCACTTTAAACAGGGCACCGTCTAAATCCGTTGAGATGACACCGTATGAACTGTGGTTTGCAAGAAACCTAAGCTGTTGTTTCTTAAAGTTTGGGGATACGACGCTTATGTCAAAAGGCTTCAGCCTGATAAGCACGAACCCAAAGCGGATAAGTGCGTCTTCATAAGATACCCTAAAGAGACCGTTGGGTATACCTTCTACCACAGATCCAAAGGCAAAATATTTGTTGCTAAGAATGGATCCTTTCTAGAGAAGGAGTTTCTCTCGAAAGAAGTGAGTGGGAGGAAAGTAGAACTTGATGAGGTAATTGTACCTCCTCTGAAGAGTAGTACATCACAGAAAGAAATTTCTGTGACACCAACACAAACCAGAGAAGAAGTTAATGATGATGATCATGAAGCTTTGGATCAAGTTACTACTAAACCTCGTAGGTCGACCAGGACACGTTCCGCGCCAGATTGGTAAGGCAATTCTGTCTTGGAGGTCATGTTGTTAGACAACGGTGAACCTACGAACTATGAAGAAGCGATGACGAGCCCGGATTCCGACAAATGGCTTGAGGCCATGAAATCCGAGATAGGATCCGTGTATGAGAACAAAGTGTGGACTTTGGTAGACTTGCCCGATGATCGGCGAGCTATTGAAAATAAATGGATCTTCAAGAAGAAGACGGACGCTGATGGTAATGTCACCGTCTATAAAGCTCGACTTGTTGCTAAAGGTTATCGACAAGTTCAAGGGGTTGACTACGATGAGACTTTCTCACCGGTAGCGATGCTAAAGTCTGTTAGAATTATGTTAGCAATTGCTGCGTTTTATGAAATCTGGCAAATGGACGTCAAAACGGCATTCCTTAACGGATTCCTTAAGGAAGAATTGTATATGATGCAGCCGGAAGGTTTTGTCGATCCTAAAGATGCTAACAAAGTATGCAAGCTCCAGCGATCCATCTATGGACTGATGCAAGCATCTCGGAGTTGGAATACTCGCTTTGATGAGGTGATCAAAGCGTTTGGGTTTATACAAACTTATGGAGAAGCTTGTATTTACAAGAAAGTGAGTGGGAGCTCTATAACATTTCTAATAGTATATGTGGATGACATATTGTTGATTGGAAATGATGTAGAATTTCTGGAAAGCATAAAGAATTAATTGAAAGGAGTTTTTCAATAAAACCTGTTTTTGAGTTATCCACAGTTTGGGCATCGAGATCTATAAAGATAGATCAAGACGCCTGATAAAGATTTTCACACACCTTGATAAGATTTTGAAGAAGTTCAAAATGGATCAGTAAAAGAAACGAGTTCTTGCCTGGTGTGAAGTGGAGTAAGACTTGAAGACCTAGGTAAAGGTTGTTTACATGTTAGGCATCAAAATCTATAGAGATAGATTGAGACGCCTCATAGGACTTTCGCAAAGCACATACTTTGACAAGTTTGAAGAAAGTTCAAAATGGATCAGTCAAAGAAGGAGTTCTTGACTGTGGTGCAAAGGTGTAAAGTTGAGTAAGACTCAAATCTCGACCACGACAGAAGAAATAGAAAGGATGAATGTCATCCCCTATGCCTCGGACATAGGTTCTATAAAATATGCCATGCTGTGTGCCTTGCCATGTATCTGGCAAAGCGTGGTCCAGGAGTAGATCACTAGACAGCGGTCAAAATATCCTTAAGATGACTAAGAAAGTATTTCTCGGGAATAGAGGTGATAAAGAGTTCGTCGTAAAGGGTTACGTCGATGCAAGCTTTAAACACCGATCCGGAAGACTATGAGTCTCAAACCGGATACGTATAGTGGGGCAGTCGTTTTTGGAGTAGCTCCAAGAAGAGTGTGGTAGCAGCATCTACATATGACATAGAGATTTGCCAAGAACACACAGATCTGAATATTGCAGACCCGTTGACTAAACCTCTCTCACAAGCAAAACATGATCAGCCCTAGAACTGATTGGATGTTAATTACATGGAGATGTAAACTAGATTATTGACTCTAGTGCAAGTGGGAGACTGTTGGAAAAATGCCCTAGAGGCACCTAATAAAATGTTTATTATCATATTTCTCCGTTTATGATAATAGTTTATTATTCATGCTAGAATTGTATTGACCAGAAACTAAATACATGTGTGGATAGATAAACAAATACTATGTCCCTAGTATGCCTCTACTAGACTAGCTCGTTGATCAAAAGATGGTTAAGGTTTCCTGACCATAGACATGAGTTGTCATTTGATAGCGGGATCACATCATTAGGAGAATGATGTGATGGACATGACCCAACCGTTAGCATATCATATGATCGTTCAGTTTATTGCTACTGCTTTCACTATGTCAAATACATGTTCCTCTGACCATGAGATCATGCAACTCCCGGATACCGTAGGAATACTTTGGGTGTATCAAATATCACAACGTAACTGGGTGATCATAAAGGTGCACTACAGGTATCTCCGAAAGTGTTTGTTGGGTTGGCATGGATCAAGATTGGGATTTGTCATTCCGTCTATCAAAAAGGTATCTCTGGGCCCTCTCGGTAATACAGCATCATAGAAGCCTTGCAATCAACATGACTAAAGAGTTAGTTACAAGATGACGTATTACAGAACGAGTAAATAGACTTGCCGGTAACGAGATTGAACTAGTTATTGAGATACCGACGATCGAATCTCGGGCAAGTAACATACCGCCGGACAAAGGGAACTACGTATGTTGTCACAAAGGTTCGACCGATAAAGATCTTCGTGGAATATGTAGGAACCAATATGGGCATCCAGGTTCCGCTATTGGTTATTGACCGGAGAGTCGTATCGGTCATGTCTACAACATTCCCGAACCCGTAGGGTCCGCACGCTTAACGTTCGATGTCGATTTGGTATTATATGAGTTATGTGGTTTGGTGACCGAATGTTGTTCGGAGTCCCGGATGTGATCACGGACATGACGAGGAGCTCCAGAATGGTCCGGTGGTAAAGATTGATATATAGGACGATAGCATTTGGTCTCCGGAATGGTTTCGGAATGCACCGGAAAGTTATCGGGTCATCGGAAGGGGTTCCGGAAGTACCGGGGGGGTGTCCTTGGGCTTACTGGGCCATAGGAGGGGAGCAAACCAGCCCACAGGGGGCTGGTGCGCCCCCCTCTAGGCCGTGGCACAAGGAGAAGGAAGGGAGAGGGCTCCTTCCTTTTCTTCTCTCAAGGAGAAGGAAAGGGAGGGGGCGCCTCCCCCCTTTCCTTCCCCCCGCACGAAGATTTGGCAGGGGGCGCACCTAGCAGGATTCGGCCAGCCCTTTTGGGGCGCCCTAGGGCTGGCTCCTCCCCTCCCTCTCCTATATATATGCGGGAGGGGTGCCACACAAGAGCATAGGATTATTCCACGCCGTGTGTCGGCACCCCTCCGCCTCTAGTTTACTCCTCCGCTCTAGATCGTCGCAGCGCTTAGGCGAAGCCCTGCTAGATCGCTTCACCACCATCGTCACCACGCCGTTGTGCTGCCGGAACTCATCACTACCTTGCCACACTTGCTGGATCAAGACGGCGAGGACGACACCGAGCTGAACGTGTGCAGAACGCGGAGGTGCCGTGCGTTCGGTACTTGATCGGGCGGATCGCGAAGGTGTACGACTATATCAACCGCGTTGAATAAACGCTTCTGCTAACGGACTACGAGGGTACGTAGACACACTCTCCCCTCTCGTAGCGATGAATCTCCATGGATAGATCTTGCGTGAGCGTAGGAAATTTTTTGAATTACATGCTCCGTTCCCCAACAATGCCCCCCTAACATCAGGGATTTGATGCTCAGTTGCTGATGAGCAATGCATAATTCATGAATATTTGCTGCTATAAGCCTATTTTCAATGGTTTGACCCTTCCCAACCTGTTTTAACAGCACTCGATCCCGCAGGTAAAAAAATGATGGCTCCGCCGCTGCCCTTATGAGGTTGGGAATCGTAGTAGAAAACAAACAAGGGTCTTACGAATCAATAACCCAGTATCACTATGAAGATTGTGCATACAAGGTTAGATATGATCTTACCAACAACAAATTGCAGTGGAAAAATAGTTAGTGGAGATCGTGTTCTTGAAGTCCCACGAACATATCCCTCGAGCTAGAACCGAACGTACGGTCCCTCTGTGGATTGCACACGTACGACACTAGAGACGATCCGGCAGCACTTCACCGCCCACATCTTGACGTTGCCGGAGTAGATGTAGAGGAAGGAGCAACTGGTAAACCAAAACACCTTACTAATAATTTATAGTCTACACAGGGTTACCATGAACCGATTACTCCTAGGGAAAGTGTTTGGCGAAGTCTAAGCCCATTGCGCATTCCTGACCCTTGATACGTAAGCGGTTACTTACAATGTCCTTCAACTCAGACCTCTTACAACCAGTTCCACAACAATGACGACAAGTATTGACGTGTATGACCTTACAACACCTCTCCACTACTTTACTCACACGTTATCTCAAAACTATTGCAAGGAATTCAATTATCAAGTTCAGTGATTTACAATTCCATGCTAGTTTTTATTTTACCACCTATACATACCTATTATTCTTAATACCAACATATTAAACCATGCCAACAACCAATTCCTATTCAACTCTCGAAAAAGATATAATTGAAGGAAGAGTTTCAATCCTTAAGTATAAGTGAAGCAAAAGAGCATTCTACAAACAATAGCACCCTAAGTGTAGAGAAACAAGAATCCAAACTTCAAAAGATATAATTGAAGCACACGAAACATTAAGTGAAGTACAAAGAGCATTCTATATAAAGCAACCAAGGACCATAAAGAATCATCCCAACTAGCATGGTATTTTGTTTATTCAAAAGAAAAAAATGGCGCTCCAAGAATTTACGCACATTTTGTGAACAAATAAAAATATAGGCTCAACCGAGACATGTCGATAGTTGTTGAAAAAGATGAAGGGGGAGCTGGGGCATCCCCAAGCTTGGAGCTTGAGACCTCTTCAAATAATTTCTCGGAGATGCCTCGGGCATCCTAAGCTTGAGCCGTTGCATCTCTCCAACTTTCTATCATAAGCTTCACTCACACAAAACTCAACATAACGTTGTTAGAGGGGTTAATACAAATAAAATTAAATCTTAACATCAATGTATAATTTCAATCCAACATTACCTACTTATATGCTAACACAATTCTAACACTCCCACATCAATGAGGTTTAACAAATTACAAACTTAAGCAGTTAAAAAGACTATGAAAGCAATATGTGAAAATATGACAGTCTATAAAGATGCAGATGAAACCTATACTTCTGTAACTCAAAAAAATCTAAAAATTAGGAGTAGTAATAAATAGCTTGTATAAAAGTATTGTGTAAAAATTTAAGAAAATTTGCATGTTTTATTAAAATAATAGAAATTCAAATACTACAACAAAAGTTTATGTTTCTGCACATCATATATCAAACTTGCAATTTAAACTTTCTAAAGGCAAATCTTGGCACTTTATTTCTATGGTACAATGATTTATACAAGGGCGCACAAAAGAAGATGAGACTCTAAAACTTTCGGGTTCTCTCCCTGGCAGTGCTTTCTTTAAAGCCATTAAGCTAGGCATAAGTGCTCAATTAATTCAGAAAGTGCTCAATTTACATGATTTTTTAACTATATTTTCATTCCAACAAATTGATGGAGATTTCATTTCATTTTAGGGGTGCCAAACAAGATGTAAGCTTCTTTGCTCCTCGACTTCGATAGTTTTCCTAATAATGTCATATCATGTACATCTTCTAGCACCGTATGAACTGCGTGGTGGGCTACTCGAGGAAGCTGCAGAAGTGGCGCATGTCCTCGGTCTTCGACGAGTACCTGCACTTCACAACGTCCAAGGCGACGAAACCAACGGGAGGTTGATGGAGCTCTTCAACACGTCAAGCTTGGTGCATCAGCTCGCCTCACACTGCTGATGCAACCGAATGTGATCCAATTCTCTTTTAGCTCTGCCTCGTTCCTCCTGCACCGATGATCTATGTTTTTCCGCGGTTATTGCGATGATTTAGCAGAGAATAATGTTAAAGCAATCATGGGTAATACATGTGAGAGAAAGAATTAAGGGAAACACTAAGAGATGTATCCGTTGAATGATCAAATTTTTTTAGGGGATAAAAATATATATGTGATATGTTTCAAAGATCGATTTGGAGGTTTTTTTTTCTTGATTCGGAGGTGTTACCCCAGATGTTGTTATTTCGAAATGCTGGGCTGGGTTGGGCTGATGCCATTTGGCAAGAAAGAGATAAATGGTATCGTAGCGTCGGGAGGATGCTGACCCTTCCCATTTCTTCTCCCAAAATAAGCCCCCGAAATCGCGACAGAAACCCCGGCCGCCGCCGCCCAAACCCTAGTCTCCGGCGATGGCCCCGAAGCGCTCCGCGAAGAAGGCGGCACCTCCGCCCCCGCCTCCAGCTGCCTCCTCCGAGGAGACCGACTCCCGCTCGCGCTCCGAAGAGTCGGAGGACGAAGACGCCACCGTCGAATCCCGACCCCCCGCCCCCAACAACACGCCTGCGCCCCCGCACAAGGGCGACGAGGAGGAGGAGGAGGACGACGACGAGTCTGACAACGAGGAGGAGCCCGCCCACGCGGCCCCGGCCGCCGCCCCCACCCCCAACAATCTGCCTCCGCCGCCGCAACAGGGAGAGGACCCCGAAACATCCGAGGAGGAGGAGGAGGACGACGAGTCTGAGGACGCGGAGGAGCCCGACGACGCGGCCCCGGCCGCCGCCCCCACCCCCAAGAACCAGCCTCCGCCACCGCAACAGAGAGAGGACCCCGAAACTTCCGACGAGGAGGAGGAGGGGGAAGAAGAGGAAGAGGAGTCCACCCAGGCGGCCCCTCCCTCCGCTCCCAAGGAACAACCTCCACCGCAGCAGACCGACGAGGAAGAAGAGGAGAGTGAGTCCGAGGAGGAGGAGGAGGCGCCGCCTAAGCTGGCTCCAAAGCAGGCGCCAGAGGGCGTGAAACCCCAGGCCGCGGCCGAGACCAAGAAGCCAGCCGCTTTCAGCCGCATCTGGTCCACCGACGATGACGTCCGTATCCTCGAGGCCCTCGCCGCTCACCAAAAGCAGCACAGCATGCTGCCGCAGCCGGACGCTCTCGCCGACGCCCTTGCAGGCAAGCTCGACAACCGTGCCTACGGCAGCAAGGAGCTACAGGCCAAGGTCGGAACCCTGAAGCGTCGGTACCTCGCTCTCAGCAATAGGGGCGAGCTCCCGAGCAAGGAACATGACCGCCGGGTGTTGGACCTTTCCAAGATCGTCTGGGGTGGTGACAAAAGCACCGCCGTAGCTGCGTCAATAAAGACGGCGTCGAATGGCCACAAGCGCAAGAGTTTCGAGGAGATGTGCGAGCTATTCCCGTACCTGGCGGAGGAGGTGAAGGAGCTGATGGTGGAGAACCCGGGCATGTTCAAGAGGGAGTTTGGGAAGATGGACGATGAAAAGGCGCGCGTGATGAACGAGAAGATCAAGAGGCAGAGGGTGGCACAGATGAAGGTGGGGCTGCGCCGCCAAGACCTGACCAGGGTAGTGACCAAGGCGATCATCGACCTGGTCGACTGATGGGAGCGCGCTAGCTTACTACCTGAAACTGTACCGGTGATCACCTGAAAATCGTGCGAGAAGAGCACATGATGAAACCGTGAATTTTGGCGCTTTGGTGGAGCAGGTTCTTTTTAATCTATTTTGAATGGCGAGATAGAACTGCATATCAGGGTAATCTTTGATGGTGTAAACGGATGTTTTTCTGCATGACGAGATCATTATATGCTGGAACCGCAAATTGTGCCAACTCTTGTGATCTATGGTTGTTTTGTGTGTGTGATGAGAGCATACTAGTATGGGTAGAACTTATGTCGTTCTTTAATGACGAGCTAGAATTGCGAATGGGGATGCTTTTCGCATGACGAGAGCATATGCTGGAATTGCAAGTTTTGCAATAGTTCTTTTTGGTGTGATGGGTGCATGCTAGAATTGGCAAATTGTGGCGCGTTGACTGAACATGCATGATGAGAGCATGATCGCTGATTATGAAATACTCGCTGAATCGGTTGGTTCAGTAACGCTGTTTTGTTGTTCAGTTTTGACAGCTCGTTTATGCAAAGTCGTAATAAGTCTGCTATACTTTCTATACTTCTGTGATTTTTTTTTCACAACTTGGTTACTGAAACCACAGTTCTTCAGTTACCCTTTGTCAGGCAGTGGCCATCGCTACACATTGGAGGTGGCGATCTGCCTACCTAGCAGATTCATTTTCCTGATAACAACGGAACTTCCTCCTTGACAAGGTGAGTTGATTCACTCTGCCTTTTTTTTCTCTTGAGAGAGCATTGCTTTAGTAGTTGTTTCATGTGCTATCAATTGGCAGTGTCTGCGATGTTCTCCTGACTGATTTGGGCTTGGGCTGCAGGTCCCCATGTGTGGCACAACCCAATCATGTTTTTCGTGTAATTTAGATATATGTTAGGGTTCTAAAGCGAATGAATGTCCATAGATGTGGATGTGATTTGGGTTGGGAGGCCAGTTGGATTTAATTTCAATATATAGAATGCATATAATGTCCGTTGAGTTTTGTGTAAGTCACAAGGTTTTAGCTATGTTTGGAGCAACTATCAAACAGTATTAAGTACAGTATCCCGTGCATGTGATGCGTTTTAAAAATTAAACTTGGCGGTATTTCTCCAAAAAAACTGGGAATAAATTGACAAGAACCCTGGCTGGTAGTTATGTTTATTCTGAGCCAAGACAGATACTAGAATGTTTGCCTTTTATGCGCCCTTAGTTTTATGTTCACGTTGCAAATACTTTTTTTTTGTGAACAGGCTATCTTCCTGCGTCCACTATCAAATGCTCGAATCTAAGTAACTGCAATGCATTCCCTAAGTATCAAATGCTCGAATCTATATAACCACCAATCAAGATCTAAGTATATATCAAGGGAAGTTAGCACACAAATTGTACCTGCCATACACACATCTGTTTCCCTTGGAGGATTCCTATCTATCTTTCTCCTCACTGGTACAAGAAAATCTTCAGACTATAAACCAAGCATCACGAAAGATGAATTTGCACCAACATCAACATGGTCAAAATGGCATATCTGATAAAATTTAGTAACAATTTTGCAAATTTCCTACCAGTACTTCAATGTGCCTCGCTGGTTCTCTGTTATCACATAATAAGAAGTAAGAACTCGATCAAGTTAGTTGGTTTTGAACTTTTGGCATAGGAGCATCATATATTCATGCTTTATTTTCCCTTATCCACATAACTTCCGCAACTCTTAAACCCCTTATGATGCTCTTATTTTACAAACACACACTAAAAAGGTTACTAAGGAATCATGACATATCACTAGTATATTGAATTTTAATTCATCTTATTTTCAGGGAAACGATATGGCAGTTATAGAGCTAGACAACCTTATGACTTAGATTGCTGAGAAGAAGAGGCAAATGGAACAAGAGTCGGAGTCAAATATGCATATATTGCTAGTCTTCTTGCACTTCCCTAGAAAGCAAAAGCTTGAAGAGTTGAATGAGGTTTGTCCTGACTCCTGATAATATAAATATAAATGTTTATTTCCTGGATCTTGAATTCTTGATACATGTTAATTGAATCTTACATATTTTTATTCACGTTGCTATTTATTAAAAAATGGTACTCCCACTGATCCAAATTAATCGACGCAGCTTTAATACAAAGTTGTACCAAAGCCGCACCAACTAATTGGATCGGAGGGAGTACTACTTTTTTATTGTAGCCTTTTTTACATGAAATCTGTTCTTGTTAATAATGTTGGTTCCTTCTAAACATATTCAAACTGACCTGCAGTACATCAAAGATGATATAAGCAGTGTGGAGACACATAGTTTAGATTTCTGTAGAACAAAAGAAAGGTACTCCAGGAGGGCATGCTTTTGGATGAACCTGCTGCATCAAAGATATTGCATTCGCTTATGGACAAACCTAGTAGTCCCTTTGTCCCCAACTCTTGGGCACCACTTAGCGCATCATCTCCAGGGGGTTTAAATAATAGGAGTTTTGGTTTGAGAGCTCAGGGACGCCATCAAGGACATCAAAGATGCCCTTGCTTGCTCAGACCCTCCCAATCATCACCCTATGCAGTCTGGTACTGTTATTGTTCGGAAGAGGAGAGTACAAGCACAGATTTGTCTATTTCTTTAAGAAAATTTGTGCTCTTTTATGTCTAATCATTATCGTTGTTTGTTGCACACACCAAGTAGGTTATTACCATATGCAAAATAGTAGTCGAGAACATTTAGATACATTATAACTGAGCACTAATCAAGCCCTCTCAGACCAATAACGTTTTAACCATTGGATCTATTCTCGTGGGAGTTCTTGGCCGTTAGATGCCGTTCCAATTCCGCCTGGGCTTTTTCTGCAGAGCACCGAGCGCTGCAGTTAACTGGGCCGCTGCTCCGGTAGCAAATTCGGCCGTATGTCATAAACTGCGGCAAAATGGGCTTGGCCCAAGTCATCTGAAAAGAACATATCGTACGCACACATCGCTGCATAAGTGCATAGCCACGGTCGCTCCTCCTTCCGCATTCAGATCGATCGGTTCTCTCTCGTAATTAAGCGCCTCCTCCCCTCCCTACCCATCTTCCACAGCGACGGCGGCAGGGCAGTGCTGGTTCACGTCTAGGGATTGTAGCGATGCCATCCCTCGCCGCCCCGTTCTCTCTTCTCCTCAGCCGCCGCTCTCCTCCGGCCTACCAGGACCGCTCCAGCCGCCTCCTCCACATGTGCGCTGCTCCTTTATCGGTTGACAGTGGTGCGGCGGCGCCGCCCGGCCTTTTTCCTTCCCGTCGGTAGTGGTGGACATTACTGCCGGCTCACCTCCTTCTCCTCTACTTCTTGAGGACTACTTATTCTTTCTGCGGCTGCTAATCTCTATTCTCGTGCATACCTCTACCAAATCCGCCGCCACCGCGAAGCCCAACTACTCAGCGCCTCTCGGAGGTGAACAAGAAGAGAAGAGGAGGTGTCGAGGGGAGAGGGGGATCTCTCCCATTTTGATCGACGCTGCGCTGCCCGATGGCCACGACCCTCCTACCCGCCGGCGGCAGCCTATCAGATCTCCTCTTCCTCGCCGACATACATTAGTGAAATTCGTTATTGATTCACCGACGATCGATGGTGGATGTACATGCGTTACTATAGCCTAATCGATTGACCCGAACATTCTTGATCGAATGTATAAATTGATTTGTGCCCTATCTGTTCAGGTTCCTCTCTTCCTTATGGTTCATATTGGTTTCCTGTGAGGGCGGTTCATGGCATCAGCGGCGACGGTGGAAATATGATGTTAATATACTCACCGTTCATGACTAAACTTTGCCACTCTGATTTCAGTTCCAGGTAATGTGCAAATATGATGTCAGTTCCTAGACACTTCTATCATGTAATTTATCCCTCGCCGTGAAAATTATGCCCATGTTAATACTCACTGTTCATGACTTAAACTTTGCCTCTCTGATGTCATCATCTTTTTATTAGTTTACAAGACAACCAACGCTGTTCAGAAGAACAAATTTCATCTATCTTGCTTATCAGTGGCTCTAAAGAAGACATGATAGGCAACTGAACTGGTGGGGATGATGCTTGAATTGATGGACTTAAAGGTCCTCCGGAGCCCTATATATACATCTGAATAACTTTTCTACAGTTTCTTATTGAAAACCATGGATCTTTATATGCTCATCACAGTCTCAATAGTTGGCCATAAATTAGGGTTTCAATTTACCAATCTAGCTGATAGTGATGTGCATAGTCTCTCGAAATTTAGTATGATCAAGCTCCAATGTGCGTATTTACTATTTAAACAACCTTTTGACTTATGGACTTGTAGTGTGCAGAACTGCAGATGAATGCAACTTGTTCTGATTGCAGTGGACAGGTTCTGAAGAAAGGTTATTTTGTTGTTAACGTGCTCCTCTTTTATTTAATATATATACTCCCATGACAGAAATGGCGCCAGAGAGTTTCCACTTTAATGCTAAACACTGACTGTAAGTCATCTGTCTGCCTGTTTTGTTACCTAAGCGTTTGACGCTATAGAAGCTTTCCTTCTTTTCTACAGATGATTATTTTTGTGTAACCAGTCTAAATACATAAGTGATATTATTGACGAAATAAGACGAGACCTCTGTAGCTTGAAATTATTGAATTTCCAGATGTAGTGATGTTTTCTTGTTGGATTTAGGAGTGATTTCATCTGCACGTACATGACCGTAGTCGCTATATTTTCAGGTTCGAGAGGATCTATTTTTTCTGTAGTAATTGCCAATGGCAGTGGAATTCTTAGTTTCACTCGACCATGCCCAAAGGGTCCACGATATTGACAATTTTTACATGCTCATACGTGTTTCAATTGTTATTCTTTCGGAGAAATTCATTTCAATATCTTTTAGTACCCTTTTCCCGTCTTGAGGAAGCACTACATAAACTGGTACCAAGATAGTCGAACCAGTATTACATAGGGTTCATGACGTTGCATCTAATAACAAGTTAAAATATCAAGATTTGTGTTGATTCTGTTTTAGTAGGTATTCTTTTACGAGATTCATTCTAATTTTCAGATCTTGCGTAGCTTCGATCCAAAATCATAATAATTTCTACTGGAAAGAGAGTGTGTGATGAGGTGTCCCAAAGCCTATCAGGGTCCGTTGTGACGTTGTTGCAACAGCTGTTGTGGAAATTCCATATGCTTTGTAAGAGGGCTGCCTCACCATCTTGTATTGTTCGGCGGTGTACTTTTGGGTTGTTGCTTTATATATAAAGCGGGCCGAAAGCCTATTTCGAGAGAAATTCTACATGCATGGTATGCTTAGCAAACTGATTCTTTGCATAAAAATAGACTGTCATGCTTGCTTCCGTATTAGGAGAGGGACATGAGAATTTTTTGGTGTTCATGTTGCATGTCATTAGCTTTCACGTAGAATGAAATTACACAAAATTATATACAATATTACTGTTTTAACTTTCGGGTAAACGAGATTAAGCAAAGTTACATAATACTACTATCTTGGTTTAGCTTCCAGATAAAATGCTTGACGTAATAGCATCAAACCATAACATTCCACGATAAAAAAGACGGGCGCAGCAACGCGCGCCATCAATTAATGTGTTAGATGAACCAATGAGTGCTAATCCCATGCTATTTGTTATTATCTAATGCAATGACTTAAGTTGCAATTTAACGAGCTTCAAGAATACTATATGCAAAGACGGTATTTTTCATTTTATTTGCACAAAAAAATCATTTTTCATTTTCAGAATGCTAAAAATGAGTTTTTTTAAGAACCGACCAAATATTTGTTGCAAAATGGCACCACTCCATTTTTCAAAAACATTATACCACATTTTATTTACAATTAACCAAATGGTTTCATGTCAAACGCTTTCGATCCACCTCTCATCAAAAAGACAAATTTCAACTGATTCAGGCGAAACATGGTCAAATTTGAACTACACCCGCTTCATAGTTTGCTCTTTAGTTTTTGCAAAAATCATTTTCAGGTGCACAAATAGCTATTTCACCAGAGATTCATCAAGAATTCTACATGATTCCACCCATAGCTACTAACGGTCATGCCGGCAATTTTGACAGCATTTTGAAAACACCATACGAAACTAAAAAAATCATAAAAATATAAATCTTTTGCATTGCATCATCATTTGTGACCTAGTTATCAGAAAAAAATAACAAACTTTGAATACGACAATCATATCAAATAAGTGTTCTTGGAATGAGCTCCCATGTAGGAAGAGTCATGCGTTTCAGGCCAAGCGATCAATGTTATGGCCAAATTCCTGCTATAGTTTGATCAAATGATCTAATATCATGCAAAAGCTTGCATCTTGGAATGGCGGACAATGTTGTCGAAGGCAGTTTTCACTTTCCTTGCACAAAAATATCATTTTCCATTTTCGAGTGCCAAAAACTTTTTTTGAAGAACATAACAAATATTTGTTGCAAAATTGGACCGCACCAATGTTTAAAAATATTAGACCTCATTTTTCGTACAATTAACCAAATGGATACGTGTCAAATGCTACGATCCACCTCTCATAAAAAAGACAAATTTTCGCCGATTCAGCAAGAACCGGGTCAAATATGAACTACACTCGCTTCATAGTTTGCTCTTTATTTTTTGCAAAAATCATTTTCATGCGCACAAGTAGCTATTTCATCAGAGATCCATGAAGATTCTGCATGATTTCACCCGTAGCTACGAACGGTCATGTCCGCCCTTTTGACCGCATTTTGAGATCGGCATAAGAAATTCAAAAAAATATCAAAAAGTTCTGAAACCTTCGCATTGTGCCATTACATGTGACCTAGTTCCCAGGAAAAATAGCAAACTTCGAAACAATGAACATTTCTTGAATCGATGAACATTTTTTGAAATTAACCATTATTTTTTGTGAACATTTTAGGAAAAAAATCCGGAACATTTTTTCAAATTCGCATAATTTTTGTTCAAATTCACGAACATTATTTCAATATGCGAAATTTAAAAAAAATCATGAACACTTTCTTAATCCACAAACATTTTATGATTTCAGGAACATTGTTCCCAAAATGGCATTTATTGAAATTTGAAACTTTTCGGAAATACTGAAATATTTTAAATAAGAAAAAAAATAAAAGTAGGAAAAACACACATTTCCTAGCCAAAAAAAATCTTTAAATAGGCTATGGGCCGTTGGCCCACTCGGCGGACGGCAGTGTTAAAGGAAAGAAAGAAGGAAAGAAGGGGAGGTCTCGCACGACCTAGGCCCAAGCCCAGGAAAAGAAAGTGTCAGTAAAAAGATGGAGTGTTGTTATGAAACACATGGAAGATGGTGGTGTGGTTGCTACGGTCTGATACGTCTCCAACGTATCCATAATTTTTGATTGTTCCATGCTGATATATGATCAATCTTGGATGTTTTGCAATGATTTTATAGCAACTTTACAACATTTTTTGGGACTAACCTATTGACATAGTGCCAAGTGCCAGTTGCTGTTTTCTGCCCTGTTTTTGATTTACAGAAAATCCATATCAAACGGAGTCCAAACGCAACGAAACTTTTTGGATAATTTTTTTGGGTCAGAAGACATCCGGAGGGCCGAATAAGTACCGGAGAGGGGGCCCGAGGTGGGCAGCACCCACCACGGCGCGCCAGGAGGCCCAGGCGCGCCATGGTGGGTGGTGCTCACGTCGGTTGTCCCCCGCACCGCCTCTTTGCTCTATAAATACCCCAATATTCCAGAAACCCTAGGGGAGTCGACGAAAATCAATTCCAGCCGCCGCAAGTTCCAGAACCACCAGATCCAATCTAGACACCATCACGGAGGGGTTCATCATGTCCATTGGTGCCTCTCCGATGATGCGTGAGTAGTTCATTGTAGACCTTCGGGTCCATAGGCAGTAGCTAGATGGCTTTCTCTCTCTCTTGATTCTCAATACAATGATCTCTTGGAGATCTATTTGATGTAACTCTTTTTGCGATGTGTTTGTTGGGATCCGATGAACTTTGAGTTTATGATCAGATCTATCTTTTTCTATCCATGAAAGTGATTTGAGTTCTTTGATCTCTTATTTGCATGATTTCTTATAGCCTCGTATTTCTTCTTCGAAACTTTGGTTTAGTTAGGCCAATTAGATTGATTTTTCTTGCTATGTTAAAAAAAAAGATTGATTTTTCTTGCCATGGGAAGAGGTGCTTTGTAGTGGGTTCGATCTCGCGATGTTCTTTCCCAGTGACAGAAGGGGCAGCAAGACACGCGTTGATCGTTGCTACTAAGGATAAAAAGATGGGGTCTATTCCTACATGAATAGATCTTGTCTACATCATGTCATCGTTCTTATTGCATTACTCCGTTTTTCCATGAACTTAATACACTAGATGCATGGTGGATAGCGGTCGATGTGTGGAGTAATGGTAGTAGATGCAGGCAGGAGTCGGTCTACTAATCTTGGACATGATGCCTATATAATGGATCATTGCCTGGATATCGTCATGATTATTTGAAGTTCTATCAATTGCCCAACAGTAATTGTTTCCCACCGTTTGCTATTTTCTTGGGAGAAGCCACTAGTGGAACCTACGGCCCCCGGGGTCTCTTCTTCATCATATTGCTTTCGATCTCTTTTTCATTCGCTTTTGTTTTCAGATCTTCAGATCTACAAAACCTTGCTGCAATTTTCCATCGCCGTTTCCATCTTTTATCTTACCGACAAGGGATTGACAACCCCTTGATCGCGTTGGGATGCGCGGATTTGTTTTCTTGTGTGCAGGTGCTAAACACGTGGTGTTGGGTGATTCTCCTTCTGGTTCGATACCTTGGTTCTTAACTGAGGGAAATACTTCTTCGCTTGCTACATCATCCCTTCCTCTTCGGGGAAATCACCGACGCGAGCACGCGCCATCTCCATCGACAACGAAGAATTTTAGGCGCCGTGCTAAGGAAGATCTTTGGTGTCTTCTCAAGACAGGAGTCAAGAAGAATTTCTGGCGCCGTTGCCGGGGAGACATCATCAACATCCACCAGGTTCCTAATCACAAATCTCATCTCTCCGTACTTACATTATTTGCCATTTGCCTCTCGTTTTCATCTCCCCACTTCACCAATTTGCCGTTTTATTCGCCCCTCTTTTTTGTTCGCCGTTTTCTCGTCAGATCTGTTTTTGAGTGTGATCTTGTCTGCTTGTATGACTGCATGTCTTGGATATGGATCCTCATCCACTCGCCGGTCTTTTCAAAAGACCCAATTACGAGAACCAATTGCTAGTGAATTGAGTGCAGATTTGCTTGAAAAACATGAATCTTTTGCCACACTCAAATATTACTATGAAAACTATGCTCCTAATGCCTATGTTAGTGAGTACATCAGGAGTGTGTTTGCTACTTTGGAAGAAAAAGATGATATGCATGAATCTATAGATAATTCTGATTCCATTGATTTGATTGAAATATCCCCTTTTGATGATCGTGATGCTTGCTATTCCTATGGCCACGATGCCAATATTAATGATGCTTATGGAGATTAACTTGCTATAGTTCCCTATGTTAAAAATGAAATTATTGCTATTGCACCTACACTTGATAGCTCCTTGAATGAAAAGCATGATTGCAATGATGTTATTAATTATAAATTATATTATTGTCAATTGTGTTAATAATATGCAAAACCCCAAGCTTGGGGATGCTAATTTTGCCATGTCTACTACTTATTGCAATGATCATGATTGGGGTGATAATGCTTCTTATGATCTTGATAATTTATTTAATCCTCATGATGAATATGCTCTTGGTAATAATGTTTGCAATAATATTGAAAGTGGATTTGGAAGAGTGTCAACTTTAGGTAAAAATAATCCCACATATTTGGAGAATGCTCAATCTTACGAAATTTTTGATAAATGTGGGTTTGGAGAGGTCATGACTTTAGTTAATGATAATCCCACTATTTTGGAAGAGCGTCAACTTTTTATGCATGTGGATCATGATGAGAAAATTTTATATGATAGCTATATGGTTGAATTTGAGTATGATCCTACATGTAATTATTACGAGAGAGGAAAATATGGTTTTAGAAATTTCCATGTTACAAATTTACCTCTCGTCATGTTGAGATTGCTATTGTTTCTTTCTTCTTCCTTGCTTATGCTAGGTGTTGCTTGCCTTGATAATTTGTTCACTTATAAAATGCCTATGCATAGGAAGTATGTTAGACTTAAATGAGTTTGTTGCATGTTTTATGATGCTCTCTTTGTGTTTCAATTGTTATCTTTCGTATGAGCATCATTGAAATCGTATGCCTAGCTAGGGGCGTAAAACGATAGCGCTTGTTGGGAGGCAACCCAATAAATAAAATAAATTTCTTGTTGAAAGTTTCTGTTTTTTTTTTTGCTGTCATGCTACTGGTATGATAGTTTTTTTGTGTTTTAATTAGTGTTTGTGCCAAGCAATGCCTTTGGGATGATTTGGAAGATAGTATAATTGACGCTGTTCTGAAAACAGAAACTTTTGCGTCCAGTACAGGAATTAATGTTCTGTACTGGAGGGTGAGAAAATTCTGAAATTTTTACACAGTATTTCTGTATGAATTGTCGAAATTGTCCTAATTTTTCAGAATTTTTTGATTTACGGAAGTATTCAAAATTTTCAGATTGCTACAGACTGTTCTGTTTAAGACAGATTCTGTTTTCCTTGTGTTGTTTGCTTGTTTTGATGATTCTATGGACTTTTCCGGGGGTATAAGCCATAGCAAAGTTGGAATACAGTAGATATTATGCAAGAATAAAATATGAATGAGTTTGCAACAGTACCTAAAGTAGTGATTTGCTTTCTTATACTAACGGATCTCACGGAGTTTTGTTAAGTTTTGTGTGATTGAAGTTTTCAAGTTTTGGGTGAGATCTTTATGGATGAAGGAATACGGAGTGGCAAGAGCCTAAGCTTGGGGATGCCCGAGGCACCCGAAGATAATATTTTAAGAAGACTCAAGCGTCTAAGCTTGGTGATGCCCCCGAGTGGCATCCCCTCTTTATTCCAACAACCATCGGTATTTTACTTGAAACTATATTTTTATTCGTCACATGATATGTGTCTTGCTTGGAGCGTCTTGTATGATTTGAGTCTTTGCTTTTTGTTTTAAGTCAAGTATCCTTGCTGTACACACCTATTTGAGAGAGCCAAAATATGCTATGATTTGTTAGAATGGCTCATATGCTTCACTTAAATTTTTTTTGAGCTATGGAATTGCTCTAGTGCTTCACTTATATCTTTTTGAGCACGGTGTGCTTTGTTAATTTTGAAGAAATGCTCTCATGCTTCACTTAGATTTATTTGAGAGTTACTGAAATTTTGAAGAAAATCTCTCTTGCTTCACTTATATTATTTTGAGAGATGAAAATTTTATGCTCATGTTCTTCACTTAGATTTGTTGGAGCTTTTAAAAGCAACATGTTAAAATAGTCCCAAAGTGATAGATATCCAAGAAGGATATAGATAAAAACTTTCATGAAGATCATTGGACAAAATAAACTTGGTTCTTTGTAATGGTTTTGAGATATGGGAACGATAATATGTGATGCCACGTTAGTGGGTAATTATGCTTTAGTAAGAATATTCGTGTTAAGGTTTGTGATTCCCTATGCAAGCACATGAAAGTCAATAGTTATGCTATGAAATTACATCCTCCTTGTGTGCATATTTTCGTTGTTAGTTTTGCTTGAGGCGTGGGTGTGATCTTTTCACTTTTTGGTTGGTCGCCTTCTCAATCCCATGCTAGCCTTCACTTGTACTAAGTAGAAATACTACTTGTGCATCCAAAATCCTTAAACCTAGTTTTGCCATATGGGTCCACCATACCAACCTATATGCGGTATTTCTAAACCGTTCCAAGTAAATTTGCGTGTGCCATCTCTAAATTTTCAAAATAATCTTCTCTTTTGTGTGCCCGTACCGCTCATGAGGCGGAAGGGGGTGCTCGTTATCTTCCCATGCTAAGTGTGTCATTCTCACGATGAGTGTTCTCACTTGTCATTGCACGAGAGAATGGTTGGTAATAGGGATGCCCGTCCCAAATTGCAAAAAGAAAAAAAAAACAAAATAATAAATTCCTTGGAAAGTGTTGGTTTGGACGGTACCCGTGGATTCGGCTAGCCGTGGAATGTGGTTGTATGGTGGAAAAAGGAATAACAAAACTCTCTCGGAAAGGAACAATACCTTAATGAAGGGGAGTATAAATTTATTTTCTGTTGGGAACCACCTATGGTGTGCTTAGCATGGAAGATGATGAAACATTCTTGACCGTTTTCGTTGGCAGAAAAGCATACCTCTCAAAATAATTTTTA
The DNA here is from genome assembly GCA_039707655.1 of Elymus sibiricus. NCBI lineage: Eukaryota > Viridiplantae > Streptophyta > Magnoliopsida > Poales > Poaceae > Elymus > Elymus sibiricus. The sequence goes on from CM077672.1 coordinate 2,588,984, forward strand.
TCTCTTATTTTTTCAAACAAAGAGCTCTGGCACATAAAGCAAATCAATGCTTCCCTCTGCGAAGGGCCTATCTATTTACTTTTATGCAATTTTTATTTTTCTTGAGTCTCCATCCTCTCTTATAAAGGCACCAATCGGGGAGCACTATGGTCATGATTGTGCTTTGGGTTAGCTAATATACGGATATGTTATATGAATGGATCAATGATTGAGCATGATGGGCTAGGGATAGCTTTCTTTAGCGTTGATATTTTGAAAGACATGATTGCTTGTTGATATGCTTGAGTATTTATGTTTTCATGTCAAAACTAGACCATTGCTTTGAACCATATAAAAAGTCCATATGTCCATGATACAGAAGAAAAAAGATTGGGATGAACATGATAGGCAGCATTCCACATCAAAAATTCTGTTTTTATCATTTACCTACTTGAGGACGAGCAGGAATTAAGCTTGGGGATGCTGATACGTCTCCAACGTATCTATAATTTTTGATTGTTCCATGCGGATATATGATCAATCTTGGATGTTTTGCAATGATTTTATAGCAACTTTACATCATTTTTTGGGACTAACCTATTGACATAGTGCCAAGTGCCAGTTGCTGTTTTCTGCCCTGTTTTTGATTTACAGAAAATCCATATCAAACGGAGTCCAAATGCAGCGAAACTTTTTGGAGAATTTTTTTGGGCCAGAAGACATCCGGAGGGCCGAAGAAGTACCGGAGAGGGGGCCCGAGGTGGGCAGCACCCACCACGGCGCGCCAGGAGGCCCAGGTGCGCCATGGTGGGTGGTGCTCACGTCGGTTGTCCCCCGCACCGCCTCTTTGCTCTATAAATACCCCAATATTCCAGAAACCCTAGGGGATTCGACGAAAATCAATTCCAGCCGCCGCAAGTTCCAGAACCACCAGATCCAATCTAGACACCATCACGGAGGGGTCATCATGCCCATTGGTGCCTCTACGATGATGCGTGAGTAGTTCATTATAGACCTTCGGGTCCGTAGGCAGTAGCTAGATGGCTTTCTCTCTCTCTTGATTCTCAATACAATGATCTCTTGGAGATCTATTTGATGTAACTCTTTTTGCGGTGTGTTTGTTGGGATCCGATGAACTTTGAGTTTATGATCAGATCTATCTTTTTCTATCCATGAAAGTGATTTGAGTTCTTTGATCTCTTATTTGCATGATTTCTTATAGCCCCGTATTTCTTCTTCGAAACTTTGGTTTAGTTAGGCCAACTAGATTGATTTTTCTTGCCATGGGAAGAGGTGCTTTGTAGTGGGTTCGATCTCGCGGTGTTCTTTCCCAGTGACAGAAGGGGCAGCAAGACACGCGTTGATCGTTGCTACTAAGGATAAAAAGATGGGGTCTATTCCTACATGAATAGATCTTGTCTACATCATGTCATCGTTCTTATTGCATTACTCCGTTTTTCCATGAACTTAATACACTAGATGCATGCTGGATAGTGGTCGATGTGTGGAGTAATAGTAGTAGATGCAGGCAGGAGTCGGTCTACTAATCTTGGACGTGATGCCTATATAATGGATCATTGCCTGGATATCGTCATGATTATTTGAAGTTCTATCAATTGCCCAACATTAATTGTTTCCCACCGTTTGCTATTTTCTTGAGAGAAGCCACTAGTGGAACCTACGGCCCTCGGGGTCTCTTCTTCATCATATTGCTTTAGATCTCTTTTTCATTCGCTTTTGTTTTCAGATCTTCAGATCTACAAAACCTTGCTGCAATTTTCCATCGCCGTTTCCATCTTTTATCTTACCGACAAGGGATTGACAACCCCTTGATCGCGTTGGGGTGCGATGATTTGTTTTCTTGTGTGCAGGTGCTGAACAGGTGGTGTTGGGTGATTCTCCTTCTGGTTCGATACCTTGGTTCTTAACTGAGGGAAATACTTCTCCGCTTGCTACATCATCCCTTCCTCTTCGGGGAAATCACCGACGCGAGCACGCGCCATCTCCATCGACAACGAAGAATTTCAGGCGCCGTGCTAAGGAAGATCTTTGGTGTCTTCTCAAGACAGGAGTCACAGTCTTGGAGGTATGGCGCGGGTTCGAATGCTCTTCGAGCGTATTTTTTTCTAGTTTTTTATTCCCATGTTAGTGGCGGGTCCCACTTGTCTGTTTGGTGGGGCCTATGTGTCAGTTCGTGATGGGTACTGCATGTCAGTTTGGTGGGCCCACATATCTTGTTGGTGGTGGGTCCTACATGTCAGTTTGGTGAGCCCATGTGTCTTGTCGATGGTAGGTCCCGCATGTCAGTTTGGTGGGGCCCATGTGTCATGTATGTGGTCGGTCCCACATGTCAGGTTGCTTGTGGGTCCCACCTGTGATTGGATAGCTGGTGTAGTTGGACTGCATGATCAACAGGTTGATGTGTGGGTTCCTTCTGTTAATGGTAGGTTTATAAATTTAATGCTATAGAGACATGTAAGCGAAAATTGACACATGAACATGACACATAGACGAAATTACTGTTGAGGTGGCCGAGACATGGACATGACACATAGGCGAAATTACTGAGGTGGCCGCCCTGGTGGGTCCCACCTATCATTGGACAACTGGTGTAGTTGGACTGCATGATCAACGGGTTAATGTGTGGGTCTCGTCTGTCAGTGGTAGGTTTAAATCTAATGTTATAGAGACATGTAAGCAAAAATTGACACATGGACATGACACATAGACGAAACTGTTGATGTGGCCGACACATGGACATGACACATAGGCGAAATTACTGAGGTGGCCGCCCAGTCATTTTACGGGATCACAAACTAGCATATATGACCATTTAGATTAGTCGTAATCGAGTCGAAATACAGAAGTAAACCAGTGATGTCTGCTTATGACCATTTCGTGTAAGGAAATTATGAGTTTTTATACCAAAATGGTCGTTATTCTTTAGAGTTTGGACCCTCTCATACAGCTTACGACCAATTGGTTCTAAATGATCATAGATTTATGACCATTTCACCAAGGGTCGTTATCAGAAGGTCACAACTTAGCATATTTCTTGTACTGCCTTGTGCCCTCGTGGTGGGCATCCCCACCGGGCCCTTAACCAAGAACTGCATGTCATTGGCTCACTTCACGACTACTACTGGTCGCTGATAGTCACCTCAACCTCTCCATGGTTATCTGCTTGACGACGTTCGAGGATCTGACAAGGTCGATCACCCTCCTGTGCACCTATATCCCGAACCTATCCCAAGGTGTTGGTGGAATAAAATAGGCTTCTCTTTGCTACGTGTTCACTTTAAGTTTCATGTATTCTATCATTAACTCGGTATTTACTCTTCATTTAACAATGAAATCCTTTTAGTTATAGTAATGCTATTGGGTGAAGAGCAATACAGGGTTCACTTTTCTGCATTTTGATAACATGTATGCTTGGAGCATATCCAACAGTAGCCCTATAATATAATAGGCACCAATTTGCTCTATATTTGGCACGACAATTGCATACATATTTGAACATTTTCATACTAAACTCTGCTCAAATTATTTCAAAACAAATAAACACTACAAACATAAATAAAGACGCAAGTGCGAGGACATCCTAAATCGACAGCAAAAGTATTGCTCTGGATACATTGGAGATGGACCAAAGGAGAGGCGCATCAATCTAGCTACTGCTATGGACCCTAAGGTCCTAAGGAAACTACACACATGGGCATGGTAGAGCAAGGTTGATAAAGATGGCTCCGGTAATGGAGTCCCCCTCTGTTAGGGTGCCGAACCAGGCCTCCAGATTGGATCTCCCAGGAATAGGAACTTGCGACGGCAGAAATATTCACGAAAAAATGGTATGAATTTTTTCAGGAATATGGGATTTATAGGCAAAAGAAGGGCGAAAGGCGGTGGCCAAGGGCCCCATGCGGGTGGCACCCTGGTTGTGCGGGTGTGGCCCCATGGCCCCTTCTGGTGCTTTCTAGATTCTTCTATCTCCGAAAATTTCCTCATAAATCCTTAAGTTATTTGAACATCCATAAATCCTCAAGTTATTTTGACCTCCGTAAATATGGATTTTCTGTGAAACCAAAGACATGCATAAAAAAGTGACTCTTAATTAATATGTTAGTTCAGAAAAATAATAAAAATGCTATATAAGTATTCAAAAGTGATATTATAATAACAATAAAAAATTATAAATACATTTGAGACTTATTAGCATTCCCAAGCTTAATCCCTACTCGTCCTTTAGTAGGTGGATGATAAATAAAGATAAATTTTGAAGTTAAATACTACCTAGCAATCTTGATCTAATGATGTTAATTGTTGTGAACTCAAGATAATAGTGATTCAAGGCAATTGTCTATAATTAATACAGTAACAAGCATGTAACATCAAAATGTGTAAATAAAATTACTCTTGCTTTTCATGGTTCAATGCCTTCATGTCATACCTATCAACACCCAAAGGTATCAAATATCATGGTTCCAAATGCTTAAGGCTTTATCATATCAAATCATCTTATCATAACATGACCCAGAGCGCGGTCAAGTAACCAAATCAATGACTCTCCCTTTTCAACTACTCAACACTTCGCTCTGTGCCACAAGAAACGAGCGTTGACCTTCGTACTTAAATGGCAAAATAGAATATTTTAAAAATGTCACAAATTTCTTAGAAGATTAATGAAATTGATGATGATATTAAATGCCAAGCTATCTATTAAATAAAAAGAACAATGCAACATTAGGGTTTGCTACCCTTGGGATGTTATACTAGTGTTATGTGTTCATATATCAATGTTTTTGAATAGATTATAGGAACCTCCGGTATATGAGATTTTGTAAATGAAACATTGACATTCTGCAAGCCATGGGTTACTAAACTATATTTATATGAACTGAAAACATCAAATTTCGGGGAAAGGATGAACTAGATAATAAAATCGGGAAGATGAACTTATAATGCTTTCATGAAGTTCAGTTGGACATTGTAAGTACACTTTTCTATGTAATATTGTTTACTAATGAAGGAAAAAAGGGAGTACATACCTTGTAATTGACATGAAGAGTGTACAATTTTTTTAGCTCATACCCAAATTTGGTGCTCACAACACACTATTCCAGTTAGGAATCAACAACGAGCATGCTTTTTGAGTCATCTGGAAACATTGCTCATGGTCATCTCCCAACCACTGATTAAAATGAATTGGGGGGAATGTGTGGCTGAAATTGTAATAAGAAGAAAAATTACCTTAACACATGGATAAAAAAAGAAGCGAACATACCTAGATCCTTGAGCTGTTGCAGATGGGCAGATTGAGTCACTGATGCACTGGTGACCCACAAGTATAGGGGGTCAATCATAGTCCTTTTGATAAGTAAGTCTAAGAGTGTCGAACCCGCCATTCCCTCGAGTGGAGGCCCCCGCGTAGTCCCAGGGCGACTCGCGCAGCGACTACCTCCGCCGCCACTAGCGCCTCCTCCCGGCTCTCTCCCTTCTTGCCGCCACCGGCGAGGGTTGCAGGGGCAAAGCCACTCTCACTACATGGTGGCGGCGGGGCGGCTTCCTCCTTTCCTCTCCTCCCTTCGGTGCCATGGCTGTAAGCACCTTGCCGAGCCAGCGCCATGCGCGTCGCTACCGGTGTTGCTTGGTCTTGGTAGGCTGGCAATGGATATGGGACCTGGGGCACAGGGAGCACAACTTGTGGGGATGCTCAAGCGCTGATGGCCGCTGCCTAGGGCTGGCCCTTTCCTTTGGATCTGGACGGGCTGGATGGCGCGCCGCCGTATGATGGAGATTGATCTTTCCCATCTTTCTTTGCTGTGCTGCTTCGCAGCCGGCGGTTGGGCAGGGTCTCATCAGATCTCACCTTCGGGACGGCATCGCGGACAACACCAAATATTGATCTCATACATGTGCAACATGGCTTCAGGGCACTACTATTTGGCGATGTGGAGGAGCTCGGCGACTCTTGGTCTTGGTACTTGCCGGCCTCGATCGGGTCGTGCGGCGCCGATCTGGTCGCTTTGCACTCCTGATCTAGCAGTGGTTGCGCTCCGCGTGGCGATGTTGATCTGCCTTTTGTGCTTTGGCTCTGGCCATGTCGGACTTTGGGCCGATGGCCTGGGTATGGTTCTCTCCAACGAAGTGGTAGTCGACGGTGGTGTGATCCACCGTAGGTGTTGGTCTTTACGACGACCGCTCTGGCCTACAGCGGTGGCCTCATCACGGATTACGGTGGCCACCAAAAGGTCTTTCTGAGGGTTCTTCTCTTTAGAATTGGTGGTTGACTTCATCAGAATGATGCAAACTATGGACCATATCGCATGAGGGATGGTTGTGCAGTGGCGATGGTCCGTATCGCATGGAGTTGCTGAGATCGCAGAAAAGTGGTGGCAACAACACATAAGTGACGTTGGTCTTGAGTTCTATGGTGAAAGCCTAGGTATGACCCGTGTTGGTTATACATGGCAATGGCGATACTTTGATGTCGTTACCTTGTTGAAGGCATCGCTCGGATATGCTCAAACCGATTCTTCAGGGTGAAAACCTAGATTCTATCCTTGAATGGTTGGATCTGGTGATGGTGACGCTCAAGCGTTGATCCTTCCTGAAGACGTCACTGTTGAAGAACCTCATTGCCTGCGTGGTGTCATGAGATGTTGGTGCAGATATTGTCATTGTTGTAGTTTTCTGATCGCGGATCAAATCGCTTGAGTTTTTTTCCTCGACTACGCATAGCTTTGGTCTTATATGAGTTTGCTATTTGGCAGCGTGTTTTTCGCGTGTGTGTGTTTGTGTTGGCTGTGTGCATCCTAGTTATGCAGAGGTCGGGTGTGTGCTCTTTGCGATTGTATCCTCTTGATGCTCCATTTGAGCCAATAAAATCCACCCTTTGTCGAAAAAGAGTGTCGAACCCAACGGGAGCAGAAGTAATTGACAAGCGGTTTTCATCAAGGTTTCACTGTAACTATTGTAAGATAGTTTTGACAGATAGTTTGATAGCAAGATAAATTGTAACAAGGTAGCAAGTAACAATAGTAGCAAAGTGCGGCAAGTAGCCCAGTCCTTAATGGTGCTAAGGACAAGCCGGTAGTACTTCTTATAGTGATTAAACACTCTTGAGGATACACGGGAATATCACCAAGTTACTTTCATCATGATTCATTGAGTTAACGGTCATTGCCTTGATATGTGTTATGTTGGTGGGCCAGAGCTAAGGTACTGTCCTAACTTGAACAAATACCTACTTATGATAATACTCTCTATGCAAGCATCCGCAACTACAAGAGAAGTAATTAAGATAAATCTAACCATAACATTAAACAATTGGATCCAAAACAACCCCTTATGGAATAATTCACAAACTAGGGTTTAGGTTTCTATCACTCCCACTCATCATCTATAAACTAATTCCACAATGCCTTCTCCTAGGCCCAAAGATGGAGAAGAGTCATGTACACATAACACCACTAGAGAAAAGAACAACACAACATAAATACATAATATCAAAACATTAAACGGGAATCAACTTCACATGATTACTAATAACAAGACTTCTCCTGTGTCCTTGTTCGCACACGAACACGTCACCGTGTACCCTCGATGCCGGGGGTGATGCACCGCAGCTCACGTCGAAGGAGACCCGACCGACAGCGCGATACGCAAGACAGTTGGCGGGCGCTTTTGAAGACACGAAGCCCCGCTCACCCGGGAGGGACCCCGTCAGGGCTCGCAGCGGCTATGGGCTGCCCTAGGTCGACCTGATCGCCCCTAGGGCCTCGTGGATCGCTGCCCTCCTTCATGAAGAACGAACGAAGAACGAGAAAGAAAGATACAAGGGTAGGAGATAAAAGTAGATGAACACAAAAGTGTAATAGATTGATTGGTTCGATTGGTGTTGTTCAATCGGCCGTCACCCCCAACATATATAAGAGGCGGCTGGACTTCCCGTACAAGTAAAGGATTCATCTAGGCTTTCCTTACAAGAAAATTACATCAATTCACGTCCTAGAGTCCTAGTTCTAGTCCCACTCGGATTCAGCCCGAATCTGGCCCAATCTTCTGTCTTGCTCCTTGCGCGAGCCGCGGAATCTGCATATGACCTCCGATGGAGATGGTTCAAATACCAATCTTGTGCGTCTCGACGAGGCCAACAATCTGTATGTTGATCACTTTTCCAAATAAGGCCATCTTGAATACTCCACGAGGTCATTTTTAACTTTGAGTCGGACCCGGTCATGTAGCGGACTGGACCGTCCGAGTCTTGTAGCATCTCCGCAGGCCGTATACTATCTCAGATGATAATGACCTTAAAATCAAAGTTGATCGTTTCGACGTTACGAACAACTTTCATGTTGAACACTTTTCCATCCGAGGCCATCTAGATGACCATATTGGCCAATCTTTACCTTCTGGTTGAATCACTCGGATTTGGAGTCCTTCAGTCGGTCGAGTGAAATTTCTCACTCGGACAATTTTCCACTCGGATGACAATTTTTCACTCGACAAATGTTTAGCCTAACTTTATGTCACTCGGATTCCTTGACCGAAGTGTCACTCAGACGGTACTCAGCCGGCAACTTTTCACTCAGATGGCAAACTTTCACTCGGATGGCAATATTCCACTCGGATGGATTTCACTCGGATGACAACATTCCACTCGGGTGGCAATATTTTCACTCGGATGGCAATATTCCACTCGGATGGATTTCACTCGGATGGCAATATTCCACTCGGATGGAACTATTTCACTCGGATGACAATTTTTCACTTGGTTTCACCCGGAGCAAACTTCACTCGGATTGCCAGACAAATGTTCCAGTCGGTCTTCATGTCACTTGGACTCCCTGACTAAAGTTTCACTCAGATTTCATGTACCTGGACTCCTTGACCGAAGTTTCACTCGGACGGAAACTTTTCACTCGGTCATCAAGCCTTCACTCGGATAGCTATATTTTCACTCGGATGGTAAGTTTTTCACTCGGATTTCCTGAGTGAAAACATAGCCTGATCTTGTTTTGCCTCTCCAGGTTGCATACGACCTCGGATTTGGACGATTTATATATCAAAATCGACCGATTCGACGAGGCGAAAGTTTTCCCTGTTGAAGGTTTTCTGATTCAAGGCCGTCTTGAGGGCCTAATTGCTGGCGCGACCCATCAGACACCATCCAGGTGGGTGTCTGGTCCCTCGCGTCACACTTTTGCTCAGGGTCGGTCCGCAGTGTTTTGCCTCTAATTTTTGCATATGAACTCGGATTGAGATGATTTATATATCAAAATCGATTGCCTCGACGAGACGAAGACAATTCATGTAGAGCATTCCTTCATCCGAGGTCGTCTTGGAGGCGTAATCAGCCAAATATAATTCGGAACACCCATCTTGACACTTCGAGAGTAGTTTTGGCCCTTGATATGACGTCGGATGGTGATGGCCTAAACATCAAAGTTGTTCCACTCGGCAATGCAAAACTTTCTTATGTTAAAAACCTTTTCACTTGAGGCTATCTTTATTGCGTTTTGTATCGTGCCAAAATTGGGTGTCAACACATGCCCCCCTGTTTTCTGGCAGAGTTTGCGTGCCAGAAAATACTTTGCCTCGGGTATTGTTTAAACACGATGTCAACACTCCATCGGCTGTGCATGCTGAGGACGATAATTGTTATCGGCCATATGCTCAGGCTTGTTGCTGCTTGAGTAGAACTTCTTCGGATGATAGTCATCTGAGAACAACCATTGGATGTCACAAAGGCCTCCACATAAATTTCTCATGTCAATTCTAACCTTACTTTGTCCAGGTACTCCTTGGGGATATTAGAACCACTCTACGATACATCGCCAAGACAGCTTGCCGAGCAATTATGACCATGCACCTCAAAGGAATACCGACAACTGTTCGGTGACTCAATTCATTGTTGACCAAAGTACACCATCAAGCCTCCGCCGAACATCGTCTGTCTCCTAACATGGATCCTGCAGCTAATTATCATCATGAGTCAGAGCTTTTTATGCACTAAACCCTTGATCAGTGGCCGAATCAATAATTAAGTCGGCCTTGCTGGTATTGGCAAACACCGAGCATCGGCTATAGGAGTATAAGATAAACATGATGAACACCATTAACCACATGCCCACTTTGCCAATACAATGAACTCTCAGGGCGATATGAAAATATCGGCCATGCATTCTCATCTCAAAGGAGCTTGGGAATCCGTCCACCAAAGTGTGAATAGCCGAAATAAATCAGATATTTCAGCTGGGGATATATTGTTGGGCACAAACTCTGATGGGACGGTTGCAGAACATGGATGATGCGCCGTTTGGAGTCTCGTATAGTGACATGAAAATCGTTGTTTTCGCCTACCAGCTTCACGCTTGTCCTCCCTTACTCCTGCCGGCTTCACAACAGGAGTAGACACATCATTCTCGCCTCGACGGCATCCCATGGGAACCCATACCATGTTCCTCTTTTCTAACTCTTTGGCTCTGAGCCGCTTCAGCTTCGTCTCTTGCCAATGTGATAAGCCGAATGAGCATCCCGACTGTGATTTTGTTTTATGCACTAGCAATTCTTTCCTGGCTTTGGGCACCTCTGGCCTGGCCTGTCCAAACTCGGCGATTGGGTCCTTGAAAGTTACTCGCTTCACTTCCTTTCCCTTAGTAGCCAACGCAGACTCGGCTAGCTTTTTTACATCCGGAGTCGGATCTGAAACAGCACACTTGCGGCCATCCTCTTTCACTCGGTAAACTTGCTTGACCGCGCCCATATTTTTCGCCGAGCTCCGGACCGATTCTTTTTGGTTGAGTCGGTCTTTAACATGTGGTTGTTGAACAAACAATGACCCTCTCGGAGCTGCATAATTTTGGTGAGGTGGTTTAGAATATGATGGACGGTGTGCCCTTGATTTATACCTATCCCGTGATTGATATGAATAATAGTCAGCATGGGGAGGTGTCCATGACATAGGAGTTGGTGGCCCAAAAGGAGGATATGGTGTTGGCTTGTTCGACCTCTCCTTTTGCCAATCCCGGTCTTCAGATTTATGCTTTGGGGGTGACTTCGATGCTTTTGTTTCACTCGGCCGATAAGCACTCTTCTCCTCACTCAACTTCTGATATTTTTCCAATAACTGCGCAAAAGTGACTTTCGGCTTCCTACCTTTGTGCTTACCGCGGCCTTTTCTTTCTTTGATTGTGTGTGCATCGGTCTTTGAATTTTCTTGTTGCCCCCCAGTGCTAAATGTGTCAGTTGTAGCTTTGATGGAATTCCCGTCTTCAGTGTTGTTGCTGATGCACTTTTGAATGATTGCCTCGCTCGAAGATTTGATTCCATCATCATTAGCGTATACTTGTCCGTCTTTGGATGAGCTGGCTTGAGGTAGCCGAGTCAATGCTTGATCGCCATCGAGACCAATCTGAGTCGACTGGCCGTATGCTTGTGCCTCAACGAGCTCCAATCGTCCTGTGTTGGCCGATTGTGTGGCTTGATGAATCACATTATTTTCTTTGACATTCTGTTCAAACGAACATTGCATTTGCTCTTGTCTTGATGGCTCGACATCGTGATCAATTATAATAATAGGATTAGTTGGCGACGCACCGACGATGTGATCACTTATGCCCGGACTGAAGGTACGCTGCTCATCTATTAACCGATACTGTGATACCGGCTCTGGAACAAAACAACCGAGTGGTGCCAGTTTAATGCCATCCGACTCGGCTATGCATTGATTTTCGTCCTCCTTCCCCGATGCTCTTGAATCGGCTATCTCGGAGGACTTTGGACCTGGCTTTATGTTTCTGCAACCAAAGTAACTACAGAATATACGTCTCATTTGATACCAAATGTTAGCCAAGCATGAAACAATCAAAGCTACCCATATGAACATAATTTTCAGTCGGTATAATGGGAAAAGATTTGGTTGCGATAATCTATCACTAGCAGCCTCTATGAATGGTACAATATGTTGACTGGCATGATTAGTGACAAGACTATTTCTAACAAACAAGTTACTCATCTCGATTGGTCTTTCCAAGTTAATTATGATCTTGCTAATGGATGCATCAATGATATATTTTTGACCGAATCGGAAAGCGAGTAAATTATCTACTAGACGTACCTTTGCGACACCGTTGGTGGAATATGATGATCATACATGTGGAACAATGCTTTGCTCCGCCCCAACATAATCCTCCAACGCCTCTTCTTCTTCTGGATCTTGTGCTTCATCACTCGGATTTCCCGTGTAGATTTCACTCGGACTATCCGAATGGATTTCACTCGGATTACCCGAATGGATTCCACTCGGACGCTCTTTGTCAGCTGAAGTTTGCTTGGCTGCATGTTCTTGTTCTTGATGTTCATCGTTAACCGAACTGTGTTCGGCCATATTACTTTGTTCTTGATGCTCATCAATTTCTTTAGCACGAAACTCATAGGGCAGCATGTAAGCTCCCTCGCATCCAGAAAAATCGAGCACAGCCAATTTGCTGCGTTTGTCGTTCCTTTGCTTGGTGAAGCTTGCATCATCTGTTTTTGTACTCTCAACTATGACTTGCTTGATGCACTCGACATTAGCCGGAGATGCACTCGGATGACTAAATGCACTCGGCCTTGACTGGCTCGATGCACTCAGCTGGCTCAATGCACTCGATTGACTAGATGCACTCGATATTGACACTATGCACTCGACCTTAGCTGTCTCGGTGCTCCATCTGGTTTCAACCGAATCTACCATTGTCTTGGCTTTAAAGGAATCATTCAACTCGGCTATAGACGACTTACTCATATTTGACTGGTTTCAACCAAATCAACCGGATTAGCCGAGTGGATCCTTTTTTGTTGTTCGGCTTGCATAGCTTCTGTTTTATCTTACCTCAACATCGTGGAAGGGCCAACATGGTTGCTGCATAGAGGAAGGGACTGGACGTATTCCTGCAAATCTTCCTCCTCATGCTTCTTCTTGAGTGCTTCATAAGCCTGTCGATATTCTGCTGGTAACTCCTCAAGAGTCGGTGTGATAAAATTGTTGACGCAATTCCGTGTGTGCTTTGGTTGGATCTTGTCCATTCGGGCCACATATTTTTCTTTAAATTCATCCCTGCTTGGATCGGCTTGCCCCCCAATGCTTTTAGGATCTTTCGGCAATGAACTGATGTTGCCGAAATTTTGTAATTGTATAGGGGGTATATGACACGCTGCAATGATAGGTGAAGACGTATGCACTGTTGTTGAACCATATTTCCTCTTGCCAATTTGGTCAATTGGCAACACGTTGTCTTCTTGGAAAACCTTTGCTCTTATTGCCTCGTAATCAGGAACCAAACCCTTATCATGTTGCTCGAGGCAAATAGCACTAATCTTCTTATTCTGGGCTAAACTTTTTAAAGCAGCCAGAGCCACCTCATCTCCTGCAATATTAGACACAGATGCTCCTATAGAATCTCCACTCACTTGGCCATAACCATGAAGGTGAGCCGAGTCATGAATATATTTATTTGCATATGCTACTGAACAATTAATCCCACGAGGTGTGGTATATGATGACTGGAGATAACCGGCCAAATAGCTAATGGAAGCATGGCCGATTTCCCCATCCATCGGCATGTTTGGGGATGAACCCGCATATTGCGAGCCGGCTGCTAATTTCTGCAGGCACTGAAATAGTCGGTAACAGATTGTTTAGTAGCAAAGTGTTTTGTAACGAGCGAGTAACGGTAACGGTAACAAGTATGCAGCAAGGTAGCCCAATCCTTTTGTGGCAAAGGACAGGCCGGAATGGTTTCTAATAGAGAGCAAAGTGTTCTTGAGGGCACACGGGAATTCATCTAGTCACTTTCATCATGCATAGTTGTTCGGTGTTCGCTACTTTGATAGTTTGATATGTGGGTGGACCGGTGCTTAAGTACTGTTCTTACTTGAACAAATAACCTACTTATGATTAACCCCCTCGCAAGCATCCGCAACTACGAGAAAGAATTAAGATATACATCTAACCATAGCATTAAACTTTGGGTGTCCAAATCAGCCCCTTACGAAGTAACGCATAGACTAGGGTTTAAGCTTCTGTCACTCTAGCAACCCATCATCCAATAACTACTCCACAATGCATTCCCTTAGGCCCAAGTATGGTGAAGTGCCATGTAGTCGACGTTCACATGACACCACTAAGGGAATCACAACATACATAATATCAAAATACCGAACACATGTCAATTTCACATGATTACTTGCAACATGATTTCTCCCGTGACCTCAAGAACGAAGGGAACTACTCACATGGCAAACATGTTCATGATCAGAGGAGTAATGAATAGCATAATGGATCTGAACATAATTTCTTCCACCAAGTAAACCATCAAGTATCAACTACAAAGAGTAATCAACACTACTAGCAACCACAGGTACCAATCTGAGGTTTTGAGACAAAGATCGGATACAAGAGATGAACTAGGGTTTGAGATGAGATGGTGCTGTTGAAGAGGTTGATGAAGATTACTCCCCCCCAAGATGGGAGAGTTGCTGGAGATGATGATGACGATGGTTTCCCCCTCCGGGAGGGAAGTTCCCCCGGCGGAATCTGCCCGCCGGAGGGCAAAAGTGCTCCTGCCCAAGTTCCGCCTTGAGACGGCGGCGCTTCGTCCCGAAAGTCCTCTCCTGATTTTTTCCAGGTCAGAGGGACTAATATACCAGAAGGGGGGCTACGGGGGCCTAATGGGCTGGGGAACACCCACAGGGCCGCGCCAGGGGGGGCTGGCGCGCCCTGGGGGTGTTCCTCACCCCCTGGCTCCCCTCCGGCAATTATTTGCTCCAGTATTTTTTATTTATTCCAAAATAATTCTCCGTGGAATTTCAGCCCAATTGGAGTTGTGCAGAATAGGTATCCTGACGGTGCTTTTTCAGGTCCAGAATTCCAGCTGCCAGATTTCTCCCTCCTTGTGCATACCTTGCAAATTATGAGAGAAAAGGCATTAGAATTACTCCCAAAAACATTATTATGCATGAAAACATTACAAATAACAGTAGGAAATCATGATGCAAAATGGACGTATCAGCTCCCCCAAGCTTAGACCTCGCTTGTCCTCAAGCGAAAACCGAAATCGAACAAACATGCCCACATGCTTTGAGAGAGAGGTGTCGATAAAAACAAGATACGGACATAGAAGCATCATGCTCATTATTACAATAGCAAGGAACTCTAACATAAAACTCCTTTTCATAACTCTTTCTTCATATACTTCTCATGAACAAGTAACAATTCATCACAAAATTGAAGTAGGAAGCATAAACTTTATTGAAAACCAACAAACTATGTTCTCAGTCAACTTTGCAACTACAATTCATCATAATTTCAGGAAGAATCACATATTTGAGCTCTTAAGCAAGTCTACATACTCAACCATCATTTAATCTTTTTATGATTGCTAACACTCATGGCTTACCCATGAACAAAAAGCTTCAACCGGACACAAAGAAAGATAGGGGCTTATATTTGCCACCCAACATATTCACCTCAAGGGTGACGTCAACAATAATAATTCATGCCCATTCATATTCAACTAGATATATGTGCCTAGATCTTTCTTCACCACATGATGCTTGCCAAGATAGAGGGAAGGTAGGAATACTTTGACTCAACAAGAAAGTAAAAGCATAAAGGTAAAAGATAGGCCCTTCGCAGAGGGAAGCAGAGGTTGTCATGCGCTTATTTGTTTGTATGCCATACCCTTTAATGCAAGAGAAATACGCGTTGTATTGCCTCTTATGATGACAACCTTATTACGCAGTCCGTCGCCTTTATCTTTGCCATCATAAGTTCGTACAACGTTCAATTTTCTCTTACACTAATTGGTCCAACACTTTTAGAAGCAATTTTTATTGCCTTATTGCACCGATGACAACTTACTTGAAGGATCTTACTCAATCCATAGGTAGGTATGGTGTACTCTCAAAGATAGGATTTGGGTTGAGTGTTTTTGGATGCACAAGTAGTATCTCTACTTGGTGCAGAATTTTTGGCTAGAAAAGGTATTTGGCAAGCTCCACATGTTAAAGGATCCATGACAATATAACTACTATGTGAATATGGACAAACATAAAGCATCAAGTTGTCTTCCTTGTCCAGCATCACCTATTTTGACACAAAATATTAATGGGAGATCACAATCATAAAAGGTGTCCATGATAGTGTATTTGCATGCAAATCTTCTCTTCCCTTATTATTTTTTCATGAATTGCATCATTGACCAATGCTATGTTCGTCATTCTCCAATAAACTTTACCACTTATACTTTTCTCTATGTGGTGTCATTACTCACCATAAGATTAGCATATGATTTTCTCACACAATTATTTCCTTTTCTTTTCAAGCAACACTAAAGCAAAGAGAGCAAAACTCGAACTAATCTTTATTATATAACACGAACTCGATTACATAGATAGATCACTAAGCAAACTCTCAAAGCAAAAGGATCGAACTAAACTTTTATTCAACTAAGCAAAAGCAAACCAAAGGTAGAACTAAGAAAGATAAAAGCAAGGATAGTGTGGGTGATACGATACCGGGACAACTCCCCCAAGCTTGGCCTTCGCCAAGGGGAGTGCCCATACCATATGATCAAGTCTCCTTCTCCGGTGATGAAGGAGTTGGTGGTGGTGTAGTAGCTGTGATCTTATCCTCCAATTTCCATGGCAGCGGTTCACCATCATTGGAAGAAGAGAAGGTCTCCGGAATCCTGCAACTGGCGGCCAAACTCATACCTTTGAATCTTGCTTCATACTCAAGATTTTGGCATTGAAGATCATAGATTTGGCCTTGGAGGTAGTCGATCAGTTTGGAGACAACGTCCCACATCGATTCGTCCTCCTCCTTGCGGCTGCGAGAGAAATCCTTGAACATGAGGTGGTTGGCGTTGAGTCCACGCTCTACCATCCCCTTGCAAAGGAACACCTCCTGCTCCACCGCCTCGAGCCTAGACTCCATGCTCCCGGCCTTCTTGGGTCCTTGAATATCCCGGATGTGAAGCACCCCCTCACGCATCTCAATGGCCTGAGGGTGTTTCATCACCCCCGGGAGGTAGGGGTTGACGACCCTCTCGAAGAACTTGTCCTTGGAGGAGCTTGGTGAAGCCATGGCGACCTAGATCTGTCAGGAAAACAGCAAGAAAGAAGAACAGAAGATTTCTCCGCGATACGGAGGTTAACAGATTCGGGGAGTATATAAAGAATTTTTGCCGACCAAAAGGAGTATTCCACAAGAAAACGGAGTCCGGAAGGTGCCCGAGGTGGGCAACACCCACCAGGCCGCGCCAGGGGGGTCTGGCGCGCCCTGGGGGGTGTTCCTCCCCTCGGTTGCCTTCCTGGCTGTTTCTTATTTTCCTAATTTTTCTAAAATACCAAAATTGACAAAAAATATTTTTACGGAATTTTAGGAGTCCGTATACTTACCGTATCACGTACCTCTTTTATTTCAGCTATCCTGGAGTGTTTCGGAAGGACTCCTTTATGTGTTCCTCCGGTGTCATGGTTTGAATAACACTGCTTTCAACATTAATTGGCGTACCTGAAATATAATGCTTAATTCTCTGACCATTGACCACCTTCGGGTTAGTGCCTTCAGGATTATTTATTTTTATTGCTCCAGAACGATAGACCTCTTCGATAACATAAGGTCCTTCCCATTTAGAGAGAAGCTTACCTGCAAAAAATCTGAAATGAGAGTTGTACAACAAAACATATTCACCTACTTTGAACTCCCGCTTTTGGATTTTCCTATCATGCCATCTCTTGACTTTCTCTTTAAAGAGCTTGGCATTCTCATACGCCTGGGTCCTCCACTCATCTAGCGAGCTAATATCGAATAACCTCTTCTCCCCAGCTAGCTTAAAGTCATAATTGAGCTCTTTGATTGCCCAATACGCTTTGTGTTCTAACTCAAGAGGCAAATGACAAGCTTTGCTGTAGACCATTTTGTATGGAGACATACCCATGGGATTTTTATACGCTGTCCTATAGGCCCAAAGTGCATCGTCTAATTTCTTAGACCAATTCTTACGAGATCTATTGACGGTTTTCTGAAGAATCAACTTTATTTCCCTATTGCTAAGTTCTACTTGGCCACTAGACTGAGGGTGATAAGTCGACGCAATTCTATGGTTAACATCATACTTAGCAAGCATCTTACGGAAAGCACCGTGGATAAAGTGTGATCCACCATCAGTCATAAGGTATCGAGGGACACCAAAACTCGGAAATATAACTTCCTTGAGCATCTTAATGGAAGTGTTGTGATCAGCACTACTAGTTGGAATAGCTTCCACCCACTTAGTGACATAATCAACAGCAACCAAAATGTGTGTGTACCCATTGGAAGAAGGGAAAGGTCCCATATAATCGAAACCCCAAACATCGAAAGGTTCTACCACAAGAGAATAATTCATTGGCATTTCCTGACGCTTACCAATATTACCTATACGCTGACATTCATCGCAAGATGAAACAAACTTACGAGCATCCTTGAAGAGAGTAGGCCAATAAAAACCGGATTGTAATACCTTATGAGCGGTTCTATCTCCGGCATGATGCCCTCCATAGGCTTCGGAGTGACACTTCCGCAAGATTTCTTCTTGCTCATGCTCAGGTACACAACGTCTAATAATACCATCTACTCCTTCTTTATAGAGATGAGGATCATCCCAAAAGTAATGCCTCAAATCATAGAAGAATTTCTTCTTCTGTTGGTATGTGAAACTAGGAGGCAAATACTTGGTGACAATGAAATTAGCGTAATCAGCATACCAAGGTGTACTGCGAGAAACATTAACGACCGCTAATTGCTCATCAGGAAAACTATCATTAATAGGTAGCGGGTCATCAAGAACGTTCTCTAACCTAGACAAGTTGTCAGCTACGGGATTCTCTGCTCCCTTCCGATCAATAATATGCAAATCAAACTCCTGAAGTAAGAGAACCCATCTAATAAGTCTAGGCTTAGCGTCTTTCTTTTCCATAAGGTACTTGATAGCAGCGTGATCGGTGTGAACTATCACTTTGGAATCAACTATATAGGATCTAAATTTGTCACAAGCAAACACGACCGCTAAGAATTCTTTCTCAGTGGTGGCATAGTTCCTCTGGGCACTATCTAAAGTTTTGCTAGCATAATGAATGACATTCAACTTCTTGTCTACTCTTTGCCCAAGAACAGCCCCAACAGCATAATCACTAGCATCACACATAATTTCAAAGGGTAGGTTCCAATCAGGTGGCTGAACAATAGGTGCAGAAACTAAAGCTCTCTTAAGTGTATCGAAGGCTTCCACACAATCATCATCAAAAACAAAGGGGGCATCCTTTTGCAAAAGATTTGTAAGAGGCCTACAAATTTTAGAAAAGTCCTCAATAAATCTCCTATAGAAACCAGCATGACCGAGAAAACTACGAATACCTTTAATGTCACGAGGGCATGGCATCTTCTCAATTGCATCTACCTTAGCTTTGTCCACTTCAATACCACGCTCAGAAATCTTATGGCCCAAGACAATGCCTTCATTGACCATAAAGTGGCACTTCTCCCAATTCAGGACAAGGTTAGTTTGCTCACATCTCTGCAAAACTCGATCAAGGTTGCTCAAGCAATCATCAAAAGAAGTTCCATAAACAGAAAAATCATCCATGAAAACCTCAACAATCTTTTCACAGAAATCAGATAATATAGCAGTCATACAGCGTTGAAAGGTAGCAGGTGCATTACATAAACCAAAAGGCATATGCCTATAAGCATAAGTTCCGAAAGGACAAGTGAAAGTGGTTTTCTCTTGATCGGGTTGTGACACAGGTATTTGAGAGAAACCAGAATAACCATCTAAAAAGCAAAAGTGTGTGTGCTTTGATAACCTCTCTAGCATTTGATCAATAAACGGTAAGGGGTAATGATCTTTCCTAGTAGCCTTATTCAACTTCCTAAAATCAATTACCATCCTATAGCCAGTAACTACTCTTTGAGGAATAAGCTCATTCTTATCATTAGGCACAACAGTAATACCTCCCTTCTTAGGGACACAATGAACATGACTTACCCATCTACTATCAGCTATGGGATAGATTATACCTGCTTCCAGAAGCTTTAATATTTCAGTTCTTACCACTTCCTTCATTTTTGGATTCAACCGACGTTGATGATCAACAACCGGTTTAGCATCAGGCTCCATATTAATCTTGTGCTGACAGAGAGTGGGACTAATGCCCTTAAGATCATCGAGAGTATATCCAATAGCAGCACGGTGCTTCCTCAGAACTTTCAAAAATATTTCTTCTTCATATTCTGAAAGGTTAGCACTAATAATAACATGATATATCTTTTTCTCATCAAGATAAGCATATTTCAAAGTATCAGGCAATTGTTTTAATTCAAACACGGGATCGCCCTTAGGTGGAGGAGGACCTCCTAGAGTTTCAACAGGCAAGTTGTGTTTAAGCAAAGGAGGTTGATCAAAGAACACTTTATCTATTTCATTCCTCTCATGCATATGCATGTCATTTTCGTGTTCTAGTAAGTATTGTTCTAACGGGTCAGTAGGAGGTACGGCAATGGAAGCAAGGCCAATGATCTTGTCTTTGCTTGATGGTTCCTCCCTATGTGGTTTCCTATTAAACTTAGAGAAATTGAACTCATGAGACTCACCCCCAAAACTAACACCGACGGTTTGTTTCTCACAATCTATCTTAGCATTAACGGTATTCAAGAACGGTCTACCAAAGATAATGGGACAAAAATCATCCTGTGGGGAACCAAGAACTAGAAAATCAGTAGGGTATTTAACTTTCCCACACAAGACTTCAACATCTCTAACAATCCCAAGTGGTTGGATGGTGTCTCTATTTGCTAGTTTAATAGTAACATCTATATCTTCTATTTCAGCGGGTGCTATGTCATCCATGATTTCTTGGTACAAGGAAATAGGAATAGCACTTACGCTAGCACCAATATCACATAAGCCATGATAACAATGATCTCCTATCTTAACTGAGATAACAGGCATGCCAACAACGGGTCTAAGTTTGTCTGTTTTTTCAGGTCTAGCAATTATAGCAGCTTCATCACAGAAGTAAATAACATGCCCATCAACATTTTCTACCAAGAGATCTTTAACCATAGCAACACTAGGTTCTACTTTGATTTGTTCAGTAGGCTTTGGTGCTCTAATTTGACTCTTGCGAACGGTAGTTGGTACCTTCGCGTGTTCCTTTATCCTAACAGGGAAAGGTGGTTTTTCGATATAAGCTGTAGGAACAACAGAGTCAACGTTGTAGAGGATAGTTTCCTCTCTAGCTATGTCAGGTTCTTTGACTACTTCTCTAATAGGTGGGTGATATTTGAACCACTTCTCCTTGGGGAGATCAACGTGAGTAGAAAAGGATTCACATAAAGAAGCTACTATCTCAGAGTCAAGGCCATATTTAGTGCTAAACTTTTGAAAAGTATCGGTAAGCATAAAAGATTTAACACAATCATACTCAAGCTTTATACCTGACTCTTTACCTTCGTCGAGTTCCCAATCTTTAGAGTTGCATTTAATTCTTTCCAAAAGATCCCACCTGAATTCAATAGTCTTCTTCATGAAAGAACCGGTACAAGAAGTATCGAGCATGGTTTGATCATTATGAGAAAGCCGAGCATAAAAATTCTGGATAATCATTTCTCTCGAGAGCTCATGATTGGGGCATGAATATAACATTGACTTAAGCCTCCCCCAAGCTAGAGCGATGCTTTCTCCTTGACGAGGCCAAAAATTATATATGAAATTACGATCACGATGAACTAGATGCATAGGATAAAATTTCTGGTGAAATTCCATTTTCAATTGATTCCAACTCCAACATCCAATATCATCGCGTAGCCTATACCATGTCAATGCTTTTCCCTCCAAAGATAAAGGGAAAACCTTCTTCTTAGCCTCATCTCCGGGCAAACCTGCAAGCTTAAATAATCCACAAATTTCATCCACATATATCAAGTGCATATCAGGATGCTTAGTTCCATCTCGTGCATAAGGATTAGCTAGCAGTTGTTCTACCATACCCGAAGGAATTTCATAGCCAATATTTTCAGTAGGTGAAGTAGGTCGAGGGGCTACTAATTGTGGTTCCGATCGAGGTGAAGATACCCCAAACAAACCCCTCAAAGGATTAGATTCCATAGTAACAAGCAGCAGTAAATTTCAGCACACAAAATAATTTTCCCTTACCAATTTCCACTTACCAAGAGCGCTTCACTCCCCGGCAACGGCGCCAGAAAAGACCCTTGATGACCCGCAAGCGCACGGGGTTCAATTGTAGTCCTTTCGATAAGTAAGAATGTCGATCCCAACGAGGAGCAGAAGGAAATGACAAGCGGATTTCAGCAAGGTAATTTCTGCAGGCACTGAAATAGTCGGTAACAGATGGTTTAGTAGCAAAGTGTTTTGTAACGAGCGAGTAACGGTAACGGTAACAAGTATGCAGCAAGGTAGCCCAATCCTTTTGTGGCAAAGGACAGGCCGGAACGGTTTCTAATAGAGAGCAAAGTGTTCTTGAGGGCACACGGGAATTCATCTAGTCACTTTCATCATGCATAGTTGTTCGGTGTTCGCTACTTTGATAGTTTGATATGTGGGTGGACCGGTGCTTAAGTACTGTTCTTACTTGAACAAATAACCTACTTATGATTAACCCCCTCGCAAGCATCCGCAACTACGAGAAAGAATTAAGATATACATCTAACCACAACATTAAACTTTGGGTGTCCAAATCAGCCCCTTACGAAGTAACGCATAGACTAGGGTTTAAGCTTCTGTCACTCTAGCAACCCATCATCCAATAACTACTCCACAATGCATTCCCTTAGGCCCAAGTATGGTGAAGTGCCATGTAGTCGACGTTCACATGACACCACTAAGGGAATCACAACATACATAATATCAAAATACCGAACACATGTCAATTTCACATGATTACTTGCAACATGATTTCTCTCGTGACCTCAAGAACGAAGGGAACTACTCACACATGGCAAACATGTTCATGATCAGAGGAGTAATGAATAGCATAATGGATCTGAACATAATTTCTTCCACCAAGTAAACCATCAAGTATCAACTACAAAGAGTAATCAACACTACTAGCAACCCACAGGTACCAATCTGAGGTTTTGAGACAAAGATCGGATACAAGAGATGAACTAGGGTTTGAGATGAGATGGTGCTGTTGAAGAGGTTGATGAAGATTACTCCCCCCAAGATGGGAGAGTTGCTGGAGATGATGATGACGATGGTTTCCCCCTCCGGGAGGGAAGTTCCCCCGGCGGAATCTGCCCGCCGGAGGGCAAAAGTGCTCCTGCCCAAGTTCCGCC
Source organism: Elymus sibiricus (assembly GCA_039707655.1). Lineage (NCBI taxonomy): Eukaryota > Viridiplantae > Streptophyta > Magnoliopsida > Poales > Poaceae > Elymus > Elymus sibiricus. The sequence goes on from CM077672.1 coordinate 2,612,349, forward strand.
TCGAGACGGCGGCGCTTCGTCCCGAAAGTCCTCTCCTGATTTTTTCCAGGTCAGAGGGACTAATATACCAGAAGGGGGGCTACGGGGGCCTAATGGGCTGGGGAACACCCACAGGGCCGCGCCAGGGGGGGCTGGCGAGCCCTGGGGGGTGTTCCTCACCCCCTGGCTCCCCTCCGGCAATTATTTGCTCCAGTATTTTTTATTTATTCCAAAATAATTCTCCGTGGAATTTCAGCCCAATTGGAGTTGTGCATAATAGGTATCCTGACGATGCTTTTTCATGTCCAGCATTCCAGCTGCCGGATTTCTCCCTCCTTGTGCATACTTTGCAAATTATGAGAGAAAAGGCATTAGAATTACTCCCAAAAACATTATTATGCATGAAAACATTACAAATAACAGTAGGAAATCATGATGCAAAATGGACGTATCAGCTGCCGATGGATAAAACTGAGACAACCTCCTGTACATGAGGTGTCCTATATTGATCACTCGAACACATCGTGTTGTTCATCGGCATATTGAAGGGAGTTGCCGATGCACGAAAGTTCGGATCCATAAGTTGCATGTCACGATTATGTAATTTCCAAGTTTCTCCAACAAGATACTTAGTCGGCCTTTGCTCGTTAGGGCTAGCCGACATAGTACGCCCATCGAAGGATCTAGTGACACCAACATCATGGCAATTTGCATCTACGTAAGAAAATTTATGATACATGTTACCGTGTAGATTGCAGCCGCTTGATGACGCTCTCCTCGTAGCAAGAACGGGCTGGAGACCGTTCGAAGCTTCGTCCCCAGCGGAGTCGCCAAAAAGTATGTTCGCACACGAACACGTCACCATGTACCCTCGACGCCGGGGGTGATGCACCGCAGCTCACGTCGAAGGAGACCCGACCTACAGCGCGATACGCAAGACAGTCGGCGGGCGCTTTTGAAGACCCAAAGCCCCGCTCACCCGGGAGGGACCCCGTCAGGGCTCGCAGCGGCTATGGGCTTCCCTAGGTCGACCTGATCGCCCTAGGTCCTCGTGGATCGCTGCCCTCCTTCACGAAGAACGAACGAAGAACGAGAAAGAAAGATACAAGGGTAGGAGATAAAAGTAGATGAACACAAAAGTGTAATAGATTGATTGGTTCGATTGGTGTTGTTCAATCGGCCGTCACCCCCAACATATATAAGAGGCGGCTGGACTTCCCGTACAAGTAAAGGATTCATCTAGGCTTTCCTTACAAGAAAATTACATCAATTCACGTCCTAGAGTCCTAGTTCTAGTCCCACTCGGATTCAGCCCGAATCTGGCCCAATCTTCTGTCTTGCTCCTTGCGCGGGCCGCGGAATCTGCATATGACCTCCGATGGAGATGGTTCAAATACCAATCTTGTGCGTCTCGATGAGGCCAATAATCCGTATGTTGATCACTTTTCCAAATAAGGCCATCTTGAATACTCCACGAGGTCATCTTTAACTTTGAGTCGGACTCGGTCATGTAGCGGACTGGACTGTTCGACTCTTGTAGCATCTGTGCAGGCCGTATACTATCTCAGATGATAATGACCTTAAAAGCAAAGTTGATCGTTTCGACGTTACGAACAACTTTCATGTTGAACACTTTTCCATCTGAGGCCATCTAAATGACCATATTGGCCAATCTTTACCTTCTGGTTGAATCACTCGGAATTGGAGTCCTTCAGTCGGTCGAGTGAAATTTCTCACTCGGACAATTTTCCACTCGGATGACAATTTTTCACTCGACAAATGTTTAGCCTAACTTTATGTCACTCGGATTCCTTGACCGAAGTTTCACTCGGACGGTACTCAGCCGGCAACTTTTCACTCAGATGGCAAACTTTCACTCGGATGGCAATATTCCACTCGGATGGATTTCACTCGGATGACAACATTCCACTCGGGTGGCAATATTTTCACTCGGATGGCAATATTCCACTCGGATGGATTTTACTCGGATGGCAATATTCCACTTGGATGGAACTATTTCACTCGGATGACAGTTTTTCACTTGGTTTCACCCGGAGCAAACTTCACTCGGATTGCCAGACAAATGTTCCAGTCACTCTTCATGTCATTTGGACTCCCCGACTAAAGTTTCACTCGGATTTCATGTACCTGGACACCTTGACCGAAGTTTCACTCGGACGGAAACTTTTTACTCGGTCATCAAGCCTTCACTCGGATAGCTATATTTTCACTCGGATGGTAAGTTTTTCACTCGGATTTCCCGAGTGAAAACATAGCCTGATCTTGTTTTGCCTCTCCAGGTTGCATACGACCTTGGATTTGGACGATTTATATATCAAAATCGACCGATTCGACGAGGCGAAACTTTTCCCTGTTGAAGGTTTTCTGATTAAAGGCCGTCTTGAGGGCCTAATTGCTGGCGCGACCCATCAGACACCATCCAGGTGGGTGTCTGGTCCCTCGCGCCACACTTTTGCTCAGGGTCGGTCCACAGTGTTTTGCCTCTAATTTTTGCATATGAACTCGGATTGAGATGATTTATATACCAAAATCAATTGCCTCGACGAGACGAAGACAATTCATGTAGAGCATTCATTCATTCGAGGTCGTCTTGGAGGCGTAATCAGCCAAATATCACTCAGAACACCCATCTTGACACTTCGAGAGTAGTTTTGGCCCTTGATATGACGTCGGATGGTGATGGCCTAAACATCAAAGTTGTTCCACTCGGCAATGCAAAACTTTCTTATGTTAAAAACCTTTTCACTTGAGGCCATCTTTATTGCGTTTTGTATCGTGCCAAAATCGGGTGTCAACAGTCCTCAAGAACTAATGAAACTACTCATAACTCATCATATTGATCATGATTAGTGCGTATAAATATATTCTTAAAAATCTAAACATAACAATCTTCCACCAATAAAACCAACAAGCATCAACTACAAAATGTAATCAACACTAGTAGTACCCCCAGGTACCAATCTGAGGTTTGATACAAAGATTTAGCACAAGAGATGAACTAGGGTTTTGAGATGAGATGATGCTAGCGAAGATGTTGATGAAGATGATGATCCCCACGATGAACAGAGTGTTGGTAATGATGAAGGCTTCGATTTCCCCTCCCGGAGGAAAGTTTTACCGACGGAATCGTTCCGCCCGAGAGCAAAAGTGCTCCGTCACGCAGACGGCGGTGGAAAGTCTTGAGAATTTTCTATGATTTTTCTAGGGTAAGTGGGAATTTATGGCCAAAGGGTATCGGGAAGCGAGCCACCACGGCCCCACACGGGCAGGTGGTGTGGCCAGGGGGTCGGCCGCGCCACCTGGCCGTGTGGATGTGGCCAGGTGGTAGGCCGCGCCACCTGGCCGTGTGGATGTCAGGTGGGTCTCCCTGGTACTTCTTTGCTCCAATATTCATTAAATATTCCTAAATATTTCTCCAAAAATGCACGCTTCATTTTGAGCTCTGGAGAATTGCTTTCTCTTCTGTTGCTATTTTAGGTCTAGAATTTTGACTGCCGGTAATCCCCCTCTCTTGATATAACTTGCATTTTAAGGGAGAAAGGGCATTAGAATTACACCATAATGTAAAATATATCATTGAAATAAGATAAATTATAGTAAGAAATAATGATGCAAAATGGACAGTATCATGCACTCGCAACGAGTCGCCACAACCAAAGACGAGCTTCATAGGTTACAATGGAGGTTGTTGCTCGATTTTTTTTAACAAACCAGATCACCCCTCTATATTTTAGTGAGACAATGCTTAATTGGTACAGTACTAAGAGATATTGAGAAAAAATTACTAAGATTATTCGCCTAGTACAGTGATACATAAGAGGAAGATATAGCCGATTGGGGTTGATGAAGATCTGAGACCGGTTCTTAAGCTCAAGGTTGCCGTTGCACTGGTACAAAACAAAAGATGGAACGGGAAGAGAGACAAGCTGGGTACGAGGAGCGAAGAATATCAAGTGCTACAGGAGCATCTAAGCTGAGGTGCTCCCGCGCGAGCTCAACCATGGATCTAAGGGTGTGTTTGGTTTAAGCCCTAACTAGCCCAACCAAAATTTTGACATGAGTAACACGAGGGCATGACCACAAATTTAGTAAATCATTGTTGTTTGAATTTGTAGCCATTACACCAGCCATTTTTTTGGTAGAACTGTTAGGCCTCCACTTGCTCCAATATTAGCGCACTGAATCATGCCTCACATAAGTACAACAGGCGAGTACGGCTGCCAACTTTTTGGCGAGCATTTCGCACGTCATTGTTGCGCCCACGCTTTGGCCAGAATAACATGGGAGCTTGAGGGCGAACCAAAATTTTGGTGTCCATCCAAACGACAGCCAAATCCTACGGGCAAACCAAAAAATTGGTATGGCTCACATTGGTGGTAAACCAACACAGGCCCTAAGATCTGGCGGTCAAAAGGCATTGATTCGTCTCCAACGTATCTATAATTTTTTATTGTTCCATGCTGATATATGATCAATCTTGGATGTTTTATAATGATTTCCTATCAACTTTATATCATTTTTTGGTACTAACCTATTGACATAGTGCCAAGTGCCAGTTGCTGTTTTCTGCCCTGTTTTTGTTTTACAGAAAATCCATATCAAATGGAGTCCAAACGCAGCGAAACTTTTTGTGGATTTTTTTGGGCCAGAAGACAACCGTGGGTCAGAAGAAGTACCGGAGACGAAGCCCGAGTGGAGCAACACCCACCAGGCCGCGCCATAGGGCCCTGGCGCGGCCAGGGGGGTGTTGGCCCCCTCGATGCCCCGTTCCACCGCCTCTTCGCTCTATAAATACTCTAAAATCCCAGAAACCCTCGGGGAGTCAATGAAAAACAATTCCAGCCGCCGCAAGTTCCAGAACCACCAGATCCAATCTAGACACCATCTCGGGGGGTTTCACCATGTCCATTGGTGCCTCTCCGATGATGTGTGAGTAGTTCATTGTAGACCTTCGGGTCCGTAGGCAGTAGCTAGATGGCTTTCTCTCTCTCTCTCTTTGATCTTCAATACAATGGTCTCTTGGAGATCCATATGATGTAACTCTTTTTGGAGGTGTGTTTGTTGGGATCCGATGAACTTTGAGTTCATGATCAGATCTATCTTTTTATATCCATGAAAGTGATTTGAGTTCTTTGATCTCTTATTTGCATGATTTCTTATAGCCTTGTATTTCTTCTTCGAAACTTTGGTTTAGTTAGGCCAACTAGATTGATTTTTCTTGCCATGGGAAAAGGTGCTTGGTAGTGGGTTCGTGATACGTCCATTTTGCATCATGTTTACCTACTGTTATTTATAGTGTTTTCTTGTATAATAATGATTTTGGGAGTATTTCTAATGCCTTTTCTCTCATAATTTGCAAGGTGTGCACAAGGAGGGAGAAATCCGGCAGCTGGAGATCTGGACCTGAAAAAGCACTGTCAGGATACCTATTCTGCACAACTCCAAAAGACCTGAAATTTGACGGAGAATATTTTTGGAATATATTAAAATTATTGGAAGGAATAACCACCGGAGGGGAGCCAGGGGGTGCCCACCACCCACCAGGGCGCGCCAGGCCCCCCTGGCGCGCCCCAGTGGGTGGTGGCCAGCCCAGCCCACCTCCGGTGCCCCCCTTCTGGTATATTGGTCCCTCTAACCTAGAAAAAATAAGGAGAGGAATTTCGGGACGAAGCGCCGCCGTCTCGAGGCGGAACTTGGGCAGGAGCACTTTTGCCCTCCGGCGGGCAGATTCCGCCGGTGGAACTTCCCTCCCGGAGGGGGAAACCATCGTCATCATCATCACCAACCACTCTCCCATATTGGGGGGAGTTATCTTCATCAACCTCTTCAACAGAACCATCTCATCTAAAACCCTAGTTCATCTCTTGTATCCGATCTTGATCTCAAACCTCAGATTGGTACCTGTGGGTTGCTAGTAGTGTTGATTACATCTTGTAGTTGATTACTATATGGTTTATTTGGTGGAAGAGATTATGTTCAGATCCATTATGCTATTCATTACTCCTCTGATCTTGAACATGTTTGCCATGTGTGAGTAGTTCACTTCGTTCTTGAGGTCACGGGAGAAATCACGTTGCAAGTAATCATGTGAAATTGTCATGTGTTCGGTATTTTGATATTATGTATGTTGTGATTCCCTTAGTGGTGTCATGTGAACGTCGACTACATGACACTTCACCACTCTTGGGCCTAAGGGAATGCATTGTGGAGTAGTTATTGGATGATGGGTTGCTAGAGTGACAGAAGCTTAAACCCTAGTTCACACGTTACTTCGTAAGGGGCTGATTTGGACACCCAAAGTTTAATGCTATGGTTAGATGTATATCTTAATTCTTTCTCGTAGTTGCGGATGCTTGCGAGGGGGTTAATCATAAGTAGGTCATTTGTTCAAGTAAGAACAGTACCTAGGCACCGGTCCACCCACATATCAAACTATCAAAGTAGTGAACACCGAACAACTACACATGATGAAAGTGACTAGATGAATCCCCGTGTACCCTCAAGAACACCTTGCTCTATATTAGAAACCGTTCCGGCCTGTCCTTTGCCACAAAAGGATTGGGCTACCTTGCTGCATACTTGTCACCGTTACCGTTACTTGCTCGTTACAAAACACTTTGCTACTAAACACTTTGTTACCGCTATTTCAGTGCCCGCAGAAATTACCTTGCTGAAATCCGCTTGTCATTTCCTTCTGCTCCTCGTTGGGATCGACATTCTTACTTATCGAAAGGACTACAATTGAACCCCGTGCGCTTGCGGGTCATCAAGGGTCTTTTCTGGCGCCGTTGCCGGGGAGTGAAGCGCTCTTGGTAAGTGGAAATTGGTAAGGGAAAAATTATTTTGTGTGCTGAAATTTACTACTACTTGTTGCTATGGAATCTAATCATTTGAGGGGTTTGTTCGGGGTATCTTCACCTCGATCGGAACCACAATTAGTTTCCCATCAACCTACTGCACCTACTGAAAATATTTATTATGAGTTTCCTTCGGGTATGTTGGAACAACTGCTAGCTAATCCTTATGCAGGAGATGGAACTGAGCATCCTGACATGCACCTGATACATGTGGATGAAATTTGTGGATTGTTTAAGCTTGCAGGTCTATCCGGAGATGAAGCTAAGAAGAAGGTTTTCCCTTTATCTTTGAAGGGAAAGGCATTGACATGGTATAGGCTATGCGATGATATTGGATCTTGGAACTGGAACCGGTTGAAAATGGAATTTCATCAGAAGTTTTATCCTATGCATCTAGTTCATCGTGATCGTAACTTCATATATAATTTTTGGCCTCGTGAAGGAGAAAGCATCGCTCTAGCTTGGGGGAGGCTCAAGTCAATGTTATATTCATGCCCCAATCATGAGCTCTCGAGAGAAATAATTATTCAGAATTTTTATGCTCGGCTTTCTCATAATGATCAAACCATGCTCGATACTTCTTGTACCGGTTCCTTCATGAAGAAGACTATTGAATTCAGGTGGGATCTTTTGGAAAGAATTAAACGCAACTCTGAAGATTGGGAACTCGACGAAGGTAAAGAGTCAGGTATAAAACTTGAGTATGATTGTGTTAAATCTTTTATGCTTTCCGATTCTTTTCACAAGCTTAGCACTAAATATGGCCTTGACTCTGAGATAGTAGCTTCTTTATGTGTCCTTTGCTGCTCACGTTGATCTCCCCAAGGAGAAGTGGTTCAAATACCACCCACCTATTAGAGAAGTAGTCAAGGAACCCGAAAAAGCTAGAGAGGAAACTATCCTCTACAATGTTGACTCTGTTGTTCCTACAGCTTATATTGAAAAACCACCTTTCCCTGTTAGGATAAAGGAACACACGAAGGTATCAACTACCGTTCGCAAGAGTCAAATTAGAGCACCAAAACCTGCTAAACAAATCAAAGTAGAACCTAGTGTTGCTATGGTTAAAGATCTCATGGTAGAAAACGTTGATGGGCATGTCATATACTTCTGTGAGGATGCCGCTAGAATTGCTAGACCCGACAAAAGGGACAAACACAAACCCGTTGTTCGCTTGCCCGTTATTTCAGTTAAGATAGGAGATCATTGTTATCATGGTTTATGTGACATTGGTGCTAGTGTGAGTGCTATCCCTATCTCCTTGTACCAAGAAATTATGAATGACATAGCACCCGCTGAAATAGAAGACATAGACGTTACTATTAAACTAGCAAATAGTGACACCATCCAACCACTTGGGATCGTTAGAGATGTTGAAGTCTTGTGTGGGAAAATCAAATACCCTACTAATTTTCTAGTTCTTGGTTCCCCACAAGATGACTTTTGTCCCATTATCTTTGGTAGACCTTTCTTGAACACCGTCAATGCTCAATTAGATTGCAAGAAACAAACCGTCGGTGTTAGTTTTGGTGGTGATTCTCATGAGTTTAATTTCTCTAAGTTTAATAGGAAACCACATAGGGAGGAACCATCAAGCAAAGACGAGATAATTGGTCTCGCTTCTATTGCCATACCTCCCACTGATCCTTTAGAACAATACTTACTGGAACACGAGAATGATATGCACATGCGTGAGAGGAATGAAATAGATGAAGAATTCTTTCATCAGCCGCCTCTACTCAAACACAACTTGCCTGTTGAAACTCTAGGAGGCCCTCCTTCACCTAAAGGCGATCCCGTGTTTGAATTAAAGCAATTGCCTGACACTTTGAAATATGCTTATCATGATGATAAAAAGATATATCCTGTTATTATTAGTGCTAACCTTTCAGAATATGAAGAAGAAAGATTATTGAAAGTTCTGAGGAAGCACCGTGCTGCTATTGGATATACTCTTGATGATCTTAAAGGCATTAGTCCCACTCTCTGTCAGCACAAGATTAATATGGAGCCTGATGCTAAACCGGTTGTTGATCACCAACGTCGGTTGAATCCAAAGATGAAGGAAGTGGTAAGAACTGAATTATTAAAGCTTCTGGAAGCAGGTATAATCTATCCCATAGCTGATAGTAGATGGGTAAGTCCTGTTCATTGTGTCCCTAAGAAGGGCGGTATTACTGTTGTGCCTAATGATAAGAATGAGCTTATTCCTCAGAGAGTAGTTACTGGCTATAGGATGGTGATTGATTATAGGAAGTTGAACAAGGCTACTAGGAAAGATCATTATCCTTTGCCTTTTATCGATCAAATGCTAGAGAGGTTATCAAAGCACACACACTTTTGCTTTTTAGATGGTTATTCTGGGTTTTCTCAAATACCTGTGTCGCAACCTGATCAGGAAAAAACCACTTTTACTTGTCCTTTTGGTACTTATGCCTATAGACGTATGCCTTTTGGTTTATGTAATGCACCTGCTACCTTTCAACGATGCATGACTGCTATATTCTCTGATTTTTGTGAAAAGATTGTTGAGGTTTTCATGGATGATTTTTCTGTTTATGGAACTTCTTTTGATGATTGCTTGAGCAACCTTGATCGAGTTTTGCAGAGATGTGAGCAGACTAACCTTGTCTTGAATTGGGAGAAGTGCCACTTTATGGTTAATGAAGGCATTGTCTTGGGTCATAAAATTTCTGAGCGTGGCATTGAAGTGGACCAAGCGAAGGTGGATGCAATTGAGAAGATGCCATGTCCTCGTGACATCAAAAGTATTCGTAGCTTTCTTGGTCATGCTGGTTTCTATAGGAGATTTATTAAGGACTTCTCTAAGATTTCTAGGCCTCTTACAAATCTTTTGCAAAAGGATGTCCCCTTTGTTTTTGATGATGATTGTGTGGAAGCCTTCGATACACTTAAGAGAGCTTTAGTTTCTGCACCTATTGTTCAGCCACCTGATTGGAACCTACCCTTTGAAATTATGTGTGATGCTAGTGATTATGCTGTTGGGGCTGTTCTTGGGCAAAGGGTAGACAAGAAATTGAATGTCATTCATTATGCTAGCAAAACTTTAGATAGTGCCCAGAGGAACTATGCTACCACTGAGAAAGAATTCTTAGCAGTCGTGTTTGCTTGTGATAAATTTAGATCCTACATAATTGATTCCAAAGTGATTGTTCACACCGATCACGCTGCTATCAAGTTCCTTATGGAGAAGAAAGATGCTAAGCCTAGACTTATTAGGTGGGTTCTCTTACTTCAAGAGTTTGATTTGCATATTGTTGATAGAAAAGGAGCTGAGAACCCCGTAGCTGACAACTTGTCTAGGCTAGAGAACATTCTTGATGACCCGCTACCTATTAATGATAGTTTTCCCGATGAGCAATTAGCGGTCGTTAATGTTTCTCGTAGCACTCCTTGGTATGCTGATTATGCTAATTTCATCGTTGCTAAGTATTTGCCCCCTAGTTTCACATACCAACAGAAGAAGAAATTCTTCTATGATTTGAGGCATTACTTTTGGGATGATCCTCATCTCTATAAAGGAGTAGATGGTATTATTAGACGTTGTGTACCTGAGCATGAGCAAGAACAAATCTTGCGGAAGTGTCACTCCGAAGCTTACGGAGGGCATCATGCCGGAGATAGAACCGCTCATAAGGTACTACAATCCGGGTTTTATTGGCCTACTCTCTTCAAGGACGCTCGTAAATTTGTTTCATCTTGTGATGAATGTTAGCGTATAGGTAATATTGGTAAGCATCAGGAAATGCCAATGAATTATTCTCTTGCGGTAGAACCTTTTGATGTTTGGGGTTTCGATTATATGGGACCTTTTCCTTCTTCCAATGGGTACACACACATTTTGGTTGATGTTGATTATGTCACTAAGTGGGTGGAAGCTATTCCAACTAGTAGTGCTGATCATAACATGTCCATTAAGATGCTTAAGGAAGTTTTCTTTCCGAGGTTTGGTGTCCCTAGATACCTTATGACTGACGGTGGTTCACACTTCATTCACGGAGCTTTCCGTAAAATGCTTGCTAAGTACGATGTTAACCATAGAATTGCGTCACCTTATCACCCTCAGTCTAGCGGTCAAGTAGAACTTAGTAATAGGGAAATAAAGTTGATTCTTCAGAAAACCGTCAATAGGTCTCGTAAGAATTGGTCTAAGAAATTAGACGATGCACTTTGGGCCTATAGGACAGCCTATAAAAATCCCATGGGTATGTCCCCATACAAAATGGTTTATGGCAAAGCTTGTCATTTGCCTCTTGAGTTAGAACACAAAGCATACTGGGCAATCAAAGAGCTCAATTATGATTTAAAGTCAAGAGATGGCATGATAGGAAAATCCAAAAGCGGGAGTTCAAAGTAGGTGAATATGTTTTATTATACAACTCTCGTTTCAGATTCTTTGCAGGTAAGCTCCTTTCTAAATGGGAAGGACCCTATGTCATCGAAGAGGTTTATCGTTCTGGAGCAATAAAAATTAATAATCCCGAAGGCACCAACCCGAAGGTGGTTAATGGTCAAAGAATTAAGCATTATATCTCAGGTACGCCAATTAATGTTGAAAGCAATGTTATTCAAACCATGACACCTGAAGAACACATAAGGGAGTCCTTCCGGAACACTCCAGAATACCTGAAATAAAGGAGGTACGTGATACGGTAAGTAAAAAGACTCCGAAAAATTTACAAATTTACTTTCTGTCAGTTTTGGAATTTTTAGAAAATTAGGAAAATAATAAATAGCCGGGTGGGTACCCGAGGGGCCCACCACCCACCAGGGCGCGCCAGGCACCCCTGGCGCGGCCTGGTGGGTGGTGGCCACCTCGGGCACCTTCCGGACTCTGTTTTCTGCTCGTTTTGCTTGTCTTGCAAGAAAAAAATTCTTTATATACTTTCCGAACCTGTTAACCTCCGTATCACGGAGAAGTTTTCTGCTCTTCTTTCTTGCTGTTTCTGCCAGGGTTTTGCGAAGCTAGGCATCATGTCTTCCCCCTCCTCCAACAACGGGAAAAAAGATGCTTGGTTGCTGCACATGGAGTTAAGAAGGGAGCCAATTGAGGAAACTATTATGGAGGCGGATCTGGAGGATCCTACGATGGTGCAACCACCAGCTTCAAGGAGGGGCACCCTAGAGGGAATCTCTACCTCACCAAATCCTCATGGAGCCATGAAGACTACAAGGACCCGGGAGGACTCAAGAGACCAAGAGGGACCTACTCCAAGGAGGCCCCTCAGCAGGTTACATAGTAATACCTTTCACAACTTGATTCATAATTATGGGGTGGAAAACACTCCCCATATGCAATTACCCTCGGGATGGGACACCGCCCGTCCAAGTGAAAGTGATGCAGGAAAAGAGGAGTGGGGACCTACCAACGAAGACATAATGATGGAAGTTCGAAAGAACAATGAGTTAATCCAGCAGGTGATCCACGAAATCCGGAGCCTGAAAGAGGTCATGACAACTACTCCTTCACCAACTCCTCCATCACCAAAGAAGGAGACTTGATCTCATGGTATGGGCACTCCCCTTGGCCAAGGCCAAGCTTGGGGGAGCTGCCCCGGTATCGTATCACCCACACTATCCTTGCTTTTATCTTTCCTAGTTCGATCTTGAGTTTGCTTTTGCTTAGTTGAATAAAAGTTTAGTTTGATCCTTTTTTGCTTCGAGTGCTTGCTTAGTGGTCTATCCTTGTAACCGAGTTCGTGATATATAATAAAGATTAGTTTGAGTTTTGCTTTCTTTGCTTTAGTGTTGCTTGAAGAAAAAGAAAATAGTTGTGTGAAAAGGATCATATGCTAATCTCATGGTGAGTAATGACATCACAAAAGGTAAAGTATAAGTAATAAAATTTGTTGGAGATTGAAAAACACAGCATTGGTCAATGATGCAATTCATGAAAAGGTAATAAGGGAAGAGAGGATTTGCATGCAAATACACTATCATGAACACCTTTTGTGATTGTGAGCCCCCATCAAAATTTTGTGTCAAAATAGTTGACGCTAGACAAGGAAGACAACTTGATGCTTTATGTTTGTCCATATTCACATAGAAGTTATATTGTCATGGATCCTTTAACATGTGGTGCTTGCCCAATACCTTTTCTAGCCAAAAATTCCGCACCAAGTAGAGATACTACTTGTGCATCCAAAACCGTCAACCCAAATCTTATTTTCGAGAGTCCACCATACCTACCTATGGATCGAGTAAGATCCTTCAAGTAAGTTGTCATCGGTGCAATAAGGCAATAAAAATTGCTTCTAAAAGCGTTGGATCATTTAGTGTAAGAGAAAATTGAGCGTTGTAGAAACTTGTGATGGCAAAGATAAAAGCGACGGACTGCATAATAAGGTTGTCATCATAAGGGGCAATACAACGTGACGTTCTTTTGCATTAAGGGTTTTGGCATACAAACAAATAAGCGCATGACAACCTCTGCTTCCCTCTGCGAAGGGCCTATCTTTTACTTTTATGTTTTTACTTTTCTGTTGAGTCAAAGTATTCCTACTCTCCCTCTATCTTGGCAAGCATCATGTGGTCAAGAAAGATCCAGGCACATATGTCCAGTTGAATATGAATGAGCATGAATTATTATTGTTGACCTCACCCTTGAGGTGAATATGTTGGGTGGCAAACATAAGCCCCTATCTTTCTTTGTGTCCGGTTGAAGCTTTTTGTTCATGGGAAAGCCATGAGTGTTAGCAATCATAGAAGATCAAATGATGGTTGAGTATGTAGACTTGCTTAAGAGCTCATATATGTGACTCTTCCTGAAAGTGTGATGAATTGTAATTGCAAAGTTGACTGAGAACATAGTTTGTTGGTTTCCAATGAGGTGTATGCTTCCTACATCCACGTTATGATGAATTGTTACTTGTTCATGAGAAGTATATGATGAAATAGTTATGAAAAGAGTTTTTGGTTAGACTTCTTTGCTGTTATAATAATGAGCATGATGCTTCTATGTCCGTATCTTGTTTTTATCGACTCCTCTCTCTCTCAAAGCATGTGGGCATGTTTGTTCGATTTCGGTTTTCGCTTGAGGACAAGCGAGGTCTAAGCTTGGGGGAGCTGATACGTCCATTTTGCATCATGTTTACCTACTGTTATTTATAGTGTTTTCTTGCATAATAATGATTTTGGGAGTATTCTAATGCCTTTTCTCTCATAATTTGCAAGGTGTGCACAAGGAGGGAGAAATCCGGCAGCTGGAGATCTGGACCTGAAAAAGCACTGTCAGGATACCTATTCTGCACAACTCCAAAAGACCTGAAATTTCACGGAGAATATTTTTGGAATATATTAAAATTATTGGAAGGAATAACCACCGGAGGGGAGCCAGGGGGTGCCCACCACCCACCAGGGCACGCCAGGCCCCCCTGGCGCGCCCCAGTGGGTGGTGGCCAGCCCAGCCCACCTCCGGTGCCCCCCTTCTGGTATATTGGTCCCTCTAACCTAGAAAAAATAAGGAGAGGACTTTCGGGATGAAGCGCCGCCGTCTCGAGGCGGAACTTGGGCAGGAGCACTTTTGCCCTCCGGCGGGCAGATTCCGCCGGAGGAACTTCCCTCCCGGAGGGGGAAACCATCGTCATCATCATCACCAACCACTCTCCCATCTTGGGGGGAGTTATCTTCATCAACCTCTTCAACAGCACCATCTCATCTAAAACCCTAGTTCATCTCTTGTATCCGATCTTGATCTCAAACCTCAGATTGGTACCTGTGGGTTGCTAGTAGTGTTGATTACATCTTGTAGTTGATTACTATATGGTTTATTTGGTGGAAGAGATTATGTTCAGATCCATTATGCTATTCATTACTCCTCTGATCTTGAACATGTTTGCCATGTGTGAGTAGTTCACTTCGTTCTTGAGGTCACGGGAGAAATCACGTTGCAAGTAATCATGTGAAATTGTCATGTGTTCGGTATTTTGATATTATGTATGTTGTGATTCCCTTAGTGGTGTCATGTGAACGTCGACTACATGACACTTCACCACTCTTGGGCCTAAGGGAATGCATTGTGGAGTAGTTATTGGATGATGGGTTGCTAGAGTGACAGAAGCTTAAACCCTAGTTCACGCGTTACTTCGTAAGGGGCTGATTTGGACACCCAAAGTTTAATGCTATGGTTAGATGTATATCTTAATTCTTTCTCGTAGTTGCGGATGCTTGCGAGGGGGTTAATCATAAGTAGGTCATTTGTTCAAGTAAGAACAGTACCTAGGCACCGGTCCACCCACATATCAAACTATCAAAGTAGTGAACACCGAACAACTACACATGATGAAAGTGACTAGATGAATCCCCGTGTACCCTCAAGAACACCTTGCTCTATATTAGAAACCGTTCCGGCCTGTCCTTTGCCACAAAAGGATTGGGCTACCTTGCTGCATACTTGTCACCGTTACCGTTACTTGCTCGTTACAAAACACTTTGCTACTAAACACTTTGTTACCGCTATTTCAGTGCCCGCAGAAATTACCTTGCTGAAATCCGCTTGTCATTTCCTTCTGCTCCTCGTTGGGATCGACATTCTTACTTATCGAAAGGACTACAATTGAACCCCGTGTGCTTGCGGGTCATCAGTTCGATCTCGCGGTGTTCTTTCCCAGTGACAGAAGGGGCAGCAAGACACGCGTTGATCGTTGCTACTAAGGAGAAAAAGGTCGTGTCTATTCCTACATGAATAGATCTGATCTACATCATGTCATTGTTCTTATTGCATTACTCCGTTTTTCCATGAACTTAATACACTAGATGCATGCTGGATAGCGGTCGATGTGTGGAGTAATAGTAGTAGATGCAGGCAGGAGTCGGTCTACTAATCTTGGACGTGATGCCTATATATAGATCATTGCCTGGATATCGTCATGATTATTTGAGGTTCTATCCATTGCCCAACAATAAAAGTTTTCCACCATTTGCTATTTTTCTTGAGAGAAGCCACTAGTGAATCCTACGGCCCCCGGGGTCTCTTTTCCATCATATTGCTTTTGATCTCGTTTGCTTTTGCTTTTGATCTAAATATTTCAAATCTGAACCATCTCCCACTTTGCAACAATTTCCCATCGACGTTTCATCTTTCATCTCACCGTTAAGGGCTTGACAACCCCTTGATCGCGTTGGGGTGTGGAGATTTGTTTTCTTGTGTGCAGGTGCTGAATACGTGGTGTTGTGAGAACCTCCTTCTGGTTCGATAACATTGGTCCTTAGCCGAGGGAAATACTTCTCCGCTCGCTACATCATCCTCTCCTCTTCGGGGAAACCACCAACGCGAGCAAGGTGCTTCTAGGCGCCATCAAGGAAAGATTTCTGGCGCCGTTGCCGGGGAGGCTTCTTCAACATCCACCAGGTTCCTAATCACAAATCTCATCTCTTCGCACTTACATTATTCGCCATTTGCCTCCGGTTTTCCTCTCCCCCACTTCACCATTTGCCTCTCGTTTTCCTCTCTCCCCCTTCACCAATTTGCCGGTTTTATTCGCCTCTCTTTTTCGTTCGCCGTTTTTCTCGCTAGATCTATTTTCGTGTGTGGGCCCGTTTGCTTTCTTTGACATCATGTCTATCACGACTACTCCCCCATTGTCTCCAGATTTTGAAGTTCTATTCTTCAAACAAAGACAGGGAGAAAATTTGAAAGATGCTTGGTATAGATTGATGGAAGTCTATCGCACTAGTAATCTTAAGGGCGATGCAAAGATTTTACTTCGAAATTTTTATATAGGACTAGCCTTGCATCATAGACAACTCTTGGATTTTGCTGCTAAAGGAAGTTTTATTGAACTTGATGCTAATCCGGCTTACGAGATTTTAGAAGGGATCTTGGGAATCCCACCAGTTAAAAAGGGAATTACCTTCACTCAAGAAGGGGTTCAAATTCTCGATAAGTTGAATGATTTGCATAAACATTTGGTTGATTTGCAAAAACAACATGAATCTCTCAAACATATCAATGGAAGCATCAATCATATGAACACTCTGATTTCTCTTTGCAACAAACGATTGGATATTTTAGATCTTAGAATGGTTTCTTTTCCTGAAATTTTGGGGAAACGCAAAGAGCCTCCCGGATTTGAGAAAACGCTTGCAAAGGTAGCTAAGACCACTGAGGATGACAAAACTTAGATCCTTGCTTTATGCCTAGCTAAGGGCATAAAACGATAGCGCTTGTTGGGAGGCAACCCAATGAATAAATTTGTTTTTGCTTTTTGCTTTCTGTTCTTGAGTGTTTGCACAAATATCTCTCTGGATATATTGTGTTTTCGGTGTTTTAATTAGTGTTTGTGCCAAGCAATATCTTTGGGGTGATCTAGAAGAAAGTATAATTGATGCTGTTTTCAAAACAGAAAGTTTTGCGTCCAGTGCAGGAATTAATTTTCTGTACTGGAGCGTGAGAAAATTCTGAAATTTTTAAACAGTATTGCTATATGAGTTCTCGAAATTATCCTAATTTTTCAGAATTTTTTGAGTTATAGAAGTATTCGAAACTTCCAGATTACTACAGACTGTTCTGTCTGAAACAGATTCTGTTTTCTTTGCATTGTTTGCTTGTTTTGATGATTCTATGGACTTTTCCGGGGGGTATAAGCCATAGCAAAGTTGGAATACAGTATATATTATGCAAGATAAAATATGAATGGGTTTGCAACAGTACCTAAAGGTGGTGATTTGCTTTCTTATACTAACGGATCTCACGGGTTTTGTTAAGTTTTGTGTGATTGAAGTTTTCAAGTTTTGGGTGAGATCTTTATGGATGACGGAATACGGAGTGGCAAGAGCCTAAGCTTGGGGATGCCCGAGGCACCCCAAGGTAAAATTTTAAGAAGACTCAAGCATCTAAGCTTGGGGATGCCCCCGAGTGGCATCCCCTCTTTATTCCAACAACCATCGGTATTTTACTTGAACCTATATTTTTATTCGTCACATGATATGTGTCTTGCTTGGAGCGTCTTGTATGATTTGAATTTTTGCTTTCCTTGCTGTTTGATCAAAGTCATGAATCCTTGCTGTACACACCTATCTTGAGAGAGCCAAAGTGGTTATGATTTGTTAGAATGGCTCATGAGCTTCACTTAAATTTTTTGACCTATGGAATTGCTCTAGTGCTTCACTTATATCTTTTTGAGCACGGTGTGCTTTGCTAGTTTTGAAGAAATGCTCTCATTCTTCACTTAGATTTATTTGAGAGTTACTGAAATTTTGAAGAAAATCTCTCTTGCTTCACTTATACTTTTTTGAGAGATGAAAATTTTATGCTCATGTTCTTCACTTAGATTTGTTGGAGTTTAAAAAAGCAACATGTTAAAATAGTCCCAAAGTGATAAACATCCAAGAAGAATATAAATAAAAACTTTCATGAAGATCATTGGACAAAATAAACTTGGTTCTTTGTAATGGTTTTGAGATATGGGAACGATAATATATGATGCCATGTTAGTGGGTAATTATGCTTTAGTAAGAATATTCATGTTAAGGTTTGTGATTCCCTATGCAAGCACATAAAAGTCAATAGTTATGCTATGAAATTACATCCTCCTTGTGTGCATATTTTCGTTGTTAGTTTTGCTTGAGGCGTGGGTGTGATCTTTTCGCTTTTTGGTTGGTCGCCTTCTCAATCCCAAGCTAGCCTTCACTTGTACTAAGTAGAAATACTACTTGTGCATCCAAAATTCTTAAACCCAGTTTTGCCATATGAGTCCACTATACCTACCTATATGCGGTATTTCTAAACCGTTCCAAGTAAATTTGCGTGTGCCATCTCTAAATTTTCAAAATAAACTTCTCTTTTGTGTGCCCGTACCGCTCATGAGGCGGAAGGGGGTGCTCGTTATCTATCCATGCTAAGTGTGTCATTCTCACGATGAGTGTTCTCACTTGTCATTGCACGAGAGAATGATTGGTAATAGGGATGCCCGTCCCGAATTGCTAAAATGAAAAAAAAAATCCTTGGAAAGTGTTGGTTTGGACGGTACCCGTGGATTCGGCTAGCCGTGGAATGTGGTTGTATGGTGGAAAAAGGAATAACAAAAACTCTCTCGGAAAGGAACAATACCTTAATGAAGGGGAGTATAAATTTATTTTCTGTTAGGAACCACCTATGGTGTGCTTAGCATGGAAGATGATGAAACATTCTTGACCGTTTTCGTTGGCAGAAAAGCATGCCTCTCAAAATAATTTTTATCTCTCATTTTTTTCAAATAAAGAGCTCTGGCACATAAAGCAAATCAATGCTTCCCTCTGCGAAGGGCCTATCTATTTACTTTTATGCAATTTTTTATTTTCTTGAGTCTCCATCCTCTCTTATAAAGGCACCAATCGGGGAGCACTATGGTCATGCTTGTGCTTTGTGTTAGCTAATATACGGATATGTTATATGAATGGATCAATGATTGAGCATGATGGGCTAGGGATAGCTTGCTTTAGCGTTGATATTTTGAAAGACATGATTGCTTGTTGATATGCTTGAGTATTTATGTTTTCATGTCAAAACTAGATCATTGCTTTGAACCATATGAAAAGTCCATATGTCCATGCTATTAAAGAAAAAGATTGTGATGAACATGATAGGCAGCATTCCACATCAAAAATTCTGTTTTTATCACTTTCCTACTCGAGGACGAGCAGGAGTTAAGCTTGGGGATGCTGATACGTCTCCAACGTATCTATAATTTTTGATTGTTCCATGCTGATATATGATCAATCTTGGATGTTTTATAATGATTTTCTATCAACTTTATATCATTTTTTGGTACTAACCTATTGACATAGTGCCAAGTGCCAGTTGTTGTTTTCTGTCCTGTTTTTGTTTTACAGAAAATCCATATCAAACGGAGTCCAAACGCAGCGAAACTTTTTGTGGATTTTTTTGGGCCAGAAGACAACTGAGGGTCAGAAGAAGTACCGGAGACGAAGCCCGAGTGGAGCAACACCCACCAGGCCGCGCCACAGGGCCCTGGCGCGGCCAGGGGGTGTTGGCCCCCTCGATGCCCCGTTCCACCGCCTCTTCGCTCTATAAATACTCTAAAATCCCAGAAACCCTCGGGGAGTCAATGAAAAACAATTCCAGCCGCCGCAAGTTCCAGAACCACCAGATCCAATCTAGACACCATCTCGGGGGGTTTCACCATGTCCATTGGTGCCTCTCCGATGATGCGTGAGTAGTTCATTGTAGACCTTCGGGTCCGTAGGCAGTAGCTAGATGGATTTCTCTCTCTCTTTGATCTTCAATACAATGGTCTCTTGGAGATCCATATGATGTAACTCTTTTTGGCGGTGTGTTTGTTGGGATCCGATGAACTTTGAGTTCATGATCAGATCTATCTTTTTATATCCATGAAAGTGATTTGAGTTCTTTGATCTCTTATTTGCATGATTTCTTATAGCCTTGTATTTCTTCTTCGAAACTTTGGTTTAGTTAGGCCAACTAGATTGATTTTTCTTGCCATGGGAAGAGGTGCTCGGTAGTGGGTTCGATCTCGCGGTGTTCTTTCCCAGTGACAGAAGGGGCAGCAAGACACGCGTTGATCGTTGCTACTAAGGAGAAAAAGGTCGTGTCTATTCCTACATGAATAGATCTGATCTACATCATGTCATTGTTCTTATTGCATTACTACATTTTTCCATGAACTTAATACACTAGATGCATGCTGGATAGCGGTCGATGTGTGGAGTAATAGTAGTAGATGCAGGCAGGAGTCGGTCTACTAATCTTGGACGTGATGCCTATATATAGATCATTGCCTGGATATCGTCATGATTATTTGAGGTTCTATCAATTGCCCAACAATAAAAGTTTTCCACCGTTTGCTATTTTTCTTGAGAGAAGCCACTAGTGAATCCTACGGCCCCCGGGGTCTCTTTTCCATCATATTGCTTTCGATCTCGTTTGCTTTTGCTTTTGATCTAAAGATTTCAGATCTGAACCATCTCCCACTTTGCAACAATTTCCCATCGACGTTTCATCTTTCATCTCACCGTTAAGGGCTTGACAACCCCTTGATCGCGTTGGGGTGTGGAGATTTGTTTTCTTGTGTGCAGGTGCTGAATACGTGGTGTTGTGAGAACCTCCTTCTGGTTCGATAACCTTGGTCCTTAGCCGAGGGAAATACTTCTCCGCTCGCTACATCATCCTCTCCTCTTCGGGGAAACCACCAACGTGAGCAAGGTGCTTCTAGGCGCCATCAGGCATGTAAGTGAATAGTGTTATTTTGGCTTTTATCTTTTTTCTTTGACACTATTCATGCTCAATTAGTCTTTTTTGTTCCTTCATGTGTGTTGTGAATTTGTATTTGAAATGTTTACAGGTTGTAGAGTATACTAGCTTAGCCCGCGCGGCGGCACGCCGCGCCCGTCGGTAAATCGCAACTATGTAGACCGTAGTTGAAACGATAGAACTATAAACAATTATGAGTTAAACAGAATATGCATTGTAGCTTTATGTGTATCTTTTACTATTAGGTAAAGAAAAGCATATCAGTATATATGAAAGTTCAAGATGGCAAAAGGTACATTTATTACAACCATGCATGCTACATGTTGATAAACAGAACGATAAAAGCTGGTACATCTCTAATAAAAGGTGCTTAATAAAACTGTATAGAGTCCACCCTACATAGTGGGGCTGTATACGGTGACACGACCGTACTGCAATAAGAAATCGCAACTGATTTTCCCTCAATTAGATCATCCTTGTATAGCCCCCCGCAGGATTAGTTCCAGTAATAAAGTGATATAGAGCTTTTGCAAATTCTTGGACACGTCCGACAGGAGGTTTTGCTTTTGTGCATGTGATAATAGGATCTTTGCTGTGTGCACGCTGGGGGTACATACAAAGTGGTAGCACATCGAAAAAGTTGTTGCATATTTTTGCC
Organism: Elymus sibiricus; assembly: GCA_039707655.1. Classification (NCBI taxonomy): domain Eukaryota; kingdom Viridiplantae; phylum Streptophyta; class Magnoliopsida; order Poales; family Poaceae; genus Elymus; species Elymus sibiricus. The sequence goes on from CM077672.1 coordinate 2,634,094, forward strand.
CAAACCATTGTCTGCCTTGCGAATTCATTCTGTTGAGTAGTTACTTGCTGGCGGGTGATGTTAAATTGCCATTGCTTGGTTTGTACGCTCTGCTGATGCAGAGCTGCCAGGTGTGCCACATGATTATAGAGATCGAGACTTTAGCTTATAATTATGTTTATGTAATCGTTTTATTACAATAAAGCAAGTAGTGTACAGATTTGGATTAGAACATGTATATAGACTTATTCATTATCTAGTGATCACCTCATGCAGGATTGCTGCCCGTATTGAAATAGTACAAAACTTTTGTAAATTCTTGCATACGGCCATGGGTCGTTTGGCGCCATTGTATGTGATTAGTGGATCTTTAATCTACAGGCGCCGAGGATACATACAATATATTTAGATTAGAAAATGTATATAGACTTATTCATTATCTAGTGATCACCTCATGCAGGATTGGTGCCCATATTGAAATAGTACAAAACTTTTGCAAATTCTTGCATACGGCCATAGGGTCGTTTGGCGCCGTTGTAAATGGTATGATGTCTGAAAATCCGTCACATATCTTTGCTAAAAATTTAACTTGCCTTGTGAATTTCTTCTGTTGAGTGCTTATTTGCTGATGGGCCATGTTAAATTGCCACTGATTCGTATGTGTCGCTACATGTGAGGAAATCAGACTTCCCTTTGTAGCTTCAAAGACGCAGTAATTGTAGTACTCTTCAAATTGCATCTTTTAGGATAGGTTTGCCATTCCTTGTGCAATATATTTTTAAACCATTGATCCAACTTCACGTGTATTTTTTTGCTCTAGACAAATATTATGACGTGCTAATTTTCCAACCGAAGGTATGACTGTAGGTGTGAAGGACCGAGATATTGGACTCTAGCATACATCCATGAGCAATTATTTACAAGAAAACCTGTAAAAAACATTTAAGAAAATAATGATCCCAAGGATATAATGGACATATCATTCTTAATTTTGAATGCATCAGATTCTTATGGTAAAAAAATCAATAATGCAAAGGGGATTTTGCACAAATGGTCGTTTTTGTAATCCAGGAAAGTATGTATGAACTCAAGACCCATGTGAAAACAAAACGTAGATGCATATGCTAATCAAAATTGTTATTGTTGATGGTAATTTGTGAATATAGTTTAACTTGTGCAAAATTGTTATTACATTTTTAGTTTTTATATTGTTTGGTGACAAATCAAATTTAGATCTTGCAACCATATGGTAACTAACTCAGCTATAAAATGGAAACATATCGATCCCATTTTATATGAAGAACTAATTAATCATCTCAAAACTGATGAAAGATTCTTCCTTATTATATGGTACCCCCCTCAAAAGGTCAACAAATCCTTCAAATATGAATACATACATGTCAATTCTTGATCTATACAATACCCTGATTTCATTTCCCTTGATTAATTCACTCAAGGAACATGCCACTTCGAACCTACCACACTATATATCCTACCTGGGTTGGCCATTTTCTGCCATCGGTCTCTAGTTGATTGTTTCAATTACATTTCGTTTTCGTCGTGACATCGCAAGAATCAATTCGGTCTAAACACTTAAAGTTTTATGTGCATGGTGAAAAACACAAACATTATGGCATATAGTTCTAGCTATGTTTTTTTACCTCCAAAATCATAAAACCCTGACTTTTCTGCGAAAAAAGTGTCGCCTCCCAATTGGTCATTTTTCACTGCGAAAAAGTCAAAAAACCATGGGAAAAAAACCTAGCTAGATTTAGTATATGTATAATAATTAACGTGGCAGGCTCTCATTGGCCTGATTTAGGCTGTGAAAAAAAGTCAAAATATATCAAACAAGAATCTTAGTGAGAAATAGGGTGAAGAAAAATTACAACGCACACCCATAATTGTACACGCCGATGGAGAGGAAGTTAAGGAAATTCGCATCTAAACGCTATGTCCACACCTACCCCGCCACGTCCCAAATAAATACACGTGTCACCCGTACATAGGTTCTCAAGTCACTTTCAACCAAGTGGTGAAACATGGTGAAGAAATCTTGGTTAGAATTAGATGCTTGGGTATGTCTTGTGAAGACTCACAATTTCTTTCGGAATATTTTGAAATTTGTTTTTGGAAAATGGTAGCACCTTATCCTCACGACGCTAACAAAAAAATAAAAAAGAAGGTCAAAAAGAAAAGAAAAAAACCCGGCCCCAACTGGAAAAAAGAAAACCCAACCGGCCTCCACCTCCGCCTCCGCCTCCTCTCGCGCCGCCCTATCCTCTCCCGCGCCGCCGCGATTCGACGACCTCGCCCACTCGCCGCCGGTGACTCGGCCAACTTGGCTGAGCGTTCTTCCGCAGCACAGCTCTCAAGCCGATTCCGCGCGCACCTCCGACCGCGCCGCCGACCTCGCCCGCACCTCCGTCGGCGCCTCCGGCGGCTCGTTGCTACCAGCGTCTCCGTCTGCGCCTCCACCGGCTCGTCTACGTCGGCGCTCCCGCTTCCCCCGCTGCAGCAACTATTCGGCTTCCTTCACCGCAGGTCAGAACAAGCTCCTGAATGTTCAAAATCCTTGGAAATACCGATGAATATGTATGAATAGAGTACATATATCCGAGCTGCACAAATCTGAGTTCTAATACATAAACATCTTGCTCGACTACTCGGAACATCTTGCTCGGTGTATGAATTGATATATTCCAAGGTAACACCAACTATGGTGTTGGAAAACTACACCCAGCAGAATCTTACCCCGTTCGCGTAAATCTGAATGTTAATATCAAAATACCTTGTAAGCAGATGTAATATTAATGTTTGTGTATGCTGCCACTAAAGGGAGAAAAAGATTTCATTGATATCTAGCGTTGCTTGCTAATCCTTCCAGCAAAAGCACTTACAATATGCTTCCTTTCGTCCCGCATTACAACATATTAGATGAGATAAACGTAAACTCTTTTGTCGAGATTCCTATCTTATAATTCATTGTTACAGAGCTCCAAAATAAACAAGCAACATGTATTGCACAAAGATGTATCAAATGCTGCAATACTGTCCATGTAGTAAAATAAGATATCATCTCTTGATAAATGCATGAAAAGGGTGTGCATCTTAGATGTTTAACAATCTAGAACTGAACTGAGCCTTGCTCAAATCTCCAACTCCAGTTTTTATATCTAGTTGAGTGCAAGGGCGTCTACTTTACAGTGAAGTGAATAAAATAAGCAGCAGCAGCACACACACACAGTTCCATACTTTTGATTCACTTGTTTGAGATTTGCACTGCTATGGTCAAACTGGAAAATGAAAGATAATACCAATTTTATGAACATCAACCGAATATCTTACTATCAAAATCCTTAATGGAAGGATCCACAAAAAAGGAACTTACTAAAATACTGACTTTGATGTTGTATTTGATCAGGCCATGTTTTGTTGTGCTGATACTCCAAAAGGGAAGAGGAAAAGAGCAATGTTGTTGAGCTGATGGTCCAAAAGAGAAGAGGAACAAAACAATGTTGCTGTGCCGATGCTCCAAAAGAGAACAGGAAAATAGCAGAAGTGAGGTGCAGTACAAGCAGAGGAGGGGAAAGTGGAGGGAAGCAGCTCACGTGTGTGGTCTTGGCACACAGCTGGGGTTTTTTCCTTCCGAAAGAGAAGAAAGGGAAAGAGCAGGTCATGTATGTCAAAAGAGAGGGCTGTTTCCTTTTTCTGTGAAGGGAAGTCACCCCTGACTTCTCTGCACAAAGTCAGAGGACCTGGCTACGGAGGGGAAAGGTCCAACCCCCGCATCACCAATGTCTTTGGTGGCGGTGACGGGAGAGAGTGAGGCGACGTGGCAAAAGAAGAAGAGGCCGAAGCTGAAGCATGTGGAGGTGGGGGTGGCTCCGACGCAATCTCCCCATGCCTCCGAACCCCTGCCTGCCACCCCATTCCTTCAAACCCCAGCCCAATCCCCTGCACCCGGAACCCCAATCTTGGAAGAGGTGTCGGCGGCGGCGATGCGGAAGGAGAGGAAGATTCGTAAGGAGAAGAAGACAGCGGCGTTGCCTCTTCCCCCAAACCCTAATTTGGAGGAGGAGGAGGCTGTGATGGCGACGATGAAGAACCGGAAGGAGCCCAAATACGTGGAGATTATGCTGACGCCTCGTTCTACCTCCGCAGCCAAAACTCCAATCTTTGAGCAGGAGAAGGTGATCAAGAAACGGAAGCGGAGGATGGACTCGCCATTGCCACTTCACCCCGGCCATGCCTCCAAGCCCCTACTCACTACCCCATTGCTTCAACACCCCGCTCCCGAAATCCTAACATTGAAAGAGGCCGCGGCGATGATGAGGAAAAGAAAGATGCCTAAAGAGCAGAAGGTGGACGCATCTGTTGCTGTTGGAAACCCAATTCAGGAACCATCCGGCAAGTCACAGAAGCCCGGCAACTCGCCATCACCACTTCACTCCGGCCATGCCTCTGAGCCCCTACTCGCTGCCCCATTGCTTCAACCCCCCGCTCCCAAAATACTAACGTTGAAAGAGGCGGCAGCGATGATGATGATAAGGAAGATGCCTAAAGAGCAGAAGGTGGACGTGCTGCCTTTTGCCCGAAATCCTACCTTGGAGAAGGAGCAGGAGGAGGAGGCCATGATGACAATGATGAAGAAGGAGCCCAAGCGCGTGGAGCAGATATTTCTACCTCTTTCTATATCTGTTGCTGTTGGAAACCCAATTCAGGAGCAGGAGGTGAAGGTGATCAAGAAACAGAAGCAGAGGAGCGGGCAGGAACCATCCGGCAAGTCACAGAAGTCCGACAACTCACCGTTGCCACTTCACTCCGGCCATGCCTCTAAGCCCCTACTGGCTGGCCCTCCTCTTCAATCCCCCGCTCCCAAAATCCTAACGTTGGGAGAGGCGGCGGCGATGATGAGAAAGAGGAAGATGTGTGAGGAGCAGAAGGTGGTCGTGCCGTCTTTTTCCCAAAATCCTACCTTGGAGCAGGAGCAGGGGGAGGAGGCTATGGCGGCGACGACGAAGAAGGAGCGCAAGCGCGTGGAGCAGATACTGTCATCTCCTTCTACATCTGTTGCTGCTGAAACCCCAATTGAGGAGCAGGAGGTGAAGGTGACCAAGAAGCAGGAGAGGATGGGGCAGGAACGATCCGGCAAGTCACCATTGCCACTTGACCCTGGCCAGACTTGCTGTGTTCAGTCACAAAGAGCCAAAGCTCCACCAGAACAAGAGGGAGAGAATGATGGCTGCAAGGGTATTAAAAAAAGCAACGGCAAGAAACCCCGCGTCCGTGTCCTCAGCAAGCGTGAGCTCATCCAGGAGGCAAGGAAGCAGCGGCGGCCGCTGCCCGAAGGCTTTGTGCCGTTCAGCAATTTTGTTGCCAGATGCATGGAGCAGAACCCTGAGCAGCCTTACAGTGCATTCTTTGACCAGTTCCGCTATGACCCTGTCTGTGGAGATCGCAAACCTCCATTTCCCAGAACTCCTGATCGTCTAGCCAGGCTGCCACCTCGGGGTTACTCATCATTTGAGTCATCTCAGCTCACTGCAAATGAAACCTCCAGGGCTTCCAAGTTCAACACCACTCTAGCGTCCAAGACAAACCTGCAAGATTCAGGTTCAGGCTCACAAGAGAAGGTTAATGTAAAAGTAAATGAAAACCCTGAAAACAAGACGTGGGAGAAGAAGCAAAGGAAACCATCTAGCAAGTCACGATTGCCATTTGACCCCAGCCAGACTTGCTGTGTTCAGCTGCAAGGAATCAAAGCTCCACCAGCTCAAGACCAAGAAACTGATACCCCAAAGATTAACAATATCGAAGAAAGTAACAGCAAGAAGGCCCATGCCCGTGCTCCCATCAAACGCGAACTCTTCAAGGAGATGACGAAGGGGCAGGCGCTGCCTGAAGGTTTTTTGGTACCCAGAGATTTCGTTCCCAATTGCACTGAACAGAGCCCCAATTATTCATCACCTTCTGGTGCATCCTTTGATCAGTTCTGTTACAGATCTGCCCGCCAAGATCTCTATCCACAGCCTCCTAGGACCACTGATTGTCTATCCAAACTGCCACCTCGGCATTACCTATTATTTGAGTTGTCTGAGCTCACTGTGAGTGAAACCTCCAAGGCTTTCAAGGCTAACAATTCTGTAGCTTCCAAGTCAAAGAAGAAAGATTCAGGTTCAGGCTCAACCTCAGGCTCACAGAAGAAACTAAATGTAAGAGAAAAGAAAAACCCTGAGAAGAAGACGACGACCACAAAGCAAAGGAAACCGCCGCCAGTGTTTACCACTGCTGAGAAGCGCTCAGACAAATACCGGCGCGTTCCCTTGGACCAGCTGGTACCACCACCACGCTCTCCTCATAATCTCTTGCAGGAGAACTACGCTTCTGACCCATGGAAGGTTATTATCATCTGCATGTTCCTCAACGTAACACAGGGTGTACAGGTAAGCTCCTAGATTGTTTGATTAATTGTCTTCCCCCATGAACTTTTGGAAACAAAACCATTTAACTGAATTCCTACCAACTAATTTGACTGATGAGAGTTCTGATAGCTGTGAAAGCAAAATAAACTCGTTTGTGTTTCTGTAAAATTGATGAATAATCTTAGTGATCGCTGTTACCTCACTTATTTCATATATAAAAATGGCTAATCACGCCAATTTGTTGCAGTTCGTAAGTCCAGAAGATACCCAATTTGAATTGTCAAATTCATTTTACAATTTATATTTACAAGGGGAACTGCTGCTGTTTCGTTTTGATGGTTCTGTTGAGAACTATATTGCTGCACATGCAAATTTACCAGTTGCATGTTGCATGTTCTCATTTATTTATTGTGCTTGTCGTGTGTTGCGTAAGTGCAGCGCTGAACTTAGATAAGTATTTCATTTGTTTTAGGAGATAGTTCCATGACCCATCAATACCATTTTCAAGTTTAAATACAAGAATCCAATCCCCTTTGTTAACTAATGTAGGTCAAGAAGATATTGGAGGGCTTCTTCGAATGCTATCCTGACGCTCAGTCTGCATTTAACGCTGATCCTGACAAGATGGCGGAGCATCTACAACCTCTAGGGTTGCAGCATGAGAAGACGCGCAGAATCCAGAAATTCTCCAAGCAGTATGTTGAAAAAGAATGGACCCATATTACGGAGCTTTGTGGTGTCGGCAAGTGAGTGCTGCCTCTCATTTCTTTTGCTGGATATGGAGTATTTGTACAATGGTGTTTCTTTTTCAGTCTGATTAGTAACTAGAAGTTACTCTTACTGCAGGTATGCAGCTGATGCTTATGCAATATTTTGTGCGGGTAGAGCGATGGAGGTGGTACCTGAAGATCACAAGTTAGTTGATTACTGGAATTACGTCTGCTCTGAGTTGCCCATGATGCAGGTAGTATTCTCTTTACATAAAGTTTAGTGAATTGCTCTGAGCTTACATTTTACAGTTTCATGACTTTGTGAGATGCTAATCATGAGCTGAAAATGCTCATGAGATTCTCTGAACTCCTCCATATATACGTACTAGCACTGGGTGCTCCACCTAGCTGTTCACGGCCAAACAACAGTTCATGAAAATCCATGAAATGCACCCAAGGCCTGTCATGCTGATTTTTCAAGATCTGCAACATTTTTTAAGCAATTTCTTTGAAAACCATGTGTTTGTTCTCCATAAAAACAAAAGATGGTACGGCTACGAGGCTGTCAAACAATTAACTCCATCCGTGGTAGTATCATCTATAGAGTGAAGTGAGTGCAGATCGAAACTTCCAGATCCAACCTTGCATAGCAGCATGCACAAAATACAGGATCGAGCTGTTGGGCTTCACTGATCTGGAGGGTGTGCTCTTCACAGGATTCGACGATAGAACCCTTTGTGAAGATAATTATTACTAGCAAGGTGGTGGCGTATCGCCACACCGCGCCTGAGTTTAAGCCCGATCTATTGTTGCTTTTGTTTGTTATTGATTGATTATCCTTTTTTGATAACTGATGTGGGAATAATATAGTATATAATATGGATCACTTAGTTGATTATAGGACTTGGTGGCATACAGGATGAACGAAATTGTATAATGGAGTAAACACTGAATTAAGGGAGTATCCTACGTAGCTATATGGTATACAAATGTCCATAGAGAAAATTGGTGGAGTACAACGTGGCTTTGCTTTGCCAGCACTCTAGATGGTTGCTCTTGGTCTTCACACCTTGTCGTCTTTTTCCTCATTAGAACAGAGTAAAATTATTTCGGCTGGGGTGGTTGCCTCCTTTACTTGGTTCTCTATTTCTTCGAGCCATAGAAGCTAATCTTCCTGGTGATGCCGAATAGGCATTCTTTTGGTTCTTTGGACGGAGTCAGTTTTTTGCATAGTTGACATATCTTGGGTATATCAGGTTACCAAGTCCCCTCAGCCATGTTCTTATGTTAATCTAGCATGCATGCATCTTTAGCTGCAAGGGCACAATAGGTACTATTATGTCTTCCTCTCAGGCCAAATCCTCTCTCAATAGTATTTGCTCTTCTGCTTAATAATATCTTCAAAGCATCAAAAGTACATTAGCTGCATATATGAATAGAAATGTGATTGTCATCAATTGATAATAATAGTCTTAAGTAGTAAAAATTTAAGAAGCAACAATATGTGAAACAGACATAATAGTACACATGCACGCAGACAGTAGTCGGTGATTATCATGCTCACATTGGCCTCCTACGACACTCAAGAACACACAGTAAAACACGTGCAAATCACAAAAATATCCGAAATAAAAGGTTCGAGGAAGATCACATACGGAGCCCAGAAGCTCCAGGGCCCTCTTCCCGCTGTCCACGGCGGTCACTGCACACATGCACACAGACATCCCGTCACAAATCCACGGCAAGAAAACAGGAAGAAGAGATCGGAACGGGATGTGATCTCGTCGATTGCTCACCGTGGAACTTGGAACTCCGGAGGATGCCGGAGATGACGGTGCGGTCGACCGAGCTGTCGTCCACAGCGAGGACGTGCGGCAGCACCGCGCTCCCCTCGCCGACAAGGCCCTTGAAGCTCGCCATCTCTACCTAGGATTACTCTTCTCGTACTGTGGAGAGAAATGGAAAGAAAGGCTTTTGGAGAGCGACTGCTGTGAGCACAGGAGAGCGTCGCCACCCCTATATATAGACGAGGGCGACGAGGTCGTGGCACAAGAGATGGTACTAGGGCGGAAAAGGCGAAGACGAGGAGGCGGGGATCGCTGACTGGCCATCGCCACGGCCACGCGCGCTCTGGCCCGAGGGATATCTCGGCGCCAGGGAGGGGCGAGGGTGAATCCAAGATACGGATACGGATCGGGTGTGGCAGGATCGTGGCGTGACGCATGGACTCAATTGATCAATCCCCGTCTTTTAAGTGCGACTCCTCAGAAATGGATAATGAATAACACATCGATATAGATGTCATTTTTAAGTGCTTCTATAGGGGTTTGAACATCTCCTTTCAATAACCTGGCATGTACTTCTGGAGTACATGAATTCACATTGGGATCAAGGATGGCATATACACCACAATTTTGCATTCAGTGAAAAATACATGTACTTCTAAATCAACGAAAAATATAGCGTGCTATCTAAAATAGCTTGGCCCTTCTCCAAATGCTATACAAGTTATTGCGTGCTATAGCGTGCTATATTCAAAATAGCGTTTTGAAAAAAATGTCAAATATATACCAGAAATCAAAGATTTAAACATATAAAACTTTGTCTAGGAGCCATACATGCATAACTAGTTAAGATGAACAACAACAACAACAATACAATATAGCAGTTATAAAATGAACTAGACGGAGAAACATAGCAATACAACTACATACATAAGTACTTGTCCAAAAGTCTAGTAGGCAACAACAGCAGCCAATAGAACACCAATAATACAACATGGCAGTTTGAAGATGGAACTAGCAAACATTGCAACATGCCAACAAATAAACAATACAACATAGCGGCAACATATAAGAGATTTGTAGATGTAACATGTTCATGTTGATCATAAATTCATAATCCCATCTGTAGTTTAATGTGAGTCAAAGATGTAGTTACTATTAGTAAGTACTCCGTACAAAACTAGACATCCTCTGTTTGCAAATGAACTCATAATCGTTGTGCATAGCAAATGAACTCAACATGAGATCTAGGCAGTTATGTTCAAGACAGCAAGTAATAGAAAACTGCAGATGAAAATATGACAGAAGAGAGGATTATGTCAATAGAGAACTAAGTACACCACAACAGAGAAGAGAGAACTGTCCATCTAGGAAACTACACTTCGGCTGCCGCCTAGCAGAACGACCTACGCCAACGCTTGTGACTTGTCACCAGGATCCACCGGCGGGGAGGCTGGGGCAGTGGCGGGGAGGCCCGTGCAAGGGCTATGCGTGCTGACGGCGGTGCTCTTCTCGCAGCCCGATGAGAGTTCTACTTCTACCGAAGAGGGAGAGGTTGCTCGGTGAGTTGCTGGCGCCGGCGGTAAGGCTGACATCGACGTAGCAGCTGCTGGAGTTGGGGCCGTCGCCGCCGCACGAGCTACGAACCTGGGTGGCAACCGTGGAGGGGATTGTGAGGTGGCTAGGTCAGAGAGATGTGTTGCTGGGGGGCTGAGTGCGTGGTCTAAGAGAGTTTTGGGCCGATGCCTCGATGGGCCGCGGAGCCTGCCGTTTGTCTCACAAATTTGGTCCATCTTGACCATTCCACGTTATAACGTTGTAACGTTTTTTCGTTTAGCGCGTAAATAGCGCGCTATAGCGTATTTAGCGGCATAGCGAGCAAATTCGCTGAAACGTAACGTGAACATCCCAAATATGCTATAGCGACGCTAAAACGCCGAAATAGCGTGCTATTTTTTTCGTTGTTCTAAATACATGAATGCAAACAATTTCTTTCTATGACATGGAACCAAAGGTGATGTCCTATCAGAAATACCTTGAATGGATTGGAGATGGACAAAAGAGGAATACTCTTATATTCTAATTAGGTGATCTGCAGATTCGTTCAAATTTGTGAGAGAATATTGTCATCCTTTGATAAAATGCTCACCCTTAATTATTGTATCATTAAATTTTCCAATAGGACGACCACTCCCAATTCGACCTCTTTGAGGCGCCGAGCTCCCAGCCAAAAGAAGTGGAAGAAGACAGGCTCTCCCCCCTACTGAAGCCTGGCCACCCCTCCACTCCTATCCTTGGCGCAGGCTTCGATGGAAAATTGGTGAGGCACGGAAAGAGCTAAAACAACAGCGGCCGGCCCAATCTTTTCCCCTCTCATGCTGTGTGTTGTCCTTCGCACCGACCCATGGAGCAGCAAAAAAGATGCATGTCCCACACGTACGCACCAACACGAGAACGGATGACACGTCCTATACCGAAGCGAGCCAGGTGCGTTCAGATACACAAAGGAGATATATACTACTCCCTCCATACACAAATATAAGATGTTTTCGATATTTCAATATGGACTGCATGCGGACTGAAATGAGTGAACAAACACACTAAAATGCGTCTGTATACATCTGAATAAGAAAAAAGCCTCTCCCTCGGACCCATATTACTTGTCGCTGCTTTAGGGAGTAGAACATCTTATAATAGTGACCGAAGGGAGTAGTATATATTATATACAAAATCGGGCCACACCCCAAATAAATGCCCTCAATTGATTGAGAGAGCTCCAATCCCAAAGAGCATAGTGAATTGAAGGATTTGCATCAGCGCTACAAGCCTACAAACAGGGTACTCTATGGTCATTTGTGTTAGATGCTAATTTGAGTTTAGTACGTGAAGCAGTGGTATTTGACCCTGGCCATTTGAGGGTCTGTTTGGTCCTTCCCTCCTTCTCATGCCATGCTTCTGTTTATTTATTTTTCTGAAATTTTCTTTGGACAGCACGGCTACCCCATATATGATTGATGATTGTTTGTTGGAATTGTACATCAATGCTATATTTTCCTACTGATTGTACAGCATGGTTCCTTGACATATATGATTGAATCCTATTCCTATTTCTTTACAGATGGATTAGTTCAGTCAAGTGCAAGGGACCAGATGTGGATGACGCCATGCAGTCCTGGATGGGGTAATTTTACAAAAAATGTAACTGGGGTTGGGTTTTGTGTGCTTCATGTACCTTGGATGGGATAATTTTACCTACTCCGTAGTAGACTCTAGGCCCGTAGGGGTTTGGATTACCTGTTTTTTTTTTTTAAAATTTTTTTTACGGCATCTATGAACGTGACAGGTGTGATGGGGTAATTCTAGTTCGTATTTTTTTTTTACTGGATAAGCAATCTGCATGTTCTGGAATTGAACCGTATGCCACGTATGCTTGCTGTCTTTTCCATGCACTAGCGAACATGCCAGTGCGTTGCAACTTGCATCGGGAGAGAAGAATTCATATCTCTAGCCTAATAAGTGCGGCTCAAGACCCTCCTTGTTGGTGTTGCTGATTGGCTGATTTTTCTTTATAAGTTTCTAGTCATGATGTTGATTGAGTGGACATTGAAATAATTGTTACTATGCCATTTATGATGTAATTGCTGCAACAATGAATAATATTTCATCAAATATGCCACCCAGCATACAAACTTTTTTTGGATTAAATAGACAGATTTGAAACTGTGTTCTCATTATCGGTTGATGCATTAACAATGAGTCAAACTTTCTTAAGTTGCATGTGACATGTATAAATGGTTATCTTATAGTGATTACATACTATTTTTTCGTCTAAAACAATAACATATGAATGGAGGAGGCATAGGTTAGAATGAGTCGAAACACAAACCAATATTGCAGTACAAAGAGTCGAACCATGGAGTATATAATAGAGTATATATATATATTGTGTAGAACTTTTTTTTACCTTTTTTATTGTGCATTTGGATAAGTCATATGGTTGTTTGCATCATCTGATGGAGAGGCTATATCTTTCTTTACAAAATCTACTAGCAAAAAGGGCCGTGCGTTGCAACGGAAAAAAAATCATAATCTCCAATGGCTAGGACCACATTTTGATGGATCACCGAGATACACTATCACTCTCAATTTCGTGAAATCATGAACAATTTTTAAAACCATGACCATCTTTTTAACTCATGAACATATTTGAAATAGTGAACATTTTTCAAACTCGTGAACACTTTTACAAAGTTTCGAACAATTTCTAAAACAAGTTTTTTTTAATTTATGAACATTTTATACTATTTACAAACATTTTTAAAAAAATTTAAACATTTTTTCAATAATTTTCTTGAAAAGGCGAAAATTTCTGGAATCGACGAACATTTTTATGAAATTGGTGGAACAATTTTTAAAATTCAAGAACATTTTTTTGATTTAACGAATATTTTTTGGAATGCATGATCATTTTTTGAATCAGCTAACATTTTATGAATAAATAAACTATTTTGTTATTCACAAACAGTTTTTGAATTTTTAGGATATTTTTCCATTCATGAACATTTTTTGAACTGACAAAAACTTGTTCAATTTTATTAACTTTTTAATACATGCTCTTTTTAAAAATCATGATTTTTTTATTTTACGAACATTTGTTTCAAAATTTTGAACATTTTTAAATAACAATTTTTTTTACAAAATCACAATCATTTTTTGAATCCACTAACATTTTATGATTTTTTAAACATTTTAATTCATAATTCACATTTTTTAATTTTCGGAACTTTTTGAAGTTCCAAATTATTTAAAGTAGAAAAAACGAAAATGAAAAAAGATAAAAAATAAAAAGCGAAATATAAAAAATAGGCCCCTTGGACAGGGCCGGCCCAAACGGGCGCGCGGGGGAGTCCCCCGAAATCACTAGTTAAGGAATACTCCTTCTAATGATCACTCCCACTTCCCCAGGTTACGACAAGTAGCGCGCTGTTTGTGCGCCACTTGTCGCAACCTGGGAGTTTTCCCGTTTTTCTTAGATCCGTTTCTTCAAAATGTTTTATCTCTTTAACCGTCCGTCCAAATCTCAAACCGTTTTCATCGTTGGATTCCTCGCGTCGAGATCTTCAAAACTAGATCCCATGTTGATAGGTTTTGACGAACTTTTTTGTCAAGAAAAAACCGGACGAAAAAATCGAACGAAAAAACCGCACCGGAAGCACGTTTTTTTCCCTTTCCGAAAGACCGTTTTCTGAGAGGCACGGCCGTGCCTCTCGCAGAAGCAAAACCGTGCCTCTCGCGAAAGCAAAAACGTGCCTCTTACGGAAGGAAAAAAAATAGAAAACGCATTTTTTTCCGTTTTTGAGAGGCACGGCCGTGCCTCTCAAGGAAGCAAAATCGTGCCTCTCGCGGAAGCAAAAACGTGCCTCTCACGGAAGGAAAAAAACAGAAAACGCGTTTTTTTCCGTTTCCGAGAGGCACGGCCGTGCCTCTCGCGGAAGCAAAACCGTGCCTTTCGCGGAAGCAAAAACGTGCCTCTCACGGAAGGAAAAAAAAACAGAAAACGCGTTTTTTTTCTCTTTCCGAGAGGCACGACCCGTGCCTCTCGCGGAAGAAAAAACGTGCCTCTCGCGGAACAAAAACCATGCCTCTCACGGAAGAAAAAATACGCTCTTTTTCGCGAATTTTTTTTTTCGAATTTTTTGTCTAAAAGCTAGGGAAGACCCGTAGAAAACCGAAAAGCAAAAAAGACCCAGGAAAAAAACCATCTAAAAAGCCGAAAACGCGTGCGGAAAAATAATAAAAACAAAATCCGAAGGGAACGCTCAGAACGCGACACGTGGCGGCGGCTGAGAGCGCGCCAAGTGGCGCGCTCTCAGCCCACCCCAAGTGATCGTTGGAAGCCCCCTCCAAGGAGTGCTCGTTAATTAGTTGCTCCCGAGTCCCCCTGTGTAAAACGTTTTTTTATCTTTATAGGTGGAATTGATGGGTAATATTTTGCAACTTTTGAGGCAATTTGCATGACGTACCGTCAGAAGCACTAATCCCTTTATTACAAGGTATATATATCTATACCTAATAATACAGTGAATATTGTTTCTGTTCGTACGTCGACACAATTACCCTCGAAGTTCTAATAATAAAGCGAATAATGTTTCTGTTCGTACGTCAACAAAATTACCCTTGAAGTTGGCAATAATTACCCACCAATGCCACCCGTAAGTGGCAAACGATTCGATTTTTCCTTAAGTCAACACCCGTCGCGTTAGTTCATATAGAGCAATGCCCTCACAACTCACAAGTGAACAATAGCTTGACTGGTCGGAGCCATTCTCTACTCGGGAGACACGAGTTTGAGTCCTGGTACTTGCTCCATTTTCTGTCTTTTGTTCTCTGAATTCCGGATGGCGTAAGATAGAAATGTCTCGCCCTATGGTCGTTTAGTAGATGGGCTGCGCAGTCTTGTAATTTGGCCCAGCTACTCTATATTTTTTTGCAGATTCAAGTACTTTTTATTTCCTCAAAAAAAAGTACTTTTTAAAAT
The DNA here is from genome assembly GCA_039707655.1 of Elymus sibiricus. NCBI lineage: Eukaryota > Viridiplantae > Streptophyta > Magnoliopsida > Poales > Poaceae > Elymus > Elymus sibiricus. The sequence continues at coordinate 2,649,530 of CM077672.1, forward strand.
ATTCATATCTTTCAAACGTTAACACAATATTTAATATGTTATATATGAAAATCACTCAGAAAAAATTGAGAATCCAAATATGCTATTATCTTGCATGTTAATCATTTCTAAAAAATAATACTTTTCCTTATATGGGGTATTTTGAAAATGTCTATTATATATGTTTCCTACACATTTAAATTAACTAGATAGGATAGTTTGATTCTCTCACAAAATATATTAGTGGTACAAGAGGGGATGTTCATTTCTACCCATTTAAAATTCCTAGCTAGCTTTTGTTCCATTGTAAAGAAAAAACTACTAGCCAGCTTTAGTTCATTTTCGGAGAAAAACTACTAGCTGACTTAGTAATATATATGTAGATGTAGAAACATATGTCTACACGTCATTGTGTACAATGGGTTGGCCGCCGCCGTTGCATCCCAGCGCCCACCAATGTGAAGAAGTTGATGGTCGACTACAAATGACATGGATTGAAAAGGAGCAATGTTGGATTCGGGGGCATGGGAGCTAGGGTCTGGAGTTCGCACGAGTCGCGACATCAGGTGGCGCTTGGAAGGGGAGGAGGTCTCGATCAGATATCTATCCCGATCTCACCTAACACAAACAATCATGTTTTGCTTGCTGCCACCGCACTCCAGTTTAATCTACTTGATGTTATTGTTACTTTTAAATTTATTCATAATATTATTTCTTTCCGTTTCACTATAAAATTTAGCTCATGACATAGATCCAAATTTATGGATAATGTTATTCCTCCAAAACTACTTTAAATTTCAGAATGGACTAATAATCTAAATTAAGTTGACTTAGGACCACATCTCATGTTTCAAATTGACATCCTAAAAAACCCTACCCTCAATCTATTCGTTGCTCGACATGTTGCTCATTGCTTTTCAAGGTCATCGTTCATGTTGAATGACCATTGGTTGTGATGTTAAAGTAGAGGGCATGGACTTGTGAAGGGTCATGAGAATGCTTATCATATTAAAGACGTGCGTTATTGACTTATTGTTTGATCTCTCGTTGCAACGCATGGGCATGTTTACTAGTAATAATAAAGGGGCTATTGCTTCTTGCGGCACGTCACGGAAATTGCCCCCAAAGTTGCGAAATATTACCCACCAATGCTACCTATAAATGATAAAAACAATTTACACAGGGGAATCCACGCCTGGGCCGGCCCATGTAATAGGGACCCCCTATACTGCGCTCTGCGCGCTGGAAGAAAGTGCAGCGCACCCGTTTGGGCCGGCCCATGTCATGGCGGCCTGTTTTTAGTTTTTAGTTTTTTTTTCCGAATTTCAATAGTTTGGGACTTCAATAAAGTTCAGAAAATTTATAAAATAAGAATTTTGAAATAAAATATTTAATACATCATAAAATATTTGTGGATTCAAAAATGTTTGCGATTTTGTAAAAAATGTTTGCTTATTCAGAAATTATTCGAAATTTTGAAAAAAAATGTTCAGGAATAAAGAAATGTTCATGATTTTTAATAACTTTATGTATTAAAAAATGTTAATGAAATTGAAAAAAATGTCACCAATTCAAAAAATTCATGAATGGAAAACTATCCTAATTTTTTTAAAACTGTTCATGACTTGCAAAATAGTTCATTCATTCATAAAATATTCACTGATTCAAAAAATGATCATGCATTTAAAAAAATCCTTAAATCAAATGAATGTTCATGAATTTAAAAAAAATGTTCCACTAATTTTCAAAAAAACATCCATCGATTCTAGAAATGTTCTCCAATTCAAGAAAAGTGTTTAAAAATGTTAACAGTTAAAAAAAGTTTGCAAATAGTATAAAATATTCATGAATTCAAAAAATGTTCTTGATTTTAGAAAATGTGTAAAAGTGTTCATGAATTTGAAAAATGTTTATGATTTCAAATATGTTCACGAGTTTTAAAAAATGTTCATGATTTCACGAAATTGAGAGTGATAGTATATCTCGGTGATGCAACAAAATACGGTAATGGCAATTGGAGATTACGATTTTTTTCCCGTTACAACGCACGGGCCCTTTTGCCAATGAATAGAAAGCATATGTTGTGATGGCTGGACAGTCTGACAATAGGTTATGATGAGGGAGGAGCAACACACAATTCTATTGGGCAGGAAAAAATGACGCCGCTAGTTGCGGATCTGATGGAACTATTAGTAGCTAGATAGAATCGGTAATATTTTGATGAATATAATAATGTGCACTATGATGATCGATAGCTAGTATAGCTTAGATATGTTTTTTTGATGAATATAATAATGGCATCTTATAATTCATCTGTATATTTTCTTTATAGATGGATGGCAGTAGGGGATGGAACGGGCTCATTGAGGCATTAGCGTTTGGTGGTGCTGATCTGTTGGCCAAGATGAAGGAGATCGCTTCCTGGTATGACAACTACGGGACCTTGGTTTTGTAGTCGAAGCTCGAGATCCATACTACCACGCAGTACGAGCGAGACCGGATCAGGGCCGCGTATGCTGGTGATACTGAGGTCAATGCGATGGAGAGACTCCAGTGGTTTATGAGAGAGGCGCATGGATGGGGTTACGATCTGTCACACAATTATGAAGACTACCACTCTGTTATACCCACCGATGAGGTCCCGGATGTGAAGTGGATTGATCCTGTGGAGTTGCCAGGCACCAACGTGGATAATCCCATCTATATTCGCGAAGAGGGAATGCCCATCCCTGTACCACCCCCGCTTCCCTGTCGAAGTGGTCGTATTTTAGTGAGGATTTTAGTGCATAGCATGCTACTGTTGGTGTCTTAATTTCAGTGTCCGACCGGCTTGTGGATGCCCCGTCGTATGATGAACTATCATTATGGTTGTATGACTTGCTATCTAGCTATCCATGCAATGTTTCGTAAGATCCACTTAATGTTTTTTTACATATATATGATGACGTGCATATATTTTACGGCTGTGCAGGAGGGAAAGAAGTTGATATAACAAATAAAAGAAAACGGAAAAGAGTGAAAGAATTAGAAAATAAAAGAAGTTATTATTTAAAATTTTGTTATGTTAAAATGTAAAATTGCATGCATAAATTACACGTGTTCAAATATTTGTAGATGTATAACTTTCACAATGCACAACTTAATTGATGTGGCACCTGCCACACAAACCCCGGTGGGAGGGCCCGAAGACCGCCCAAGAGGAATATCCCCTGGTCAAACCGCTCCAGCTGTCGGTCAACGTCGTAGACCGCCCGGGCCCACCGATGGTTGCGTCATCGAAAACCGCACGAGGAAGAGCAGGAGGCAGGGTCCTCGTGGTACGGCTGACGAGTCGTACGACGATAAGGATGATGGAGAGTATGTGGTGGAGGAGGAGGCAAATTCCCGAGGTTGATCTAGCGTTGACCTCGGGCTGGACTGTGCGGCCGCGCTCGTCGGGCCGTAGCAAAGAGACTTCAGATCCGAGCTCCAGGCTTGGTCCGACCAGACGTGACTATATTATCCCATGGCAGGTGCGAAACCGGCTCTTGGGGACTAATCGCTTGATGATACTTGGCCAGGTCTGAAGATACGGCGGGGGATCCGATCACCGAGATTGGTTCATCGGGATTTATGCCCTGACGGTGTGTAGGAGTTCCGAGAGTCTCCCGCGTCTCGGTTAAGCCGGTGTCACAACCCAAATTTTACCTAAATTTTGGATGTGAACCTAGAGGCATATGCATTCATGAATTACCTTGCATGTTTGGTTTTTGAAACTAACATGACCAACTCTTGAACTCAAATTCATTTTTGAGTTTATTTGGAGGCCATGAAAGTTTTCCCAAAAGTAATTTTCAGAAATGCATAAGGGCGGGAAATGAATTTTCCTAAGATTCATATTTTCCCTATTTTACTTGAGTGAACTAGGGTTTGAAAATAGTTTAAATTGGGCATTTAAAATATGGGTAAAACCCTGGATAACAGAAATAAAACTGAAAAGATAAAAATAAAAGAAATTCCTTGCAAATAGGCTTGTGTCTTTCAGTCTTGGAGCGATCGTTGTGTTGGTAGCGTGCGGCGCTAGTTGTTATCACCAAGGAGTTGATTCTGCATTTTGATGTGGCCCAAGAGTCTAGACTGTTGTCTGATACGTAGTTCGTGTTTTGGGCCGAGCTCAAGTTCCAAGTTTTGGGCCTCGCATCCTTGGAACGTACCATTGCCGTTAGCAGTCATGGTGGTTTGGCTCCGGGAAGGCGACGCCAACACGAAGTACTTCCAATCCTATGCAAGACAGCGCTAGCACATGAACTACATCGTAGCTCTTCTCTTTGTCGTCGTTCTCCTAGGAGGAAGTGTGGGCTGCTGTGAAGGATATGCTTGCGGTCAAGGCTCCCGGCCCGGACGGCTTCCCTAGCCGTTTCTACCAAACAACGTGGAGTGATCATCAAGGATGACGTCTTCAGGGCTTTTCATCATGTCTACTCCCCGCGTTCCCATGGCATGCGCAAGCTCAATGAGGCCCTGGTTGTTTTGCTGCCTAAGAAGGAGGGCACCATTGATGTGAAGGATTACCGTCCGATCTGCCTCGGTCATAGCTTCAGCAAGCTCTTCTCTAAAGCCCTGGCGATCCCATTTGCACCGTGTTTGGCAGAGCTTGTTGCCCCAAATCAGTGTGCTTTCATCCGTGGGAGGAGCATCCACGACAACTTCCGCATGGTTCAGTTGACCACCGGGGCTTTGCATATGTGCAGGGTACCTTCCATGCTCCTCAAGGTGGATATCTCAAAGGCCTTTGACACCATCTTGTGGCCCTTCCTTCTCTTGGTTCTTCGCCATGCCGGGTTTGGGCCGTGGTTCATAGCTTCGGTGTGCGCACTTCTGTCATCGTCGAGCTCTAAAATCTTGCTAAATGGCGTTCCAGGCAGGCCGTTCCTCCACCGTTGTGGGCTTCGACAAGGCGATCTGTTGTCGCCCATGTTCTTCCTTCTTGCCATGGAGGTCTTAAACGCTCTCCTTGCTAAGGCCGAGGGTGTGGGTCTTCTGCCGCCGCTGTCATGCAGGGGGTGCGCTTTCGCACCTCCACGTACGCCAATGATGTCATCATCTTCGTCAACCCCACACCGACTGAGCTATCAACTGTGCATGCCGCATTCGACTGCTTCAGAGGCAAAGAGGTGCCTCGGGGTTACGCACAAATTTTAATAAGTGCTCCCTCTTCCTGATACGTTGCTCCAGTGACCATCTCGCCATCGGGGCTTTGCACTTCCCGTGCATGATCAGCAACTTCCCGTGGACCTACCTCAGCCTCCCTTTGTCCTATAAGCTACGACTCCCCAAGGCATGCCTGCAACCCATCCTGGAAAAAGTGTTTCGCCCTTTTCAACCTTAGTTTGCGGGCTTGATGACTTCGGTTGGTCACCTCATGCTAATCAAACCATTCCTCACCTCCATTCCCATGTATCATTCTATCGCTGCCAGGAGCTCCCTCTTTGCCTCATCCATGGCTTGAGAAGAGAATCAGAGCGTTCTTCTTGAAGGGATCAGATGCAGTGAGCGGCGGCGATTGTTTGGTCGCATGGATCAAGTTTGTCGACTAGTGGAGTTCGATGGGCTCGGCCTACTCAATCTCAGACTTTTGGGAACTGCTTTCCGTGCTTGTTGTCTCTGGATGTTCCGTACGTCAGAATTCGGATTGATGTTGGGATGGGCTTCAGCCGAATGTCGAGCCGGAGGTGCAGGCTGTGTTCAACGCCTCAATCAAGTTCACCATCGGAGACGGTCGTCAGCCATTGTTCTAGATGGATTGCTGGTTGGAGGGCTCCTCCATTCAATTCTTGGTGCTTGACCTTTTTGCCGTGGTGGATGGTACGGCACGCTGCTCCCGCACAGTATGTGAGGCATTGTTGGATCAGCGTTGGATTAGGGACATCACTGGGGTCCTCAATGTCAGGGTCATCACCCAGTTCCTGCTACTCACTGATTCCCTCCTAGACGTGCATCTGGAACTTGGGATGTCGGACCGCATCTTTTTGAAGTGGACCTCGTCAGGCGAGCTCTACCTACATCACTTTTTCGCCGGTCTTGTGTGCCTCCCTGCTGGGCGCTGGCCAAGTGCAAATTACATTTCCGTGCAGCCATGAGTAGACGCATATGGACCGCCGACTGGCGCTTGCTTCATGGCCTGACTTCCCACATCGTTTTCCCTCTGTGCGACCAGTAGGTGGAAACTGCAGACCACATCACGATGGGCTGCGTTTATGCCAGAGAGGTGTGGCATGCCACATTAGCTCGATGTAGTCTCGCTCACTTTGTGCCCACCGCCGCTGTTGCACTTGTCGAGTGGTGGCCGAACTCCCGTGCTCTCATCCCGCGGACTCACCGTCGGGGCTTTCACTCCATCGCCTTGCTCTGCGTCTGGATGCTCTGGAAAGAACGGAATGGCCGGGTATTTCAGCGTGCTGCTGTGATGCCCTGGGAGTTGTACCGGCGCGTTGCGGCGGAGATCGAGCTCTGGAAGCTCTCGGGCGCTACTAGGTTGATCGATATCTGGAGATAGTTGCCACTCTGCTCTAGGGTGTTGTTCTACGGTCACGACACCTAGGATTCCTTCGTTATGTCGCGTTGTACCTTTGTAACCACGGATGTGTCTGTTTGAATATAGTTCACGACACATAAGAAGGTCCCTACCCCCTAGCCTCAGATATGCGAATTGTGAGCGGCACCACGGATCCCCCTAGCCTCAGATATGCGAATTGTGAGCGGCACCACGGATAAGCGCAGAGGAATTAGGGGGTAGACCGCAAACCCTAAATTTCTAACATTGGTATCTTGAGCAGGTTCGGTCGCGGTCGCGGTCGCCCTAACCCTAATCGCCCGTAACTCCACGCTATCGCCGATCAAGTCCGCTGCTAACTCTGCCGGTGCGCCGCACGTGGTCGCCGCTACATGGAACCAAATTGGGGGCGATTTCTCATCGGTCTTTACCACGACTGCAGTCTGCCGCCGCAGTTTACTCCTGGTCTCACCGCATCGATTTTTCAATCTCGATTGATCTTTTGGTCAGATCAATTGCTCAACATGATCTGCACTCTGCCGCGTGTGTGCTCCGTGTAGCGTACGTGGATTGTTCTGGCCGCGTACAGTAGCTGGAACCTGGAAGAATTTTTGCGCTCGACAGAGGAAAATTCACGGGGAGGTGCACGCGTGCGAGCTGCAGCGCCTGTACGTTATCACTGGATCATGGTCGCATCAACCGATCTGGAAAGAGAAGCAGATTTATCATTGTTTTTTGCGCGCACAGATCGAGGAAGGTCAAGTTCTAGTCGCTGACGGCTCAATTTATGCATGTTTATAAGTGGATCAAAGACGGAGGAAATCAAGTATAGTACTGTGCTAGTTGTACAGGAATCAATCAGGCTAGCATACTTGGAGATTACTGCCGGTGCCTTGCTTCGGAATCAAGCCCACGACGAAGCCCGTCCATGAATTCTCCACACACGCCAAGTCGGACAAGTTGGCCCTCGTCGACCTCGCGCGGAACCGGCGTCCTTCCGCTGTGCCTCGCCGACTTCACGTGGAACCCGGCGCCTCCTGTGGCGGCCGTCCGTCTGTATACTCGTCATGTCCTCGCCATGACGAGGTTGCCACTTCTCCGTTATCTTTGTCAGACGACGACTCGGCGAGCCGAACGAAGGCTGCTCGGAAACTGCATGTCACGCATACGCCTGCTACCGCTGCTAGCCAACTGCACGGCCAACCGGCCGGCCGGAAGAACCAGATCTGCGTATACGTGTTTTTGGAAGGAGTACTACTTTGTTTCTCTGCCAAGCCGTGGACTATTGGAAGAAGCAAATTGAGATTAAGGGAGCATCTCAACGTTTCACGGAATTAAGTTGGTTACATGCATTTTTCATGTCAAAGTCTTTGCCAAGTCTATCGATCGGTAATATTTTTCAATTTCACAGCACGGTATTCAATACAGTTTATGTCTAACTTGTTTAGAACTCACAGACTACATGGCTAATCGCGGTTTGGAAGATAGGAATAAATTTTATTTCCTGTGAGGAACATTGATCAGTTTATTGACTAAACAAACCGGAATAAACAAAATTAAAATGCCACTGTTGAGGAAAAGGAAAGACATTATGAATAGCAAAATGGCTTGTGTACTTATAGCAATTCTATTATTTATTTATTGGCTGTTAAATATGAGAGTGAAGAAATTGCATGGAAAATTAGTGCAATCAGGAATATTTTATTTCCTTGTGTGATATCTCTCGGGAAATACATATTGCTGGATATATATTGATGCAAACTCTCAGAGGGAAGGATATGACCAAATATTATTGGTTGCACCTCAAAGAGGAAGATATAATATTTTTCAATGGATTGGCAAAGAGGAAGTCGAGAAATATTGTGGTAATTATACCAACTCTGCATGAAACGGAATTCATAGAAGCGTCTAGTGTTCAGCATCACTTATCTATGGAGGAAGATAGGAACAACTCTATGAAAAGGAAATTTGCTTGCACCACAGCAATTTTATTGGCATGCAATAATTTCAAAGGAAAAATGATGTACTTTGGATTGGAAATTATGCCATGAGACTCCTTTGTGGAGGAAAACCTATTATTTTAATAGGACATGTTATTCAACTTCGGTGAGAAGGCATTTGATTTATTGTTCTATCTTGTAACTATTTGAAAAAGGAAGAGTGGAAATATTGCTCAATGGTTAAATTAGTGCATTATGAATTTTTACACAATGGACTATCTTTCTTTATGTCCATTGGAAGTTGGCCAACCAATTTGTTTATTTGGAAAAGATAACTCCATATGGAGGAATACCGACAATGGGAACACATGCTTGGAATCTTATTATCTACATCATCAACGACTTGGTCACATATCTTGGAACTAGATGAATTGGTTTATTGATTCTGGAATTCTAAACTTTAGTGGGAGGACTATGGTATTTTGTGAAGCATATATACTGGACATTTTTACTGGCACACCTTTTATTAAGGTGGAAGGAGACACTAGTAGAAAACAGGGCTTTGGTCACAGCCGGGTAAGGGCATTAATCCCAGTTCACTCACGAACCGGGACCAAAGGGGGCATCAGTCCCGGTTCGTGAGGCGCAGGCATCAGTCCCGGTTCGAACGGGACATTTAGTCCCGGTTGGAGATACCAACCGGGACTAAAGAGTGCCAGCCCCTTTAGTCCCGGTTGGTATCTCCAACTGGGACTAAAGGGTCTATCTTTAGTCCCGGTTGGAAATACCAACCGGGACTGGAAAAAATAATTCAAATTTTTTTATTTCAATTTTTTTTTCAAATTTTTTTTTCAAATTTTTTTCCCATCCCTTTAGTCCCGGTTGGTGTCTTCAACCGGGACTAAAGGTCTATCTTTAGTCCCGGTTGGAGATACCAACCGGGACTGAACATTTTTCTGCGGCCGTCCACCCCCCCTGTGGATCGCCTTTTTCAGTGTTCAAAAAATCACAGAAAATTATAAAAATTTCAAAAAATAAAATCCTTTGAACTGTACTTATATTAAGTGATATAGTTGTGTTGAAAATTAACAAACATAAATTTTGACTTATTTTGCAAAAAAACGGTGATGAAAAATTCAAATGGCCGCCATTTCTGCATACGATGTCGGAAAAAAACATATAATATATCAAAATGTTCAGCACGAGAAGCCGGTTCCCCTGATAATAATGGTCAAATCCTTCGGCCGTTTTGCAATTTTTAGAATCCTCAAATTCCAAAAGGAAAAAAAGTTATCCTCAAATTTAAGTTTTTTCGTATTTTTGGTCAAACAGTGGTCAAACAGTGGTCAAACTTCGTTTAATAATAAGATTGTCATATTTGGATTCCTCAAATTTTTCTGATAATAATGGATATATTATTTGTTGAATTTCGATTTACAGTACAGATTTAAAGATATTAATTATGCCACATTAAATGAATAAATGGCAGAAAAATGTATAAAATAATATTATTACTTATTTTATTATTATTATTACTTATTTTGTTTATTTTAATAATTGTTTATAATTTTTGGTCAAACAGTGGTCAAATCAGGTGACTCGGTGCCCTAAGGGTTAATAGGATTGATAGCTTACTATTGTCAGGAAAACAACAAGTGCAGATTTGGAAACTAGGGGCGATAGAACCAGGAAGTTAAGCGTGCTCGGGCTAGGGGAGTGAGAGGATGGGTGACCGGCCGGGAAGTTAGACGATTTGGAATGAGTGTTGATTAGAGATTAGAGATTAAATTCTGAAGCAGTGAGGAGGGATGATTAGAGATTAAATTGTCAAATAATTCAAAGATTCGAAAATTAAAAAAAATCAAAAAAAGGAATGAGTGCTGATTAGAGATTAGAGATTAAATTCTGAAGCAGTGAGGAGGGGTGATTAGAGATTAAATTGTCAAATAATTCAAAGATTCGAAAATTAAAAAAAACAAATTTTTTTTTCAAAAAATTTCAAAAAAAAAAATTGGAAAATAAAATCCTGTAGTCCCGGTTGGTAACACCAACCGGGACTAAAGGTCCTCCTGCCCCGCTCCAGGCGGCGGCTACGTGGAGCCCCTTTAGTTCCGGTTCGTAAGCGAACCGGGACTAAAGGTTAGAGGCTTTAGTCCCGACCCTTTTGTCCCGGTTCCAGAACCGGGACTAAAGGCCCTCTGGAACCGGGACAAAAGCCCTGTTTTCTACTAGTGAGATAACAAAAGTAAACTTCACATCATTTTTTCTGATATAGTTATGGTATTTATTTTACTCCCACTAGAGGCTACATTATTTATTTTATCTCATTCATTGATAATTGCACTTGATATGGTTATGTTTATACTATTTCAAATACAAGTCGGAAAGTTTTATTGTGCTTGTTACATTATGTACTGAAGTGGAAAATCAGTTGACTAAAAGATATCAAGTTTTAACAACTGATTGGTGGGGGAAGTACACTTCAGGAATATATCAATTGAACATGTAAAGAGCATGGAATTGTTCACCATTGTAATATACCGTACACTCCACAATTGAATGGAGGAATTGAATATTTTACCACCATGCTATTTTTGGAAGAAGCATTGCATATATACTGTCATTTGTTTATATCATTCATCTAGAACAGTCACTCCTTATGGTTTGTAGACTGGAAGGAAATCTTTTGTTTGGGCAGGAAATTGTCAGTTACTACTTACTACAATGCACACACCAGGAATTTTCTAATGGTTATTCTAGTGGATCAAAGTTTTTTTTCCTGGAAAAGAAAACTGGTGGAAAGTAGGAAAACAATTATTTTTATGATCAAGGGTGGAATTATTGACAATCATACAGGAATATAATCTTGACCCCAAAGGAAACTACAAGTGAAACTCCCGACACTAACATGCTTTGGATAATTGGGAGGAATTAACTTGGAATGTCATCTCTGGACAATTGTTATGTGTTTTTGGGGAAGTCACTCTAAATTTTAGAGGAATCACTAAATTCTCTTAAGAATGTTTTTTCATCAATGTCAACTATGGGTGGAAGAATCGCGGGAAGGAATAAACACAAATGAGGAAAAGCATAGTTTGGGAATTTAATATCATACCAAATAACCGCATGCCCATTGTTTGTAAGTTTTATTGATTTATTTGCAAGGACATTTGGCTCATTGGAATATTATATTGTCGCTCTTGCTATTCAGTTCTTCACACAAAAGGAAATATACTTTGTGGAAACTCTCTCTCTCTCTCTCCTGAATTTAGGGAAAGAGGAAATAAAGACATGGGTTTATAATTGAATACATTAATGTATGGTCTTATAACAAGCTTCACATCAATGGAACATCTGGTTATATGGTTTTCTAAATGAAGCAAGGTGGTCATCTACAAATAGTCACATTGATGGAAGTGAGAGCTTGGTTATGTATTAACTTTCATATGAAAGGAACGTTTAAAGCTTCCTATGTTTTTGGGAGTGGAACTACATAGGGTATGTTTTGAAACGTTTCCTATGGAAAATTGCAAACTTATTAAAGTACCTGGAACCAAACTCAGTGAGGAATTATGTTTGAACTCCCGAGGACAATGGGATAATAATGGTATTGAAATTTACTATATCTTTGTTATACAATTATACCTTAGCTTTCGGAATTTATGCTGCATTCGAGCAGTGGAAGGAAAGACGAGCAACTAAGGGAATCTCACACGTCATATAAGATTGTGGAAAGAGCATCACAACTTGTCACTTGTTCTGGAATTTATATTAAAGGTAAACACATTGAGGAAGGTATTACTATATCTGCGAGATGAGAAATAAGTCCAGGTATGCATATTCAATTATTATTTTCAGTACTAATATGGTGCAGGTACACTGACTGAAGTCAGGATTTTCTTTCAAAACATGGTTACTGATGGAACTTCATTTACTGATTGGATTTGATATTTATGTGGTTTTCAAAATTTATTCAACACGGTTATCATTTTGACTCAATGTGAAATTATTCATATTATTGATATATGTGACTGGAAATAATTGATGCGGAATTTTACTTGAGGAAACAAAATACTCAAGGTTCCTATAAGGTGGAATTACACTCGAGGAAATAATACTCGAGGCGCCGAGAACAGCTATGCTGGAATTATTTGGCGGAAGCTAAAGGTCTCTAGTGATCTTAAGTGTCACAACAAGAAAACATAATGAGGGAAGGTATCACCATATATTTCTTTGGATTTTCTACATAGTGTTAATATGATTGTTGATCCCTTGACTAAGAAGCCTCTTCGTCAGGAGGTATTTGGTAAGCATGTTAAGGCTATGGGGTTTACGAATATTTGAATGATTGTTTTGGACAAGTGGGAGATGTTGGAATTATGTGTCCTGAACTATATTCAAACATTACTTGGAATTACTAATATTCGGAATACCTCATATGGAATTATACGTGCATTTATGCATGGAATTACTTTACATGATTATCATGGAATTATCACTTGTTGGAATGTACTTAAGCTATATGCTTAAGGAAGCTGGTCGATTATCAGTGGAACACAATATGCTATATATATTGGAAAGACTACCTGGGTACATTGATAATCGGAAGGAGCTAGATCGTATAGTTAGACTACAGCCCTAACGTTGATCTACACAATTAGAGGAATTTAGACTCTATTGTGGCGCGTTGCTCACAAGCGCGTGCTCCGGGGACACAACGGGTAGAATCCGTTAACAGACAAATTTGATCGTGGTTGGTAATTTGGTCTGGAGTCTATCCCGGAAAACAGTTGAGAAGACTAGGAATCTTATCTGTATAAGAGGTGGACTCTTTGGAAAGACAGTATAAGAAGGTCCCTACCCCCTAGCCTCAGATATGCGAATTGTGAGCGGCACCACGGATAAGCGCGATTTTTTTTGTAACTAGCAGCGTATTAAGAGCAATTTCGAAAATTAGCAGGCCTAACACGTATATTTCAAAAATAGCACCCCGTCGGTCAACAGTAGACCGAAAAGGTAGTTTTCGGTCAACCGATGACCGAAGAGGCCTCTTCGGCGTTCCGTGGGCCGAAAACATTGTTCGGTGGGCCGAAGACTGGGTTGTCGGTGCATCTTCGGTCAGCCCGTGACCGAAGAGGTCTTCGGCCAACCGTTGGCCGAAAACGGTGGATAAGGCCGCCGCCCGAACTCTTTCTTCTTCCTTTCTCTCTGTTCTTTCTCAGTTCGAGCTCTCTCTCTCATTTTCTCTGTGTACCTCGCCCCCACTCCCCGATCTCTTCATTTCTCCAGCTATATTCAAATCCAAACCACAGAAACGGTAGATCATAGCCATCTCCAGCAGCCTACGGTCATTTTTTATCCAATGGGATTGGTATTTGTGTGTACAAGTGAGTTGTAGTCATGGTGGTGTGAGGAGGAGCAGCCATGGCCAGTTGAGGAGGAGGAGGTGGTTTGGCTGGGCAGCAGGAGGTGGCCGCCGAGGGGGTGGCGTTGGTGTTGTCCGTTGGTGCAAGTTCTCCGTGAGGTGGCGACACGCGTCGAAGGTATAATCCCGCGTCACATTTTTTTAGTGTTAATTGGTTTGTGCTGTCATTTTAGCGGTTAGTTAGTGTAGCAGGTAATAATTTTGTTCGTTATGATTAATGAGATGGAAGTGTCTGACAGGTTAAAATGTCTGAATCAGTAAATATGACTGTTTACTATGGCCCTGGCAATGTTCGATATAATGAGTTGGGGGTTGATCTTAGCGAGTACCAAAAATGTGTCATGACACTTCCAGACCCGGACAGAGTGGACATTAGACAGTTGAAGTACTGGTTGACGACTAGTTTTGGGCTGGATCCTGGGGTATGTTCCGTCAGTATTCAAGCATTGTGGACCAAATCGTGTAAAAATGTGAAGTGGGAGTTGATGCTGATAGATAGGAGCCAGAAGTGGTTGACCCTGTTAACGCGTTGCGGAGACCGAAAAATCCACCCATATGTCCTAGTGCAACCTGTGGCGAAGGAGCAGAATACCGGACAACCAGAGGGGGGGCATGAACCCGGGCAGGACAGTCAAGTGGCTAACGATATTTATTTATCCGGGTCACAGCCAATGGATGTGGATGCAAGCCAACCCGAGGAAGAGCCAGATTACGTGCCACACAATTTGTGTGGTAACGATACTGGGTAGAGTAGTCGGTCGCTAATATTAGCTGGTTCTGGTTTTGCTGATGGCGATGAGGAAGGGGAGGAAATGCAGAGGGTGATGGAGGAAGAGGACGACGATGGACTGGCTGAGGATCTGGATTCTGAAAATTCTGAGGATGAAGTGGAGGTACCGATTCCTGCCGCATGGGATCAGGACCTATCGACCAGTCTGACGGTCAACGATGGCCATGAGACTCCATGGCAGTATCATCTGAACCAAGTCGAGATAGGTTCTATGCATGATACAAAGAAGAAATTGAAATATGCGGTGGTAAAGTGGGCTATGTCCACGCAGAGGGTTTTCCGGACACACATATCAAATCGAACAAACTATACCGTGAAATGTGTTGAAACAGGTTGTCCTGGGAAGGTGCACGGGCACGTGCCGAAGTATAACATCCACTGGGTTGTCACCGATGTTGTTCCACATACTTGTGTGAGGAAAAACCTTCTGGTGAATCATCCGAACCTGTCTTCAACTCTCATTGCTCAACTCATGTATACTGAGATAGTGGAGAAGAAAGACATGGAAGCAAAACACATCCAGACAGCAGTGAAGGTCAGATGGGATTATCTCATTCCTTACGGGAAGGTTTGGAAGGCTAAGCAGAAGGCTATGGAGAAAAGGTTTGGGACGTTCTTGGACTCATATGATAATGTTGTGCGGCTCCTTCAAGTATTGAAGGAGAGGAATCCCGGCACTTATGTTAACGTACAACACACAAGATTGGAGAGTATACCAGATTTCAAGGTGTTGAAGAGAGTATTCTTTTCTTTTGCTATTTGCATCGAAGCTTTCCGGCATTGTCCTCCTGTGATTTTTGTGGATGGCACATTCCTGACTGGTCAGTACAAAGGGCAAATCCTTACTGCTATTGGTGTTGACGGGAACAATCAAATCATCCCACTTGCCATGGCATTCGTGGAGGGTGAGAACTTTCCAAGCTGGATATGGTTCTTGAGGCAAGTGAAAATCGCCATCGTGAAGGACCGACAGAACGTGTGTGTCATTCATGACAGACATGCTGGTATATTGAAGGCCGTGAAGACACTGAGGGATCCAACTGAGAACGAAACAACATCATGGAAGGACCTGCAGAGCCGGTGGTGCATGCACCATCTTGGGGCAATTTTTTTCTCACAGTTCAAGAACAAGCGGTTGATGAACTTGTTCAAAAAATTATGCAAGCAGAATCAGCCACGGAAATACAATTTTATTTGGTCAAAACTAGATGAGTTTACTAAGAAGCAGGTTAAAGCCAGAAAGAAAATGGAACAAGATCAGGTTAAATTAGCAACATTCATCGCAGAGCTAGAGCAGCCTGTAGCTCTTTGTGACTTGCCAGCAATTGACCCTCCTGGCACTAAGAGGCCGAATGGCAGGGCAATAAAGAATTTTACTCAGTGGATAGAGAAAGAGCCTCCCATGAATTGGTCTCTCCTGCATGACACCCATGGAGCTAGGTATGGCCACATGACAACCAACCTTGCTGAGGTGTATAACTTTGTACTTAGAGGAAATAGAGCATTGCCACTCACAGCTATTGTGGAGGCTGTATTCCATGGCACTTTGAGATATTTCAGAGAAAGGCTCGAGTTAGCAAAGAAGCATATTGCAGATCATCCGAAGACTCCTTATTGTAGCCGTGTCATGGAGTACATGGCAAAGAAGATAGAGAAAGCAAAGAAGCACACTGTCAGACTCATAGGTAATCAGGAAAGGAGGTATGAGGTTCAGCTACCTACCGATGGTTTCGGTACGTCAAATGAGGTGAAGACGCATGAGGTAAAAATTGGAACGGAATTTTATCCAACGTGTGAATGTACATGCAACAAACCGAAGTTGTTGCACCTTCCTTGCTCACATGTGTTGGCTGCGTGCGGCCAGATTCAGTTGGATGCCATCTCCTTCGTTTCCCCATACTATTTGAAAGAGTCAGTACGCAACACATGGACCGGTGAGATGATAGGGTTTAGAGTCGTCGGCAATTTCAACAAGGTAAATGATGATGAGAGAGTATACATCCCGGATCCTGGTCTTCGGCGAACCAGCAGGGGCAGACGCAAGGTAAAGCGCATCCGAAACGATATGGACCAATCTGAAGCTGGTGGAGCAACCAGACAGTGTTTGTTATGCGCGAATTATGGGCATAGGATGAAATATTGTCCCGACATTAACAAAGACGGTGCGTCCACATCGACGAGTGCGTCCACATCGACGAGTGCGACAACAGGAGCAAGAGGTGGACGTGGTCGAGGCAGTCAAGGCCGAAGGGGACGACGAGGAAGAAATAACTCAGAAGCTATATAATGATATGTCGGACTATGTTTGTGATATGTCGGACTATGTTTTAATTTGTGATATGTCGGACTATGTTTTAATTTGTGATATGTCGGACTATGTTTTAATTTGTGATATGTCGGACTATGTTTTAATTTGTGATATGTCGGACTATGTTTTAATTTATGATATGTCGGACTATGTTTTAATTTCAGATATGTCTTCGTATGCGTTGCTTAAAGATGCGATCGATAAAAAACACCGGGCCGCACTTATGCAAGCGGGCAAGAATTTAGATGTGTTGATCCCTCGCACCCCAAAGTGTAACTGGATGATACACCCTCAATGGGTTGATAGGTATGTTTGCATATCATGTTTTAATTCGTAATAGGTAATATTTGATGCCCGCTAACTGTTTGATGTACATTCTTTTTATTTTGTAGGTTAATGTGGGCTGGACTGCTACCCTTGGCACGGCTGGTTGAGGGTACATTGGATGAGTGGGTTGATCATCCGGAGTTGGATGAAGCTGGTGAACCAATGCAGCTACGCAAGAGAAAAAACAAACGCTTCTCTTACGACAGGTCACTCCTTACCTGCTTAGTAGATAGATGGAGACCGGAGACACATACGTTTCACTTTCCCTGGGGAGAGATGGCGCCTACTCTACAGGATGTGTCTTACTTGTTGGGATTACCGTCCCGGACTTCGTCCGCCACGTCCATCTGTGCATCGTTCAGAGTCACGGCGCATGGCTTCACCGGCGCCACCTCCTTCACAACCAGCAAGGTCGTCATGGCATCAGGCACCTCCTTCACATCCAGGGAGCTCGGCCTGGCAAGAGCCATCTCCTTCACAGCCAGGGAGCTCAGCCTGGCATGAGCCACATCCTTCACAACCAGGGGGGTCGGCATGGCATCAACAAATGGGGCCAGGTAACTTTACTTTCATTTTTTTAAGCAGTGTACGATCGCAATTCAATTTGACATGTGCTTCACTACTACAGTCAGCAACCAGCCGCTTCCGTTCACGCATGTTGTGCAGTCGCCGATGCGTAGTGGTGATGGTTCATTCTTAGACAGCTATGGCGATGACGATGACCAAGCTGCGAACACGTTTGACTTCTCTCAGCCTATGTATCATACTCCACCACCACCACCGACGCAGGAGACATAGACCGAGTCAGGCGAGGTTATTTACGGTCGTGGTTTTCATGACCCTCGCCCACCGCGTCAGCGCTTATCACCTTCCGGTCCGCGTCCGAGGAAGATCCAGACTCGTCGCCGTCCCCAGCAGTGATATAATTATATATGTATGAGACAGCCATGTTAGTTTCAGACTATTCACATGTATGAGGACTTATCTATGTAGCAGACATCCTTCATGTATGTGTTACTATCTATGTATGAGTCATTATCTATGTAAGAGACTGATTTGTTTTCAAGACACTTGTCTACTTCATATTAGTAGTACATCTGAATTAAACGGTACGACTCAACTAAACGGTACTACATAAAACAGTACTACAACAGATAATTAAGATACAAGTACATCTTAATTAGAAAAATTAAGATACATAAAACAGTACTACATAAAACAGTACTACATTGTCGAAGTAGAACTCTTGCCCTTCGACGATGCGGTAGTCTTGACCTTGGTGCTCGGCATGAAGAGGTCGTCTTCGTCCTCACTGTCTGCTGACCATAAATCTGAATTATTCCTCGCAAGCCTGATGTAAGATTCACTCTTATGCAGTTTGACCTTCTGCCATCTGCCATGCAACCTGAGAAGTTCTTTCCGTATCTCCTCAAATGTCCTGGGAGGCCACCCACTCCTAGCTAATGAGTGAGCCAACTCATTCATTATGGTGTCACTACTGATGAGTTCCTCCCATGGAACTACTCTATCATCCATCTTGAAATTGGCGGCTAGTTTGAGAAGACGATCGGACATACCAGAGTGAAAACTACGATCAAAAGGATAATGAGGATGAGACATCTCCACGAAAGGATGGCGGGAGCGAAAGGCGTGAGAGAAAGGGGGGACAGAAGGGCCTGCTCACCCACCTTACTGCGGATGTGGTTATATAGGTTCACAAGAGAAGATGGCGGGAGAGAAAGGCGGGAAAGAAAATGGTGGGAGAGAAAAGCGGGAAAGAAAATGGCGGGAAAGAAAATGGCGGGAGAGAATGGCGGGAGAGAATGGCGGGAAAGAAAGTGGCGGGAGATTATGGTGGGAAAGAATATGGCGGGATAGTAGGGCGGGAAAAGAAAATGGGGGGATAGTAGGGCGAGATAGTACGATCACTGTGGCAGATGGCTGAAAACAACAACTAGCTCCTGATCACGCTCTTTGAAGGTTATGAGCACCAAATTGTTTACTTCAATAGACGATGCCCGAAGAAAATTAGCGAAATCTTCCTTCTTGAGCACCATTCTATTACCCAAGCCAATAAAGTAGGAACAAGGAATGCTCACAGATACATCATCATCTTCAGAATCCAAAGTAATTTCAAGAGTTAAAGAACCAGTCCTAGGAATTGACACAAAATCCTTCAAACTCTTCACAACCATGCTCGGAATAACCTGACCAAAAACATCAAGTTATATGATGTTGAGCTTACAAATTTAAAACAGTATACTAGAGCAAAGAACAAAAATAAATACAGTAGCCAAAAACAAAGCTCACCATCTGTTGACCATTAACATTCATGGAATCAATCCTATGAACAAAAGGAGTACACAATATGTAGTTGTCATCAAAGAGCTGTCGCGACATGACATACATTTGGTGATAATTCAGACTGAAGATACCACGACTATAAAAACAACTGTCAACAAGTTCCCTCTGAGTTTCACTCAGATCCTCAAGAGCTACAAAAAAATAATTTCACAAATTTAGCATAACAGCAAAACGTATAAGTTGAAACAAAACTTTAAATCACTCAAAAAAAAACTTACCAACACAGGGTAAAGGGAACAACATAACACCATCCCGATGAAAATCAACACTACACCATGTTCCATAGTGCTCAAGCCTAACAGTCATCATGTCACGATGACGGAGACCATAATCATTCACAAGTTCCTCCCAGGAAGGACCATGGAATTTACTGCTCACCCGACCATGTGTAAACAGAACATGGTATAAGTTACCCTCACTGTTGTGAAGAGCAAGATCAATATCTGTGTCACCCCTCCGAATAGCTAAAGATATGCACTCCTCAATGTACCGAGCAAGATGTGATCTAACACTGCACGGAACATACTACAAAAAGAATGGAAGCAAACATCATAATCATATAAACAAAGGCATTAGAAATCATTCCAACCTAAACAACATCAACCATATGCCACAATCAGATAAACAAGATATAGAATCTGACAACACGCCTTGAACAGCGACGATCCAGCACCACAGTGAAGACAGACGCACAAGAATCAAAGGAAGAACAAGGGCCACCTGGAGCTCGGCAAAAGGGGCAAGCCATTATCTGCAAAGAAACGGTGACCAAAATAAACACTACACTTGCCTGCTCACCCACCTTGCTGAGGGGGTTTTATAGGGTCAGAAGAGAAGATGGCGGGAACGAAACTGGCGGGAAAGAAGGGCGGGAACGAAACTGGCGGGAAAGAAGGGCGGGAACGAAACTGGAGGGAAAGAAGGGCGGGAACGAAACTGGCGGGAAAGAAGGGCGGGAGAGAATGGCGGGAAAGAAGGGCGGGAACGAAACTGGCGGGAAAGAAGGGCGGGAACGAAACTCACGGGAAATAAGGGCGGGAACGAAACTGGCGGGAAAATGCACTCTTCGGCGAAGGAAATACCAAAAAAATAGAGTTTTCGTTCTGCAGAAAAACGAAACTGGCTTCGGTACCGAATGCATGGATGATTCGGCGAAGAAAATGCACTATCCGGCCAAGGAAATACCGAAAAGGACTCTTTGGTCAACGGAAAACCGAAATAGGTCACATGCAACTTCGGTCGACTGCTAACGTAAAGTGCATGGACTCTTTGGTCAACGGTTGACCAAAGAGTACTCTTCGGCCAACCAAAGACCAAAGAGTCCTCTTCGGCCCAGCACAGCAGGTTTTCGGTCAGGCAATGACCGAAGAGGAGTCTTCGGTTTTCTGATGACCGAAAAGGCCTTCTTCGGTCAACTGTTGACCGACGGGGTGCTATTTTTGAAATATACGTGTTAGGCCTGCTAGTTTTGGAAATTGCTCTAAATATGATGCTAGTTACAAAAAAAAATCGAGGAATTAGGGGGTAGACCGCAAACCCTAAATTTCTAACAGTGTCCGCCGGATTCTCTGTATTTCTGTCTGGCATTTTCTATTACTACATCACCACGCAAGCATGTTGCGTGTTCGCAAAAAAGAAAAATATATTAATTTCCAAAAAATCAATCGTTGTGGTGTATGTGCTTCATACGTTAACTTCCTTCGATTACAAACTCTTTTCGTCCGCCCAAGTTGCGTTAGACAAGAAGCACTTCCATGTCGGCAGGGTGTGTTTTCCCAAGTAGTGAGATGGTGGAGTTGCAAACCGTAAAAGTGTAACAAACCCTGAAAAAATTGGTGGATTGGAAACCCTAGCCCATGGAGAAGAAACGGGATGAAGCAAATCCGTTCAGTGGGCTCTCGGCGCCATCTCGGCCTAGACGTCACCATTGTACGGTGATGGAAGAATCTGATACAGATGAGACATCTTTGATATAACCCAATAAATAACAATAAATTCACGGCCCGTAAAAAATAATAGCAATTAATCTGTTATCTTTGGTAACCCAGTAAAGCAGATCGATCACGGGCATAGCAGAAAATTTAGGCTTTATAACTAAAATATAATCTTATTTTGTCTATTCGTTTTACATCAAGATTTGTTTCGTATGATCCACTTATATCACATTAAAATAATATTTGGCCCCGTGGCAACGCACGGGCCCATGCCTAGTGTCCTAAAAAAAGAATAAGGGCAAAGATAACATATTACTAGCTTAATTTGCCATCCCATTGTTCATGCTTAATTTGCCACGCAAAAAGAAAGATAGTTCCAAATCATCGCCCACCTGATTTGATTAGCTATAGAATATATTCGTTCCTCTTCATCCGGTGCAACTTTTGGTCAATGCGATCACTTGCCCTCGCACGGTCGACCTGGTATTCATGCGGACATGCATGAACAATTGCAAGGCCTATTTGGTAAAAAATTATATAATTGTACTTTCTTTCTTTGCTACTTTCCTAATTCACTTTTTTTTGAGATCTTTCCTATTTCATCTTTTTTAGTACATAATATAGAATAGAGGGAGGCTCTTTCGTCTTCACCCAATCAGCACACCCAAAATCAATGGGCGAGAGTCCATATTAGAGTATAGGTCGGTTACGTTACCATATCCGGCAAGGTTTGGAATTGTAGTCTATCTCTATTAGTCTTGGAGCCCAAGTCTTGTAATCTATATAAACAGCCCTTTGAGGCCCCAATCAATACAAGTTATTATTCTCCAAACTATCATGGTATCATATCTTCAAATATGAATTTGCTGTCAGCTTGCTCTCCTTCTGTTTTTTCTACGATCACCATTGGTGATGGTTCCACCATCCCTGTTTCCGGCACCGGTCACTCTTTCATCCCTTCCTCTTTCGGCAATTTTCTTCTTCGCAATATTCTTGTTTCTCCTTCCCTCATCAAAAATCTTATTTCTGTTCGCCAATTTTGTATTGACAATCGAGTAATTTTGGCTTTTGACCCTTTTGGTTTGTCTGTGAAGGATCTGGCAACGGGGAAGGTACTCGCTCGATACAATAGCACGGGCGATCTTTATCCGCTTCATGGCACACCTATGTCCACTCCCCGCGCCATGCTTGCTTCAGTGGACTTGTGGCATCGTCGTCTAGGACACCCCAATAAATCAACCTTGTCATCTTTGCTGCAAGAATTTTGTATCCCTAGTTCTAGTGTTCCTCATAATCCCTCTCTTTGTAATGCCTGTCAATGCGGCAAACATGTTAGATTACCTTTTGGAACCTCTACTACCATTAGCACTTTTCCTTTTGAGTTAATTCACTGTGATTTATGGACTTCTCCCGTTCCTAGTGTCTCTGGTTACAAATATTATCTTGTGATTTTGGATGACTATTCTCATTATATTTGGACTTTTCCTCTCCGTGCTAAATCTGAAGTACATGCCATCTTTCTCAATTTTCGACAATATGTTCTTACACACTTTGGCTTGCCCCTTAGATTTATTCAATGTGATAATGGTCGAGAATTTGACAACACTCAAAACCGCACCTTCTTTCTCTCTCAAGGCATTCTTCTTCGTTTTTCTTGTCCTTATACCTCCCCTCAAAACGGTAAAGCTGAACGTTCTCTTCGCTCCATTAATGATATTCTTCGCACCTTGCTCCTACAAGCTTCTCTACCCTCTCGTTTTTGGGCCGAAGCCCTCCGCACTGCCACTCTACTTCTAAATATTCGTCCCACTAAGACTTGTCCTCTTTATTCGCCTTTTCAATCTCTTTTTCTCTCTCATCCCGATTATTCTTTTTTACGTGTTTTTGGCTGTCTTTGTTTCCCGAACACTGCCTCTACCACCTCCAACAAACTCGAACCACGTTCACTTCCTTGCATTCATCTTGGTCTTTCTGATGATCACAAAGGATATCACTGTTTTGATCCATCTTCTGGTCGCGTGTTTGTCTCTCGCCACGTCACATTTGATGAAAACACGTTTCCTTTTTCTGTTACTCACACCGCATCAATCCCTACCACCACTCCCTCTCCCGCGGCAAGGCCGGCAAGCCTGGGCAGCCCGGCAAGCCTGGCACCGGCCCGACCGGCAAGCCCAAACCTGGCAAGTCCGGCCAGCTCGACAATCACGGCACCGGCAGGCCCGGCCAGTCCGGACCCGACAAGCCCGACAACCACAGCACCGACAGTCCCGGCAAGCCCGGACCCGGCAAGCACGGTCCCGGCAAGCCCGGTCCCGGCAAGCCCGGCACGCCAGACAAGTCCGGCAACCTCGGCAACCTCGGCACCGACAACCTTCCCGCCACCACTACCACCCAACGCCGTCCCCATTCCACCACCCACCAATGATCACGTCATGTGCACCCGCGGCAAACGCGGATTTCTTCTACCCACCAAACGCCTCAACCTCACAGCCACCCCAACCCCGGCAAGTCCGTCCAGTCCGGCAACCCCGGCAACCCCGGCCCTTTCTCCTATTCCCTCTTCTTACAAACGAGCTCTTCTTGATCCTCTTTGGCTCTCAGCTATGCGCGATGAATTTAACGCTCTTCAGCAAAATAATACATGGACTCTTGTTCCCACACCTCCTGGCATTAATGTTGTTTCTGGAAAATGGGTTTTTCGTCATAAATTTCATTCTGATGGCACTCTTGCTCGTTACAAAGCCAGATGGGTGTGTCGTGGTTTCTCTCAGCAACAGGGCATTGATTTTGATGAAACTTTTTCTCCAGTTGTTAAACCCAGTACTATTTGAGTTGTTCTTAGTCTTGCTGTTTCCTCCTCTTGGCCCATTCATCAGCTAGACGTTAAAAATGCTTTTCTTCACGGCACTCTTAATGAAACTGTTTATTGTCAGCAACCATCTGGTTTTGAGGATCCCTCTTCTCCCAATTCTGTTTGCCTTCTTCACAAATCTCTTTATGGTCTTAAACAAGCTCCTCGTGCATGGTTTCAACGTTTTGCTGCCTTTATTCAAACAGTAGGCTTCATTCCCTCCAAATCTGATTCTTCCTTATTTATTTTTCACTTATCTTCCCACATTGCCTATCTCTTGCTTTATGTTGATGATATAGTTCTCACGGCTAGCTCTGACTCTTTTCTTCAACATATAATCTCTTCTCTTAGTCATGAATTTTCCATGACTGATCTTGGTCCTCTTCATCATTTTCTTGGCGTTACCGTTTCTCGTACAAAATCTTCTCTTTTTCTCTCTCAACGATCCTATCTTTTAGACTTGCTTTCTCGTGCTGGTATGTCTGATTGTCAACCCACTCGTACACCGGCCGACATTGGTGCCAAGTTGTCGGCTGATGGTGATCCAGTTTTTGATCCCACTTTGTATCGTAGCATCACTGGTGCTCTCCAATATGCCACTCTCACTAGGCCGGGCATTTCCTACTCCGTTCAGCAAGCCTGTCTTTTTATGCATGATCCTCGTGCTCCTCACCTTGCTCACGTCCACCGCATTCTTCGCTATTTAAAAGGAACTCTTGATCATGGTCTTCTCATTAATTCTTCTTCCCCGACAAGCTTGACAGTTTATTCTGATGCAGACTGGGCAGGTTGTCCAGATACTCGACGGTCCATATCCGGATTTTGTGTTTATTTGGGTGATAATCTTGTTTCTTGGTGTTCTAAAAGGCAGGCAACAGTTTCCAGGTCTTCTGCTGAGGCTGAGTATAGGTCGGTTGCTCATGCTGTGGCTGAAGCGGTGTGGCTGCGTCAGCTTCTCGTGGAACTTCATCGCCCACTGGATCGTGCCACCATCGTTTATTGTGATAACATCTCCGCAGTATACATGGCTTCCAATCTAGTTCAGCATCGTCGCACCAAGCATATTGAGATTGACATACACTTTGTTCGAGAGAAGGTGGCTCTTGGCGAGGTCCGCGTTCTTCATGTACCTACCAGTGCTCAATTTGCTGACATTTTCACCAAAGGACTTCCGACTGCATCTTTCACCGACATACGCTCCAGTCTCAACATCGTTACTCCTGACGCTGAGACTGCGGGGGGATATTAGAGTATAGGTCGGTTACGTTACCATATCCGGCAAGGTTTGGAATTGTAGTCTATCTCTATTAGTCTTGGAGCCCAAGTCTTGTAATCTATATAAACAGCCCTTTGAGGCCCCAATCAATACAAGTTATTATTCTCCAAACTATCAGTCCAAAGCGCTCCTCTGCCCGCCGCTCATGGCACCAGCTCTTCGGCTCCTCTGACAATGGCGACCCCTTCCCAACACCCACCTCAACAACTCTTCCGCGAATCCCTCCCGAAGGGGAAATACCATTGATGTCGCCGTCGATGATTCCTCAATCGCAGTTGCCCACCAACTCCACCAATCTTCCACATCCGCTGCTCAATGAGTCCCTGGCGCACGAGACGGCTGGAGAGGAGATGGAGGAGGGCAATCACTCGCAGCAGCCGCTCGCCGGCGCACCCGGCATCAAGAACGGCTCCGCCACCAACGAAGAAGAGGGGTCCGGCTCCTCCATAGACGAAGAAGAGGGGTCCGGCTTCTCCACCGACGATGAGGAAGGGTCCGGCTCCTATACTAACGACTCCGTCCAGAAGGAAGATGAAGAGTCGTTCGAGACCGACGTCTCCGGTTCTTCGCTGGGATCCGCTGCGACGGATATCGTCGCTGTCGAGGAGAAGAAAAGGCCTCGCCAAGCCGCGAGGAAGGAAGGAAAACCAGGCGCATATGTTCGTGTTTGGTCGGCACAAGACGAGCTTCGCATCCTGGAGGGCCTCGCCGCCCACGTCAAAACCCATGGCTCTCTTCCAAGTCGCTCCCAGCTGTCCGATGTCCTCCACGGACATATTGTTGACAAGAAGGAGTTCACAATATCAGAGATTTACGAGAAGGTCCGCCGCATGAGGGATAAGTACCGTTCTATGCGGGCCACCGCTGCTTCTGGGGCGCTGCTGCGTGGCGGCGCCGACGACCTCCAGAAGTATGAAATCTCCAACAAAATTTGGGGTGATTCGCCACCACTGCCCAATGGCGAAAAGAAGAAGGGCAACACTTACCACGCGCTTGGACCACGTGTCCGTAGGCACTTTGAGGAGCTCCAGGATATATACCCTCACCTCGCGTTGGCAGTGGAGAAGATCGCCGCCGATGGGCAGGGTCCTCTGAAGAGGGCGTTTGAGTTGATTGATGATGATAAAGCCCGCCAACTGAATGACAAAGTGAAGAAGCAGCGGGTTTTGGAGATCAAGGTAGAGCTGGACCGTGCTAACATACGGGGTGAGGTGCTTAGAATGTTTATCATTTGAATCCATCAAATGTCAACCTGAGAATTAAGGTGAAACTCATATCTTTTGTCCTATATTTTTTGTGTTGTCATGTGCTCAAGCTCTTTATATATGTTATTATTAGTGGTTATGGATTTTGCGATATATATGTTAAAATGAGACTAAACATGATGCCAGTCTTGCTTTGGTAACATTAACCTTGTTTTTCTTTTTGCAGGGTGGTGACATTAACCTTGTACTCATCAAAAAGTCGTAAAATGCTCTGGAAAGAAAATCAGCCCCTAGCTAGTCACAATATTTATAGACTATGCTGCAAAATTTCAGTTCAAACCTGGATACGAAGGACAAATATTTGAATTTGTTTTTTTTCCATAAACAATGTTTAAATTTCTATTTGAAGATTGTTAGAAATTCACTTGCATCATTGTGTCTAACTTTATATTAAAGGGGAGTCTGTCATCGTCGTCGTAATGGTTACCATATCCCACCCCTTTGTACGATCAACGCGAAAGAAAAAAACCATCGTCAAAATAATCATCGTAATTCAGCGTAGAAAAACCAAAGTCAGTCGTAAACAAATCCATAATAAACAAAATCAATTGAAAAAGTGGCATTCTTTTAGATGCATTGCTCACTCTGGATAGTACCGTAAACTGGACTTGGTGGGATCGTAAGATTTCCTTCCTCTATGTCTTTCGTGTGATTTCCACAGGGGAGCTTAAAGTCCAACCCCATCTGCTAGGTCCCCTTTCTATTTCTCTTGCTATGTTATCTTAGCTCAAAAGAATTGAGTTAGCTAAGTGATGGAGCCATATCATTAGCCTTTCCCAAATGATTCTGTATAATTTACATCTACAGCCATAAAAAGTACACTTCTCACTGATCTGATCTGAAAGATATATATTTGGGTGGATAGGTTTCAGATGTTGAAAATATTGCATCGCTATATATATTGGTGAATAAATTGTACACGCTGAAGTCTTAAGTACTATCTCTTCAAGCAAGTATTACGTGTTCTAGATGCCATCCACAAATCTGTAAAAATATTATATTTGGCTGAACTTTTGGGCGAGGTACAGTTCATGGACAAATAAAACTGCAAAACCATGAAAAAATTGCTGTAAATTTTAGGTTTTTGTACTCTGAGGTCTGTAGCAAAGGTATTAAGTATATATAGAATGATTTTTTTTGCTGAGGATGATCATGAGTTCTCTTGAGTTCATGTCCAGATATTTGGAGCTGCAGAATATCATATCCAATATTTATTGAAGATGGTATCTTCATTGTTACAGTCTGAAAATTATACTCCCTCCGTTCGGAAATAGGTGTCATGGTTTTAGTTCAAATTTAAACTAAAACCCCATCACCTATGAGGCGCGCTTCGGTACAACACCCCCCTCCAAGACGTATAAGGGGCAGGGCGGTCATTTCACAAGTCGCCCGCGTACGCCCACCCACCCGCTATACGTTCGCCCCTATACGCCCGTTCGCTGCCGCACCCCAGCCGAAACCCTAGCGGCCTGGTACGTGTCAAAAAAAAAAAAACTTTTCACTTTCCCTCGCCCAGCTGCCGCACCCCAGCCGAACCGTAGCGGCCATTGCCAGCCCCGTGCTCCCCGCCGTCGCCGCTAACGCCGTCGTCGCACACACGGCGTTGTCGCCCGCGTCATCGTCCTCACTCCCTGGCCGCCGGCAACGCCTAACATTGTCGCCGTTCCTCCGACCAACAAGAACGCGCCGTCGTCGCACATACGCTGCCATCATCGTCACCACCACGCCGTCCTC
This sequence comes from Elymus sibiricus, assembly GCA_039707655.1. NCBI lineage: Eukaryota > Viridiplantae > Streptophyta > Magnoliopsida > Poales > Poaceae > Elymus > Elymus sibiricus. The sequence continues at coordinate 2,678,255 of CM077672.1, forward strand.
GTGGCCCTCACGCCCCGATCGCCCTCACCTCCGCGTCACTGGTGAACATCGACGCTTCTGCCCTCACCTCATCTTAGAGGTAAATTTTTTGCATTTTTAACCTTACATTACATCCTCGTTGAAATGAGCTGAACAAAATTTATGTATTAGTTTCGTGCATCAAAGCGTGCGTCCTACTGTTAATCAATTGACTGAGAAACTGAATTTATTTGAGATGATGTTATGCATATAGATGGAACAAGAGACCGATTATGACGGAGATGACGATGGTAGCGAGAATGAATCCTTGTCATTGAATGTAGACCAACATGCCGAGGAGAACTATATGAGTTTGGATGAATCTTACAGTGGCAACGTAAGTGTCTTGAACGTTGACATAAAACGTTAAATACAAACAACCACACTGACACTTGCATGTATTTTTTTGACTTTATACATGAAAGTGAAGATGATGATAATTAGGATATGGAGATAGATGATTCATATGCAGAAAGCCCTAGCTAAGTAAGTTTAAAAGTAAGCAGCGCATGGAATGACATAACAACTGCATTAACACTTACATGTCTTATTTTAAATGTGGTAGATGGATGCTGATGGGTACTATGACCGGAATATATTCGATGATCACAGTGAGGAAAGCGATGTCCATGCATCTAATGATGAGAGCTCTAACATAGTAAGTTTTAAAAAGAGGTTATTATTTAGAGACGCCATATAACAAATGACTGACATACATGGTTATATGTTTTTTTTGTAGGGACACGTTGGTGGCCCTAGTGGGAACGATGAGTATGCCGAAGGTGATGAGTGTAATTTTGACATTGGCTATGATGAATATCAGCAAGAGTCGATAGACAGGCATTGGAAGGTGATGGCCGTGACGTTCTGGTCAGAAGGGGAGGCATACAATTTCTAAAACCAGTACGCGAAAGATCGTGGGTTCAGCATCAGGAGGGATATGTTGAAACAGGCGAAGGGTGCTGAGGGAACAGTGCGGTTGAACAGGTATCTGTGTTCGAGGGCTGGTAAACGACTGGCCAAGTTTTGTACCATGGAAGCGAGGACCCGTAGGCTGAGACCGGAAAGTCGATGCTTGTGCGAAGCCGATTTGACTGTGAAGCTTGATAAAGAGCGTGCAATTTGGCATGTCAGCAATTTCAGCGATGATCATAGTCATGTTCTTGCAAGGCCTGACAAAGTTACGTATCTCCGGTCTCATAATCAGATCAAGGATTTTTATATGCTTGAGATCTTAGCCATGGCTGGAGGTGGGATCAGAAAACATATTATTTTTGACAACCTCGTCTGTAGGTACGGGTCATATGCTAAGGCCGGTTTTGGGAGGAGAAAGCTTTATAACATGTGTTACAGAGAGAAGATGAAATTGCTTGCAAAGGGCGATGCTGACACTGCCATTGGGATAATGATGACCAGAAAGGACATGGATCGAGATTTTTGCTATGAGCACACTGTTGACGGGGAAGGCAGACTGAAAAACTTGTTCTGGTGTGATTCGCAGTCACATCGGGATTACCTTGACTTTGGTGATGTGATGATATTCGACAACACCTATAAAATGAATAGGTATTGAATGCCATTCATACCTTTCGTTGGTCTAACCATCATCGTTACACCACGGTGTTCGGCTGTGCCATTGTGTCTGACGAGACTGAAGATACATATGTTTGGCTGCTTCTGACGTTCCTGAGAGCTCAGTGTCAGAAGAAGCCCATGTCTGTGATTATTGATGGAGACGCAACCATGATAGGGTTAACATCCACCTAAAATTAACATATCACATGCATGCATCTATGCATCTATCTATCTATATAGACCACAAGAATTAGTGTGGGGGAGGGGAGGGGGAGGTGCTCACGGTGGCCGGCGCGGGGGAGGGCCGACGCGTGGGAGGGCCGACGCAGGGGAGGGCGGCCGGCGCGGGGAGGGCCGACACGGGGGAGGGACGCGCGGGTCGGGGAGGGCCGGCGCGGGGGAGGGCGGCCGGAGCAGGGCGCGAGGGAGGGCGGCCAGAGCGGGGAAGATCGAGTGTGGAGGGAGAGTGAGTGAGTCGTGAGTGTGAGTGAGTGACGAGGAGGGCGGGTCGGCGCGGGGAAGAAGATAGATGGGCTTAGCAGCAGCGTGGGTCAGCGCTACTGCTAAGCCCATTAGTTGTAGCACGGGGTCCAACTGATAACCCACTAGTATAGGGGATCGCAACAGTTTTCGAGGATAGAGTATTCAACCCAAATTTATAGATTCGACACAAAGGGAGCCAAAGAATATCTGAGTGTATTAGCAGCTGAGTTGTCAATTCAACCACACCTGGAGATTAATTATCTGCAGCAGAGTGATCAGTAGCACAGTAATATGGTGGTTTTGATAGCAATGGTAATAGTAACAGTAACAGTGATGGTGACAGCAGCAGTAGTAGCAATTGTAATAGCAGTAGCAACAGTAGTAACTTAGCAAGATTCAATATGGGAAAAGATCATAGGCATTGGATCGGTGATATTCGTTGGATGATATTCATCATATAACAGTTATAACCTAGGGTGATACGGCACTAGCTCCAGTTCATAAATATAATGTAGGCATGCATTTCGTAAATAGTCATACGTGCTTATGGAAAGAACTTGTATGACATCTTTTGTCCTACCCTCCCGTGGCAGCGGGGTCCACAAGGAAACTAAGGGATATTAAGGCCTCCTTTTAATAGAGAACCAGAACAAAGCATTAAAACATAGTGAATACATGAACTCCTCAAATTACGGTCATCACCGGAAAGTATCCCGCATATTGTCACTACGGGGTTTGCGGATCATAACACATAACAGGTGACTATAACTTGCAAGATCGGATCAAGAACATGGATATAATGGTGATAACATAAACGGTTCAGATCTGAAATCATGGCACTCGGGCCCTAGTGACAAGCATTAAGCATAGACAAGTCATAGCAACATCAATCTCAGAACATAGTGGATACTAGGGATCATGCCCTAACAAAACTAACTCGATTACATGATGAATCTCATCCAACTCCCTCACCGACCAGTGAGCCTACGAAGGAATTACTCACTCCCGGTGGAGAGCATCATGGAATTGGCGATGGAGAAGGGTTGGTGATGACGAAGATCGAAGATTCCCCTCTCCGGAGCCCCAAACGGACTCCAGATCTGGCCTCCCGAGGAAGAACAGGAGGTGGCGGCGGCTCCGTCTCGTGAAACGCGATAATTCTTTCTCCCTGATTTTCTCTCCGAAGATGTGATTTTATAGCGTCGGAATTAGGGTCAGCGGGGCCACTAGGTGGGGACAACCCACCATGGCGCGCCAGGAGGGGGTGGCGTGCCCTGGTGGGTTGTGCTCCACCAAGGCCCCCCCTCCGGTGGGTCTTGACTCCAGTAATTCTTATTTATTCCATAAAAAATCCCCGTAAAGTTTCGTGCCATTCCGAGAACTTTTATTTCTGCACAAAAACAACACCATGGTAGTTCTGCTGAAAACAACGTCAGTCCGGGTTAGTTTCATTCAAATCTTGCAAATTAGAGTCCAAAACAAGGGCAAAAGAGCTTGGAAAAGTAGATACGTTGGAGACGTATCAACTCCCCCAAGCTTAAACCTTTGCTTGTCCTCAAGCAATTCAGTTGAAAAACTGAAAGTGAGAAAGAAAAACTTTTACAAACTCTTTTGTTCTTGTTTCTATATATATGCTTAAATAGTAGCCAGGTTTTCAAGAATGATCATAACTAACCATATTTATGATGACTCTTAGAAACTCTAATCATTCATATCAATGGCATAAACAACTAGCGAGCAATAATAGAGTATCTCAAATGTCAACAATTTGTGAAAACAATCATGATATAATATGACAACATTGGTATCTCGCTAGCCCTTTATGAGACCGCAAAACATAAATACAGAGCACCTCCAAAGTTCAAGCAGTGACTAAACATTGTAATTCATGGTGGAGGAGATCCAGTCATGCTAACATACAACATCAATTATCACAATGCATGGGAATGACAATATTGCTCTCTGGTCTGGTGCTCATATGAGAAGGTGATGACTCAACATAAAAATAATTGTATAGTCCCTTCGTAGAGGGAAGCAGTGATTTGCAGTGGTGCCAGAGCTCAGGTTTTAAAACAGAGATAAATGAAATTTTGAGAAATGCACCCTTCTTGTTTACTTCGCGACCATCAGTTATCAATATCTTCCATGCTAAACACATTAGTAGCGGTTCCCAAGCGATAAAAATAAAGGTTTACTCCCCCTCCACCAACAATCACACTCCATGGCTAGCCGAATCCACAGGTACCATCCAAACCAACATCATTCCTGGGGGAGTTTGTTTATTTATTTGCAATTTTTGAATTTGGGACTGGGAATCTCTTTTTACCGCCCCTCGCGTGCAAGGACAAGTGAATAAACACTCGTCATGAGAATAACCCGCTTAGCATGGAAGATGTCGACTACCTCCTGTCACTGTATGAACAATCCAAGCACATAAAAACGGAGGTTTATTTGAAATTTTAGAGGTGGCTCATGCAAATTTACTTGGAACGGCAGGGTAACCCTGCATATAGGTAGGTATGGTGGACTCATCTGGAATAACTTGGGTTTTAGGATTTTGATGCACAAGTAGTATTCCCGCTTAGTACAGGCGAAGGCTAGCAAATAGGTTGAGAAGCGACCAGCTAGAGAGCGAACACGGTCATTGACATGCACCATAATAATCATCATTGTACAGTAGCATGAGTAGGATATAGACACCATGAACATAAATATCATTGAGGCTATGTTGGTTTTGAATCAACTACATGCGTGAACATGTGCCAAGTTAAGCCACTTGAAACATTCAGAGGGGGATACCATGTCATCATACTACATCACAACCATTTTAATGCATGTTGACACTCAAGATGAATCATTATCCACTCCTAGCTATTTAAGCATGGCATGAGCAACTATAATCTCTAATTGTCATCATAAACATGTTCAATCATAATCATGCTGAATCATGGGTACTGAGATAAACATATTTACAAAAACAAAAACAAGTTGAGTTCATACCAGCTTTTCTTTGCCACAGTCACTTCACCAAATCATCGTCATTATTGCCTTTCACTTGCACAACCAAATGATAAGAAAATAGTAATAGTGCAAGTGTGCCGTGGACTACGCTGGAATCTGCAAACACTTTATTCAAACAGGAGAAGGCAAAATAATTTGGGCTCATTGTTAGATCAACAATAATGCATATGTGAGCCTCTCATCATTTCATCATGGTCTTCTCTTTACAAAGACTCAACAAAAATAAAAGAAATTCAGAGAAACACACTGAAATATTTTTGGAGTTTTTGGTTTTTCTGGAAGAAAGCAAATTAAAGAAAGGAGAAAAACAAAAACAAGAAAAACTATTTACACGGGAAAGCTCCCAACAAACAAAAGAAGAACGAGGAAATCTTTTTGGGTTTTCTTTTTAATAGTACTACTAAACTACAACTAATTAAATTTAGAAAGAAAAACCGAAAAGAAGCGAGAAATAGTTTTGGGTTTTTTCAAAGTTTTTCAAACACCCAAAAAGAAAGCGAGAAAATAAATCTAGCATGGATAATACAGTAAAAAAGTGTGAACACCGACAACTGGTTTGAAATGTGTGAACATGAATGTAATGTCGGTGAGAAATACGTACTCCCCCCAAGCTTAGGCTTTTGGCCTAGCTTGGTAATCACCATCTGTGGCCTGCGTAATAATTTGAGTGATAGCTCACGGAGGCCCTTGGTGCAGCCGCCTCAGCCTGACGAGCAGCCACAACCTCTGCGTTGTGTGCGCGGGCCTCGCTCTCAAGAACATAATGTCTTCCCTTGCTATGATAATCAAAGAGAGCAGGCACAGGCAAATAGGTGTCCACAATAACCTTTTTATTGAAACGCAGGTTATAAGTATAATCAGTGACCTTGCCTATAAGAAATTTATGACGCTTCATGGCCTCAAAATCTAAGTACTGAGTAGGTAGGAAGGGGTCATTAGTCCAAGGTGATACACCCAACTCCTCTGCTAAACGTGAAGCATAATTCCCACCATAAAAACATCCACTACCAGCGTCGTGTTGCAATCTACGTGCAACAATCGCTCCAAGGTTATAACGTTTAGTACCGGTGAGAGCAGTGTGTATGAGGCTCAAGTCAGGAGCACAAAGTGTACTGCAATCTTGTTTGCCTACGATACATTTACCATTAAAGAGCGCGAAGTAATGAATTGATGGGAAATGAATACTTTTTATTCTACCTTGCGTCACCCCTCTATCTTCACCATAACAAAGACTAGTTAAGAATGTCTCATACTCAGATTTTGGTGGTTCGTCTAACAAACCCCAAAATGAAATTCTACACACACGACTAAACACATCTAGAGGCATGGTAATTGAACGGTCATAAAGGTCAAATGAGACTCTAGACTCACGAGGATGAAATTTAAACTTTTTAGTAAACGATTCTGTGATACCGAGATACTGGTTGCACTTATCTTCGATGTAGGGACCGAGCTCGGCATTGTGAACATATTGCTCAAATTCTTCTTTAATACTTGCCATCAGCATAAAATCGTTGCAAGGCCACAAACATGATTTGGTGGCGGCATCACGTATCGAATATGCGCTTGGTTCAACATAAGACTGACGAGTCGAGCCACTACTAGAAGATTCTCCCGAGGACCTCTGCCTCGAAGAGCTCCTTCCAAAGAGGTTCATCCCGTTTGCGTACAATTTTTCTGAAAATTTCGGGGACACAAATTTTTTTGTGAACAAAACTTTACAAGAATGTTAGCAGCTACTCATAGGGAAGCATAGAGGCCATATCAAGCATTCAAACTACTTAGAACTCTAAGAATTCAAAATGCAAGCTCATCTACAGCAGCACTAAGAGTAGCTAATTATTCTAAATATAAACCACTAGAAGAAAAACTAATTGGAACAATGGAGGAGTCACATACCAAGTAGCAATCCCCCAAAACAGTTTCGGAAACGGAGCTCCGAGCAAAGAGATCGAAAATCTCAGGTTTGAGAGCAAGAACACGAGAGAGAAAGCAATGGTGATTTTTTTCTGGAGGTAGGGGACGATGTGGACTAAAGAGATAAGTGAGGGGGCCCACGTGGGGACCACAACCCACCAGGGCGCGCCTGGGGTAGCTGGCGTGCCCAGGTGGGTTGTGCCCACCAGGAGCACCCCCCTCTGATGTTATTTATACTAAAAATTCTCAAATATTTAGAAAAAATCGTATCAAATTTTCAGGACATTCTGAGAACTTTCATTTTTGGGTCATTTTTTATTGCACGGGAAAAACAGAAAACAGGCAAAGCATGGCATTTTATTTTTATTAACTAATAAAAACAGAAAAAAGAGATAAGGACAGAAGGTAGTGCTAACTAAATTCATCAACTTCATACCTCTAAAAAATGATCCATTAATAAGGTTGATCAAGTCTTATTAACAACCACCTACAATTAGCATGAAACCGAAGAACTTTCGTAAAACACTAAGTTACCTCAACGGGGATATACATGTCCCCAACAATAAGCATTTCATATTTCTTTTTAGCAGTAGGTAGAGGTAACTGAAAGCTTCCAATAGTGAGTGTCGAAGAATTTTCAATAATATTGATACTGTTCGCTTGGAATTGTTTCTTCGGAAAGTGCACCGTATGCTCATTACCATTAATATGAAAAGTGACCTTGCTTTTATTGCAATCAATAACAGCCCCTGCAGTGTTCAGAAAGGGTCTACCAAGGATAATCGACATGTTGTCGTCCTCGGGCATCTCAAGTATAACAAAGTTAGTTAAGATAGTAACATTTGCAACAACAACGGGCACATCCTCACAAATACCGATAGGTATGGTAGTTGATTTGTCAGCCATTTGCAAAGATATTTCAGTAGGTGTGAGTTTATTCAAATCAAGTCTTTTGTACAAGGAGAAAGACATAACACTAACACCGGCTCCTAAGTCACACAAAGCAGTTTTGACATAATTTTTCTTAATGGAGCATGGTATAGTTGGTATTCCTAGGTCTCCTAGTTTCTTAGGTACTCCACCCTTAAAAGAGTAATTGGCAAGCATGGTGGAGATTTCTACTTCAGGTATTTTCCTTTTATTTGTGATGATGTCTTTCATATATTTAGCATAGGGAGGCATCTTTAAGATATCAGTCAAGCGAGTGCGCTAAAAGACTGGCCTAATCATTTCAGCAAAACGCTCAAACTCTTCATCATCTTTTTTCTTAGGTGGCTTAGGTGGAAAGGGCATGGGTTTTTGGACCCATGGTTCTCTCTCTCTTCCATGTTTCCTAGCAACAAAGTCTCTTTTTTCATACCTTTTATTTCTAGGTTGTGGGTTATCAAGATCAACAGCTGGTTCTATCTCAACATCATTATCTGGTTGTTTTTCATTGTCTGGTTGAGTGTCTTCATGAACATCATCATTATCTTTTTCATTATCACTAGGTGAATGTTCATTACCAGATTGAGTTTCAGCCTCAGAGATAGAGACGTCATTATTATCTTCAGGAGGTTTTTCTATTTCAGGTTCACTAGAAGTATGCAAAGTCCTATCATTTTTCTTTTTCTTTTTCTTTTTAGAAGGACTAGGTGCATCAGTATTATTTCTCTGTGAGTCCTGTTGAATTCTTTTAGGGTGTCCCTCAGGGTAAAGTGGTTCCTAAGTCATTTTACCTCGTCTAGTTGCTACTCTAACTGCAAAGTCATGTGTGTTATTGATCATTTCATCAAGCAGTTCTTTTTGAGATTTAGCAACTTGTTCTAGTTGAGTTTGAACCATAGAGGCAAGTTTTCCTACACCTCTAACATCATTGGTGATTCTATATAACAAGTCACTCAAGCGAGCAATCATATCAGAATTATATTTCAATTGTTTCATAACATTGACATTGAAGTGTTCTTGTTTCATAATGTAGTTGTCAAACTCATATAAGCATTGACTAGGATGTTTATTGTAAGGAATATCACCTTCATCGAACTTTAATAAAGAATTTACCTCTACCACCTGTGGTGGTGGTGTGTTGACGCCATGTATTTCTTCGATAGGTGGTAAATTTTTAACATCCTCCGCTTTAATACATTTTTCCTTCATGCTTTTCTTTGCTTCTTGCATATCTTCAGGACTAAGATATAAGATACCCCTCTTCTTCGGAGTGGGTTTAGGCGGCGATTCGAGAGTCCAATCATCATAAATTTTCAGCATATTATTCAGCTTGTCCAATAGTTCGTTCCCTGAAAACACAACCAGCGCAACTATCTAGGTAGTCCCTAGAAGCATCGGTTAGTCCATTATAGAAGATATCAAGTATTTCATTTTTCTCAAGTGGATGATCAGGCAAATCATTAAGCAATTGGAGAAGCCTCCCCCAAGCTTGTGGGAGACTCTTTTCTTCAATTTGCACAAAGTTAAATATTTCCTGTAAAGCAGCTTGTTTCTTGTGAGCAGGAAAATATTTTTCAGAGCAGTAATAAATCATATCCTGGGGACTACGCACACAACCAGGAGCAAGAGTATTGTACCAATCTTTAGCATCACCCTTTAATGAGAATGGGAATAACTTGAGAATATAGTAATAGCGAATCTTCTCATCATGAGCAAATAGGGTGGCTATATCATTCAACTTAGTAAGGTGTGCCACTACAGTTTCAGTTTCATAACCATGGAAAGGATCGGATTCAACCATAGTAATTAACTCTGGATCGACAGAGAATTCATAATCCTTATCATTAACAAAGATAGGTGAAGTAGCAAACTTGGGATCATGCTTCATTCTAGCATTCAAAGATTTCTCTTTCAGTTTGCATAATAATTTCTTAAGATCATCCCTATCATTGCAAGCAAGAAAGTCTCTAGTTGTCTCCTCATCCATAACATAACCTTCAGGTACTTTAGGCAGTTCATATGTAGGAGAGCTAGGTCTAATAGGTGTCTCATAATTTTCAAGAGTTTCAGGTGATTCATCAGTTTCAAGCATCTCTTCCTCTCTAACTCTAGCAATTTGTTCATCAAGAAATTCACCTAGTGGCACATCATTCTCAAGCATAGTACTAGCATCATCATGAGTATCATTCATAGCAGAAGTAGCATCAATAATAACTTGCGACATATCAGAAGTAATAGCAGGTGGTGGTGTTGCAAGTTGACTCATAACAGAAGGTGAATCTAAAGCGGAGCTGGATGGCAGTTCCTTACCTCCCCTCATCTTAGAGGGAACAATCTTAGTCTTGGTGTCCTTCAGATTCTTCATAGTGATCAACAGATATAAATACCAAGTGACTCAACAAGTATTGTTATGCTCCCCGGCAACGGCGCCAGAAAAAGGTCTTGATAACCCACAAGTATAGGGGATCACAACAATTTTCGTGGGTAGAGTATTCAACACAAATTTATAGATTCGACACAAGGGGAGCCAAAGAATATCTGAGAGTATTCACGGCTGAGTTGTCAATTCAACCACACCTGGAGATTAATTATCTACAACAAAGTGATCAGTAGCACAGTAATATGATGGTTTTGATAGCAATGGTAATAGTAACAGTAACAGTGATGGTGACAGCAGCAGTAGTAGCAATTGTAACAACAGTAGCAACAGTAGTAACTTAGCAAGATTCAATATAGGAAAAGATCGTAGGCATTGGATCGGTGATATTCGTTGGATGATATTCATCATATAACAATTATAACCTAGGGCGATATGGCACTAGCTCCAGTTCATAAATATAATGTAGGCATGCATTCCGTAAATAGTCATACGTGCTCATGGAAAGAACTTGTATGCCATCTTTTGTCCTACCCTCCCGTGGCAGCGGGGTCCATAAGGAAACTAAGGGATATTAAGGCCTCCTTTTAATAGAGAACCGGAACAAAGCATTAACACATAGTGAATACATGAACTCCTCAAATTACGGTCATCACCGGAAAGTATCCCGCATATTGTCACTACGGGGTTTGCGGATCATAACACATAACAGGTGACTATAACTTGCAAGATCGGATCAAGAACATGGATATAATGGTGATAACATAAACGGTTCAGATCTGAAATCATGGCACTCGGGCCCTAGTGACAAGCATTAAGCATAGACAAGTCATAGCAACATCAATCTCAGAACATAGTGGATACTAGGGATCATGCCCTAACAAAACTAACTCGATTACATGATGAATCTCATCCAACTCCCTCACCGACCAGCGAGCCTACGAAGGAATTACTCACTCTTGGCGGAGAGCATCATGGAATTGGCGATGGAGAAGGGTTGGTGATGACGAAGAACGAAGATTCCCCTCTCCGGAGCCCCAAACGGACTCCAGATCTGGCCTCCCGAGGAAGAACAGGATGTGGCGGCGGCTCCGTCTCGTGAAACGCGATAATTCTTTCTCCCTGAGTTTTTTCTCCGAAGATGTGATTTTATAGCGTCAGAATTAGGGTCAGCGGGGCCACCAGGTGGGGACAACCCATCATGGCGCGCCAGGAGGGGGTGGCGCGCCCTGGTGGGTTGTGCTCCACCAGGGGCCCCCCTCCGGTGGGTCTTGGCTCCAGTAATTCTTATTTATTCCATAAAAAATCCCCGCAAAGTTTCGTGCCGTTCCGAGAACTTTTATTTCTGCACAAAAACAACACCATGGTAGTTGTGCTGAAAACAGCGTCAGTCCGGGTTAGTTTCATTCAAATCATGCAAATTAGAGTCCAAAACAAGGGCAAAAGAGCTTGGAAAAGTAGATACGTTGGAGACGTATCACCAACCCACGCTACTGCTAACGCTGCTATAGGGGGTCGAGGAGTGGGTTATAGTAGCATCACGTGTAGTTAGCCGACGCTACTTCTAACGGGCTTACCAGTAGCGTTGGCCCATTTGCGCACGCTGCTACTATGTCCAGCCGTGGGTGCACCGTGGGGCCCCATTAGTAGCAGCGCTAGCCAGGCAGTCCCACACTACTGCTAAGGTGCGCTTGTAGCGCTGGTTTCTGCACATCGCTACTGCTAAGTAGCAGTAGCGCGGCCCAATTATCCCATGCTACTGCTAAGTTTCTACCTATAAGCTTTTTCCTAGTAGTGACTGTTGGGGATATACATAACAGGTAGGCCCATGAAGGGTCAATATCAGATGGGCCCAGAGCATCACTCGGACAATCAACATACCATCCACTCAGATGACCATCAACTCACTCGGACATATCGACGTATCGTCCACTCGGATGACAGTCAACCACTCGGCCGTATGACTCACTCGGATATGCGAAGACCAACAACCAACAAGGCAGTCGAAACATCATCCTCATAGTGGAGGTTTCGTAGTGGGCTGACATTATGGCATTAATGCCCCACCTTGTAACATAAGAGGTGAGGGGGTGGCGCACTCTATATAAGCCACCCCCACCACTAGACTTGGGGGCATGCCCTCACTCTTCCCCTCGCTCTCATCTCTCTCACCACTAGGCTCAGACATAGCTCAGACATGGAGATTCGTTCTCCCCTCTCTCTCAAATACACCAGGTAACTCCGTGTTCATGACAGATAAAGGAAAGCCTCTCCGGAGCATGAGACGTAGGGTTGTTATCTCCACCGTGAGAGGCCCGAACTCGCTAAAACCACTGTGTCACCCATTTGCATCTCGATAGATCATGCTTCCTTACACTACCCCTCTCTATTGTCGGAATCGTTCCCACGACAGTTGGCGCCCACCGTGGGGCTTGATGTCTACTACGCAACCTTTCTTCTTGTAGACCTTTGTTGGGCCCCCAAGCGCAGGGTTTTGTAGGATAGTAGCAAATTTTCCCTCAAGTGGATGACCTAAGGTTTATCAATCCGTGGGAGGCGTAGGTTGAAGGTGGTCTCTCTCAAGCAACCCTGCAATCAAAAACAAGAAATCTCTTGTGTCCCCAACACACCCAATACAATGGTAAATTGTATAGGTGCACTAGTTCGGCGAAGAGATGGTAAAACAAGTGTAGTATGGATAGTAGATATGAGTTTTTGTAATCTGAAATTATAAAAACATCAAGGTAGCAAGTAGTAAATGGGCACAAAAACGGTGTTGCAATGCTTAGAAACAAGGCCTAGGGTCCGTACTTTCACTAGTGCGATCTCTCAACAATGCTGACATAGTTGAATCATATGTAAATCCCTCAAGTGCGGCGTAGAGTTCACTCCAAGGAGTGCCCCAAAATATCTATCGGAGAGTCAAGACGAGAACGTGTGCCAACCCCTATGCATAGGCCCTAAAGTCACGGAACCCGCAAGTTGATCACAATAATATACATCAAGTAACTCAATTGGATATCCCAATGTCACTACAGATATCCTCATGCAAAACACATATTAAGTGCTCTCAAATCCTTAAAAACCCATTCCGATAAGAAAACTTCAAAGGGAAAACTCAATTCATCAAGAAGATAGAGAGGGGAAAAACTCCATATGATTCATCTATGCCAACAAAGCCCGTGTTACATCAAGATCGTTCCATCTCAAGAACACAAGAGAGAGAGATACAACACATAGCTACTGGTACATACCCTCAGCCCCGATGGAGAACTACTCCCTCCTCGTCATGGAGACCTCCGGGATGATGATGATGGCCTCCGGTGATGATTCCCCCCTCCGGCAGATTACGGGAAAAGGGTCCCGATTGGTTTCTCGTGGATACAGAGGATTGCGGTGGCGGAACTTCTCATCTAGGGTTACCATGAAGGGTTTTGGAATATTTGGGAATTTATAGGGCGAAGAGGCGGTGCGGGAGGCGGCCGAGGAGGGCACCACCCACCATGGCGCGCTTGGGCCTCCTGGTGCGCCGTGGTGGGTACTGCCCACCTCGGGCCCCCTCTCCGGTACTTCTTTGGCCCAACAGGTGTCTTCTTGTCTAGAAAAAATCACCAAAAAGTTTCGCTGCATTTGGACTCCGTTTGGTATTGATTTTGTGCGATGTAAAAAACAAGCAAAAAACAGCAATTGGCACTGGGCACTATGTCAATAAGTTAGTCCCAAAAAATGATACAAAGTTGCTATAAAATGATTGTAAAACATCCAAGAATGACAATATAACAACATGGAACTATCAAAAATTATAGATACGTTGGAGACGTATCAGCATCCCCAAGCTTAATTCCTGCTCGTCCTCGAGTAGGTAAATGATAAAAACAGAATTTTTGATGTGGAATGCTGCCTAACATGTTTATCACATATCCTTTTCTTTTGTTGCATGGACATTGGACTTGAATAATTCAAAGCAAGGTCATTATTATAACAACGATATTTATTATCATAAAACTTCTCATGAGCAAGTAACAATTCATCACAACAATGAAGTATAAGGCATAAACTCTCTTGGAAACTAACAACTATGTTCTCAGTCAACTTTGCAACTACAATTCATCATATTTTCAGGAAGGGTCACGTATCGGAGCCTTTAGGCAAGTCCACATACTCAACCATCATTTAATCTTCTATGATTGCTAACACTCACAGCGTACCCATGAACAAAATGTTTCAACCAGACACATAGAAAGATAGGGGCTTATAGTTTTGCCACCCAACATATTCACCTCAAGGGTGAGGTCAACAATAATAACTCATGCCCACTCATATTCAACTTGATATATGTGCCTAGATCTTTCCTCACCACATGATGCTTGCCAAAAGAGTAAATAAAAAGGAATAGAGGGAATACTTTGACTCAACATAAAAGTAAATGCATACAAGTAAAAGATAGGCCCTTCGCAGAGGGAAGCAGAGGTTGTCATGCGCTTATTTTTGAGAAATGCACCCTTCCTGTTTACTTCGCGACCATCAGTTATCGATATCTTCCAAGCTAAACACATTAGTAGTGGTTCCCAAGCGATAAAAGTAAAGGTTTACTCCCCCTCCACTAACAATCACACTCCACGGCTAGACGAATCCACAGGTACCGTCCATACCATCATCATTCCTGGGGGAGTTTTGTTTAATTATTTGTAATTTTGAATTCGGGACTGGGAATCCCTTTTACCGCCCCTCTCGTGCAAGGACGAGTGAATAAACACTCATCATGAGAATAACCCGCTTAGCATGGAAGATATTGACTACCTCCTGTTACTCTATGAACCATCCAGGCACACAAAAACGGATGTTTATTTGATGACAACTTACTTGAGGGATCTTACTCAATCCATAGGTAGGTATGGTTGACTCTCGAAATAAGATTTGGGTTAAGGGTTTTTGGATGCACAAGTAGTATCTCTACTTAGTGCGGAATTTTTGGCTAGAAACACTAGTAGAAAACGGTCCTATAGTCCCGGTTGGGAAGGGCCTCTAGTCCCGGTTTTCCAACCGGGACTAACCAATCGGGACTAAAGGCCCCCCCCTTTAGTCCCGGTTGGTCACAAACCGGGACTAAAGGCCTTCCACGTGGCTGCGCTCGGGCGCTGGGGCTGGAGGACCACTAAAGGACATTTTTTGAAATATTTTTTTTTGAATTTTTTGAATTTTTTTATTTTTTTCTATATTTCAAATCTTTGAATTACTCCACCCCCAGCACGCTACTCCACCCCTAATCTCTAATCGCCCCTAATCTCTCCTAATCTCAAGTCAAAGTGCATACTCGTGGTCAAACTTCCCGGTCGGTCACCCATCCTCACTGCCCTAGCCCGAGCACGCTTAACTTCCTGGTTCTATCGCCTCTACTTTCCAAGTCTGCACTTGTTGTTTTGCTGACAATAGTAAGCTATCAATCCTACTAACCTTTAGGTCTTGATGTCACATTATATTATTTTTTGAATTCCAAACCTATATTAACATAAACATTAATGATTAAGTAATAATAATTATTAATTCAAATAACATAAACATTAATGATTAAGTAATAATAATTAGTAATATTTTTTTTTTGATTTTGTAGGAAACAATCTTCTTTTTGAAATAACTTTTTTTTCTTTTGTAATTTTGAGAATCTGAGAAAAGTTCACCGGGTAAACCCGGGTGAAATCGAGTCCCAATTTTTCTCTAGTTTTTTTTGATATATTAAACTTTTTTTTTCGACGTCGTATGCAAAAGTTATGGCCGTTTTACATTTTTTTCTTCCGTTTTTTTGCAGAAACGGTCAAAATTCATATTTAAAAATTTCTATACCAAGCAGACACTAAAACCTAACTACATCTCGAAGGATTTTATTTTTTGAAGATTTTATCATTTTCATTTATTTTCTACAAAACTAAAAAAGGCGGTCCACGGGGGGGGGGGGGGGGGGTTGGCATGAGAGGAAAAAAACCTTTAGTCCCGGTTGGTGTCTCCAACCGGGACTAAAGGTCCCGCTTCAAAATTTTTGAAAACGGTTTCAATTAATTTTCAAAAAAAAATCAAAAACTTTTAGTCCCGATTGCTATCTCCAACCGGGACTAAAGATGGACCTTTAGTCCCGGTTGGAGACACGAACCAGAACTAAAGGGGTCGTGGTGGCCCAGCCTGCCACCACCCCTTTAGTCCCGGTTTGTGTCAGAAACCGGGACGAAAGGTTCAACACGAACCGGGACTAATGATTCCCCGTTGGAACCGGGACTAATGGTCACATTAGTCCCGGGCCGTAGTCAAACCGGGACTAAAGGTGCGAACGTAAAGTCATTTTTCTACTAGTGAAAAGATATTGGGCAAGCACCACATGTTGAAGGATCTATGACAATATAACTTCTATGTGAATATGAACAAACATAAATTATTACGTTGTCTTCCTTGTCCAGCGTCAACTATTTTGACACAAAATATTTAATGGGGGCTCACAATCATAAAAGATGTCCAAGATAGTGTATTTGCATGTGAATCTTCTCTTCCCTTATTAACTTTTTCATGAATTGCATCATTGACTAATGCTATGCTTGTTAACCTCCAATAAATTTTACCACTTATACTTTTCTTTATGTAATGTCATTACTTCCCATGGGACAAGCGTATGAAGCATATAACTTTCAACTTTATGATATTCAATCCATTTCAACAATTTACTCATAGGATATAAGTGAAGAACAAGAGTAAATGACAAACTACTCCAAAAAGATTTAAGTGAATACCGAATGAGTAGCTAAACAATTAAGTAGCTATGTGAGGACTCTCTCTCATTTGAAAAGTTTCAGATCTTGATATTTTATTCAAACAGCAAATAAAACAAAGACACAACCAAGTATAGCGCACATCATGTGGACAAGTAAAATTTGGGTTCAACCGAGACTAACCGATAGTTGTTGAAGAAGAAAGGTGGGATGCCTTGGGCATCCCCAAGCTTAGTTGCTTGAGACTTCTTGGAATATGAACTTGGGATGCCTTGGGCATCCCCAAGCTTGAGCTCTTGTGTCTCCTTAATTCCTCTCATACCACGGTTTCTCTAAATCTTAAAAACTTCATCCACATAAAACTCAACAAGAACTCGTGAGATAAGTTAGTATAGATCAATGCAAAACCTTATCATTTTCTACTGTAACAAATCACTAAAATTATAATTTAGCATTGCATACTAAATGCCTCTGCATATTTAATACTCCTATCCTCAAATAGAACCATTAAACAAGCCAACATATGCAAACAATGCAACCATAACAGCAATCTGTCTAAACAGAACAGTCTATAAAGAATGCAGCAAGATACATACTTAATTAACTCCAAAAATTCTGGAAATTTACCACACTGTAAATAATTTATCAAAGTTTACTGTGTCCAAATTTCAAGATTTTACCACATTCTGACATTTCTGGGAAAATTATTTAGTAGCAGCAAACTTTCTGATTTGAAACATCAACTCATCATTTTGCAAAATAAGTATGGTAAAGGCTATACTTGACATTTTTATTGAAACAAAAGATGAAAAACCTTGCTTTAGATAACAGGAAGCAAACACAAACAAAATAAAATGACGCTCCAAGCAAAACACATATCATGTGACGAATAAAAATATAGCTCCGAGTGAGGTTACCGATGGTTGGTGGAAGAAAGAGGGGATGCCTTCCGGGGCATCCCCAAGCTTAGACGCTTGAGTCTTCTCGAATATTATCTTGGGATGCCTCGGGCATCCCCAAGCTTAGGCTTTTGACACTCCTTATTCCTTCATCCATCGTCATCTCACCCAAAACTTGAAAACTTCAATCACACAAAACTTAACGGAATTTCGTGAGAACGGTTAGTATGATAAAGCATAAACCATCACTTAGGTACTGTCCAAGACAAGATTAATAATGTTCCCACATGATACCTACTGTATTCTATCATTTCCACAATTTATATCTCATAATATAAGCTATGGAAACATTAAAATAAGCAAACTATGCATTGAAAACAGAGTCTGTCAATTACAGAATAGTCTGTAATGATCTGAACAACTACCATACTTCTGGAAGTCTAAAAATTCTGAAAAATTAGGAAAACGTCAAGAATTTGCAGGTAAATATTGTGTAAAAATTTCAGATTTTTTTGACGGTCCAGTAAAACCTGCTAATTCAAATACTGGATGCAAAAGTTTCTGTTTTTGCACAGAATCAAATCAACAAGTGTCTACGCTATCCCAAAGGCTTTACTTGGTACTTTATTGGAAGAAGACATATAAAACATGATTACTACAGTAGCTTAATCATGTGAACACACTAAAACAGAAAGGATACATATTGGGTTGCCTCCCAACAAGCGCTTTTCTTTAAAGCCTTTTAGCTAGGCATGATAATTTTGAATGATGCTCTGATGACCCGCAAGCGCACGGGGTTCAATTGTAGTCCTTTCGATAAGTAAGAATGTCGATCCCAACGAGGAGCAGAAGGAAATGACAAGCGGATTTCAGCAAGGTAATTTCTGCATGCACTGAAATAGTCGGTAACAGATTGTTTAGTAGCAAAGTGTTTTGTAATGAGCGAGCAACGGTAACGGTAACAAGTATGCAGCAATGTAGCCCAATCCTTTTGTGGCAAAGGACAGGCCGGAATGGTTTCTAATAGAGAGAAAAGTGTTCTTGAGGGCACACGGGAATTCATCTAGTCACTTTCATCATGCATAGTTGTTCGGTGTTTGCTACTTTGATAGTTTGATATGTGGGTGGACCGGTGCTTAGGTACTGTTCTTACTTCAACAAAGAACCTACTTATGATTAACACCCTCGCAAGCATCCGCAACTACGAGAAAGAATTAAGATATACGTCTAACCATAGCATTAAACTTTGGGTGTCCAAATCAGCCCCTTACAAAGTAACGCATAGACTAGGGTTTAAGCTTCTATCACTCTAGCAACCCATCATCCAATAACTACTCCACAATGCATTCCCTTAGGCCCAAGTATGGTGAAGTGCCATGTAGTCGACGTTCACATGACACCACTAAGGGAATCACAACATACATAATATCAAAATACCGAACACATGTCAATTTCACATGACTACTTGCAACATGATTTTCCCCGTGACCTCAAGAACGAAGGGAACTACTCACACATGGCAAACATGTTCATGATCAGAGGAGTAATGAATAGCATAATGGATCTGAACATAATCTCTTCCACCAAGTAAACCATCAAGTATCAACTACAAAGAGTAATCAACACTACTAGCAACCCACAGGTACCAATCTGAGGTTTTGAGACAAAGATCGGATACAAGAGATGAACTAGGATTTGAGATGAGATGGTGCTGTTGAAGAGGTTGATGAAGATTACTCCCCCCAAGATGGGAGAGTTGCTGGAGATGATGATGACGACGGTTTTCCCCTCCGGGAGGGAAGTTCCCCCGGCGGAATCTGCCCGCCGGAGGGCAAAAGTGCTCCTGCCCAAGTTCCGCCTCGAGACGGCGGTGCTTCGTCCCGAAAGTCCTCTCCTGATTTTTTCCAGGTCAGAGGGACTAATATACCAGAAGGGGGGCTACGGGGGCCTGATGGGCTGGGGAACACCCACAGGGCCGCGCCAGGGGGGGCTGGCGCGCCCTGGGGGGTGTTCCTCACCCCCTGGCTCCCCTCCGGCAATTATTTGCTCCAGTATTTTTATTTATTCCAAAACAATTCTTCGTGGAGTTTCAACCCAATTGGAGTTGTGCAGAATAGGTATCCTGACGGTGCTTTTTTAGGTCCAGAATTCCAGCTGCCGGATTTCTCCCTCCTTGTGCATACCTTGCAAATTATGAGAGAAAAGGCATTAGAATTACTCCCAAAAACATTATTATGCATCAAAACATTATAAATAACTGTAGGAAATTATGATGCAAAATGGACGTATCAGCTCCCCCAAGCTTAGACCTCGCTTGTCCTCAAGCGAAAACCGAAATCGAACAAACATGTCCACATGCTTTGAGTGAGAGAGGTGTCGATAAAAACAAGATACGGACATAGAAGCATCATGCTCATTATTACAACAGCAAGGAACTCTAACATAAAACTCTTTTTCATAACTCTTTCATCATATGCTTCTCATGAACAAGTAACAATTCATCACAACATTGAAGTAGGAAGCATAAACTTTATTGAAAACCAACAAACTATGTTCTCAGTCAACTTTGCAACTACAATTCATCATAATTTCAGGAAGAGTCACATATTTGAGCTCTTAAGCAAGTCTACATACTCAACCATCATTTAATCTTTTTATGATTGCTAACACTCATGGCTTACCCATGAACAAAAAGTTTCACCCGGACACAAAGAAAGATAGGGGCTTATATTTGCCACCCAACATATTCACCTCAAGGGTGATGTCAACAATAATAATTCATGCCCATTCATATTCAACTGGATATATGTGCCTAGATCTTTCTTCACCATATGATGCTTGCCAAGATAGAGAGAGGGTAGGAATACTTTGACTCAACAAGAAAGTAAAAACATAAAGGTAAAAGATAGGCCCTTCGCAGAGGGAAGCAGAGGTTGTCATGCGCTTATTCGTTTGTATGCCATACCCTTTAATGCAAGAGAAATTCGCGTTGTATTGCCTCTTATTATGAGAACCTTATTACGCAGTCCGTCGCCTTTATCTTTGCCATCATAAGTTCGTACAACGTTCAATTTTCTCTTACACTAATTGGTCCAACACTTTTAGAAGCAATTTTTATTGCCTTATTGCACCGATGACAACTTACTTGAAGGATCTTACTCAATCCATAGGTAGGTATGGTGGACTCTCAAATATAGGATTTGGGTTGAGTGTTTTTGGATGCACAAGTAGTATCTCTACTTGGTGCGGAATTTTTGGCTAGAAAAGGTATTGGGCAAGCACCACATGTTAAAGGATCCATGACAATATAACTACTATGTGAATATGGACAAACATAAAGCATCAAGTTGTCTTCCTTGTCCAGCGTCAACTATTTTGACACAAAATATTGATGGGAGATCACAATCATAAAAGGTGTCCATGATAGTGTATTTGCATGCAAATCTTCTCTTCCCTTATTACTTTTTCATGAATTGCATCATTGACCAATGCTATGTTTGTCATTCTCCAATAAACTTTACCACTTATACTTTTCTCTATGTGGTGTCATTACTCACCATAATATTAGCATATGATTTTCTCATACAATTATTTCCTTTTCTTTTCAAGCTACACTAAAGCAAAGAGAGCAAAACTCGAACTAATCTTTATTATATATCATGAACTCGATTACATAGATAGATCACTAAGCAAAGTCTCGAAGCAAAAGGATAGAACTAAACTGTTATTCAACTAAGCAAAAGCAAACCAAAGGTAGAACTAAGAAAGATAAAAGCAAGGATAGTGTGGGTGATACGATACCGGGGCAGCTCCCCCAAGCTTGGCCTTCGCCAAGGGGAGTGCCCATACCATATGATCAAGTCTCCTTATTTGGTGATGAAGGAGTAGGTGGTGGTGTAGTAGCTGTGATCTTATCCTCCAACTTCCATGGCAGCGGTTCACCATCGTTGGAAGAAGAGAAGGTCTCCGGAATCCTGCAACTGGCAGCCAAACTCATACCTTTGAATCTTGCTTCATACTCAAGATTTTGGCATTGAGGATCATAGATTTGGCCTTGGAGGTAGTCGATCCGTTTGGAGATGACGTCCCACATCGATTCGTCCTCCTCCTTGTGGTTGCGAGAGAAGTCCTTGAACATGAGGTGGTTGGCGTCGAGTCCACGCTCTACCATCCCCTTACAAAGGAACACCTCCTGCTCCACCGCCTCGAGCCTGGATTCCATGCTTCCGGTCTTCTTGGGTCCTTGAACATCCCGGATGTGAAGCACCCCCTCACGCATCTCAATGGCCTGAGGGTGCTTCATCACCCCCGGGAGGTAGGGGTTGACGACCCTCTCGAAGAATTGTCCTTGGAGGAGCTTGGTGAAGCCATGGCGACCTAGATCTGTTAGGAAAACAGCAAGAAAGAAGAACAGAAGATTTCTCCGCGATGCGGAGGTTAACAGGTTCGGGGAGTATATAAAGAATTTTTGCCGACCAAAAGAAGTATTCCACAAGAAAATGGAGTCCGGAAGGTGCCCGAGGTGGGCAACACCTACCAGGCCGCGCCAGGGGGGCCTGGCGCGCCCTGGGGGGTGTTGCTCCCCTCGGTTGCCTTCCTGGCTATTTCTTATTTTCCTAATTTTTCTAAAATACCAAAACTGACAAAAAATATTTTTACGGAATGTTAGGAGTCCGTATACTTACCGTATCACGTACTTCTTTTATTTCAGCTATCCTGGAGTGTTCCGGAAGGACTCCCTTATGTGTTCCTCCGGTGTCATGGTTTGAATAACATTGCTTTCAACATTAATTGGTGTACCTGAAATATAATGCTTAATTCTCTAACCATTGACCACCTTTGGGTTAGTGCCTTCAGGATTATTTATCTTAATCACTCCAGACCGATAAACCTCTTCGATAACATAAGGTCCTTCCCATTTTGAGAGAAGCTTACCTGCAAAAAATCTGAAACAAGAGTTGTACAACAAAACATATTCACCTATTTTGAACTCCCGCTTTTGGATTTTCCTATCATGCCATCTCTTGACTTTCTCTTTAAAGAGCTTGGCATTCTCATACGCCTGGGTCCTCCACTCATCTAGCGAGCTAATATCAAATAACCTCTTCTCCCCAGCTAGCTTAAAGTCATAATTGAGCTCTTTGATTGCCCAATACGCTTTGTGTTCTAACTCAAGAGGCAAATGACAAGCTTTGCCATAGACCATTTTGTATGGAGACATACCCATGGGATTTTTATACGCTGTCCTATAGGCCCAAAGTGCATCGTCCAATTTCTTAGACCAATTCTTACGAGACCTATTGACGGTTTTCTGAAGAATCAACTTTATTTCCCTATTGCTAAGTTCTACTTGACCACTAGACTGAGGGTGATAAGGTGACACAATTCTATGGTTAACATCATACTTAGCAAGCATCTTACGGAAAGCACCGTGGATAAAGTGTGATCCACCATTAGTCATAAGGTATCTAGGGACACCAAACCTCAGAAATATAACTTCCTTGAGCATCTTAATGGAGGTGTTATGATCAGCACTACTAGTTGGAATAGCTTCCACCCACTTAGTGACATAATCAACAGCAACCAAAATGTGCGTGTACCCGTTAGAGGAAGGAAAAGGTCCCATGTAATCGAAACCCCAAACATCAAAAGGTTCTACCGCAAGAGAATAGTTCATTGGCATTTCCTGACGCTTGGCAATATTACCTATACGCTGACATTCATCTAAAGATGAAACAAACTTACGGGCATCTTTGAAGAGAGTAGGCCAATAAAAACCGGATTTTAATACCTTATGAGCGGTTCTATCTCCGGCATGATGCCCTCCATAGGCTTCGGAGTGACACTTCCGCAAGATTCCTTCTTGCTCATGCTCAGGTACACAAGGTCTAATAATACAATCTACTCCTTCTTTATAGAGATGAGGATCATCCCAAAAGTAATGCCTCAAATCATAGAAGAATTTCTTCTTCTGTTGGTATGTGAAACTAGGAGGCAAATACTTGGCAACAATGAAATTAGTGTAATCAGCATACCAAGGTGTACTACGAGAAACATTAACGACCGCTAATTGCTCATCAGGAAAACTATCATTAATAGGTAGCGGGTCATCAAGAACGTTCTCTAACGTAGACAAGTTGTCAGCTACGGGGTTCTCAGCTCCCTTTCTATCAATAATATGCAAATCAAACTCCTGAAGTAAGAGAACCCATCTAATAATTCTAGGCTTAGCGTCTTTCTTTTCCATAAGGTACTTGATAGCAGCGTGATCGGTGTGAACTATCACTTTGGAATCAACTATATAGGATCTAAATTTGTCACAAGCAAACACAACTGCTAAGAATTCTTTCTCAGTGGTGGCATAGTTCCTCTGGGCACTATCTAAAGTTTTGCTAGCATAATGAATGACATTCAACTTCTTGTCTACTCTTTGCCCAAGAACAGCCCCAACCACATAATCACTAGCATCACACATAATTTCAAAGGGTAGGTTCCAATCAGGTGGCTAAACAATAGGTGCAGAAACTAAGGCATTCTTAAGGGTGTGAAAGGCTTCTAAACAATCATCATCAAAAACAAAGGGAACATCCTTTTGCAAAAGATTTGTAAGAGGCCTAGAAATTTTAGAAAAGTCCTTAATAAATCTCCTATAGAAACCAGCATGACCGAGAAAACTACGAATACCTTTAATGTCATGAGGACATGGCATCTTCTCAATTACATCTACCTTAGCTTTGTCCACTTCAATACCACGGTCAGAAATCTTATGACCCAAGACAATGCCTTCATTGACCATAAAGTGGCACTTCTCCCAATTCAGGACAAGGTTAGTTTGCTCACATCTCTGCAAAACTCGATCCAGGTTGCTCAAGCAATCATCAAAAGAAGTTCCATAAACAGAAAAATCATCCATGAAAACCTCAACAATCTTTTCACAGAAATCAGAGAATATAGCAGTCATACATCGTTGAAAGGTAGCAGGTGCATTACATAAACCAAAAGGCATACGTCTATAAGCATAAGTTCCGAAAGGACAAGTGAAAGTGGTTTTCTCTTGATCGGGTTGTGACACAGGTATTTGAGAGAAACCAGAATAACCATCTAAAAAGCAAAAGTGTGTGTGCTTTGATAACCTCTCTAGCATTTGATCAATAAACGGCAAGGGGTAATGATCTTTCCTAGTAGCCTTATTCAACTTCCTAAAATCAATTACCATCCTATAGCCAGTAACTACTCTTTGAGGAATAAGCTCATTCTTATCATTAGGCACAACAGTAATACCTCCCTTCTTAGGGACACAATGAACATGACTTACCCATCTACTATCAGCTATGGGATAGATTATACCTACTTCCAGAAGCTTTAATATTTCAGTTCTTACCACTTCCTTCATTTTTGGATTCAACTGACGTTGATGATCAACAACCGGTTTAGCATCAGGCTCCATATTAATCTTGTGCTGACAGAGAGTGGGACTAATGCCCTTAAGATCATCAAGAGTATATCCAATAGCAGCACGGTGCTTCCTCAGAACTTTCAATAATCTTTCTTCTTCATATTCTGAAAGGTTAGCACTAATAATAACATGATATATCTTTTTCTTATCATGATAAGCATATTTCAAAGTGTCAGGCAATTGTTTTAATTCAAACACGGGATCGCCCTTAGGTGGAGGAGGACCTCCAAGAGTTTCAACAGGCAAGTTGTGTTTAAGCAAAGTAGGCTGATCAAAGAACACTTTATCTATTTCATTCCTCTCATGCATATGCATGTCATTTTCGTGTTCTAGTAAGTATTGTTCTAATGGATCAGTAGGAGGTACAACAATGGAGGCAAGACCAATGATCTCGTCTTTGCTTGACGGTTCCTCCCTATGTGGTTTCCTATTAAACTTAGAGAAATTGAACTCATGAGACTCACCACCAAAACTAACACCGACAGTTTTTTTTCGCAATCTATCTTAGCATTAACGGTGTTCAAGAACGGTCTACCAAAGATAATGGGACAAAAGTCATCCTGTGGGGAACCAAGAACTAGAAAATCAGTAGGGTATTTGAGTTTTCCACACAAGACTTCAACATCTCTAACAATCCCAAGTGGTTGGATGGTGTCTCTATTTGCTAGTTTAATAGTAACATATATATCTTCTATTTCAGCGGGTGCTATGTCATCCATGATTTCTTGGTACAAGGAAATAGGAATAGCACTCACGCTAGAACCAATATCACATAAGCCATGATAACAATGATCTCCTATCTTAACTGAGATAACAGGCATGCCAACAATGGGTCTAAGTTTGTCTCTTTTTTCAGGTCTAGCAATTCTAGCAGCTTCATCACAGAAGTAAATAACATGCCCATCAACATTTTCTACCAAGAGATCTTTAACCATAGCAACACTAGGCTCTACTTTGATTTGTTCAGCAGGCTTTGGTGCTCTAATTTGACTCTTGCGAACGGTAGTTGGTACCTTCGCGTGTTCCTTTATCCTAACAGGGAAAGGTGGTTTTTTGATATAAGCTGTAGGAACAACAGAGTCAACATTGTAGAGGATAGTTTCCTCTCTAGCTATGTCAGGTTCTTTGACTACTTCTCTAATAGGTGGGTGATATTTGAACCACTTCTCCTTGGGGAGATCAACGTGAGTAGCAAAGGATTCACATAAAGAAGCTACTATCTCAGAGTCAAGGCCATATTTAGTGCTAAACTTTTGAAAAGTATCGGTAAGCATAAAAGATTTAACACAATCATACTCAATCTTTATACCCGACTCTTTACCTTCGTCGAGTTCCCAATCTTCAGAGTTGCGTTTAATTCTTTCTAAAAGATCCCACCTGAATTCAATAGTCTTCTTCATGAAAGAACTGGTACAAGAAGTATCAAGCATGGTTTGATCATTATGAGAAAGCCGAGCATAAAAATTCTGGATAATCATTTCTCTCGAGAGCTCATGATTGGGGCATGAATATAACATTGACTTAAGCCTCCCCCAAGCTAGAGCAATGCTTTCTCCTTGACGAGGCCAAAAATTATATATGAAATTACGATCACGATGAACTAGATGCATAGGATAAAATTTCTGGTGAAATTCCATTTTCAATTGATTCCAGCTCCAAGATCCAATATCATCGCATAGCCTATACCATGTCAATTCTTTTCCCTCCAAAGATAAAGGGAAAACTTTATTCTTAGCTTCATCTCCGGGCAAACCTGCAAGCTTAAATAATCCACAAATTTCATCCACATATATCAAGTGCATATCAGGATGCTTAGTTCCATCTCCTGCATAAGGATTAGCTAGCAGTTGTTCTACCATACCCGAAGGAATTTCATAGCCAATATTTTCAGTAGGTGCAGTAGGTTGAGGGCTACTAATTGTGGTTCTGATCGAGGTGAAGATACCCCGAACAAACCCCTCAAAGGATTAGATTCCATAGTAACAAGCAGCAGTAAAATTCAGCACACAAAATAATTTTCCCTTACCAATTTCCACTTACCAAGAGCGCTTCACTCCCCGGCAACGGCGCCAGAAAAGACCCTTGATGACCCGCAAGCGCACGGGGTTCAATTGTAGTCCTTTCGACAAGTAAGAATGTCGATCCCAACGAGGAGCAGAAGGAAATGACAAGCGGATTTCAGCAAGGTAATTTCTGCAGGCACTGAAATAGTCGGTAACAGATTGTTTAGTTGCAAAGTGTTTTCTAACGAGCGAGCAACGGTAACGGTAACAAGTATGCAGCAAGGTAGCCCAATCCTTTTGTGGCAAAGGACATGCCGGAATGGTTTCTAATAGAGAGCAAAGTGTTCTTGAGGGCACACGGGAATTCATCTAGTCACTTTCATCATGCATAGTTGTTCGGTGTTCGCTACTTTGATAGTTTGATATGTGGGTGGACCGGTGCTTAGGTACTGTTCTTACTTCAACAAAGAACCTACTTATGATTAACCCCCTCGCAAGCATCCGCAACTACGAGAAAGAATTAAGATATACATCTAACCATAGCATTAAACTTTGGGTGTCCAAATCAGCCCCTTACGAAGTAACGCATAGACTAGGGTTTAAGCTTCTTTCACTCTAGCAACCCATCATCCAATAACTACTCCACACTGCATTCCCTTAGGCCCAAGTATGGTGAAGTGCCATGTAGTCGATGTTCACATGACACCACTAAGGGAATCACAACATACATAATATCAAAATACCGAACACATGTCAATTTCACATGACTACTTGCAACATGATTTTCCCCGTGACCTCAAGAACGAAGGGAACTACTCACACATGGCAAACATGTTCATGATCAGAGGAGTAATGAATAGCATAATGGATCTGAACATAATCTCTTCCACCAAGTAAACCATCAAGTATCAACTACAAAGAGTAATCAACACTACTAGCAACCCACAGGTACCAATCTGAGGTTTTGAGACAAAGATTGGATACAAGAGATGAACTAGGGTTTGAGATGAGATGGTGCTGTTGAAGAGGTTGATGAAGATTACTCCCCCCAAGATGGGAGAGTTGCTGGAGATGATGATGACGACGGTTTCCCCCTCCGGGAGGGAAGTTCCCCCGGCGGAATCTGCCCGCCGGAGGGCAAAAGTGCTCCTGCCCAAGTTCCGCCTCGAGACGGCGGCGCTTCGTCCCGAAAGTCCTCTCCTGATTTTTTCCAGGTCAGAGGGACTAATATACCAGAAGGGAGGCTACGGGGCCTGATGGGCTGGGGAACACCCACAGGGCTGCGCCAGGGGGGGCTGGCACGCCCTGGGGGGTGTTCCTCACCCCCTGGCTCCCCTCCGGCAATTATTTGCTCCAGTATTTTTTATTATTCCAAAACAATTCTCCGTGGTTTTTCAGCCCAATTGGAGTTGTGCAGAATAGGTATCCTGACGGTGCTTTTTCAGGTCCAGAATTCCAACTGCTGGAATTCTCCCTCCTTGTGCATACCTTGCAAATTATGAGAGAAAAGGCATTAGAATTACTCCCAAAAACATTATTATGCATGAAAACATTATAAATAACAGTAGGAAATCATGATGCAAAATGGACGTATCATGCTCACATAGAAATAAAGCATTGAAACGCAAAGGGAGCATCATGAGAAATATATCAAACACATTTAAGCCTAACCCACTTCCTATGCATAGGGATTTTGTGAGCAAACAAATTATGGGAACAAGAATCAACTAGCATAGGAAGGCAAAACAAGCATGAGTTCAAAAATTTCAACACATAGAGAGGAAACTTGGTATTTTTGCAATAAGTAAAAGCATATGATCCTCTCTCATAATAATTTTCAGTAGCATCATGAATGAATTCAACAATATAACCATCACATAAAGCATTCTTTTTATGATCGACAAACATAGAAAATTTATTACTCTCCACACAAGAAAATTTCTTCTCATCAATAGTGGGAGCAAACTCAACAAAATAACTATCATGAGACACTTGATTGACATGATCAAATTGAACATTAAAAACATGATCATTATTCTTTATAGCATACATGTCATCACAATAATCATCATAGATAGGAGGCATACAATCATTATAACAAATCTCCACATCAAATCTTGGGGGACTAAAAAAATCATCTTCATCAAACATAGCATCCCCAAGCTTGTGGCTTTGCATATCATTAGCATCATGGATATTCATAGAATTCATACTAACAACATTGCAATCATGCTCATCATTCAAATCAAACATTTTATAGAATTCTTCTTCTATCAATTGAGCACAATTTTAGGAATCCTTATTTTCAAGAAAGACATTATAAAGATGCATAACATGAGGCAACCTCAAGTCCATTTTTTTTGTAGTTTTCTTTTTATAAAACCAAACTAGTGATAAAACAAGAAATGAAAAGATTCGATTGCAAGATCTAAAGATATACCTTCAAGCACTAACCTCCCCGGCAACGGCGCCAGAAAATAGCTTGATGTCTACTACGCAACCTTTCTTCTTGTAGACCTTTGTTGGCCCCCCAAGCGCAGGGTTTTGTAGGACAGTAGCAAATTTTCCCTCAAGTGAATGACCTAAGGTTTATCAATCCGTGGGAGGCGAAGGTTGAAGGTGGTCTCTCTCCAGCAACCCTGCAATCAAAAACAAGAAATCTCTTGTGTCCCCAACAAACCCAATACAATGGTAAATTGTATAGGTGCACTAGTTCGGCGCAGAGATGGTAAAACAAGTGTAGTATGGATAGTAGATATGAGTTTTTGTAATCTGAAATTATAAAAATATCAAGGTAGCAAGTAGTAAACGGGCACAAAAACGGTGTTGCAATGCTTAGAAACAAGGCCTAGGGTCCGTACTTTCACTAGTGCGATCTCTCAACAATATTGACATAGTTGAATCATATGTAAATCCCTCAAGTGCGGCGTAGAGTTCACTCCAAGGAGTGCCCCAAACTATCTATCGGAGAGTCAAGAAAAGAACGTGTGCCAACCCCTATGCATAGGCCCTAAAGTCACGGAACCCGCAAGTTGATCACAATAATATACATCAAGTAACTCAATTGGATATCCCAATGTCACTATAGATATGCTCATGCAAAACACATATTAAGTGCTCTCAAATCCTTAAAAACTCATTCCGATAAGAAAACTTCAAAGGGAAAACTCAATTCATCAAGAAGATAGAGAGGGGAAAAACTCCATATGATTCATCTATGCCAACAAAGCCCGCGTTACATCAAGATCGTTCCATCTCAAGAACACGAGAGAGAGAGATACAACACATAGCTACTGGTACATACCCTCAGCCCCGATGGAGAACTATTCCCTCCTCGTCATGGAGACCTCCGGGATGATGATGATGGCCTCCGGTGATGATTCCCCCCCCCCCCCCCCCCGGCAGATTACGGGAAAAGGGTCCCGATTGGTTTCTCGTGGATACAGAGGCTTGCGGCGGCGGAACTTCTCATCTAGGGTTACCACGAAGGGTTTTGGAATATTTGGGAATTTATAGGGCGAAGAGGCGGTGCGGGAGGCGGCCGAGGAGGGCACTACCCACCATGGCGCGCCTGAGCCTCCTGGCGCGCCGTGGTGGGTGCTGCCCACCTCGGGCCCCCTCTCCGGTACTTCTTTGGCCCAACAGGTGTCTTCTTGTCCAGAAAAAATCACCAAAAAGTTTCGCTACATTTGGACTCCGTTTGGTATTGATTTTCTGCGATGTAAAAAACAAGCAAAAAACAACAACTGGCACTGGGCACTATGTCAGTAACTTAGTCCCAAAAAATGATACAAAGTTGCTATAAAATGATTGTAAAACATCCAAGAATGACAATATAATAGCATGGAACAATAAAAAATTATAGATACGTTGAAGACGTATCAGGGCATGGCGTCTATCGAGTCATGATGCAAATGGTTCTTTACATTCATTTATCTTCAGGTAAATTTCATGAGGATCATCATCAATGGCGAACACAAGAATGGCCACTGGCATGGTCCACGTCGTCGTCGTCTCCGGCCTCGTCTACGACGCCGTCGGCAAGCTCCTACAAACGGCCACCGGCGCGGTCCGCCTCGTCGTCGTCTCCGGCCTCGTCTACTACGCTGACATGGTCTGCCTCGTCATCGTCTCCGGCCTCGTCTACGATGCCGTTGGCAAGCTCCTACAAACGGCCACCGGCGCGGTCCGCCTCGTTGGCGCCTTCGGCCTCGTCTACGACGCCGGCACGGTCCGACTCGTCGTCGTCTCCGGCCTCGTCTACAATGCCATCGGCTAGCTCCTATAAACGGCCACCGGCGCGGTCCGGCCTGTCCTCTTCGGCCTCGTCATTGAGCCCCGCGCATGGCCATCGCCGCCATTTGCCTCATTGTCCTCGTGTCCTCGGCAGCTCGGCGGCGACCACCGCGGTGGTGGCGCAAGCCAGACACGGCGCAGGCGCGCAGCACTCCTTCCTCTGGCGACGGTCTCCGTGACGGAGGCGCGCTGCTGCAGCGACCTATGAAACAGCCTCGACTCGCGACCGTTCAGGATTGAAGGAATCTATACATCGTAAGTGCATGCATAAAGTGGGCCATCTCCTTGATCAATTAACTGCATGCAGGCAAAATAGGAAACGGAAGGAAGTGCGCCACTCCCGTTGATTAAGTGCATGCAAAAAGGAAACGGCAGAACGTGGTGATTTCCTATGCGGGATTAATTGACCGCCTCATTAATAAGTCATTAACCAGCTGCATGAGCCTACGGCGCACACGCAGCTGGCCTGCGTTACACCAAGCCGGCCCGGCCGCTCCGCTGCTCCGAGCCAGTACTTTGATACACTCGGACAGGTACGCCTCTGTTTACTCGGACATGTATGCATCTGGCTTACTCGGACGGACTTGTTCGGACAGATGCTACACTCGGGTGTTGGGGAACGGAGCATGAATTTTAAAAAAATTCCTACGCTCACGCAAGATCTATCCATGGAGATGCATCGCTACGAGAGGGGGAGTGTGTCTACGTACCCTCGTAGACCGTAAGCGGAAGCGTTTCACAACGCGGTTGATGTAGTCGAACTTTCTTCGAGCTCCACCGATCGAGTACCGAACGTACGGCACCTCCGAGTTCTACACACGTGCAGCTCGGTGACGTTCCTCGCCTTCTTGATCCAGCGAGACGTCGAGGTAGTAGATGAGTTCCATCAGCACGACGGCGTGGCGACGGTGATGGTGAAGTCATCTCAGCAGGGCTTCGCCTAAGCTCTCCGAAAATATGACCGAGGGTGTAAACGGTGGAGGGGGGCGCCGCACACGGCTAACAATGAATCGTGTGTCTTCTAGGGGCTCCCCCCCTCCGTATATAAAGGAGGGAGGGGGGAGGAGGCAGCCTTGGCTGCGCCTTAGGGGGGTCCGAATCCCCCTAGGGGTTTCCCCCCAAGTGGTGCGCCCCCCCCCCCCCCTTTCCTACTCCTAGTAGGACTAGGGAAGGAAGGGGGGAAGAGAGAAGGAAGGGGGGGGGGCTCTCCTAGCCCAATTCGCTTTCCCCTTGGGGGGGGGGGGGGGCGCACCACCCCTTGTGGGCTGGTGTGCCTACCTCCTATAGCCCATGTGGCCCATATCCTTCCCCCAGGGGGTTCCGGTAACCCCTCCGATACTCCGATAAATACCCGAATCACTCCGGAACATTTCCGATGTCCGAATACTATCATCCAATATATCAATCTTTACCTCTCGACCATTTCGAGACTCCTCGTCATGTCTGTGATCTCATCCGGGACTCCGAACAACATTCAGTCACCAATCACATAACTCATATATTACTAAATCGTCATCGATCCTTAAGCGTGCGGACCCTACGGGTTCGGGAATGATGTAGACATGACCGAGACGACTCTTCGGTCCATAAGCAATAGCGGAACCTGGATGCTCATATTGGTTCCTACATATTCCACGAAGATCTTTATCGGTTGAACCTCATATGACAACATACGTTGTTCCCTTTGTCCGGCGATATGTTACTTGCCCGAGATTCGATCGTCGGTATCTCAATACCTAGTTCAATCTCGTTACCGGCAAGTCTCTTTACTCGTTCCGTAATACGTCATCTTGTAACTAACTCTTTAGTCACGTTGCTTGCAAGGCTTCTATGATGTGTATTACCGAGAGGGCCTAGAGATACCTTTCCGACAGACGGAATGACAAATCCCAATCTTGATCCATGCCAACCCAACAAACACTTTTGGAGATACCTGTAGTGCACCTTTATAATCACCCAGTTACGTTGTGACGTTTGATACACCCAAAGTATTCCTACGGTATCCGGGAGTTGCATGATCTCATGGTCTGAGGAACATGTATTTGACATAGTGAAAGCAGTAGCAATAAACTAAACGATCATATGCTATGCTAACGGTTGGGTCATGTCCATCACATCATTCTCCTAATGATGTGATCCCGTTATCAAATGACAACTCATGTCTATGGTTAGGAAACCTTAACCATCTTTTGATCAACGAGCTAGTCTAGTAGAGGCTCACCAGGGACACAATATTTGTTTATCTATTCACACATGTATTTAGTTTCCGGTCAATACAATTCTAGCATGAATAATAAACTATTATCATGAACGGAGAAATATGATAATAAACACTTTATTAATTGCCTCTAGGGCATATTTCCAACAGTCTCCCACTTGCACTAGAGTCAATTACATTGAGATGAATCTAACACCCATCGAGTTCTGGTGCTGATCATGGTTTGCTCGTGGAAGAGGTTTAGTCAACGGGTCTGCCACATTCAGATCCGTATGTACTTTGCAAATCTCTATGTCTCCATCCTTGATCAAATTCCGAATGGAGTTGAAGCGGCGCTTTATATGCTTGGTTCTCTTGTGAAACCTGGGCTCCTTTGCTATAGCAATTGCTCCAGTGTTGTCACATAAGATAGTCATTGGACCCGATGCACTAGGTATAACACCTAGATCGGATATGAACTCCTTCATCCAGACTCCTTCATGTGCCGCTTCAGAAGCAGCTATGTATTCCGCTTCACATGTAGATCCCGCCACGACGCTCTGCTTGGAACTGCACCAACTGACCGCTCCACCATTAAGAATAAATACGTATCCAGACTGTGACTTAGAGTCATCTGGATCTGTGTCAAAGCTATCATCGACGTAACCCTTTGCGACGATCTCTTTGTCACCTCCATAAACGAGAAACATGTCCTTGGTACTTTTCAGGTACTTTAGGATATTCTTGACCGCTGTCCAGTGATCTACTCCTGGATCACTTTGGTACCTCCCTACCAAACTAATGGCAAGGCACACATCAGGTCTGGTACATAGCATGTCATACATAATAGAGCCTATGGCTGAGGCATAGGGGATGACACTCATCTTCTCCTTATCTTCTGCCGTGGTCGGGCATTGAGTCTTACTCAACTTCACACCTTGCAATACAGGCAAGAACCCTTTCTTTGACTGATCCATTTTGAACTTCTTCAAAATCTTGTCAAGGTATGTGCTTTGTGAAAGTCCAATGAGGCATCTTGATCTATCTCTATAGATCTTGATGCCTAATATGTAAGCAGCTTCTCCGAGATCCTTCATCGAAAAACTTTTGTTCAAATAACCCTTTATGCTTTCCAGAAATTCTATGTCATTTCCCATCAATAATATGTCATCCACATATAATATGAGAAATACCACAGAGCTCCCACTCACTTTCTTGTAAATACAAGCTTCTCCATAAGTTTGTATAAACCCAAACGCTTTGATCACTTCATCAAAGCGAGTATTCCAGCTCCGAGATGCTTGCACCAGTCCATGGATGGATCGCTGGAGCATGCACACTTTGTTAGCACCTTTAGGATCGACAAAACCTTCCGGCTGCATCATATACAATTCTTCCTTAAGGAATCCGTTAAGGAATGCCGTTTTGACGTCCATTTGCCAGATTTCATAATCATAAAACGCGGCAATTGCTAACATAATTCTAACAGACTTTAGCATCGCTACGGGTGAGAAAGTCTCATCGTAGTCAACTCCTTGAACTTGTCGATAACCTTTAGCAACAAGTCGTGCTTTATAGACGGTGACATTACCATCAGCATCTGTCTTCTTCTTAAAGATCCATTTATTTTCAATAGCCCGCCGTTCATCGGGCAAGTCTACCAAAGTCCACACTTTGTTCTCATACATGGATCCTATCTCGGATTTCATGGCCTCAAGCCATTTGTCGGAATCCGGGCTCGCCATCGCTTCTTCATAGTTCATAGGTTCTCTGTTGTCTAACAACATGACCTCCAAGACAGGATTGCCGTACCAATCTGGTGCGGAACGTGTCCTGGTTGACCTACGAGGTTCAGTAGCAACTTGATCCGAAGGTTCATGATCATCATCATCAACTTCTTCTCTGGTCTGTGTTGGTGTCGCAGAAATTTCTTCCTGTGACGTACTACTATCCAGAGGAGGTACAATTACCTCATCAAGTTCTACTTTCCTCCCACTCACTTCTTTTGAGAGAAACTCCTTCTCTAGAAAGGATCCATTCTTAGCAACGAATATTTTGCCTTTGGATCTGTGGTAGAAGGTGTACCCAACGGTCTCTTTTGGGTATCCTATGAAGACGCACTTATCCGCTTTGGGTTCGAGCTTATCAGGCTGAAGCCTTTTGACATAAGCATCGCATCCCCAAACTTTCAAAAACGACAGCTTAGGTTTCTTACCAAACCACAGTTCATACGGCGTCGTCTCAATGGATTTCGATGCTGCCCTGTTTAAAGTGAATGCAGCTGTCTCTAATGCATAACCCCAAAATGATAGTGGCAAAATCGGTAAGAGACATCATAGAACGCACCATATCCAATAGAGTACGATTACGACGTTCGGACACACCATTACGCTGTGGTGTTCCAGGTGGCGTGAGCTGTGAAACAATTCCACATTGTCTTAAGTGAGTGCCAAACTCGTAACTCAAATATTCTCCTCCACAATCAGATCGTAAGAACTTTATTTTCTTGTTACGATGATTCTCTACTTCACTCTGAAATTCTTTGAACTTTTCAAATGTTTCAGACTTATGCTTCATCAAGTAGACATAACCATATCTACTCAAATCATCTATGAACGTGAGAACATAACGATATCCACCGCGCGCCTCAACACTCATCGGACCGCATACATCGGTATGTATTATTTCCAACAAGTCTGTTGCTCGCTCCATTGTTCCGGAGAACGGAGTCTTAGTCATCTTGCCCATGAGGCATGGTTCGCACGTCTCAAATGATTCATAATCAAGTGATTCCAAAAGTCCATCTGCATGGAGTTTCTTCATGCGTTTAACACCAATATGACCTAAGCGGCAGTGCCACAAATATGTGGTACTATCATTATCAATTTTGTGTCTTTTGGCATCAATATTATGGATGTGTGTATCACTACGATCGAGATTCAACAAGAATAAACCATTCACAAGCGGTGCATGACCATAAAAGATATTATTCATCAAAATAGAACAACCTTTATTCTCTGATTTAAATGAATAACCGTCTCGCAACAAACAAGATCCAGATATAATGTTCATGCTCAACATAGGCACCAAATAACAATTATTCAGGTTCATAACTAATCCCGAGGGTAGATGTAGAGGTAGCGTGCCGACGGCGATCACATCAACCTTGGAACCATTCCCGATGCGCATCGTCACCTCGTCCTTAGCCAATCTCCGTTTATTCCGTAGCTCCTGTTTTGAGTTACAAATATGAGCAACCGAACCAGTATCAAATACCCAGGTGCTACTACGAGCATTGGTAAGGTACACATCAATAACATGTATATGAAATATACCTTTGTTGACGTTGCCAGCCTTCTTATCTACCAAGTACTTGGGGCAGTTCCGCTTCCAGTGACCAGTCCCCTAGCAGTAGAAACACTCAGTCTCGGGTTTGGGTCCAGACTTGGGTTTCTTCGCGGGAGCAGCAACTGATTTGCCGTTCTTCTTGAAGTTCCCCTTCTTTCCCTTGCCCTTCTTGAAACTAGTGCCCTTCTTTACCATCAACACTTGATGCTCTTTCTTGACTTCAACCTCCGCAGCTTTAAGCATAGCGAAGAGGTCGGAAGTAGTCTTGTTCATTCCTTGCATATTATAGTTCATCACAAAGCTCTTGTAGCTTGGTGGCAGTGATTGAAGAATTCTGTCAATAACCGAATCAACTGGAAGATTAACTCCCAACTGAGTCAAGCGGTTATGCAACCCAGACATTTTGAGTATATGCTCACTGACAGAACTATTCTCCTCCATCTTACAGCTGAAGAATTTATCGGAGACATCATATCTCTCGATCCGGGCATTGGCTTGAGAAACAAGTTTCAGCTCTTGGAACATCTCATATGCTCCGTGGTGCTCAAAATGTCTTTGGAGCCCCGGTTCTAAGCCGTAAAGCATGGCACACTGAACTATCGAGTAGTCATCTTTTCTCGACTGCCAGATGTTCATAACATCTGCTGTCGAACCTGCAGGGGGCGCGGCACCTAGCGGTGCATCAAGGACATAAGCCTTCTGTGCAGCAATGAGGATAATCCTCAGATTACGGACCCAGTCCGCATAGTTGCTTCCATCATCTTTCAACTTAGCTTTCTCTAGGAACGCATTAAAATTCAGTGGAACTACAGCGCGGGCCATTGATCTACAACATACAATTGCAAAGACAAATAAGACTATGTTCATGATAATTCAAGTTCAATTAATCAAATTACTTAAGAACTCCCACTTAGATTAACATCCCTCAAGTTGTCTAAGGGTAACATGATCCACATCAACTAATCCACGCCCGATCATCACGTGAGGTAGATTAGCCATCAATGGTGAACATCTTTCATGTTGATCATATCTACTATATGACTCATGTTCGACCTTTCGGTCTCCTGTGTTCCGAGACCATGTCTGTACATGCTAGGCTCGTCAAGTTTAACCCAAGTATTCTGCATGTGTAAAACTGACTTTCACCCGTTGTATGCGAACGAAGAATCTATCACACCCGATCATCACGTGGTGCTTCGAATCGTCGAACCTTCGCAACGGTGCATACTAGGGGAGAACACTTATCTTGAAATTTAGTGAAGGGATCATCTTATAATGCTACCGTCGTCCTAAGCAAAATGAGATGCATAAAAGGATTAACATCACATGCAATTCAATATGTGACAGGATATGACCATCATCATCTTGTGCTTTTGATCTCCATCTCCAAAGCACTGTCATGATCTCCATCGTCACCGGCTTGACACCTTGATCTCCATCGTAGCGTCGTGGTCGTCTCGCCAACTATTGCTACTACTTCTATTGCTAACTCATAGCGATAAAGTAAAGCAATTACATAGCTCTTGCACTTCATACAATAAAGAGACAACCATAAGGCTCCTGCCGGTTGCCGATAATTTACAAAACATGATCATCTCATACAACAATGTATATCACATCATGTCTTGACCATATCACATCACAAGCATACCCTGCAAAAATAAGTTAGACGTCCTCTACTTTGTTGTTACAAATTTTACGTGGCTGCTTCGGGTTTGCAAGAACCGTTCTTACCTACGCAAAAACCACAACGTGGTATAGTGATTACTTTTTGATCTTCTAAAAGAACCCTCTTCATTGAATCCGATTCAACTAAAGTGAGAGAGACAGACACCCGCCAGTCACCTTTATGCAACGAGTGCACGTGCCGGTGAAACCAGTCTCGCGTAAGCGTACGCGTAATGTCGGTCCGGGCCGCTTCATCTCACAATACCGCCGAACCAAGAAACAACTAGTAA
The DNA here is from genome assembly GCA_039707655.1 of Elymus sibiricus. Taxonomy (NCBI): domain Eukaryota; kingdom Viridiplantae; phylum Streptophyta; class Magnoliopsida; order Poales; family Poaceae; genus Elymus; species Elymus sibiricus. The sequence goes on from CM077672.1 coordinate 2,717,482, forward strand.
CGGCAAGCAATATGTATACACCATGCCCACAACTCTTTTGTGTTCTACTCGTGCAAAACATCTACGCATAGACCTGGCTCATGATGCCACTGTTGGGGAACGGAGCATGAATTTCAAAAAATTTCCTATGCTCATGCAAGATCTATCCATGGAGATGCATCGCTACGAGAGGGGGAGTGTGTCTACATACCCTCGTAGACCGTAAGCGGAAGCGTTTCACAACGCGGTTGATGTAGTCGAACTTTCTTCGAGCTCCACCGATCGAGTACCGAACGTACGGCACCTCCGAGTTCTACACACGTGCAGCTCGGTGACGTTCCTCGCCTTCTTGATCCAGCAAGACGTCGAGGTAGTAGATGAGTTCCGTCAGCACGACGGCGTGGCGACGGTGATGGTGAAGTAATCTCAGCAGGGCTTCGCCTAAGCTCTCCGAAAATATGACCGAGGGTGTAAACGGTGGAGGGGGGGCGCCGCACACGGCTAACAATGAATCGTGTGTCTTCTAGGGGCGCCCCCTCCGTATATAAAGGAGGGAGGGGGGAGGAGGCAGCCTTGGCTGCGCCCTAGGGGGGTCCGAATCCCCCTAGGGGTTTCCCCCCAAGTGGTGCGCCCCCCCCTTTCCTACTCCTAGTAGGACTAGGGAAGGAAGGGGGAAGAGAGAAGGAAGGGGGGGCCGGCCCCCTCTCCTAGCCCAATTCGGTTTCCCCTTTGGCGGGGGCACACCACCCCTTGTGGGCTGGTGTGCCTCCCTCCTATGGCCCATGTGGCCCATATCCTTCCCCTGGGGGGTTCCGGTAACCCCTCCGGTACTCTGATAAATACCCGAATCACTCCAGAACATTTCCGGTGTCCGAATACTATCATCCAATATATCAATCTTTACCTCTCGACCATTTCGAGACTCCTCGTCATGTCCGTGATCTCATCCGGGACTCCGAACAACATTCGGTCACCAATCACATAAATCATATAATACTAAATCGTCATTGAACCTTAAGCGTGCGGACCCTACGGGTTCGGGAATGATGTAGACATGACCGAGACGACTCTCCGGTCAATAACCAACAACGGAACCTGGATGCTCATATTGGTTCCTACATATTCCACGAAGATCTTTATCGGTTGAACCTCATATGACAACATACGTTGTTCCCTTTGTCCGGCGGTATGTTACTTGCCTGAGATTCGATCGTCGATATTTCAATACCTAGTTCAATCTCGTTACCGGCAAGTCTCTTTACTCGTTCCGCAATACGTCATCTTGTAACTAACTCTTTAGTCACGTTGCTTGCAAGGCTTCTATGATGTGTATTACTGAGAGGGCCCAGAGATATCTTTCCGACAGACGGAATGACAAATCCCAATCTTGATCCATGCCAACCCAACAAACACTTTCGGAGATACCTGTAGTGCACCTTTATAATCACCCAATTACGTTGTGACGTTTGATACACCCAAAGTATTCCTACGGTAACCGGGAGTTGCATGATCTCATGGTCTGAGGAACATGTATTTGACATAGTGAAAGCAGTAGCAATAAACTGAACGATCATATGCTATGCTAACGGTTGGTTTATGTCCATCATATCATTCTCTTAATGATGTGATCCCGTTATCAAATGACAACTCATGTCTATGGTTAGGAAACCTTAACCATCTTTTGATCAACGAGCTAGTCTAGTAGAGGCTCACTAGGGACACAGTATTTGTTTATCTATTCACACATGTATTTAGTTTCTGGTCAATACAATTCTAGCATGAATAATAAACTATCATCATGAATAGAGAAATATGATAATAAACACTTTATTAATTGCCTCTAGGGCATATTTCCAACATCGGGCATGCCTTATTTTCTTGGACATGTCCAGGTTCATTCGGATGCAATTTTACACCTGGACTACTAAACGTCTAGAGGCATTTCACATGAAATTTGCATTCAGACGACTAACATGCAACCACTCGATCATTCGTGTGTTCCTGCTTGGCCGGACATGCCCGACTCGGTTGCCCGCGCGCCACTTCTTCATCAACATGCCCGGCTCGGCCGCCCTGTGCGTCGCCACTCGGCGAGACACTTCTTCACCACTCGGCCGCCCCGTGCGTCACCACTCCGCGGGATGCGTCAACATCACTCGGACGCCTCGCGCGTCGCCACTCCGCGGGATGCGTCTACATCACTCGGACACCTCGCGTGTCGCCACTCCGCGGGATGCGTCTACATCACTCAGACACCCCGCGCGTCGCCACTCCGCGGGATGCGTCCATGATACGTCCATTTTGCATCATGTTTTCCTACTGTTATTTATAATGTTTTTATGCATAATAATGCTTTTGGGAGTAATTCTAATGCCTTTTCTCTCATAATTTGCAAGGTATGCACAAGGAGGGAGAAAACCGGCAGCTGGAATTCTGGACCGGAAAAAGCATTGTCAGGACACCTATTCTGCACAACTCCAAATGACCTGAAACTTCACGAGGAATTTTTGTGGAATATATTAAAAATATTGGATTAAATAACTACCGGAGGGGGCCCAGGGGTTGAGCACCACCCACCAGGGCGCGCCAGCCCCCCTGGCGTGCTCTGATGGGTGGTGGCCAGCCCAGCCCAGCTCCGGGGCCCCCCTTCTGGTATAAGAGTCATTTTGACCTAGAAAAAATCAGGAGAGGACTTTCAGGACGAAGCGCCGCCGTCTCGCAGCGGAACTTGGGCAGGAGCACTTTTGCCCTCCGGCGGAGCGATTCCGCTGGGGGAACTTCCCTCCCGGAGGGGGAAATCATCGTCGTCATCATCTCTAGCAACTCTCCCATCTTGGGGGAAGTAATCTTCATCAACATCTTCAACGGCGCCATATCCTCTCAAACCCTAGTTCATCTCTTGTGTTCCATCTTGGTACCGGAACTCTAGATTGGTACTTGTGGATGATTAATAGTGTTGATTACATCTTGTAGTTGATCACTAGATGGTTTATTTGGTGGAAGAGATTATGTTCAGATCCATTAAGCTATTCATTACTCCTCTGATCATGAACATGTTTGCCATGTGTGAGTAGTTCCCTTCGTTCTTGAGGTCACGGGAGAAATCATGTTGCAAGTAATCATGTGAATTTGCCATGTGTTCGATATTTTGATGATATGTATATTGTGATTCCCTTAGTGGTGTCATGTGAACGTTGACCACATGGCACTTCACCATAGTTGGGCCTAAGGGAATGAATTGTGGAGTAGTTATTAGATGATGGGTTGCTAGAGTGACAGAAGCTTAAACCCCAGTCTATGCGTTACTTCGTAAAGGGCTGATTTGGATCCAAAAGTTTAATGCTATGGTTAGATGTATATCTTAATTCTTTCTCATAGTTGCAGATGCTTGCGAGGGGGTTAATCATAAGTAGGATGCTTGTTCAAGTAAGAACAACACCTAAGCACCGGTCCACCCACATATCAAATTATCAAAGTAACGAACACCGAACAACTATGCATGATGAACGTGACTAGATGAATTCCCGTGTACCCTCAAGAACACTTTGCTCTATATAAGAAACCGTTCCGGCCTGTCCTTTGCCTCAAAAGGATTGGGCTACCTTTCTGCACTCTTGTTACCTTTACCATTACTTGCTCGTTACGAAACACCTTGCTACTAAACAATCTGTTACCGACTATTTCAGTGCCTGCAGAAATTACCTTGCTGAAATCCGCTTGTCATTTCCTTCTGCTCCTCGTTGGGATTGACATTCTTACTTTTCGAAAGGACTACAATTGAACCCCGTGCGCTTGCGGGTCATCAAGGGTCTTTTCTGGCGCTGTTGCCGGGGAGTGAAGCACTCTTGGTAAGTGGAAATTGGTAAGGGAAAATTATTTTGTGTGCTGAAATTTACTGCTACTTGTTACTATGGAATCTAATCCTTTGAGGGGTTTGTTCGGGGTATCTTCACCTCGATCGGAACCACAATTAGTAGCCCCTCAACCTACTGCACCTACTGAAAATATTGGCTATGAAATTCCTTCGGGTATGATAGAACAACTGCTAGCTAATCCTTATGCAAGAGATGGAACTAAGCATCCTAATATGCACTTGATACATGTGGATCTTGGAGCTGGAATCGATTGAAAATGGAATTTCACCAGAAATTTTATCCTATGCATCTAGTTCATCGTGATCGCAACTTTATATATAATTTTTGGCCTCGTCAAGGAGAAAGTATCGCTCTAGCTTGGGGGAGGCTTAAGTTAATGTTATATTCATGCCCCAATCATGAGCTCTCAAGAGAGATGATTATCCAGAATTTTTATGCTCGGCGTTCTCATAATGATCAAACCATGCTCGATACTTCTTTTACCGGTTCTTTCATGAAGAAGACTATTGAATTCAGGTGGGATCTTTTGGAAAGAATTTAATGCAACTCTGAAGATTGGGAACTCGACGAAGGTAAAGAGTCAGGTATAAAGCTTGAGTACGATTGTGTTAAATCTTTTATGCATACCGATACTTTTCAAAAACTTTAGCATTAAATATGGACTTGACTCTGAGATAGTAGCCTCTTTATGTGAATCCTTTGCTACTCACATTGATCTCCCCAAGGAGAAGTGGTTCAAATATCACCCACCTATTAGAGAAGTAGTCAAAGAACCCGACATAGCTAGAGAGGAAACTATCCTCTACAATGTTGACCCTGTTGTTCCAACTGCTTATATTGAAAAACCACCTTTCCCTGTTAGGATAAAGGAACACGCGAAGGTACCAATTACCATTCGCAAGAGTCAAATTAGAGCACCAAAGCCTGCTGAACAAATCAAAGTAGAACCTAGCGTTGCTATGGTTAAAGATCTCTTGGTAGAAAATGTTGATGGGCATGTCATATACTTCTGTGAAGATGCCGCTAGAATTGCTAGACCCGACAAAAGGGACAAACACAAACCCATTGTTGGCTTGCCTGTTATCTCAGTCAAAATAGGAGATCATTGTTATCATGGCTTATGTGATATTGGTGCTAGCGTGAGTGCTATTCCTATTTCCTTGTATCAAGAAATTATGGATGAGATAGCACCCGCTGAGATAGAAGACATAGATGTTACTATTAAACTAGCAAATAGAGACACCATCCAACCACTTGGGATCGTTAGAGATGTTGAAGTCTTGTGTGGGAAAGTCAAATACCCTACTGATTTTCTAGTTCTTGGTTCCCCACAAGATGACTTTTGTCCCATTATCTTTGGTAGACCTTTCTTGAACACCGTCAATGCTAAGATAGATTGTGAGAAACAAACCGTCGGTGTTAGTTTCGGTGGTGAGTCTCATGAGTTCAATTTCTCTAAGTTTAATAGGAAACCACATAGGGAGGAACCATCAAGCAAGGACGAAATAATTGGTCTTGCTTCTATTGCCGTACCTCCTACTGATCCGCTAGAACAATACCTACTAGAACACGAAAATGATATGCATATGCAAGAAAGGAATGAAATAGATGAAGTGTTCTTTCATCAGCCGCCTCTACTCAAACATAATTTGCCTGTTGAAACTCTAGGAGGTCCTCCTCCACCTAAAGGCGATTCTGTGTTTGAATTAAAACAATTGCCTGACACTTTGAAATATGCTTATCTTGATGAGAAAAATATATATCCTGTTATTATTAGTGCTAACCTTTCAGAACATGAAGAAGAAAGATTATTGAAAGTTCTGAGGAAGCACCGTGCTGCTATTGGATATACTCTTGTTGATCTTAAGGGCATTAGTCCCACTCTCTGTCAGCACAAGATTAATATGGAGCCCGATGCTAAACCGGTTGTTGATCATCAACGTCGGTTGAATCAAAAAATGAAAGAAGTGGTAAGAACGGAAATATTAAAGCTTCTGGAAGCATGTATAATCTATCCCATAGCTGATAGTAGATGGGTAAGTCCCGTTCAATGTGTCCCAAAGAAGGGAGGTATTACTGTTGTGCCTAATGATAAGAATGAGCTTATTCCTCAGAGAATAGTTACTGGGTATAGGATGGTAATTGATTTTAGGAAGTTGAATAAAGCTACTAGAAAAGATCATTACCCCTTGCCTTTTATCGATCAAATGCTAGAGAGACTTTCTAAACACACACACTTTTGCTTCTTAGATGGATATTCTGGTTTCTCTCAAATACCCGTTTCACAACCCGATCAGGAGAAAACCACTTTCACATGCCCTTTTGGAACTTATGCTTATAGACATATGCCTTTTGGTTTATGTAATGCACCTGCTACCTTTCAACGATGCATGACTGCTATATTCTCTGATTTCTGTGAAAAGATTGTTGAGGTTTTCATGGATGATTTTTCTGTTTATGGAACTTCTTTTGATGATTGCTTGAGCAACCTTGATCGAGTTTTGCAGAGATGTGAGCAAACTAACCTTGTGTTGAATTGGGAGAAGTGCCACTTTATGGTCAATGAAGGCATTGTCTTGGGTCATAAAATTTCTGAGCGTGGTGTTGAAGTGGACAAAGCTAAGGTTGATGCAATTGAGAAGATGCCATGTCCTCGTGACATTAAAGGTATTCGTAGTTTTCTCGGTCATGTTGGTTTCTATAGGAGATTTATTAAGGACTTCTCTAAAATTTCTAGGCCTCTTACAAATCTTTTTCAAAAGGATGTTCCCTTTGTTTTTGATGATGATTGTGTAGAAGCCTTTGAAACACTCAAGAAAGCCTTAGTTTCTGCACCTATTGTTCAGCCACCTGATTGGAACCTACCCTTTGAAATTATGTGTGATGCTAGTGATTATGCTGTTGGGGCTGTTCTTGGGCAAAGAGTAGACAAGAAATTGAATGTCATTCATTATGCTAGCAAAACTTTAGATAGTGCCCAGAGGAACTATGCCACCACTGAGAAAGAGTTCTTAGCAGTTGTGTTTGCTTGTGATAAATTTAGATCCTATATAGTTGATTCCAAAGTGATAGTTCACACCGATCACGCTGCTATCAAGTACCTTATGGAAAAGAAAGACGCTAAGCCTAGGCTTATTAGATGGGTTCTCTTACTTCAGGAGTTTGACTTGCATATCATTGATAGAAAGGGAGCTGAGAACCCCGTAGCTGACAACTTGTCTAGGTTAGAGAACATTCTTGATGACCCGCTACCTATTAATGATAGTTTCCCTGATGAGCAATTAGTGGTCATTAATGTTTGTCGTAGTACACCTTGGTATGCTGATTATGCCAATTTCATCGTTGCCAAGTATTTACCGCCTAGTTTCACATATCAACAGAAGAACAAATTCTTCTATGATTTACGGCACTACATCTGGGATGATCCTCATCTTTATAAAGAAGGAGTAGATGGTATTATTAGACGTTGTGTACCTGAGCATGAGATAGGACCGCTCATAAGGTATTACAATCTGGTTTTTATTGGCCTACTCTCTTCAAGGATGCCCATAAGTTTGTCTCATCTTGTGATGAATGTCATCGTATAGGTAATATTGGTAAGCGTCAGGAAATGCCAATGAATTATTCTCTTGCGGTAGAACCTTTTGATGTTTGGGGTTTCGATTACATGGGACCTTTTCCTTCCTCTAACGGGTACACGCATATTTTGGTTGTTGTTGATTATGTCACTAAGTGGGTGGAAGCTATTCCAACTAGTAGTGCTGATCATAACACTTCCATTAAGATGCTTAAGGAAGTTATCTTTCCAAGGTTTGGAGTCCATAGATACCTTATGATGGTGGTTCACACTTCATTCACGGTGCTTTCCATAAGATGCTTGTTAAGTACGATGTTAACCATAGAATTGCGTCACCCTATCACCCTCAGTCTAGTGGTCAAGTAGAACTTAGCAATAGGGAAATAAAGTTGATTGTACAGAAAACCGTCAATAGGTCTTGTAAGAATTGGTCTAAGAAATTAGATGATGCACTTTGGGCCTATAGGACAGCGTATAAAAACCCTATGGGTATGTCTCCATACAAAATGGTCTATGGAAAAGCTTGTCATTTCCTCTTGAGTTAGAACACAAAGCGTATTGGGCAATTAAAGAGCTCAATTATGATTTTAAGCTAGCCGGAGAGAAGAGGTTATTTGATATTAGCTCGCTAGATGAGTGGAGGACCCAAGCGTATGAAAATGCCAAGCTCTTTAAAGAAAAAGTCAAGAGATGGCATGATAGGAAAATTCAAAAGCGAGAGTTCAAGGTAGCAGAATATGTTTTATTGTACAACTCTCGTTTCAGATTTTTTGCAGGTAAGCTTCTCTCTAAATGGGAAGGACCTTATGTTATCGAAGAGGTCTATCGGTCTGGAGCGATCAAAATAAATAATCCCGAAGACACTAACCCGAAGGTGGTCAATGGTCAGAGAATTAAGCATTATATCTCAGGTACGCCAATTAATGTTGAAAGCAATGTTATTCAAACCATGACACCTGAGGAACACATAAGGGAGGCCTTTCGGAACACTCCAGAATAGCTGAAATAAAGGAGGTACATGATACGGTAAGTAAACGGACTCCGAAAATTCCTTAAAAATTATTTTTGTCAGTTTTGGTATTTATTAAAATTTTGGAAAATAAGAAACAGCCAGGAGGGCTCCCAAGGGGAGCACCACCCATCAAGGCGCGCCAGGCCCCCCTAGTGCAGCCTTGTGGGTGGTGCCCACCTCGGGCACCTTCCGGACTCCGTTTTTCTCTCGTTTCCTTGTCTCCCATGACAAAAATTCTTTATATAGTCCCCGAACCTGTTAACCTCCGTATCGCGGAGAAATCTTCTGTTCTTCTTTCTTGCTATTTTCCTGATAGATCTAGGTCGCCATGACTGCACCAAGCTCCTCCAAGGACAAGTTCTTCGAGAAGGTCATCAACCCCTACCTTCCGGGGGTGATGAAACACCCTCAGGCCATTGAGATGCATGAGGGGGTGCTTCACATCCGGGATGTTCAAGGACCCAAGAAGACCGAGAGCGTGGAATCCAGGCTTGAGGCTGTGGAGCAGGAGGTGTTCCTTTTCAAGGGGATGGTGGAGCGTGGACTCGACGCCAACCACCTCATGTTCAAGGACTTCGCCCGCAACCGCAAGGAGGAGGATGAATCGATGTGGGACGTCGTCTCCAAACGGATCGACTACCTCCAAGGCCAAATCTTTGATCTCCAATGCCAAAATCTTGAGTATGAAGCAAGATTCAAAGCTATGAGTTTGGCTGCCAGTTCCAGGACTCCGGAGACCTTCTCGTCCTCTATTGATGGTGAACCGCTGCCATGGAAACTGGAGGATAAGATCGCAACTTCTACACCACCACCTACATCTTCATCACCAAAGCGGGAGACTTGATCTTATGGTATGGGCACTCCCCTTGGCTAATGCCAAGCTTGGGGGAGGTGCCCCGGTATCGTATCACCAACACTATCCTTGCTTTTATCTTTCCTAGTTCGATCTTCAGTTTGCTTAGTTGAATAAAATTTTAGTTCGATCCTATTGCCTCGAGTATTTGCTTAGTGATCTATCTATGTAATCGAGTTCGAGATATATAATAAAGATTAGTTCGAGTTTTGCTATATTTACTTTAGTGTTGCTTGAAAAGAAAAGGGAAATAGTTGTGTGAGAAGATCATATGCTAATCTTATGGTGAGTAATGACACCACATAGAGAAAAGTATAAGTGGTAAAGTTTGTTGGAGAGTGACAAACATAGCATCGGTCAATGATGCAATTCATGAAAAAAGTAATAAGGGAAGAGAAGCTTTGCATGCAAATAAACTATCATGAACACCTTTTATGATTGTGAGCTCCCATCAATATTTTGTGTCAAAATAGTTGACGCTGGACAAGGAAGACAACCTAATGCTTTATGTTTGTCCATATTCACATAGAAGTTATATTGTCATAGATCCTTTAACATGTGGTGCTTGCCCAATACCTTTTCTAGCCAAAAATACCGCACCAAGTAGAGATACTACTTGTGCATCCAAAAACCCTCAACCCAAATCCTATCTTTGAGAGTCCACCATACATACCTATGGATTGAGTAAGATCCTGTGGCACCCCGCCTGATTACCACTGTAGCCAGACGGTCGCCGCACATGCCAGCCCAGGAAATCACTCTGGCATGCGCGTTTACAACAAGTATCATGAACACAGGCATTTCTATTAATGGATATATACGTCTTACATGATATATTACAAGGGAGATGGCAGCGGAAAAGCTCTATCTAAGGCAGCATGGTCTTGGTGCGGCTCCAATCCACAGGGATCTGACTAGGTTACTCTTCTAGCTCGCGAACGCTCCGGCTCCTCGACGACGAGCGACGGATCCTTATGTGAACCTGGCCACATTGAAGGCCGCTGAGTACTTTTGAATGTACTCGCAAGCAAACCAGACTAACATATACACCAAGCAAAGCAATCCATGGCATTTAAGCATGCATTTGTTATTAGAGCAACATTAATTATCATGAAATAGCATACCTATCTATCAATATTAAATATCATGTCATAACAGGGTTATCTAGCAGGATAACTACTGAAGTAAATGCAGTAAGGTAAAGCATATTAAGTAAATATTCCATACTCCGAACATTCTTATGATCCAATCTGAATCTGATCCAAATCCAATCCAAATCATGTGGTCATCTGACCACTCATCTTATAGCCATCCCATGGCTAACATGTCATCTCCCTGACATCATCCGATGTTTATGCATCTCCACTGTAAGTCTGATAAACTTACTCTTGTCTATTTTGTCATTATCATTACTAAGTACGGTTGACCACCTAATGAGGCCTGGACGGACTGTCCAATACCGTGGACGCGGCTATTCGAATAGATTTTTACACTCTGCAGAGGTTGCGCAGTTTACCCACACCATGGAGCACCTGACCTAGTGATCCCATTCAGGTGGACCAGTGTTGCTCCAACGAAACCTGCCTGACCCATGACTCTTCCATCGTACCACCGGCAATCATACTCCCCCGGAGTCAAGCCCTGGGTGGCCCCTGTGTCACCTTGTGACACCTGCCACCGTCGTGGCCAAACAAACTGTCCCAAATGGGGACCGCGCGCAAATAACTCAACTAGGCTCACAAGGTTATCACCGCCTACCGGGCCAGGGCAGCACGCGCGCATAACCTTCCCTAGTTGGTGGTACCGATAAAAGAGCACGCGATCAGACCAAGTCAAGGCCATCCCATACCGGCAAATGTGGTTGCACGAATAAGTCCGGACAGGTGACTCTGGATCAACCGACTGGGTTTAGCTTTATCAATTACTTAGCAAGCATGGTTGTTTATCACAATAACTGAGATGGCATCAACTAGGCATTTAAGTAAATTACTTTGAATTATCACATAGCGAACTAATGCAAGTAATGTAAGCAGTAAGTGTAATCTAGCAGGAGTTTAATTATTTCTATCACAGGCATAATCATTAATTAAACACGCAAGAATAACACAGAGCAATGCTTTAGGGCATATATCAGATGGTCGGCTTGCGTGGGGGTGAAGGAATACTCCGGAAGAAGTGCGGAGAGTCCGCGGAAAGGATCGCCGGAAACCGTTCTCTCTCGGAGGGGGCTGTTTTAGGGCAAGGGAAAAATTGTCATTTTCACAGTGTGAACACATTATGAAAATGATACCATCGGGACGGGCTCGACGAACTGAAGAAGTGGGCTTTGGATTCACCTCAATCGGAGTCACGGTCGCGAAGTTGTGGCCGTTCGTTGTTTAGGCAGAAAACAAATAAAAATGTATTCATTTATGCCTTTAACTGACGAATGTCTGCAATTTAAAGGATTCGGCCGACGGCAGAGAGAGAAAGCGCCTTCTCAGGAAATACGCCTTCAATAGCAGAAAGCGTAAAAGTGGAAGTACGCTTCCACATAAAATGCGCGGGCCCGGGGTCAACACCGCTGTCGGATTTCGGGCTCCGCAAAACCCTAAGTAAGTTCGAACTCTGGGGTGCGTGCGAAGAACTCAGCTTCCCCTATCAGCCTACTTGCCGTCTCGATGAACAAGCTCGATGAACAGGAAAGGAAAATCACACAGAGCAGTTTACCCAGGTTCGGGCCACCTTGCGGTGTAATACCCTACTCCTGATTTGTGGTGGATTGCCTCGAGGTGCGCGGAGGATGAACTAGTACAGTGGTGGAACAACCTCAGGAGGTTCACTCTCTCTCTCTCTGGTCTGGGCTAGGTTGATCTGATTCGACCCGAATCCCCCCTTCGCTATGGTGGCGGCTAGCTCTATTTATAGTGGCCTTGGTCCTCTTCCTCCAAAACTTAGGCGGGAAGGGATCCCACAACGACCAAATTTGAAGGAGGACAACTAGTACATCTTATCCTGACGAAAGGTGGTCTTCGCCTGCAAAGTTTCTTATCCTTACGCTATGGTGGGCTCGGTGATGACCTCCGTCCTGCCGTCCTGGCGGTCTTGGTCTTGTTGCACGAAAATGGTAACCTTTGGCTGCTTCCTCGGGACTCCACGCCTGCGCCTGTCTCTTTAGCACCAAAGAGGAAACTGTTGTCCTGCGCCCGCTGGCGCCCGCCTGGCCTTGGTCGTCATGGCCTGCGTCATCCGAACCTCACGAGGTGAGGCTTGCATGGAGATCTCCGCTCCTCGGGAGCCAGCCACGGAGAGCTGCTCCTTCCGGAGGTCTTGGCGATGTCTGCCTCGCGAGGCTTGGCCCCTCGCGAGGGTCCTGAGGGTTGATGATGAAGATGGGCCACACCGGGCCGGTGATGGAGCCACGCCCTGGGCCGCAGGCAGGCAAGTCTGGGTACCCCGGTTCCCAGGACGCCGACAGTAGCCCCCGGGCCCAAGGCGTGCTCGAACTTGGCTTCGAGGCGAAGCTAAAGGGGCATGGGCGAAGCGCCGCGGGCCCCAACCGCCTGCGGACCTGAATGACGCGTGGCGCCTGGATTGGACGTGGGCGTCTCCACTTCCCCACGCCGCCTCGGCAACTGTCCTGGGCTGACAAAAGTCCAACGCACGCGCCCAAACCTTCACCGCCTTCCTTCGTCTTGCTCCAGATCCCCTTTCTCTTCCGGCCGCGAGCGCTTCCAGATCTGCTGAGTCCTGTCCCTGGGTCCGGCGCCAATGGCCTCCGAGAAAGCGAAACCTGCCTCTTCTTCCTCAGGTCCGGCCTCTGGCCCCGAGCCGGCCCTTTGTGCTTCCGCCATAACCAAGGAGAAGGACCTCGCCGCCGTGCTCCCGCTGTTGGCCTCCAGCCACAATGAAGGAGGGGAGACGGTGGTCCGGTTCGGCTTCGCCCAGCAGGAATCTCTGGGTGAGACCTTCTATCCCCTCTTCCTGCACAACATCTTTGCTGGGCTCGTCCCCCCTTTCTCCAGCTTCTTCCTCGCCATCCTCAATCACTATCAGATCCACGCCCTTCATCTCCACCCCAGCTCCACCTTCCTCCTGTCGATCTTCGTCTTCTACTGCGAGGCATTCGTCGGGGTGATGCCCTCTGTCGCGTTGTTCCGCCATTTCTTTTACCTCCGGGGCGGCACTGACCAATGCTCCGGTAGCCTTTGCTTCGTCGCGGTCCACGCCGGCAACATGATCTCCAAATCCAAGAAGAAGGTGGAGGACTTCCGGCGCAAGTGGGTCTACGTGGATGCCAAGCGTTCCCACCTTTGGCTGGAGCTGCCGAATGCGCCACCGGAGAGGCTAGCTCGGTGGGCTCACGAGAAGCTTACCGACCCCCGGGCGGAGCAGATGTTGGTGACGATGACGGATGTGTTGACGGCGGGGAGGCTGTCGGGGTCCTTGCTCGTCAAGGAGTTCGTCAGGCAGCGTCTTGCTCCCCTCCAGGCACGCTCGCGCCCCCTGTGGAGCCTCCAAGGCGAAGATGACAAGCTACGGCTGCACCTAGTGGCCATGACCGGCGAGGAGCTGAGCAAAGTTGTGCACGTTCTGCTCGACAGAGACCCTGGCGACCTTCCTAACGGCCTCGTCCCTCCGTACAACCGCGCTGACGGGGCAGACGTGGCCGCTGCCATGCCCATGTTTAACGAGCGAGGGCTCGTGCCGCCGACGAGCCCCCACGCCCTTCCTCCCTCGGTACCGGTGTCCTCCGGCGAGGACTCCGATGAGGAGGGGAGGGGCGACTCGGAGGCGACCCTGGAAGATGTAGCGGAGGCTTCCCCTCCTCAGTGGAGCGGGCTGCTCCGCGGCTTCCCTGATGACGATGACGCCGGCGGGCACCTGGCGAAGGGGTCGCCGCGCTCCACTGGGGTGACCACCCGGTCCGGGGTCACCCCCTCGAAGAGGTTGGTGCACGGGGCCTTGAAGAAGGGCAGGGCAGTCCCGCCTCTCTAGAGCGATGCTTCCGCCTCGCCGCCAATCGCTGATGTCGCAGGATCTGTCGCCACGCGCTCGCCCATCCCTGAGGGCGTAGCGAATCTTGCGTCTGAGAAACCTGGGGCTGCCTCGCTCTTGTACAAGAAGAGGACGTACATCGCCGTCAACCAGTAAGTACCTTACCTTATTTCTGCTTCTGCTTTGGGTATGGTACTTAAGTAGTTCTCCTCCTGACGGTCAGGCTACCGTCGTCGGCGAAGAAGAGGAAGGAGGAGGCCAGGCCTACTGAGGTCGTGCCTCATGCTGCTGCCAATGCAACTCCGACGCAGAAGGGAGGGGCTACTTCATGCTTGCCAGCTCCAGAGCACGCTTCTCAGGGCTCAGAGGCCCAGGCTCAGGAGGCGGTCACAAGTGTGGCCGAACTGACCCTGGAGGCCCCAGCCCCGTGCGACCTTGCTGGGAGTGCTCAGCCTCAGGAGCTCCCTGTCGTCCACGCTGCTCCGCCAACTCAGGCGCCAACGCCGGCTTCTTCTCAAGCCATCACGCCGGCGGGCCATGGCTCTGACGCCATGCCCCGCGCCTTGGAGGATACCTTCGCCGCGCTGAATCAGCTCCGGGCCGATCTCCACGATGGTGACTGCCGCATGGTGACGGGGTGCCTGAGGCTGGTCTCGGGGTGGCTCCAGGCAGACTCATCCGTCAAGACGGCCTGGAGCGATGCTGAGGCCGTCGCTGAGGAAGGTAGGAAGGTGGCCGGCTTGGCCGCGGCTGAGCGCGACGCGGCGCGGGCCGAGGCAAAGGCTGCCGAGGAACGCTGCCTCGCGGCGGAGGCCGAACTGAAGGCCTTCACTGACCAGCGTGCTGATGATGCCCGCCGTCTTGAGGAGCAGGAGAAGGAGCTGGGGGCCTGGAGGGCGGCGCTCGACGACCGCGATGCCGAACTGAAGCGTGGGGCCCAGGAACAGGCTACGGAGCGCAGCCGCCTGGAGAAGCTGGAGAAGGAGACGGAAGCGGCCCGGAGGTCCCTTGTCGAGGCTGAGAAGGCGGCCACCGTGAAGCGCGATGCCTTTGTCTCCCTCGAGAAGAGGCTCCGCAGCTCCCTGCGGTCCCTTTACGGGGAAGGTTACGAGGAGCCTCTGGCAACACTTGAGGAGGGCCCCGCCGGACTGCTCCCCAAGCTTGCCACGTCGCTTGAGGGCGTCGTCGCCGGGTTGGGCCCCTTGGTGGAAGCTGAGGCTCGCGCCTTCTCTGCCTCAGTCGCAACGCGCATTTACCACCACCTCTACCTCCGAGACCCCAACTTCGACTTTGGCGCCCTGCTTGAGCCTGCTCCTGAGCTTCAAGGTGCCGCTGCTGAGGCCGTGGAGGAGCAGGTGGAGGCTCTGCTAGAGCAGTTTCTTCCGGTCGACCCCGCAGCTGCTGCGGAATGGGCCGATGGAGGAGACGGCGGCGGCGTTGTTGATGACAGGTCACCCCAGGCGGGCGACGATGACGTCCGGAGCTGAAGGAGAGGCCAGGGTACCGCCACTTCTGTTTTATTCCTGCAACATTTATCGTGCCTCGTGGAGGCGTAAGAACTTGCGCTTTGAACTTTTAGGAGACAATATGAATTGTAATAATTTGCTAGAGTTTCACAATCTTCCTTCCTGCTTGCTTTAGTGTTCTGCGTCGGCAGGGCCCGACCCCGCGCATACCTCAGCCGCCGTTGGGGCGTTCGGATCACCAGCACGAGACCAAGGGGTGAGGGGCTACGTGGCCAGTTAGGCCCCTGGGTCGCGATGCCCAGGGGTCCCCCTTGACGTTCAAACAGCCCCCAGGAAGGAGATGCGGGTGTAGGTTCTAGCGTTCTGCGTCGGTAGGGCCCGACCCCGCGCGTGCCTCAGCCGCCGTTGGGGCGTCCGGATCACTAGGATGAGACCAAGGGGTGAGGGGCTACGTGGCTAGTTAGGCCCCTGGGTCGCGATGCCCAGGGGTCCCCCTTGACGTGCAAACGAACCTCCATACCTGTTCCTCGTCGGGCTTTCGCTCGGGAGGGGCGCACGAAGACCAGGTCCGAGGGACCTGGCAAGGTGGCGTATGCCAGGTGTGACCTGAGCGTAGCCTCCGTCGCCATCCCCCTTGCGCTACCCTCCTGAGGGAATGCAGTGCAATGAGGCTGAGGTGCGAGCTTGAGGGCTCTCCTGAGGTTGCTGAGGCCGTGAGGCCACCCTCAGTTGTTTATTCACTAGCGCGGGGCATGGTGCTTCCGCTCTTGCACGGGCATAGCCGCTCCTCGACAGTGTCGTCCGCCAGCGCGGAGCATGGGGCTTCCACTGGCACGTGGGAGGGGGCTCCCTCCGAGCAGAGCCCCCGGGGTGTGTACAGCCCCGTCCCGACGCGTGGCTTGCACGGCAGGACCGGAGGAGGTGTATATGGGCACTCGCGAGCCAATGTGGGACTCACGAGGCCCTACCTCAAGGCGGGTTGCACCTGAATTTGACTTGGAACACTTGTGAGGGCCCTGCAAGATGGTTAGGTAACCTGCGCCAAGTGAATCTCCTGAGGATATCGCATGAGAAGGCCAAACACCAACGACCCCAGGAAGTGACGTGAACGGGGCCGGCCCGCCAGGCAGAGCTCAGTCGTTGGGTTTGTCGACGCTGCAGGGACGGACCCGAGCACAGACGCCGTGCCCAGTCTTCTCATGCGACGTTCCTGAAGAAAGACAACCGGCGCGCGGCTCCCGAGATGGCGAGGCACCGAGTCACGCGCCCTGACTCATCCACCCCCGATTAGCTCATGCGAGAACAAGACACCAAGGACCATGGGAGGTGACGTACACGGGAGCTGGCCCGCGAGCCAGAGCTCAGCCACTTGGGTTTAGCGACGCTGCAGGGACGGACCCGAGCACAGACGCCGTGCCAGTCCTTAATCATGAGGCGGTCGGGGGCGAGCTCGCGAGGGCGCATGACGTTCATGGCGACGAAGCGCTGGACAGGCAGGTAATAATCACTAGATAACTCACGATAAGGTAAGCTCTGATAGATGCAAAACGATACATGCCATAGGGACGGACCCATACGGCTTGGGGATGATGCAGCCCGAGGGGCGCCCCCAACTAATTGAAACGAAATGACGATACACTCCGTAGGGACGGACCCACTTGGCTTGGGGATGATGCAGCCCGAGGGGCGCCCCCAATTGAATGAAAACGGAAAAAATGTCACCTGGCACCATCGCGGGAGAAGTGTCGGGGCAGCTGAAGACGCACGTCGCTGAAGTCGTTCCTCATGAGCCGTCCGGCTCCTGAGCCTCTCGGTGCTCCTGAGATCAAGGAGGCTAGTGAAGGATGAGTGCTTCCTCCGCCAGGATCTCCCGACGCCTGGCCTCGCGAGCTGCCTGGACGCCCCGCATGTGGCGCTGGTGCTGGGCAGCGCTGTTCGGCAAGCCGAAAGGCATGCTAACGTAGCTGTGAGGAGGGCCCACGCACCGGCCCACCTGGGACGGCCAGAAGAGCTCCTGAGACGCGGCTCTGCTGAGCCCTGGGATATTGACGCAGACTCGCAGCCCCCTGCCCTCGTCGGCAGGAGGGGCTGCGCTTGATGGTACGGGGCGGCGCTGGCCTCGCATCGCCCTTGCCTCCCTCGTGACGTCAGCCAGGTCAGAGGCCCTCCAGAGGAGAGCTCCCGGGTTCAGCCTGAGAGGGGCGCCGGGCGCGCCTTCCTATGCGAGGGGGGAAGGCGCCCGGTCCGCGAGCGCAGGTCCTTAGGCACGGCCGTCGGGCGTCCTGACCTCCTGAGGCCCCAGGGTGAGCAGCTGCTTCTTCTTCTTCGGGACGGCCTCAGGTGGGTAGGCAAAGCCCTCGGCATCTAAGCTCTCAACTGCCGCAGCTTTGTAGGCGCGCTCGAGGGAGCACACCGCATCTTTCTCGTTGCAGGTGACTGTGATGATGCCGCCGCTTCCTGGCATCTTGAGGACGTTGTAGCCGTGGTGGGTTGCTGCCATGAACTTGGCCAGAGCCGGATACCCGAGGATGGCATTGTACGGGAGCTGGATGTGGGCGACGTCAAAGTCGATGAGCTCAATGCGGTAGTTCTTGCGGTCGCCGAAGGTCACGGGAAGGCGGATCCGCCCTATCGGAGTGGTGGAGCCGTCAGTCACACCCGAGAAGGGCTTGGTCGGCTGAAGCTGATCATACGGCACTTGGAGCATGTTGAAGGTCTCGACGGAGAGGACGTTGAGCCCTGCTCCGCCATCGATGAGTGTCTTGGTGACGAGCACGTTGCTGATGGTAGATGAGCAGAGGAGCGGGACGGCGCCGGCCGCAGCCGCGCACTTGAGCTGGTCGGCTGAGTCGAAGGTGATGGCGTACTGGGACCACTTGAGCGGACGTGTTGCCTCGAGCTTGGGGAGGGCCGCGTTCACCTCACGAGCAAAATGCTTGAAGACGCGATGAGACGCTGGGGCCTGAGCGCCGCCCAGGATGCAGGCGATGGCGCGAGGTTCTTGGAAGCCCCCAGCCCCATCGTCTTGGTGACGGTCATCATTCCTTCTTGGTGGTGGTGGCAGCGGAGGAAGGCCAGCGTTGCCTTGTGGACGATCCTCACGAGGCTGATCCCTCCAGGGACCCTCACGAGGTTGACCCTGCCAGTTGTCCTCGCGAGGATGATCGCGCCAGCCTTGGCGAGGGTCACGATTCTCCCAGCGTCCTCCACCTCGACCACCTCCGCGGCCGTAACCTCGGTCGCCGCGCTCGGGGCGACGACCAAGGCGCCCATCGCGGATGGCCCTGAGCTCCTGGCAGTCGTTGGTGTTGTGGCTATGCACATTGTGGAAGACGCAGTAAGGGCGGCTGCTTTTGGAGGACTCGGGGTAGTCGCACCCGCGCTTCTTCTCAGGCTCGGACGCCAGTACAGCTGGTCCTTTGCGCTTGGCCTCCTTGGTCTTGGCCTTCTTATCTTCTGGTTCAGCCTCCGGGAGCTCGGCGAGCGAGAGGCGACCCTCTTCTACCCCCGCGCACTTGGCCGCCAGGTTGAACATCTCCAGCGCCGAGCACAGGTCCTCGTGCATGGCGAGCTCCTCCTTCATCTTGACGTCCCGGACACCATCAGTGAACGCAGAGATGATGGCCTCGTCCGACACCTTGGGGATCTTGATGCGAACGTTGGTGAAGCGCTGGATGTACTTGCGCAAGGTTTCTCCTGGCTGCTGCTTGATCCGCCGCAGATCGCCTACTGCAGGAGCGCGGTCGCGAGTCCCTTCGAAGTAGGAGATGAACTGCTCGCGCAGCTCCTCCCAGGAGGAAATCGACTCCGCTGGGAGGTTTAGGAGCCACGAGTGCGCTCTGTCCTTGAGAGCCATGGGGAACCAGTTGGCCATGACTTTCTCATCGCCGCTGGCCGCCTCGATGCTCAGCTCGTACAGCTGCAGGAACTCGGCGGGGTAAGGGGTCCCGTCGTAGCGTGGCGGCAGGTCCGGCTTGAACTTGCCAGGCCAAACGACGCGACGCAACTCTGGGGTGAACGCCCGGCCGCCTACTGTGCCTCCGGGCGCCCGTCGTTGAGGTGGAGCTTGGTCAGGGCGCTCATGTGCTTCTGCAGGAGGCGGCGCGCGATCCTGACGAGGCGGTGCTAGGAGGGCACGCGCCTCACCTTGGGGCCGTGGCACCACCCGTTAGCATTCTTCATCACGCGCGGGCGCCCTGCGGGGTTGGCCGCGCTGGGGAGCCTTGCGCCTTGGCTCTGGGAGGATGTCATGCCTGAGAGGAGGAGGAGGGGCGCCATGGGCCAGGTCACCCACTCGAGGTGGTGGAGGAGGCAGCGAGCGGGAGGGTGCTGGAACTTCTCCCGTGGCGCTGACGAGCTCGGCGATGCGGTCCAGCCATTCTTCGTAGAGGTCGTCGGTCGGGCAGTAGCGCAGGAGCTCACGCGCCATGAGCAGTGCGGACTGCGAGTTTGCCGGCCCACGACGGGCGTGGGAGGACGAAGCAGCCGCCGGAGTCGGTGATGGGGTTGCAGTGCGGCCGTCGCGCCTCACGGAGAGCGGGAGCGACGAATCTTGCCGCTCGGAGGCAACGGGGCCGGTGGCAGCGTCTGCCGCCGGTGATGGAGAGCGACGCGGGATGCCGTCGCCTGGAGGTGCGGTCTGAGCCACACGGGCGGCGCGGGCAGCCCGGCGCTCGGCACGAACTCGACGAGCATCCGCCATGGAGACGGTGAGGCGATGGCGGATCGATCGGAAGAAGAGAGATTCCGACGCACCCCTACCTGGCGCGCCAAATGTCGGATTTCGGGCTCCGCAAAACCCTAAGTAAGTTCGAACTCTGGGGTGCGTGCGAAGAACTCAGCTTCCCCTATCTGCCTACTCGCCGTCTCGATGAACAAGCTTGATGAACAGGAAAGGAAAATCACACGGTGCAGTTTACCCAGGTTCGGGCCACCTTGCGGTGTAATACCCTACTCCTGCTTTGTGGTGGATTGCCTCGAGATGGGCGGAGGATGAACTAGTACAGTGGTGGAACAACCTCAGGAGGTTCACTCTCTCTCTCTCTGGTCTGGGCTAGGTTGATCTGATTCGACCCGAATCCCCCCTTCGCTATGGTAGCGGTTAGCTCTATTTATAGTGGCCTTGGTCCTCTTCCTCCAAAACTTAGGTGGGAAGGGATCCCACAACGGCCAAATTTGAAGGGGGACAACTAGTACATCTTATCCTGACGAAAGGTGGTCTTCGCCTGCAAAGCTTCTTATCCTGACGCCATGGTGGGCTCGGTGATGACCTCCGTCCTGCCGTCCTGGCGGTCTTGGTCTTGTTGCACGAAAATGGTAACCTTTGGCTGCTTCCTCGGGACTCCACACCTGCGCCTGTCTCTTTAGCACCAAAGAGGAAACTGCTGTCCTGCGCCCGCTGGCGCCTGCCTGGCCTTGGTCGTCATGGCCTGCGTCATCCAAACCTCGGGAGCCAGCCACGGAGAGCTGCTCCTTCCGGAGGTCTTGGCGCTGTTTGCCTCGCGAGGCTTGGCCCCTCGCGAGGGTCTTGAGGGTTGATGATGAAGATGGGCCACACCGGGCCGGTGATGGAGCCACGCCCTGGGCCGCAGGCAGGCAAGTCTAGGTACCCCGGCTCCCAGGACGCCGACAACCGCTGTCTCGCTGACGGGCGGGCCCCGCGGGCGTTGACCCTCTCCTCCTGATCTCTCCTTCTTCCTCCACCGACTGGAGCCAGAGAGGAGGCCGGCCGAGCCGTGCGCCGGCGCCCTCCGGCGGCATAAGCCGCCTGCGGCAACGCTCCGCCCACCGGCATGACCAGCGCGGCGAGGCGCATCCGCCGGTGTGCCGCACGGCTGTGAGGGAGGCCGGGGACGAGTGAGGCTTGGCCGTGGCAGACGGCGGCCACGGCGAGCTAGGGCTTGGCGCCGTGGCCATTCCCGGGCAAAGCTAGAGGCGGGGAGGGTACTGTGGTGGTGGTGGTGATTGGAAGCGGTGGCTAGGCGGAGCAAAGGGGATCGGGAACGGGCGAATTCGGCCAAGGCAAAACGGCGGCCATGGCGGCGATTCTCACTGGAGAGGAAGGAGGAGAGCTCCGGCTGGAGCCTGCGGGTTCTAGGAAGGGAGAGGGACGTGGTGTGAGCTCGAGGGAGTGCTAGGGCTGGCTATTTATAGCCGGCCGAGGCGTAGGGGATGAGCACGGCCGCCGTGGCGAGCTTATCACCGTCCTGGTGCTCCGGCGAGGTGGCAAACGAAGAGAGGTGCCGACTTGATGAGCGGACGAGGACGGGGCTGCACTGGCGCGCTCGAGAAGGCTCGGGGAGGAAGAGGACAGCGATGGAGGTGACAGCTCGAGGGTCACAGGGAGTACAGTGCCACGGCGGCGCTCGCCGTGGCGCGAGGAGGAAGACTCTAGAGGGAGAAGGTGCTGGAGAGGGGGTACACGGCTGCTGCGGAGCTGCTGGACATGCTGGGACAAGCGGAGGTCGGCCAAAGCTAGCTGGTTGACGCGACCAGACACGGTCAGCACGCAGAGCGCGCGTTTGGCCTTGTCCACGGCGTGGTCACCACGTCAACACGTGCTCTGGAGTGCACCTGCACGTCCCACCTTGTCAAACAGGGGCACCGGAGATCAGTGAGTTGATCTATGAGAGTTTTGGATGGAGGTGGGGGCAAGAGCTAACTGATTGGAGATGACCTAGGTTCTGACCAGCAAGTGTTTGACATGTGGTGTGGCCACCACAGTGCTGCTCTTGGCCTGGTCTTTGGCATGCGGCTATGATCTACCAAGGTGACTGCCCTGGTAAAATTTGAAGACATATGGACCTGGTTTGCATAAACTTCCTTCACAAATGGACAATCTGGTCAGACACTAGAAATGGAAGCTGGGATCAAATGGCTAGATAGATATGGCTCAAACTTGGTGTAGGGTGATGATTTGGATATATGGAGGTACTGGAAAAGTTTCAACTCATTTGGAAATGCCAAAGTGGTACTTCCTTCACAGAGCTTTCAACTGGACAGAAACTTAGGAAAATTGCTGTGGAGGAATGGATAGAGGTATTGAGCTGGTTTTTGGTTTCCATGGGTGATTTATCAATGTTCATCACCATGAAAAATTTAAGCTCAAATGGGCAAGGAATAATGCACTTCCTTTGCAAATTTTCAGACAAGGCAGAAACTTGCATTGGATCATGTGCTCAAAATTTGAACTATGGAACTTGGGTTCTTGATGGAAATGGTGAATATATGGCTAGGAGAAGTTCCACAATTTATTTGGGATTTTTCCTAGGTACCAAAATGGTAGTTCCTTTAGAAAGGGCCCAAAGTGCAATATTGGCTTTAAATAGGAAAATGCAATTTCCCTTATTTAATTATGGCCAATATTTTTATGGGAGCTCAATATGATCACAAAGAATATCTCCACAAGTTTTCATAAACTTTGGTGATGGATAGATATTTTTTTGGATTTAATTCCTTTAACTGGCAGAAAAAGGAATTAATTTTAAATGAAAAATATTGCAAAAGACTTGGCAATATTTTTGCATATCCAGGGTTTATAGATGTGGGATGATTACTGGGAAGAGTTTGAAAGGCAACTGATCAAAGGAAATTGGGGTTCCTTTGAAACTGAAAGAATTAGGGTTTCCCTTCCGATAACTCGGAAGGTAGAGTTTCGGTGGCAAAGTCTGGAGGATAGATCTTGGGTGGCAAGGTTGATCTGGATATAATCTCTGGTCTGATAGGGAAGGCAGGGCTAAATGACCATCTTCATATACCCAAGAGCTAGAGAAAATCCGATAACACCGAGAAAAAAAAGACGGGAGTCAAATCCCGTGAAGGAAAAATCCAGGAATGAAAACCAGGGTGTTACAAACCTACCCCCCTTAAGAAAATCTCGTCCTCGAGATTTCCAAGCTTACCTCCCGGGGAAGGGGGACTTACCTGTGTGCGACTTGGATCCATCAACGATCTTGTCTTCGTTGGTTCACTGACCTTTCAACTGCTTCTTCTGATGGACCATGTGTTATCTCTGCACACAGCTTTCTTGAATTCTTCTCTTTCCTGTCAGGTGTACCTTTTTTCCTGATAGTGGTGTTGCTGGGTAGGGTAGCGGTAATACCAATAAACACCTTGGTTTCCATGGCCTGGAAGTGACTGCTTCTGGTTATATTGCGATACTCCGTACCCTGGCTGCCACGGGCGAGGCATCCTTTCTGGATATAGGGATCACGTGCTCGTATGGCCTCGAATAGCTAAGGGAACTTTCGTTTTGCCGTGTCAGAATGCTCAGTTTGGTTGTGGGTTCCATACTGATGTTTCCTTCTGTCTTATGCATCTTGACTTTGTCCTTAGGTGATCCACAATTCAAGGAACAACATGACCGAGCTGCTGCTGCTATATCCCCAACTGAAATGTCGGGCATATTCACAAATTAATCATAGACGGTGATCTCTTATTCCAATGACATCATGATGTCTACGAGCCGTTGATGCTGATGTGCTTTGAGCCATTCCATCTGAATGTCTTGTTTCAAACTCCATCGCTCGTGGAGATGGCTCTGTCATATATAGCCTCTGTAGTCCTTGCTATGACCACTGAGCTGAACATAGTATGGCTATCATCTGGTATATCTTTCGGAGCATAGCCTCCTATCTTGGTTGATGGCCCATATTTATGATAAGTGCGGCAATCTCACTTGTAGCCGCAAGTAGTGCATTGTTGTGGCCGCATATGCAAGAGTCTGATAAGTATTGGTAATACCACTCTGTCCGTGAAACTGTATCCTGTTGACCGTTACGGAGGCTATTTGTTCACCACTTCTTTGTCCTTGAAGATTCCTTTGATGGACTGTTCATGCCCTAACAATGTGGCTCCTTGATTGTTTTCCCCGGCTTGTCGGGCATGTTCTCACAACTTACTCTTGCATACCTCGTAGGGATTGATGTGCTCATATTCTTCTTTTCAATAAGGGGCAATGTTTCTCTGAACACAGTCATTCCCGATGTGTAGCTCGCATGAACTGATCCATTGGACTGCATGCTCACATCATATGAAGGTGTAGGATAAATCTTTTCATAACCACTGAGTTCTGAGGCGGATGAGTGTCCATACTTGTTCGTGCCTCTGGCAAGATTGTTGTGGCACGATGGTGTGTTGAAGCAGGCTAAATTATTTATGCTCGAAGCTTCTGCCAGGGTAGTGTGCTGAAGAAGGCTGGGTATCGTGCCTCAAAAGTTTTCCTTCATGTGGCTTACTGCGGAAGGTTGAGTGCCTTATGCCAGAAGCTTTCTGCGGTAGCACACTGTGGAGGATGGAAATGCTGTATCCCAGAAGATTTTTGCACCAAGTGGCGTGCCGAGGAAAATTGGCAGTCTTGTGTCGTAAGCTCTTCTCGATAGCTTGTGGAGGAAGGCTGGGTTCCTTATATCAGAAGCCTTGTGTACGCAGTCGGATCTATGGCCGATTTTGGCTTTCTTCCGAAGTATCCGGAATTACTGAATATATTCTGTTGTCATGCACATCGCTTGCCCTTCTGCGGGTCTGCTCATTGTTGCTGTAAAGGTTGCACAACTGATGCAGACTTCATGTTGTGAATTAATTCGGAATACCCTTTGTATTCCACCAGGTGTTGATATTAAGCAGTTGACGGATCATTCTATTCGGTTCAGCTGAGCTTCCAAGCATGTGAAATTCTCATTGATTCTGAATAGCTGTGATCGCATCCATATTTCTTGCAACATTGTTTGCAGTGTCCAGAAAATTTGGTATATACCCCGGTGAATTCCAAAATATGCTTTGCAGTTTGTATCAACATACCGGAGTTTTGTTGTTGCTCTTGGCACATTCACATTCTCGAAATATGTCTTCTGTGGGTCATAGATGATTCTTGAGTCCATTGAGAAAAGACTCAAGGTTCACCTCACTGACTGGAATAATCCTTGTATCAGGGACGGAATGATTTGTCCTTACTGGTGTTCATTCCTGATAACTCATCTGATTGTTCCTCAGGTGTGATTTGTTCTGAGGCCAACTCTCTCAGGTATATTCTGGCCTTCTGTGTTGCACACGGATTCTGCTTCTAATCCATGCTTCCTTCTTGGCAGATCCGGTAATAATGCTCTGGATATTGGGCAGTTGACTTGGCTTGACTCTTGCTGGATTTGGACTATTGGGCATTATCCCAGTTGCATGCTAATCTTTTTAGGCAGCTCTTGCGGATGGATCCAGTCGGAGCGAAGAAATGGAACCAACGAAAGAAACAAAAACCGCGAAAACCAAAAAGCAAATAAAGCTCAAATTTTGCGGACCTTTCACCTGTGGCCGAGGATCCACTAGTATAACTAGTATAGCGCACTCGATGCACCTCTAAGGATTTAGAAGCAAAACCACACAATGCTCCTGGTAGCAATTGGTGTCAAGCTCCTACTACTTCCTTAGGGAACATCCAACTCGACGCATGACCATAGCCAAAGTGGCTTTGTCAACGATCCTAGGGTTGTCGGGGAAAAGATGGAATTTATAGGCGTTTCCAAAAGGAAACTAGAGTTAAGAAGAGAAATGCCATGGTTAGCAAGCAGGGTAGGGATATCTGGTTTACCTAGGGGTTCAGGGCTCATGGGTCATTGCCGGGGGCGAGCATTTCACACCGGAGGCAAAGGCCACGAGAGTTGGGGTCTGATGGAGCCAAAACCTATGGGGTTGCCTTATGATCAATAGTAGCCATGCCTGTTTGGCAAAGATGGATGAAATCCATATGGGCCTTCTACTGGTCAAGAGGCAGTGATGTCTGGCTAGGGTAACCTATAGTCAGCCTGGCTGCTCTGATACCATCCGTTGTGGCGCCCCGCCTGATTACCACTGTAGCCAGACGGTCGCCGCACATGCCAGCCCAGGAAATCACTCTGGCATGCGCGTTTACAACAAGTATCATGAACACAGACATTTCTATTAATGGATATATAAGTCTTACATGATATATTACAAGGGTGTGGCAGCGGAAAAGCTCTATCTAAGGCAGCATGGTCTTGGTGCGGCTCCAATCCACAGGGATCTGCCTAGGTTACTCTTTTAGCTCGCGAACGCTCCGGCTCCTCGACGACGGACGACGGATCCTTATGTGAACCTGGCCACATTGAAGGCCGCTGAGTACTTTTTTTTAAAGCTCTCGCTGAGTACTTTTGAATGTACTCGCAAGCAAACAAACTAACATATACACCAAGCAAAGCAATCCATGGCATTCAAGCATGCATTTGTTATTAGAGCAACATTAATTATCATGAAATAGCATACCTATCTATCAATATTAATTATCATGTCATAATAGGGTTATCTAGCAGGATAACTACTGAAGTAAATGCAGTAAGGTAAAGCATATTAAGTAAATATTCCATACTCCGAACATTCTTATGATCCAATCTGAATCTGATCCAAATCCAATCCAAATCATGTGGTCATCTGACCACTCATTTTATAGCCATCCCATGGCTAACATGTCATATCCCTGACATCATCCGATGTCTATGCATCTCCACTATAAGTCTGATAAACTTATTCTTGTCTGTTTTATCATTATCATTACTACGGTTGACCACCTAATGAGGCCTGGACGGACTGTCCAATACCGTGGACACGGCTATTCGAATAGATTTTCACACTCTGCAGAGGTTGCGCACTTTACCCACACCATGGAGCACCTCACCTCGTGATCCCATTCGGGTGGACCAGTGTTGCTCCAATGAAACCTGCCTGACCCGTGACTCTTCCAGCGTACCACCAGCAATCATACTCCCCCGGAGTCAAGCCCTGGGTGGCCCCTGTGTCACCTCATGACACCTGCCACCGTCGTGGCCAAACAAACTATCCCAAACGGGGACCGCGCACAAATAACTCAACTGGGCTCACAAGGTTATTGCCGCCTACCCGGCCAGGGCAGCACGCGCGCATAACCTTCCCTAGTTGGTGGTACCGATAAAAGAGCACGCGATCAGACCGAGTCAAGGCCATCCCATACCGGCAAATGTGGTTGCACGAATAAGTCCAGACAGGTGACTCTGGATCAACCGACTGGGTTAAGCTTTATCAATTACTTAGCAAGCATGGTTGTTTATCACAATAACTGAGATGGCATCAACTAGGCATTTAAGTAAATTACTTTGAATTATCACATAGCGAACTAATGCAAGTAATGTAAGCAGTAAGTGTAATGTAGCAGGAGTTTATTTATTTCTATCACAGGCATAATCATTAATTAAACACGCAAGAATAACACAGAGCAATGCTTTAGGGCATATATCAGATGGTCGGCTTGCCTGGGGGTGAAGGAATACTCCGGAAGAAGTGCGGAGAGTCCGCGGAAAGGATCCCCGGAAACCATTCTCTCTCAGAGGGGGCTGTTTTAGGACAAGGGCAAAATTGTCATTTTCATAGTGTGAACACATTATGAAAATGATACCATCGGGACGGGCTCGACGAACTGAAGAAGTGGGCTTTGGATTCACCTCAATCGGCGTCACGGTCGCGAAGTTGTGGTCGTTCGTTGTTTAGGCAGGAAACAAATAAAAATGTATTCATTTCTGCCTTTAACTAACGAACGTCTGCAATTTAAAGGATTCGGCCAACGACGGAGAGAGAAAGCGCCTTCTCAGGAAATACGCCTTCAATAGCACAAAGCGTAAATGTGGAAGTACGCTTCCACATAAAATGTGCGGGCCCGAGGTCACCACTGCTGTCTCGCTGACGGGCGGGCCCCGCGGGCGTTGACCCTCTCCTCTTGATCTCCCCTTCTTCCTCCCCCGACTGAAGCCAGAGAGGAGGCCGGCCGAGCCATGCGCCGGTGCCCTTCGGCGGCATAAGCCGCCTCCGGCAGCACTCCGCCCACCGGCGTGACCAGCGCGTCGAGGCGCATCCGCCGGTGTGCCGCACGGCTGTGAGGGAGGCCGGGGATGAGCGGGGCTTGGCCGTGGCGGACGGCGGCCCCGGCGAGCTCGGGCTCGGCACCGTGGCCATTCCCGGGAAAAGCTAGAGGCGGGGAGGGTACTGTGGTGGTGGTGGTGATTGGAAGCGGTGGCTAGGCGGAGCAAAGGGGATCGGGAACGGGCGAATTCGGCCAAGGCAGAGCGGCGGCCATGGTGGTGATTCTCACCGGAGAGGAAGGAGGAGAGCTCCGGCTCGAGCTTGGGGGTTCTAGGAAGGGAGAGGGAGGTGGTGTGAGCTCGAGGGAGTGCTAGGGCTGGCTATTTACAGCCGGCCGAGGCGGATGGGATTAGCACGGCCGCCGTGGCGAGCTTATCACCGTCCTGGTGCTCCGGCGAGGTGGCAAACGAAGAGAGGTGCCGACCTGACGAGCGGACAAGGACGGGGCTGCGCTGGCGCGCTCGAGAAGGCCCGGGGAGGAAGAGGACAGCGATGGAGGTGACAGCTCGAGGGTCACGGGGAGCACAGTGCCACGGCGGCGCTCGCCATGGCGCGAGGAGGAAGACTCTGGAGGGGGAAGGTGCTGTATAGGGGGTACGCGGCTTCTGCGGAGCTGCTGGACATGCTGGGACAAGCGGAGGTCGGCCAGAGCGAGCTGGTTGACGCGACCAGACACGGTTAGCGCGCAGAGCGCGCGTTTGGCCTTGTCCACGGCGTGGTCACCACGTCAACACGTGCTCTGGAGTGCACCTGCACATCCAACCTTGTCAAACAGGGGCACCAGAGATCAGTGAGTTGACCTATGAGAGTTTTGGATGGAGGTGGGGGCAAGAGCAGAATGATTGGAGATGACCTAGGTTCTGACCAGCAAGTGTTTGACATGTGGTGTGGCCACCACAGTGCTGCTCTTGGCCTGGCCTTTGGCATGCGGCTATGATCTACCAAGGTGAATGCCCTGGTAAAATTTGAAGACATATGGACCTGGTTTGCATAAACTTCCTTCACAAATGGACAATCTGGTCAGAAACTAGAAATGGAAGCTGGGATCAAATGGCTAGATAGATATGGCTCAAACTTGGTGTAGGGTGATGATTTGGATATATGGAGGTACTGGGAAAGTTTCAGCTCATTTGGAAATGCCAAAGTGGTACTTCCTTCACAGAGCTTTCAACTGGACAGAAACTTAGGAAAATTGCTGTGGAGGAATGGATAGAGGTATTGAGCTGGTTTTTGGTTTCCATGGGTGATTTATCAATGTTCATCACCATGAAAAATTTCAGCACAAATGGGTCAAGGAATAATGCACTTCCTTTGCAAATTTCAGACAAGGCAGAAACTTGCATTGGATGATGTGCTCAAAATTTGAACTATGGAACTTGGGTTCTTGATGGAAATGGTGAATATATAGCTAGGAGAAGCTCCACAATTTATTTGGAATTTTTCCTGGCTACCAAAATGGTAGTTCCTTTAGAAAGGGCCCAAAGTGCAATATTGGCTTTAAATAGGAAAATGCAATTTCCCTTATTTAATTATGGCCAATATTTTTATGGGAGCTCAATATGATCACAAAGAATATCTCCACAAGTTTTCATAAACTTTGGTGATGGATAGATATTTTTCTGGATTTAATTCCTTTAACTGGCAGAAAAAGGAATTAATTTTAAATGAAAAATATTGCAAAAGTCTTGGCAATATTTTTGCATATCCAGGGTTTATAGATGTGGGATGATTACTGGGAAGAGTTTGAAAGGCAACTGGTCAAAGGAAATTGGGGTTCCTTTGTAACTGAAAGAATTAGGGTTTCCCTTTCGATAACTCGGAAGGTAGAGTTTCGGTGGCAAAGTCCTGAGGATAGATCTTGGGTGGCAAGGTTGATCTGGATAGAATCTCTGGTCTGATAGGGAAGGCAGGGCTAAATGACCATCTTCATATACCCAAGAGCTAGAGAAAATCCGATAACACCGAAAGAAAAAAAGACGGGAGTCAAATCCCGTGAAGGAAAAATCCAGGAGCGAAAACCAGGGTGTTACAAACCTACCCCCCTTAAGAAAATCTCGTCCTCGAGATTTCCAAGCTTACCTCCCAGGGAAGCGGGACTTACCTGTGTGCGACTTGGATCCATCAGCGATCTTATCTTCGTTGGTTTACTGACCTTTCAACTGCTTCTTCTGATGGACCATGTGTTATCTCTACACACAGCTTTCTTGAATCCTTCTCTTTCCTGTCAGTTGTACCTTTTTTCCTGATAGTGGTGTTGCTGGGTAGGGTAGCGGTAATACCAATAGACAGCTTGGTTTCCATGGCCTAGAAGTGACTGCTTCGGGTTATATTGCGATACTCCGTACCCTGGCTGCCACGGGCGAGGCATCCTTTCTGGATATAGGGATCACGTGCTCGTCTGGCCTCGAATAGCTAAGGGAACTTTCTTTTTGCCGTGTCAGAATGCTCAGTCTGGTTGTGGGTTCCATACTGATGTTTCCTTCTGTCTTATGCATCTTGACTTTGTCCTTAGGTGATCCACAATTCAAGGAACAACATGACCGAGCTGCTGCTGCTATATCCCCAACTGAAATGTCGGGCGTAATCACAAATTAATCATAGACGGTGATCTCTTATTCCAATGACATCATGATGTCTACGAGCCATTGATGCTGATGTGCTTTGAGCCATTCCATCTGAATGTCTTGTTTCAAACTCCGTCGCTCGTGGAGATGGCTCTGTCATATATAGCCTCTGTAGTCCTTGCTATGACCACTGAGCTAAACATAGTATGGCTATCATCCGGTATATCTTTCGGAGCATAGCCTCCTATCTTGGTTGATGGCCCATATTTATGATAAGTGCGGCAATCTCACTTGTAGCCGCAAGTAGTGCATTGTTGTGGCCGCATATGCAAGAGTCTGACAAGTATTGGTAATACCACTCTGTCCGTGAAACTGTATCTTGTTGACCGTTACGGAGGCTGTTTGTCCACCACTTCTTTGTCCTTGAAGATTCCTTTGATGGACCTGTCATGCCCAGACAATTTGGCTCCTTGATTGTTTCCCCGGCTTGTCGGGCTTGTTCTCACAACTTACTCTTGCATACCTCGTAGGGATTGATGTGCTCATATTCTTCTTTTCAATAAGGGCCAATGTTTCTCTGAACACAGTCATTCCCGATGAGTGGCTTGCATGAACTGATCCATTGGACTGCATGCTCACATCATATGAAGGTGTAGGATAAATCCTTTCATAACCACTGAGTTCTGAGGCGGATGTGTGTCCATACTAGTTCGTGCCTCTGGCAAGATTGTTGTGGCACGATGGTGTGTTGAAGCAGGCTAAATTCCTTATGCTCGAAGCTTCTGCCAGGGTAGTGTGCTGAAGAAGGCTGGGTATCGTGCCTCAAAACTTTTCCTTCATGTGGCTTACTGCGGAAGGTTGAGTGCCTTATGCCGGAAGCTTTCTGCGGTAGCACACTGTGGAGGATGGAAATGCCGTATCCCAGAAGATTTTTGCACCAAGTGGCGTGCCGAGGAAAATTGGCAGTCTTGTGTCGTAAGCTCTTCTCGATAGCTTGTGGAGGAAGGATGGGTTCCTTATATCAGAAGCCTTGTGTACGCAGTCGGATTTATGGCCGATTCTGGCT
Organism: Elymus sibiricus; assembly: GCA_039707655.1. Classification (NCBI taxonomy): domain Eukaryota; kingdom Viridiplantae; phylum Streptophyta; class Magnoliopsida; order Poales; family Poaceae; genus Elymus; species Elymus sibiricus. The sequence goes on from CM077672.1 coordinate 2,749,745, forward strand.
TTCTTCCGAAGTATCCGGAATTTACCCATAGCGGAGCCAAAACTTGGTATTGGCCATACCTTGACTGAAGATATTCTGTTGTCATGCACATCGCTTGCCCTTCTGCGGGTCTGCTCATTGTTGCTGTAAAGGTTGCACAACTGATGTAGACTTCATGTTGTGAATTAATTCGGAATACCCTTTGTATTCCACCAGGTGTTGATAATAAGCAGTTGACGAATCATTCTATTCGGTTCAGCTGAGCTTCCAAGCATGTGAAATTCTCATTGATTCTGAATAGCCGTGATCGCATCCATATTTCTTGCAACCTTGTTTGCAGTGCCCAGAAAATTTGGTATATACCCCGGTGAATTCCAAAATATGCTTTGCAGTTTGTATCAACATACCGGAGTTTTGTTGTTGCTCTTGGCACATTCACATTCTCGAAATATGTCTTCTATGGGTAATAGATGATTCTTGTGTCCATTGAGAAAAGACTCAAGGTTCACCTCACTAACTGGAATAATCCTTGTATCAGGGATGGAATGATTTGTCCTTACTGGTGTTCATTCCTGATAACTCATCTGATTGTTCCTCAGGTGTGATTTGTTCTGAGGCCAACTCTCTCAGGTATATTCTGGCCTTCTCTGTTGCACATGGATTCTGCTTCTGATCCATGCTTCCTTCTTGGAAGATCCGGTAATAATGCTCTGGATATTGGGCAGTTGACTTTGCTTGACTCTTGCTGGATTTGGACTATTGGGCATTATCCTAGTTGCATGCTGATCTTTTTAGGCAGCTCTTGCGGATGGATCGAGTCGGAGCGAAGAAATGGAACCAACGAAAGAAACAAAAACCGCAAAAACCAAAAAGCAAATAAAGCTTGAATTTTGCGGACCTTTCACCTGTGGACGAGGATCCACTAGTATAACTAGTATAGCGCACTCGATGCACCTCTAAGGATTTAGAAGCAAAACCACACAATGCTCCTGGTAGCAATTGGTGTCAAGCTCCTACTACTTCCTTAGGGAACATCCAACTCGACGCATGACCATAGCCAAAGTGGCTTTGTCAACGATCCTAGGGTTGTCGGTGAAAAGATGGAATTTATAGGCATTTCCAAAAGGAAACTAGAGTTGAGAAGAGAAATGCCATGGTTAGCACGCATGGTAGGGATATCTGGTTTACCTAGGGGTTCAGGGCTCACGGGTCATTGCCGGGGGCGAGCATTTCACACCGGAGGCAAAGGCCACGAGAGTTGGGGTCTGATGGAGCCAAAACCTATGGGGTTGCCTTATGATCAATTGTAGCCGTGCCTGTTTGGCAAAGATGGCTGAAATCCATCTGGGCCTTCTACTGGTCAAGAGGCAGTGATGTCTGGCTAGGGTAACCTATAGTTAGCCTGGCTGCTCTGATACCATCCGTTGTGGCGCTCCGCTTGATTACCACTGTAGCCAGACGGTCGCCGCACATGCCAGCCCAGGAAATCACTCTGGCATGCGCGTTTATAACAAGTATCATGAACACATGCATTTCTATTAATGGATATATAAGTCTTACATGATATATTACTAGGGTGATGGCAACGGAAAAGCTCTATCTAAGGCAGCATGGTCTTGGTGCGGCTCCAATCCACAGGGATCTGACTAGGTTACTCTTTGATACGTCTCCAACGTATTTATAATTTTTTTATTGTTCCATGCTGATATATGATCAATCTTGGATGTTTTATAATGATTTCCTATCAACTTTATATCATTTTTTGGTACTAACCTATTGACATAGTGCCAAGTGCCAGTTGCTGTTTTCTGCCCTGTTTTTGTTTTACAGAAAATCCATATCAAACGGAGCCCAAACGCAGCGAAACTTTTTGTGGATTTTTTTGGGCCAGAAGACAACCGTGGGTCAGAAGAAGTAACGGAGAGCAAGCCTGAGGTGGGCAACACCCACCAGGCCGCGCCACAGGGCCCTGGTGCGGCCAGGGGGGTGTTGGCCCCCTCGATCCTCCGTTCCATCGCCTCTTCGCTCTATAAATACTCTAAAATCCCAGAAACCCTCGGGGAGTCGACGAAAAACAATTCCAGCGGCCGCAAGTTCCAGAACCACCAGATCCAATTTAGACACCATCTCGGGGGGTTTCACCATGTCCATTGGTGCCTCTCCGATGATGCGTGAGTAGTTCATTGTAGACCTTCGGGTCTGTAGGCATTAGCTAGATGGTTTTCTCTCTCTCTTTGATCTTCAATACAATGGTCTCTTGGAGATCCATATGATGTAACTCTTTTTGGCGGTGTGTTTGTTGGGATCCGATGAACTTTGAGTTTATGATCAGATCTATCTTTTTATATCCATGAAAGTGATTTGAGTTCTTTGATCTCTTATTTGCATGATTTCTTATAGCCTTGTATATCTTCTTCGAAACTTTGGTTTAGTTAGGCCAACTAGATTGATTTTTCTTGCAATGGGAAGAGGTGCTCGGTAGTGAGTTCGATCTCACAGTGTTCTTTCCCAGTGACAGAAGGGGCAACAAGACACGCGTTGATCGTTGCTAATAAGGAGAAAAAGGTCGTGTCTATTCCTACATGAATAGATCTGGTCTACATCATGTCATTGTTCTTATTGCATTACTCCGTTTTTCCATGAACTTAATACACTAGATGCATGCTGGATAGCGGTCGATGTGTGGAGTAATAGTAATAGATGCAGGCAGGAGTCGGTCTACTAATCTTGGACGTGATGCCTATATATAGATCATTGCCTGGATATCGTCATGATTATTTGAGGTTCTATCAATTGCCCAACAATAAAGTTTTCCACCGTTTACTATTTTTCTTGAGAGAAGCCACTAGTGAATCCTATGGCCCCCGGGGTCTCTTTTCCATCATATTGCTTTCGATCTTGTTTGCTTTTGCTTTTGATCTAAAGATTTCAGATCTGAACCATCAACCACTTTGCAACAATTTCCCATCGACGTTTCATCTTTCATCTCACCGTTAAGGGCTTGACAACCCCTTGATCGCGTTGGGGTGTGGAGATTTGTTTTCTTGTGTGCAGGTGCTGAACACGTGGTGTTCTGAGAACCTCCTTCTGGTTCGATAACCTTGGCCCTTAGCCGAGGGAAATACTTCTCCGCTCGCTACATCATCCTCTCCTCTTCGGGGAAACCACCAACGCGAGCAAGGTGCTTCTAGGCGCCATCAAAGGAAGATTTCTGCCGCCGTTGCCGGGGAGGCTTCTTCAACATCCACCAGGTTCCTAATCACAAATCTCATCTCTTCGCACTTACATTATTCGCCATTTGCCTCCGGTTTTCCTCTCCCCCACTTCACCATTTGCCTCTCGTTTTCCTCTCTCCCCCTTCACCAATTTGCCGGTTTTATTCGCCTCTCTTTTTGTTCGCCGTTTTTCTCGCTAGATCTGTTTTTGTGTGTGAACTTGTTTGCCTCGTTTGGTTACTATGGCCAACTCTTCCCCTATTGCGCTTACTCTAGCGAATGAAGTTCTCAATTTTCAGCAAAGGGAAGGGGAGAATTTAAAGGATGCTTGGTACAGAATTTGCAATGCTCATAATAGATCTACTCAAAAGCAATCTACCTTTGTTCTTCTTCTCTATTTTTACATGGGCATCACCACTTGGTGTAGATTCATTCTTGATACGATTACCAGTTTTTTGGTATGTGTCCACCTTTGGACATTTTTAATGCTTTGGGAAACATAGTGGGATCACCACCGCTTATGGTTAATGGAACAATTTTAACTCTTGAGCATGTTATGCAAAAGCTAGATGCTATTGAAACAAATATGATTACCCTAGAGCATATTGAAAGAGTGGATACTAAGACGCAAAATCTTGCTAATAGATTTGGGTCAAAATTGGGAGATGTGGTCAAGGCACTAAGAGAAAAAGAACCCATAGTTCACAATAGATTGGAAGAGAGTTCCGCTAGAATTGATAAACTAGAAGAAATTCTTAGTAACTTGAGTTTGGCTTTTTCTTCCATCAATACTACTGAAAAAACTCCCACCAAAACTAGCAAGGGAACTAGGAGCAAGGGTGAAACTTCGGGTAGTAACAAAGGAGATCTTAAGATGATTCATATTCACCCCGACTTTGTTGATGCGATTTATAAAAGTGAATTTTTCAACTTCATACCTAGGACCATTGCTATTGAGAATTCATATGCTAAATCCTTGAAAGATCCTAAGTGCTTGATTGAGGAGTTGGAAACAAACAAGGATGCGCCTTCCGATGATAAGAGGAAGGATGGCAAAACTTAGATCCTTGCTTTATGCCTAGCTAAGGGCGTAAAACGATAGCGCTTGTTGGGAGGAAACCCAATGAATAAATATGTTTTTGCTTTTTGCTTTTGTTCTTGAGTGTTTGCACAAATATCTCTCTGGATATATTGTGTTTTTGGTGTTTTAATTAGTGTTTGTGCCAAGCAATACCTTTGGGATGATCTAGAAGAAAGTATAATTGATGTTGTTTTCAAAACAGAAAGTTTTGCGTCCAGTGCAGGAATTAATTTTTCCATGAACTTAATACACTAGATGCATGCTGGATAGCGGTCGATGTGTTGAGTAATAGTAGTAGATGCAGGCAGGAGTCGGTCTACTAATCTTGGACGTGATGCCTATATATAGATCATTGCCTGGATATCGTCATGGTTATTTGAGGTTCTATCAATTGCCCAACAATAAAAGTTTTCCACCGTTTACTATTTTTCTTGAGAGAAGCCACTAGTGAATCCTACGGCCCCCGGGGTCTCTTTTCCATCATATTGCTTTCGATCTTGTTTGCTTTTGCTTTTGATCTAAAGATTTCAGATCTGAACCATCAACCACTTTGCAACAATTTCCCATTGACGTTTCATCTTTCATCTCACCGTTAAGGGCTTGAGAACCCCTTGATCGCGTTGGGGTGTGGAGATTTGTTTTCTTGTGTGCAGGTGCTGAACAAGTGGTGTTGTGAGAACCTCCTTCTGGTTCGATAACCTTGGTCCTTAGCCGAGGGAAATACTTCTCCGCTCGCTACATCATCCTCTCCTCTTCGGGCAAACCACCAACGCGAGCAAGGTGCTTCTAGGCGCCATCACTCTTCTAGCTCGCGAACGCTCCGGCTCCTCGACGACGGACGACGGATCCTTATGTGAACCTGGCCACAATGAAGGCCACTGAGTACTTTTGAATGTACTCGCAAGCAAGCCAAACTAACATATACACCAAGCAAAGCAATCCATGGCATTCAATCATGCATTTGTTATTAGAGCAACATTAATTATCATGAAATAGCATACCTATCTATCAATATTAATTATCATGTCATAACAAGGTTATCTAGCAGGATAACTACTGAAGTAAATGCAGTAAGGTAAAGCATATTAAGTAAATATTCCATACTCCGAACATTCTTATGATCCAATCTGAATCTGATCCAAATCCAATCCAAATCATGTGGTCATCTAACCACTCATCTTATAGCCATCACATGGCTAACATGTCATATCCCTGACATCATCCGATGTCTATGCACCTCCACTGTAAGTCTGATAAACTTACTCTTGTCTGTTTTACCATTATCATTACTACGGTTGACCACCTAATGAGGCCTGGACGGACTGTCCAATACCGTGGACGCGGCTATTCGAATAGATTTTTACACTCTGCAGAGGTTGCGCACTTTACCCACACCATGGAGCACCTGACCTAGTGATCCCATTCGGGTGGACCAGTGTTGCTCCAACGAAACCTACCTGACCCGTGACTCTTCCATCGTACCACTGGCAATCATACTCCCCCGGAGTCAAGCCCTGGGTGGCCCCTGTGTGACCTCGTGACACCTGCCACCGTCGTGGCCAAACAAACTGTCCCAAACGGGGATCGCGTGCAAATAACTCAACTGGGCTCACAAGGTTATCGCCGCCTACCGGGGCAGGGCAGCACGCGCGCATAACCTTCCCTAGTTGGTGGTACCGATAAAAGAGCACGCGATCAGACCAACTCAAGGCCGTCCCATACCGGCAAATGTGGTTGCACGAATAAGTCCAGATAGGTGACTCTGGATCAACTGACTGGGTTTAGCTTTATCAATTACTTAGCAAGCATGGTTGTTTCTCACAATAACTGAGATGGCATCAACTAGGCATTTGAGTAAATTACTTTGAATTATCACATAGCGAACTAATGCAAGTAATGTAAGAAGTAAGTGTAATCTAGCAGGAGTTTAATTATTTCTATCACAGGCATAATCATTAATTAAACACGCAAGAATAACACAGAGCAATGCTTTAGGGCATATATCAGATGGTCGGCTTGCCTGGGGGTGAAGGAATACTCCGGAAGAAGTGCGGAGAGTCCGCGGAAAGGATCGCCGGAAACCGTTCTCTCTCGGAGGGGGCTGTTTAAGGGCAAGGGCAAAAATTTCATTTTCACAGTGTGAACACATTATGAAAATGATACCATCGGGATGGGCTCGACGAACTGAAGAGGTGGGCTTTGGATTCACCTCAATCGGAGTCACGGTCGCGAAGTTGTGGCCGTTCGTTGTTTAGGCAGAAAACAAATAAAAATGTATTCATTTCTGCCTTTAACTGACGAACGTCTGCAATTTAGAGGATTCGGCCGACGGCGGAGAGAGAAAGCGCCTTCTCAGGAAAAACGCCTTCCACATAAAATGCGCGGGCCCGGGGTCAACACCGCTGTCTCGCTGACGGGCGGGCCCCGCGGGCGTTGACCCTCTCCTCCTGATCTCTCCTTCTTCCTCCCCCGACTGAAGCCAGGGAGGAGGCCGGCCGAGCCATGCTCCGGCGGCATAAGTCGCCTCTGGCAGCGCTCCGCCCACCGGCGTGACCAGCGCGGCGAGGCGCATCCGCCGGTGTGCCACATGGCTGCGAGGGAGGCCTGGGACGAGCGGGGCTTGGCCGTGGCGGACGGCGGCCCCGGCGAGCTCAGGCTCGGCGCCGTGGCCATTCCCGGGCAAATCTAGAGGCGGGGAGGGTACTATGGTGGTGGTGGTGATTGGAAGCGGTGGCTAGGCGAAGCAAAGGGGATCGGGAACGGGCGAATTCGGCCAAGGCAGAGCGGCGGCCATGGCGGCGATTCTCACCGGAGAGGAAGGAGGAGAGCTCCGGCTGGAGCCTGGGGGTTCTAGGAAGGGAGATGGAGGTGGTGTGAACTCGAGGGAGTGCCAGAGCTGGCTATTTATAGCCGGCCGAGGCGGAGGGGATGAGCACGGCCGCTGTGGCGAGCTTATCACCATCCTGGTGCTCCGGCGAGGTGGCAAACGAAGAGAGGTGCCGACCTGACGAGCGGACGAGGACGGGGCTGCGCTGGCGCGCTCGAGAAGGCCCGGGGAGGAAGAGGACAGCGATGGAGGTGATAGCTCGAGGGTCACGGGGAGTACAGTGCCGTGGCGGCGCTCGCCGTGGCGCGAGGAGGAAGACTCTGGAGGGGGAAGGTGCTGGAGAGGGGGTACGTGGCTGCTGCGGAGATGCTGGACATGCTGGGACAAGCGAAGGTCGGCCAGAGCGAGCTGGTTGACGCGACCAGACACGGTCAGCGCGCAGAGCGCGCGTTTGGCCTTGTCCACGGCGTGGTCACCACGTCAACACGTGCTCTGGAATGCACCTGCATGTCCCACCTTGTCAAACAGGGGCACCAGAGATCAGTGAGTTGACCTATGAGAGTTTTGGATGGAGGTGGGGGCAAGAGCTGACTGATTGGAGATGACCTAGGTTCTGACCAGCAAGTGTTTGACATGTGGTGTGGCCACCACTGTGCTGCTCTTGGCCTGGTCTTTCGCATGCGGCTATGATCTACCAAGGTGAATGACCTGGTAAAATTTGAAGACATATGGACCTGGTTTGCATAAACTTCCTTCACAAATGGACAATCTGGTCAGAAACTAGAAATGGAAGCTGGGATCAAATGGCTAGATATATATGGCTCAAACTTGGTGTAGGGTGATGATTTTGATATATGGAGGTACTGGAAAAGTTTCAGCTCATTTGGAAATGCCAAAGTGGTACTTCCTTCACAGAGCTTTCAACTGGACAGAAACTTAGGAAAATTGCTGTGTTGGAATGGATAGATGTATTGAGCTGGTTTTTGGTTTCCATTAGTGATTTATCAATGTTCATCACCATGAAAAATTTCAGCTCAAATGGGTCAAGGAATAATGCACTTCCTTTGCAAATTTTCAGACACGGAAGAAACTTGCATTGGATCATGTGCTCAAAATTTGAACTATGGAACTTGGGTTCTTGATGGAAATGGTGAATATATGGCTAGGAGAAGCTCCACAATTTATTTGGGATTTTTCCTGGCTACCAAAATGGTAGTTCCTTTAGAAAGGGCCCAAAGTGCAATATTGGCTTTAAATAGGAAAATGCAATTTCCCTTATTTAATTATGGCCAATATTTTTATGGGAGCTCAATATGATCACAAAGAATATCTCCACAAGTTTTCATAAACTTTGGTGATAGATAGATATTTTTCTGGATTTAAATCCTTTAACTGGCAGAAAAAGGAATTACTTTTAAATGAAAAATATTGCAAAAGATTTGGCAATATTTTTGCATATCCAGGGTTTATAGATGTGGGATGATTACCGGGAAGAATTTGAAAGGCAACTGATCAAAGGAAATTGGGGTTCCTTTGTAACTGAAAGAATTAGGGCTTCCCTTCCGATAACTCGGAAGGTACAGTTTCGGTGGCAAAGTCCTGAGGATAGATCTTGGGTGGCAAGGTTGATCTGGATAGAATCTCTGGTCTGATAGGGAAGGCAGGGCTAAATGACCAACTTCATATACCCAAGAGCTAGAGAAAATCCGATAACACCGAGAAGAAAAAGACGGGAGTCAAATCCCGTGAAGGAAAAATCCAGGAGCGAAAACCAGGGTGTTACAGATCCTTCAAGTTAGTTGTCATCGGTGCAATAAAGCAATAAAAATTGCTCCGTGTTGGATCAATTAGTGTAAGAGAAAATTGAACGTTGTACGAACTTGTGATGGCAAAGATAAAGGTGACGGACTGCATAATAAGGTTGCCATCATAAGGGGCAATATAACGCGACTTTCTTTTGCATTAAACCTCTGCTTCCCTCTGCGAAGGGCCTATCTTTAACTTTTATGCTTTTACCTTCCTGTTGAGTCAAAGTATTCCTACCTTCTCTCTATCTTAGCAAGCACCATATGATGAAGAAAGATCTAGGCACATATATCCAGTTGAATATGAATGGGCATGAATTATTATTGTTGACCTCACCCTTGAGGTGAATATGTTGGGTGGCTAATATAAGCCCCTATCTTTCTATGTCTCCGGTTGAAACTTTTTGTTCATGGGTAAGCTATGAGTGTTAGCAATCATAGAAGATTAAATGATGGTTGAGTATGTAGACTTGCTTAAGAGCTCTAAATGTGACTCTTCCTGAAATTATGATGAATTGTAGTTGCAAAGTTGACTGAGAACATAGTTTGTTGGTTTCCAATAAATTTTATGCTTTTTACTTCAATGTTGTGATGAATTGTTACTTGTTCCTGAGAAGTATATGATACAAGAGTTATGAAAAGAGTCTTTTGTTATAGTTCCTTGCTGATATAATAATGAGCATGATGCTTCTATGTCCGTATCTTGTTCTTATCGACAACTCTCTCTCTCAAAGCATGTGGACATGTTTGTTCGATTTCGGTTTTCGCTTGAGGACAAGCGAGGTCTAAGCTTGGGGGAGCTGATACGTCCATTTTGCATCATGTTTTCCTACTGTTATTTATAATGTTTTTATGCATAATAATGCTTTTGGGAGTAAATCTAATGCCTTTTCTCTCATAATTTGCAAGGTATGCACAAGGAGGGAGAAAACCGGCAGCTGGAATTCTGGACCAGAAAAAGCACCGTCAGGACACCTATTCTGCACAACTCCAAATGACCTGAAACTTCACGAGGAATTTTTGTGGAATATATTAAAAATATTGGAGAAAATAACTACCGGAGGGGTCCCAGGGGGTGAGCACCACCTACCAGGGCGCGCCAGCCCCCCCTGGCGTGCCCTGATGGGTGGTGGCCAGCCCAGACCAGCTCCGGGGCCCCCCTTCTGGTATAAGAGTCATTTTGACCTAGAAAAATCAGGAGAGGACTTTCGGGACGAAGCGCCACCGTCTCTAGGAGGAACTTGGGTAGGAGCACTTTTGCCCTCCGGCGGAACGATTCCGCCGGGGGAACTTCCCTCCCGGAGGGGGAAATCATCGTCATCATCATCTCCAGCAACTCTCCCATCTTGGGGGGAGTAATCTTCATCAAGATCTTCAACAGCACCATCTCCTCTCAAACCCTAGTTCATCTCTTGTGTTCCATCTTGGTACCGGAACTCTAGATTGGTACTTGTGGATGACTAGTAGTGTTGATTACATCTTGTAGTTGATCACTAGATGGTTTATTTGGTGGAAGTGATTATGTTCAGATCCATTATGCTATACATTACTCCTCTGATCATGAACATGTTTGCCATGTGTGAGTAGTTCCCTTCGTTCTTGAGGTCACGGGAGAAATCATGTTGCAAGTAATCATGTGAATTTGCCATGTGTTCGATATTTTGATGATATGTATATTGTGATTCCCTTAGTGGTGTCATGTGAACGTCGACTACATGGCACTTCACCATACTTGGGCCTAAGGGAATGCATTGTGGAGTAGTTATTAGATGATGGGTTGCTAGAGTGACAGAAGCTTAAACCCCAGTCTATGCGTTACTTCGTAAGGGGCTGATTTTGATCCAAAAGTTTAATGCTATGGTTAGATGTATATCTTAATTCTTTCTCGTAGTTGCGGATGCTTGCGAGTGGGTTAATCATAACTAGGATGCTTGTTCAAGGAAGAACAGCAACTAAGCACCGGTCCACCCACATATCAAATTATCAAATTAATGAACACCGAACAACTATGCATGATGAACGTGACTAGATGAATTCCCGTGTACCCTCAAGAACACTTTGCTCTATATAAGAAACCGTTCCGGCCTGTCCTTTGCCTCAAAAGGATTGGGCTACCTTGCTGCACTCTTGTTACCGTTACCGCTACTTGCTCGTTACGAAACACCTTGCTACTAAACAATCTGTTACCAACTATTTCAGTGCCTGCAGAAATTACCTTGCTGAAATCCGCTTGTCATTTCCTTCTGCTCCTCGTTGGGATCGACATTCTTACTTATCGAAAGGACTACAATTGAACCTCGTGCGCTTGCGGGTCATCAGTCCACATCACTCAGACGCCCCGCACGTCGCCACTCCGCGGGATGCGTCCACATCACTCGGACGCCCCGCTCGTCGCCACTTCGCGGGATGCGTCTACATCACTCGGACGCCTAGTGCGTCGCCACTCCGCGGGATACGTCCACATCACTCTGACGCCCCGCGCGTCGCTGCTCCGCGGGATGCGTCTACATCACTCGGACGCCTCGTATGTCGCCCCTCCGCGGGATGTGTCTACATCACTCGGAGGCCCCGCGCGTCGCCACTCCGCGGGATGCGTCGACATCACTCGGACGCCCCGCGCGTCGCCACTCCGCGGGATGCGTCCACATCACTCGGACGCCCCGCGCGTCGCCACTCCGCGGGATGCGTCTACATCACTCGGACGCCCCGCGCGTCGCCGCTCCGCGGGATGTGTCTACATCTCTCGGACGCTCCGCGCGTCGCCACTCCGCTGGATGCGTCTTCATCACTCGGACGCCCATAGTTCCTTTCCGAAAGGACGTCTGTCAGTCCGACTGACCACCCTCCGTGGGGACCCGTGCACTCGGACACGTAAAACACCTGACTGAAGTCACCTTCAGGATCGCTATGAGATGGGCTTGGCGCCCCTCCGTGGGTTAACTTGGCCCTTCCACCATGGTCCTAGGCGCATGCCTCATAAACTTGGAATCATAGATGGCGTGCGCTGGCGTTCCCCCAGGATAAGGAGTGGCATCTCTCCGAAGAGTCAGACCACACGCCGGTGTCGTCACTCAGGTTTCTATGGCATGTCCACACTCGGACCTCAAGTCTATCTCTCCCGAGAGACATATGAATGCCACCAAGTTTTGCTCGGCGATCAACAACATCCGATCATTCGGAGAACCTTTTAGTCCTCACCACTCGGTCGCCCCGCGCATCGCCATTGGTTGAACACATCCTCACCACTCGGCCGTCCCGCGCATCGCCACTAGGTGAGGCACATCTACATCAATCGGCCACACCGCGCATCGCCATCGGTTGAACACATCTTCACCACTCGGCCACTCGCGTGCCTTCAGACAGCTAAGTCATTCTTCATGTACTACATTCTGTTATTTCCGCGTTCCCGAGTATCCCGTAATTCAAACATCCCGTTCACTCGGAAGCCACGCCACCGAGTGTATCTCTACACTCGGTTGCTTATTTTCACATACTTGCTTTGTACTGGTTATTTGACTCCCGAGTCCAACTTCCATTTTAATGCATACGTCATTCACGAACACCATGTGTTCTTCATTTCGAGTTTGCATCGGCCCTCGGGGGTGCAACTCAGTCGGAACACTACACTACCTTTTATTTGTGTCCGGCTCTCTAACACATCAAGTTGGATCATTCACTTCCTCAAGTTCGATCAATTCCTTCGCTCTTCTAGACTCTTGTTGGTTCTGAACCAGCAAGCCCCTTGCACACCCAGTGGGTGTCTATGGGTGTCACTTTGACAAAATCATTTCAGCACACATCAAATTTCCTCGAAAAAATTATTACGTTGGCTTGTGCTATTTTTCATACACAAGTTATGCGACCAGTCGGCGGCTTTGTGCGCCAACTTCATCGCTTCTCGGTCTCAGTCACCGTATCGATCCTAGCGCACCGCAACTCTGACCTTGCCGCTCTGTTGATTTCAAACACATCCGGCCAACCCCTCCGTGGAGTCCTCTTCATCGTGTCAACGACATAGGCCTCATCGTCTCGTTGTGCATGAGACGGATAAGTCCCTTTTATAATTAAACTGCACACTTCACTCCTGTGCGAGTTTGCCTCTTTCGAGCATTACTCGGAAGCTTCTCCTCATCTTTACCCCAGTCCGACTTGACGAATTACAAATTATCCATTTAAAACTATATTTATCGTGTTCCGACATGTCCGTTGTCGAAGCCTGTAGTACGCTCGGGGGCTACACCGCACTCGAGGGCTGCAGCTCATTTGGAATGACACTCTCCTGAGTTGTCGAGTACTTCATCATCAGTCGGATCCTTCACTTCGACGAGTGCAGTCGGATCCGCTACTTCGACCAGTTACATGATCACTCAGACGCTCTGCGCCATATTCATTCCTACTCAGACTCAGTTGTCGCGCCGGTCTTGTTGCACCGCAACCACGCTACACCAACCTCATCGCTAGATTAGCTTCGAAAGCATCTGACTGACTCCTCTGAGGACCATTTTTGCCGCTTGGTTGGTCACGACCTCACCACTCATCTGCCCCCGCGTGTCACCATCGGTTGGACATGTCTCCACCACTACATCCCCAATGCAAGAATGGCTAAGTTACTCATATGATCAAGCCTCATATCGCACTCTGTAGCAAGCTTACCTCTTTCGAGCATCACTCGGGGGTTACGCACAGCCATGCGCCATGCCGCCTTCAGGGGTTACGCCCATTTGATCAACCTGTTGATCACATCAGGATTTTTTTCTGACCATACATGCTCGGTCCGCCGAAGATCTATAAGGGTAGCACCGTCCACTCGGACGATCGCCCAAAACATTACCTGGAGTGATCTTCAGGATTGCAAAAGGGTGAAAAGGACGCTCCTCTACGGGTACACTTGGCCCTTATGCTAGGCTCCAAGGTGCCAGTTTCACAAACTTGGACTCAGACATGGCATGTGCTGGTGTTCCCCCGGGATAATGAGTGGCCTCTCTCCGGAGAGTCGGCCCACACATTAGCCTCGCCACTCGGGTTTTGTGGGTGCAACAAACACCTATGTTTGTTGACCAGACTTATGCACAGGTGAGCTGGAGGCGACGTCCCCAACAGCAACCTGCATTTCTAGACTAAGCCAGAAGAGCCTCTCTTCTGGAGATCAAGGAGCGCATCAAGATCGTCAAGACAACAAGATGTTTCCAGAGGAGGCCTCCCTTGCCGGTCAGGAGAGCCCGGACAGGTCGAGGCCGCCCCCTGGGAACAAGTCCAAGATCAGCCCCGGCAGGCTTGCCGGGGCAGACCTACCCAAGAATCCCCGCCAAGACTCCACTGCTCCACCTAGCAGTGACGCAAGTCACTTATCAGTCGGTGTCAAGCTCCCAAGTGATTAAGTGGCCACCGCATGCACGTGGCGACCACATGGAAGACAGATCACACGCCCTCTTAACACCCGTCCAGAGGCGTGTCAAGACAGTAAGTAAAGCTGAGTTCGGCGGCGTAGCAGGCTTGCCAGGCTCATCCACAGCAAGACACCTAGCAGTGCATTTAATGCACTTTGTCCTAACTGCCATAGTTAGGTATGATAGCACTGTTTGCTATCTAATCATGAGACAAAGACTGTTTTGCCATTGTGGTATCCCCTTGAACTATAAAAGGAGGTCCAAGGAAACCTAGCAAAGGGTTCGACTCTCAGCCCTGCCACACCCAAAACCACCATACACTGTACGTGCGTAGTTGCACTCCCGAGGCAACCATGCCGAGGACCTGCACCTCGCACCCATCGCCTTCTTCCACCTAATCCACCAAAGTAGGAGTAGGGTTTTACGCCTCGCGGCGGCCCGAACCTGGGAAAAGATCGCCGTGTCATCGTGTGCGTGTGTGTGTGCTCCATGGCCTCCGCTCTTTGTGCAACGTGATCCCCACGCCGAACCACAAAGGGACCAAGGTCCCATAGGTGATCGTGGATCATTCTCCGACATCTTTGGCACGCCAAGTAGGGGGATTCACTTGTGCGAATCCGAGGTTGTGAAGGCCACATTCGCGATCATCTTATTTGCCATCATCGTGTATGGCGCCCAAGAAGAAATCTGGCGCGACCGCGCATCCTTCTTCTTCGAAGGCTCCCTCGCATGCGGCCGCTGGCGCTGCGAACGCCGCGGCCGCGACGGGAGAGGAGAATGTCAGTGGCGACTTGGCTGGCGCAGGCGGTGCCAATGCCATATCGCCCGCGACCGAGGTTGGAGCAAGAGGCGTCGGAGGAGATCAGCATCAACAACAGATGAACAACCGTGACCCGCCGGCTGAGGAAGGAAGAGATACTCAACTCCCGCCTCCTCGCCGCACCGGTGGACGCGGTCACGGCGACGACGCTCGCTCCGGCGTGAGCCTGGGCCCCCCAGCGGCGTCCGCCCCCAACGCGGCCGCCGGGCCCGTGCCTCGCCGAGGACGGGGCGAGCCGAACGGGGTCGCCAATCCCCAAGCGCAACCCACGCATCACCAACTCGC
The DNA here is from genome assembly GCA_039707655.1 of Elymus sibiricus. Lineage (NCBI taxonomy): Eukaryota > Viridiplantae > Streptophyta > Magnoliopsida > Poales > Poaceae > Elymus > Elymus sibiricus. The sequence continues at coordinate 2,765,144 of CM077672.1, forward strand.
TATGGCGACTAGCACGCAATCCGTCTCGTCAGCGCTACCGAGCACAGCTGCGGAAGCCATGGCCCGAGCCCGTCTTCTGCTAAGGTTTCCTCCGGCGGCCGAACAGATGGATGAGTGGAGAGCCACCATCCAGAGTTTGATCGGCTTCGCCGAGTCCGGAGAGCCGCAGCAGACGGGGCCATCAGAACACCAACACACAGCTGCGGTGGCCGGCGCGGGTGGCCGCAACAGGAGAGCCGCGGCCTTCGTGCGCTTCCCCTCCACCGCCGCCTGCCGCTCGACAGCCACAGCGGGGTCAGCGCGCCGATGAGCTCGACGAAACGTCGATGGCCTCGTCCGGCCCGTGCGCTCGCCAAGATCTGCGGCAACCTCTGGAAGATCGACGAAGGGAGGACGCGCGTGTCACGATCGAGCGGCGCCGTGAAACGCGCCGCATGTCGGACAGGCGTCATGGCCCAGTTGCTGATGAACCTGCGCCTAGTGATGGCGGGTTCCTACCTTTCGAGGTCGGGCCCCCTGCCTTCACTCGCGAGCTGCGGCAAGTCCACTGGCCATCTGCCCGTTTCTTCAAACCGGAGCTGCCCGAGAAGTACGATGGAATGCTGAACCCGGCAGAGTTCTTGAGCATCTACACCATCGCCGTTCAAGCTGCCGGGGCTAAGGATGAGAAGGTGTTCGCCAACTACTTCCCTTTGGCGCTCAAGCCGAATGTGAGATCTTGGTTGATGCACCTTCCTGAGAATTCTATCTCCTCCTGGGCTGACTTGTGCAACGAGTTCGTGGGTGCCTTCACGGGCGGCCATCAAGAGCCTGGCAGGCCCAGCGACTTGCAAGTTTTGCCGTAGAAGGAGGGAGAAAGCCTGCGGAAGTACATGCAAAGGTTCAGCCGAATGCACCGCAACATTCCGGAGATCCACCCAGTAGCCGTGATTGTCGCGTTCCATTCGAACGTGCGCAACAGAAGGATTCGCTCCAAAATGAGCGTCCGGCTGCCCAAGACCGTCAACGAGTTGTACACCTTGGCGGACAAGTGTGCTCGAGCTGAAGAAGGAAGGCGACTTCCCGGTGAGGAGGAGGGCCTTGAAGTCGACTCTGAGGACGACGACGGGACCTCCAACTCCAAGGGGAAGAGCAAGAAGCACAACAAGAAGTGGAGGGATAAGTCAGTATTGGCTGTCAAAAACTCCGGCAATCTCAGCTCTAGCAAGAAACCCAAAACTGAAGCCCCCGGCAAGGAGGCTGCCGCAGCTGAGAAGGCCGAAAAATTCGACGGGCCATACTGCAAAATCCACCGCACGAAGGGCCACGACCTGCAAGAATGCCACCAGGTCGAGCAACTCACCAATAAGCAGACAGCGGAGTATGAGAAGCGCGACAAGGAGAGAGATCGAGAAGGCAGCAGTGGGAAGGGCCGTGTCAAAGAAGGACGCCGCGGCAAGACCCCACCGCGGAACGACAGGCCTGCCAGGGGCCGCGAGAAGAAAGGAGAAGTGGAAAGTGATGGGGGAGACGGTGAAGATACCAGCGAGCATGAGTTCCAGAAAGCAACTGAAGCCATGTGCATCGACGGGGGTGCCTCTCTGCACTCCTCCCACCACCAACTCAAGCAGTGGGCGCGGGAAGTCAATGCCATGGAGCCAGCTGCTAACTCTCGGAGGCTGCTAAAATGGTCCCGCACGCCCATCATCTTTGACGAAGAGGACCATCCTGATCGCACCACTGCGATTGGATGCTTGCCGTTGTTGGTTTCTCCAACAATTCGCAACCTCAAAGTTACTAAGATGTTGGTTGACGGCGGGGCCGGACTGAACCAAATCTCCCCGGAGGTAATCAGAAAACTTCAGATTTCCGAAGTGGAGCTCGAGATCACCGGAACGTTCCAAGGAATCAACCCCAGCAGGCGCCGTCCTAAGGGGAAGATCACGTTACCGGTGACATTCAGCGAAGAGCTGAGCTTTCGGACTGAGAAGGTGGTGTTTGACATTGTCGAACTCCCCCTGCCGTACAACGGGATTCTTGGTCGCCCGGCCTTGTAAAAATTCATGGCGGCATCCCAGTGTGCCTACAACACCTTGAAGATGCCAGGGCCGATGGGCATCATTTCCATCCCGTCATACAAGAAAGACGCCATCATCTGCGTGGACAAGATGTATCGCGACGCGGTAGCGGCAGAGGCAGCAGAAGCCACCGCTCCTGCTAAGGATACCAAGAAGAAGAAGGCGGCTGGTGTGGATGCCGGCAAGGACTCCGGGAAACGTGCCTCTCCGGAGTGCGTCGTTCCCGTCCAGGTACTGCCAGAGTGTTCCACCGGCAAGAGATACAAGGTTGCTCCACCTACTGTGAAAAAGGTCCCGACAAGGCTGGATGGCACTGATGGCACTTTCACCATCAGTTCCACCCTCAACAGCAAATAGGAAAGCGCGCTCGTAGCCTTCCTGCGGGCGAATGTCGACGTGTTTGCCCTTGCAACCGTCTGACATCCCCAGTGTTCCAAGGAAGGTAATCGAGCACCACCTAGCTGTTTGTCCTCACGCCCGGCCTGTGAAGCAGAAGGTGAGAAAGCAAGCCTTGGAGCGGCAGCAGTTCATTGCCGAGGAAATCAAGAAACTTGAAGCAGCTGGATTGGTCAGAGGGGTACTGCATCCAACATGGTTAGCCAACCCAGTGGTAGTGCGCAAGGCAAATGGGAAGTGGAGACTGTGCATCGACTTCACAGACCTGAACAAGGCCTGCTCGAAGGATCCATTCCCCTTGCTGCGCATCAACCAGATTGTGGACTCTACCTCTGGGTGTGATTTGCTTTCCTTCCTGGATGCCTACTCCGGATACCACCAGATCTTCATGTCCAAAGAAGATTAAGAGAAGACGGCGTTCATCACCCCATGTGTCACGTACTGCTTCGTATGCATGCCTTTCGCGTTGCACAGGAATGTTGAAGCTTACATGGAGGACATAGTGGTCAAAACCAAGGACAAATCAACACTTGTGCAAGACCTGGAAGAGACATTTGCCAACCTGTGCAAGATCAACTTGAAGCTAAATCCAGAGAAGTGTGTGTTTGGCGTACCCTCCGGCAAGCTCATTGGATACTTTGTGTCCCACCGAGGGATAGAAGCCAATCCAGACAAGATCAAGGCGATTGAGCAGATTAAGGCGCCAAAGACTGTCAAAGATGTGAGACGATTGACTGGGTGTGTTGCCGCGATGAGTAGGTTCATCTCCAGGTCTGCCGAGCGCGCCCTCCCCTTCTTCAAGATCTTAAAGAAGGCAGGGCCAGTGAACTGGACCCCGGAAGCAGAAGCAGCGCTGCAAGACTTGAAGACCTACCTCTCCCCCGCTCCCATCTTGGTCGCCCCCAAGCCACAAGAGCCATTGCTGCTGTACTTAGCGGCAACAAATCAAGTGGTTAGCACGGCACTGGTGGCCCAGCGAGAGGTAGAAGATGATGCAGCTGCGGCAACTGCTCCCCCGGGAGAAGGAACTGAAACGGTCACGGCAAGGAAGAAAGTGGTGCAGCGGCCAGTTTACTTCGTCAGCTCGCTGCTCCAGGGGGCTCGATCGAGGTACTCTGGAGTCCAGAAGCTGATCTTCGGCCTCATCATGGCCTCCAGCAAACTGCGCCATTACTTCCAAGCCCACGAGATCATGGTGGTCACTCGCTTCCCATTGCAACGCATATTAAGGAACCCAGAGGCCACCGGCAGGATAGTTGAATGGGCACTAGAACTATCAAGCTTCGGTCTGCGGTATGAGAGCACTTCAACTATTCAGAGTAGAGCCTTGGCGGAATTCATTGCAGAATGGACACCCACCCCGGATGAAGAGATACCAGAGACAATCCTTCCCGGCAAGGAAGGACCTCAAGAATGGGTCATGTATTTTGACGGTGCCTTCTCACTGCAAGGCGCCGGAGCGGGCGTGCTCCTCGTCGCGCCCACTGGAGAGCACCTCAGATACGTGGTCCAGATGCACTTTCCCCGGGAAGAAGCTACCAACAACACCACTGAGTACGAAGGGCTCCTTGCCGGACTCCGAATCATGGTGGAGTTGGGAATCAAGAAACTGATCATCCGCGGTGACTCACAGCTTGTGGTGAGGCAGATCAACAAAGACTACCAGAGCCCGTTGATGGAGGCATACGTAGAGGAAGTGAGGAAGTTGGAAGAACACTTTGACGGGTTGCAAACAGAGCACATACCCCATGCGGAAAACAGCATCGCTGATCACCTGTCCAAGTGCGCGACACAAAAGCTCTCTGTGGAACTAGGGACCTTTGTCCTCCACCTGACTCAGCCCTCAGTATCCCCCTCAGCGATGGCCAGAAAAAGAAGGAAGTTGGACTCCGGCAAGTATCTCCCGGCAGAGCCTCCAGAGGCCCCTGGTAGAGATGTTGCCGGGGATAACTCCGCCCCGCACAGCGAGCAGAAGCCTCCCCCGAAACCACTGGTTGCCGCGGCCGAGATGAGTGCCCATGCGGACGGAGAGATGCCCTTGATCCTTGTTGTCGAGCCCCGGGCTCCAACTTGGGCACGACACATTGTCCACTACCTTCAGACAGGAGAACTTCCTGAAGATCCAGAAGAAGCTGAAAGAGTAGCCCGAAGGTCAAGTATGTACCAGTTTGTCGACAACACTCTGTACAGAAGAAGGCCGAATGGGGTGAAATTGAAGTGCATTTGCCGGGAAGTTGGAAAGGAGTTGCTGGCAGAGATACATCAAGGCACGTGTGGCTCTCACCTTGGATCCAGAGCCCTGGTCGGCAAAGCTTTCCAGCAGGGTTTCTATTGGCCCACGGCCCTCCAAGACGCAACAGAGCTTGTCGACAGATGTGAAGCCTGCCAATTCCACTCCAAGAATATTCATCAGCCAGCTCAAGCTCTCCAGACGATACCTCTCTCCTGGCCGTTTTCGGTCTGGGGGCTCGATATCTTGGGCCCTTTCCCCCAATGTGCCAGGGGCTTTGAATTCTTGTTCGTTGTAATCGACAAGTTTACAAAGTGGCCGGAAGTAGAGCCAGTGAGAAAGGTTACCGCCCAAGCAGCTATCAAGTTCATGAAGGGATTGCTGTGCCGTTTTGGAGTACCCGCGAAGGTGATCATAGACAACGGCACCCAATTCACAAGCCGTGCCTTCACCCAATACATTCAACGCCTTGGAAGCAAGGTCTCTTTTGCTTCCGTTGCTCATCCCCAGAGCAATGGTCAAGCAGAGAGGATGAATGCTGAAGTGCTGCGAGGACTCAAGACCAGAACTTTCAACAAGTTGCTGAAGTGCGGAAGACGCTGGATTGATGAGCTGCCGGTGGTTCTTTGGTCCCTCCGAATGACACCAAACCGAGCCACCGGGCAGACCCCCTTCTCCCTCGTATACGGGGCAGAAGAAGTTATCCCCACGAAACTCATATACGGGTCGCCTCGAGTACTTGCCTACGATGAAGTAGCGCAGACAGAGCTCCGGCACAACGATGCCCTACTCCTGGAGGAGGATCGTCTCCGGGCAGCTGTACGTGCTGCACGATACCAGCAAGCCCTCCATCGCTATCACAGCCGCAGTGTGCACGCCCAGAGCTTTGAGGAAGGCGAACTTGTCCTTAGGCGCGTTCAGTCCGCCAAGGGCTCCAACAAGTTATCGCCGAAGTGGGAAGGCCCTTACCAGGTGGTACGAGTCACCAGACTCAGCGCAGTCCGTCTGGAGACCGAAGATGACACCAAGGTGCAAAACTCATGGAACATTGAGCATCGTCGCAAGTTCTACCCGTAAGGCGCGAGGCTGCCGGGACCAGTCCCGGCAGCCACCTTTTGTACGAGCATTACCGATGCTGCATGTAAGCCTTGTACAAAGCCAGGCGAACACCCTGTGCAACAGACAATAAACGAAGCGCTGGCACCCCAGGAACTAACATGCATATCTTTGATAGGGCCATAGTCATGCTTGATCCAAGGAGCTAACCCCTAACATCGAGGTCACACTCTGATCTCCTTCAAGCCTCTTCGGTTCACGGCAGCACCTCTGCCATGATGGAACTCCCAAAAGAAGAAGAAGGCAGATCAGCACACCTGCCTGGCGGTCCATGGCTGCTGGGAACAAGCAAGCTCAGATAAGTTCCCTTCGCCCTTCGATGTACTTTTGTATAGGACTTGAACGTATGAAACCCTAGCCTCTCCTATATCACTGTGCTCCCTCCTTTCTGTACCAAGGCCTGCCCTTGGTTAGAAGTTGGTCGCAGTTAGAGTAATAGAAGGCAGACTAAGGGCCTGCTCTTACCTTTGCTCCTACCCTTGCCGAGGCAAGAATGTAGTTGCAGCAGAGAGGAGCAGCAAGGTATGCTGCCGCGCAACGTCATTTACTTGAAAGTAATAAGGGCTCACCCCTTAGCGTGGACCTCACACACGCACGAATAAGCCCGGCAAGCATCCCTTTTTCATTAATACGTTGACAGCTACAGATCATACAGAGTACAAGCTAGGGCAAAAGATTACATAGTTTAAGACAAAAGTTGGCAAGTGCCTAGAAGTTTTTAGATCTAAAAAGATAAGTGCCCCGTAATCCTTTTCTGTCCTTCTCCTCCTGGACAGGTAGATCAAGACGGCGGAGGGGACATTCTTGCCCCACGGTTAAAAGAAGACGAAGAAGGCCGGGTGGGTAGGCGCCGGCAACTGGGATGTCAGCAGAGTCCCGGAAGCCCGTCCGGCCCACCCCCGAAGACCTGCCGGGCAGAGCCGGCGGAGCCCGCCAGGGGCCGCCTCCAGTGCAACCCAGAGAAGGAGGGCAGGAGAAGACCGTCGAGTTCACGGAGCTGCGGAGCGATGGGGAGGTCCCCGCCGGCATGACCAGGCCCTGCAGGTCAGCAAGCACGGCTGCGAGGGGACCGCCCGTCCACCACCGGCGACCGCACTGCTCTCTCTCTCTCCTCTCCTTGGAGGGAGACGCCGGTGCTAGCCGCCGGGGCGCAGCAGGTGAAAGGCGAGGCGCATGGCGACACGCACCTGCCACGCCGCCAGCAACCAAGGCGACGGCCGCCTCGGACGAAGACTCCTTCGACGGCCCCGTCGACTTCGGGACGAGGGGAAGGGGGAGCGCCGGGAACGCTGCCCCCTACCTTGGCGGGCAGGATCATACCCGGCTTCTCCCCCACTTCCGTCGGAGACGGGGATATCTCCCCGGGCACCTCGAAGACTTCCCACACCGTCGTCCCCGTCGCCATCACCACTCAAGGAAGCAGCACTACCGCGGCTACCACTGTCGCTGGGGCCCTCTCCGTGGCCGCCAAGGCGGCGCCCTCGCTCCAGACGACGGGCTCGTCAGGGAGACGCAAGCACACCACCGTCAAGGGAGGGCAAGGCGCCTCCAAGGCTGCCACCGACGCAGTGGCGGGGGCTGCGCCATGGACGACCACGGCTGTCTCTGTCCTCACAGCCTCGGACCAGACTCACTCCCCGAGCATCAGCACAAGCCCTCAAGATCGCCATTCTTGAGCCGAGGACCGAGGCGACCCCCGGATCTCTCCTCCTCGGCATGGCGGGGCGAAGAAGAATAGAGAAGAAAGGGAGGTACATAGATGAGTGCCTCCACTGCTCCTAGCGCTCCCCTTTTATAGCCGAGCGCAGGGGGCTGGGGGCTGATTCTCCGCCTCCTCTGAGAGGGCTCCTTCGAATCCGGATCGTCAATATTATTGACAACGGCTGGAATCGTGGGCCGCCCTCCTCGAGCCAATCCAGGGCGCGTGGGTTTCTGCCATGGCACCCCTTTCCACAACCCGCGCCTCCGTTACCTACCCCGCGCCATGCATGCGGCGTACGTGGCAAGAAAGGGGTAGTGGGAGGCGTGAATTGGCAGTTACCAGCCCGTGAATAAAGGCCATTCACAAGCCATTACAGAGGCGGCCCTACCACGTTTGGCACCACGCGGCCCCCTGGAAGACCAAGGACTCACCAGAATTCCAAGGAAGAAGCAAAGAAGATCTTGAGGAAGGAGAAGAACCTGCCGCGGCATGACTCTGGTGCTCGCCCGTGCATTATTGGGGCCTGCCCCAACGATGCCCGGCAGCACGTATGGGACAGGCCCGGGGGCATCTGTCGGTGCAACAAACACCTACGTTTCTTGACCAGACTTATGCACATGCGAGCTGGAGGCGACGTCCCCAACAGCAACCTGCATTTCCAGACTAAGCCAGAAGAGCCTCTCTTCTGGAGATCAAGGAGCGCATCAAGATCGTCAAGACATCAAAATGTTTCCAGAGGAGGCCTCCCTTGCCGGGCAGGAGAGCCCGGACAGGTCGAGGCCGCCCCCTGGGAACAAGTCCAAGATCAGCCCCGGCAGGCTTGCCGGGGCAGCCCTACCCAAGAATCGCCACCAAGACTCCACCGCTCCACCTAGCAGTGACGCAAGTCACTTATCAGTGCGGTGTCAAGCTCCAAGTGATTAAGTGGCCACCGCATGCACGTGGCGACCACATGGAAGACAGATCACACGCCCTCTTGACACCCGTCCAGAGGCGTGTCAAGACAGTAAGTAAATCTGAGTTCGGCGGCGCAGCAGGCTTGCCGGGCTCATCCACAGCAAGACACCTAGCAGTGCATTTAATGCACTTTGTCCTAACTGCCAGAGTTAGGTATGATAGCATTGTTTGCTATCTAATCATGAGACAAAGACTGTTTTGCCATTGTGGTAACCCCTTGAACTATAAAAGGAGGTCCAAGGCAACCTAGCAAAAGGTTTGACTCTCGGCCCTGCCACACCCAAAACCACCATACACTGTACGTGCGTAGTTGCACTCCTGAGGCAACCTTGCCGGGGACCTACACCTCGCACCCATCGCCTTCTTCCACCTCAATCCACCAAAGCAGGAGTAGGGTTTTACGCCTCACGGCGGCCCGAACCTGGGTAAAGATCGCCGTGTCATCGTGTGCGTGTGTGTGTGCTCCATGGCCTCCGCTCTTTGTGCAACGTGATCCCCACGCCGAACCACAAAGGGACCAAGGTCCCATAGGTGATCGTGGATCATTCCCCAACAGGTTTCATGGCACGTCCACATCGGACCACTAATCTATCTTCTCCGGGAGTCATACGAGTGCCACCAAGTTTTTCCTTGCAGTCAACATACTCCGATCAGTAGGGAAGCACGTCCACTCAGACAAATACCCCTTTCATGCAAAAGGGTGAAAACGCGCTCCTCTACGGATACACTTGGCCCTTCTTCTAGGCCCTAAGGCGTCAGTTTCACAAACTTGGACTCAGAGATGACCTGCGCTGGCGTTCCCCTGGGATAGTGAATGGCATCTCTCCGGAGAATCATCCCACGCGTCGGCGGCGTCACTCGGGTTTCATGGCATGTCCTCACTTGGACCTCTAGTCAATCTCTCCCGAGAGACATACGAATGCCACCAAGTTTTGCTAGCAATTGACCCAATCCGATCAATCGGAAAACGTATAGTCCGGAATCCGTGGAAGTTTTGTTCAAATCGTAGTTGACTAAAGCTTGACGACAGGCACCGAGTGCCCCCGCAGTACTCGAGCTAGTTCAAGTTTGTAGTAAACTCGTTGTACTAAACCTCAACTGATTCGGAGGTTAAACCTATGGGAGCGCCGTCAGTCGGCATCTTCCTCACCCGGCTTTCTACTCTTTCATAAAATACGCTCAATACCCAATGCTCACTCTTCGTCTCCAACCCGGTCCCAACCCGACCATCTGGTAGGCAAGAGCAGAAGCTAACGGTCAATGTAAGAAGTACTACTGGAACGATTACTCCCTGGAGTGTCTAGCTTTTTTCTACAGTCGGCAGCTTCAAGGCTGAATTCATTCATCGTGCCGAATGCACGAAGATTCGCTTGATTGATCTAGTTCCAGGTTGAATTTATTTACCGTGCCAAGTGCACAAAGGTCAGTCCGACTGACTCAGCTCCAGGCTGAGCTTATTTACCATGCCAAGCGCCTGAAGATCCATCTGATTGACTCAATTTCAGACTAAAAGATATTTACCGTGCCAACTGCATGGAGGTTTACCACGAGACTTAAACCCTCCGCCAGACTCATCTAGTCCGATAGAGGCTCGGGGACTACACCCAGTGGGTGCACTCAGTGTGCCCCCACTGGAAGAGAACTCAGAAAGAAACATTTTGCTCGACGCAAGACCAGCTCCAGATCACTCAAGTACTACTCGACTTCTGAGTCGAGGAGAAACAAGCTAGACCAATACCAGATCCTCAAGTACTACTCGACCTCCGAGTCAGAGAGGAACAAGTTCGATCAGTACCAGCTAAGAAGATTTTTAGTTCTTTCAGACCCCCGCCGACTGCCCGCAGTCGACGGCGGTCTCGGGGACTACACCCAGTGGGTGAACTCAGCGTGCCCCCACTAGGGTAATCTCCACTCGGTACGACCTGACCAGTCCGAGTGACGAACAACAAACAAACAAGTTCTAAGGCTCCTGTCGGCTACCAAAAAAATTGCTATAAGGCGAGTTTAACGCTCCTCCGTGGACCTGGTTTGAGCCTTCTTCTAGGGCTCTAAGCGTGAAACTCATAAGTTTGGATACAGAACCGACTCGTATTGACGTTCTTCCGGGATAAGAATGGCACCTCTCTGAAAGAGCAGTCCATGTGTCAATCTTGTTTCCCGAATTTAATGACACACCCATACTCTAATCACGAGTTAACATCTTTCGAGAGATGAAGAACTGTCACGAAGTTTCTTCAAGCGGCCACTTACCCCAGATCTGCCGGGAATCGCAATGCTAGAATCCATTGAAATCTTGTTCGAACCTTGGCTGTTTGAAAGCACGATGATGGGTGTCGAGTATTTCCGTAATCACTCGGGCCATATTGTGTCTTTCACAAACTCGTTCCACAAGACCTCAACCGATTGGGGGGCTAATGTTGGGGATATACATAACAGGTAGGCCCATGAAGGGTCAAAGATCATAAAGCATGGGGTCCACATATCAGATGGGCCCAGAGCATCACTCGGACAATCAACATAAGATCCACTCGGATGACCATCAACTCACTCGAACATATCGACGTACCGTCCACTCGGATGTCAGTCAAACACTCGGCCGTATGACTCACTCGGATATGCGAAGACCAACAACCAATAAGGCAGTCGAAGCATCATCCTCATAGTGGAGGTTTCATAGTGGGCTGACATTATGGCATTAATGCCCCACCTTGTAACATAAAAGGTGAGGGGGTGGCGCACTCTATATAAGCCACCCCCACCACTAGACTTGGGGGCATGCCCTCATTCTTCCCCTTGCTCTCATCTCTCTCACCACTAGGCTCAGACATAGCTCAGACATGGAGATTTGTTCTCCCCTCTCTCTCAAATACACCATGTAACCCCGTGTTCATGACAGATAAAGGAAAGCCTCTCCGGAGCACGAGACGTAGGGTTGTTATCTCCACCGTGAGAGGCCCGAACTCCCTAAAACCACTGTGTCACCCATTTGCATCTCGATAGATCATGCTTCCTTACACTACCCCTCTCTATTATGTTCCCACGACAGTGACTCTCGGTCATGACGTTGACAGGAAAATCATGCCTCCCAAAATTAAATGTATCTCTATTTTAAACTCTGAGCTCTGGCACCTCTACAAATCAATGGTTCCCTCTATGAAGGGCCCTTCTATTTAATTTTATGTTGAGTGATCACCTTCCCATTTAAGCACCAGACCTGAGAGCACTATTGTCATTCCCATGCATTGTGATACTTGATGTTGTGTCACTACTAGCGAAAAGCCTAGTAGTAGCGTGGGTTTACGGGCTACCAGTAGCGCGGGTGCCCGCGCTACTGCTACGGCGCTACAACTAACTTTTTGCAGTAGCGCGTTTCAAAACGCGCTACTGATACATGTGGGTAGCAGTAGCGGTCCTCCCTGAAACGCGCTACTGATAATATCTATAGCACTTTTACTTAAAACACACTACTGCTAAGTCCACGCTGCTGCTAACTTCATACCCGCGCTACTGTTATTAGTTTCTATTTTTTTTCTGTTGCATATTTTGTGCTGCTGATTTTTTTAGGGTTTTATACAATAGTCTCTATCATATCATACACATACAAATCTGATCATATCATACACATACAAATAGTCTCATAAAATCGATCATGTCATCATCATAATCATCATCCAACACAAAATGATGTCTATCGTCATCGTCTCGAAATAGCGATATATACAAAGTTATGACATGTCTCGAATACTTGCAACTACATCGTCATCCATCTAAACAATAATGATATAGACGAGAAGAGCTATCACTATGAGTGAGAGCGGAACTATCCTGTGCATGAGGCGGTGGTTATGATTCCTCTCTCGCGCTAGCGTGAACCTCAAGTAACTAGCTTCTGCTTCTGGTCTGCTTTCGAAGCCTTTATGGCTGGCGCCCGAGAACCCCTTCACTTGCGCCTGACACTCGTGCCACTCGTCGTATAGTCCTGGAACCTTCCCTATGTACACGACATAGCACCAATACTTCGCCATCAAGGATCTAGGTACCTGTTAGAGATGCGTCTTCATAAAGAGAATGTACAATCATATGCAAAAAAAATATACTTGAGCAACACGAAAAGAATTAAAGGGCGGTTTACAAATAGATGCTACATATAGTAAACATAAATAATCAACGCAGTTTCATCACAAAGTAGCGTTACGCAAGTTCGGCAGGGACCGTGGACATCACAAAGTTTCATCGTTGCAGAAAGTATACAAGTTCAACCGACACATATCATCATCATCGGCATCGCACATCACTAGAAGTTCCATCCATCCATATCCGGGAGGATATCACCAAGCTTTGTGAACGACCTGAGGTCCTGACGTTGCATGCCTACGCGAGTTCGGACGTCAGCTCACGATATAGGGCCGTGGTGGAACATCCCCTTCTCGTCGTCGACCTCTTTAATGATGATCGTCGCAATGTCCCTTTGGATGCGAAAGAAGTCATCTCTAAGTTTATAATCCGCTTCTCCTAGGGTTTCTACCCACCCACGGATATGCTCATCGTTTCTGGCTGTCATGCGAAGTTTTTGATGATCCATTCAGAACTCCGTCATGAGATGGATGAGGTAGAATCCATCATTATCGCTTGGTTTTGGGACATGGATGTAGCAGAAGTTAGTTTTATGCGAGCAACCCGGCCTATGGTTCCTTTGTTTCTTGATATTCAGGTGGCCACCCTTCAAGCTGAAGCCGTGGAGAGCCTCATCAAGAATATTCATTACGTGGGTGTAGTCCTTCTTCTCAAAGTTTCTGGTAGGGTCGAAATACACGCCGTGGGATACTCGCGGGTAAAGAATGATAAGGATGGCGCGCCCGTTGCTGCAGGAAAAAGAACACCTCAAATTATTCTCCATATGAGCAAGGTGGAATGATTGAAATGTACGAAAGGGTTGTCCGGCAATGACTTACACTAGATGATAAGGCAGGAGGATAATTTCGCTGTCCTTATTCTTTATCATGAAGTCTTCGAGGTAGTCCCTAGCAGCTTTACGCTCAAAGTCACCGAGAGTCAAGAAGGACTCGTCCATGTAGTATGGATCCGCCACACAGATTTCGTTGACTACTTCTCTCTTCAAGACAGAGCTCATATGTAGCGCAAAAAGGCGGACGATTGTAAAATCGAGCCGCCTTGTCAGAAACATCTCGAAGATATGGTCAAACCGCAGGAAGAACACCTCCGAGGGTCGTGTGTCGATGTAGCCCCTCCTCTCAGGCACACGAACCGCGTATAGCGGATATCCTGGATCCTTTGAGGCTAGTAGGCTTTTCTCAGTCGACAGCAGATGGTTGTGCAGTCTCCTGAGATCCCCTGATATGCCCGCCAGCGATTTCGGCGGTAGGATTGGCTGGCCCACGACATGGAACATGGACGCACCTTTTACGGGTACACGCTCTTCAAACGCCGCTGTCTGACTGCTATGTGCTCTGGCTTTTTTGTAGGCAGCAGAGCCTCTCTTAGGCGGTCTCTTCCTCTCCTTTTTCGGGGGCTGATGATCTTCCAGACCCTTCCTTAACCCCTGTCCCAGTGTTGTCGGGCTAGGAACTGTACGCCCCTCGGCTAGTTGAGCTTGCGTTGAGCCGGCATCTTCAGGCGTGTCCTGTGATGATTGCATGAAGAGAGACTTCTTGCAATCAACCCTGCTAGGACATTCCTGCCCGGGCAGATCATCCATCTCCTCATCAGCATGCTGGTTGCCCGAGTCGTCATATGGCTGACTCATCATTTCTACGTCGTCATAGGTGGCTGGATTGAGGAACCGAAGAGGGTCCTCCTCGTCCATCTCATCATCCAATCTTTGTTCAACGGGGGCGATTACATCATCCACCCCTTCCTCGCGTCATCCACCACTCTCACCCGACACTATAGGCGCTGCTATTTGCGTAGGCGGGGTGGTGGTTTTCATACCTGGTTGCTGATGTGTTGTTATTGGTGTGCCCTCGGCCGCCTCCAGATGAAGAAGATTCTTCGGCCATATCAGCATCCAACCCTTGCAGTTTCCAATCCGTGGCGGGGTCTCGTCATCCTCTCCCCTGAGCAGTACTGGAGGTGGCAAATCCTCGTGCCCCGGTTTCACACTCGACAAGTGAACCCTCAAGTGGCCAACGGGGATCTGCTTGCCGTGGAAGTTAGGTTCCAAGGGCTTCGTTATCACCGCCTTTCCCACGTCCACCTTCTGGCCTTTGATCAAGTAGAGTACGGTGCACGGGGTTTCGTCGGCCTGCAAAGAAATATGTCTGCGGCGTGAAACATCCGAAAGGCAACGAAAACAGAATATTCTAGATATATGTTGATGCGACGTGTAATTACCGTGAGGGCGTCGAGCTCAGCCAAAGATGAAGGCCCGCCTAGCGTGCCAGAGACAGAGGACGGGCTGCTATGAGCAGGTGCGGGTGCGGGTGCGGGAGCGAGAGCGGGAGCAGGCGCAGTTGGATGAGCAGGTGATGGTGTGATTGTGATGTTCACCGAGTTGCTCCCAACGAAGCTGGGCATGGGAAAATCATCTGCCGTCTTGTCTGGATTTTTCTTCACCCAGTCCATGACAACCGGGGTCAAGTTAGTAGCGATATCAGTTATCCAGGCATCTACAGATGCAGCGATTGCCTGCCGGACCACCTCATCTCTCTCCTTAGCTGCTTTTATCGCGTCCTTAGCTTCTTTCTTCTCGAACGCAAGCTTAATCGCCTCGTTGATGTCCGCCTGACTGAACTTCTTTTTCTGCTTCTTGGCCTCTGGGCTCTCGTTGTAAAATACCTTCCACGTGGCGCCGTCTCCGGCGCCGTTCACACGTCCATATTGCGGCCGCAGGTCCAAAGGGAGTCCCTTCAGTTCGTTCAAGGCCCGGTTGAGAGGAGTTTCCCACATGGGCCTCATCGACGAAGACTCGCTTTCGGCTGCAAGCCTATGTTGCTTCTCCTGGAAAAGGAATGTGAACCGTTTAAGAATGTGTAGTTTGACTTGATCAAAAGCTCAATGTAAGGTGTGGTAAAAGAATAATTACCAGTATTCTTAACAAATTCCTCATGATCGGGTCCGTGTAAAAAATCTTCTTTTCCTTGTCCCACATGTAGCGGGCCTGGATAAAGTCATGCTCCAAGGGGTCGGTGAACTTCGCGAAGGGGTCTGGCAGACCCGCGGATCACGTTCCGCGTCCTCCTTATCCCATATCGGCCTTTTGCCAAGGTAGCCACGGCTTCCAAGGCGTTGGTTCCCCATGTTCCTTTGCTGAAGCGTCTTAGTCTTGGCTGCCTCGGTACCGCAAGTTTCCTTGAACTTTTCGATGTCCTCTTCCGTAAGACTCGGATGTTCCTCCAGAATCTGGGACATGGGTTCATTACACTTAATAGCTCGTTTCACCCTCCCTTTCTAGGAGGCCAAATCATTGCTGAACATGCCCATGGCCTTATTGTTAATCTTTTTCATGGCCGGATCATCCCACGGGTGCTCTATTTCGTCATCCCGGTCAGGGAACTTGAATCTCTTGTGCAGCTTCGTTAGGAGCAACTACTTCAAATGCTCTTTACCCCTTCAGTCATCATCGTTGATGGTCACGCATTCCCGTAAGATGCATCCGAGTTGGTTCCTGTAGCACTTGCGAGGTTCTTCCGGCTCTAATGGCTCAAACTTGCCAGGGGCCATCTTTGTGATCACTAGTCGTCTGATGCCTAGTTTGTTAGGTTTTCGTATCCTCTTCTTCTTAGGCTTCTTCTGTTCGTCAGCGGCTTCGGCGCCGGTACCTTCCCCGCCGGTCTCGGCGCCGCCATTGGTGCCGGTGCCATCGGTGTCGATGTCGGTGTCACCACCATCACCGAGGCCGTCCTGCAAACCTTGACTGCGCTTACCAGCCAAATAGTCTGGGTAGTTATATTCTCCCTCGTAATCCATCTCGTCTACATCGTGGTTAGAAGGCCCGGATTCTTCGTTGTTCGACATGTTTCCTAGGATTTAGTCTCCTCGTTTAATTCTTGAACTATAATAAAATGAGAAATGACATAAAAATAGGTCTATGGTTTGCCAGAATGTCGTTTCATTCCCGTCTCAGCAAATCCCGGCACTCGATATTCCTACTTTCTAGCACAAGTCATGCCAAAATTCACGGAAAATTTCGGCATGACCTTTGCTAAAAAGTGGACATATCGAGTGCCCGAAATTCACCGGAACGGAAATGAATCAACATTCCGGTGAAACATAGGCCACTCGGATCATTTACCCTGCACATAATATGCCACATAGGCCACATAGATCACATGTCCAAAAATGATCACATAGATCACATGTCCAAATCGACATAGGCCACATAGATCACATGTCCAAATATGAAATGTCCAAATATCACATGTCCAAAATATGACATGTCCAAATATCACATGGCCACATAGATCACATATCACAGGAAAAAATGCTTTAACTAAAAAAAATTAAACTAAAAAAATTTCTTTAACTAAAAAAATTAAATAGCACCTAATTAACTATACTAATTCTGTTTTTTAAATAGCAACAATTAACTATACTAATTCTGTTTAAAACCTAGGGTTCATACCACCTAATTAACTATACTAATTCTAATTCTATTTTTTAACCTAGGGTTTTTTAACAAGGGTTCATACCACCTAATTAACTATACTAATTCTAATTCTGTTTTTTTTTAACCTAGAGTTTTTTTTACCTAGGTTTTTTTTAACTAGGGTTCATACCACCTAATTAACTAAACTAATTCTGTTTTGTAAATAGCAAGAATTAACTATACTAAAACCACCTAATTAACTATACCACCTAATTAACTATACTAATCTGTCCTAGGTTTTTTTAACTAGGGTTCATACTAATTCATAGGGTTCATACTAACTAGGGTTCATACTAATTCATAGGGTTCATACTAACTAGGGTTCATACTAATTCATAGGGTTCATACTAATTCTAGGCTTCATACCTAGGGTTCATATTGCAGAGAGACAGAGAGAGAGAGAGCAGAGAGCAGAGAAGAGTGGAGGGAAGAGGGCTTACAGGCGCCCACGAGGTCGAGGAGGCTGCAGGCGCCGGCGAGGTCGAGGACGAGGAGGCTCTAGGCGCCGGCGAGGTCGAGGAGGAGGAGGCAGGCGCGCGGCGACTCGAGGGCAGAGACTCCGGCTCCGGCGAGGGCAGGGCTCCGGCGGCGCAGAGCGAGGGAAGGGGCTCCGGCTCCGGCGAGGCAGGGCTCCGGCGACGCTCTAGGGGGGAGAGCAGTGAGGGAAGGGGCTTTGGCAGCGACAAGGAGGGAGAAGAGAGTGGGGAATTGGGGGATAGGAATAGGAGGAGGAAGCCCGCGCGGGGGTGATGTCAAAATAGCAGTAGCGCAGTTTGATGACCCGCGCTATAGCTAAGATAGCTATAGCGCGGGTTACAGAACCGCGCTATTGCTATAGACGTTAGCTATAGCGCGGGTTGCAGAACCGCGCTACTGCTATGTCAGTTAGCTATAGCGCTCGTTGCAGAGCCGCGCTACTGATACATTTTTCATTTTCTTTTTCTTTTCTTTTCATTTTCTTTTTTTGTTTCCTTTTTTCTTTTTCATTTCATTTTCTTTTCCTTTTCCTTTCTTCTATTTTCTTTTTCCTTTTCTTGTCTTTTTTCCTTTTCTTTTCTTTTTCCTTTTCTTTCCTTTTTCCTTTTCCTTTTTTTCCGAGAGACGGAACGAAGGGAAGGGGGGATACAATGTAGTATATAACTAAGGCAATATATATTGCATCATTTTACCCATAACAGTTAAGTGTGAATACAAAATAGGAACATATATATTACATCATTTGACCGATAACGGTTCCTTAGCGTCGACGTTTTCATTTTTGAGTGAGCTTCTTTCCCTTCTTGTTCGTTGACGAATAATTGAGCCCCTCGTTGTGACTTTACCTTTTCCATGGAGTACGATATTTCTTAGGTAATGTAGTATTGATTCTTATTTTGACGTATGCTTCATCGTCATCGTCATCTTCCCTCATCGGGTTGCCGTACTGGTCGTAGTCTTCCTCGTTGGCGACTCCATCCATTCCAATGATGTTCCTTTTGCCTCTCCTCATGACAAGACGGCTGGGATTCCTCGGGTCGGTTATGAAGAAGCATTGTGTCAGGTGCTTAGCGTGTACCCATGGCTCGTTTTTTGCGACGGCGTTCACGGTAGCGCTCTTGGCGTCGGGTATAGACATGGTAGTGAAATACCGGTTTTCTCTTTCGACATTCTTTGCCTATCTGACACGGAACATCGTCGCGTTGTGCAGTCCAGAGTAGTCAAGCTCCCAGATCTCGTCGACCCTTCCATAGAATCTCTCAGAGAAACCATCGTCGGTCATGCATTCCATCGTCACCCCTGAGTTCTGAAAATCACTGGTCATATCTTTGGCCTCGGTGTAGAACGTGTATCCGTTGATATCGTATGCCTGATAGGTCGCGAGGTTGGGCGAGGGGCCATGTGCTAAGGCGTATATGAGCAATCCATCCTTAGAGCCCTCTTCCGGGGGATTAGCAAGAATATGCTCTTTGAACCAATACACGAAAGTGGAGTTGTGCTCTCTAGTAACTTCGGCGTCCGTCCTGCATAGCCCCCGGCCACAATACTTCTTTGCGATGGTTTCTTTGTGCAGTGCCACGAAAGGATCTACCACAGGTAGGTGATGTAGCACTACTAAGTTTGCTCTTTCAAAGTCGTTGCGTCGATCCGAGTAGGCCACATGCAGTTCCCTGCGACCGTTGAGGTGACCTTATCCGTCGAGCCTCCCAAGGTGCTTATTAACGGGAAAACCAACATCAGGCCGGTCTCCGCCATATAGATAATTCTCGCAGAAAGAGATGCACTCTTGTGTCAGATAGCCCTGGATGATGCTTCCATCCGGACGGGACATGTTACGAACAAATCCTTTGATGACCCCATTCATCCTCTCGAACGGCATCATGTTGTCCACGGGTCGTCTTTCTCGAGCCATCTTCGATGCCCCATGTACACGATTTTCCCAGACCCGCCTTCTTTCGTTGACGTTAGCTGCTGAGACGTCGTATCATCCATGCACCGCGTGCATCCACAATATCCGTGGCACACCTGGCCTGCGACATATCCGTAACCGAGATAGTCGTGCACCGTCATGATCAGTGCGGCTCTCATACAGAAATGCTCGCCTTTGCTGGCGTCCCATGTCTTGGCCGGTGTTTTCCATAACGTGTCTAACTCCTCTTGAAGTAGCCCCAGATACAGATTAATATTATTTCCCGGTTGTTTCGGCCCTTGAATCAGCATGCTCATGTGTATGTACTTTGACTTCATGCACAACCAGGGGGGATGTTGTACATCCATACAAACACGGGTCATGTGCTATGGTTGGTCTTCTGGTTGCCAAACGGATTCATGCCATCGGTACACGCGCCAAGCACGATGTTCCTTGCATCACATGAGAAAAATCGATATTCGCCGTTCAACGCTCTCCACTGGCTTGCATCCGCGAGGTGTCTCAGCTTCGGATCATCTCCATCCTTGGGCTTTGTCCTTTCTACGTGCCAACACATGAGCTTTGCTTCCTTGGGGTCTACAAAATAATGTTGCAGACGGGGAGTGATCGGTAAGTACCATACAACTTTCTGGGGAGATTTCTTTCCGGCCTTCTTGTATCGAGAAGCATTGCACACCGGACAACTGGTTTTTTCCGCGTGCTCCTTTCGATAAATGATGCAATCGTTGATGCATGCATGGTATCTAACATGAGGCAGATCAAGAGGGCACACGATCTTCTTGGCCTCATCCACACTAGTAGGACATAGATTCCCCACGGGAAGAATATCCTTTAGGTACATGAGAAGCTCATCGAGGCTAGTGTGGGTCCATTTGTTTTTAGCCTTCGTCTTCAAAAGTTCGAGCGTGAAACTCAAGCGGGTCACCTCGGGATCGCAACCATCATACAATGGAGTGTTCGAGTCTACCACCAGTTGCTCCAGCTTGGCCTCCTCTCTAGAAGCAGCTCGGTCAGTACTCGTCTCCTTGCAAAGCAGGTCTCGAACATGAGGGTCCCGCACGATTGAACTTAGTAGCGACGAAGTCTGTGGCGTGTCCATGTTTTCTCCGCCGCCATGTTCCGCCTCTTCTCCGCCGCCATGTCTGGCCTCTTCCCCGCTGCCATCGGCCCCTTGTCCGCTGCCATTATCGGTCATCTCTTCGTCTTGCCCCGTGTCGTCATTGGCTGCCCCATCGGCGTCCTCCTGCTCCTCCTCATCATCATCTTCAATTATCCACCGAGTATAGCCTTCCATGAAACCAGTAATGAGCAGGTGCGCCATCAAACGACCATCCTCATAGGGGTCGAGCCAAACTCCCCCTTTGCATCTCCGACACGGACATAAAATCTGTGTCCGGTTATTTTCATTCATGTCTTGCATCGCCGACCGCAACCACCTTTCCACAATCATTCCACTTACCATCATGAACGCCTGCGCGGTAATAATAAACAAATTGATTATAAAAATGCATGCATGCACCAAAAGTCATACAAAAATTCGGCATGACCTTTCCTAAAAATAGGACATATAGAGTTGCCCGAAATTCGCCGAAACGGAAATTAATCGACATTTCGGCAAAACATAGGCAACTCAAGCACAATTCGGCGGGAACTCATGCCACACACACAATTTCCATCATATCGCCTGATTATGTCATATCGCACACATACACATATTTCCATTCTTGCAAAAGCACAAATTTTTAATCACCTATCTCGAGATCAAGCACGGTGATGATGATGTTGAACAGTGTCTCGCACCTAGGGAATGATCAAAAGTGGACAAAGCTTACTTCTTGACATGGCTAGAACTAGTTAGGGAGGTACATAGGTCACTTCATTAAATAGGTAGATCTACCTAGCTAGTTGGGGAGGGAGATGACTCCAACTAGTGGAGGGGGAGGAAAAAGAGAAAGGAGTTGCATTAATGGAGGTGGTGTAGTTAGCTAGGAGCAATAAAGTGAGAGAAGAAAGAGAGTAATGGGGGGGGGAGAAGTAGTCAGGAAGAAGCAAAGTGAGGGAGAGAGGAGGTGGGAGCTAGGGGAAAGTGAAAGGAAGAGAGGATGGTGGGGAGAGGGTGGGGGGAGCTGGTGGGAAAAGGTGGTGGCTGCGCCTTAGCAGCAGCGCGGGTTCTGAAAACGCGCTGCTGCTAAATGCCTTAGTAGTAGCGCGCTCCTGGCAAATGCGCTACTGGTAAGTGGGGCCCGCCATGTGGGAAAGTTCAAACTTAGCCGTAGCGACCTAACAAAAAAACGCTCTACTGCTACTATTATAGCAGTAGCACGGTTTGTTGAAGGGCGCTACTACTATTCCTAGACTGTCGGCAACGGTCTGGCAAATATGTTAGTAGCGCGTTCTTTCCTGGCCACGCTACTGCTATTCTATTAGCAGTAGCGCCGTTTGCACAAGCGCGCTACTAATAATTAGCAGTAGCGCCTGCTTTTAAAACGCGCTACTGCTAAGCTTCTGTGTATAAGGTTTTCCCTAGTAGTGTGTGTTAGCATGATTGGATCTCCTCTACCATGAATTACAATGTTTAGTCGCTGGTTGAACTTTGGAGGTGCTCTGCATTTATGTTTTGCGGTCTCAGAAAGGGCTAGCAAGATACCGCTGTTGTCATATTATATCATGATTGTTTTGAAAAATTGTTGGCATTTGAGATATTTTATTATTGCTCGCTAGTTGATTATGCCATTGATATGAGTGAATAGAGTTTCTAAGAGCCATCATGAGTGTGGTTAGTTATGATCATTGTTGAAAACATGGCTGCTATTTAAACATATATGTGGAAACAAGAACAAAAGAGTTTGTAAAAGTTTTTCTTTCTCACTTTCAGTTTGTCAACTGAATTGCTTGAGGACAAGAAAAGGTTTAAGCTTGGGGGAGTTTGATACGTCTCCAACGTATCTACTTTTCCAAGGTCTTTTCCCTTGTTTTGGACTCTAATTTGCATGATTTGAATGGAACTAACCCGGACTGACGCTGTTTTCAGCAGAATTGCCATGGTGTTGTTTTGTGCAGAAATAAAGGTTCTCGGAACTGGACGAAACTTTTGGGAGAATTTTTATATATTATATTAAAAATACCGCAGCGAAGAACTACCGGAGGGGGGCCACCATGAGCCCACGGGTCACCAGGGCACGCCCCAGGCCCCAGGCGCTCCCTGGTGGCCCGTGGGGCCCTCGTGGCTCTGCCGGCCCTAATTCTTGGACTATAAATTCATATTCTCCGAGAAAAAAAGAGGAGAGAAGTTTCATCGCGTTCCATGAGATGGAGTCGCCGCCACCTCTTGTTCTTCATCGGGAGGGCTGATCTGGAGTCCGTTCTGGGCTCCGGAGAGGGGGATTCGTCGCCATCGTCATCATCAACCCTTCTTCATAGCCAATCTCATGATGCTCACTACCGGGCGTGAGTAATTCCTTCGTAGGCTTGCTGGATGGTGATGGGTTGGATGACATCTATCATGTAATCGAGTTAGTTTTGTTAGGGCTTGATCCCTAGTATCCACTATGTTCTGAGATATATGTCGCTATGACTTTGCTATGCTTAATGCTTGTCACTAGAGACCGAGTGCCATGATTTCAGATCTGAACCGTTTATCTTATCATGATTATATCCATGTTCTTGATCTGATCTTGCACGTTGTAGTCACCTATTACGTGTTATGATCCGCATACCCCGAAGTGACAATAATCGCGATTCTTTCCGGTGATTACCATAGTTTGAGGAGGTCATGTAATCACCATGTGTTAATGCTTTGTTCCAGTTCTCTATTAAAAGGAGACCTTAATATCCCTTAGTTTCCATATGGACCCCGCTGCCACGGGAGGGTAGGACAAAAGATGTCATGTAAGTTCTTACCACAAGCACGTATGACTATTTACGGAATACATGCCTACATTACATTGATGAACTAGAGCTAGTTCTGTATCGCTCTAGGTTATAACTGTTACATGATAAATGTCATCCACCACATATGTCACCGATCCAATGCCTACGAGTTTTTCCTATATTGATCTCTGCTAAGTTAGTACTGCTGCTGCTACTGTCACAATTGTTCCGAAATCACTGTTGTTACTGTTACTGCTGCCTTCACTATTATTGCTACTGCCATCAAAACCATCATATTACTGTGCTACTGATCACTCTGCTGTAGATATTAAGTGTCCAGGTGTGGTTGAATTGACAACTCAACTGCTAATACTTACAAATATTCTTTGGCTCCCCTTGTGTCGAATCAATAAATTTGGGTTGAATACTCTACCCTCGAAAACTGTTGCGATCCCCTATACTTGTGGGTTATCACCTTCCTGTTTTTGGTACATACTAGATCTGTGTATTAACCATGTTCTTACATGAAACTATTGTTCTTGTGTATCCCGCATCAATCACTTATGATGAGACACCTTTAGTATATGCAGCGTGATACTGGTTGCATCTAGCATATGATTTATAGCATGTACTTCTTCTACTTTGTTGAAACGCCACTTATGATGAGACGCTTTTAAGTTGGCAGAGTCATATTGGTTGCATCTTTCATGTGGTGTCTAGCCTGCATTGCTTCTAATTTGTTGAAATGGATTCTGCTTAGTTTACACAAATAGATGTGAATATGCCATGCCGTCCTGTTTTACGTACATATTGCATCCTTGTATCATGTGTTTTGCCTTACATCAAAGTAGTGTTCATCAGTATCATGGATGAATGAGTTCTGAAGAGTGAATTTTATTCCTTTTTCTTGTCGGTTTGACTGGACAATGCAAATACAATAAAGCGGAAGGGAATTTGTAAGGCAGTGTGTGATCGTGCTCCTTCCGAGGTACCGAAACGGACGATCTCTACAGATTCTACTCCGCCATCCTCCCAAGAAGATGGCCAAGACAACGCAAGGCTAGATAGTCAACATAGCTGTGTTGATGATGAGCACATCTCCCCTACTCCACCATCACAGGTGCTTACTATAACTTGCCACTGTTATATGTAGTTGCATGTTGCGTATGATGTCTAGCTTGTATAGATTCTAATTTCGTTGAATTGCATCTGCTTAGTTTACCCATTTAACATTTCAATAAGACACATGTTCCTGTTTGTAGAACATACAATATATGTCTATCACACCATGTTCTTACATCAAAGTACTAATGATGTGTAACCTGCAACAATCACTTATCATAAGACACACTACTGGAATCTGCTGCTTTGCCGTCTGCCAGCTCTTTGCCGTCTGCTGGTAGACGGCAAAGAGCCTGTTTGCCGTCCGCTTTGGGAAAGCAGACGGCAAAGAGCTGGCTGATGGCAAAGACACTCTTTGCCATCAGCCAGCTCTTTGCCGTCTGCTAGCAAACGGCAAAGAGACAAAGGCAGACAGCAAAGAGCCATGTGGGCAGACGGCAAAGAGGGACAAATGGCAATGTGCCCTCTTTGCCGTCTGCTAGCAGACGGCAAAGAAGTGCCATGGGCCAGCCCTAACGGTAGGCCCTCTTTGTCATCTGCTAGCAGACGGCAAAGAGGGTGCCTTAACCCCGCGCGCCGTCTCCTCTCTCTCTCTCTCTCTCTCTCTCTCTCTCTCTCTCTCTCTCTCTCTCTCTCTCTCTCTCTCTCTTCTCTCTCTCTCTCCCTCCTCACCCACTCACCTCGCCGCCGCCGCCAACCCGTCCCCTCCCCGTCGCCTTCCCGTCGCCCCATTCCGCCGCCGCGGCCCGCCGCCCCACTGCCCTGCCCCCTGCCCCGCCCCCTGCCGCTGCCGCCGTGCCCCACTGCCTCGCCCCCTGCCGCTGCGCGCCGCTGCCCCCCTGCCCCATTGCCCCGCCAGAGCGCCGCCCCTGCCCCGTCAGCCCACTGGAGCGCCGGCCTCCACCTCCCCCACTCCGGTGAGCCCCCTCCCCCTCTCTGTTTTTTATTTTTTTTTCTCTGTTTTATTTATTTTTGTGTTCTGTTTTAGTGTTAGTTATATCTAGTTTAGTTGTAGTTAGCTAATTAGTTGTAGTTAGTTGTAGTTAGTTAGTTAATTAGTTGTAGTTAGGTTTAGGTTTAGATAAATAGAAGAGGAAGAAGAAAGATGAAAAAAAAACAGAAAAAGTAGAAGAAGAGGAAAAAGGAAAAGAAGAAGAAGAAGAAGAAGAAGAGGAAAAAGGAAAAGAAGGAAGAAGAAGAAGAGGAGAAGAAAAAGGAAAAGAAGAAGAAGAAGAAGAAGAAGAAGAAGAAGAAGAAGAAGAAGAAGAAGAAGAAGAAGAAGAAGAGGAGAAGAAGAAGAGGAAAAAGAAGAAGAAGAAGAAGAAGAAGAAGAAGAAGAAGAAGAAGAAAGAGGAGAGGAGGAGAAGAAGAAGAGGAAGAAGAAGAAGAAGAAGAAGAAGTAGAAAAGGAAGAAAAGGAAGAAGAGGAAGAAGAGGAAAGGAAAAAAGAAGAAGAAGAGGACGAAGTAGAAAATGACACCCCGACACCCCGACACCCCGACCCCGACACGACACCCCGACACCAACACGACACCCCGACACCCCGACACCCCCACACCACGACACCACGACACCCAGAAACGACACCCCCGACCCCCGACACCTCTTCGGCCTCCTGTTGACCGAAAAGGTGCTCTTCGGCCTTCCAGAGGCCGACGGGGTCATATATTTGTGAATTATGAGTTAGGTCATATAATTTCTGTTTTTGTTATGAAAAACATCATATATATTTGTGTTGATCGGGTGGACTTAAATGTGCAGTTGTTTCGTCGCTGCGAGGGTCTGGTGTTCGACGACCTCCCCGTGCGTTCGACAAGCTCCGCCCCTGCGTTCGTGGGTGAGCACAAATGACATCTCCTCCTCCCCCCCTTCATTTGCTCTGTTCTGGTCTTCGTGCCGATGAAACTTGCTAGCTATAGGTGTCAATCATCAGTATGCGTGACCACTATGCGTCTCCCGTTCGAAAGGGTTACATCTATAAATATGCATGCATTTGCATATTTATAACCATGATTCTTTCAAATTGTCCAACGTTATCCATGGACAGCCCGAGTATGTGTAGATTGGGTTTGTTTTCCCATATGCTCTGCTCCGGATCCGATGCAGAATTTCGTCAGTGCCTCCCTGTTGTTCTCCGGGTACACATCCTCTCTGCTTATTGCCGAGACGTGTATCAGGAGAACAGCGGGGAGGTGCTGCCAAAATTTTGCGTCGGATCCAGAGCAGAGCATGGGAAAACGAACCCAATCTACACATACTCGGGTGGGATTAGGACCTATCTTTACCTACTAGCGTCTAGGTTGCATGGACGTAATAAAACTGACAAACTCTATTAACTGATGAATATGGTTTGCTGAATTATGTATATATTTCTTGTGTGTCCAGTAGCTAGGCAAGATGAGTGATCGTGCGTGGATGTACACTGGTCACACTAGTCAGAAAGACATGACCCATGAATGGTTAACAAAAACCAAGGGGTTTGTGAGAGCCGCATTTGCAAATCGACAAGAAACAACCTGGCGCCCCTGTGTTGAGTGCGACAACTATCATAAGAGGTCAGAGTTTGAAATGATCAAACACCTGCAGAAGTGGGGTTTTACGCCTAATTATACGGTCTGGACATTTCATGGTGAGTCTGCCCAACGTGCCAGAGCTGAGGAGGGCCGTCGTCGCACCGACGAGCATGGTACCGGGATGGAATACATGGTGGAAGACTTTGATGATGCTCGGGATTCGGATGATGAGATGGAGGAATCTGCAAAGGCCTTCAATGATATGTTGGAGTCTTCAAAACGTCCTCTCCATGCGCACACTGAGCTTTGTCAGCTGGATGCCATCGCACAAGTAATGGCTCTGAAGGCACAATTCAACGTGGGCAGAGAATGCTATGACGCGATGATGACACTATTTGGACGCTTTCTACCCAAAGGCCATGTAATGCCTGCAAACCTGTACCAGTCGGACAAAATCCTCCGTGTACTTAAGATGCCCTATGAGAAGATAGATGCCTGTGAGAAAGGATGTGCCTTATTTAGGCTTGAGTATGCGGACTTGAAGTATTGCCCCGTTTGCCAGTCTTCCAGGTATGTTGTGGTAGACAACGGTATGGGTGAGAAGAGTCAGACAAAAATCCCAGTTAATGTTCTTCGGTATATGCCAATCATACCAAGACTTCAACGTCTTTTCATGGTCGAAGAGACGGCCAGACAGATGACATGGCACAAATTGGGCAAAAGAACCGAACTAGATGCAGATGGGGAGCCGATGTTGGTACACACATCGGACGCTTTTGCGTGGAAGCGCTTCGATGCAATACATCATGCTAAAGCGGCAGATCTAAGGCATCCTCGAATCGCCATAAGCACAGATGGGTTCAATGTGTTTGGTATGATGGCAGCCCAATACAGTTGTTGGCCTGTATTTGTCATTCCACTCAATCTCCCCCCCGGACAGATTATGCAAAGAAAGAACATTTTCCTGATGTTGATAATTCTGGGGCCCAACTATCCGGGGAAGAGTATGAATGTGTACATGCAGCCGCTTAAGGATGAACTGCAAGAAGCTTGGGATAATGGGATCAAGACATACGACGCCGCTACAAAAAAAACTTCCTAATGCGTGTGTGCTACATGTACTCGATGCATGACTTGCCGGCGTATGCGCTATTCGTTGGCTGGTGTGTGCATGGAAGGTTCCCGTGCCCCACATGCAAGGCAGCTCTTGAGTTTCGTTGGCTGCAGGCGGGTGGCAAGTTTTCTTGCTTCGACATGCATAGACAGTTCCTGGATCCTCGCGATAAGTTCAGAAAAGACAAGAAGAACGTCATCAAAGGTAGAGTTGTCAAAAACTCTGCACCACCTGCGTTGACAGGCAAACAGACCCTGGATCAGTTAAACTCTCTCGAGCCAGATCCAGAGCGTCCAGGGTATTTCAAGGGGTATAATTCGGAACACGCCTGGACTCACAAGACATGCTTGTGGGATCTGCCTTACTTCAAAGACCTCCTTTGCCCACACAATATCGACGTGATGCACACTAAAAAGAATGTCGGCGAGGCCCTCTTTGGTACATTGTTCGGCATAGAGGGGAAAACAAAGGATAATCCTAAGGCTAGAGTCGATCAGCAGGCTCTATGTGATAGACCGCTACAAAACATGTGACAACCGAAAGGAAAGAAGAACTAGACGAAGCCAAAGGCATGGTTCAATCTTGGAAGGCCAGTTATGAGGGAAATACTACTGTGGGTGAAAAAGGAGTTGATGTTCCCCGATGGGTATGTAGCGAATCTAAAGAGGGGAGCGAGCCTTGAAAAAATGAAAATATTTGGTCTCAAGAGTCATGATTGGCACATATGGCTTGAGCGGGTAATGCCGGTGATGTTGCGTGGCTTTATCCCTGAGGATGAATGGCTAGTACTGGCAGAGATGAGCTATTTCTTCTGTGTTCTTTGTGCGAAAGAACTATCGCCTGGCTTGCTAGAAGAACTCAAAGAGTTGGCGCCGGAGTTGATCTGCAAGTTAGAGAAGATCTTTCCACCGGGCTTCTTTAATCCAATGCAGCATTTGATTTTGCATCTCCCGACCGAGGCACGATTGGGGGGGCCTATGCAGAATCGTTGGTGCTACGCAACTGAGAGGATGCAGAAGACGCTTCGAGAAAAATGTAAAAATAAACGTCGAATTGAAGCATCGATGGCCGAGGCATTCATTACTGAGGAGGCGGCAAACTTTGTGACAGCACACTACGAAGCCAAAAATCGTCATTTGCATAATCCGAAGCCTCGGTACAATGCTGGCGACCCTAGAAAGGGTGGATCCAACCTCAGCCTATTCAAAGGGAAGCTCGCACCAGCCGGTGCTTATACTTCCTTATCGTTGGATGTCGACGAATGGCGGACCATTACGTTGTATATCTTGAACAATCTAACAGAAGTGCGGCCATACATCGAGTAAGTTCTCGGTACATTATTTCGCAACCTCTAATTCCTTTGAACATCTCTTATTCCCGAATATTTGATACAGTCGATACGTCGCCAAATTCTTGTATGGAGCGGTGATCCAAAAGGATTCCGTCGAAGAGTATGAGCTTCTGGCAATGCATGGAGGCGGCTATCCCGGTTTCATCTCTTGGTTCAAACAAATGGTAATTTCCATTAGACCATTTCATTTCTTTGTCTAATTTCCGGCTAATGCAACAATCCTTTCGTATTAAACTTGTAGGCTAGTTCAGAGTCTATGGACGCCGAATTGAGACAAGTCGCAAATGGTTTTGACTATAAGGTCCGTTCATTTGACAAATACGACATCAACGGGTATCGCTTTCATACCTATGGCAAAGAGCTATCTATGGCCGACCGAAAGTCTACAAATTGTTGTGTCTCTGCTATCGGCGAAGGAGGTACCGAGTATTATGGAAGAGTTGAAGCAATTTATGAACTTCTATTCTATGGTGCAAACCCACCAAACGTCGTAGTCTTCAAATGTTATTGGTTCCAGCCGAAGGAGACTAGAAGGACTCATGAACATCTAGGGCTAGTCGAAATCAAACAAAGCACCCATTTGGATGTTCCCGATGTCTATATTACGGCTCAACAGGCGACCCAAGTTTTCTATCTACCGTGGGCCTGCCAAACTGATCCAAATCTGAATGGTTGGGATGTCGTTTATGAAGTGCCGCCACGTGTTAGACCACCTCCCCCTAATGAAGAGGATTATGAACCTCACATTAACCCAGACACATATGAAGGAGAATTCTTCCAAGAAACACGACTTTCCAAAAAACGTTTCAAGAACCGCTCTACTTCACCCCAGAACATTGAAGTAGACAGCGGTAGTGAATCCGAGCCTGAGCCGGAACAAGAAGAGCCGGAAAGAGAAGAGCCAGAACAAGAAGAGGTTACTGTTGCGGATGACCTGTCAATGCTTGACCGATTACGTACAGGAGGCCTTCCACATGTTGATGCATTTATTGATGATGATGAGCACGTCATTACTGATAGTGATGATGATGATGCATTTATTGACCCCGAAGCATATATAGACGATGATGATGCATTTATTGATGATAACGATGAAGATTAATATTATAGTTCATGTCAGGTATTCAATTATTATTATGTACATATATATTATTAATTAGTTCATGCCAGGTGTACTAATTTCGTTTACCCTTAATTAGCTCCAAAATGACCTATTTAACCTAGGATAACTCTAAAATTACCTATACTTAGCATTTAATCCTCCAAAAATGAATTTATATGCTTAGCTAGCTCAAAAATGACATAATAACCTTAATTAGCTAAAAATGACCTATTTAACCTAGGATAGCTCTAAAATGACCTATACTTACCATTTATTCCTCCAAAATCACTTAATATGCTTAGCTAGCTCAAAAATGACATAATAACCTTAATTAGCTCCAAAATGACCTATTTAACCTAGGATAGCTCTAAAATGACCTATACTTAGCATTTATTCCTCCAAAATGAATTTATGTGCTTAGCTAGCTAAAAAATGGACCTATTTAACCTAGGATAGCTCTAAAAGGACCTATTTAACCTAGGATAGCTCTAAAATGACCTATACTTAGCATTTATTCCTCCAAAATGACTTAATATGCTTAGCTAGCTCAAAAATGACATAATAACCTTAATTAGCTCCAAAATGACCTATTTAACCTATGATAGCTCTAAAATGACCTATACTTAGCATTTATTCCTCCAAAATGAATTTATATGCTTAGCTAGCTCAAAAATGACCTAACAGCCTTAATTAGCTCAAAAATGACCTATTTAACCTCGGATAGCTCTAAAATGACCTATACTTAGCATTTATTCCTCCAAAATGACTTAATATGCTTAGCTAGCTCAGAAATGACATAATAACCTTAATTAGCTCCAAAATGACCTATTTAACCTAGGATAGCTCTAAAATGACCTATACTTAGCATTTATTCCTCCAAAATGAATTTATATGCTTAGCTAGCTCAAAAATGACCTAACAACCTTAATTAACTCAAAAATGACCTATTGAACCTAGGATAGCTCTAAAATGACCTATACTTAGCATTTATTCCTCCAAAATGACATAATAACATTAATTAGCTCCAAAATGACCTATTTAACCTAGGATAGCTCTTAAAATGGCATAATTACCTATGTAGGCTCTAAAATGACACAAATAAGGAATAAGAAGAAAAAAGAGAAGAAAAAAAAAGAATAGAAGAAGAAAGAGAAGAAAAAGAAAGAATAAAAGAAGAAGAATGAGAAGGAAAAGGGTAAAAACCTTCTTCTTCTTCTTCTAGTCTTTTTCTTCTTCTTCTTCTTCTAGTCTTCTTTTTCTTCTTCTAGTCTTCTTCTTCTTCTTCTAACTTGCTTACTCCCATTTTTGCATATATGATTCACTTCATGGAAGCTGGCATTTGATGGACTGCTAGTTTAGTTTCTGTTTTGAGTTTGTGTTGATGAACAATGTATGTTGATGAACTCTGTGAAACTATGTCGTATGTATGTTGATGAACTCCGTGAAACTATGTATGCATGGGACGTTTTAAGACTATGTTTGAGGTTGAGTTGAGTTGATGGACTATGTTTGAGGTTGAATATATATATATATATATATCATTTATGTGTATTGAAAATGCAGGGATATAAGAAAAAACAAAAAAAACAGGGGCAATATAGCCACTTTGCCGTCTGCTAGCAGACGGCAAAGCTCTTTGCCGTCCGCCAGCAGACGGCAAAGTGGCCACGTGGCAGCAGCCTGTGCAACCTGGGCTGGCCTATTTGGCCACTTTGCCGTCTGCCAGCAGACGACAAAGAGCTTGCGTTGGCCCAGCCGATGCCTAACGTCAGCTGACGTCAGCTGCAGCTCTTTGCCGTCCCTTAGCAGACGGCAAAGAGCGCCGTTAGCCCCCTAACGGGGCTGGTACCTTTTCTCTGCCGTCCATAGGCTTTGCCGTCTGCTAGCAGACGGCAAAGAACTTTGCTTCTTTGCCGTCTGCCAGCAGACGGCAAAGTGGCCTTTGCCGTTATCTGTTCAGCCGGAGTGTTGGCCGTCTGCTGACAGACGGCAAAGCCTTTGTCGTCCGTCAAACATGCCTTTGCCATCTGCTATGGCAGACGGCAAAGCAGCTGATTCCTGTAGTGACACATTTAACCTGGGAGTGTGATATAGGTTGCATCTTGCATTGTCTTATAATGTTGATAGGGCACTTATGACGAGACAGTTTTAATTTGGTAGACAGATATTCGTTGCATCTTTCATATGGTCTCTAGCTTTCATTGCTTCTAATTTGTTTAAATGCCTTCTGCTTTGTTTACACATCATAGGCGTGATTATGCAATGCTGTCCTTTTTTCTACATATTCAATCCTCCTATCACACGGTTGCCTTATATGAAAGTAGTCTTCGTGAATATCATGCCCCAATGAGTTCTGAAAAGCAAATTTTATTCATTTTTCTTCTGGGTTGGACTTGACAAGGCAACACAAAATGGAAAGAGGAAGGGAAAAGGTAAGGCAGCGGCTGTTGGAGGTGATCAGGAGCAACCGGTAAGGAGGCACTCTAGACATTCTACTACTCGTGCTAGTGCAGTACAAGTTCCATGTAAATATGATGTGCCCAACAACCCTACTCCACCATCCCAGGTGGCAGTGCAATATTTTCTTGCGTGTTGCATCCGGTGTCTAGCTTGTATTGCTTCTAATTTGATTAAATTGCATCTGCTTAGTTTACACATTATACATGTGAATATGGCATGTCTTCCTTTTTTGCATATACTACATTTGTCTATTAATGTTCTAACATCGAAGAAGTTTTTGTCTCTATACTTCATCAATCACTTATGACGAGACACCTTTAACTTGGTAGTGTGATATTGTTTGCATCTCGCATATGATTTATTGCTTGTACTGCTTCACATTTGTTTAAATGAAACTTAGCCGCAACATTTTTCAAATAGGAAAGCCAATTAGCCTTCGGAAAAAAATAAATCAGACTCAGCATATGCGCTCCAAGCCTTTAATAGACCAAAATTAGTGCTCCGTTCCATACAAATGGCATATATAGTCGTCGGCTCGTCGCCCGGATTGCTTCCTCGTCGGCGGCAAGCAGAAGCAAACAGGCATCAACAGCAAGCCGGCAACGCTGTGAGCAACTTCCTCTCAGTCCACCGCACTCCTTTTTCATTTGCCTTTTTCTTCCTTACTAAACTCGCCATGAATCATGATTGAAATCTGCCCTACTAGACTGTGCCGCGTGATCTAGCGTTGTTGTTTTTGCTGCATCTCTGCACAATCCGGTGGTTCTTCCCATGGGCCTATTGGTCTAGACGTAACCATCTCCGATCTATGAGTTTAGTTTGGCCGACTAGATTTGTTTATCTTGCAATGGGAAGAGATGTTCGGTAATGGGTTCAATCTTGTGGTGCTCAATTCCAGTGACGGAAAGGGACATGACACACATGTATTGTTGCTATTAAGGATAAAACGATGGGGTTTATTCATGCGTGAATCTATCTTGTCAACATCACGTCATTGTACTTAATGCATTACTCCGTTCTTTATGATCTTAATACACTAGATGCATGCTGGATAGCGGTCGATGTGTGGAGTAATAGTAGTAGATGCAGACAGTATCGGTCTACTAATCTTGGACGTGATGTCTATATACATGATCATTGCCTTGGATATCATCATAATTATTTGTTCTTCTATCATTTGCCCAACAGAAATTTGTTTACCCACTGAATGCTATGTTCAAGAGAGAAGCCTCTAGTGAAAACTATGGCCCCCGGGGTCTATTTTACCATATTTGCAAAAACCTAAGTTACTTTGATGCAATTTACTTTCTTTTGTTTCCAATTTTCTTCAATAGAATTTCTATTGCCGTTGCCGTTTTAATCTTGCAATTGACCGCCGAGAGATTGACAACCTCTCGTTCGCGTTGGCTGCAAGGGTTTGTTGTTTGTGTGAAGGTACTGCTTACGTTTTGTTGCTTGATTCTCCTACTGGTTCGATAACCTTGGTTTCATAATTGAGGGAAATACTTATCTCTATTGTGCCGCATCATCCCTTCCTCTTCGGGGAAATACCAACGCAAGCTACAAGTAGCAATGGTACATGAACAACTAGCATTCAATATAAGTATAATGATAAAGGACAACAGGTACTTGCAAGAAAAATGCAGAGCTAAACTTCTTCATAAGTATTGGGTTTATTCTACATTAATGTAGGCCTTAATATAGAACTGATAATTTGGAGCGAACGGTGGATAAGCAAGCTATCATGCACACTAATGTCATATAATCAACCAGGTATGAATGTAAGTACAGTCATACATGACAACAAGTACTAACAAGAGCAAATGAGAGAGCAACATAGTTGCGGTATCCTATCGTCCATTTCAAACATGCATTCTTCTTCGAGCAGTTTTCCTGCAAAAGAGATCTGTAAGGCACATGCAGAAATGCAGGAGTTCAAATTGTGATGTGAGATCGTCGTCGTACTCCAGCACCGAGCGCCGCCTCCGACACACAACGGCCACTCCCACACCATGCACGAGTGAGATCCGCGTGAGGAAAGGCACCCAAAGCGGCTAGAGAGCTAGAGAGCCCGTCCCCCTCCCCCTCCCACCGCCGCCTGCCACTCCGGTGGCAGTATCCACCCAGCCCGCTGACGGTCACTCCGACCCCGGCGGCCACCCCTCATTGCCACGGTTTCGGGTACCCGTCCCCCCTCCCTCACCGTCGCACATGGCGTCCAGTCCCTGCTCCATCACATCCGGTCTCCGGCGTTCGGCTGAGCGGCTTATGGTCTTGGGCCTCGGCATCTCGTCGAGCTCGCATTCCTCGGTGGCGCGTGACTCTGCTAGGGAGGTCTCGCCGGCCGCTGTCCCGGATGCGCAGATCTGGAACCAGCCGCCACCGTCGTGGAAGGAGTTGTGGCGCCGGCAACATGGCCTCGGAGAGCCATCAGCGCAGGGGCAGTCTTCTGCTCGGCCGCGGAAGGAAGTCTCGCCGGAGATGGCCGGCCTGTGCTTTCGTTGCTTTGAAGAGGGGCCTTACCGTCGGGACTGCACCAACGACATGGTGTGTTTCCGCTGTGGCCAGGCGGGTCATGGTTCCAAGGATTGCAAGCGCCCGCGTAGTCCTTCGCCGAAGGAAGAGCTCGGGAGACTAGTGGCGGCTAGAGTGGCCAGGAATGACCATGCCTCTTCCCACCATGCGCCTGTTCGAGGCCTCGTCCAGCAACCCCCACCGCCTCCGCCGCCTGCGCTTCCGGTGTCGTCCTCGGAGTGGCCAAGGCTGAACGTGGCTCGGCTGGCGAGCGCTGAGCATGAAGAGCTGGCCCCGCGTGAGCTCTACGTGGTTTGCCGCACGCAGTCCATGGCGGACTTGGAGAATCGGCTTCGCTTCGCAATGGTGGCGTACGTGGGTGGTGCTCGTCGTAGGATCTCGCCGGAGTTTGTCGTGGAGGCGCTGGCAGCTGCACTTGGCATTGATGCTGAGTGTGTGTCGGTTTATAGTTACAGACCAAAGGACTTTCTTGTTGTCTTTGTGTGTCAAGATCAGAGGAACATGGTGCACCAGTCGTCCGTTCATCGAGCACAAAGGGGTGCGCTTGTTCCTCCGGCAGTGGAATCGGCAGGCCCAGGCGGTGCATTCATCTTTTCGATTCAAGGTCTCGCTGGTGATGGAGGGGATCCCGCCGCACGCTTGGGAGCGCGGAGTTGCAGAAGATCTCCTCGGTTCGTCCTGCCTTGTCAATGTGGTGGCGGTTGAGACCAGTTCAAGGAGGGACCTGTCGGCGTTCAAGCTTGCGGCTTGGACGGTTGAGCCTGACAGTATTCCTTCCCTCCGTTGGCTGGCGGTGCCGGAGCCGGGTCTGGTGGCGCCGATGTACGAGCCAGAATTGCTTCAATACAAGGTTCTTATCCATCTGGATTCTGTGGCGGATTATGGAGATAGGGATGAGCCACTGTTCTTGGGGGTTCCGTCGTCGGACAGTGGCCAGAGCGGCTTGCCGTCGGATGGCGGCATTAGCAGTGGCGGGACTGATGGTGTTGCTCCGAGGCGACTGCCTTGGCAATTTGGCGTTAGTGATCAGCGCCGTCAAGGTGATGGCCACGTGTCTGCTCAGCATGGTGCTGGAACTTCGTCGGCGAGGCTGGCTGCCGCCGGTGAGGATTGGTGTCTACCGGCCATGGAGTTTCGGGCTGAGGTTTCTGCTGCTGGGCCAGCGCTGCCTGTGAAGGACAGGATATCTGTCAGGGTCTCTTCTTTTGACAGGCTGACCGCTGTGAAGAAGACCGTTGGGGCCGCTAGAAGAATCCAAGGGCAAATGCAGACCGCTGGGGCTGTTGGTGCGGTGGGCCAGGTTGTTGTGGTTGGTGCGACATCGGAGAGGATGGCGCCCAGCCAGTTGGACCCGCCAGATACGACAGAAAGGCAGATCAGGGTGGAGAGCTCCAATCCAATCGCTCGCGAGGGCACAGATCGGTCGGCTGATGGGGTGGCAATTATTGCGCCTGAAGGAGGGGATGATGGCCCCAAAATGGTGCCTGGGCCTACTATCGGCATGCGATCCCAGGACACGATCTTGGATGGAACCAACCAGCAGCACGGGCCCAGAGACCAGAGTGGGCCTCCCGCTGCTTCGATTGGTGGGACGAGGAGAGAGGGGATGGACCGGAGTGGGTCTTCCGCGGCATCGATTGACGGGACTAGGAGAGCGGAGATGATTTCTGGCGAATTGGTGGGGCGACAGCTGGAGCCGATTCCCCCCGTCGGTGGTCGTGGTGGGGCCACATGAGAATGT
Organism: Elymus sibiricus; assembly: GCA_039707655.1. Lineage (NCBI taxonomy): Eukaryota > Viridiplantae > Streptophyta > Magnoliopsida > Poales > Poaceae > Elymus > Elymus sibiricus. The sequence goes on from CM077672.1 coordinate 2,802,421, forward strand.
GGCTCCCGATCCGCGGGCCAATGAGTGCCTGGCTGCTGGTCGGGTGAGTGGATCCCAGGAGGCTAGTGGGATGGAGAGTGCGCTTGGGGACCCGCCGGCTGTGGGGCCTGCTGATGAAAATCATGCTCCCTGCCATGCACATGCACGTACGACATTGGAGATGCACGTGAACAGTGATCCTTTGCCCTCCCCATGCAACACTGGTCTGCAGCCATTGGAGTCTTTTGGCACTGCACAAGGAGAAGAGGGGGAACTGGACACTGAGAGGCAGAGAGAGTTGGACGCGCTTGCGGCTGGCATGACAAGTCAGGAAGCGGTGGCTTTTGCTAAGCTAAAAATGTTCTGTGCCAACATTGTGAAGAGGCTAGCCCCACCGCTGCTGAAGGAGGTCCATGCGTCTTCGGTGTTGCCGGATGCAGAGCCTTGCACACCCAGGCGCACGACTAGGGCGACCAAACGTTCGGCATCATCCACTGTCACGAAGGCCATGCCGGCGGAAAATGTTTTGCTCCGTGCTTTAGGGATTGTTCCGGCTGATCTGGTCCCTGGCGAGGACGACGTCCAAGAACTCAAGGAGCTGTTCGACATCCCGCTACGTGACCAACATGTACGGATCATTGCGGCGTTATTTGGCAAGACGATGCCTGTGGGTGACTCGGTGGCGATGCAAGGCGAGGGAATTGCGGCGAGTTAGGCCGTGACCATGTGGGTGCTGGAGTTACTTGGGTACACATGGATATGAACCCATCCTTGATATGTTGGAATGTGCGTGGGTTGAATAACCCGGCGAAGCGGAAGGCAGTGAAGGAGTTCTTGAGCACGCTGAAACTTAGTTTAGTTTGCTTGCAGGAGACCAAAATGGATGTAATAGATCAATATGTGATTATGCAATGCTTGGGGCCGTCATTTGACGCTTTTGCTTACTTGCCGGCTGTGGATACCCGCGGTGGTATTTTGTTAGCTTGGGATTCCACGATCCTAGACGTGCAACACTTGCAAAGAGACACAAACTTTCTCACGGGTTTGGTCTGCCCTAAGAGAGGGATGGAGTGGTGGATCTCGGTGGTCTATGGACCACAAGGAGATGAGCTCAAGACCAACTTTCTGATGGAGATGGAGGCTAGAAGATTGCTCATTCCGGGACCTTGGATGGTCCTTGGAGATTTCAACATGATCCTTAGGGCACCGGAGAAGAGCAACAACAACCTTAATAGAGGCATGATGAATAAGTTTCGAGCTTTTGTGGACAACAACGAACTCAAGGAGCTCTATATGCATGGCCGGCAATTCACTTGGTCGAATGAGAGGGATGCACCAATGCTCAACAAGATTGACAGAGTTCTTGTTTTGGTGAATTGGGAGTTGGAGTACACGGAGTGCTTATTGCAAGCGTTATCAACTAACGTGTCGGACCATGCACCATTGTATCTCACAACTAGTGCACCTTTTGTTACCAAGAAACACTTTCGTTTTGAGATGTTTTGGACGAAGCTTGACGGGTTTGAGGAGACTGTCCGGGAGGCGTGGAAATGTGATGATGCCATTATTAATCCTTTCAAAAGGCTGGATGCACTTTTCCAGAATGCGAGTGTCTCCTTGAAAGCGTGGGGGCAAAGAAAGACCGGAAACATCAAAAGTGCAAATGGCCATGGCATCTTGGGTTATTTTTCGATTGGATAAGGCACAAGGTTCCCGTTTGCTCACGGAGGAGGAAACTTGGCTAAGGAGAGTACTTAAGTTGGCCCTCCTTGGCCTTGCTTCCTTGGCCTTGATAGGCAAAGATCAAGGTTTAGATGGCTCAAAGAGGGAGATGTGAATACCAAGTTTTTCCAAGCGGTGGGCAATGGGAGGAGGGCAAAAAACATCATCCCTCACCTAAGGCATGGTGAGGAGATTATCATGGAGCAGCCTAGGATGGAGGAAGTTTTTCCGATGCCTTTCAAGGGCTCATTGGCACGGCGGCTGCTAGAGATCACACTCTTAACTTAGAGTTCCTTGGATTGAGCGAGGTGGACCTAGAGGGTATTGAGAACATGTTCACCGAAGAGGAAGTATGGGCAGTGATAAAAGAGCTTCACCCGGATCGTGCGCCGTGCCTAGATGGATTCATAGCTAAATTTTTCCATTGTGTGTGGCCTATCATTAAGCAAGATATCATGGCAGTAATGATGAAGCTGTTTGTGGGAGATGGAAGAGGATTTGCGAAGCTCAACCGTGCTCTCATTGTCCTAATTCCCAAGAAGCCAGAGGCGGAGTTGGTGGGTGATTTCCGACCCATAAGCTTGCCTCATAGCATGGCCAATATTTTTGCCAAGATGTTGGCAACCCGTATGAGGCCTCATATGATGGATCTTGTGGCGTTCAATCAGTCCGCTTTCATCAAAGGACGGAATCTTCATGACAACTTCTTGTTGGTGAGGCAGGTGGCCAGGAAAATCTCAGCAAGGCGTAGTGTTGGGGATATATTAACAGGGTATAACCCGCCCGTTCAGGGCCGGGTCAATGTTGATGGCGGGTTACAAGATGGGCCAGGCCAGGTGGGCCGAAGACTTGCAGGAGACTTGCTCTGAAGCCTAAGCCGCCCACTAGATGGGCCGGCCCACGACGTGTTGGCAGAAGCCTGATTACGAACCGCCATTGTGACTATTCCTTAGAGGACAAGTAAGACTCGGGACGGATCATGCCTCCGGCCCAGACTCTAATGTACACTCCGGGCCTCACCCTATATATAAAGGGGAGCCCCGGAGGCAGAAAGATCAAGTTAGAACCTCTCGATTGCTAGTTTAGCCACGCAAAACCCTTGTAATCGAGATCATCAATACAATCCAAGCAGGAGTAGGCTCTTACCTCCACCGTGAGGGGCCGAACCTGGGTAATCCTCGTGTCTCTCGTTTAACCCCTTCGATCTACCACTCGACGCTGATGTCCTCACAACTAAGTTCTCCCACGAGAGCATCTGCTGTGAAAATACCACGACAGTTGGCGCCCACCGTGGGGCCATCGCACGGTGGTGTTGAGTATTCGAAGGGTCCTCCTTCAGGACTCGAGGGATACGTCTTCGGCCGGATGACTAAGAGTCGTCGCGGCAACCTCTACATCGACGATTCTGGTTGGGGCCCTGAGGCTGACTCAATCGAGTACGGTTTCCGAATCCCCTTCGGCGGAATCCACGTCTTCATCGACAAGGCCGGAGAGTCCGGATCTGAGCCGGACACCTTCACCGACGTCTTCGAGTCGGCTCATCGCGTGCAACCCGCCACGGCTAGAGTCGCTCCGAGACCCGCCGCGCCGTGCCAGGCCGGTGGATCTAAACCTGGGCCGGATGTCTTCACCAACACCTTCAAGCCGGCTCAGGACGCGCAACCCGCCCGGCCAAAGCATGTGTTTGTTGGCTTCACCCAGGGGGTCGAGTACTCCGGCGACTCTGCTTCTGATGGCGGATCGGCCTCCTATGGCGACACGATCGTTCACTCCGAAGGCGACTCTTACTCAAGCGAGGGCGAGTCAATGTACCCTCTTCGTGATGGCATGCTTGGGGGCTTCCGGGATGAGGGGCTGGTGCAGGAATCTTTCAGCCCGCCCGCCAGATCTGCTGTTTACATGGCGGGGGCGGCTGTTACGACCGATCCAGCAGCGGCGGCTGCGGGAGCGGCTGCAGGAACTTCAAACTCGGCACCGGTGATATCGCCGGCTCAGGCTCTCGCTGGGTTAGCTACAACTCTTTCTACGCTCCTTGCTACGCCAGTAACACCTGAGAACCAGGCGGAACGCAACGCAGAGGTGGACAAGATCCGTGACCAGATGATACAGGTCCAGGCTGACATTGATGCGGAAAACTCACGCTTGGCGGCTCAGAGAGCAGAGCTGCAAGCGGAAATAGAACGGCTAAGGAATGAGTGTTGGTACTTGGAGCATCGTCGGAACGCTTCTGAGGCGGTTCATGAGCGGAGGCACAGGAGCCGGCTTCCGGCTAATCTTGACCATCAGGCTCTGCAGTTTAACACCCCTCAGGGAGCACTTCTTCGTGGCCCTTCTACTGGATCACCTCAGGCGATGCCAAACCTGGGGGCTCGGCTTACGGCGGGTCTTGCGGATCAGCCCCAGCTGGAACCCAATCCGCGCCCTGAGGCGCCCCCTCATCATGTTTTAACACCGCCGGGTCATTTTTCTAACCCGGTGGATAACCTCTTCGCAGCAACGACAACTTTGGCTGTGCTCCCCATCACCGGTAACTCGCCCGTTGAGATTGAGGCTCGCAACGCCATTGAGAAGCTGAAGACAGCGATGGTTCAACAGGCCAACTACTCGTACAGTAGGGAGCGCCTACATTCCACGCCAGTCCCAAGACGAACTCGCAGCAGGAGTCGCCACGCTGAGTCGCCAGGGGCCAGCAGCACCCGCCGACGTCGTGAGCCACCTCGAGGTTTACCGCATGCAGCAGCGCCCAATGCTCAGGATATCCTTGCCTCCGCGCAGGCCCATCGGGCGGCTGAAACAGCTCAGCTGGCGGCTCATGCGGCGGCTCAGGCGGCGAACGAGGCGGCTCTCGCTCCACCGGTCACAACCCAATTGACTCCTACTGGAAGAACTCTTGGAGTACCTTGTTTGTCTCCGGCTCTACGCAGCGAGCGCATGCCCAAGGACTTTAAAGGACCCAGGAAGGTTGCCAATTATACTCCAGATATTGAGCCGGCAGGCTGGATAGAGAGCTACGAGCTGGCCATGGATATGTTGGATGTCAGCGATGCAGTTTGCGCTAAGTATTTAACCATGATGTTGGAAGGACCGGCTCGTTCGTGGTTAAAGTCGCTACCCCCCAACTCAATCAACTCATGGACCGAGTTAAAACAGCGTTTCATCAAAAAATTTGAAGGGACCTGCAAGCGTCCTAAGACCATTGTCGATCTTCAGCACTGCATTCAGCGTGACAATGAGTCGGCCCATCATTGGGTAAGCCGGGTGGCAGAGATCATCCACTCTTCAGATAACATCACGGCGGCTCAGGCAGTCCTGATATTGGAGAAAAACTATCACTTTGACCCTCTGGTCCAGAAGCTCGGGCGGCTTAAACGGAGCGTTAAGGACATGCGGGAGCTCATGAACGCCCTCACCAAATATGCAGAGTGTGATTCTATGAAAGACCCTGGCGCAGATGAGGCGCCAGATAGTAAGGGGAAGAAGCCGGTTCAAGGCAATGGCGGCAAGGGCCCCCAGCAGGCTAATGGTGGCAATGGTGGAAAGCGCAAAAACCCGGACGGCGGGTCAGAGCTTGTTGCGAACACTAATGCGGGGCCCAGATATCAGAAAGGTAACAATGGTGGGAAGAACTTCAAGCCGCAGAGCTATGAGGAACTCTTAAAAGGGCCATCTCCGAAACACGGCTCGATGGAGAAGCCGGCCACTCACTCCTGGGAAGATTGCCGCATCATGCAGGCTTACGGAGAACGTTTCCGGAACCACCAAGGCGGCCTAGGAGCTTCAGGTGGCGGCTCATCTGGAGGAAATCCGCCTCAGGACTCTCAAAGGCCTGGCGGCTCGGGTGGAGGCTATCAGGGAAATAATGGCGGCTTTGAGGGGAACAACGGTGGCAACCAACAGCAGAGCAATCAGACTGGTTATCAGAGCCATCCGAAGCAATTGAGCAGCGGCCAGTATCACGTGTTTACTACATACACAGATAGGAGGGATCGTAAGCTCAAGAAGCGCCCTGTCAACATGGTAGAGCCAGCAGTGCCGCAGTATTTGCGATGGTCAGAGCAACCGATAACCTGGAGCCGGGAGGATCACCCACCCAGAGTTGATAATCTGGGTCATCTGGCCTTAGTGGTGGCGTCTCAAGTTGGGGGTTATTCTCTCACCAAGGTGCTTATGGATGGTGGGAGCAGCATTAACATTCTTTATTATGACACCTTTCGGCGTATGGGTCTGTCTGAGAAAGACCTCTCCTCATCCACCACTGTTTTTCATGGAATTGTTCCTGGTAAATCTGCGTACCCAGTCGGCCGGATCAAGCTAGATGTGGCCTTTGGATCAAATGATAACTACAGGTGTGAGTCTCTGTCCTTTGAGGTGGTCAAGATTAAGAGTCCATACCATGCCCTCTTCGAGCGGCCGGCTTACGCCAAGTTCATGGCTAGGCCTTGCTACATCTACCTCAAACTCAAGATGCCCGGCCCTGAGGGCACCATCACAGTCCATGGTGACAGGAAAACCGCCCTGGAGTGCGAGGAAGGTGATGCTGCTTATGCGGAGGCGGCTTGTGCTATGGAGGAGCTCAAGTATTACACCAGCAACGTGGATCCGGCTGATATGACACCTCTCCAAAAGCCCACCACAGATGCTGACCCGCCCCTTAAGTTTCAATCAGCCAAAGACACCAAAGAGGTGGAGTTCACACCTGGCGACTCTTCCAAGACGTTCACTATTGGGGCCAATATGGACCCCAAATAGGAAAGCGCGCTCGTCGAGTTTATCCGTGAGAATCGGGACATCTTTGCATGGAAACCTTCTGACATGCCAGGTGTACCGAGAAAACTCGCCGAGCACCGCCTTAATGTGGATCCTAAGTTCAAGCCAGTTAAGCAATACCTCCGTCGTTTTAACGAGGAGAGACGCAAAGCAATTGGTGAAGAGTTAGCCCGGCTCCTAGCCGCCGGGTTCATCATTGAAGTCTTCCATCCTGAGTGGTTGGCTAATCCAGTGCTTGTTCTCAAGAAGAACGGCTCCTAGCGCATGTGTATTGACTACACAGACCTTAACAAGGCCTGTCCAGCTGATCCATTTGCCCTCCCCCGCATTGACCAGATCATTGACACCACGGCGGGTTGTGAGAGGTTATGTTTCCTGGATGCTTATTCTGGTTATCATCAGATCAAGATGGCAGTAGAAGACCAAGAGAAGACGGCTTTTATCACCCCTTTTGGAGCTTTCTACTATGTTTCTATGCCTTTTGGGCTTAAGAGTGCCCAGGCGACTTATCAACGCTGTGTCCAGAACTGTTTTCATGGGCAGATTGGGCGCAACATTCATGCTTATGTGGACGATACTGTGGTCAAGTCAGCAGAGCAGGCGACTCTACTGGATGACCTCAAGGAAACCTTTGACAATCTTCGCATATATCAGATGAGACTTAACCCGGACAAATGTGTCTTCGGGGTTCCTGCTGGCAAGCTGCTTGGTTTCATGGTTTCAGAGCGTGGCATTGAGGCCAACCCAGACAAGATCAAGGCAATTACTTCGCTTGGAGAGCCAAAGTGCATCAATGACGTTCAGTGCCTGGCGGGTCGTATTGCAGCCTTGAGCCGGTTTATAAGCCGCCTTGGTGAGAAAGCAATCCCTTTGTACCAGATGTTGAAGAAAACTGACGACTTCAAGTGGAGTACAGCCGCCAACGAAGCTTTTGAAGCCCTGAAGAGGCAGTTAGCTGAGCCGCCCGTCCTTGCTGCTCCAACCACCAAAGAGCCTATGCTTTTGTACATTGCTGCCAACAACAAAGCAGTCAGTGTGGCAATTGTGGTGGAAAGGAAAGAGGCGGGTACAGAATATCCTATTTAGAAGCCTGTATACTACGTCAGTGAGGTCTTGACGCTGTCCAAGCAACGCTATCCTCATTGGCAGAAGCTGGTCTTTGGAGTGTTTATGGCAAGCCGGAAGCTGAGGCATTACTTCCTGGAACACCCTATCACAGTGGTGTGCTCTTCTCCCTTAGGAGATATCATCCGCAACAGGGAAGCAACAGGCCGGATTGCCAAGTGGGCTATTGAGCTGGGTCCACATGACATCAAATATGTGCCTCGCACGGCTATCAAATCTTAAGCACTGGTGGATTTCATCAATGACTGGACAGAACTTCAGGCTCCTAAGGAGAGGCCAGATAACACATATTGGACCATACACTTTGATGGATCCAGGTAGCTTGAGGGCTCGGGGGCTGGAGTCATCTTATCTTCCCCTCGAGGGGATAAATTCTGTTATGTCTTGAGGCTTATGTTCCCCTGTACTAACAATGCAGCAGAATATGAGGCTCTTCTTCACGGTCTCCGTATTGCCAAGGAGATGAACCTGAGTCGGGTCAGATGCTTGGGCGACTCAGACCTGGTGGCTCAACAAGTTTCTGGCACTTGGGACTCGAAGGATCAACTCATGGCGGCTTACAGACAAGCTGTCTCCAATGTTGCTGGTCACTTCAAAGGGTATCAGGTGGATCACATCGATCGACGACAGAACGAGGTGGCTGATGCTTTATCACGTCTGGGCACACAGCGTAAGCCGGTCCCTCCCAATGTTTTCCTTGATGTTCTTCATAGCCCATCAGTCAAACTGCCATCAGAAGAGGATCTTGCAATTCCTGACCCGGAGGCTCAACTCGTGGCGGCTCTTCATGCCATCCCAGATTGGACAGTTCCTTATCTGGATTATTTAACCCGTGGCGTCTTACCTGATGATGAACTAGAAGCCAGGCTGATTGTTAGGCGTTCCAAGTCTATGACCATCGCCAATGGCGAGTTACACAGGAGAAGTGCTACAGGGGTCTTTCAACGTTGCGTTTCACCTGAGGAAGGGCGTGAGATACTCAATGAAATCCATTCTGGCGACTGTGGTCATCATGCTGGTCCCAAATCACTGGTGGCAAAAGCTTTTCGTCATGGTTTCTTTTGGCTCACAGCCCATGCTGATGCTGCAGACATAGTCAGGAAGTGCGACGGCTGTCAGAGGTTTGCACGACAGGCTCATGTGCCGGCTCAAGAACTCAGGATGATCCCAATCACTTGGCCCTTCGCGGTTTGGGGGCTTGATATGGTTGGTCCGTTCAAAAGGTCCCAGGATAAAAAGACTCACCTCTTGGTTGTTGTTGACAAGTTCACCAAGTGGGTTGAAGCAGAGCCTATCAGCAGTTGTGATGCGGAGACAGCAATCAAGTTCCTCAAAAAGCTCATCTACAGATTTGGCTATCCGCACAGCATCATTACTGATAACGGCACAAACCTGTCAAAGGGGGCTATGGAGCAGTTTTGTCAAAGAGAACATATCCGGCTCGATGTGGCGTCTGTTGCGCACCCTCAGTCCAACGGCCAGGCTGAACGTCCTAATTAGGAGATCCTGCGAGGAATTAAGCCACGGCTTGTAACACCTCTACAACGCACACCCGGCTGTTGGGTTGAGGAGCTTCCCTCTGTCTTATGGAGCTTACGGACCACCCCTAACAGATCTACAGGCTTTACGCCTTTCTTCATGGTTTACGACGCAGAAGCCATCTTACCAAGCGATATACGTCATGACTCGCCCAGGGTTACAGCATATGCCGAAGAGGACAACGAACAGGCTCGTCAAGACTCTTTGGATGCTCTGGAGGAAGAGCGTGATCTCGCTACAGCCCGTTCTGCTATCTATCAACAAGACCTGCGCCGCTATCACAGCCGCCGGGTCAGAAGCCTGACTTTCCAGGAAGGCAACTTAGTGCTCCGGCTGATTCAAGATCAGTCTAACTCGCATAAGCTCTCATCACCTTGGGAAGGACCCTTCGTCGTCAGCAAAAATCTCCACAACGGATCTTACTACTTGATTGATCTTCGCCCTGACAAGGAGTCACGCACATCCGAGGAGGAGACCAACAGGCCTTGGAACATAGCTCATCTGAGGCCTTACTACACCTAGAGCTCCGGCTCAGGTACTCTTTGTACAAACCTTTGTATATATTATCATTTGATCAATGAATAAAGCCAGCACCCCCGGAACTCGGGGTCTCTGTCGTTTCATCTCAATTGCTGTGCATGAGTCTTTACTTTGTTGATCATAAGTCACTTGGGGGCTTCTAACTCACTGAGTTCAGCTTTCTCACCCTCTTGACTGGTACGCAAACGCCACCCCTTCTTGGTTAAACCCGCCTGTTTGCTTGCAGCTACTCCGTTATATGACCCGCCGTACTCTTGCTAAGTCACTCCTAAACTTTGCAAACGGCGGCTGTCATGAGAGGGCCGGCTTATTGCAGCGAGGATACTCCAAGGGCTAACCACGCCAAACTAAAATCTCTTGCTAAGTCACTCCTAAACTTGGCAAACTCTTGTTAAGTCACTCCCTTAACAGGGACCCTGAACTTTACAAGGGCACGAGATCCTTTTTGCAAAGTCACTCCTAAACTTTGCAAACTTTCGCTAAGTCACTCCCAAACTTGGCAAACTCTTGTTAAGTCACTCCCTTAACAGGGACCCTGAACTTTACAAGGGCACGAGATCCTTTTTGCAAAGTCACTCCTAAACTTTGCAAACTTTCGCTAAGTCACTCCTAAACTTGGCAAACTCTTGTTAAGTCACTGCCTTAACAGGGACCCTAAACTTTACAAGGGCACGAGATCCTTTTTGCAAAGTCACTCCTAAACTTTGCAAACTTTCGCTAAGTCACTCCTAAACTTGGCAAACTCTTGTTAAGTCACTCCCTTAACAGGGACCCTGAACTTGACAAGGGCACGAGATCCTTTTTGCAAAGTCACTCCTAAACTTTGCCAACTCTTGCAAAGTCACTCCTAAACTTTGCCAACTCTTGCTAAGTCACTCCTCAACTTTGCAGATATTACATCTTGATAAATCAATCCTTAATTGGGATACTGAATTTTATCAAATACAATGCTTGCTTAAATGTTTTACCTTAAGGTGAAATCTTGGCTTTACAAATCTTTTACGATTTAGCATCAATTTAAACTTTTATGTTTGGATCGGCCATGAGCCGCCGGGTCTTTCTTACACCAGTCATATCTTAACATTTATAAGGTTTCTATTTTTAAGCCGCCAGTACTTTGTCTACGATTGACCTGAGCACTTATTATATCATGGTTTATCACAGCCTTTCTTGCGGGAAATCAGAAGCCGCCTTGTGGGCCAAAAGATTTCATTTGACACAAATATTTTGGCGGGTTAAAACTACGCCGCATCACAAGTCGCCAGCACGGTGCACGAAGGCACAGTTAAGTGTTTCACTATCCTATTACAAGGCCATCACAAGGCAATTGATTAAAATCAAAGTTCTATTTTGGCGCGTGGGAGCTGGTGCTGCCAGAAGGTTTGCCCGCCAAGCCGGATTTCTTCTGAGCCGCCTTCTTCTGAGCCGCCCTTTCTTTAGCCTGCGCTGCTTTCGCTGCTTCTGCGGTGATCTGGGCGTCATCAGCGTCCCAGTCAATTGATGACAGCGCCGCAAAAGTGTCAGCTTCTCCAATAAGGTTGGAAGGATCAATGTCAGGGACAAAATAATCCTTACGTCCGTGCGGGATCAGGCTTATCGCCTTCAAGGTGCTTGGCTCTATACGGTCCCAGCATCATTGTAACCCGCCTGATATCTCTCCAAGTTAACTTCTTGAGCCAGCTTGGTAGCTACAGGCCGGGTCTCTATTCGCAGGCGGTTGAAGTCATCTGCGGTGAAGTCTTTACCTTCGAAGTTGTGCTGGGGGAAGCCGCCAGGCAGTTCTGATATTTCCAGATCTTCATTGTAGGCCTTGGCTCGGACCAGTGTGAATGTGGCGGCTGCCTGGGCGGCTGATAACTTCAGTTCCTTCAGTTGGCTCGGCAGAGTCGACAGCACACTAAGAGTCTCTTTAATGGTTGTGGGCATGTTCTTGGCACCCATCACATAGCGGATGGTGCGCAGGCTCCCAGTATACAATTGCTCCAGAAAGGTATAAGCCGCCTTCAGTTGCACGGCAGGTTCTTTCTGGAGATTCAAGCTCTTTTTGCCTATAAGAGATAAGCATTTCAACATGTCAGCATCAGTATTAACATTTCAGAAAGAAATAAGTTACGTAAGGATGTGGCGGCTTACCAAATATGGCCTGAGTCATTTGGCGGATGTGCTTCTTTAAGCCGCCAAGCTCTTCTGCTGCAGCCTTAAGTTTTTCTTCAGCGTCCACTACGCACTTAATCAAGGACTGCTTGTCCTTCTCATACTCTACTGAGAGAGTCTTCATTCTTTCACCCGCCTCAGCCGCGTTTTTCTCAAAGGAAGCAGCGGCTGATTCAGCGTCAGTCCGCGCCTTCTGTTCAGCTTTCAAAGCTTCTTGGCAACTCGCCAATCTGTTTTTTGCTTCAGCTAACAGCTCCTGCACAAAGATTTACATAAGATACAAATCCTGGAAGTCCCAAGAAGACTACTTGTGCTCTACATGGCACTTGGGGGCTAATGCACCTTCAAAACTTTCTACTCAATAAGAGCCGGCTCTCATTGGCATGAGACGCCGGCCCTTGGCGGCTATCAACATTGATCTTTTTAACTACATGTTATTAAAGACTTTATACAAGACCCGCCTACTTCAGAGAAGATAGACGGCCCTTGGGGGCTACACATCCGCGCTTTTAAAACTATAAGACCCGGCTAATTCAAAGAAGCAAGCCGGCCCTTGGGGGCTACAAGGTCAATCTTTAATCTATCATCAAGACCCGGCATGTTACTTACGTAACACGCTGGCCCTTGGGGGCTACAAGGCCAATCGTTCAATTGTAAGCAAGACCCGGCATGTTACTTACAGAACTTGCCGGCTCTTGGGGGCTGCTATACCTTAAGTACATGATTTCACAATCCTACATACAACAGTCTTTCACTATTATATACAGGATTGGGCGACTGCTAAGAATATAAATGACAAAAGGTTCAGGGTGTACCTCTTGCTTACGTGCCAGCGCGTTTATTATATCCCGGCTCTCAGACAGCCGGTTCAGTGCCACTTCTTGGAGCTCAGCAGGATTCGGTTCTTCTAAGTTGGGGAGCTCAAGTTTTCCTTTGCCTTTTGGTTCGGCCTGAGACTCGCCTTTGGGCATTGTTTTGGTAAGCACCTTTGAGGGTTCAGGTGCAGTGAAAGTCGCCCCGGTGATGGTAAGGTCATCTTCCGGAGACGTTGCTGCTTCATCAGCCGCCGTGGACCTCATCTCAGGAGCTAGAGGTGGCGAGTTAGGCTCTGGCGGGTTTTCAACATTGTCAGTGTGGGCGCCTTCGTCTTGGCCTGGTGGCGGGTCATTCTGCACAGGAACCTCATGAGTCTCCTCGGTTCGGTCCTTGACAATATCTTCTTAGTGCTCAGTACGCTCTGAGGATGTGGCAGACCCGCTAGTTTTCCTCTTCTTCCCTCTAGCTCTGCAAGTTTGCAAAGTTCATGACAGTGTTAAAGTATCGTCAACATTGATGAGGTTCATAGCTTGTTTACGCATAAACTTACCCTTCCTTGATGATCATTGGGGCTAGACCCCCTGACGAGTCATCAGATGATTGGGTTGACTCCTGATAATCCGAATCAGACGGGTTAAGAGGCTGCTTAAATAAGCCGGCTCGAGGATAAGAGGGAGTTGGACTCAGAAGCACCTCATGAGGACGTTTGTGAGGGTTCGGTGCAGCGTCTGAGTCGCCCATGGCTGCGCCAGAGCCGCCGCCTTCCTCCTGGTGAGAAGCATGTTGTGTCTTCTTCATGAAAAATTTGGGGTCTAAGTGAGCAAGGGGATGAGAGAAAGGAACTTTCCTCATGGTTCTCATTGTTCTCTTACGAACATAAGCATCCGTGTCAGAGGAGATAGAGGTTACCTCAACATCTTCATCCTGGCTCTCTTCTACGTCCTCCTGAAAGAAGCATTAACAATGGAGTTACTTTTGAGGTTACATACAAGCGAAAAGCACATTGGTTAAGCTAATATGGCTTACCTCTGAATCTTCGTCAACTGATTCATTACGGGAAGGATCTTCTTCAGGTGACTCATCAATTGAGACTTCTGTATCATCGACAGGCTTCTTCTTCTTCTGCTTTGGGTCACCACCCGCCGCAGTCTTGCGCCGTTTAACAGCCGCCGTCTTCTTCATTACAGGCACCTTTTTCCAGAAGGGGTCGTTCGCCTGCAACAGAATATCAGAGAATTGCTTAATTGGTGGATGAGTCAGTTACTGCTAAAGTTTAATATGACACTTACAGGAGGCGGCGGGTTAGACGCGGAAAAAGGTGCTAGCCCAGTTTTTCCGACTTCCTTGGCAGAGACCTTAATCAAGGTTTGCAATATTGCTTCAACTTCATCATCCGTCAGGTTGATTGAGCTGTACCGCAGAGAATCAGTGGTCTCTCCAGTGTAAGTACACATCAGACCGCTGCGGCGGCTTAAAGGTAGAATTCGCCAAGTAACCCAGCACCGGGTTAAATCAACCCCGATAAGCCCATTGGCTACTAACGCTCCTATTCTCGAGACATGTTTCTTTATCTCAGCTTTTTCAATCGCCGTCAGTTTGCTTGTGTAAACCTTATGATGTGAAAGGCGGGTTGACCTATAACCCGGCAAGGGGTGTTCGTCTTCAGGAGCAGTATTCTTGCAATAGAACCAAGTCTTATTCCAGCCCTTCGGGTGGCTTTGCAGCTCGGCTTTGGGAAAAATAGTGCCCCTTCGTCTCTGAAACGAAACTCCTCCAAGCTCTTGACTACGGCCGCCGGCGGTTTCTGTCTGCTTGTTAACATAAAAGAACTCTCTGAAGAGAGTAACTGTTGGTTCTATTTGCAGATATACCTCACATATAACTTGGAATTGGCACAAGTTTACTATGGAATTCGAGGCAAGATCTTGCGGGTGCAGCTCATAAAAGCTTAAGACGTCCCTGAAGAACTTGGACCCGGGTGGAGAAAAGCCTCTCAACAGGTGGTCAGTGAAGCAGATGACCTCTCCTTCCGCCGGCTCTGGGGGACACTCGCCCAATGGAACCCGACAGGTTTTGGCCTCAGCTTCAGATAAGAGTCCCTGATTCTTAAAATCTTGCAGGGAGAGGTCAGAGACCTGAGAGGGAACCCAATCACATATATTCGCCTCCTTGGACTTTGATGGTTTCGTCATGATGATAGTCGCCTAAATACGGGTTAAAGTACAAGCAGCGTCAAACAGACGGTTGTGACTAGATGCACGGTGATGGCGGCTTAAGAAAACAGGCTGAAAATTATTCAAACAGTGGGATTATCACAAACAAGCGTTAAGCAAGTAATACTTTGGAGATGAGGGTTGTTGCAAATAGTTCAGTTTGCAGAATTTATGTGCTTGGTGTTGGCGACTCATGACGAGTCATGAGTTGAGCCGCCCTAGCCACAGGCGGCTCATTCAACTGGGAGATGCCTCGGAATTGGCTAAGTATTACAAAAAACAACTTTCCCACAGCGCAGAAAAAATTTCAGATCTAAGTATTCAGTTAAAAGGAAGAAATTCAGTTCTGGACTAGTTCATGTACTGAGAAGTAAGCTGATCCAGATTAGGGTTTCCTATCAAAACTACGATGCGCTGGATTCAAGTTTCGGCCGCGGCAAGTACCGGGCACCATTTTCCCTAAAAGTTAGCGTTCTACTCAAGCGCAAGTGGCGGCCATGGCGGTGCGGCCGAGGTGGAAGATGAACTGCAATGGGGAAAACCCTAGATGGTGGCGACGGGTACCTGAGCGCTGGAGATGGAGCGCGGATGAGGACGACCGTCGACGATGCACCGCGGGGGGCTCGAACTCCTGGCGGCCGGCGAGCTCGAAGGGCGACGGCGGCGGAGCTGCTCGTTCACGGGCGTCGGGAGGAAGAAGATGAGACGAAGCGGTAAAAGGAAAAATGAGGGCCCTAGGGGGGTATTTAAAGAAAAGAAGAAGTGGGAAGGGCAGGCGCGTGAAAAGAGGAGTTGCAATCAACGGGTGCCGCGATTCTCGCGCTTGTCAGATCCACTTGCGATATGGATGATGTCATGACAGATCCGTTGCAATAAATGGCGTGATGTCACAAGATTCCTGAAGGAGGGAAACGGATAAGTCTGAAGAGGAAAGAGATGAGCCGGATCTTAAGCCGGCAAGCGGCGGAGACCCGCCAAGATCAGAATTGGTCCAGAAGGTTGTCATGAATAAATCCAAGTCAACCTGAGGGCTAATGTTGGGGATATATTAACAGGGTATAACCCGCCCGTTCAGGGCCGGGTCAATGTTGATGGCGGGTTACAAGATGGGCCAGGCCAGGTGGGCCGAAGACTTGCAGGAGACTTGCTCTGAAGCCTAAGCCGCCCACTAGATGGGCCGGCCCACGACGTGTTGGCAGAAGCCTGATTACGAACCGCCATTGTGACTATTCCTTAGAGGACAAGTAAGACTCGGGACGGATCATGCCTCCGGCCCGGACTCTAATGTACACTCCGGGCCTCACCCTATATATAAACGGGAGCCCCGGAGGCAGAAAGATCAAGTTAGAACCTCTCGATTGCTAGGTTAGCCACGCAAAACCCTTGTAATCGAGATCATCAATACAATCCAAGCAGGAGTAGGCTCTTACCTCCACCGTGAGGGGCAGAACCTGGGTAATCCTCGTGTCTCTCGTTTAACCCCTTCGATCTACCACTCGACGCTGATGGCCTCACAACTAAGTTCTCCCACGAGAGCATCTGCCGTGAAAATACCACGACACGTAGCCCGGGAGTCTTTCTAAAACTAGACATCTCGCGTGCTTTTGATTCCCTCTCTTGGCCGTTCCTCTTTGAGATTCTTAGGGCCAAGGGTTTTGGTGAGTGATGGATTGGCTGGCTGTCCATCCTGCTGCGTACGGCGTCCACTCGCATTCTGGTTAATGGCATGCCTGGTAGGAGAATTATGTATGCTCAGGGCTTGAGGCAAGGGGACCCGGTCTCTCCCTTGCTTTTTGTCATTGTTATGGAGGCCCTCACGGCAATTGTGGCCAAAGGTCTGGAGTGTGGAGTGCTCAGTGCTTATCGAGGGATCACGGCTGCCCAAAGAATCTCTATCTACGCTGATGACGTGGCCTTGTTTATCCGACCCACTCGAACTGATCTACAATTTGTCAGAGCTGCCCTCAGGGTGTTTGGCAAGGCCTCGGGTCTTAAGGTCAATTATAGGAAATCTTCGGCCACTGTCATTCGAGGGGAGGAAGAAGACAAAGCTAGGGTGGTGCAGCTGTTGGAGTGCAATCTGAAAGAGTTTCCGTGTCGTTATCTTGGGCTTCAGCTTGTGGTGAATCAGCTAACAAGGCCTGATTTGCAGCCCATGTTGGACGCGGTTCGAGCTTTTGTTCCGGCCTGACAGCGTGGACTTGTGCAGAGACCGGGCAGACTCATTCTCATTAAATCTGTGGTCTCTGCCAGGCCGGTGCATCAGCTTCTGGTCTTGGAGGTGCCAGATTGGGTCTTCGAGGATATGAACGCTTGGATGTGCTCCTTCTTCTGGGCTGGGAAGGATCGGGTGAACGGCGGACAGTGCTTAGTTGCTTGGAACACGATTTGTAGACCAACCAAGTTTGGTGGATTAGTTGTTAAAAACCTAAAGCTTCAGGCCCTGGCTTTGAGAGTTCGTTGGCAATGGCTCCGTCGTGTGGATCTTGATAGGCCATGGAATGGTCTCGCTTTGGTGGTGGATGACGATGCGAGAGCGGTGTTTGCTAGTCTGGTGGCCATAGAGGTTGGGAGAGGTGATCGGGTGCTCTTCCGGAGAGATAGATGGATCCATGGGTTCGCTGTTGTTGATATTGCTCCTGCCATCTTGGCTCTTGTGAGCACTCATGTGACAAACCATAGGACGGTGGAGCAGGCCTTGCAGGACGAGTCCTGGATTCACGACATTGCTGCTGACATCTCCTTCACGGCGCAGATCCGGCTGATGCATCTCCATCACGTTATTGCCACTGTCCACAGAGAACCCGAGGCTCCGGATGCTTTCTCTTGGCCATGTGCAGGGGAGCAAGGGTAATATTCGGCCAAGGCTACCTACGCGAGACTTTGTGATGGCCACACCCGTGCGCTGGTGGCCTCGGCTATTTGGAGGAGTCACGCCTTGTTAAAGCTCAAGCTCTTTGCCTGGCTCGCTTCGAAGCATAGGCTGTGGACAGCTGACCGACGTGCTCGACATGGGCTGCAAGATCACACCTCACCATGCTACACTTGCCTCCAGAGCGGGGACACGGTTGAGCACATCACGGTGCAATGCATCTATGCTCGTGAGATTTGGCACTGGTGCTTCGACTTGCTTCAGCTTCCGGTGCAGGCTCCTTCCATGGATGACACTTTTGTTGATTGGTGGTTGCGTTGCCGTGGTGCATTCCGGTCACGTGAGCATAGAGGCTTTGATAGTTTTGTCATCTGTGTGGCTTGGTTGCTATGGAAGCAACGTAATGCTAGGGTGTTCAATAGGCCGGAGCAACAAGTTAGCGCAGATAGGTTAGCCCTTCTTGTGCTCGACGAGATTAAGGACTGGAAAGCGGCACTTGTCCGAGTCGGAGATCTACAACGTTTCGTGAGAGTGTAGGCTAGCTTTGTTTGTAGGTGTTGGTGTACCTA
This sequence comes from Elymus sibiricus, assembly GCA_039707655.1. Lineage (NCBI taxonomy): Eukaryota > Viridiplantae > Streptophyta > Magnoliopsida > Poales > Poaceae > Elymus > Elymus sibiricus. Next base: position 2,820,717 of record CM077672.1, read on the forward strand.
TGTGTATGTTCGCATCCATGTGAGGATTCTTGTAAATTACTTTCTCTCCTTCTATAAAAATATGGTACGCAATTGCGTACTCTCGAAAAAAAATTGTGATGTGATATCATAGACAATACCTTATCCAGGGGACGAGGCCAGTGCATAACAAGGTTTTTCCATTGTATGTCTTGTAAATTTAGCACAGGAGACTTCACCGGAATTTCATTTATAGACTTGCCATCAAAGTGTATTTTCCTCAGGTAACACTGATACTGCTGCAACGTGTCCTTGAAAAGCGCAAGTAAGCTTTTCTTGTCATGACTATCCAGATTGTCCCTCACCTACTTAGAAGAATGTAATGTAAATTATTGATGCCTTCAATCAGCAGAAAACAAGACAACAATCACCATGAATAATGGCACTTACACGGAAGTGGGACATGAAAATTTGAAATGGTGTTTGTCTTCACTATAATCATACCATTATGGGAAGATACGCACGTGGTTCCTAACAACATTGAAAGCATTGTCTTTTAACCTGGGAATAACTGGAATGGGGTTCCAATCTGCGGGAATTGGGGCTCTCTGAAGTTGGAATATGGCATGTGGATTTGGTGTACTTTTTGCTAGACTGGGATTTTTCTGTGCTGGTGCTATGACAACTGAAATCGGCATACCTTTTGCTGGAGTGCGGGTCCAGTTCAGTGGGGCTAGTGGAATGGCAAGTGGAGTATGGGTACAGTCTGCTGGAGTCGAGCTTAGGTTTTGTGTCGTTGGTTCTACCACCAACATAAGTGGGGTCTATCTGATTTCATCGGTACCACCACCTTTTTCAAATACTTTGTTAGCACTCCTTTAGGTTCTGCAGTCACCCTCTTCCTTTTGGATGTCTAATACACAAGAATAATATTTCAATGAAAAAACATGGTATGATGACAAATGGAATAGTTATTGATAATGTATGGGCGTGTCATCTTCACATATATGATGAAGTAAACTAAGAATATGGCGGTGCAACGAAGTAGAAGATATGCAAGACACCTTATGCAAGATACATGCAAGTATGCAACCAATAAAACCTTACCAAATTAGAACAGACACCTTAATGGGTGAACAAGATTGGTCATCTGCCTTTGACTCCTCAACTTCAGAATAGTCCTTAAGATCATATTCTGAACATGAATCTGTAGGTGGGGAGTGTGTGGGTTCCATTGCATCCATAATGGAACTCAGTCTCAGATGCCAAGTTTGTTAGCCATTGCACTGTTCCGCATGCAATATTCTTCTGATGCTTGCATTCTCATATTATTGTGATCATGTTAAATATCTCGGATGCATGAAAACATAAATAATAGTGAGATTATGTTTTTAAGGCATAGGATATTCTAAGGCAGAATCTTTCATCACCGCAGCAGCCGTAGAAAAAAAATATGTCTTCTGCTTAATTAATCACGACTAAATTCAAGTCATACCGTAAAAATATATCCTTTCTCTCATAACGATATGATAATGAAATTCTGAATAACTATTTGATAGCGATCTGATCTGGACATTGGCTTCCCTCTTGACGAATACATCCGTCAGCACGGTCTTGGACTTGAGGGAAGCAGCGAGTATCCTCAGCGCCTACATTCCAACACAGAGAACACAAAAAATCAATCACCAGCTCAAAGCTCCTAGAAACCGAAGCACGCCACGTACGTACCTCTTCCTTGCCGATCTTCACGGTTTTCTCCTGTACCGCGCTGAGGTCCTTGTTGACACCAAATTGTGCCAACTCCGTGATGCCGACTAGCGCCATGGTCGAGAAAAAAGAAGCCGGATTCACCGAGAGGTCGTCCCAGACAGTGTACGTGGTCGTCGATGTTCCGGCGGCGGCACCCGTGGTAGCGTTGTGCATCAAGCTGGTGCAATGGCAGCAGGTTCTGCCGTTGCTGAGGTGCGCGCTCATCAGCTGCTACAGGCGGGAGAGCGCGCTCCTTGCTCTTGTAGCCGGCGTCCATCTTCTCCACGCTACCGAGGACGTTGCCAATGCTGCCGACCATGTGCTCCTTGGTCAGTCGGTCGACGACGGTGCCCAGCGGCAGCGACAGGAGGCCGGTGAGGAACTCCACGACGTCGCTTCCGGCCTCCGTGAAGCGCACCTTCTGAGACTTGGCGGCGTTGCATTTGAAAAAACGGAGCAGGCGCGCAACGGCACCGTGCACAGGTGCAGGGCGAGGATAGCAGTCGAGCAGGGAGCGGCAGCGTGCGATAGCTAGGGTTTAGAAGGTGTGGAGGCAGATGAGCACGAGGCGGATTGGATCCGGGCGTGCCGGGTGGAGACTGGTGGAAGCCGTGCGTGTCGGATGCAAGGTTTTGGTTACCGCTCGAAATTTCGAGATTTACCATGGTTACCGCATATTTCGGTCCCCCTCGGTAAATGGGCATTTCGAGCGAAATTTTTTGAAAATTTTGAATTTTTTAAATTCAAACGCTCAATGTATATTAAAGTATGGCAGCACCTCACAACATGCACATAGACAACGTTTCACTGAGCTAGTAGCTCTTTTATGATAAATATAAGTTCAAGAGCTATCTATATCTATTTTGAAAGAATTTGAATTCAAAATTCAATTATAAATTTCGTTCGAAATTCGCTCGAAATTTTCTCAAAATTTCGTGGTAACCGTGGTAATCACGTTTACCAGTCCCCCTCGATTGAAATGTCTCATTCGGTAACCAAAACCTTGGTCGGATGTGGATGGGTGGGATCCATGCGGGCGTGGGTACGAGGTAGTTTCGGCGGGAGATCCGAGGGGGATCGGGTTGGGTGGATTTTGTGCGGCCGGTGGATCTGTACTCGATCGCTGATGTGTATGGCAAGTAAGGAAAGGAATGTTTCGTCAAAGATGACTTGACGGGAAACCATGACTTTGCGAGAGTGGAGATCAAAGCAGCTATAGCTTCTTTTTTTCTTAGAGGAAAAGCATTGCCAATTTATTCATAGTTCGCGGCACCCTCATTTGTTACCTCTGAGCGAATACACTCCGGAGAAACATGGAGCCAAGTTTTACATAAAGACTTACATCAACCATCCCTAGCTAATATATGTGTGGCTTTATTCGCCGACCGTCGCACCCAAGCAACCTGAAAACCATCAAAATACCGAAGCAACACTTTAATCTCTTCAACTAGTTGCCCATTAGCTGAGAGATCTTTTTTAGCACACAAAATCTTCCTTGCCACCACCTGCGAGTGTGTTTCTAATATCACCTTTTGCACATTAAGCTCCTTGGCAAAGGCAATGGCTCGCTTGCATGCGAGTAGTTCGGCCACCTCGGAATCAGCGGCAACTTGGAAAAAATGGCATCCCCTGCAATGAAGTTGCCATGGTTGTCCCGCAGAGCAGCTATAGCTAGCCTTTGTGCTCTAGGGCGTACCCGAGAAAAACACACTGCGTGGACCTAGGAGCGAGCTTATGTAGTGAGATGTGGTATACAAGTTAGGGAAGTATAGGCACCCAAAGACACGTAGGTGATCGTAGGGCGGATGTTGGCCACATAGAAGAAAGTATGGGTCGTGTGACAGATGGAGGCAGAAGTGCGTCGGTTTAGTAGGTGTGTGGCAGTGTGAAGGGCCTCAACCCAAAAGGAGGTGTTTTTTTTAAACATCGAAAGGGAGGTGTTAGGTTGGCTTGAAGAAAAAGAGTACGAGCGATATCATTTGTGGTGTGAATCATGCGTTTGGCCTTCTCGTTTTGTGGTAAGGTATGTGGACAAGAGAAGCCATAAGTGATGGCATGAGTAGAGAGAAAGTCAAGTAAGGAACCATTAATAAACTCACCACCATTTTCATGTTGCATGCTTTTAATAAGAACATGAAACTGGTTTTGGACAAACGAAAAAAGCGACGTAGGGTGAGAGAGGTGTCCGATTGGAGGGTAGGGGAAACGACCATGAGAAATGTGTGTAATCATCAAGAATTATTAAATAGTACTGGTAGCCGAAAAAGGTTACAGCGGGTGAAGTCCAAAGGTCACAATGAATAAGCTGAAACGCGACAGTAGTAAAACTATGGGATGAAGGAAAAGCTAATTAAGCTACACATCTACCATATTGTAGAGCGAGCTACGCAACATCTACCATGTTGCAATTGGCGATGCACCTCATTGGGAAGATCCGGTGGCCATTTGTACTTCAATCCAACGGCACAGGAGGTGGTTGATGTTTCTAGTTCATCTATCGGCCGATGCGTAGCGCGGTCCAAAACTAAAACTGGAAGAGCGTTGCGAGACATTGAGACATGTTGTCCGCCTCGGCATGTTAGCCGCAAAGGGTCGGGCAATTCCACCCGATGCTGGGGAGGCCTGGAAGACGAACTACGTCGTGGTGACTGTCAGGTATTATTCCCAGCTAGTGTCTCCATGATACCGAAGAAGAGTCAGTATTCGCTGATTTCACTTCATTGGATTTTTGTATGAGACGCTTCTTTCATTGATGGTTATTTGACTAAAGAATTGATTATAGGCTAGCAAACATGTTTGATTCTAATGTGCAAAAACTGAGATGCAGTAAACCACCAGGCGTTGTGTGATCTACTGACCCAATACGGCAATACAAGCAATGGGTGAAAAGATAATATGAATGACAATGAGAAAACGATAATATAGTGATGATCTTTTTCTTGAATTGTCCTTGTCGAGAGAGACTTGAGAAAATTTGATGGACAAGCGCATGTATGAATGTTACCTTATTGAACTGTTTTTCTTTTGAATATGCGAACTGTCGATCAGTAAATTACTGTGTTGTCCTATATATGGGCGTGTATTGCTAGTTTTTAGCAAAGGTTGTCACCATTTTTTTTGTGCGTCGAGCCTCAATCCAGCTTGTGAGCTTCAACGAGCCAGCTTGTCAAGCTTCACGAGCTTGGTCGGAGGCTTGCGCTTGGCTTGTTGGACCTTCGAGCCGGGCCAAGCCCGAGCCAAACCCAGCTGAGCCTCGAAAGCCTTGTGCCCCAAGCTTTCTGTCCAGCCCTAGTTGCAAGGGTCTTGCCTGTCTTCTTTGCCGGGTGCGAAGTCGCCACATGAACAGCCCCCTTGTTGTCACCTGCAAGAAATGCATATAATCAAACACCAAAGCCCCGTAGATTACAATGGAGACGCCACAAACTTAGCATTTCACACCTTTCTTCTGGCTCGGCGGTGTTGCGACCTTTGCCTTCTTATTGGAAGCAGGCATCTTGAACGCACTTTTAGCTGCTCCCCTCTTCCTTGTCCCTGGGTTCTGCATAGATAGTGTTTGTGTCAGGTATCGTCAGGAGAGAGAAAAATTGTAACAGGGGGAAGCACATCAAGCACAAACCTTGGGTCTATCATCTTCCTCTGTTTTGAGACATGAATTTTTCTTGTCAGGAACCGCCAAAGGATCTTCACGAGCTGCTGCCTCCATTAGCTTGAGATGTGACATAGCATCCTTTTTCAAATCAGGAGCTGCCAAAATAAATTCGGTGAACCTCACTATATCTTGTTTGCTATACTCGCCATAGTTTGGTATAATTTCCTGTGCAAAACAAAGAAAACGTGTCTTATTCGCCAATAACCACCTAATTATCACTTGAATTATCTGTTTGCAGCAACTCCACTAACCTCGCAGAAATGGAGACGATCTGCAATAGCTTTTGCAAAGTCTAGGTCAGACATGCGATGCCCATAAAAGCAGTCATCAAATTTATGGTGCAAGAACACAGAGAGACCCTCTGAAGTTAATTCTAGTTTGTACATGTAACCAATAGTGGTTATAAACTTTCTGTCAATCTGAAATCGATAGGATAAAAGAGAATCAGATATAAGCACGGCAGGTTAAGACATGCGATGCTACACTATTAAAAACATCAGCCCTTAAATTTCACATAGATAGCTTGATTAGACTGTTTGTAATAAAAAAAAGTGGACTATAGACCTTCTTCCTACATATATATTATGGTACAAATAATCATCAATCAATAAATATGTTTTTGTAAGGTCAACAACAAATATGTAACAAATGTAGATAATTTACGAGCAAGTGCACTGGTACAAATCTACTATATCACTAAGCTCCCTAGGGGTAGAAGCACTCACAATCAATTGAGGTCTTCAATTGGAATTGGACCACTCGATTTTGAGTTTTTGACCGAGTCAACAATTTCTCAAATCTCTCTCATTCAATTCTTTTATACTCTACACTCTGCTTATTAATTTTGAAGGCCTCAAAATTAATTGAGGTCTTCAATTTAGAATTGGGTCACCCAATTTTGACCGGGTCAACAATTTCTCAAGGAGCTCTCCCATTCAATTATTTTAATTCACTATGTTCCATAATTTTGAAGCTCTTTCATTCGAATGAGGTATTCAATTTTGGATTTGATTTACGATTTTTGATCGAGCCAATGATTTTTCAAATCAATCAGCAGCAACCGGCCTGTAAAAACATATCCCTGTGCACCCTTACAAACCTAGAAAAAAGAAGAGCCATCAAGTGATACTATAGCAGCAATATAATACATGCATCCACCAACGTACAAATTTTCCCACATAAATATTGTTGATTAGTGGATAACAAAAAATCACACCACGAAGGCCCACCAAATAACTGCAATATAAATAAACATAAAAATAAACTCCATCATCTTCCCCAACTGCCAAACTAATATTCCATCAGTTCCAAAATATAAGGGCTATTTTTTTTGGAAAGTCAAATTTCTTTAACTTTGACCAAGTTCAGAGCAAAAAATGTTGACATCCACAATATTTTTTAAAAAGGAAACTCATTTCATGATGAATCTAACGACACCGATTTGATATTATGGATTTTGATATATTTCTCTAAAAATTTGATCAAACTTAAACATGTTTGACTTTTCAGAAAAGCAATACACCTAATATTTTGCACAGTGATTTTTTAAGAATTCACAAACAGCGCAGCAAAGCGCGCTCAACTCTTCTAGTTAACATTGACGTAGAGTAGTAGACAAAGTGTAGAAACCAAGGATTAACCTTCTTTGCACATTTCAGCTTGGTTCTCATATTTCTTGTGCGACGAAAAATATTTTTAAATAATAAGCTCACAAGTTACATTAACTATCAATGCAATCAAAATGAATTAAGGAGGCCAACAACATCGCCATGAACTCCCAAGTGACAATAATTATCAATTTAATTAAAATATATTAAGGGTCACGATAATTAGCTCATATTTGAACATTATATACTAAGTAGTTGCTTTTGAAATGAATTAACCAATCTTTTTGCAAATACGTGTATTACCAGGCTGGGAGGTTAGTCGGATTTTTTGTTCATGTTTAATGGCATTACCTCCACTAATGTATGCACAAAGAAGGACCCTCTAGTAATTGAGAGGGACGTCACAAATAATGGTTAATTTCGTTTAGACGTGTGCCGGTTATTACCATGCTTTCAATAACCAAAGTGATGCATAACAGTGAAACACCCCTAAATCACTGCAGTTTGTAATTGGCTCAGTAACAATGAAACACGAGAACAACACATAGATTAACATCACTGCATGCAGTATGCATGTGGGTGTAGAAAAGAACATCAGTCTTAATTATTTGTTCGTTCAAAGGCAAGGGGTTTATGTTACGTGGTGAACTCGTGATCTTGTCTGTGAAGTTCTATTTTTAATGGATCTTGGGTGTGAAGTTGTTACAATGGTACATTAAAATCCTACTAAAGTTTTCAGGAGTTTATTCGCTTATTAAGGAAGGTAATAATTGTGGATCGTACATTGTCACTTTAGAAGGGCTAGTATTTTATTACCCTCGTGTTTATTTCTTAGTTGAATTCATTCACTATCTATAGGTGTAATCCAGAGTCTCTAACTTTGCGTTTGCTTATCTAAACCTTTGATTATAGTTATAGATATGGTAATGTAACACACAATAGCAGTCGAGAGTAGTTTTTCTATACCCCAGGTAGATGCACCCCCGCTACACCCACGATCGAGGGTAAGTAGTGGCTACACCCAATTTCGGTGCACCCCATGATGAACAGTAATAAAATCAAAAGAAATATTAAAAAAACTGAAACTTTGTAGCATTGACTATGAACAAATGTTTTAGGTGCTTGCAATGTTTGGTGGTCAAATAACATCAAATGATCTTTGTACAAATGAAATAGAAATTCTTCTCAAACAGTGCAGATACGTTTGAGCATAATTTTCTGTTTGTACAGAGTTTCTCGGATGTCATTTGGCCACCAAATTTTGCAAGCACCTAAAACATTTGGTCATAATCGAAACTACAAAGTTTTTGACTTATTTTTTGATTTGTTTTGCTATGTTTCCGATTGTGGGTGTAGAGGGAATGCATCTACCTGGGGTGTTGAAAACCCACTCTAAAACTTTTCTTCGATTGTGACCAAATGTTTTACGTGCTTACAAAATTTGGTGGCCAAATGACATCCGAGGAGATCTATACAAAAACAAAAACAAAAGTGCTCAAACGTATGTGCATTGTCTGACCAGATTTTGTATTTTGTTTGTATGGAGATCATTTGATGTGATTTGGCCATCAACCTTTGCAAGCACCTAAAACATTTGTTCATAATCAATGCCACGAAGTTTCAGATTTTTTTGATTTTTTTTAATTTGTTTTGTTTTTAAAGTTCATGATGGGGTGCACCGAACTTGGGTGTAGCCACTACTTTCTCATAGCAGTATGTAGAGTAGCAAGGGGAGAAAACTTACCATTCGTGGTGAGAAACTCAATCCACATGCTTTTACCTTCTTCTCCAGTTCCTTGCTCAGAGGAAGATGATATTCATTAGTTAGGTTGTCCTTTTCTTCAGGTACAAATTCACCCAGGACATACTTTAGTCCCCACGTCAGCTCATGAACAATGCGTGCATCAAGCCAACAAATGACTTTCTGAAGAAGAAACAAATATAACAATATAATATATTAAGGTAAATATTAATCACTACAAACAAATAAAAGAATTAAGGACATACAACAGTAGAATAGATTAGGGTAAACATTAACTCACAAGTTTGTTCTGCAAAACATACTTAAGTTGTGCGTCCGGAACGATCAATGGTTGTGTAAAATTGAATTTTAGGATGAAATTTTCCAGATCCTCACCAGGACCAACAACACCATCCCAGGCAATAGATTTGTTATCAACCTTAATGAAACCAAGGGTGGAGATAGCCTGCAAATAGGATGGTGGGGAATATATCAAAATATTAAAGGATTGGAATGCAACATATGTACAGAAAAACTGTAAAAGATCGCAAATTAGTAAAGGCCCAACACTGTCCAAAAACTAGAATAAACTACCTAAATTTCAGATGGGCTAAAATGTATGAGACCGAGTACATAGATGAACAAATACGCATTGAAATAAGTAATTTCAGGTCGTCAACCCACCAAAATGTTAAAGGCTTACGGACGGCAACATGTACTGTAAAAGAGCACAAAATAGGAAATGCCCAACAACAGTCCAACTGTCCAAAAACTAGAATAAACAACCTAAAAGTTAAGAGACTGGGAACATAATAAAATAAATTAGCACCGAAAGAAGTAAATTCAGGAGCTGTACAGTACATCGCGTGCATCACTTAGACGAGTAAACGATGCCCATATCCGCTGTACAAAGCAAAAGAAAAAATCTATGAGGGATAAGGTGTAGGGATCATATTTAAGGGAAGGAAAACGGATTATACATCACACCAGGGCGGAGGACAGTGTGGTACCTCAGGGTACTGAAGAAATCGCGCCGAAACATTGAACATGGCAAAACCTGATGGAGTTTCAAGCAGCATCATCCTAAATGAATCATGCTTAGGACGTGCACCTTCTCTGCAAGCGCAAGTAAGACCAAAGCAATTCAATGAAATTGCCAACAACCAAAGAATCATAATAGCTTCCGGCCACCCTCTCACTATCCGTCCTCTCACTATTCTAAGATTAGGGGCGTTAATCATTACTATTCTTCCATTTTCTGGCATAAAGATGGTGGCATATTTAGGATGTAGCAACCATTTACCAATATCACATTATGTATAATGCAGTTCAAGCCATATCTCAGAGGAAGGAAAGAAAGTATGTACTTACTTTTTTTCAAGAGGCAGCAGATTCACATCACAAACGGCCCGGTTTGGACAGAGGAAACATCGTTTGAAACCAGTGCCACGGTTTGTAGATATCCTATCTGGCTCTAAAACCTTTAATCAAATATGCTTGTATTAGCAAATACCTATAACTAAACAAACACTTGAGGAGAACACCAACCTCAATTGTACAGTTAAATTTTACAAGGTTGAGCTGAGGACTCCCATCGGTAGCGCTCAACACTTGAAAGTTACAGAAGAACAAAAAAGCATTAGCAGCACAAATACACGAAAGAAAACTAGATAAGAACATTAGCACAATGCAAAACACTTGTGAGGTAAGAACTTAGTGCTATGCTATGCGTATCATACGAGAACATAATGTGGCTAAATAATGGCATATGGGAAGGAGCTTACCAAATAGATAAATGAACATTTGTAGGAAAAGGAAGTATATCATAACAAAATAAGTGGAAAGAGGATTTAGCTTATATATGAACTAGGAAACATCTTCATTTCAAGAGTAAATCTTTAGGCGACAAAACAAATATCATTTGTTGCTCCAAAACAGTAGCAATTCAATAAGATGTCGAGTGCTACACAACGATTCAATAAAGTTACATGCATTGACGCATGCATAACTGATTTATACCCAAAATCAAACCTCTAGCAGTCAATGCAGCACATATAAAATCCTTGAAGTATGATGACACATTCAGGGTCGATCGAACTAAGGATCAAAAGAAGTCAATTGCAATACATTCAATTGTTCGAAACTTCACTTACCAGAGTCATAAATACACACACGGAGATCCATCCGGGGGGGCTTGATTGCAGGATCTAATAGAAGATAAAAAGCTCTTCCCTTATCATCCATCAACTAGATAAAAATAGTATTAGAAGGTTATATATGCAGGGGGTCAAGAATTAAAATGTACGGCACAGATCAAACAAACACTCAACTATATATTCTCAAGCCAAAATCAAATTTCCACAGTTTCTTCTTAACATGAACAAACACGAAAGCACAAGCACAATGTGCTTCAGTAATCACTCACGTATTAAGCACTTGAACAAATAAATGGTTGTTCTAAGTAAATAAATACTCACGGCCTTGTGGATTTGCATGTCGGTGTCCTGCATGGCGGCGCTCCGACTCCCAGAAGAGTACCACCCGAGGACGACGGAGCCAGCGAAAAGCTCCTTGTCTGCACAACCACATCCCAACAAGCAAGCACCCATCTCATGAGGCTGGGTAATTGGGTATCCTGAATATGCCTATCTATCAACTTACAGTGCTCCTTCTTCTTCAGCAAGGCGCGGCAGAGGGTTCCTGAGACGGGGTCGAGCAGGATGTCGAGGCTGTCCACGATTTCAACTGTCTGCCCGCTCTTCATCCCGAGGACGCACCCAGACATCCTCGGTACATCCTCCGACGAGAAGGAGCTGCTGTCCCCGCAGAGCGCAGCCTGGTCCTTGACGCGGCTGTGGTGCTCGAAGAATTTGCGGACGACATTGGGGTGGAGCCTGAAGGTGCGGATGCGTGTGCTGAGGGCGCCTGTCGACGCTTCAGGCGGCGGCATCGTCGGACTGGTGGGGGGTGCTGCGGCGGCGAGACGATGTGGAGGACAAGGGCACAAGGCGATGGGTGAGTTTTTTTCTTGGGGAACACTTTCACGTACGTATATTGGTCTGATGCGCTTCCAGGACCCACGTTGACCCATAATATTTAAAGTCCAATCGTATGGCCCATTCTATTTAAAGTTCTAATTCTACATATACTAAACCTGACAAGATATCTTTTACGTGGTTTTTTTGACTTTTTCTAAACAGTAAAAATCTGGCCAGTAGGAGGACGACACACTAATTACTGGTACCTGGTGGTGTGCGTTCTGGGGTGCAACTAGCGTTTTCTTGCAGGATTATGTGATTTGGGTGCATGTGATTGGTGGACCACGTTGGTGTTTGTTTTTAACTTGGATTTGGTCTGAACCGTGTGTGTGCTCGTGTTGCTAGCTGCCGCTTTGGACGTGTCTTCCAGGCGTTCTATTGTCGGCCGCCGCTTTTCCGGCTCCTTCTAGCCGTTTCTCCTCTTCCGGTTGTAGTCAATTTGATTTTTTGTTCGTTCCTGGCTGCTATAAATACGAGACGTTCCTATCATTGGTCGGTTGATTCTCTCCTGTGCTACATGCGTCTTCGTTTCTTCATTTACAGATAGAATTGATGGTTCCACCCAGCGGCGTTCCTCTCGGTCGGGGACGGCGGGGGCGCCCACCGGGTGTGCGGGCAGCCGTCATTGATCGCGTGGCCGTCGAGGCGGCACGGCGGACAGGATGTTATCGATTTTCCCCGACGACATCGCGAGCAGGCCATTCTTCTCCGGGTCGCGACCTCGCGGGGTTGAGGCAGCGCGGGCCGCCACACATGAGCGGGAGGTCCCGAGCTGGTTGAGGCATGCACCTGGCTAGGCCCCACGACGGAGCTCCGGTACGGCGTCGATGAGGAGGTGAGCACGTCCTTCATTGTGAAATCGCGCAACTGCTGTGACATGCGGAGCTTTTCTATGGGAACACGTTTGGCTACTCCCAGCGCGCCCACGGCCGGGGAACTCTGTGCGGGCGGGCTATGTGCCGCAGCGGGCGAAGAAGGCCAACTCAGTGATGACGTACGAGGTACGACTACCTGCTGTTGGTGGCGGACCTGATGATTCTCCGGGTTGGCCCTATTCACGCTGTCGCGGACGTGAGCCATGCCAGGTTCAGTATCATGAAGGAAGCATCGCAGAGGTCGTGTACGGCAGGCCGGCCAAGGGCGGCGAGGGGCCAATCCCCCACGTGACCAGTGTTCGCACACGAACACGTCACCGTGTACCCTCGACGCCGGGGGTGATGCACCGCAGCTCACGTCGAAGGAGACCCGTCCGGAAGCGCGGTACGCAAGCAGTCCGGTGGGTGCTTTTGTAGACCCGAAACCCCACACGCCCGGGAGGGACCCCGTCAGGGCGCGCGGCGGCTATGGGCTGCCCTAGGTTGACCTGATCGCTCCTAGGGCCTCGTGGTTCGCTGCCCTCCAATGCGAAGAACGAACGAAGAACGAGGAAGAAGATACAAGGGAGAGGGATAAAGATAGATGAACACGAAAGTGTAATAGATTGATTGGTTCGATTGTGTGTTGTTCAATCGGCCATCACCCCCAACATATATAAGAGGCGGGTGGACTTCCCGTACAAGAAAAGGACTAAAAATTCCGTCCAAAAGGTCAAAAACCCTAACCTAACTCGGACAGGACACTTTGGCAATTTTCCGGATCAACTCGGTGTCACCAAGTAGTTTCGCTCGGTCTCACCGATTTGAGGTGGCCAACTTTCTGTAATCTCCTGCATCTTTCTCGGAATTTCCGATTGGTTTTTCTCGGTCTCACCGAGTAAACTCGGTCTCACCGAGTCAACTCAACTCGGTCAGTCCGAAATGACCCTGCAGCCTTCTGTCCCTGACCTTGTTTTGGCTGCACAGGTTGCATACGACCTCGGATTAAGACGATTTTTATATCAAAATCAACCGATTCGACGAGACGCACAACTTTCATGTTGTTACTTTTTCCATCTGAGGTCATATTAATTGAAGTTTTGGCCATTTTATAATCTGGTGTCGACATGAGCATATCTGAATTTGTCACAACTTTTGCATCCGAGCTCCGTTTTGGACCATCTTCATATCCATCTTGATCTTCATAAAGAGAGCCATCCAAAGGTGACTTCCAATCATAAGTTTGAATTGATCTTGATGTAGTTGAAGCTACTTTTATATTTGTGCCACTTTTGAGCGTCAACACATGCCCCCCTGTTTTTCGGCGAAGCTAGCGTGCCGAAAAATAACTTGTACCGTGTTTTCTGTAAGGACGATGTCAACACTCCATCGGCCATTTATATGCTTATGGCGATGATCATGTATCGGCCATTACTTGTTCGAAGCCTTGATGCAAACTTGGGTGAAGCCTTCTCAATTTCATTAACAATTCGGTGATAAATTTCCATAGATATGTATCTCGAAGTTATCCTCCGAAGCATATTGCTCACCCTTTCTCTAGGATTTTGCAGATAATCAAGACGCTTTCGCCTGCATAAAAAAATCATTAGTGGCCGAAACAGTGGGCTTCTGTTCGGCCTTACCTATGTTGGCGAAACCAGACATCGGCTATTGATAGATATGCAATACACTATGATGAACATGGTAGCCAGATGCTTGCTATACCAACTCATTTGCTCTCCAATTGTCATGTCTAGATAAATGAGTAATGTTAAAGCAACCTAAGGTAAATTTTACATCTAGACATACCTCAAGATAAACTACAAGTGATTCGTCAAAATATTGACAACCCTTTGATATTTGTTGCAGTACTCATAACGAATCACTGAACGCCTCAATATGTGTAGCACTTATGGCATCCAAAAGCTCCCAAACCGAATAGGATTGCATATTCGGCTTTAATTATTGTGCAAAAGATATTTTAAGCAGCATGAGGCTTCACAAAATAGCACCATAAGGAGATATATAAAAAACACCAACACCTTGGCCATTGTTCTGAATTCAAACATCAAAATATAATCTCTATAGTACTTGTCTCGTTCTCCAATCAAACTAAGGACGATGTTAGAATACTACACCGGCCATGCTTTGAAATATTCTCAAGGCGATAGATAAATATCGGCCATTAACATAAAGTCCATGTAAACTTCATCCACCAAAGCACGTATAGCCGAAATAAACAAATGAATTGACAAATCAAGTATTTCGGCCTTTGGATCAGCAAAAAGCTTGTAGCTAATCAAATATATAATGATTTGGTAATACCCTTTCATGATATAATAAATTATATTGCATCCATGGATCAAAATAAGCCCATGGAGGGTAACCGGTCATACCTTGGGATGAATTCCATGGCAAAGACATCAATGGCATGTTTGACGAATATGGATGATGTGCTAACCGAAGATTCTGATGGTCAAACATTCGGCTTGGTTGTTCATAGCATTCACTCTTCTCCTTCTTCACCTTGCCGCACTCATCGCAATAGAAGTTTGCACATCGTTCATGTTTTGCGTGCTTTCTTTGGGAATCCATGCCATGTTAATCTTTTCAAGTTCTTGTGCACTTAGCTTTTGTAATTTCTTCTTTTGCCAATATGATAAGCTGAGTGGGCGCCTCGGCTGTGATTTTGCTTGAAGCAATGGCAGCTTTTGTTTTACCTCGTGCACTCTCAACTTTTTCTCTTCAGATTTGGCACTTGATTGACTTGCCTCATTGCCTTTAGTAGCCAATGTCAACATTTTAATTGGCTCTTTTTCATTTGATATCAAATCTGAAGTGGCACTCTTACGACCATCTCTTTTGATGCGGTATACTTGCTTGACCACCTCTTTATTCTTTCTTGAGCTCCGGACCGATTCCTTATGATTGAAACGGTCTTTGACATGTGATTGTTCATCAAATGTTCGTCTTCTTGGAGCTGCACAATATTGGTGAGATGGCCTAAAATAAGATGGATAATGTGCCCTTGTATCATACATGTCCCATGATGGATATGGATTTAGATGAGCATAGGGAGGTATCCACGGCATTGGCATTGGCGGCCCAAAATAAGGATATGAATATGATGCATTAGAATTCTCATTTTGCCAATACCGATCCTCAGATTTGCGCCTAGGGGGTGATCTTGATGCTCTTGAATTACTTGGCCGATAAGCATTCTTCTCCTCACTTATGTTCTGATATTTTTGCAATAGCTGCGCGAAAGTGACTTTCGGCTTTTTACCTTTGTGCTTACCTCGACCTTTGTTTTCTTTGGTTATGCTCGCATTGATCTTTGGATTTTCTGGTTGCCCCCCAGTGCTTGGCGTCTTCATTGTATCTTCGATGGAATTCTCACCCTCAAGAATATTTTCATTGTACTCTTGAACAACTCCTTTACTTGAAAGCTTGATCCCATCACCTATAGTTTTTACCTTCTCATCTTTAAATGAATCGTCTTGAAGCAGCCGATTCAAAAACTTTTTGCCATCGGGACCAATTGGAATAGACTGGTCATCCCTTGGTGTTTCAACAAATTTCAATCGTCCTTTTTCAATGGCCGATTTTACTATTTGGCGAAACATGTTGCAATCCTCAAAACTATGCTTGAACGAATCATGCAACTTACAATACATTCGTCCTTGGATAGATGGCTTTACATGGTGATCAAGAATTCTAATATAATCATTTTTTAGCAACAAATAAAAGATTTGATCACACATGCTTGAATTGAAGGTAAAGTTCTTAATTTCTAGCCGATCTTGCTGTGAGAACGGCTTTGGAGGTAAGCAAACGAATGGTTCAGATTTGGAATCTCCCCATTCGGCTATGCATTGTGTTTTGCACACTATCTCTGATGTCTTTGGATAAGATATTCTACTAGCATCGGGTTTCTCAAAATAATTCAACCTTGGCTTTAAATTTCTGAAATCAAAATAGTTAGAACATACATGTCTCAATTGAGACCATGTGTAAGCCAAGTATGAAACAAGCAAAGCTACCCAATTAGATATGAACTTCGCGTAAAACAATGAGAAAAGCTTTGGCTGCAATAATAAATCACTATCGGTCTCTTCGAATGGTACAATGTGTTGACCGATATGCTTTGTAACAATTTTATTGCTAACAAGTAAATTACCCTTCATCATTGGTCTTTCAAAATTACTTATAAGATTTTTTCTAATAGATGCATCAACAACAAAGTTTTGACCAAATCTGAAAATAGGTAAGTCACTTGTTAGACATACCTCTTCATACACATTATGAGAGCATGATGGTTGTATCACTTGAATAATACTTTTTTCCACTTTTGGACGACTCTCCAATGCCTTGGCCTTCTCTTTTTCTTGGATAGGTTCGGCACACATACTATTTGATTCGGCTTTTTCAATAACCGAATTTTCTTTGTTACCTGAATCAATACTTTTCTGTTTTTTAATTTGCAAGGCTTCTCGTTCTTGTCTAATTTTAGCCCACATCTCAGCTTGGCGAGCTTTAAACTTTTTCATCTCAATTTCCATCCACTCCTCATGGGATTGCCCCCCAATTCTTTGAGACTCTTTCGGCAATGAGTTGCCGAAACTTTGCAATTGTTTAGGGGTTACACTGAATGCTACAGTACTGGGTGAATGCATCATTTGCTCAACTCTAGCCTTTACAGCAGCAAAATCATGAGGTTTCCCGCCTTCTATTAGTTCCTGGCGAATAGCGTGACACAAATCCCAAGAGAATGTAAGCTTGTTCTCAATTACCCGTGCTGGATATGGTTGCCCCCCAATGCTTTTAGACTCTTTCGGCAATGAGTTGTCGCCGAAATTCTGTAGTTGTGTAGGGGCAAGATTATATGCTATGGTGCTAGGTGAAGACATATATGCTCCTGTAGGATTTTCACTTATTCGGCCATGACCGTGAAGGTGCGGAGCCGAATTATGGACATCAACAGTTGCATATGGTGCCAAAAAATTAGTAGCATAAGGTGTAGCATATGATGTTTGAGGGTAATTGGCCGAATAACTAGTAGTAGCATGGCCAATTCCCCTATCCACCGGCATGTTTGGATTAACATGTTGCAAATTAGTTGCCGATGAATAAAAAGGTGAAACACTTTGTTGCATGCTATTGAAAGTTCCTACACGGGGTGTTTCAACTTGATTAACCGAACTCATCATGTTGCTCATCGGCATATGAATTTGTGGGATTGCCGATGTAGGAGAGTTGGAATACATATGGTGCATGTTACTAGTATCATAAGAAGTTGAAGTATGTAAACTACTTTGAATCGGCCTTTGCACGTAATTAGATGCAGGATTGAAAAAACTAGGGCTGGCCGATAGAGTATACTCATTGAATGATCTAGTAACACCATATGAATTATTTGCATCTAAATAAGAGGATTGAGAATTCATATTACCTTCGTAGATTGCAAACCCTAGATGACGATCTCTTCGTAGCAAAATCGGGTTGGAGACCATTCAAAGCTTCGTCCCCAGCGGAGTCGCCAAAAAGTGTGTTCGCACACGAACACGTCACCGTGTACCCTCGACGCCGGGGGTGATGCACCGCAGCTCACGTCGAAGGAGACCCGTCCGGAAGCGCGGTACGCAAGCAGTCCGGTGGGTGCTTTTGTAGACCCGAAACCCCACACGCCCGGGAGGGACCCCGTCAGGGCGCGCGGCGGCTATGGGCTGCCCTAGGTCGACCTGATCGCCCCTAGGGCCTCGTGGTTCGCTGCCCTCCAATGCGAAGAACGAACGAAGAACGAGGAAGAAGATACAAGGGAGAGGGATAAAGATAGATGAACACGAAAGTGTAATAGATTGATTGGTTCGATTGTGTGTTGTTCAATCGGCCATCACCCCCAACATATATAAGAGGCGGGTGGACTTCCCGTACAAGAAAAGGACTAAAAATTCCGTCCAAAAGGTAAAAAACCCTAACCTAACTCGGACAGGATACTTTGGCAATTTTCCGGATCAACTCGGTGTCACCAAGTAGTTTCGCTCAGTCTCACCGATTTGAGGTGGCCAATTTTCTGTAATCTCCTGCATCTTTCTCGGAATTTCCGATTGGTTTTTCTCGGTCTCACCGAGTAAACTCGGTCTCACCGAGTCAACTCAACTCGGTCAGTCCGAAATGACCCTGCAGCCTTCTGTCCCTGACCTTGTTTTGGCTGCACAGGTTGCATACGACCTCGGATTAAGACGATTGTTATATCAAAGTCAACCGATTCGACGAGACGCACAACTTTCATGTTGTTACTTTTTCCATCTGAGGTCATATTAATTGAAGTTTTGGCCATTTTATAATCTGGTTTCAACATGAGCATCTCTGAATTTGTCACAACTTTTGCATCCGAGCTCCGTTTTGGACCATCTTCATATCCATCTTGATCTTCATAAAGAGAGCCATCCAAAGGTGACTTCCAATCATAAGTTTGAATTGATCTTGATGTAGTTGAAGCTACTTTTATGATTGTGCCACTTTTGAGCATCAACACATGCCCCCCTGTTTTTCGGCGAAGCTAGCGTGCCGAAAAATAACTTGTACCGTGTTTTCTGTAAGGACGATGTCAACACTCCATCGGCCATTTATATGCTTATGGCGATGATCATGTATCGGCCATTACTTGTTCGAAGCCTTGATGCAAACTTGGGTGAAGCCTTCTCAATTTCATTAACAATTCGGTGATAAATTTCCATAGATATGTATCTCGAAGTTATCCTCCGAAGCATATTGCTAACCCTTTCTCTAGGATTTTCCAGATAATCAAGACGCTTTCGCCTGCATAAAAAATTCATTAGTGGCCGAAACGGTGGGCTTCTGTTCGGCCTTACCTATGTTGGCGAAACCAGACATCGGCTATTGATAGATATGCAATACACCATGATGAACATGGTAGCCAGATGCTTGCTATACCATCTCATTTGCTCTCCAATTGTCATGTCTAGATAAATGAGTAATGTTAAAGCAACCTAAGGTAAATTTTACATCTAGACATACCTCAAGATAAACTACAAGTGATTCGTCAAAATATTGACAACCCTTTGATATTTGTTGCAGTATTCATAACGAATCACTGAACGCCTCAATATGTGTAGCACTTATGGCATCCAAAAGCTCCCAAACCGAATAGGATTGCATATTCGGCTTTAATTATTGTGCAAAAGATATTTTAAGCAGCATGAGGCTTCACAAAATAGCACCATAAGGAGATATATAAAAAACACCAACACCTTGGCCATTGTTATGAATTCAAACATCAAAATATAATCTCTATAGTACTTGTCTCGTTCTCCAATCAAACTAAGGACGATGTTAGAATACTACACCGGCCATGCTTTGAAATATTCTCAAGGCGATAGATAAATATCGGCCATTAACATAAAGTCCATGTAAACTTCATCCACCAAAGCACGTATAGCCGAAATAAACAAATGAATTGACAAATCAAGTATTTCGGCCCTTTGGATCAGCAAAAAGCTTGTAGCTAATCAAATATATAATGATTTGGTAATACCCTTTCATGATATAAGAAATTATATTGCATCCATGGATCAAAATAAGCCCATGGAGGGTAACCGGTCATACCTTGGGATGAATTCCATGGCAAAGACATCAATGGCATGTTTGACGAATATGGATGATGTGCTAACCGAAGATTCTGATGGTCAAACATTCGGCTTGGTTGTTCATAGCATTCACTCTTCTCCTTCTTCACCTTTGCCGCACTCATCGCAATAGAAGTTTGCACATCGTTCATGTTTTGCGTGCTTTCTTTGGGAATCCATGCCATGTTAATCTTTTCAAGTTCTTGTGCACTTAGCTTTTGTAATTTCTTCTTTTGCCAATACGATAACTAAGTGGGCGCCTCGGCTGTGATTTTGCTTGAAGCAATGGCAGCTTTTGTTTTACCTCGTGCACTCTCAACTTTTTCTCTTCAGATTTGGCACTTGATTGACTTGTCTCATTGCCTTTAGTAGCCAATGTCAACATTTTAATTGGCTCTTTTTCATTTGATATCAAATCTGAAGTGGCACTCTTACGACCATCTCTTTTGATGCGGTATACTTGCTTGACCACCTCTTTATTCTTTCTTGAGCTCCGGACCGATTCCTTATGATTGAAACGGTCTTTGACATGTGATTGTTCATCAAATGTTCGTCTTCTTGGAGCTGCACAATATTGGTGAGATGGCCTAAAATAAGATGGATAATGTGCCCTTGTATCATACATGTCCCATGATGGATATGAATTTAGATGAGCATAGGGAGGTATCCACGGCATTGGCATTGGCGGCCCAAAATAAGGATATGAATATGATGCATTAGAATTCTCATTTTGCCAATACCGATCCTCAGATTTGCGCCTAGGGGGTGATCTTGATGCTCTTGAATTACCTGGCCGATAAGCATTCTTCTCCTCACTCATGTTCTGATATTTTTGCAATAGCTGCGCGAAAGTGACTTTCGGCTTTTTACCTTTGTGCTTACCTCGGCCTTTGTTTTCTTTGGTTATGCTCGCATTGATCTTTGGATTTTCTGGTTGCCCCCCAGTGCTTGGCGTCTTCATTGTATCTTCGATGGAATTCTCACCCTCAAGAATATTTTCATTGTACTCTTGAACAACTCCTTTACTTGAAAGCTTGATCCCATCACCTATAGTTTTTACCTTCTCATCTTTAAATGAATCGTCTTGAAGCAGCCGATTCAAAAACTTTTTGCCATCGGGACCAATTGGAATAGACTGGTCATCCCTTGGTGTTTCAACAAATTTCAATCGTCCTTTTTCAATGGCCGATTTTACTATTTGGCGAAACATGTTGCAATCCACAAAACTATGCTTGAACGAATCATGCAACTTACAATACATTCGTCCTTTGATAGATGGCTTTACATGGTGATCAAGAATTCTAATATAATCATTTTTTAGCAACAAATAAAAGATTTGATCACACATGCTTGAATTGAAGGTAAAGTTCTTAATTTCTAGCCTATCTTGCTGTGAGAACGGCTTTGGAGGTAAGCAAACGAATGGTTCAGATTTGGAATCTCCCCATTCGGCTATGCATTGTGTTTTGCACACTATCTATGATGTCTTTGGATAAGATATTCTATTAGCATCGGGTTTCTCAAAATAATTCAACCTTGGCTTTAAATTTCTGAAATCAAAATAGTTAGAACATACATGTCTCAATTGAGACCATGTGTAAGCCAAGTATGAAACAAGCAAAGCTACCCAATTAGATATGAACTTCGCGTAAAACAATGAGAAAAGCTTTGGCTGCAATAATAAATCACTATCGGTCTCTTCGAATGGTACAATGTGTTGACCAATACGCTTTGTAACAATTTTATTGCTAACAAGTAAATTACCCTTCATCATTGGTCTTTCAAAATTACTTATAAGATTTTTTCTAATAGATGCATCAACAACAAAGTTTTGACCAAATCTGAAAATAGGTAAGTCACTTGTTAGACATACCTCTTCATACACATTATGAGAGCATGATGGTTGTATCACTTGAATAATACTTTTCTCCACTTTTGGACGACTCTCCAATGCCTTGGCCTTCTCTTTTTCTTGGATAGATTCGGCACACATACTATTTGATTCGGCTTTTTCAATAACCGAATTTTCTTTGTTACCTGAATCAATACTTTTCTGTTTTTTTAATTTGCAAGGCTTCTCGTTCTTGTGTAATTTTAGCCCACATCTCAGCTTGGCGAGCTTTAAACTTTTTCATCTCAATTTCCATCCACTCCTCATGGGATTGCCCCCCAATTCTTTGAGACTCTTTCGGCAATGAGTTGCCGAAACTTTGCAATTGTTTAGGGGGTACACTGAATGCTACAGTACTGGGTGAATGCATCATTTGCTCAACTCTGGCCTTTACAGCAGCAAAATCATGAGGTTTCCCGCCTTCTATTAGTTCCTGGCGAATTGGGTGACACAAATCCCAAGAGAATGTAAGCTTGTTCTCAATTACCCGTGCTGGATATGGTTGCCCCCCAATGCTTTTAGACTCTTTCGGCAATGAGTTGTCGCCGAAATTCTGTAATTGTGTAGGGGCAAGATTATATGCTATGGTGCTAGGTGAAGACATATATGCTCCTGCAGGATTTTCACTTATTCGGCCATGACCGTGAAGGTGTGGAGCCGAATTATGGACATCAACAGTTGCGTATGGTGCCAAAAAATTAGTAGCATAAGGTGTAGCATATGATGTTTGAGGGTAATTGGCCGAATAACTAGTAGTAGCATGGCCAATTTCCCTATCCACCGGCATGTTTGGATTAACATGTTGCAAATTAGTTGCCGATGAATAAAAAGGTGAAACACTTTGTTGCATGCTATTGAAAGTTCCTACACGGGGTGTTTCAACTTGATTAACCGAACTCATCATGTTGCTCATCGGCATATGAATTTGTGGGGTTGCCAATGTAGGAGAGTTGGAATACATATGGTGCATGTTACTAGTATCATAAGAAGTTGAAGTATGTAAACTACTTTGAATCGGCCTTTGCACGTAATTAGATGCAGGATTGAAAAAACTAGGGCTGGCCGATAGAGTATACTCATTGATCGATCTAGTAACACCATATGAATTATTTGCATCTACATAAGAGGATTGAGAATTCATATTACCTTCATAGATTGCAAACCCTAGATGACGATCTCTTCGTAGCAAAAACGGGCTGGACACCGTTCAAAGCTTCGTCCCCAGCGGAGTCGCCAAAAAGTGTGTTCGCACACGAACACGTCACCGTGTACCCTCGACGCCGGGGGTGATGCACCGCAGCTCACGTCGAAGGAGACCCGTCCGGAAGCGCGGTACGCAAGCAGTCCGGTGGGTGCTTTTGTAGACCCGAAACCCCACACGCCCGGGAGGGACCCCGTCAGGGCGCGCGGCGGCTATGGGCTGCCCTAGGTCGACCTGATCGCCCCTAGGGCCTCGTGGTTCGCTGCCCTCCAATGCGAAGAACGAACGAAGAACGAGGAAGAAGATACAAGGGAGAGGGATAAAGATAGATGAACACGAAAGTGTAATAGATTGATTGGTTTGATTGTGTGTTGTTCAATCGGCCATCACCCCCAACATATATAAGAGGCGGGTGGACTTCCCGTACAAGAAAAAGTCTAAAAATTCCGTCCAAAAGGTCAAAAACCCTAACCTAACTCGGACAGGATACTTTGGCAATTTTCCGGATCAACTCGGTGTCACCAAGTAGTTTCGCTCGGTCTCACCGATTTGAGGTGGCCAACTTTCTGTAATCTCCTGCATCTTTCTCGGAATTTCCGATTGGTTTTTCTCGGTCTCACCGAGTAAACTCGGTCTCACCGAGTCAACTCAACTCGGTCAGTCCGAAATGACCCTGCAGCCTTCTGTCACTGACCTTGTTTTGGCTGCACAGGTTGCATACGACCTCAGATTAAGACGATTTTTATATCAAAATCAACCGATTCGACGAGATGCACAACTTTCATGTTGTTACTTTTTCCATCTGAGGTCATATTAATTGAAGTTTTGTCCATTTTATAATCTGGTGTCAACATGAGCATCTCTGAATTTGTCACAACTTTTGCATCCGAGCTCCGTTTTGGACCATCTTCATATCCATCTTGATCTTCATAAAGAGAGCCATCCAAAGGTGACTTCCAATCATAAGTTTGAATTGATCTTGATGTAGTTGAAGCTACTTTTGTGATTGTGCCACTTTTGAGCGTCAACAACCAGTTATTACTCTAGGTCCATGAACGGCAAGGCCGAGGAGGAGGGCATCCTGGTGTCCATCAGGACGTCATGGAGAACCCGCCCACACCGTCGGCGCCTCGAGTTCATCCAACCTGCCGGCAGCTCTAGCTCGCGCCCGCCATGTCGACCTCTTGCATGCCAGGTCGCCGGCGCCCCATCGGAGATGACGCAGGGATGCACTCCAGCTCCCTGCCGCTCCACCTCCATGTGAACTACAGGAGGATGATCGCTCGACGGCTGTCTCGCCCTAGCTCTCGGCCTCCACTCAGTCGACTTGGTGCGAGGGCACGGCGTTCGCGGCCACCAAGCCAGCTTCATAGGTACACACACAATCCCCTCCTCTATATCTCCTGTAGGGCGGTGAGGAATAGATATGGCATGCGGTTGACGACCGTAGAGGTCGCCACCACTGCAACTGCTGCCTATGGCCAACGACCGTCTCTCGCATGGTCGCCGAGCTATGTTTTTTTCTCACATCCTTGATGGGCGAACATGATAGGCCATCTACCTTTGACTCCTCAACTTCCGAATAGTCCTTAGGATCATATTCTGAACATGAATCTGTAGGTGGGAGCATGTGGGTTCCATTGCATCCATAATGGAACTCAGTCCCTGATGCCAAGTTTGTTAGCCATTGCACTATTCCGCATGCAATATTCTTCTGATGCGTGCATTCTCATATTATTGTGATCATGTTAAATATCCCGGACGCATGAAAACGTAAATAGTAGTGAGATTATCTTTGTAAGGCATAGGATATTCTAATATAATAGGGGGTCCTTGTAAACCCTTGTGTGTTAACTCTGAAATTCTGATGAGAGAGCCCATGTGTAGTGAAATTTGATGCGTACATTAATATAATCTGGCACTACTACTCAAAAATAGGCTCCCAAGGGAGCTCCAGAAGTAATGATAGTTTAGTAGATGATAGGTTCAAAATATAATGTATACAAATTTTATTGCCAAACATGATGACGAGAGGGCACAGAGAAATAATGTTCCCTCATGTCTCTGTTGGAAATATGCCCTAGAGGCAATAATAAAATGGTTATTATTATATTTCCTTGTTCATGATAATTGTCTATTGTTCATGCTATAATTGTATTAACCGGAAACCGTAATACATGTGTGAATACATAGACCATACCATGTCCCTAGTGAGCCTCTAGTTGACTAGCTCGTTGATCAAAAGATGGTTATGGTTTCCTGACCATGGACATTGGATGTCGTTGATAACGGGATCACATCATTAGGAGAATGATGTGATGGACAAGACCTAATCCTAAGCATAGCAGCAGATCGTCTAGTTCGTCTGCTACAGCTTTTCTAATGTCAAGTATCTTTTCCTTAGACCATGAGATTGTGCAACTCCCGGATACCGTAGGAATGCTTTGGGTGTATCAAACGTCACAACGTAACTGGGTGACTATAAAGGTGCACTACAGGTATCTCCGAAAGTGTCTGTTGGGTTGGCACGAATCGAGACTGGGATTTGTCACTCCGTATGACGGAGAGGTATCTCTGGGCCCACTCGGTAATACATCATTGTAATAAGCTTGCAAGCATTGTGGCTAAGTAGTTAGTCACGGGATCATGTGTTACAGAACAAGTAAAGAGACTTGCCGGTAACGAGATTGAACTAGGTATGGAGATACCGACGATCGAATCTCGGGCAAGTAACATACCGACGGACAAAGGGAATTGTATACGGGATTGACTGAATCCCCGACATCGTGGTTCATCCGATATGATCATCGTGGAATATGTGGGAGCCAATATGGGTATCCAGATCCCGCTATTGGTTATTGGCCGGAGAGGTGTCTCGGTCATGTCTGCATGATTCCCGAACCCGTAGGGTCTACACACTTAAGGTTCGGTGACACTAGAGTAGTAATGGGAAACGTATGTGGTTACCGAAGGTTGTTCGGAGTCCCGGATGAGATCTTGGACGTGACGAGGAACTCCGGAATGGTCCGGAGGTGAAGATTGATATATTGGACGAAGGGTATCGGAGTCCGGAAGTGTTCCGGGGAGCACCGGGGATTCGTAGGAAGACCGAAAGGGGTTTCGGGAGACCCCGGCAAGTGTTGGGGGCCTCATGGGCCAAGGGGGGAAGGCAAACCAGCCCACTAAGGGGTGGTGCGCCCCCCACACCCCTTCCCACGTATACAGAAGGGTTGGGGCGCCCCGCTAGGGTTCCCCCCCACCTGGCTTGGGGGGCAAGTCACCCTAGGGGAGATCCAATCTGCCCTGGCCGCCGCCCCCCTAGGGGAAACCCTAGGGCGCCCCTCCTCCTCCCTTCCCCCTATATATAGAGGGGTAGAGAGAGGGCAGCCGCACCCCTACATGCCGTGGCGCTGCTCCTCCTCTCCCTCGTGATTCTTCTCCACCACATAGTGCTTAGCGAAGCTCTGCTGAAATTCCTCCTCCTCCCTTGGTGCTTGGCGAAGCCCTGCCGGAGAACCACGAGCTCCATCGACACCACGCCGCCGTGCTGCCGGAGCGCTCCCTCTACTTCTCCTTCACACTTGCTGGATAAAGAAGGAGGAGACGTCCCCGGGCTGTACGTGTGTTGAACGCGGAGGTGCCGTCCGTTCGGCACTTGGATCGGATCTTCCGCGATTTGAATCGCCGCGAGTACGACTCCATCAACCGCGTTCTAGTAACGCTTCCGCTTAGCGATCTTCAAGGGTATGAAGATCCACTCCCCTCTCTCTCGTTGCTAGTCTCTCCATAGATTGATCTTGGTGAAGCGTAGGAAATTTTTTGAATTCTTGCTACAATCCCCAACAGTCTCTATATGTGGTGGACATGCATTTCAAAACTCACGTAATAACATTAGCTGACCAATTAAATGTGTATCCATTTTATAGTATCCGTATCTGTATCGTATCAGATACAAATTTGAATAACTAAGCTTTGGAATTATGTGTGGCATATAGTTTAGCTTGAAGGATGGAGTGCTGCTAGTACAACACAAAGCATCTACGCAGATCGAAGTGTAGATAAAAGGGGGAAACCATAAGCATCATAAATAAATCAGGAAAGTGTCACTAGCTGGAAAATATGGGGTTATATTGCCGCTACTAATCAAAAGCCTTTCGATCCCCTAAAGACCAACTCTATTCAACTAAAGGCGCACAACTATTACTATCAGTCTAGTCTGGCCACACAGCTCCCAGCATTTCCTGAATATTATGGCAGACCAACTCGAAGTGCTGAAAGAATTGAGCAGAAGCGTCCCAGTAGAACTATCGAGTGTCGATGTCCCTGCTCCCCTTTCTGACAAGGAACATACTATACTTATTAGAGCAGAACATAAGAGAAACATGTTAAAGAATAGAAGATGAAGCATATTATGAAGATTTCACTTCTTTCTATACAATGTTCATTGCCCAGCCATGATGAACCAGAGCACATAAAGAAATGCAATTCCCTGCTGTCTCTCTATATGACTATACATGGACAAATGCATTTGGAAACTCAAGTGGGAACATTAGCTGACCAATTAAATGTGTGTGTGTTAACTAATATCAGTATCATATCACATTTGTATTTGAACAACTAAGCTTTGGAAATATGAGTGGTGTGTCATTTAGCTTGAAGGGTGGAGTGCTGCTAGTATGACACAAAGCACCTACGGAGATCATAGTGTAGATTAAAGGGGAAGAAAACCCTAAGCATCACGAGTAAAATCGGGAAAGTGGAATGATGACCCGCAAGTATACGGGGTCATTCGTAGTCCTTTCGATAAGTAAGAGTGTCGAACCCAACGAGGAGCAGAAGGAAATGACAAGTGGTTTTCAGCAAGGTAATGTCTGCAAGCACTGAAATAGTCGGTAACAAGTTGTTTGATAGCAAGGTAATTTGTAACGAGCAAGTAACGGTAACGGTAAATAAATTGCAGCAAGGTAGCCCAATACTTTTGAGGCAAAGGACAGGCCAAAACGGTCTCTTATGATAAGCAAAGCGTTCTTGAAGGTACACGGGAATTTCATCTAGTCACTTTCATCATGTTGGTTTGATTCGTGTTCGCTACTTTGATAATTTGATATGTGGGTGGATCGGTGCTTAGGTGCTGTTCTTACTTGAACAAACCTCCTACTTATGATTAACCCCCTTGCAAGCATCCGCAACTACGAGAAAAGTATTAAGATAAAATCTAACCATAGCATTAAACTTTTGGATCCCAATCGGTCCCTTAAGAAGTAGCGCATAAACTAGGGTTTAAGCTTCTGTCACTCTAGCAACCCATCATCTAATAACTACTCCACAATGGATTCCCTTAGGCCTAAGTATGGTTAAGTGCCATGTAGTCGACGTTCACATGACACCACTAAGGGAATCACGACATACATACCATCAAAATATCGAACACATATCAAGTTCACATGATTACTTGCAACATGACTTCTCCCGTGACCTCAAGAACAAAGGTAACTACTCACAAATAATAATCATGCTCAAGATCAGAGGGGTATTTAATAGCATAATGGATCTGAACATATAATCTTCCACCAAATAAACCATATAGTAATCAACTACAAGATGTAATCAACACTACTAGTCATCCACAAGCACCAATCTAACGTTCCGGTGCAAAGATTGAAAACAAGAGATGAACTAGGGTTTGAGAGGAGATGGTGCTGTTGAAGATGTTGATGAAGATTTCCCTCCCCAAGATGGGAGAGTTGTTGGTGATGATGATGACGATGATTTCCCCCTCCGGGAGGGAAGTTCCCCCGGCGGAATCGCTCCGCCGGAGGGCAAAAGTGCTCCCGCCCAAGTTCTGCCTCGAGACGGTGGCGCTTCATCCCGAAAGTCCTCTCCTGATTTTTTCCAGGTAGAAATGTCTTATATACCAGAAGAGGGGCACCGGAGGTGGGCCGAGGAGGGCACAACCCACCAGGGCGCGCCTGGAGGACCTGGCGCGCCCAGGTGGGTTGTGCCTGCCTGGTGGGCCCCCTCTGGTACTTATTTGCTCCAGTATTTATTATATATTCCACAAAAATTCTCTGTGAAGTTTCAGCTCATTTGGAGTTGTGCAGAATAGGTATCTTGCGGTGCTTTTTCAGGTCCAGAATTCCAGCTGCCGGTATTCTCCCTCTTTGTGCAAACCTTGCAAATTATGAGAGAAAAGGCATTAGAATTACTCCCAAAAGCATTATTATGCATGAAAACATTATAAATAACAGTAGGTAAACATGATGCAAAAATGGACGGATCATGGAACTAGCTAGAAAATATGGGATTGTATTGCTGGTACGGCTAGAAAGGCTTTGGATCCCTTACAGGGGCAGCTCTCTTCAGCTGAAGATGCACTACCGTTAATTACTATCAGTCTAGACTCTAAAAGGCGACACAACTCCCAACATTTTTTGGATATTATGGCAGGCCAACTCGGGGAGTTGATAGCATCCATCAGAAGCGACCCAATAAACATGTCGACTGCAAATCTCGCTGATCCTCTTCCTGACAAGGAACATAAAGTACTACTATACTTATTAAAGAAGAACAGAAGATGAACATGTTAAGGAAGAGTAAGCAGATTTTGGATAATACAATGTTCGTTGCCCACCCATGATAAACCACAGCGCACAAACAAATGCAATTCCCTGCTGTCTCTCTATATGTGGCCACGTGCATTTCAAAACTCAAGTGGGAACATTCGCTAACCATTTAAATGCGTGTGTGTTAACCAATATGAGTATCTTATCACATTCTTATTTAAACAACTAAGCTTTGGAAAAATGAGTAGTGTGTTGTTTAGGTTGAAGAGTGGAGTGCTGCTAGTATGACACAAATCACGTATGCAAATCAAAGTGTAGATAAAAGGGGAAAACCCTATGCATCACAAGTAAAATCGGGAAAGTGGAACTAGCTGGAAAATATGGGCTTGTATTGCCGACATGGCTAGAAAGGCTTTGTATCACCTACAGGGGCAACTCTCTTCAACTGAAGGCACACTACTGTTACTATAAGTCAAGACTCTCAAAGGCGACAAAACACCCAACATTTCCTGAATATTATGGTAGACCAACCCTAAGAGTTCAAATCATCGATCAAAAGTAACCCAATAGACCTTCCATCTGCAAATGTCCCTGATCCTCTTCCCAACAAGGAATATATTCTATTACTATACTTATTAAAGAAGAACAAGAGAGGGACATCTTAAAGAAGAGCAAGCAGATTTTGGATAATACAATGTTCCTTACCCACCCATGATGAACCAGAGCGCATAAAGAAATGCAATTCCCTTCTATCTCTTTATATGTGACAGACATGCTTTTCAAAACTAGAGTAGGAACATTAGCTGACCAATTAAACATTCTCTGTTTTTGTAATATCAACATCATATCAGATGCGTATTTGTTTCACTTTCTGGGTTGAGGATCAGTGCTAGCACGACACGAAGCACCTAGGATAATGGTAGTGAATATAAAAGGGGAAAACCATAAGCTGTTGGGGAATGAAGCATGAAATTAAAAAAAATTCTATGCTCACACAAGATCTATCCAGGGAGATGCATCGCTACGAGAGGGGAGAGTGTGTCTACGTACCCTCGTAGACCGTTAGCGGAAGCGTTTATTCAACCCGGTTTATGTAGTCGTACACCTTCGCGATCCGCCCGATCAAGTACCGAACGCACGGCACCTCCACGTTCTGCAGAGATTCAGCTCGATGACGTCCTCGCCGTCTTGATCCAGCAAGCGGGGCGAGGTAGTAGATGAGTTCCGGCAGCACAACGGCGTGGTGACGGTGGTGGTGAAGCAATCCCGCAGGGCTTCGCCTAAGCACTGCGGAAATCTAGAGCGGAGGAGGAACTAGAAGGTTAACCTAGCTCTAATTAGTTAATTAGGACCAACTAGAACTAGAATGACTAGAGGAGGCTCTAAAACTTGTGTTCTCGGGGCTAGCCCTGCTCCTCTATTTATATGTTGAGCCTGGGGGGCGTAACTTGGGGAGAGGGCCTCCCCAAAGTCGGTTTGGAACAAAAGGAAGAGTCCTTCTCGGATTCCAGCACCAGACGCCATGGTTCCCGGCGTCTGGCCCAAACGCCATGGGCCTCGGCATCTGGCGCAGGGCCAGACGCCAGGGTCCCTGGCATCTGGTCCTTGCCCTCCGCAAAGCTTCCTTTTGCTAAAGCCCCGTGGGTCTTACCTCTTGGCCCAACCATATCGTCCAATATATCAATCTTTACCTCCGGACCATTTCCGAGCTCCTCGTCATGTCGATGATCTCATCCGGGACTTCGAACAACACTCGGTCACCAACATAACTCATATAATACTATATCATCAATGAACATTAAGCGTGTGGACCCTACGGGTTCGAGAATGATGCAGACATGACCGACACGACTCTCCGTTCAATAACCAATAGCGGGACCTGGATGCCCATATTGGTTCCTCCATATTCTACGAAGATCTTTATCGGTCGAACCTTTATGACAACATACATAGTTCCCTTTGTCCGGCGGTATGTTACTTTCCCGAGATTTGATCGTCGGTATCTCTATACCTATTTCAATCTCGTTATCGGCAAGTCTCTTTACTCATTCCGTAATACGGCATCTTGTAACTAACTCCTTAGTCACTTTGCTTGCAAGGCTTCTATGATGTTGTATTACCGAGAGGGCCCAGAGATACGTTTCCGACATATGGAACGACAAATCCCAATCTCGATTCATGCCAACCCAACAGACACTTTCGGAAATACCTGTAGTGCACCTTTATGATCACCCAGTTACGTTGTGACGTTTGATACACCCAAAGTATTCCGACGGTGTCCGGGAGTTGCATGATCTCATGGTCGGAGGAACATGTATTTGACATAGTGAAAGCAGTAGCAATAAACTGAACGATCATATGCTATGCTAACGGTTGGGTCTTGTCCATCACATCATTCTCCTAATGATGTGATCCCGTTATCAAATGACAACTCATGTCTATGGTTAGGAAACCTTAACCATCTTTTGATTAACGAGCTAGTCTAGTAGAGGCATACTAGGGACACGGTATTTGTTTATGTATCCACACATGTATTTAATTTCTGGTCAATACAATTCTAGCATGAATAATAAACAATTATCATGAACGGGGAAATATGATAATAACCATTTTATTAATGTCCTCTAGGGCATATTTCCAACATTCTCTCACTTGCACTAGAGTCAATAATCTAGATTACATTGTGATGAATCTAACACCCATCGAGTTTTGGTGCTGATCATGTTTTGCTCGTGGAAGCGGCTTAGTCAACGGGTCTGCCACATTCAGATCCGTATGTACTTTGCAAATCTCTATGTCTCCATCCTTGATGTAGTTACGAATGGAGTTGAAGCGGCGCTTGATATGCTTGGTTCTCTTGTGAAACCTGGGCTCCTTGGCTATGGCAATAGCTTTAGCGTTGTCACATAAGATAGTCATTGGACCCGATGCACTAGGTATTACACCTAGATCGGATATGAACTCCTTCATCCAGACTCCTTCATGTGCTGCTTCGGAAGCAGCTATGTACTCCGCTTCACATGTAGATCCCGCCACGACGCTCTGCTTGGAACTGCACCAACTGACCGCTCCACCATTAAGAATAAATACGTATCCGGTTTGTGACTTAGAGTCATCCGGATCTGTGTCGAAGCTAGTATCGACGTAACCCTTTACGACGAGCTCTTCGTCACCTCCATAAACGAGAAACATGTCCTTGGTCCTTTTTAGGTACTTCAGAATATTCTTGAACGTTGTCCAGTGATCTACTCCAAGATCACTTTGGTACCTCCCTACCAAACTAATGGCAAGGCACACATCAGGTCTGGTACACAGCATGGCATACATTATAGAGCCTATGGCCGAGGCATAGGGGATTACACTCATCTTCTCTATACCTTCTGCCGTGGTCGGGCATTGAGTCTTACTCAACTTCACACCTTGTAACACAGGCAAGAACCCTTTCTTTGACTGATACATTTTGAACTTCTTCAAAATCTTGTCAAGGTATGTGCTTTGTGAAAGTCGAATGAGGCGTCTTGATCTATCTCTATAGATCTTGATGCCTAATATGTAAGCAGCTTCTCCGAGGTCCTTCATCGAAAAACTTTTGTTCAAATAACCCTTTATGCTTTCCAGAAATTCTATATCATTTCCCATCAATAATATGTCATCCACATATAAAATGAGAAATGCTACAGAGCTCCCACTCACTTTCTTGTAAATACAAGCTTCTCCATAAGTTTGTATAAACCCAAATGCTTTGATCACTTCATCAAAGCGAGTATTCCAACTCCGAGATGCTTGCACCAGTCCATGGATGGATCGCTGGAGCTTGCATACTTTGTTAGCGCCTTTAGGATCGACAAAACCTTTTGGTTGCATCATATACAATTATTACTTAAGGAACCCGTTAAGGAATGTCGTTTTGACGTCCATTTGCCAGATTTCATAATCATAAAACGCGGCAATTGCTAACATTATTCTAACAGACTTTAGCATCGCTACAGGTAAGAAAGTCTCATCGTAGTCAACTCCTTGAACTTGTCGATAACCCTTAGCGACAAGTCGAGCTTTATAGATGGTGACATTACCATCAGTGTCCGTCTTCTTTTTAAAGATCCATTTATTCTCAATAGCTCGCTGATCATCGGGCAAGTCTACCAAAGTCCACACTTTGTTCTCGTACATGGATCCTATCTCGGATTTCATGTCCTCAAGCCATTTGTCGGAATCCGGGCTCGTCATCGCTTCTTCATAGTTCGTAGGTTCGCCGTTGTCTGACAACATGACCTCAAAGACATGATTGTCGTACCAATCTGGCGTGGAACGTGTCCTGGTCGACCTACGAGGTTCAGTAGTAGCTTGATCTGAAGCTTCATGATCATCATCATTAACTTCTTCTCCGGTTGGTGTAGGTCTCACAAAAATTTCTTTTTGTGATGTACTACTCTCTAGAGGAGGTACAATTACCTCATCAAGTTCTACTTTCCTCCCACTCACTTCTTTCGAGAGAAACTCCTTCTCTAGAAAGGATCCATTCTTAGCAACGACTATTTTGCCGTCAGATCTGTGGTAGAAGGTATACCCAACGGTCTCTTTAGGGTATCCTATGAAGACGCACTTATCCGCTTTGGGTTCGAGCTTATCAGGCTGAAGCATTTTGACATAAGCGTCGCATCCCCAAACTTTCATAAACGACAGCTTAGGTTTCTTGCCAAACCACAGTTCATACGGTGTCGTCTTAACGGATTTAGACGGTGACCTGTTTAAAGTGAATGCAGCTGTCTCTAATGCATAACCCCACAATGATAGTGGCAAATCGGTAAGAGACATCATAGAATGCACCATATCTAATAGAGTATGATTACGACGTTCGGACACACCATTACGCTGTGGTGTTTCGGGTGGCGTGAGATGTGAAACAATTCCACATTGTCTTAAGTGAGTGCCAAACTCGTAACTCAAATATTCTCCTCCACGATCAGATCGTAAGAACTTTATTTTCTTGTTACTATGATTCTCTACTTCACTCTGAAATTCTTTGAACTTTTCTAATGTTTCAAACTTATGTTTCATTAAGTAGACATATCCATATCTACTCAAATCATCTGTGAAGGTGAGAGCATAACGATATCCACCGCGCGCCTCAACACTCATTGGACCACATACATCGGTATGTATTATTTCCAACAAGTCGGTTGCTCGCTCCATTGTTCTGGAGAACGGAGTTTTAGTCATCTTGCCCATGAGGCATGGTTCGCATGTCTCAAATGATTCATAATCAAGTGATTCCAAAAGTCCATCGCCATGGAGTTTCTTCATGCGTTTAAAACCAATATGACCTAAGCGGCAGTGCCACAAATATGTGGTACTATCATTATCAATTTTGCATCTTTTGGCATCAATATTATGAATGTGTGTATCACTACGATCAAGATTCAACAAGAATAAACCATTCACAAGTGGTGCATGACCATAAAAGATATTACTCATAAAAATAGAACAACCATTATTCTCTGATTTAAATGAATAACCATCTCGCAATAAACAAGATCCATATATAATGTTCATGCTCAACGCAGGCACCAAATAACAATTATTCAGGTTCATAACTAATCCCGCGGGTAGATGTAGAGGTAGCGTGCCGACGGCGATCACATCAACCTTGGAACCATTTCCGACGCGCATCGTCACCTCGTCCTTAGCCAATCTTCGTTTATTCCGCAGCTCCTGTTTCGAGTTACAAATATGAGCAACCGAACCAGTATCAAATACCCAGGTGCTACTACGAGCATTAGTAAGGTACACATCAATAACACCTATATAAAATATACCCTAGTTAACGTTGCCAGCCTTCTTATCTGCCAAGTACTTGGGGCAATTCCGCTTCCAGTGACCATTCCCCTTGAAGTAGAAACACTCAGTCTCGGGTTTGGGTCTAGCCTTGGGTTTCTTCACGGGAGCGGTAACTATTTTGCCGTTCTTCTTGAAGTTCCCCGTCTTTCCCTTGCCCTTCTTGAAACTAGTGCTCTTCTTCACCATCAACACTTGATGCTCCTTCTAGACTTCTACCTCCGCAGCCTTAAGCATTGCGAAGAGCTCAGAAATAGATTTTTCCATTCCTTGCATATTATAGTTCATCACGAAGCCCTTATAGCTTGGTGGCAGTGATTGGAGAATTCTGTCAATAACCGAATCATCTAGAAGATTAACTCCCAACTGAGTCAAGGGGTTATGCAACCCAGACATTTTGAGTATATGCTCATTGACAGAACTATTCTCCTCCATCTTACAGCTGAAGAACTTATCGGAGACATCATATCTCTCGATCCGGGCATTAGCTTGAAACACCAATTTCAGCTCTTGGAACATCTCATATCCTCCATGGTGCTCAAAACGTCTTTGGAGCCCCGGTTCTAAGCTGTAAAGCATGGCACACTGAACTATCGAGTAGTCATCATTTCTCATCTGCCAGACGTTCATAACATCACCAGATGAGCCTGCAGGGGGCGCGGCACCTAGCGGTGCATCAAGGACATAAGCCTTCTGTGCAGCAATGAGGATGATCCTCAGATTATGGACCCAGTCCGCATAGTTGCTTCCATCATCTTTCAACTTAGCTTTCTCTAGGAACGCATTAAAATTCAGTGGAACTACAGCGTGGGCCATTGATCTACAACATACAATTGCAAAGACAATTAAGACTATGTTCATGATAATTTAAGTTCAATTAATCAAATTACTAATGAACTCCCACTTAGATTAACATCCCTCAAGTTGTCTAAGTGACACATGATCCAAATCAACTAACCCATGTCCGATCATCACGTGAGATGGATTAGTCATCAATGGTGAACATCTTCATGTTGATCATATCTACTATATGACTCATGTTCGACCTTTCGGTCTCTTGTGTTCCGAGACCATGTCTGTACATGCTAGGCTCGTCAAGTTTAACCCAAATATTCAGCATGTGTAAAACTGGCTTACACCCGTTGTATGCGAACGAAGAGTCTATCACACCCGATCATCACGAGGTGCTTCGAAACGTCGAACCTTCGCAATGGTGCATACTTGGGGAGAACACTTATCTTGAAATTTAGTGAAGGGATCATCTTATAATGCTACCGCCGTCCTAAGCAAAATAAGATGCATAAAAGGATAAACATCACATGCAATCAAATAAGTGACATGATATGGCCATCATCACTTCGCGCCTTTTGATCTCCATCTTGGGGCGCCGGCATGATCTTCATCGTCACCGGCTTGACACCATGATCTCCATCATCTTGTCTCCACGTGGTCATCTTGCCAACCATTGCTACTACTACTATTGCTAACTGATAGCGATAAACTAAAGCAATTACATGGCAAATTAACAAATTGAAAGACAACCCTATGGCTCCTGCCGGTTGCCGTATTCATCGACATGCAAGTCGTGAACCTATTACAAACATGATCATCTCATACATCCACATATATCATATCACATTTGGCCATATCATATCACAGCATACCCTGCAAAAAGAAGTTAGACGTCCTCTACTTTGTTGTTGCAAATTTTACGTGGCTGCTACGGGTTGACAAGCAAGAACCGTTCTTACCTACGCAAAACCACAATGTGATATAGTGATTGCTTTTTGATCTTCTAAAAGAACCATGTTCATTGAATCCGATTCAACTAAAGTGAGAGAAACAGACACCTGCCAGCCACCTTTATGCAACAAGTGCATGTCAGTCGGTGGAACCAGTCTCATGTACGCGGACATGTAATGTTGGTCCAGGCTGCTTCATCCCACAATACCGCCGAATCAAGAAACAACTAGTGACGGCAAACAATATGTATATACCCACGTCCATAACTCTTTTGTGTTCTACTCGTGCATACACATCTACGCATAGACCTGGCTCATGATGCCACTGTTGGGGAATGAAGCATGAAATTCAAAAAAAATCTACACTCACACAAGATCTATCCATGGAGATGCATCGCTACGAGAGGGGAGAGTGTGTCTGCGTACCATCATAGACTGTTAGCGGAAGCATTTATTCAACGCGGTTGATGTAGTCGTACACCTTCGCGATCCGCCCGATCAAGTACCGAACGCACGGCACTGTTGGGGAACGGAGCATGAATTTCAAAAAAATTCCTACGCTCACGCAAGATCTATCCATGGAGATGCATCGCTACGAGAGGGCGCGTGTGTCTACGTACCCTCATAGACCGTAAGCGGAAGCGTTTCACAATGCGGTTGATGTAGTCGAACTTCCTTCGAGCTCCACCGATCGAGTACCGAACGTACGGCACCTCCGAGTTCTACACACATGCAGCTCCGTGACGTTCCTCGCCTTCTTGATCCAGCAAGACGTCGAGGTAGTAGATGAGTTCCGTCAGCACGACGGCGTGGCGACGGTGATGGTGAAGTAATTTCAGCAGGGCTTCGCCTAAGCTCTCCGAAAATATGACCGAGGGTGTAAACGGTGGAGGGGGGGCGCCGCACACGGCTAACAATGAATTGTGTGTCTTCTAGGGGCGCCCCCTCCGTATATAAAGGAGGGAGGGGAGGAGAGGCAGCCAAGGGGGCGCACCAAGTAGGAGGAATCCTACTTGGGGTCCTCCCAATTCGGCCTCCCCCCTTTCCTATTCCTATTCAGAGTAGGAAGGAAAGAGGGGGAAGGGGGGGGGAATCCTATTCCCTTTTTTTTCTTTCCTTCTTCCCCTTTCCTTCTCCAATTCGGCCAGCCAATATGGGGGGCGCACCAGCCCCTTTGTGGCTGGTGTGTTTCCCCTCTTGGCCCATAAGGCCCATATGTTTTGCCGGGGGTGCCCGGAACCCCTTCCGGTGACCCGATATCACCCGGAACACTTCCGGTGTCCGAATACTATCATCCAATATATCAATCTTTACCTCTCGACCATTTCGAGACTCCTCGTCATGTCCGTGATCTCATCCGGGACTCCGAACAACATTCGGTGACCAATCACATAACTCATATAATACTAAATCGTCATCGAACCTTAAGCGTGCGGACCCTACGGGTTCGGGAATGATGTAGAAATGACCGAGACGACTCTCCGGTCAATAACCAATTGCGGAACTTGGATGCTCATGTTGGTTCCTACATATTCCACGAAGATCTTTATCGGTCGAACCTCATATGACAACATACGTTGTTCCCTTTGTCCGGCGGTATGTTACTTGCCCGAGATTCGATCGTCGGTATCTCAATACCTAGTTCAATCTCGTTACTGGCAAGTCTCTTTACTCGTTCCGTAATACGTCATCTTGTAACTAACTCTTTAGTCACGTTGCTTGCAAGGCTTCTATGATGTGTATTACCGAGAGGGCCCAGAGATACCTTTCCGACAGACGGAATGACAAATCCCAATCTTGATCCATGCCAACTCAACAAACACTTTTGGAGATACCTGTAGTGCACCTTTATAATCACCCAGTTACGTTGTGACGTTTGATACACCCAAAGTATTCCTACGGTATCCGGGAGTTGCATGATCTCATGGTCTGAGGAACATGTATTTGACATAGTGAAAGCAATAGCAATAAACTGAAACGATCATATGCTATGCTAACGGTTGGGTCATGTCCATCACATAATTCTCCTAATGATGTGATCCCGTTATCAAATGACAACTCATGTCCATGGTCAGGAAACCTTGACCATCTTTTGATCAACGAGCTAGTCTAGTAGAGGCTTACTAGGGACACAATATTTGTTTATCTATTCACACATGTATTTAGTTTCCGGTCAATACAATTCTAGCATGAATAATAAACCATTATCATGAACAGGAGAAATATGATAATAAACACTTTATTAATTGCCTCTAGGGCATATTTCCAACAGGCACCTCCGCGTTCTGCACACGTTCAGCTCGATGACGTCCTCACCATCTTGATCCAGCAAGTGGGGCGAGGTAGTAGATGAGTTCCGGCAGCACAACGGCGTGGTGATGGTGGTGGTGAAGCAATCCCACAGGGCTGAGCCTAAGCACTGCGGAAATCTAGAGCGGAGGAGGAACTAGAAGGTTAACCTAGCTCTAATTAGTCAACTAGGACCAACTAGAACTAGAAGGACTAGAGGAGGCTCTAAAACTTGTGTTCTAGGGGCTAGCCCTGCTCCTCTATTTATATGTTGAGCCTGGGGGCGTAACTTGGGGAGAGGGCCTCCCCAAAGTCGGTTTGGAAGAAAAGGAAGAGTCCTTCTCGGATTCCAGCACCAGACACCACGGTTCCCGGCGTCTGGCCCAGACGCCATGGGCCTCGGCGTCTGGTCCCTGCCCTCCGCAAAACTTCTTTTTGCTAAAGCCCTGTGGGTCTTACCTCTTGGCCCAACCATATCGTCCAATATATCAATCTTTACCTCCGGACCATTTCAGAGCTCCTCGTTATGTCCATGATCTCATCCGGGACTCCGAACAACATTCGGTCACCAACATAACTCATATAATACTATATCGTCAACGAACGTTAAGCGTGCGGACCCTACGGATTCGAGAATGATGCAGACATGACCGAGACGACTCTCCAGTCAATAACCAATTGCGGGACCTGGATTCCCATATTGGTTCCTCCATATTCTACGAAGATCTTAATCGGTCGAACCTTTATGACAACATACGTAGTTCCCTTTGTCCGGCGGTATGTTACTTGCCCGAGATTCGATCGTCGGTATCTCTATACCTAGTTCAATCTCGTTATCGGCAAGTCTCTTTACTTGTTCCGTAATACGTCATCTTGTAACTAACCCCTTAGTCACTTCGCTTGCAAGGCTTCTATAATGTTGTATTACCGAGAGGGCCCAGAGATACCTTTCCAACATATGGAATGACAAATCCCAATCTCGATTCATGCCAACCCAACAAACACTTTCGGAAATACTTGTAGTGCACCTTTATGATCACCCAGTTACATTGTGATGTTTGATACACCCAAAGTATTCCTACGGTGTCCGGGAGTTGCATATTCTCATGGTCGGTGGAACATGCAATTGACATAGTGAAAGCAGTAGCAATGAACTGAACGATCATATGCTATGCTAACGGTTGGGTCTTGTCTATCACATCATTCTCCTAATGAAGTGATCCCGTTATCAAATGACAACTCATGTCTATGGTTAGGAAACCTTAACCATCTTTTGATTAACGAGCTAGTCTAGTAGAGGCATACTAGGGACACGGTATTTGTTGATGTATCCACACATGTATTTAGTTTCCGGTCAATACAATTCTAGCATGAATAATAAACCATTATCATGAACGGGGAAATATGATAATAACCACTTTATTAATTGCCTCTAGGGCATAATTCCAACATAAGCATTGCGAGTATAGTGTTGAGCGTGCCTTGGTGGATCTGAAGGCGCAACCCGGACAATGGCTACTTCGCAACCAATGTTTTCTTTCAACTAACAAGTAAGATTCTAAGTGATGGACAAGAAATAACAGTAAAGCAGTGGCGATCTATTTTCTAGTTAAGATAAATAAATTGAGCAGATATGAAAGAGTACCGCCTCTGTTGCGGCGCCGTATAGGAATCTGCTGATTCGTTGTGGGTGATGCGGTTGCGATGGC
Organism: Elymus sibiricus; assembly: GCA_039707655.1. NCBI lineage: Eukaryota > Viridiplantae > Streptophyta > Magnoliopsida > Poales > Poaceae > Elymus > Elymus sibiricus. The sequence goes on from CM077672.1 coordinate 2,862,192, forward strand.
TGTCGGTGGCATGGAAGCATATCTACGAGAGCAGACGGTGGCGGTGGGGGTATATGTCCCGGTGCGGTGGACGAGACGGTCATAGGAGCGGCCTCGGCAAGATGGACGATGATGCAAATGAAGCGGGAGGACGTGATGCACGGATCCTGGTTCGGTGCCATGGATGAGAGACGCCAATCTCTTGTAATGGACGATGTTGTTGGGGTATCAGCTCTGGCATGGTGGAGGAGGACATCGGTGGAGGGGGTGGCGGACGGAGCAGCCTGGGGTGGAGAGGTTGTTTTTGCGCCCATGGAGTACGAATGGGAAATGGAGGGAGAGAGGTAGGGGGAACCATGTCTTGGGACACGCTTGTCTCAAATGCAGGAAAGTTACAAACTTAGCCCCCATTTAAAATTTCGAACATCTTGTCGGTTGGGGATAGGACGGTAATCTCGCATCTCCAGAATATTTCCTGAGAGCGATTTCGGTCGATACAAGTTTGTTTTGGTGCCCCCCGTTGGTGCCCACCGTGTATGAATCAGGGTGAGAGGCGGTGTCACGTTTGAGGTAAAATTACAAACCTACCCCTATCGAGACCTAAAGAAATCAAGCTGACAAGTTTAGCATGTCAGGGATAGGCAGTAATTTCCATCTCCCAAATTTTGTATCGGGCGGTTACGGCCGGGGAGGAACTGAGTGTTTGGCCGCTTCGTTCAAATTTAGGAGAATAAGCTTTCACGTTTACCGTGCCAACTCAATTCGAATCAATTTTCTATTTTTTTCGGACATGATCCATTTTGTATTCGAATACAAATCTATATGCATCATTTTTTATATATACTTTCAAAACCACAACAAAGAATTATGCCCCTTTATATATAAATATGGTTTACAAATGCCATGATCTCAAATTCAAAAAGTTTATTCCAAATATTTGAAACCACTTTATGTTCAACTCAAATGTATGGATCACTAATATCAAGAAATTAAATAACATACATGTGCCCAAATTGAAATCAATATGCATGTTCGATAGATAAACTTTGGTTCGAGTATGAATTACATGTATCATCATCTCTAATTCAAATATCTGAATCCCTTTTATATTGACATCTTTTAAGTACACAATTAAATATTTGAATATCCTTTCATGTCCATATCTCTCTAGGTCTCCCTCGCGTGCTCCTTCATATAGCTATCACTCTCTTTTCTCCATCTCACTCGCACATTCAGTACATGTTTCTCTTTTTTCACAAACACGGTCTCTCAGTGTCTCTTGAGAGAGGTGTCACACTCTCTCTACCTCTATAGATCACTCGTCTTTCATTATCACTAGTAGGGAACCGGGATTTAGTCCTGGTTGGGAAAGGCCTATAGTCCCGGTTCCCCAACTGGGACTAAAGAATCGGGACTAAAGGTCCCCACCCTTTAGTCCCGGTTGGCCCACGGCCCGGCACTAAAGCCCTCCACGTGGCCGCCAGCGTGGGCTAGGGCTGGAGGACCTTTAGTCCCGGTTGGTGGCCTTTTGTTGGGTTTATTTTTTTAGGGTTTAGGGTTTATTTTTCCTCTTTATTTTTTGTGTTTTCCATTCATTTCAAACTTATTTTACGCTACTACATACTGTGCACACACAAGTTGATGCATATATAATACAATATCCAATACGACCATACATATATATATATATATATGTACAATTTTGTATATATACAATTTCTCCTACACACAAATGGAGATCATTACATGCATATATCTCCCGGGCCCAAACCCGGCCGGGACTAGTGCTCCGGATGAAAGCTCAGTTTTCTACTAGTGATATGCAGGTATTAGTTAGTGTAATGGTATTCTCCGTTTATATCAATGACCTGCTGAAGCAAAAATGCCACAATTTCCTCTTGAATTGCTACAACGCGTTCCTTTGGTGGGAGGTTCGACCGTATCTCGGAAATGTCAAGAGATCTTTCACGTGCACCTCTGCCACGTATACAATATTCAGTCTTCATGCGAATGTTCTCGCAGAGGTAGTATCCACATAAATTAGTCCCTGTGGCTACCTCGCACACTTTGCGAGAATATAATTCAGTCAGATAATAATCAAGCATGATAATGGTATTGAAACTAGAATTAAATAGATGCGCGGACCAAGCTAGTACTACTTAATTAACTGGAGCTTTTTCCAACTCAGCGTCGGTTTCCATTCACCGCGATGGTTTTCTATGAACGTTTTCCAAACCCTGCCCGGCAAAGAAAAAGAATAAAGGAGTTATTAATTACTTGATATCAGGAAATGAAAGAAAGCGAGGCCGATATAGTACGATAATGATTGAAATTACCTGTCTAACATAAAATACAAGTCCAAGTATTCCTTAGGATCTTTATCTAGTGAGTCGAACACTTGAACTTGTCCCGCGTCAGGTTTAATATTTAGCAGGATCCAGTGGAAGCTGCACACAAGTTTATATAAGCAGGCATGCATAACTCATCAACTACACTTGACATCGATTATGCAAAATAGAATTTGTAGTACAAGACAGTAACACTCACTTGAAGTTGTAAGGAAATAGTATATTAGATTTGGTATTTAGTGTCGTTAGAAAACCTAGCAAGGCTGCCTCTGTGTCGATGGGAAAATTTGCTACCCCAAAACCATGAACGGTATTTGGGTCGATGAACCCAATGTCAAAGATTGCCTCTTGTTTGAATTCGAACATCTTCATTCTGCATAATAGCGTACAAAAGAACATATATAGTGAGGATAATTACAGCCAATGAACGATCTGAGCTAGAGATTTAAATTATTACAGAAAGAAATCACTTACAGACAATAGAAACTGACGAGAGATTTGTCGAGTGAGTCTTGATTGAATAACTGGAAAAATTTTGACAAGTCAATCCATAATTCAGTTGTATTAAAGTAATGCTCTTCCTAGACTTTGACCATGAGCGACTGTCGCCCTTGCTTTACTTCTTTCATGTACCACTCATGCAAATGTCGCATTTGAGTTGGTAGAGCCTTGAGCTGCTCGGGTGTGACCAGTGGTTCCCCGGCGACATATTTCCGTGCTAGATTAGCGAACATGGATATTTCCTCGGTGCCAGCGAGTTGGCTAGCAGTGAGACCACCAAAGTCTCTGGCAGGATCGGTTACCTTATCGTTACTCACCTTGAGCAGGGAGATCGACCGTTTTGACTGTTCTCCGAGCTGGGGAACTGTTTTCCCGCTTTTAGTACCACTTGTTGTTGCTGTACTTCTCGACTTCTGCCTTCTCTGCTCATATGACTTCGTAATCTGCCGGTCATAGTCTGTCGGCCTACTCGCCGCATGTGCCGGGAGTCACTCAACAAAGTGTTCCATAAAGTGATCTTGAACTTCCAGAGGTATTTTCTCCTTTGGCGGCGGGGGTTTCTTCGTAAAAAATGCTTTCACTTGGGCAGCGGATTCAATTCTGTTTTCCTCTTCAGTCATGTCCCAATCTAGCTTCTTTTGGGTGGGAGGCTCGGCTTTCTTCTTTTTATTACCTGCTTACTTCCGAAGAGGACTGCTGGCCTTCCGCTTTTGGGAGCCCTGCTGGCGGGTGATGGCTTGCGTGCGTTGGTGACTTCCCTGAAGAGGAAGGGATGATGTAGCAAGCGGAGAAGTATTTCCCTCAGTTAAGAACCAAGGTTATCGAACCATAAGGAGATTCACCCAACACCACGTGTTCAGCACCTGCACACAAGAAAACAAATCCTCGCACCCCAACGCGACCAAGGGTTTGTCAATCCCTTGACGGTAAGATGAAAGATGGAAACGGCGATGGAAAATTGCAGCAAAGCGATTGTAGATCTGGAGATCTGAAAGCAAAGCGAATGAAAAAGAGATCGAATGCAATATGATGAAGAAGAGACCCCGGGGGCCGTAGGTTTCACTAGTGGCTTCTCTCAAGAAAATAGCAAACGGTGGGAAAACAAATACTGTTGGGCAATTGATAAAACTTCAAATAATCATGACGATATCCAGGCGATGATCCATTATATAGGCATCACGTCCAAGATTAGTAGACCGACTCCTGCCTGCATCTAGTACTATTACTCCACACATCGACCGCTATCCAGCATGCATCTAGTGTGTTAAGTTCATGGAAAAACGGAGTAATGCATTAAGAACGATGACATGTTGTAGATAAGATCTATTCTTGTAGGAATAGACCCCATCTTTTTATCCTTAGTAGCAACGATCAACACGTGTCTTGCTACCCCTTCTGTCACTGGGAAAGAACACCGCGAGATCGAACCCACTACAAAGCACCTCTTCCCATGGCAAGAAAAATCAATCTAGTTGGCCTAATTAACTAAACCAAAGTTTCGAAGAAGAAATATGAGGCTATAATAAATCATGCAAATAAGAGATCAAAGAACTCAAATCACTTTCGTGGACAGAAAAAGATAGATCTGATCATAAACTCAAAGTTCATCGGATCCCAACAAACACACCGCAAAAAGAGTTACATCAAATAGATCTCCGAGAGATCATTGTATTGAGAATCAAGAGAGAGAGAAAGACATCTAGCTACTGCCAATGGACCCGAAGGTCTACAATGAACTACTCACGCATCATCGGAGAGGCACCAATGGACATGATGAACCCCTCCGTGATGGAGTCTAGATTGGATCTGGTGGTTCTGGAACTTGCGGCGGCTGGAATTGATTTTCGTCGACTCCCCTAGGGTTTCTAGAATATTGGGGTATTTATAGAGCAAAGAGGCGGTGCAGGGGGTCTCCGAGGAGGGCACCACCCACAAGGGCGCGCCTGGGCCCTCTGGTGCGCCCAGGTGGGTGCTGCCCACCTCGGGCGTCCTCTCCGGTACTTCTTTGGCCCTCCTGGTGTCTTCTGGCCCAGAAAAATTCCACAAAAAGTTTCGCTGTGTTTGGACTCCGTTTGATATGGATTTTCTGTAAATCAAAAACACGGCAGAAAACAGCAACTGGCACTTGGCACTATGTCAATAGGTTAGTCCCAAAAAATGATGTAAAGTTGCTATAAAATCATTGCAAAACATCCAAGATTGATCATATATCAGCATGGAACAATCAAAAATTATAGATACGTTGGAGACGTATCAGCATCCCCAAGCTTAATTCCTGCTCGTCCTTGAGTAGGTAAATGATAAAAACACAATTTTTGATGTGGAATGCTGCCTATCATGTTCATCACAATCTTTTTCTTTTGTAGCATGGACATATGGACTTTTTATCTGGTTCAAAGCAATGGTCTAGTTTTGACATGAAAACATAAATACTCAAGCATATCAACAAGCAATCATGTCTTTCAAAATATCAACGCTAAAGAAAGCTATCCCTAGCCCATCATGCTCAATCATTGATCCATTCATATAACATATCCGTATATTAGCTAACCCAAAGCACAAGCATGACCATAGTGCTCCCCGATTTGGGCCTTTATAAGAGAGGATGGAGATTCAAGAAAAATAAAAATTGCATAAAAGTAAATAGATAGGCCCTTCGCAGAGGGAAGCATTGATTTGCTTTATGTGCTAGAGCTCTTTGTTTGAATAATTGAGAGATAAAAAATATTTTGAGAGGTATGCTTTTCTGCCAACAAAACGGTTAAGAATGTTTCATCATCTTCCATGCTAAGCACACCATAGGTGGTTCCTAACAGAAAATAAATTTACACTCCCCTTCATTAAGGTATTGTTCCTTTCCGAGAGAGTTTTTGTTATTCCTTTTTCCACCATACAACCACATTCCACGGCTAGCCGAATCCACGGGTACCGTCCAAACCAACACTTTCCAAGGATTTATTTTATTTTAGTAATTCAGGATGGGCATCCCTATTACCAACCATTCTCTCGTGCAATGACAAGTGATAACACTCATCGTGAGAATGACACACTTAGCATGGGAAGATAACGAGCACCCCCTTCCGCCTCACGAGCGGTACGGGCACACAAAAGAGAAGTTTATTTTGAAAATTTAGAGATGGCACTCACAAATTTACTTGGAATGGTATAGAAATACCGCATATAGGTAGGTATGGTGGACTCATATGGCAAAACTGGGTTTAAAGATTTTGGATGCACAAGTAGTATTTCTACTTAGTACAAGTGAAGGCTAGCATGGGATTGAGAAGGCGACCAACCAAAAAGCGAAAAGATCACACCCACGCGTCAAGCAAAACTATCAACGAAAATATGCACACAAGGAGGATTTAATTTCATAGCATAACTATTGACTTTCATGTGCTTGCATAGGGAATCACAAACCTTAACACGAATATTCTTACTAAAGCATAATTACCCACTAACATGGCATCACATATTATCATTCCCATATCTCAAAACCATTACAAAGAACCAAGTTTATTTTGTCCAATGATCTTCATGAAAGTTTTTATCTATATCCTTCTTGGATATGTATCATTTTGGGACTATTTTAACATGTTGCTTTTAAAAGCTCCAACAAATCTAAGTGAAGAACATGAGCATAAAATTTCTATCTCTCAAAAAAGTATAAGTGAAGCAAGAGAGATTTTCTTCAAAATTTCAGTAACTCTCAAATAAATCTAAGTGAAGCATGAGAGCATTTCTTCAAAACTAGCAAAGCACACCGTGCTCAAAAAGATATAAGTGAAGCACTAGAGCAATTCCATAGCTCAATTTTTTTTTAGGTGAAGCACATGAGCCATTCTAACAAATCATAGCATATTTTGGCTCTCTCAAATAGGTGTGTACAGCAAGAATACTTGACTTAAAACAAAAATCAAAGCAAACAAAAATTCATATCATACACGACGCTCCAAGCAAGACACATATCATGTGACGAATAAAAATATAGCTTCAAGTAAAATACCGATGGTTGTTGTAATAAAGAGGGGATGCCACTCGGGGGCATCCCCAAGCTTAGACGCTTGAGTCTTCTTAAAATATTACCTTGGGGTGCCTCGGGCATCCCCAAGCTTAGGCTCTTGCCACTCCGTATTCCGTCATCCATAAAGATCTCACCCAAAACTTGAAAACTTCATTCACACAAAACTTAACAAAACTCCGTGAGATCCGTTAGTATAAGAAAGCAAATCACTATTTTAGGTACTGTTGCAAACCCATTCATATTTTATTCTTGCATAATATCTACTGTATTCCAACTTTGCGATGGCTTATACCCCCCGGAAAAGTCCATAGAATCATCAAAACAAGCAAACAATGCAAGGAAAACAGAATCTGTCTTAAACAGAACAGTCTGTAGCAATCTGAAAACTTCGAATACTTCTGTAACTCAAAAAATTCTGAAAAATTAGGACAACTTCGAAAATTCATACAGCAATACTTTGTAAAAATTTCAGAATTTTCTCATGGTCCAGTACAGAAAATTAATTCTTGTACTGGATGCAAAAGTTTCTGTTTTAAAAACAGCATCAATTATACTATCTTCCAAATCATCCTAAAGGTATTGCTTGGCACAAACACTAATTAAAACACAAAAAACACTATCATACCAGTAGCATGACAGCAAAAACAAAACAAAACAGAAACTTCAACAAGAAATTTATTTTATTCATTGGGTTGCCTCCCAACAAGTGCTATCATTTTACGCCCCTAGCTAGGCATAACGCAAGGATCTAAGTATTGTCATCCTCGGTGGTTTTGCAACTTTTGCAAGCGTTTTCTCAAACCCGGAAGGTTCTTTGTGTTTCCACAAATTTTCAGGAAAATAAACCATTCTGAGATCTAAAATATCCAATCGTTTGTTGCAAAGGGAAATCAGAGTGTTCATACGATTGATGCTTCCATTCATATGTTTGAGAGATTCGTGTTGCTTTTGTAAATCAACCGTATGTTTATGCAAATCATTCAACTTATCTAGAATTTGAACTCCTTCTTGAGTAAAGGTAATTCCATTTTTGATTGGTGGGATTCCCAAGATCCCTTCTAAAATCTCATAAGCAGAACTGGCATCAAGTTCAATAAAACTTCCTTTCGCAGCAAAATCCAAAAGTTGTCTATGATGCAAGGCTAGCCCTATATAAAAATTTCGAAGTAAGATCTTTGCATCACCCTTAAGGTTACTAGTGCGATAAACTTCCATCAATCTATACCAAGCATCTTTCAAATTTTCTCCCTGTCTCTGTTTGAAGTATAGAACTTCAAAATCTAGAGACAAAGGAGGAGTAGTCGTGATAGACATAGAGTTAAAGGAAGCAAACAACCTCACACACGAAAATAGATCTGGCGAGAAAACGGCGAATGAAAAAGAGGGGCGAATAAAAACTGGCAAATTGGTGAAGTGGGGGAGATGAAAATGAGAGGCAAATGGCAAATAATGTAAGTGCGGAGAGATGAGATTTGTGATTAGGAACCTGGTGGATGTTGATGAAGTCTCCCCGGCAACGGCGCCAGAAATCTTCTTGAGGCCTTGCGTGCGTTGGTGACTTCCCTGAAGAGGAAGGGATGATGTAGCAAGCGGAGAAGTATTTCCCTCAGTTAAAAACCAAGGTTATCGAACCATAAGGAGATTCACCCAACACCATGTGTTCAGCACCTGCACACAAGAAAACAAATCCTCGCACCCCAACGCGACCAAGGGTTTCTCAATCCCTTGACGGTAATATGAAAGATGGAAACGGCAATGGAAAATTGCAGCAAAGCGATTGTAAATCTAGAGATCGGAAAGCAAAGCGAATGAAAAAGAGATCGAATACAATATGATGAAGAAGAGACCCCGGGGGCCGTAGGTATCACTAGTGGCTTCTCTCAAGAAAATAGCAAACGGTGGGAAAACAATTACTGTTGGGCAACTGATAAAACTTCAAATAATCATGATGATATCCAGGCGATGATCCATTATATAGGCATCACGTCCAAGATTAGTAGACCGACTCCTGCCTGCATCTACTACTATTACTCCACACATCGACCGCTATCCAGCATGCATCTAGTGTATTAAGTTCATGGAAAAATGGAGTAATGTATTAAGAACGATGACATGATGTAGACAAGATATATTCATGTAGGAATAAACCCCATCTTTTTATCCTTAGTAGCAACGATCAACACGTGTCTTGCTGCCCCTTCTGTCACTGGGAAAGAACACCGCGAGATCGAATCCACTACAAAGCACCTCTTCCCATGGCAAGAAAAATCAATCTAGTTGGCCTAACTAAACCAAAGTTTCAAAGAAGAAATACGAGGCTATAAGAAATCATGCAAATAAGAGATCACAGAACTCAAATCACTTTCATGGATAGAAAAAGATAGATCTGATCATAAACTCAAAGTTCATCGGATCCCAACAAACACACTGCAAAAAGAGTTACATCAAATAGATCTCCGAGAGATCATTGTATTGAGAATCAAGAGAGAGAGAAAGCCATCTAGCTACTGCCTACGGACCCGAAGGTCTACAATGAACTACTCACGCATCATCGGAGAGGCACCAATGGACATGATGAACCCCTCCGTGATGGTGTCTAGATTGGATCTGGTGGTTCTGGAACTTGTGGCAGCTGGAATTGATTTTCGTCGACGGGTTTCTGGAATATTGGGGTATTTATAGAGCAAAGAGGCGGTGCAGGGGGTCTCTGAGGAGGGCACCACCCACCAGGGCGTGCCTGGGCCCTCTGGCGCGCCCAGGTGGGTGCTGCCCACCTCGGGCCTCCTCTCCGGTACTTCTTTGGCCCTCCTGGTGTCTTCTGGCCCAGAAAAATTCCACAAAAAGTTTCGCTGCGTTTGGACTCCATTTGATATGGATTTTCTATAAATAAAAAACAGGGCAGAAAACAGCAACTGGCACTTGGCACTATGTCAATAGGTTAGTCCCAAAAAATGATGTAAAGTTGCTATAAAATCATTGCAAAACATCCAAGATTGATCATATATCAGCATGGAACAATCAAAAATTATAGATACGTTGGAGACGTATCAGCGGGACCTACGGGGTGGAGTCGGCTCACGCGACAGAGATCGACGATATGGACTCGCCCTGGGATCCGTCTCGAGGTTGGGTGGACTCACGCTGGGATCCCTATCGAAGTGGGATGCCTCGAGGTGGGGAGGACTGGCGCTGCGATGCCTCTCGCTAGGATCCCTCGCGCTGGACATCGATACTCGAATGAGTCGGTGGCCTTAGCGTCGAGTGTGCAAAGACGATGCAGTCCTTTCTCCATAGAATGAGACCACCTTTGGCTTCTGCCACTGTGGACTCCCCTTCACCTCCAGGGATGTCAAGCTCTAGTTCATCATATCCTCGCTCTATTTCGTCCACCCCGACACGAGCATACTCAGCTAGAATCGGATTGCAATGGAAGGTTGCTTCAGGTGTATTTGGTAAAGCATAGCCCATCGCCACACGCATGGATATGTTCTTCAGTTTCTGGTGTAGCTCACACGCTGTCTTCTCAGTGATATCATCCATGGGGGAGTGACCCAGCGGTACCCCTGTGGAACCCACGCTACTTTTGGGCAGTGTAGATGGGACTGTATCCAATGGTGGATGCTCCTGCCGCGGAGTTGCCATTTGCTGGGTAAGGGTTTCTATCTGCTTCTGCTACCGCTCGAACATGCATTCCAACTTCGAAACTCGGTCTGCTTCCTGCTTCTTTTTTCTCGAACGGCTTCTATAAGTGTCGTTCCAGCCCGCAAACCCCTCATACCACGGAACAATGCCCACGCCTCGTGTTCGTCCTCCGTGTTCAGGATTCCCGAGGGAATGTGTAAGATCGTCGTTCTCTCTATCGGGCTGAAACACCCCATCTTGTGCATCTTTTATTGCTTTAAGTAACTCTGCCGAGGCTTTTTCCAGACTTTCCAGTCCAATAATCTCCCCTGTTGCTGGGTCCAATTTTCCCCCATGCGCAAAAAACCATTGCTTGCACCTCGGGGGCCAGTTCAACGATTTTGGAGTGACCCCTTCAGCAAGCATCTTGCTCTCAAATGCTTCCCACTTAGGAATGGCTGACTTGTAGCCACCTGTCCCCATTTTGTGGTGTTACTTTTTTTGGACGCATTTATCTTATTCTTTTCCGACTTTTCCTTAGCATCTTCCGATTCCTTGTACTCCACAAATGCGTCCCTGTGATTTCTTACCTTGTCGTATATTCCAGTGAATTCGGGAGCCTGCTTGTCGTTCTTGTTGTAATCGGCCCATAATATTTTCTTCCAACTCTGGAATTGTGTGGCCATCTTCTTAAGAGCAAACTCCTTGACTTTCTTCACTTGGAAATCTATGAGAGAATTTGGTAGGGTGAAATGCTCCGTGAGCCAATCCCAAAGAGCATCTTTCATTCTTTGGTCGACATAAGAAACTGGTGGATCTTCCTCCTTTGTTGGCTTATGCCATTCTCGAATTATGATCGGGACGTTGTCCCTAACAGCAACTCCGCATTGACGCACAAATGTCTTGGCATTGTTTGCAGGCTGAATCGGTTCGCCATCATCTTTGAAAGCATCAAGGTTGAGCTTTACGTCCTGGCCCAACTTTTTGGCAGCGCCTCGGACCCTTCTATCAGATTGGCTCGATCCGAAGGGCTAAAAGAAGAAAGATTTGTTAATATATACATACAAATCATTTAATATACACATGTAATGATCACCAGAGGCCTAATATATATACCTCAACGGACTTTGTTAATTGTTTCGCATTTTGAAAGATTTGTTCTTCCTCAACTCCCTCACCGGACTCGTTCAGATATTGTGAGTCGTCATCTAGTTGTTCATCATGCGCCTCGTACCCTTCTACCAGATTGGCTCGATCTGGGGAGCATATAATGCTAAAGATGTCCTCTTCATGAGCTCTACCGCTATCATCCATAGCTTAATAACTAATCCATAATAGAGATAAAACAATTTAGTATTCAAATTAGCTTGCATTCAATAAGCAAAAACTAAATCATAGTAGTTTTTAGCAAAGATCATCATATAATATCACTAATACATCTCGAATAATAGTTAATGCATCATCGAATATTATCGTCAAATATTATCACTTAATACATCTCGAATACTATCATATATATAACATCACTAATACATCTCGAATACTATCGAACTATCTAGTTCACTCGCGGTTCCTGAGGCGCGTGCGGTGGACACCCAAAGAGAAGGAACCATCACAGGATCATAGCTCCGGTGAGATCCCTAAAGAACCTGCCAGGTATTGGAAAACCTGATGTCCAACGCAACCATGTAGCGACGGACATGCTCGTCCTCCTCCCTGACACGGTGACGTACCACCTCCGCAGGGGACGAAAGCCTCCGCACCGAAACTGGCCCACGCGACCGCCACCAAAGAAGCTCCGGGTCAACGATGGGCCGCCTCCTCACCAAGCTGCGTGCCCCGGAAGGTAGCACCTCCCAGTGCCAGCCCGGCGGAGCCCAGTCCCGGACATGGCCGGCCCTCTCAAGCAGGCCTCCTCCGTCGTGTCGACGACGAGGATGCGGGCCGGGCATCGTCGACGTCGATAACAAATGCTTAATTATGAAAAAAAAAATTATATTTTTATTATGCTACTCATATTTAATAAACACTTAGCAAAATTAGCATCTACACTTAGCATCTATCCATCGCTACACTTAGCAAAATTAGCATCTACACTTAGCAAAATTAGCATCTACACTTAGCAAAATTAGCATATCTACACTTAGCAAAATTAGCATCTACACTTAGCAAATTAACTTAGCAAAGCATCGTCCGGCGATCGTCGGGGACTTGTCCGGCGATCGTCGGGGACTCGTCCGGCGATCGTCGGGGACTCATCCGGCGATCGTCGGGGCCTCGTCCTAGGGTTTACTAATATATTACAAATGCACCTAAATTAACTACACTAACATCTAAATTTACTAATTAAACTACACTAGCATCTAAATTAACTACACTAAAATCTAAATTAATTAATCATCTAAAAATGCATCTAAATTAACTACACTAACATCTAATTACCTAACTCAAGTTAACGGCGCGAGAGGGGAGAGGGGAGACCTCACCTCCGGCAGCGACGAGCGGCGTGGTCGGGGCGGCGCGCGGCGACGGCGAGGTCGGGCTCGGGGCGGCGCGGCGACGAGGAGCGGGCGCGGGTCGGGAAGGCGACGACAAGGAGCAGGCGCGGGGCGGGGCGGCGGCGACGGCGAGGTCGGGCTCGGGGCGCCGGCGACGAGGATCGAGCGGGCGTGGGCGGCGGCGAAATTTCGGCAGCCTGGCGGTGCTGGATCCTCCTTCTCACAGGCGGTGGCTCGCACCGGGACGAAAGGGTCTTTAGTCCCGGCTCGTGTCTCTCACCGGAACTAAAGGTCCACCCCCAAATATGCACGCGGGAGGTGGACCGTTATTCCTGGTTTGTTGCTGGAACCGGCACTAAAGGAATTTTTAATTAATTAATAGTTATTATTTTCAGAAAAATCCCTAAAATTATAAAAATCATAGAAAAAATATATAACTCCAATGGAGATAAATTATATATGAAAAATTATCAGAAAAAGATGAAGAATTTGTTTATGGCATTTCCATGCATGTTTGAACAACTTAATCTATTTTATAAGACAATTTGATTAAATGGCATTTGAAATGGTATATGTGGAGTTTGAAAATCACTACAAATGAACTCTGAAAATGTTGAAACTTGGCATGGTATCATAATTTCACCCAAATAGCATGTGCTAAAAAGTTGAGAGGGTTACGGCAAAAACTGGATGCACTTCGTGTACAAACTGGACAATCTCTTGCGAAGTATCAGGGTTTCGGACGAAAAGTCATCTATTACAAAGGGATTTCATTTTTAATAACTTATTTTAACTCTAGACTTTTTGTGCATTCAATATGCACCATTCAAAGGCACATCATCAATTTTCAACCCTTTTCTGACTTCATTTGCTATTTTTCATGCATTTAATGATTTATTTTGAGCAAAGTGACCCTGAAATTGAAAAGCAGTACAAATGAACTCTGAAAAGGTTGAAACTTGGCATGGTATCATAATTTCACCCACATAGCATGTGCTAAAAAGTTGAGAGGGTTACGGAAAAAACTGGATGCACTTGGTGTACAAACTGGACAATCTCTTTCGAAGTATCAGGGTTTCGGACGAAAACTCATCTATTACAAAGGGATTTCATTTTTAATAACTTATTTTAACTCCAAACTTTTTGTGTGTTCAATATGCACCATTCAAAGGCACATCGTCAATTTTCAACCCTTTTCTGACTTCATTTGCTATTTTTCATGCATTTAATTATTTATTTTGAGCTAAATGACCCTAAAATTGAAAAGCACTACAAATGAACTCTGAAAAGGTTGAAACTTGGCATGGTATCATAATTTCACCTAAATAGCATGTGCTAAAAAGTTGAGAGGGTTACGGTAAAAACTGGATGCACTTGGTGTACAAACTGGACAATCTCTTTCCAAGTATCAGGGTTTCGGATGAAAACTCATCTATTACAAAGGGATTTCATTTTTAATATCTTATTTTAACTCCATACTTTTTGTGCGTTCAATATGCACCATTCAAAGGCACATCATCAATTTTCAACGCTTTTCCGACTTCATTTGCTAATTTTCATGCACTTAATGATTTATTTTGAGCTAAATGACCCTGAAACTGAAAAGCACTACAAATGAACTCTGAAAAGGTTGAAACTTGGCATGGTATCATAAATTCACAAACATAGAATGTACTAAAAGGATAGGAATAATTCCTAATATTTAAAATTCATAACTTAATAAATAAGATGTCAAATTGTTACAAAGATACCAGAGTGGGACTCTCTCCAGCTTTAAGTCCGGAAACTCACTAGAGAGAAAGTGATGACGGTGTGCACCCAAAACACATATATATCATAACTCTTACAAAGATACCCTCCGTTTTGTCCGAAGTGGGCTTTCCAGCTATATAAGTCCGGAAACTCACTAGAGAGAAAGTGATGACGGTGAAGCCGGTCACATCCCAGAGTGGGATCTAGCGGTATAAGACTTTTTCTTCGCGTTTGTATCTTGCTTATGATTGCGCCGTAACCATGGAGAATCTTCATCATTTAACAGGATGCTTGGGTCAGTCTTCACTGTGAAGGGAGGAATGATACGTCTCCAATGTATCTATAATTTTTGATTGTTCCATGTTGATATATGATCAATCTTGGATGTTTTGCAATGATTTTATAGCAACTTTACATCATTTTTTGGGACTAACATATTGACATAGTGCCAAGTGCCAGTTGCTATTTTTTGCCCTGTTTTTGATTTACAGAAAATCCATATCAAACGGAGTCCAAACGCAGTGAAACTTTTTGGAGAATTTTTTTGGGCCAGAAGACATCCAGAGGACCGAAGAAATACCGGAGAGGGGGCCCGAGGTGGGCAGCACCCACCACGGCGCGCCAGGAGGCCCAGGCGCGCCATGGTGGGTGGTGCTCATGTCGGTTGTCCCCCGCACCGCCTCTTTGCTCTATAAATACCCAATATTCCAGAAACCCTAGGGGAGTCGACGAAAATCAATTCCAGCCGCTGCAAGTTCCAGAACCACCAGATCCAATCTAGACACCATCACGGAGGGGTTCATCATGTCCATTGGTGCCTCTCCGATGATGCATGAGTAGTTCATTGTAGACCTTCGGGTCCGTAGGTAGTAGCTAGATGGCTTTCTCTCTCTATTGATTCTCAATACAATGATCTCTCAGAGATCTATTTGATTTAACTCTTTTTGCGGTGTGTTTTTTGGGATCCGATGAACTTTGAGTTTATGATCAGATCTATCTTTTTATATCCATGAAAGTGATTTGAGTTCTCTGATCTCTTATTTGCATGATTTCTTATAGCCTCGTATTTCTTCTTCGAAACTTTGGTTTAGTTCGGCCAACTAGATTGATTTTTCTTGCCATGGGAAGAGGTGCTTTGTAGTGGGTTCGATCTCACAGTGTTCTTTCCCAGTGACAGAAGGGGCAGCAAGACACGTGTTGATCGTTGCTACTAAGGATAAAAAGATGGGTTCTATTCCTACATGAATAGATTTTGTCTACATCATGTCATCATTCTTATTGCATTACTCCGTTTTTCCATGAACTTAATACACTAGATGCATGCTGGATAGCGGTCGATGTGTGGAGTAATAGTAGTAGATGCAGGCAGGAGTCGGTTTACTAATCTTGGACGTGATGCCTATATAATGGATCATCGCCTGGATATCGTCATGATTATTTGAAGTTTTATCAATTGCCCAACAGTAATTGTTTTCCCACCGTTTGCTATTTTCTTGAGAGAAGCCACTAGTGAAACCTATGGCCCCCGGGGTCTAGAGAGAGAAAGCCATCTAGCCACTGCATACGGACCCGAAGGTCTACAATGAACTACTCACGCATCATCGGAGAGGCACCAATGGACATGGTGAAACCCCCCGAGATGGTGTCTAGATTGGATCTGGTGGTTCTAGAACTTGCGGCGGATGGAATTGTTTTTCGTCGACTCCCCGAGGGTTTCTGGGATTTTAGAGTATTTATAGAGCGAAGAGGCGGTGGAACGGAGGATCGAGGGGGCCAACACCCCCCTGGCCGCGCCAGGGCCCTGTGGCGTGGCCTGGTGGGTGTTGCTCCACTCGGGCTTCGTCTCCGGTACTTCTTCTGACCCACGGTTGTCTTCTGGGCCAAAAAAAATCCACAAAAAGTTTCGCTGCCTTTGGACTCTGTTTGATATGGATTTTCTGTAAAACAAAAACAGGGCAGAAAACAGCAACTGGCACTTGGCACTATGTCAATAGGTTAGTACCAAAAAAATGATATAAAGTTGATAGGAAATCATTATAAAACATCCAAGAATGATCATATATTAGCATGGAACAATCAAAAATTATAGATACGTTGGAGACGTATCAGCATCCCCAAGCTTAACTCCTACTCGTCCTCGAGTAGGGAAGTGATAAAAACAGAATTTTTGATGTGGAATGCTGCTGAACATAATGTAACTCTTCTATTTGGCATGAATGTTCAGATCCATATGATTCAAGACAAAAGTCTATTGACATCAAGAACAATAATACTTCAAGCACACATAGAAAGAAAATCATGAGACATCAAAAATAACATGGCTAAAGAAAGTTATCCCTACAAAATCATATAGTCTTGTTATGCTCCCTCTTCTTAGCACAAAGTATAAATCATTCCCACCCCGGTGTTAGTCAAGCAATTGTATTCATACTTATACATTCTCAAACTTTTTCACTCTTCACGCAATATATGAGCGTGAGCCATGGACATAGCACTATGGGTGGAATAGAAGGTGGTAATAGACAAAAGGAGGGAGAAAGTCTCACATCAACTAGGCAAATTAACGGACTATGAAGATGTCCATCAATTGATATCAATGTGAGTGAGTAGGGATTGCCATGCAACGGATGCACTAGAGCTATAAGTGTATGAAAGCTCAAAAAGAAACTAAGTGGGTGTGCATCCAACTTGCTTGCTCATGAAGACCTAAGGCATTTGAGGAAGCCTGTCATTGGAATATACAAGCCAAGTTATATAATGAAAAATTCCCACTAGTATATGAAAGTGACAAAATATGAGACTCTCTATCATGAAGATCATGGTGCTACTTTGAAGCACAAGTGTGGAAAAAGGATAGTAACATTGCCCCTTCTCTCTTTTTCTCTCATTTTTTTTCTTTTTCTTTTTTTTCTCTTCTTTTTTTGTGGGCTTCTTTGGCCTCTTTTATTTGATATGGGCTTCTTTGGCCTCTTTTATTCATTTCCTCACATGGGACAATGCTCTAATAATGATGATCATCACACTTTTATTTACTCATAACTCAAGATTACAACAAGATATGACTCTATATGAATGCATGACAATGATGGTGCGTGTCATAATAAATGGAGCGGTGGAGCTACATGGCAATATATCTCGGAATGGATATGGAAATGCCATAATAGGTAGGTATGGTGGCTGTTTTGAGGAAAGGAATAGGAGTGTTTTAATGCACCGGCGAAAGTTGCGCGGTACTAGAGTGGCTAGCAAGGTGGAAGGGTGAGAGTGCGTATAATCCATGGACTCAACATTAATCATAAAGAACTCACATACTTATTGCAAAAAGTTTATAGTCTTTGAAGTAAAGTACTACTACGCATGCTCCTAGGGGAAGGGTTGGTAGGAGTTAACCATCGCGCGATCCCGACCTCCACACAAAGGAAGACAATCAAGAATAAATTGCGCTCCAACTTCATCAACTAACTAGAAGACCATACGTGCATGCTACGGGAATCACAATTCTTTCAACACAAGTATTTCATCAATCTCACAACTTCCTACTAGCATGACTCTAATATTACTATCCCAATATCTCAAAACAATTATGAGGAATCACACTTCACATATATTCAATGTTCTTTTATGAAGGTTTTTATCTAGACCAAATTTGAATATCTATCACTTTGGAGTTATCCAACAAATATAAGTGAAGATCATGAGCATAAAATTGCTATCTCTCAAAAATATATAAGTGAAGCAAGAGAGATTTTCTTCAAAACTAGCCAAGCACACCGTGCTCATAAAGATATAAGTGAAGCATATGAGCAAATTCCTAGCTCAAAAAGATATAAGCGAAGCACATGAGCCATTCTAACAAATTAAAACCACCTTGGATCTCTCAAGATAGGTGTGTACAGCAAGGATCCATGACTTTGATCAAACAGCAAGGAAAGAAAAAATTCAAAACCGACGCTCCAAGCAAGACACATATCATGTGACGAATAAAAATATAGGTTCAAGTAAAATACCGATGGTTGTTGGAATAAAGAGGGGATGCCACTCGGGGGCATCCCCAAGCTTAGACGCTTGAGTATTCTTAAATATTGCCTTGGGGTGCCTCGGGCATCCCCAAGCTTAGGCTCTTGCCACTCCGTATTCCGTCATCCATAAAGATCTCACCCAAAACTTGAAAACTTCAATCACACAAAACTTAACAAAACCCGTGAGATCCGTTAGTATAAGAAAGCAAATCACCACTTTTAGCTACTGTTGCAAACTCATTCATATTTTATCTTGCATAATATCTACTGTATTCCAACTTTGCTATGGCTTATACCCCCCGGAAAAGTCCATAGAATCATCAAAACAAGCAAACAATGCAAAGAAAACAGAATCTGTTTCAGACAGAACAGTCTGTAGTAATCTGGAAGTTTCGAATACTTATGTAACTCAAAAAATTCTGACAAATTAGGACAATTTCGAGAACTCAGATAGAAATACTGTGTAGAAATTTCAGAATTTTCTCACACTGCAGTACAGAAAATTAATTCCTGCACTGGACGCAAAACTTTCTGTTTTGAAAACAGCATCAATTATACTTTCTTCTAGATCATCCCAAAGGTATTGCTTGGCACAAACACTAATTAAAACACCAAAAACACAATATATCCAGAGAGATATTTTTGCAAACACTCAAAAACAGAAAGCAAAAAGCAAAAACAAATTTATTCATTGGGTTGCCTCCCAACAAGCGCTATCGTTTTACGCCCTTAGCAAGGCATGAAGCAAGGATCTAAGAATTGTCATCTTTGTTTTTGGATCCATAAGAGGCCCTCATGATTGACTCATATGGTGGCCTTATTTTGGTCCTAGGGAAGTTTTCCATCCCCTTCCTCAAGGGAAATTGGAACTTTATGTTCCCTTCCTTCATGTCAATCACGGCACCAATAGTGTGTAAAAACGGTCTACCAAGAATAATTGGACAAGAAGGATTGCAATCAATATCAAGAACAATAAAATCTATGGGAACATAATTCCTATTAGCAAGGATATGAACATCATTGATTCGTTCCGTAGGCTTTTTAATGGTGGAATCCGCCAAGTGAAGATTCAAAGAACACTCCTCAAAATCGGTAAGACCAAGAACATCACATAAAGATTTCGGTATAGTGGAAACACTTGCACCCAAATCACACAAAGCAAAGTACTCATAATTTTTGACTTTAACTTTAATAGTAGGTTCCCACTCATCATGCATTTTTCTAGGGATAGAAATCTCTAGATTCAACTTATCCTCAAAAAGCTTTCATTAAGGCATCTACTATATGTTTAGTAAACGCTTTGTTTTGTTCATAAGAATGAGGTGAACTAACCATGGATTGCAGCAAGGAAATACATTCAATGAAAGAGAAATTATCATAATTAAAATCCTTGGGATCCAAAGGAGTAGGGGCATCACTAGAGAGAGTTTTAACCTCTTCATGCCCACTTTTTGCAACTTTTTCAACAAGATTTTTGTTCTCAAAAATTTCGGGACGCCTTCCAATGGAAGTTGTATCATGTCCAGTACCTTTATCAACACTTTCAATCTTGGAAAACAAAGAATCAAGAGGAGTAGAACCAATCATCTTAAGATCTTCATCTTTTTTTGGCAAGAAATCGCAAGAAAACGCTTTTTCCAACATCTCACGTTTAGATCTAATCAAAGCGGTTCTTTTCTTACTTTAATCCATGGAAACATATAAAGCCTTAATAGATTCTTCAACTCTAGGAACAAAATCTTTCATCTTAAGATTTTCTACGTCATGCGAAAGTCTATCGATACTCCTAGACATATCATCTATCTTATGCAATTTTTCCTCTATCGTAGTATTGAAAGCTTTTTGCGTACTAATAAATTCTTTTATGCTATTTTCAAGATCAGAGGTGTTCCTATTATTATTGTAAGAAGAATTTCCATAGGAACCACCATAATTGTGTGAAGAATTATTAGGAAAAGGCCTATAGTTTCCCCTATAAGCGTTGTTGTTGAAATTATTGCGCGCGATAAAATTCACATCAATAGCATCACCACTTTGTTCAATCAAAGAAGACAAAGGCATATCCTTAAGATCAAGAGAAGAATTTTTGCTAGAAACCAATTTCACAAGAGTATCAAGTTTTTCACTCAAAGTGGAAATTTCCTCTACCGAATTCACTTTTTTACTAGATGGCGCCCTTTCGGTATGCCATTGGGAATAATTAGCCATGATATTTTCTAGCAATTTGGTGGCTTCACCCAAAGTAACCTCCACCAGCGGCGGCGGCGGAATTGAAAAGATTTCGAGAAGAAAAATTCAAACCCGCATAAATTTTTTGTATGATCATCCAAAGTTTTAACCCATGAGTTGGGCAATTCCTTAGCATCAATTTCATCCTCTCCCACGCTTGTGCAACATGCTCACGCTCAAGTTGCTTGAAATTCATGATTTGCATTCTAAGAGAGATGATCTTTGCGGGAGGAAAATATTTTGTAATAAAAGCATCTTTGCATTTATCCCAAGAATCAATGCTATTGCGAGGCAAAGAGTTAAACCAAATTTTAGCACGATCACGCAAAGAAAAAGGGAATAGTTTCAACTTAGCAATATCACTGTCCACATCTCTTTTCTTTTGCATATCACATAATTCAACAAAGGTGTTGAGATGGGACGCGGCATCCTCATTAGGAGTGCCAGAAAATTGCTCTTTCATCACAAGATTCAACAAAGCGGCGTTTATTTCACACGATTCCGCACTAGTGGCGGGAGGAGCAATCGGTGTGCTAATGAAATCATCATTATTGGTGTTTGAGAAATCACATAGTTTAGTGTTCTCTTGAGCCATGATGACCACGCAAAAATTCAAGAGTGCAAGCAAAACAGATCTAGAGAGAAAAATGGCGAACAAAAAGAGAGGCGAATAAAACCGGCAAATTGGTGAAGGGGGAGAGAGGAAAACGAGAGGCAAATGGTGAATTGGGGGAGAGGAAAACCAGAGGCAAATGGCGAATAATCAAAGTGCGAAGAGATGAGATTTGTGATTAGGATCCTGGTGGATGTTGAAGAAGCCTCCCCGGCAACGGCGCCAGAAATCTTCCTTTGATGGCGCCTAGAAGCACCTTGCTCGCGTTGGTGGTTTCCCCGAAGAGGAGAGGATGATGTAGCGAGCGGAGAATTATTTCCCTCGGCTAAGGACCAAGGTTATCGAACCAGAAGGAGGTTCTCACAACACCACGTGTTCAGCGCCTGCACACAAGAAAACAAATCTCCACACCCCAACGCGATCAAGGGGTTGTCAAGCCCTTAACGGTGAGATGAAAGATGAAACGTCGATGGGAAATTGTTGCAAAGTGGGAGATGGTTCAGATCTGAAATCTTTAGATCAAAAGCAAAAGCAAACAAGATCAAAAGCAATATGATGGAAAAGAGACCTCGGGGGCCGTAGGATTCACTAGTGGCTTCTCTCAAGAAAAATAGCAAACGGTGGAAAACTTTTATTCTTGGGCAATTGATAGAACCTCAAATAATCATGACGATATCCAGGCAATGATCTATATATAGGCATCACGTCCAAGATTAGTGGACCGACTCCTGCCTGCATCTACTACTATTACTCCACACATCGACCGCTATCCAGCATGCATCTAGTGTATTAAGTTCATGGAAAAACGGAGTAATGCAATAAGAACAATGACATGATGTAGATCAGATCTATTCATGTAGGAATAGACACGACCTTTTTCTCCTTAGTAGCAACAATCAACGCGTGTCTTGCTGCCCCTTCTGTCACTGGGAAAGAACACCGCGAGATCGAACCCACTACCGAGCACCTCTTCCCATGGCAAGAAAAATCAATCTAGTTGGCCTAACTAAACCAAAGTTTCGAAGAAGAAATACAAGGCTATAAGAAATCATGCAAATAAGAGATCAAAGAACTCAAATCACTTTCATGGATATAAAAAGATAGATTTGATCATAAACTCAAAGTTCATCGGATCCCAACAAACACACCGCCAAAAAGAGTTACATCATATGGATCTCCAAGAGACCATTGTATTGAATATCAAAGAGAGAGAGAAAGCCATCTAGCTACTGCCTACGGACCCGAAGGTCTACAATGAATTACTCACGCATCATCGGAGAGGCACCAATGGACATGGTGAAACCCCCCGAGATGGTGTCTAGATTGGATCTGGTGGTTCTAGAACTTGCGGCGGCTGGAATTGTTTTTTGTCGACTCCCCGAGGGTTTCTGGGATTTTAGAGTATTTATAGAGCGAAGAGGCGGTGGAACGGAGGATCGAGGGGGCCAACACCCCCTGGCCGTGCCAGGGCCCTGTGGCGCGGCCTGGTGGGTGTTGCTCCACTCGGGCTTCGTCTCCGGTACTTCTTCTGACCCACGGTTGTCTTCTGGCCCAAAAAAATTCACAAAAAGTTTCGCCGCGTTTGGACTCCGTTTGATATGGATTTTCTATAAAACAAAAA
Source organism: Elymus sibiricus (assembly GCA_039707655.1). Lineage (NCBI taxonomy): Eukaryota > Viridiplantae > Streptophyta > Magnoliopsida > Poales > Poaceae > Elymus > Elymus sibiricus. The sequence goes on from CM077672.1 coordinate 2,885,397, forward strand.
CAGGACAAAAAACAGCAACTGGCACTTGGCACTATGTCAATAGGTTAGTACCAAAAAAATGATATAAAGTTGATAGGAAATCATTATAAAACATCCAAGAATGATCATATATCAGCATGGAACAATCAAAAATTATAGATACGTTGGAGACGTATCAGTATCCTTGCTGTACACACCTATTTGAGAGAGCCAAAAATATACTATGATTTGTTAGAATGGTTCATATGCTTCACTTAAATTTTTTGAGCTATGGAATTGCTCTAGTGCTTCACTTATATCTTTTTGAGCACGGTGTGCTTTGTTAATTTTGAAGAAATGCTCTCATGCTTCACTTAGATTTATTTGAGAGTTACTGAAATTTTGAAGAAAATCTCTCTTGCTTCACTAATATTATTTTGAGAGATGAAAATTTTATGCTCATGTTCTTCACTTAGATTTATTGGAGCTTTCAAAAGCAACATGTTAAAATAGTCCCAAAGTGATAGATATCCAAGAAGGATATAGATAAAAACTTTCATGAAGATCATTGGACAAAATAAACTTGGTTCTTTGTAATGGTTTTGAGATATGGGAACGATAATATGTGATGCCATGTTAGTGGGTAATTATGCTTTAGTAAGAATATTCGTGTTAAGGTTTGTGATTCCCTATGCAAGCACATGAAAGTCAATAATTATGCAATGAAATTACATCCTCCTTGTGTGCATATTTTCGTTGTTAGTTTCGCTTGAAGCATGGGTGTGATCTTTTCGCTTTTTGGTTGGTCACCTTCTCAATCCCATGCTAGCCTTCACTTGTACTAAGTAGAAATACTACTTGTGCATCCAAAATCCTTAAACCCAGTTTTGCCATATAAGTCCACCATACCTACCTATATACGGTATTTCTAAAACGTTCCAAGTAAATTTGCGTGTGCCATCTCTAAATTTTCAAAATAAACTTCTCTTTTGTGTGCCCGTACCGCTCATGAGGCGGAAGGGGGTGCTCGTTATCTTCCCATGCTAAGTGTGTCATTCTCACGATGAGTGTTATCACTTGTCATTGCACGAGAGAATGGTTGGTAATAGGGATGCCCGTCCCGAATTGCTAAAATTAAAAAAAATCCTTGGAAAGTGTTGGTTTGCACGGTACCCATGGATTCGGCTAGCCGTGGAATGTGGTTGTATGGTGGAAAAAGGAATAACAAAACTCTCTCGGAAGGAAATAATACCTTAATGAAGGGGAGTATAAATTTATTTTCTATTGGGAACCACCTATGGTGTGCTTAGCATGGAAGATGATGAAACATTTTTGACTGTTTTTGTTGGCAGAAAAGCATACCTCTCAAAATAATTTTTATCTCTCAATTTTTTAAACAAAGAGCTCTGGCACATAAAGCAAATCAATGCTTCCCTCTGCGAAGGGCCTATTGATAACCCACAAGTGTAGGGGATCGTTTGTAGCCCTTTTCGATAAGTAAGAGTGTCGAACCCAACGAGGAGCTAAAGGTAGAACAAATATTCCCTCAAGTTCTATCGACCACCGATACAACTCTACGCACGCTTAACGTTCGCTTTACCTAGAACAAGTATGAAACTAGAAGTACTTTGTAGGTGTCGTAGGATAGGTTTGCAAGAAAATAAAGAACGTGAAAATAAAAGTTAGGTGCTGTTTAAATAAAAGAGCAAGAAATAAATAAAGCGAGTGTGGAAAGGTTGTGGTAGGATTTGCGGAATTGTCCCTAGGCAATCGATAGCAAGTATCGGTAATCATTCGTGCAATTCTATATTAAGGGAGAGGCATGAGCTAACACACTTTCCGTACTTGGATCATATGCACTTATGATTGGAACTCTAGCAAGCATCCGCAACTACTAAAGATCATTAAGGTCGTGAAACCCAACCATAGCATTAAGTATCAAGTCCTCTTTATCCCATACGTCATACCCCCCTTACTCGGGTTTAAGCTTCTGTCACTCTAGCAACCCACTATAAGCGAACCATGAACATATTGCAACACCCTACAGCGGGGGCCCCTCACGTTTGCGCTAGAACGGAGGGCACGGTAGGACAGCACCAAAAATAGAATATACAATCATACCACCAAGATCACGAATAACCCATAGGACAACAAAAATCTACTCAAGCATCATAGGATGGCAACACATCATTGGATAATAATATGAAGCATAAAGCACCATGTTCAAGTAGAGGGTACAGCGGGTTGCGGGAGAGTGGACCGCTGAATATAGATGGGGGAAGGTGATGGAGGTGTTGATGAAGATGACGGAGTTGTTGGAGTAGATCGCCGTCACACGATGATTGCCCCGGCGGCGTTCCGGCGCCACCGGGAGAGAGGGGGAGAGAGCCCCCCCTCCTTCTTCTTCTTCCTTGGCCTCCCCCCTAGATGGGAGGAGAGTTCCCCCTCTGGTCCATGGCTCCCATGGCGGCGGAGGGGCGGGAGCCCCTCCGAGATTGGATCTCCCTCTCTGTTCTCTTCTGTTTCGCGAACTCCAGATCTGGCCGAAAACCGTTTCTTAAATATCTGGAGATCCGTAACTCCGATTGCGCTGAGATTTTAACACGATTTTTTTCCGGATATAAGCTTCCTTGCGCCCGAAGTAGAGCCCCAACCGACGTACGAGGTGAGCAACACCCACCAGGCCACGTTTGGGCTGCCAGGCGCGCCCTGGTGGGTGTTCCTCACCGTGGGCCCCCGTTTGTGTTGATTCCAAGTCCCAAAAATCACATATATTCCAAAATAATTCTCTGTAAATTTTTATTGCGTTCGGACTCCATTTGATATGGATTTTCTACGAATCAAAAAACATGCAAAAAAGAGCAACTGTGTCGGCGTACGACACCTATGGGACCGAGAGGATCCCTTTACGGTTCGGCAGGGGGAAAGGTATGCACAAAGAGCAGATCTAACGAAGAGCACGCAAGGGATTTTACCCAGGTTCGGGCCGCTCGGAAGCGTAAAACCCTACTCCTGCTTTCGGTGTATTATGCTTGAGTTCTAGCTCAGGAGCGCTGTGAGATGAACAGTACACAACAGCTGCATTCGAGACTAGGCCAGAAAGTATCTGAATTGAACCCCTCTCACAGTTGCCCATGGACCTCCTTTTATACGTACAAAGGGGTCACCAACAGTGGCAGAACAGTGAGGTGGAGAGGTGTAAAGTGACTACAGTGGCGTTATGATTACTATGGTGAATCACCATACCTACTTCTGACGGTTTAGGACAAGGGCATTTAATGCTCTGTGGAGGTGTCCCGTTAGGTGTATCTGGACATCTTGGGGATGGGAAAAAAGGCCATCCCATCTGCACCGCTTGGCACAGTACCCTGCCACGCATGCCTGGAGAAGGGTCCAGAGCGCCATGTTGGCAGCTGCACTACAGCAATGACACTGTGGCATAACCTTGCCGGGCAAGGACCTTGCCGGGCCAGAACCTTGCACTACTAGGAAAACGGCTATAGCTAATATGGACATTAATGGCGCACCATGTATGTGGTGCGCCACTGCTATATAGCAGTGGCGCACCAGAATCAGGTGCGCCATTAATGTCCATATTACTAATGGCGCACCTGTTGTCTGGTGCGCCACTGCTAAGTTTGTCCTGTGCACACCCCCGTCCCCAGACTTATCAGTGGCGCACCGTGGTGTGGTGCGCCATTACTAGTTTTAACTAGTAATGGCGCACTACACAACGGTGCGCCACTACTAAATTTTTTTTTCAATTTTTTTTTCCAAAAACTAGTAATGGCGCACCTGGGTGTGGTGCGCCATTACTAGTTCTAACTAGTAATGGCGCACCACTCCATGGTGCGCCACTACTAAAAAAAAAAATTTCAATTTTTTTTTCAAAACTACTAATGGCGCACCCACACCAGGTGCGCCATTAGTAACCCTGGTTACTAATGGCGCATTCTTAGGAGGTGCGCCATTACTAGCCTGAGATCATCTAGATATTTTTGACAGCCACCTACCACACTCACTTTCCCACTTCATTCTCTCCACCTCTACCAAGCTTGGTCTCGGCTGCCTCCTCCTCCTCACCTCATTTGCACCATAGATTCACCCAAATTAAGTGGTTAAATTTCCTTTTTTTGATAGGTAAGTAAGGGGAAAGCTTTCTTTATGTTGTAGATCTACTTTTTTCTCCCTCCAACGTACACACTTTTTATGGCCTAGATCTACACTTTTCTCATTGAGCTAGATCTACGTATGTTTGTGGTGTTGCATATGTTTGTGTTTGCAGGTACCGGTATTTGAAATGCGATAGTTGCCAATTTTTTGCCGGAATGTTGATTCATTTCCGTTTCGGCGAGAATCGGGCACTATGCATTCTTTTTGGTCCTATTTTTAGGCAAAGTCATGCCAATTTTTTTTTTGGTTCTAAAATATCGTTTTGCTCTACCCCGCAGGCGACCATGGTCCGGACGATGACCGAAGGCATCGTGAATAGGTTTTTGAGCTCCGCGAAGGCCGAGATGCTTAAAAAGAACGAGACGGAGATAAGATGTCCGTGTCGAAGATGCAAGCTGAAGAGCCTTATGGACCCGGATTCCAGACAGGTGCGGGACCACCTGCTCGTGCGTGGTTTCATGGATGGCTATCGGTGGCAAGGTGATGAAGATGATTATGAAGTCGTCCATGGGGGTCGGGCAAGAAATAAGGAAGGGCAGCAAGACAACAACGGCGACGGCGGGCGAGAAGACGAAGAATCCTCAGGACATGATCACGAAGTAGATGCAGGACACAGTCATCATGTAGAAGATGCCGGACATGATGATGAGGAAGATCAAGACGAAGGGCATGATCATGAAGATGAAGATGCCGGAGCAGACGACGATGGACCATCGATGGGCTGGGTGCAGGACCCTCATATTCAAGAGCTGCTTCTCAAGCAGACGGGTAACGCAAGAGCTGCCGTCCGAGAGAAAGCCAAGCTGGATCAACTGGAGATAGATGCGGTTACTCCATTGTATGAAGGATGCAGGCCCGAGGATACCCGCCTGAAAGTAACGCTCATGGCTCTGGAGATGAAGGTAAAACACAAAATGACCGACGCATGCTTCGACGAGAACATGTCATTCTGGCACGAACGTCTTCCCAAGGGGAACAAGTGCCCGACCAGTTTCGAGGAGGCGAAGAAAATCGTGTGTCCTCTGGATTTACCGCACGTGAAATACCATGTGTGCATGAACGATTGCATCATTTATCGGGACGAGCACGCGGAGTCTACCATATGTCCGGTGTGCGGCGTCACTCGATACAAGAAGAGGAAGAAAGCTCCTCGAAAAGTGGTGTGGTACTTTCCGATCACTCCTCGTCTGCAGCGGTATTTTGCTGACCCTAAGCTAGCAGAGCTCCTGGGTTGGCACGCGGATAGGAAGGAGAAGAAGCGAGAAGATGACGGAAATGATCCGGAGATAAATAAAAAAGACAAGATGCTGAGTCACCCTAAGGATGCGAGTTAGTGGCAAGCGTTGAACTTCGAACACCCAGAATTTGGGGACGATCCAAGGAACATCATGCTGGGCGCGAGCACCGATGGAGTGAATCCGTTTGGCAGCCAGAGAAGCACACATAGCACCTGGCCTGTGTTTGTGTGGATGTACAACCTTCCCCCCTGGATGTGCATGAAGAGGAAGTACATTCACATGAGTATGCTAATTGAAGGGCCGAAACAACCAGGGAACGACATCAATCTGTATCTGGGGCTGCTGAAAGAGGAGCTAGACACGCTGTGGAAAACGCCAACCAATACATGGGACGCTGCAGCGAAAGAATATTTCCCTATGAGAGCCGCACTGCTCACGACGGTGCACGACTATCACGGTTACGGATATGTCGCGGGGCAGGTGGTCCACGGATTTTGTGCATGCGTCAGGTGCATGGATGACACAACGTATCGCCAGCTAGATAGAGATCCCGGGTCTTCAAAAACCGTGTTCATGGGACATCGAAGGTGGCTTCGCGATGATGACGCATGGAGAAAACGCAAGGATCTGTTCGATGGTGAAACCGAACCCCGAAGACCCCCACGTACGAGGAGCAGCGAGGAAATAGACGAGCTGTTGAAAAATTGGAAAGAGTGCCCACCGCCGGGAAAGAAGCGAAAGGCGCCAGAGCCGCTGCTGAAGGTATGGAAAACGAGGTCTGTTTTCTGGGACTTGCCGTACTGGAAGAAACTCCGTGTGCCTCACAGCCTTGATGTCATGCATATCACGAAGAATGTGTGCGAGAGTCTACTTGGTACCCTGCTCAACATGCCAGGGAGGACCAAAGATGGGCCGAAAGCAAGGGCAGACTTGCAATCAATGGGCATCAGGATGGAGCTTCACGCAAAACGCCCTAATGATGATGATGATGATGATGAGGCGAAGGACACGGAAAGTCGTCGCAAAGGCAAAAAGGCCAAGAAGATCGAATATGACTGCCCTCCCGCGTGCTTCACTCTAAGTCCGAAGGAGATCGAGCAGTTTTTCACCTGCCTCGTAGGAGTAAAACTTCCTTACGGTTACGCGGGGAAGATAAGCAGATACCTAGACTCAGCGAAGCAGAAGTTCAGCGGGATGAAGTCTCACGACTGTCACGTGCTGATGACGCAGATACTTCCAGTTGCAATCCGTGGGATCATGGACGCGCACGTCCGTGAAACGCTATTTGGCCTATGCAACTTTTTCGACGTCATCTCTCGGAAGTCGGTTGGCATGAGGCAACTCAGAAGGCTACAGGAAGAGATCGTGGTGATACTATGCGAGCTTGAGATGTACTTCCCGCCCGCATTCTTCGACGTTATGGTGCATCTGCTGGTCCATATCGTGGAGGATATCATCCAACTCGGGCCAACGTTCCTGCACAGCATGATGCCGTTCGAAAGGATGAATGGTGTCATCAAAGGATACGTTCGCAACAGGGCACGTCCAGATGGAAGCATAGCCAAGGGCTTTCTGACCGAAGAGTGCATCTCCTTCTGCACGAATTATCTAGGTATCGGGAACCCCGTTGGTCTGCCCGTCAACAGGCACCTCGGCAGGCTCGCTGGATGGGGTCACCGCGAGGGTCGCCGCAAAATGCATGTCGACTTCGAGGGTCGACTCGCCGACTTTGAAAGAGCAAACCTAGTCGCGCTACAACACATAGACGTGGTCGATCCTTGGGTGGTAGAGCACAAAACCATTATTGAGAAGACGTACAATGACCGAGGCCAACAGAGGACAAACGGAGATATAATCAAAGAGCACAACTCATGTTTCACGCGTTGGTTCAAGGACAAGCTTCTGTCGTACCCTTTACATGAGGATTCTTCCGCGGAAGAAAAACTCATATTCGCCTTGTCACAGGGCGCCGAGCACAACCTGATGACCTATCAGGCGTACGATATCAACGGCTACACATTCTACACCGAGGAAAAGGACATGAAGAGTGATTATCAGAACTCCGGGGTAACGATGGAATCCTACACCTGTAACGACAAGGACAGATACTACGGAAGGATCGAGGAGATCTGGGAACTGAGCTACGCTGGAGAGAAGGTACCGATGTTCCGTGTCAGATGGGCCAAGAGCGTCCTAAAAGAAGACCGGTATTTCACCACCATGGTTATACCCGAAGCCAAATCCAAGACCGCGGGCGCAAACGTCACCGCGAAAAATGAGCCATGGGTACTGGCGTGCCAAGTGGACCAATGCTTCTTCATTACCGACCCGTCAAAGCCCAGTCGTGTTGTCGTGAGGAGAGGCAAAAGGAACATCATCGGAATGGATGGAGTCACCAATGAGCAAGACTTCGACAAGTACGGCGACCCAAAGATGGAAGATGATGACGACGATGAAGTACCACACACCACAAGAAGAAGCAGGACCACCCTACCTAAAGGACGTCCGTTCAAGAGAAGAATTCAAGGGGTTCCGGGGCTAAATTATTCAACCGCGAGAAAGAAGGGCAAGAAGATTGTGAAAAGATAGCTAAGATCAAATCACGACGTGTCGGCCGCGTGTGTGTGTGTGTGTCAGTGGCAAGCTCAATCTTTGATGACTGTTATTTCATGTCACTTGATTTCAACCATGTCATCTAATTCTAAATCTTAGACATTTAATTCAAATGCCTGTCTCAAATCTTAAATTATTACATGCAACTAAAAATCTTATTTTTATAAAATCAGAAATAAATCAATAATATCAAATCTTATTTTTATAAGATTTTATCACTCCATTTGCATTTTCCTTTTCTTTTATCTCAAATCTTAAATTATTACATGCAACTAAAAATTCAAAAAAATAAAAAAATGTTATTAATGGCGCAGCCCTAAGAGGTGCGCCATTGCTATGAAGATGTTTATGGCGCACCCCTAGGAGGTGCGCCATTGCTATCATTCCACCTAGATTACTGGCATGCAGGAGGTAAAAATTCAAAAAAATAAAAAAAAGTTATTAATGGCGCACCCCTAAGAGGTGCGCCATTGCTATGAAGATGTTTATGGCGCACCCCTAGGAGGTGCGCCATTGCTATCATTCCACCTAGATTACTGGCATGCAGGAGGTAAAAATTCAAAAAAATAAAAAAAAGTTATTAATGGCGCACCCCTAAGAGGTGCGCCATTGCTATGAAGATGTTTATGGCGCACCCCTAGGAGGTGCGCCATTGCTATCATTCCACCTAGATTACTGGCATGCAGGAGGTAAAAATTCAAAAAAATAAAAAAATGTTAGTAATGGCGCACCCCTAAGAGGTGCGCCATTGCTATGAAGATGTTTATGGCGCACCCCTAAGAGGTGCGCCATTGATATAACGATGTTTATGGCGCACCCCTAAGAGGTGCGCCATTGCTATCATTCCACCTAGATTAGGGTATCCTCCCCTCCCCTCCCCGCCTCCCCACACAGTACGCACCACCGGCCCCCTCGACCCCCCCGCGCCCCCGCCTCCCCGTCTCCCCAGTCTCCTCCGGCGACCCCGCGCCCCCGCTCCGTCTCCTCCGGCGACCTCGACCCGGCGACCCCGTGCCCCCGCGCCCGTCTCCTCCGGCGACCCCGACCCCGCGCCCCCGCGCCCGTCTCCTCCGGCGACCCCGTTCCAGGGGGACAACCCGCTGGACTACGCGCTGCCGCTGGCCATCCTGCAGATCTGCCTCGTCGTCGTCGTCACCCGGGGCCTCGCCTACATCCTCCGCCCGCTCCGCCAGCCCCACGTCATCGCCGAGATCATCGTAAGCTCGCCCTCCTCCTCTGCTCTGTTGTGCTGCTTACCCAAGTATGGCAGAGATGTTGCATGGTCAGTACTAGTACTTGTGTTCTTCTTCATACCATATATATGCTCCTTGAAACATCCTCTGCTGCTTGCTGAAATACTACTTGAGTACTGAATAGTGTAGTTTTCTAACTCTGGAGAAAAATGCAGGATCATATAAAATACATACTCTTGAAAAATAATGTATGTATGTATACAGTAAAGCGTGTAGTACCTCTTATTGTTTCATTCCAGCAAGCAAAATATGCCCAGCCGGTCCAACATTGTGTAGTAGTATTTGTTTCATAAGGGCAGTAAGGATGTCCCTCTTATGGCAAGTTGCTGTTTTTCAGGCAGGCACATGTAGAGTAGAGATAGATTGTTCAGTTAGATATCTCTCCTCTTTTTAGCTGGCTGGCAGTATATATTAAGATTGAAATGACTGTTACGGTGGTCTCGCTTTATGGACTGAAACTTGCTGTCAATGTATGTACATTATATTACTCATAAATAAATATTCAAGTAATGACTCTGTTTTCAGTGTGTGAAAGAGATGGTTGGCTGAAAGGAGGTGGTAGAACCTGATTGTCTGTTTTACTCACAGCAGGGGGTGCCAAGCGTGACACTCCCACATTTGAGCACTTCTATGCAATACACGCATCTCCTGCTGTTGGGTGAACCAATAGTGGTTCCTTTTGGTTTGGGGTTTATGTGCAGGTAGATTGAGTTGCCAATGTTTTGCCGGAACGTTGATTAATTTCCGTCCGGCAAATTTCTGGCACTCCGGCATGACCTTTTTTAGCAAAGGTCATGCCGAATTTTTCCTAGAATTTATGTTGCCAGCTAAATTACCCCTGTCAGTGAAGTTACCCACCCATTACCACTAAAATGACCGAATTTATGTTTGTTTAGCTAAGTTATCCATTTTTTCCTATTTAGAGCGAACATGGCCGACAACGATGAGGCCGGCGGTTCGGGCAAGCCATTCTGGGAGCTGTCCTAGGAGATGGAGGAAGAACCTCACCGCTATGAGGACGCCGCGGAAGACACCGATCCCGACTACACAATCCCTAGTGGCGTCGGGGATGACACCACTGATGGTGCCGCCGGGGATGCCACCACTGATGATGGCAACGAACGCACAGATGGCAGCCAACCGAGGAGGCAACGGAAGGACCGGTGCCCGAACGTGCTCGGCACCGTCAAGGAGGAATTTACTGAAGTGTCCTCCACTGGGCATCCAACGGCGCCCAAAGAATTAGTCGGTGGGTACGCGGGACAACTCGGGTGCATTCTCCGGAGCACCGTCTCGATCAACACCGAGAACCTAAGGCATCGTGACCGAGGGAATTTCCGCAACCTCCTCTTCACGAAGCTGCACGAACGATACAAGTTCCCCGGTGAGTACGCAAACACACGCCTCTCAGGGAATAAAGTGAATAGTGCCGCCCTCACGAAGATGAGCACGGCCCTGGCTACTTGGATAGCCGCGGTGAAGAGAATGATTCTAAGAGGTGATAGTTATGAGAAGATCAAGGAGAAAAATCCTTCGATCAGCGAAGCTGACTACCTGGAGTTCAAGATCAAGTGCGAGAGCACCGCATCCGCGGAATCAAGTCAGTGGGGGAAAGATATGCGGGACTTGAACTTAGGGGTCCACAAACTCGGTCCCAGCGGTTACAGAGTGGCGGAACCTAAATGGGACAAGGAGGACGCGGAGCGTGCCGCGCAAGGCCTACCGCCCCTCTTCGATAAATACCATGAAAAGCAGACCAGGAACTATGTCAGGGCCCGGTACAAGGTGGACCCGGTAACAAAGGAGCTTACCACGGATCCGTAGATGAAGGATCTTGAGCGTGTTCTGGTAACGAATACACCCCCGCGTAATTAGCTCCATATGGTTGCATTCTAATTAATGAAGCCAAATTTCTAAATGGTTCACGTTCCTTCTTTCGCAGGAAACTGAAAGCAGTAGCGCGGGGTCTCAGAGCTCCCCGTCTGCCCCTTGGGACACCACTTTAAATAGGGCGTTGAACGTAATGAAACACAAGGATAAGTTCAGTAAGCCGTCGTCAGCTGGTCGTGTGGCCGGCGAAGGCTTGTCCATGAAATGGTCGGAATACTATAAGGCTGGGCGAAAGGAGAAAAAGACCAGCTCGGAAAGCCAGGAGCGCGAGGTTAAAGAACTCAAGGCACAAGTGGCGCGGATTCCGGAGATAGTCCAAGAGCAAGTGCGAGACCAACTGGGAGCGACGATCACCGCCATTATGCCTACCTTGATTGAGGGGCTGCGGGGGTGGATTGCGGGCGGCCAACAGGGGCCGCCCCCGATTCCCAGCTTCACGGGCAGCAACTCGCACAACGCGCCGGCATTGGTGTCTCCGGCGGAGGCGGCGTTGGTGACTCCGGGGCCGGCGCCAGTATTGGAGCTTAATGCACCCGGGAGTGGGAAGAATACGCCGGCCGGCACCTCGGCAGCAAGCGGCCCCTCCGTCACTTGCACGCCCGCCGTTGGCAGTGCCTCGACATTAGCCGAGCTCGACGCCATCACGGTAACTAAGCCTCGGCCGATGACTTCATCTCCTTGCCTTTGACTGGGCATCCCTGACGCCCTACATGTTTTCGCAGGGTGCCGCCAACGTTCCATGCACTCTCCTGCACTTTGTGAACGGCGAGTTGATCGATGTCGCCAAGGCCAAAATCGTTGAACCGGACAACCGCGTGTTCCACGGTAATCCGATGCCACCCACCGTGTATAGGGTTCAACTGGTTCGGGTGCTGCGGGGCTGCGATGACTTGTTACCTCCGCATCGACCCCATGGGGCCGACGAAGATGATGTGATGACCCTCAGCGCCTGCTTAAACTGGTCCATGTTTTGGCCGAAGAGCCAGATTCGTTTGGGGGCGGGGGACACCACCCCACAGACAACACCGCCAGTCGTGCCGGCGCCAAGCCATGGCAAGACCGCCGCAACGCTACCGCCGTCAGCTGATCCGGACATGCATATGGCACAGGATCCGGACGACGACGTCGATAAGTACTTCAACGAACATGGGTACGGTGACGACTTCTTGGCGGGGCCTCCTTCTCAAGAACCCAACCTTGCAAAAGACGATCGCGATCTAGCTGGTACCGCGGAGAAACCCAATTGCAACAGGCGTCGTCTGTTCAGTTCTCAGGAGACGCCTCCAGCTGACGCCTTCACCGAGACTCAAACAGCCGAGGTGCGAAATATTATCAGCCCCAACACACTCAAGAAGGTGGTCTCTGAGCAGAACTCGATCCCATTACAGCAGAAGAAGAAGGAGAAGGGACGGAAAAGAAAAAATGGCAAGGGTGCGAGCCAGCCGGCACCGAGTACGATCCGTGCTCAGGACGGGCCACCAATACCTAAGGATATCTCGAGGAGGGTGCATGTGGCGGGTAGGCCGATGCTACCGACTAATCTGCTCAATGCTGCAACCGCTGCTATGCGGAGTCTGCATGACGGTGTTCTTACTATGGAGAAGCGGCGTCTCTCCGAGAATGATGTGGCATACCCGGTTTTCGTGGCCAAGGTGCCAGAGGGCAAGGGCTTTGTCGATAGCACCACCGGGCGTATGATCGTCCTGCGGTTTGATGACATCTTCGCTATGTTTAACCTTTATCCGCTGCACTACACCTTCATTCGGCTATTTTCGCTCAGTATGGAGATGCGGATCATTAGAGACAAGACCCCGGACATCGTGATAGTCGACCCCTTCTACATGCGTGCCAAGATCTTGGGCAGCGCTGGGGACCGGCAAGTCGCGAGTTCATACCTCGAAGGCGTCATCCTGGCGAACCAGGATAAGGATAACTTCCTCGTGCCTTACTTTTCCGAGTAAGTCATCCCCTCACCGCCCTGTAGCATATGATTTCTTAGATTTCGATCGTTCTTTTTTTTTCTAACATTCCGTGTTTTGTGCAGTGACACACATTGCACACTCATCCTCTTAAGCCCGAAATATTCCACGGCCACGTATTTCGACTCGGACCGTCAGTCGAAGAAAGACTACACAAATATCAAGAAAGTTCTTGATGATGTTCTCCCCGGCTACGCCAAATCTGGAGGCACCTTCAGGAGGCCAATTTCTAGGTACGACAAGCACGTGTTCACCCACGTAACGACGTTCCCCTGCGTCAAGCAGCCGCCTGGCAGTCAGAAGGATGCCTACTACGCCCTCCATCACATGCGGGCGATCGTACGGAACCATCATCAGCGTATGCTACCAAATGAGCTCAAAGAATGGGCCGCACGCTTGTCGGCAATCCAGGACGAGGACATCAGACAAGAATTCTTTCGCATCCAGTCGGAGTTAGCGGAAATCATCTATGAAGATGTCCTCCGTACCTCGAGGCAGTTCTACCTCAACTATCAACCGTCCAACAGTGAAATAGAAACAACGCTACAAATGCAGGCTGACAACGACCGCACATTCATGACCATCACGAAAGACGGCGGCTTCATCCACGCTCCGTTCCCTGAGTCGAGTCGAAAGTATTGATGCTATGTAGTTCTGAAATATCGATTAGCTCATGTTGTAATTAAACTTTAATGAACTTGTATGTCTCTTCAGTTTGGATAGTCATTCAACTTATATGTAATCGATGCTATTTATTAGTAGGACCATGAACCGTGCTATTAATGTGTTGCTTTTCTCTTCCGATCCTTTTGTTGCATACTCATATATTGCTTATATATTATCTGTGAATTGCTACTAACGTTTTGTTTGTCTAGTGCATAGAGATGCCGTCGTATGTCGTGTACAAGGGTAAGGTTCCCGGAGTCTACGACGACTGGGAGGAGTGTCGGAAACAGGTTCACCGTTTCAGCGGGAACAGTTACAAAGGATACACCACTAGGGCGGAGGCGGAAGCTAGATACGCGCGCTATCTAGCGGGAGAGAGGAGGGAGCGGAGGAGGAACCGGATGAAGACCAGTTTCATCGCGATGATGCTCATCGTGACCGCAGCTCTCTTCTATGTGATGGTAGTTTAGATGATATCGACTTTGTAATGTGACGACAAACTCGCTACTCGGTCTCGAGACCTAAACTTGTCTAATATTTGAACTTTGTTCGCTATTTCGAATTCGGAGACTAATGTGATGAATTGTATTATGTCCTGTTTATACTTGACTAACTGTGGTGCTGTATTGTATTGTATATTCTGTGTTGTATAATTAATATATTCTGTGCTGTGCAAATATCAGAAAAGCAAAAAATAAAAAAAATCCTATAATTCATAGTAGTGGCGCACCTGCCAGCACATTAGTGGCGCACCGTGCAAAATATCAGTGGCGCACCTATAGAGACATCAGTGGTGCACCAGTTGGTTACCAGGGCCACCTCATCTGCATTAGTAGTGGCGCACCAGTAGCCATATTAATGGCGCATTACAGGTGCGCCACTGTTATACTGAATACTAATGGCGCACCAGGGGTGCGCCATTAGTATTTCTTATTAGTGGCGTGGTAATAGTGGCGCACCTATGGTGTGCCATTAATACCCAAAAGTGGTGCGCCACTAATGTGCTTTTTTCTAGTAGTGTTGCCGGGCTAGAGCCTTGCCGGGCTAGAACCTTGCCGGGCTTCAGCAAATATTCCCCGGCAAGCACCTTGCCGGGGGCCTTGTTTCCAATCTTCTGCACTCCGTCCTCTGACTCGAATGCCTTCTTGATCGCTTGTATTTTTCTTTGGCTGTCCCCCGGCAAACCTTGCCGCGGGCGTGGCTACAACTGCCCGTGCACAAGTACGGGGTACTAAAGGACCCCTACTTTAGTACACCGACAGGAGCCCCCGGGCCTGGGCCACACACGGTGCCGAGCGTTGCAGGGCCAGGCCCAAATAGTGCACGGGCACACATGGCTAGGGTAAACCGTAACTTATCAGCCTTTACCACACCAGTCTCCGCACGACCTGCGTTGAGTGAGGGACGTGGGAGATGTGCGTGGTCTCATTGAATAGCAAAGGGGGTAGTTCCGCATTTTCCCCATAAAAAGAGAATCTGCAGAGGCACTGCCTACCCGTCCTTTGCCATTCCAATCTGAGAAAACGACATCCTCTTCTTCCTTAGGCTCGAAGCAGAGCAGTTTCTCCAATCTTCCACCGCCGCCCGCGCCCCCATCGTCCTCGAACTCCATCTTCACGGACGCCATGCCGCCCAAAGGAGACAAGGGGATGGCGACGAAGTCCACCGAGGCGGAAAGCCTAGCGTAGCTGCGGAGGAGGCACGCCATTTTCGCGCCAACGCTCACGGCGGTTGCTCTAAAGGAGCGGTACCAGGCCATGTGGGCGACGAAGACGAAGGCGCACCCGGCCACCCGCGTGCACCCAGGTTCTGCCGAGGGCGGTCCGAATAAATATCCCTTCTTTGCCGCTTATTTCTATTGCGGGCTCTGCCCACCTTTCTCCGATTTCTTCAATGACGTCATGTACACATTCGGCTTCCACCTTCTCGATTTCACGCCGAATGCTGTTACAACTATGTCTGTTTTCGCTCATCTTTGCGAAAATTTTGCCAGGGTCGTCCCCAATACTGCTCTCTTCCGCCATTATTTTATCCCCTGAGTTGAAAAAGGGGAAGCCCTCTCCGGCGGCATTTCCTGGATCCCAAGGCCAAGCAACAAAGGCACTTATCTAGAAGGAGAGTACCGCGGGAGATGGGATGAATGGAGATTTGAATGGTGCTGGATTGTCAAGGAGGACCCACAGTCGTTCTGCGCGCTCCGCCAGGCCAAAGTGTCCCGCGGCAACGATTGGAGTAACCTGGACCCTCAAGACGAGAGACTAGAGATTGCCGTTACCAGGATTCTCCGACTCAAAGATGTCGGGCTCACAGTAGAGATGGTTGGCGCAGACTTCCTCCGCCGCCGCATTGCCCCTCTGTAGAACAGGGGACGGCCAGCCTGGGACTTCAAGAATGCGGCAGATATCATGAGACTGCGTCCGGGCTTGAACCATAATCTGACGGTCTTGGAGCATGACTCCTTGCTCCATGAATTATTCAAATGTGATCCAAATCATCCTGAGGTACTCCGGTTGCCGCCACATATCATTCCACTGTGCAACAATTCTGCACTGAGCTCGATCGTCGCCATGATGCCGGTATTCAATGCCCACGGCCTTGACCCAACTTGGGAGGAGCCCAAAGAAGTGGATGTGCGGCAGTTTTTTGACACTCTGGTGGAGAGAGCCGTCCGGGAAGAGAAAAATCTCATCCGCGACACCACCGAGCGAGAACTAGCGTACATTGCTAGTAGGATAGAGGAGGCACGACTTTCCGAGGAGGCCGGCGAGTTTGGCTTCACAGTGGAGGAGGCCGACGAGGCGCAAGAGGAAAACCTTGCCAGACAGGGCGAACTTGCCGGGCAGGGCGAGCTTGCTGGGCAAGGCGAACTTGTCGGGCAAGACGAACTTGCCGGGCAAGGCGAACTTGCCGGGCAACCAAGCAGCTCGGCTGCCGGGGGTCATTCCAGTGAAGACACTGTCGAAGAGCCACCGCCAGAGGAGCCTGCAGTTCCACAAAGAAAGAAGCGCACCCTTCACAAGGGCGGCGAACCTGTGCAGCAGCAAGAGGCTCAACAGCCGCCTCCGCGTCGTTCGACACGCTCAACCGCGGCAACAGCTAGTGCAGCGGGAGCATCTCAAACAGCGCCAGCAACTGGAGCAGGGTCGTCTCAAACCTCTGCTTCTGCCCCTGACAAGCGACGAAGAGCTCCCCCTCCTCCTCCTCCTCGCACGGAAACTGAAGCGCAGGTGGATTTTGACCTCCCCGCTCTTAGTTCCGGAGAAGAGGAAAAAGAGTAAGAACCTTTGCCGCATCTTCAGCTTTTGGAACTCTTGATTTTGTTTTTCTCACTTGTCTTGCTCTGACCTGTTTCCACAGATATGAAGAGGAAACTTTGGCCCATAGAATGGCGAAGAGGGCCAGAACCTCAACGAGCGATGAGCCTCTAATAGTCATCGAAGATGAGCCCCCGGCAACAACCGTGGGCACATCTGAGACTATTGTGCTCAGCCCGGAGATCAGTCCTCGTCGCAGCCCCCAGTGCAGCCCCCAGCATGAGTTTTTTACTCATTTTCCACTGGCGGGCGATGGGGAGTATATCTTTGCCGCTGACATCTCTGAGCGTGCAGGAGGAGAGTGGCAAGTTGAAGAGTCATCAGACATCATTCCTGACGTGCCGCCTCCTACAACCACACCGCCCAGAGGCGAACCTTCAGCAAGGGTTTCCACTGACGAACCAATTGTCACTGAAGAGGTGCCGGCAAGCTCTGGAGCGGCAAGCACGGGCACTGGTGGTCCGACTCCGGCAACGGAGGTTGCCGGGGAAACCACCACTCATCAGCCTGGCGCAGGTAAACCACTTGCTTCAGAATTCTTATCTTTCTTCCGTTTTTTTGTCTTCTTGAACTTCACTTTAATCTCATTTGATTCTCTTTTTCGGCCTTCAGATCCTCTCTTGACAGAGCCAATGAATATTGACACTGTCATAGAGGAGACCGCCAAAGAAGCTGCCGCCGAGGCCAACAAGATTGCCACTGACGAGGCCGCCAAGATTGCACAAGAGGAGTCCGCCTGGGATTCTGCTGACGAGACCGGCAAGGAACCCGGTGTCCATACTGACGACAATGATGCCGCAGGAGCGCCAGGTGCTACACCGGCCACGGAGCCCCCAGCTGCCGGAGAAAAGGCTGCCGGAGACCAAGCATCAACTTCTGCCGCGCCCCCGCCAAGCAAATATCTCAAAGTTGGCGAAAATCTATTTGTTAGCATCCCGGGAACGGCAAGCTCCAGGGCGCCGATTGAAGGCGAAGTTTGTGATGAGGACATCCTTGCCGCTGCCGGGCTCAAAGTTGTTGATGAACCAAGAGCCAGCAGTAGCCAATCTCAAGAAGAGCAACTCCTTCAGAAGCTTCTATCACTCTACCACGCCCGAAAGGAGAAACTGGACTCCCGGGAAGCGGTTGTCGGGGCAGCAGAGGCGAGCTTCCAAGAGCGCGTGGAGGAGATGAAGGGCTAGCATGCAGAGGCCCTCCAAAATTTGAAAATGCAGCAGGAGCAGCTGACTGAGCAGTGGAACAACATCCTTCTGAAGCAATCTGATATTGCCAAGATGGAAGAGGAGGCTGCTCAGAAAGTTTCTGCAAAAGAGGGTCGCCTGGCACAGCGGAAGATTAGCTTGGACGCTCATGAAGAAGTGCTTGCCGCGCGTGAACAGGCGCTCGCCGACAAGCTTCGCCACAAGGATGAAGAAGTTGAGAAGCTTGTCGCGCAGCGTGTCCAAGAGCTGACCCAGAAGCACGACAAGGCAATCAATGCACTGGCCACTGACTACGCCGGCAAGCTCAAGGAGGCCGTCGATGCTGCCGGGACAGCAGAGGCCGCCAAGAAGGAACTGGAGGAGAAAGCGAAGAAGCTGGAGGCTGATCTCAAGGAAATCGGCAAGGAGCTCTCAACGCTCAAGTCTGAAAGAGAGAAGACTCTTTACAGCTTGTCGGAGATGCAAGTTGCCATTTCCGAGAAGACCCAACAGCTCTCTTCTGCCAACGACTCCGTCGCCGATCTGAAGGAGAAGCTGGCCACGCTGACGGAGACTCTTGGAGGCTTCAGAACTCGCGAGAAGATTCTGACCAAAGAGCTCCAGGACAAGAAAGAACTTGTCGAGAATACCACCTTCACCTATAATGAACTCAGGAAAAGCATGGTAATCTGGACCGAGAAGCTTGTCGATGTTGCGATGAAACTCGAAGCTGAATTGACCACCATGGGGATGCTGAGCTTTGGATATCCCGCCGATCCAAGAACGCCTCATAGCGTCAAGCTGACCCTTTTACATGAAGGCGTGGTGGACGCGCTCCAGCAGATCCAGCACGATCACCGGTCCAAACTGGCCAATGAGTCCCGCCAACTCTGCCAAGCTGTCCTCCGCAAAGTGCTGATGAAGGTGGTTCACAAAAACCCTGGCCTCAACCTCGTCAACGTTCTCGAGAGCCTGCCGAAGGATGCAGATCTCAAGGCACTTGAAGAACGTATTGCTCCAATCGTCGACAGGGTGAGCCAGGTCAGGAGAGTTGAAGGCCAGCACAGAGACTAGGCAGCTTGTTCCTCTCCCTCTTTGTCGCCGCCATCCATGTTAAAAACAGCTTAAGTTAGAATTGCGGCAACTTATTTATGTAATATAACTTGTTGAACTTTGGGGTATATGCATGTTGTTTCCCCTGTCCAATTTCTCTTTGTATGTACTTGCCCTACGCTCACTGGGAACTTGCCAGCGCGCGCACCCTTGCCGCGAGCACTAGGTGTGGGACTTTAGCAGCCTACTGGCGGTGTCGCTACCGGTAAGAAACCTTGTCGATCACAGTGCAGCCACTTAAGTTGTTGAGCGGACTTGAAACAAAGTAAGGGCGCAACCAATCACGGCGAGGTTCCATCGCGTGCAGCTTTTCCATACAAAGGTTGAAATCGTTCAAGGAAAACAACCTTGAAATAAAAAAATTGACTGCTTAACTTTAGCAACTTAGCTTTTTTTGTCGCTGCTTTCTTCCCGGCAAGATTTCCTTGAACGTCGCCTGGTCCATATCATCATTCTATCCCCCCCGGAAAACTTGTGCGCGAGGGAACCTTCTATCCTTTGAGAAAAAGAAAGAAGAAAAAATAAAGATATGGAACCTTGGCGGTTCGTTAGTGCTTACCGAGGACAAATGCAATACAGTATCTTAGATAAACATGCAAATATAAATCAACATGAAATCAACAAGAACTGTACAACACTCAAGCTTTACTTATCTGGTGCATAGGGTCTGCGCCTGGCTTTATACAAAGGATCACATGCCTTGCCGGCAAGACTTGTACAAAAGGTGGTTGCCGGGGAAGGACCCGACAACCGCGCCTTATGGGTAAAACTTGCGAAGATGTTCGATATTCCAGGAGTTGCTCAATGGAACGCCATCTTCGGTCTCCAGGCGGACAGCGCCAGGCCTGGTGACTCGTTTCACCCGATAAGGGCCTTCCCACTTCGGCGTCAACTTGTTGGAATTCTTGGCCGACTGAACGCACCAAAGAACAAGGTCGCCTTCCTCAAGACATCTGGCATGAACCTTGCGGCTATGGTAGCGGCGCAAGGCTTGCTGGTAGTGAGCAGCTCGCACAGCAGCCTGAAGACGATCTTCCTCAAGGAGCACAGCGTCATCTTGCCGCAGCTACTCTTGCTCAAGCTCATCATAAGCGAGCACTCGAGGCGACCCGTATATGAGTTCCGTGGGGAGATCTGCCTCCGCTCCATAAACAAGAGAGAAGGGTGTCTGGCCAGTGGCTTGATTTGGTGTCGTTCTGATTGACCAAAGAACCACCGGCAACTCATCAATCCAGCGCTTGCCACACTTGTGCAGCCTGTCAAAAGTTCTTGTCTTGAGCCCACGCAGCACTTCAGCATTTGCCCTCTCTGCTTGACCGTTGCTCCTTGGATGAGCAACAGAAGTGAAACAGATCTTGCCGCCGAGATCTTGGACATACTGCATGAAGGCGTGGCTCGTGAATTGTGTACCATTGTCGGTGATGATCCTGTTGGGCACACCAAAACGGCAAACTATCCCTTTGAAGAACTTGATGGCTGACTGTGCCGTCACCTTTCTCACTACTTCCACTTCCGGCCACTTTGTGAACTTGTCGATTGCGACGTACAAGTACTCAAAGCCCCTGGTAGCACGGGGAAAGGGGCCCAATATGTCGAGCCCCCAGACCGCAAATGGCCAGGAGAGAGGGATTGTCTGGAGAGCTTGAGCTGGTTGGTGTATCTTCTTCGAATGAAACTGGCACGCTTCACACTTGGTTACTAGTGCAGTTGCATCCTGGAGGGCTGTGGGCCAAAAGAAACCTTGCCGGAATGCCTTGCCGACAAGAGCTCTTGAGCCAATGTGAGAGCCACATATGCATCCATGTATCTCCGCCAACAGCTTCAGTCCATCTTCCCGGGGAATACACTTCAATTTCACACCGTTCGGTCTCTTTCTATATTGTACGTCATCGACGAACTGATACATACTAGACTGACGGGCTACTTTCTCTGCTTCTTCCTGCTCTTCGGGAAGCTCTCCTGTCTGAAGGAACTGGACGATATGCTGCGCCCATGATGGAGCCTGAGGCTCGACAACAAGGACTAAAGGCATTTCTTCTGCTGCGGGAACATCTTCCTCGACGGCAAGAGCCTGAGGCTCTGCCGGAGTCTGTTGTTCCCCGGCAAGCTTGGCGGGATCACCTGCTTCTACGGCAAGAGTCTGGGACTCTGCTGAAGCATGCTGCTCCTCAACAAGCTTGGCGGGAACGCTTGCTTCTACGACAAGGGACAGAGGCCTTGCCGGAGCGGGTCGTTCCTCAGCAGACTTGGCGTTGTCCCCGGCAGCTTTCTTGCCGGCGGCTTCTGGGAGCTCTGCCGGAAAGTACCCGCCAGAAGTCAACTTCCGCCTCTTGTGTTGCCCCACTGATGGTGTTACAGATGGTTGAGTCAATTGGAGCAAAAAAGTTCCTGGTTCCATAGGTAGCTTAAGTGCGGCGCGTTTCAACAGGCCATCAGCAATGTCATTCTCAGCTCGTGGAATGTGCTCCATCTATAGGCCGTCAAAGCGCTCTTCCAATTTTCTCACCTCATCAACATAAGCTTCCATCAATGGACACTGATAGTTCTTGTTTACTTGCCTGACGACAAGCTGTGAGTCACCCCTGACAATGAGCTTCTTAATCCCAAGGTCTGCCGCGATCCTAAGATCGGCAAGCAACCCTTCATACTCCGCAGAGTTGTTTGTCACTTGCTCCTTGGGAAAGTGCATTTGGATTACATACTTGAGGTGCTCTCCGGTGGGTGCGACAAGCAGCACGCCAGCACCGGCGCCTTGCAGCGAGAAAGCCCCATCAAAATACATAATCCACTTTTTGCATGCTTCCTTGCCGGGTAGACTCGTCTCTGGAACTTCTTCGTCTGGCGTTGGTGTCCACTCTGCGACAAATTCTGCCAAAGCCCTGCTCTGTATAGTTGAAGTACTTTCAAATTTGAGACCAAAGCTTGACAGTTCCAACGCCCACTCCACAATCCTGCCGGTTGCATCTGGATTTTGTAAAATCCTTTGGAACGGAAAGCGAGTGACGACGGTAACCTCAGGTGCTTGAAAATAATGGCGCAGCTTCCTCGAGGCCATAAGGAGGCCGAAAAGTAGTTTCTGCACACATGAATATCTTGACCTAGCCCCCTGCAGAAGGGAGCTGACAAAATAAACTGGGCGCTGCACCATCTTTTTCTTCTGTGTTACTTCACTTGACTGCGCAGATCCTTCCTTGTCGGCACCAGACTCTGCCGGGGGAGCCCCCAGCTTGTCGCTTGACTGGCTTGCTGCTATTACTGCTTCTTCATCAACTTCTCTCTCCGCTACTAATGCAGCACTAACCACTTGATTTGTTGCCGCTAAATACATCAACAACTTCTCTTGTGGCCTAGGTGCAACTAGTATTGGAGGAGAGGAGAGGTATCTCTTCAAGTCTTGCAACGCTGCCTCCACTTCCGGAGTCCATTTCATTGGACCTGCCTTTTTCAAAATTTTGAAAAATGGCAGGGCGCGCTCAGCAGACTTGGAGATAAACCTGCTCAGAGCAGCTACACAGCTGGCAAGTCGACGTACATCCTTGACGCGCTTTGGTGCTTCAATCTGCTCAATTGCTTTGATCTTGTCGGGATTTGCTTCAATTCCTCGCTGAGATACAAAGAACCCGAGAAGCTTGCCGGATGGAACTCCAAACACACACTTCTCGGGGTTGAGCTTTAGATTGATCTTGCGCAGATTTGCAAATGTCTCTTCCAGATCTTGTATGAGTGTTGCTCTGTCCTTGGTTTTAACCACTATATCATCCATATAGGCTTCCACATTTCTGTGCAGCTGAGGCTCAAAACCAATTTGGACTGCTCTTGCAAAGGTTGAACCAGCATTTTTCAAACCGAAAGGTATACGTATAAAACAATACGTGCCACATGGAGTGATAAATGCGGTTTTCTCTTCATCTTCTTCTGCCATAAAGATCTGGTGATAGCCTGAATATGCATCAAGAAATGAAAGCAAATCACATCCGGCAGTGGAGTCAACAATCTGGTCAATGCGCAGCAAGGGAAATGGATCTTTTGCACAGGCTTTATTGACATTTGTAAAATCAATACACAGCCTCCACTTTCCGTTTGCCTTACGCACTACAACTGGATTGGCCAACCACGTAGGATGGAGTACTCCTCTGACTAGGCCTGCTGCTTCCAACAGCTTGTTTTCTGCCCTTCTGCTTGACAGGCCGCGCGTGAGGACAGACGGCAAGGTGGTGCTCAATTACTTTCCTGGGAACGCCGGGGATGTCAGATGGTTGCCATGCAAACACATCAACATGCGCCCGCAGGAAAGCAACGAGCGCGCTTTCCTATTGGGCATCAAGGGTGGAACTTATGGTGAAAGTTCCTCCCGTGCCATCCTCCTTGGCAGGCACCTTCTTGGTTGTTGGCGGAGCTGCCTTGGACCTCTTGCTCTTGCCGGTGGAGCTCTCTGGTACGTCCTCAACGGCAGCGCAGCACTCCGAAGAGGTGCGCTTGCCGGAGTGAGCACTGGAGCTCTTGCCGGTCTTCTTCTTCTTCCCCCTGGGAGCTTCAGCAGCAAGAGCAAGTGCCTTGCCGGCAGATGCTGCAACTGCGTCCCGGTAAAGCTGGTCGGCGCAGATAAGTGCATCCTTCTTGTCGCAAGGAACAGCGATGACACTTATTGGCCCCGGCATCTTCAACACGTTGTATGCATAATGCGACGCTACCATGAACTTGGCGACCGCCGGACGACCAAGAATCCCATTGTACGGCAATGGGGTCTCGACAATGTCAAAGACAATCTTCTCCGTCCTGTAGTTCAGCTCGCTACCAAATGTTACTGGCAGCGTGATCTTTCCCTTCGGCTGGCTCCTTCCTGGATTGACCCCTTGGAACGTGCCAGTCTCCTCGAGATCTCCGTCAGGAATTTGGAGCTTCTTGATCACAGCGGGTGAGATCAAGTTCAAGCCGGCCCCACCGTCAACTAACATTTTTGTCACTTTGAGGTTGCGGATTGTTGGTGAAACCAACAACGGCAAGCACCCGACCGCAGTTGTGCGATCTGGGTGGTCCTCAATGTCAAAAATGATAGGCGTGTCGGACTACTTCAAAAGCTTCTGCGCATCGACTGATGGCTCTGTCGCATTAATCTCACGCGCCCACCGTTTAAGTTGGCGGTGAGAAGAATGCAGCAAGGCGCCACCGTCAACGCACATAACTTCTGTGGCTTTCGGAAACTCACGCTCGCTGGACTCGTCGTCTTCACCATCATCATCATCATCCCCCTCATCCTTGTCGTGGTCACGAGGGGGCCTATCCTTCTGCTGCTTGGCCTTGCCGCGGCAACCTCCTCGGCCGCTGCGCTTCTTGCCGGACCCCCCAGCACCATCTGGGGCCTTCTCCTTGTCTCGTTTCTCGTACTCAGCTTTCTACTGCTCGACAAGCTGCTCAACTCGTCGGTAGTTCTGGAGGTCGTGCCCCTTGGTGCGGTGGATCTTGCAATATTGCTTGTCGGAGCCATCTGGCTTGTCGGCAGCCGCCAAGGCCTGACAGTTGGCACACCCGGCAACCTCCTTGCCGGGGTGGTCAACCTTAGCCTTCTTGGCGGTGTCGGTGTTGCCGAACTGCTCAACAGCAAGCACGGCCTTGCCCTTGCGCTTTCTGTTATTTTGCCGACAGCCTTTCTTTGCCGGGGAGGCGTCTTCACTCTCTGAGTCTGCTCCTGCGCCAACATCCTTGCCGGGAAGTTTCCTTCCTTCTTCAGCTTGAGCACACTTGTCGGCCAAAGCATAAAGCTCGCCGATATCCCTGATCTTGTTCATCGCTAGCTCCTCCCGTATCTTGCGGTTACGCACATTTTGATGAAACGCACTGATAACTGCGGCAGGATGAATGCCGGGGATGTTGTGCTGGACCCGGCTGAACCTCTGGATGTATTTGCGCAGGGGCTCTCCTTCCTTCTGGGGGATGAGATGTAAGTCACTCTCCTGGCAAGGAGGTTGATGGCCGCCAGTAAAGGCACCAACAAACTGATGGCACAGGTCCGCCCAAGAAGAAATAGAGTTTTCCGGCAAATGCATCAGCCAGGATCTGACGTTGTGCTTCAGTACCAATGGGAAATAATTGGCAAGAATCTTGTCGTCTCGTCCCCCGGCAGCCTGCACCGCGATGGTGTAGATGCTGAGGAACTCTGATGGGTGAGTCTTGCCGTCATATTTCTCCGGTACTTCTGGTTTGAAAGTCTTGGAGTTGGGCCACTGGACTTGCCGCAGCTCACGAGTAAACGCTGGACAGCTTACCGCATAAGGTAAGTCGCCAGGATACGCTGGCGCGTGCGCGTCAACAGTGGGTCCCGCGCGCTTGTCGGATTGACCATGTGCCTCCCTTCGCCGCTCGATGGTGGTTCGAGCGTCTTCCTTCCTTCGATCTTGAAGAACTTTGCGCTGATCGCGGCGAACTCGTGGATCAGACGACGCAGTAGAATCGTCATCGATGTCGATCCGGCGAGCTGGCGATCGCTGTTGGCGTCGAGGTGGAGAGTGTACGGTTGTCGCTCCACCACCGGTCTTCTCGCCACCAGCCCGCGTCGGGTCAGCATGCCGCAGCCGCAAAGAGCTTGGCTGCTGTGGCACGTCAACGTTAGCGAAGCTGATGAGACTTTGAATAGTGGCTCTCGACTCTTCAAGCTTGTCTGCTGCTGGAGGGAAATCCAGAAGCAGTTGTGCTCGCGCCAACGCTTCCGCCGCCGTGGTAGGTGGCGAACGGTGCGAGGAACGTGATGTGCTCTGACTCCTAACTACGTTAGAAGGAGAAACATCACGACCTTGCAACCGTGCCCCGCTTCCACCAGCGTGTTGGCGTGCATGATGGCCTTGCGCATCTTGAGATCGATACGCAAGATTTTTCTCTAGAGAGCGCCTGGCATCTGGGACGCCACGGCGCTGCTCATCGCGCACAACCTGAGATGGTTGCGGCGTATGTGCTGGTGTAGGCGTCTTGGAGTGCACCGCGCCGTTCTTGGAGTTCGCTGCGTCACCCGTTGGCAGCACAACTCCATCCTTGGACTTGGCAGCGCCACGAGCTGCATCGGCCACTTGGCTCTGATCGCCAAGAAGTCAAGGGAGCCCAGGCTCTATACTTCCTCCTACACCCACGTCCACACCATCACCTGCCTGTGTTGGCACAGGTGGACTGGATACAGATGGACCAACCGCCTTGACACCCTTATTCTTGGGAGCCATGACGATGAAGATGATCAAGAAGTAGCGCGCAGATCGCCAGATCAGGTTCACGCCACCTTTACCCCCTACCTGGCGCGCCAAAGATGTCGGTGTATGACACCTATGGGACCGAGAGGATCCCTTTACGGTTTGGCAGGGGGAAAGGTATGCACAAAGAGCATATCTAACGAAGAGCACGCAAGGGATTTTACCCAGGTTCGGGCCGCTCGGAAGCGTAAAACCCTACTCCTGTTTTCGGTGTATTATGCTTGAGTTCTAGCTCAGGAGCGCTGTGAGATGAACAGTACACAGCAGCTGCATGCGAGACTGGGCCAGAAAGTATCTGAATCGAACCCCTCTCATAGTTGCCCATGGGCCTCCTTTTATACGTACAAAGGGGTCACCAACAGTGGCAGAACAG
The DNA here is from genome assembly GCA_039707655.1 of Elymus sibiricus. Lineage (NCBI taxonomy): Eukaryota > Viridiplantae > Streptophyta > Magnoliopsida > Poales > Poaceae > Elymus > Elymus sibiricus. The sequence goes on from CM077672.1 coordinate 2,912,380, forward strand.
TGAGGTGGAGAGGTGTAAAGTGACTATAGTGGCGTTATGATTACTATGGTGAATCACCATACCTACTTCTGACAGTTTAGGACAAGGGAATTTATTGTTCTGTGGAGGTGTCCTGTTAGGTGTATCTGGACATCTTGGGGATGGGAAAAAATGCCATCCCATCTACACTGCTTGGCACAGTGCCCTGCCACGCATGCCTGGAGAAGGGTCCAGAGCGCCATGCTGGCAGCTGCACTGGAGCGATGACACTGTGGCATAACCTTGCCGGGCAAGGACCTTGCCGGGCCAGAACCTTGCCGGGCTAGAGCCTTGCCGGGCTAGAACCTTGCCGGCCTAGAACCTTGCCGGGCTTCAGCAAATCATCCCCGGCAAGCACCTTGCCGGGGGCCTTGTCTCCAATCTCATGCATTCCGTCCTCTGACTCGAATGCCTTCTTGATCACTTGTATTTGTCTTTGGCTGTCCCCCGGCAAGCCTTGCCGCGGGCGTAGCTACAACTGCCCGTGCACAAGTACGGGGTACTAAAGGACCCCTACTTTAGTACACCGACAAACTGGCACTGGGCACTGGATCAATATGTTAGTCCCAAAAATAATATAAAATGTTGCCAAAAGTATGTGGAAATTGTAGGATATTGGCATGAAACAATCAAAAATTATAGATACGATGGAGATGTATCAGCATCCCCAAGCTTAATTCCTGCTCGTCCTCGAGTAGGTAAATGATAAAAAAGATAATTTTTGATGTGGAATGCCACCTAGCATAAACTTGATCATATATCCAATCATGGCATGAATATTAAGACACGAGTGATTCAAAGCAATAGTCTATCATTTGACATTAAGACAATAATACTTGAAGCATACTAATAAAGCAATCATGTCTTTCTCAAAATAACATGGCCAAAGAAAGTTATCCCTACAAAATCATATAGTCTGGCTATGCTCCATCTTCATCACACAAAGTATTCAATCATGCACAACCCCGGTTTTAGCCAAGCAATTGTTTCATACTTATAGTATTCTCAAACTTTTTCAACTTTCACGCAATACATGAGCGTGAGCCATGGATATAGCACTATAGGTGGAATAGACTATGGTGGTTGTGGAGAAGACAAAAAGAAGGAGATAGTCTCACATCAACTAGGCAAATTAATGGGCTATGGAGATGCCCATCAATCGATATCGATGCAAGTGAGTAGGGATTGCCATGCAACGGATGCACTAGAGCTATAAGTGTATGAAAGCTCGAACTGAAAACTAAGTGGGTGTGCATCCAACTTGCTTGCTCATGAAGACCTCGGGCATTTGAGGAAGCCCATCATCAAAATATACAAGCCAAGTTCTATAATGAAAAATTCCCACTAGTATATGAAAGTGACAATATAGGAGACTCTCTATCATGAAGATCATGGTGCTACTTTGAAGCACAAGTGTGGAAAAAGGATAGTAGCATTGCCCCTTCTCTCTTTTCTCTCATTTTTTTCTTTTCCTTTTTTCTTTTTTTTCTTTTTTTTCTTTTTCTCTTTTTGGTGGGCTTCTTTGGCCTCTTTTATTTTTTATGGGCTTCTCTGGCCTCTTTTATTTTTCATAAAGTCCGGAGACTCATCCCAACTTGTGAGGGTATCATAGCTTCCATCATCCTTTCCTCACATGGGACAATGCTCTAATAATGGTAATCATCACACTTTTGTTTACTTACAACTCAAGAACTACAACTCAAAATATGACTCTATATGAATGCCTCCGGTGGTGTACCGGGACGTGCAATGATCTAGCGTAGCAATGACATCAAAAAACGGACAAGCCATGAAAACATCGTGCTAGCTATCTTACGATCATGCAAAGCAATATGACAATGAATGCTCAAGTCATGTATATGATGATGATGGAGGTTGCATGGCAATATATCTCGGAATGGCTATGGAAATGCCATAATAGGTAGGTATGGTGGCTGTTTTGAGGAAGGTATATGGTGGGTTTATTGCACCGGCGAGAGTTGCGCGGTACTAGAATGGCTAGCAAAGGTGGAAGGGTGAGAGTGCGTATAATCCATGGACTCAACATTAGTCATAAAGAACTCACATACTTATTGCAAAAGTCTATTAGTTATCGAAACAAAGTACTACATGCATGCTCCTAGGGGAAGGGTTGGTAGGAGTTAACCATCGCACGATCCTGACCTCCACACAAAGGAAGACAATCAATAAATAAATCATGCTCCGACTTCTTTACATAACGGTTCACCATACGTGCATGCTACGGGAATCACAAGCTTTAACACAAGTATTTCTACCAATACACAATTACTCACTAGCATGACTCTAATATCACCATCTTTATATCGCAAAACTATTGCAAGGAATCAAACATATCATATTCAATGATCTACAAGTTTTATGTAGGATTTTATGACTAACCATGCAAATGACCAATTCCTATTGACTCTCTAAATAGATATAAGTGAAGCAAGATAGTTTAATTCTTTCTACAAAAGACCATGCTCTAATAAATATAAGTGAAGCAAAAGAGCATTCTACAAATAACGGTTTTTCCATGTGAAGAGAAACAGGCAATCCAAACTTCAAAAGATATAAGTGAAGCACATGAAGCATTCTATAAAGCCATACTCAAAAGATATAAGTGAAGTGCAATGAGCATTCTATAAATCAACCATGGACTATCTCATACCAGCATGGTGCACAAAAGAAAAATGAACACTAAACATAAAAGATGCTCCAAGATTTACACATATCATGTGATGAATAAAAATATAGCTCCGAGTAAGGTTACCGATGGTTGGTAGAAGAAAGAGGGGATACCTAACGGGGGCATCCCCAAGCTTAGACGCTTGAGTCTTCTTGAATATTATCTTGGGATGCCTCGGGCATCCCCAGTCAGAGACGATGGTTTAGGGTTTGCGTGGGTGTGTGACATACACCTCACGTCTCAATATATATAGATGATCAGGTTACATGTACATACGTATTCGCATACGTGTATAATTACAATATAGACTAGACCCTTCTTTACATGCCCCCACAATCTGAGCTACATACAAGATTCAGATTGGTTCTAAAGCAGTCTAGCATCTGTCGAGTGGCGGGTTTAGTAAATACATCCGCCAGCTGATCATCTGTTGAAATGAACCTGACTTCCAATGCACCGGCTGCTACTCGTTCCCTCACAAAATGGAAATCTATCTCAATGTGTTTGGTACGAGCATGAAACACTGGATTTGCCGTCAGGTAAGTTGCCCCTAGATTATCGCACCACAATATGGGCGTGCGCTGCTGAGTAACTCCAAGTTCTGTGAGAACTGAGTCTATCCAAATGGCTTCAGCTGCGCCATTGGCCAACGCCTTATACTCTGCCTCGGTGCTAGATCTCAAGACTGTGGGCTGCTTCTTTGAACTCCAAGATATAAGGTTGGGTCCGACAAACACAGCAAAGCCACCAGTAGAACGCCTGTCATCAACACAGCCTGCCCAGTCTGCATCGGTGAATATACTGACTCCAGTAAATCTGGACTTACGTATCCATAGTCCCGTGTCTAGCGTACCCTTGACATACCTCAGGATACGCTTAACTGCTTCCCAATGAACCTCCGTAGGCTGAGACAAGAACTGACACACTTTGTTCACAGCAAAGGAAATATCGGGACGAGTGAGTGTCAAATACTGAAGTGCTCCAACCACACTACGATACCTGAACGTGTCATCAGTGCCCAGTAGTGCTCCACTGTCACGTGAGAGACTCTCGGATGTAGCAAGCGGAGTGGAAGTGGACTTACAGTTCTCCATGTTGACTCGATGAAGAAGATCAAGCGCATACTTGCGCTGTGTCAATGTCATGCCCCCAGAATGAAAGGACGCTTCCAGTCCAAGAAAGTATTCCAGTCGACCCAAGTCTTTGATGGGAAAACTAGCAGACAGTGACTGCGCAAGGTGATCCACCACAGCGGGGGTAGAACCGGCAATCACAATATCATTAACATACACCAACATGTAGATCTGAATGTCACCATGCGAAAAGATGAACAAGGATGTGTCTGCCCTAGAAGCAACAAAACCAAGCTGTGAGAGGCGCTGACTCAACCGAGCATACCAGGCACGAGGCGACTGCTTGAGACCATAGATGGACCGCCGAAGTGGCATCCTCAAACCCAGGGGGCTGCTGCATATATACATCTTCGGCCAAGTAACCATGGAGGAAGGCGTTACTCACATCAATCTGTCGAAGGCTCCACCCACGAGACACAGCGAGAGAAAGAACTAGACGAACTGTGGTAGGCTTCACCACGGGGCTGAAAGTATCTCCATAGTCGATCCCTTGATGTTGAGTAAAACCACGAGCAACAAGACGAGCTTTGTGCTTGTCAACAGATCCATCCGGGCGATGCTTGGTCTTGAAAATCCACTTGCAGCCCACAACATTAACACCACGAGGGCGAGGCACCAACACCCACGTGTTAGTGTGACGAACAGCAGCAAATTCCTCAGACATGGCAGCCCGCCAAGCGGGTTCGGCAAGAGCATCACGATGGGAAACCGGTGCGGCAAAAAATGCACGCCGTCGGGAATCATATCGAACCGTGCCATCAGTGTAAGTTTTCTCCTTGCGCGTATGATCACGATGACGTGTGACCATGGCATGGCCCGGAGCTACATCACCGGCCAGAGGTGTCGCGGCTGAGGGCTCCTCAGTGACAGGCGACATGGGCCGAGGCGAAATGGCGGGCGGGTCCGGTCCGGGGGACGCGGCCAGGTCGGGCGAAGGTGGTGACGCAGAGGGGCCGGGCGATGGTGGCGGCCCATCTGAAGACACGGACTCGCCAGCTGGCGAGGCAGGTGAGCCAGCAGTAGAGGCGGGCGAGGCCGCATCGGGAGACGTGGCATGCACGTCCGGTGCATGCACGTCGATCACACTAGCAGGAGCAGCAGCAGCGACTGGCACCTAAGGAGAAAACAAAGAGACATCGCCTGCAAGAAGCGGGTTAGGTGATAGATAAGATAAGTCATATTTGCGCACATGGACATCCGAAACCGGTTCATTAGATGGAAAAGTGATGGCATGTTCAAGGGTAGCAATGTCAACAGAAACACCTGGATCGGAATAAGGAAAAACAGTCTCGTCGAAGACAACGTCACGAGAAATATATATCCTACCCGAGGTGCGATCAAGACACTTATAGCCCTTATGCAAAGGACTATAGCCAAGGAATACACACATCTTGGAACGAAACTCAAGTTTGTGAGCATTGTACTTGTGAAGACTAGGCCAGCAAGCACACCCAAAAATCCGTAGCGAGGAGTAGTTGGGCTGCACATGAAACAAACGGAACAACGGTGTATCCTTGTTCAGAACCGGTGTGGGCATACGGTTAATGAGATAACATGCCGTGAGAAAAGCCTCATCCCAAAATCGAAGCGGGAGAGAGGAGTGCGCAAGCAATGCAAGGTCGGTCTCTACCAAATGATGGTGTTTGCGCTCGACAATCCCGTTCTGCTGAGATGTATGTGGACACGACACACGGTGAGAGATGCCCGTGCGTTGAAAATAGCGATGGAGTTTGTGGTATTCACCACCCCAATCGGACTGAACGGCATTGATTTTACAATCCGAAAGGTGTTCGACATGAGCCTGAAAATTATAGAAAACTTGCTCAACATCAGATTTGTGTTTAAGCAGATAAATCCAGGTGAAACGCGTGTAGTCATCAACAAAGCTAACATAATACTTTTACCCCCCCCGATGAAGCAATAGCGGGACCCCAAACATCTGAATGTATTAATTCAAGAGGTACAGTAGTGACATGATGAGACACAGAATAAGGTAGCTGATGACTGTTAGCACACTGACAGGCATCACATACTAACGGTGAAGTATTGGAACTAGAACAAGGAAGATCATGACTCCGAACAATCGAAGTGACCACATTATTGGTAGGATGACCAAGACGCTGATGCCATTGTGACGACGAGACTCTGACACTAGATGATGCATAGCGAGACGATGATGACGATGCACGAGCGAATGGGATCGGGTAGACCCCCCCACGGCATCTACCTTGAAGAAGTACGCGCCTGGTGGCCTTGTCCTTAACAAAGAAAAAACGACGGTGAAACTCAACAAACACGTCATTATCATAGACAAGGCAATAAACAGAAAGGAGATGATGGCTGATGTGAGGAACATGGAGAATGTTGTGCAGTTTTAAGGATGAACCGGCTAAATGCGAATGACCAATGTGCGAAATAGACAAACCTGCACCATTAGCCACCTGAACCTGGTCCTTGCCGTCATAGCGCTCGTGAACCTGGAGGCGCTCAAGATAACTAGTCAAGTCATCCGTAGCCCCAGTATCCATTATCCAGGGGTAGTCGACGGTGCTGGTGGTGGCCGAGTTGGCGGAGCGCGCGTTGTGGTCCTGGTCATAGCGCTTGCGGCACTCATGAGCCTCATGACCCTAGTTCTTGCAGATTTGGCACCTGGGGCGCCATTTGTTGCGACGGCCACCACCGCCGTTGCCGTTGCCCCCACCACCCTGCCGGACATTGCCACCATAGCCAGGGTTGCGGTCACGGCCGCCGGTGTTACCGCCGTTACCGCCTTGGCGGCCTTGCCCGGGCTGATTATTCCCATCAGCCGGGCGACCCCCACCATGCACAGGGTAGGGCTCCTTGTAGGGCGCACGGCCGCCCGTGCCGTAGGAACCCTGGCGGGTCACGGCGTTGGCCGAGGGAGACCACCCTTCCGCCATGCTCTGCTGAGCCTGCAGTGCTTCGAACGACAAAACGAGCGAGTAAAAGCTGGAGTAGGGCATAGGTGCATTACTCACACCCAGAGAAGCAGCGATGGAGTTATAGGCGGAGCCAAGGCCGGTGAGGATGTGGTCAATGAGCTCATCATCATGGATCAGAGAGCCGGCTGCCGCCATGGTGTCAGCCAGTGCCTTCATCTTATGCATATAATCGGCGGCGGACAGCTCCTCTTTCCTCAGCGTCTGCAGTTGACGCCGGATGTGACGGACGTTGGCGCGACTCTGCGCGCCGAACATGGCGCCGACGGCCGTCCACACCGCCTATGCCGACTCGCAGCCAATAAGCTGGCATGCAATATCCTCGTCCATGGACGTAAGGAGAAGGCCCTTGATCTTCTGATCCTGAGTCCACCAGTGGTGGTACGCGGGGTTGGCGGCGGTCGTCGCAGCGTCGCTGGTGCCCACGGCGAGCGTCTTGTCCGATGCTGCCGTGGTGCCGTCGAGATGACCATGGAGATTGGCGCCAGCGAGAACGGTGCTGGTGATGCCCCCCAGAGCATGAAGTTGTTGCGACCGAGGCGGACCGAGATCCCCGGGACAGCAAACGTGGCAGGGACCGACGCGGCAGCGGGCGAAGTGATGGCGCCGACAGGGTTGGAGAGCGACAGTGCTGAGGACGACATCGCAGCGGCGGCGCGGAAGAGAGCGGCGCGCAGCAGCAGCTTGGGTTACTCGCGGCAGCATGGAAAGCAACAGCGTGCAGCGGCGACGAAAGCAACAGCGCGCGGCGGCAAACGATCGGGCATCAGCTAGCGGCACGGAGAGCAACAGCGCGCGGCGGCAAACGATCGGGCGTCAGCTAGCAGAACGGAGAGGAACAACGCATGGCGGCGATGAAGGGATCGGGCGGCGGCGCGGAGAGGGACTCGCGGCGGCCCGGGGTTGGCGTCTGATACCAAGTCAGAGACGATGGTTTAGGGTTTGCGTGGGTGTGTGACATACACCTCACGTCTCAATATATATAGATGATCAGGTTACATGTACATACGTATTCGTATACGTGTATAATTACAATATAGACTAGACAAGTCTTTACATCCCCAAGCTTAGGATTTTGACACTCCTTGTTCCTTCATCCATCGTCATCTCACCCAAAACTTAAAAACTTCAATCACACAAAACTTAACCGAACTTTTAGCGGGGTTAGTGCATATGATAAATGAAATCCCATCATGTACTGCTCTAACATTATTGTATAATTATAATCAAACATTACCCACTGTATGCTATCACAATTCTATGGCCCCAAGTCAAGGAGGCTTCAACAAGAATTCAAACATACGCAAATAATGAAGTTATAACAGCAATCTGTGAAAACAGGACAGTCTGTAAAGATCTGAACATTTACCATACTTCTGTAACTCTAAAAATTCGGAAAAATTAGGACAAAATCAAAAATTTGTATAGTAGTACTGTGCAAAATGTTTCAGAAGCTCTTGACGTTCCAGTAAAAAATGTAAAATCACGCACTACAGCCAAAGTTTCTGTTTCTGCACCGCACATACCAACAAGCAATCTTATCATCCTAACGGTAAATCTTGGCACATTATTTTTATAATACAATGGATTTGTACAAGGGGATAATTATTTTTGTTGAAAAGTTTCTGTAATCAAGATTCACAAAGTTTCCCTGGGCATGAACAAAGTTCAAGGGTACCCCCCACTTCAACGATGCTCGTCTTTCTCACTTTCACTTTTCTTTTGGAAAAAGTTTTGGGTGCCCCTCTATATTTTTTTGTTTTTAAACTTTATAAAAGCACTCAACAGAAATAAATGACTCTCTAAAACTTCCGGGTTGTCTCCCTGGCAGCGCTTTCTTTAAAGCCATTAAGCTAGGCATATAGTGCTCATATCATGGATCCACCCGGATCCCAAGGTATATCAAAGCCAATTTTCATTAACAATGATTTGGCATTTAGTGGTGAGCACAAAGCAACATATATCAAGCAATGACGAAGTCTAACTCTCTTCCTATGCATCAGCATGTCATACAAGAACAATTCATGCACATCAAGTAAAGGCCAATACATAGCATAAACAGTTTCTTGCAATTTTATCGCATTGAAAACATAGAGAGGTGGAGATGTGGTTCCTCTCTCATAATAATTGCAAGTAGGAGCAGCAAGCACATGCATATTATATTCATCAAAATGATCATGTGCAACGGTAAAATGCAACCCATCAATGTAATCCTTAATAAGTCCAAACTTCTCCGATATAGTGTAGTTTGGAGAATTCAAAAATATAATAGGACAATCATGTGTGGGTGCAATAGCAACAATCTCATTCTTAACATAAGGAAGTATAGAAAGTTCATCTCCATAAGCATAATTCATATTGGCATCTTGGCCAAAAGCATAGCAAGCATCAATTTCATCAAAAAGAGATATTTCAAACAAATCCAAGTGATCATAGCAATTATCATAGCATTCATCATTCGGTATGCACGAAGAGAAATTAAACAATGTATGAGTTGAAGAGTTACTCTCATTAGAAGGTGGGCACGGGTAGCTAATCCGTTCTTCCTCCATTTGTTCTTCGCTCTCCTCATCATCTTTTTCATCCAATGAGCTCGCAGTTTCATCAATTTCTTCTTCCATAGACTCCTGCAAAATATTAGTCTCTTCTTGGACAGCAGAGACTTTCTCAATAAATGCATCAATAAAGGCATTGAATTCATAATTCTCATAGCAATATTTAAGGATAGCAAAAATTTCAGGTCTGTAAACTGAATCATCAAAATTTTCATACTTCTCAAACAAAGATTCAATTTCATAAGCACCCTTAAAAGCAACAAATTCTTCTATTTGTTCCACATCATAGTAATCATAAATACCATTAGCATAAGAAGCTAAGGTTTCATTATCGTTAAATTTGCATGAAAAGGGAAGGTGTGGAGCATTCATCCTAGAGCAACAAGTAAAATCATATCTTTGGCATAAATTCCAAGCATACCAATGCAACATATGAATTTGATCCCATAACAATTTCCCCTTTTGTGTCAAGCGATAATCCCTAAAGTATTCACGTTGATCCAATGTGTCTCCCATTATCAAGTTGAATGGGGTTTTCTCAGGATCATCAAAGTAGTGCATAATATCTTTCACATAACTAGCATCGAGGGTTTTAGGAGGTTCCCCACCTCCATGAGTAGCAAGTACAACTAATTTTTTTGGTGTTTCGTGTTCCATATCCATAACTAAAGATAGAGAAAAACTTAGAACAGCAAATAAAATCTACTTAGTGACAAAGCAAACAAGCACACACGAGAATATTCACCCCACGCTATTGCTCCCCGGCAACGGCGCCAGAAAAAGGTCTTGATAACCCACAAGTGTAGGGGATCGTTTGTAGCCCTTTTCGATAAGTAAGAGTGTCGAACCCAACGAGGAGCTAAAGGTAGAACAAATATTCCCTCAAGTTCTATCGACCACCGATACAACTCTACGCACGCTTAACGTTCGCTTTACCTAGAACAAGTATGAAACTAGAAGTACTTTGTAGGTGTCGTAGGATAGGTTTGCAAGAAAATAAAGAACGTGAAAATAAAAGTTAGGAGCTGTTTAAATAAAAGAGCAAGAAATAAATAAAGCGAGTGTGGAAAGGTGGTGGTAGGATTTGCGGAATTGTCCCTAGGCAATCGATAGCAAGTACCGGTAATCATTCGTGCAATTCTATATTGAGGGAGAGGCATGAGCTAACACACTTTCCGTACTTGGATCATATGCACTTATGATTGGAACTCTAGCAAGCATCCGCAACTACTAAAGATCATTAAGGTCGTGAAACCCAACCATAGCATTAAGTATCAAGTCCTCTTTATCCCATACGTCATACCCCCTTTACTCGGGTTTAAGCTTCTGTCACTCTAGCAACCCACTATAAGCGAACCATGAACATATTGCAACACCCTATAGTGGGGGCCCCTCACGTTTGCGCGAGAACGAAGGGCACGGTAGGACAGCACCAAAAATAGAATATACAATCATACCACCAAGATCACGAATAACCCATAGGACAACAAAAATCTACTCAAGCATCATAGGATGGCAACACATCATTGGATAATAATATGAAGCATAAAGCACCATGTTCAAGTAGAGGGTACAGCGGGTTGCGGGAGAGTGGACCACTGAATATAGATGGGGGAAGGTGATGGAGGTGTTGTTGAAGATGACGGAGTTGTTGGAGTAGATCGCCGTCACACAATGATTGCCCTGTCGGCGTTCCGGCGCCACCGGGAGAGAGGGGGAGAGAGCCCCCCTCCTTCTTCTTCTTCCTTGGCCTCCCCCCTAGATGGGAGGAGAGTTCCCCCTCTGGTCCATGGCTCCCACGGAGGCGGAGGGGCGGGAGCCCCTCCGAGATTGGATCTCCCTCTCTGTTCTCTTCTGTTTCGCGAGCTCCTGATCTGGCCGAAAACCGTTTCTTAAATATCCGGAGATCCGTAACTCCGATTGCGCTGAGATTTTAACACGATTTTTTTCCGGATATAAGCTTCCTTGCGCCCGAAGTAGAGCCCCAACCGACATACGAGGTGAGCAACACCCACCAGGCCACGTTTTGGCTGCCAGGCGCGCCCTGGTGGGTGTTCCTCACCGTGGGCCCCCGTTTGTGTTGATTCCAAGTCCCGAAAATCACATATATTCCAAAATAATTCTCCGTAAATTTTTATCGCGTTTGGACTCCGTTTGATATGGATTTTCTACGAATCAAAAAACATGCAAAAAACAGGAACTGACACTGGGCACTGGATCAATAGGTTAGTCCCAAAAATAATATAAAATGTTGCCAAAAGTATGTGGAAATTGTAGGATATTGGCATGAAACAATCAAAAATTATAGATACGACGGAGACGTATCACCTATCTATTTACTTTTATGCAATTTTTATTTTCTTGAGTCTCCATCCTCTCTTATAAAGGCACCAATCGGGGAGCACTATGGTCATGCTTGTGCTTTGGGTTTGCTAATATACGGATATGTTATATGAATGGATCAATGATTGAGCATGATGGGCTAGGGATAGCTTGCTTTAGCGTTGATATTTTGAAAGACATGATTGCTTGTTGATATGCTTGAGTATTTTTGTTTTCATGTCAAAACTAGACCATTGCTTTGAACCATATAAAAAGTCCATGCTACAAAAGAAGAAAAGATTGTGATGAACATGATAGGCAGCATTCCACATCAAAAATTCTGTTTTTATAATTTACCTACTCGAGGACGAGCAGGAATTAAGCTTGGGGATGCTGATACGTCTCCAACGTATCTATAATTTTTGATTGTTCCATGCTGATATATGATCAATGTTGGATGTTTTGCAATGATTTTATAGCAACTTTACATCATTTTTTGGGACTAACATATTGACATAGTGCCAAGTGCCAGTTGCTGTTTTCTGCCCTGTTTTTGATTTACAGAAAATCCATATCAAACGGAGTCCAAACGCAGCAAAACTTTTTGGAGAATTTTTTTGGGCCAGAAGACATCCAGAGGGCCAAAGAAGTACCAGAGATGGGGCCTGATGTGAGCAGCACCCACCATGGCGCGCCAGGAGGCCTAAGCGCGCCATGGTGGGTGGTGCTCATGTCGGTTGTCCCCCGCACCGCCTCTTTGCTCTATAAATACCCCAATATTCCAGAAACCCTAGGGGAGTCGACGCAAATCAATTCCAGCCGCCGCAAGTTCCAGAACCACCAGATCCAATCTAGACACCATCACGGAGGGGTTCATCATGTCCATTGGTGCCTCTCCGATGATGCGTGAGTAGTTCATTGTAGACCTTCGGGTCCGTAGGCAGTAGCTAGATGGCTTTCTCTCTCTCTTGATTCTCAATACAATGATCTCTCGGAGATCTATTTGATGTAACTCTTTTTGCGGTGTGTTTGTTGGGATCCGATGAACTTTGAGTTTATGATCAAATCTATCTTTTTATATCCATGAAAGTGATTTGAGTTCTTTGATCTCTTATTTGCATGATTTCTTATAGCCTCGTATTTCTTCTTCGAAACTTTGGTTTAGCTAGGCCAACTAGATTGATTTTTCTTGCCATGGGAAGAGGTGCTTTGTAGTGGGTTCGATCTCGCGGTGTTCTTTCCCAGTGACAGAAGGGGCAGCAAGACACGTGTTGATCGTTGCTTCTAAGGATAAAAAGATGGGGTCTATTCCTACATGAATAGATTTTGTCTACATCATGTCATCGTTCTTATTGGATTACTCCGTTTTTCCATGAACTTAATACACTAGATGCATGCTGGATAGCGGTCAATGTGTGGAGTAATAGTAGTAGATGCAGGCAGGAGTCGGTCTACTAATCTTGGACGTGATGCCTATATAATGGATCATCGCCTGGATATCGTCATGATTATTTTAAGTTTTATCAATTGCCCAACAGTAATTGTTTTCCCACCGTTTGCTATTTTCTTGAGAGAAGCCACTAGTGAAACCTACGGCCCCCGGGGTGTCTTCTTCATCATATTGCTTTCGATCTCTTTTTCATTCGCTTTTGTTTTCAGATCTTCAGACCTAAAAAACCCACAATCCTTTTCTGCAATTTTCCATCGCCGTTTCCATCTTTCACCTTACCGTCAAGGGATTCACAACCCCTTGATCGCGTTGGGGTGCGAGGATTTGTTTTTTTGTGTACAGGGGCTGAACACGTGGTGTTGGGTGATTCTCCTTCTGGTTCGATAACCTTGGTTCTTAACTGAGGGAAATACTTCTCCGCGTGCTACATCATCCCTTCCTCTTCAGGGAAGCCACCAACGCGAGCACATGCTATCTCAGGCGCGCCATCAAGGAATTTCATGAAACTTTTCATAATCTTCTGACATGTCTGTCTTGTCCTCCACTCCCACAATGTTTCTTTTCCCTAAAGAACTATGTGGCGCTTTGGCTCATCGTATGATGTATTTGCTTCCTTATCTTTTTTTTTCCGAGTTTCCTAGACATGTCATTCACATAGAAAACCTGAGCCACATCATTGGCTAGCACGAATGATTCGTCTGTTTACCCAAGATTGTTCAGATCCACTGTTGTCATTCCGTACCGCGTGTCTACCTTTACCCCACCTCCAGTCATATTGACCCATTTGCACCGAAACAAAGGGACCTTAAAATCACGTCCATAGTCAAGTTCCCATATCTCCTCTATGTAACCATAATATGTGCCCTGAAAGTTTGTTGCATCAAAGCGGACACCACTATTTTGGTTGGTGCTCTTTTTATCTTGGGAGATCATGTAAAATGTATTCCCATTTATCTCGTACCCTAGGAAAGTCGATATAGTCGAAGATGGTGACTTGGCCAACAAGTACAACTGATCTGGAATAGAGTTGTCATTGATGAGCTTTGTTTGCAACCAACCGGTGAAAGTCTCCATGTGTTTACGTTTAATCCAGGAGTCAGACTGCTCCGGGTTCTTGGAGCGTGCAATATCCTTGTGTTCCTCGATATACGGAGTCACCAAGGTGGAATTTTGTAGAACTGTGTAGTGTGCTTGAGTGAAAGAAAGCCCGTCCATACTTATTGCTTCTTTTTTTCCTAGTGTGCCTTTTCCACCCAGTCTCCCCTCATGCCGCGATTGAGGAAGACCATCGGCTTAAGGTCAGGAACAAAGTCAACAAAAAACTCAATAACCTCCTCTGTTCCATAGCCCTTGGCGATGCTTCCTTCTGGCCTAGCACGGTTATGAACATATTTCTTTAAGACTCTGATACGTCCATTTTGCATCATGTTTTCCTACTGTTATTTATAATGTTTTTATGCATAATAATGCTTTCGGGAGTAATTCTAATGCCTTTTCTCCCATAATTTGCAAGGTTTACACAAAGAGGGAGAATACCGGCAGTTGGAATTCTGGACCTGAAAAAGTACCGTCAGGATACCTATTCTGCACAACTCCAAATAAGCTGAAACTTCACGGAGAATTTTTATGGAATATATAATAAATATTGGAGCAAATAACTACAAGAGGGGGCCCACCAGGTGGGCACAACCCACCTGGGCGCGCCAGGGCCCCCAGGTGCGCCCTGGTGCGTTGTGCCCTCCTCGGCCCACCTCCGGTGCCCCTCTTCTGGTATATAAGTCATTTTGACCAAGAAAAAATAAGGGGAGGACTTTCGGGATGAAGCGTCGCCGTCTTGAGGCGGAACTTGGGCAGGAGCACTTTTGCCCTCCGGCGGAGCGATTCCGGTGGGGGAACTTTCCTCCCGGAGGGGGAAATAATCGTCTTCATCATCACCAACAACTCTCCCATCTTGTGGAGGGCAATCTCCATCAACATCTTCAACATCACCATCTCCTCTCAAACCCTAGTTCATCTCTTGTGTTCAATCTTTGTACCGGAACCTTAGATTGGTGCTTGTGGGTGACTAGTAGTGTTGATTACATCTTGTAGTTGATTACTATATGGATTATTTGGTGGAAGATTATATGTTCAGATCCATTATGCTATTTAATACCACTCTGATCTTGAGCATGATTATTATTTGTGAGTAGTTACTTTTGTTCTTCAGGTCACGGGAGAAGTCATGTTGCAAGTAATTATGTGAACTTGATATGTGTTCGATATTTTGATGGTATGTATGTTGTCATTCCCTTAGTGGTGTCATGTGAACGTCGACTACATGACATTTCACCATATTTGGGCCTAAGGGAATGCATTGTGGAGTAGTTATTAGATGATGGGTTGCTAGAGTGACAGAAGCTTAAACCCTAGTTTATGCGCTACTTCGTATGGGACCGATTTGGATCCAAAAGTTTAATGCTATGGTTAGATTTTATCTTAATACTTTTCTCGTAGTTGCAGATGCTTGCGAGGGGGTTAATCATAAGCAGGAGGTTTGTTCAAGTAAGAACAGCGCCTAAGCACCGATCCACCCACATATCAAATTATCAAAGTAGCGAACACGAATCGAATCAACATGATGAAAGTGACTAGATGAAATTCCCGTGTACCCTCAAGAACGCTATGCTTATTATAAGAAACCGTTTTGGCCTGTCCTTTGCCTCAAAAGTATTGGGCTTTATTACCGTTACCGTTACTTGCTTGTTACAAATTACCTTGCTACCAAACAACTTGTTACCGACTATTTCATTGCTTGCAGACATTACCTTGCTGAAAACCACTTGTCATTTCCTTCTGCTCCTCGTTGGGTTCGACACTCTTACTTATCGAAAGGACTACAATTGATCCCCTATACTTGTGGGTCATCAAGGCTCTTTTCTGGCACCGTTGCCGGGGAGTGAAGCGCTCTTGGTAAGTGGAAATTGGTAAGGAAAAATTATTACTACGTGCTGAAATTTACTATTACTTGTTACTATGGAAAGTAATCCTTTGAGGGGTTTGTTCGGGGTATCTTCACCTTGATCAGAACCACAATTAGTAGCCCCTCAGCCTACTGCACCTACTGAAAATACATGTTATGAAATTCCTTCGGGTATGATAGAACAACTACTAGCTAATCCTTATGCAGGAGATGGAACCGAACATCCTGATATGCACTTGATATATGTGGATGAAATTTGTCGATTATTTAAGCTTGCAGGTTTACCCGGAGATGAAGCTACGAAGATGGTTTTCCCTTTATCTTTGAAGGCAAAAGCATTGGCATGGTATAGGCTATGCGGTGATATTGGATCTTGGAACTGGAATCGATTGAAATTGGAATTTCACCAAAAAAATTATCCTATGCAGCTAGTTCATCGTGATCGGAATTACATATATAATTTTTGGCCTCATGAAGGAGAAAGTATCGCTCTAGCTTGGGGGAGGCTTAAGTCAATGTTATATTCATGCCCCAACCATGAGCTCTCGAGAGAAATTATTATTCAGAATTTTTATGCTCGGCTTTCTCGTGATGATCAATCCATGCTCGATACTTCTTGTACTGGTTCTTTTATGAAGAAGACTATTGAATTCAGGTGGGATCTTTTAGAAAGAATTAAACGCAACTCTGAAGATTGGGAACTCGACGAAGGTAAAGAGTCAGGTATTAAGCTTGAGTTTGATTGTGTTAAATCTTTTATGAATACCGATGCTTTTCAGAAGTTTGGCACTAAATATGGACTTGACTCTGAGATAGTAGCCTCTTTCTGTGAATCATTTGCTACTCATGTTGATCTCCCTAAGGAGAAGTAGTTTAAATATCACCCACCTATTAAAGAAGAAATTAAAGAACCTGACATAGCTAAAGATGAAACTATCATCTACAATGTTGATCCAGTTGTGCCTACTTCTTATATTGAAAAACCACCTTTCCCTGTTAGGATAAAGGAACATGCTAAGGTTTCAACTGTGGTTCGCAAAAGCCATATTAGAGCAACTAAACCTGCTGAACAAATTAAAGTAGAACCTATTGTTGCTATGGTTAAAGATCTCTTGGTAGAAAACATTGATGGGCATGTAATTTACTTCTGTAAGGATGATGCTAGAATTGCCAAACCCGATGAAAAAGATAAACACAGACCCGTTGTTGGCATGCCTGTTGTCTCAGTTAAAATAGGAGATCATTGTTATCATGGTTTATGTGACTTAGGTGCTAGCGTGAGTGCTATTCCTTTCACCTTATATCAAGAAATTATGGATGATATAGCACCCGCTGAAATGGAAGACATAGATGTTACTATTAAACTTGCTAATAGAGATACCATCAGGCCACTTGGGATTGTTAGAGATGTTGAAGTCTTGTGTGGGAAAATTAAATACCCTACTGATTTTCTAGTTCTTGGTTCCCCACAAGATGACTTTTGTCCCATTATTTTGGTAGACCCTTCTTGAACACCATTAATGCTAAAATAGATTGTGAGAACCAAACCGACGGTGTTAGTTTAGGTGATGAGTCTCATGAGTTTAATTTTTCCAAGTTTAATAGACAACCTCATAAGAAAGAATTTCCTAGCAAAGATGAAATAATTGGTCTTGCTTCTATTGTCGTGCCCCCTACAGATCCACTAGAACAATACTTGCTAGATCATGAATATGATATGCATATGCATGAAAGAAATGAAATAGATGAAGTGTTCTTTCATCAACCTCCTCTGCTTAAACACAATTTGCCTATTGAAACTCTAGGAGGTCCTCCTCCACCTAAAGGTGATCCTGTGTTTGAATTGAAACGATTACCTGACACTTTGAAATATGCTTATCTTGATGAGAAAAAGATATATCCTGTTATTATTAGTGCTAACCTTTCAGAACATGAAGAAAGATTATTGAAAGTTCTGAATAAGCACCGTGCTACTATTGGATATACTCTTGATGATCTTAAGGGCATTAGTCCACTCTCTGTCAGCATAAGATTAATATGGAACCTGATGCTAAACCCGTTGTTGATCATCAACGCCGGTTGAATCCCAAAATGAAAGAAGTGGTAAGAACTGAAATATTAAAGCTTTTGGAAGCAGGTATAATCTATCCCATAGCTGATAGTAGATGGGTAAGTCATGTTCATTGTGTCCCTAAGAAAGGAGGTATTACCATTGTTCCTAATGGCAAAAATGAACTTATTCCTCAAAGAATTGTAACTGGCTATAGGATGGTAATAGATTTTAGAAAATTAAATAAAGATATTAGAAAAGATCATTACCCCTTGCCTTTTATTGATCAAATGCTAGAAAGACTATCAAAGCACACACACTTTTGCTTCCTAGATGGATATTCTGGTTTTTCTCAAATTCCTGTTTCACAAACTGATCAAGAGAAAACCACTTTCACTTGCCCTTTTGGAACTTATGCTTATAGACGTATGCCATTTGGTTTATGCAATGCACCTGCTACCTTTCAAAAATGTATGACTGCTATATTCTTTGACTTTTATGAAAAGATTGTTGAGGTTTTCATGGATGATTTTTCTGTTTTTGGAACTTCTTTTGATGATTGCTTGAGCAACCTTGATCGAGTTTTACAGAGATGTGAGCAAACTAATCTTGTCTTGAATTGGGAGAAGTGCCACTTTATGGCTAATGAAGGTATTGTTTTGGGGCATAAAATTTCTGAATGAGGTATTAAGGTGGATAAAGCTAAAGTTGATGCAATTGAGAAAATGCCATGCCCAGAGATATCAAAGGTATTCGTAGTTTCCTCGGTCATGATGGTTTCTATAGGAGATTTATTAAAGACTTCTCTAAAATTTCTAGGCCTCTTACAAATCTTTTACAAAAGGATGTTCCATTTGTTTTTGATGATGATTGTGTAGAAGCCTTTGAAACACTTAAGAAAGCCTTAATTTCTGCACCTATTGTTCAACCACCTGATTGGAACTTGCCCTTTGAAATTATGTGTGATGCTAGTGATTATGCTGTTGGTGTTGTTCTAGGACAAAGAGTTGATAAGAAACTAAATGTTATCCATTATGCTAGCAAAACTCTAGACAGTGCCCAGAGAAATTATGCCACTACTGAAAAAGAATTTTTAGCAGTTGTGTTTGCCTGTGACAAATTCAGATCCTATATTGTTGATTCTAAAGTAAGTGTTCACACCGATCATGCTGCTATTAAATATCTTATGGAAAAGAAAGATGCTAAACCTAGACTCATTAGGTGGGTTCTTTTGCTACAAGAATTTGACTTACATATAACTGATAGGAAAGGAGCTGAGAACCCCGTAGCTGATAACTTGTCTAGGTTAGAAAATATTCTTGATGACCCACAACCTATTAATGATAGCTTTCCTGATGAGCAACTAGCTGCAATAAATGTTTCTCATAATACTCCTTGGTATGCTGACTATGCTAATTATATTGTTGCTAAGTCACTAGTAGAAAAATGACTTTACATGCGGGACATTAGTCCCGGTTCAATTACGGACCGGCACTAATGCCACCACTAGTGCCGGTTCCAACGGCTAGTGGGGCGGCACTCATTAGTCCCGGTTCCTGTTGAACCTCTAGTACCGGTTCGTGACACGAACCGGGACTAAAGGGGTGCTGGCAGACCTTTGTCAGGCTGGGGCCCCACGAGCACATTTAATACCGGTTCGTGTCACGAACCGGTACTAGAGATGCACCTTTAGTCCCGGTTTGTATAACCAACCGGGACTAAAAATGCCCCTATATAAACCCTTCGTCCAGCCCGAGCCATTTCTCTCTGTTTTCCCCCCTTTCCTCTCCTCTGTTCTTGCCCTTGCTCGAGATCTCCCTCCATTTTTGCCAAAATTTGTCAAGATTTGGAGGCACCCCATCCATCCAAGTGGTCACAAAGGTTAGCAACTTTGTCCTTTCATCTCTCATTGCTAGATTACCTCTTGCATTGCTCTATAAGCTAGTGATTTGTGGGTTTTAGTTTGGGATATGCATGTGGTAGTTTATTTGATTTATATGCAACTTGAGCTCAAATTAACTTCTTAGTTTGCATGTGTAGGTGTGGTTTACTTAGTGCCTTCCCGTCCCCGTCCTAACCACCGTCGATCGCCCGCACCGTCTCGTCGCCACCACCAACTTGGTGAGCCCCTTGTTCTTAAACTTTTTGTAAAAAAAATCTTATTTGTATGATTTAGATAGTTACTTGTATAAATTTGTTACCCGTACATTATTGGTCATATATAGTCCCATGGTTTTGAAATCCGTCCCCGTCGGCCCTCTTCCGGCTTATGATTCGGATGAGGTATATTACCTTTTATAACTATTTTGTTTCATTTCGTGTTTATGACAATTATGCCCATCGAGTTGACATAGATATTTTTATCTAGGAGGTATGTGAACGGGAAATTACAACCGACCCTCTTGTCGAGAAGTTAAATTTAGTTGAAAAATTAAATGAGTATTTGAAAAAAAAAATTGAAGAAGAGAAGATGACACTGAAGTTGTATGTTGCCGATGTCGTCGATGATCACAAGATCCAGATGGATGCAATGCGCTTGAAGATTAGAAAATTTAGAAAATATGGCATTGCTAGTGAGGCTTGGTATCACTATGTTGTTGGATCAATTGTTACCTTAGTTGCGATCTTGATCGCATTTGTTGTTGCATTTAAATGCTTTAGCTAGAGTTGTATGTTGTTTTATGAGAACAAGTGTGTATGAACTTTATGTATGAACATGTATTAATTTGGTCTTTTCGGTGTTGTGTAATGAAGATGAACCGGCAATGGATGTACGATGACCGATGCTCTCCCCAGTTCATTACTGGCGTGGGTACTTTTCTGGACGCGGCTAAGGCAAACAAGCGGGCGGATGGTTTTATGTATTGTCCATGTGCTGGCTGTAAGAATGATCGAAATTACTCTAACTCAAGAACCATTCACGTCCACTTGTTTGAGTCCAGTTTCATGCCACACTATAATGTTTGGACCAAGCACGGAGAAAGAGGGGTCCTAATGGAAGAGAATGAAGAAGAAGAGGATGACGACATCTATCCTGGTCATGGGTTCCCCGAATACGATGGTACAACAATGGGGGAAGAAGCTGAGCCGGCAATGCGGGAAGAAGCTGAAGAAGAGGCATTAGATGAGCCCGCTGATGATCTTGGTCGGGCCATTGCCGATGCAAAGAGAAACTGCGCAAGTGAAAAGGAGAAGCTGAAGTTGCAGCGCATGTTAGAGGATCATAATAAATTGCTGTACCCAAATTGCGAAGATGGCAAGAAAAAGCTGGGCACCACACTAGAATTGCTGCAATGGAAGGCGAAGAATGGTGTATCTGACAAGGGATTTTAAGAGTTGCTGATAATGATAAAGAAGATGCTTCCAAAGGACAACGAATTGCCCGACAGTACGTACGAAGCAAAGAAGGTTGTCTGCCCTCTAGGATTAGAGCACTAGTAGAATACCGGGATTTAGTACCGGTTGGGCTTGGGCTTTAGTACCGGTCGCCCAACCGGTACTAAAGATTCGGGACTAAAGGTCCCAGACCTTTAGCACCGGTTGGCCCACGGCCCGGCTCTAAAGGCCCACCACGTGGCCTCCTGTGTGGGCTGGGGGTGGAGGACCTTTAGTACCGGTTGGTGATACCAACCGGTACTAAGTGTTCTGGTTTTTTTTTTAGCTTTTAGGATTTATTTTTCCTCTTTATTTTTTGTGTTTTCCATTCATTTCAATTTTATTTTACGGTGCCACATACTGTAAACAGTACACAAGAGTTGATGCATATATATATATAGCTAATAATCATCACCAACATCATCATCATATTAATATAAAAACTCCTCCTCATCATCATCATCAACTCTAACACATTGTAGCACATAATAACACATTAATTCTACCTAGGATCTACTCCTCTCATAGGACCTACTCTACCCTCTCTTAGGTAAAATATCATAAAACAAGATTGGCCTTGACTCTCCATTAAGGAGAATGGACTCTCCATAATGGAGAACGGAGATCATCCTGTCTCCAAGTCTTGGCCTACGCACAATGTTGCTTCCAAGTAGCTCTCTACGATGGTCGAAACATTTTTTCCAATCTTTGATTATCATGGCTTCCTCGCTTTTAGAATTCCGGTATGGACATGAGTGATGTGGATACTGCGGCTGACCTGGCCGTGGTGGCCGTAAGCTCATAACATCAACGTGACCTCTCGGCAACATCAGATGAGGCACACAATCCATCGGGATTTTCTGTTCAAAAACATAGTAATAACTTTGTAGTTAGCAATGTAGTTTAGTTTTAGAAGAATTTATGCAAAAGATGAACGGATGTCGTAATAGTAGAAAATCTTACCATGATATCTCCATTGATGTTACCGTAGCACACCGCGTGCACTAGTGGCACGTATTGACCATAATTTTGAGGAGTTCGATAATAGCTATTGTAATTCTCAAGATAAGTAAAAAATGCGATAAGACCATCTTTCTCCTTATAAGTTAATTGTGCTTCATCATTGTAGTAGTAGGTTCTGTCTACCATCTTCCGTACATTTTTTGAAGAATGAAAATAAGCTGTCAATGGAAATAAGCTGTCAACTATTTTGAAATAAACAATATAAATTACTTAATAAATATGTCTGAGAAACTCGCACAGCGGTAGAACTGGAAGCGTGTCAACAAGGACCCAAATGGTCATATTCTTTTCGTCGATGTCAGGATCACCAAGATCGAAGGTGAGAAGCATACCCTCATGAAAATCATACGCCTTGCAAAGTGCTTCCCAATTCGGGCAACCAAAATTGGATGAGTTCACAGAATTGTATAGATTTACAGCAAAATCATAACCATGATGGGTCCTTAGGTGAATTATCTTTGTCTCCATGCTTTCATGATCTTCAAAACCCATCTTGTCCAAGACATACCGTCTTGCATGGCATGGGATAAGCTAGTCAAATTGTAAAAGACGGAAATTACACGTTGAAGAAGCAGAAGTCGTGCTTATTTACGAAAAAACACTTGTCGTCGTTGCGTACCGTATCATCATCGAAGGACTCCTGGAGCACAATACTGAAGCGCCGACCTTCTACCAGGTGAGGCCTGTCGCGCAGACCGCGCTCGTCTTCGCAGTAATCGCACGGCGCGAATTCCCTTTCATCGTCAGACATTTCCTATGTTCATAGTTCAAACATTAAAAACCGATCGAAGGCAACTATACCAGGAAACTCAATACACAGATCACTATTACTCAATATATGCAATGGGTTGACTTTAGGTCTGTCGAGTCTTCCTTGCTAAACTGTCATCTCACGTATATGGTGGGCACTCCCTCTATGATATTTCGACCGTCGGTGATGGTCGCTCCTCCCTTCGTTTCCGAGTGCATTACATCACAATGTCTTAGCACATGGAAACGAAGGAGAAGCGACCCCCACGACAACAGTCGGGATTCTTCCTCTCTCATATTTCGACCGTCGGTGATGGTCGCCTCCCCCTCTTCTCTCGTACATCTATAAGTTATATGACGATCGAGAAGAAGAAGAGGGAGACGACCCCCACGACAACAGTCGGGATTCTATCTATCTGAAAGTGATATGGTGGACACTCCCTCACTGAAAGTCACACAAGGAGCAGCCACAGACTGAAAGTCAACCCGTTGCATATATCGAGTAATGACAGAAAAAAATGCCCTATGTTTTGCCGGAATATCATTGAATTCCCGTTCTGAAAAATTACAGTAAATCTAGCTAGCTAATCTAGCTAACACTTAGTAAATCTAATTAATCTAACACTAATTAAGACAATTTGATTAATCTATAGCTAATTAAACTACTAATTAACTAATTAAACTACTAATTAACTAACTAACTACTAATTAAACTACTAATCTAATTAATCTAACACTAATCTAGCTACTCCCTCTCTAACATTTGCCCCGATCCCTCTCTAACACTTAGCAAATTTGTTTCTCTCTCTAATAATTAACACTACTAGCTAATTAACAATCATCTAGCAAACAATCATCTAGCTAATAATTAACACTACTAGCTAATTAACAATCATCTAGAATCATCTAGCTAATAATTAACACTACGTACTAGCTAATTAATACTACTAACACACTTAGCAAATTTGCCCAAATCGCCCGCGCCCGTCGTTGTCGCGCGTGGCGGCGCGGGTGAGCACGATGCGCGGCGCGCGAGTCTCCGGCTGCGGGCTCGGGGCGGTGGCGCGAGGGCAGCGGCGGCGGTGAAGACGACGGGCGCCGGCGAGCAGGAAAATAGGGAGGATGGGGCTCACCGCGGGGCAGGGGCGGCGCGCGGCATCGGGGTAGGGGTGGCGGGCTCGGGCAGGGGCGACGGCGGGCTCGGGGCGGCGACGGAGACGGCGACGGCGCGCGCGGGAATTGGGCATCCTGGCGGCGTCGAAATGACCTTCTCCCGGGCCGCCCGGGAGAAGGGTTTGCTATTTATACCACGCACCCCTTTAGTACCGATGCGTGGTGCGAGCTGGTACGAAAAGGTCTTTAGTACCGGCTCATGCCACGAACCGGTACTAAAGGTCCTCCCCAAAATTGCGCGCGAAGAGGTGAACCATTAGTACCGGTGCATGGCATGAGCCGGTACTAAAGGTATTTTTAATTAATTAATAGTTATTATTTTCAGAAAAATCCCTAAACTTATGAAAATCATAGAAAAAAATCTATAACTCCAATGGAAATAAATAATATATGAAAAATTATCAAAAAAATATGAAGAATCTGTTTATGGCATTTCTATGCATGTTTGAACAACTTAAACTACTGTATAAGACAATTTGATTAAATGGCATTTGAAATGTCATATCTGGAGTTTGAAAAGCAGTACAAATGAACTCTGAAAAGGTTGAAACTTGGCATGGTATCATATTTTAACCCACATAGCATGTGCTAAAAAGTTGAGAGGATTACGGAAAAAACTGGATGCACTTCGTGTAGAAACTGGACAATCCCTTTCGAAGTATCAGGGTTTCAGACGAAAACTCATCTGTTACAAAGGGATTTCAATTTTTAATAACTCATTTTAACTCCAGACTTTTTATGTGTTCAATATGCACCATTCAAAGGCACATCATGAATTTTCATCCCTTTCCTGACTTCATTTGTTATTTTTCATGCATTTAATGATTTATTTTGAGCTAAATGACCCTGAAATTGAAAAGCAGAACAAATGAACTCTGAAAAGGTTGAAACTTGGCATGGTATCATAATTTCACCGACATAGCATGTGCTAAAAAGTTGAGAGGGTTACGGAAAAAATTGGATGCACTTCGTGTACAAACTGGACAATCCCTTTCGAAGTATCAGGGTTTCGGACGAAAACTCAGCTGTTACAAAGGGATTTCAATTTTTAATAACTCATTTTAACTCCAGACCTTTTATGTGTTCAATATGCACCATTCAAAGGCACATCATGAATTTTCATCCCTTTCCTGACTTCATTTGTTATTTTTCATGCATTTAATGATTTATTTTGATCTAAATGACCCTGAAATTGAAAAGCACTACAAATGAACTCTGAAAAGGTTGAAACTTGGCATGGTATCATAATTTCACAAACATAGCATGTGCTAAAAAGTTGAGACGGTTACGGCAAAAACTGGATGCACTTCGTGTACAAGCTGGACAATCCCTTTCGAAGTATCAGGGTTTCGGACAAAAACTCATCTGTTACAAAGGGATTTCAATTTTTAATAACTCATTTTAACTCCAGACTTTTTGTGTGTTCAATATGCACCATTCAAAGGCACATCATGAATTTTCAACCCTTTCCTGACTTCATTTGTTATTTTTCATGCATTTAATGATTTATTTTGAGCTAAATGACCCTGAAATTGAAAAGCACTACAAATGACCTCTGAAAAGGTTGAAACTTGGCATGGTATCATAATTTAACCCACATAGCATGTGCTAAAAAGTTGAGAGGGTTACGGCAAAAACTGGATGCACTTCGTGTACAAACTGGACAATCCCTTTCAAAGTATCAGGGTTTCGGACGAAAACTCATCTGTTACAAAGGGATTTCAATTTTTTATAACTCATTTTAACTCCAGACTATTTGTGTGTTCAATATGCACCATTCAAAGGCACATCATGAATTTTCATCCCTTTCCTGACTTCATTTGTTATTTTTCATGCATTTAATGATTTATTTTGAGCTAAATGACCCTGAAATTGAAAAGCACTACAAATGAACTCTGAAAAGGTTGAAACTTGGCATGGTATCATAATTTCACCCACATAGCATGTGCTAAAAAGTTGAGAGGGTTACGGCAAAAACTGGATGCACTTCCTGTACAAGCTGGACAATCCCTTTCGAAGTATCAGGGTTTCGGACGAAAACTCATCTGTTACAAAGGGATTTCAATTTTTAATAACTCATTTTAACTCCAGACTTTTTGTGTGTTCAATATGCACCATTGAAAGGCACATCATGAATTTTCAACCCTTTCCTGACTTCATTTGTTATTTTTCATGCATTTAATGATTTATTTTGAGCTAAACGACAATGAAATTGAAAAGCACTACAAATGACCTCTGAAAAGGTTGAAACTTGGGAAGGTATCATTATTTCACCCACATAGCATGTGCTAAAAAGTTGAGAGGGTTACGGCAAAAACTGGATGCACTTTGTGTACAAACTGGACAATCCCTTTCGAAGTATCAGGCTTTCGGACGAAAACTCATCTGTTACAAAGGGATTTGAATTTTTAATAACTCATTTTATCTCCAGACTTTTTAACTGGTCAATATGCACCATTCAAAGACACATCATGAATTTTCATCCCTTTCCTGACTTCATTTGTTATTTTTCATGCATTTAATGATTTATTTTGACCTAAATGACCGTGAAATTGAAAAGCACTACAAATGAACTCTGAAAAGGTTGAAACTTGGCATGGTATCATAATTTCACCCACATACCATGTGCTAAAAAGTTGAGAGGGTTACGGCAAAAACTGGATGCACTTCGTGTACAAACTGGACAATCCCTTTCGAAGTATCAGGGTTTCGGACGAAAACTCATCTGTTACAAAGGGATTTCAACTTCTAATAACTCATTTCAACTCCAGACTTTTTATGTGTTCAATATGCACCATTCAAAGGCACATCATGAATTTTCATCCCTTTCTTGACTTCATTTGTTATTTTTCATGCATTTAACGTTTTATTTTGAGCTAAATGACCCTGAAATTGAAAAGCACTACAAATGAACTCTGAAAAGGTTGAAACTTGGCATGGTATCATAATTGCACCCACATAGCATGTGCTAAAAAGTTGAGAGGGTTACGGAAAAAACTGGATGCACTTTGTCTACAAATTGGACAATCCATTTCGAAGTATCAGGGTTTCGGACGAAAACTCATCTGTTACAAAGGGATTTCAATTTTTAATAACTCATTTTAACTCCAGACTTTTTATGTGTTCAATATGCACCATTCAAAGGCACATCATGAATTTTCATCCCTTTCCTGACTTCATTTGTTATTTTTCATGCATTTAATGATTTATTTTGAGCTAAATGACCCTGAAATTGAAAAGCACTACAAAATGAACTCTGAAAAGGTTGAAACTTGACCTGGTATCATAATTTAGCCCACATAGCATGTGCTAAAAAGTTGAGAGGGTTACGGAAAAAAACTGGCTGCACTTCGTGTACAAACTGGATAATCCCTTTCGAAGTATCAGGGTTTCGGACGAAAACTCATCTGTTACAAAGGGATTTCAACTTCTAATAACTCATTTTAACTCGAGACTTTTTATGTGTTCAATATGCACCATTCAAAGGCACATCATGAATTTTCATCCCTTTCCTGACTTCATTTGTTATTTTTCATGCATTTAATGATTTATTTTGAGCTAAATGACCCTGAAATTGAAAAGCACTACAAATGAACTCTGAAAAGGTTGAAACTTGGCATGGTATCATAATTTCACCCACATAGCATGTGCTAAAAAGTTGAGAGGGTTACGGCAAAAACTGGATGCACTTTGAGTACAAATTGGACAATCCCTTTCGAAGTATCAGGGTTTCGGACGAAAACTCATCTGTTACAAAGGATTTAAATTTTTAATAACTCATTTTAACTCCAGACTTTTTATGTGTTCAATATGCACCATTCAAAGGCACATCATGAATTTTCATCCCTTTCCTGACTTCATTTGTTATTTTTCATGCATTTAATGATTTATTTTGAGCTAAATGACCCTGAAATTGAAAAGCACTACAAAATGAACTCTGAAAAGGTTGAAACTTGGCATGGTATCATAATTTAGCCCACATAGCATGTGCTAAAAGGTTGAGAGGGTTACGGCAAAAACTGGATGCACTTCGTGTACAAACTGGACAATCCCTTTCGAAGTATCAGGGTTTCGGACAAAAACTCATCTGTTACAAACGGATTTCAACTTCTAATAACTCATTTCAACTCCAGACTTTTTATGTGTTCAATATGCACCATTCAAAGGCACATCATGAATTTTCATCCCTTTCCTGACTTCATTTGTTATTTTTCATGCATTTAATGATTTATTTTGAGATAAATGACCCTGAAATTGAAAAGCACTACAAATGAACTCTGAAAAGGTTGAAACTTGGCATGGTATCATAATTTCACCAACATAGCATGTGCTAAAAAGTTGAGAGGGTTACGGCAAAAACTGGATGCACTTTGTGTACAAATTGGACAATCCCTTTCGAAGTATCAGGGTTTCGGACGAAAACTCATCTGTTACAAAGGGATTTCAATTTTTAATAACTCATTTTAACTCCAGACTTTTTATGTGTTCAATATGCACCATTCAAAGGCACATCATGAATTTTCATCCCTTTCCTGACTTCATTTGTTATTTTTCATGCATTTAATGATTTATTTTGAGATAAATGACCCTGAAATTGAAAAGCACTACAAATGAACTCTGAAAAGGTTGAAACTTGGCATGGTATCATAATTTAACCCACATAGCATGTGCTAAAAAGTTGAGAGGGTTACGGCAAAAACTGGATGCACTTCGTGTACAAGCTGGACAATCCCTTTCGAAGTATCAGGGTTTCGGACGAAAACTCATCAGTTACAAAGGGATTTCAATTTTTTATAACTCATTTTAACTCCAGACTTTTTGTGTGTTCAATATGCACCATTCAAAGGCACATCATGAATTTTCAACCCTTTCCTGACTTCATTTGCTATTTTTCATGCATTTAATGATTTATTTTGAGCTAAATGACCCTGAAATTGAAAAGCAGTACAAATGAACTCTGAAAAGGTTGAAACTTGGCATGGTATCATAATTTAACCCACATAGCATGTGCTAAAAAGTTGAGAGGGTTACGGAAAAAACTGGATGCACTTCGTGTACAAGCTGGACAATCCCTTTCGAAGTATCAGGGTTTCGGACGAAAACTCATCTGTTACAAAGGGATTTCAATTTTTTATAACTCATTTTAACTCCAGACTATTTGTGTGTTCAATATGCACCATTCAAAGGCACATCATGAATTTTCAACCCTTTCCTGACTTCATTTGTATTTTTCATGCATTTAATGATTTATTTTGAGCTAAATGACCCTAAAATTGAAAAGCACTACAAATGAACTCTGAAAAGGTTGAAACTTGGCATGGTATCATAATTTCACCCACATAGCATGTGCTAAAAAGTTGAGAGGGTTACGGCAAAAACTGGATGCACTTCGTGTACAAGCTGGACAATCCCTTTCGAAGTATCAGGGTTTCGGACGAAAACTCATCTGTTACAAAGGGATTTCAATTTTTAATAACTCATTTTAACTCCAGACTTTTTGTGTGTTCAATATGCACCATTCAAAGGCACATCATGAATTTTCAACCCTTTCCTGACTTCATTTGTTATTTTTCATGCATTTAATGATTTATTTTGAGCTAAATGACCCTGAAATTGAAAAGCACTACAAATGACCTCTGAAAAGGTTGAAACTTGGGAAGGTATCATTATTTCACCCACATAGCATGTGCTAAAGAGTTGAGAGGGTTACGGCAAAAACTGGATGCACTTTGTGTACAAACTGGACAATCCCTTTCGAAGTATCAGGGTTTCGGACGAAAACTCAGCTGTTACAAAGGG
This sequence comes from Elymus sibiricus, assembly GCA_039707655.1. Lineage (NCBI taxonomy): Eukaryota > Viridiplantae > Streptophyta > Magnoliopsida > Poales > Poaceae > Elymus > Elymus sibiricus. Next base: position 2,942,639 of record CM077672.1, read on the forward strand.
ATTTCAATTTTTAATAACTCATTTTAACTCCAGACCTTTTATGTGTTCAATATGCACCATTCAAAGGCACATCATGAATTTTCATCCCTTTCCTGACTTCATTTGTTATTTTTCATGCATTTAATGATTTATTTTGATCTAAATGACCCTGAAATTGAAAAGCACTACAAATGAACTCTGAAAAGGTTGAAACTTGGCATGGTATCATAATTTCACAAACATAGCATGTGCTAAAAAGTTGAGACGGTTACGGCAAAAACTGGATGCACTTCGTGTACAAGCTGGACAATCCCTTTCGAAGTATCAGGGTTTCGGACAAAAACTCATCTGTTACAAAGGGATTTCAATTTTTAATAACTCATTTTAACTCCAGACTTTTTGTGTGTTCAATATGCACCATTCAAAGGCACATCATGAATTTTCAACCCTTTCCTGACTTCATTTGTTATTTTTCATGCATTTAATGATTTATTTTGAGCTAAATGACCCTGAAATTGAAAAGCACTACAAATGACCTCTGAAAAGGTTGAAACTTGGCATGGTATCATAATTTAACCCACATAGCATGTGCTAAAAAGTTGAGAGGGTTACGGCAAAAACTGGATGCACTTCGTGTACAAACTGGACAATCCCTTTCAAAGTATCAGGGTTTCGGACGAAAACTCATCTGTTACAAAGGGATTTCAATTTTTTATAACTCATTTTAACTCCAGACTATTTGTGTGTTCAATATGCACCATTCAAAGGCACATCATGAATTTTCATCCCTTTCCTGACTTCATTTGTTATTTTTCATGCATTTAATGATTTATTTTGAGCTAAATGACCCTGAAATTGAAAAGCACTACAAATGAACTCTGAAAAGGTTGAAACTTGGCATGGTATCATAATTTCACCCACATAGCATGTGCTAAAAAGTTGAGAGGGTTACGGCAAAAACTGGATGCACTTCGTGTACAAGCTGGACAATCCCTTTCGAAGTATCAGGGTTTCGGACGAAAACTCATCTGTTACAAAGGGATTTCAATTTTTAATAACTCATTTTAACTCCAGACTTTTTGTGTGTTCAATATGCACCATTGAAAGGCACATCATGAATTTTCAACCCTTTCCTGACTTCATTTGTTATTTTTCATGCATTTAATGATTTATTTTGAGCTAAACGACAATGAAATTGAAAAGCACTACAAATGACCTCTGAAAAGGTTGAAACTTGGGAAGGTATCATTATTTCACCCACATAGCATGTGCTAAAAAGTTGAGAGGGTTACGGCAAAAACTGGATGCACTTTGTGTACAAACTGGACAATCCCTTTCGAAGTATCAGGCTTTCGGACGAAAACTCATCTGTTACAAAGGGATTTGAATTTTTAATAACTCATTTTATCTCCAGACTTTTTAACTGGTCAATATGCACCATTCAAAGACACATCATGAATTTTCATCCCTTTCCTGACTTCATTTGTTATTTTTCATGCATTTAATGATTTATTTTGACCTAAATGACCGTGAAATTGAAAAGCACTACAAATGAACTCTGAAAAGGTTGAAACTTGGCATGGTATCATAATTTCACCCACATACCATGTGCTAAAAAGTTGAGAGGGTTACGGCAAAAACTGGATGCACTTCGTGTACAAACTGGACAATCCCTTTCGAAGTATCAGGGTTTCGGACGAAAACTCATCTGTTACAAAGGGATTTCAACTTCTAATAACTCATTTCAACTCCAGACTTTTTATGTGTTCAATATGCACCATTCAAAGGCACATCATGAATTTTCATCCCTTTCTTGACTTCATTTGTTATTTTTCATGCATTTAACGTTTTATTTTGAGCTAAATGACCCTGAAATTGAAAAGCACTACAAATGAACTCTGAAAAGGTTGAAACTTGGCATGGTATCATAATTGCACCCACATAGCATGTGCTAAAAAGTTGAGAGGGTTACGGAAAAAACTGGATGCACTTTGTCTACAAATTGGACAATCCATTTCGAAGTATCAGGGTTTCGGACGAAAACTCATCTGTTACAAAGGGATTTCAATTTTTAATAACTCATTTTAACTCCAGACTTTTTATGTGTTCAATATGCACCATTCAAAGGCACATCATGAATTTTCATCCCTTTCCTGACTTCATTTGTTATTTTTCATGCATTTAATGATTTATTTTGAGCTAAATGACCCTGAAATTGAAAAGCACTACAAAATGAACTCTGAAAAGGTTGAAACTTGACCTGGTATCATAATTTAGCCCACATAGCATGTGCTAAAAAGTTGAGAGGGTTACGGAAAAAAACTGGCTGCACTTCGTGTACAAACTGGATAATCCCTTTCGAAGTATCAGGGTTTCGGACGAAAACTCATCTGTTACAAAGGGATTTCAACTTCTAATAACTCATTTTAACTCGAGACTTTTTATGTGTTCAATATGCACCATTCAAAGGCACATCATGAATTTTCATCCCTTTCCTGACTTCATTTGTTATTTTTCATGCATTTAATGATTTATTTTGAGCTAAATGACCCTGAAATTGAAAAGCACTACAAATGAACTCTGAAAAGGTTGAAACTTGGCATGGTATCATAATTTCACCCACATAGCATGTGCTAAAAAGTTGAGAGGGTTACGGCAAAAACTGGATGCACTTTGAGTACAAATTGGACAATCCCTTTCGAAGTATCAGGGTTTCGGACGAAAACTCATCTGTTACAAAGGATTTAAATTTTTAATAACTCATTTTAACTCCAGACTTTTTATGTGTTCAATATGCACCATTCAAAGGCACATCATGAATTTTCATCCCTTTCCTGACTTCATTTGTTATTTTTCATGCATTTAATGATTTATTTTGAGCTAAATGACCCTGAAATTGAAAAGCACTACAAAATGAACTCTGAAAAGGTTGAAACTTGGCATGGTATCATAATTTAGCCCACATAGCATGTGCTAAAAAGTTGAGAGGGTTACGGCAAAAACTGGATGCACTTCGTGTACAAACTGGACAATCCCTTTCGAAGTATCAGGGTTTCGGACAAAAACTCATCTGTTACAAACGGATTTCAACTTCTAATAACTCATTTCAACTCCAGACTTTTTATGTGTTCAATATGCACCATTCAAAGGCACATCATGAATTTTCATCCCTTTCCTGACTTCATTTGTTATTTTTCATGCATTTAATGATTTATTTTGAGATAAATGACCCTGAAATTGAAAAGCACTACAAATGAACTCTGAAAAGGTTGAAACTTGGCATGGTATCATAATTTCACCAACATAGCATGTGCTAAAAAGTTGAGAGGGTTACGGCAAAAACTGGATGCACTTTGTGTACAAATTGGACAATCCCTTTCGAAGTATCAGGGTTTCGGACGAAAACTCATCTGTTACAAAGGGATTTCAATTTTTAATAACTCATTTTAACTCCAGACTTTTTATGTGTTCAATATGCACCATTCAAAGGCACATCATGAATTTTCATCCCTTTCCTGACTTCATTTGTTATTTTTCATGCATTTAATGATTTATTTTGAGATAAATGACCCTGAAATTGAAAAGCACTACAAATGAACTCTGAAAAGGTTGAAACTTGGCATGGTATCATAATTTAACCCACATAGCATGTGCTAAAAAGTTGAGAGGGTTACGGCAAAAACTGGATGCACTTCGTGTACAAGCTGGACAATCCCTTTCGAAGTATCAGGGTTTCGGACGAAAACTCATCAGTTACAAAGGGATTTCAATTTTTTATAACTCATTTTAACTCCAGACTTTTTGTGTGTTCAATATGCACCATTCAAAGGCACATCATGAATTTTCAACCCTTTCCTGACTTCATTTGCTATTTTTCATGCATTTAATGATTTATTTTGAGCTAAATGACCCTGAAATTGAAAAGCAGTACAAATGAACTCTGAAAAGGTTGAAACTTGGCATGGTATCATAATTTAACCCACATAGCATGTGCTAAAAAGTTGAGAGGGTTACGGAAAAAACTGGATGCACTTCGTGTACAAGCTGGACAATCCCTTTCGAAGTATCAGGGTTTCGGACGAAAACTCATCTGTTACAAAGGGATTTCAATTTTTTATAACTCATTTTAACTCCAGACTATTTGTGTGTTCAATATGCACCATTCAAAGGCACATCATGAATTTTCAACCCTTTCCTGACTTCATTTGTATTTTTCATGCATTTAATGATTTATTTTGAGCTAAATGACCCTAAAATTGAAAAGCACTACAAATGAACTCTGAAAAGGTTGAAACTTGGCATGGTATCATAATTTCACCCACATAGCATGTGCTAAAAAGTTGAGAGGGTTACGGCAAAAACTGGATGCACTTCGTGTACAAGCTGGACAATCCCTTTCGAAGTATCAGGGTTTCGGACGAAAACTCATCTGTTACAAAGGGATTTCAATTTTTAATAACTCATTTTAACTCCAGACTTTTTGTGTGTTCAATATGCACCATTCAAAGGCACATCATGAATTTTCAACCCTTTCCTGACTTCATTTGTTATTTTTCATGCATTTAATGATTTATTTTGAGCTAAATGACCCTGAAATTGAAAAGCACTACAAATGACCTCTGAAAAGGTTGAAACTTGGGAAGGTATCATTATTTCACCCACATAGCATGTGCTAAAGAGTTGAGAGGGTTACGGCAAAAACTGGATGCACTTTGTGTACAAACTGGACAATCCCTTTCGAAGTATCAGGGTTTCGGACGAAAACTCATCTGTTACAAAGGGATTTGAATTTTTAATAACTCATTTTAACTCCAGACTTTTTATGTGGTCAATATGCACCATTCAAAGGCACATCATGAATTTTCATCCCTTTCCTGACTTCATTTGTTATTTTTCATGCATTTAACGATTTATTTTGACCTAAATGACCGTGAAATTGAAAAGCACTACAAATGAACTCTGAAAAGGTTGAAACTTGGCATGGTATCATAATTTCACCCACATAGCATGTGCTAAAAAGTTGAGAGGGTTACGGCAAAAACTGGATGCACTTCGTGTACAAACTGGACAATCCCTTTCGATGTATCAGGGTTTCGGACGAAAACTCATCTGTTACAAAGGGATTTCAATTTTTTATAACTCATTTTAACTCCAGACTTTTTATATGTTCAATATGCACCATTCAAAGGCACATCATGAATTTTCATCCCTTTCCTGACTTCATTTATTATTTTTCATGCATTTAATGATTTATTTTGAGCTAAATGACCCTGAAATTGAAAAGCACTACAAAATGAACTCTGAAAAGGTTGAAACTTGGCATGGTATCCTAATTTAGCCCACATAGCATGTGCTAAAAAGTTGAGAGGGTTACGGAAAGAACTGGATGCACTTTGTCTACAAATTGGACAATCCCTTTCGAAGTATCAGGGTTTCGGACGAAAACTCATCTGTTACAAAGGGATTTCAATTTTTAATAACTCGTTTTAACTCCGGACTTTTTATGTGTTCAATATGCACCATTCAAAGGCACATCATGAATTTTCATCCCTTTCTTGACTTCATTTGTTATTTTTCATGCATTTAATGATTTATTTTGAGCTAAATGACCCTGAAATTGAAAAGCACTACAAAATGAACTCGAAAAAGGTTGAAACTTGGCATGGTATCATAATTTAGCCCACATAGCATGTGCTAAAAAGTTGAGAGGGTTACGGAAAAAAACTGGATGCACTTCGTGTACAAACTGGATAATCCCTTTCGAAGTATCAGGGTTTCGGACGAAAACTCATCTGTTACAAAGGGATTTCAACTTCTAATAACTCATTTTAACTCCAGACTTTTTATGTGTTCAATATGCACCATTCAAAGGCACATCATGAATTTTCATCCCTTTCCTTACTTCATTTGTTATTTTTCATGCATTTAATGATTTATTTTGAGCTAAATGACCCTGAAATTGAAAAGCACTACAAATGAACTCTGAAAAGGTTGAAACTTGGCATGGTATCATAATTTCACCCACATAGCATGTGCTAAAAAGTTGAGAGGGTTACGGAAAAAACTGGATGAACTTTGAGTACAAATTGGACATTCCCTTTCGAAGTATCAGGGTTTCGGACGAAAACTCATCTGTTACAAAGGATTTAAATTTTTAATAACTCATTTTAACTCCAGACTTTTTATGTGTTCAATATGCACCATTCAAAGGCACATCATGAATTTTCATCCCTTTCCTGACTTCATTTGTTATTTTTCATGCATTTAATGATTTATTTTGAGCTAAATGACCCTGAAATTGAAAAGCACTACAAAATGAACTTTGAAAAGGTTGAAACTTGGCATGGTATCATAATTTAGCCCACATAGCATGTGCTAAAAAGTTGAGAGGGTTACGGCAAAAACTGGATGCACTTCGTGTACAAACTGGACAATCCCTTTCGAAGTATCAGGGTTTCGGACGAAAACTCATCTGTTACAAACGGATTTCAACTTCTAATAACTCATTTCAACTCCATACTTTTTATGTGTTCAATATGCACCATTCAAAGGCACATCATGAATTTTCATCCCTTTCCTGACTTCATTTGTTATTTTTCATGCATTTAATGATTTATTTTGAGATAAATGACCCTGAAATTGAAAAGCACTACAAATGAACTCTGAAAAGGTTGAAACTTGGCATGGTATCATAATTTCACCAACATAGCATGTGCTTAAAAGTTGAGAGGGTTACGGCAAAAACTGGATGCACTTTGTGTACAAATTGGACAATCCCTTTCGAAGTATCAGGGTTTCGGACGAAAACTCATCTGTTACAAAGGGATTTCAATTTTTAATAACTCATTTTAACTCCAGACTTTTTGTGTGTTCAATATGCACCATTCAAAGGCACATCATGAATTTTCAACCCTTTCCTGACTTCATTTGTTATTTTTCATGCATTTAATGATTTATTTTGAGCTAAATGACCCTGAAATTGAAAAGCACTACAAATGACCTCTGAAAAGGTTGAAACTTGGGAAGGTATCATTATTTCACCCACATAGCATGTGCTAAAAAGTTGACAGGGTTACGGCAAAAACTAGAAGCACTTTGTGTACAAACTGGACAATCCCTTTCGAAGTATCAGGGTTTCGGACGAAAACTCATCTGTTACAAAGGGATTTGAATTTTTAATAACTCATTTTAACTCCAGACTTTTTATGTGGTCAATATGCACCATTCAAAGGCACATCATGAATTTTCATCCCTTTCCTGACTTCATTTGTTATTTTTCATGCATTTAATGATTTATTTTGACCTAAATGACCGTGAAATTGAAAAGCACTACAAATGAACTCTGAAAAGGTTGAAACTTGGCATGGTATCATAATTTCACCCACATAGCATGTGCTAAAAAGTTGAGAGGGTTACGGCAAAAACTGGATGCACTTCGTGTACAAGCTGGACAATCCCTTTCGAAGTATCAGGGTTTCGGACGAAAACTCAACTGTTACAAAGGGATTTCAATTTTTAATAACTCATTTTAACTCCAGACTTTTTGTGTGTTCAATATGCACCATTCAAAGGCACATCATGAATTTTCAACCCTTTCCTGACTTCATTTGTTATTTTTCATGCATTTAATGATTTATTTTGAGCTAAATGACCAATAAATTGAAAAGCACTACAAATGACCTCTGAAAAGGTTGAAACTTGGGAAGGTATCATTATTTCACCCACATAGCATGTGCTAAAAAGTTGAGAGGGTTACGGCAAAAACTGGATGCACTTTGTCTACAAATTGGACAATCCCTTTCGAAGTATCAGGGTTTCGGATGAAAACTCATCTGTTACAAAGGGATTTCAATTTTTAATAACTCGTTTTAACTCCAGACTTTTTATGTGTTCAATATGCACCATTCAAAGGCACATCATGAATTTTCATCCCTTTCTTGACTTCATTTGTTATTTTTCATGCATTTAATGATTTATTTTGAGCTAAATGACCCTGAAATTGAAAAGCACTACAAAATGAACTCTGAAAAGGTTGAAACTTGGCATGGTATCATAATTTAGCCCACATAGCATGTGCTAAAAAGTTGAGAGGGTTACGGAAAAAAACTGGATGCACTTCGTGTACAAACTGGATAATCCCTTTCGAAGTATCAGGGTTTCGGACGAAAACTCATCTGTTACAAAGGGATTTCAACTTCTAATAACTCATTTTAACTCCAGACTTTTTATGTGTTCAATATGCACCATTCAAAGGCACATCATGAATTTTCATCCCTTTCCTGACTTCATTTGTTATTTTTCATGCATTTAATGATTTATTTTGAGCTAAATGACACTGAAATTGAAAAGCACTACAAATGACCTCTGAAAAGGTTGAAACTTGGGAAGGTATCATTATTTCACCCACATAGCATGTGCTAAAAAGTTGAGAGGGTTACGGCAAAAACTGGATGCACTTTGTCTACAAATTGGACAATCCCTTTCGAAGTATCAGGGTTTCGGACGAAAACTCATCTGTTACAAAGGGATTTCAATTTTTAATAACTCGTTTTAACTCCAGACTTTTTATGTGTTCAATATGCACCATTCAAAGGCACATCATGAATTTTCATCCCTTTCTTGACTTCATTTGTTTTTTTTCATGCATTTAATGATTTATTTTGAGCTAAATGACCCTGAAATTGAAAAGCACTACAAAATGAACTCTGAAAAGGTTGAAACTTGGCATGGTATCATAATTTAGCCCACATAGCATGTGCTAAAAAGTTGAGAGGGTTACGGAAAAAAACTGGATGCACTTCGTGTACAAACTGGATAATCCCTTTCGAAGTATCAGGGTTTCGGACGAAAACTCATCTGTTACAAAGGGATTTCAACTTCTAATAACTCATTTTAACTCCAGACTTTTTATGTGTTCAATATGCTCCATTCAAAGGCACATCATGAATTTTCATCCCTTTCCTGACTTCATTTGTTATTTTTCATGCATTTAATGATTTATTTTGAGCTAAATGACCCTGAAATTGAAAAGCACTACAAATGAACTCTGAAAAGGTTGAAACTTGGCATGGTATCATAATTTCACCCACATAGCATGTGCTAAAAAGTTGAGAGGGTTACGGAAAAAACTGGATGAACTTTGAGTACAAATTGGACATTCCCTTTCGAAGTATCTGGGTTTCGGACGAAAACTCATCTGTTACAAAGGATTTAAATTTTTAATAACTCATTTTAACTCCAGACTTTTTATGTGTTCAATATGCACCATTCAAAGGCACATCATGAATTTTCATCCCTTTCCTGACTTCATTTGTTATTTTTCATGCATTTAATGATTTATTTTGAGCTAAATGACCCTGAAATTGAAAAGCACTACAAAATGAACTTTGAAAAGGTTGAAACTTGGCATGGTATCATAATTTAGCCCACATAGCATGTGCTAAAAAGTTGAGAGGGTTACGGCAAAAACTGGATGCACTTCGTGTACAAACTGGACAATCCCTTTCGAAGTATCAGGGTTTCGGACGAAAACTCATCTGTTACAAACGGATTTCAACTTCTAATAACTCATTTCAACTCCAGACTTTTTATGTGTTCAATATGCACCATTCAAAGGCACATCATGAATTTTCATCCCTTTCCTGACTTCATTTGTTATTTTTCATGCATTTAATGATTTATTTTGAGATAAATGACCCTGAAATTGAAAAGCACTACAAATGAACTCTGAAAAGGTTGAAACTTGGCATGGTATCATAATTTCACCAACATAGCATGTGCTTAAAAGTTGAGAGGGTTACGGCAAAAACTGGATGCACTTTGTGTACAAATTGGACAATCCCTTTCGAAGTATGAGGGTTTCGGACGAAAACTCATCTGTTACAATGGGATTTCAATTTTTAATAACTCATTTTAACTCCAGACTTTTTGTGTGTTCAATATGCACCATTCAAAGGCACATCATGAATTTTCAACCCTTTCCTGACTTCATTTGTTATTTTTCATGCATTTAATGATTTATTTTGAGCTAAATGACCCTGAAATTGAAAAGCACTACAAATGACCTCTGAAAAGGTTGAAACTTGGGAACGTATCATTATTTCACCCACATAGCATGTGCTAAAAAGTTGACAGGGTTACGGCAAAAACTGGATGCACTTTGTGTACAAACTGGACAATCCCTTTCGAAGTATCAGGGTTTCGGACGAAAACTCATCTGTTACAAAGGGATTTGAATTTTTAATAACTCATTTTAACTCCAGACTTTTTATGTGGTCAATATGCACCATTCAAAGGCACATCATGAATTTTCCTCCCTTTCCTGACTTCATTTGTTATTTTTCATGCATTTAATGATTTATTTTGAGCTAAATGACCCTAAAATTGAAAAGCACTACAAATGAACTCTGAAAAGGTTGAAACTTGGCATGGTATCATAATTTCACCCACATAGCATGTGCTAAAAAGTTGAGAGGGTTACGGCAAAAACTGGATGCACTTCGTGTACAAGCTGGACAATCCCTTTCGAAGTATCAGGGTTTCGGACGAAAACTCATCTGTTACAAAGGGATTTCAATTTTTAATAACTCATTTTAACTCCAGACTTTTTGTGTGTTCAATATGCACCATTCAAAGGCACATCATGAATTTTCAACCCTTTCCTCACTTCATTTGTTATTTTTCATGCATTTAATGATTTATTTTGAGCTAAATGACCCTGAAATTGAAAAGCACTACAAATGACCTCTGAAAAGGTTGAAACTTGGGAAGGTATCATTATTTCACCCACATAGCATGTGCTAAAAAGTTGAGAGGGTTACGGCAAAAACTGGATGCTCTTTGTCTACAAATTGGACAATCCCTTTCGAAGTATCAGGGTTTCGGACGAAAACTCATCTGTTACAAAGGGATTTCAATTTTTAATAACTCGTTTTAACTCCAGACTTTTTATGTGTTCAATATGCACCATTCAAAGGCACATCATGAATTTTCATCCCTTTCTTGACTTCATTTGTTATTTTTCATGCATTTAATGATTTATTTTGAGCTAAATGACCCTGAAATTGAAAAGCACTACAAAATGAACTCTGAAAAGGTTGAAACTTGGCATGGTATCATAATTTAGCCCACATAGCATGTGCTAAAAAGTTGAGAGGGTTACGGAAAAAAACTGGATGCACTTCGTGTACAAACTGGATAATCCCTTTCGAAGTATCAGGGTTTCGGACGAAAACTCATCTGTTACAAAGGGATTTCAACTTCTAATAACTCATTTTAACTCCAGACTTTTTATGTGTTCAATATGCACCATTCAAAGGCACATCATGAATTTTCATCCCTTTCCTGACTTCATTTGTTATTTTTCATGCATTTAATGATTTATTTTGAGCTAAATGACCCTGAAATTGAAAAGCACTACAAATGACCTCTGAAAAGGTTGAAACTTGGGAAGGTATCATTATTTCACCCACATAGCATGTGCTAAAAAGTTGAGAGGTTTACGGCAAAAACTGGATGCACTTTGTCTACAAATTGGACAATCCCTTTCGAAGTATCAGGGTTTCGGACGAAAACTCATCTGTTACAAAGGGATTTCAATTTTTAATAACTCGTTTTAACTCCAGACTTTTTATGTGTTCAATATGCACCATTCAAAGGCACATCATGAATTTTCATCCCTTTCTTGACTTCATTTGTTTTTTTTCATGCATTTAATGATTTATTTTGAGCTAAATGACCCTGAAATTGAAAAGCACTACAAAATGAACTCTGAAAAGGTTGAAACTTGGCATGGTATCATAATTTAGCCCACATAGCATGTGCTAAAAAGTTGAGAGGGTTACGGAAAAAAACTGGATGCACTTCGTGTACAAACTGGATAATCCCTTTCGAAGTATCAGGGTTTCGGACGAAAACTCATCTGTTACAAAGGGATTTCAACTTCTAATAACTCATTTTAACTCCAGACTTTTTATGTGTTCAATATGCACCATTCAAAGGCACATCATGAATTTTCATCCCTTTCCTGACTTCATTTGTTATTTTTCATGCATTTAATGATTTATTTTGAGCTAAATGACCCTGAAATTGAAAAGCACTACAAATGAACTCTGAAAAGGTTGAAACTTGGCATGGTATCATAATTTCACCCACATAGCATGTGCTAAAAAGTTGAGAGGGTTACGGCAAAAACTGGATGAACTTTGAGTACAAATTGGACATTCCCTTTCGAAGTATCAGGGTTTCGGACGAAAACTCATCTGTTGGAAAGGATTTAAATTTTTAATAACTCGTTTTAACTCCAGACTTTTTATGTGTTCAATATGCACCATTCAAAGGCACATCATGAATTTTCATCCCTTTCCTGACTTCATTTGTTATTTTTCATGCATTTAATGATTTATTTTGAGCTAAATGACCCTGAAATTGAAAAGCACTACAAATGACCTCTGAAAAGGTTGAAACTTGGGAAGGTATCATTATTTCACCCACATAGCATGTGCTAAAAAGTTGAGAGGGTTACGGCAAAAACTGGATGCACTTTGTCTACAAATTGGACAATCCCTTTCGAAGTATCAGGGTTTCGGACGAAAAATCATCTGTTACAAAGGGATTTGAATTTTTAATAACTCATTTTAACTCCAGACTTTTTATGTGGTCAATATGCACCATTCAAAGGCACATCATGAATTTTCCTCCCTTTCCTGACTTCATTTGTTATTTTTCATGCATTTAATGATTTATTTTGAGCTAAATGACCCTAAAATTGAAAAGCACTACAAATGAACTCTGAAAAGGTTGAAACTTGGCATGGTATCATAATTTCACCCACATAGCATGTGCTAAAAAGTTGAGAGGGTTACGGCAAAAACTGGATGCACTTCGTGTACAAGCTGGACAATCCCTTTCGAAGTATCAGGGTTTCGGACGAAAACTCATCTGTTACAAAGGGATTTCAATTTTTAATAACTCATTTTAACTCCAGACTTTTTGTGTGTTCAATATGCACCATTCAAAGGCACATCATGAATTTTCAACCCTTTCCTCACTTCATTTGTTATTTTTCATGCATTTAATGATTTATTTTGAGCTAAATGACCCTGAAATTGAAAAGCACTACAAATGACCTCTGAAAAGGTTGAAACTTGGGAAGGTATCATTATTTCACCCACATAGCATGTGCTAAAAAGTTGAGAGGGTTACGGCAAAAACTGGATGCTCTTTGTCTACAAATTGGACAATCCCTTTCGAAGTATCAGGGTTTCGGACGAAAACTCATCTGTTACAAAGGGATTTCAATTTTTAATAACTCGTTTTAACTCCAGACTTTTTATGTGTTCAATATGCACCATTCAAAGGCACATCATGAATTTTCATCCCTTTCTTGACTTCATTTGTTATTTTTCATGCATTTAATGATTTATTTTGAGCTAAATGACCCTGAAATTGAAAAGCACTACAAAATGAACTCTGAAAAGGTTGAAACTTGGCATGGTATCATAATTTAGCCCACATAGCATGTGCTAAAAAGTTGAGAGGGTTACGGAAAAAAACTGGATGCACTTCGTGTACAAACTGGATAATCCCTTTCGAAGTATCAGGGTTTCGGACGAAAACTCATCTGTTACAAAGGGATTTCAACTTCTAATAACTCATTTTAACTCCAGACTTTTTATGTGTTCAATATGCACCATTCAAAGGCACATCATGAATTTTCATCCCTTTCCTGACTTCATTTGTTATTTTTCATGCATTTAATGATTTATTTTGAGCTAAATGACCCTGAAATTGAAAAGCACTACAAATGACCTCTGAAAAGGTTGAAACTTGGGAAGGTATCATTATTTCACCCACATAGCATGTGCTAAAAAGTTGAGAGGGTTACGGCAAAAACTGGATGCACTTTGTCTACAAATTGGACAATCCCTTTCGAAGTATCAGGGTTTCGGACGAAAACTCATCTGTTACAAAGGGATTTCAATTTTTAATAACTCGTTTTAACTCCAGACTTTTTATGTGTTCAATATGCACCATTCAAAGGCACATCATGAATTTTCATCCCTTTCTTGACTTCATTTGTTTTTTTTCATGCATTTAATGATTTATTTTGAGCTAAATGACCCTGAAATTGAAAAGCACTACAAAATGAACTCTGAAAAGGTTGAAACTTGGCATGGTATCATAATTTAGCCCACATAGCATGTGCTAAAAAGTTGAGAGGGTTACGGAAAAAAACTGGATGCACTTCGTGTACAAACTGGATAATCCCTTTCGAAGTATCAGGGTTTCGGACGAAAACTCATCTGTTACAAAGGGATTTCAACTTCTAATAACTCATTTTAACTCCAGACTTTTTATGTGTTCAATATGCACCATTCAAAGGCACATCATGAATTTTCATCCCTTTCCTGACTTCATTTGTTATTTTTCATGCATTTAATGATTTATTTTGAGCTAAATGACCCTGAAATTGAAAAGCACTACAAATGACCTCTGAAAAGGTTGAAACTTGGGAAGGTATCATTATTTCACCCACATAGCATGTGCTAAAAAGTTGAGAGGGTTACGGCAAAAACTGGATGCACTTTGTCTACAAATTGGACAATCCCTTTCGAAGTATCAGGGTTTCGGACGAAAACTCATCTGTTACAAAGGGATTTCAATTTTTAATAACTCGTTTTAACTCCAGACTTTTTATGTGTTCAATATGCACCATTCAAAGGCACATCATGAATTTTCATCCCTTTCTTGACTTCATTTGTTATTTTTCATGCATTTAATGATTTATTTTGAGCTAAATGACCCTGAAATTGAAAAGCACTACAAAATGAACTCTGAAAAGGTTGAAACTTGGCATGGTATCATAATTTAGCCCACATAGCATGTGCTAAAAAGTTGAGAGGGTTACGGAAAAAAACTGGATGCACTTCGTGTACAAATTGGACAATCCCTTTCGAAGTATCAGGGTTTCGGACGAAAACTCATCTGTTACAAAGGGATTTCAACTTCTAATAACTCATTTTAACTCCAGACTTTTTATGTGTTCAATATGCACCATTCAAAGGCACATCATGAATTTTCATCCCTTTCCTGACTTCATTTGTTATTTTTCATGCATTTAATGATTTATTTTGAGCTAAATGACCCTGAAATTGAAAAGCACTACAAATGACCTCTGAAAAGGTTGAAACTTGGGAAGGTATCATTATTTCACCCACATAGCATGTGCTAAAAAGTTGAGAGGGTTACGGCAAAAACTGGATGCACTTTGTCTACAAATTGGACAATCCCTTTCGAAGTATCAGGGTTTCGGACGAAAACTCATCTGTTACAAAGGGATTTCAATTTTTAATAACTCGTTTTAACTCCAGACTTTTTATGTGTTCAATATGCACCATTCAAAGGCACATCATGAATTTTCATCCCTTTCTTGACTTCATTTGTTTTTTTTCATGCATTTAATGATTTATTTTGAGCTAAATGACCCTGAAATTGAAAAGCACTACAAAATGAACTCTGAAAAGGTTGAAACTTGGCATGGTATCATAATTTAGCCCACATAGCATGTGCTAAAAAGTTGAGAGGGTTACGGAAAAAAACTGGATGCACTTCGTGTACAAACTGGATAATCCCTTTCGAAGTATCAGGGTTTCGGACGAAAACTCATCTGTTACAAAGGGATTTCAACTTCTAATAACTCATTTTAACTCCAGACTTTTTATGTGTTCAATATGCACCATTCAAAGGCACATCATGAATTTTCATCCCTTTCCTGACTTCATTTGTTATTTTTCATGCATTTAATGATTTATTTTGAGCTAAATGACCCTGAAATTGAAAAGCACTACAAATGAACTCTGAAAAGGTTGAAACTTGGCATGGTATCATAATTTCACCCACATAGCATGTGCTAAAAAGTTGAGAGGGTTACGGCAAAAACTGGATGAACTTTGAGTACAAATTGGACATTCCCTTTCGAAGTATCAGGGTTTCGGACGAAAACTCATCTGTTGGAAAGGATTTAAATTTTTAATAACTCGTTTTAACTCCAGACTTTTTATGTGTTCAATATGCACCATTCAAAGGCACATCATGAATTTTCATCCCTTTCCTGACTTCATTTGTTTTTTTTCATGCATTTAATGATTTATTTTGAGCTAAATGACCCTGAAATTGAAAAGCACTACAAATGAACTCTGAAAAGGTTGAAACTTGGGAAGGTATCATTATTTCACCCACATAGCATGTGCTAAAAAGTTGAGAGGGTTACGGCAAAAACTGGATGCACTTTGTCTACAAATTGGACAATCCCTTTCGAAGTATCAGGGTTTCGGACGAAAAATCATCTGTTACAAAGGGATTTGAATTTTTAATAACTCATTTTAACTCCAGACTTTTTATGTGGTCAATATGCACCATTCAAAGGCACATCATGAATTTTCCTCCCTTTCCTGACTTCATTTGTTATTTTTCATGCATTTAATGATTTATTTTGAGCTAAATGACCCTAAAATTGAAAAGCACTACAAATGAACTCTGAAAAGGTTGAAACTTGGCATGGTATCATAATTTCACCCACATAGCATGTGCTAAAAAGTTGAGAGGGTTACGGCAAAAACTGGATGCACTTCGTGTACAAGCTGGACAATCCCTTTCGAAGTATCTGGGTTTCGGACGAAAACTCATCTGTTACAAAGGGATTTCAATTTTTAATAACTCATTTTAACTCCAGACTTTTTGTGTGTTCAATATGCACCATTCAAAGGCACATCATGAATTTTCAACCCTTTCCTCACTTCATTTGTTATTTTTCATGCATTTAATGATTTATTTTGAGCTAAATGACCCTGAAATTGAAAAGCACTACAAATGACCTCTGAAAAGGTTGAAACTTGGGAAGGTATCATTATTTCACCCACATAGCATGTGCTAAAAAGTTGAGAGGGTTACGGCAAAAACTGGATGCTCTTTGTCTACAAATTGGACAATCCCTTTCGAAGTATCAGGGTTTCGGACGAAAACTCATCTGTTACAAAGGGATTTCAATTTTTAATAACTCGTTTTAACTCCAGACTTTTTATGTGTTCAATATGCACCATTCAAAGGCACATCATGAATTTTCATCCCTTTCTTGACTTCATTTGTTATTTTTCATGCATTTAATGATTTATTTTGAGCTAAATGACCCTGAAATTGAAAAGCACTACAAAATGAACTCTGAAAAGGTTGAAACTTGGCATGGTATCATAATTTAGCCCACATAGCATGTGCTAAAAAGTTGAGAGGGTTACGGAAAAAAACTGGATGCACTTCGTGTACAAACTGGATAATCCCTTTCGAAGTATCAGGGTTTCGGACGAAAACTCATCTGTTACAAAGGGATTTCAACTTCTAATAACTCATTTTAACTCCAGACTTTTTATGTGTTCAATATGCACCATTCAAAGGCACATCATGAATTTTCATCCCTTTCCTGACTTCATTTGTTATTTTTCATGCATTTAATGATTTATTTTGAGCTAAATGACCCTGAAATTGAAAAGCACTACAAATGACCTCTGAAAAGGTTGAAACTTGGGAAGGTATCATTATTTCACCCACATAGCATGTGCTAAAAAGTTGAGAGGGTTACGGCAAAAACTGGATGCACTTTGTCTACAAATTGGACAATCCCTTTCGAAGTATCAGGGTTTCGGACGAAAACTCATCTGTTACAAAGGGATTTCAATTTTTAATAACTCGTTTTAACTCCAGACTTTTTATGTGTTCAATATGCACCATTCAAAGGCACATCATGAATTTTCATCCCTTTCTTGACTTCATTTGTTTTTTTTCATGCATTTAATGATTTATTTTGAGCTAAATGACCCTGAAATTGAAAAGCACTACAAAATGAACTCTGAAAAGGTTGAAACTTGGCATGGTATCATAATTTAGCCCACATAGCATGTGCTAAAAAGTTGAGAGGGTTACGGAAAAAAACTGGATGCACTTCGTGTACAAACTGGATAATCCCTTTCGAAGTATCAGGGTTTCGGACGAAAACTCATCTGTTACAAAGGGATTTCAACTTCTAATAACTCATTTTAACTCCAGACTTTTTATGTGTTCAATATGCACCATTCAAAGGCACATCATGAATTTTCATCCCTTTCCTGACTTCATTTGTTATTTTTCATGCATTTAATGATTTATTTTGAGCTAAATGACCCTGAAATTGAAAAGCACTACAAATGAACTCTGAAAAGGTTGAAACTTGGCATGGTATCATAATTTCACCCACATAGCATGTGCTAAAAAGTTGAGAGGGTTACGGCAAAAACTGGATGAACTTTGAGTACAAATTGGACATTCCCTTTCGAAGTATCAGGGTTTCGGACGAAAACTCATCTGTTGGAAAGGATTTAAATTTTTAATAACTCGTTTTAACTCCAGACTTTTTATGTGTTCAATATGCACCATTCAAAGGCACATCATGAATTTTCATCCCTTTCCTGACTTCATTTGTTATTTTTCATGCATTTAATGATTTATTTTGAGGTAAATGACCCTGAAATTGAAAAGCACTACAAATGAACTCTGGAAAGGTTGAAACTTGGCATGGTATCATAATTTCACCAACATAGCATGTGCTAAAAAGTTGAGAGGGTTACGGCAAAAACTGGATGCACTTTGTGTACAAATTGGACAATCCCTTTCGAAGTATCAGGGTTTCGGACGAAAACTCATCTGTTACAAAGGGATTTCAATTTTTAATAACTCATTTTAACTCCAGACTTTTTGTGTGTTCAATATGCACCATTCAAAGGCACATCATGAATTTTCAACCCTTTCCTGACTTCATTTGTTATTTTTCGTGCATTTAATGATTTATTTTGAGCTAAATGACCCTGAAATTGAAAAGCACTACAAATGACCTCTGAAAAGGTTGAAACTTGGGAAGGTATCATTATTTCACCCACATAGCATGTGCTAAAAAGTTGAGAGGGTTACGGCAAAAACTGGATGCACTTTGTGTACAAACTGGACAATCCCTTTCGAAGTATCAGGGTTTCGGACGAAAACTCATCTGTTACAAAGGGATTTGAATTTTTAATAACTCATTTTAACTCCAGACTTTTTATGTGGTCAATATGCACCATTCAAAGGCACATCATGAATTTTCCTCCCTTTCCTGACTTCATTTGTTATTTTTCATGCATTTAATGATTTACTTTGAGCTAAATGACCCTAAAATTGAAAAGCACTACAAAATGAACTCTGAAAAGGTTGAAACTTGGCATGGTATCATAATTTAGCCCACATAGCATGTGCTAAAAAGTTGAGAGGGTTACGGAAAAAAACTGGATGCACTTCGTGTACAAACTGGATAATCCCTTTCGAAGTATCAGGGTTTCGGACGAAAACTCATCTGTTACAAAGGGATTTCAACTTCTAATAACTCATTTTAACTCCAGACTTTTTATGTGTTCAATATGCACCATTCAAAGGCACATCATGAATTTTCATCCCTTTCCTGACTTCATTTGTTATTTTTCATGCATTTAATGATTTATTTTGAGCTAAATGACCCTGAAATTGAAAAGCACTACAAATGAACTCTGAAAAGGTTGAAACTTGGCATGGTATCATAATTTCACCCACATAGCATGTGCTAAAAAGTTGAGAGGGTTACGGCAAAAACTGGATGAACTTTGAGTACAAATTGGACATTCCCTTTCGAAGTATCAGGGTTTCGGACGAAAACTCATCTGTTGGAAAGGATTTAAATTTTTAATAACTCGTTTTAACTCCAGACTTTTTATGTGTTCAATATGCACCATTCAAAGGCACATCATGAATTTTCATCCCTTTCCTGACTTCATTTGTTTTTTTTCATGCATTTAATGATTTATTTTGAGCTAAATGACCCTGAAATTGAAAAGCACTACAAATGAACTCTGAAAAGGTTGAAACTTGGGAAGGTATCATTATTTCACCCACATAGCATGTGCTAAAAAGTTGAGAGGGTTACGGCAAAAACTGGATGCACTTTGTCTACAAATTGGACAATCCCTTTCGAAGTATCAGGGTTTCGGACGAAAAATCATCTGTTACAAAGGGATTTGAATTTTTAATAACTCATTTTAACTCCAGACTTTTTATGTGGTCAATATGCACCATTCAAAGGCACATCATGAATTTTCCTCCCTTTCCTGACTTCATTTGTTATTTTTCATGCATTTAATGATTTATTTTGAGCTAAATGACCCTAAAATTGAAAAGCACTACAAATGAACTCTGAAAAGGTTGAAACTTGGCATGGTATCATAATTTCACCCACATAGCATGTGCTAAAAAGTTGAGAGGGTTACGGCAAAAACTGGATGCACTTCGTGTACAAGCTGGACAATCCCTTTCGAAGTATCTGGGTTTCGGACGAAAACTCATCTGTTACAAAGGGATTTCAATTTTTAATAACTCATTTTAACTCCAGACTTTTTGTGTGTTCAATATGCACCATTCAAAGGCACATCATGAATTTTCAACCCTTTCCTCACTTCATTTGTTATTTTTCATGCATTTAATGATTTATTTTGAGCTAAATGACCCTGAAATTGAAAAGCACTACAAATGACCTCTGAAAAGGTTGAAACTTGGGAAGGTATCATTATTTCACCCACATAGCATGTGCTAAAAAGTTGAGAGGGTTACGGCAAAAACTGGATGCTCTTTGTCTACAAATTGGACAATCCCTTTCGAAGTATCAGGGTTTCGGACGAAAACTCATCTGTTACAAAGGGATTTCAATTTTTAATAACTCGTTTTAACTCCAGACTTTTTATGTGTTCAATATGCACCATTCAAAGGCACATCATGAATTTTCATCCCTTTCTTGACTTCATTTGTTATTTTTCATGCATTTAATGATTTATTTTGAGCTAAATGACCCTGAAATTGAAAAGCACTACAAAATGAACTCTGAAAAGGTTGAAACTTGGCATGGTATCATAATTTAGCCCACATAGCATGTGCTAAAAAGTTGAGAGGGTTACGGAAAAAAACTGGATGCACTTCGTGTACAAACTGGATAATCCCTTTCGAAGTATCAGGGTTTCGGACGAAAACTCATCTGTTACAAAGGGATTTCAACTTCTAATAACTCATTTTAACTCCAGACTTTTTATGTGTTCAATATGCACCATTCAAAGGCACATCATGAATTTTCATCCCTTTCCTGACTTCATTTGTTATTTTTCATGCATTTAATGATTTATTTTGAGCTAAATGACCCTGAAATTGAAAAGCACTACAAATGACCTCTGAAAAGGTTGAAACTTGGGAAGGTATCATTATTTCACCCACATAGCATGTGCTAAAAAGTTGAGAGGGTTACGGCAAAAACTGGATGCACTTTGTCTACAAATTGGACAATCCCTTTCGAAGTATCAGGGTTTCGGACGAAAACTCATCTGTTACAAAGGGATTTCAATTTTTAATAACTCGTTTTAACTCCAGACTTTTTATGTGTTCAATATGCACCATTCAAAGGCACATCATGAATTTTCATCCCTTTCTTGACTTCATTTGTTTTTTTTCATGCATTTAATGATTTATTTTGAGCTAAATGACCCTGAAATTGAAAAGCACTACAAAATGAACTCTGAAAAGGTTGAAACTTGGCATGGTATCATAATTTAGCCCACATAGCATGTGCTAAAAAGTTGAGAGGGTTACGGAAAAAAACTGGATGCACTTCGTGTACAAACTGGATAATCCCTTTCGAAGTATCAGGGTTTCGGACGAAAACTCATCTGTTACAAAGGGATTTCAACTTCTAATAACTCATTTTAACTCCAGACTTTTTATGTGTTCAATATGCACCATTCAAAGGCACATCATGAATTTTCATCCCTTTCCTGACTTCATTTGTTATTTTTCATGCATTTAATGATTTATTTTGAGCTAAATGACCCTGAAATTGAAAAGCACTACAAATGAACTCTGAAAATGTTGAAACTTGGCATGGTATCATAATTTCACCCACATAGCATGTGCTAAAAAGTTGAGAGGGTTACGGCAAAAACTGGATGAACTTTGAGTACAAATTGGACATTCCCTTTCGAAGTATCAGGGTTTCGGACGAAAACTCATCTGTTGGAAAGGATTTAAATTTTTAATAACTCGTTTTAACTCCAGACTTTTTATGTGTTCAATATGCACCATTCAAAGGCACATCATGAATTTTCATCCCTTTCCTGACTTCATTTGTTATTTTTCATGCATTTAATGATTTATTTTGAGGTAAATGACCCTGAAATTGAAAAGCACTACAAATGAACTCTGGAAAGGTTGAAACTTGGCATGGTATCATAATTTCACCAACATAGCATGTGCTAAAAAGTTGAGAGGGTTACGGCAAAAACTGGATGCACTTTGTGTACAAATTGGACAATCCCTTTCGAAGTATCAGGGTTTCGGACGAAAACTCATCTGTTACAAAGGGATTTCAATTTTTAATAACTCATTTTAACTCCAGACTTTTTGTGTGTTCAATATGCACCATTCAAAGGCACATCATGAATTTTCAACCCTTTCCTGACTTCATTTGTTATTTTTCGTGCATTTAATGATTTATTTTGAGCTAAATGACCCTGAAATTGAAAAGCACTACAAATGACCTCTGAAAAGGTTGAAACTTGGGAAGGTATCATTATTTCACCCACATAGCATGTGCTAAAAAGTTGAGAGGGTTACGGCAAAAACTGGATGCACTTTGTGTACAAACTGGACAATCCCTTTCGAAGTATCAGGGTTTCGGACGAAAACTCATCTGTTACAAAGGGATTTGAATTTTTAATAACTCATTTTAACTCCAGACTTTTTATGTGGTCAATATGCACCATTCAAAGGCACATCATGAATTTTCCTCCCTTTCCTGACTTCATTTGTTATTTTTCATGCATTTAATGATTTACTTTGAGCTAAATGACCCTAAAATTGAAAAGCACTACAAATGAACTCTGAAAAGGTTGAAACTTGGCATGGTATCATAATTTCACCCACATAGCATGTGCTAAAAAGTTGAGAGGGTTACGGCAAAAACTGGATGCACTTCGTGTACAAGCTGGACAATCCCTTTCGAAGTATCAGGGTTTCGGACGAAAACTCATCTGTTACAAAGGGATTTCAATTTTTAATAACTCATTTTAACTCCAGACTTTTTGTGTGTTCAATATGCACCATTCAAAGGCACATCATGAATTTTCAACCCTTTCCTGACTTCATTTGTTATTTTTCATGCATTTAATGATTTATTTTGAGCTAAATGACCCTGAAATTGAAAAGCACTACAAATGACCTCTGAAAAGGTTGAAACTTGGGAAGGTATCATTATTTCACCCACATAGCATGTGCTAAAAAGTTGAGAGGGTTACGGCAAAAACTGGATGCACTTTGTGTACAAACTGGACAATCCCTTTCGAAGTATCAGGGTTTCGGACGAAAACTCATCTGTTACAAAGGGATTTCAATTTTTAATAACTCGTTTTAACTCCAGACTTTTTATGTGTTCAATATGCACCATTCAAAGGCACATCATGAATTTTCATCCCTTTCTTGACTTCATTTGTTTTTTTTCATGCATTTAATGATTTATTTTGAGCTAAATGACCCTGAAATTGAAAAGCACTACAAAATGAACTCTGAAAAGGTTGAAACTTGGCATGGTATCATAATTTAGCCCACATAGCATGTGCTAAAAAGTTGAGAGGGTTACGGAAAAAAACTGGATGCACTTCGTGTACAAACTGGATAATCCCTTTCGAAGTATCAGGGTTTCGGACGAAAACTCATCTGTTACAAAGGGATTTCAACTTCTAATAACTCATTTTAACTCCAGACTTTTTATGTGTTCAATATGCACCATTCAAAGGCACATCATGAATTTTCATCCCTTTCCTGACTTCATTTGTTATTTTTCATGCATTTAATGATTTATTTTGAGCTAAATGACCCTGAAATTGAAAAGCACTACAAATGAACTCTGAAAAGGTTGAAACTTGGCATGGTATCATAATTTCACCCACATAGCATGTGCTAAAAAGTTGAGAGGGTTACGGAAAAAACTGGATGCACTTTGAGTACAAATTGGACATTCCCTTTCGAAGTATCTGGGTTTCGGACGAAAACTCATCTGTTACAAAGGGATTTCAATTTTTTATAACTCATTTTAACTCCAGACTTTTTGTGTGTTCAATATGCACCATTCAAAGGCACATCATGAATTTTCAACCCTTTCCTGACTTCATTTGTTATTTTTCATGCATTTAATGATTTATTTTGAGCTAAATGACCCTGAAATTGAAAAGCAGTACAAATGAACTCTGAAAAGGTTGAAACTTGGCATGGTATCATAATTTAACCCACATAGCATGTGCTAAAAAGTTGAGAGGGTTACGGAAAAAACTGGATGCACTTCGTGTACAAGCTGGACAATCCCTTTCGAAGTATCAGGGTTTCGGACGAAAACTCATCTGTTACAAAGGGATTTCAATTTTTAATAACTCATTTTAACTCCAGACTTTTTGTGAGTTCAATATGCACCATTCAAAGGCACATCATGAATTTTCAACCCTTTCCTGACTTCATTTGTTATTTTTCATGCATTTAATGATTTATTTTGAGCTAAATGACCCTGAAATTGAAAAGCACTACAAATGACCTCTGAAAAGGTTGAAACTTGGGAAGGTATCATTATTTCACCCACATAGCATGTGCTAAAAATTTGAGAGGGTTACGGCAAAAACTGGATGCACTTTGTGTACAAACTGGACAATCCCTTTCGAAGTATCAGGGTTTCGGACGAAAACTCATCTGTTACAAAGGGATTTGAATTTTTAATAACTCATTTTAACTCCAGACTTTTTATGTGGTCAATATGCACCATTCAAAGGCACATCATGAATTTTCATCCCTTTCCTGACTTCATTTGTTATTTTTCATGCATTTAATGATTTATTTTGAGCTAAATGACCCTGAAATTGAAAAGCACTACAAAATGAACTCTGAAAAGGTTGAAACTTGGCATGGTATCATAATTTAGCCCACATAGCATGTGCTAAAAAGTTGAGAGGGTTACGGAAAAAAACTGGATGCACTTCGTGTACAAACTGGATAATCCCTTTCGAAGTATCAGGGTTTCGGACGAAAACTCATCTGTTACAAAGGGATTTCAACTTCTAATAACTCATTTTAACTCCAGACTTTTTATGTGTTCAATATGCACCATTCAAAGGCACATCATGAATTTTCATCCCTTTCCTGACTTCATTTGTTATTTTTCATGCATTTAATGATTTATTTTGAGCTAAATGACCCTGAAATTGAAAAGCACTACAAATGAACTCTGAAAAGGTTGAAACTTGGCATGGTATCATAATTTCACCCACATAGCATGTGCTAAAAAGTTGAGAGGGTTACGGCAAAAACTGGATGAACTTTGAGTACAAATTGGACATTCCCTTTCGAAGTATCAGGGTTTCGGACGAAAACTCATCTGTTGGAAAGGATTTAAATTTTTAATAACTCGTTTTAACTCCAGACTTTTTATGTGTTCAATATGCACCATTCAAAGGCACATCATGAATTTTCATCCCTTTCCTGACTTCATTTGTTATTTTTCATGCATTTAATGATTTATTTTGAGCTAAATGACCCTGAAATTGAAAAGCACTACAAAATGAACTCTGAAAAGGTTGAAACTTGGCATGGTATCATAATTTAGCCCACATAGCATGTGCTAAAAAGTTGAGAGGGTTACGGCAAAAACTGGATGCACTTCGTGTACAAACTGGACAATCCCTTTCGAAGTATCAGGGTTTCGGACGAAAACTCATCTGTTACAAACGGATTTCAACTTCTAATAACTCATTTCAACTCCAGACTTTTTATGTGTTCAATATGCACCATTCAAAGGCACATCATGAATTTTCATCCCTTTCCTGACTTCATTTGTTATTTTTCATGCATTTAATGATTTATTTTGAGGTAAATGACCCTGAAATTGAAAAGCACTACAAATGAACTCTGAAAAGGTTGAAACTTGGCATGGTATCATAATTTCACCAACATAGCATGTGCTAAAAAGTTGAGAGGGTTACGGCAAAAACTGGATGCACTTTGTGTACAAATTGGACAATCCCTTTCGAAGTATCAGGGTTTCGGACGAAAACTCATCTGTTACAAAGGGATTTCAATTTTTAATAACTCATTTTAACTCCAGACTTTTTGTGTGTTCAATATGCACCATTCAAAGGCACATCATGAATTTTCAACCCTTTCCTGACTTCATTTGTTATTTTTCGTGCATTTAATGATTTATTTTGAGCTAAATGACCCTGAAATTGAAAAGCACTACAAATGACCTCTGAAAAGGTTGAAACTTGGGAAGGTATCATTATTTCACCCACATAGCATGTGCTAAAAAGTTGAGAGGGTTACGGCAAAAACTGGATGCACTATGTGTACAAACTGGACAATCCCTTTCGAAGTATCAGGGTTTCGGACGAAAACTCATCTGTTACAAAGGGATTTGAATTTTTAATAACTCATTTTAACTCCAGACTTTTTATGTGGTCAATATGCACCATTCAAAGGCACATCATGAATTTTCCTCCCTTTCCTGACTTCATTTGTTATTTTTCATGCATTTAATGATTTACTTTGAGCTAAATGACCCTAAAATTGAAAAGCACTACAAATGAACTCTGAAAAGGTTGAAACTTGGCATGGTATCATAATTTCACCCACATAGCATGTGCTAAAAAGTTGAGAGGGTTACGGCAAAAACTGGATGCACTTCGTGTACAAGCTGGACAATCCCTTTCGAAGTATCAGGGTTTCGGACGAAAACTCATCTGTTACAAAGGGATTTCAATTTTTAATAACTCATTTTAACTCCAGACTTTTTGTGTGTTCAATATGCACCATTCAAAGGCACATCATGAATTTTCATCCCTTTCCTGACTTCATTTGTTATTTTTCATGCATTTAATGATTTATTTTGAGCTAAATGACCCTGAAATTGAAAAGCACTACAAATGACCTATGAAAAGGTTGAAACTTGGGAAGGTATCATTATTTCACCCACATAGCATGTGCTAAAAAGTTGAGAGGGTTACGGCAAAAACTGGATGCACTTTGTGTACAAACTGGACAATCCCTTTCGAAGTATCAGGGTTTCGGACGAAAACTCATCTGTTACAAAGGGATTTGAATTTTTAATAACTCATTTTAACTCCAGACTTTTTATGTGGTCAATATGCACCATTCAAAGGCACATCATGAATTTTCATCCCTTTCCTGACTTCATTTGTTATTTTTCATGCATTTAATGATTTATTTTGAGCTAAATGACCCTGAAATTGAAAAGCACTACAAAATGAACTCTGAAAAGGTTGAAACTTGGCATGGTATCATAATTTAGCCCACATAGCATGTGCTAAAAAGTTGAGAGGGTTACGGCAAAAACTGGATGCACTTTGTGTACAAATTGGACAATCCCTTTCGAAGTATCAGGGTTTCGGACGAAAACTCATCTGTTACAAAGGGATTTCAATTTTTAATAACTCATTTTAACTCCAGACTATTTGTGTGTTCAATATGCACCATTCAAAGGCACATGATGAATTTTCAACCCTTTCTTGACTTCATTTGTTATTTTTCATGCATTTAATGATTTATTTTGAGCTAAATGACCCTGAAATTGAAAAGCAGTACGAATGAACTCTGAAAAGGTTGAAACTTGGCATGGTATCATAATTTAACCCACATAGCATGTGCTAAAAAGTTGAGAGGGTTACAGAAAAAACTGGATGCACTTCGTGTACAAGCTGGACAATCCCTTTCGAAGTATCAGGGTTTCGGACGAAAACTCATCTGTTACAAAGGGATTTCAAGTTTTTATAACTCATTTTAACTCCAGACTTTTTGTGTGTTCAATATGCACCATTCAAAGGCACATCATGAATTTTCAACCCTTTCCTGACTTCATTTGTTATTTTTCATGCATTTAATGATTTGTTTTGAGCTAAATGACCCTGAAATTGAAAAGCAGTACAAATGAACTCTGAAAAGGTTGAAACTTGGCATGGTATCATAATTTAACCCACATAGCATGTGCTAAAAAGTTGAGAGGGTTACGGAAAAAACTGGATGCACTTCGTGTACAAGCTGGACAATCCCTTTCGAAGTATCAGGGTTTCGGACGAAAACTCATCTGTTACAAAGGGATTTCAATTTTTAATAACTCATTTTAACTCCAGACTTTTTGTGTGTTCAATATGCACCATTCAAAGGCACATCATGAATTTTCAACCCTTTCCTGACTTCATTTGTTATTTTTCATGCATTTAATGATTTATTTTGAGCTAAATGACCCTGAAATTGAAAAGCACTACAAATGACCTCTGAAAAGGTTGAAACTTGGGAAGGTATCATTATTTCACCCACATAGCATGTGCTAAAAATTTGAGAGGGTTACGGCAAAAACTGGATGCACTTTGTGTACAAACTGGACAATCCCTTTCGAAGTATGAGGGTTTCGGACGAAAACTCATCTGTTACAAAGGGATTTGAATTTTTAATAACTCATTTTAACTCCAGACTTTTTATGTGGTCAATATGCACCATTCAAAGGCACATCATGAATTTCCATCCCTTTCCTGACTTCATTTGTTATTTTTCATGCATTTAATGATTTATTTTGAGCTAAATGACCCTGAAATTGAAAAGCACTACAAAATGAACTCTGAAAAGGTTGAAACTTGGCATGGTATCATAATTTAGCCCACATAGCATGTGCTAAAAAGTTGCGAGGGTTACGGCAAAAACTGGATGCACTTTGTGTACAAATTGGACAATCCCTTTCGAAGTATCAGGGTTTCGGACGAAAACTCATCTGTTACAAAAGGGATTTCAATTTTTAATAACTCATCTTAACTCCAGACTTTTTATGTGTTCAATATGCACCATTCAAAGGCACATCATGAATTTTCATCCCTTTCCTGACTTCATTTGTTATTTTTCATGCATTTAATGATTTATTTTGAGATAAATGACCCTGAAATTGAAAAGCACTACAAATGAACTCTGAATAGGTTGAAACTTGGCATGGTATCATAATTTAACCCACATAGCATGTGCTAAAAAGTTGAGAGGGTTACGGCAAAAACTGGATGCACTTCGTGTACAAGCTGGACAATCCCTTTCGAAGTATCAGGGTTTCGGACGAAAACTCATCAGTTACAAAGGGATTTCAATTTTTTATAACTCATTTTAACTCCAGACTTTTTGTGTGTTCAATATGCACCATTCAAAGGCACATCATGAATTTTCAACCCTTTCCTGACTTCATTTGTTATTTTTCATGCATTTAATGATTTATTTTGAGCTAAATGACCCTAAAATTGAAAAGCACTACAAATGAACTCTGAAAAGGTTGAAACTTGGCATGGTATCATAATTTAACCCACATAGCATGTGCTAAAAAGTTGAGAGGCTTACGGAAAAAACTGGATGCACTTCGTGTACAAGCTGGACAATCCCTTTCGAAGTATCAGGGTTTCGGACGAAAACTCATGTGTTACAAAGGGATTTCAATTTTTTATAACTCATTTTAACTCCAGACTTTTTGTGTGTTCAATATGCACCATTCAAAGGCACATCATGAATTTTCAACCCTTTCCTGACTTCATTTGTTATTTTTCATGCATTTAATGATTTATTTTGAGCTAAATGACCCTAAAATTGAAAAGCACTACAAATGAACTCTGAAAAGGTTGAAACTTGGCATGGTATCATAATTTCACCCACATAGCATGTGCTAAAAAGTTGAGAGGGTTACGGCAAAAACTGGATGCACTTCGTGTACAAGCTGGACAATCCCTTTCGAAGTATCAGGGTTTCGGACGAAAACTCATCTGTTACAAAGGGATTTCAATTTTTAATAACTCATTTTAACTCCAGACTTTTTGTGTGTTCAATATGCACCATTCAAAGGCACATCATGAATTTTCAACCCTTTCCTCACTTCATTTGTTATTTTTCATGCATTTAATGATTTATTTTGAGCTAAATGACCCTGAAATTGAAAAGCACTTCAAATGACCTCTGAAAAGGTTGAAACTTGGGAAGGTATCATTATTTCACCCACATAGCATGTGCTAAAAAGTTGAGAGGGTTACGGCAAAAACTGGATGCACTTTGTGTACAAACTGGACAATCCCTTTCGAAGTATCAGGGTTTCGGACGAAAACTCATCTGTTACAAAGGGATTTGAATTTTTAATAACTCATTTTAACTCCAGACTTTTTATGTGGTCAATATGCAACATTCAAAGGCACATCATGAATTTTCATCCCTTTCCTGACTTCATTTGTTATTTTTCATGCATTTAATGATTTATTTTGAGCTAAATGACCCTGAAATTGAAAAGCACTACAAAATGAACTCTGAAAAGGTTGAAACTTGGCATGGTATCATAATTTAGCCCACATAGCATGTGCTAAAAAGTTGAGAGGGTTACGGCAAAAACTGGATGCACTTCGTGTACAAACTGGACAATCCCTTTCGAAGTATCAGGGTTTCGGACGAAAATTCATCTGTTACAAAGGGATTTCAACTTCTAATAACTCATTTCAACTCCAGACTTTTTATGTGTTCAATATGCACCATTCAAAGGCACATCATGAATTTTCATCCCTTTCCTGACTTCATTTGTTATTTTTCATGCATTTAATGATTTATTTTGAGATAAATGACCCTGAAATTGAAAAGCACTACAAATGAACTCTGAAAAGGTTGAAACTTAGCATGGTATCATAATTTCACCCACATAGCATGTGCAAAAAAGTTGAGAGGGTTACAGCAAAAACTGGATGCATTTTGTGTACAAATTGGACAATCCCTTTCGAAGTATCAAGGTTTCGGACGAAAACTCATCTGTTACAAAGTGATTTCAATTTTTAATAACTCATTTTAACTCCAGACTTTTTATGTGTTCAATATGCACCATTCAAAGGCACATCATGAATTTGCATCCCTTTCCTGACTTCATTTGTTATTTTTCATGCATTTAATGATTTATTTTGAGATAAATGACCCTGAAATTGAAAAGCACTACAAATGAACTCTGAAAAGGTTGAAACTTGGCATGGTATCATAATTTAACCCACATAGCATGTGCTAAAAAGTTGAGAGGGTTACGGCAAAAACTGGATGCACTTCGTGTACAAGCTGGACAATCCCTTTCGAAGTATCAGGGTTTCGGACGAAAACTCATCAGTTACAAAGGGATTTCAATTTTTTATAACTCATTTTAACTCCAGACTTTTTGTGTGTTCAATATGCACCATTCAAAGGCACGTCATGAATTTTCAACCCTTTCCTGACTTCATTTGTTATTTTTCATGCATTTAATGATTTATTTTGAGCTAAATGACCCTGAAATTGAAAAGCAGTACAAATGAACTCTGAAAAGGTTGAAACTTGGCATGGTATCATAATTTAACCCACATAGCATGTGCTAAAAAGTTGAGATGGTTACGGAAAAAACTGGATGCACTTCGTGTACAAGCTGGACAATCCCTTTCGAAGTATCAGGGTTTCGGACGAAAACTCATCTGTTACAAAGGGATTTCAACTTCTAATAACTCATTTCAACTCCAGACTTTTTATGTGTTCAATATGCACCATTCAAAGGCACATCATGAATTTTCATCCCTTTCCTGACTTCATTTGTTATTTTTCATGCATTTAATGATTTATTTTGAGATAAATGACCCTGAAATTGAAAAGCACTACAAATGAACTCTGAAAAGGTTGAAACTTGGCATGGTATCATAATTTAACCCACATAGCGTGTGCTAAAAAGTTGAGAGGGTTACGGAAAAAACTGGATGCACTTCGTGTACAAGCTGGATAATCCCTTTCGAAGTATCAGGGTTTCGGACGAAAACTCATGTGTTACAAAGGGATTTCAATTTTTTATAACTCATTTTAACTCCAGACTTTTTGTGTGTTCAATATGCACCATTCAAAGGCACATCATGAATTTTCAACCCTTTCCTGACTTCATTTGTTATTTTTCATGCATTTAATGATTTATTTTGAGCTAAATGACCCTAAAATTGAAAAGCACTACAAATGAACTCTGAAAAGGTTGAAACTTGGCATGGTATCATAATTTCACCCACATAGCATGTGCTAAAAAGTTGAGAGGGTTACGGCAAAAACTGGATGCACTTCGTGTACAAGCTGGACAATCCCTTTCGAAGTATCAGGGTTTCGGACGAAAACTCATCTGTTACAAAGGGATTTCAATTTTTAATAACTCATTTTAACTCCAGACTTTTTGTGTGTTCAATATGCACCATTAAAAGGCACATCATGAATTTTCAACCCTTTCCTGACTTCATTTGTTATTTTTCATGCATTTAATGATTTATTTTGAGCTAAATGACCCTGAAATTGAAAAGCACTTCAAATGACCTCTGAAAAGGTTGAAACTTGGGAAGGTATCATTATTTCACCCACATAGCATGTGCTAAAAAGTTGAGAGGGTTACGGCAAAAACTGGATGCACTTTGTGTACAAACTGGACAATCCCTTTCGAAGTATTAGGGTTTTGGACGAAAACTCATCTGTTACAAAGGGATTTGAATTTTTAATAACTCATTTTAACTCCAAACTTTTTATGTGGTCAATATGCAACATTCAAAGGCACATCATGAATTTTCATCCCTTTCCTGACTTCATTTGTTATTTTTCATGCATTTAATGATTTATTTTGAGCTAAATGACCCTGAAATTGAAAAGCACTACAAAATGAACTCTGAAAAAGTTGAAACTTGGCATGGTATCATAATTTAGCCCACATAGCATGTGCTAAAAAGTTGAGAGGGTTACGGCAAAAACTGGATGCACTTCGTGTACAAACTGGACAATCCCTTTCGAAGTATCAGGGTTTCGGACGAAAACTCATCTGTTACAAAGGGATTTCAACTTCTAATAACTCATTTCAACTCCAGACTTTTTATGTGTTCAATATGCACCATTCAAAGGCACATCATGAATTTTCATCCCTTTCCTGACTTCATT
Organism: Elymus sibiricus; assembly: GCA_039707655.1. Classification (NCBI taxonomy): domain Eukaryota; kingdom Viridiplantae; phylum Streptophyta; class Magnoliopsida; order Poales; family Poaceae; genus Elymus; species Elymus sibiricus. The sequence continues at coordinate 2,975,756 of CM077672.1, forward strand.
TGTTATTTTTCATGCATTTAATGATTTATTTTGAGATAAATGACCCTGAAATTGAAAAGCACTACAAATGAACTCTGAAAAGGTTGAAACTTAGCATGGTATCATAATTTCACCCACATAGCATGTGCAAAAAGTTGAGAGGGTTACAGCAAAAACTGGATGCATTTTGTGTACAAATTGGACAATCCCTTTCGAAGTATCAAGGTTTCGGACGAAAACTCATCTGTTACAAAGGGATTTCAATTTTTAATAACTCATTTTAACTCCAGACTTTTTATGTGTTCAATATGCACCATTCAAAGGCACATCATGAATTTGCATCCCTTTCCTGACTTCATTTGTTATTTTTCATGCATTTAATGATTTATTTTGAGATAAATGACCCTGAAATTGAAAAGCACTACAAATGAACTCTGAAAAGGTTGAAACTTGGCATGGTATCATAATTTAACCCACATAGCATGTGCTAAAAAGTTGAGAGGGTTACGGCAAAAACTGGATGCACTTCGTGTACAAGCTGGACAATCCCTTTCGAAGTATCAGGGTTTCGGACGAAAACTCATCAGTTACAAAGGGATTTCAATTTTTTATAACTCATTTTAACTCCAGACTTTTTGTGTGTTCAATATGCACCATTCAAAGGCACGTCATGAATTTTCAACCCTTTCCTGACTTCATTTGTTATTTTTCATGCATTTAATGATTTATTTTGAGCTAAATGACCCTGAAATTGAAAAGCAGTACAAATGAACTCTGAAAAGGTTGAAACTTGGCATGGTATCCTAATTTAACCCACATAGCATGTGCTAAAAAGTTGAGAGGGTTACGGAAAAAACTGGATGCACTTCGTGTACAAGCTGGACAATCCCTTTCGAAGTATCAGGGTTTCGGACGAAAACTCATCTGTTACAAAGGGATTTCAACTTCTAATAACTCATTTCAACTCCAGACTTTTTATGTGTTCAATATGCACCATTCAAAGGCACATCATGAATTTTCATCCCTTTCCTGACTTCATTTGTTATTTTTCATGCATTTAATGATTTATTTTCAGATAAATGACCCTGAAATTGAAAAGCACTACAAATGAACTCTGAAAAGGTTGAAACTTGGCATGGTATCATAATTTCACCAACATAGCTTGTGCTAAAAAGTTGAGAGGGTTACGGCAAAAACTGGATGCACTTTGTGTACAAATTGGACAATCCCTTTCGAAGTATCAGGGTTTCGGACGAAAACTCATCTGTTACAAAGGGATTTCAATTTTTAATAACTCATTTTAACTCCAGACTTCTTGTGTGTTCAATATGCACCATTCAAAGGCACATCATGAATTTTCAACCCTTTCCTGACTTCATTTGTTATTTTTCATGCATTTAATGATTTATTTTGAGCTAAATGACCCTGAAATTGAAAAGCAGTACAAATGAACTCTGAAATGGTTGAAACTTGGCATGGTATCATAATTTAACCCACATAGCATGTGCTAAAAAGTTGAGAGGGTTACGGAAAAAACTGGATGCACTTCGTGTACAAGCTGGACAATCCCTTTCGAAGTATCAGGGTTTCGGACGAAAACTCATCTGTTACAAAGGGATTTCAATTTTTTATAACTCATTTTAACTCCAGTCTTTTTGTGTGTTCAATATGCACCATTCAAAGGCACATCATGAATTTTCAACCCTTTCCTGACTTCATTTGTTATTTTTCATGCATTTAATGATTTATCTTGAGTAAATGACCCTAAAATGGAAAAGCACTACAAATGAACTCTGAAAAGGTTGAAACTTGGCATGGTATCATAATTTCACCCACATAGCATGTGCTAAAAAGTTGAGAGGGTTACGGCAAAAACTGGATGCACTTTGTGTACAAGCTGGACAATCCCTTTCGAAGTATCAGGGTTCCGGACGAAAACTCATCTGTTACAAAGGGATTTCAATTTTTAATAACTCATTTTAACTCCAGACTTCTTGTGTGTTCAATATGCACCATTCAAAGGCACATCATGAATTTTCAACCCTTTCCTGACTTCATTTGTTATTTTTCATGCATTTAATGATTTATTTTGAGCTAAATGACCCTGAAATTGAAAAGCAGTACAAATGAACTCTGAAATGGTTGAAACTTGGCATGGTATCATAATTTAACCCACATAGCATGTGCTAAAAAGTTGAGAGGGTTACGGAAAAAACTGGATGCACTTCGTGTACAAGCTGGACAATCCCTTTCGAAGTATCAGGGTTTCGGACGAAAACTCATCTGTTACAAAGGGATTTCAATTTTTTATAACTCATTTTAACTCCAGTCTTTTTGTGTGTTCAATATGCACCATTCAAAGGCACATCATGAATTTTCAACCCTTTCCTGACTTCATTTGTTATTTTTCATGCATTTAATGATTTATCTTGAGTAAATGACCCTAAAATTGAAAAGCACTACAAATGAACTCTGAAAAGGTTGAAACTTGGCATGGTATCATAATTTCACCCACATAGCATGTGCTAAAAAGTTGAGAGGGTTACGGCAAAAACTGGATGCACTTTGTGTACAAGCTGGACAATCCCTTTCGAAGTATCAGGGTTCCGGACGAAAACTCATCTGTTACAAAGGGATTTCAATTTTTAATAACTCATTTTAACTCCAGACTTCTTGTGTGTTCAATATGCACCATTCAAATGCACATCATGAATTTTCAACCCTTTCCTGACTTCATTTGTTATTTTTCATGCATTTAATGATTTATTTTGAGCTAAATGACCCTGAAATTGAAAAGCAGTACAAATGAACTCTGAAAAGGTTGAAACTTGGCATGGTATCATAATTTCACCAACATAGCATGTGCTAAAAAGTTGAGAGGGTTACGGCAAAAACTGGATGCACTTTGTGTACAAATTGGACAATCCCTTTCGAAGTATCAGGGTTTCGGACGAAAACTCATCTGTTACAAAGGGATTTCAATTTTTAATAACTCATTTTAACTCCAGACTTTTTGTGTGTTCAATATGCACCATTCAAAGGCACATCATGAATTTTCAACCCTTTCCTGACTTCATTTGTTATTTTTCATGCACTTAATGATTTATTTTGAGCTAAATGACCCTGAAATTGAAAAGCAGTACAAATGAACTCTGAAAAGGTTGAAACTTGGCATGGTATCATAATTTAACCCACATAGCATGTGCTAAAAAGTTGAGAGGGTTACGGAAAAAACTGGATGCACTTCGTGTACAAGCTGGACAATCCCTTTCGAAGTATCAGGGTTTCGGACGAAAACTCATGTGTTACAAAGCGATTTGAATTTTTAATAACTCATTCTAACTCCAGACTTTTTATGTGGTCAATATGCACCATTCAAAGGCACATCATGAATTTTCATCCCTTTCCTGACTTCATTTGTTATTTTTCATGCATTTAATGAATTATTTTGAGCTAAATGACCCTGAAATTGAAAAGCACTACAAAATGAACTCTTAAAAGGTTGAAACTTGGCATGGTATCATAATTTAGCCCACATAGCATGTGTTAAAAAGTTGAGAGGGTTACGGCAAAAACTGGATGCACTTTGTGTACAAATTGGACAATCCCTTTCGAAGTATCAGGGTTTCGGACGAAAACTCATCTGTTACAAGGGGATTTCAATTTTTAATAACTCATTTTAACTCCAGACTTTTTATGTGTTCAATATGCACCATTCAAAGGCACATCATGAATTTTCATCCCTTTCCTGACTTCATTTGTTATTTGTCATGCATTTAATGATTTAGTTTGAGATAAATGACCCTGAAATTGAAAAGCACTACAAATGAACTCTGAAAAGGTTGAAACTTGGCATGGTATCATAATTTAACCCACATAGCATGTGCTAAAAAGTTGAGAGGGTAACGGCAAAAACTGGATGCACTTCGTGTACAAGCTGGACAATCCCTTTCGAAGTATCAGGGTTTCGGACGAAAACTCATCAGTTACAAAGGGATTTCAATTTTTTATAACTCATTTTAACTCCAGACTTTTTGTGTGTTCAATATGCACCATTCAAAGGCACATCATGAATTTTCAACCCTTTCCTGACTTCATTTGTTATTTTTCATGCATTTAATGATTTATTTTGAGCTAAATGACCCTGAAATTGAAAAGCAGTACAAATGAACTCTGAAAAGGTTGAAACTTGGCATGGTATCATAATTTAACACACATAGCATGTGCTAAAAAGTTGAGAGGGTTACGGAAAAACCTGGATGCACTTCGTGTACAAGCTGGACAATCCCTTTCGAAGTATCAGGGTTTCGGTTAAAAACGCATCTGTTACAAAGGGATTTCAATTTTTTATAACTCATTTTAACTCCAGAATTTTTGTGTGTTCAATATGCACCATTCAAAGGCACATCATGAATTTTCAACCCTTTCCTGACTTCATTTGTTATTTTTCATGCATTTAATGATTTATTTTGAGCTAAATGACCCTAAAATTGAAAAGCACTACAAATGAAGTCTGAAAAGGTTGAAACTTGGCATGGTATCATAATTTCACCCACATAGCATGTGCAAAAAAGTTGAGAGGGTTACGGAAAAAACTGGATGCATTTTGTGTACAAATTGGACAATCCCTTTCGAAGTATCAGGGTTTCGGACGAAAACTCGTATGTTACAAAGGGATTTCAATTTTTAATAACTCATTTTAACTCCAGACTTTTTATGTGTTCAATATGCACCATTCAAAGGCACATCATGAATTTTCATCCCTTTCCTGACTTCATTTGTTATTTTTCATGCATTTAATGATTTATTTTGAGATAAATGACCCTGAAATTGAAAAGCACTACAAATGAACTCTGAAAACGTTGAAACTTGGCATGGTATCATAATTTCACCAACATAGCTTGTGCTAAAAAGTTGAGAGGGTTACGGCAAAAACTGGATGCACTTTGTGTACAAATTGGACAATCCCTTTCGAAGTATCAGGGTTTCGGACGAAAACTCATCTGTTACAAAGGGATTTCAATTTTTTATAACTCATTTTAACTCCAGACTTTTTGTGTGTTCAATATGCACCATTCAAAGGCACATCATGAATTTTCAAGCCTTTCCTGACTTCATTTGTTATATTTCATGCATTTAATGATTTATTTTGAGCTAAATGACCCTGAAATTGAAAAGCAGTACAAATGAACTCTGAAAAGGTTGAAACTTGGCATGGTATCATAATTTAACCCACATAGCATGTGCTAAAAAGTTGAGAGGGTTACGGAAAAAACTGGATGCACTTCGTGTACAAGCTGGACAATCCCTTTTGAAGTATCAGGGTTTCGGACGAAAACTCATCTGTTACAAAGGGATTTCAATTTTTTATAACTCATTTTAACTCCAGTCTTTTTGTGTGTTCAATATGCACCATTCAAAGGCACATCATGAATTTTCAACCCTTTCCTGACTTCATTTGTTATTTTTCATGCATTTAATGATTTATCTTGAGTAAATGACCCTAAAATTGAAAAGCACTACAAATGAACTCTGAAAAGGTTGAAACTTGGCATGGTATCATAATTTCACCCACATAGCATGTGCTAAAAAGTTGAGAGGGTTACGGCAAAAACTGGATGCACTTCGTGTACAAGCTGGACAATCCCTTTCGAAGTATCAGGGTTCCGGACGAAAACTCATCTGTTACAAAGGGATTTCAATTTTTAATAACTCATTTTAACTCCAGACTTCTTGTGTGTTCAATATGCACCATTCAAAGGCACATCATGAATTTTCAACCCTTTCCTGACTTCATTTGTTATTTTTCATGCATTTAATGATTTATTTTGAGCTAAATGACCCTGAAATTGAAAAGCACTACAAATGAACTCTGAAAAGGTTGAAACTTGGCATGGTATCATAATTTAACCCACATAGCATGTGCTAAAAAGTTGAGAGGGTTACGGAAAAAACTGGATGCACTTCGTGTACAAGCTGGACAATCCCTTTCGAAGTATCAGGGTTTCGGACGAAAACTCATCAGTTACAAAGGGATTTCAATTTTTTATAACTCATTTTAACTCCAGACTTTTTGTGTGTTCAATATGCACCATTCAAAGGCACGTCATGAATTTTCAACCCTTTCCTGACTTCATTTGTTATTTTTCATGCATTTAATGATTTATTTTGAGCTAAATGACCCTGAAATTGAAAAGCAGTACAAATGAACTCTGAAAAGGTTGAAACTTGGCATGGTATCATAATTTAACCCACATAGCATGTGCTAAAAAGTTGAGAGGGTTACGGAAAAAACTGGATGCACTTCGTGTACAAGCTGGACAATCCCTTTCGAAGTATCAGGGTTTCGGACGAAAACTCATCTGTTACAAAGGGATTTCAACTTCTAATAACTCATTTCAACTCCAGACTTTTTATGTGTTCAATATGCACCATTCAAAGGCACATCATGAATTTTCATCCCTTTCCTGACTTCATTTGTTATTTTTCATGCATTTAATGATTTATTTTGAGATAAATGACCCTGAAATTGAAAAGCACTACAAATGAACTCTGAAAAGGTTGAAACTTGGCATGGTATCATAATTTCACCAACATAGCTTGTGCTAAAAAGTTGAGAGGGTTACGGCAAAAACTGGATGCACTTTGTGTACAAATTGGACAATCCCTTTCGAAGTATCAGGGTTTCGGACGAAAACTCATCTGTTACAAAGGGATTTCAATTTTTTATAACTCATTTTAACTCCAGACTTTTTGTGTGTTCAATATGCACCATTCAAAGGCACATCATGAATTTTCAAGCCTTTCCTGACTTCATTTGTTATATTTCATGCATTTAATGATTTATTTTGAGCTAAATGACCCTGAAATTGAAAAGCAGTACAAATGAACTCTGAAAAGGTTGAAACTTGGCATGGTATCATAATTTAACCCACATAGCATGTGCTAAAAAGTTGAGAGGGTTACGGAAAAAACTGGATGCACTTCGTGTACAAGCTGGACAATCCCTTTTGAAGTATCAGGGTTTCGGACGAAAACTCATCTGTTACAAAGGGATTTCAATTTTTTATAACTCATTTTAACTCCAGTCTTTTTGTGTGTTCAATATGCACCATTCAAAGGCACATCATGAATTTTCAACCCTTTCCTGACTTCATTTGTTATTTTTCATGCATTTAATGATTTATCTTGAGTAAATGACCCTAAAATTGAAAAGCACTACAAATGAACTCTGAAAAGGTTGAAACTTGGCATGGTATCATAATTTCACCCACATAGCATGTGCTAAAAAGTTGAGAGGGTTACGGCAAAAACTGGATGCACTTCGTGTACAAGCTGGACAATCCCTTTCGAAGTATCAGGGTTCCGGACGAAAACTCATCTGTTACAAAGGGATTTCAATTTTTAATAACTCATTTTAACTCCAGACTTCTTGTGTGTTCAATATGCACCATTCAAAGGCACATCATGAATTTTCAACCCTTTCCTGACTTCATTTGTTATTTTTCATGCATTTAATGATTTATTTTGAGCTAAATGACCCTGAAATTGAAAAGAAGTACAAATGAACTCTGAAAAGGTTGAAACTTGGCATGGTATCATAATTTAACCCACATAGCATGTGCTAAAAAGTTGAGAGGGTTACGGAAAAAACTGGATGCACTTCGTGTACAAGCTGGACAATCCCTTTTGAAGTATCAGGGTTTCGGACGAAAACTCATCTGTTACAAAGGGATTTCAATTTTTTATAACTCATTTTAACTCCAGTCTTTTTGTGTGTTCAATATGCACCATTCAAAGGCACATCATGAATTTTCAACCCTTTCCTGACTTCATTTGTTATTTTTCATGCATTTAATGATTTATCTTGAGTAAATGACCCTAAAATTGAAAAGCACTACAAATGAACTCTGAAAAGGTTGAAACTTGGCATGGTATCATAATTTCACCCACATAGCATGTGCTAAAAAGTTGAGAGGGTTACGGCAAAAACTGGATGCACTTCGTGTACAAGCTGGACAATCCCTTTCGAAGTATCAGGGTTCCGGACGAAAACTCATCTGTTACAAAGGGATTTCAATTTTTAATAACTCATTTTAACTCCAGACTTCTTGTGTGTTCAATATGCACCATTCAAAGGCACATCATGAATTTTCAACCCTTTCCTGACTTCATTTGTTATTTTTCATGCATTTAATGATTTATTTTGAGCTAAATGACCCTGAAATTGAAAAGCAGTACAAATGAACTCTGAAAAGGTTGAAACTTGGCATGGTATCATAATTTCACCAACATAGCATGTGCTAAAAAGTTGAGAGGGTTACGGCAAAAACTGGATGCACTTTGTGTACAAATTGGACAATCCCTTTCGAAGTATTAGGGTTTCGGACGAAAACTCATCTGTTACAAAGGGATTTCAATTTTTAATAACTCATTTTAACTCCAGACTTTTTGTGTGTTCAATATGCACCATTCAAAGGCACATCATGAATTTTCAACCCTTCCTGACTTCATTTGTTATTTTTCATGCACTTAATGATTTATTTTGAGCTAAATGACCCTGAAATTGAAAAGCAGTACAAATGAACTCTGAAAAGGTTGAAACTTGGCATGGTATCATAATTTAACCCACATAGCATGTGCTAAAAAGTTGAGAGGGTTACGGAAAAAACTGGATGCACTTCGTGTACAAGCTGGACAATCCCTTTCGAAGTATCAGGGTTTCGGACGAAAACTCATGTGTTACAAAGGGATTTGAATTTTTAATAACTCATTCTAACTCCAGACTTTTTATGTGGTCAATATGCACCATTCAAAGGCACATCATGAATTTTCATCCCTTTCCTGACTTCATTTGTTATTTTTCATGCATTTAATGAATTATTTTGAGCTAAATGACCCTGAAATTGAAAAGCACTACAAAATGAACTCTTAAAAGGTTGAAACTTGGCATGGTATCATAATTTAGCCCACATAGCATGTGTTAAAAAGTTGAGAGGGTTACGGCAAAAACTGGATGCACTTTGTGTACAAATTGGACAATCCCTTTCGAAGTATCAGGGTTTCGGACGAAAACTCATCTGTTACAAAGGGATTTCAATTTTTAATAACTCATTTTAACTCCAGACTTTTTATGTGTTCAATATGCACCATTCAAAGGCACATCATGAATTTTCATCCCTTTCCTGACTTCATTTGTTATTTTTCATGCATTTAATGATTTAGTTTGAGATAAATGACCCTGAAATTGAAAAGCACTACAAATGAACTCTGAAAAGGTTGAAACTTGGCATGGTATCATAATTTAACCCACATAGCATGTGCTAAAAAGTTGAGAGGGTAACGGCAAAAACTGGATGCACTTCGTGTACAAGCTGGACAATCCCTTTCGAAGTATCAGGGTTTCGGATGAAAACTCATCAGTTACAAAGGGATTTCAATTTTTTATAACTCATTTTAACTCCAGACTTTTTGTGTGTTCAATATGCACCATTCAAAGGCACATCATGAATTTTCAACCCTTTCCTGACTTCATTTGTTATTTTTCATGCATTTAATGATTTATTTTGAGCTAAATGACCCTGAAATTGAAAAGCAGTACAAATGAACTCTGAAAAGGTTGAAACTTGGCATGGTATCATAATTTAACACACATAGCATGTGCTAAAAAGTTGAGAGGGTTACGGAAAAACCTGGATGCACTTCGTGTACAAGCTGGACAATCCCTTTCGAAGTATCAGGGTTTCGGTTAAAAACGCATCTGTTACAAAGGGATTTCAATTTTTTATAACTCATTTTAACTCCAGAATTTTTGTGTGTTCAATATGCACCATTCAAAGGCACATCATGAATTTTCAACCCTTTCCTGACTTCATTTGTTATTTTTCATGCATTTAATGATTTATTTTGAGCTAAATGACCCTAAAATTGAAAAGCAGTACAAATGAACTCTGAAAAGGTTGAAACTTGGCATGGTATCATAATTTCACCCACATAGCATGTGCAAAAAAGTTGAGAGGGTTACGGAAAAAACTGGATGCATTTTGTGTACAAATTGGACAATCCCTTTCGAAGTATCAGGGTTTCGGACGAAAACTCGTATGTTACAAAGGGATTTCAATTTTTAATAACTCATTTTAACTCCAGACTTTTTATGTGTTCAATATGCACCATTCAAAGGCACATCATGAATTTTCATCCCTTTCCTGACTTCATTTGTTATTTTTCATGCATTTAATGATTTATTTTGAGATAAATGACCCTGAAATTGAAAAGCACTACAAATGAACTCTGAAAAGGTTGAAACTTGGCATGGTATCATAATTTAACCCACATAGCATGTGCTAAAAAGTTGAGAGGGTTACGGCAAAAACTGGATGCACTTCGTGTACAAGCTGGACAATCCCTTTCGAAGTATCAGGGTTTCGGACGAAAACTCATCAGATACAAAGGGATTTCAATTTTTTATAACTCATTTTAACTCCAGACTTTTTGTGTGTTCAATATGCACCATTCAAAGGCACATCATGAATTTTCAACCCTTTCCTGACTTCATTTGTTATTTTTCATGCATTTAATGATTTATTTTGAGCTAAATGACCCTGAAATTGAAAAGCAGTACAAATGAACTCTGAAAAGGTTGAAACTTGGCATGGTATCATAATTTAACCCACATAGCATGTGCTAAAAAGTTGAGAGGGTTACGGAAAAAACTGGATGCACTTCGTGTACAAGCTGGACAATCCCTTTCGAAGTATCAGGGTTTCGGACGAAAACTCATCTGTTACAAAGGGATTTCAATTTTCTTATAACTCATTTTAACTCCAGACTTTTTGTGTGTTCAATATGCACCATTCAAAGGCACATCATGAATTTTCAACCCTTTCCTGACTTCATTTGTTATTTTTCATGCATTTAATGATTTATTTTGAGCTAAATGACCCTGAAATTGAAAAGCACTACAAAATGAACTCTGAAAAGGTTGAAACTTGGCATGGTATCATAATTTAGCCCACATAGCATGTGCTAAAAAGTTGAGAGGGTTACGGCAAAAACTGGATGCACTTCGTGTACAAAGTGGACAATCCCTTTCGAAGTATCAGGGTTTCGGACGAAAACTCATCTGTTACAAAGGGATTTCAACTTCTAATAACTCATTCTAACTCCAGACTTTTTATGTGGTCAATATGCACCATTCAAAGGCACATCATGAATTTTCATCCCTTTCCTGACTTCATTTGTTATTTTTCATGCATTTAATGATTTATTTTGAGCTAAATGACCCTGAAATTGAAAAGCACTACAAATGAACTCTGAAAAGGTTGAAACTTGGCATGGTATCATAATTTCACCAACATAGCATGTGCTAAAATGTTGAGAGGGTTACGGCAAAAACTGGATGCACTTTGTGTACAAATTGGACAATCCCTTTCGAAGTATCAGGGTTTCGGACGAAAACTCATCTGTTACAAAGGGATTTCAATTTTTAATAACTCATTTTAACTCCAGACTTTTTATGTGTTCAATATGCACCACTCAAAGGCACATCATGAATTTTCATCCCTTTCCTGACTTCATTCGTTATTTTTCATGCATTTAATGATTTATTTTGAGATAAATGACCCTGAAATTGAAAAGCACTACAAATGAACTCTGAAAAGGTTGAAACTTGGCATGGTATCATAATTTAACCCACATAGCATGTGCTAAAAAGCTGAGAGGGTTACGGCAAAAACTGGATGCACTTCGTGTACAAGCTGGACAATCCCTTTCGAAGTATCAGTGTTTCGGACGAAAACTCATCAGTTACAAAGGGATTTCAATTTTTAATAACTCATTTTAACTCCAGACTTTTTGTGTGTTCAATATGCACCATTCAAAGGCACATCATGAATTTTCAACCCTTTCCTGACTTCATTTGTTATTTTTCATGCATTTAATGATTTATTTTGAGCTAAATGACCCTGAAATTGAAAAGCAGTACAAATGAACTCTGAAAAGGTTGAAACTTGGCATGGTATCATAATTTAACACACATAGCATGTGCTAAAAAGTTGAGAGGGTTACGGAAAAACCTGGATGCACTTCGTGTACAAGCTGGACAATCCCTTTCGAAGTATCAGGGTTTCGGTTAAAAACGCATCTGTTACAAAGGGATTTCAATTTTTTATAACTCATTTTAACTCCAGAATTTTTGTGTGTTCAATATGCACCATTCAAAGGCACATCATGAATTTTCAACCCTTTCCTGACTTCATTTGTTATTTTTCATGCATTTAATGATTTATTTTGAGCTAAATGACCCTAAAATTGAAAAGCAGTACAAATGAACTCTGAAAAGGTTGAAACTTGGCATGGTATCATAATTTCACCCACATAGCATGTGCAAAAAAGTTGAGAGGGTTACGGAAAAAACTGGATGCATTTTGTGTACAAATTGGACAATCCCTTTCGAAGTATCAGGGTTTCGGACGAAAACTCGTATGTTACAAAGGGATTTCAATTTTTAATAACTCATTTTAACTCCAGACTTTTTATGTGTTCAATATGCACCATTCAAAGGCACATCATGAATTTTCATCCCTTTCCTGACTTCATTTGTTATTTTTCATGCATTTAATGATTTATTTTGAGATAAATGACCCTGAAATTGAAAAGCACTACAAATGAACTCTGAAAAGGTTGAAACTTGGCATGGTATCATAATTTAACCCACATAGCATGTGCTAAAAAGTTGAGAGGGTTACGGCAAAAACTGGATGCACTTCGTGTACAAGCTGGACAATCCCTTTCGAAGTATCAGGGTTTCGGACGAAAACTCATCAGATACAAAGGGATTTCAATTTTTTATAACTCATTCTAACTCCAGACTTTTTGTGTGTTCAATATGCACCATTCAAAGGCACATCATGAATTTTCAACCCTTTCCTGACTTCATTTGTTATTTTTCATGCATTTAATGATTTATTTTGAGCTAAATGACCCTGAAATTGAAAAGCAGTACAAATGAACTCTGAAAAGGTTGAAACTTGGCATGGTATCATAATTTAACCCACATAGCATGTGCTAAAAAGTTGAGAGGGTTACGGAAAAAACTGGATGCACTTCGTGTACAAGCTGGACAATCCCTTTCGAAGTATCAGGGTTTCGGACGAAAACTCATCTGTTACAAAGGGATTTCAATTTTCTTATAACTCATTTTAACTCCAGACTTTTTGTGTGTTCAATATGCACCATTCAAAGGCACATCATGAATTTTCAACCCTTTCCTGACTTCATTTGTTATTTTTCATGCATTTAATGATTTATTTTCAGCTAAATGACCCTGAAATTGAAAAGCACTACAAAATGAACTCTGAAAAGGTTGAAACTTGGCATGGTATCATAATTTAGCCCACATAGCATGTGCTAAAAAGTTGAGAGGGTTACGGCAAAAACTGGATGCACTTCGTGTACAAACTGGACAATCCCTTTCGAAGTATCAGGGTTTCGGACGAAAACTCATCTGTTACAAAGGGATTTCAACTTCTAATAACTCATTTGAACTCCAGACTTTTTATGTGGTCAATATGCACCATTCAAAGGCACATCATGAATTTTCATCCCTTTCCTGACTTCATTTGTTATTTTTCATGCATTTAATGATTTATTTTGAGCTAAATGACCCTGAAATTGAAAAGCACTACAAATGAACTCTGAAAAGGTTGAAACTTGGCATGGTATCATAATTTCACCAACATAGCATGTGCTAAAATGTTGAGAGGGTTACGGCAAAAACTGGATGCACTTTGTGTACAAATTGGACAATCCCTTTCGAAGTATCAGGGTTTCGGACGAAAACTCATCTGTTACAAAGGGATTTCAATTTTTAATAACTCATTTTAACTCCAGACTTTTTATGTGTTCAATATGCACCACTCAAAGGCACATCATGAATTTTCATCCCTTTCCTGACTTCATTCGTTATTTTTCATGCATTTAATGATTTATTTTGAGATAAATGACCCTGAAATTGAAAAGCACTACAAATGAACTCTGAAAAGGTTGAAACTTGGCATGGTATCATAATTTAACCCACATAGCATGTGCTAAAAAGCTGAGAGGGTTACGGCAAAAACTGGATGCACTTCGTGTACAAGCTGGACAATCCCTTTCGAAGTATCAGTGTTTCGGACGAAAACTCATCAGTTACAAAGGGATTTCAATTTTTTATAACTCATTTTAACTCCAGACTTTTTGTGTGTTCAATATGCACCATTCAAAGCCACATCATGAATTTTCAACCCTTTCCTGACTTCATTTGTTATTTTTCATGCATTTAATGATTTATTTTGAGCTAAATGACCCTGAAATTGAAAAGCAGTACAAATGAACTCTGAAAAGGTTGAAACTTGGCATGGTATCATAATTTAACCCACATAGCATGTTCTAAAAAGTTGAGAGGGTTACGGAAAAAACTGGATGCACTTCGTGTACAAGCTGGACAATCCCTTTCGAAGTATGAGGGTTTCGGACGAAAACTCATCTGTTACAAAGGGATTTCAATTTTTTATAACTCATTTTAACTCCAGACTTTTTGTGTGTTCAATATGAAACATTCAAAGGCACATCATGAATTTTCAACCCTTTCCTGAGTTCATTTGTTATTTTTCATGCATTTAATGATTTATTTTGAGCTAAATGACCCTAAAATTGAAAAGCACTACAAATGAACTCTGAAAAGGTTGAAACTTGGCATGGTATCATAATTTCACCCACATAGCATGTGCTAAAAAGTTGAGAGGGTTACGGCAAAAACTGGATGCACTTCGTGTACAAGCTGGACAATCCCTTTCGAAGTATCAGGGTTTCGGACGAAAACTCATCTGTTACAAAGGGATTTCAATTTTTAATAACTCATTTTAACTCCAGACTTTTTGTGTGTTCAATATGCACCATTCAAAGGCACATCATGAATTTTCAACCCTTTCCTGACTTCATTTGTTATTTTTCATGCATTTAATGATTTATTTTGAGCTAAATGACCCTGAAATTGAAAAGCACTACAAATTACCTCTGAAAAGGTTGAAACTTGGGAAGGTATCATTATTTCACCCACATAGCATGTGCTAAAAAGTTGAGAGGGTTACGGCAAAAACTGGATGCACTTTGGGTACAAACTGGACAATCCCTTTCGAAGTATCAGGGTTTCGGACGAAAACTCATCTGTTACAAAGGGATTTGAATTTTTAATAACTCATTTTAACTCCAGACTTTTTATGTGGTCAATATGCACCATTCAAAGGCACATCATGAATTTTCATCCCTTTCCTGACTTCATTTGTTATTTTTCATGCATTTAATGATTTATTTTGAGCTAAATGACCCTGAAATTGAAAAGCACTACAAAATGAACTCTAAAAAGGTTGAAACTTGGCATGGTATCATAATTTAGCCCACATAGCATGTGCTAAAAAGTTAAGGGGGTTACGGCAAAAACTGGATGCACTTCGTGTACAAACTGGACAATCCCTTTCGAAGTATTAGGGTTTCGGACGAAAACTCATCTGTTACAAAGGGATTTCAACTTCTAATAACTCATTTCAACTCCAGACTTTTTATGTGTTCAATATGCACCATTCGAAGGCACATCATGAATTTTCATCCCTTTCCTGACTTCATTTGTTATTTTTCATGCATTTAATGATTTATTTTGAGATAAATGACCCTGAAATTGAAAAGCACTACAAATGAACTCTGAAAAGGTTGAAACTTGGCATGGTATCATAATTTCACCCACATAGCATGTGCTAAAAAGTTGAGAGGGTTACGGCAAAAACAGGATGCACTTCGTGTACAAGTTGGACAATCCCTTTCGATGTATCAGGGTTTCGGACGAAAACTCATCTGTTACAAAGGGATTTCAATTTTTAATAACTCATTTTAACTCCAGACTTTTTATGTGTTCAATATGCACCATTCAAAGGCACATCATGAATTTTCATCCCTTTCCTGACTTCATTTGTTATTTTTCATGCATTTAATGATTTATTTTGAGATAAATGACCCTGAAATTGAAAAGCACTACAAATGAACTCTGAAAAGGTTGAAACTTGGCATGGTATCATAATTTAACCCACATAGCATGTGCTAAAAAGTTGAGAGGGTTACGGCAAAAACTGGATGCACTTCGTGTACAACCTGGACAATCCCTTTCGAAGTATCAGGGTTTCGGACGAAAACTCATCTGTTACAAAGGGATTTCAATTTTTTATAACTCATTTTAACTCCAGACTTTTTGTGTGTTCAATATGCACCATTCAAACGCACATCATGAATTTTCAACCCTTTCCTGACTTTATTTGTTATTTTTCATGCATTTAATGATTTATTTTGAGCTAAATGACCCTGAAATTGAAAAGCAGTACAAATGAACTCTGAAAAGGTTGAAACTTGGCATGGTATCATAATTTAACCCACATAGCATGTGCTAAAAAGTTGAGAGGGTTACGGAAAAAACTGGATGCACTTTGTGTACAAGCTGGACAATCCCTTTCGAAGTATCAGGGTTTCGGACGAAAACTCATCTGTTACAAAGGGATTTCAATTTTTTATAACTCATTTTAACTCCAGACTTTTTGTGTGTTCAATATGAAACATTCAAAGGCACATCATGAATTTTCAACCCTTTCCTGACTTCATTTGTTATTTTTCATGCATTTAATGATTTATTTTGAGCTAAATGACCCTAAAATTGAAAAGCACTACAAATGAACTCTGAAAAGGTTGAAACTTGGCATGGTATCATAATTTCACCCACATAGCATGTGCTAAAAAGTTGAGAGGGTTACGGCAAAAACTGGATGCACTTCGTGTACAAGCTGGACAATCCCTTTCGAAGTATCAGGGTTTCGGACGAAAACTCATCTGTTACAAAGGGATTTCAATTTTTAATAACTCATTTTAACTCCAGACTTTTTGTGTGTTCAATATGCACCGTTCAAAGGCACATCATGAATTTTCAACCCTTTCCTGACTTCATTTGTTATTTTTCATGCATTTAATGATTTATTTTGAGCTAAATGACCCTGAAATTGAAAAGCACTACAAATTACCTCTGAAAAGGTTGAAACTTGGGAAGTTATCATTATTTCACCCACATAGCATGTGCTAAAAAGTTGAGAGGGTTACGGCAAAAACTGGATGCACTTTGGGTACAAACTGGACAATCCCTTTCGAAGTATCAGGGTTTCGGACGAAAACTCATCTGTTACAAAGGGATTTGAATTTTTAATAACTCATTTTAACTCCAGACTTTTTATGTGGTCAATATGCACCATTCAAAGGCACATCATGAATTTTCATCCCTTTCCTGACTTCATTTGTTATTTTTCATGCATTTAATGATTTATTTTGAGCTAAATGACCCTGAAATTGAAAAGCACTACAAAATGAACTCTAAAAAGGTTGAAACTTGGCATGGTATCATAATTTAGCCCACATAGCATGTGCTAAAAAGTTAAGAGGGTTACGGCAAAAACTGGATGCACTTCGTGTACAAACTGGACAATCCCTTTCGAAGTATTAGGGTTTCGGACGAAAACTCATCTGTTACAAAGGGATTTCAACTTCTAATAACTCATTTCAACTCCAGACTTTTTATGTGTTCAATATGCACCATTCGAAGGCACATCATGAATTTTCATCCCTTTCCTGACTTCATTTGTTATTTTTCATGCATTTAATGATTTATTTTGAGATAAATGACCCTGAAATTGAAAAGCACTACAAATGAACTCTGAAAAGGTTGAAACTTGGCATGGTATCATAATTTCACCCACATAGCATGTGCTAAAAAGTTAAGAGGGTTACGGCAAAAACAGGATGCACTTCGTGTACAAGTTGGACAATCCCTTTCGATGTATCAGGGTTTCGGACGAAAACTCATCTGTTACAAAGGGATTTCAATTTTTAATAACTCATTTTAACTCCAGACTTTTTATGTGTTCAATATGCACCATTCAAAGGCACATCATGAATTTTCATCCCTTTCCTGACTTCATTTGTTATTTTTCATGCATTTAATGATTTATTTTGAGATAAATGACCCTGAAATTGAAAAGCACTACAAATGAACTCTGAAAAGGTTGAAACTTGGCATGGTATCATAATTTAACCCACATAGCATGTGCTAAAAAGTTGAGAGGGTTACGGCAAAAACTGGATGCACTTCGTGTACAACCTGGACAATCCCTTTCGAAGTATCAGGGTTTCGGACGAAAACTCATCTGTTACAAAGGGATTTCAATTTTTTATAACTCATTTTAACTCCAGACTTTTTGTGTGTTCAATATGCACCATTCAAAGGCACATCATGAATTTTCAACCCTTTCCTGACTTTATTTGTTATTTTTCATGCATTTAATGATTTATTTTGAGCTAAATGACCCTGAAATTGAAAAGCAGTACAAATGAACTCTGAAAAGGTTGAAACTTGGCATGGTATCATAATTTAACCCACATAGCATGTGCTAAAAAGTTGAGAGGGTTACGGAAAAAACTGGATGCACTTTGTGTACAAGCTGGACAATCCCTTTCGAAGTATCAGGGTTTCGGACGAAAACTCATCTGTTACAAAGGGATTTCAATTTTTTATAACTCATTTTAACTCCAGACTTTTTGTGTGTTCAATATGAAACATTCAAAGGCACATCATGAATTTTCAACCCTTTCCTGACTTCATTTGTTATTTTTCATGCATTTAATGATTTATTTTGAGCTAAATGACCCTAAAATTGAAAAGCACTACAAATGAACTCTGAAAAGGTTGAAACTTGGCATGGTATCATAATTTCACCCACATAGCATGTGCTAAAAAGTTGAGAGGGTTACGGCAAAAACTGGATGCACTTCGTGTACAAGTTGGACAATCCCTTTCGAAGTATCAGGGTTTCGGACGAAAACTCATCTGTTACAAAGAGATTTCAATTTTTAATAACTCATTTTAACTCCAGACTTTTTGTGTGTTCAATATGCACCATTCAAAGGCACATCATGAATTTTCAACCCTTTCCTGACTTCATTTGTTATTTTTCATGCATTTAATGATTTATTTTGACCTAAATGACCCTGAAATTGAAAAGCACTACAAATGAACTCTGAAAAGGTTGAAACTTGGCAAGGTATCATTATTTCGCCCACATAGCATGTGCTAAAAAGTTGAGAGGGTTACGGCAAAAACTGGATGCACTTCGTGTACAAACTGGACAATCCCTTTCGAAGTATCAGGGTTTCGGACGAAAACTCATCTGTTACAAAGGGATTTGAATTTTTAATAACTCATTTTAACTCCAGACTTTTTATGTGGTCAATATGCACCATTCAAAGGCACATCATGAATTTTCAACCCTTTCCTGACTTCATTTGTTATTTTTCATGCATTTAATGATTTATTTTTAGCTAAATGACCCTAAAATTGAAAAGCACTACAAATGAACTCTGAAAAGGTTGAAACATGGCATGGTATCATAATTTAGCCCACATAGCATGTGCTTAAAAGTTGAGAGGGTTACGGCAAAAACTGGATGCACTTCGTGTACAAACTGGACAATCCCTTTCGAAGTATCAGGGTTTCGGACGAAATCTCATCTGTTACAAAGGGATTTCAACTTCTAATAACTCATTTCAACTCCAGACTTTTTATGTGTTCAATATGCACCATTCAAAGGCACATCACGAATTTTCATCCCTTTCCTGACTTCATTTGTTATTTTTCATGCATTTAATGATTTATTTTGAGATAAATGACCCTGAAATTGAAAAGCACTACAAATGAACTCTGAAAAGGTTGAAACTTGGCATGGTATCATAATTTCACCCACATAGCATGTGCTAAAAAGTTGAGAGGGTTACGGCAAAAACTGGATGCACTTTGCGTACAAATTGGACAATCCCTTTCGAAGTATCAGGGTTTCGGACGAAAACTCATCTGTTACAAAGGGATTTCAATTTTTAATAACTCATTTTAACTCCAGAATTTTTATGTGTTCAATATGCACCATTCAAAGGCACATCATGAATTTTCATCCCTTTCCTGACTTCATTTGTTATTTTTCATGCATTTAATGATTTATTTTGAGATAAATGACCCTGAAATTGAAAAGCACTACAAATGAACTCTGAAAAGGTTGAAACTTGGCATGGTATCATAATTTAACCCACATAGCATGTGCTAAAAAGTTGAGAGGGTTACGGCAAAAACTGGATGCACTTCGTGTACAAGCTGGACAATCCCTTTCGAAGTATCAGGGTTTCGGACGAAAACTCATCTGTTACAAAGGGATTTCAATTTTTTATAACTCATTTTAACTCCAGACTTTCTGTGTGTTCAATATGAAACATTCAAAGGCACATCATGAATTTTCAACCCTTTCCTGACTTCATTTGTTATTTTTCATGCATTTAATGATTTATTTTGAGCTAAATGACCCTAAAATTGAAAAGCACTACAAATGAACTCTGAAAAGGTTGAAACTTGGCATGGTATCATAATTTCACCCACATAGCATGTGCTAAAAAGTTGAGAGGGTTACGGCAAAAACTGGATGCACTTCGTGTACAAGCTGGACAATCCCTTTCGAAGTATCAGGGTTTCGGACGAAAACTCATCTGTTACAAAGGGATTTCAATTTTTAATAACTCATTTTAACTCCAGACTTTTTGTGTGTTCAATATGCACCATTCAAAGGCACATCATGAATTTTCAACCCTTTCCTGACTTCATTTGTTATTTTTCATGCATTTAATGATTTATTTTGAGCTAAATGACCCTGAAATTGAAAAGCACTACAAATTACCTCTGAAAAGGTTGAAACTTGGGAAGGTATCATTATTTCACCCACATAGCATGTGCTAAAAAGTTGAGAGGGTTACGGCAAAAACTGGATGCACTTTGGGTACAAACTGGACAATCCCTTTCGAAGTATCAGGGTTTCGGACGAAAACTCATCTGTTACAAAGGGATTTGAATTTTTAATAACTCATTTTAACTCCAGACTTTTTATGTGGTCAATATGCACCATTCAAAGGCACATCATGAATTTTCATCCCTTTCCTGACTTCATTTGTTATTTTTCATGCATTTAATGATTTATTTTGAGCTAAATGACCCTGAAATTGAAAAGCACTACAAAATGAACTCTAAAAAGGTTGAAACTTGGCATGGTATCATAATTTAGCCCACATAGCATGTGCTAAAAAGTTAAGAGGGTTACGGCAAAAACTGGATGCACTTCGTGTACAAACTGGACAATCCCTTTCGAAGTATTAGGGTTTCGGACGAAAACTCATCTGTTACAAAGGGATTTCAACTTCTAATAACTCATTTCAACTCCAGACTTTTTATGTGCTCAATATGCACCATTCGAAGGCACATCATGAATTTTCATCCCTTTCCTGACTTCATTTGTTATTTTTCATGCATTTAATGATTTATTTTGAGATAAATGACCCTGAAATTGAAAAGCACTACAAATGAACTCTGAAAAGGTTGAAACTTGGCATGGTATCATAATTTCACCCACATAGCATGTGCTAAAAAGTTGAGAGGGTTACGGCAAAAACAGGATGCACTTCGTGTACAAGTTGGACAATCCCTTTCGATGTATCAGGGTTTCGGACGAAAACTCATCTTTTACAAAGGGATTTCAATTTTTAATAACTCATTTTAACTCCAGACTTTTTATGTGTTCAATATGCACCATTCAAAGGCACATCATGAATTTTCATCCCTTTCCTGACTTCATTTGTTATTTTTCATGCATTTAATGATTTATTTTGAGATAAATGACCCTGAAATTGAAAAGCACTACAAATGAACTCTGAAAAGGTTGAAACTTGGCATGGTATCATAATTTAACCCACATAGCATGTGCTAAAAAGTTGAGAGGGTTACGGCAAAAACTGGATGCACTTCGTGTACAACCTGGACAATCCCTTTCGAAGTATCAGGGTTTCGGACGAAAACTCATCTGTTACAAAGGGATTTCAATTTTTTATAACTCATTTTAACTCCAGACTTTTTGTGTGTTCAATATGCACCATTCAAAGGCACATCATGAATTTTCAACCCTTTCCTGACTTTATTTGTTATTTTTCATGCATTTAATGATTTATTTTGAGCTAAATGACCCTGAAATTGAAAAGCAGTACAAATGAACTCTGAAAAGGTTGAAACTTGGCATGGTATCATAATTTAACCCACATAGCATGTGCTAAAAAGTTGAGAGGGTTACGGAAAAAACTGGATGCACTTTGTGTACAAGCTGGACAATCCCTTTCGAAGTATCAGGGTTTCGGACGAAAACTCATCTGTTACAAAGGGATTTCAATTTTTTATAACTCATTTTAACTCCAGACTTTTTGTGTGTTCAATATGAAACATTCAAAGGCACATCATGAATTTTCAACCCTTTCCTGACTTCATTTGTTATTTTTCATGCATTTAATGATTTATTTTGAGCTAAATGACCCTAAAATTGAAAAGCACTACAAATGAACTCTGAAAAGGTTGAAACTTGGCATGGTATCATAATTTCACCCACATAGCATGTGCTAAAAAGTTGAGAGGGTTACGGCAAAAGCTGGATGCACTTCGTGTACAAGTTGGACAATCCCTTTCGAAGTATCAGGGTTTCGGACGAAAACTCATCTGTTACAAAGAGATTTCAATTTTTAATAACTCATTTTAACTCCAGACTTTTTGTGTGTTCAATATGCACCATTCAAAGGCACATCATGAATTTTCAACCCTTTCCTGACTTCATTTGTTATTTTTCATGCATTTAATGATTTATTTTGACCTAAATGACCCTGAAATTGAAAAGCACTACAAATTAACTCTGAAAAGGTTGAAACTTGGCAAGGTATCATTATTTCGCCCACATAGCATGTGCTAAAAAGTTGAGAGGGTTACGGCAAAAACTGGATGCACTTCGTGTACAAACTGGACAATCCCTTTCGAAGTATCAGGGTTTCGGACGAAAACTCATCTGTTACAAAGGGATTTGAATTTTTAATAACTCATTTTAACTCCAGACTTTTTATGTGGTCAATATGCACCATTCAAAGGCACATCATGAATTTTCAACCCTTTCCTGACTTCATTTGTTATTTTTCATGCATTTAATGATTTATTTTTAGCTAAATGACCCTAAAATTGAAAAGCACTACAAATGAACTCTGAAAAGGTTGAAACATGGCATGGTATCATAATTTAGCCCACATAGCATGTGCTTAAAAGTTGAGAGGGTTACGGCAAAAACTGGATGCACTTCGTGTACAAACTGGACAATCCCTTTCGAAGTATTAGGGTTTCGGACGAAATCTCATCTGTTACAAAGGGATTTCAACTTCTAATAACTCATTTCAACTCCAGACTTTTTATGTGTTCAATATGCACCATTCAAAGGCACATCATGAATTTTCATCCCTTTCCTGACTTCATTTGTTATTTTTCATGCATTTAATGATTTATTTTGAGATAAATGACCCTGAAATTGAAAAGCACTACAAATGAACGCTGAAAAGGTTGAAACTTGGCATGGTATCATAATTTCACCCACATATCATGTGCTAAAAAGTTGAGAGGGTTACGGCAAAAACTGGATGCACTTTGTGTACAAATTGGACAATCCCTTTCGAAGTATCAGGGTTTCGGACGAAAACTCATCTGTTACAAAGGGATTTCAATTTTTAATAACTCATTTTAACTCCAGAATTTTTATGTGTTCAATATGCACCATTCAAAGGCACATCATGAATTTTCATCCCTTTCCTGACTTCATTTGTTATTTTTCATGCATTTAATGATTTATTTTGAGATAAATGACCCTGAAATTGAAAAGCACTACAAATGAACTCTGAAAAGGTTGAAACTTGGCATGGTATCATAATTTAACCCACATAGCATGTGCTAAAAAGTTGAGAGGGTTACGGCAAAAACTGGATGCACTTCTTGTACAAGCTGGACAATCCCTTTCGAAGTATCAGGGTTTCGGACGAAAACTCATCTGTTACAAAGGGATTTCAATTTTTAATAACTCATTTTAACTCCAGACTTTTTGTGTGTTCAATATGCACCATTCAAAGGCACATCATGAATTTTCAACCCTTTCCTGACTTCATTTGTTATTTTTCGTGCATTTAATGATTTATTTTGAGCTAAATGACCCTGAAATTGAAAAGCACTACAAATTACCTCTGAAAAGGTTGAAACTTGGGAAGGTATCATTATTTCACCCACATAGCATGTGCTAAAAAGTTGAGAGGGTTACGGCAAAAACTGGATGCACTTTGGGTACAAACTGGACAATCCCTTTCGAAGTATCAGGGTTTCGGACGAAAACTCATCTGTTACAAAGGGATTTGAATTTTTAATAACTCATTTTAACTCCATTCTTTTTATGTGGTCAATATGCACCATTCAAAGGCACATCATGAATTTTCATCCCTTTCCTGACTTCATTTGTTATTTTTCATGCATTTAATGATTTATTTTGAGCTAAATGACCCTGAAATTGAAAAGCACTACAAAATGAACTCTAAAAAGGTTGAAACTTGGCATGGTATCATAATTTAGCCCACATAGCATGTGCTAAAAAGTTAAGAGGGTTACGGCAAAAACTGGATGCACTTCGTGTACAAACTGGACAATCCCTTTCGAAGTATTAGGGTTTCGGACGAAAACTCATCTGTTACAAAGGGATTTCAACTTCTAATAACTCATTTCAACTCCAGACTTTTTATGTGTTCAATATGCACCATTCGAAGGCACATCATGAATTTTCATCCCTTTCCTGACTTCATTTGTTATTTTTCATGCATTTAATGATTTATTTTGAGATAAATGACCCTGAAATTGAAAAGCACTACAAATGAACTCTGAAAAGGTTGAAACTTGGCATGGTATCATAATTTCACCCACATAGCATGTGCTAAAAAGTTGAGAGGGTTACGGCAAAAACAGGATGCACTTCGTGTACAAGTTGGACAATCCCTTTCGATGTATCAGGGTTTCGGACGAAAACTCATCTGTTACAAAGGGATTTCAATTTTTAATAACTCATTTTAACTCCAGACTTTTTATGTGTTCAATATGCACCATTCAAAGGCACATCATGAATTTTCATCCCTTTCCTGACTTCATTTGTTATTTTTCATGCATTTAATGATTTATTTTGAGATAAATGACCCTGAAATTGAAAAGCACTACAAATGAACTCTGAAAAGGTTGAAACTTGGCATGGTATCATAATTTAACCCACATAGCATGTGCTAAAAAGTTGAGAGGGTTACGGCAAAAACTGGATGCACTTC
Source organism: Elymus sibiricus (assembly GCA_039707655.1). Lineage (NCBI taxonomy): Eukaryota > Viridiplantae > Streptophyta > Magnoliopsida > Poales > Poaceae > Elymus > Elymus sibiricus. The sequence continues at coordinate 3,001,088 of CM077672.1, forward strand.
GTGTACAACCTGGACAATCCCTTTCGAAGTATCAGGGTTTCGGACGAAAACTCATCTGTTACAAAGGGATTTCAATTTTTTATAACTCATTTTAACTCCAGACTTTTTGTGTGTTCAATATGCACCATTCAAAGGCACATCATGAATTTTCAACCCTTTCCTGACTTTATTTGTTATTTTTCATGCATTTAATGATTTATTTTGAGCTAAATGACCCTGAAATTGAAAAGCAGTACAAATGAACTCTGAAAAGGTTGAAACTTGGCATGGTATCATAATTTAACCCACATAGCATGTGCTAAAAAGTTGAGAGGGTTACGGAAAAAACTGGATGCACTTTGTGTACAAGCTGGACAATCCCTTTCGAAGTATCAGGGTTTCGGACGAAAACTCATCTGTTACAAAGGGATTTCAATTTTTTATAACTCATTTTAACTCCAGACTTTTTGTGTGTTCAATATGAAACATTCAAAGGCACATCATGAATTTTCAACCCTTTCCTGACTTCATTTGTTATTTTTCATGCATTTAATGATTTATTTTGAGCTAAATGACCCTAAAATTGAAAAGCACTACAAATGAACTCTGAAAAGGTTGAAACTTGGCATGGTATCATAATTTCACCCACATAGCATGTGCTAAAAAGTTGAGAGGGTTACGGCAAAAACTGGATGCACTTCGTGTACAAGCTGGACAATCCCTTTCGAAGTATCAGGGTTTCGGACGAAAACTCATCTGTTACAAAGGGATTTCAATTTTTAATAACTCATTTTAACTCCAGACTTTTTGTGTGTTCAATATGCACCATTCAAAGGCACATCATGAATTTTCAACCCTTTCCTGACTTCATTTGTTATTTTTCATGCATTTAATGATTTATTTTGAGCTAAATGACCCTGAAATTGAAAAGCACTACAAATTACCTCTGAAAAGGTTGAAACTTGGGAAGGTATCATTATTTCACCCACATAGCATGTGCTAAAAAGTTGAGAGGGTTACGGCAAAAACTGGATGCACTTTGGGTACAAACTGGACAATCCCTTTCGAAGTATCAGGGTTTCGGACGAAAACTCATCTGTTACAAAGGGATTTGAATTTTCAATAACTCATTTTAACTCCAGACTTTTTATGTGGTCAATATGCACCATTCAAAGGCACATCATGAATTTTCATCCCTTTCCTGACTTCATTTGTTATTTTTCATGCATTTAATGATTTATTTTGAGCTAAATGACCCTGAAATTGAAAAGCACTACAAAATGAACTCTAAAAAGGTTGAAACTTGGCATGGTATCATAATTTAGCCCACATAGCATGTGCTAAAAAGTTAAGAGGGTTACGGCAAAAACTGGATGCACTTCGTGTACAAATTGGACAATCCCTTTCGAAGTATTAGGGTTTCGGACGAAAACTCATCTGTTACAAAGGGATTTCAACTTCTAATAACTCATTTCAACTCCAGACTTTTTATGTGTTCAATATGCACCATTCGAAGGCACATCATGAATTTTCATCCCTTTCCTGACTTCATTTGTTATTTTTCATGCATTTAATGATTTATTTTGAGATAAATGACCCTGAAATTGAAAAGCACTACAAATGAACTCTGAAAAGGTTGAAACTTGGCATGGTATCATAATTTCACCCACATAGCATGTGCTAAAAAGTTGAGAGGGTTACGGCAAAAACAGGATGCACTTCGTGTACAAGTTGGACAATCCCTTTCGATGTATCAGGGTTTCGGACGAAAACTCATCTGTTACAAAGGGATTTCAATTTTTAATAACTCATTTTAACTCCAGACTTTTTATGTGTTCAATATGCACCATTCAAAGGCACATCATGAATTTTCATCCCTTTCCTGACTTCATTTGTTATTTTTCATGCATTTAATGATTTATTTTGAGATAAATGACCCTGAAATTGAAAAGCACTACAAATGAACTCTGAAAAGGTTGAAACTTGGCATGGAATCATAATTTAACCCACATAGCATGTGCTAAAAAGTTGAGAGGGTTACGGCAAAAACTGGATGCACTTCGTGTACAACCTGGACAATCCCTTTCGAAGTATCAGGGTTTCGGACGAAAACTCATCTGTTACAAAGGGATTTCAATTTTTTATAACTCATTTTAACTCCAGACTTTTTGTGTGTTCAATATGCACCATTCAAAGGCACATCATGAATTTTCAACCCTTTCCTGACTTTATTTGTTATTTTTCATGCATTTAATGATTTATTTTGAGCTAAATGACCCTGAAATTGAAAAGCAGTACAAATGAACTCTGAAAAGGTTGAAACTTGGCATGGTATCATAATTTAACCCACATAGCATGTGCTCAAAAGTTGAGAGGGTTACGGAAAAAACTGGATGCACTTTGTGTACAAGCTGGACAATCCCTTTCGAAGTATCAGGGTTTCGGACGAAAACTCATCTGTTACAAAGGGATTTCAATTTTTTATAACTCATTTTAACTCCAGACTTTTTGTGTGTTCAATATGAAACATTCAAAGGCACATCATGAATTTTCAACCCTTTCCTGACTTCATTTGTTATTTTTCATGCATTTAATGATTTATTTTGAGCTAAATGACCCTAAAATTGAAAAGCACTACAAATGAACTCTGAAAAGGTTGAAACTTGGCATGGTATCATAATTTCACCCACATAGCATGTGCTAAAAAGTTGAGAGGGTTACGGCAAAAACTGGATGCACTTCGTGTAGAAGTTGGACAATCCCTTTCGAAGTATCAGGGTTTCGGACGAAAACTCATCTGTTACAAAGAGATTTCAATTTTTAATAACTCATTTTAACTCCAGACTTTTTGTGTGTTCAATATGCACCATTCAAAGGCACATCATGAATTTTCAACCCTTTCCTGACTTCATTTGTTATTTTTCATGCATTTAATGATTTATTTTGACCTAAATGACCCTGAAATTGAAAAGCACTACAAATGAACTCTGAAAAGGTTGAAACTTGGCAAGGTATCATTATTTCGCCCACATAGCATGTGCTAAAAAGTTGAGAGGGTTACGGCAAAAACTGGATGCACTTCGTGTACAAACTGGACAATCCCTTTCGAAGTATCAGGGTTTCGGACGAAAACTCATCTGTTACAAAGGGATTTGAATTTTTAATAACTCATTTTAACTCCAGACTTTTTATGTGGTCAATATGCACCATTCAAAGGCACATCATGAATTTTCAACCCTTTCCTGACTTCATTTGTTATTTTTCATGCATTTAATGATTTATGTTTAGCTAAATGACCCTAAAATTGAAAAGCACTACAAATGAACTCTGAAAAGGTTGAAACATGGCATGGTATCATAATTTAGCCCACATAGCATGTGCTTAAAAGTTGAGAGGGTTACGGCAAAAACTGGATGCACTTCGTGTACAAACTGGACAATCCCTTTCGAAGTATCAGGGTTTCGGACGAAATCTCATCTGTTACAAACGGATTTCAACTTCTAATAACTCATTTCAACTCCAGACTTTTTATGTGTTCAATATGCACCATTCAAAGGCACATCATGAATTTTCATCCCTTTCCTGACTTCATTTGTTATTTTTCATGCATTTAATGATTTATTTTGAGATAAATGACCCTGAAATTGAAAAGCACTACAAATGAACTCTGAAAAGGTTGAAACTTGGCATGGTATCATAATTTCACCCACATAGCATGTGCTAAAAAGTTGAGAGGGTTACGGCAAAAACTGGATGCACTTTGCGTACAAATTGGACAATCCCTTTCGAAATATCAGGGTTTCGGACGAAAACTCATCTGTTACAAAGGGATTTCAATTTTTAATAACTCATTTTAACTCCAGAATTTTTATGTGTTCAATATGCACCATTCAAAGGCACATCATGAATTTTCATCCCTTTCCTGACTTCATTTGTTATTTTTCATGCATTTAATGATTTATTTTGAGATAAATGACCCTGAAATTGAAAAGCACTACAAATGAACTCTGAAAAGGTTGAAACTTGGCATGGTATCATAATTTAACCCACATAGCATGTGCTAAAAAGTTGAGAGGGTTACGGCAAAAACTGGATGCACTTCGTGTACAAGCTGGACAATCCCTTTCGAAGTATCAGGGTTTCGGACGAAAACTCATCTGTTACAAAGGGATTTCAATTTTTTATAACTCATTTTAACTCCAGACTTTCTGTGTGTTCAATATGAAACATTCAAAGGCACATCATGAATTTTCAACCCTTTCCTGACTTCATTTGTTATTTTTCATGCATTTAATGATTTATTTTGAGCTAAATGACCCTAAAATTGAAAAGCACTACAAATGAACTCTGAAAAGGTTGAAACTTGGCATGGTATCATAATTTAACCCACATAGCATGTGCTAAAAAGTTGAGAGGGTTACGGCAAAAACTGGATGCGCTTCGTGTACAAGCTGGACAATCCCTTTCGAAGTATCAGGGTTTCGGACGAAAACTCATCTGTTACAAAGGGATTTCAATTTTTAATAACTCATTTTAACTCCAGACTTTTTGTGTGTTCAATATGCACCATTCAAAGGCACATCATGAATTTTCAACCCTTTCCTGACTTCATTTGTTATTTTTCATGCATTTAATGATTTATTTTGAGCTAAATGACCCTGAAATTGAAAAGCACTACAAATTACCTCTGAAAAGGTTGAAACTTGGGAAGGTATCATTATTTCACCCACATAGCATGTGCTAAAAAGTTGAGAGGGTTACGGCAAAAACTGGATGCACTTTGGGTACAAACTGGACAATCCCTTTCGAAGTATCAGGGTTTCGGACGAAAACTCATCTGTTACAAAGGGATTTGAATTTTTAATAACTCATTTTAACTCCAGACTTTTTATGTGGTCAATATGCACCATTCAAAGGCACATCATGAATTTTCATCCCTTTCCTGACTTCATTTGTTATTTTTCATGCATTTAATGATTTATTTTGAGCTAAATGACCCTGAAATTGAAAAGCACTACAAAATGAACTCTAAAAAGGTTGAAACTTGGCATGGTATCATAATTTAGCCCACATAGAATGTGCTAAAAAGTTAAGAGGGTTACGGCAAAAACTGGATGCACTTCGTGTACAAACTGGACAATCCCTTTCGAAGTATTAGGGTTTCGGACGAAAACTCATCTGTTACAAAGGGATTTCAACTTCTAATAACTCATTTCAACTCCAGACTTTTTATGTGTTCAATATGCACCATTCGAAGGCACATCATGAATTTTCATCCCTTTCCTGACTTCATTTGTTATTTTTCATGCATTTAATGATTTATTTTGAGATAAATGACCCTGAAATTGAAAAGCACTACAAATGAACTCTGAAAAGGTTGAAACTTGGCATGGTATCATAATTTCACCCACATAGCATGTGCTAAAAAGTTGAGAGGGTTACGGCAAAAACAGGATGCACTTCGTGTACAAGTTGGACAATCCCTTTCGATGTATCAGGGTTTCGGACGAAAACTCATCTGTTACAAAGGGATTTCAATTTTTAATAACTCATTTTAACTCCAGACTTTTTATGTGTTCAATATGCACCATTCAAAGGCACATCATGAATTTTCATCCCTTTCCTGACTTCATTTGTTATTTTTCATGCATTTAATGATTTATTTTGAGATAAATGACCCTGAAATTGAAAAGCACTACAAATGAACTCTGAAAAGGTTGAAACTTGGCATGGTATCATAATTTAACCCACATAGCATGTGCTAAAAAGTTGAGAGGGTTACGGCAAAAACTGGATGCACTTCGTGTACAACCTGGACAATCCCTTTCGAAGTATCAGGGTTTCGGACGAAAACTCATCTGTTACAAAGGGATTTCAATTTTTTATAACTCATTTTAACTCCAGACTTTTTGTGTGTTCAATATGCACCATTCAAAGGCACATCATGAATTTTCAACCCTTTCCTGACTTTATTTGTTATTTTTCATGCATTTAATGATTTATTTTGAGCTAAATGACCCTGAAATTGAAAAGCAGTACAAATGAACTCTGAAAAGGTTGAAACTTGGCATGGTATCATAATTTAACCCACATAGCATGTGCTAAAAAGTTGAGAGGGTTACGGAAAAAACTGGATGCACTTTGTGTACAAGCTGGACAATCCCTTTCGAAGTATCAGGGTTTCGGACGAAAACTCATCTGTTACAAAGGGATTTCAATTTTTTATAACTCATTTTAACTCCAGACTTTTTGTGTGTTCAATATGAAACATTCAAAGGCACATCATGAATTTTCAACCCTTTCCTGACTTCATTTGTTATTTTTCATGCATTTAATGATTTATTTTGAGCTAAATGACCCTAAAATTGAAAAGCACTACAAATGAACTCTGAAAAGGTTGAAACTTGGCATGGTATCATAATTTCACCCACATAGCATGTGCTAAAAAGTTGAGAGGGTTACGGCAAAAACTGGATGCACTTCGTGTACAAGCTGGACAATCCCTTTCGAAGTATCAGGGTTTCGGACGAAAACTCATCTGTTACAAAGGGATTTCAATTTTTAATAACTCATTTTAACTCCAGACTTTTTGTGTGTTCAATATGCACCATTCAAAGGCACATCATGAATTTTCAACCCTTTCCTGACTTCATTTGTTATTTTTCATGCATTTAATGATTTATTTTGAGCTAAATGACCCTGAAATTGAAAAGCACTACAAATTACCTCTGAAAAGGTTGAAACTTGGGAAGGTATCATTATTTCACCCACATAGCATGTGCTAAAAAGTTGAGAGGGTTACGGCAAAAACTGGATGCACTTTGGGTACAAACTGGACAATCCCTTTCGAAGTATCAGGGTTTCGGACGAAAACTCATCTGTTACAAAGGGATTTGAATTTTTAATAACTCATTTTAACTCCAGACTTTTTATGTGGTCAATATGCACCATTCAAAGGCACATCATGAATTTTCATCCCTTTCCTGACTTCATTTGTTATTTTTCATGCATTTAATGATTTATTTTGAGCTAAATGACCCTGAAATTGAAAAGCACTACAAAATGAACTCTAAAAAGGTTGAAACTTGGCATGGTATCATAATTTAGCCCACATAGCATGTGCTAAAAAGTTAAGAGGGTTACGGCAAAAACTGGATGCACTTCGTGTACAAACTGGACAATCCCTTTCGAAGTATTAGGGTTTCGGACGAAAACTCATCTGTTACAAAGGGATTTCAACTTCTAATAACTCATTTCAACTCCAGACTTTTTATGTGTTCAATATGCACCATTCGAAGGCACATCATGAATTTTCATCCCTTTCCTGACTTCATTTGTTATTTTTCATGCATTTAATGATTTATTTTGAGATAAATGACCCTGAAATTGAAAAGCACTACAAATGAACTCTGAAAAGGTTGAAACTTGGCATGGTATCATAATTTCACCCACATAGCATGTGCTAAAAAGTTGAGAGGGTTACGGCAAAAACAGGATGCACTTCGTGTACAAGTTGGACAATCCCTTTCGATGTATCAGGGTTTCGGACGAAAACTCATCTGTTACAAAGGGATTTCAATTTTTAATAACTCATTTTAACTCCAGACTTTTTATGTGTTCAATATGCACCATTCAAAGGCACATCATGAATTTTCATCCCTTTCCTGACTTCATTTGTTATTTTTCATGCATTTAATGATTTATTTTGAGATAAATGACCCTGAAATTGAAAAGCACTACAAATGAACTCTGAAAAGGTTGAAACTTGGCATGGTATCATAATTTAACCCACATAGCATGTGCTAAAAAGTTGAGAGGGTTACGGCAAAAACTGGATGCACTTCGTGTACAACCTGGACAATCCCTTTCGAAGTATCAGGGTTTCGGACGAAAACTCATCTGTTACAAAGGGATTTCAATTTTTTATAACTCATTTTAACTCCAGACTTTTTGTGTGTTCAATATGCACCATTCAAAGGCACATCATGAATTTTCAACCCTTTCCTGACTTTATTTGTTATTTTTCATGCATTTAATGATTTATTTTGAGCTAAATGACCCTGAAATTGAAAAGCAGTACAAATGAACTCTGAAAAGGTTGAAACTTGGCATGGTATCATAATTTAACCCACATAGCATGTGCTAAAAAGTTGAGAGGGTTACGGAAAAAACTGGATGCACTTTGTGTACAAGCTGGACAATCCCTTTCGAAGTATCAGGGTTTCGGACGAAAACTCATCTGTTACAAAGGGATTTCAATTTTTTATAACTCATTTTAACTCCAGACTTTTTGTGTGTTCAATATGAAACATTCAAAGGCACATCATGAATTTTCAACCCTTTCCTGACTTCATTTGTTATTTTTCATGCATTTAATGATTTATTTTGAGCTAAATGACCCTAAAATTCAAAAGCACTACAAATGAACTCTGAAAAGGTTGAAACTTGGCATGGTATCATAATTTCACCCACATAGCATGTGCTAAAAAGTTGAGAGGGTTACGGCAAAAACTGGATGCACTTCGTGTACAAGTTGGACAATCCCTTTCGAAGTATCAGGGTTTCGGACGAAAACTCATCTGTTACAAAGAGATTTCAATTTTTAATAACTCATTTTAACTCCAGACTTTTTGTGTGTTCAATATGCACCGTTCAAAGGCACATCATGAATTTTCAACCCTTTCCTGACTTCATTTGTTATTTTTCATGCATTTAATGATTTATTTTGACCTAAATGACCCTGAAATTGAAAAGCACTACAAATGAACTCTGAACAGGTTGAAACTTGGCAAGGTATCATTATTTCGCCCACATAGCATGTGCTAAAAAGTTGAGAGGGTTACGGCAAAAACTGGACAATCCCTTTCGAAGTATCAGGGTTTCGGACGAAAACTCATCTGTTACAAAGGGATTTGAATTTTTAATAACTCATTTTAACTCCAGACTTTTTATGTGGTCAATATGCACCATTCAAAGGCACATCATGAATTTTCAACCCTTTCCTGACTTCATTTGTTATTTTTCATGCATTTAATGATTTATTTTTAGCTAAATGACCCTAAAATTGAAAAGCACTACAAATGAACTCTGAAAAGGTTGAAACATGGCATGGTATCATAATTTAGCCCACATAGCATGTGCTTAAAAGTTGAGAGGGTTACGGCAAAAACTGGATGCACTTCGTGTACAAACTGGACAATCCCTTTCGAAGTATCAGGGTTTCGGACGAAATCTCATCTGTTACAAAGGGATTTCAACTTCTAATAACTCATTTCAACTCCAGACTTTTTATGTGTTCAATATGCACCATTCAAAGGCACATCATGAATTTTCATCCCTTTCCTGACTTCATTTGTTATTTTTCATGCATTTAATGATTTATTTTGAGATAAATGACCCTGAAATTGAAAAGCACTACAAATGAACTCTGAAAAGGTTGAAACTTGGCATGGTATCATAATTTCACCCACATAGCATGTGCTAAAAAGTTGAGAGGGTTACGGCAAAAACTGGTGCACTTTGTGTACAAATTGGACAATCCCTTTCGAAGTATCAGGGTTTCGGACGAAAACTCATCTGTTACAAAGCGATTTCAATTTTTAATAACTCATTTTAACTCCAGAATTTTTATGTGTTCAATATGCACCATTCAAAGGCACATCATGAATTTTCATCAGTTTCCTGACTTCATTTGTTATTTTTCATGCATTTAATGATTTATTTTGAGATAAATGACCCTGAAATTGAAAAGCACTACAAATGAACTCTGAAAAGGTTGAAACTTGGCATGGTATCATAATTTAACCCACATAGCATGTGCTAAAAAGTTGAGAGGGTTACGGCAAAAACTGGATGCACTTCGTGTACAAGCTGGACAATCCCTTTCGAAGTATCACGGTTTCGGACGAAAACTCATCTGTTACAAAGGGATTTCAATTTTTTATAACTCATTTTAACTCCAGACTTTTTGTGTGTTCAATATGCACCATTTAAAGGCACATCATGAATTTTCAACCCTTTCCTGACTTCATTTGTTATTTTTCATGCATTTAATGATTTATTTTGAGCTAAATGACCCTGAAATTGAAAAGCAGTACAAATGAACTCTGAAAAGGTTGAAACTTGGCATGGTATCATAATTTAACCCACATCGCATGTGCTAAAAAGTTGAGAGGGTTACAGAAAAAATTGGATGCACTTCGTGTACAAGCTGGACAATCCCTTTCGAAGTATCAGGGTTTCGGACGAAAACTCATCTGTTACAAAGGGATTTCAATTTTTTATAACTCATTTTAACTCCAGACTTTTTGTGTGTTCAATATGAAACATTCAAAGGCACATCATGAATTTTCAACCCTTTCCTGACTTCATTTGTTATTTTTCATGCATTTAATGATTTATTTTGAGCTAAATGACCCTAAAATTGAAAAGCACTACAAATGAACTCTGAAAAGGTTGAAACTTGGCATGGTATCATAATTTCACCCACATAGCATGTGCTAAAAAGTTGAGAGGGTTACGGCCAAAACTGGATGCACTTCGTGTACAAGTTGGACAATCCCTTTCGAAGTATCAGGGTTTCGGACGAAAACTCATCTGTTACAAAGGGATTTCAATTTTTAATAACTCATTTTAACTCCAGACTTTTTGTGTGTTCAATATGCACCATTCAAAGGCACATCATGAATTTTCAACCCTTTCCTGACTTCATTTGTTATTTTTCATGCATTTAATGATTTATTTTGAGCTAAATGACCCTGAAATTGAAAAGCACTACAAATGAACTCTGAAAAGGTTTAAACTTGGCAAGGTATCATTATTTCACCCACATAGCATGTGCTAAAAACTTGAGAGGGTTACGGCAAAAACTGGATGCACTTCGTGTACAAACTAGACAATCCCTTTCGAAGTATCAGGGTTTCGGACGAAAACTCATCTGTTACAAAGGGATTTGAATTTTTCATAACTCATTTTAACTCCAGACTTTTTATGTGGTCAATATGCACCATTCAAAGGCACATCATGAATTTTCAACCCTTTCCTGACTTCATTTGTTATTTTTCATGCATTTAATGATTTATTTTGAGCTAAATGACCCTAAAATTGAAAAGCACTACAAATGAACTCTGAAAAGGTTGAAACTTGGCATGGTATCATAATTTCACCCACATAGCATGTGCTAAAAAGTTGAGAGGGTTACGGCAAAAACTGGATGCACTTCGTGTACAAACTGGACAATCCCTTTCGAAGTATCAGGGTTTCGGACGAAAAGTCATCTATTACAAAGGGATTTCATTTTTAATAACTTATTTTAACTCTAGACTTTTTGTGCATTCAATATGCACCATTCAAAGGCACATCATCAATTTTCAACCCTTTCCTGACTTCATTTGCTATTTTTCATGCATTTAATGATTTATTTTGAGCAAAGTGACCCTGAAATTGAAAAGCACTACAAATGAACTCTGAAAAGGTTGAAACTTGGCATGGTATCATAATTTCACCCACATAGCATGTGCTAAAAAGTTGAGAGGGTTACGGCAAAAACTGGATGCATTTTGTGTACAAATTGGACAATCCCTTTCGAAGTATCAGGTTTCGGACGAAAACTCATCTGTTACAAAGGGATTTGAATATTTAATAACTCATTTTAACTCCAGACTTTTTATGTGGTCAATATGCACCATTCAAAGGCACATCATGAATTTTCATCCCTTTCCTGACTTCATTTGTTATTTTTCATGCATTTAATGATTTATTTTGAGCTAAATGACCCTGAAATTGAAAAGCACTACAAAATGAACTCTGAAAAGGTTGAAACTTGGCATGGTATCATAATTTAGCCCACATAGCATGTGCTAAAAAGTTGAGAGGTTTATGGCAAAAACTGGATGCACTTCGTGTACAAACTGGACAATCCCTTTCGAAGTATAAGGGTTTCGGACGAAAACTCATCTGTTACAAAGGGATTTCAACTTCTAATAACTCATTTCAACTCCAGACTTTTTATGTGTTCAATATGCACCATTCAAAGGCACATCATGAATTTTCATCCCTTTCCTGACTTCATTTGTAATTTTTCATGCATTTAATGATTTATTTTGAGAGAAATGACCCTGAAATTGAAAAGCACTACAAATGAACTCTGAAAAGGTTGAAACTTGGCATGGTATCATAATTTCACCCACATAGCATGTGCTAAAAAGTTGAGAGGGTTACGGCAAAAACTGGATGCACTTTGTGTACAAATTGGACAATCCCTTTCGAAGTATCAGGGTTTCGGACGAAAACTCATCTCTTACAAAGGGATTTCAATTTTTAATAACTCATTTTAACTCCAGACTTTTTATGTGTTCAATATGCACCATTCAAAGGCACATCATGAATTTTCATCCCTTTCCTGACTTCATTTGTTATTTTTCATGCATTTAATGATTTATTTTGAGATAAATGACCCTGAAATTGAAAAGCACTACAAATGAACTCTGAAAAGGTTGAAACTTGGCATGGTATCATAATTTAACCCACATAGCATGTGCTAAAAAGTTGAGAGGGTTACGGCAAAAACTGGATGCACTTCGTGTACAAGCTGGACAATCCCTTTCGAAGTATCAGGGTTTCGGACGAAAACTCATCTGTTACAAAGGGATTTCAATTTTTTATAACTCATTTTAACTCCAGACTTTTTGTGTGTTCAATATGCACCATTCAAAGGCACATCATGAATTTTCAACCCTTTCCTGACTTTATTTGTTATTTTTCATGCATTTAATGATTTATTTTGAGCTAAATGACCCTGAAATTGAAAAGCAGTACAAATGAACTCTGAAAAGGTTGAAACTTGGCATGGTATCATAATTTAACCCACATAGCATGTGCTAAAAAGTTGAGAGGGTTACGGAAAAAACTGGATGCACTTTGTGTACAAGCTGGACAATCCCATTCGAAGTATCAGGGTTTCGGACGAAAACTCATCTGTTACAAAGGGATTTCAATTTTTTATAACTCATTTTAACTCCAGACTTTTTGTGTGTTCAATATGAAACATTCAAAGGCACATCATGAATTTTCAACCCTTTCCTGACTTCATTTGTTATTTTTCATGCATTTAATGATTTATTTTGAGCTAAATGACCCTAAAATTGAAAAGCACTACAAATGAACTCTGAAAAGGTTGAAACTTGGCATGGTATCATAATTTCACCCACATAGCATGTGCTAAAAAGTTGAGAGGGTTACGGCAAAAACTGGATGCACTTCGTGTACAAGTTGGACAATCCCTTTCGAAGTATCAGGGTTTCGGACGAAAACTCATCTGTTACAAAGGGATTTCAATTTTTAATAACTCATTTTAACTCCAGACTTTTTGTGTGTTCAATATGCACCATTCAAAGGCACATCATGAATTTTCAACCCTTTCCTGACTTCATTTGTTATTTTTCATGCATTTAATGATTTATTTTGAGCTAAATGACCCTGAAATTGAAAAGCACTACAAATGAACTTTGAAAAGGTTGAAACTTGGCAAGGTATCATTATTTCACCCACATAGCATGTGCTAAAAAGTTGAGAGGGTTACGGCAAAAACTGGATGCACTTCGTGTACAAACTGGACAATCCCTTTCGAAGTATCAGGGTTTCGGACGAAAACTCATCTGTTACAAAGGGATTTGAATTTTTAATAACTCATTTTAACTCCCGACTTTTTATGTGGTCAATATGCACCATTTAAAGGCACATCATGAATTTTCATCCCTTTCCTGACTTCATTTGTTATTTTTCATGCATTTAATGATTTATTTTGAGCTAAATGACCCTGAAATTGAAAAGCACTACAAAATGAACTCTGAAAAGGTTGAAACTTGGCATGGTATCATAATTTAGCCCACATAGCTTGTGCTAAAAAGTTGAGAGGGTTACGGCAAAAACTGGATGCACTTCGTGTACAAACTGGACAATCCCTTTCGAAGTATCAGGTTTCGGACGAAAACTCATCTGTTACAAAGGGATTTGAATTTTTAATAACTCATTTTAACTCCCGACTTTTTATGTGGTCAATATGCACCATTCAAAGGCACATCATGAATTTTCATCCCTTTCCTGACTTCATTTGTTATTTTTCATGCATTTAATGATTTATTTTGAGCTAAATGACCCTGAAATTGAAAAGCACTACAAAATGAACTCTGAAAAGGTTGAAACTTGGCATGGTATCATAATTTAGCCCACATAGCTTGTGCTAAAAAGTTGAGAGGGTTACGGCAAAAACTGGATGCACTTCGTGTACAAACTGGACAATCCCTTTCGAAGTATCAGGTTTCGGACGAAAACTCATCTGTTACAAAGGGATTTGAATTTTTCATAACTCATTTTAACTCCAGACTTTTTATGTGATCAATATGCACCATTCAAAGGCACATCATGAATTTTCAACCCTTTCCTGACTTCATTTATTATTTTTCATGCATTTAATGATTTATTTTGAGCTAAATGACCCTGAAATTGAAAAGCACTACAAATGAACTCTGAAAAGGTTGAAACTTGGCAAGGTATCATTATTTCACCCACATAGCATGTGCTAAAAAGTTGAGAGGGTTACGGCAAAAACTGGATGCACTTCGTGTACAAACTGGACAATCCCTTTCGAAGTATCAGGGTTTCGGACGAAAACTCATCTGTTACAAAGGGATTTGAATTTTTAATAACTCATTTTAACTCCCGACTTTTTATGTGGTCAATATGCACCATTCAAAGGCACATCATGAATTTTCATCCCTTTCCTGACTTCATTTGTTATTTTTCATGCATTTAATGATTTATTTTGAGCTAAATGACCCTGAAATTGAAAAGCACTACAAAATGAACTCTGAAAAGGTTGAAACTTGGCATGGTATCATAATTTAGCCCACATAGCATGTGCTAAAAATTTGAGAGGTTTATGGCCAAAACTGGATGCACTTCGTGTACAAACTGGACAATCCCTTTCGAAGTATAAGGGTTTCGGACGAAAACTCATCTGTTACAAAGGGATTTCAACTTCTAATAACTCATTTCAACTCCAGACTTTTTATGTGTTCAATATGCACCATTCAAAGGCACATCATGAATTTTCATCCCTTTCCTGACTTCATTTGTAATTTTTCATGCATTTAATGATTTATTTTGAGAGAAATGACCCTGAAATTGAAAAGCACTACAAATGAACTCTGAAAAGGTTGAAACTTGGCATGGTATCATAATTTCACCCACATAGCATGTGCTAAAAAGTTGAGAGGGTTACGGCAAAAACTGGATGCACTTTGTGTACAAATTGGACAATCCCTTTCGAAGTATCAGGGTTTCGGACGAAAACTCATCTCTTACAAAGGGATTTCAATTTTTAATAACTCATTTTAACTCCAGACTTTTTATGTGTTCAATATGCACCATTCAAAGGCACATCATGAATTTTCATCCCTTTCCTGACTTCATTTGTTATTTTTCATGCATTTAATGATTTATTTTGAGATAAATGACCCTGAAATTGAAAAGCACTACAAATGAACTCTGAAAAGGTTGAAACTTGGCATGGTATCATAATTTAACCCACATAGCATGTGCTAAAAAGTTGAGAGGGTTACGGCAAAAACTGGATGCACTTCGTGTACAAGCTGGTCAATCCCTTTCGAAGTATCAGGGTTTCGGACGAAAACTCATCTGTTACAAAGGGATTTCAATTTTTTATAACTCATTTTAACTCCAGACTTTTTGTGTGTTCAATATGCACCATTCGAAGGCACATCATGAATTTTCAACCCTTTCCTGACTTTATTTGTTATTTTTCATGCATTTAATGATTTATTTTGAGCTAAATGACCCTGAAATTGAAAAGCAGTACAAATGAACTCTGAAAAGGTTGAAACTTGGCATGGTATCATAATTTAACCCACATAGCATGTGCTAAAAAGTTGAGAGGGTTACGGAAAAAACTGGATGCACTTTGTGTACAAACTGGACAATCCCTTTCGAAGTATCAGGGTTTCGGACGAAAACTCATCTGTTACAAAGGGATTTCAATTTTTTATAACTCATTTTAACTCCAGACTTTTTGTGTGTTCAATATAAAACATTCAAAGGCACATCATGAATTTTCAACCCTTTCCTGACTTCATTTGTTATTTTTCATGCATTTAATGATTTATTTTGAGCTAAATGACCCTAAAATTGAAAAGCACTACAAATGAACTCTGAAAAGGTTGAAACTTGGCATGGTATCATAATTTCACCCACATAGCATGTGCTAAAAAGTTGAGAGGGTTACGGCAAAAAATGGATGCACTTCGTGTACAAGTTGGACAATCCGTTTCGAAGTATCAGGGTTTCGGACGAAAACTCATCTGTTACGAAGGGATTTCAATTTTTAATAACTCATTTTAACTCCAGACTTTTTGTGTGTTCAATATGCACCATTCAAAGGCACATCATGAATTTTCAACCCTTTCCTGACTTCATTTGTTATTTTTCATGCATTTAATGATTTATTTTGAGCTAAATGACCCTAAAATTGAAAAGCACTACAAATGAACTCTGAAAAGGTTGAAACTTGGCAAGGTATAATTATTTCACCCACATAGCATGTGCTAAAAAGTTGAGAGGGTTACGGCAAAAACTGGATGCACTTCGTGTACAAACTGGACAATCCCTTTCGAAGTATCAGGGTTTCGGACGAAAACTCATCTGTTACAAAGGGATTTGAATTTTTAATAACTCATTTTAACTCCCGACTTTTTATGTGGTCAATATGCACCATTCAAAGGCACATCATGAATTTTCATCCCTTTCCTGACTTCATTTGTTATTTTTCATGCATTTAATGATTTATTTTGAGCTAAATGACCCTGAAATTGAAAAGCACTACAAAATGAACTCTGAAAAGGTTGAAACTTGGCATGGTATCATAATTTAGCCCACATAGCTTGTGCTAAAAAGTTGAGAGGGTTACGGCAAAAACTGGATGCACTTCGTGTACAAACTGGACAATCCCTTTCGAAGTATCAGGGTTTCGGACGAAAACTCATCTGTTACAAAGGGATTTCAACTTCTAATAACTCATTTCAACTCCAGACTTTTTATGTGTTCAATATGCACCATTCAAAGGCACATCATGAATTTTCATCCCTTTCCTGACTTCATTTGCTATTTTTCATAAATTTAATGATTTATTTTGAGATAAATGACCCTTTAATTGAAAAGCACTACAAATGAACTCTGAAAAGGTTGAAACTTGGCATGGTATCATAATTTCACCCACATAGCATGTGCTAAAAAGTTGAGAGGGTTACGGCAAAAACTGGATGCACTTTGTGTACAAATTGGACAATCCCTTTCGAAGTATCAGGGTTTCGGACGAAAACTCATCTGTTACAAAGGGATTTGAATTTTTAATAACTCATTTTAACTCCCGACTTTTTATGTGGTCAATATGCACCATTCAAAGGCACATCATGAATTTTCATCCCTTTCCTGACTTCATTTGTTATTTTTCATGCATTTAATGATTTATTTTGAGCTAAATGACCCTGAAATTGAAAAGCACTACAAAATGAACTCTGAAAAGGTTGAAACTTGGCATGGTATCATAATTTAGCCCACATAGCTTGTGCTAAAAAGTTGAGAGGGTTACGGCAAAAACTGGATGCACTTCGTGTACAAACTGGACAATCCCTTTCGAAGTATCAGGGTTTCAGACGAAAACTCATCTGTTACAAAGGGATTTCAACTTCTAATAACTCATTTCAACTCCAGACTTTTTATGTGTTCAATATGCACCATTCAAAGGCACATCATGAATTTTCATCCCTTTCCTGACTTCATTTGCTATTTTTCATAAATTTAATGATTTATTTTGAGATAAATGACCCTTTAATTGAAAAGCACTACAAATGAACTCTGAAAAGGTTGAAACTTGGCATGGTATCATAATTTCACCCACATAACATGTGCTAAAAAGTTGAGAGGGTTACGGCAAAAACTGGATGCACTTTGTGTACAAATTGGACAATCCCTTTCGAAGTATCAGGGTTTCGGACGAAAACTCATCTGTTACAAAGGGATTTCAATTTTTAATAACTCATTTTGACTCCAGACTTTTTATGTGTTCAATATGCACCATTCAAAGGCACATCATGAATTTTCATCCCTTTCCTTACTTCATTTGTTATTTTTCATGCATTTAATGATTTATTTTGAGATAAATGACCCTGAAATTGAAAAGCACTACAAATGAACTCTGAAAAGGTTGAAACTTGGCATGGTATCATAATTTAACCCACATAGCATGTGCTAAAAAGTTGAGAGGGTTACGGCAAAAACTGCATGCACTTCGTGTACAAGCTGGACAATCCCTTTCGAAGTATCAGGGTTTCGGACGAAAACTCATCTGTTACAAAGGGATTTCAATTTTTTATAACTCATTTTAACTCCAGACTTTTTGTGTGTTCAATATGCACCATTCAAAGGCACATCATGAATTTTCAACCCTTTCCTGACTTCATTTGTTATTTTTCATGCATTTAATGATTTATTTTGAGCTAAATGACCCTGAAATTGAAAAGCAGTACAAATGAACTCTGAAAAGGTTGAAACTTGGCATGGTATCATAATTTAACCCACATAGCATGTGCTAAAAAGTTGAGAGGGTTACGGAAAAAACTGGATGCACTTCGTGTACAAGCTGGACAATCCCTTTCGAAGTATCAGGGTTTCGAACAAAAACTCATCTGTTACAAAGGGATTTCAATTTTTTATAACTCATTTTAACTCCAGACTTTTTGTGTGTTCAATATGAAACATTCAAAGGCACATCATGAATTTTCAACCCTTTCCTGACTTCATTTGTTATTTTTCATGCATTTAATGATTTATTTTGAGCTAAATGACCCTAAAATTGAAAAGCACTACAAATGAACTCTGAAAAGGTTGAAACTTGGCATGGTATCATAATTTCACCCACATAGCATGTGCTAAAAAGTTGAGAGGGTTACGGCAAAAACTGGATGCACTTCGTGTACAAGCTGGACAATCCCTTTCGAAGTATGAGGGTTTCGTACGAAAACTCATCTGTTACAAAGGGATTTCAATTCTTAATAACTCATTTTAACTCCAGACTTTTTGTGTGTTCAATATGCACCATTCAAAGGCACATCATGAATTTTCAACCCTTTCCTGACTTCATTTGTTATTTTTCATGCATTTAATGAGATATTTTGAGCTAAATGACCCTGAAATTGAAAAGCACTACAAATGAACTCTGAAAAGGTTGAAACTTGGCAAGGTATCATTATTTCACCCACATAGCATGTGCTAAAAAGTTGCGAGGGTTACGGCAAAAACTGAATGCACTTCGTGTACAAACTGGACAATCCCTTTTGAAGTATCAGGTTTCGGACGAAAACTCATCTGTTACAAAGGGATTTGAATTTTTAATAACTCATTTTAACTCCAGACTTTTTATGTGGTCAATATGCACCATTAAAAGGCACATCATGAATTTTCATCCCTTTCCTGACTTCATTTGTTATTTTTCATGCATTTAATGATTTATTTTGAGCTAAATGACCCTGAAATTGAAAAGCACTACAAAATGAACTCTGAAAAGGTTGAAACTTGGCATGGTATCATAATTTAGCCCACATAGCTTGTGCTAAAAAGTTGAGAGGGTTACGGCAAAAACTGGATGCACTTCGTGTACAAACTGGACAATCCCTTTCGAAGTATCAGGGTTTCGGACGAAAACTCATCTGTTACAAAGGGATTTCAACTTCTAATAACTCATTTCAACTCCAGACTTTTTATGTGTTCAATATGCACCATTCAAAGGCACATCATGAATTTTCATCCCTTTCCTGACTTCATTTGCTATTTTTCATGCATTTAATGATTTATTTTGAGATAAATGACCCTTTAATTGAAAAGCACTACAAATGAACTCTGAAAAGGTTGAAACTTGGCATGGTATCATAATTTCACCCACATAGCATGTGCTAAAAAGTTGAGAGGGTTACGGCAAAAACTGGATGCACTTTGTGTACAAATTGGACAATCCCTTTCGAAGTATCAGGGTTTCGGACGAAAACTCATCTGTTACAAAGGGATTTCAATTTTTAATAACTCATTTTAACTCCAGACTTTTTATGTGTTCAATATGCACCATTCAAAGGCACATCATGAATTTTCATCCCTTTCCTTACTTCATTTGTTATTTTTCATGCATTTAATGATTTATTTTGAGATAAATGACCCTGAAATTGAAAAGCACTACAAATGAACTCTGAAAAGGTTGAAACTTGGCATGGTACCATAATTTAACCCACATAGCATGTGCTAAAAAGTTGAGAGGGTTACGGCAAAAACTGCATGCACTTCGTGTACAAGCTGGACAATCCCTTTCGAAGTATCAGGGTTTCGGACGAAAACTCATCTGTTACAAAGGGATTTCAATTTTTTATAACTCATTTTAACTCCAGACTTTTTGTGTGTTCAATATGCACCATTCAAAGGCACATCATGAATTTTCAACCCTTTCCTGACTTCATTTGTTATTTTTCATGCATTTAATGATTTATTTTGAGCTAAATGACCCTGAAATTGAAAAGCAGTACAAATGAACTCTGAAAAGGTTGAAACTTGGCATGGTATCATAATTTAACCCACATAGCATGTGCTAAAAAGTTGAGAGGGTTACGGAAAAAACTGGATGCACTTCGTGTACAAGCTGGACAATCTCTTTCGAAGTATGAGGGTTTCGGACAAAAACTCATCTGTTACAAAGGGATTTCAATTTTTTATAACTCATTTTAACTCCAGACTTTTTGTGTGTTCAATATGAAACATTCAAAGGCACATCATGAATTTTCAACCCTTTCCTGACTTCATTTGTTATTTTTCATGCATTTAATGATTTATTTTGAGCTAAATGACCCTAAAATTGAAAAGCACTACAAATGAACTCTGAAAAGGTTGAAACTTGGCATGGTATCATAATTTCACCCACATAGCATGTGCTAAAAAGTTGAGAGGGTTACGGCAAAAACTGGATGCACTTCGTGTACAAGCTGGACAATCCCTTTCGAAGTATGAGGGTTTCGTACGAAAACTCATCTGTTACAAAGGGATTTCAATTCTTAATAACTCATTTTAACTCCAGACTTTTTGTGTGTTCAATATGCACCATTCAAAGGCACATCATGAATTTTCAACCCTTTCCTGACTTCATTTGTTATTTTTCATGCATTTAATGAGATATTTTGAGCTAAATGACCCTGAAATTGAAAAGCACTACAAATGAACTCTGAAAAGGTTGAAACTTGGCAAGGTATCATTATTTCACCCACATAGCATGTGCTAAAAAGTTGAGAGGGTTACGGAAAAAACTGAATGCACTTCGTGTACAAACTGGACAATCCCTTTTGAAGTATCAGGTTTCGGACGAAAACTCATCTGTTACAAAGGGATTTGAATTTTTAATAACTCATTTTAACTCCAGACTTTTTATGTGGTCAATATGCACCATTAAAAGGCACATCATGAATTTTCATCCCTTTCCTGACTTCATTTGTTATTTTTCATGCATTTAATGATTTATTTTGAGCTAAATGACCCTGAAATTGAAAATCACTACAAAATGAACTCTGAAAAGGTTGAAACTTGGCATGGTATCATAATTTAGCCCACATAGCTTGTGCTAAAAAGTTGAGAGGGTTACGGCAAAAACTGGATGCACTTCGTGTACAAGCTGGACAATCCCTTTCGAAGTATCAGGGTTTCGGACGAAAACTCATCTGTTACAAAGGGATTTCAATTTTTTATAACTCATTTAAACTCCAGACATTTAATGTGTTCAATATGCACCATTCAAAGGCACATCATGAATTTTCATCCCTTTCCTTACTTCATTTGTTATTTTTCATGCATTTAATGATTTATTTTGAGATAAATGACCCTGAAATTGAAAAGCACTACAAATGAACTCTGAAAAGGTTGAAACTTGGCATGGTATCATAATTTAACCCACATAGCATGTGCTAAAAAGTTGAGAGGGTTACGGCAAAAACTGCATGCACTTCGTGTACAAGCTGGACAATCCCTTTCGAAGTATCAGGGTTTCGGACGAAAACTCATCTGTTACAAAGGGATTTCAATTTTTTATAACTCATTTTAACTCCAGACTTTTTGTGTGTTCAATATGCACCATTCAAAGGCACATCATGAATTTTCAACCCTTTCCTGACTTCATTTGTTATTTTTCATGCATTTAATGATTTATTTTGAGCTAAATGACCCTGAAATTGAAAAGCAGTACAAATGAACTCTGAAAAGGTTGAAACTTGGCATGGTATCATAATTTAACCCACATAGCATGTGCTAAAAAGTTGAGAGGGTTACGGAAAAAACTGGATGCACTTCGTGTACAAGCTGGACAATCCCTTTCGAAGTATGAGGGTTTCGGACAAAAACTCATCTGTTACAAAGGGATTTCAATTTTTTATAACTCATTTTAACTCCAGACTTTTTGTGTGTTCAATATGAAACATTCAAAGGCACATCATGAATTTTCAACCCTTTCCTGACTTCATTTGTTATTTTTCATGCATTTAATGATTTATTTTGAGCTAAATGACCCTAAAATTGAAAAGCACTACAAGTGAACTCTGAAAAGGTTGAAACTTGGCATGGTATCATAATTTCACCCACATAGCATGTGCTAAAAAGTTGAGGGGGTTACGGCAAAAACTGGATGCACTTCGTGTACAAGCTGGACAATCCCTTTCGAAGTATGAGGGTTTCGTACGAAAACTCATCTGTTACAAAGGGATTTCAATTCTTAATAACTCATTTTAACTCCAGACTTTTTGTGTGTTCAATATGCACCATTCAAAGGCACATCATGAATTTTCAACCCTTTCCTGACTTCATTTGTTATTTTTCATGCATTTAATGAGATATTTTGAGCTAAATGACCCTGAAATTGAAAAGCACTACAAATGAACTCTGAAAAGGTTGAAACTTGGCAAGGTATCATTATTTCACCCACATAGCATGTGCTAAAAAGTTGAGAGGGTTACGGCAAAAACTGAATGCACTTCGTGTACAAACTGGACAATCCCTTTTGAAGTATCAGGTTTCGGACGAAAACTCATCTGTTACAAAGGGATTTCAATTTTTAATAACTCATTTTAACTCCAGACTTTTTATGTGTTCAATATGCACCATTCAAAGGCACATCATGAATTTTCATCCCTTTCCTTACTTCATTTGTTATTTTTCATGCATTTAATGATTTATTTTGAGATAAATGACCCTGAAATTGAAAAGCACTACAAATGAACTCTGAAAAGGTTGAAACTTGGCATGGTATCATAATTTAACCCACATAGCATGTGCTAAAAAGTTGAGAGGGTTACGGCAAAAACTGCATGCACTTCGTGTACAAGCTGGACAATCCCTTTCGAAGTATCAGGGTTTCGGACGAAAACTCATCTGTTACAAAGGGATTTCAATTTTTTATAACTCATTTTAACTCCAGACTTTTTGTGTGTTCAATATGCACCATTCAAAGGCACATCATGAATTTTCAACCCTTTCCTGACTTCATTTGTTATTTTTCATGCATTTAATGATTTATTTTGAGCTAAATGACCCTGAAATTGAAAAGCAGTACAAATGAACTCTGAAAAGGTTGAAACTTGGCATGGTATCATAATTTAACCCACATAGCATGTGCTAAAAAGTTGAGAGGGTTACGGAAAAAACTGGATGCACTTCGTGTACAAGCTGGACAATCCCTTTCGAAGTATCAGGGTTTCGAACAAAAACTCATCTGTTACAAAGGGATTTCAATTTTTTATAACTCATTTTAACTCCAGACTTTTTGTGTGTTCAATATGAAACATTCAAAGGCACATCATGAATTTTCAACCCTTTCCTGACTTCATTTGTTATTTTTCATGCATTTAATGATTTATTTTGAGCTAAATGACCCTAAAATTGAAAAGCACTACAAATGAACTCTGAAAAGGTTGAAACTTGGCATGGTATCATAATTTCACCCACATAGCATGTGCTAAAAAGTTGAGAGGGTTACGGCAAAAACTGGATGCACTTCGTGTACAAGCTGGACAATCCCTTTCGAAGTATGAGGGTTTCGTACGAAAACTCATCTGTTACAAAGGGATTTCAATTCTTAATAACTCATTTTAACTCCAGACTTTTTGTGTGTTCAATATGCACCATTCAAAGGCACATCATGAATTTTCAACCCTTTCCTGACTTCATTTGTTATTTTTCATGCATTTAATGAGATATTTTGAGCTAAATGACCCTGAAATTGAAAAGCACTACAAATGAACTCTGAAAAGGTTGAAACTTGGCAAGGTATCATTATTTCACCCACATAGCATGTGCTAAAAAGTTGCGAGGGTTACGGCAAAAACTGAATGCACTTCGTGTACAAACTGGACAATCCCTTTTGAAGTATCAGGTTTCGGACGAAAACTCATCTGTTACAAAGGGATTTGAATTTTTAATAACTCATTTTAACTCCAGACTTTTTATGTGGTCAATATGCACCATTAAAAGGCACATCATGAATTTTCATCCCTTTCGTGACTTCATTTGTTATTTTTCATGCATTTAATGATTTATTTTGAGCTAAATGACCCTGAAATTGAAAAGCACTACAAAATGAACTCTGAAAAGGTTGAAACTTGGCATGGTATCATAATTTAGCCCACATAGCTTGTGCTAAAAAGTTGAGAGGGTTACGGCAAAAACTGGATGCACTTCGTGTACAAACTGGACAATCCCTTTCGAAGTATCAGGGTTTCGGACGAAAACTCATCTGTTACAAAGGGATTTCAACTTCTAATAACTCATTTCAACTCCAGACTTTTTATGTGTTCAATATGCACCATTCAAAGGCACATCATGAATTTTCATCCCTTTCCTGACTTCATTTGCTATTTTTCATGCATTTAATGATTTATTTTGAGATAAATGACCCTTTAATTGAAAAGCACTACAAATGAACTCTGAAAAGGTTGAAACTTGGCATGGTATCATAATTTCACCCACATAGCATGTGCTAAAAAGTTGAGAGGGTTACGGCAAAAACTGGATGCACTTTGTGTACAAATTGGACAATCCCTTTCGAAGTATCAGGGTTTCGGACGAAAACTCATCTGTTACAAAGGGATTTCAATTTTTAATAACTCATTTTAACTCCAGACTTTTTATGTGTTCAATATGCACCATTCAAAGGCACATCATGAATTTTCATCCCTTTCCTTACTTCATTTGTTATTTTTCATGCATTTAATGATTTATTTTGAGCTAAATGACCCTGAAATTGAAAAGCAGTACAAATGAACTCTGAAAAGGTTGAAACTTGGCATGGTATCATAATTTAACCCACATAGCATGTGCTAAAAAGTTGAGAGGGTTACGGAAAAAACTGGATGCACTTCATGTACAAGCTGGACAATCCCTTTCGAAGTATCAGGGTTTCGGACGAAAACTCATCTGTTAAAAAGGGATTTCAATTTTTTATAACTCATTTTAACTCCAGACTTTTTGTGTGTTCAATATGAAACATTCAAAGGCACATCATGAATTTTAACCCTTTCCTGACTTCATTTGTTATTTTTCATGCATTTAATGATTTATTTTGAGCTAAATGACCCTAAAATTGAAAAGCACTACAAATGAACTCTGAAAAGGTTGAAACTTGGCATAGTATCATAATTTCACCCACATAGCATGTGCTAAAAAGTTGAGAGGGTTACGGCAAAAACTGGATGCACTTCGTGTAGAAGCTGGACAATCCCTTTCGAAGTATCAGGGTTTCGTACGAAAACTCATCTGTTACAAAGGGATTTCAATTCTTAATAACTCATTTTAACTCCAGACTTTTTGTGTGTTCAATATGCACCATTCAAAGGCACATCATGAATTTTCAACCCTTTCCTGACTTCATTTGTTATTTTTCATGCATTTAATGATTTATTTTGAGCTAAATGACCCTGAAATTGAAAAGCACTACAAATGAACTCTGAAAAGGTTGAAACTTGGCAAGGTATCATTATTTCACCCACATAGCATGTGCTAAAAAGTTGAGAGGGTTACGGAAAAAACTGAATGCACTTCGTGTACAAACTGGACAATCCCTTTTGAAGTATCAGGTTTCGGACAAAAACTCATCTGTTACAAAGGGATTTGAATTTTTAATAACTCATTTTAACTCCAGACTTTTTATGTGGTCAATATGCACCATTCAAAGGCACATCATGAATTTTCATCCCTTTCCTGACTTCATTTGTTATTTTTCATGCATTTAATGATTTATTTTGAGCTAAATGACCCTGAAATTGAAAAGCACTACAAAATGAACTCTGAAAAGGTTGAAACTTGGCAAGGTATCATAATTTAGCCCACATAGCTTGTGCTAAAAAGTTGAGAGGGTTACGGCAAAAACTGGATGCACTCCGTGTACAAACTGGACAATCCCTTTCAAAGTATCAGGGTTTCGGACGAAAACTCATCTGTTACAAAGGGATTTCAACTTCTAATAACTCATTTCAACTCCAGACTTTTTATGTGTTTAATATGCACCATTCAAAGGCACATCATGAATTTTCATCCCTTTCCTGACTTCATTTGTTATTTTTCATGCATTTAATGATTTATTTTGAGATAAATGACCCTTTAATTGAAAAGCACTACAAATGAACTCTGAAAAGGTTGAAACTTGGCATGGTATCATAATTTCACCCACATAGCATGTGCTAAAAAGTTGAGAGGGTTACGGCAAAAACTGGATGCACTTTATGTACAAATTGGACAATCCCTTTCGAAGTATCAGGGTTTCAGACGAAAACTCATCTGTTACAAAGGGATTTCAATTTCTAATAACTCATTTTAACTCCAGACTTTTTATGTGTTCAATATGCACCATTCAAAGGCACATCATGAATTTTCATCCCTTTCCTTACTTCATTTGTTATTTTTCATTCATTTAATGATTTATTTTGAGATAAATGACCCTGAAATTGAAAAGCACTACAAATGAACTCTGAAAAGGTTGAAACTTGGCATGGTATCATAATTTAACCCACATAGCATGTGCTAAAAAGTTGAGAGGGTTACGGCAAAAACTGCATGCACTTCGTGTACAAGCTGGACAATCCCTTTCGAAGTATCAGGGTTTCGGACGAAAACTCATCTGTTACAAAGGGATTTCAATTTTTTATAACTCATTTTAACTCCAGAATTTTTGTGTGTTCAATATGCACCATTCAAAGGCACATCATGAATTTTCAACCCTTTCCTGACTTCATTTGTTATTTTTCATGCATTTAATGATTTATTTTGAGCTAAATGACCCTGAAATTGAAAAGAAGTACAAATGAACTCTGAAAAGGTTGAAACTTGGCATGGTATCATAATTTAACCCACATAGCATGTGCTAAAAAGTTGCGAGGGTTACGGAAAAAACTGGATGCACTTCGTGTACAAGCTGGACAATCCCTTTCGAAGTATCAGGGTTTCGGACGAAAACTCATCTGTTACAAAGGGATTTCAATTTTTTATAACTCATTTTAACTCCAGACTTTTTGTGTGTTCAATATGCACCATTCAAAGGCACATCATGAATTTTCAACCCTTTCCTGACTTCATTTGTTATTTTTCATGCATTTAATGATTTATTTTGACCTAAATGACCCTAAAATTGGAAAGCACTACAAATGAACTCTGAAAAGGTTGAAAATT
Organism: Elymus sibiricus; assembly: GCA_039707655.1. Lineage (NCBI taxonomy): Eukaryota > Viridiplantae > Streptophyta > Magnoliopsida > Poales > Poaceae > Elymus > Elymus sibiricus. The sequence goes on from CM077672.1 coordinate 3,028,871, forward strand.
GGCATGGTATCATAATTTCACCCACATAGCATGTGCTAAAAAGTTGAGAGGGTTACGGCAAAAACTGGATGCACTTCGTGTACAAGCTGGACAATCCCTTTCGAAGTATCAGGGTTTCGTACGAAAACTCATCTGTTACAAAGGGATTTCAATTTTTAATAACTCATTTTAACTCCAGCCTTTTTGTGTATTCAATATGCACCATTCAAAGGCACATCATGAATTTTCAACCCTTTCCTGACTTCATTTGTTATTTTTCATGCATTTAATGATTTATTTTGAGTTAAATGACCCTGAAATTGAAAAGCACTACAAATGAACTCTGAAAAGGTTGAAACTTGGCATGGTATCATTATTTCACCCACATAGCATGTGCTAAAAAGTAGAGAGGGTTACGGCAAAAACTGGATGCACTTCGTGTACAAACTGGACAATCCCCTTCGAAGTATCAGGGTTTCGGACGAAAACTCATCTGTTACAAAGGGATTTGAATTTTTAATAACTCATTTTAACTCCAGACATTTTATGTGGTCAATATGCACCATTCAAAGGCACATCATGAATTTTCATCCCTTTCCTGACTTCATTTGTTATTTTTCATGCAATTAATGATTTATTTTGAGCTAAATGACCCTGAAATTGAAAAGCACTACAAAATGAACTCTGAAAAGGTTGAAACTTGGCATGGTATTATAATTTAGCCCACATAGCATGTGAAAAAAGTTGAGAGGGTTACGGAAAAAACTGGATGCACTTCGTGTACAAACTGGACAATCCCTTTCGAAGTATCAGGGTTTCGGACGAAAACTCATCTGTTACAAAGGGATTTCAACTTCTAATAACTCATTTCAACTCCAGACTTTTTATGTGTTCAATATGCACCATTCAAAGGCACATCATGAATTTTCATCCCTTTCCTGACTTCATTTGTTATTTTTCATGCATTTAATGATTTATTTTGAGATAAATGACCCTGAAATTGAAAAGCACTACAAATGAACTCTGAAAAGGATGAAACTTGGCATGGTATCATAATTTCACCCACACAGCATGTGCTAAAAAGTTGAGAGGGTTACGGCAAAAACTGGATGCACTTTGTGTACAAATTGGACAATCCCTTTCGAAGTATCAGGGTTTCGGACGAAAAATCATCTGTTACAAAGGGATTTCAATTTTTAATAACTCATTTAAACTCCAGACATTTAATGTGTTCAATATGCACCATTCAAAGGCACATCATGAATTTTCATCCCTTTCCAGACTTCATTTGTTATTTTTCATGCATTTAATGATTTATTTTGAGATAAATGACCCTTTAATTGAAAAGCACTACAAATGAACTCTGAAAAGGTTGAAACTTGGCATGGTATCATAATTTCACCCACATAGCATGTGCTAAAAAGTTGAGAGGGTTACGGCAAAAACTGGATGCACTTTATGTACAAATTGGATAATCCCTTTCGAAGTATCAGGGTTTCAGACGAAAACTCATCTGTTACAAAGGGATTTCAATTTCTAATAACTCATTTTAACTCCAGACTTTTTATGTGTTCAATATGCACCATTCAAAGGCACATCATGAATTTTCATCCCTTTCCTTACTTCATTTGTTATTTTTCATGCATTTAATGATTTATTTTGAGATAAATGACCCTGAAATTGAAAAGCACTACAAATGAACTCTGAAAAGGTTGAAACTTGGCATGGTATCATAATTTAACCCACATAGCATGTGCTAAAAAGTTGAGAGGGTTACGGCAAAAACTGCATGCACTTCGTGTACAAGCTGGACAATCCCTTTCGAAGTATCAGGGTTTCGGACGAAAACTCATCTGTTACAAAGGGATTTCAATTTTTTATAACTCATTTTAACTCCAGAATTTTTGTGTGTTCAATATGCACCATTCAAAGGCACATCATGAATTTTCAACCCTTTCCTGACTTCATTTGTTATTTTTCATGCATTTAATGATTTATTTTGAGCTAAATGACCCTGAAATTGAAAAGAAGTACAAATGAACTCTGAAAAGGTTGAAACTTGGCATGGTATCATAATTTAACCCACATAGCATGTGCTAAAAAGTTGCGAGGGTTACGGAAAAAACTGGATGCACTTCGTGTACAAGCTGGACAATCCCTTTCGAAGTATCAGGGTTTCGGACGAAAACTCATCTGTTACAAAGGGATTTCAATTTTTTATAACTCATTTTAACTCCAGACTTTTTGTGTGTTCAATATGCACCATTCAAAGGCACATCATGAATTTTCAACCCTTTCCTGACTTCATTTGTTATTTTTCATGCATTTAACGATTTATTTTGATCTAAATGACCCTGAAATTGAAAAGCACTACAAATGAACTCTGAAAAGGTTGAAAATTGGCATGGTATCATAATTTCACCCACATAGCATGTGCTAAAAAGTTGAGAGGGTTACGGCAAAAACTGGATGCACTTCGTGTACAAGCTGGACAATCCCTTTCGAAGTATCAGGGTTTCGTACGAAAACTCATCTGTTACAAAGGGATTTCAATTTTTAATAACTCATTTTAACTCCAGCCTTTTTGTGTATTCAATATGCACCATTCAAAGGCACATCATGAATTTTCAACCCTTTCCTGACTTCATTTGTTATTTTTCATGCATTTAATGATTTATTTTGAGTTAAATGACCCTGAAATTGAAAAGCACTACAAATGAACTCTGAAAAGGTTGAAACTTGGCAAGGTATCATTATTTCACCCACATAGCATGTGCTAAAAAGTAGAGAGGGTTACGGCAAAAACTGGATGCACTTCGTGTACAAACTGGACAATCCCTTTCGAAGTATCAGGGTTTCGGACGAAAACTCATCTGTTACAAAGGGATTTCAACTTCTAATAACTCATTTCAACTCCAGACTTTTTATGTGTTCAATATGCACCATTCAAAGGCACATCATGAATTTTCATCCCTTTCCTGACTTCATTTGTTATTTTTCATGCATTTAATGATTTATTTTGAGATAAATGACCCTGAAATTGAAAAGCACTACAAATGAACTCTGAAAAGGATGAAACTTGGCATGGTATCATAATTTCACCCACACAGCATGTGCTAAAAAGTTGAGAGGGTTACGGCAAAAACTGGATGCACTTTGTGTACAAATTGGACAATCCCTTTCGAAGTATCAGGGTTTCGGACGAAAAATCATCTGTTACAAAGGGATTTCAATTTTTAATAACTCATTTTAACTCCAGACATTTTATGTGTTCAATATGCACCATTCAAAGGCACATCATGAATTTTCATCCCTTTCCTGACTTCATTTGTTATTTTTCATGCATTTAATGATTTATTTTGAGATAAATGACCCTGAAATTGAAAAGCACTACAAATGAACTCTGAAAAGGTTGAAACTTGGCATGGTATCATAATTTAACCCACATAGCATGTGCTAAAAAGTTGAGAGGGTTACGGTAAAAACTGGATGCACTTCGTGTACAAGCTGGACAATCCCTTTCGAAGTATCAGGGTTTCGGACGAAAACTCATCTGTTACAAAGAGATTTCAATTTTTTATAACTCATTTTAACTCCAGACTTTTTGTGTGTTCAATATGCACCATTCAAAGGCACATCATGAATTTTCAACCCTTTCCTGACTTCATTTGTTATTTTTCATGCATTTAATGATTTATTTTGAGCTAAATGACCCTGAAATTGAAAAGCACTACAAATGAACTCTGAAAAGGTTGAAACATGGCATGGTATCATAATTTAATGCACAAAGCATGTGCTAAAAAGTTGAGAGGGTTACAGAAAAAACTGGATGCACTTCGTGTACAAGCTGGACAATCCCTTTCGAAGTATCAGGGTTTCGGACGAAAACTCATCTGTTACAAAGGGATTTCAATTTTTTATAACTCATTTTAACTCCAGAATTTTTGTGTGTTCAATATGCACCATTCAAAGGCACATCATGAATTTTCAACCCTTTCCTGACTTCATTTGTTATTTTTCATGCATTTAATGATTTATTTTGAGCTAAATGACCCTGAAATTGAAAAGAAGTACAAATGAACTCTGAAAAGGTTGAAACTTGGCATGGTATCATAATTTAACCCACATAGCATGTGCTAAAAAGTTGCGAGGGTTACGGAAAAAACTGGATGCACTTCGTGTACAAGCTGGACAATCCCTTTCGAAGTATCAGGGTTTCGGACGAAAACTCATCTGTTACAAAGGGATTTCAATTTTTTATAACTCATTTTAACTCCAGACTTTTTGTGTGTTCAATATGCACCATTCAAAGGCACATCATGAATTTTCAACCCTTTCCTGACTTCATTTGTTATTTTTCATGCATTTAACGATTTATTTTGATCTAAATGACCCTGAAATTGAAAAGCACTACAAATGAACTCTGAAAAGGTTGAAAATTGGCATGGTATCATAATTTCACCCACATAGCATGTGCTAAAAAGTTGAGAGGGTTACGGCAAAAACTGGATGCACTTCGTGTACAAGCTGGACAATCCCTTTCGAAGTATCAGGGTTTCGTACGAAAACTCATCTGTTACAAAGGGATTTCAATTTTTAATAACTCATTTTAACTCCAGCCTTTTTGTGTATTCAATATGCACCATTCAAAGGCAGATCATGAATTTTCAACCCTTTCCTGACTTCATTTGTTATTTTTCATGCATTTAATGATTTATTTTGAGTTAAATGACCCTGAAATTGAAAAGCACTACAAATGAACTCTGAAAAGGTTGAAACTTGGCAAGGTATCATTATTTCACCCACATAGCATGTGCTAAAAAGTAGAGAGGGTTACGGCAAAAACTGGATGCACTTCGTGTACAAACTGGACAATCCCTTTCGAAGTATCAGGGTTTCGGACGAAAACTCATCTGTTACAAAGGGATTTCAACTTCTAATAACTCATTTCAACTCCAGACTTTTTATGTGTTCAATATGCACCATTCAAAGGCACATCATGAATTTTCATCCCTTTCCTGACTTCATTTGTTATTTTTCATGCATTTAATGATTTATTTTGAGATAAATGACCCTGAAATTGAAAAGCACTACAAATGAACTCTGAAAAGGATGAAACTTGGCATGGTATCATAATTTCACCCACACAGCATGTGCTAAAAAGTTGAGAGGGTTACGGCAAAAACTGGATGCACTTTGTGTACAAATTGGACAATCCCTTTCGAAGTATCAGGGTTTCGGACGAAAAATCATCTGTTACAAAGGGATTTCAATTTTTAATAACTCATTTTAACTCCAGACATTTTATGTGTTCAATATGCACCATTCAAAGGCACATCATGAATTTTCATCCCTTTCCTGACTTCATTTGTTATTTTTCATGCATTTAATGATTTATTTTGAGATAAATGACCCTGAAATTGAAAAGCACTACAAATGAACTCTGAAAAGGTTGAAACTTGGCATGGTATCATAATTTAACCCACATAGCATGTGCTAAAAAGTTGAGAGGGTTACGGTAAAAACTGGATGCACTTCGTGTACAAGCTGGACAATCCCTTTCGAAGTATCAGGGTTTCGGACGAAAACTCATCTGTTACAAAGAGATTTCAATTTTTTATAACTCATTTTAACTCCAGACTTTTTGTGTGTTCAATATGCACCATTCAAAGGCACATCATGAATTTTCAACCCTTTCCTGACTTCATTTGTTATTTTTCATGCATTTAATGATTTATTTTGAGCTAAATGACCCTGAAATTGAAAAGCACTACAAATGAACTCTGAAAAGGTTGAAACATGGCATGGTATCATAATTTAATGCACAAAGCATGTGCTAAAAAGTTGAGAGGGTTACAGAAAAAACTGGATGCACTTCGTGTACAAGCTGGACAATCCCTTTCGAAGTATCAGGGTTTCGGACGAAAACTCATCTGTTACAAAGGGATTTCAATTTTTTATAACTCATTTGAACTCCAGACTTTTTGTGTGTTCAATATGCACCATTCAAAGGCACATCATGAATTTTCAACCCTTTCCTGACTTCATTTGTTATTTTTCATGCATTTAATGATTTATTTTGAGCTAAATGACCCTATAATTGAAAAGCACTACAAATGAACTCTGAAAAGGTTGAAACTTGGCATGGTATCATAATTTCACCCACATAGCATGTGCTAAAAAGTTGAGAGGGTTACGGCAAAAACTGGATGCACTTCGTGTACAAGCTGGACAATCCCTTTCGAAGTATCAGGGTTTCGGACGAAAACTCATCTGTTACAAAGGGATTTCAATTTTTTATAACTCATTTTAACTCCAGACTTTTTGTGTGTTCAATATGCACCATTCAAAGGCACATCATGAATTTTCAACCCTTTCCTGACTTCATTTGTTATTTTTCATGCATTTAATGATTTATTTTGAGCTAAATGACCCTGAAATTGAAAAGCAGTACAAATGAACTCTGAAAAGGTTGAAACTTGGCATGGTATCATAATTTAACCCACATAGCATGTGCTAAAAAGTTGAGAGGGTTACGGAAAAAACTGGATGCACTTCGTGTACAAGCTGGACAATCCCTTTCGAAGTATCAGGGTTTCGGACGAAAACTCATCTGTTAAAAAGGGATTTCAATTTTTTATAACTCATTTTAACTCCAGACTTTTTGTGTGTTCAATATGAAACATTCAAAGGCACATCATGAATTTTCAACCCTTTCCTGACTTCATTTGTTATTTTTCTTGCATTTAATGATTTATTTTGAGCTAAATGACCCTAAAATTGAAAAGCACTACAAATGAACTCTGAAAAGGTTGAAACTTGGCATAGTATCATAATTTCACCCACATAGCATGTGCTAAAAAGTTGAGAGGGTTATGGCAAAAACTGGATGCACTTCGTGTACAAGCTGGACAATCCCTTTCGAAGTATCAGGGTTTCGTACGAAAAGTCATCTGTTACAAAGGGATTTCAATTCTTAATAACTCATTTTAACTCCAGACTTTTTGTGTGTTCAATATGCACCATTCAAAGGCACATCATGAATTTTCAACCCTTTCCTGACTTCATTTGTTATTTTTCATGCATTTAATGATTTATTTTGAGCTAAATGACCCTGAAATTGAAAAGCACTACAAATGAACTCTGAAAAGGTTGAAACTTGGCAAGGTATCATTATTTCACCCACATAGCGTGTGCTAAAAAGTTGAGAGGGTTACGGCAAAAACTGAATGCACTTCGTGTACAAACTGGACAATCCCTTTTGAAGTATCAGGTTTCGGACAAAAACTCATCTGTTACAAAGGGATTTGAATTTTTAATAACTCATTCTAACTCCAGACTTTTTATGTGGTCAATATGCACCATTCAAAGGCACATCATGAATTTTCATCCCTTTCCTGACTTCATTTGTTATTTTTCATGCATTTAATGATTTATTTTGAGCTAAATGACCCTGAAATTGAAAAGCACTACAAAATGAACTCTGAAAAGGTTGAAACTTGGCAAGGTATCATAATTTAGCCCACATAGCTTGTGCTAAAAAGTTGAGAGGGTTACGGCAAAAACTGGATGCACTCCGTGTACAAACTGGACAATCCCTTTCAAAGTATCAGGGTTTCGGACGAAAACTCATCTGTTACAAAGGGATTTCAACTTCTAATAACTCATTTCAACTCCAGACTTTTTATGTGTTTAATATGCACCATTCAAAGGCACATCATGAATTTTCATCCCTTTCCTGACTTCATTTGTTATTTTTCATGCATTTAATGATTTATTTTGAGATAAATGACCCTTTAATTGAAAAGCACTACAAATGAACTCTGAAAAGGTTGAAACTTGGCATGGTATCATAATTTCACCCACATAGCATGTGCTAAAAAGTTGAGAGGGTTACGGCAAAAACTGGATGCACTTTATGTACAAATTGGACAATCCCTTTCGATGTATCAGGGTTTCAGACGAAAACTCATCTGTTACAAAGGGATTTCAATTTCTAATAACTCATTTTAACTCCAGACTTTTTATGTGTTCAATATGCACCATTCAAAGGCACATCATGAATTTTCATCCCTTTCCTTACTTCATTTGTTATTTTTCATGCATTTAATGATTTATTTTGAGATAAATGACCCTGAAATTGAAAAGCACTACAAATGAACTCTGAAAAGGTTGAAACTTGGCATGGTATCATAATTTAACCCACATAGCATGTGCTAAAAAGTTGAGAGGGTTACGGCAAAAACTGCATGCACTTCGTGTACAAGCTGGACAATCCCTTTCGAAGTATCAGGGTTTCGGACGAAAACTCATCTGTTACAAAGGGATTTCAATTTTTTATAACTCATTTTAACTCCAGAATTTTTGTGTGTTCAATATGCACCATTCAAAGGCACATCATGAATTTTCAACCCTTTCCTGACTTCATTTGTTATTTTTCATGCATTTAATGATTTATTTTGAGCTAAATGACCCTGAAATTGAAAAGAAGTACAAATGAACTCTGAAAAGGTTGAAACTTGGCATGGTATCATAATTTAACCCACATAGCATGTGCTAAAAAGTTGCGAGGGTTACGGAAAAAACTGGATGCACTTCGTGTACAAGCTGGACAATCCCTTTCGAAGTATCAGGGTTTCGGACGAAAACTCATCTGTTACAAAGGGATTTCAATTTTTTATAACTCATTTTAACCCCAGACTTTTTGTGTTTTCAATATGCACCATTCAAAGGCACATCATGAATTTTCAACCCTTTCCTGACTTCATTTGTTATTTTTCATGCATTTAATGATTTATTTTGAGCTAAATGACCCTAAAATTGAAAAGCACTACAAATGAACTCTGAAAAGGTTGAAAATTGGCATGGTATCATAATTTCACCCACATAGCATGTGCTAAAAAGTTGAGAGGGTTACGGCAAAAACTGGATGCACTTCGTGTACAAGCTGGACAATCCCTTTCGAAGTATCAGGGTTTCGTACGAAAACTCATCTGTTACAAAGGGATTTCAAATTTTAATAACTCATTTTAACTCCAGACTTTTTGTGTGTTCAATATGCACCAATCAAAGGCACATCATGAATTTTCAACCCTTTCCTGACTTCATTTGTTATTTTTCATGCATTTAATGATTTATTTTGAGTTAAATGACCCTGAAATTGAAAAGCACTACAAATGAACTCTGAAAAGGTTGAAACTTGGCAAGGTATCATTATTTCACCCACATAGCATGTGCTAAAAAGTTGAGAGGGTTACTGCAAAAACTGGATGCACTTCGTGTACAAACTGGACAATCCCTTTCGAAGTATCAGGGTTTCGGACGAAAACTCATCTGTTACAAAGGGATTTGAATTTTTAATAACTCATTTTAACTCCAGACTTTTTATGTGGTCAATATGCACCATTCAAAGGCACATCATGAATTTTCATCCCTTTCCTGACTTCATTTGTTATTTTTCATGCATTTAATGATTTATTTTGAGCTAAATGACCCTGAAATTGAAAAGCACTACAAAATGAACTCTGAAAAGGTTGAAACTTGGCATGGTATCATAATTTAGCCCACATAGCATGTGCTAAAAAGTTGAGAGGGTTACGGAAAAAACTGGATGCACTTCGTGTACAAACTGGACAATCCCTTTCGAAGTATCAGGGTTTCGGACGAAAACTCATCTGTTACAAAGGGATTTCAACTTCTAATAACTCATTTCAACTCCAGACTTTTTATGTGTTCAATATGCACCATTCAAAGGTACATCATGAATTTTCATCCCTTTCCTGACTTCATTTGTTATTTTTCATGCATTTAATGATTTATTTTGAGATAAATGACCCTGAAATTGAAAAGCACTACAAATGAACTCTGAAAAGGTTGAAACTTGGCATGGTATCATAATTTCACCCACATAGCATGTGCTAAAAAGTTGAGAGGGTTACGGCAAAAACTGGATGCACTTTGTGTACAAATTGGATAATCCCTTTCGAAGTATCAGGGTTTCGGACGAAAAATCATCTGTTACAAAGGGATTTCAATTTTTAATAACTCATTTTAACTCCAGACATTTTATGTGTTCAATATGCACCATTCAAAGGCACATCATGAATTTTCATCCCTTTCCTGACTTCATTTGTTATTTTTCATGCATTTAATGATTTATTTTGAGATAAATGACCCTGAAATTGAAAAGCACTACAAATGAACTCTGAAAAGGATGAAACTTGGCATGGTATCATAATTTCACCCACACAGCATGTGCTAAAAAGTTGAGAGGGTTACGGCAAAAACTGGATGCACTTTGTGTACAAATTGGACAATCCCTTTCGAAGTATCAGGGTTTCGGACGAAAAATCATCTGTTACAAAGGGATTTCAATTTTTAATAACTCATTTTAACTCCAGACATTTTATGTGTTCAATATGCACCATTCAAAGGCACATCATGAATTTTCATCCCTTTCCTGACTTCATTTGTTATTTTTCATGCATTTAATGATTTATTTTGAGATAAATGACCCTGAAATTGAAAAGCACTACAAATGAACTCTGAAAAGGTTGAAACTTGGCATGGTATCATAATTTAACCCACATAGCATGTGCTAAAAAGTTGAGAGGGTTACGGTAAAAACTGGATGCACTTCGTGTACAAGCTGGACAATCCCTTTCGAAGTATCAGGGTTTCGGACGAAAACTCATCTGTTACAAAAAGATTTCAATTTTTTATAACTCATTTTAACTCCAGACTTTTTGTGTGTTCAATATGCACCATTCAAAGGCACATCATGAATTTTCAACCCTTTCCTGACTTCATTTGTTATTTTTCATGCATTTAATGATTTATTTTGAGCTAAATGACCCTATAATTGAAAAGCACTACAAATGAACTCTGAAAAGGTTGAAACTTGGCATGGTATCATAATTTCACCCACATAGCATGTGCTAAAAAGTTGAGAGGGTTACGGCAAAAACTGGATGCACTTCGTGTACAAACTGGACAATCCCTTTCGAAGTATGAGGGTTTCGCACGAAAACTCATCTGTTACAAAGGGATTTGAATATTTAATAACTCATTTTAACTCCAGACTTTTTATGTGGTCAATATGCACCATTAAAAGGCACATCAGGAATTTTCATCCCTTTCCTGACTTCATTTGTTATTTTTCATGCATTTAATCATTTATTTTGAGCTAAATGACCCTGAAATTGAAAAGCACTACAAAATGAACTCTGAAAAGGTTGAAACTTGGCATGGTATCATAATTTAGCCCACATAGCATGTGCTAAAAAGTTGAGAGGGTTACGGCAAAAACTGGATGCACTTCGTGTACAAACTGGACAATCCCTTTCGAAGTATCAGGGTTTCGGACGAAAACTCATCTGTTACAAAGGGATTTCAACTTCTAATAACTCATTTCAACTCCAGACTTTTTATGTGTTCAATATGCACCATTCAAAGGCACATCATGAATTTTCATCCCTTTCCTGACTTCATTTGTTATTTTTCATGCATTTAATGATTTATTTTGAGATAAATGACCCTGAAATTGAAAAGCACTACAAATGAACTCTGAAAAGGATGAAACTTGGCATGGTATCATAATTTCACCCACACAGCATGTGCTAAAAAGTTGAGAGGGTTACGGCAAAAACTGGATGCACTTTGTGTACAAATTGGACAATCCCTTTCGAAGTATCAGGGTTTCGGACGAAAAATCATCTGTTACAAAGGGATTTCAATTTTTAATAACTCATTTTAACTCCAGACATTTTATGTGTTCAATATGCACCATTCAAAGGCACATCATGAATTTTCATCCCTTTCCTGACTTCATTTGTTATTTTTCATGCATTTAATGATTTATTTTGAGATAAATGACCCTGAAATTGAAAAGCACTACAAATGAACTCTGAAAAGGTTGAAACTTGGCATGGTATCATAATTTAACCCACATAGCATGTGCTAAAAAGTTGAGAGGGTTACGGTAAAAACTGGATGCACTTCGTGTACAAGCTGGACAATCCCTTTCGAAGTATCAGGGTTTCGGACGAAAACTCATCTGTTACAAAAAGATTTCAATTTTTTATAACTCATTTTAACTCCAGACTTTTTGTGTGTTCAATATGCACCATTCAAAGGCACATCATGAATTTTCAACCCTTTCCTGACTTCATTTGTTATTTTTCATGCATTTAATGATTTATTTTGAGCTAAATGACCCTGAAATTGAAAAGCAGTACAAATGAACTCTCAAAAGGTTGAAACTTGGCATGGTATCATAATTTAACCCACATAGCATGTGCTAAAAAGTTGAGAGGGTTACGGAAAAAACTGGATGCACTTTGTGTACAAGCTGGACAATCCCTTTCGAAGTATCAGGGTTTCGGACGAAAACTCATCTGTTACAAAGGGATTTCAACTTCTAATAACTCATTTCAACTCCAGACTTTTTATGTGTTCAATATGCACCATTCAAAGGCACATCATGAATTTTCATCCCTTTCCTGACTTCATTTGTTATTTTTCATGCATTTAATGATTTATTTTGAGATAAATGACCCTGAAATTGAAAAGCACTACAAATGAACTCTGAAAAGGATGAAACTTGGCATGGTATCATAATTTCACCCACACAGCATGTGCTAAAAAGTTGAGAGGGTTACGGCAAAAACTGGATGCACTTTGTGTACAAATTGGACAATCCCTTTCGAAGTATCAGGGTTTCGGACGAAAAATCATCTGTTACAAAGGGATTTCAATTTTTAATAACTCATTTTAACTCCAGACATTTTATGTGTTCAATATGCACCATTCAAAGGCACATCATGAATTTTCATCCCTTTCCTGACTTCATTTGTTATTTTTCATGCATTTAATGATTTATTTTGAGATAAATGACCCTGAAATTGAAAAGCACTACAAATGAACTCTGAAAAGGTTGAAACTTGGCATGGTATCATAATTTAACCCACATAGCATGTGCTAAAAAGTTGAGTGGGTTACGGTAAAAACTGGATGCACTTCGTGTACAAGCTGGACAATCCCTTTCGAAGTATCAGGGTTTCGGACGAAAACTCATCTGTTACAAAGGGATTTCAATTTTTTATAACTCATTTTAACTCCAGACTTTTTGTGTGTTCAATATGCACCATTCAAAGGCACATCATGAATTTTCAACCCTTTCCTGACTTCATTTGTTATTTTTCATGCATTTAATGATTTATTTTGAGCTAAATGACCCTGAAATTGAAAAGTAGTACAAATGAACTCTCAAAAGGTTGAAACTTGGCATGGTATCATACTTTAACCCACATAGCATGTGCTAAAAAGTTGAGAGGGTTACGGAAAAAACTGGATGCACTTTGTGTACAAGCTGGACAATCCCTTTCGAAGTATCAGGGTTTCGGACGAAAAATCATCTGATACAAAGGGATTTCAATTTTTTATAACTCATTTTAACTCCAGACTTTTTGTGTGTTCAATATGAAACATTCAAAGGCACATCATGAATTTTCAACCCTTTCCTGGCTTCATTTGTTATTTTTCATGCATTTAATGATTTATTTTGAGCTAAATGACCCTAAAATTGAAAAGCACTACAAATGAACTCTGAAAAGGTTGAAACTTGGCATGGTATCATAATTTCACCCACATAGCATGTGCTAAAAAGTTGAGAGGGTTACGGCAAAAACTGGATGCACTTCGTGTACAAGTTGGACAATCCCTTTCGAAGTATCAGGGTTTCGTACGAAAACTCATCTGTTACAAAGGGATTTCAATTTTTAATAACTCATTTTAACTCCAGACTTTTTGTGTGTTCAATATGCACCATTCAAAGGCACATCATGAATTTTCAACCCTTTCCTGACTTCATTTGTTATTTTTCATGCATTTAATGATTTATTTTGAGCTAAATGACCCTGAAATTGAAAAGCACTACAAATTAACTCTGAAAAGGTTGAAACTTGGCATGGTATCATAATTTAGCCCACATAGCAAGTGCTAAAAAGTTGAGAGGGTTACGGCAAAAACTGGATGCACTTCGTGTACAAACTGGACAATCCCTTTCGAAGTATCAGGGTTTCGGACGAAAACTCATCTGTTACAAAGGGATTTCAACTTCTAATAACTCATTTCAACTCCAGACTTTTTATGTGTTCAATATGCACCATTCAAAGGCACATCATGATTTTTCATCCCTTTCCTGACTTCATTTGTTATATTTCATGCATTTAATGATTTATTTTGGGATAAATGACCCTGAAATTGAAAAGCACTACAAATGAACTCTGAAAAGGTTGAAACTTGGCATGGTATCATAATTTAACCCACATAGCATGTGCTAAAAAGTTGAGAGGGTTACGGCAAAAACTGGATGCACTTTGTGTACAAATTGGACAATCCCTTTCGAAGTATCAGGGTTTCGGACGAAAACTCATCTGTTACAAAGGGATTTCAATTTTTAATAACTCATTTTAACTCCAGACATTTTATGTGTTCAATATGCACCATTCAAAGGCATATTATGAATTTTCATCCCTTTCCTGACTTCATTTGTTATTTTTCATGCATTTAATGATTTATTTTGAGATAAATGACCCTGAAATTGAAAAGCACTACAAATGAACTCTGAAAAGGTTGAAACTTGGCATGGTATCATAATTTAACCCACATAGCATGTGCTAAAAAGTTGAGAGGGTTACGGCAAAAATTGCATGCACTTCGTGTACAAGCTGGACAATCCCTTTCGAAGTATCAGGGTTTCGGACGAAAACTCATCTGTTACCAAGGGATTTCAATTTTTTATAACTCATTTGAACTCCAGACTTTTTGTGTGTTCAATATGCACCATTCAAAGGCACATCATGAATTTTCAACCCTTTCCTGACTTCATTTGTTATTTTTCATGCATTTAATGATTTATTTTGAGCTAAATGACCCTGAAATTGAAAAGCAGTACAAATGAACTCTGAAAAGGTTGAAACTTGGCATGGTATCATAGTTTAACCCACATAGCATGTGCTAAAAAGTTGAGAGGGTTACGGAAAAAACTGGATGCACTTCGTGTACAAGCTGGACAATCCCTTTCGAAGTATCAGGGTTTCGGACGAAAACTCATCTGTTACAAAGGGATTTCAATTTTTTATAACTCATTTTAACCCCAGACTTTTTGTGTTTTCAATATGCACCATTCAAAGGCACATCATGAATTTTCAACCCTTTCCTGACTTCATTTGTTATTTTTCATGCATTTAATGATTTATTTTGAGCTAAATGACCCTAAAATTGAAAAGCACTACAAATGAACTCTGAAAAGGATGAAAATTGGCATGGTATCATAATTTCACCCACATAGCATGTGCTAAAAAGTTGAGAGGGTTACGGCAAAAACTGGATGCACTTCGTGTACAAGCTGGACAATCCCTTTCGAAGTATCAGGGTTTCGTACGAAAACTCATCTGTTACAAAGGGATTTCAATTTTTAATAACTCATTTTAACTCCAGACTTTTTGTGTGTTCAATATGCACCAATCAAAGGCACATCATGAATTTTCAACCCTTTCCTGACTTCATTTGTTATTTTTCATGCATTTAATGATTTATTTTGAGTTAAATGACCCTGAAATTGAAAAGCACTACAAATGAACTCTGAAAAGGTTGAAACTTGGCAAGGTATCATTATTTCACCCACATAGCATGTGCTAAAAAGTTGAGAGGGTTACTGCAAAAACTGGATGCACTTCGTGTACAAACTGGACAATCCCTTTCGAAGTATCAGGGTTTCGGACGAAAACTCATCTGTTACAAAGGGATTTGAATTTTTAATAACTCATTTTAACTCCAGACTTTTTATGTGGTCAATATGCACCATTCAAAGGCACACCATGAATTTTCATCCCTTTCCTGACTTCATTTGTTATTTTTCATGCATTTAATGATTTATTTTGAGCTAAATGACCCTGAAATTGAAAAGCACTACAAAATGAACTCTGAAAAGGTTGAAACTTGGCATGGTATCATAATTTAGCCCACATAGCATGTGCTAAAAAGTTGAGAGGGTTACGGAAAAAACTGGATGCACTTCGTGTACAAACAGGACAGTCCCTTTCGAAGTATCAGGGTTTCGGACGAAAACTCATCTGTTACAAAGGGATTTCAACTTCTAATAACTCATTTCAACTCCAGACTTTTTATGTGTTCAATATGCACCATTCAAAGGTACATCATGAATTTTCATCCCTTTCCTGACTTCATTTGTTATTTTTCATGCATTTAATGATTTATTTTGAGATAAATGACCCTGAAATTGAAAAGCACTACAAATGAACTCTGAAAAGGTTGAAACTTGGCATGGTATCATAATTTCACCCACATAGCATGTGCTAAAAAGTTGAGAGGGTTACGGCAAAAACTGGATGCACTTTGTGTACAAATTGGATAATCCCTTTCGAAGTATCAGGGTTTCGGACGAAAAATCATCTGTTACAAAGGGATTTCAATTTTTAATAACTCATTTTAACTCCAGACATTTTATGTGTTCAATATGCACCATTCAAAGGCACATCATGAATTTTCATCCCTTTCCTGACTTCATTTGTTATTTTTCATGCATTTAATGATTTATTTTGAGATAAATGACCCTGAAATTGAAAAGCACTACAAATGAACTCTGAAAAGGATGAAACTTGGCATGGTATCATAATTTCACCCACACAGCATGTGCTAAAAAGTTGAGAGGGTTACGGCAAAAACTGGATGCACTTTGTGTACAAATTGGACAATCCCTTTCGAAGTATCAGGGTTTCGGACGAAAAATCATCTGTTACAAAGGGATTTCAATTTTTAATAACTCATTTTAACTCCAGACTTTTTATGTGGTCAATATGCACCATTCAAAGGCACACCATGAATTTTCATCCCTTTCCTGACTTCATTTGTTATTTTTCATGCATTTAATGATTTATTTTGAGCTAAATGACCTTGAAATTGAAAAGCACTACAAATGAACTCTGAAAAGGTTGAAACTTGGCATGGTATCATAATTTAATGCACATAGCTTGTGCTAAAAAGTTGAGAGGGTTACGGAAAAAACTGGATGCACTTCGTGTACAAGCTGGACAATCCCTTTCGAAGTATCAGGGTTTCGGACGAAAACTCATCTGTTACAAAGGGATTTCAATTTTTTATAACTCATTTGAACTCCAGACTTTTTGTGTGTTCAATATGCACCATTCAAAGGCACATCATGAATTTTCAACCCTTTCCTGACTTCATTTGTTATTTTTCATGCATTTAATGATTTATTTTGAGCTAAATGACCTTGAAATTGAAAAGCACTACAAATGAACTCTGAAAAGGTTGAAACTTGGCATGGTATCATAATTTAATGCACATAGCATGTGCTAAAAAGTTGAGAGGGTTACGGAAAAAACTGGATGCACTTCGTGTACAAGCTGGACAATCCCTTTCGAAGTATCAGGGTTTCGTACGAAAACTCATCTGTTACAAAGGGATTTCAATTTTTAATAACTCATTTTAACTCCAGACTTTTTGTGTGTTCAATATGCACCAATCAAAGGCACATCATGAATTTTCAACCCTTTCCTGACTTCATTTGTTATTTTTCATGCATTTAATGATTTATTTTGAGTTAAATGACCCTGAAATTGAAAAGCACTACAAATGAACTCTGAAAAGGTTGAAACTTGGCAAGGTATCATTATTTCACCCACATAGCATGTGCTAAAAACTTGAGAGGGTTACTGCAAAAACTGGATGCACTTCGTGTACAAACTGGACAATCCCTTTCGAAGTATCAGGGTTTCGGACGAAAACTCATCTGTTACAAAGGGATTTGAATTTTTAATAACTCATTTTAACTCCAGACTTTTTATGTGGTCAATATGCACCATTCAAAGGCACATCATGAATTTTCATCCCTTTCCTGACTTCATTTGTTATTTTTCATGCATTTAATGATTTATTTTGAGCTAAATGACCCTGAAATTGAAAAGCACTACAAAATGAACTCTGAAAAGGTTGAAACTTGGCATGGTATCATAATTTAGCCCACATAGCATGTGCTAAAAAGTTGATAGGGTTACGGAAAAAACTGGATGCACTTCGTGTACAAACTGGACAATCCCTTTCGAAGTATCAGGGTTTCGGACGAAAACTCATCTGTTACAAAGGGATTTCAACTTCTAATAACTCATTTCAACTCCAGACTTTTTATGTGTTCAATATGCACCATTCAAAGGTACATCATGAATTTTCATCCCTTTCCTGACTTCATTTGTTATTTTTCATGCATTTAATGATTTATTTTGAGATAAATGACCCTGAAATTGAAAAGCACTACAAATGAACTCTGAAAAGGATGAAACTTGGCATGGTATCATAATTTCACCCACATAGCATGTGCTAAAAAGTTGAGAGGGTTACGGCAAAAACTGGATGCACTTTGTGTACAAATTGGATAATCCCTTTCGAAGTATCAGGGTTTCGGACGAAAAATCATCTGTTACAAAGGGATTTCAATTTTTAATAACTCATTTTAACTCCAGACATTTTATGTGTTCAATATGCACCATTCAAAGGCACATCATGAATTTTCATCCCTTTCCTGACTTCATTTGTTATTTTTCATGCATTTAATGATTTATTTTGAGATAAATGACCCTGAAATTGAAAAGCACTACAAATGAACTCTGAAAAGGATGAAACTTGGCATGGTATCATAATTTCACCCACACAGCATGTGCTAAAAAGTTGAGAGGGTTACGGCAAAAACTGGATGCACTTCGTGTACAAGTTGGACAATCCCTTTCGAAGTATCAGGGTTTCGGACGAAAACTCATCTGTTACAAAGGGATTTGAATTTTTGATAACTCATTTTAACTCCAGACTTTTTATGTGGTCAATATGCACCATTCAAAGGCACATCATGAATTTTCATCCCTTTCCTGACTTCATTTGTTATTTTTCATGCATTTAATGATTTATTTTGAGCTAAATGACCCTGAAATTGAAAAGCACTACAAAATGAACTCTGAAAAGGTTGAAACTTGGCATGGTATCATAATTTAGCCCACATAGCATGTGCTAAAAAGTTGAGAGGGTTACGGAAAAAACTGGATGCACTTCGTGTACAAACTGGACAATCCCTTTCGAAGTATCAGGGTTTCGGACGAAAACTCATCTGTTACAAAGGGATTTCAACTTCTAATAACTCATTTCAACTCCAGACTTTTTATGTGTTCAATATGCACCATTGAAAGGCACATCATGAATTTTCATCCCTTTCCTGACTTCATTTGTTATTTTTCATGCATTTAATGATTTATTTTGAGATAAATGACCCTGAAATTGAAAAGCACTACAAATGAACTCTGAAAAGGATGAAACTTGGCATGGTATCATAATTTCACCCACACAGCATGTGCTAAAAAGTTGAGAGGGTTACGGCAAAAACTGGATGCACTTTGTGTACAAATTGGACAATCCCTTTCGAAGTATCAGGGTTTCGGACGAAAAATCATCTGTTACAAAGGGATTTCAATTTTTAATAACTCATTTTAACTCCAGACATTTTATGTGTTCAATATGCACCATTCAAAGGCACATCATGAATTTGCATCCCTTTCCTGACTTCATTTGTTATTTTTCATGCATTTAATGATTTATTTTGAGATAAATGACCCTGAAATTGAAAAGCACTACAAATGAACTCTGAAAAGGTTGAAACTTGGCATGGTATCATAATTTAACCCACATAGCATGTGCTAAAAAGTTGAGTGGGTTACGGTAAAAACTGGATGCACTTCGTGTACAAGCTGGACAATCCCTTTCGAAGTATCAGGGTTTCGGACGAAAACTCATCTGTTACAAAGGGATTTCAATTTTTTATAACTCATTTTAACTCCAGACTTTTTGTGTGTTCAATATGCACCATTCAAAGGCACATCATGAATTTTCAACCCTTTCCTGACTTCATTTGTTATTTTTCATGCATTTAATGATTTATTTTGAGCTAAATGACCCTGAAATTGAAAAGTAGTACAAATGAACTCTCAAAAGGTTGAAACTTGGCATGGTATCATAATTTAACCACATAGCATGTGCTAAAAAGTTGAGAGGGTTACGGAAAAAACTGGATGCACTTTGTGTACAAGCTGGACAATCCCTTTCGAAGTATCAGGGTTTCGGACGAAAAATCATCTGATACAAAGGGATTTCAATTTTTTATAACTCATTTTAACTCCAGACTTTTTGTGTGTTCAATATGAAACATTCAAAGGCACATCATGAATTTTCAACCCTTTCCTGGCTTCATTTGTTATTTTTCATGCATTTAATGATTTATTTTGAGCTAAATGACCCTAAAATTGAAAAGCACTACAAATGAACTCTGAAAAGGTTGAAACTTGGCATGGTATCATAATTTCACCCACATAGCATGTGCTAAAAAGTTGAGAGGGTTACGGCAAAAACTGGATGCACTTCGTGTACAAGTTGGACAATCCCTTTCGAAGTATCAGGGTTTCGTACGAAAACTCATCTGTTACAAAGGGATTTCAATTTTTAATAACTCATTTTAACTCCAGACTTTTTGTGTGTTCAATATGCACCATTCAAAGGCACATCATGAATTTTCAACCCTTTCCTGACTTCATTTGTTATTTTTCATGCATTTAATGATTTATTTTGAGCTAAATGACCCTGAAATTGAAAAGCACTACAAATTAACTCTGAAAAGGTTGAAACTTGGCATGGTATCATAATTTAGCCCACATAGCAAGTGCTAAAAAGTTGAGAGGGTTACGGCAAAAACTGGATGCACTTCGTGTACAAACTGGACAATCCCTTTCGAAGTATCAGGGTTTCGGACGAAAACTCATCTGTTACAAAGGGATTTCAACTTCTAATAACTCATTTCAACTCCAGACTTTTTATGTGTTCAATATGCACCATTCAAAGGCACATCATGATTTTTCATCCCTTTCCTGACTTCATTTGTTATATTTCATGCATTTAATGATTTATTTTGGGATAAATGACCCTGAAATTGAAAAGCACTACAAATGAACTCTGAAAAGGTTGAAACTTGGCATGGTATCATAATTTAACCCACATAGCATGTGCTAAAAAGTTGAGAGGGTTACGGCAAAAACTGGATGCACTTTGTGTACAAATTGGACAATCCCTTTCGAAGTATCAGGGTTTCGGACGAAAACTCATCTGTTACAAAGGGATTTCAATTTTTAATAACTCATTTTAACTCCAGACATTTTATGTGTTCAATATGCACCATTCAAAGGCATATTATGAATTTTCATCCCTTTCCTGACTTCATTTGTTATTTTTCATGCATTTAATGATTTATTTTGAGATAAATGACCCTGAAATTGAAAAGCACTACAAATGAACTCTGAAAAGGTTGAAACTTGGCATGGTATCATAATTTAACCCACATAGCATGTGCTAAAAAGTTGAGAGGGTTACGGCAAAAATTGCATGCACTTCGTGTACAAGCTGGACAATCCCTTTCGAAGTATCAGGGTTTCGGACGAAAACTCATCTGTTACCAAGGGATTTCAATTTTTTATAACTCATTTGAACTCCAGACTTTTTGTGTGTTCAATATGCACCATTCAAAGGCACATCATGAATTTTCAACCCTTTCCTGACTTCATTTGTTATTTTTCATGCATTTAATGATTTATTTTGAGCTAAATGACCCTGAAATTGAAAAGCAGTACAAATGAACTCTGAAAAGGTTGAAACTTGGCATGGTATCATAGTTTAACCCACATAGCATGTGCTAAAAAGTTGAGAGGGTTACGGAAAAAACTGGATGCACTTCGTGTACAAGCTGGACAATCCCTTTCGAAGTATCAGGGTTTCGGACGAAAACTCATCTGTTACAAAGGGATTTCAATTTTTTATAACTCATTTTAACCCCAGACTTTTTGTGTTTTCAATATGCACCATTCAAAGGCACATCATGAATTTTCAACCCTTTCCTGACTTCATTTGTTATTTTTCATGCATTTAATGATTTATTTTGAGCTAAATGACCCTAAAATTGAAAAGCACTACAAATGAACTCTGAAAAGGATGAAAATTGGCATGGTATCATAATTTCACCCACATAGCATGTGCTAAAAAGTTGAGAGGGTTACGGCAAAAACTGGATGCACTTCGTGTACAAGCTGGACAATCCCTTTCGAAGTATCAGGGTTTCGTACGAAAACTCATCTGTTACAAAGGGATTTCAATTTTTAATAACTCATTTTAACTCCAGACTTTTTGTGTGTTCAATATGCACCAATCAAAGGCACATCATGAATTTTCAACCCTTTCCTGACTTCATTTGTTATTTTTCATGCATTTAATGATTTATTTTGAGTTAAATGACCCTGAAATTGAAAAGCACTACAAATGAACTCTGAAAAGGTTGAAACTTGGCAAGGTATCATTATTTCACCCACATAGCATGTGCTAAAAAGTTGAGAGGGTTACTGCAAAAACTGGATGCACTTCGTGTACAAACTGGACAATCCCTTTCGAAGTATCAGGGTTTCGGACGAAAACTCATCTGTTACAAAGGGATTTGAATTTTTAATAACTCATTTTAACTCCAGACTTTTTATGTGGTCAATATGCACCATTCAAAGGCACACCATGAATTTTCATCCCTTTCCTGACTTCATTTGTTATTTTTCATGCATTTAATGATTTATTTTGAGCTAAATGACCCTGAAATTGAAAAGCACTACAAAATGAACTCTGAAAAGGTTGAAACTTGGCATGGTATCATAATTTAGCCCACATAGCATGTGCTAAAAAGTTGAGAGGGTTACGGAAAAAACTGGATGCACTTCGTGTACAAACAGGACAGTCCCTTTCGAAGTATCAGGGTTTTGGACGAAAACTCATCTGTTACAAAGGGATTTCAACTTCTAATAACTCATTTCAACTCCAGACTTTTTATGTGTTCAATATGCACCATTCAAAGGTACATCATGAATTTTCATCCCTTTCCTGACTTCATTTGTTATTTTTCATGCATTTAATGATTTATTTTGAGATAAATGACCCTGAAATTGAAAAGCACTACAAATGAACTCTGAAAAGGTTGAAACTTGGCATGGTATCATAATTTCACCCACATAGCATGTGCTAAAAAGTTGAGAGGGTTACGGCAAAAACTGGATGCACTTTGTGTACAAATTGGATAATCCCTTTCGAAGTATCAGGGTTTCGGACGAAAAATCATCTGTTACAAAGGGATTTCAATTTTTAATAACTCATTTTAACTCCAGACATTTTATGTGTTCAATATGCACCATTCAAAGGCACATCATGAATTTTCATCCCTTTCCTGACTTCATTTGTTATTTTTCATGCATTTAATGATTTATTTTGAGATAAATGACCCTGAAATTGAAAAGCACTACAAATGAACTCTGAAAAGGATGAAACTTGGCATGGTATCATAATTTCACCCACACAGCATGTGCTAAAAAGTTGAGAGGGTTACGGCAAAAACTGGATGCACTTTGTGTACAAATTGGACAATCCCTTTCGAAGTATCAGGGTTTCGGACGAAAAATCATCTGTTACAAAGGGATTTCAATTTTTAATAACTCATTTTAACTCCAGACTTTTTATGTGGTCAATATGCACCATTCAAAGGCACACCATGAATTTTCATCCCTTTCCTGACTTCATTTGTTATTTTTCATGCATTTAATGATTTATTTTGAGCTAAATGACCTTGAAATTGAAAAGCACTACAAATGAACTCTGAAAAGGTTGAAACTTGGCATGGTATCATAATTTAATGCACATAGCTTGTGCTAAAAAGTTGAGAGGGTTACGGAAAAAACTGGATGCACTTCGTGTACAAGCTGGACAATCCCTTTCGAAGTATCAGGGTTTCGGACGAAAACTCATCTGTTACAAAGGGATTTCAATTTTTTATAACTCATTTGAACTCCAGACTTTTTGTGTGTTCAATATGCACCATTCAAAGGCACATCATGAATTTTCAACCCTTTCCTGACTTCATTTGTTATTTTTCATGCATTTAATGATTTATTTTGAGCTAAATGACCTTGAAATTGAAAAGCACTACAAATGAACTCTGAAAAGGTTGAAACTTGGCATGGTATCATAATTTAATGCACATAGCATGTGCTAAAAAGTTGAGAGGGTTACGGAAAAAACTGGATGCACTTCGTGTACAAGCTGGACAATCCCTTTCGAAGTATCAGGGTTTCGTACGAAAACTCATCTGTTACAAAGGGATTTCAATTTTTAATAACTCATTTTAACTCCAGACTTTTTGTGTGTTCAATATGCACCAATCAAAGGCACATCAAGAATTTTCAACCCTTTCCTGACTTCATTTGTTATTTTTCATGCATTTAATGATTTATTTTGAGTTAAATGACCCTGAAATTGAAAAGCACTACAAATGAACTCTGAAAAGGTTGAAACTTGGCAAGGTATCATTATTTCACCCACATAGCATGTGCTAAAAAGTTGAGAGGGTTACTGCAAAAACTGGATGCACTTCGTGTACAAACTGGACAATCCCTTTCGAAGTATCAGGGTTTCGGACGAAAACTCATCTGTTACAAAGGGATTTGAATTTTTAATAACTCATTTTAACTCCAGACTTTTTATGTGGTCAATATGCACCATTCAAAGGCACATCATGAATTTTCATCCCTTTCCTGACTTCATTTGTTATTTTTCATGCATTTAATGATTTATTTTGAGATAAATGACCCTGAAATTGAAAAGCACTACAAATGAACTCTGAAAAGGATGAAACTTGGCATGGTATCATAATTTCACCCACACAGCATGTGCTAAAAAGTTGAGAGGGTTACGGCAAAAACTGGATGCACTTTGTGTACAAATTGGACAATCCCTTTCGAAGTATCAGGGTTTCGGACGAAAAATCATCTGTTACAAAGGGATTTCAATTTTTAATAACTCATTTTAACTCCAGACATTTTATGTGTTCAATATGCACCATTCAAAGGCACATCATGAATTTTCATCCCTTTCCTGACTTCATTTGTTATTTTTCATGCATTTAATGATTTATTTTGAGATAAATGACCCTGAAATTGAAAAGCACTACAAATGAACTCTGAAAAGGATGAAACTTGGCATGGTATCATAATTTCACCCACACAGCATGTGCTAAAAAGTTGAGAGGGTTACGGCAAAAACTGGATGCACTTTGTGTACAAATTGGACAATCCCTTTCGAAGTATCAGGGTTTCGGACGAAAAATCATCTGTTACAAAGGGATTTCAATTTTTAATAACTCATTTTAACTCCAGACTTTTTATGTGGTCAATATGCACCATTCAAAGGCACACCATGAATTTTCATCCCTTTCCTGACTTCATTTGTTATTTTTCATGCATTTAATGATTTATTTTGAGCTAAATGACCTTGAAATTGAAAAGCACTACAAATGAACTCTGAAAAGGTTGAAACTTGGCATGGTATCATAATTTAATGCACATAGCTTGTGCTAAAAAGTTGAGAGGGTTACGGAAAAAACTGGATGCACTTCGTGTACAAGCTGGACAATCCCTTTCGAAGTATCAGGGTTTCGGACGAAAACTCATCTGTTACAAAGGGATTTCAATTTTTTATAACTCATTTGAACTCCAGACTTTTTGTGTGTTCAATATGCACCATTCAAAGGCACATCATGAATTTTCAACCCTTTCCTGACTTCATTTGTTATTTTTCATGCATTTAATGATTTATTTTGAGCTAAATGACCTTGAAATTGAAAAGCACTACAAATGAACTCTGAAAAGGTTGAAACTTGGCATGGTATCATAATTTAATGCACATAGCATGTGCTAAAAAGTTGAGAGGGTTACGGAAAAAACTGGATGCACTTCGTGTACAAGCTGGACAATCCCTTTCGAAGTATCAGGGTTTCGTACGAAAACTCATCTGTTACAAAGGGATTTCAATTTTTAATAACTCATTTTAACTCCAGACTTTTTGTGTGTTCAATATGCACCAATCAAAGGCACATCAAGAATTTTCAACCCTTTCCTGACTTCATTTGTTATTTTTCATGCATTTAATGATTTATTTTGAGTTAAATGACCCTGAAATTGAAAAGCACTACAAATGAACTCTGAAAAGGTTGAAACTTGGCAAGGTATCATTATTTCACCCACATAGCATGTGCTAAAAAGTTGAGAGGGTTACTGCAAAAACTGGATGCACTTCGTGTACAAACTGGACAATCCCTTCCGAAGTATCAGGGTTTCGGACGAAAACTCATCTGTTACAAAGGGATTTGAATTTTTAATAACTCATTTTAACTCCAGACTTTTTATGTGGTCAATATGCACCATTCAAAGGCACATCATGAATTTTCATCCCTTTCCTGACTTCATTTGTTATTTTTCATGCATTTAATGATTTATTTTGAGCTAAATGACCCTGAAATTGAAAAGCACTACAAAATGAACTCTGAAAAGGTTGAAACTTGGCATGGTATCATAATTTAGCCCACATAGCATGTGCTAAAAAGTTGATAGGGTTACGGAAAAAACTGGATGCACTTCGTGTACAAACTGGACAATCCCTTTCGAAGTATCAGGGTTTCGGACGAAAACTCATCTGTTACAAAGGGATTTCAACTTCTAATAACTCATTTCAACTCCAGACTTTTTATGTGTTCAATATGCACCATTCAAAGGTACATCATGAATTTTCATCCCTTTCCTGACTTCATTTGTTATTTTTCATGCATTTAATGATTTATTTTGAGATAAATGACCCTGAAATTGAAAAGCACTACAAATGAACTCTGAAAAGGATGAAACTTGGCATGGTATCATAATTTCACCCACATAGCATGTGCTAAAAAGTTGAGAGGGTTACGGCAAAAACTGGATGCACTTTGTGTACAAATTGGATAATCCCTTTCGAAGTATCAGGGTTTCGGACGAAAAATCATCTGTTACAAAGGGATTTCAATTTTTAATAACTCATTTTAACTCCAGACATTTTATGTGTTCAATATGCACCATTCAAAGGCACATCATGAATTTTCATCCCTTTCCTGACTTCATTTGTTATTTTTCATGCATTTAATGATTTATTTTGAGATAAATGACCCTGAAATTGAAAAGCACTACAAATGAACTCTGAAAAGGATGAAACTTGGCATGGTATCATAATTTCACCCACACAGCATGTGCTAAAAAGTTGAGAGGGTTACGGCAAAAACTGGATGCACTTCGTGTACAAGTTGGACAATCCCTTTCGAAGTATCAGGGTTTCGGACGAAAACTCATCTGTTACAAAGGGATTTGAATTTTTGATAACTCATTTTAACTCCAGACTTTTTATGTGGTCAATATGCACCATTCAAAGGCACATCATGAATTTTCATCCCTTTCCTGACTTCATTTGTTATTTTTCATGCATTTAATGATTTATTTTGAGCTAAATGACCCTGAAATTGAAAAGCACTACAAAATGAACTCTGAAAAGGTTGAAACTTGGCATGGTATCATAATTTAGCCCACATAGCATGTGCTAAAAAGTTGAGAGGGTTACGGAAAAAACTGGATGCACTTCGTGTACAAACTGGACAATCCCTTTCGAAGTATCAGGGTTTCGGACGAAAACTCATCTGTTACAAAGGGATTTCAACTTCTAATAACTCATTTCAACTCCAGACTTTTTATGTGTTCAATATGCACCATTCAAAGGTACATCATGAATTTTCATCCCTTTCCTGACTTCATTTGTTATTTTTCATGCATTTAATGATTTATTTTGAGATAAATGACCCTGAAATTGAAAAGCACTACAAATGAACTCTGAAAAGGTTGAAACTTGGCATGGTATCATAATTTCACCCACATAGCATGTGCTAAAAAGTTGAGAGGGTTACGGCAAAAACTGGATGCACTTTGTGTACAAATTGGACAATCCCTTTCGAAGTATCAGGGTTTCGGACGAAAAATCATCTGTTACAAAGGGATTTCAATTTTTAATAACTCATTTTAACTCCAGACATTTTATGTGTTCAATATGCACCATTCAAAGGCACATCATGAATTTTCATCCCTTTCCTGACTTCATTTGTTATTTTTCATGCATTTAATGATTTATTTTGAGATAAATGACCCTGAAATTGAAAAGCACTACAAATGAACTCTGAAAAGGTTGAAACTTGGCATGGTATCATAATTTAACCCACATAGCATGTGCTAAAAAGTTGAGAGGGTTACGGCAAAAACTGGATGCACTTCGTGTACAAGTTGGACAATCCCTTTCGAAGTATCAGGATTTCGGACGAAAACTCATCTGTTACAAAGAGATTTCAATTTTTTATAACTCATTTTAACTCCAGACTTTTTGTGTGTTCAATATGCACCATTCAAAGGCACATCATGAATTTTCAACCCTTTCCTAACTTCATTTGTTATTTTTCATGCATTTAATGATTTATTTTGAGCTAAATGACCTTGAAATTGAAAAGCACTACAAATGAACTCTGAAAAGGTTGAAACTTGGCATGGTATCATAATTTAATGCACATAGCATGTGCTAAAAAGTTGAGAGGGTTACGGAAAAAACTGGATGCACTTCGTGTACAAGCTGGACAATCCCTTTCGAAGTATCAGGGTTTCGGACGAAAACTCATCTGTTACAAAGGGATTTCAATTTTTTATAACTCATTTGAACTCCAGACTTTTTGTGTGTTCAATATGCACCATTCAAAGGCACATCATGAATTTTCAACCCTTTCCTGACTTCATTTGTTATTTTTCATGCATTTAATGATTTATTTTGAGGTAAATGACCCTAAAATTGAAAAGCACTACAAATGAACTCTGAAAAGGTTGAAACTTTGCATGGTATCATAATTTCACCCACATAGCATGTGCTAAAAAGTTGAGAGGGTTACGGCAAAAACTGGATGCACTTCGTGTACAAACTGGACAATCCCTTTCGAAGTATCAGGGTTTCGGACGAAAACTCATCTGTTACAAAGGGATTTGAATTTTTAATAACTCATTTTAACTCCAGACTTTTTATGTGGTCAATATGCACCATTCAAAGGCACATCATGAATTTTCATCCCTTTCCCGACTTCATTTGTTATTTTTCATGCATTTAATGATTTATTTTGAGCTAAATGACCCTGAAATTGAAAAGCACTACAAAATGAACTCTGAAAAGGTTGAAACTTGGCATGGTATCATAATTTATCCCACATAGCATGTGCTAAAAAGTTGAGAGGGTTACGGCAAAAACTGGATGCACTTCGTGTACAAACTGGACAATCCCTTTCGAAGTATCAGGGTTTCGGACGAAAACTCATCTGTTACAAAGGGATTTCAACTTCTAATAACTCATTTCAACTCCAGACTTTTTATGTGTTCAATATGCACCACTCAGAGGCACATCATGAATTTTCATCCCTTTCCTGACTTCATTTGTTATTTTTCATGCATTTAATGATTTATTTTGAGATAAATGACCCTGAAATTGAAAAGCACTACAAATGAACTCTGAAAAGGTTGAAACTTGGCATGGTATCATAATTTCACCCAGATAGCATGTGCTAAAAAGTTGAGAGGGTTACGGCAAAAACTGGATGCACTTTGTGTACAAATTGGACAATCCCTTTCGAAGTATCAGGGTTTCGGACGAAAACTCATCTGTTACAAAGGGATTTCAATTTTTAATAACTCATTTTAACTCCAGACTTTTTATGTGTTCAATATGCACCATTCAAAGGCACATCATGAATTTTCATCCCTTTCCTGACTTCATTTGTTATTTTACATGCATTTAATGATTTATTTTGAGATAAATGACCCTGAAATTGAAAAGCACTACAAATTAACTCTGAAAAGGTTGAAACTTGGCATGGTATCATAATTTCACCCACATAGCATGTGCTAAAAAGTTGAGAGGGTTACGGCAAAAACTGGATGCACTTCGTGTACAAGCTGGACAATCCCTTTCGAAGTATCAGGGTTTCGGACGAAAACTCATCTGTTACAAAGGGATTTCAATTTTTTATAACTCATTTTAACTCCAGACTTTTTGTGTGTTCAATATGCACCATTCAAAGGCACATCTTGAATTTTCCACCCTTTCCTGACTTCATTTGTTATTTTTCATGCATTTAAAGATTTATTTTGAGCTAAATGACCCTGAAATTGAAAAGCAGTACAAATGAACTCTGAAACGGTTGAAACTTGGCATGGTATCATAATTTAACCCACGTAGCATGTGCTAAAAAGTTGAGAGGGTTACGGAAAAAACTGGATGCACTTCGTGTACAAGCTGGACAATCCCTTTCGAAGTATCAGGGTTTCGGACGAAAACTCATCTGTTACAAAGGGATTTCAATTTTTTATAACTCATTTTAACTCCAGACTTTTTGTGTGTTCAATATGCACCATTCGAAGGCACATCATGAATTTTCAACCCTTTCCTGACTTCATTTGTTATTTTTCATGCATTTAATGATTTATTTTGAGCTAAATGACCCTAAAATTGAAAAGCACTACAAATGAACTCTGAAAAGGTTGAAACTTGGCATGGTATCATAATTTCACCCACATAGCACGTGCTAAAAAGTTGAGAGTGTTACGGCAAAAACTGGATGCACTTCATGTACAAGCTGGACAATCCCTTTCGAAGTATCAGGGTTTCGGACGAAAACTCATCTGTTACAAAGGGATTTCAATTTTTAATAACTCATTTTAACTCCAGACTTTTTGTGTGTTCAATATGCACCATTCAAAGGCACATCATGAATTTTCAACCCTTTCCTGACTTCATTTGTTATTTTTCATGCATTTAATGATTTATTTTGACCTAAATGACCCTAAAATTGAAAAGCACTACAAATGAACTCTGAAAAGGTTGAAACTTGGCATGGTATCATAATTTCACCCACATAGCACGTGCTAAAAAGTTGAGAGTGTTACGGCAAAAACTGGATGCACTTCATGTACAAGCTGGACAATCCCTTTCGAAGTATCAGGGTTTCGGACGAAAACTCATCTGTTACAAAGGGATTTCAATTTTTAATAACTCATTTTAACTCCAGACTTTTTGTGTGTTCAATATGCACCATTCAAAGGCACATCATGAATTTTCAACCCTTTCCTGACTTCATTTGTTATTTTTCATGCATTTAATGATTTATTTTGAGCTAAATGACCCTGAAATTGAAAAGCACTACAAATGAACTCTGAAAAGGTTGAAACTTGGCAAGGTATCATTATTTCACCCACATGGCATGTGCTAAAAAGTTGAGAGGGTTACGGCAAAAACTGGATGCACTTCGTGTACAAACTGGACAATCCCTTTCGAAGTATCAGGGTTTCGGACGAAAACTCATCTGTTACAAAGGGATTACAATTTTTAATAACTCATTTTAACTCCAGACTTTTTATGTGGTCAATATGCACCATTCAAAGGCACATCACAATGCTTCAGAAAGCTTGCGCACATCATACTAAATATTCTTACACACAAACCGTACTTAAACAGGGACATAATTGAAATAATAGTTCAGATATATCCATTTCAGAAAGTACTGCATGGTATCATAATTTAACCCACATAGCATGTGCTAAAAAGGTAAGAGGGTTACGGCAAAAACTGGATGCACTTCGTGTACAAGCTGGACAATCCCTTTCGAAGTATCAGGGTTTCGGACGAAAACTCATCTGTTACAAAGGGATTTCAATTTTTAATAACTCATTTTAACTCCAGACTTTTTGTGTGTTCAATATGCACCATTCAAAGGAACATCATGAATTTTCAACCCTTTCCTGACTTCATTTGTTATTTTTCATGCATTTAATGATTTATTTTGAGCTAAATGACCCTGAAATTGAAAAGCACTACAAATGAACTCTGAAAAGGTTGAAACTTGGCAAGGTATCATTATTTCGCCCACATAGCATGTGCTAAAAAGTTGAGAGGGTTACGGCAAAAACTGGATGCACTTCGTGTACAAACTGGACAATCCCTTTCGAAGTATCAGGGTTTCGGACGAAAACTCATCTGTTACAAAGGGATATGAATTTTTAATAACTCATTTTAACTCTAGACTTTTTAGGTGGTCAATATGCACCATTCAAAGGCACATCATGAATTTTCATCCCTTTCCTGACTTCATTTGTTATTTTTCATGCATTTAATGATTTATTTTGATCTAAATGACCCTGAAATTGAAAAGCACTACAAAATGAACTCTGAAAAGGTTGAAACTTGGCATGGTATCATAATTTAGCCCACATAGCATGTGCTAAAAAGTTGAGAGAGTTACGGAAAAAACTGGATGCACTTCGTGTACAAACTGGACAATCCCTTTCGAAGTATCAGGGTTTTGGACGAAAACTCATCTGTTACAAAGGGATTTCAACTTCTAATAACTCATTTCAACTCCAGACTTTTTATGTGTTCAATATGCACCATTCAAAGGCACATCATGAATTTTCATCCCTTTCCTGACTTCATTTGTTATTTTTCATGCATTTAATGATTTATTTTGAGATAAATGACCCTGCAATTGAAAAGCACTACAAATGAACTCTGAAAAGGTTGAAACTTGGCATGGTATCATAATTTCACCCACATAGCATGTGCTAAAAAGTTGAGAGGGTTACGGCAAAAACTGGATGCACTTTGTGTACAAATTGGACAATCCCTTTCGAAGTATCAGGGTTTCGGACGAAAAATCATCTGTTACAAAGGGATTTCAATTTTTAATAACTCATTTTAACTCCAGACATTTTATGTGTTCAATATGCACCATTAAAAGGCACATCATGAATTTTCATCCCTTTCCTGACTTCATTTGTTATTTTTCATGCATTTAATGATTTATTTTGAGATAAATGACCCTGAAATTGAAAAGCACTACAAATGAACTCTGAAAAGGTTGAAACTTGGCATGGTAACATAATTTAACCCACATAGCATGTGCTAAAAAGTTGAGAGGGTTACGGCAAAAACTGGATGCACTTCGTGTACAAGCTGAACAGTCCCTTTCGAAGTATCAGGGTTTCGGACGAAAACTCATCTGTTACAAAGAGATTTCAATTTTTTATAACTCATTTTAACTCCAGACTTTTTGTGTGTTCAATATGCACCATTCAAAGGCACATCATGAATTTTCAACCCTTTCCTGACTTCATTTGTTATTTTTCATGCATTTAAAGATTTATTTTGAGCTAAATGACCCTGAAATTGAAAAGCAGTACAAATGAACTCTGAAAAGGTTGAAACTTGGCATGGTATCATAATTTAACCCACATAGCATGTGCTAAAAAGTTGAGAGGGTTACGGAAAAAACTGGATGCACTTCGTGTACAAGATGGACAATCCCTTTCGAAGTATCAGGGTTTCGGACGAAAACTCATCTGTTACAAAGGGATTTCAATTTTTTATAACTCATTTTAACTCCAGACTTTTTGTGTGTTCAATATGCACCATTCGAAGGCACATCATGAATTTTCAACCCTTTCCTGACTTCATTTGTTATTTTTCATGCATTTAATGATTTATTTTGAGCTAAATGACCCTAAAATTGAAAAGCACTACAAATGAACTCTGAAAAGGTTGAAACTTGGCATGGTATCATAATTTCACCCACATAGCACGTGCTAAAAAGTTGAGAGGGTTACGGCAAAAACTGGATGCACTTCATGTACAAGCTGGACAATCCCATTCGAAGTATCAGGGTTTCGGACGAAAACTCATCTGTTACAAAGGGATTTCAATTTTTAATAACTCATTTTAACTCCAGACTTTTTGTGTGTTCAATATGCACCATTCAAAGGCACATCATGAATTTTCAACCCTTTCCTGACTTCATTTGTTATTTTTCATGCATTTAATGAGTTATTTTGAGCTAAATGACCCTGAAACTGAAAAGCAGTACAAATGAACTCTGAAAAGGTTGAAACTTGGCAAGGTATCATTATTTCACCCACATAGCATGTGCTAAAAAGTTGAGAGGGTTACGGCAAAAACTGGATGCACTTCGTGTACAAACTGGACAATCCCTTTCGAAGTATCAGGGTTTCGGACGAAAACTCATCTGTTACAAAGGGATTTGAATTTTTAATAACTCATTTTAACTCCAGACTTTTTATGTGGTCAATATGCACCATTCAAAGGCACATCACAATGCTTCAGAAAGCTTGCTCACATCATACTAAATATTCTTACACACAAACCATACTTAAACAGGGACATAATAGAAATAATAGTTCAGATATATCCATTACAGAACGTACTGCATGGTATCATAATTTAACCCACATAGCATGTTCTAAAAAGGTAAGAGGGTTACGGCAAAAACTGGATGCACTTCGTGTACAAGCTGGACAATCCCTTTCGAAGTATCAGGGTTTCGCACGAAAACTCATCTGTTACAAAGGGATTTCAATTTTTAATAACTCATTTTAACTCCAGACTTTTTGTGTGTTCAATATGCACCATTCAAAGGCACATCATGAATTTTCAACCCTTTCCTGACTTCATTTGTTATTTTTCATGCATTTAATGATTTATTTTGAGCTAAATGACCCTGAAATTGAAAAGCACTACAAATGAACTCTGAAATGGTTGAAACTTGGCATGGTATCATAATTTAACCCACATAGCATGTGCTAAAAAGTTAAGAGGGTTACGGAAAAAACTGGATGCACTTCGTGTACAAGCTGGACAATCCGTTTCGAAGTATCAGGGTTTCGGACGAAAACTCATCTGTTACAAAGGGATTTCAATTTTTTATAACTCATTTTAACTCCAGACTTTTTGTGTGTTCAATATGCACCATTCAAAGGCACATCATGAATTTTCAACCCTTTCCTGACTTCATTTGTTATTGTTCATGCATTTAATGATTTATTTTGAGCTAAATGACCCTAAAATTGAAAAGCACTACAAATGAACTCTGAAAAGGTTGAAACTTGGCATGGTATCATAATTTCACCCACATAGCATGTGCTAAAAAGTTGAGAGGGTTACGGCAAAAACTGGATGCACTTCGTGTACAAGCTGGACAATCCCTTTCGAAGTATCAGGGTTTCGGACGAAAACTCATCTGTTACAAAGGGATTTCAATTTTTAATAACTCATTTTAACTCCAGACTTTTTGTGTGTTCAATATGCACCATTCAAAGGCACATCATGAATTTTCAACCCTTTCCTGACTTCATTTGTTATTTTTCATGCATTTAATGATTTATTTTGAGCTAAATGACCCTGAAATTGAAAAGCACTACAAATGAACTCTGAAAAGGTTGAAGCTTGGCAAGGTATCATTATTTCACCCACATAGCATGTTCTAAAAAGTTGAGAGGGTTACGGCAAAAACTGGATGCACTTCGTGTACAAACTGGACAATCCCTATCGAAGTATCAGGGTTTCGGACGAAAACTCATCTGTTACAAAGGGATTGCAACTTCTAATAACTCATTTCAACTCCAGACTTTTTATGTGTTCAATATGCACCATTCAAAGGCACATCATGAATTTTCATCCCTTTTCTGACTTCATTTGTTATTTTTCATGCATTTAATGATTTTTTTTGAGATAAATGACCCGGAAATTGAAAAGCACTACAAATGAACTCTGAAAAGGTTGAAACTTGGCATGGTATCATAATTTCACCCACATAGCATGTGCTAAAAAGTTGAGAGGGTTACGGCAAAAACTGGATGCACTTTGTGTACAAATTGGACAATCCCTTTCGAAGTATCAGGGTTTCGGACAAAAACTCATCTGTTACAAAGGGATTTCAATTTTTAATAACTCATTTTAACTCCAGACTTTTTATGTGTTCAATATGCACCATTCAAAGGCACATCATGAATTTTCATCCCTTTCCTGACTTCATTTGTTATTTTTCTTGCATTTAATGATTTATTTTGAGATAAATGACCCTGAAATTGAAAAGCACTACAAACGAACTCTGAAAATGTTGAAACTTGGCATGGTATCATAATTTAACCCACATAGCATGTGCTAAAAAGTTGAGAGGGTTACGGCAAAAATTGGATGCACTTCGTGTACAAGCTGGACAATCCCTTTCGAAGTATCAGGGTTTCGGACGAAAACTCATCTGTTACAAAGGGATTTTAATCTTTTATAACTCATTTTAACTCCAGACTTTTTGTGTGTTCAATATGCACCATTCAAAGGCACATCATGAATTTTCAACCCTTTCCTGACTTCATTTGTTATTTTTCATGCATTTAATGATTTATTTTGAGCTAAATGACCCTAAAATTGAAAAGCACTACAAATGAACTCTGAAAAGGTTGAAACTTGGCAAGGTATCATAATTTCACCCACATAGCACGTGCTTAAAAGTTGAGAGGGTTACGGCAAAAACTGGATGCACTTCATGTACAAGCTGGACAATCCCTTTCGAAGTATCAGGGTTTCAGACGAAAACTCATCTGTTACAAAGGGATTTCAATTTTTAATAACTCATTTTAACTCCAGACTTTTTGTGTGTTCAATATGCACCATTCAAAGGCACATCATGAATTTTCAACCCTTTCCTGACTTCATTTGTTATTTTTCATGCATTTAATGATTTATTTTGAGCTAAATGACTCTGAAACTGAAAAGCAGTACAAATGAACTCTGAAAAGGTTGAAACTTGGCAAGGTATCATTATTTCACCCACATAGCATGTGCTAAAAAGTTGAGAGGGTTACGGCAAAAACTGGATGCACTTCGTGTACAAACTGGACAATCCCTTTCGAAGTATCAGGGTTTCGGACGAAAACTCATCTGTTACAAAGGGATTTGAATTTTTAATAACTCATTTTAACTCCAGACTTTTTATGTGGTCAATATGCACCATTCAAAGGCACATCACAATGCTTCAGAAAGCTTGCTCACATCATACTAAATATTCTTACACACAAACTGTACTTAAACAGGGACATAATAGAAATAATAGTTCAGATATATCCATTACAGAAAGTACTGCATGGTATCATAATTTAACCCACATAGCATGTGCTAAAAAGGTAAGAGGGTTACGGCAAAAACTGGATGCACTTCGTGTACAAGCTGGACAATCCCTTTCGAAGTATCAGGGTTTCGGACGAAAACTCATCTGTTACAAAGGGATTTCAATTTTTAATAACTCATTTTAACTCCAGACTTTTTGTGTGCTCAATATGCACCATTCAAAGGCACATCATGAATTTTCAACCCTTTCCTGACTTCATTTGTTATTTTTCATGCATTTAATGATTTATTTTGAGCTAAATGACCCTGAAATTGAAAAGCACTACAAATGAACTCTGAAATGGTTGAAACTTGGCATGGTATCATAATTTAACCCACATAGCATGTGCTAAAAAGTTAAGAGGGTTACGGAAAAAACTGGATGCACTTCGTGTACAAG
This sequence comes from Elymus sibiricus, assembly GCA_039707655.1. Lineage (NCBI taxonomy): Eukaryota > Viridiplantae > Streptophyta > Magnoliopsida > Poales > Poaceae > Elymus > Elymus sibiricus. The sequence goes on from CM077672.1 coordinate 3,066,339, forward strand.
CTGGACAATCCGTTTCGAAGTATCAGGGTTTCGGACGAAAACTCATCTGTTACAAAGGGATTTCAATTTTTTATAACTCATTTTAACTCCAGACTTTTTGTGTGTTCAATATGCACCATTCAAAGGCACATCATGAATTTTCAACCCTTTCCTGACTTCATTTGTTATTTTTCATGCATTTAATGATTTATTTTGAGCTAAATGACCCTAAAATTGAAAAGCACTACAAATGAACTCTGAAAAGGTTGAAACTTGGCATGGTATCATAATTTCACCCACATAGCATGTGCTAAAAAGTTGAGAGGGTTACGGCAAAAACTGGATGCACTTCGTGTACAAGCTGGACAATCCCTTTCGAAGTATCAGGGTTTCGGACGAAAACTCATCTGTTACAAAGGGATTTCAATTTTTAATAACTCATTTTAACTCCAGACTTTTTGTGTGTTCAATATGCACCATTCAAAGGCACATCATGAATTTTCAACCCTTTCCTTACTTCATTTGTTATTTTTCATGCATTTAATGATTTATTTTGAGCTAAATGACCCTGAAATTGAAAAGCACTACAAATGAACTCTGAAAAGGTTGAAGCTTGGCAAGGTATCATTATTTCACCCACATAGCATGTGCTAAAAAGTTGAGAGGGTTACGGCAAAAACTGGATGCACTTCGTGTACAAACTGGACAATCCCTATCGAAGTATCAGGGTTTCGGACGAAAACTCATCTGTTACAAAGGGATTTCAACTTCTAATAACTCATTTCAACTCCAGACTTTTGATGTGTTCAATATGCACCATTCAAAGGCACATCATGAATTTTCATCCCTTTTCAGACTTCATTTGTTATTTTTCATGCATTTAATGATTTTTTTTGAGATAAATGACCCGGAAATTGCAAAGCACTACAAATGAACTCTGAAAAGGTTGAAACTTGGCATGGTATCATAATTTCATCCACATAGCATGTGCTAAAAAGTTGAGAGGGTTACGGCAAAAACTGGATGCACTTTGTGTACAAATTGGACAATCCCTTTCGAAGTATCAGGGTTTCGGACAAAAACTCATCTGTTACAAAGGGATTTCAATTTTTAATAACTCATTTTAACTCCAGACTTTTTATGTGTTCAATATGCACCATTCAAAGGCACATCATGAATTTTCATCCCTTTCCTGACTTCATTTGTTATTTTTCATGCATTTAATGATTTATTTTGAGATAAATGACCCCGAAATTGAAAAGCACTACAAACGAACTCTGAAAATGTTGAAACTTGGCATGGTATCATAATTTAACCCACATAGCATGTGCTAAAAAGTTGAGAGGGTTACGGCAAAAATTGGATGCACTTCGTGTACAAGCTGGACAATCCCTTTCGAAGTATCAGGGTTTCGGACGAAAACTCATCTGTTACAAAGGGATTTTAATCTTTTATAACTCATTTTAACTCCAGACTTTTTGTGTGTTCAATATGCACCATTCAAAGGCACATCATGAATTTTCAACCCTTTCCTGACTTCATTTGTTATTTTTCATGCATTTAATGATTTATTTTGAGCTAAATGACCCTGAAATTGAAAAGCAGTACAAATGAACTCTGAAAAGGTTGAAACTTGGCATGGTATCATAATTTAACCCACATAGCATGTGCTAAAAAGTTAAGAGGGTTACGGAAAAAACTGGATGCACTTCGTGTACAAGCTGGACAATCCGTTTCGAAGTATCAGGGTTTCGGACGAAAACTCATCTGTTACAAAGGGATTTCAATTTTTTATAACTCATTTTAACTCCAGACTTTTTGTGTGTTCAATATGCACCATTCAAAGGCACATCATGAATTTTCAACCCTTTCCTGACTTCATTTGTTATTTTTCATGCATTTAATGATTTATTTTGAGCTAAATGACCCTAAAATTGAAAAGCACTACAAATGAACTCTGAAAAGGTTGAAACTTGGCATGGTATCATAATTTCACCCACATAGCATGTGCTAAAAAGTTGAGAGGGTTACGGCAAAAACTGGATGCACTTCGTGTACAAGCTGGACAATCCCTTTCGAAGTATCAGGGTTTCGGACGAAAACTCATCTGTTACAAAGGGATTTCAATTTTTAATAACTCATTTTAACTCCAGACTTTTTGTGTGTTCAATATGCACCATTCAAAGGCACATCATGAATTTTCAACCCTTTCCTTACTTCATTTGTTATTTTTCATGCATTTAATGATTTATTTTGAGCTAAATGACCCTGAAATTGAAAAGCACTACAAATGAACTCTGAAAAGGTTGAAGCTTGGCAAGGTATCATTATTTCACCCACATAGCATGTGCTAAAAAGTTGAGAGGGTTACGGCAAAAACTGGATGCACTTCGTGTACAAACTGGACAATCCCTATCGAAGTATCAGGGTTTCGGACGAAAACTCATCTGTTACAAAGGGATTTCAACTTCTAATAACTCATTTCAACTCCAGACTTTTTATGTGTTCAATATGCACCATTCAAAGGCACATCATGAATTTTCATCCCTTTTCAGACTTCATTTGTTATTTTTCATGCATTTAATGATTTTTTTTGAGATAAATGACCCGGAAATTGAAAAGCACTACAAATGAACTCTGAAAAGGTTGAAACTTGGCATGGTATCATAATTTCATCCACATAGCATGTGCTAAAAAGTTGAGAGGGTTACGGCAAAAACTGGATGCACTTTGTGTACAAATTGGACAATCCCTTTCGAAGTATCAGGGTTTCGGACAAAAACTCATCTGTTACAAAGGGATTTCAATTTTTAATAACTCATTTTAACTCCAGACTTTTTATGTGTTCAATATGCACCATTCAAAGGCACATCATGAATTTTCATCCCTTTCCTGACTTCATTTGTTATTTTTCATGCATTTAATGATTTATTTTGAGATAAATGACCCCGAAATTGAAAAGCACTACAAACGAACTCTGAAAATGTTGAAACTTGGCATGGTATCATAATTTAACCCACATAGCATGTGCTAAAAAGTTGAGAGGGTTACGGCAAAAATTGGATGCACTTCGTGTACAAGCTGGACAATCCCTTTCGAAGTATCAGGGTTTCGGACGAAAACTCATCTGTTACAAAGGGATTTTAATCTTTTATAACTCATTTTAACTCCAGACTTTTTGTGTGTTCAATATGCACCATTCAAAGGCACATCATGAATTTTCAACCCTTTCCTGACTTCATTTGTTATTTTTCATGCATTTAATGATTTATTTTGAGCTAAATGACCCTGAAATTGAAAAGCAGTACAAATGAACTCTGAAAAGGTTGAAACTTGGCATGGTATCATAATTTAACCCACATAGCATGTGCTAAAAATTTGAGAGGGTTACGGAAAAAACTGGATGCACTTCGTGTACAAGCTGGACAATCCCTTTCGAAGTATCAGGGTTTCGGACGAAAACTCATTTGTTACAAAGGGATTTCAATTTTTTATAACTCATTTTAACTCCAGACTTTTTGTGTGTTCAATATGCACCATTCAAAGGCACATCATGAATTTTCAACCCTTTCCTGACTTCATTTGTTATTTTTCATGCATTTAATGATTTATTTTGAGCTAAATGACCCTGAAATTGAAAAGCAGTACAAATGAACTCTGAAAAGGTTAAAACTTGGCATGGTATCATAATTTAACCCACATAGCATGTGCTAAAAAGTTGAGAGGGTTACGGAAAAAACTGGATGCACTTCGTGTACAAGCTGGACAATCCCTTTCGAAGTATCAGGGTTTCGGACGAAAACTCATGTGTTACAAAGGGATTTCAATTTTTTATAACTCATTTTAACTCCAGAGTTTTTGTGTGTTCAATATGCACCATTCAAAGGCACATCATGAATTTTCAACCCTTTCCTGACTTCATTTGTTATTTTTCATGCATTTAATGATTTATTTTGAGCTAAATGACCCTAAAATTGAAAAGCACTACAAATGAACTCTGAAAAGGTTGGAACTTGGCATGGTATCATAATTTCACCCACATAGCATGTGCTAAAAAGTTGACAGGGTTACGGCAAAAACTGGATGCACTTCGTGTACAAGCTGGACAATCCCTTTCGAAATATCAGGGTTTCGGACGAAAACTCATCTGTTACAAAGGGATTTCAATTTTTAATAACTCATTTTAACTCCATTCTTTTTGTGTGTTCAATATGCACCATTCAAAGGCACATCATGAATTTTCATCCCTTTCCTGACTTCATTTGTTATTTTTCATGCATTTAACGATTTATTTTGAGCTAAATGACCCTGAAATTGAAAAGCACTACAAATGAACTCTGAAAAGGTTGAAACTTGGCATGGTATCATAATTTCACCCACATAACATGTGCTAAAAAGTTGAGAGGGTTACGGCAAAAACTGGATGCACTTTGTCTACAAATTGGACAATCCCTTTCGAAGTATCAGGGTTTCAGACGAAAACTCATCTGTTACAAAGGGATTTCAATTTTTAATAACTCATTTTAACTCCAGACTTTTTATGTGTTCAATATGCACCATTCAAAGGCACATCATGAATTTTCATCCCTTTCCTGACTTCATTTGTTATTTTTCATGCATTTAATGATTTATTTTGAGCTAAATGAACCTGAAATTGAAAAGCACTACAAAATGAACTCTGAAAAGGTTGAAACTTGGCATGGTATCATAATTTAGCCCACATAGGATGTGCTAAAAAGTTGAGAGGGTTACGGAAAAAACTGGATGCACTTCGTGTACAAACTGGATAATCCCTTTCGAAGTATCAGGGTTTCGGACGAAAACTCATCTGTTACAAAGGGATTTCAACTTCTAATAACTCATTTTAACTCCAGACTTTTTATGTGTTCAATATGCACCATTCAAAGGCACATCATGAATTTTCATCCCTTTCCTGACTTCATTTGTTATTTTTCATGCATTTAATGATTTATTTTGAGCTAAATGACCCTGAAATTGAAAAGCACTACAAATGAACTCTGAAAAGGTTGAAACTTGGCATGGTATCATAATTTCACCCACATAGCATGTGCTAAAAAGTTGAGAGGGTTACGGCAAAAACTGTATGCACTTTGAGTACAAATTGGACAATCCCTTTCGAAGTATCAGGGTTTCGGACGAAAACTCATCTGTTACAAAGGGATTTAAATTTTTAATAACTCATTTTAAATCCAGACTTTTTATGTGTTCAATATGCACCATTCAAAGGCACATCATGAATTTTCATCCCTTTCCTGACTTCATTTGTTATTTTTCATGCATTTAATGATTTATTTTGAGCTAAATGACCCTGAAATTGAAAAGCACTACAAAATGAACTCTGAAAAGGTTGAAACTTGGCATGGTATCATAATTTAGCCCACATAGCATGTGCTAAAAAGTTGAGAGGGTTACGGCAAAAAATGGATGCACTTCGTGTACAAACTGGACAATTTCTTTCGAAGTATCAGGGTTTCGGACGAAAACTCATCTGTTACAAAGGGATTTCAACTTCTAATAACTCATTTCAACTCCAGACTTTTTATGTGTTCAATATGCACCATTCAAAGGCACATCATGAATTTTCATCCCTTTCCTGACTTCATTTGTTATTTTTCATGCATTTAATGATTTATTTTGAGATAAATGACCCTGCAATTGAAAAGCACTACAAATGAACTCTGAAAAGGTTGAAACTTGGCATGGTATCATAATTTCACCCACATAGCATGTGCTAAAAAGTTGAGAGGGTTACGGCAAAAACTGGATGCACTTTGTGTACAAATTGGACAATCCCTTTCGAAGTATCAGGGTTTCGGACGAAAAATCATCTGTTACAAAGGGATTTCAATTTTTAATAACTCATTTTAATTCCAGACATTTTATGTGTTCAATATGCACCATTCAAAGGCACATCATGAATTTTCATCCCTTTCCTGACTTCATTTGTTATTTTTCATGCATTTAATGATTTATTTTGAGATAAATGACCCTGAAATTGAAAAGCACTACAAATGAACTCTGAAAAGGTTGAAACTTGGCATGGTAACATAATTTAACCCACATAGCATGTGCTAAAAAGTTGAGAGGGTTACGGCAAAAACTGGATGCACTTCGTGTACAAGCTGAACAATCCCTTTCGAAGTATCAGGGTTTCGGACGAAAACTCATCTGTTACAAAGAGATTTCAATTTTTTATAACTCATTTTAACTCCAGACTTTTTGTGTGTTCAATATGCACCATTCAAAGGCACATCATGAATTTTCAACCCTTTCCTGACTTCATTTGTTATTTTTCATGCATTTAAAGATTTATTTTGAGCTAAATGACCCTGAAATTGAAAAGCAGTACAAATGAACTCTGAAAAGGTTGAAACTTGGCATGGTATCATAATTTAACCCACATAGCATGTGCTAAAAAGTTGAGAGGGTTACCGAAAAAACTGGATGCACTTCGTGTACAAGATGGACAATCCCTTTCGAAGTATCAGGGTTTCGGACGAAAACTCATCTGTTACAAAGGGATTTCAATTTTTTATAACTCATTTTAACTCCAGACTTTTTGTGTGTTCAATATGCACCATTCGAAGGCACATCATGAATTTTCAACCCTTTCCTGACTTCATTTGTTATTTTTCATGCATTTAATGATTTATTTTGAGCTAAATGACCCTAAAATTGAAAAGCACTACAAATGAACTCTGAAAAGGTTGAAACTTGGCATGGTATCATAATTTCACCCACATAGCACGTGCTAAAAATTGAGAGGGTTACGGCAAAAACTGGATGCACTTCATGTACAAGCTGGACAATCCCTTTCGAAGTATCAGGCTTTCGGACGAAAACTCATCTGTTACAAAGGGATTTCAATTTTTAATAACTCATTTTAACTCCAGACTTTTTGTGTGTTCAATATGTACCATTCAAAGGCACATCATGAATTTTCAACCCTTTCCTGACTTCATTTGTTATTTTTCATGCATTTAATGATTTATTTTGAGCTAAATGACCCTGAAACTGAAAAGCAGTACAAATGAACTCTGAAAAGGTTGAAACTTGGCAAGGTATCATTATTTTACCCACATAGCATGTGCTACAAAGTTGAGAGGGTTACGGCAAAAACTGGATGCACTTCGTGTACAAACTGGACAATCCCTTTCGAAGTATCAGGGTTTCGGACGAAAACTCATCTGTTACAAAGGGATTTGAATTTTTAATAACTCATTTTAACTCCAGACTTTTTATGTGGTCAATATGCACCATTCAAAGGCACATCACAATGCTTCAGAAAGCTTGCTCACATCATACTAAATATTCTTACACACAAACCGTACTTAAACAGGGACATAATAGAAATAATAGTTCAGATATATCCATTACAGAAAGTACTGCATGGTATCATAATTTAACCCACATAGCATGTGCTAAAAAGGTAAGAGGGTTACGGCAAAAACTGGATGCACTTCGTGTACAAGCTGGACAATCCCTTTCGAAGTATCAGGGTTTCGGACGAAAACTCATCTGTTACAAAGGGATTTCAATTTTTAATAACTCATTTTAACTCCAGACTTTTTGTGTGTTCAATATGCACCATTCAAAGGCACATCATGAATTTTCAACCCTTTCCTGACTTCATTTGTTATTTTTCATGCATTTAATGATTTATTTTGAGCTAAATGACCCTGAAATTGAAAAGCACTACAAAATGAACTCTGAAAAGGTTGAAACTTGGCATGGTATCATAATTTAGCCCACATAGCATGTGCTAAAAAGTTGAGAGGGTTACGGCAAAAACTGGATGCACTTCGTGTACAAGCTGGACAATCCCTTTCGAAGTATCAGGGTTTCGGACGAAAACTCATCTGTTACAAAGGGATTTCAATTTTTAATAACTCATTTTAACTCCAGACTTTTTGTGTGTTCAATATGCACCATTCAAAGGCACATCATGAATTTTCAACCCTTTCCTGACTTCATTTGTTATTTTTCATGCATTTAATGATTTATTTTGAGCTAAATGACCCTGAAATTGAAAAGCACTACAAATGAACTCTGAAAAGGTTGAAGCTTGGCAAGGTATCATTATTTCACCCACATAGCATGTGCTAAAAAGTTGAGAGGGTTACGGCAAAAACTGGATGCACTTCGTGTACAAACTGGACAATCCCTATCGAAGTATCAGGGTTTCGGACGAAAACTCATCTGTTACAAAGGGATTTCAACTTCTAATAACTCATTTCAACTCCAGACTTTTTATGTGTTCAATATGCACCATTCAAAGGCACATCATGAATTTTCATCCCTTTTCTGACTTCATTTGTTATTTTTCATGCATTTAATGATTTTTTTTGAGATAAATGACCCGGAAATTGAAAAGCACTACAAATGAACTCTGAAAAGGTTGAAACTTGGCATGGTATCATAATTTCACCCACATAGCATGTGCTAAAAAGTTGAGAAGGTTACGGCAAAAACTGGATGCACTTTGTGTACAAATTGGACAATCCCTTTCGAAGTATCAGGGTTTCGAACAAAAACTCATCTGTTACAAAGGGATTTCAATTTTTAATAACTCATTTTAACTCCAGACTTTTTATGTGTTCAATATGCACCATTCAAAGGCACATCATGAATTTTCATCCCTTTCCTGACTTCATTTGTTATTTTTCATGCATTTAATGATTTATTTTGAGATAAATGACCCTGAAATTGAAAAGCACTACAAACGAACTCTGAAAATGTTGAAACTTGGCATGGTATCATAATTTAACCCACATAGCATGTGCTAAAAAGTTGAGAGGGTTACGGCAAAAATTGGATGCACTTCGTGTACAAGCTGGACAATCCCTTTCGAAGTATCAGGGTTTCGGACGAAAACTCATCTGTTACAAAGGGATTTCAATCTTTTATAACTCATTTTAACTCCAGACTTTTTGTGTGTTCAATATGCACCATTCAAAGGCACATCATGAATTTTCAACCCTTTCCTGACTTCATTTGTTATTTTTCATGCATTTAATGATTTATTTTGAGCTAAATGACCCTGAAATTGAAAAGCAGTACAAATGAACTCGGAAAAGGTTGAAACTTGGCATGGTATCATAATTTAACCCACATAGCATGTGCTAAAAAGTTGAGAGGGTTACGGAAAAAACTGGATGCACTTCGTGTACAAGCTGGACAATCCCTTTCGAAGTATCAGGGTTTCGGACGAAAACTCATTTGTTACAAAGGGATTTCAATTTTTTATTACTCATTTTAACTCCAGACTTTTTGTGTGTTCAATATGGACCATTCAAAGGCACATCATGAATTTTCAACCCTTTCTTGACTTCATTTGTTATTTTTCATGCATTTAATGATTTATTTTGAGCTAAATGACCCTGAAATTGAAAAGCAGTACAAATGAACTCTGAAAAGGTTGAAACTTGGCATGGTATCATAATTTAACCCACATAGCATGTGCTAAAAAGTTGAGAGGGTTACGGAAAAAACTGGATGCACTTCGTGTACAAGCTGGACAATCCCTTTCGAAGTATCAGGGTTTCGGACGAAAACTCATGTGTTACAAAGGGATTTCAATTTTTTATAACTCATTTTAACTCTAGAGTTTTTGTGTGTTCAATATGCACCATTCAAAGGCACATCATGAATTTTCAACCCTTTCCTGACTTCATTTGTTATTTTTCATGCATTTAATGATTTATTTTGAGCTAAATGACCGTAAAATTGAAAAGCACTACAAATGAACTCTGAAAAGGTTGGAACTTGGCATGGTATCATAATTTCACCCACATAGCATGTGCTAAAAAGTTGACAGGGTTACGGCAAAAACTGGATGCACTTCGTGTACAAGCTGGACAATCCCTTTCGAAATATCAGGGTTTCGGACGAAAACTCATCTGTTACAAAGGGATTTCAATTTTTAATAACTCATTTTAACTCCAGACTTTTTGTGTGTTCAATATGCACCATTCAAAGGCACATCATGAATTTTCATCCCTTTCCTGACTTCATTTGTTATTTTTCATGCATTTAACGATTTATTTTGAGCTAAATGACCCTGAAATTGAAAAGCACTACAAATGAACTCTGAAAAGGTTGAAACTTGGCATGGTATCATAATTTCACCCACATAACATGTGCTAAAAAGTTGAGAGGGTTACGGCAAAAACTGGATGCACTTTGTCTACAAACTGGACAATCCCTTTCGAAGTATCAGGGTTTCGGACGAAAACTCATCTGTTACAAAGGGATTTCAATTTTTAATAACTCATTTTAACTCCAGACTTTTTATGTGTTCAATATGCACCATTCAAAGGCACATCATGAATTTTCATTCCTTTCCTGACTTCATTTGTTATTTTTCATGCATTTAATGATTTATTTTGAGCTAAATGACCCTGAAATTGAAAAGCACTACAAAATGAACTCTGAAAAGGTTGAAACTTGGCATGGTATCATAATTTAGCCCACATAGAATGTGCTAAAAAGTTGAGAGGGTTACGGAAAAAACTGGATGCACTTCGTGTACAAACTGGATAATCCCTTTCGAAGTATCAGGGTTTCGGACGAAAACTCATCTGTTACAAAGGGATTTCAACTTCTAATAACTCATTTTAACTCCAGACTTTTTATGTGTTCAATATGCACCATTCAAAGGCACATCATGAATTTTCATCCCTTTCCTGACTTCATTTGTTATTTTTCATGCATTTAATGATTTATTTTGAGCTAAATGACCCTGAAATTGAAAAGCACTACAAATGAACTCTGAAAAGGTTGAAACTTGGCATGGTATCATAATTTCACCCACATAGCATGTGCTAAAAAGTTGAGAGGGTCACGGCAAGAACTGGATGCACTTTGAGTACAAATTGGACAATCCCTTTCGAAGTATCAGGGTTTTGGACGAAAACTCATCTGTTACAAAGGGATTTAAATTTTTAATAACTCATTTTAAATCCAGACTTTTTATGTGTTCAATATGCACCATTCAAAGGCACATCATGAATTTTCATCCCTTTCCTGACTTCATTTGGTATTTTTCATGCATTTAATGATTTATTTTGAGCTAAATGACCCTGAAATTGAAAAGCACTACAAAATGAACTCGGAAAAGGTTGAAACTTGGCATGGTATCATAATTTAGCCCACATAGCATGTGCTAAAAAGTTGAGAGGGTTACGGCAAAAACTGGATGCACTTCGTGTACAAACTGGACAATTTCTTTCGAAGTATCAGGGTTTCGGACGAAAACTCATCTGTTACAAAGGGATTTCAACTTCTAATAACTCATTTCAACTCCAGACTTTTTATGTGTTCAATATGCACCATTCAAAGGCACATCATGAATTTTCATCCCTTTCCGGACTTCATTTGTTATTTTTCATGCATTTAATGATTTATTTTGAGATAAATGACCCTGAAATTGAAAAGCACTACAAATGAACTCTGAAAAGGTTGAAACTTGGCATGGTATCATAATTTCACCCACATAGCATGTGCTAAAAAGTTGAGAGGGTTACGGCAAAAACTGGATGCACTTTGTGTACAAATTGGACAATCCCTTTCGAAGTATCAGGGTTTCGGACGAAAAATCATCTGTTACAAAGGGATTTCAATTTTTAATAACTCATTTTAACTCCAGACATTTTATGTGTTCAATATGCACCATTCAAAGGCACATCATGAATTTTCATCCCTTTCCTGATTTCATTTGTTATTTTTCATGCATTTAATGATTTATTTTGAGATAAATGACCCTGAAATTGAAAAGCACTACAAATGAACTCTGAAAAGGTTGAAACTTGGCATGGTATCATAATTTAACCCACATAGTATGTGCTAAAAAGTTGAGAGGGTTACGGCAAAAACTGGATGCACTTCGTGTACAAGCTGGACAATCCCTTTCGAAGTATCAGGGTTTCGGACGAAAACTCATATGTTACAAAGGGATTTCAATTTTTTATAACTCATTTTAACTCTAGACTTTTTGTGTGTTCAATATGCACCATTCAAAGGCACATCATGAATTTTCAACCCTTTCCTGACTTCATTTGTTATTTTTCATGCATTTAATGATTTATTTTGAGCTAAATGACCCTGAAATTGAAAAGCAGTACAAATGAACTCTGAAAAGGTTGAAACTTGGCATGGTATCATAATTTAACCCACATAGCATGTGCTAAAAATTTGAGAGGGTTACGGAAAAAACTGGATGCACTTCGTGTACAAGCTGGACAATCCCTTTCGAAGTATCAGGGTTTCGGACGAAAACTCATCTGTTACAAAGGGATTTCAATTTTTTATAACTCATTTTAACTCCAGACTTTTTGTGTGTTCAATATGCACCATTCAAAGGCACATCATGAATTTTCAACCCTTTCCTGACTTCATTTGTTATTTTTCATGCATTTAATGATTTATTTTGAGCTAAATGACCCTAAAATTGAAAAGCACTACAAATGAACTCTGAAAAGGTTGAAACTTGGCATGGTATCATAATTTAACCCACATAGCATGTGCTAAAAAGTTGAGAGGGTTACGGAAAAAACTGGATGCACTTCGTGTACAAACTGGACAATCCCTTTCGAAGTATCAGGGTTTCGGACGAAAGCTCATCTGTTACAAAGGGATTTCAATTTTTAATAACTCATTTTAACTCCAGACTTTTTATGTGATCAATATGCACCATTCAAAGGCACATCATGAATTTTCATCCCTTTCCTGACTTCATTTGTTATTTTTCATGCATTTAATGATTTATTTTGAGCTAAATGACCCTAAAATTGAAAAGCACTACAAATGAACTCTGAAAAGGTTGAAACTTGGCATGGTATCATAATTTCACCCACATAGCATGTGCTAAAAAGTTTAGAGGGTTACGACAAAAACTGGATGCACTTCGTGTACAAGCTGGACAATCCCTTTCGAAATATCAGGGTTTCGGACGAAAACTCATGTGTTACAAAGGGATTTCAATTTTTAATAACTCATTTTAACTCCAGACTTTTTGTGTGTTCAATATGCACCATTCAAAGGCACATCATGAATTTTCAACCCTTTCCTGACTTCATTTGTTATTTTTCATGCATTTAATGATTTATTTTGAGCTAAATGACCCTGAAATTGAAAAGCACTACAAATGAACTCTGAAAAGGTTGAAACTTGGCATGGTATCATTATTTCACCCACATAGCATGTGCTAAAAAGTTGAGAGGGTTACGGCAAAAACTGGATGCACTTCGTGTACAAACTGGACAATCCCTTTCGAAGTATCAGGGTTTCGGACGAAAACTCATCTGTTACAAAGGGATTTGAATTTTTAATAACTCATTTTAACTCCAGACTTTTTATGTGGTCAATATGCACCATTCAAAGGCACATCACAATGCTTCAGAAAGCTTGCTCACATCATACTAAATATTCTTACACACAAACCGTACTTAAACAGGGACATAATAGAAATAATAGTTCAGATATATCCATTACAGAAAGTACTGCATAATTGAAGATACCAATCCTACTCTTCCGGATTGCATACCTACTCGTCCGAATCAGAATACCCATACTCGTCGTCATCCGAATCAGAATACCCATACTCGTCGTCGTCCGAATTAGAAATCCCATATGCAGGAGATACTAGCGGTACGAGGTGACGCTGCCCATAATTGGAGATTCCAATCCTGCGGTACAACTCGTATGCAACGTACCCATATTTTTCTACATACTCAATGTTGATAGGGTCAAGTGGGGTCTTCTCCCAATGTTTGTGCCCTGACTCTGGGAATTTTTTCTTCATATCAGCGTACTCCTCGTCGAACAGGGCGGCTGCCATATCAGCCATTAAAGTCTTGTCATGCTGAAGCCTGAACCTGCCCTGAAGATCAATGTGGCGATCAGCTGGTATCTCAATACCCCAGGTGCTCCTCATCTTGATCTTGTCATTCGTTATATCAACGCTAGCAAAATATATGCCGCTGCGAAGGAACTCCATGAGTTTTGGACAGTGCTTGTCACTACCGCAACAACAAAATGGAACAAATGTGTTAAATACTGCTGCAACAAGTATATTTTAGAACAAGTATAATAAGAATCATAACAAGTATATATTTTAGAACAAGTATAATAAGAATCATAACAAGTATATTTCGGCACAAGTATAATATATATAAGAATCATAACAAGTATAATAAGAATCATAACAAGTATAATTCGGAACAAGTATAATAAGAATCATAACAAGTATAATAAGAATCATATATAGCAAGTTTCCTATTCCTATGCATTTCCTATCCTATGAATCAAAAGAAGCCCCTAAACTATGACATGTTCTCCCACGATGGCCAATATGCAACTATAAGGAAAATTCTTATGCAATTTTCCTATCCTATTCCTATCCTCCTATTCCTATTCCTATGCAATTTTCCAAATCCTCCTATTCCTATGCAATTTTCTATTCCTATCCAATTTTCCTATGAATCAAAGAAAAGCCCCAATTTTCCTATGAATCAAAGAAAAGCCCCAATTTTCCTATGATTCAAAGAAAAGCCCCAATTTTCCTATGCATTTTTCATATGAATCAAGGAAACTATATGACATGTTCTTGACTTTCCCAATCCTCCTATTCCTATGCAATTTTCCTATATATCCTATGAATAAAAAAGCCCCAATTAAAACTATGACAAGTTTCGTATTACCTTGCCCACTGGAAGACCATGACATGTTTATTCAAACAAAGTTGGACGATGGCAACATTGCGACGATTGGCCGTGTACTCGAGATCGAGGCCCATGAACTTATGTTTCTTCTCTTGAAGCCATTCCTCGAACATGGAAAGAAAACCCTCGACTTTGGCGCTGTCGTTCGTGTAGACGACATGGAGATAGGTCGTGCCATGTGCGAGCACCGAACCGTAGCGAGTGATTGGCGGATTAATGGTGGAGGATGGGGAAGAAGAGAGGAGAGGGAGACGAACAGAAATGGAGGCCGTCACGTTACTGTACATAGCGTTTTCCCATGTATGATCTCGCGCGCGCGGAATAACTTCCAGGGGCGGGGATTTGAACGGTTGGGACCTTTAGTCCCGGTTTGTGTTACGAACCAGGACTAAAGGGGGCTCGTGGGGCCCCAGCCTGACCTTCAGGCTGCCACCACCCCTTTAGTCCCAGTTTGTGTCACAAACCGGGACTAAAGGTTCGACACGAACCGGGACTAATAATTCCCCGTTGGAACCGGGACGAACCAGGACTAATAGATCCTTTACAACCGGCTCGTAACAGGACCGGTACTAAAGGGTCAAACGAAAGGTCTGTTTTCTACTAGTGGAGGTGCAGAAGATACATGCATGCCCTAATGACTGCATCCTCTACCGCGGTGAGTACGAGGATCTGAATGCATGCCCGGTATGCGGTGCATTGCGCTATAAGATCAGACGCGATGACCCTGGTGATGTTGAGGGCGAGTGCCCCAGGAAGAAGATTCCTGCCAAGGTGATGTGGTATGCTCCTATAATACCACGGTTGAAATGTTTGTTTCAAAACAAAGAGCATGCCAAGTCGATGCGATGGCACAAAGAAGACCGTAAGAAAGACGGGATGCTGAGAGCACCCGCTGACGGGTCGCAGTGGAGAAAAATTGAGAGAATTTGGAAGGACTTTGCAGATGACGCAAGGAACGTATGGTTTGGTCTAAGTGCAGATCGCATTAATCCTTTTGGGGAGCAGAGCAGCAATCATAGCACCTGGCCTGTGACTCTATATATTTATAACCTTCCTCCTTGGTTGTGCATGAAGCGAAAGTTCATTATGATGCCAGTGCTCATCCAAGGCCCTAAGCAACCCGGCAATGACATTGATGTGTACCTAAGGCCATTAGTTGAATAACTCTTACAGTTGTGGAATGAAAAAGGTGTACGTGCGTGGGATGAGTACACAGGGGAGGAATTTGACCTACATGCGTTGCTGTTTGTAACCATCAATAATTGGCCTGCTCTCAGTAACCTTTCTGGACAGACAAACAAGGGATACCACGCATGCGCGCACTGTTTAGATGATACCGAAAGTATATATTTGGATAACTGCAAGAAGAATGTGTACCTGGGACATCGTCGATTTCTTCCGAGAAGGCATACCGTAAGAAAGAAAGGCAAGCATTTCAAAGGTGAGGCAGATAACCGGAAGAAGCCTCGCCACCGTAGTGGTGATGATATACTTGATATGGTCAAGGATTTAAAAGTAATCTTTGGTAAGGGTCCTGGCGGACAATCTGTTCTGAATGACGCTCAGGGACGCGCACCCATGTGGAAGAAGAAATCTATATTTTGGGACCTACCCTATTGGAAAGACCTAGAGGTCCGCTCTGCAATCGACGTGATGCACGTGACGAAGAATCTTTGCGTGAACCTACTAGGCTTCTTGGGAGTGTATGGGAAGACAAAAGATACACCGGAGGCACGGGAGGACCATCAACGTATGCACGGAAAAGACGGCATGCATCAGGGTCGTGCCAGCTACGCTCTTACCAAAGAAGAGAAGGAAATCTTTTTTGAATGCCTGCTCAGTATGAAGGTCCCGTCTGGCTTCTCGTCGAATATAAAGGGAATAATAAATATGGCAGAGAAAAAGTTCCAGAACCTAAAGTCTCATGACTGCCACGTGATTATGACGCAACTGCTTCCGGTTGCATTGAGGGGGCTTCTACCGGAAAACGTTCGATTAGCCATTGTGAAGCTATGTGCATTCCTCAGTGCAATCTCTCAGAAGGTAATCGATCCAGAAAGCATAGAAAGGTTAGACAATGATTTGGTGCAATGTCTTGTCAGTTTCGAGTTGGTGTTCCCACCATCCTTCTTCAATATCATGACGCACGTCCTAGTTCACCTGGTCAAAGAGATTGCCATTCTGGGTCCTGTATTTCTACACAATATGTTCCCCTTTGAGAGGTTCATGGGAGTCTTAAAGAAATATGTTCATAACCGTGCTAGGCCAGAAGGAAGCATCTCCAAGGGCCATGAAAATGAGGAGGTCATTGAGTTTTGTGTTGACTTTATTCCCGACCATAAGCCGATTGGTCTTCCTAAATCGCGGCATGAGGGAAGACTCGTGGAAAAGGCACGCTAGGACCGAAAGCAATAATATGTATGGACGGGCATTCTTGGGCGCAAGCACACTACACAATTCTAGAAAATTCCTCCTTAGTGGCTCTGTATATGAAGGAACACAAGAATATTCTACGCTCCAAACACCCGGAGCAGTCTGAAGACTGGATTACACGTTAACAAATGGGGACTTTCGCCGGTTCGTTGCAGACATGTCTCATGCATGACGACGCTGTTGAAGATGATCTGTACTTCCTGTCCCAGTCACCATCTTCGAATATAATGACTTTCAAAGGGTACGAGATAAATGGGAATACATTTTACACGATCGCCCAAGATAAAAAGAGCACCAACCAAAACAGTGGTGTCCGTTATGATGCAACCAACTTTCAGGACACATATTATGGTTACATAGAGGAGATATGGGAACTTGACTATGGACGTGATCTTAAGGTCCCTTTGTTTCGGTGCAAATGGGTCAATATGACTGGAGGCGGGGTACAGGTAGACCCGCAGTACGGAATGACAACAGTGGATCTTAACAATCTTGGGTACACAGACGAATCATTCGTCCTAGCCAATGATGTGGCTCAGGTTTTCTATGTGGAGGACATGTCTAGCAAACCTAGAAAAAGAAAAGATAAGGAAGCGAATACATCATATGATGAGCCAAAGCGCCACATAGTTCTTTCAAGGAAAAGAAACATCGTGGGAGTGGAGGACAAGATAGACATGTCAGAAGATTATGAAAAGTTTCATGAAACCACTCCCTTCACAGTGAAGATTGACCCAAGCATCCTGTTAAATGATGAAGATTCTCCATGGTTACGGCGCAAAGGGACACACTCGAAGAAAAAGATTTATACCCAAAGATCCCACTCTGGGATGTGACCGGCCTTCACTGTCATCACTTCCTTCTCTAGTGAGTTTCTGGACTTATATATCTGGAAAGTCCCACTTCGAACAAACCGGAGGGAATCTTTGTAATAGTTAGGGTACTTAATTATGTGTACTTTGGACAATCTCTTTCGAAGTATCAGTTATATATGGTACTTAATTATGTGCCACGTCATCAATTTTCAACCCTTTCTTCCTTCATTTGCTATTTTCCATGCATTTACTGATTTGTTTGAGCTAAATGACCCTTAAATTGAAAAGCACTACAAATGAACTCTGAAAAGGTTGAAAGTTGGCATGGTATCATCATTTCACCCACATAGCATGTGCTAAAAAGTTGAGAGGGTTACGGCAAAAACTGGATGCACTTCGTGTACAAAATGGACAATCTCTTTCGAAGTATCAGGGTTTCGGACGAAAACTCATCTATTACAAAGGGATTTCATTTTATTAAACTTATTTCAACTCCAGACTTTTTGTGCGTTCAGTATGCACCATTCAAAGCCACGTCATCAATTTTCAACCCTTTCTTCCTTCATTTGCTATTTTCCATGCATTTACTGATTTGTTTGAGCTAAATGACCCTTAAATTGAAAAGCACTACAAATGAACTCTGAAAAGGTTGAAAGTTGGCATGGTATCATCATTGCACCCACATAGCATGTGCTAAAAAGTTGAGATGGTTATGACAAAAACTGGATGCACTTCGTGTACAAAATGGACAATCTCTTTCGAAGTATCAGCGTTTCGGACGAAAACTCATCTATTACAAAGGGATTTCATTTTATTAAACTTATTTCCACTCCAGACTTTTTTTTGCGTTCAGTATGCACCATTCAAAGCCACGTCATCAATTTTCAACCCTTTCTGACTTCATTTGCTATTTTCCATGCATTTACTGAATTGTTTGAGCTAAATGACCCTTAAATTGAAAAGCACTACAAATGAACTCTGAAAAGGTTAAAAGTTGGTTTCATCATTTCACCCACATAGCATGTGCTAAAAAGTTGAGACGGTTACGGCAAAAACTGGATGCACTTCGTGTACAAAATGGACAATCTCTTTCGAAGTATCAGGGTTTCGGACGAAAACTTATCTATTACAAAGGGATTTCATTTTATTAAACGTATTTCAACTCCAGACTTTTTGTGTGTTCAGTATGCACCATTCAAAGCCATGTCATCAATTTTCAACCCTTTCAGACTTCATTTGCTATTTTCCATGCATTTACTGATTTGTTTGAGCTAAATGACCCTTAAATTGAAAAGCACTACAAATGAACTCTGAAAAGGTTGAAAGTTGGCATGGTATCATCATTTCACCCACATAGCATGTGCTAAAAAGTTGAGAGGGTTACGACAAAAACTGGATGCACTTCGTGTACAAAATGGACAATCCCTTTCGAAGTATCAGGGTTTCGGACGAAAACTCATCTATTACAAAGGGATTTCATTTTATTAAACTTATTTCAACTCCAGACTTTTTGTGCGTTCAGTATGCACCATTCAAAGCCACGTCATCAATTTTCAACCCTTTCTGACTTCATTTGCTATTTTCCATGCATTTACTGATTTGTTTGAGCTAAATGACCCTTAAATTGAAAAGCACTACAAATAAACTCTGAAAAGGTTGAAAGTTGGCATGGTATCATCATTTCACCCACATAGCATGTGCTAAAAATTTGAGAGGGTTACGACAAAAACTGGATGCACTTTGTGTACAAAATGGACAATCTCTTTCGAAGTATCAGGGTTTCGGACGAAAACTCATCTATTACAAAGGGATTTCATTTTATTAAACTTATTTCAACTCCAGACTTTTTGTGCATTCAGTATGCACCATTCAAAGCCACGTCATCAATTTTCAACCCTTTCTGACTACATTTGCTATTTTCCATGCATTTACCGAATTGTTTGAGCTAAATGACCCTTAAATTGGAAAGCACTACAAATGAACTCTGAAAGGTTGAATGTTGGCATGGTTTCATCATTTCACCGACATAGCATGTGCTAAAAAGTTGAGAGGGTTATGGCAAAAACTGGATGCACTTCGTGTACAAAATGGACAATCTCTTTCGAAGTATTAGGGTTTCGGATGAAAACTCATCTATTACAAAGGGATTTCATTTTATTAAACGTATTTCAACTCCAGACTTTTTGTGTGTTCAGTATGCACCATTCAAAGCCATGTCATCAATTTTCAACCCTTTCTGACTTCATTTACTATTTTCCATGCATTTACTGATTTGTTTGAGCTAAATGACCCTTAAATTGAAAAGCACTACAAATGAACTCTGAAAAGGTTGAAAGTTGGCATGGTATCATCATTTCACCCACATAGCATGTGCTAAAAAGTTGAGATGGTTACGGCAAAAACTGGATGCACTTCATGTACAAAATGGACAATATCTTTCGAAGTATCAGGGTTTCGGACGAAAACTCATCTATTACAAAGGGATTTCATTTTTTTAAATAACCTAAGAATTACCAAATTGTATATAATGATAAAACACACTAATATTAAACAGCAGAAAAAAAAATCACTGGAAAATCTATTTTTAAAGTAAAGTTATTCACAAACTAGTGATTCACACAAATTTCAAATAATTCAAATTTGAAAACTACTGGCACTAACTTTAAGTTTATAATTTTTTTTACCTAAAGCAAAAAGATTCACAAAGAAACTCTAAATTTAGCAAAAAACAACTCAAAAACAAAAGAAAATAAATAAAGCAAAAAACAAAAAAATTAAAAATTAAAAATTAAAAATTAAAAAAAAGCCCGCCTACTGGGCCACCACGGCCTGCATACGACTAGAAACCCAACTTCTAGTTGGGCCAGGACACAGGCCCGCACGGCCCAGTAGGCCCCACTGGGCAGGATAGTTTACTTAGGCCCAGACAGGCCTGTATAGAGAGGTGCTCGACAGGGAAGCCGCGTCGGGGCTTATAAACTAACGAGGTGGGACTAAACTTCGGACACGGGAAGCCAGACCTTTAGTCCCGGTTGGTGGCTCCAACCGCGACTAAAGGCCCCTCTTTAGTCCCGGTTGGAGCCACCAACCGGGACTAAAGGTCTGGCTTCCCGCCGCTTGGGCTGGCCGAAAATTGACCTTTAGTCGCGGTTGGTGGCTCCAACCGGGACTAAAGGTACCTTTAGTCGCGGTTGGTAGCTCTAACCGGGACTAAAGGTCTTCGCATATATATACTCACACTTGAAAATTTTCAGTTTCGTGCTTCTTCCACCTCTTCGACATCGCCGCGCGCCGTCGCCGTCTCGCCTCCCCCGACGCCGGAGCTCGTCGCTGCCCCCAACGCCGGCCGCCCACGCCTCCTCGCGCCGATCCCCGACGCCGGACGCGCCCTCCTCCCCGAGCCCGCGACGCCGCCCGCGCCTGCTCCTCCCCAAGCTCCTCGCCGCGCGCGCCGCCTGCCCTGACGCTGTCGCCGTCGCCCCGCTGTGAGCACTCCCCCTATCCCCCCTCTCCCTCGATCGCCCCCTGCCGCCATGGCCGCCCTCTCCCCGAGCCCACACACACATGCATGAACACACACACACACATTTTCTTTAAGTTAATTAGATGATTTATATGTATTTTTGTATGTTTAATTAGTATATATGTATAGCAATTATGACATTTTTTTCACTAGATGATTAGATTGGTAGAAAAAAGTTGAGGAATTTTGACATTTGAGGAATTAATTAGTATATGATGATGCTACTGTTTTGTTGTTACCGTGTGATGAGAATGAGGCTTATTATGTCAAATTGTTATGATGATGCTACTGTTTTGTTGTTATGATGTGATAAGTGTCAAATTGTAATGCTTATTATGTCAAATTGAGGCTATTGTTTTGTTGTGAAGAATGGGTGCTACTATTTTGATGATGCTACTGTTGTGAAGAATAAGTGTCAAATTGTAATGTTGTGAAGAATAAGTGTCAAATTGTAATGCTTATGATGATGAATATATATGGTTATAATTAATGATGTTATGATGATGCTACGTACTGTTTTGATGATGCATGATCAGAGCGGAGCTACTGTTTTGATGATGTTATGATGATGCATAATCAGAATGAGGCTACTGTTTTGTTGTTATGATGATGAATATGGTTAGAATGAGGCTCACTTAATACCTGAATTTGTATTATGATTATGCGTTTTTCATATCACTGAATTTGTATCACTGAATTAAAACTATGATAAAGTGTAGAGATGGATAGATATGCTAAGTGTATATTAAATTTGTTTTCATAATTAAGCATTTGTTCTCGACGTCGACGATGCCTGGCATGCATCCTCGACGTCGACTCAAGTTTGGCGGAGGAGGCCTGCTTGATCGGAGGGGCCATGTCCGGGACTGGGCTCCGTCGGGCTGTTACTGGGAGGTGCTACCTTCCGGGGGGCGCAGCTTGGTGAGGAGCCAGCCCGTCGTCAACCCGGAGCTCCTTTGGTGGCGGTCGCGTGGGCCACTGTCGATGCCGAGGCTTGAGTCCCCCGTGGAGGTGGTACATCAGCGTGTCATGGCGGAGAACGCGCACGTCTGTCGCTATATGCTTGCGTTGGAGGGCAGGTTGGACAATACCTGGCAGGTTCTTCGGGGATCTCACATTAGCTATGATCCTGTGATGGTTCCTTCACTTTGGGTGTCCACCGCCCGCGCTGAGACCCGTCATTCGCTAGGGTTCTAGGTGATGATTATTAGCTAGTGTTGGTGGTAATGACTATGTGACTATGTATTCGAGACGATGTGTATTCGAGATTTTATTATTAATCGATAATATTCGAGACGATGTATTCGAGATTATATTATTCAATAATATTCGAGAGATTATATTTTCGATTTTGCATATTAATTATCTGGAATATCTACTATTGAATACTAAATTGTTTTATCTTTCTTCTGGATTAGTTAAATAAAAGCTATGGACAATACCGGCAGAGACGGAGAAGAGACTCTGTTCGACATCATACGCTCCACGGGCCCACCAGATGAGAATGAAGAAGATGACGGCTCGCAATATCTGAACAATACCGGTGACGGTATGATTGATGAAGACGAACAAATATATGAAGACGATGATGACGAAGGAAATGTTGATCTTCAAATAACAAAGACCGGCGAGGTATATATTTATATAAGGGATCTGGTGATCATCACATTTTTTAATTGATTTGTATATATATTAACGAATCGATCTTTCTTCTTTTAGCCCTCCGGATCGAGCAAATCTTCTACAAGCGACAGGGCAATTCGAGGCCCGTCCAAAAAGTTGCTGCCTGGCGTAAAGTACAACATTGACACCATCAAAGATAATGGCGAACCGTTTGAACCTAGGCAGAATGCGCTCAAGTTCATTCGTCAATGCGGAGTTATTGTCAGGGACCAACTCCCGATCTCCTCTCAATTATGGAAAAAGCCAGCAAAGGATGAACCAGGAGTTACTTTTGTCGACGAAAGAGCAAAAGAGAACCTTTGGGGAGAGCTCATATCACATTTCACCCTACCAGATCATTTCACAAAGCAAGTGTCGGTGTAGTAAAGTAGGGGTCCTTTAGTACCCCATACTTGCGCATGCGCAGTTGTAGCCACGCCCGCGGCAAGGCTTGCCGGGGGATAGCCAAAGACAAATACAAGAGATCAAGAAGGCATTCGAGTCAGAGGACGGAGCGCAGAAGATTGGAGACAAGGCCCCTGGCAAGGTGCTTGCCGGGGATGATTTGCTGAAGCCCGACATGGTTCTAGCCCGACAAGGTCCTAGCCCGGCAAGGTCCTTGCCCGGCAAGATTATGCCACAGTGCCACCGCTCCAGTGCAGCTGCCAGCATGGCACTCTGGACCCTTCTCCAGGCATGCGTGGCAGGGCACTGTGCCAAGCGGTGCAGATGGGATGGCCCCTTTTCCCATCCCCAAGATGTCTAGATACACCTAACGGGACACCTCCACAGAGCATTAAATGCCCTTGTCCTAAACCGTCAGAAGTAGGTATGGCGATTCACCATAGTAATCATGACGCCACTGTAGTTACTTTACACCTCTCCACCTCACTGTTCTGCCACTGTTGGTGACCCCTTTGTACGTATAAAAGGAGGCCCATGGGCGACTGTGAGGAGGATTCGGATACTCTCTAGCCCAGTCTCTCATGCAACTGCTGTGTACTGTTCATCTCACAGCGCTCCTGAGCTAGAACTGAAGCATAATACACCAAAAGTAAGAGTAGGGTTTTACGCTTCCGAGCGGCCCGAACCTGGGTAAAATCCCTTGCGTGCTCTTCGTTAGATCTGCTCTTTGTGCATACCTTTCCCCCTGCCGAACCGTAAAGGGATCCTCTCGGTCCCATAGCTGTCGTACGCCGACATCTTTGGCGCGCCAGGTAGGGGCAAGAGGTGGCGTGAACCTGATCTAGCGATCTGCGCGCTAGTTCTTGATCATCTTCATCGTCATGGCTCCCAAGAAGAAGGGTGTCAAGGCGGTTGGTCCATCTGCATCCAGTCCACCTGTGCCAACACAGGCAGGTGATGGTGTGGACGTGGGTGTAGGAGGAAGTGTAGAGCCTGGGCTCCCTCGACCTCTTGGCGATCAGAGCCAAGTGGCCGATGCAGCTCGTGGCACTGCCAAGTCCAAGGATGGAGCTGTGCTGCTTACGGGTGACGCAGTGAATTCCAAGAACAGCGCGGTGCACTCCAAGACGCCTACACCAGCACATACGCCGCAACCATCTCAGGTTGTGCGCGATGAGCAGCGCCGTGGCGTCCCAGATGCCAGGCGCTCTCTAGAGAAGTCTCTTATGCATCGATCTCAAGATGCGCAAGGCCATCATGCACGCCAACACGCTGGTGGAAGCGGGGCACGGTTGCAAGGTCGAGATGTTGCTCCTTCTAACATAGTTAGGAGTCAGAGCACATCACGTTCTTCGCACCGTTCGCCACCTACCACGGCGGTGGAAGCGTTGGCGCGAGCACAACTGCTTCTGGATTTCCCTCCAGCTACAGACAAGCTTGAAGAATGGAGAGCCACTATTCAAAGTCTCATCAGTTTCAATAACGGAGACGTACCGCAGCAACCAAGCTCTTTGCGGCTGCGGCACGCTGACCCGACGCGTGCTGGTGGCGAGAAGACCGGTGGTGGAGTGACAACTGTACACTCTCCGCCTCGACGACAACGATCGCCAGCTCACCGGATCGACATCGATGACGATTCTACCGCGTCGTCTGATCCACGAGTTCGCCGCGATCAGCGCCAAGTTCTTCAAGATCGAAGGAAGGAAGACGCTCGAACCACCATCGAGCGGCGAAGGGAGGCGCATCGTCGATCCGACAAGCGCGCGGGACCCACTGTTGACCTGCATGCGCCAGGGTATCCTGGCGACTTACCTTATGCGGTAAGCTGTCTAGCATTTACTCGTGAGCTGCGGCAAGTCCAGTGGCCCAACTCCAAGACTTTCAAACCAGAAGTGCCAGAGAAATATGACGGCAATACTCACCCGTCAGAGTTCCTCAGCATCTACACCATCGTGGTACAGGCTGCCGGGGGACGAGACGAGAAGATTCTTGCCAATTATTTCCCGTTGGTACTGAAGCACAACGTCAGATCCTGGCTGATGCATTTGCCGGAAAACTCTATTTCTTCTTGGGCGGACCTGTGCCATCAGTTTGTTGGCGCCTTTACTGGCGGCCATCAACCTCCTGGCCAGGAGAGTGACTTACATCTCATCCCCCAGAAGGAAGGAGAACCCCTGCGCAAATACATCCAGAGATTCAGCCGTGTCCAGCACAACATCCCCGACATTCATCCTGCCGCAGTTATCAGCGCGTTTCATCAAAACATGCATAACCGCAAGATGCGGGAGGAGCTAGCGATGAACAAGATCAGGGATATCGGCGAGCTTTACGCTTTGGCCGACAAGTGTGCTCGAGCTGAAGAAGGAAGGAAACTTCCCGGTGAGGATGTTGGCGCAGGAGCAGACTCAGCGAGTTAAGACGCCGCCCCGGCAAAGAAAGGCCGGCGGCGAAATAACAGAAAGCACAAGGGCAAGGCCGTGCTTGCCGTCGAGCAATCCGGCAACACCGACACCGCCAAGAAGGCTAAGGTTGACCACCCTGGCAAGGAGGTTGCCGGGTGTGCCAACTGTCAGGCCTTAGCGGTTGCCGACAAGCCAGACGGCTTCGACAAGCAATATTGCAAGATCCACCGCACCAAGGGGCACGACCTCCAGAACTGCCGATGAGTTGAGTAGCTTGTCGAGCAGCAGAAAGCTGAGTACGAGAGACGAGACAAGGAGAAGGCCCCGGATGGTGCTGGGGTGTCCGGCAAGAAGCGCAGCGGCCGAGGAGGTCGCCGCGGCAAGGCCAAGCAGCAGAAGGACAGGCCCCCTCGTGGCCGTGACAAGGATGAGGGGGATGATCATGATGATGGTGAAGACGACGAGTCCAGCGAGCGTGAGTTTCAGAAAGCCACAGAAGTTATGTGCGTTGACGGTGGCGCCTCGCTGCATTCTTCTCACTGCCAACTTAAACGGTGGGCGCGTGAGACTAATGCGACAGAGCCATCAGTCGATGCGCAGAAGCTTCTGAAGTGGTCCGACACGCCTATCATTTTTGACATTGAGGACCACCCAGATCGCACAACTATGGTCGGGTGCTTGCCGTTGTTGGTTTCACCAACAATCCGCAACCTCAAAGTGATAAAAATGTTAGTTGACGGTGGGGCCGGCTTGAATTTGATCTCACCTGCTGTAATCAAGAAGCTCCAAATTCCTGACGGAGATCTCGAGGAGACTGGCACGTTCCAAGGGGTCAATCCAGGAAGGAGCCAGCCGAAGGGAAAGATCACGCTGCCAGTAACATTTGGTAGCGAGCTGAACTACATGACGGAGAAGATTGTCTTTGATGTTGTCGAGACCCCATTGCCGTACAATGGGATTCTTGGTCGTCCAGCGCTCACCAAGTTCATGGCAGCGTCGCATTATGCATACAACGTGTTGAAGATGCCGGGGCCGATAAGTGTCATCACCGTTCCTTGCGACAAGAAGCATGCACTTATCTGCGCCGACCAACTTTACTGGGACGCAGTTGCAGCATCTGCCGCCAAGGCACTTGCTCCTGCCGTTGAAGCTCCCAGGGGGAAGAAGAAGAAGACCGGCAAGAGCTCCAGTGCTCACTCCGGCAAGCGCACCTCTTCGGAGTGCTGCGCTGCCGTTGAGGATGTACCAAAGAGCTCCACCGGCAAGAGCAAGAGGTCCAAAGCAGCTCCGCCTGCAACCAAGAAGGTGTCCGCCAAGGAGGACGGCATGGGAGGAACTTTCACCATAAGTTCCACCCTTGATGCGAAATAGGAACGTGCGCTCATTGCTTTCCTGCGGGCGAATGTCGATGTGTTTGCATGGCAACCATCTGACATCCCCGACGTTCCCAGGAAAGTAATTGAGCACCACCTTGCTGTCTGTCCTCACGTGCGGCCCGTCAAGCAGAAGGTCAGAAAACAAGCTGTGGAGCGGCAACAATTTATTGCCGAGGAGATCAAGAAGTTGGAAGCAGCAGGCCTAGTCAGAGGAGTACTCCATCCTACGTGGTTGACCAATCCGGTTGTAGTGCGTAAGGCAAACGAAAAGTGGAGGCTGTGTATTGATTTTACAGATGTCAATAAAGCCTGTCCAAAAGATCCATTTCCCTTGCCGCGCATCGACCAGATTGTTGACTCCACTGCCGGATGTGATTTGCTTTCATTTCTTGATGCATATTCAGGCTATCACTAGATCTTTATGGCGGAAGAAGATGAAGAGAAAACCGCATTTATCACTCCATGTGGCACATATTGTTTTATACGTATGCCTTTCGGTTTGAAAAATGCTGGTTCAACCTTTGCAAGAACAGTCCAAATTGGTTTTGAGCCTCAGCTGCACAGAAATGTGGAAGCCTATATGGATGATATAGTGGTTAAAACCAAGGACAGAGCAACACTCATACAAGATCTGGAAGAGACATTTGCAAATCTGCGCAAGATCAATCTGAAGCTCAACCCCGAGAAGTGTGTGTTTGGAGTTCCATCCGGCAAGCTTCTCGGGTTCTTTGTATCTCAGCGAGGAATTGAAGCAAATCCCGACAAGATCAAAGCAATTGAGCAGATTGAAGCACCAAAGCGTGTCAAGGATGTACGTCGACTTGCCAGCTGTGTTGCTGCTCTGAGCAGGTTTATCTCCAAGTCTGCTGAGCGTGCCCTGCCCTTTTTCAAAATTTTGAAAAAGGCAGGTCCAATGAAATGGACTCCGGAAGCGGAGGCAGCGCTGCAATACTTGAAGAGATACCTCTCCTCTCCTCCAATACTAGTTGCACCTAAGCCACAAGAGAAGTTGCTGCTGTATTTAGCGGCAACAAATCAAGTGGTTAGTGCCGCATTAGTAGCGGAGAGAGAAGTTGATGAAGAAGCAGTAACCACGGCAAGCCCGTCAAGCGACAAGCTGGGGGCTCCCCCGGCAGAGTCTGGTGCCGACAAGGAAGGATCTGCACAGTCAAGTGAAGTAGCACAGACGAAAAAGATGGTGCAGCGCCCAGTTTATTTTGTCAGCTCCCTTCTACAGGGGGCTAGGTCAAGATATTCTGGTGTGCAGAAACTGCTTTTCGGCCTCCTTATGGCCTCGAGGAAGCTACGCCATTATTTTCAAGCACATGAGGTTACCGTCGTCACTCGCTTTCCATTGCAAAGGATTTTACAAAATCCAGATGCAACTGACATGATTGTGGAGTGGGCGTTGGAACTGTCAAGCTTTGGTCTCAAGTTTGAAAGTACTTCAACTATACAGAGCAGGGCTTTGGCAGAGTTTGTCGCAGAATGGACACCAACGCCAGACGAAGAAGTTCCAGAGACGAGTCTACCCGGCAAGGAAGCGTGCAAAGAGTGGGTTATGTATTTTGATGGAGCTTTCTCGCTGCAAGGCGCCGGTGCTGGCATGCTGCTTGTCGCACCCACCGGAGAGCACCTCAAGTATGTAATTTAAATGCACTTTCCCAAGGAGCAAGCGACAAACAACTCTGCAGAGTATGAAGGGTTGCTTGCCGGTCTCAGGATCGCGACAGACCTTGGGATTAAGAAGCTCATTGTCAGGGGTGACTAACAGCTTGTCGTCAGGCAAGTAAACAAGAACTATCAGTGTCCATTGATGGAAGCTTATGTTGATGAGGTGAGAAAATTGGAAGAGCGCTTTGACGGCCTACCGATGGAGCACATTCCACGAGCTAAGAATGACATTGCTGATGGCCTGTCGAAACGCGCCGCACTTAAGTTACCTGTGGAACCAGGAACTTTTGTGCTCCAATTGACTCAACCATCCGTAACACCATCAGTGGGGCAACACAAGAAGAGGAAGTTGACTTCTGGCAAGTACTTTCCGGCAGAGCTCCCAGAAGCCGCCGGCAAGAAGGCTGCCGGGGACAACGCCAAGTCTGCTGAGGAACGACCTGCTCCGGCAAGGCCTCATGCCCTTGTCGTAGAAGCGAGCGTTCCCGCCAAGCTTGTTGAGGAGCAGCATGCTCCGGCAGAGTCCCAGACTCTTGCCGTAGAAGCAAGTGATCCCGCCAATCTTGCCGGGGAACAACAGACTCCAGCAGAGCTTCAAGCTCTTGCCGTCGAGGAAGATGTTCCCGCAGCAGAAGAAATGCCTTTAGTCCTTGTTGTCGAGCCTCAGGCTCCATCATGGGCACAGCATATCGTCCAGTTCCTTCAGACAGGAGAGTTTCCCGAAGAGCAGGAAGAAGCGGAGAAAGTAGCCCGTCAGTCTAGTATGTATCAGTTCGTCGATGACGTACTATACAGAAAGAGACCGAATGGTGTGAAATTGAAGTGTATTCCCCGGGAAGATGGACTGAAGCTGTTGGCAGAGATACATGGAGGCATATGTGGCTCTCACATTGGCTCAAGAGCTCGTGTCGGCAAGGCATTCCGGCAAGGTTTCTTTTGGCCCACAGCCCTCCAGGATGCAACTGCACTAGTAACCAAGTGTGAAGCGTGCCAGTTTCATTCGAAGAAGATACACCAACCAGCTCAAGCTCTCCAGACAATCCCTCTCTCCTGGCCATTTGCGGTCTGGGGGCTCGACATATTAGGCCCCTTTCCCCGTGCTACCGGGGGCTTTGAGTACTTGTACGTTGCAATCGACAAGTTCACAAAGTGACCGGAAGTGGAAGCAGTGAGAAAGGTGACGGCATAGTCAGCCATCAAGTTCTTCAAAGGGATAGTTTGCCGTTTTGGTGTGCCCAACAGGATCATCACCAACAACGGTACACAGTTCACGAGCCACGCCTTCATGCAGTATGTCCAAGATCTCGGCGGCAAGATCTGTTTCGCTTCTGTTGCTCATCCAAGGAGCAATGGTCAAGCCGAGAGGGCAAATGCTGAAGTGCTGCGTGGGCTCAAGACAAGAACTTTCGACAGGCTGCACAAGTGCGGCAAGCGCTGGATTGATGAGTTGCCGGTGGTTCTTTGGTCAATCAGATCGACACCAAATCGAGCCACTGGCCAGACACCCTTCTCTCTTGTTTATGGAGCGGAGGAAGTTCTCCCCACGGAACTCATATACGGGTCACCTCGAGTGCTCACTTATGATGAGCTTGAGCAAGAGCAGCTGCATCAAGATGACGCTGTGCTCCTTGAGGAAGATCCTCTTCCGGCTGCTGTGCGAGCTGCTCGCTACCAGCAAGCCTTGCGCCGCTACAATAGCCGCAAGGTTCATGCCAGAAGTCTTGAGGAACGCGACCTTGTTCTTCGGCGCGTTCAGTCGGCCAAGAATTCCAACAAGTTGACGCCGAAGTGGGAAGGCCCTTATCGGGTAAAACGAGTCACCAGGCCTGGCGCTGTCCGCCTGGAGACCGAAGATGGCATTCCAGTGAGCAACTCCTGGAATATCGAACATCTTCGCAAGTTTTACCCATAAGGTGCGGTTGTCGGGTCCTTCCCTGGCAACCACCTTTTATACAAGTCTTGCCGGCAAGGCATGTGATCCTTTGTACAAAACCAGGCGCAGACCCTGTGCACCAGATAAATAAAGCTTGAGTGTTGTACAGTTCTTGTTGATTTCATGTTGATTCTTATTTGCATGTTTATCTAAGATACTGTATTGCACTTGTCCCCGGTAAGCACTAACGAACCGCCAAGGTTCCATATCTTTATTTTCTCTTCTTTCTTTTTCTCAAAGGACAAAAGGTTCCCTCGCACACAAGTTTGCCGGGGGGATAGAATGATGATATGGACCAGGCGATGTTCAAGGAAATCTTGCCGGGAAGAAAGCAGTCAATTTTTTTATTTTCAAGGTTATTTTCCGTGAACATTTCGGCCTTTGTATGGAAAACCTGCACGCGATGGAACCTCGTCGTAATTAGCTGCGCCCTTATTTTGTTTCGAGTCCGCTCAACAATTTAAGTGGCTGCGCTAAGAGCGTCAAGGTTTCTTGCCGGCTGCGACACCACCAGCAGGCTGCTAAAGTCCCGCACCTAGCGCTCGCGGCAAAGGTGCGCGCCCCGGCAAGTTTCCGACAAGCGTAGGGCAAGTATCATACAAAGAGAAATTGGACAGGGGAAACAACATGCATATACCCCAAAGTTCAACAAGTTATATTACGTAGATGAGTTGCCGCAGTTCTAACTTAAGCTATTTTTAACATGGATGGCGGCGACAAAGAGGGAGAGAAACAAGCTGCCTAGTCTCTGTGCTGGCCTTCAACTCTCCTGACCTAGCTCACCCTGTCGACGATTGGAGCAATACATTCTTCAAGTGCCTTGAGATCTGCATCCTTCGGCAGGCTCTCGAGAACGTTGACGAGGTTGAGGCCAGGGTTTTTGTGAACCACCTTCATGAGCACTTTATGGAGGACAGCTTGGCAGAGTTGGCGGAACTCATTGGCCAGTTTGGACTTGTGATCATGCTCAATCTACTGGAGCGCGTCCACCACCCTTTTGAAGAACAGGGTCAGCCTGACGCTTTGAGGCGTTCTCTCGTCGGCGGGATACCCGAAGTTCAGCAGCCCCATGGTGGTCAGCTCAGCTTCAAGTTTCACTGCGACATCGACAAGCTTTTCTGTCCAGAGTGCCACGCTGTCTCTGAAGTCGTTATAACTGGCGGCGGTGCTCTCGACAAGGTTCTTCTTGGTCTGGAGCTCTTTGGTCAGAGTCTTCTCGTGAGTCCTGGCGCTCTCGAGAGTCCCCTCCAGCGTGGTCAGCTTCTCCTTCAGATCGGCGACGGAGTCGTTGGCAGAAGAGAGCTGTTGGGTCTTCTTGGAAATGGCAACTTGCATCTCCGCCAAGCTGTGAAGAGTCTTCTCTCTCTCAGACTTGAGCGTTGAGAGCTCCTTGCCGATTTCCTTGAGATCAGCCTCCAGCTTCTTCGCCTTCTCCTCCAGTTCCTTCTTGGCGGCCTCTGCTGTCCCGGCAGCATCGACGGCCTCCTTGAGCTTGCCGGCGTAATCTATGGCCAGTGCATTGATTGCCTTGTCGTGCTTGTGGGTCAGCTCTTGGACACGCTGCGCGACAAGCTTCTCAACTTCTCCATCCTTGTGGCGAAGCTTGTCGGCGAGCGCCTGTTCACGCGCGACAAGCACTTCTTCATGAGCGTCCAAGCTAATCTTCCGCTGTGCCAGACGACCCTCTTCTGCAGAAGCTTTCTGAGTAGCCTCCTCTTCCATCTTGGCAATATCAGATTGCTTCAGAAGGATGTTGTTCCACTTCTCAGTCAGCTGCTCCTGCTGCATTTTCAAATTTTGGAGGGCCTCTGCATGCCAGCCCTTCATCTCCTCCACGCGCTCTTGGAAGTTCGCCTCTGCTGCCCCGACAACCGCTTCCCGGGAGTCCAGTTTCTCCTTTTGGGCGCGGTAGAGTGATAGAAGCTTCTGAAGGAGCTGCTCTTCTTGAGACTTGCTACTGCTGGCGCTTGGTTCATCAACAACTTTGAGCCCGGCAGTGGCAAGGATGTCCTCATCACAAACTTCGCCTTCAATTAGCGCCCTGGAGCTTGCCGTCCCCGGGATGCTGACAAATAGATCTTCGCCAACTTTGAGATATTTGCTTGGCGGGGGCGCGGCAGAAGTTGATGCTTGGTCTCCGGCAGCCTTTTCTCCAGCGGCTGGGGGCTCCGTGGCCGGTGTAGCGCCTGGCGCTCCTGCGGCACCAGTGCCGTCGGTATGGCCACCGGATTCCTTGCTGGTCTCCTCAGTAGAATCCTTGGCGGGCTCCTCTTGTGCAGTCTTGGCGGCCTCGTCCGGCAATCTTGTCGGCCTCGGCAGCAGCTTCTTTGGTAGTCTCCTCTATGACAGTGTCAATATTCATTGGCTCTGTCAATAGAGGACCTGAAGGCCGAAAAAGAGAATCAAATGAGATTAAAGTAAAGTTCAAGAAGACAAAAAAGGGAAGAAAGATAAGAATTCTGTAGCAAGTGGTTTACCTGCGCCAGGATGATGAGTGGTGGTTTCTCCTTCCCCGGCAACCTCTGTTGCCGGAGTGGGACCACCAGTGTCCGCGCTTGCTGCTCCAGAGCTTGCCGACACCTCTTCAGCGACAATTGGTTCGTCAGTGGAACCCTTACTGAAGATTCGCCTCTGGGCGGTGTGGTTGTAGGAGGCGGCACGTCAGGAATGATGTCTGATGACTCTTCAACTTGCCGTTCTCCTCCTGCACGCTCAGTGATGTCAGCGGCAAAGATATACTCCCCAACGCCCGCCAGCGGAAAATGAGTAAAAGACTCACGCTGGGGGCTGGGCTGGGGGCTGCGACGATGACTGATCTCCGGGCTGAGCACAATGGTCTCTGATGTGCCCACGGTTATTGCCGGGGGCTCATCTTCAATGACTATTAGAGGCTCATCGCTCGTTGAGGTTCTGGCCTTCTTCGCTATTCTCTGGGCCAAAGTTTCCTCTTCATATCTGTGGAAACAGGTCAGAGCAAGACAAGTGCGAAAAACAAAATCAAGAGTTCCAAAAGTTGAAGACGCGGCAAAGGTTCTTACTCTTTTTCCTCTTCTCTGGAACAGAGAGCGGAGAGGTCAAAATCAACTTGCGCTTTAGTTTCCGCATGAGGAGGAGGAGGAGGAGGAGATCTTCGTCGCTTGGCAGATGTAGAAGCAGAGGTTTGAGACGACCCTGCTCCAGTTGCTGGCGCTGTTTGAGATGCTCCCGCTGCACTAGCTGCTGCCGCGGTTGAGCATGTCGAACGACGCGGAGGCGGCTGTTGAGCCTCTTGCCGCTGCACAGGTTCGCCACCCTTGTGAAGGGTGCGCTTCTTTCTTTGTGGAACTGGAGGCTCCTCTGGCGGTGGCTCTTCGACGGTGTATTCAGTGGAAGGGCCCCCGGCGGCCGAGTTGCTTGGTTTCCCGGCAAGTTCGCCTTGCCCGGCAAGCTCGCCTTGCCCGGCAAGCTCGCCTTGCCCGGCAAGCTCGCCCTGTATAGCAAGGTTTTCCTCTTGCGCCTTGTCGACCTCCTCCACTGTGAAGCCAAACTCGCCGGCCTCCTCGGCAAGTCGTGCCTCCTCTATCCTACTAGCAATGTACGCTAGTTCCCGCTCGGTGGTGTCGCGGATGAGATTTTTCTCTTCCCGGACGGCTCTCTCCAACAGAGTGTCAAAAAACTGCCGCACATCCACTTCTTTGGGCTCCTCCCAAGTCGGCTCAAGGCCGTGGGCATTGAAGACCGGCATCATGGCAACGATCGAGCTCAGTGCAGAATTGTTGCACAGTGGAATGATATGTGGCGGCAACCGGAGTACCTCAGGATGATTTGGATCACATTTGAATAATTTGTGGAGCAGGGAGTCATGCTCCAAGATCGTCAAGTTATGGTTCAAGCCCGGACGCAGTCTCATGATATCTACCGCGTTCTTGAAGTCCCAGGCTGGCCTTCCCCTGTTCTGCAGAGGGGCGATGCGGCGGCGGAGGAAGTCTGTGCCAATCATCTCTACTGTGAGCCCGGCATCTTTGAGTCCGAGAATCCTGGTAACGGCAATCTCGAGTCTCTTGTCTTGAGGGTCCAGGTTACTCCAATCGTTGCCGCGGGACACTTTAGCCTTGCGAAGCACGCAGAACGACTGCGGGTCCTCCTCGACAATCCAGCACCATTCAGATCTCCATTCTTCCCATCTACCACGGTACTCTCCTTCTGGATAAGTGCCTTTGCTGCTTGGCCTTGGGATCCAGGAGATGCCGCCGGAGAGGGTTTCCCCTTTTTCAACTCGGGGGATAAAATAATGGCGGAAGAGAGCAGTATTGGGGATGACCCCGGCAAAATTTTTGCAAAGATGAGCGAAAACGGACATAGTTGTCACAGCATTCGGCGTGAAATCGAGAAGGTGGAAGCCGAATGTGTACATGACATCATTGAAGAAATCGGAGAAAGGTGGGCAGAGCCCGCAATAGAAATAAGCGGCAAAGAAGGGATATTTATTCGGACCGCCCTCAGCAGAACCAGGGTGCACGTGGGTGGCCGGATGCACCTTCGTCTTCGTCGCCCACATGGCCTGGTACCGCTCCTTTAGAGCGGCCGCTGTGAGCGTCGGGGCGAAAATGGCGTGCCTCCTCCGCAGCTGCACCAGGCTTTCCGCCTTGGTGGACTTCGTCGCCTTCCCCTTGTCTCCTTTGGGCGGCATGGCGGCCGTGAAGATGGAGTTCGAGGACGATGGGGGCGCGGGCGGCGGTGGATGATTGGAGAAATTGCTCTGCTTCGAGCCTAAGGAAGAAGAGGATGGCGTTTTTTTCAGATTGGAATGGCAAAGGATAGATGAGCGGTGCCTCTGCGGATTCCTTTTTTATGGGGAAGACGCGGAACTACCCCCTTTGCTATTCAATGAGACCGCGCACGTCTCCCACGTCCCGCATTCAACGCAGGTCATGCGGAGACTGGTGCGGTAAAGGCGGATAAGTTATGGCTTACACTAGCCATGTGTGCCCGTGCACTGTTTGGGCCTGGCCCAACAACGCTCGGCACTGTGTGTGGCCCAGGCCCAGGGCCTCCTGTCGGTGTACTAAAGTAGGGGTCCTTTAGTACCCCATACTTGTGCACGGGCAGTTGTAGCCACGCCCGCGGCAAGGCTTGCCGGGGGATAGCCAAAGACAAATACAAGAGATCAAGAAGGCATTCGAGTCAGAGGATGGCACGCAGAAGATTGGAGACAAGGCCCTTGTCAAGGTGCTTGCCGGGGATGATTTGCTGAAGCCCGGCAAGGTCCTAGCCCGGCAAGATTATGCCACAGTGCCACCGCTCTAGTGCAGCTGCCAGCATGGCACTCTGGACCCTTCTCCAGGCATGCGTGGCAGGGCACTGTGCCAAGCAGTGCAGATGGGATGGCCCCTTTTCCCATCCCCAAGATGTCCAGATACACCTAACGGGACACCTCCACAGAGCATTAAATGCCCTTGTCCTAAACCATCAGAAGTAGGTATGGTGATTCACCATAGTAATCATGACGCCACTGTAGTTACTTTACACCTCTCCACCTCACTGTTCTGCCACTGTTGGTGACCCCTTTGTACGTATAAAAGGAGGCCCATGGGCGACTGTGAGGAGGATTCGGATACTCTCTAGCCCAGTCTCGCATGCAGCTGCTGTGTACTGTTCATCTCACAACGCTCCTGAGCTAGAACTGAAGCATAATACACCAAAAGGAGGAGTAGGGTTTTGCGCTTCCAAGCGGCCCGAACCTGGGTAAAATCCCTTGCGTGCTCTTCGTTAGATCTGCTCTTTGTGCATACCTTTCCCCCTGCCGAACCGTAAAGGGATCCTCTCGGTCTCATAGGTGTCGTACGCCGATAGCAAGATCGGGACAAAGTCAAGAAGAACGCTCTACAGAAGATGGCGATAGCATTCAACAACCACAAGAAAACTATATGGGCCGATTACGTCAGCAAGGACAAGAAGACTCCAGAATTCAAGGGAACACTGGAGAAGCAAAGACCTCACTGGGATGATTTCGTGAAGTTCAAGGAATCGGAAAAATTTAAGGAACGGTCGAGGAAAAACAAGAAGAATGCTGAGAAAAAGAAGTGGCACCATTGTCTGGGGCCAGGTGGCTACCCGGCGGCATTGCCTAAGTGGGATAAGGCTGAGCAAGAGATGCTTGCTGCAGGGCTCACTCCATGTACATTGAGCAGGAGTTTCTTTTATGCGCACGGGGGGAAGTTGGACCCAGCGACAGGGGATGTACTGAAGCAGGCAAGTCTTAAAGATGCCTCCGAGGATGTACTGGACGCTATAAAGGATACAATAGAAGAAGCTTGAACGGGGGCATTCATTCCCAACAGAGAGAATGACGAGCTTACGCGCACCCTGAAGAATCCTGAACACCCGGGAAGAACATGAGGCAAAGGCGTTGTTCCGTGGATGTACTGGAACGCCGACTACAGAAGCCGTGCGAGAAAGAAGAAGCAGGAGGATCAGAAGAAGAAGGATGAAGCACGCCACCTGGATGAGTTGGAACACGCTGTGAAGCAGCAGCAGGAGCAGATCAACTCACTTAGCCAGGAAAGGGCGTCTCAGCGGCAGCAGGACCAGATCGATCCAGCATTGGATAGCACCGTCCCATCTATGCCGAGAAGCAGCGTGGGTTCCGCCCCGGCCGATGATGCACTCCACCCTATGGATGATATTGAAGCTAAGACTACTTGTGAGCTGCACATCAAAGTGAAGAACGTATCCATAAAGGTGGCGGACGGCTATGCTTTACCAAATCCCCCTGACGCAAAATTCCATTGCAGTTCGATTCCAGCTATCTATGCTCGTGTCGGGGTTGATGATGTGATCTCAGGATATTACGAGCTAGAGCTTGACATTCGTGGAGGTGACGACGAGCGCACACTGGGAGAGGCCAAACGTTGTCTCATTCTATGGAGAAAGGATTGCATCGTCTTTCCAAGGCCACCGACTCCTGCTCAAATAAGTCCGCCACCGCGTCAGTCGACTCCTGCTCTTCCAAGTCCGCCACAGCGTCAGCCGACTCCTCCTCCTCCAAGTCCGCCACCGCGTCAGCCGACTCCTCCTCCTCCAAGTCCGCCACCGCGTCAGCCGACTCGTCCTCCTCCAAGTCCGCCACTGCGTCAGCCGACTCCTCCTCCTCCAAGTCCGGCACCGTGTCAGCTGCCGACTCCTTCTCCAAGTCTGGCACCGCGTCAGCGGTCTCCGCCGCCTAAGCGGTCTCCGCCTCGGCAACAGCGGAAGAGAGGCGCCACAGCTACGCCGGCTAGCGGTACAAAAGGGAAGAAATCCAGAAATGAATTTGGTCCTCCCCTCACGCCTCTTCCGATTTTGCCTTACGACCGGACTGATGCGGAAGGGGACGCCATATCGGATGCCAAAGTGAAGGCCCATTTTGCACCAAAACCGCCCCCGCCGCCAAAGGAGAAAGTACCCGAGGCTGTCGTAAAACACTTTCTTGATAATGCTCGATCGCCCCCGCCGCCAAAGGAAAGGGACTCAGGCTATGAGCGCAGTATCAGGATGTCATACCGTGAACGAAATGAGAAGAAGCAGTCGAGCTCAAGCTCGAGCCAAGCACTTGGCCAAAAAAAGAGGAAAATGGTTCCCCAGCTAGGAGAACAGGCAGTGCAATTGGTCCCCCCGCTCATTGTACAACAAACACATGCGCGCATCGATGATCAGCTGATAACCGATGATCTTATAAGGCAGTCTAAAGAGGCCAGTATCAGTATCGAAGCACTCCTAGGCTTCGAGGAATTCCCCGTGCTTAAAGAGGAGGAACTAAAATGGAAATATGTCCGTGGCAAACCTCTAGTCAAGCCTGAGCAGGTCCCGCTTCTACCAACGAACATGCACAATTTGCATGAATGGTACATGAGAGTAACAAAAGAGCACAATCGAGAGTCCCTCATGGTGAACGTCAAGCCAGAGCATTACTTCCACGGAAAAGCTCTGTCTGTTGAATATTTCAAATTTTATCAGTTATTCAATAGAGACACACTCGACATATCTATCCTCAGTTCCTATTGTCTGTAAGTGATTTCTTTCTGTAATTTAAGTCTCTAGCTAGCTATGCTCGGTCATTGCCTGTTAATTATCCTCACTATATTCTTTTCTGTGGTACTATGCAGAATGAAGAAGCTCGAAATGAAAAAAGCTGGACGCTATGGCGTTGGGTTCATTGACCCAAATACCGTTAATGAAGAGATATGGGAACGTCATAAAGCAGAAAGAGAGGAAAGCTTGCTAAATTTTTTGGTGGAGCAAAATACCGAAGCAGAAATACTGTTTCCTTACATCTACGGGTGAGTGTTACTATATAACTTGTAATATAAATTCTATTTATGCTTACTAGATGTTAATAAGTGTAGTTGATGAGTTATATATGCACATTCCCGCTTAATTATACAAACGTGTGTGCATCCATGCAGTTGCCACTGGATCTTGATAATCATTCAACTTGATGAGGGAAAAATTACAGTACTGGACTCAATAAAGGGTACAGATCCAATTCACTACTTGAACGTTAAGGGGATGCTCGACAGGTAATTTCAATCATTATCGCACTATATGTCGGCCTCTTTAGTTCATTTCCTGATATCAGCTAATTAATAACTCCTTCATTCATTTTCTTTGCCGGCGGGCAGGGCTTTTGAAAAGTTCAAGGAACAGGTTAAAGGCCCTTGGAAAGAAAAGCTGACATTTGCGCGACCCAGGGTAATAATTAATTAAGTACTACTAGCTAGCTACGTCTGCGCATCTCTCTTTAATTCTACTTTGATCACAATACCATTATCATGCTTGATTAATTATTATCTGATTGAATTCTATTCTCGTAAAGTGCATAAGGCAGGCGGCGGGGACTAATTTATGTGGCTACGTAGTTTGCGAGCACATGCGCATGAAGACGTCCGAAAGGCCCCTATCGGATAGAAACCTTTGGGTACGTTTGCCAGAACACAATTCACAAATCTTTTTTTCATGATCTAATATATATACACACAACTAATATATCCATATTGATCTCCTTTTTAATAAAGATGCTCCAGATGCGGGATCAGTTCCAAGAAGATGACCGCATGAAAGCAATTCAAGAGGAAATAGCAGAATTTTTCCTCGAGCAGGTCATAGATCCCAAAGGAGAATACTATTACCCGCTGTAATGCCTGCATGTAATGGTCTGCAAATTGTAGGGGAAATTTTATGTACCAAGTTGTATATATATATGTGTGTGTGTATGTGAATGCATGCATGGTCGTACGAGAAATTCGATGATAAATATATATATATATATATGATCGGTTCTACGAGAAATTCTATTTATATATATATACTATGCATAACGTGTACAGTACGTAGTACCGTCAAATATGTTTGAAATGAAAAATAATTAAATGGAAAACACAAAATTAATTGAAAAAGAATTAAACCATAATTCATAAAACAAAAAATTAAATGGAAAACTAATAACCTTTTAGTCCCGGTTGGTGTTACCAACCGGGACTAAAGTTCCCCCAGCCCATGGCGCCGGCTCGTGCCACGTGGCTGTCCTTTAGTGCCGGTTCGTGCAGAACCGGGACTAAAGGGGGGGGGGACCTTTAGTCACAACACTTTAGTGCCGGTTTCGGAACCCGCACTAAAGGCCCTTATGAACCTGGACTACAGGCTGTTTCTGCACTAGTGAGTATATACCACCTAGTTTCACATACCAGCAAAAGAAAAAATTCTTCTATGATTTAAGACATTACTTTTGGGATGACCCCCATCTTTATAAAGAAGGAGTAGATGGTATTATTAGACGTTGTGTACCTGAGCATGAACAGGAATAGGAACAAATCCTACGGAAATGTCTCTCCGAAGCTTATGGAGGGCATCATGCGGGAGATAGAACTGCTCACACGGTTTTGCAATCTGGTTTTTATTAGCCTACTCTCTTCAAGGATGCCCGTAAGTTTGTTTTATCTTGTGATGACTGTCAACGAATTGGTAATATTGGTAAGCATCAAGAAATGCCTATGAATTATTCACTTGCTGTTGAACCATTTGATGTTTGGGGTTTTGATTATATGGGACCTTTTCCTTCCTCTAATGGGTATACTCATATTATGGTTGCTGTTGAATATGTCACTAAGTGGGTAGAAGCTATTCCAACTACTAGTGCTGATCATAACACTTCCATTAAAATGCTTAAAGATGTTATTTTCCCAAGATTTGGAGTCCCTAGATATTTAATGACTAATGGTGGTTCACACTTTATTCATGGTGCTTTCCGTAAAATGCTTGCTAAATATGATGTTAACCATAGAATTGCATCACCCTATCATCCTCAATCTTGTGGTCAAGTTGAACTTAGCAACAGAGAAATAAAATTAATCTTACAAAAAACCGTTAATTGGCCCCGAAAGAATTGGTCTAAGAAATTGGATGATGCACTTTGGGCCTATAGAACAGCATATAAAAATCCTATGGGTATGTCTCCGTATAAAATGGTTTATGGGAAAGCATGTCATTTGCCTCTTGAGTTAGAATATAAAGCATTTTAGGCAATTAAAGAACTCAACTATGATTTCAAACTTGCCGGTGAAAAGAGGTTATTTGATATTAGCTCACTAGATGAATGGAGAACTCAAGCCTATGAAAATGCCAAACTTTCAAAGAAAAGGTTAAAAGA
The DNA here is from genome assembly GCA_039707655.1 of Elymus sibiricus. NCBI lineage: Eukaryota > Viridiplantae > Streptophyta > Magnoliopsida > Poales > Poaceae > Elymus > Elymus sibiricus. Next base: position 3,107,945 of record CM077672.1, read on the forward strand.
TGGCATGATAACAGAATCCAAAATCGGGAATTCAAAGTAGGAGAATATGTTCTCTTGTACAACTCTCGTTTCAGATTCTTTGCAGGAAAACTTCTCTCCAAATGGGAAGGACCATATGTTATTGAAGAGGTTTATCGCTCTGGAGCTATCAAAATAAATAATGCCGAAGGTACCAACCCAAAGGTGGTCAATGGTCAAAGAATTAAACACTATATCTCAGGTACGCCTATTAATGTCGAAAGCAATATTATCCAAACCATGACACCTGAGGAGCACATAAAGGAGACCTTCCGGAACACTCCAGAATAACTAAAAAAAGAGGAGGTACGTGATACGGTAAGTAAACGGACTCCAAAAAATCCGCTAAAATATTTTTTGTCAGTTTTGGAATATAACAAAAATTAGGAAAATAAGAAACAACCAGGAAGGCACCCGAGGGGGGCACAAGACACCTGGGCGCGCCAGGGCCCACAGGCGCGCCCTAGTGGGTTGTGCCCACCTCGGGAACATTCCGGACTCCGTTTTTCTCCCGTTTGCTTGTTTCCCAAGATAAAAAATCTTTATATACCCCCCGAACGTACTGACCTCCGTATCGCGGAGAAATCTTCTGTTCTTCTTTCTTGCTGTTTCTATCAGGGGTTCTCAAAGCCAGGCATCATGTCTTCTCCCTCTCCATACAATGTAGAAGAAGATGCTTGGTTGAGGAAGATGGAACTGAAGAGAGAAGGACCCAAGGAATCTCTCAAGGGGGACGAGTGCAAGGAAGCTGTTGGAGATCAATCTCCAGCAGTAGAGCAAGCCTGGCATGCAGAGGAAGAAGAGGATATCCTCTAACCATATTATGCGCATCTCACCCCTACTGAGATTGAAGCTTTTAGGATCTTTGAAAAAACTCGTGTTCAAAACAAATATCTCACTCGTGAAAATATTCTATTGCAAGAACACATCATCGCCCTCCGAAGCATCATATGCAGATTGAAGAGCCTGTTGGAGATCGTGACAACTACATCACCACCTTCTTCTTCATCACCAAAGGAGATTTGATCATATGGGTATGGGCACACTCCTTGGCTTGTGCCAAGCTTGGGGGAGGTGTCCCGGTATCGTATCATCACCACTATCTTAGCTTTTCTCTATTCTAGTTCGATCTTCAATTTTCTTTTGATTTAGTTGAAAAAAAGTTTAGTAGATCCTTTCTTTTCGAGTGCTTGCTTAGTGACATATCTATGTAATCGTGTTCGAGATATATAAATAGTTCAAGTTTTGCTTTCTTTACTCTAGTGTTTCAATAAAAAGCAAGGAAATAAATAAATGAATAGATCATATGCTAATCTTATGGTAGGTAATGACATCACATAAGGTAAAGTATAAGTGGTAAAATTTGTTGGAGGTTGACAAACATAGCATTGGTCAATGATGCAATTCATGAAAGAATTAATAAGGGAAGAGAAGATTCACATGCAAATACACTATCTTGGACATATTTTATGATTGTGAGCCCCCATTAAAATATTTTGTGTCAAAATAGTTGACGCTGGACAAGGAAGACAACGTAATGATTTATGTTTGTTCGTATTCACATAGAAGTTATATTGTCATAGATCCTTCAACATGTGGTGCTTGCCCAATATATTTTATAGCCAAAAATTCCGCACTAAGTAGAGATACTACTTGTGCATCCAAAAACCCTTAACCCAAATCTTATTTCAAGAGTCCACCATACCTACCTATGGATTGAATAAGATCCTTCAAGTAAGTTGTCATCGGTGCAATAAGGCAATAAACATTGCTTCTAAATGTGTTGGATCAATTAGTGTAAGTGGAAATTGAGCATTGTACGAACTTGTGATGGCAAAGATAAAGGCGACAAACTTCATAATAAGGTTGCTGTCATAAGGGGCAATATAACGTGACGTTCTTTTGCATAAAGGGATTTGGCGTACAAACAAATAAGCGCATGGCAGCCTCTGCTTCCCTCTGCGAAGGGCCTATCTTTTACTTTTATGCATTTACTTTTATGTTTGAGTCAAAGTGTTAGTGCAACAAACACCTACGTTTGTTGACCAGACTTATGCACAAGCGAGCTGGAGGCATCATCCCCAATAGCAGACTACGTTTCAAGACCAAGCCAGAAGAGCCTCTCTTCTGAAGATCAAGGAGCGCATCAAGATCATCGAGACAACAAGATGTATCCAGAGGAGGCCTCCCTTGCCGGGCAGGAGAGCCTGGCCAGGTCAAGACCGCCCTCTGGGATAAGTCCAAGACCGGCCCCGGCAGGTTTGCCGGGGCAACTTTGCCCAAGGTCCCCGCCAAGACCCCACCGCTCCACCTGGCAGTGACACAAGTCACTTATCAGTGCGGTGTCAAGCTCTCAAGTGATTATGTGGCCACCGCATGCACGTGGCGACCACATGGAAGACAGATCGCACGCCCTTTTAACACCCGTCCAGAGGCGTGTCAAGACAGTAGGTAAAGCTGAGTTCGGCGGCGCAGCAGGCTTGCCGGGCTCATCCACAGCAAGACACCTAGCAGTGCATTTAATGCACTTTGTCCTAACTGCCAAAGTTAGGTATGATAGCACTATTTGCTATCTAATCATGAGACAAAGACTCTTTTGCCATTGTGGTAACCCCTTGAACTATAAAAGGAGGTCCAAGGCAACCTAGCAAAGGGTTGGAGACTCGGAGGTTCCACGACCTGCCACACCAAAACCACCATTCACTGTACGTGCGTAGTTGCACTCCCGAGGCAACCTTGCCGGGGACTTGCACCTCGCACCCATCGCCGTCTTCCACCTCAATCCACCAAAGCAGGAGTAGGGTTTTACGCTACACAGCGGCCCGAACCTAGGTAAAAACTGCCTGTGTCATCGCCGTCGTGTGTGCTCCATGGCCTCCACTCTTTGTGCAACGTGACCGCCCCCATGCCGAACCACAAAGGGACCAAGGTCCCATAGGTGATCGTGGATCATTCCCCGACATCTTTGGCATTCTAGGTAGGGGTGTCGCTTGCGCGAATCCGAGGTTGTGAAGCTCATCATCATCGTCATCTTCGTCGCCATTATCGCGTATGGCGCCCAAGAAGAAATCCGGCGCGACCGCGCATTCTTCCTCGAAAGCTCCCTCGCATGCGGCCGCTGGCGCTGCGAACACCGCGGCCGCGTCAGGAGAGGAGAACGTCGTGGGCAACTTGGCTGGCACAGGCGGTGCCAACGCCGTGTCGCCCGTGGCCGAGGTTGGAGCAGGAGGCGCCGAAGGAGATCAGCATCAACAACAGACGAACAGCCGTGACCCGCCGGCCGCGGGAGGGGGAGGCACTCAACTCCAGCCTCCTCGCCGCGCCGGTGGGTGCAGTCATGGTGATGACGCCCGCTCTGCGTGAGCCTGGGCCCCCCAGCGGCGTCCGATGTCGGCGCAGCCACCGGGCTCGTGCCTCGCCTGGGATCGGGCGGGCGAGTTGAGGTCGCTAACCCTCAAGCTCAACCCATTCTTCATCAGCCCATCATGGCGACCAACTCACGATGGCGCGGGCGCAACTAAGTTCCTCCTGGTCCTACCAGGAGTCGAGCGACGTTGCGGTCCGCCTCGTCAGCATTGCCGAGCACTGCCACGGAAGCCATGGCTCGAGCCCGTCTTCTGCTAAGGTTCCCTCCGGCGGCCGAGCGAATGGATGAGTGGAGAGCCACCATCCAGAGCCTGATCGGCTTTGCTGAGGCCGGGGAGCCGCAGTGGACGGGCCCCTCACAAGCTTCAGCACACCGCCGCAGTGGCCAGTGCGGGCGGTCGCGACGTGAGAGCCACGGCATCCGTGCGCTCCCCTCCACCACCGCCAGCCCAGCGGCAGCCGCGGCGGGGCCAGCGTGTCGACGAGCTCGACGAAACGTCGATGGCTTCGTCTGGCCCACGCGCTCGCTGAGACCAGTGGCAAACTCTGGAAGATCGACAAAGGGAGGACGCGCGTGTCATGATCGAGCGGCGCCGCAAAACGCACTGCGCGTCGGATAGGCGCCACGGTCCGGTGGCTGCCGAGCCCGCACCCAGCGATGGCGGGTTCCTACCTTTCGAGGTCGGTCCCCCTGCCTTCACTCGCGAGCTGCGACAAGTCCACTGGCCATCCGCCCGCACCTTCAAACCAGAGCTGCCTGAGAAATACGATGGAAACCTGAACCCGGCAGAGTTCTTGAGCATCTACACCATCGCTGTTCAAGCTGCACCTTCCCTTTGGCGCTCAAGCCAAATGTGAGGTCTTGGGTGATGCACCTTCCCGAGAACTCTATCTCCTCCTGGGCTGACTTGTGCAACGAGTTCGTGGGTGCCTTCAAGGGCAGACATCAAGAGCCCGGCAAGTCCTACCGTAGAAGGAGGGAGAAAGCCTGCGGAAGTACATGCAGAGGTTCAGCCGAGTGCACCGCAACATTCCTGAGATACACCCAGCAGCAGTGATTGCCGCGTTCCACTCAAATGTGCGCAACAGAAGGATTCGCTCCAAAATGAGCGTTCGGCTGCCCAAGACCGTCAACGAGCTGTACACCTTGGCGGATAAGTGTGCTCGGGCTGAGGAAGGAAGGCGACTCCCCGGCGAGGAGGAGGGTGCTGGAGTCGACTCTGAGGACGACGACGAGACCTCCAACTCCAAGGGGAAGGGCAAGAAACACAACAAGAAGTGGAGGGATAAGTCAGTATTGGCTGTCGAAAACTCCGGCAGTCTTGGCTCCGGCAAGAAAGCCAAGACCGAGGTCCCCAGCAAGGAAGCTGACGCGTGCGCTGATTGCCGGGAAGCTGCTGCAGCTGAGAAGGCCGGGAAATCTGACGGGCCATACTGTAAGATCCACCGCATGAAGGGCCACGACCTGCAAGAATGCCACCAGGTCGAACAACTCGTCAAGAAGCAGAGAGCAGAGTATGAGAAGCGCGATAAGGAGAGAGATCGAGAAGGCAGCGGAGGGAAAGGCCGCGGCAACAAGGAAGGACGCCGCGGCAAGACCCCACCGCGGAACGACAGGCCCACCAGGGGCCGTGAAAAGAAATGAGAAGAGGAAAGTGATGGGGGAGATGGTGAAGATACCAGCGAGCATGAGTTCCAGAAAGCAACTGAAGCCATGTGCGTTGATGGGGGTGCCTCTTTGCACTCCTCTCACCGCCAACTCAAGCAGTGGGCGCAAGAAGTCAATGCCATGGAGCCAGCCGCTGTCTCCCGGAGGCCGCCGAAATGGTCCCGTACGCCCATCATCTTTGACAAAGAGGACCATCCTGGTCGCACCACTGCAATTGGATGCTTGCCGTTGTTGGTTTCTCCAACAATTCGCAACCTCAAAGTTACTAAGATGTTGGTTGACGGCGGGGCCGGATTGAACCTAATCTCCCTGGAAGTGATCAGAAAACTTCAGAGTTCCGAAGAGGAGCTCGAGATCACCGGCGCGTTCCAAGGAATCAACCCCGACAGGCGTCGTCCTAAGGGGAAGATCACGCTGCCGGTGATGTTTGGTGGAGAGCTAAACTTTCAGACTGAGAAGGTGGTGCAGTGGCCAGTTTACTTCGTCAGCTCACTGCTCCAGGGAGCTCGATCGAGGTACTCTGGAGTCCAAAAGCTGATCTCCGGCCTCATCATGGCCTCAAGGAAGCTGCGCCATTACTTCCAAGCCCACGAGATCACGGTGGTCACTCGCTTCCCATTGCAACGCATATTGAGGAACCCAGAGGCCACCGGCAGGATAGTTGACTGGGCTCTGGAATTATCAAGTTTTGGGCTAAGATATGAGAGCACTTCAACTATTCAAAGCAGAGCCTTGGCGGAATTCATTGCCGAATGGACGCCTACCCCGGATGAAGAAATACTAGAGACAATCCTCCCTGGCAAGGAAGCCTCAGGAATGGGTCATGTACTTTGACGGTGCTTTCTCACTGCAAGGCGCCGGAGCAGGCGTGCTCCTCGTCTCACCCACCGGAGAGCACCTCAAGTACGAGATCCAGATGCACTTTCCCCAGAAAGACGCTACCAACAACACCGCTGAGTATTAAGGGCTCCTTACCGGTCTCAGAATCGCGGTGGAGTTGGGAATCAAGAGACTGCTCATCCGTGGTGACTCACAGCTTGTGGTGAGGCAGATCAACAAAGCCTACCAGAGCCCGTTGATGGAGGCATACGTAGAGGAAGTGAGGAAGCTGGAGGAGCGCTTTGACGGGTTGCAAACAGAGCACATACCCCGTGCGGAAAACAGCATCACTGATCACCTGTCTAATTACGCAGCACAAAAGCTCTCTGTGGAACCAGGGATTTTTGTCCTCCACCTGACTCAGCCCTCAGTATCCCCCTCAGCGATGGCCAGAAAAAGAAGGAAGTTGGACTCCGGAAAATATCTCCCGGCAGAGCCTCCAGAGGCCCCCGGTAGAGATGTTGCCGGGAGAAGCTCTGTTCCGCGCAGCGGGCAGCAACCTCCCACGGAACCACAGGTTGCCGCGGTCGAGATGAGCGCCCTCGCGGACGAAGCGATGCCCTTGATCCTTGTTGTCGAGCCCTAGTCTCCAACTTGGGCATGGCACATAGTCCACTACCTTCAGACAGGAGAACTTCCCGAAGATCCGGAAGAAGCTGAAAGAGTAACCTGAAGGTCAAGTATGTACCAGTTTGTCGATGACACTTTGTACAGAAGAAGGTCGAATGGGGTGAAATTTAAGTTCATTTGCCGGGAAGATGGAAAGGAGCTACTGGCAGAGATACATCAAGGCACGTGCGGCTCTCACCTTGGATCCAGAGCCCTGGTCGGCAAAGCCTTCCGGCAGGGTTTCTATTGGCCCACGGCCCTCCAAGACGCAATAGAGCTTGTCGCCAGATGTGAAGCCTGCCAGTTTCACTCCAAGAACATGCATCAGCCAACTCAAGCTCTCCAGACGATACCTCTCTCCTGGCCGTTTTTGGTCTAGGGGCTCGATACCTCTCTCCTGTTCGTGGCAATTGACAAGTTTACAAAGTGACCGGAAGTAGAGCCAGTGAGAAAGGTAACCGCACAAGCGCTATCAAGTTCCTGAAGGGATTGGTGTGCCGTTTTGGAGTACCCGCCAAGGTGATCACAGACAACGACACCCAATTCACAAGCCGCACCTTCACACAATACATTCAGAGCCTTGGAAGCAAGGTCTCTTTCGCTTCCGTTGCTCATTGATATGTCCATTTTGCATCATGTTTTCCTACTGTTATTTATAATGTTTTTATGCATAATAATGCTGTTGGGAGTAATTCTAATGCCTTTTCTCTCATAATTTGCAAGGTTTGCACAAAGAGGGAGAATACCGGCAGTTGGAATTCTGGACCTGAAAAAGCACCGTCAGGATACCTATTCTGCACAACTCCAAATAAGCTGAAACTTCACGGAGAATTTTTTGTGGAACATATGAAAAATACTGGAGCAAATAAGTACACGAGGGGGCCCACCAGGAGGGCACCACCCACCACGGCGCGCCAGGCCCCCCAGGCGTGCCATGGTGGGTGCTGCCCAGCCTGGCCCATGTCCGGGGCCCCCCTTCTGGTATATAAGTCATTTTACCCTAGAAAAAATAAGAGAGGGACTTTCGGGACGACGCGCCACCGTCTCTAGGGGGAACTTGGGCAGGAGCACTTTTGCCCTCCGGCGGAGCGATTCCGCCGGGAGAACTTCCCTCCCAGAGGGGGAAATCATCGTCATCATCATCACCAACAACTCTCCCATCTTGGGGAGGGTAATCTTCATCATCATCTTCAACAGCACCATCTCCTCTCAAACCCTAGTTCATCCCTTGTGTTCAATCTTGGTACCGGAACTCTAGATTGGTACCTGTGGGTGACTAGTAGTGTTGATTACATCTTGTAGTTGATTACTATATGGTTTATTTGGTGGAAGATTATTTGTTCAGATCCATTATGCTATTCAATACCCCTCTGATCTTGAACATGTTTAATATTTGTGAGTAGTTCTCTTTGTTCTTGAGGTCACGGGAGAAATCATGTTGCAAGTAATCATGTGAAATTGATATGTGTTCGATATTTTGATGGTATGTATGTTGTGATTCCCTTAGTGGTGTCATGTGAACGTCGACTACATGGCATGTCACCATACTTGGGACTAAGGGAATGCATTGTGGAGTAGTTATTAGATGATGGGTTGCTAGAGTGACAGAAGCTTAAACCCCAGTCTATGTGTTACTTCGTAAGGGACTGATTTGGATCCAAAAGTTTAATGCTATGGTTAGATGTTTATCTTAATACTTTCTCATAGTTGCGGATGCTTGCGAGGGGGTTAATCATAAGTAGGATGTTTGTTCAAGTAAGAACAGCACCTAAGCACCGATCCACCCACATATCAAATTATCAAAGTAGCGAACACAAAACAACTCAACATGATGAAAGTGACTAGATGAAATTCCCGTGTACCCTCAAGAACGCTTTGCTCATTATAAGAAACTGTTTCGGCCTGTCCTTTGCCTCAAAAGGATTGGGCTACCTTGCTGCACTCTTGTTACTGTTACCGTTACTTGCTCGTTACAAAACACTTTGCTACTAAACAACCTGTTACCGACTATTTCAGTGCTTGCAGAAATTACCTTGCTGTAAACCACTTGTCATTTCCTTCTGCTCCTCGTTGGGATCGACATTCTTACTTATCAAAAGGACTACGATTGACCCCGTGCACTTGCGGGTCATCAAGGCTCTTTTATGGCGCCATTTCCGGGGAGTGAAGCGCTTTTGGTAAGTGGAAATTGGTAAGGGAAAATTATTTTTACGTGCTGAAATTTATTGTTACTTGTCACTATGGAATCTAATCCTTTGAGGGGTTTGTTCGGGGTATCTTCACCTCGAATGGAACCACAATTAGCAGCCCCTCAACCTACTGCACCTACTGAAAATATTGGCTATGAAATTCCTTCGGGTATGATAGAACAACTGCTAGCTAATCCTTATGCAGGAGATGGAACTGAACATCCCGATATGCACTTGATATATGTGGATGAAATTTTTGGATTATTTAAGCTTGCACGTTTGCCCGGAGATGAGGCTAAGAAGAAGGTTTTCCCTTTATCTTTGAGGGGAAAAGCATTGGCATGGTATAGGCTATGCGATGATATTGGATCTTGGAGCTGGAATCGCTTGAAATTGGAATTTCACCAAAAATTTTATCCTATGCATCTAGTTCATCGTGATCGTAACTTCATATATAATTTTTGGCCTCGTGAAGGAGAAAGTATCGCTCTAGCTTGGGGGAGGCTTAAGTCAATGTTATATTCAGGCCCCAACCATGAGCTCTCAAGAGAAATTATCATTCAGAATTTTTATGCTCGGCTTTCTCGTAATGATCAATCCATGCTCGATACTTCTTGTACTGGTTCTTTTATGAAGAAGACTATTGAATTCAGGTGGGATCTTTTAGAAAGAATTAAACGCAACTCTGAAGATTGGGAACACGACGAAGGTAAAGAGTCAGGTATAAAGCTTGAGTATGATTGTGTTAAATCTTTTATGAATACCGATGCCTTTCAAAAGTTTAGCACTAAATATGGACTTGACTCTGAGATAGTAGCCTCTTTCTGTGAATCTTTTGCTAATCACGTTGATCTTCCTAAGGAGAAGTGGTTCAAATATCACCCACCTATTAAAGAAGAAATTAAAGAACCCGTCATAGCTAGAGATGAAACTACCATCTACAATGTTGATCCTGTTGTTCCTACTGCTTATATTGAAAAACCACCTTTCCCTGTTAGGATAAAGGAACATGCTAAGGTACCAACTACGGTTCGCAAGAGTCACATTAGAGCACCAAAGCCCGCTGAAAAAATCAAAGTAGAACCTAGTGTTGCTATGGTTAAAGATCTCTTGGTAGAAAATGTTGATGGGCATGTTATTTACTTCTGCGATGAAGCTGCTAGAATTGCTAGACCCAATAAAAGGGATAAACATAGACCCGTTGTTGGCATGCATGTTATCTCAGTTAAAATAGGAGATCATTGTTATCATGGTTTATGTGATATTGGTGCTAGCGTGAGTGCTATTCCTATTGACTTATATCAAGAAATTATGAATGATATAGCACCCACTGAAATAGAAGACATAGACGTTACCATTAAACTTGCTAATAGAGACACCATCCAACCACTTGGGATCGTTAGAGATGTTGAAGTATTGTGCGGGAAAGTGAAATATCCCACTGATTTTCTAGTTATTGGTTCCCCACAGGATGATTTTTGTCCCATTATTTTTGGTAGACCGTTCTTGAACACCGTTAATGCTCAAATAGATTGTGCTAAACAAACCGTCGGTGTTAGTTTTGGTGGTGAGTCTCATGAGTTCAATTTTTCCAAGTTTAATAGGAAACCTCATAAAGAGGAACCATCTAGTAAAGATGAAATAATTGGTCTTGCTTCTATTGTCGTGCCTCCTACTGATCCGCTAGAACAATACTTGCTAGAACATGAAAATGATTTGCACATGCATGAAAGAAATGAAATAGATGAAGTGTTCTTTCATCAGCCGCCTCTGCTTAAACATAATTTGCCTGTTGAAACTCTTGGAGGTCCTCCTCCACCTAAGGGCAATCCTGTGTTTGAATTAAAACAATTGCCTGACACTCTGAAATATGCTTATCTTGATGAGAAAAAGATATATCCTGTTATTATTAGTGCTAATCTTTGAGAACATGAAGAAGAAAGATTATTGAAAATTCTGAGGAAGCACCGTGTTGCTATTGGATATACTCTTGATGGTCTTAAGGGCATTAGTCCCACTCTCTGTCAGCACAAGATTAATATAGAACCTGATGCTAAACCCGTTGTTGATCACCAACGTCGGTTGAATCCCAAAATGAAAGAAGTGGTAAGAACTGAAATATTAAAACTTCTGGAAGCAGGTATAATCTATCCCATAGCTGATAGTAGATGGGTAAGCCCCGTTCATTGTGTCCCTAAGAAGGGAGGTATTACTGTTGTGCCTAATGATAAAAATAAGCTTATTCCTCAGAGAATAGTTACTGGCTATAGGATGGTAATTGATTTTAGAAAATTAAATAAAGCTACTAGAAAAGATCATTACCCCTTGCCTTTTATCGATCAAATGCTAGAAAGACTATCAAAGCACACACACTTTTGTTTCTTAGATGGATATTCTGTTTTTTCTCAAATACCTGTTTCACAACCTGATCAAGAGAAAACCACTTTCACGTGCCCTTTTGGAACTTATGCTTATAGACGTATGCCTTTTGGTTTATGCAATGCACCTGCTACCTTTAAAAGATGTATGACTGCTATATTCTCTGACTTTTGCGAAAAGATTGTTGAGGTTTTCATGGATGATTTTTCTGTTTATGGAACTTCTTTTGATGATTGCTTGAGCAACCTTGATCGAGTTTTGCAGAGGTGTGAGCAAACTAACCTTGTCTTGAATTGGGAGAAGTGCCACTTTATGGTCAATGAAGGTATTGTCTTAGGGCATAAAATTTCTGAGCGTGGTATTGAGGTGGATAAAGCTAAGGTTGATGCAATTGAGAAGATGCCATGTCCTCGAGATATTAAGGTATTCGTAGTTTCCTTGGTCATGCTGATTTCTATAGGAGATTTATTAAAGATTTCTCTAAAATTTCTAGGCCTCTTACAAATCTTTTACAAAAGGATATTCCGTTTGTTTTTGATGATGATTGTGTAGACGCCTTTGAAACACTTAACAAAGCCTTGATTTCTGCACCTATTATTCAACCACCTGATTGGAACTTGCCTTTTGAAATTATGTGTGATGCTACTGATCATGATGTTGGTGTTGTTCTAGGACAAAGAGTTGACAAGAAATTAAATGTTATCTATTATGCTAGCAAAACTCTAGACAGTGCCCAGAGAAACTATGCTACTACTGAAAAGGAATTTTTAGCGGTTGTGTTTTCTTGTGACAAGTTCAGATCTTACATAGTTGATTCCAAAGTAATTGTTCACACCTATCATGCTGCTATCAAATATCTTATGGAAAAGAAAGATGCTAAACCTAGACTCATTAGGTGGGTTCTTTTGCTTCAGGAGTTTGACTTGCATATTATTGATAGGTGATACGTCTCCAACGTATCTATAATTTTTGATTGTTCCATGCTGATATATGATCAATCTTGGATGTTTTGCAATGATTTTATAGCAACTTTACATCATTTTTTGGGACTAACATATTGACATAGTGCCAAGTGCCAGTTGCTGTTTTCTGCCCTGTTTTTGATTTACAGAAAATCCATATCAAACGGAGTCCAAACGCAGCGAAACTTTTTGGAGAATTTTATTTGGCCAGAAGACATCCAGAGGGCCAAAGAAGTACCGGAGAGGGGGCCCGAGGTGGGCAGCGCCCACCACGGCGCGCCAGGAGGCCTAGACGCGCCATGGTGGGTGGTGCTCACGTCGGTTGTCCCCCGCACTGCCTCTTTTCTCTATAAATACCCCAATATTCCAGAAACCCTAGGGGATTCGACGAAAATCAATTCCAGCCGCCGCAAGTTCCAGAACCACCAGATCCAATCTAGACACCATCACGGAGGGGTTCATCATGTCCATTTGTTGCCTCTCCGATGATGCGTGAGTAGTTCATTGTAGACCTTCGGGTCCGTAGGCAGTAGCTATATGGCTTTCTCTCTCTCTTGATTCTCAATACAATGATCTCTTGGAGATCTATTTGATGTAACTCTTTTTTCGGTGTTTTTGTTGGGATCCGATGAACTTTGAGTTTATGATCAGATCTATCTTTTTATATCCATGAAAGTGATTTGAGTTCTTTGATCTCTTATTTGCATGATTTCTTATAGCCTCGTATTTCTTCTTCGAAACTTTGGTTTAGTTAGGCCAACTAGATTGATTTTTCTTGCCATGGGAAGAGGTGCTTTGTAGTGGGTTCGATCACGCGGTGTTCTTTCCCAGTGACAGAAGGGTCAGCAAGACACATGTTGATCATTGCTACTAAGGATAAAAAGATGGGGTCTATTCCAACATGAATAGATCTTGTCTACATCATGTCATCATTCTTAATGCATTACTCCGTTTTTCCATGAACTTAATACAATAGATGCATGCTGGATAGCGGTCGATGTGTCGAGTAATAGTAGTAGATGCAGGCAGGAGTCGGTCTACTAATCTTGGACGTGATGCCTATATAATGGATCATCACCTGGATATCGTCATGATTATTTGAAGTTTTAACAATTGCCCAACAGTAATTTGTTTACCCACCGTTTGCTATTTTCTTGAGAGAAGCCACTAGTGAAACCTACGGCCCTCGGGGTCTCTTCTTCATCATATTGCTTTCGATCTCTTTTTCATTCGCTCTTGTTATCAGATCTTCAGATCTACAAAACCTTGCTGCAATTTTCCATCGCCGTTTCAATCTTTCATCTTACCGTCAAGGGATTGACAACCCCTTGATCGCGTTGGGGTGCGAGGATTTGTTTTCTTGTGTGCAGGGGCTGAACACGTGGTGTTGGGTGATTCTCCTTCTGGTTCGATAACCTTGGTTCTTAACCGAGGGAAATAATTCTCCGCTTGCTACATCATCCCTTCCTCTTCGGGGAAACCTCCAACGCGAGCACGCGCCATCAACTAAATGTCCATCAACAAGAAGGATTTCAGGCGCCGTGCCACAAGCCATCAAGAAGTAATTTCTGGCGCCGTTGCCGGGGAGACATCATCAACATCCACCAGGTTCCTAATCACAAATCTCATCTCTCTGCACTTATATTATTTGCCATTTGCATCTCGTTTTAATCTCCCCCACTTCACCAATTTGCCGGTTTTATTCGCCCCTCTTTTTCGTTCGCCGTTTTTCTCGCCATATCTGTTTTTGTTTGCACTCTTGTTTTGCGTGGTCATCATGGCTCAAGAGAACACTAAACTATGTGATTTCTCTAACACCAATAATGATGATTTCATTAGCACACCGATTGCTCCTCCCGCCACTAGTGCGGAATCGTGTGAAATAAACGCTGCTTTGTTGAATCTTGTGATGAAAGAGCAATTTTCTGGCACTCCTAATGAGGATGCCACGTCCCATCTGAACACATTCGTTGAATTATGCGATATGCAAAAGAAGAAAGATGTGGACAATGATATTGCTAAGTTGAAACTATTTCCGTTTTCTTTGCGTGATCGTGCTAAAATTTGGTTTAATTCTTTGCCCCGCAATAGTATTGATTCGTGGGATAAGTGCAAAGATGCTTTCATTACAAAATATTTTCCTCCCGCAAAAATCATCTCTCTTAGAATGCAAATTATGAATTTTAAGCAACTAGAGCATGAGCATGTTGCACAAGCGTGGGAAAGGATGAAATTGATGCTAAGGAATTGCCCAACACATGGTTTAAAACTTTGGATGATCATACAAAAAATTTATGCGGGTTTGAATTTTTCTTCTAGAAATCTTTTAGATTCCGCCGCGGGTGGTACTTTCATGGAGATTACTTTGGCTGAAGCCACCAAATTGCTAGATAACATCATGGCTAATTATTCACAATGGCATACCGAAAGGGCACCAACTAGTAAAAAAGTTAATTCGGTAGAAGAAATTTCCACCTTGAGTGAAAAGATTGATACTCTTGCGAAGTTGGTTGCTAGTAAAAATGCTTCTCTTGATTTTAATGATGTGCCTTTTTCTTCCTTGATTGAGCAAAATAGTGATGCCATAGATGTGAATTTTATCGCGCGTAACAATTTCAACAACAATGCTTATAGAGGAAACTTTAATCCTAGGCCATTTCCTAGTAATTCCTCAAACAATTATGGTGGTTCCTATGGAAATTCTTCTTACAATAATAATAGGAAAACCTCTGATCTTGAGAATAGAATTAAAGAATTTATTAGTACGCAAAAAGCTTTCAATACTACGATAGAGGAAAAGTTGAATAAGAAGGATGACATGTCTAGAAGCATCGATAGACTTTCGCATGACGTAGAAAATCTTAAGATGAAAGATTTTGTGCCTAGAGTTGAGGAATCCATAAAGTCTTTATATGTTTCCATGGATGAAAGTAAGAAAAGAACCGCTATGATTAGAGCTAAACGAGAAATGCTAGAAAAGGCGTTTTCTAGTGATTGCTTTCATAAAATTGATGAAGATCTTAAGATGATTGGTACTACTCCTATTGATTATTTGTTTAGTAAGACTAAAATTGATAATAAAGGGACTGTATAAGAGTCAACTTTAGTTAGAAGGTGTCCCGATAATTCGGAGGGTGAAAATCTTGTTGAAAAAAGTGATAGAAGTGGGTTTGGAGAGGTCAAAACTTTATCTAGTGATGCGCCCACTCTTTTGGATCTCAAGGACTTTAATTATGATAGTTGCTCATTGATTGAATGTATTTCCTTGCTGCAATCCATGATAAATTCAACTCGTGCTTATGAACAAAATAAAGCTTTTACTAAACATATCGTTGATGCCATGATGCAAGCTTTTGAAGAAAAATTGAATCTACAGATTTCTATCCCTAGAAAATTGCATGATGAATGGGAACCTACCATCAAAGTCAAAATTAAAAATTATGAGGGTTTTGCTTTGTGTCATGTGGGTGCTAGTGTATCCACCATACCGAAGTCTTTATGCGATGTTCTTGTCTTACCGATATTGAAGAGTGTTCTCTGAATTTACACTTGGCGGATTCCACCATTAAAAAGCCTATGGGAATAATTAATGATGTTCTTATTCTTGCAAATAGGAATTATGTGCCCATAGATTTCATTGTTCTTGATATTGATTGCAATCCGTCTTGTCCAATTATTCTTGGTAGACCGTTTTTACGCACTATTGGTGTCGTGATTGATATGAAGGAAGGAAACATTAAATTCCAATTTCCCTTGAGGAAGGGTATGGAACACTTCCCTAGAACAAGAATTAGGCCACCATATGATTCAATCATGAGGGCATCTTATGGATCCAAAAACAAAGATGACAATACTTAGATCCTTGCGTTATGCCTAGCTAGGGGCATAAAACGATAGCGCTTGTTGGGAGGCAACCCAATGAATAAAATAAATTTCTTGTTCAAGTTTCTGTTTTGTTTTGTTTTTTCTTTCATGCTACTGGTATGATAGTGTTTTTTGTGTTTTAGTTAGTGTTTGTGCCAAGCAATACCTTTGGGATGATTTGGAAGATAGTATAATTGATGCTGTTTTGAAAACAGAAACTTTTGCGTCCAGTACAGGAATTAATTTTCTGTACTGGAGTGTAAAAAAATTCTGAAATTTTTACACAGCATTGTTATATGAATTTTCGAAGTTTTCCTAATTTTTAATAATTTTTTGAGTTACATAAGTATTCGAAGTTTTCAGATTGCTACAGACTGTTCTGTTTTAGACAGATTCTGTTTTCCTTGCGTTGTTTGCTTGTTTTGATGATTCTATGGACTTTTCTGGAGGGTATAAGCCATAGAGAAGTTGTAATACAGTAGATATTATGCAAGAATAAAATATGAATGGGTTTGTAACAGTAAGTAAAGTAGTGATTTTCTTTCTTATACTAACGAATCTCACAGGGTTTTGTTAAGTTTTGTGTGATTGAAGTTTTCAAGTTTTGGGTGAGATCTTTATGGATGAAGGAATATGGAGTGGCAATAGCCTAAGCTTGGGGATGCCCGAGGCACCCCAAGATAATATTTTAAGAAGACTCAAGCGTCTAAGCTTGGGTATGCCCCTGAGTGGCATCCCCTCTTTATTCCAACAACCATCGGTATTTTACTTGAAGCTATATTTTTATTCGTCACATGATATGTGTCTTGCTTGGAGCGTCTTGTATGATTTGAGTTTTTGCTTTTTGTTTTAAGTCAAGTATACTTGCTGGACACACCTATTTGAGAGAGCCAAAAATATGCTATGATTTGTTAGAATGGCTCATATGCTTCACTTAAATTTTGTGAGCTATGGAATTGCTCTAGTGCTTCACTTATATCTTTTTGAGCACGGCCTGCTTTATTAGTTTTGAAGAAATGCTCTCATGCTTCACTTAGATTTATTTGAGAGTTACTGAAATTTTGAAGAAAATCTCTCTTGCTTCACTTATACTTTTTTGAGAGATAGAAATTTTATGCTCATGTTCTTCACTTAGATTTGTTGGAGCTTTTAAAAGCAACATGTTGAAATAGTCCCAAAGTGATAGATATCCAAGAAGGATATAGATAAAAACTTTCATGAAGATCATTGGACAAAATAAACTTGGTTCTTTGTAATGGTTTTGAGATATGGGAACGATAATATGTGATGCCATGTTAGTGGGTAATTATGCTTTAGTAAGAATATTCGTGTTAAGGTTTGTGATTCCCTATGCAAGCACATGAAAGTCAATAGTTATGCTATGAAATTACATCCTCCTTGTGTGCATATTTTCGTTGTTAGTTTTGCTTGAGGCGTGGGTGTGATCTTTTCGCTTTTTGGTTGGTCGCCTTCTCAATCCCATGCTAGCCTTCACTTGTACTAAGTAGAAATACTACTTGTGCATCCAAAATCCTTAAACCCAGTTTTGCCATATGAGTCCACCATACCTACCTATATGCGGTATTTCTAAACCGTTCCAAGTAAATTTGCGTGTGCCATCTCTAAATTTTCAAAATAAACTTCTCTTTTGTGTGCCCATGCTAAGTATGTCATTCTCACGATGAGTGTTATCACTTGTCATTGCACGAGAGAATGGTTGGTAATAGGGATGCCCGTCCCGAATTGCTAAAAAAAATCCTTGGAAAGTGTTGGTATGGAGGGCACCCGTGAATTCGGCCAGCCATGGCTTGTGTTTGAAAAGGTGGAAAAGAGAATAACAAAAACTCTCTCGGAAAGGAACAATACCTTAATGAAGGGGAGTATAAATTTATTTTCTGTTGGGGCCCACCTATGGTGTGCTTAGCATGGAAGATGATGAAACATTCTTGACCGTTTTTGTTGGCAGAAAAGCATACCTCTCAAAATAATTTTTATCTCTCAATTTTTCAATCAAAGAGCTCTGGCACATAAAGAAAATCAATGCTTCCCTCTGCGAAGGGCCTATCTATTTACTTTTATGCAATTTTTATTTTCTTGAGTCTCCATCCTCTCTTATAAAGGCACCAATCGGGGAGCACTATGGTCATGCTTGTGCTTTGGGTTAGCTAATATTTGGATATGTTATATAAATGGATCAATGATTGACCATCATGGGCTAGGCATAGCTTGCTTTAGCGTTGATATTTTGAAAGACATGATTGCTTGTTGATATGCTTGAGTATTTATGTTTTCATGTCAAAACTAGACCATTGCTTTGAACCATATAAAAAGTCCATATGTCCATGCTACAAAAGAAAAAGATTGTGATGAACATGATAGGCAGCATTCCACATCAAAAATTCTGTTTTTATCATTTACCTACTCGAGGACGAGCAGGAATTAAGCTTGGGACTAACATATTGACATAGTGCCAAGTGTGAGTTGCTGTTTCCTGCACTGTTTTTGATTTACAGAAAATCCATATCAAACGGAGTCCAAACACAGTGAAACTTTTTGGAGAATTTTTTTGGGCCAGAAGACATCCAGAGGGCCGAAGAAGTACCGGAGAGGGGGCCCGAGGTGGGCAGCACCCACCACGGCGCGCCAGGAGGCCCAGGCGCGCCATGGTGGGTGGTGCTCATGTCGGTTGTCCCCCGCACCGCCTCTTTGCTCTATAAATACCCCAATATTCCAGAAACCCTAGGGAGTCGACGAAAATCAATTCCAGCCGCCGCAAGTTCCAGCACCACCAGATCCAATCTAGACACCATCACGGAGGGGTTCATCATGTCCATTGGTGCCTCTCCGATGATGCGTGAGTAGTTCATTGTAGACCTTCGGGTCCGTAGGCAGTAGCTAGATGGCTTTCTCTCTCTCTCTTGATTCTCAATACAACGATCTCTTGGAGATCTATTTGATGTAACTCTTTTTTTGGTGTGTTTGTTGGGATCCGATGAACTTTGAGTTTATGATCAGATCTATCTTTTTCTATCCATGAAAGTGATTTGAGTTCTTTGATCTCTTATTTGCATGATTTCTTATAGCCTCATATTTCTTCTTCGAAACTTTGGTTTAGTTAGGCCAACTAGATTGATTTTTCTTGCCATGGGAAGAGGTGCTTTGTAGTGGGTTCGATCCCGCGGTATTCTTTCCCGGTGACAGAAGGGGCAGCAAGCTACTAAGGATAAAAAGATTGGGTCTATTCCTACATGAATAGATCTTGTCTACATCATGTCATCGTTCTTAATGCATTACTCCGTTTTTCCATGAACTTAATACACTAGATGCATGCTGGATAGTGGTCGATGTGTGGAGTAATAGTAGTAGATGCAGGCAGGAGTCGGTCTACTAATGATGGACTCGATGCCTATATAATGGATCATCGCCTGGATATCATCATGATAATTTGAAGTTTTATCAACTGCCCAACAGTAATTTGTTTACCCACCGTTTGCTATTTTCTTGAGAGAAGCCACTAGTGAAACCTACGGCCCCCGGGGTCTCTTCTTCATCATATTGCTTTCGATCTCTTTTTCATTTGCTCTTGTTTTCAGATCTTCAGATCTACAAAACCTTGCTGCAATTTTCCATCGCCGTTTCAATCTTTCATCTTACCGTCAAGGGATTGACAACCCCTTGATCGCGTTGGGGTGCGAGGATTTGTTTTCTTGTGTGCAGGGGCTGAACACGAGGTGTTGGGTGATTCTCCTTCTGGTTCGATAACCTTGGTTCTTAACCAAGGGAAATACTTCTCCGCTTGCTACATCATCCCTTCCTCTTCGGGGAAACCACCAATGCGAGCACGCGCCATCAACTAAATCTCCATCAACAAGAAGGATTTCAGGCGCCGTGCCACAAGCCATCAATAGGAAAGGAGCTGAGAACCCCGTCGCTGATAACTTGTCTAGGCTAGAAAACATTCTTGATGACCCGCTACCTATTAATGATAGTTTTCCTGATGAACAATTAGCGGTCATAAACGTTTCTCGTAGTACTCTTTGGTATGCTGATTATGCTAATTTCATCGTTGCTAAATATATACCACCTAGTTTCACATACCAACAGAGAAAGAAATTCTTCTATGATTTAAGACATTACTTTTGGGATGATCCTCATCTTTATAAAGAAGGAGTAGATGGTATTATTAGACGTTGTGTACCTGAGCATGAACAGGAACAAATCTTACGGAAATGTCACTCCAAAGCTTATGGAGGGCATCATGCTGGAGATAGAACGGCTCATAAGGTATTGCAATCTGGTTTTTATTGGCCTACTCTCTTCAAGGATGCCTGTAAGTTTGTTTTATCTTGTGATGAATGTCAACGAATAGGTAATATTGGTAAGCGTCAGGAAATGCCAATGAATTATTCTCTTGCTGTTGAACCTTTTGATGTTTGGGGTTTTGATTATATGGGACCTTTTCCTTCCTCTAATGGGTACACTCATATTTTGGTTGCTGTTGATTATGTCACTAAGTGGGTAGAAGCTATTCCAACTAGTAGTGCTGATCATAGCACCTCCATTAAAATGCTTAAGGAAGTTATCTTTCCGAGATTTGGAGTCCCTAGATACCTAATGACTGATGGTGGTTCACACTTTATTCATGGTGCTTTCCGTAAAATGCTTGCTAAGTATGATGTTAACCATAGAATTGCATCGCCCTATCACCCCCAGTCTAGTGGTCAAGTAGAACTTAGTAATAGGGAAATAAAATTAATACTACAGAAAACCGTTAATAGGTCTCGAAAGAATTGGTCTAAGA
Source organism: Elymus sibiricus (assembly GCA_039707655.1). Classification (NCBI taxonomy): domain Eukaryota; kingdom Viridiplantae; phylum Streptophyta; class Magnoliopsida; order Poales; family Poaceae; genus Elymus; species Elymus sibiricus. The sequence goes on from CM077672.1 coordinate 3,128,681, forward strand.
AATTAGATGATGCACTTTGGGCCTATAGAACAACGTATAAAAATCCTATGGGTATGTCTCCGTACAAAATGGTTTATGGGAAAGCTTGTCATTTGCCTCTTGAGTTAGAACACAAAGCGTATTGGGCAATTAAAGAGCTCAATTATGATTTTAAACTAGCCGGTGAAAAGAGGTTATTTGATATTAGCTCACTAGATGAATGGAGAACCCAAGCATATGAAAATACCAAGCTCTTTAAAGAAAAGGTTAAGAGATGGCATGATAAAAAAATTCAAAAGCGAGAATTCAAAGTAGGAGAATATGTCCTCTTGTACAACTCTCGTTTCAGATTCTTTGCAGGTAAACTTCTCTCCAAATGGGAAGGACCTTATGTTATCGAAGAGGTCTATCGATCTGGAGCTATCAAAATAAATAATCCTGAAGGCACCAACCCGAAGGTGGTCAATGGTCAGAGAATTAAACACTATATCTCAGGTACGCCTATTAATGTTGAAAGCAATGTTATTCAAACCATGACACCCGAGGAACACATAAGGGAGGCCTGCCGGAACACTCCAGAATAACCGAAATAAAGGAGGTACGTGATACGGTAAGTAAACAGACTCCGAAAAATTCGCAAAAATATTTTTTGTCAGTTTTGGAAAATAACAAAAATTTGGAAAATAAGAAACAGCCAGGAAGGCACCCGAGGGGAGCAGCACCCACCACGGCGCACCAGGCCCCCCTGGCGCGCCATGATGGGTGGTGCCCACCTCGGGCACCTTCCGGACTCCGTTTTTCTCTCGTTTGCTTGTCTCCCAAGATAAAAATTCTTTATATACTCCCCGAACGTATTGACCTCGGTATCACGGAGAAATCTTCTGTTCTTCTTTCTTGCTGTTTTTCCTGACAGATCTAGGTTGCCATGGCTTCACCAAGCTCTTCCAAGGACAAGTTCTACGAGAAGGTCATCAACCCCTACCTTCCGGAGGTGATGAAACACCCTCAAGCCATTGAGATGCGTGAGGGGGTGCTTCACATCCGGGACGTTCAAGGACCCAAGAAGACCGGGAGCGTGGAATCCATGCTCGAGGCTATGGAGCAGGAGGTGTTCCTGTGCAAGGGTATGGTGGAACGTGGACTCAATGCCAACCACCTCATGTTCAAGGATTTCACCCGCGACCGCAAGAGGAGGACGAGTCTATGTGGGGCATCGTCTCCAAACGGATCGACTACCTCCAAGGCCAAATCTATGATCTTCAAAACCAAAATCTTGAATATGAAGCAAGATTCAAAGGTATGAGTTTGGCTGCCAGTTGCAGGACTCCGGAGACCTTCTCATCTTCTTATGATGGTGAACCTCTGCCATGGAAACTGGAGGATAAGATCACCACTTCTTCACCACCACCTACTTCGTCATCACCGAAGAAGGAGACTTGATCATATGGTATGGGCACTCCCCTTGGCTTGTGCCAAGCTTGGGGGAGGTGCCCCGGTATCGTATCACCACCACTATCTTTGCCTTTATCTTTTCTAGTTCGATCTTTAGTTTGCCTTTGCTTTAGTTGAATAAAAGTTTAGTTCGATCCTTTCTTTTCGAGTGTTTGCTTAGTGATCTATCTTTGTAATCGTGTTCGAGATATAAAATAAAGAGTAGTTCAAGTTTTGCTCTCTTTCCTTTAGTGTTGCAATGAAAAGAAAAGGAAAATAAATGTATGAAAAGATCATATGCTAATTTTATGATAAGTAACGACACCACATAAAGAAGAGTATAAGTGGTAAAATTTATTGTAGATTGACAAACATAGCATTAGTCAATGATGCAATTCATGAAAAAGTAATAAGGGAAGAGAAGATTTGCATGCAAATACACTATCATGGACACCTTTTATGATTGTGAGCCCCCATTAAATATTTTGTGTCGTAATAGTTGAAGCTGGACAAAGAAGACAACATAATGATTTATGTTTGTTCGTATTCACATAGAAGTTATATTGTCATAGATCCTTCAACATGTGGTGCTTGCCCAATACCTTCTCTAGCCAAAAATTCCGCACTAAGTAGAGATACTACTTGTGCATCCAAAAACCTTCAACCCAAACCTATTTTCAAGAGTCCACCATACCTACCTATGGATTGAATAAGATCCTTTAAGTAAGTTGTCATCGGTGCAATAAGGCAATAAAAATTGCTTCTAAAAGTGTTGGATCAATTAGTGTAAGAGAAAATTGAGCGTTGTACAAACTTGTGATGGCAAAAGATAAACGCGACAGACTGCATAATAAGGTTTCTATCATAAGGGGCAATATAACATGACGTTCTTTTGCATTAAGGGGTTTGGCATACAAACAAATAAGCGCATGACAACCTCTGCTTCCCTCTGCAAAGGGCCCATCTTTTACTTTATTGCATTTACTTTTATGTTGAGTCAAAGTATTCCTTGCTTCTCTCTATCTTGGCAAGTATCATGTGGTGAAGAAAGATCTAGGCACATATATCCAAATGAATATGAGTGGGCATGAATTATTATTATTGACCTCACCCTTGGGGTGAACTTGTTGGGTGGCAAAACTGTTGGGAACGTAGCAAGAATTCAAAAAATTTCCTACGCTTCACCAAGATCAATCTATGGAGAGACTAGCAATGAGAGAGAGAGGGGAGTAGATCTTCATACCCTTGAAGATCGCTAAGCGGAAGCGTTACTAGAACGCGGTTGATGGAGTCGTACTCACGGCGATTCAAATCGCGGAAGATCCGATCCAAGCGCCGAACGGACGGCGCCTCCGCGTTCAACACACGTACAGCCCGGGGACGTCTCCTCCTTCTTGATCCAGCAAAGGGGGAGGAGAAGTAGAGGGAGATCTCTGGCAGCACGACGGCGTCGTGGTGGAGCTCATGGTTCTCCGGCAGGGCTTCGACAAGCGCTACAGGAGGAGGAGGAGGAGAGAGGGGGGCAGGGCTGCGCCAGGGGTGAAGGGTGCGGCTGCCCTCTCTACCCTCATCTATTTATAGGTCAAGGGGAGGGGGGCCGCCCCCCCTAGATCCAATCTAGGAGGGAGGGCGGCAACCCTAGGGGGTGGCTTGCCCCCAAGCCAAGGGGGGGCGCCTCCCACCTAGGGTTTCCCCTCCCCTAGCGCATGGGCCTTGGGGGGGAGGCGCACCAGCCCACTATGGGCTGGTTCCCCCCCCCCCCCATATTCAGCCCATGTGGTCCCCCGGAGCAGGTGGCCCCTCCCGGTGGACCCCTGGAACCCCATCGGTGGTCGCCGAACAATTCCGATAACCCCCGAACATTTTCAGGCGACTGAAATAAGGACTTCCCATATATAAATCTTCACCTCCGGACCATTCCGGAACTCCTCGTGACGTCCGGGGTCTCATCCGGGACTCCGAACAACCTTCGGTAACCACATACATTTCCCATTACTACCCTAGCGTCACCGAACCTTAAGTGTGTAGACCCTACGGGTTCGGGAACTATGCAGACATGACCGAGACATCTCTCTGGCCAATAACCAACAGCGGGATCTGGATACCCATATTGGCTCCCGCATATTCCACGATGATCATATCGGATGAACCATGATGTCGGGGATTCAATCAATCCCGTATACAATTCCCTTTGTCCATCGGTATGTTACTTGCCCGAGATTCGATCGTCGGTATCTCCATACCTAGTTCAATCTCGTTACCAGCAAGTCTCTTTACTCGTTCCGAAACACATGATCCCGTGACTAACCCCTTAGTCATAATGAGTTCAATATGATGATGTATTACCGAGTGGGCCCACAGATACCTCTTCGTCATACGGAGTGACAAATCCCAGTCTCGATTCGTGCCAACCCAACAGACACTTTCGGAGATACCTGTAGTGCACCTTTATAATCACCCAGTTACGTTGTGATGTTTGATACACCCAAAGCATTCCTACGGTATCTGGGAGTTGCACAATCTCATGGTCTAAGGAAAAGATACTTGACATTAGAAAAGCTGTAGCAGACGAACTAGACGATCTGGTGCTAGGCTTAGGATTGGGTCTTGTCCATCACATCATTCTCCTAATGATGTGATCCCGTTATCAACGACATCCAATGCCCATGGTCAGGAAACCATAACCATCTATTGATCAACGAGCTAGTCAACTAGAGGCTCACTAGGGACATGGTGTCGTCTATGTATTCACACATGTATTACGGTTTCCGGTTAATACAATTATAGCATGAACAATAGAAAATAATCATGAACAAGGAAATATAATAATAACCATTTTATTATTGCCTCTAGGGCATATTTCCAACAGTCTCCCACTTGCACTAGAGTCAATAATCTAGTTACATTGTGATGAATCGAACACCAATAGAGTTCTGGTGTTGATCATGTTGTGCTCGTGGAAGACGTTTAGTCAACGGATCTGCAACATTTAGATCCGTATGTACTTTACAAATCTCTATGTCTCCATCCTGAATATAATGATGAATGGAGTTGAAGCGGCGCTTGATGTGCTTGGTCTTCTTGTGAAACCTAGGCTCCTTGGCAATGGAAATAGCTCCAGTGTTGTCACAGAAGAGAGTCATCGGGCCCGACGCATTGGGAATCACTCCTAGGTCGGTGATGAAGTCCTTCATCCAGACTCCTTCATGTGCTGCTTCCGAAGCAGCTATGTACTCCACTTCACATGTAGATGCCGCCACGACGCTTTGCTTGCAACTGCACCAGCTGACTGCCCCACCATTCAAAATATACATGTATCCGGTTTGCGACTTGGAGTCATCCGGATCTGTGTCGAAGCTAGCATCGACGTAACCCTTTACGACGAGCTCTTCGGCACCTCCATAAACGAGAAACATATCCTTAGTCCTTTTCAGGTACTTCAGGATATTCTTGACCGCTGTCCAGTGTTCCACTCCTGGATCACTTTGGTACCTCCCTACCAAACTTATGGCAAGGTTCACATCAGGTCTGGTACACGGCATGGCATACATTATAGAGCCTATGGCTGAGGCATAGTGGATGACACTCATCTTTTCTCTATCTTCTGCCGTGGTCGGGCATTGAGTCGCACTCAATCTCACACCTTGCAATACAGGCAAGAACCCCTTCTTGGACTGATCCATATTGAACTTCTTCAATATCTTATCAAGGTATGTGCTTTGTGAAAGACCAATGAGGCGTCTCGATCTATCTCTATAGATCTTGATGCCTACTATGTAAGCAGCTTCACCAAGATCCTTCATTGAAAAACACTTATTCAAGTAGGCCTTTATGCTTTCCAAAAGTTCTATACTATTTCCCATCAACAATATGCCATCCACATATAATATGAGAAATTCTACAGAGCTCCCACTCACTTTCTTGTAAATACAGGTATCTCCATAAATCTGTATAAACCCAAACGCTTTGATCACCTCATCAAAGCGAATGTTCCAACTCCGAGATGCTTGCACCAGCCCATAGATGGAGCGCTGGAGCTTGCATACCTTGTCAGCATTCTTAGGATCGACAAAACCTTCTGGCTGCATCATATACAATTCGTCCTTAAGGAAACCGTTAAGGAATGCCGTTTTGACGTCCATTTGCCAGATCTCATAATCATAAAATGCGGCAACTGCTAACATGATTCGGACAGACTTCAGCATCGCTGCGGGTGAGAAAGTCTCATCGTAGTCAACCCCTTGAACTTGTCGATAACCCTTAGCGACAAGCCGAGCCTTATAGACGGTCACATTACCATCCGCGTCTGTCTTCTTCTTAAAGATCCATTTATTCTCAATGGCTTGCCGATCATCGGGCAAGTCCACCAAAGTCCATACTATGTTCTCATACATGGATCCTATCTCGGATTTCATGGCTTCAAGCCATTTGTTGGAATCCGGGCCCACCATCGCTTCTTCATAGTTCGAAGGTTCACCGTTGTCCAACAACATGATTTCCAGGACACAGTTGCCGTACCGCTCTGGTGCGGAACGTGTCCTTGTGGACCTATGAAGTTCAGTAGTAACTTGATCTGAAGTTTCATGATCATCATCATTAACTTCCTCTCTTGTCGGTGCAGGCACCACAGGAACATCTTCATGCACTGCGCTACTCTCCGATTCGAGAGGGGTAGAATTACCTCATCAAGTTCTACTTTCCTCCCACTTACTTCTTTCGAGAGAAACTCTTTCTCTAGAAAGGATCCATTCTTGGCAACAAAGATCTTGCCCTCGGATCTGAGGTAGAAGGTATACCCAATTGTTTCCTTAGGGTATCCTATGAAGACGCACTTTTCCGCTTTGGGTTCGAGCTTTTCAGGCTGAAGATTTTTGACATAAGCATCGCATCCCCAAACTTTCAGAAACGACAGCTTAGGTTTCTTCCCAAACCATAATTCATACGGTGTCATCTCAACGGATTTAGACGGTGCCCTATTTAAAGTGAATGCGGTGGTCTCTAATGCATAACCCCAAAATGATAGTGGTAGATCGGTAAGAGACATCATAGATCGCACCATATCCCAATAGAGTGCGATTACGACGTTCGGACACACCATTTCGCTGAGGTGTTCCAGGCGGCGTGAGTTGTGAAACAATTCCACATTTCCTTAAGTGTGTGCCAAACTCGTGACTCAAATATTCTCCTCCACGATCAGATCGCAAGAACTTTATTTTCTTGTCACGTTGATTCTCTACCTCACTCTGAAATTCCTTGAACTTTTCAAAAGTTTCAGACTTGTGTTTCATCAAGTAGACATACCCATATCTACTTAAGTCATCAGTGAGGGTGAGAACATAACGATATCCACCGCGCGCCTCAACGCTCATTGGACCGCATACATCGGTATGTATTATTTCCAATAAGTTAGTTGCTCGCTCCATTGTTCCATAGAATGGAGTCTTAGTCATCTTGCCCATGAGGCATGGGTCGCATGTATCAAATGATTCATAATCAAGAGATTCCAAAAGTCCATCTGCATGGAGTTTCTTCATGCGTTTGACACCAATATGACCAAGGCGGCAGTGCCACAAGTATGTGGGACTATCATTATCAACCTTACATCTTTTGGTATTCACACTATGAATGTGTAACATCACGTTCGAGATTCAACAAAAATAAACCATTGACCAGCGGGGCATGACCATAAAACATATCACTCATATAAATAGAACAACCATTATTCTCTGACTTAAATGAGTAGCCATCTCGCAACAAGCGAGATCCAGATACAATGTTCATGCTCAAAGCTGGTACTAAATAACAATTATTGAGGTTTAAAACTAATCCCTAAGGTAGATGTAGAGGTTGCGTGCCGACGGCGATCACATCGACCTTGGAACCATTCCCGACGCGCATCGTCACCTCGTCCTTCGCCAGTCTCCGCTTATTCCGCAGCTCCTGTTTAGAGTTACAAATATGAGCAACCACACCGGTATCAAATACCCAGGAGCTACTACGAGCGCTGGTAAGGTACACATCAATAACATGTATATCATATATACCTTTAACGTTGCCGGCCTTCTTATCCGCTAAGTACTTGGGGCAGTTCCTCTTCCAGTGGCCGGTTCCCTTGCAATAAAAGCACTCAGTCTCAGGCTTGGGTCCATTCTTTGCCTTCTTCTTCCCGGCAACTGACTTACCGGGCGCGGCAACTCCATTGCCGTCCTTCTTGAAGTTCCCCTTCTTGCCCTTGCCTTTCTTGAAACTAGTGGTCTTATTGACCATCAACACTTGATGCTCCTTTTTGATCTCCACCTCCGCTGATTTCAGCATAGAGTATAGCTCAGGAATAGACTTCTCCATCCCTTGCATATTGTAGTTCATCACAAAGCTCTTGTAGCTAGGGGGAAGCGACTGGAGGATTCTGTCAATAACCGAGTCATCCGGAAGATTAACTCCCAGCTGAGTCAAGCGGTTATGCAACCCAGACATTTTGAGTATGTGCTCATTTGCAGAACTATTTTCCTCCATCTTACAGCTGAAGAACTTGTCAGAGACTTCATATCTCTCGACCCGGGCATGAGCTTGGAAAACCATTTTCAGCTCTTGGAACATCTCATATGCTCCGTGCTGCTCAAAACGCTTTTGGAGCCCCGGTTCTAAGCTGTAAAGCATGCCGCACTGAACTAAGGAGTAGTCATCAAAACATGCTTGCCATGCGTTCATAACGTCCACGGCAGCAGGAGCGGGAGAGTCACCTAGCGGTGCATCAAGGACATATGCTTTCTTGGTAGCAATGAGGATAATCCTCAAGTTACGGACCCAGTCCGTATAGTTGCTTCCATCATCTTTCAGCTTGGTTTTCTCTAGGAACGCGTTGAAGTTGAGGGCAACATTAGCGTGGGCCATTGGATCTACAACATAGATTGTAAAGACAATTTTAGACTAAGTTCATGATAATTAAGTTCATCTAATCAAATTATTTAATGAACTCCCACTCAGATAGACATCCCTCTAGTCATCTAAGTGACACATGATCCATATCGACTAAGCCATGTCCGATCATCACGTGAGATGGATTAGTCATCAATGGTGAACATCTCCATGTTGATCGTATCCACCATACGACTCATGTTTGACCTTTCGGTCTCTCGTGTTCCGAGGCCATGTCTGTACATGCTAGGCTCGTCAAGTCAACCTAAGTGTTTCGCGTGTGTAAATCTGTCTTACACCCGTTGTATGCGAACGTTAGAGTCTATCACACCCGATCATCACGTGGTGCTTCGAAACAACGATCCTTCGCAACGGTGCACATTTAGGGGGAACACATTGCTTGAAATTTTAGTGAGGGATCATCTTATTTATGCTATCGTCGTTCTAAGCAAATAAGATGTAAACATGATAAACATCACATGCAAATCATAAAGTGACACGATATGGCCAATATCATCTTGCGCCTTTGATCTCCATCTTCGAGGCACCGGCATGATCACCATCGTCACCGGCATGACACCATGATCTCCATCATCATGATCTCCATCATCGTGTCGTCATGAAGTTGTCTCGCCAACTATTACTTCTACTACTATGGCTAACGGTTAGCAATAATGTAAAGTAATTACGTGGCGTTTATGATTGACACGCAGGTCATACAATAAATTAAGACAACTCCTATGGCTCCTGCCGGTTGCCGTACTCATCGACATGCAAGTCGTGATTCCTATTACAAGAACATGATCATCTCATACATCACATATATATCACATCACATTCTTTGGCCATATCACATCACATAGCATACCCTGCAAAAACAAGTTAGACGTCCTCTAATTGTTGTTGCAAGTTTTACGTGGCTGCTATGGGTTTCTAGTAAGAACGTTTCTTACCTACGCAAGAACCACAACGTTGATATGCCAATTGCTATTTACCCTTCATAAGGACCCTCTTCATCGAATCCGATCCGACTAGAGTGAGAGAGACAGACACCCGCTAGCCACCTTATGCAACAAGTGCATGTTAGGCGGTGGAACCAGTCTCACGTAAGCGTACGTGTAAAGTCGGTCCGGGCCGCTTCATCCCACAATACTGCCAAATCAAGATAAGACTAGTAACGGCAAGCAAATTGAACAAATCATCGCCCACAACTATTTGTGTTCTACTCGTGCAAAGAATCTACGCATACACCTAGCTCTGATACCACTGTTGGGAACGTAGCAAGAATTCAAAAAATTTCCTATGCTTCACCAAGATCAATCTATGGAGAGACTAGCAACGAGAGCGAGAGGGGAGTAGATCTTCATACCCTTGAAGATCGCTAAGTGGAAGCGTTACTAGAACGCGGTTGATGGAGTCGTACTCGCGGCGATTCAAATCGCGGAAGATCTAATCCAAATGCCGAACGGACGGCGCCTCCGCGTTCAACACACGTACAGCCCGGGGACGTCTCCTCCTTCTTGATCCAGCAAGGGGGGAGGAGAAGTAGAGGGAGATCTCCGGCAGCACGACGGCGTGGTGGTGGAGCTCGTGGTTCTCTGGCAGGGCTTCGCCAAGCGCTATGGGAGGAGGAGGAGAGAGGGGGGCAGGGCTGCGCCAGGGGTGAAGGGTGCGGCTGCCCTCTCTCCCCTCATCTATTTATAGGCCAAGGGGAGGGGGGCCGCCCCCCCCCCCCCTAGATCCAATCTAGGAGGCGGGGCGGCAGCCCTAGGGGGTGGCTTGCCCCCCAAGCCAAGGGGGGGGCGCCTCCCACCTAGGGTTTCCCCTCCCCTGGCGCATGGGCCTTGGGGGGGGGCGCACCAGCCCACTATGGGCTGGTTCCCCCCCATATTCAGCCCATGTGGTCCCCCGGAGCAGGTGGCCCCTCCCGGTGGACCCCCGGAACCCCTTCCGGCGACTGAAATAAGGACTTCCCATATATAAATCTTCACCTCCGGACCATTCCGGAACTCCTCCTGACGTCCGGGATCTCATCCGGGAATCCGAACAACCTTCGGTAACCACATACATTTCCCATTACTACCCTCGCGTCACCGAACCATAAGTGTGTAGACCCTACGGGTTCGGGAACTATGCAGACATGACCGAGACATCTCTCTGGCCAATAACCAATAGCGGGATCTGGATACCCATATTGGCTCCCGCATATTCCACGATGATCATATCGGATGAACCACGATGTCGGGGATTCAATCAATCCCGTATACAATTCCCTTTGTCCATCGGTATGTTACTTGCCCGAGATTCGATCGTCGGTATCTCCATACCTAGTTCAATCTCGTTACCGGCAAGTCTCTTTACTCGTTCCGTAACACATGATCCCGTGACTAACCCCTTAGTCACAATGAGCTCAATATGATGATGTATTACCGAGTGGGCCCAGAGATACCTCTCCGTCATACGGAGTGACAAATCCCAGTCTCGATTCGTGCCAACCCAACAGACACTATCGGAGATACCTGTAGTGCACCTTTATAATCACCCAGTTACGTTGTGACGTTTGATACACCCAAAGCATTCCTACGGTATCCGGGAGTTGCACAATCTCATGGTCTAAGGAAAAGATACTTGACATTAGAAAAGCTGTAGCAGACGAACTAGACGATCTGGTGCTAGGCTTTGGATTGGGTCTTGTCCATCACATCATTCTCCTAATGATGTGATCCCGTTATCAACGACATCCAATGCCCAAGGTCAGGAAACTATAACCATCTATTGATCAACGAGCTAGTCAACTAGAGGCTCACTAGGGACATGGTGTGGTCTATGTATTCACACATGTATTACGGTTTCCGGTTAATACAATTATAGCATGAACAATAGACAATTATCATGAACAAGGAAATATAATAATAACCATTTTATTATTGCCTTTAGGGCATATTTCCAACAAAAACTATACGCCCCTATCTTTCTATGTGTCTGGTTAAAGCTTTTTATCCATGGGTAAGCCATGAGTGTTAGCAATCATAGAAGATTAAATGATGGTTGAGTATGTGAACTTGCCTAAAGGCTCCGATACGTGACCCTTCCTGAAAATATGATGAATTGTAGTTGCAAAGTTGACTAAGAACATAGTTTGTTGGTTTTCAATAAAGTTTATGCTTCATACTTCAATCCTGTGATGAATTGTCACTTGTTCCTGAGAAGTATATGATGAAAGCTTTATGAAAAGAGTTCTATGATAAAATTCCTTGCTGTTATAATAATGAGCATGATGTCTCTATGTCTGTATCTTGTTTTTATCGACACCTCTCCCTCAAAGCATGTGGACTTGTTTTTCGATTTCGGTTTTCGCTTGAGGACAAGCGACGTCTAAGCTTGGGGGAGCTGATACGTCCATTTTGCATCATGTTTTCCTACTGTTATTTATAATGTTTTTATGCATAATAATGCTTTTGGGAGTAATTCTAATGCCTTTTCTCTCATAATTTGCAAGGTTTGCACAAAGAGGGAGAATACCGGCAGCTGGAATTCTGGACCTGTAAAAGCACCGTCAGGATACCTATTCTGCACAACTCCAAATAAGCTGAAACTTCACGGAGAATTTTTGTGGAATATATGAAAAATACTGGAGCAAATAAGTACCCGAGGGGGCCCACCAGGAGGGCACCACCCACCACGGCGCGCCAGGCCCCCCAGGCGTGCCATGGTGGGTGCTGCCCAGCCTGGCCCATCTTTAGTGCCCCCCTTCTGGTATATAAGTCATTTTACCCTAGAAAAAAATAAGAGAGGGACTTTCGGGACGAAGCGCCACCGTCTTGAGGCGGAACTTGGGCAGGAGCACTTTTGCCCTCCGGCGGAGCGATTCCGCCGGGGGAACTTCCCTCCCAGAGGGGGAAATCATCGTCACCATCATCACCAACAACTCTCCCATCTTGGGGAGGGTAATCTTCATCAACATCTTCAACAGCACCATCTCCTCTCAAACCCTAGTTCATCTCTTGTGTTCAATCTTGGTACCGGAACTCTAGATTGGTACTTGTGGGTGACTAGTAGTGTTGATTACATCTTGTAGTTGATTACTATATGGTTTATTTGGTGGAAGATTATATGTTCAGATCCATTATGCTATTCATACCCCTCTGATCTTGAACATGTTTAATATTTGTGAGTAGTTCTCTTTGTTCTTGAGGTCACGGGAGAAATCATGTTGCAAGTAATCATGTGAAATTCATATGTGTTCGATATTTTGATGGTATGTATGTTGTGATTCCCTAAGTGGTGTCATGTGAACGTCGACTACATGGCACTTCACCATACTTGGGCCTAACGGAATGCATTGTGGAGTAGTTATTAGATGATGGGTTGCTAGTGTGACAGAAGCTTAAACCCCAGTCTATGCGTTACTTTGTAAGGGACCGATTTGGATCCAAAAGTTTAATGCTATGGTTAGATGTTTATCTTAATACTTTCTCGTAGTTGCGGATGCTTGCGAGGGGGTTAATCATAAGTAGGATGTTTGTTCAAGTAAGAACAGCACCTAAGCACCGATCCACCCACATATCAAATTATCAAAGTAGCGAACACAAAACAACTCAACATGATGAAAGTGACTAGATGAAATTCCCGTGTACCCTCAAGAACGCTTTGCTCATTATAAGAAACTGTTTCGGCCTGTCCTTTGCCTCAAAAGGATTGGGCTACCTTGCTGCACTCTTGTTACCGTTACCCTTACTTGCTCGTTACAAAACACTTTGCTACTAAACAACCTGTTACCGACTATTTCAGTGCTTGCAGAAATTACCTTGCTGAAAACCACTTGTCATTTCCTTCTGCTCCTCGTTGGGATCGACATTCTTACTTATCGAAAGGACTAAGATTGACCCCATGCGCTTGCGGGTCATCACTCATCCCCGGAGCAATGGTCAAGCAGAAAGAATGAATGCTGAAGTGCTGCGAGGACTCAAGACCAGGACTTTCAACAAGCTGTTAAAGTGCGGAAGACGCTGGAGTGATGAGCTGCCGGTGGTTCTTTGGTCCCTCCGTACGACACCAAATCGAGCCACCGGACAGACCCCCTTCTCCCTCGTATACATGGCAGAAGTAGTGATCCCCACGGAACTCACATACGGTTCGCCTCGAGTGCTCGCCTACGATGAAGTAGCGCCGATGCAGCTACGGCATGACGATGCCGTGCTCCTCGAGGAGAATCGTCTTCGGGCGGCTGTACGTGCTGCACGATACCAGCAAGCCCTGCGTCGCTACCATAGCCGCAGTGTGCGCGCCCGGAGCCTTGAGGAAGGCGACCTTGTCCTTAGGCGTGCTCAGTCCGCCAAGGGTACCAACAAGTTGTCGCCAAAGTGGGAAGGCCCTTACCGGGTAGTGCGAGTCACCAGACCCGGCGCAGTCCGTCTGGAGACCGAAGATGGCACCAAGGTGCAAAACTCATGAAACATTGAGCATCTTCGCAAGTTCTACCCGTAAGGCGCGAGGCTGCCGGGACCAGTCCCGGCAGCCACCTTTCGTACAAGCATTGCCGATGTTGCATGTAACCCTTATACAAAGCCAGGTGAATACCCTATGCAACAAACAATAAACGAAGCGCTGGCACCCCGGGAACTAACATGCATGTAGATTAGGCACCTCTTTGATAGGGCCACAGTCATGCTTGATACAAGCAGCTAACCCCTAACATTGAGGTCACACTCTGATCTCCCCCGAGCCCCTTCGGTTTGCGACAGCTCCTCTACCGCGGCAGAACTTCCGGAGGAAAAAGGAGGCGGATCAGCACATCGACCCCGGCAGTCCATGGCTACCGGGAACAAACAGACTCAGATAAGTTCCCTTCGCCCTTTGATGTACTTCTGTATAAAACTTGAACATATGAAACCTTAGCCTCTCCTATATCACTGTGCTCCCTCCTTTCTATACCAAGGCCTGCCTTTGGTTAGAAGTTGGTCGCAGTTACAGTAATAGAAGGCACACTAAGGGCCTGCTCCTACCTTTGCTCCTACCCTCGCCAAGGCAAGGATGTAGTCGCAGCAGAGAGAAAGGGAGCGGCAAAGTATGCTACCGCGCAACGTCGTTTACTTGAAAGTAATAAGGGTTTGCCCCTTAGCGTGGACCTCGCACACACACGATCAAGCCGGCAAGCATCTCTTTTTCATTAATACGTTAACAAGTACAAATCATACAAACTACAAGTTTGGGCGAAGGATTACATAGTTTAAGATAAAAGTTGGCAAGTGCCTAATAGTTTTTAGATCTAAAAAGATAAGTGCCCCATTATCCCTTTCTTGTCCCCTTCCTCCTAGCAGGCGGATCAAGACGGCAGGAGGACAAAAGGGGCGCCTAGGCAAGGCGCCTCCAAGGCTACCACCGACGCAACGACGGTGGCTGCGCCATAGACGACCACAGCTGTTTCTCCCCTCGCAGCCTCGGACCAGACTCACTCTCCAAGCACCAGCACAAGCCTTCAAGATCGCCATTCTTGAGCCAAGGACCGAGGCCACCCCCGGATCTCTCACCCTTGGCATGGCGGAAGAAAGAAGACACAAGAGAAGAAGAGGTGCGTGAGTGGATGCCTCCACCTCCCCCTCGCGCTTCCCTTTTATAGCCGAGCGTAGGGGGCTGGGGGCTGATTCTCCACCTCCTCTGGGAGGGCTCCTTCGAATCCGGCTCGTCAATGTTATTGACAATGGCTAGAATCGTCGGCCGCCCTCCCCGCGCCAATCCAGGGCGCGTGGGTTTCTGCCATTGCACCCCTTTCCACATCCCTCGCCACCGTTACCTACCCCGCGCCATGCATGCGGCGTACATGGCGAGAGAGGTGGGAGTAGTGGGAGGCGTAAATTGGCAGTTACCAGCCCGTGAATAAAGGCCCTTCAAAAGCCATTACAGAGGCGGCCCTACCACGTTTGGCACC
The DNA here is from genome assembly GCA_039707655.1 of Elymus sibiricus. Taxonomy (NCBI): domain Eukaryota; kingdom Viridiplantae; phylum Streptophyta; class Magnoliopsida; order Poales; family Poaceae; genus Elymus; species Elymus sibiricus. The sequence continues at coordinate 3,143,934 of CM077672.1, forward strand.
ACGCGACCCCCTAGAATTCCAAGAACTCATCTGAGTTCAAGGTTAACGAAGAAGCAAAGAAGATCTCAAGGAAGAAGAAGAACCTGCCACGGCACGACTCTGGTGCTCGCCTGTGCATTGTTGGGGCCTGCCCCAACGATGCCCGACAGCATGTATGGGACAGGCCCGGGGGCTTCTGTCGGTGCAACAAACACCTACGTTTGTTGACCAGACGTATGCACAAGCGAGCTGGAAGCATCATCCCCAATAGCAGCCTACGTTTCAAGACCAAGCCAGAAGAACCTCTCTTTTGAAGATCAAGGAGCGCATCAAGATCATCGAGACAGCAAGACGTATCCAGAGGAGGCCTCCCTTGCCAGGCAGGAGAGCCTGGGGTCGAGACCGCCCTCTGGGACAAGTCCAAGACCGGCCCCGGCAGGCTTGCCGGGGCAACTTTGCCCAAGGTCCCCACCAAGACCCCACCGCTCCACCTGGCAGTGACATAAGTCACTTATCAGTGCGGTGTCAAGCTCTCAAGTGATTATGTGGCCACCGCATGCACGTGGCGACCACATGGAAGATAGATCGCACGCCCTTTTGACACCCGTCCAGAGGCGTGTCAAGACAGTAGGTAAAGCTGAGTTCGGCGGCGCAGCAGGCTTGCCAGGCTCATCCACAGCAAGACACCTAGCAGTGCATTTAATGCACTTTGTCCTAACTGCCAGAGTTAGGTATGATAGCATTGTTTGCTATCTAATCATGAGACAAAGACTGTTTTGCCATTGTGGTAACCCCTTGAACTATAAAAGGAGGTCCAAGGCAACCTAGCAAAGCATTGGAGACTCGGAGGTTCCACGCCCTGCCACACCAAAACCACCATTCACTGTACGTGCGTAGTTGCACTCCCGAGGCAACCTTGCCGGGGACTTGCACCTCGCACCCATCGCCTTCTTCCACCTCAATCCACCAAAGCAAGAGTAGGGCTTTACGCTTCACAGCGGCCTGAACCTGGGTAAAAACTGCCCGTGTCATCGCCGTCGTGTGTGCTCCATGGCCTCCGCTCTTTGTGCAACATGACCGCCCCCATGCCGAACCACAAAGGGACCAAGGTCCCATAGGTGATCGTGGATCATTCCCCGACACAAAGTATTCCTCCCTATTCCTTTTTATTTTCTCTTTTGGCAAGAATCATGTGGTGAGGAAAGATCTAGGCACATATATCCAGTTGGATATGAGTGGGCATGAGTTATTATTGTTGACATCACCCATGAGGTGAATAGGTTGGGTGGCAAAACTATAAGCCCCTATCTTTCTATGTGTCTGGTTGAAACTTTCTGTTCATGGGTACGCTGTGAGTGTTAGCAATCATAGAAGATTAAATGATGGTTGAGTATGTGGACTTGAGGCTCCGATACGTGACCCATCCTGAAAATATGATGAATTGTAGTTGCAAAGTTGACTGAGAACATAGTTTGTTGGTTTTCAATAAGGTTTATGCTTTATACTTCAATGTTGTGATGAATTGTTACTTGTTCATGAGAAGTTATATGATAGCAATATGTGATAAGAGTTCTATGTTAAAGTTCTTTGTTGTTATAATAATATGCATGATGCTTCCATGTCCGTATTTTGTTTTTATCGACACCTCTCTCTCTAAGCATGTGGACATGTTTTTCGATTTCGGTTTTTCGCTTGAGGACAAGCGAGGTCTAAGCTTGGGGGAGTTGATACGTCCATTTTGCATCATGTTTTCCTTCTGTTATTTATAATGTTTTTATGCATAATAATGCTTTCGGGAGTAATTCTAATGCCTTTTCTCTCATAATTTGCAAGGTTTACACAAAGAGGGAGAATACCGGCAGCTGGAATTCTGGACCTAAAAAAGCACCGTCAGGATACCTATTCTGCACAACTCCAAATAAGATGAAACTTCACGGAGAATTCTTATGGAATATATAAGAAATATTGGAGCAAATAACTACCAGAGGGGGCCCACCAGGTGGGCACAACCCACCTGGGCGCGCCAGGGCCCCCATGCGCGCCCTGGTGGGTTGTGCCCTCCTCGGCCCACCTCCGGTGCCCCTCTTCTGGTATATAAGTCATTTTGACCTAGAAAAAATAATGGGAGGACTTTCGGTACGAAGCGCTGCCGTCTCGAGGCGGAACTTGGGCAGGAGCACTTTTGCCCTCCGGCGGAGCGATTCTGCCGGGGGAACTTCCCTCCCATAGGGGGAAATCATCGTCATCATCATCACCAACAACTCTCACATCTTGGGGAGGGCAATCTCCATCAACATCTTCAACAGCACCATCTCCTCTCAAACCCTAGTTCATCTCTTGTGTTCAATCTTTGTACCGCAACCTTAGATTGGTGCTTGTGGGTAACTAGTAGTGTTGATTACATCTTGTAGTTGATTACTATATAGTTTATTTGGTGGAAGATTATATGTTGAGATCCATTATGCTATTTAATACCGCTCTGATGTTGAGCATGATTATTATTTGTGAGTAGTTACTTTTGTTCTTGAGGTCACGGGAGAAGTCATGTTGCAAGTAATCATGTGAACTTGATATGTGTTCGATATTTTGATGGTATGTATGTTGTGATTCCCTTAGTGGTGTCATGTGAACGTCGACTACATGACACTTCACCATATTTGGGCCTAAGGGAATGCATTGTGCAGTAGTTATTAGATGATGGGTTGCTAGAGTGACAGAAGCTTAAACCCTAGTTTATGCGCTACTTCGTAAGGGACCGATTTGGATCCAAAAGTTTAATGCTATGGTTAGATTTTATCTTAATACTTTTCTCGTAGTTGCGGATGCTTGCGAGGGGGTTAATCATAAGTAGGAGGTTTGTTCAAGTAAGAACAGCACCTAAACAACGATCCTCCCACATATCAAATTATCAAAGTAGCGAACACGAATCGAATCAACACGATGAAATTGACTAGATGAAATTCCCGTGTACCCTCAAGAACGCTTTGCTTATTATAAGAAACCGTTTTGGCCAGTCCTTTGCCTCAAAAGGATTGGGCTACCTTGCTGCACTTTTGTTACCGTTACCGTTACTTGCTCGTTACAAATTACCTTGCTACCAAACAACTTGTTACCGACAATTTCAGTGCTTGCAGACATTACCTTGCTGAAAACCACTTGTCATTTCCTTCTGCTTCTCGTTGGGTTCGACACTCTTACTTATCGAAAGGACTATGATTGATCCCCTATACTTGTGGGTCATCAGACTCCCATGAACTTCTCGAAGGGGAACATATTGTGTAGAAATACAGGACCCAGAATGTTAATCTCTTCGACTAGGTGAACTAGGACGTGCGTCATAATATTGAAGAAGGATGGAGGGAACACCAACTCGAAACTGACAAGACATTGGACCAAGTCATTCTGTAACCTTGGTAGGATCTATGGATCGATTACCTTCTGAGAAATTGCATTGAGGAATGCGCATAGCTTCACAATAGCTAATCGAACAGTTTCCGGTAGAAGCCCCCTCAGTGCAACCGGAAGTAATTGCGTCATAATCACGTGGCAGTCATGAGACTTTAGGTTTTGGAATTTTTTCTCTGCAATATTTATTATTCACTTTATATTCGACGAGAAGCCAGACGGGACCTTGATACTGAGCAGGCATTCAAAAATGATTTCCTTCTCTTCTTTGGTAAGAGCGTAGCTGGCAGGACCTTTATACTGCTTTGGAGGCATGCCATCTTTTTCGTTAATACTTTGCTTGTCCTCCCGTGCCTCCGGTGTATCTTTTGTCTTCCCATACACACCCAAGAAGCCTAGCAGGTTCACACAAAGATTCTTTGTCACGTGCATCACGTCGATTGCATTGCGGACCTCTAGGACTTTCCAATATTCAAGTTCCCAAAATATAGATTTCTTCTTCCACATGGGTGTGTGTCTGTTAGCGTCATTCGGAACAGATTGTCCGCCAGGACCCTTTCCAAAGATTACTTCTAAATCCTTGACCATATCAAATATATATTCACCAGTACGGAGGCCAGGCTTCTTCCGGTGATCTGGCTCACCTTTGAAATGTTTGCCTGCCTTTCTTAAGAGATGCTTGATCGGTAGAAATCGACGATGTCCCAGGTACACATTCTTGTTACATTTATCCAAATATATACTTTCAGTATCATCTAAATAGTGCATGCATGCATTGTATCCCTTGTTTGTCTGTCCTAAAAGGTTACTAAGAGCAGGCAATCATTGATGGTTACAAACAGCAACGCTTGTAGGCCAAATTCCGTCTGTGTGTTCTCATCCCACACACGTACACCTTTTTTATACCACAGCTGTAAAAGTTCATCAACTAGTGGCCTTAGGTATACATCAATGTCGTTGCCGGGTTGCTTAGGGCCTTGGATGAGCACTGGCATCATAATGAACTTCCGCTTCATGTACAACCAAGGAGGAAGGTTGTAGATACATAGAGTCACATGCCAGGTGCTGTGACTAGAGCTCTTCTCCCCAAAAGGATTCATGCCATTTGTACTTAGACCAAACCAAAAGTTCCTTGCTTCATCTGCAAAGTCCTCGAACTTTCTTTCGATTTTTCTCCACTGCGACCCATTAGTGGGTACTCTCAACATCCCGTCTTTCTTACGGTCTTCTTTGTGCCATCGCAACAACTTGGCATGCTCTTTGTTTTGGAACAAATATTTCAACCGTGGTATTATAAGAGCATACCACATCACCTTGGAAGGAACCCTCTTCCTGGGGCATTCGCCCTCCACATCACCAGGGTCATCGCGGCGGATCTTATAGCGCAATGCACCGCATAGCGGGCATGCATCCAAATTCTCGTACTCCTCACCGCAGTAGAGGATGTAGTCATTAGGGCATGCATGTATCTTCTGCACCTCTAATCCTTGAGGGCAAACAACCTTCTTTGCTTCGTACGTACTGTCGGGCAATTCGTTATCCTTTGGAAGCATCTTCTTTATCATTATCAGCAAATCTTCAAATCCCTTGTTAGATACACCATTCTCCGCCTTCCATTGCAGCAATACCAGTGTGGTACCCAGCTTTTTTTGGTCATCTTCACAATTTGGATACAACAATTTTGTGTGACCCTCTAACATGCGCTGCCACTTCAACCTCTCCTTTTCACTTTCGCAGTTTCTCTTTGCATCAGCAATGACCTGACCAAGATCATCAGCGGGCTCATCTGATGCCTCTTCTTCAGCTTCCCCCATTGTAGTACCATTGTATTCAGTGACGAAAGGATAGTTGTCATCATCCTCTTCTTCTTAATTGTCTTCCATTATAACCCCTCTTTCTCCTTGCTTGGTCCAACAGGTATAGCCGGACAAGAAACCGGACGAAAGCAGGTGGATGTGAAGGGTGTTTGAGGTAGAGTAATTCCTATCATTCTTACATACACGACATGGACAACACATAAAACCATTCTGCTTGTTTGCCTCAGCCACAAGAATAAAATCATGTAGGCCATTAATGAACCCTGGAGAGCGTCGGTCATCATACATCCATTGCCGGCTCATCTTCACTACACAACATCGAAGTGACCAAATTAATACAACTTCATCACATTAAAACCAAAGTAGAGCAGTGACCAAATCTTATTACTGCAAATAATATGTACTTAAAGTTCATACATACATCTCATAAAACAACATACAACTATCTAAAACATTTAAATGCAACAACAAATGCGATCAAAATCGCAACTAAGGTAACAATTGATCCAACATCATAATGATACCAAGCCTCTTTATCAATGGCATATTTTCTAATCTTTCTAATCTTCAAGCGCATTGCATCCATCTTCATCTTGTGATCATCGACGACATCGGCAACATGCAAATCCAATTTGATCTTCTCTTCTTTAATTCTTTTCAATTTTTCTTTCAAAATATCATTTTCTTTTTCAACTAAATTTAGCCTCTCGAGCAGAATTGTCAAGTCGGTTGGAATTTCTGGTTCACAAACCTCCTAGATAAAAACATCTATGTCAAGTTGGTGGCATAATTGTCATAAACACTAAATGAAACAAATATTTGTAAAAGATAATATACCACATCCGAATCATAGACCGGACGAGAGCCAACGGGGGCGGATACCAAAACCATGGCACTATATAATAACAAACAATAATACAAGTAAGTAAATCATACAAGTAGCTATCTAAATCATACAAGTAAGATTTTTTTTAAACAAAAAGGTTATAAGAAGAACAAGAGGCTTACCAAGGTGGTGCCGCGATGAGACGGTGCGGGCGATCGACGGTGGTTAGGACGGGCACAGGAAGGCACTAAGTAAACCACACCTACACATATGCAAGATAACAAGTTAATTTGAGCTCAAATTGCATATAAATCAAATAAACTCCCACATAATTAATCCCAACCTAAAACCCACAAATCACAATACTTATAGAGCATTCCACGAGCTAATCTAGCAATGAGAGATGAAAGGACAAAGTTGCTAACCTTTGTGAACACTTGGATAGATGGGGTGCCTTCAAATCTTGACAAATCTTGGCAAAAATGGAGGATGAGCTCGAGCAAAGGGGAAGAACAGGGGAGAAAAACAGAGAAAGGAGAGCTCTCTGGCTCGGGGTGGACGAACCTCACTATATAGTGATATCTTTAGTCCCGGTCTGTGACAAAAACAGCGACTAAAGGACGACCTCTAGTCCCGGTTGGTGACACGAACCGGGAGTAAAGAGGCTGGCAAGGGCCCCAGCCTGATGAAAGCCTGCCACCACCCCTTTAGTCCCGGTTGGTATCACCAACCGGGACTAGAGGTGCCGCTGGAACCGGGACTAATGCTTGCCGTGCTCCTAGCCGTTGGAGCCAGGATGAACCGGGACTAATAGGGTCATTAGAACCGGTCCAAAACCCGACCGTAACTAATGGATCGGACGAAAGGCCGGTTTTCTACTAGTGTATCTCACGTATCTATCGTGCTCTGGTGTCTCTCTAGCTACCTAGAATTTGTTTTCGTGCTGCCCCCCCCCCTCGCTGTCGGTGTCAAAACCGGCAGATCTCGGGTAGGGGGTCCCGATCTGTGGATCTTTAGATGATGGCTTAATAGGTGATGCAAGAGATAATCTTTACCTAGGTTCGGGCCCTCTCGAGGAGGTAATACCCTATGTCCTGCTTAGTTGTATTGATGGTGATAGTACAGAGTACAGAGTTGATCTACCTCGAGATCTTTTGTGTAGAACCCTAAGGTATAGTTTTTAGTATGAGGATGATCCCTAATGACAATGGCCCGGGTTTTATATAGACATCCAAAGCCCCTAGGGTTACAAGGGATCTTTTCACCGATCACTCTCTTTTCTTGAAGTGCACGCCAAGTCTTCGGGAACCTTCCAACTCCACCTTGTGCAGCCTCCTGGGCCCCCTCCTGACGAATGTGATGTGGGCCATCCGATCTGGCTCATAGCTCGTAGGTCAGCACGCTGAGGGACCCACCTATCCAGGACTCCCTCACCCGCCATCCATCTAACGCCGGACATGATCCATTTTTTTCGACGAACTGCATCTCACACACCCAACACCCCTCTGATAGATTATGGGCACCATGCCACCCTAATAGATAGTGGGTAGCTTCCCTGGCGTATTCTTCCTTTCCTCCGGCGAACTTCTTTTTTCACAAATCGACTCACCCAAATTGCTATAGATACCTCTGTTTCATAATGTAGTGCATATAGATTGTCTTAAACGAGTAGTAGTATGAACTAAAGATGCAGTGTAAGAAATAGTAGATTGTACTAAAGAGTTCAAGTAAGAACGATAAAGAACATAACATAGTCTTGCTGGGGGTTCAGCACCACATACCCCTGCAAATAAAACTAAGAAACTAATCCGGTTGACACTACATGAGAACCAGCACGAACAACGACCCTGCCACCTCACTCATCGTCCTCGTCCACGTCCTCGACTTTGCCCTTGTACCTCTTCCTTTTCGTCGATAGTTCTTTGGTTGAACTAGACACTAGGCTTCGCCTCTTCATCCACCCCTTGTAGATATTTAAACAAAGGTAGGCATCCAGTGATTTGTACTTGATGTGATCTTCATCTAGTGTCTTCAACTCCCATGCACAATGAAACTGATACCCAGGTTTCTTCTGTTCATGGTATGAAATCAATCATGGCTCCTGCCAGGGTCAGCAATGAAGGCTGACGGGAGGTCGAAGGGCTGGCCTACAAGGAGGCCTATCCTTCCTAGGACTATCTTATCGTTCCTAAAGTCTACAGTAATGAATTTGACTCTTGTGTCCTCGAGGAAGGACTCAAAATACTGGCACCGCACGTCAGCATGGCATATGTGGTAGACCAAGCACAAGTTATGTACGCAAACCTAGATCAAGGTGGGCTTCTTCATGTCTTCCTCCTTTAATAACTTCTCTTCCTCTTGGACTGTGGTGTACTCAACATCTAGCCCAGCGACCCACTCATCATCTGATTTTTCGAACATGTCTTTGAAGCTTTTAAGGCATCATTCCACCGTCGCGATAGAAGTGGTGTAGATGATGTCATACTCATCGTCGGTGATGGTTTTAACCTTGTACTCACCGAAGATCTTGGAGATTTGGAAGACCATGGATTTTGGAGGAGGGTGAGGAGAGTTGGAACTGCTGTAATGTGAAAGGACGGGACGAGCGGGAGCGAACTGCAGTAATGTGAAACGACGAGACGAGCGGGAGCGAACTGTTAGCGGTTTCTCAATTGTAAAAAGGTGGGTGTGCGAACGGTGTGGGGTAGTAGCTTGCCCGATGGTTAAACGTCTGCATGCCCGCTAAGAATAGTCTGCTATGCGGGGCCCACCAGATGTCTTGTCTACTGGACCAACATCATAGGCCTGATAGTATATTATCTGCTTGTTCGCACGCCATGGCGGCCTCTGCATGCAACATTGAGTTAGTTCCCTAAAGCGTCACGCTCACACAACCGTCTCCCCGCTCGCACTTTGAAGGATCTAACTCAAAATTCGTTACCCGAAAAAAAAGAGAATTGCCTACTAGTAATCCTCCGTCCGGTGTGTAGTGCTCACTAGAAAAATCTATTCGTTCCGATTTACCCTCCCTCTAAGGCCAGTTTCCTAATAACTCCTCCTGCTAATTACTCTCATCCGGTCCCATTCTCATTTTTCTCCATTGGTGGAAACGGTTAGCATACCGGCGAGCGAGAATTCCATTGGTTTGCATGCGGGGTTGCATTGACTGCACCGTGATAATACAATTGCATGCATGGATGTCGTGGTAACCAACTCTATTAATTAACTAATCAGGATTTTGATTGGAGGAATGGAACGACACCAGTAATCGCTAGAACTAACTAGTAGTCATTCCACCTTGGTCGTGTTGTGACTCCTAGTGACCAGCAATTGAGCAATATCTCCACTCCCTCCCCCTGAATTCACCTCGGTGGCTGCGGGAGTCCTGGACTAGGGGGTCCCACGCCTACCTGTTTACTGGGCCGTGGGCCTGCCCGAGGAACCCGGCAATGCGCAAGGAAGGCAGAAGATACGTGTACGGATGGGACGCCCGAAGACTTGTCGTGTACTCCAGGAAAGGCTAGCCGGATTGGTCGGGACTCTTTGTACCCTAGGGTTTGGAGGTGACTATATAAACTCCAGATCCTAGACCATCTAGATACACATATACTCATCTATGCCTTAGGGTTTAGTCATAGATCTCGAGGTAGATCAACTATGTAACCTATACACCATCATCAATACAATAAGAGCAGGACGTAGGGTTTTACCTCTTTGGGAGCGCCCGAACCTGGGTAAACACCGTCTTCGTTGTCCTCCTTACACCATAGGCTTACGATCCACAGATCGGGACCCCCTACCCGAGGTCTGCCGGAATTATCTCTGACATTGGTGCTTTCATTGAGAGGTCCTTTGTGGATCAACCTAAGCCCATGGCTCGTTTGATCATCAAAAGCGAGGCACGCCGCCGGGGCATCTTGGCCCTGGGTCGACTCATCGCATCTGGATGCGTGTCGTTACGCGTGAGCCCTTCAAAGGATTCGGATCAGATCGAGGGGTTCAGCCCTGAGCAATCAATCCGGTTCAGAAGTTTTGAGTTCACCGCCGATCTCGGCGGGAACCTGTTCTTAACTGGGGCTTCGGCTTTGCCCGGAGATCCCGCCTTCCCGGCGGGTTCGGCCATCGAGCCACTCCTTGACTCTCTCAGGGAGTCTTACCCCAACACGGACCCCGCTTCAGGCGTGTCTCTGATCTCTTTCACTGAACACCCAGATTCGGTCGCTGATGGCTTGTGGATCTTCCCTAGCACGGCGCCAGAAATCCTTCTTGATGGGAGACTATCTTGATGGCTCGTGCTCGCGTTGGTGGCTTCCCCAAAGAGGAAGGGATGATGTAGCAAGCGGTGAAGTATTTCCCTCGGTTAAGAACCAAGGTTATCGAACCAGAAGGAGAATCACCCAACACCCAATAAACAACACCTGCACACAAGAAAACAAATCCTCGCCCCCAACGCGAACAAGGGGTGTCAATCCCATGTCGGTAAGATGAAAGATTGAAACGTCAATGGAAAATTGCAGCAAAGTATTTTTGGTTTTTTAGATCAATAGATCTAAAAACAAAAGTGAATGAAAAATAGATCTCGAAAGCAAATATGATGAAGAAGACCCCGAGGGCCGTAGATTTCACTAGTGGCTTCTCTCAAGAAAATAGCAATGCGATGGATAAACAAATTACTGTTGGGCAATTGATAGAACTTCAAATAATCATGACGATATCCAGGCGATGATCCATTGTATAGGCATCACATCCAAGATTAGTAGACCGACTCCTGCCTGCATCTACTACTATTACTCCACACATCGACCGCTATCCAGCATGCATCTAGTGTATTAAGTTCATGGAGAAACGGAGTAATGCAATAAGAACGATGACATGATGTAGACAAGATCTATTCATGTAGGAATATACCCCATCTTGTTATCCTTAGTAGCAACGATACATACGTGTCTTGCTGCCCTTTCTGTCACTGGGAAAGAACATCGTAAGATCGAACCCACTACAAAGCACCTCTTCCCATGGCAAGAAAAATCAATCTAGTTGGCCTAACTAAACCAATGTTTCGAAGAAGAAATACGAGGCTATAAGAAATCATGCAAATAAGAGATTAAAGAACTCAAATCACTTTCATGGATAAAAAGATAGATCTGATCATAAACTCAAAGTTCATCGGATCCCAACAAACACACCGCAAAAAAGAGTTACATCAAATAGATCTCCAAGAGATCATTGTATTGACAATCATGCGAGAGAGAGAAAGCCATCTAGCTACTGACTACGGACCCGAAGGTCTATGATGAACTACTCACGCATTATCGGAGAGGCACCAATGAGGATGATGAACCCCTCCGTGATGGTGTCTAGATTGGATCTGGTGGTTTTGGAACTTGTGGCGGCTGGAATTGATTTTCGTCGACTCTCCTAGGGTTTCTAGAATATTGGGGTATTTATAGAGCAAAGAGGCGGTGCGGGAGGCAACCGAGGTGGGCACAACCCACCACGGCACGCCTGGGCCTCCTGGCGCGTTGTGGTGTCTTGTTCCCTCCTCGATGCCCCTCTCTGGTACTTCTTTGGCCCACTGGATGTCTTCTAGCCCAAAAAAATTATCCAAAAAGTTTCGCTGCGTTTGGACTCCGTTTGATATGGATTTTCTGTGAAACAAAAATAGGGCAGAAAACAGCAACTGGCACTTGGCACTATGTCAATAGGTTAGTCCCAAAAAATGATGTAAAGTTGCTATAAAATCATTGTAAAACATCCAAGATTGATCATATATCAGCATGGAACAATCAAAATTTATAGATACGTTGGAGACGTTTCAGCATCCCCAAGCTTAATTCATGCTCGTCCTCGAGTAGGTAAATGATAAAAACAAAATTTTTGATGTGGAATGCTGCCTATCATGTTCATCACATTCTTTTTCTTCTATAGCATGGACATATGGGCTTTTTATATGGTTCAAAGCAAATGTCTAGTTTTGACATGAAAATATAAATACTTGAGCATATCAACAAGCAACCATGTCTTTCAAAATATCAACGCTAAAGCAAGTTATCCCTAGCCCATCATGCTCAATCATAGATCCATTCATGCAACATATCCGAATATTAGCTTACTCGAAGCACAAGCATGACCATAGTGCTCCCCGATTGGTGCCTTTATAAGAGAGGATGGAGACTCAAGAAAATAAAAATTGCATAAAAGTAAATAGATAGGCCCTTCGTAGAGGGAAGCATTGATTTGCTTTATGTGCCAGAGGTCTTTGTTTGAAAAATTGAGAGATACGAAATATTTTGAGAGGCATGCTTTTTCTGTCAACGAAAATGATCGAGTAATTCCCAATACTTTCCATGCTAGATACATCATAGGCGGTTCCCAAACAGAAAATAAAGTTTATTCCTTTTTCCACCATTCTTTCACATTCCATGGCTAGCCGAATCCACGGGTACCGTCCATACCAACACTTTCCAAGGAATTCATTATTTGACAACATAAAGCAATTTTTTTTCATTTCGGGACTGGGCATCCCTAATACCTTTGCCTTACTCTCATGCAATGACAAGTGAATAAACACTCATCTTGAGAATAACACATCTAGCATGGAAAAATATCGGCCACCCCCTACCATTTCATGAGCGGTACGGGCACACAAAAGAGAATTTATTTTGAGATTTAGAGATGGAACACGCAAATTTACTTGGAACGTTTTAGAAATACCGCTTATAGGTAGGTATGGTGGACTCATATGGCAAAACTGGGTTTAAGGTTTTTGGATGCATAAGTAGTATTTCTACTTAGTACAAATGGAGGCTAGCATGAGATTGAGAAGGCAACCAACCAAAAAGCGAAAAGATCACACCCACGCCTCAAGCAAAACTAACAATGAAGATATGCACATAAGGAGGATGTAATTTCATTGCATAACTATTGACTTTAATGTGCTTGCATAGGGAATCACAAACCTTAACACGAATACTCATACTAAGCGATAATTACCCACTAACATGGCATCACATATTATCATTTCCATATCGCAAAACCATTACAAAGAACCAAGTTTATTTTGTCCAATGATCTTCATGAAAGTTTTTATCTATATCCTTCTTGGATATCTATCACTTTGGGACTATTTCAATTATGTTGCTTTTGGAAGCTCAAACAAATCTAAGTGAAGAACATGAGCATAAATTTCTATCTCTCAAAATAGTATAAGTGAAGCATGAGAGAATTTCTTCAAAAAAATTGCTAACTCTCAAATAAATCTAAGTGAAGCATGAGAGCATTTCTTCAATAGTAATAAAGCACACCGTGCTCAAAAAGATATAAGTGAAGCACTAGAGCAATTCCATAGCTCAAAAAAATTTAAGTGAAGCATATGAGCCATTCTAACAAATCATAGCATAATTTTGGCTCCCTTAAATAGGTGTGTACAGCAAGTGTCGGGGAATGATCCGTGATCACCTATGGGACCTTGGTCCCTTTGTGGTTCGGCATGAGGGATCACGTTGCGCAAAGAGCGGAGGCCATGGAGCACACACACACGCACACGATGACACGGCGATCTTTACCCAGGTTCGGGCCGCCGCGAGGCGTAAAACCCTACTCCTGCTTTGGTGGATTAAGGTGGAAGAAGGCGATGGGTGCAAGGTGCAAGTCCCCGGCAAGGTTGCCTCGGGAGTGCAACTACGCACGTACAGTGTATGGTGGTTTCGGTGTGGTAGGGCGTGGAACCTCTGAGTTTCCAACCCTTTGCTAGGTTGCCTTGGACATCCTTTTATAGTTCAAGGGGTTACCACAATGGCAAAACAGTCTTTGTCTCATGATTAGATAGCAAACAGTGCTATCATACCTAACTCTGGCTGTTAGGACAAAGTGCATTAAATGCACTGCTAGTTGTCTTGCTGTGGATGAGCCCAGCAAGCCTGCTGCGCCGCCGAACTCAACTTTACTTACTGTCTTGACATGCCTCTGGACGGGTGTCAAGAGGGCGTGTGATCTGTCTTCCATGTGGTCGCCACATGCATGCGGTGGCCACTTAATCACTTGGGAGCTTGACACCGCACTGACAAGTGACTTGCGTCACTGCCAGGTGGAGCGGGGGAGTCTCTTGGTGGGGATTCTTGGGCAAAGTTGCCTCGGCAAGCCTGCCGGGGCTGGTTTTGGACTTGTCCCAGAGGGCGGTCTCGACCTGGCCGGGCTCTCCTGCCCGGCAAGGTGTAACACCCCAAATTAATTCTTTGAATTTCCCAAAGATTTATCTTTAAAAATAAATTTTTTGTTTCATTTAAAACCACTTTGATATTGATTTCATTCATATATTTTGAAAACTATTTCAAATTGAGTTGGGTTCAACTATTCACCTAAATGATTCTGTTTTATTAATGATCTTATTTGGAAAATATTTTTAATTCAAATATTTTTCTTACTAAGAGTTTTGTTTTAAATAGTTTCTTTTCTAAAGAAATGCTCATTTTCTCTTCTATTACAATTCCAAGAACCATTCTAAAGAGCTTACCACCACTCCTCATGATCCATTCAGGACACTCTCATCATTTAGGGCAGAACCAATTCATCTCAACCCCAAAAATAATTCTTTCATATTCAAATTATATTCCAAAATAGGAAATGTCATAGTTCTTGTTTTCTTAGGTTTTCAAAGGAACCCCAATTTCTGTTGCTCCTTTGCCCCAAACAAAAATATCTCCAGAAAATAGATAGCATCCACACTTCATTTCACCAAAAACATTTGGACTCACAGTTCAAAATTTTCAAACCACCATCAATTCAAATTTGAACCAGGAATCAAATTCTTGCCTAAATTCATATCTAAATATCTCCAAAAATTCTGAAACTTGGGGAACCTCATTTTTGAGCATCAATACACCACCACAAAAATTATCAGAAAATCCAAAAATGCCTAAGAGGGTTTTTCATTTCGTCGAACACCTTGCCTACACTGTTGACCACTGTCAAAATATTCAGAAAAAATCAGTTTTTCCAGATTCTTCAGAGACAGAGGGAGAGAGGTGCCGTGCACACTTCCACTTCGCCCGTTCTCCACGGCGTCATTCATTCATCAATGCCAGATGCTCCAGGCCCACTCTCCAGCCTCTCCCTGGCCGTGGCTAGGACAAGGTAGGCGCCGTCATGCACCCGATCGCCGCCGCCCCGGGATAAGCCCGACCACCGCCTCCCTCTTCCACTCCTCTTCCAGGTGAGATCACCGCGAGCTTGGACTCCCACCCGTCGCTTCACCGCATCGCCATGCCACTGCTGTGACCCCCTCTGTCAGTCACCGTGGCCATGGGCGCGAGCTCGCTCCCGCCCGAGAGCGCCACGGTGGCCAGCACCCCGAGCTTATCTCCGGCGAATCCAACGAGTAATGGCCTCTCCTGGGCATCTACTCGTTCACACCCGAGCCTTATCCGAGGATATCACCGGCCAGAACCACCTCGCCGGCCGCATTCAAATCGCCGCCACCTTCACCAGACCCGGCCTCCGTTGAGCACCTATAAAACGGCATCCCCGAGCCTCAAATCTTCTTCGCATCACCCCTCCTCCCTCCCAATCATCCTCTCGAGCACCCAACCGAGCCCCAAGGCCCCTTCTTCCACCTCCACGACCACCGCTCCGCCGCCTCGGCCACCAACTCGATCACCATCATCCAGCCACCTCCTCCACCCAAACTTCACCAGGAGCCTCCTAGTTCACCCGTACTCCGATCTCCCTCACCAATTTAGAGCTTGAGCCACTCCCCGACGAGCTCCACTCATCACCGAATCGACCTCCGCTGCCATCGTCTTCGCCGCCATTCAGGTGATCGCCGGCGGCCAGCTCCGCCTCCACTCAATGCGGACCAGCACCCTGAGCCTGCCCGTGCTCCTCTCCCTCTCTGCAACTCCGGCGATCGCCGCCGGAGACCTCTTCTTCCTCTCTGTCTACGCGCGCAAGCGCTTTCAAATTCAAACCTGACGGGTGGACCCCACCCGTCAGCGTTTTATTTTTTCTCAGTTAAAACCGAAGGTGTCTTCTGTCGTTTACGCTTTCTGTTTTGAAAGGCGTATTCCCAGCCGAACCGTTTTCTTTTATTTCTGTCTAAATGGGCAGGGTTGACTTCAACTTTGACTATCCATAACTTTTAAACTACAGGTCCAAATGACCTGAACTTTTTTTTGAAATTCTTATTTTTCTATCTAGTTTTTTTTAGAATTTATTCAAAAATATTTTGAGACCACTTTTTGTACTGTTTTAAATTTGACTCGGAGTTCAAATTTGAAATTTTCAGAAACCGAAGAGGGAATCTTTGCCGGGAGTTTGGAGTGTTCTTCCTCTGAATATTTTGGTCAAGGCAAGCATTTTGAACCTGGGATATGGTAGATGTCATTACATGATTGCATCAGTTGATGTTGTGTGCATAGTTGCATTGGTTGGAGTTTCCACCGCATGTGTAGCATATCTCAAACGCATGCATGCATGGTCATATTATTTATTGTGCATGGCTTGTACTACACTCAAGCATCTAACATGAGAAAGACTTTGAGTTACCAGGAGGGCTGCTCCTCCCTTGGACGTGCCGGTGGGCACGGGCCAAACTTTTGACACGGTGGTGTCATGTGACATATGTGATGCATATCTGCAATATTGGGTAACACCTCCAGAGTCGGCATAGATCGAGTCTTGTTCCATTGCTCCTAGCTAAATACCGTGCTGCCATGGGTCCTTCCGCAAGGAGGGTACGGCCCAGTAAGTTGTCAACCCCTGTCCGGGTACACACCATATAGAGGGCCATGATGAAGGTTTCCATGGCCATGGACTAAATCCTAGTCATCAGGGTCAGGGGACATGGGTGGTCCCGGCTCGATGGAGCCGAGAGGGGTAGCACCCCTATTTGCGCGTCGATATAAATTCTTAGACCCCATGTGGAACGCGTGTTTTCCCCGTCTTAGAGTTTTTCTGAAAAGATGCTGTGGGTGATTCCTGGCATCCGGAAAGTAAGCTAGTGTGTACTGGTCAGGCGTGTTTTCAACCTAAAGACCGTAATGGGAATTAGTCAGTGTCACGGTGCTGACTAAAGAAATCCCTTACTTGTGGGTAAAGAGTACACCCTCTGCAGAGTTATAACTATTCGAATAGCCGTGTCCACGGTCAAGGACGTTAGCTGGGTGGGTCAAGCGTCGGTCACGGTGTCGGTCTTTGGAGGAATAACCAAGATTCAAGCATGAGCTCTTGTTACCATAAATACTGTCATGATATTATTGATGCTATGAATATTACTGTGGACTAACCCATGTCTCTTATTTTATTTCCTGAATGTCTCAGGGGCTGGCTAGTCTACCCCGGACATTCAGACTTATTTTCAAGACCTTACGTGGCGTCCCTCGAGTTCTCAGGCGGTGCTATCTCGCCACTACTCTTGTGGATACCCGTTTGGCATTATGTTTGCGAGTACATTCCAACGTACTCACTGGCTTGTCCCTGGCTATTTCATTGGCCAGACTTGGAGGAGGACGAACCTATGGAGAACGAGTACGTCGACGAGCCCGATGCCTAGAGTTTCCCAGTCTGTCAGCCTGTGCACTTGGAGTCTACCACCTGTACTATTCGCAGAGCTTCCGCCACACCAAATAATAGTCAAGCCTCACTCTGACGCTTGACTCGATGGTGTTGTTCCAATTTGATAGCTTCACCACCTTTTCACTGTATCATCCACCGCCATGATGTTGGCAGAGTTGTAACAAACTTATTGAGTCACCCTGACTCAGTCATGTGTAATATTATTATGTTTACTGGTTATCTGTATCAAGGGAGTCTTCCAGATGTTCTTGGGGCTGGAATGACTTGAGGGCTTCTCTGTGATTTATTCTCAGAAAGGGGCCCGACACAAGGGAGGCCTCCTCTGGAAAAGTCTTGCTGGTCTTGATGATCTTGATGCGCTCCTTGATCCCAGAAAAGAGGCTCTTCTGACTTCGTCTTGATCTTGTAGGCTGCTGTTGGGGATGATGCCTCCAGCTCGCCTGTGCATAAGTCTGGTCAACAAATGCAGGTGTTTGTTGCACCGACAGAAGCCCCCGGGCCTGTCCCATATGTGCTACCGGGCATCGTTGGGACATGCCCCAATAATGCATAGGCGAGCACCAGAGTCATGCCGCGGCAGGTCCTCCTTCTTCCTTGAGATCTTCTTGCTTCTTCATTAACCTTGGACTCAGATGAGTTCCTGGTCTTCCAGGGAGTCGCATGGTGCCAAACGTCATAGGGCCGCCTCTGTAATGGCTTGTGAAGGGCATTTATTCACAGGCTGGTAACTGTCAATTCACGCCTCCCACTACCCCTGCCTCTTTTGCCACGTACGCCGCATGCATGGCGCGGGGTAGGTAACGGAGGCGAGGGATGTGGAAAGGGGTTCCATGGCAGAAACCCACGCGCCCTGGATTGGCGCGGGGAGGGCGGCCAACGATTCCAGCCGTTGTCAATAATATTGACGAGCCGGATTCGAAGGAGCCCTCCCAGAGAAGGCAGAGAATCATCCCCCAGCCCCCTGCGCTCGGCTATAAAAGGGGAGCGCGAGGGGGAGTGGAGGCACTCGTCTACGCACCTTCCTCCCTTCTGTGTTCTTCTTCTTCTCACCATGCCAAGGAGGAGAGATCCGGGGGTGACCTCGGTCCTTGGCTCAAGAATGGCGATCTTGAAGGCTTGTGCTGATTCTTGGGGAGTGAGTCTGGTCCGAGGCTGTGAGAGGAGAGACAGCCGCGGTCGTCTACGGCGCAGCTGTTGGAAATATGCCCTAGAGGCAATAATAAAATGGTTATTATTATATTTCCTTGTTCATTACAATTGTCTATTGTTCATGCTATAATTGTATTAACCGGAAACCGTAATACATGTGTGAATACATAGACCACACCATGTCCCTAGTGAGCCTCTAGTTGACTAGCTCGTTGATCAAAAGATGGTTATGGTTTCCTGACCATGGACATTCGATGTCGTTTGATAATGGGATCACATCATTAGGAGAATGATGTGATGGACAAGACCCAACCCTAAGCATAGCAGAAGATCGTCTAGTTCATCTGCTACGGCTTTTCTTAATGTCAAGTATCTTTACCTCAGACCATGAGATTGTGCAACTCCCGGATACTGTAGGAATACTTTGGGTGTATCAAACATCACAACGTAACTGGGTGATTATAAAGGTGCACTACAGGTATCTCCGAAAGTGTCTGTTGGGTTGGCATGAATCGAGACTGGGATTTGTCACTCCGTATGACGGAGAGGTATCTCTGGTCCCACTCGGTAAGACACCATCGTAATGAGCTTGCAAGCATTGTGGCTAAGGAGTTAGTCATGGGACCATGTGTTACGGAACGAGTAAAGAGACTTGCCGGTAACAAGATTGAACTAGGTATGGGGATACCGACGATCGAATCTCGGGCAAGTAACATACCGACAGACAAAGGGAATTGTATACGGGATTGATTGAATCCCCGACATCGTGGTTCATCCGATATGATCATCGTGGAATATGTGGGAGCCAGTATGGGTATCCAGATCCCGCTATTGGTTATTGGCCGGAGAGGTGTCTCGGTCATGTCTGCATGATTCCCGAACCCGTAGGGTCTACACACTTAAGGTTCGGTGACGCTAGAGTAGTAATGGGAAACGTATGTGGTTACCGAAAGTTGTTCGGAGTCCTGGATGAGATCCCGGACGTCACGAGGAGTTCCGGAATGGTCCGGAGGTAAAGATTTATATATGGGAAGTCCTATTTTGGCCACCGGAAAATGTTCGGGATTTTTCGGTATTGTACCGGGAAGGTTCTAGAAGGTTCCGGAGTGGGGCCCACCTGCATGGGGGGCCCACATGAACGTGGGTAGTGGGGGCAAGGCCCCACACCCCTGGTCAAGGTGCACCAAGATCCCCCCTTAGAAGGAATAAGATCATATCCCGAAGGGATAAGATCAAGATCCCTAAAAATGGGGGATAGCAATCGGTGGGGAAAGGGAAGGAGGGATTTCTTTCCTCCCACCTTGGCCAACGCCCCTATGGACTTGGAGGGCAAGAAGCCAGCCCCCTCCACCCATATATATAGTGGGGAGGTGCATGGGAGCAGCACCCTTCCACCTGGCGCAGCCCTGCCCCCCTCTCACCTCCTCCTCCTCCCTCGGTGCTTGGCGAAGCCCTGCCGGAGAACCACGAGCTCCATCCACACCACGCCGCCGTGCTGCCGGAGCTCTCCCTCTACTTCTCCTTCCCCCTTGATGGATCAAGAAGGAGGTGACGTCCCCGGGCTGTACGTGTGTTGAACCCGGAGGTGCCGTCCGTTCGGCACTTGGATCGGATCTTCCGCGATTTGAATCGCCGCGAGTACGACTCCATCAACCACGTTCTAGTAACGCTTCTGCTTAGCGATCTTCAAGGGTATGAAGATTGTCATAGTATTTTCGCCGCGGTGGCCAGGGGGTACCGCATTACGGCAGATGCCACAGGGTGGCTTATCGTGGGTGGAGCAAGGCTACAGCGGAATATACGGGACGGGTATGCGAGTAGCACACGGTGGTTTACCCAGGTTCGGGGCTCTCCGGAGAGATAATACCCCTACTCTTGCATGTCTGCATATGCTGTATATGTTGGTACAGAGTCGCTCCTGGAGCTGTATCAGAAATAGCAGTAGCAGTAGCAGAGAGCTAGCTAGTGTAACGTATGTGTGTGGCTGAGAGAGCGAGGCGTTGGAGCCTTGTGCTCCTGTGAATGGATATGGGAATGGACGTGGTGGCTTGGCCCTTTTATAGTGTGAGGGACATGGGGACATGGGGACATGGTGAGGCGTGGTGTGTGTGCCCCATTTTCCCTGGTGGTGTGCGTGCGTGCTCACTTGTCGGCTTGTCCCCTGGGCACTTTATAAAATAGTGCTAGGGGACAAGTTACACTGCAGATGAAGTCCCGCGTACAGCGTCCGACTGTTCGCCAACAGTCCGGGGTATGGCCGTCTCGTCTGTGTCGGGGTTGACTCCGCCCAGCCGGCTGGTTGGCGCAGTCGGCAGCCGGCTGGCTGGCGCAGCCGGCCGGGTGAAGCTGCCGACCTGGGCGGGCGGGCACCCCGTCCGACTTGCCGTCTTTGGGGTACCCGGGGGTCATTCCCACGACAGTAGCCTCCGAGCCTCCGGGCGACTCTAGTATTTTCGCCGCGGTGGTCAGGGGGTACCGCATTATGGCAGATGCCACAGGGTGGCTTATCGTGGGTGGAGCAAGGCTACAGCGGAATATCCGGGACGGGTATGCGAGTAGCACGCGGTGGTTTACCCAGTTTCGGGGCTCTCCGGAGAGATAATAACCCTACTCCTGCATGTCTGTATATGCTGTATATGTTGGTACATAGTCGCTCCTGGAGCTGTATCAGAAATAGCAGTAGCAGTAGCAGAGAGCTAGCTAGTGTAACGTATGTGTGTGGCTGAGAGAGCGAGGCGTTGGAGCCTTGTGCTCCCGTGAATGGATATGGGAATGGATGTGGTGGCTTGGCCCTTTTATAGTGTGAGGGACATGGGGACATGGGGACATGGTGAGGCGTGGTGTGTGTGCCCCATGTTCCCTGGTGGTGTGCGTGTGTGCTCACTTGTCGGCTTGTCCCCTGGGCACTTCATAAAATAGTGCCAGGGGACAAGTTACACTGCAGATGAAGTCCCGCGTACAGCGTCCGACTATTCGCCAACAGTGCGGGGTATGGCCATCTTGTCTGTGTCGGGGTTGACTCCGCCCAGCCGGCTGGTTGGCGCAGTCGGCAGCCGGCTGGCTGGCGCAGCCGGCCGGGTGAAGCTGCCGACCCGGGCGGGCGGGCACCCCGTCCGACTTGCCGTCTTTGGGGTACCCGGGGGTCATTCCCCCGACAGTAGCCTCCGAGCCTCCGGGCGACTCGAGGAGTCGGGCGGAGGGTTTTCGCAGTCGTCATTGTTGTTGCAGAGGTTGTTGATGAGGGCCGGCTGCGGGCGTGCAGCTGGCGCGGCTTGCTTCCGGCAAGGTCGCGCAAGCGCACCCGCTGGGTGTAGCCTCCGAGCCTCCGGGCGACTTGAAGAGTCGGGCGGAGGGTTTCAGCTGCTGTGTCTCATCCCGTGAGGTCCGTGCCGGCTGACGGGCGCGGAGCACCGCCAGGCGCGGACGTCGGCTCGCGAGCGAGGAGTGCTGCCGGGCGCGGACGTGGAGTCCGCCGGCTGGTGCCGTCGGGCGCGGACGCGGAGTCCGCCGCCTGGTGCCGTCGGGCGTGGATGCGGAGTCCGCCGACTAGTGCTGTTGATGACAGCCGGCTGCGGGCTGCAGCCGGCGCGGCTTGCTTCCAGTGGAGGCACATTGCTTTTGTCGTAGTCAGGCGGAGGCGATCTCCGGCAGGCTGCCCGAGCCTCCGGGCGCTCGAGGGACGCCCCAGCCGGTCAGGCCCGATCGGCCAGGCAGCGGAGCGGGGGCAGCCGGACCGGCTACTCAGCCGGTCAGGCGGCGAAGCGGGCAGGCGGGCAGATCTGGCCCCAACCGGCCAGGCGGCAACGCGGGCACGCTGGCCAGCCGGAAGGCGGTGCGACCAGGCAGGCCAACCGGCCGGGCTGCGACGCACGCAGACGGACTGGTCCGGTGCCTAGCGATCTTTTTCTTTTCTATCCAGCGGCGATTTTTGTCCCAGCCGACTGCAGACATTTTTTTAGCAAGCAGCCGGACCACACTTTTCGATTTTTCTTCGGCCGGCTCGCACTTCTTTTTCTTTGCTTCCCCTGCAGCTAGCAGGGGGTCACGGGGCGCGGCCGGCCTCGGGGCGCAGCCGGCCGCCGGAGGGCGCGGTGCAGCCGGGGAGCCGGGCGCGGCAGCCGGCTGGCGGCGAGCCAGCGGGCGGGGTAGTTGGCCGGCAGGGGCGCGTGGAGCTCGCGTGTGGGCCGAGCAGCCGGCTCGGGGCGGCATGAGGGCGCGGACGCCACGGCGCACGGAGGAGGGTCGCAGCGGGGGCCCGGCCAGCAGCCGCGGTGAGCCGGCAGGCGGGAGGCGGAGGCCAGACGGCGCTGGAGGCGGCCAGGAGCCGGCTGTGCATAGGCGGCACGCGCGCTGTCGAGGGCGCCGCGGCCAGCTCGCAGGGGGTGCGAGCAATCGAGGTGGAGTAGCCGGCCAGCCACGGGTACGAGGCGCAGCCGGGCTGGCGCGCGGAGGCGGAGAGGGGCCGGGCCGTCTGTTTGAGAGGAGCCGGAGGTAGACGGGGGTGTGGGAGCCGGAGGTAGACGGGGGCGTGGGAGCCGGAGGAGCCGCGCGAGGCGCGGGAGACCCGGAGTCGGCCGCTGGGGACGGAGCAGACGGCGCAGGCGTCGGCCGCCACGGCGAGCCGGCGGGAAGTAGGCGGAGCAGCCGGCGCGGCGCAGGCGCGTGGATGCCGGCGCGGAGCTGGTGGCGGGGAAGCGGGGCGCCCCCGCAACGTCCAGCGCCGAGGAGAGCAGCGGGCGGCCCTGGGGCGAGGCGAGCGAGACGCCAAGGCGCGCGGGAACGCCGGAGGCTCGAGCGGCGCGGCCGGCCGGAGCGAGGCGACGCGGAGCGGGCGGCCGGAGCGCGTGCCGCGACGCGGACACACCTGCGGGGGTGGAGCGGGGTGCAGTGGCGCACCGAGTCAACGATGTTTGGCGTGGTCGTGCAGCAGCCACAGCCTTGGATGCCATGCGTATGTGCAGGGGAGGCGAGTAGAGGGACAGCTGAGGCGGCGCAAACCGCCCGGGCGGGGATCCCGCGGAGGCCATGGGAGGTGGCGATGTGGGAGTTTGCAGGCGAGGCGCCATGAAGGTGCGGCCGTTCCTGGTCGAGCCTTGGTCCACCATGGGACCGAAGCACGGCACAGGCGGAGGGCAGCAGACCGACGACGGAGCAGGGAGGTGGCGCAGAAGAGACGGCGGACGGAGCAGGCAGGTGCGTGAGGAGGTCCTCTCCTCGGACGTGCCCACAACGGAGCCAGCGCCGCAAGGCTCGCCGGCGTGCGGCCGAAGCGGCGACGAGGCGTGCGGGCGATGGTCGCGGACGAGCGACGGGGCATCGCGGGAGGCCGGGACGGCAACGCTGCGGTGGTGATGATGAAGGAGGTCCCGCCCGGACCGCGATTCCAGCAGCAGCTCGCCCCACGGTGGGCGCCAACTGTCGTAGTATTTTCGCCGCGGTGGCCAGGGGGTACCGCATTACGGCAGATGCCACAAGGTGGCTTATCGTGGGTGGAGCAAGGCTACAGCGGAATATCCGGGACGGGTATGCGAGTAGCATGCGGTGGTTTACCCAGGTTCGGGGCTCTCCGGAGAGATAATACCCCTACTCCTGCATGTCTGTATATGCTGTATATGTTGGTACAGAGTCGCTCCTGGAGCTATATCAGAAATAGCAGTAGCAGTAGTAGAGAGCTAACTAGTGTAACGTATGTGTGTGGCTGAGAGAGCGAGGCGTTGGAGCCTTGTGCTCCCGTGAATGGATATGGGAATGGATGTGGTGGCTTGGCCCTTTTATAGTGTGAGGGACATGGGGACATGGGGACATGGTGAGGCGTGGTGTGTGTGCCCCATGTTCCCTGGTGGTGTGCGTGCGTGCTCACTTGTCGGCTTGTCCCCTGGGCACTTTATAAAATAGTGCCAGGGGACAAGTTACACTGCAGATGAAGTCCCGCGTACAGAGTCCGACTGTTCGCCAACAGTGCGGGGTATGGCCGTCTCGTCTGTGTCGGGGTTGACTCCGCCCAGCCGGCTGGTTGGCGCAGTCGGCAGCCGGCTGGCGGGCGCAGCCGGCCGGGTGAAGCTGCCGACCCGGGCGGGCGGGCACCCCGTCCGACTTGCCGTCTTTGGGGTACCCGGGGGTCATTCCCCCGACAAAGATGCACTCCCCTCTCTCGTAGATTGGATCTCCATAGATTGATCTTGGTGACACGTAGGATTTTTTTTGAAATTCTTGCTATGATCCCCAACAGTGGTATCAGAGCCCTGTCTATGCGTAGATTCTTTGCACGAGTAGAACACAAATAGTTGTGGTGATGATTTGTTCAATTTGCTTACCGTTACTAGTCTGATCTTGATTTGGCGGTATTGTGGGATGAAGCGGCCCGGACCGACTTTACACGTCCACGCACGTGAGACTGGTTCCACCGCCTGACATGCAACATGTTGCATAAGGTGGCTAGCGGGTGTCTGTCTCTCCTACTTTAGTCAGATCGGATTCGATGAAAAGGGTCCTTATGAAGGGTAAATAGCAATTGGCATATCACTGTTGTGGTTCTTGCGTAGGTAAGAAACGTTCTTACTAGAAACCCATACCAGCCACGTAAAACATGCAACAACAAATTAGAGGACGTCTAACTTGTTTTTGCAGGGTATGCTTGTGATGTGATATGGCCAAAAGAATGTGATGTGATATATGTGATGTATGAGATGATCATGTGCTTGTAATAGGAATCACTACTTGCATGTCGATGATTACGGCAACTGGCAGGAGCCATAGAGTTGTCTTAATTTATTGTATGACCTGCGTGTCAATCATAAACGCCATGTAATTACTTTACTTTATTGCTAACCGTTAGCCATAGTAGTAGAAGTAATAGTTGGGGAGACAACTTCATGACGACACGATGATGGAGATCATGGTGTCATGCCGGTGACGATGGTGATCATGCCGGCGCGTCGAAGATGGAGATCAAAGGCGCAAGATGATATTGGCCATATCATGTCACTTTATGATTTGCATGTGATGTTTATCATGTTTACATCTTATTTGCTTAGAACGGCGGTAGCATAAATAAGATGATCCCTCACTAAAATTTCAAGAAATGTGTTCCCCTAAGTGTGCACCGTTGGGAAGGATCATTGTTTCGAAGCACCACGTGATGATCAGGTGTGATAGACTCTAACGTTCGCATACAACGGGTGTAAGACAGATTTACACACGCAAAACACTTAGGTTGACTTGACGAGCCTAGCATGTACAGACATGGCCTCGGAACACGAGAGACCGAAAGGTCGAACATGAGTCGTATAGTGGATACGATCAACATGGAGATGTTCACCATTGATGACTAGTCCGTCTCACGTGATGATCGGACACGGCCTAGTCGATTTGGATCATGTGACACTTAGAAGATTAGAGGGATGTCTATCTGAGTGGGAGTTCATTATTAATTTGATTAAGTGAACTTAATTATCATGAACATAGTCTAAGTGTCTTAGCAAATTTATGTTGTAGATCAATGACCCGCGCTATAGCTCCCCTGAAGTAATATACGTTCCTAGAGAAAAAAAAGTTGAAAGTCGATAGAAGCAACTATGTGGATTGGGTCTGTAATTTGAGGATTGTCCTCATTGCTGCACAGAAGGCTTATGTCTTTGATGCACCGCTCAATGCACTACCCCTAAGGCTTCGTCTGAGGACGTTATGAACGTCTAGCAGACAAGTAAAGATGACTACTCGATAGTTCAGTGCGCCATGCTTCACAGCTTAGAACCGGGGCTCCAAAATGTTTTGAGCATCACGGAACATACGAGATGCTCCAGGAGCTGAAGTTGTTTTTCAGGCTCATGCCCGGGTCGAGAGGTACAACACCTTCGACAAGTTCCATAGTTGCAAGATGGATGAGAACCGCTCCGTTAGTGAGCATGTATTCAGAATGTCTGGATACTACAATCACTTGAATCAAGTGGGAGTTGGACTTCCGAAAGTGTGGTGATTGATAAAGTTCTCTAGTCACGATCACCAAGCTACTAGATCTTCATGATGAACTATTACATGCAAGGGATGGAGATGATCCCTAAGATATTCGCGATGCTACGGGTCGCGGATGTAGGAATCAAATAGGAGCATCAAGTGTTGATGGTTAATAAAACCACTAGTTTCAAGATGGGCGAGGGAAAGAAGGGAAACTTCAAGAATGGCAAATCAGTTGCCGCTCCAGTGAAGAAACCCAAGGGTAAACCCAAACCCGAGACTAAGTGCTTCTATTGCAAAGGGCATGATCACTGAAACGAAATTACCCCAAGTGCTTGGCAAATAAAGAAGGCTGGCGACGTTAACTAGGGTATATTTGATATACATGTTATTGATGTGTAACTTACTAGTACTCGTTGTAGCACCTGGGTATTTGATACCATTTCAGTTGCTGTCATTCGCAGCTTGAAACGGGAGCTTTGAGGACTAGGTAAGGACGAGGTGACGATGGGCGTTGGAAGTGTATCCAAGGTTGATGTGATCACCATCGGCACGCTCGCTCTACTTTCGGGATTACAAACCTAAATAATTGTTATTTGGTGCATGTGTTGAGCATGGAGATCATATCTGATCGTGTTCATTGCAAGATGAATGGTCATCGGAGAACAATGGTTGTTCTATTTATTTGGATAAAATCTACGATGATCATGCACCCAATGGATGGTTTATTGTATCTCGATTCGTAGTAGTATACATGTTCATAAATAGAGATGCCAAAAGATGCAAAGTGAATGATGATAGTACCACATACTTGTGGCACTGCCGCTTAGGTCATATTGGTGTAAAGCACGTGAAGAAGCTCCATACCGATGGAATCTTTGAATCACTTGACATTGAATCATTTGATACGTGCAGACCATGCCTCATGGGCAAGATGACTGAAACCCCATTTTCCGGCACAATGGAACGGGCAAGTGACTTGTTGGAAATACTACATACTAATGTGTGCGGTCCGATGAGCATTGAGGCGCGCGGTGGATATCGTTGTTTTCTCACCTTCACCGATGACTTAAGTGGATATGGGCATATCTCCTTAATGAAACATAAGTCTGAAACATTTGAAAAGTTCAAGGAGTTTCAGAGTGAAGTCGAGAATCATCATAACAAAAATAAAGTTCTTACGATCTGATCGTGAAGGAGAATATTTGAGTTGCGAGTTTGGCACACATTTAAGAAAATGTGAAATTGTTTCACAACTCACGCCACCTGGAACACCACGGCATAATGGTGTGTCCGAACGTCGTAATCGCACTCTATTCGATATGGTGCGTTCTATGATGCCTCTTACTGATTTACCGCTATCTTTTTGGGGTTGTGCATTAGAGACAGCGCGCTCACTTTAAATAGGGCACCGACTGAATCCGTTGAGATGACACTGTATGAATTATGGTTTAAACCTAAGCTGTCGTTTTCTTAGAGTTTGGGGATGCGACGCTTATGTCTGATAAGCTCGAACCCAAAGCGGAGAAGTGTGTCTTCGTGGAATACCCTAAAACATTGGGTATACCTTCTACCACAGATCTGAAGGCAAGATCTTTGTTGCCAAGAATGGATCCTTTCCAGAAAATGAGTTTTCTCGAAAGAAGTGAGTGGGAGGAATGTAGAACTTGATGAGGTAATTGTACCTCCTCTCGAACTGGAGAGTAGCACATCATAGAAAGAAGTTCCTGTGATACCTACACCAACGGGAGAGGAAGTTAATGATGATGATCATGAAACTTCGGATCAAGTTACTACTGAACTTCATAGGTCCACCAGGACACGTTCCGCACCAGAGTGGTACGGCAACCCTGTCTTGGAAATCATGTTGTTGGACAACGGTGAGCCTACGAACTATGAAGAAGCGATGGCGGGCCAGGATTCCAACAAATGGCTTGAAGCCATGAAATCCGAGATAGGATCCATGTATGAGAACAAAGTATGGACTTTGGTGGACTTGCCCGATGATCGGCAAGCCATTGAGAATAAATGGATCTTTAAGAAGAAGACATACGTGGATGGTAATGTGACTGTCTATAAGGCTCGGCTCGTCGCTAAGGGTTATCGACAAGTTCAAGAAGTTGACTACGATGAGAATTTCTCACCCGTAGCGATGCTGAAGTCTGTTGTACTTATGTTAGCAATTGCCGTGTTTTATGAAATCTGGCAAATGGATGTCAAAACAGAGTTCCTTAATGGTTTCCTTGAGGAAGTGTTGTATGTGATGCAACCGAAAGGTTTTGTCGATCCTATGGTTGCTAACTAGGTGTGCAAGCTCCAGCGATCCATCTATGGACTGGAGCAAGCATCTCGGAGTTGGAATATACGCTTTGATAAGACGATCAAAGCCTTTGGGTTTATGCAAGTTTATGGAGAAACTTGTATTTACATCAAAGTGAGTGGGAGCACTATATCATTTCTAATAAGTATATGTGGATGACATATTGTTGATTGGAAATGATGTAGAATTTCTGGAAAGCATAGATAAAGTTGAAAGGAGTTTTCAATGAAACCCGGGTAGAGTTGTCCATGGATTAGGCATTAAGATCTATAGAGATAGATCAAGACGCTTAATAAGACCCTCACACACTTTGACGAGATTTTGAAGGAGTTCAAAATAAGTCAGTCAAGGAGTTCTTACCTATGTTGCAAGGTGTGAAGTGGAGTAAGACTTGAAGACCTGGGTAAAAGCTGCTTACATATTAGGCATCAAGATCTATGGAGATAGATCGAGACGCCTCATAGGACTTTCACAAGGTATGAAGTTGAGTGAGACTCAAGACTCGACCATAGCAGAAAAGGAGTAAGGATGAAGGTCATCCCCTATGCCTCAGCCATAGGTTCTCTAATGTATGCCATGGTGTGTGCCTTGCCATGTATCTGGCAAAAAGGTACTAAAGTGATCAAGGAGTAGATCACTGGACTGCGGTCAAAATTGTAGGGTAACGCAGCAGAAAACAAAAAATTTCCGACCTACGCACCAGCCCAGGACCACTATGAAGACTGCATACAAGGTTTCGATCATTTTCGTTACCGACTCGTAGCGCAGCGGAAGTAGAGTCAATCACGATCGGTGGTGCAGATCCGCAGCTAGGATTTACAACCTCCCAACCGTGAGGATGTACTCCGTCATCTGCCCCTTGGACAGCCCTCCGGGAGGCAGTCGGACAGTCCCTCGGACGGTGTCGCGGACAGCCCTTCGGGAGGACCTTCAAAACTCGGACGGTCACTCGGACAGCCCTTCGGGAGGCACTCTCGAACTAAGACCGAAACTACGATCTCTCTACAGAGTTGCACACATATGGTGTCATCTATCCGGCAGGGCTTCGCCGTCCAGAACTAGTTCCCACCGGAACCCAGACAGCCTTTCGGCTCTACGAAACTCGTTTCGTGGGAGGGAGAGAGAAGCCAGATAACATCAGATGGCATGTGTATGTGAGAGCAAGGATGAAGGTTTGGGCTGCCCCCTCACCTCCTATTTATAGGAAAACCAAGGGGGTTTCTTAGCCCCCAAGTCCTTCTAGAAGCCTTTTCCAAAAAGCCCTAAAAGGTGGCTTTCCAATAAAGTAATCCAAAAAGCACTTTCACTATTCACGACGACATTTTTCAGCGTCCGTTCGAACTGAAAATATTTATGTGGGCTTAGAACATTTCCAATACCCACTAAAATAATTTTCAACGCGTTCCAGAACAATTCCGGTTTAGTGATTTTCATCTGCGAAAAGTATCTGAAGTGGTTCCGGCAGCTCCGGAACATTTCTGGTTTCCATTTCGTCCGAAACTTTTTCGGTGATTTTCTCTCAGACTCCTTGTCTAGTATTCAGCAGATAGATGACCCTTAAGCGTGTGACCCTATAGGTTCGGTGAAGTATAGACATGACCGGAACTCTTTCCGATCAATGATCAACATCGGAGCCGTGGACACCCATATTGATCCCTATACCCACACGAATGAATATTCGAGTGAACCTCCAGTTGCCGTGTGCTATTCCTATTGCTTTGTGATATGTTACAAATACCCGAGGTGAGACATGTTGGCATCCCCGTGGATCAACAACTTGTCCACTATGCCAGTTACCTCATTACCGGTATTGTTCTCTTTTCTCGTTCCCGTGTTCCGGCATCCCTGTGATCAAATCACCCTGCGTCAGGCCAGACGATGATGGATACCGTAACACCGAGAGGGCCCAGAGATATCTCTCCATCGTCGGAGGAGCAAATCCCAATCTCGAGCTATCAAGTTACTTGACACACTTTTCCATGAACCCGTAAGCCGCTGTAATAGCAACCCATTTACGGATGATGTTTAACAAACACCAAAGTTCATGAAGCAAGCATGAAGAAACTCGATACTCTCATGGTCTAAGGAATTATGCAAACATTAACTATCTCTGTGTTATTAACCATTAACTTGTGACGAATGTATCTCATAGCATAACATCAATTCGGGTCGATTGAACACAAGTGTTCTACCAACATTGTGCCCTCAAAATTGCTGGCATAGACATGCCCATGATCAGGAAAACAGGATCATCATGCAATACTTGAGCCAGTCTTAGAGGCAAGACTAGGAATTCATTTTACCGTTTATTATTCCACACGTGCATATGAGTCTTCCTCCGAGCCTTGTGTTATTGCAGACTCGAGAACCATAGCAGTTATAGCATGGAACATAAACTTAATTATGGACAGGGAGATAATCAATAACATTTATTATTGCCTCTAGGGCATATCTCCTACAGACTCCCACTTGCACTAGAGTCAATAATCTAGTCAATGCTAATGCACTTTACACCTATGGCACACTAGTGTAAAATATGCTTCGCATGTGGTATAGCCTGATGTCCAACGGATCTGACAACTTCAGCTCCGTGTGTGTCTTTTCATATCCTCGCGTTTTCACGCTTTCACAAAATTCATATTTTGTGTGGACTTGGCTTTGTATATATGTGAATCACAGGTCGAACCTTAATTCCTCAGACTGAGCTATGGAGCAACTATCTGCAATAGTGTCCCATTGACCAAAGCCTTCTTGGAACCATACTAAGTTCATGAATGAACTATATGATTCAACATCTTCTTTGTCGCTTCAAAAATGTCCACATACTTAGCCTCTGTTATAGAATTCGCCACAGTAACTTGTTTGGAACAATATCCAACTACCGTGCCACCATATTGTGTATTACACAAAACCCTTAACTTAAATCGAAAATCGCATGGAGCATTATACGAAGACTGTATCGATGTAATTACTTACAATGAGCACTTCATAATCTCTGCTTGCGAGAAAACATGTCATGAGTACTACTCTAGTACTCAATGACATCTTTCACTGTTGTCCCATGATCAGTACTTTTGATCACTTTGGTATCTATACTCACAACAACTTTGGACTATTGGACATATCTGGTTATTTTTTCATACCATGGAATACATGATTAATCCAAACACGAAGGTGTGTGGAATCTCCATCATGTATTTTGCTCATCAGTGTTTTTGGGACACCGAGTCTTGCAGAACTCTTTCCATGTGACTTCGGCAAGAATCACTCCTTGGCGTTTTAAATGCTAAAAAGTTTTAGCATCTTGTCAATATGTATTCATTGCTTAGCCCCATTAGGTAAATCTCTCTCCATAGATCATCATGCCTAATATCAAGGCTATTTAGCCCAAGCACTTCATTGGAAAACTATTTTCAAATGAAGTCCTAATTCGTGTCAAGAAATTTATTTCCAATTAACAATGTGTCAAGTACACAAGGTTTTTAGAAATATTATTATGCTCCCACTTACTTTCTTGAAACCACAAGCATCTTCGTTACCCATTGATGAAGTCAAACTCTTTTGACCATTTCATCAAAAGGAAGATTCCAACTCCACTTTGCTCTCTTCTGTCCATCGCTGGAACTCTGAAGTTTGCATACTTACTTGCATCCTCTGGACTGACAAAATACCTTGGACTGTAACACATGCAAGTCCTTGGTTTCATTTCCATCAGATGGAAATCCTTTCGTCATCCTTGTTTCATATCTCATGATTTGAAATATATATTAATTGCTAGTTCAACCCGAACCGACTTTAAGCATCGCTATGGTGAAACAACCTCATCGTAGTCAACTCCTTGAACTTGTTATTGCAACAAGTCGAGCTTTATGGATAAAACATTTTTATCCGTATCAGTTTTTAGTTCCATAAATATTCGATAGACTCAAAGTCTTCCGAAAGGTGTATCAAGATTTTAATCTTGAATCACTTATATGGAAACTATCTCGGATTGTATTGGCATTTAGACAATTTTGGAGTCAGGGACCATCAACGCTTCCTTGTGTATTGTAGGTATAATGTTGTCTAACAACAATATCTCGTTTGCGCACCTGAGAGGTTTGCATGAGCTTTGCCTACGTTGTTCAGCTGCAAGTTCGAACGAAGTCCATACATCTCATGTAGAGGCTTCCGCATCAGTCGCAGTTGGAAAACCCTGGAATCACTTCCAAGGTTCCTTTCCTTTGAACTGATGACGAAGATACAGATTATCTCGTCGAATTGCACTGTCCTCCCACTCACCTTTTGCAAGAACTATTCTCTTTAAAAGCATACCGTTTTGTGGCAAAATCCTTTGCCTCGGTATAGTGGTGGGGGAATACCCAATAACTTGGGATAACTTACAAAGTAGCACTTGTCTGATTTGGAATAGGTTTGTAACCTTTTACACAAGCCCCATATCCCAAATGTTAAGAAAAGATATAACATGGTTGGGCATACCATACCATGGCGTCATTTCAACAGACCCGTTGGAGCTCTTTTCAGTGTAAAAGCCGTAGTCTCTAAAGCATCATTTTAAAAGGGATAATGGCAAATTTATTTATGTCATCTTTGATCTTACCATGTCATGAATGGTTCGATTACATCTTCATGGACATTCCACTTGCAGTGGTGTTCCGGGAGGTGCAAGTTATGAAACACCTTTCACAACTCATCAGACATTCGCTAAACTTGTAACTCAAATATTCCTTTCTGCAATCGAATTGTAGAAACATAATTTTCTTGTTACAATAACTTCTACTTCATTTTTGAAAAGCTTTCGAATGATTTCAAAAGATCCAGACTTACGTCTCATCAAATAAATATCCATATATCTACTTGAGTCATTTCTGAAGATAGATAAATCCACTACTAACAACATTTATCGGACTACACACATCAAATGTATGATCACCAATAAGTTTGTTGTTCGTTCCTTATGGCCTGTGAACGGTATTTCAATCACTTCACTTTTCGGAGGAAATTTGCAAGTGTCAGATGATTCAAAATCAAGCGACTTTAAATTCCATCATAATGGAATTTTCCATGCGGCTTTCTCCAATGTGACCAAATGCAGTGCCACACATATGTGGTATTCTTTTAGTCTTGCGACATTTAGCGTTAGTGTTATGGATGTATCATATTACCATCAATATTCATAGCATACATCTCATCCCATGATGGAAGCATGGCCCCCTTATGTTATTCATAATACTGAACAACAATTGTTGTTTTATGAACAACTCTTTTGCAACAAACATTGTGCAATGGGCTAGAGTGTATGAAACTCTAAAATGAATTATGAAAGTAAACCCAGAGGTAATGTATTAATATCAATATTCATAGCATACGTCTCATTCATAATGAAAGTATGGCCCTTATGTTATTCATAACACCGAACATCAAAAGTTCTCTTATGAAAAACCTTCTTGCAAGACACCTTATGCAAAGGGCTTAGAGTGTGAAACTCTAAAATGAATTATGAAAGTAAATACATAGGTAATACACCGATGGAAGGTATAGTAACTATTACTATGTTCCCAGCGTGTATCAAAACCTCATTCCTGGCTAGTCTTCCAGACCATAGTAGTTCTTACATCGAGTTGCAACAGAATGCAATCGAGCGGGTATCTTTGTGATTAACTCACAATACCCAAGAATTAGTGATTAACATGTTTAACCATAATTCTCAAGAACTATATCTTTGACCAGCCTTCTATACATCAAAAACTTGTATGACATTCATACATGAGCTGGATATTCCAGTCTTCTTTCCTTTTGCCGTTATACTTCTAACAGTTTAACTTTCAGTATTTCTCCTACTCTCAGAAGAAGCACCCAACTTAAGAGTGGCGTTAGCCACGGACTTCCTAGGCGTGAAAGTTTTCACCAACACCCTTCGGACACTTCCTTTCTCTTTAAGTTGTTGTTTTATTCACCTTCATATCATATGACAGGCGTTCTTCTGGATTCCTCTCCTAACAGTCAAATGCATAGTAAACACTTTTACTAATAGTTTGCAAACAAACATTGCTTTGTTTGTATCTGAAAATGATTTTCAGTTCCATGAATATCACATAACTATCCCAAACTTTCGAAGTTCGGGTCTCATGGAAGCAAACATATTGCATTTGACCGTAACGGAATTCTAGCTTTTGGATCGAAGGACGAGAGTCACATCATCCATAGCATTTGTGGGAGGATACCGAAAGCATGCGATAGGACAAAGTCCTTCTCGGCACTCTTAAGGACAATCCTCACATTACGTTACCAACTGTAAAGTTTTAACCAGATATTTAACAGCTATTCAATTTTAATAGGGAAGGTGGAAATGCGAGCCATTATTCTACAACTTTTTTGCAAATCACACTTCGACAGTGTTCACAATTAATTTCACTGAGAATTAAACAAGATAATTCTACAGCGCGCTCCCACTCAAATCAATATCTCTCATAATTGATTGTGAGTGATTCAAGATCCAAATTTCAATTCAACGCCAAGGATGCATCCATCTCAAGTGACGAGAATTTCATTTGGTAGGCCAACTTGCCAATCACATTTCTATGTGACTCTTGTCCATCTTTCGATGCTTGTGTTCCGAGCTCATGAATTTCATGCCTGAACGTCAAGACAACCAAGTGATCACGCTGCGAGGTCTCAACTCACCCGCCTCACACATCCCTAATCGTTCGTACCCATGCATCCATGTGATACCCCGAAAAGTTAGGTGCCATGACGGTGCTACACTTGGGAGAACACTAACTACTTGATATTATTAAGTGAGAGATCACCCTAATAAAAAGCGACTACCACGCAATCAAAAAGGGTGCATCATAAGGGATAAACATCTCAGGCAATTCATAATTAGCATGATATGGTATAGCCCTTTCTGACGGAGAAGTCTCTTATTTCTTCGTCTTCGGTATTCGCTTCGGTGTTCACCTTCGTGAAGATTGCCACCACCTTGTCGATGCACCAGATAATATTGCTATCTCTATAGCTAATAAAATAAGTGCATTACATAAGGTTGACACACAGGTCATTAAAGTGCAATCATATGGCTCCAGCCATCATGCCGAATCATGACACGCAGGTCATGTTAATTTACATTATATAGTCATCTCATACATAATCAAATTAAATATGAGCACTGCTATACCACATCATATGCACACCCTGCAAAACCAAGTTAGACGCGTCTAATCGGTTTATACAAGATTTTATTTTACGTGGCTTCTAAGGTTTCAACCAAACCGCAGCTACCAACGTCCATCATCAAGCATGATAATCCAAGTCGCTAGATTAACATTGCGGGGTGTATGAAACATGAGATAATAAAATCTCGAGCCCTATACTGAACTTCTTCATACACATGACCCCCGTGCAGATCATATCTGCATTGCCCTTTCGTCTGCGATTTCATCTTTCTTTTAACTATGGCGGAACCCAAAGAACTGAAGCACTTCAATGATCAATCAGGATCACGGATTGCCAGAACTTTCTGAAATTCCACCATACCATTATCAAGATCAGAAATACGCAAATTCCAGGGAAGCAACAGGAACATCGGGTAACAGATTTCATCTGCTACCCGCACAAATAATTTTCAGCAATAGATCTCATCTTCTACCTAATTATATTGTGCAACACCCATACATCTCTATGTATTCTAGATCGCAACCTGCATCTACGCATAGCACGGCTCATGATGCCACTGTAGGGTAACACAGTAGAAAACAAAAAATTTCCGACCTACGCACCAGCCCAGGACCACTATGAAGACTGCATACAAGGTTTCGATTATTTTCGTTACCGACTCGTAGCGCAGCGGAAGTAGAGTCGATGACGATCGGCGGTGCAGATCCCCGCAGCTAGGATTTACAACCTCCCAACCGCGAGGATGTACTCCGTCATCTGCCCTTTGGACAGCCCTCTGGGAGGCAGTCGGACAGTCCCTCGGACGGTGTCGTGGACAGCCCTTCGGGAGGACCTTCAAAACTCGGACGGTCACTTGGACAGCCCTTCGGGAGGCACTCCACTACAAGAAATATGCTATCTTGTAACCTTCTGTCAGTGACCCTAGAAAACATGGTTGTAAATCTATGACCATTTGAGACCAATTGGTTGTAAGCTGTTCGGGGGGGCTCCAAACCCTAAACATTAGGGCTAGAAAGGTCATAATTTCCTTACACCAAAAGGTCATAAAGCAGACAGCACTGGTCCGCTGCCTTATTTCTAACTGATTATGACCAATATAAATGGTCTTAGACTTGAAAATTGTGGTGCATTGCTATGACTAGGCGCCACCTCATCAGTTTTGCCTATGTGTCATGTCCATGTGTCAATTTTTGCCCTAGGTTGTGAAGTAACCTACATTTTTGTCATTCCCAAAATTCCCAAAAAATTCTCATAAATTCTTTGGATCATATCTTTCTCAAATATGTCAAAAACCTTCCTTGCCTAGTTCAAAACTAATTCAGGAATATTCATTTTCCTATTCTGTTCAGAACATCACTTTGTGAAGGAAGTGCTATTTATATATTCTCGATTGCCCGCAAAATTTTTGGGCACTCTTTACTATCCAAATCATTGCCTCATGACAAAATTCAGCTCCATTTGCCTAGTAAATCTTTCTCGACAAATTTCCAAAGTTTTTGTTCAGCTTGAAGCTTTGTGAAGGAAGTACTAGCTATGCATATCCTAATGAGTTGAATTTTTGCCACATCTTCTATATGCTCATATCATAGCTCTCCACAAAATTTTATCCCCATCTAACAATCCATGAGTGCTCACCATCAATCTTTATTTCTGGTAATATTTTTAGTTTGTGAAGCAACTATATTTTATGTTGATTTATAATTGCTGAAAATTTACCAGGACATGACCCTGCCCATAGAACCCCCCTTCACCAAATTTGAGCTCATTTAATTTAACCATTTTCCCTCAATATTTTTCCCAAATTTCTGTTCAGTGGAGAGCATTGTGAAGGAAGTACCATTTTTATATATCCAAATGGCATGAAATTTATACAGTGCCTTCATATGCCCAAATTATCACCCTCCTCCAAATTGCATCTCAATCAAATCATCTATGTGAGCCCAGGTTCAATTTCTATTTTATGGCCAGATTGGCACATTGCAAAGCAAGTGCTATCTAGACCCCTCCTATTACCCTCAAACTTTTTGGGCACTCTTCCATACCCAAATCATTGCCACATGATAATATTCAGCTCCATTTTTCTAATAAATCTTCCTCAGCAAATTTCCAAAGTTTCTATCCAAAGAGAAGCTTTGTGAAGTAAGTACTAGCTAGGCTTATCCAAATGATCTTATATTTTTTCCAAATCTTCCATATGCTCAAATAATCACTCTCCACAAAATTTGAGCTCTATTAAACAAACGATGTGAGCTCATCATCCAATCTTTTATTCTTGTCATATTTTCAGTTTGTGAAGCAACTATATTATATATTGCTTCATTATTTCTGACAATTTACCAGGGCATGACCATACCTATGTAACTTACCTATACCAAATTTGAGCTCATTTCATTTATCCAATTTCTCTCACTAATTTTCCCAAGTTTCTGTCCAGAGAAGAGCATTGTGAAGGAAGTACCACTTTGGCATGTCCAAATGGCATCAATTTTCTACAGTGCTTTCCGATGCCCAAATAACCATCATCCACCAAATTTCAGCTCAATCCATTCATTATTTTGAGCCCAGCTTCAACATTCATATTTCTGTCCAGTGTGGTACTTTGCAAAGCAAGTACCACCTAGGCTCCTCCATTTGAGCTGAAAATTTGTGAAGACAGTCTTCTTAGTAGATGATCATCCTCAGCCAAAACTCACGCCCATTGTCCATGTGCATTTCCCGTACCGCTAATCAAACACTTGGCTGCTAATTCATGTTTGAGCATAGTTCGGTCTCCTCGTGAGAATATTTTATTGTCATTTTCTTACTAGCACCTACCTCGGATGAATGAATGCTCTACATGGATTATCTTCGTCTCGTCGAAACGATCGATTTTGATATAAAAATCGTCTAAATCCGAGTTCATATGCAAAATTTACGGTCAACACGGTGCGGACCGGCTAGAGATCAAAATATTACGCTGGACATCAGACACATGTTTGATGGATGTCTGACACAATGCGTGAGCAATTGGCCCTTCAAGATGGCCTCAAATCGAAAAACGTTCAACATGAAAGTTGTTCGTCTCGTCGAAACGAGTAAATATGCTTTTGGGCGCATTTTCATCCGAGGTCGTTTACTACCACAAAAAAGACCCGCAAGGTACAGTCAGTTTAAACCGAACAATTTTGCAAAGTTTGCCGGGCAAAGAGCTTGCCGGGTGAAAAGCTTGCCGGGCAAAAAGCTTGCCGGGCGAAAAGCTTGCCGGGGTGGAAAGCTTGCCGGGAAAAGCTTGCCGGGGTGGAAACTGTCAAGGCCAATCCGACCAGAAGCTGAAGATGGGCTCAAATGATTATCTAGAAGGCCTCGGATGAAAAAGTGTTCAACATGAAAGTTGTTCGTAACGTCGAAATGGTCAACTTTGCTTTTGGAGTCATCATCATCCGATGTAGTATGCGACCTGCAAAGACGTTACAAGAGTCGGACGGTCCAGTCAGCTACATGACCGAGTCCGACTCGAAATTAAAGATGACCCCGTGGAGTATTCAAGATGGCCTTATTTGGGAAAGTGATCAACATACGGATTATTGGCCTCGTCGAAGCGCACAAAATTGGTATTTTAACCGTCTCCATTGGAAGTCATATGCAGATTCCACGACTCACGCAAGGAGCAAGACAGAAGATTGGGCCAGATTCGGGCTGAATCCTAGTGGGACCAGAACTAGGACTCTAGGACGTGAATTGATGTAATTTTCTTGTAAGGAAAGCCTAGATGAATCCTTTGCTTGTACGGAAAGTCCAGCCGCCTCTTATATAAGTTGGGGGTGATGGCCGATTGAACAACACACAATCGAACAAGCAATATATCAACTTTTTCGTGTTCATCTATCGTTATCCCTCTCCCTTGTATCTTCTTCCTCGTTCTTCGTTCGTTCTTCTTCCTGGAGGGCAGAGAACCACGAGGCCCTAGTGGCGATCAGTTCGACCTAGGGCAGCCCATAGCCGCCGCGCGCCCTGATGGGGTCCCTCCCGGGCGTGTGGGGTTTCGGGTCCTCGAAAGCGCCCGCCGGATTGCTTGCGTACCGCGCTTCCGGACGGGTCTCCTTCGACGTGAGCTGCGGTGCATCACCCCCGGCGTCGAGGGTACACGGTGACGTGTTCGTGTGCGAACACCAATTTTGCAACAAATATTTGGTAGGTCCTTCACAAAAAAACTCATTTTGGGCTCTCGGAAAAAGGAAAATGATTTTTTTGTGCAAAGAAAATGAAAACTCCCTTTGGCAACATTGTTTGTCATTCCAACATGCACCCTTCCGCAAAATATGAGATCATTTGAACAAACTATGGCATGAATGTGGCCATGAGATTGATCATTTGGCTTGAAAGCCATGAATCTTCACACATGATAGCTCATTTCTGAGAACACTTTTTTAAAATAATTACCGTATTACAAGTTTATTATTTTTCCTAGTAACTTGGTCACATATGATGACACAACGCGAAGGTTTTGCATTTTTTTGATTTTTTTGAATTTGTTATGCCCGTTTCAAAATGCGGTCGAAACGGCGGGCATGACCGTTCATAGCTAGGGGTTGAATCTTGCCAACATTTTGTTGGTTCTCTGATTAAATAGATACTTATTTACCTAAAAATGATTTTTGGAAAAAATCAAGAGCAAACTATGAGGCACCTCTAGTTCAAATTTGTCTCGGTTCCTACTGAATCGGCAGGGTTTTGTCTTTTTCACTAGAGGTGGATCGAAACCTTTTGGCATCCAACCATTTGGTCAATTGTGCATTGAATATGGCCTAATATTTTATAAAAATGATTTGGTCCTATTTTGCAACAAATATTTGGTAGGTCCTTCACAAAAAAACTTATTTTGGGCACTTGGAAAAAGGAAAATGAATTTTTTGTGCAAAGAAAATGAAAACTCCCTTTGGCAACATTGTTTGTATTTCCAACATGCACCCTTGTGCACAATATGAGATCATTTGAACAAACTATGCTATGAATGTAGCCATAAGATTGATCATTTGGCTTTAAAGCCATGAATCTTCACACATGATAGCCGTAGTTAGGGGCTTAAAACAAAACTCTTGGTGTATCTATGATGAAATAGCCACTTTCGTACATAAAAAATATTTTTATAAAAATTTAGGTGGAAACTATAAGACACATGTGGTTCAAAAAACCCCTATTCTTAGTACTTAGAAATTATTTTAAATCTCAGATGTTCCCAACCAATCAAGACTCTTCCCACGGATCACCCCACTCTAGCCAATCTGAGCCATCCACACTCGACTGATCCAACGTCTCTCGCTCGCCTCTCGCTCGTCGAACCCTAGCAGCCCGCCGCACACTCTCCTCGCCGATCCACTCTCTATTCCCCTCTCCCTGATCCAGATCCCTCTGTCGCCGCCACCCACCCCTCCCCTACCCCTCGTCGCCACCCACCCCTCCCCTCGCCGCCACCCACCTCCGCCACCCACCCCTTCCCTCCCCTTGATCAGG
Source organism: Elymus sibiricus (assembly GCA_039707655.1). Classification (NCBI taxonomy): domain Eukaryota; kingdom Viridiplantae; phylum Streptophyta; class Magnoliopsida; order Poales; family Poaceae; genus Elymus; species Elymus sibiricus. The sequence continues at coordinate 3,185,620 of CM077672.1, forward strand.
ATCCCCTCGCTCCGCTCCTCCCTCCCTTCCCTCCGGCAAGATCCAGCGCGCGGCCTCCCTCTCCTCGATCCAGATCGGCTGCTGCTCGACTGCCGCGGGTGAGGCGGAGATCCATCCATCCGAGCTCGTACTAACTCGACGCCGGTAACGAACCCCAGCTCCGCACACCGTTCTTCTCTGCTCTGGCTGTTGAGCCGCCGAATCTGAACCAATTCGTGTCTCCCTCCAGTTCGCACTCCGCCGAATCTGAATCAGTTGAGACGCTGAACCGCCCATGCCACACGTGAACGCCAAGGTCAGTGCAGTGCATGGGTGGCCGCCGCCGGAGTCGCTTGCTTGCTAGGCGCGGTAACGAGCATTCGATCAACTTCGATTGCAGGAGGCGCTGGGGTCGTCGGAGTCGGAGCCGGCGGGGAGCCGCGCGGCAAGAGGGCCCGCGCCGTCGAGGTGCACAACCTCTCCGAGAAGAGGCGGCGGTGCAAGATCAACGAGAAGATGAAGGCGCTGCAGAGCCTCGTGCCCAACTCCAGCAAGGTCCGTCCCGTCCGTGCATCACACCCAATAATCATCCTACTACCTGCTGCTGTTTTCTCCTCTCTGTTTTCTTGCTGGAAGCTAACTGAGGCGCTGTTGTATGGCCAGCGGCGGCGGCGGCTGCTGCTGCAGACGGACAAAGCCTCCATGCTTGATGACGCCATCGGGTACCTCAAGCACCTCCAGCTCCAAGTGCAGGTCAGAAAAATGCTGCTCCGCTGAATTTCCCCAACAGAAAAGTTTATGCTGCATCGCTACTGATAGTCTGAAACTCTGAATGTCCAATGCCTGGTGGAAATTTCATGTGCTCACCTGAAAAAATTCACATGCGCTGGTCAACAGTGAACGAAAAATGTGAATATATCTGCCTGGGTTTAATGCTCTTAATTTGGCCCCAAAAAAGCAAGAGACTGGACATGACTTGTGGTGCTAGAATCTTGATGATTTAGCTAGGCTTGTTGTAGTAGGTTGAACAAGGAATTGTATGCGAAAGCTCTAGTAAAATAGGATGGTCCAGACATACTACTTATCGCCGCGGGTTCTGATTGGTCCATGCCATACGCCTACAGCCATTTTGGGAACTAATTATCGCTGTCACAGTCCTAGCTCTAGTAAAATAGGATGGTTCAGACATACTACTGAGTTCTGCATTCTTCAACTCGTACGGTTAGTTTAGGATCATCATATGGGTTATGAATACTTGGTCTTAATCAAACAGAATGTAGGAAAAAGCAAACTATTGTGCATGTGGAGCTTGTTTACTAATTTGAACTAAAACCGCGACACAAATTATGGAACGGATGGACTAGCTTTTATGTCCTTTCCAGTGAGCTTGTTCACTAGTAGCTTTTATTTCTTATGTTATGTCTGCATATTCTAGTAGCTTATCACAGCTCCCCTATATTGCATCTCGACAGTCCACTGTTTACTATAGTAGTTATTTTAGTTTTTATGGATCAGTTATTCTGAATTCCCAGTCACAGGTAACTGTGAAACCGCACAGCTTAATTTTACACTACTGGAGAAGGGTGCAAGTTATGATTTCTTTGCTGAAGCCTACACGTCTATCTAAATTGCTTGTCATGAGTTTTCTGACTTTAATCGATCGCAGTAGGTGGAAGATGGAGCCTGACCAGAGTGGCACCGGGGTTCCAAGATTTCGTAGTTCCCCAGCCCAAAAGCGGCTGCATCATGTCGTCTTCCACTTCATGACGCGTCCGTCCAAATGAACGTGCAGATCCTGGGCGTCACGGAGAAGGCCGAGAAGGACGAGATCGTCAAGTCGGCCATCGAGCTGAGGAAATCGGAGATCGAAGATGGGTACACGGAGGAGGTGTCTACTTGCAGACAGGTTGCTCACTGAATTCAGAAATTACGTGAATACTGTTTTGCTCGGAAGCACCTCGGTGTTTAACGTTGTGCTGCTTGTTGGTTTTCTGTCAGGCTCTGCTGCTGGACGTGAGAGACAAGCTTCTCTTTGAACAGGAGTACGCAGGAAGCACCAGGGCCAAGGTTCCTCCCAGATCCTCTCTTCATATACCCTGGAGCTGGTTGCCTGCTGCCTTGTGTGTCTTGCAGGAGGTAATATGTTGCATAAACCCCCTCCAGTCGAAAGATTCAGATGTACAAATAATGGACAGTAATCAAGTTTGGTCATCGAGCTGAGGTCAAGTCGGCCATCGAGCTGAGGAAATCGGAGATCGAAGATGGGTACACGGAGGAGGTGTCTACTTGCAGACAGGTTGCTCACTGAATTCAGAAATTACGTGAATACTGTTTTGCTCGGAAGCACCTCGGTGTTTAACGTTGTGCTGCTTGTTGGTTTTCTGTCAGGCTCTGCTGCTGGACGTGAGAGACAAGCTTCTCTTTGAACAGGAGTACGCAGGAAGCACCAGGGCCAAGGTTCCTCCCAGATCCTCTCTTCATATACCCTGGAGCTGGTTGCCTGCTGCCTTGTGTGTCTTGCAGGAGGTAATATGTTGCATAAACCCCCTCCAGTCGAAAGATTCAGATGTACAAATAATGGGCAGTAATCAAGTTTGGTCCGTTTAAACTTGGTTTAGGCCTTTCACATCTGTATTGCATAGGATAGTCAATGTCATGGGTGTGACCTGTTCTCTGAAGTTCACCAAAACAGCAAATATTTAGTTGAACATTGATAGCGCTTCTTGTTTTCACTATCAATACAGTTTGAAAAGTTACAGGGTGTTTTAAGATTTGTCTGTGCTTTCTTGAAAGACTAATAAAAATACTAAAACCCAGCCCTCTTCCAGCCACGGACCAGCCCTCTTCTATCAATCAACCCATTGATGGATATTTCCTATGTATGTATCGCTTTGCTAGAGCCTGTATCTATCTCTGAACTGATTGATTCGTGGCTGAAAGGAAAACGAGCCCATGCTTGCACCAACATTATTAGAATGAGTTGTGGGCATGCATCATTTTTTTAAACTCTGCTATCTTTTCCCAAGTCTTTATTATCTTGCCTAGCCTTGTACTGATATGTATTATTTGATGCTAATTACCCAAGTTAGTGCATGATGTTAAGGATAACCTGAGAACACTTGCCTAAGTTTATAAGATATGACATGTGACAGTCCAAGCCTGCTAGCCTCGCAGTCGCAGCTTCGCAGGCAACCCAGCAGCCTCTCATCTTTCCTCAACCAATACATCTTTTATTCTTCAGATTTTTCTTCCATTAAGCTACTGGTCTGATGGATGTTGCTTGCTGGCTTGCTGCTCTTTGAATGCTTGTGCTGCTGTACTATGCTTCTCTAGTTGTTTGAATGCTTCTGCTACTAGCCTGCTAGGCTGCTACTAGCTTGAATAGGTGTGCACTTGTGCTGGTGGTGGTGCTGCTTGTGCTGCTGATTTAATGCTTATGCTCATGCTGCTGTTGATTAAATGCTTATGTTGTTGCTGCATGCTTATGCTACTGATTCAATGCTTAGGTAGCAGTAAGCAAAACAAACTTCTTTACTATTTCATGTGTCTATATTAATCCAATTATGTCTCGTCTTCTAATCTTCTTTACTATTTTTGTTTGATGTGTTTTGCAAGATGGATGCATCAAGTTGGAAGAGGAAGACGATGAAGCCTGGTGGTTATCTATGAATCTGCCTCATGTTCTAATTATACTCCGTAGCTAGTTATATTATACTCAATAGCATATATGAACACTATGTAAAGACAAGCAACACCCGTAGTTAGTTATATTGTACTAATTTTACTCCGTAGCTGGCTAATTTTGGCTATCGTTTGAAGAATTCAGTTCATTTCATTTCAAACATTTGTCATTTGTGTAATTTGTGTAATGTGAAAACGTGAGAAATGGAAAGCTGATGAGTTGGACCAACAAGTCTAAGGCCCAGAAAGTAAATGGAGTGTGAAAATGATGAGGCCCAAAAAACTGGATTGTAAAAAGGCTGAGGCCCAAAAGGAAATTGACTATAAAAGGCTTGAGGCCCAAAAAAGAAATACCACGTCCTAGAAAACAAAAAAGGTTGAATTGTAGGGCCAGGCCCATGTAGCTAACCAAAATTAATAGAAAAATATATATTAAAACGGCTGAATTAATGGGCTCGGCCCATGTAAAGCCCCGAATTGGATCGGGCTGATTCTTATCAACGACCTTCTCATTTGGTCGTAATTCTGCCACGTCAGCTTGCCACGGTGGATCTGGCGTGGCGTGAGCCGTGCTTTTTGGTCATAAACGTCTATGACCTTTTCAGAAGAAAGGTCCTTAATTTTCATTAAAGACGTTCAGCTTTTTGACCCTCTGTTTTTTGTCACAAAAAGGTCGCAAATGAAAAACAATGACGTTTCAGTGACCAATATTGATGGTCGAAAGTTAGCATATTTCTTGTAGTGCTCTCGAACTAAGACTGAAACTACGATCTCTCTGCAGAGTTGCACACATACGGTGTCATCTATCCGGCAGGGCTTCGCCATCCAGAACTAGTTCCCACCGGAACCCAGACAACCTTTCGGCTCTACGAAACTCTTTTCGTGGGAGGGAGAGAGAAGCCAGATAACATCAGATGGCATGTGTATGTGAGAGCAAGGATGAAGGTTTGGGCTGCCCCCTCACCTCCTATTTATAGGAAAACCAAGGGGGTTTCTTAGCCCCCAAGTCCTTCTAGAAGCCTTTTCCAAAAAGCCCTAAAAGGTGGCTTTCCAATAAAGTAATCCAAAAAGCACTTTCACTATTCACGACGACATTTTTCAGCGTCCGTTTGAACTGAAAATATTTATGTGGGCTTAGAACATTTCCAGTAACCACTAAAATAATTTTCAACGCGTTCCAGAACAATTCCGGTTTAGTGATTTTCATCTGCGAAAAGCATCTGAAGCGGTTCCGGCAGCTCCAGAACATTTCCGGTTTCCATTTCGTCCGAAACTTTTTCGGTGATTTTCTCTCAGACTCCTTGTCTAGTATTCAGCAGATAGATGACCCTTAAGCGTGTGACCCTATAGGTTCGGTGAAGTATAGACATGACCGGAACTCTTTCCGATCAATGATCAACATCGGAGCCGTGGACACCCATATTGATCCCTATACCCACACGACTGAATATTCGAGTGAACCTCCAGTTGCCGTGTGCTATTCCTCACTACTGGAATCAGGGTCTTTGCCATCTGCCAGGTCTTTGCCGTCTGCTGGCAGATGGCAAACAGGTTGTTTGCCGTCTGTCTTGTTAAAGCAGACGGCAAAGAACCAGCAGATGGCAAAGAGGGTCTTTGCCATCTACACTTCTTTGCCGTCTGCTGGCAGACGGCAAAGACCAAAGTAGGCCCCACGGGGGTACTTCACTTGCTAGGTCACACGGGCCACTTCTTTGCCGTCTGCTGGCAGACGGCAAAGAGGTGAGGGGGGCCCACAGTGTAACGGCGGGGACGGGCTAACGGTCACCCTCTTTGCCGTCTGCCAGCAGACGGCAAAGAGGGGGACTTAATTTTTGCCCCCCGCGCCCCGCGCCTCTCTCTCTCTCTCTCTCATCTCTCTCTCCCTCTCTGTCTCAGCGCCGCCGCCGCCGCCGCCCCCTCCCCGCAGCCCGCCGCCGCCCCCTTCCCGCAGCCCTCCTCCTCCACCGCCGCCGCCCTCCTCCCCGCAGCCCTCCTCCTCCACCGCCGCCGCCCTCCTCCCCGCAGCCCTCCTCCTCCACCCCCGCCGCCCCCTCCCCGCAGCCCCGTCGCCCCACCGCCCCCTGCCCCGCCGCTCCGGTGAGCTCCACCCTCCCCCTCCGCCGCCCCCGACGACCCAGCGCCGCCGCCTCGACCCCCCTCCGGTGAGCTCCACCATCCCCCTTTTTTTGTTTTTTTCTGTTTTTTTTCTGTTTTTATTAGTTCATATTAGTTAGTTATTAGTTCATATTAGTAGTTTACTTTAGGTAGAAAAAACTTAGATAGAAAAGAAGAAAAGAAAAAACCTAGAAGAAAAAAAATAAGAAAAGAAGAAGAAAAAAAATGAAAAATAAAAAGGAAAAGAACAAAAAATAATAATAAGAAGAAGAAACAGAAAGAAGAGGAGGAGAAGAAAAAAGAAGAAGAAGAAGAAGAAAAAAAGAGGAGAGGAGGAGAAGAAGAAGAGGAAAAAAGGAAAGGAAGAAGAAGAAGAGGAGGAGGAGGAGAAGAAAAAAGAAGAAGAGGAAGAAGAAGAAGAAAAAAGAGGAGAGGAGGAGAAGAAGAGGAAAAAGGAAAGGGGGAAGAAGAAGAAGAAGAAGAAGGAAAAAAAGGAAGAAAAGGAAGAAAAGGAAGAAGAGGAAGAAGAAGAAAAGAAAAAAAGAGGAAAAACCCCGACCCCGACCCCGACACCACGACCCCGCCCCCGACCCTGACCCGACACCCCGACCCTGACACGGCACCCCGACCCTGACCCCGACCCGACACCCCGACACCGACACGGCACCCCGACCCCGACACCCCGACACCCCGACCCCGACACGGCACCCCGACCCCGACACCCCGACACACCTGACACCCCGACACCACGACACCCAGACACGACACCCACCGACACCCCGACACCCCGACCCCGACACGACACCCCGACCCCGACACCCCGACACCCCTGACACCCCGACACCCAGACACGACACCCCCCGACATCCCGACACCCCGACCCCGACACGACACCCCGACCCCGACACGACACCCCGACACCATGACACCCCGACACCACGCCACCCAGACACGACACCCCCGACCCCCGACACCTCTTCGGCCTCCTGTTGACCGAAAAGGTGCTCTTCGGCCTTCCAGAGGCCGACGGGGTCATATATTTGTGAATTATGAGTTAGGAAGTATATTTCCCGATTTTGTTAAGAAAAACATCATATATATTTGTGTTGATCGGGTGGATTTAAATGTGCAGTTCTTTCGTTGCTGCGAGGGTCTGGTGTTCGGCGACCTCCCCGTGCGTTCGACGAGCTCCGCCCCTGCGTTCGTGGGTGAGCACAAATGACATCTCCTCCTCCCCCCTTCATTTGCTCTGTTCCGGTCTTCGTGCCGATGAAACTTGCTAGCTATAGGTGTCAATCATCAGTATGCGTGACCACTATGCGTCTCCCGTTCGAAAGGGTTACATCTATAAATATGCATGCATTTGCATATTTATAACCGTGATTCTTTCGAATTGTCCAACGTTATCCATGGACAGCCCGAGTATGTGTAGATTGGGTTCGTTTTCCCATATGCTCTGCTCCGGATCCGATGCAGAATTTCGTCAGTGCCTCCCTGTTGTTCTCCGGGTACACATCCTCTCTGCTTATTGCCGAGACGTGTATCAGGAGAACAGCGGGGAGGTGCTGCCGAAATTTTGGGTCGGATCCGGAGCAGAGAATGGGAAAACGAACCCAATCTACACATACTTGGGTGGGATTAGGACCTATCTTTACCTAGTAGCGTCTAGGTTGCATGGACGTAATAAAACTGACAAATTCTATTAACTGATGAATATGGTTTGCTGAATTATGTATATATTTCTTGTGTGTCCAGTAGCTAGGCAAGATGAGTGATCGTGCGTGGATGTACACCGGTCACACTAGTCAGAAAGACATGACACATGAATGGTTAACAAAAACCAAGGGGTTTGTGAGAGACGCATTTGCAAATGGACAGAGAAAAACCTGGTGCCCCTGTGTCAAGTGCGATAACTATTATAAGAGGTCAGAGCTTGAAATGATTAAACACCTGCAGAAGAGTGGTTTTACTCCTGATTATACGGTCTCGACATTTCATGGTGAGTCTGCCCAACGTGCCAGAGCTGAGGAGGGCCGTCGTCGCACCGACGAGCATGGTACCGGGATGGAAGACATGGTGGAAGACTTTGATGATGCTCGGGATTCAGACGATGAGATGGAGGAATCTGCAAAGGCCTTCAATGATATGTTGGAGTCTTCAAAACGTCCTCTCCACGAGCACACTGAGCTTTGTCAGCTGGATGCCATCGCCCAAGTAATGGCTCTGAAGGCTCAATTCAACTTGGGCAGAGAATGCTATGACGCGATGATGACACTATTTGGACGCTTTCTACCCAAAGGCCATGTAATGCCTGCAAACCTGTACCAGTCGGACAAAATCCTCCGTGTACTTAAGATGCCCTATGAGAAGATAGATGCCTGTGAGAAAGGATGTGCCTTATTTAGGCTTGAGTATGCGGACTTGAAGTATTGTCCCGTTTGCCAGTCTTCCAGGTATGTTGAGGTAGACAACGGTATGGGTGAGAAGAGTCAGAAAAAAATCCCAGTTAATGTTCTTCGGTATATGCCAATCATACCAAGACTTCAACGTCTTTTCATGGTCGAAGAGACGGCCAGACAGATGACATGGCACAAATTGGGCAAAAGAACCGAACTAGATGCAGATGGGGAGCCGATGTTGGTACACACATCGGACGCTTTTGCGTGGAAGCGCTTCGATGCAATACATCATACTAAAGCGGCAGATCCAAGGCATCCTCGAATCGCCATAAGCACGGATGGGTTCAATGTGTTTGGTATGATGGCAGCCCAATACAGTTGTTGGCCTGTATTTGTCATTCCACTCAATCTCCCCCCCGGACAGATTATGCAAAGAAAGAACATTTTCCTGACGTTGATAATTCCGGGGCCCAACTATCCGGGGAAGAATATGAATGTGTACATACAGCCGCTTAAGGATGAACTGCAAGAAGCTTGGGATAATGGGATCAAGACATACGACGCCGCTACAAAAAAAACTTCCTAATGCGTGTGTGGTACCTGTACTCGATGCATGACTTGCCGGCGTATGCGCTATTCGTTGGCTGGTGTGTGCATGGAAGGTTCCCGTGCCCCACATGCAAGGCAGCTCTTGAGTTTCGTCGGCTGCAGGCGGGTGCAAGTTTTCTTGCTTCGACATGCATAGACAGTTCCTGGATCCTCGCCATAAGTTCAGAAAAGACAAGAAGAACTTCATCAAAGGTAGAGTTGTCAAAAACTCTGCACCACCTACGTTGACAGGCCAACAGACCCTGGATCAGTTAAACTCTCTCGAGCCGGATCCAGAGCGTCCAGGGTATTTCAAGGGGTATAATTCCGAACACGCCTGGACTCACAAGACATGCTTGTGGGATCTGCCTTACTTCAAAGACCTCCTTTGCCGACACAACATCGACGTGATGCACACTGAAAAGAATGTCGGCGAGGCCCTCTTTGGTACATTGTTCGGCATAGAGGGGAAAACAAAGGATAATCCTAAGGCTAGAGTCGATCAGCAGGCTCTATGTGATAGACCGCTACAAAACATGCGGCAACCGAAAGGAAAGAAGAACTGGACGAAGCCAAAGGCATGGTTCAATCTTGGAAGGCCAGTTATGAGGGAAATACTCCCGTGGGTGAAAAATGAGTTGATGTTCCCCGATGGGTATGCAGCGAATCTAAAGAGGGGAGCGAGCCTTGAAAAATTGAAAATATTTGGTCTCAAGAGTCATGATTGGCACATATGGCTTGAGCGGGTAATGCCGGTGATGTTGCATGGCTTTATCCCTGAGGATGAATGGCTAGTACTGGCAGAGCTGAGCTATTTCTTCCGTGTTCTTTGTGCGAAAGAACTATCGCCTGGCTTGCTTGAAGAACTGGAAGAGTTGGCGCCGGAGTTGATCTGCAAGTTAGAGAAGATCTTTCCACCGGGCTTCTTTAATCCAATGCAGCATTTGATTTTGCATCTCCCGACCGAGGCACGATTGGGGGGGCCCGTGCATAATCGTTGGTGCTACGCAACTGAGAGGATGCAGAAGACGCTTCGAGAAAAATGTAAAAATAAACGTCGAATTGAAGCATCGATGGCCGAGGCATTCATTACCGAGGAGGCGGCAAACTTCGTGACAGCACACTACGAAGCCAAAAATCGTCATTTGCATAATCCGAAGCCTCGGTACAATGCTGGCGACCCTAAAAAGGGTGGATCCAACCTCAGCCTATTCAAAGGGAAGCTCGCACCAGCCGGCGCTTATACCTCCTTATCGTTGGATGTCGACGAATGGCGGACCATTACGTTGTATATCTTGAACAACCTAACAGAAGTGCGGCCGTACATCGAGTAAGTTCTCGGTACATTGTTTCGCAACCTCTAATTCCTTTGAACTGCTCTTATTCCCGGATATTTGATACAGTCGATACGTCGCCAAATTCTCGTATGGAGCGGTGATCCAAAAGGATTCCGTCGAAGAGTATGAGCTTCTGGCAATGCATGGAGGCGGCTATCCCGGTTTCATCTCTTGGTTCAAACAAACGGTAATTTCCATTAGACCATTTCATTTCTTCGTCTAATTTCCGGCTAATGCAACAATCCTTTCGTATTAAACTTGTAGGCTAGTTCAGAGTCTATGGACCCTGAATTGAGACAAGTCGCTAATGGTTTTGACTATAAGGTCCGTTCATTTGACAAATACGACATCAACGGGTATCGCTTTCGTACCTATGGCAAAGAGCTATCTATGGCCGACCGAAAGTCTACAAATTGTTGTGTCTCTGCTATCGGCGAAGGAGATACCGAGTATTATGGAAGAGTTGAAGCAATTTATGAACTTCTATTCTATGGTGCAAACCCCCGAAGGTCGTAGTCTTCAAATGTAATTGGTTCCAGCCGAAGGAGACTAGAAGGACTCATGAACATCTAGGGCTAGTCGAAATCAAACAAAGCACCCATTTGGATGTTCCCGATGTCTATATTATGGCTCAACATGCAACCCAAGTTTTTTATCTACCGTGGGCCTGCCAAAGTGATCCAAATCTCAAAGGTTGGGATGTCGTTTATGAAGTGCCGCCACATGTTAGACCACCTCCCCCCAATGAAGAGGATTATGAACCTCACATTAACCCAGACACATATGAAGGACAATTCTTCCAAGAAACACGTCTTTCCAAAAAACGTTTCAAGAACCGCTCTACTTCACCCCAGAACATTGAAGTAGACAGCGGCAGTGAATCCGAGCCTGAGCCGGAACAAGAAGAGCCGGAACAAGAAGAGGTTACTGCTACGGATGACCTGTCAATGCTTGACCGATTACGTACAGGAGGCCTTCCACATGTTGATGCATTTATTGATGATGATGATGAGCACGTCATTACTGATAGTGATGATGATGATGCATTTATTGACCCCGAAGCATATATAGACGATGATCATGCATTTATTAATGATGACGATGAAGATTAATATTATAGTTCATGTCAGGTATTCAATTATTATTATGTACATATATATTATTAATTAGTTCATGTTAGGTATTCAATTTTTTATTATGTTCATGATGATGATACACTTAAATTATATACATATTATTCATGTCAGGTATTCATTCTTTTTATGTTGTACTAATTTCGTTTACTCTTTGTCATTGCAGGTGTTGACAGATGGTGGGCGCGGGTCGAGAGCGCTCCGAGGCTCCTACCTCGGCGCGTGGTGGGAGGGGTAGTTCCATTCCACCCCAGAGCCTCCGGAGAGCGCTGCATATCGGTATGCAGACACCACCGGCGGTCGCTTCTTCTTCGGCCGGGAGAGGTCGGGGGGGGGGGGAAGAAGAAGGAGAAGGCTGGTAGAGGTGGACGTGGCGGCGGGAGAGGTAGGAAGGCTACTACTACGCCTTCCTCGCCGCCACCCCCAGCTGATTCACCCGACCACAGGAGTGCTCCGTCTGAGATGGAGCCGCCTAGGGTGGACTCCTCTCGGACTCCGGTCCACGAGCCTCGGGCCGACGAGCCTACGACAGACGCGCCTATGGCCGACGAGCCTGGGGCCGACGAGCGTCGGGCCGCCGAGCCTTCGTCCCACGAGACTCCGGAGCTCAGCAGGGATCACGCTGAGTCGCAGCCGAACCCAGGTGCGGACTCGTCGAGTGGCCGTGCTGAGGGTGGCTATAGTTCTGATAGCTATAGCGAGAGTGAGTGGGTTGAGGGGCGCAAAGTCTACCAGCGTGGTGGTACAAAGCTCCCGCCCACCCCGGCGACCCCCGACCAGAGGTGGTTGATTGCGCCGGAGGGGGAGAAGTAAGTGCATTTACTCTTTTTTAACCTTTTGTCTTCACGTTTCTTCGAATATCTAATGCGTTGGCCTTGTCATACTTCAGGTCTTGGACACACGGGCCTGGTGTCCGCAAGCCCAACAGTGTCCTTGGTGTGATTTGTCGCCAGAGCTTCCCGGGGTGGGTCATGTTGCCCGGTGAGGGCCGGGTTCCAGAGCTAGGAATGACCTGGGAGCACTACTTGGCTGCCCCGGCCCCGCCGGGGCATAGGATCGGCGATGTCGAGTGCCACACGGTCGCCGACATTGTGATCCAGACGTTTTGGGTAATTTCTCATTTGCCGTCTACGTTGTGTTTTCTTCTTTGATTGGCAACCCTAGTGATTGTACTAATCCGTGTTTTCTTGTTTGATTGTAGACCTTCTACAGGTGTGCTGAGGGACAGGAGGAGGCCGCTGCTCGGGTTATTGACAACGAGTGCAGGCGCCTACTTCAAAACTTTCGGCACGAGGCTCGGACGCAGGCTGTTCGAGACTACTATGCCTCGACTAGTATTAAGAGGTCCAAGACGAAGTGCCGTGGCAAGTATCTGAGTAAGCAGAAGTACATGAAGGTAATTACCTATTCTTAAGGCCTTGTACTTAGTTCCTTGATTTGATTCGTAGGCGTAGCGCTCAAATTTCTCTTGCTTAACTTAGGTGCCCCCGAGATGGTGTGCGGATAGGATGGACTGTTGGGAGGCGTTGGTGGATGAGTGGTGCACTGCCCAATGGCGCTCCGTCCACGACACTGCAAAGGACAAGCGTGCCAAAATGAAAGGTGTTCCACACCATCTAGGCAGCGTCAACCTACGTCAGTTCGGGGAAAACTGGGTATGTGGTTTGCTTCATGATTCATGCAAATTCATTCTTCATGCTAGCTTGAGCCCTTAACTAATACTCTGTTCCTCTCTTTTAGGCGCGACACAACAAGGCTCCAGTGCCAGAGCTGTTCGACCTCTATGCCATGTCCAATACTGCCTCGTACAAGAAGGCCAAGGCATTCTCTGAGTCTGACCTCGATGATCCAGAGAAATTCACCAACCGCGCCTCCCACCACAAGCTTGTGAGGTACAGAGACGAGGGGAAGGCGAGGAAAGGGCCGGAATTTAACCCGAGCCAGCAACCTCTTGATCCAGAGCTGGTGATGATATCTGGTGGCGGGAGGCACCATGGCTCGTTAGCCATTGGGGATGGACTGATACGTTGTACTAGCACTCTCCCGCAGATCAAGAAGCGCTAGACCAGCTCCGATCCTGAGATAAGGCCTCGTGCACGGCCAATGGAGCTCAAATTCCAGGTTAGTTATACGGACTCAGATACCTTTCCTCCATTACATTGTGTGTGCGGCCGTCGATGATTACAATGCTAACGAGTGGTGTTGCAGGCTGCTATTGAGGCAGAGAGAGCGAAGACCCAGGCTGCTATTGAGGAAGAGAGAGCGAAGACGCAGGCGCTTCTAGAGGAGAGGGACCGGCAGGCGGAGGAAAGGATGGCTAGGCTAATGGAGGAGGAGAGGAACCGGAACGAGTTGGGTCAACGGGCCCTATACGAGCTCATCGTGGTAAGTTTCTTATGCATATTAGCCAAATCATGCACGTAATGTTCCTTTCATTACTAATTAATATGACTGACTCGAGAAAACCAAATGTGCAGACCATGTGCCAGAACAATGGCACGACCCCTCCGCCGATGCCAGTCATTGCTCCAGCGGGCACGGTGAGTTTCATTTGAATGGTCATTAGTTACTAGTCTTCACATTTGAGTTGCATCATGCTAACGATACATTGCAAATGATCTTTGGTGCAGCATAACTCCCGACAAGCATCGACCGATGCTTCTCCGTTTGCCACTGGCGCGACCGGTCCTAGACCTACACCTCATCCGTGATGACGGTAAGTTTTCCCAAGTGTTTAGCTTAACAAAATGACTCAATATGCTTAGCTAGCTAAAAAATGACATAACAACCTTAATTAGCTCCAAAATGACCTATTTAACCTAGGATAGCTCTAAAATAACCTATACTTAGCATTTATTCCTCCAAAAATGGATTTATATGCTTAGCTAGCTCAAAAATGACATAATAACCTTAATTAGCTCTCAAATGACCCATTTAACCTAGGATAGCTCTAAAATGACCTATACTTAGCATTTATTCCTCCAAAATGACTTAATATGCTTAGCTAGCTCAAAAATAACATAACAACCTTAATTAGCTCCAAAAGGACCTATTTAACCTAGGATAGCTCTAAAATGACCTATAATTAGCAATTATTCCTCCAAAATGACTTTATATGCTTAGCTAGTCAAAAATGATATAATAACCTTAATTAGCTCTCAAACGACCCATTTAACCTAGGAAAGCTCTAAAATGACCTATACTTAGCATTTATTCCTCCAAAAATGAATTTATATGGTTAGGTAGCTCAAAAATGACATAATAACCTTAATTAGCTCAAAAATGACCTATTTAACCTAGGATAGCTCTAAAGTGACCTATATACTTAGCATTTATTCCTCCAAAATGACTCAATATGCTTAGCTAGCTCAAAAATGACCTAACAACCTTAATTAGCTCAAAAATGACCTATTAAACCTAGGATAGCTCTAAAATGACCTATATTTAGCATTTATTCCTCCAAAAATGAATTTATATGCTTAGCTAGCTCAAAAATGACATAATAACCTTAATTAGCTCCAAAATGACCGATTTAACCTAGGATAGCTCTAAAATGACCTATACTTAGCATTTATTCCACCAAAAATGGATTTATATGCTTAGCTGGCTAAAAAATGACATAATAACCTTAATTAGCTCTCAAATGACCTATTTAGCTCCAAAATGACCTATTAAGTCATTTAGGAGCATATTAAGTCATTTAGGAGCATATTAAGTCATTTTGGAGCATATTAAGTCATTTAGGAGCATATTAAGTCATTTTGGAGCATATTAAGTCATTTTGGAGCATATTTAGCTCCAAAATGACCTATTTAGCTCCAAAATGACCTATTTAGCTCCAAAATGACTGAATATGCTCCAAAATGACCTATTTAGCTCCAAAATGACTTAATATGCTCCAAAATGACTTAATATGCTCCAAAATGACCTATTTAGCTCCAAAATGACTTAATATGCTCCAAAATGACCTATTTAGCTCCAAAATGACTTAATATGCTCCAAAATGACCTATTTAGCTCCAAAATGACTTAATATGCTTAATTAGCTAAAAAATGGCATAATTACTTATGTTAACACAAAAATGACCTATACTTACCTTATTTTCCTCCAAATTGACATAATAAGCTTAGTTAGCTCAAAAATGGCATAATTACCTATGTAACCTCTAAAATGACACAAATAAGGAATAAGAAGAACAAAAGCAAGGAAGAGGAGAAAAAGAAAGAATAGAAGAAGAAAGAGAATAAAAAGAAAGAATAAAAGAAGAAGAATGAGAAGGAAAAGGGTAAACACCTTCTTCTTCTTCTTCTAGTCTTTTTCTTCTAGTCTTCTTTTCTTCTTCTTCTTCTTCATGTCTTCTTCTTCTAAAATGGCACATACTTACCTAATTTAGCTCAAAATGGCATAATTACCAAGGTAAGCACAAAAATGACCTATACTTACATAATTTTCCTAGGTTAGCAAAAAAAATGGCATACTTAGATAGGTTAACTCTAAAATGACAAAAATAATGAATAAGATGAAGAAAAACAAGGAAGAGGAGGAAAAGAAGGAATAGGAGGAAGAAGAAGAAGAAGAGCTCCTCTTCTTCTTCTTCATCTTCTTCATCATCTTCTTCTTCTTCTTCTTCTTAGCATTTATTCCTCCAAAATCACTTAATATGCTTAGCTAGCTCAAAAATGACATAATAACCTTAATTAGCTCAAAAATGACCTATTTAACCTAGGATAGCTCTAAAATGACCTATACTTAGCATTTATTTCTCCAAAATGACTTTAATATGCTTAGCTAGCTAAAAAATGACATAACAACCTTAATTAGTTCCAAAATGACCTATTTAACCTAGGATAGCTCTAAAATGACCTATATATAGCATTTATTCCTCCAAAAATGCATTTATATGCTTAGCTAGCTCAAAAATGACATAATAACCTTAATTAGCTCCAAAATGACCTATTTAGCTCCAAATTGACTTAATATGCTCCAAAATGACTTAATATGCTCCAAAATGACTTAATATGCTCAAAAATGACCTATTTAGCTCAAAAATGACTTAATATGCTCCAAAATGACCTATTTAGCTCCAAAATGACTTAATATGCTCCAAAATGACCTATTTAGCTCCAAAATGACCTATTTAGCTCCAAAATGACATAATATGCTCCAAAATGACCTATTTAGCTCCAAAATGACTTAATATGCTCCAAAATGACCTATTTAGCTCCAAAATGACTTAATATGCTCCAAAATGACCTATTTAGCTCCAAAATGACCTATTTAGCTCCAAAATGACCTATTTAGCTCCAAAATGACCTATTTAGCTCCAAAATGACTTAATATGCTCCAAAATGACCTATACTTAGCTTATTTAGTTCATTTATGACATACTTAGCATATTTAGGTCAAAAATGGCCTATTTAACTAGGTTAGCTCTAAAATGACACAAGTAAGCAATAAGAAGAAGAAAAAGAAAGAGAAGAAAAATTCTTCTTCTTCTTCTTCTTCTTTTTCTTCTTCTTCTTCTAGTCTTCTTCTTCTAACTTTCTTCTTTCCCATTTTGCAGATTTGATTCACTTCACGGGAGCTTGCGTTCATGCATGGAGTCCTTGTCTTCCTTTTTGTTTATGTGATGGATGATTTTGTATATGTGTTTGATATGTGAAACTTGCTACTATTGTAACATGGACATGTGTTGGATATGTTCATGACAATATTGGATATGTGTTGGATGTGTTCATGACAATATTGTGAAACTTGCTACTATTGGTAACATGTGTTCATGGATATGTGTTCATGAGTATTGGTAATATGTGTTGGATATGATATATTGGTCATATATATATATATATGTTTGATTTTCTGTGAAAATGAATTGATTTAAGAAAAAACAGAAAAAACAGGGGCAATATAGCCACTTTGCCGTCTGCTAGCAGACGGCAAAGGGGTTTGCCATCTGCTAGCAGACGGCAAAGAGGCCACGTGGCAGCAGCCTGTGCAACCTGGGCTGGCCTATTTGGCCTCTTTGCCGTCTGCCAGCAGACGGCAAAGAGCTTGCTTCTTTGCCGTCTGCCAGCAGACGGCAAAGAGCCTGCCTTGGCCCAGCTGACGCCTGACGTCAGCTGACGTTATCTGTAGCTCTTTGCCGTCTGCCAGCAGACGGCAAAGAGCGCCGTTAGCCCCTAACGGGGCTGGCACCTTTTCTGTGCCGTCCACGGGCTTTGCCGTCTGCTGGCAGACGGCAAAGAACTTTCCTTCTTTGCCGTCTGCCAGCAGACGGCAAAGCGGCCTTTGCCGGCAGCCGTTCAGCCGGACTGTTGGCCATCTGCTGGCAGACGGCAAAGGCTTTGCCGTCCGCCAGGCATGCCTTTGCCGTCTGCTATGGCAGACGGCAAAGTGCCTGATTCCTGTAGTGCCTGTTGCTTCGCGATATGTTACAAATACCCGAGGTGAGACATGTTGGCATCCCCGTGGAACAACAACTTGTCCACTATGCCAGTTACCTCGTTACCGGTATTGTTCTCTTTTCTCGTTCCCGTGTTCTAGCATCCCTGTGATCAAATCACCCTGTGTCTGGCCGGACGATGATGGATACCGTAACACCAAGAGGGCCCAGAGATATCTCTCCATCGTCGGAGGAGCAAATCCCAATCTCGAGCTATCAAGTTACTTGACACACTTTTCCATGAACCCGTAAGCCGCCGTAATAGCCACCCATTTACGGATGACGTTTAACAAACCCCAAAGTTCATGAAGCAAGCATGAAGAAACTCGATACTCTCATGGTCTAAGGAATTATGCAAACATTAACTATCTCTGTGTTATTAACCATTAACTTGTGACGAATGTATCTCGTAGCATAACATCAATTCGGGTCGATTCAACACAAGTGTTCTACCAACATTGTGCCCTCAAAATTGCTGGCATAGACATGCCCATGATCAGGAAAACAGGATCATCATGCAATACTTGAGCAAGTCTTAGAGGCAAGACTAGGAATTCATTTTACCGTTTATTATTCCACACGTGCATATGAGTCTTCTTCCGAGCCTCGTGTTATTGCAGACTCGAGAACCATAGCAGTTATAGCATGGAACATAAACTTAATTATGGACATGGAGATAATCAATAACATTTAATATTGCCTCTAGGGCATATCTCCTACAAAAATGTCCTTAGTATGACTAAGGAAGTATTTATCGATAATGGAGGTGATGAAGAGTTCGTCGTAAAGGGTTACGTCGATGCAAGCTTTAACACCTATCCGGATGACTCCGAGTCTTAGACTGGATACGTATAGAGGGACAGTTATTTTGGAGTAGCTCTAAGCAGAGTGTGGTGGCCACATCTACATATGACATAAAGATTTGCGAAGTACACACGGATCTGAATGTTGCAGACCCGTTGACTAAAACCTCTCTCACAAGCAAAACATGATCAGCTCTAGAACTGATTGGATGTTGATTACATGGAGATGTAAACTAGATTATTGACTCTAGTGCAAGTGGGAGACTGTTGGAAATATGCCCTAGAGGCAATAATAAAATGGTTATTATTATTTTTCCTTGTTCATGATAATTGTCTATTGTTCATGCTATAATTGTATTAACCGGAAACCATAATACATGTGTGAATACATAGACCACACCATGTCCCTAGTGAGCCTCTAGTTGACTAGCTCGTTGATCAAAAGATGGTTATGGTTTCCTGACCATGGACATTGGATGTCGTTTGATAACGGGATCACATCATTAGGAGAATGATGTGATGGACAAGACCCAACCCTAAGCATAGCACAAAATCATCTAGTTCATCTGCTACGGCTTTTCTTAATGTCAAGTAACTTTTCCTTAGACCATGAGATTGTGCAACTCCCGGATACTGTAGGAATACTTTGGGTGTATCAAACGTCACAACGTAACTGGGTGATTATAAAGGTGCACTACAGGTATCTCCGAAAGTGTCTGTTGGGGTGGCATGAATCGAGACTGGGATTTGTCACTCCGTATGACGGAGAGGTATCTCTGGGCCCTCTCGGTAAGACAGCATCGTAATGAGCTTGCAAGCATTGTGGCTAAGGAGTTAGTCACGGGATCATGTGTTACAGAACGAGTAAAGAGACTTGCCGGTAACGAGATTGAACTAGGTATGGGGATACCGACGATCGAATCTCGGGCAAGTAAAATACCGACAGACAAAGGGAATTGTATACGGGATTGATTGAATCCCCGACATCATGGTTCATCGATATTATCATCGTGGAATATGTGGGAGCCAGTATGGGTATCCAGATCCTGCTATTGGTTATTGGCTGGAGAGGTGTCTCGGTCATGTCTGCATGATTCCCGAACCCGTAGGGTCTACACACTTAAGGTTCGGTGACGCTAGAGTAGTAATGGGAAACGTATGTGGTTACCGAAAGTTGTTCGGAGTCCTGGATGAGATCCCGGACGTCACGAGGAGTTCCGGAATGGTCCAGAGGTAAAGATTTATATATGGGAAGTCCTATTTTGGCCACCGGAAAATGTTCGGGATTTTTCGGTATTGTACTGGGAAGGTTCTAGAAGGTTCCGGAGTGGGGCCTACCTGCATGGGGGGCCCACATGAACGTGGGTTGTCGGGGGGATGTACCCCGGGTAGCCTCATCCGAACCAAACGACCTTTCAAGACATCGGGACTGGCTGAGTCCCTCGTGCCGGCTAACCGCCTGGCCGGCTTCTGGGGGCGGCATAGGCCCTCAGGCCGGCTTCCAGAAGACGGCACGCTCACCGAAGACGGCGAGGCGGACGGCCCTGAGGCTGGCTTCCAGAAGACGGCATGCTCACAGAAGACGGCGTGGTCCTTGGAGCCCGAGCTCACCCCCCAAGACGAGGTGGAATCTGGCAGCGGCGCTGCCAGATCCCCCGAATCCCGGGCACGCGTGGCTACAGGAGCGAGCTGACTCTACGGCCACTAGGCCGCCTGTAGCCCACACGTGCCGCCCTCTAGCCCGGGCAGGCGGCACGCGCTCATCATCAGCACGCACGGGCCCCTGTCCCATCAGGGCGGCGGAGTCAGAGGGCGGCGGGCCCTACCTGTCGCCCGGATTCTCGGCGGCCGGCGGGGCCCCCTAGCAGTGGGCCCCAGCAGCCGGCAGAGAACCCGGCGACCGCAGACACTGACATCCGGGACCCATACCCGGCCATATTACCATTGTACCCCGGGGGAGTCAGACTATAAGACCCCCCCGGGCGCCCCCATGCAAGGGGCTGGATCCTCTCTCTTTCCCCCACACACACTTACCTAAGCTAGGAGGCGAAGGAGAGCTCTCCCCTTCTTCCTCCTCTAGCGATACAGCTCCAGGAGCACTCTTGTACTATCCCGATCATAGTAACCATGCGGCCACCCCGCAGAGCAGGACTAGGGGTGTTATCTCTCCGGAGAGCCCCGAACCTGGGTATGTCTCGTGTCTACCGAGCTCGTGCCCACTCTCGTTCCGGACCCGACGACGTCCTTTCGGCTCCACCCACGATAAGCCACCCCCTGGCATCTGCCGTGACAAAACCACGACATGGGTAGTGGGGGCAAGGCCCCACACCCCTGGTCAAGGCGCACCAAGATCCCCCCTTAGAAGGAATAAGATCATATCCCGACGGGATAAGATCAAGATCCCTAAAAAGGGGGGATAGCAATCGGTGGGGAAAGGAAAGGAGGGATTTCTTTCCTCCCACCTTGGCCAATGCCCCTATGGACTTGGAGGGCAAGAAACCAGCCCCCTCCACCCATATATATAGTGGGGAGGCGCATGGGAGCAGCACCCTTCCACCTGGCGCAGCCCTGCCCCCCTCTCACCTCCTCCTCCTCCCTCGGTGCTTGGCGAAGCCCTGCCGGAGAACCACGAGCTCCATCGACACCACGCCGCCGTGCTGCCGGAGCTCTCCCTCTACTTCACCTTCCCCCTTGCTGGATCAAGAAGGAGGAGACGTCCCCGGGCTGTACGTGTGTTGAACGCGGAGGTGCCGTCCGTTCGGCACTTGGATCGGATCTTCCGTGATTTGAATCGCCACGAGTACGACTCCATCAACCGCGTTCTAGTAACGCTTCCGCTTAGCGATCTTCAAGGGTATGAAGATGCACTCCCCTCTCTCGTAGATTGGATCTCCATAGATTGATCTTGGTGACACATAGGAATTTTTTTGAAATTCTTGCTACGATCCCCAACAGTAGCCACCGCCATTGCGCCGGTGGTAGCCTTGGAGGTGCCTTGCCCTTACTTGACGGCGGTGCGCTTGCATCCTCCCGACCAGCTCGTCGTCTGGAGCGAGGGTGCCGTTTTGGCGGTCGTGCGGAAAGCTCCGGCGACAACGGCCCTGACGCCGCTCCCCTCGTCCCGAAGTCGATGGTGCTGCTGGGGAAGTCTTCGTCCAGGGCTGCGGACGCCTTGATCTCGAACTCGACGGCTGCGGGGAGGGGCACCTGTCGGGTACCGCCGTCCTTTCCCGGCAAGCCTCCGGGGGCCTGCCAACGTCTCGGTTGCCGGCAGCGCGGAGGGCACGTATCGTCGTGCGCCTCACTTTTCACCTGCTGCGTCACGGCGTCTAGCACCGGCGTCTCCCTCCAGGGAGAGGAGGGAGAGAGAGCACGGTGTGGTCACCGGTGGTGATGGGTGGTCCCCTCGCAGCCGTGCTTGCCGACCTGCAGGGCCTGGTCATGCCGGCGGGGACCTTCCCATCGTTCCGCAGCTCCGTGAACTTGACGGTCCTCTCCTGCCCTCCTTCTCTAGGTCGCACTGGGGGTGGACTCCGGCAGTTTTTGCTGGCTCCACCCGGCAGGCCCTTGGGGGCAGGCTTGACGGGCGTCCGGGACTCTGCTGACGTCCTAGTTGCCGGTACCTGCCCGCCCGGCCTTCTTCGTCTTCCTTTAATCTTGGGGCAAGAATGTCCTCCCGCCGTCTTGATCTACCTGTCTAGGAGCAGAAGGACGGAAAAAGGGTTACGGGGCACTTATATTTTTAGATCTAAAAACTTGTAGGCACTTGCCAACTTTTATCTTTAATTATGTAATCCTTCACCCGAACTTGTACTCTGTATGATCTGTACTTGTCAACGCATTAATGAAGAAGAGATGCTTGCCGGGTTGTTCGTGCATGTGTGAGATCCACGCTAAGGGGCGAGCCCTTATTACTTTCAAGTAAATGACGTTGCGCGGCAGCATACCTTGCCGCTCCCTTTCTCTCTGCTGCGACTACATCCTTGACTTAGCGAGAGTAGGAGCAAAGGTAGGAGTAGGCCCTTAGTCTGCCTTCTATTACTGTAACTGCGACCAACTTCTAACCAAAGGCAGGCCTTGGAACAGAAAGGAGGGAGCACGGTGATATAGGAGAGGCTAAGGTTTCATACGTTCAAGTTCTATACAGAAGTACATCAAAGGGCGAAGGGAACTTATCTGTGTCTGCTTGTTCCCGACAGCCATGGACTACCGGGGTAGTTCCACCGCGGCAGAGGTGTTGCCGCGAACCAAAGAGGCTCGAAGGAGATCAGAGTGTGACCTCAATGTTAGGGGTTAGCTGCTTGTATCAAGCATGACTGTGGCCCTATCAAAGAGGTGCCTAATTCTACATGCATGTTAGTTCCCGGGGTGCGCTTCGTTTATTTTCTGTTGCACAGGGTCTTCGTCTGGCCTTGTACAAGGGTTACATGCAACATCGGCAATGCTCGTACAAAAGGTGGCTGCCGGGACTGGTCCTGGCAGCCTCGCGCCTTACGGGTAGAACTTGCAAAGATGCTCAATGTTCCATGAGTTTTGCACCTTGGTGCCATCTTCGGTCTCCAGACGGACTGCGCCGGGTCTGGTGACTCGTACTACCCGGTAAGGGCCTTCCCACTTCGGCGATAACTTGTTGGAACCCTTGGCGGACTGAACGCGCCTAAGGACAAGTTCGCCTACCTCAAAGCTCCGGGCGCGCACACTGCGGCTATGATAGTGACGCAGGGCTTGCTGGTATCGTGCAGCACGTACAGCTGCCCGGAGACGATCCTCCTCGAGGAGCAAGGCATCGTTGTGCCGTAGCTCTGTCTGCGCTACTTCATCGTAGGCAAACACCCGAGGTGACCCGTATATGAGTTCCGTGGGGATAACTACTTCTGCCCCGTATACGAGGGAGAAGGGGGTCTGCCCGGTGGCTCAATTTGGTGTCGTTCGGAGGGACCAAAGAACCACCGGCAGCTCATCAATCCAGCGTCTTCTGCACTTCAGCAGCTTGTTGAAAGTTCTGGTCTTGAATCCTCGCAGCACTTCAGCATTCATCCTCTCTGCTTGACCATTGCTCCGGGGATGAGCAACGGAAGCAAAAGAGACCTTGCTTCCAAGGCTTTGAATGTATTGGGTGAAGGCGCGGCTTGTGAATTGAGTGCCGTTGTCTGTGATCACCTTGGCGGGTACTCCAAAACGGCACACCAATCCCTTCATGAACTTGATAGCTGCTTGTGCGGTGACCTTTCTCACTGGCTCTACTTCCGGCCACTTTGTAAACTTGTCGATTGCAATGGACAAGAATTCAAAGCCCCCGGCACATCGGGGGAAAGGGCCCAAGATATCGAGCCCCCAGACCGAAAACGGCCAGGAGAGAGCTATCGTCTGGAGAGCTTGAGCTGGCTGATGAATGTTCTTGGAGTGAAAGTGGCAGGCTTCACAACTGGCGACAAGCTCTGTTGTGTCTTGGAGGACCGTGGGCCAATAGAAACCTTGCCGGAAGGCTTTGCCGACCAGGGCTCTGGATCCAAGGTGAGAGCCGCATGTGCCTTGATGTATTTCTATCAGTAACTCCTTTCCAACTTCCCGGCAAATGCACTTCAATTTCACCCCATTCGGCCTTCTTCTATACAGAGTGTCATCGACAAACTGGTACATACTTGACCTTTGGGTTACTCTTTCAGCTTCTTCTGGATCTTCGGGAAGTTCTCCTATCTGAAGGTAGTGGACTATGTGCCGTGCCCAAGTTGGAGCCTGGGGCTCGACAACGAGGATCAGAGGCATCTCTCCGTCCGCATGGGCGCTCATGTCGGCCGCGGCAACCTATGGTTCCGGGGGAGGCTCCTGCTCGCTGTGCGGAGCGGAGTTGTTCCCGGCAACGTCTCTACCGGGGGCCTCTGGAGGTTCTGCCGGGAGATACTTGCCGGAGTCCAATTTCCTTCTTTTTCTGGCCATTGTTGAGGGGGATACTAAGGGCTGAGTCAGGTGGAGGACAAAGATCCCTGGTTCCACAGAGAGCTTTCGTGCCGCGCACTTAGACAGGTGGTCAGCGATGCTATTTTCCGCACGGGGTATGTGCTCTGTTTGCAGCCCGTCAAAGCGCTCCTCCAGCTTCCTCACTTCCTCTATGTATGCCTCCATCAACGGGCGCTGGTAGTCTTTGTTGATCTGCCTCACCACAAGCTGTGAGTCAACACAGATGATCAGTTTCTTGGTTCCCAACTCCACCGCGATTCTGAGTCCGGCAAGGAGCCCTTCATACTCAGCGGTGTTGTTGTAGCTTCTTCCCGGGGAAAGTGCATCTGGATCACGTACTTGAGGTACTCTCCGGTGGGTGAGACGAGGAGCACGCCTGCTCTGGCGCCCTGCAATGAGAAAGCACCGTCAAAGTACATGACCCATTCCTAAGGCGCTTCCTTGCCGGGGAGGATTGTCTCTGTTATTTCTTCATCCGGGGTGGGCGTCCATTCTGCAATGAACTCTGTCAAGGCTCTGCTCTGAATAGTTGAAGTGCTTTCATACCACAAACCGAAGCTTGACAGTTCCAGTGCCCATTCAACTATCCTGCCGGTGGCCTCTGGGTTCCTCAATATGCGTTGCAATGGGAAGCGAGTGACCACCATGATCTCGTGGGCTTGGAAGTAATGGCGCAGCTTTCTTGAGGCCATGATGAGGCCGAGATCAGCTTTTGGAATCCAGAGTACCTTGATCGAGCTCCCTGGAGCAGTGAGCTGACAAAGTAAACTGGCTGCTGCACCACCTTCTTCCTTGCCACGACAGTTTCAGTTCCTTCTCCCAGGAGAGCAGTTGCCGCAGCTGCATCATCTTCTACCTCTCACTGGGCCACCAGTGCCGCACTAGCCACTTGATTTGTTGCCGCTAAGTATAGCAGCAACGGCTCTTGTGGCTTGGGAGCGACCAAGATGGGGGCGGAGGAGAGGTAAGCTTTCAAGTCTTGCAGCGCTGCTTCTGCTTCCGAGGTCCACTTCACTGGCCCTGCCTTCTTTAAGATCTTGAAGAAGGGTAGGGCACGCTCGGCAGACCTAGAGATGAACCTACTCATCGCGGCAACACACCCAGTCAATTGCCTCACATCCTTGACAGTCTTCGGGGCCCGAATCTGCTCAATCGCCTTGATCTTGTCTGGGTTGGCTTCTATCCCCCGGTGGGACACACAGTATCCAAGGAGCTTGCCGGAGGGTACGCCAAACACACACTTTTCTGGATTCGGCTTCAAGTTGATCTTGCGCAGGTTGGCAAAGGTTTCCTCTAGGTCGTGAACAAGTGTTGATCTGTCCTTGGTTTTGACCACTATGTCATCCATGTAAGCTTCAACATTCCTGTGCAACTGAGGACCAAAGCCGATCTGCACTGCTCTTGCAAAGGTAGACCCGGCACTCTTCAACCCGAAAGGCATACGCACAAAGCAGTACGTGCCACATGGGGTGATGAACGCCGTCTTCTCCTCATCTTCCTTGGACATGAAGATCTGGTGGTATCCGGAGTAGGCATCCAGGAAGGAAAGCAAGTCGCACCCGGAGGTAGAGTCACAATCTGGTCGATGCGCGCAAGGGGAAAGGATCCTTCGGGCAGGCCTTGTTCAGGTCTGTGAAGTCGATGCACAACCTCCATTTCCCATTTGCCTTACGCACTACCACCGGGTTGGCCAGCCATGTCGGATGCAGTACTCCTCTAACCAGCCCAGCTGCTTCAAGTTTCTTGATCTCCTCGGCAATGAACTATTGCCGCTCCAAGGCTTGCTTCCTAACCTTCTGCTTCACAGGCCGGGCGTGAGGGCAAACAACTAGGTGGTACTCGATTACCTCCCTAGGAACACCGGGGATGTCAGACAGTTGCCAAGCAAACACGTTGACATTCGCCCACATGAAGGCAACGAGCGCGCTTTCCTATTTGCTGTTGAGGGTGGAACTGATGGTGAAAGTGCCATCAGTGCCATCCAGCCTTGCCGGGACCTTTTTCACAGTAGGTGGAGCAACCTTGTATCTCTTGCCGGTGGAACATTCCGGCAGTCCCTCAACAGGAGCAACGTACTCCGGAGAGGCGTGCTTCCCGGAGTCCTTGCCGGCGTCCACACCAGCCCCCTTCTTCTTCTTTGTATCCTTGGCGGGAGCGGTGGCTTCTGCTACCTCTGCCGCTACCGCGTCTCGATACATCTTGTCCACGCAGATGATCATGTCCTTCTTGTCTGATCGGATGGAAATGATGCCCATCGGCCCTGGCATCTTCAAGGTGTTGTAGGCATAGTGGGATGCCGCCATGAATTTTGCCAAGGCTGGACGACCAAGAATCCCATTGTACGGCAGGGGGAGCTCGACAACGACGAACACCACCTTCTCAGTCCGATAATTCAGCTCTCCGCCAAACGTCACCAGCAGCGTGATCTTCCCCTTAGGACGACGCCTGCCGGGATTGATTCCTTGAAATGTGTCGGTGATCTCAAGCTCCTCTTCGGAAATCTGAAGTTTTCTGATCACTTCCGGGGAGATTAGGTTCAGTCCGGCCCCGCCGTCAACCAACATCTTAGTAACTTTGAGGTTGCGAATTATTGGAGAAACCAACAACGGCAAGCATCCAATCGCAGTGGTGCGATCAGGATGGTCCTCTTCGTCAAAGATGATGGGTATGCGGGACCATTTCAGCGGCCTCCAGGAGTCTGCAGCTGGCTCCACAGCGTTGACTTCTCGCGCCCACTGCTTGAGTTGGCGGTGAGAGGAGTGCAAAGAGGCACCCCCGTCAACGCACATGGCTTCAGTCGCTTTCTGGAACACCTGCTCGCCGGTATCTTCATCGTCTCCCCCATCACTCTCCTCTTCTCCTTTCTTCTCGCGGCCCCTGGCGGGCCTGTCGTTCTGCGGTGGAGTCTTGCTGCGGCGTCCTTCTTTGCCACGGCCCTTCCCAGCACTACCTTCTCGATCCCTCTCCTTATCGCGCTTCTCATACTCTGCTCTCTGCTTCTTGGCGAGCTGCTCGACCTGGTGGCATTCTTGCAGGTCGTGGCCCTTCGTGCGGTGGATTTTGCAGTATGGCCCGTCGGATTTCCCGGCCTTCTCAGCTGCAACAGCTTCCCGGCAATTAGCGCACGCGGCAGCTTCCTTGCCGGGGACCTCGGTCTTGGCTTTCTTGCTGGAGCCGAGACTGCCGGAGTTTTCGACTGCCAATACTGACTGATCCCTCCGCTTCTTGTTGTGTTTCTGGTTCTTCCCCTTGGAGTTGGAGGTCTCGTCGTCGTCCTCAGAGTCGACTCCAACGCCCTGCTCCTCGCCGGGGAGTCGTCTTCCTTCTTCAGCCTGAGCACACTTATCCGCCAAGGTGTACAACTCATTGACGGTCTTGGGCAGCCGAACGCTCATTTTGGAGTGAATCCTTCTGTTGCGCATGTTCGAGTGGAACGCGGCAATCACTGCTGCTGGGTGTATCTCAGGAATGTTGCGGTGCACTCGGCTGAACCACTGCATGTACTTTCGTAGGATTTCTCCCTCCTTCTGTGGCAGGACTTGCAAGTCGCTGGGCCTGCCGGGCTCTTGATGGCCGCCCATGAAGGCACCCACGAACTCGTTGCACAAGTCAGCCCAGGAGGAGATAGAATTCTCGGGAAGGTGCATCAGCCAAGACCTCACATTTGGCTTGAGCGCCAAAGGGAAGTAGTTGGCGAACACCTTCTCATCCTTGGCCCCGGCAGCTTGAACAGCGATGGTGTAGATGCTCAAGAACTCTGCCGGGTTCAGCCTTCCATCATACTTCTCGGGCACCTCTGGTTTAAAAACGCGGGCGGATGGCCAGTGGACTTGTCGCAGCTCACGAGTGAAGGCAGGGGGGCCGACCTCGAAAGGTAGGAACCCTCCATCACTGGGCGCAGGTTCGTCAGCGACTGGGCCGTGGCGCCTGTCCGACACTCGGCGCATTTCACGGCGCCACTCGATCGTGACACGCGCGTCCTCCCTCCGTCGATCTTCCAGAGTTTGCCGCTGATCTTGGCGAGTGCGCGGGCCGGACGAAGCTGTCGATGTTTCGTCGACCTCATCGGCACGTTGGCCCCGCCGCGGCTGTCGAGCGGCAGGTGGCGGTGGAGGGGAGCGCACGGATGCCGCGGATCTCCTGTCATGACCACCCGCGCCGGCCACTGCAGCCGCGTGTTGGTGCTGTGATGGCCCCGTCTGTTGTGGCTCTCTGGACTCGGCGAAGCCGATCAAACTCTGGATAGTGGCTCTCCACTCATCCATCCATTCGGCCGCCGGAGGAAACCTTAGCAGAAGATGGGCTCGGGCCATGGCTTCCGCGGCAGTGCTTGGTAGCGCCGACGAGGCGGACCGCGATGTCACTCGACTCCTGGCAGGGCCAGCAGGAGCTTCGTCACGTCCGCGCTATCGCGAGCCGGTAGCCATGGCGAGTTGGTGATGCGTGGGTTGCGCTTGGGGATTGGCAACCCCGTTCAGCTCGCCCTGTCCTTGGCGAGGCACGGGCCTGGCGGCCGCGTTGGCAGCGGATGCCGCCGGGGGACCCAGGCTCACACCGGAGCAGGTGTCGTCGTCGTGACAGCTCCCACCGGCGTGGCGAGGAGGCTAGAGTTGAGTGCCTCCCCCTCCCGCGGCCGGCGGGTCACGGCTATTCGTTTGTTGTTGATGCTGATCTCCTCCGGCGCCTCCTACTCCAACCTCGACCGTGGGGGACACGGCGTTGGCACCGCCTGTGCCAGCCAAGTCGCCCACGACGTTCCCCTCCGCCGATGCGGCCGCGGTGTTCGCAGCGCCAGCGGCCGCATGTGAGGGAGCTTTCGAAGAAGAAGGATGCGCGGTTGCGCCGGATTTCTTCTTGGGCGCCATACGCGATGATGGCGACGAAGATGATGGCGAATGTGGCCTTCACAACCTCGGATTCACACAAGTGAATCCCGCTACATGGCACGCCAAAGATGTCGAGGAATGATCCGGGATCACCTATGGGACCTTGGTCCCTTTGTGGTTCGGCATGGGGGATCACGTTGATCAAAGAGCGGAGGCCATGGAGCACACACACACGCACACGACGACATGGCGATCTTTACCCAGGTTCGGGCCGCCGCGAGGCCTAAAACCCTACTCCTGCTTTGGTGGATTGAGGTGGAAGAAGGCGATGGGTGCGAGGTGCAAGTCCCCGGCAAGGTTGCCTCGGGAGTGCAACTACGCACGTACAGTGTATGGTGGTTTCGGTGTGGTAGGGCGTGGAACCTCTGAGTTTGCAACCCTTTGCTAGGTTGCCTTGGACCTCCTTTTATAGTTCAAGGGGTTACCACAATGGCAAAATAGTCTTTGTCTCATGATTAGATAGCAAACAGTGCTATAATACCTAACTCTGGCAGTTAGGACAAAGTGCATTAAATGAACTGCTAGGTGTCTTGCTGTGGATGAACCCGGCAAGCCTGCTACACCGCCGAACTCAACTTTACTTACTGTCTTGACACGCCTCTGGAC
This sequence comes from Elymus sibiricus, assembly GCA_039707655.1. NCBI lineage: Eukaryota > Viridiplantae > Streptophyta > Magnoliopsida > Poales > Poaceae > Elymus > Elymus sibiricus. Next base: position 3,215,547 of record CM077672.1, read on the forward strand.
GGGTGTCAAGAGGGCGTGTGACTGTCTTCCATGTGGTCGCCACGTGCATGCGGTGGCCACTTAATCACTTGGGAGCTTGACACCGCACTGACAAGTGACTTGCGTCACTGCCAGGTGGAGCGGTGGAGTCTTGGCGGGGATTCTTGGGCAAAGTTGCCCCGGCAAGCCTGCCGGGGCTGGTCTTGGACTTGTCCCAGAGGGCGGTATCGACCTGGCCGGGCTCTCCTGCCCGGAAAGGGAGGCCTCCTCTGGAAACGACTTGCTGGTCTTGATGATGTTGATGCGCTCCTTGATCCCAGAAGAGAGGCTCTTCTAGCTTGTCTTGATCTTGTAGGCTGCTGTTGGGAATGATGCCTCCAGCTCGCCTGTGCATAAGTCTGGTTAACAAACATAGGTGTTTGTTGCACCGACAGCAAGGATACTTGACTCAAAACAAAAAGCAAAGCAAACAAAGATTCATATCATACAAGACGCTCCAAGCAAAACACATATCATGTGACGAATAAAAATATAGGTTCAAGTAAAATTACCGATGGTTGGTAGAATAAAGAGGGGATGCCTACCGGGGCATCCCCAAGCTTAGACGCTTGAGTCTTCTTAAGATATTGCCTTGGGGTGCCATGGGCATCCCCAAGCTTAGGCTCTTGCTACTCCGTATTCCTTCATCCATCAAGATCTCACCCAAAACTTGAAAACTTCAATCACATTAAACTTGACAAAACTTCGTGAGATCCGTTAGTATAAGAAAGCAAATCACTACTTTAGGTACTGTTGCAAACCCATTCATATTTTATTCTTGCATAATATCTACTCTATTCCAACTTTGCTATGGCTTATACCCCCCGATAAAGTCCCTAGAATCATCAAAATAAGCAAACAACACAAGGAAAACAGAATCTGTCAAAAACAGAACAGTCTGTAGCAATCTGAAAATTTCGAATACTTCTGTAACTCCAAAAATTCTGAAAAAATAGAACAATTTAGACAATTCATATACCAATAACTTGTAGTAAGTTCAGATTTTTTTAAAGCTCCAGTACAGAATCAAAATTTCTGTACTGGACGCAAAACTTTCTGTTTTCAAAACAGCATCAATTATACTATCTTCCAAATCATCCCAAAGGTATTACTTGGCACAAACACTAATTAAAACACAAAAAACACAATCATAACAGAAGAATAATTATGCAAACACTCAAGAATAGAAAGAAAAAAGCAAAAATAAATTTTATTCATTGGGTTGCCTCCCAACAAGCGCTATCATTTTACGCGCCTAGCTAGGCATGACGCATGGATCTAAGTATTGTCACCCTTGGTTTTATCCTTAGTAGGTGTGTTCTTTTCAGGAGGTTTCGCAAAAATAACTTGGAACACATTATCCATAGAAATCTTAGCATTATCAAGTTGCCCATCTATGTATCCCTTTTGATTTCCGGCAAAAATCCAAGAGTAATGATGATTAACATCATTGAAAACTTGTTGAATGATATCTAAAACCGGGATTTCCTTTTTAAGATTCTCATCAAAGATTTGATTATTTCTGAGCAAATGTCTCAACATAAAATCACTATTATAAAGAATCTCACTTATTACCGGTTTTTCATGGCTCATACCATAAAAATCAAAAATTTCCCTAGCTTCCCGAACTATGTAATCAAATTCATTCATAAGAACATGGGTAGCTAGCTTTTTAGCATTAGGATCCTTTATAACGGGTAACTCATAAAATAATCTTTGCAAAGTAGGATGGGTACGGATAAATCAAGCTTCAAGTTTCAGAACTAGTGCTGAAATAGCCTCCGCGTAGGATTTAGTTCTTTTAAGTATAGGAGTATCATCTTGATTCAAATTTCCAACACAATTGAAAAATTCTTGGATATGTTCTTTTCCCATAACGTTCCCTTGCCCCAAAACAAAAGTTTAAGCATCCAGATTGCCAGAACGTCCAATCTTAGGAGTTAGGCCATCATCTGTTTCTGCCATACCAAAATCACTCATGATGACAAGAGATCTGATGAGAAAACGGCGAACGAAAAAGAGGGGCGAATAAGTCCGGCAAATTGGTGAAGTGGGGGAGATGAAAACGAGAGGCAAATGGCAAATAATGTAAGTGCGGAGAGATGAGATTTGTGATTAGGAACCTGGTGGATGTCGATGATGTCTCCCCGGCAACGGCGCCAGAAATTCTTCTTGATGGCTTGTGGATCTTCCCTAGCACGGCGCCAGAAATCCTTCTTGATGGGAGACTATCTTGATGGCTCGTGCTCGCGTTGGTGGCTTCCCCGAAGAGGAAGGGATGATGTAGCAAGCGGTGAAGTATTTCCCTCGGTTAAGAACCAAGGTTATCGAACCAGAAGGAGAATCACCCAACACCCAATAAACAGCACCTGCACACAAGAAAACAAATCCTCGCACCCCAACGCTAACAAGGGGTGTCAATCCCTTGTCGGTAAGATGAACGATTGAAACGTCGATGGAAAATTGCAGCAAAGTATTTTTGGTTTTTAGATCAATAGATCTGAAAACAAAAGCGAATGAAAAAGACATCTCGAAAGCAAATATGATGAAGAAGACCCCGAGGGCCGTAGATTTCACTAGTGGCTTCTCTCATGAAAATAGCAATGCTATGGGTAAACAAATTACTGTTGGGCAATTGATAGAACTTCAAATAATCATGACGATATCCAGGCGATGATCCATTATATAGGCATCACGTCCAAGATTAGTAGACCGACTCCTGCCTGCATCTACTACTATTACTCCACACATCGACTGCTATCCAGCATGCATCTAGTGTATTAAGTTCATGGAGAAACGGAGTAATGCAATAAGAACGATGACATGATGTAGACAAGATCTATTCATGTAGGAATAGACCCCATCTTGATATCCTTAGTAGCAACGATACACACGTGTCTTGCTACCCTTTCTGTCACTGGGAAAGAACACCGTAAGATCGAACCCACTACAAAGCACCTCTTCCCATGGCAAGAAAAATCAATCTAGTTGGCCTAACTAAACCAAAGTTTCAAAGAAGAAATACGAGGCTATAAGAACTCATGCAAATAAGAGATTAAAGAACTCATAACACTTTCATGGATAAAAAGATAGATCTGATCATAAACTCAAAGTTCATCGGATCCCAACAAAAACACCGCAAAAAAGAGTTACATCAAATAGATCTCCAAGAGATCATTGTATTGAGAATCATGAGAGAGAGAGAAAGCCATCTAGCTACTGACAACGGACCCGAAGGTCCATGATGAACTACTCACGCATCATCGGAGAGGCACCAATGAGGATGATGAACCCCTCCATGATGGTGTCTAGATTGGATCTGGTGGTTCTGGAACTTGCAGTGGCTGGAATTGATTTTCGTCGACTCTCCTAGGGTTTCTGGAATATTGGGGTATTTATAGAGCAAAGAGGCGGTGCGGGAGGCAACCTAGGTGGGCACAACCCACCACGGCGCGCCTGGGCCTCCTGGCATGCCGTGGTGTCTTGTGCCCTCCTTGATGCCCCTCTCCGGTACTTCTTTGACCCACTGGATGTCTTCTGGCCCAAAAAAATTCTCCAAAAAGTTTCGCTGCATTTGGACTCCGTTTGATATGGATTTTCTGTGAAACAAAAACAGGGCAGAAAATAGCAACTGGCACTTGGCACTATGTCAATAGGTTAGTCCCAAAAAATGATGTAAAGTTGCTATAAAATCATTGTAAAACATCCAAGATTGATCATATATCAGCATGGAACAATAAAAAATTATAGATACGTTGGAGACGTATCAGCATCCCCAAGCTTAATTACTGCTCGTCCTCGAGTAGGTAAATGATAAAAACAGAATTTTTGATGTGGAATGCTGCCTATCATGTTCATCACATTCTTTTTCTTCTATAGCATGGACATATGGGCTTTTTACATGGTGCCAAATTAAGGGGATTTTGTGTCCCACCCACCACCCACTTTGTCGCCATAATCGATGACTTAACCGATACGTTGGACTTCGATTCTGACGGGATAGACGACATGGGTGAAGAGACAGAGGAGTCACTATTTGCCACCTCTCCTGTAGCACCTGCCGGCACCGGTAAGTGGGCTGCCACGTCGACCTATGACGTATACATGGTTGACACCACAGAAGGTGATGGGGAACAGCCGAAGAAGGATAATTGCAGGCGCAAGAGCTCCCGTAAGAAGTCTAAACGCCACGGGAGAGAAGCCAACGCCGAATACGGTGTGGGAGCCAATGGAGAACCGAACACACCGGATCAACCGGCGATCAGCGATGAATGGGCAAATCCTGAACAACATCAGGCTGAGGGAGACCAACCCTGAGAACCAGGCAAATTCGACCCCGATAATCATGGGGACGATGACCGCATGAACGACGATGACTACCCTGTGGAAGAGGTTGATAGCTTTGGGTCTGATAACCTAGCTGTCCCAGAAAACCCACGGGGCTGGAGGAATACAGGGATCGGCTTTTAGCCACTGCCCGAAGCCTGAGAGAAAGAGAACGGCAAATAAAGGACGAAAAGGATGCTATTAACGACAAGTGGACCTCGGTCCTGGTAGCAGAGTTAGAACAAGAGACCCGGCCTCAAGAGCCGAAAAGCTACCCACGTCGGAAGCTGTTCCCGTCGTCCGACGAAGATGAGTACACTCCTAGAGGGCGCGATCGGCCACCCACTAGAGCCGAGGATCCACCCATACCCCGCCGTAAAGGCAAGGAGCCCATAGATCAGAACGACCTGCGCCATAACCTGAATGCCAGGACACAGACACGATCTATCTACAGGCCACAGACGCATACACCCGCCAGACGAGAAGGTCACCAGACCTGAATGGACGGGCAGGACCGCTATCGGGACGGGCGTCGTGGCTGCCTATCATCTGAAGTTTGTCGTGACGCGGACCGACCCAGAGGTGCCGCACACCCCATGTGTTTCACCAATGAGGTCATGGAACACAAGTTCCCCAAGGATTTTAAGCCTATCAATATCGAGCAATATGACGGTACAACCGATCCTGCGGTATGGATCGAGGATTTCCTACTCCACATCCACATGGCCAATGGAGACGATCTCCACGCTGTGAAATTCCTACCACTGAAGCTCAAAGGACCAGCTCGGCACTGGTTGACTAGCCTGCCCGAAAACTCTATCGGAAGTTGGGAGGAGCTCGAAGATGCATTCCGAGCTAACTTCCACGGCACCTATCTTCAGCCACCAGATGCCGATGACCTGAGTCACGTCATCCAATAGCCTGGCGAATCAGCTCGGAAGTTCTGGAATCGCTTCTTAACAAAGAAGAACCAAATTGTTGATTTCCCAGATGCCGAAGCCGTGGCTTCTTTTAAACACAGTATCTGCAACGAATGGCTCGCGAGGCAGTTCGGCCAGGACAAGCCAAAAACCATGGCTGCAATAACCTCCCTCATGACACACTTTTGCGTAGGAGAGGATAGCTAGCTGGCCCGAAAGCGCACCCATCCCGACGAGCCCGGCACGTCCGAGGTCCGTGATGGAAACGGGAAGCCACGGCGTAACAAAAATAAATGCCGAAGTAAACCAAACAGGAGCGACCCCGAAGACACAGCAGTCAATGCTGGGTTTGCAAACTCTAAGTCCGGCCCCCGTAAAAAACCCTTTAAAGGGAATTGAGACAACACCACCCAGCTGGAAAAAATATTGGACAGACCATGTCAAATCCATGGCAGTCGAGAAAAGCCAGCTTCTCATACTAATCGTAATTGTTGGGTGATTAAACAGGCAAGCACGGCTCTGGCTGAAGAACAGGCAAAGGGTGTCTGTAGCGACAACGAGGAAGATCCATGCCCACCGAACATTGGCGCCCAAAAGCAGTTCCCTTCGGAGGTAAAGAACGTCAATATGATCTACGTCACACACTTCCCAAAGAGGGAACGCAAGCGCGCGCTGCGGGATGTCTACGCCCTCGAGCCGGTCGCGCAAAAATTCAACCCATGGTCGGTCCACCCGATCACCTTCGACAAGTGAGACCACCCGACCAGTATCCGGCATGGAGGAACAGCGGCCCTCGTACTGGATCCCATTGTGGACGGATTTCATCTCACAAGAGTCCTTATGGACGGTGGCAGCAGCGTCAATCTGATCTATGCTGACACAGTGAGGAAAATGGGTATTGATCCGTCAAGGATAAATCCCAGTAAAACCACCTTTAAGGGTGTCATCCCCGGCGTCGAAGCACGCTGTTCGGGCACTGTGACCTTGGAAGTGGTCTTCGGCTCACCCGAAAACTTCCGAAGCGAAGAATTGATCTTCGACATCGTCCCCTTCCGCAGTGGTTATCATGCGCTACTGGGACTAACGGCGTTTGCCAAATTCAACGCCAGCGGCATTATGCTTACCTTAAGCTAAAGATGCCGGGCCCTAGGGGCGTCATTACCGTCAACGGAAACACCGAACGCTCGCTTCGGATGGAGGAGCACACGGCGGCTCTAGCAGCCGAAGTCCAAGCCGCCGAGGAGGCCGCCAAGAACCGAGCCACTTCTCGGAACGCAGCTACAGGTAAGCGAGTTCGGACTGTTAAGGCCATGGCTGATCAGCAGCCTAGCGACCCCAAATAGGGATTCGCGCCCCACAACTCTGCCGCCAGAGTAGCACAATTCGTGCCACGGGTTCATCATTTCGCCCTCAAAATTCCTAGGGGCTGTGGGGGACAAACTACTAGACAGGCGCCCTTGTCGGGCGCACATGTGTAACAAGGGGCTCTTCGCCGCACCCTGTTGGCGTCATGCCAAACATACGATTTTTTTTATTGCAGGTTTCGGCAGGCAACCAATTTCGGACGTCCGGTCCATCAATTCGGCTATCTGCTCCGAACACTTTTCCGAAGAGCAGAAGGCGCAGACGTGCGACAGGGCAAAGTATGAATATAAAGATGCTTGTTTCCCCCTGTATCAAACTTCTTCTCTCTTTCTATCTCTGGGTGCATCATTAAATGCCTTAGTTCAGCTGTTGGGATTGTATGGTTCGGCCACGCAAAAGACTAATAAAGCCTTGTGCTTTCCATTTTCCTTATTATTGTCTCCAAATTTTCTATGTGTGTCACGCTCATCCCCGCAGAACATTTCGGGCAATGGTTTCCATCCTTTTTTGCCTAAGGATGCGGTCGACCGCCATAACAGGGGCTCCGCCTTTTGTTCGGTCTTTTCTTTTTCCGCATCACCCGATAAGTATTTATCGAAAGTCTCGGATATTGCATTATATGCATCAGTTCCGAACTACGTCTACGGTCAATAGTTGGGTTGCCCGGCTACTGTGCTTACCTCTCTACGTTTCCGCTAGTTTGGCTAGGAGGTAAAGGGAGAACCACTGCGATTGTATTTCTGGACTAGTCCGGTTAAGTACCTCAGATGGAGAAAGCCGAAAACTGACTGGCGTAGTATGGCGTGAACCTGGTCAGCTATCCGATGAGGGGCGTAATGCCGAAAGATCATTGGAGGTCTCCGCGTAATGCGAAGGACATCTTTTTGCAAAGAGATGAGGGGATGATCTCTTCGGATTACCGAACGAGGCCCACACCGGGGGTATCTACTAGTCCCACTTTTTCTTATTCCTTTTTGGCTAAGTGAAAGCGATAAAACCACTATAGTCTGATTGCCTGGTTTCCCGAACACTATCGCCTTCGGGCCCGAGACGTCGGATAAAGCAAAAAGTTGTTCGGTTGAAACACCCTGCGTAGTTTCTATGAAGGGGCAGAAGCCGACGACAGGGAACTTTCAGGTTAAGACGGCCAAACAAAAAGGATACACACTGAATTAGCAAAACAACTACTTCATTTCATAAGGTTCGGCCATTGGCCTACAAACTATACATGTTTTCGGAAAAACCACCGAGGAGTACAAGTTAAGAGAAAAATTTCTCCTTGGAGCAGATCTTCTCTATCTCCAAGGCTCCTTTGTATGCATCCTCCATGTACTTCTCGGGCTTCCGATCCGGCTTGTTCTTCGGGGGCCCTCCGGTCACCACCTTTGCACACTCCAACACCGGGACCTGCACCTTGAAGTGGGCGAAGGCCTGCCGAGCACCGCTTCCACGCATCAATCTGGGCAGGAGCATCCACCAGCCGCCGAAGCAAGCCGAAGTAGCTTGTTGGTATGGCCTCGGTAGGCCAGAGCTTGATGCTCAAGTCTTGAAGTGCGGACTCGCCCATTCGGTGCAGCTCCATCAGCTGCTTCAACTGATCGGCAAGGAGCGGAGTTCGGCCGGTGGCATCGAACTGATCCCAGAACTCCTTCTGGAAGGAGTGGTCCCCCGGCGCCGGTGTGAAGGCTTGAGCATCCGCCAGGCTCTTCGGCAGATCCGAAAAAGCGCCTGCGGTTCGCCAAACTTGCGTCAGTTCCCACCTCTGATGAGCGCCGAACACACACTGCAAGAGATAAGGCTTACCGGCAGCGATCTTCTCCACTATCTCCAGTTCCTGCTGGTACCAGCACGCGTTGGTGCGCGCCTCCTTCGTGGCCTTGGTCAGATCAGTGACCAGCAGGGCTTGTTTCTTATTCTCGCCCTCCAATGCCTCGTATTTGGTGGAGGCTTCTTGGAGGAGCTTCTCCACCTCGCTCACGCGAGATTCGAAACGCTGGTTCATCTTCTTCAAGGCCTCGAGGTCGGCGCTTGCCTTTTTGGCAGCCACCTTCCTGTCCTCCACCTCTTTCCGAGCTATTTCCAGCTCGGACTTGAGCTTTTCAGCTGCCTCCGCAGCGGCTGCACAACACAACGTTGTTAATTACAGAGAGGGGGAAGGATTGTGATGAATGAAACACATTTCTTTTTGGTGTTCGTACCTTTCGCCTTCTCCGCCTGCGTGCGCAGGCTGGCACGCTCGGCCTCGGACTCCCTGAGTCTTCGGCGTGCGTCCTCGAGATCCTGCATGACTGCAGTTTGAGCTCGGGACGACCCCTGCAGGATTCATACATTCCACATTCAATTACGATAGAAACCAGTGGGGGGATTTTTTTATTGCCGAACTCTATGGCCATCGGCGCACCGATAACCATACAGTTTGGGGGGCTATCATGCTACCGAATACTATTTCATAAAGAAAAACTTACTTCAAATCCGGACAGCATTCCGAAGAATGCTGCCTCACCCCTGGACTCCAATGCGCGGAGACTCTCCAGGAACGCGCCGGCAAGGGTGCGCTGGCTACCCGAAAGGGAGGAACCGGCGAGGGCTTCCTCCATCTTCGGCGTCCACTCTTGAGCCGCCTCTTCGGAGGCAGGCACGGGCGGCGCCAGGTTTCCAGCCCGTCCCGCTAAGGAAGGGGCCATTGCTCCCTGCTGCTCGGTGTTAGCGGCAGGTTGGGGATCGGCTCCTCCAATCTCCCTTTGGCTCGGAGGCAGGCTGGGCTCCTCCCGAAGTCTTGGAGGCCGAGGCGTTGGCCTCGGCCATTACAGCGTCGATCTCCGCCGCCCTGTTCGGCGGCAGAGGCGCCTCCTTTGAAGTCACCTCCCCTGCATCTCTCTGCGGGGAGGAGGTGGTGCGGACGTTGTTTCCGCTTTCCACTATGCAGGACGGAATCTTGCCGTCCGAATCCACCACCAGGTTGGCTGCGTCGAACGGCCACCGCTCCCGTGGTCTGCATGCCGAACTAACAATAAATCATATGGAGAAAAAGGTCTTAAATAATGAAAGGCTGTTTGGAAAAACTTATGTGTCCGGGGCTGGCTTCGCCCTTTTCGGGCTGGATCCTTCGGGCAGCTCGGTGGTGGAGCTGTCAGATGACACGGCTGCCGTACACTTGCCGGGCCATTACCGTGTTCGTGGAGGCAACGTAGTCGCCCGTTTGTCGGACGCCTCCGAAACCTCCCTCTTGGAGGAGGATTCCTTTTCCTCCTCTTCGGCCGCCCCGCCGGTATCTTCCACGTCGGCCACCTCGCTGATCTCCTCCTTTCCAGAGGAAGCCTGTGGGGTTCCCGGGTTCTGGGGCTCGCGGATAGAGATCCCGCGAGCCGACCTCCTCTTCGTCGCCCCCTTGGTGTGTGCAGAGTCAACGGGCTTCGGCTCCAAGAGCTGCCTCAGCCTCGTCGAAATCGCCCCCTCCGGAAACGGAGCGGGGCAGCTGACCTTGGCCGCCTGTTCGGCCTAGTCCTATTCGGACATATTGAAATTATCAGGAGAAGAGAAACCGAAGACTACTAAAAGACTTCGGGCATAGAATTCGTACATTGTCTCCGCCGGCCTCTTCGGTGAGGCCCCGATCTGTTCCCTCCTCTAGGAAGGGCCTGATGTGGCCTGGCCTGCCCTCTTCCGTTAGGAAGAGGATCTTCCACATCTTCTCCCGTGAATGGTGGAGAAGGCTCAACACCGTCTTCAGGTCCGCACGAGAGAACTCCCACAAAGCCTTCTTGCGCTCTTGAAGGGGGAGGACTCGGCATTCCAGCATTACCTGGACCACGTCGTAGAGGTGGAGGTCGGCCATTCCGGCCATCCACTCGGAAAGCAGAGCAACCTCAGTCTCTTGCCCCCAGGGGATGCCCTTCTCGATCCACGACTGGAGCCGAGTCGGCGCTCTGGACCGAAATACTGGCGCTTCCGCCCATTTGTCCTCACGGCGTTCGGTCAGGTAGAACCAACCGCTCTGCCAGCCCCTCATGGTGTCGAAGAAGACGCCGGGCAGCCAGTTCTCCTTATTCAGAACATAGAAGAACGCGCCGCCGCATTCCGGCGCATCGCCCTTGGCCGTCCTCCGCTTCACACCGAAGAGCTGCAGCCACAATCCGAAGTGTGGCTGCACTCTGAGGAAGGCTTCGCAGAAGAGAATGAATGTGGAGATGTGGAAAATGGAGTTGGGGGCTAGATCATGGAAATCTAGCCCATAGAAAAACAGAAGACCCTGAAGGAAGGGATGAAGTGGAAACCCTAGCCCGCGCAGGAAGTGCGGGACGAACACCACGCGCTCCCCGGGATTCGGAGTGGGGATGACCTGTCCCGGGGCGGGAGCGCGGCACGCCGCGTTCTCGGGGATGTACCCCGAGCTCCGCAGCTCCGCGATCTTCGCCTCCTTGACCTTGGAGGCCAGCCATTTGCCGCCAAGGGCCTTGCTCGCCATTGCGGGGAAGAGAGGAGGAAGAACAGATGGGGAATGGATGCGCTCGAGGAGAAGGCTGGAGGAGATAGCAGGAAGGGGTGAAAGATTCGCTCTTGTCGCCCCAGGGTTTTATAGGCCCCGATTAAGTTAATGGGCTCCCACCTGTGCCGCCGCCCGTCTCGCCACCTTCCCCATAACCCCGTGGCATTGTGGGTACGTGGGATATCCAAACGGCGGAGTAAATCCCTCATAATACGGAGCGCTATCTCTCCTTTATGGAACAAGCTAGTAGTGGCGCCTCGAAACTGCCTTCGAGGCACTTGAGTGCTTTTTGGCATTACGTCACTCTGGGGGTGACGTTTCGAGGGTGACGGGTCGCCAGGACCCTGCGATGGTCCACTTTTCCTGAATTAAAAAGCTTTGACCAGTCCCGCCTTTCCGAAGAGCGACCGACCGGAGGTGTGCCGGGTCGGTATTCCGATAAGAGGTGACCTCATCGGTATAATCCGAACAGTCAATAAATCCGAAGACGACGCAAACTCACGTTGCAAGCCGAACACCTCCTGAAGACGAAGCATCTGAAGATCTCCGGCGTTGAAGGCAAGTTCGGGGGCTACCGAGGGAGTCCTGGACTAGGGGGTCCCACGCCTACCTGTTTACTGGTCCGTGGGCCTGCCCGAGGAACCCGGCAATGCGCAAGGAAGGCCGAAGATACGTGTACGGATGGGACGCCCGAAGACTTGTCGTGTACTCCAGGAAAGGCTAGCCGGATCGGTCGGGACTCTTTGTACCCTAGGGTTTGGGGGTGACTATATAAACCCCAGATCCTAGACCATCTAGATATGCATATACTCATCTACGCCTTAGGGTTTAGACATAGATCTCGAGGTAGATCAACTCTGTAACCTATACACCATCATCAATACAATAAGAGCAGGACGTAGGGTTTTACCTCTTCGGGAGGGCCTGAACCTGGGTAAACACCGTCTTCTTCGTCCTCCTTACACCATAGGCTTACGATTCACAGATCGGGACCCCCTACCCGAGGTCTGCCGGAATTATCTCTGACAATGGCCCCCCTCCTCTAATTGCCTCCAACAAGAAAAATTCCCCACCTAGCTGTTACGTTTATCACGCAATATTTCTTATGCAGGTGGAGCATTGCTACCCTTAGTAGGTAACCCCATCAGGGGTCGCGCTACTACTAAAACAATTAGTAGTGACGCTGCCTCGGGCACCCGCGCTACGACTAAGTGGGGCCCACCAGCTAGCCCCGTCTATCTGTAGTAATAGCACAGGATGGCCACCGCGCTACTACTATCAACTTAGTAGTAGCACGGGTTTGCTGCGCCCGCGCTACTACTATTCTATACCCGTAGCACGTTAGTTTACCCACGCTACTACTAAGTAGCAGTAGCGCGGGCAAAATATCCCGCACCACTATTAAGTGGTTGCCTATAGGGGTTTTCCTAGTATAGTGTGTTGCCCACTCACGCAGCGATGCCAGCCTCCATGGGCGTCTGCTGTGAGGTTGTTGCCTTGTCAAGATCGCCGGTGGTGGACGCTACGAGTGCGACATTGAGGGGGAAGGGGTGATGCGAGCTATGTGGGGTTCGTTCGCCGAAGATGGTGCGAGTGCAAGGCGGAGGAAAGGAGGGGCAGAGATGCAGTTGCGCAACATGGGGGAATGAATCTGATCGAACGGCTCCACGCGAGTGCATCTAGCGGTGTGCGAGGCGACATGTATCTAGCACCGGCCTTCATGAAAACTATGGAAAACCGGACATATGGAAGAAAAAAAAACCATGTGAACCAGAACTATTAGCGAAAAACCATACACTAGCCGGCGCATAGTGGGCCCCGAGCGCCACGGGCGGCCATGTGCTATTGGCTGCTATAAGCAGCAAGTAGCAAAACTGATTGGTTTGATATTAACATTTGACAAAACAAGGCGGCAAGTAGCCATAGAGTTATGTTTTGTCCCAGGGTTTCTAATGAGGCAGCGCATGTGCTTGCTTCGTATGGTGGCAGAGGTAACCAAAATGGCCAAGTGTGGCATGCGGACCTCCCAAATGATGTAACCCGTATTGTGACCGCCGATTTGGTCGGTCCATCGTAATTGGAATGCAAGGTGTTCCACTCAAAAAAAAAAAAAAAACATTGGCATCAGATCAATCAGCCGCAGCATTTGTCAAATAGGAAAGCCAATTAGCCTTCGGAAAAAAAAAATCAGCCTCAGCATATGCGCTCCGGGTCTTTAATAGACCAAAATTAGTGCTACGTTCCATACGAATGGCGTATATAGTCGTCGGCTCATCGCCCGGATTGCTTCCTCGTCGGCGGCAAGGGGAAGCAAGCGGGCATCAACGGCAAGCCGGCAACGCTGTGAGCAACTTCCTCTCAGTCCACCGCACTCCTTTTTTCATTTGCCATTTTCTTCCTTACTGAGCTCGCCATGAATCATGATAGAAATCTGCCCTACTAGACTGTGCCGCGTGATCCAGCGTTGTTGTTTTTGCTGCTTCTCTGCACAATCTGGTGGTTCTTCCCATGGGCCTATTGGTCTAGTCGTAATCATCTAGCTAGTACGTACCAGAGAGTTTGGGGATTTTGGGGTGTAACGGGGGTGTTAAGCTTGGGTATAAATATAGGCTAGGGCCAATGGCCATGGGATGTCAATGATTTATTAAGACGAGCACACATGTCCGTGCTTTGCAACAGGATATAGAAATAGAATTTCCCTAGCATGCATAATAAGCATGGCTCAAGACTCACAAATATACATGTTTTCTATTTTAAGTTTTTAACACAGGGTCCCATCCTTTAAAAAACAGAAAAAAAAACTTCCAACCCGAATGGCACCCGTATGTGGTACAATTCCTCTTGTATGCCCGAGTGTCATGATTGTGTTTTGCACGAGTGCCATGATTTTTTTTGCCCGAGAGCCATGATTTCATATGGTTGATATTGTGCCCGTGTGATTGCAACTGAGAGAGAAAATTCTTTTCATGTCCCTAGCTCAATAAATTGATTTAAAACAATGTTAAATATTGAATAATACATGAAAATGCATTGAATAATCATTAATACAAATGTTTAATTTTGCGATCAAAGATGACATCAATTGCATGTAGATTTAATATGTAGGTAAGAGCTCGTGCATTACAATGGACACAAAATAAATAAATATGTTCTTACAAACCTATAGAATAATTTATGATTATTTTCGCTAGCCCTCTTACAAACTCAACAACACCGACGGCGGCCACAAGATGTTAAAGAAAATCTTGAGGTATCTACGTGAAGGGCTAAAAAGAAACCCTTGTTGCAAGGGCGACTCAACAAAAAATTATACTACCAATGCGTGCAAACTCAGTCACAAAGAAATATATAATATGATCATGATAGAATCTTCCCTGCAAAAATAATTATGATAGCAAATTACTACATTATTGTAGCCACTAAAACCTGGGTATACATTTTACATTTAGAGTGACATAAAAAACCACATGACATACAAATTATATGTGTGACAACCTAAAGCTAGTGAGCATAGTATTGTATAATTAGCTATAAATTGTGGCCGTACCCTAAAAGGACCATTGTGAAGGTCTTTCTAGTAAACATAACAAAGCACAAGGAAACACATTAGTTCTACTCCTATTATGGTTTGCGGAAATACCAATTCATGGAGAATGCAAGACCAGTAAGTGTTCTTTCTGAAATTCTATGTTTGTTCCTTTTAATGGCCGAGCCATTTTAACCATCCGCCCAATCTCTGAAAGGGGTGACGCGGCATGAACTGCTCAAACTTCAAGGTCAAACAAACTACTGCTGCCTGAACGTATATTTACAGATGCAGTAGGAAGATTCAAACTACACACAGTAATGTTTAATAGACCTCTAAAAGGGGCTAGGACCTAGGAGACAATACTAACAACCAAGAATAATACATTTCCCATCTGACACACAATAATTCACGTACGGAAGAACTCGAATAATATATTGAGCGAGAAAAATTGTGTAATCTTAATAGATATATTTTGCTAGTGCACGCATTTGGATGGAAATGAAAAACAAAAATACTTTGTTCACGGAGGCAAGTAGAGAGCGGCTGCAAGAAATTTTTGGCAAATTAATTCTTAGATATTATAACCCTTTCGATGCATCAACAAGAAAACCAACAATGATATTGAGCCGCAATTCTGAAGGACCTATATTAAGAAACATGAGCTTAACAGGTTATTCCGTAGTTAATTGTCACAAAACTTATCATAAACCACTAACAACATCAGGAAGAAATACTTGAGAGGAAAGTTCAGCAGTAGGTTTATGACTCATGGGTTCCTGTGGATTTCCACAGCTTATTTCTTTGAACTATACAGAGAAGACGTGTCAATGTCCTGCCAGACCCACTTTGATAAGCAATAATGCAACTCCTCCACCCCAAGACAGGACCACGTGCCATAGCCAAAACCGGTTTTACATGCCAGTTGATGAAGGCACGTTTGGCATATATGGACATAACTGATATATGCATAGGCGCAGGAATCCAGTAATTATGATTGGACTAAGATACTGACCAAGAGTCTTTTACCGAAGACAAAGTGATATGCACGATTTATGGACACTAAGCTAACAATTCAAAATCAGATGGAATAAGATAGTGAATACTGAGTGTTTTACAGGAGAACAAGTGATATGCAACTTTCCTGGACATTAAGCTGACAATTCACAATCTTTTTCAGAGCTACAAGAGAAAAACAAAAGTTGTTTGCCTGAACATGTGACGGTTGAGAAATTCAAAGGTTGTCAATGCATGTAGAATCTCATCTCCATGCCATAGACAATCTCTATCAGATCCTTTGCGACTAAAAAAATCCACAGTCCAAAGGGACCTTCTGCTTCCAATCCTCTCTTCAGTATGAAGTAGCATCGGCACTTTAGACCAAACTTTGGGGCAAGCAGCTAGCCTCTTCATCAATGTTTTCTAGACTTGGAGTTGGTTGGGACCTCGCTTGATGGGAAGGATGGGGGACCAGCTTGCTGCACCGGCGGATAAGACCAGGGCTGGGGATCTGCATCCGTGGGCGGTTGTCATGCTCATTGATTATCGAAGTAGCGGGTCGCCGTAGACTGGAGAGCGGAACGACTAGATTGGACGACCGAAACTTGGGACTTGAGGCCTTTTTACAAGTGCGGAACGGGCAAAGGAGTTTGTGTCAGAGACGCCATAGTGGGGAAGGCGGCAATGTTTAACAGACCAGGTTGGCCCTGGCGGCTGGTGCGCGTGAGGAGCGGAGGTAGCGAACGGGCGAGAGGATACTGTGCCGTTTCTTTTTCACCATGCCCTTCTTAGCTTCGTTGGGCCATGTGAGCATGCACTGAGGCCCATCTAGGAGACCGAGGAGAAAGGAGGTACCGGCAGAAACGCTTGGAACTCCGGCGAACGTATAAGAAACGATCAAACGAATGTACAGGTGTTTGATGGACGGACGAAGGACGTACAAAATTATTGATGGACGGGAGAAACAAATGCTTGCACGCCTTCCATGTTGTCAATTCTAATCTTTGTTACCATCACAAATGATGGCCAACTTATCCATCTATTCAACACCAGTCTCTGTTAAACTTGATGCATGCATCGTCTGAACTAAAATCACCAATTACCGTGAAGTAGATGACAATGTAGTTAAACGGCTCAACTTATAAGTAGTGAAGGAAGTCAAGGCCCTCCTGGTGAATGGATGATGAACATTGTTAAGATTCGTCATAGTAAAAATTGTGCTAGCCACGTTAAGGCTGTAGTAGGTAGACAACGCATGGCCTATTGGCTGTGAATTTCCGAGTTCTTTTTTGAAAGTAAGGAAAGTTATATAACAATGTGACCAGTTGATGAAATTCCAGTTTCCACGCAAAACCCGGAAACTTTGCGAGCGCAAATGTGATCTCGACGCTAGGTATGTGATTGACAGAACAAGCGAGATGGGGTTCCTGGTATCGGATAAGTCGTCCGTAGCCATCCATGATTCTGACCTCTATCTCGATGGTGTCAGCACGAATGGGCGTAGCCCCGGCCA
The DNA here is from genome assembly GCA_039707655.1 of Elymus sibiricus. Taxonomy (NCBI): domain Eukaryota; kingdom Viridiplantae; phylum Streptophyta; class Magnoliopsida; order Poales; family Poaceae; genus Elymus; species Elymus sibiricus. Next base: position 3,232,700 of record CM077672.1, read on the forward strand.
TAGTTAAAACAGGTGTCCAGCACCACAGTCTCCTTGACGTTCAACGTGATAGAGTCGGACAGTAGATACCTGCAATTTTTTGTCAAAAAAATTGAGTCCATATGTATTATATGTGTGGTCTTTTTTTGTGGGAAATTATATGTGTTTCATCAATAAACCCTACAAATTATATTAAAAGTGAATAGTTAGTGTGTATATTTGCTCGAGAAGTGGTCCGAGAATTAACATAATCAGAATATTCTTTAGTCAGTACGATATGAGAAAATCAAGTACGTGAAAAATCACACAATGCTGGTTCGAATCCTTCCAACCATGTCTCACGAATCCTCTTCCTCATTAGTTAATTAATTAATTCACTAATTTAACGACGTCATCATGTTCCAGGAATCCCTCTCTCTCCCATTAATTAGTGGACTCCCTCAATTAATTCTGATCTAATTGGCCACAAGAGCTGCGTGGCTGTGTGCATCAGCCGATTTAATCGCATAACTTTTTCCCACTAATCCCTCCCATGAATGGAGTGACCGTTGTGCATCAGCCCATTTAATGGCATCATTTTCTCCCAGTAATCCCTCCATGAATGGCGTGGCTGTTGTGCATCAGCCGATTTATCGCATAATTTTTTCCTACTGTTTCCTCCATGAATGCCTTGATCTCTCTGTCTCTCTCCATTAATTTCTGATGCATCGGTCCACTCATTACCCTCTCCTTATTAATCGCAAGGCGCTTATTGATTTCAACTTGTACTCGTATATAAATTGGTGAAATTATACACAAAGAAGCGAGGTGGTACTATACAATACATACGAAACCTTATCTGTTTACACAAGCATGATTTAGATCAGTTGGATCTGCGTAAGCAAAACTGTTGGCAGGTGGTGAGTTCGATCCCTGAAAGCAGCAACTATTTTTTGCCAGATTCGTTGTTGGGCCACAACGCATGCTGCTGACGGACGGCCAGAGGCCCAAGCGGGTCCATGTACGCGAGACGGAGAGAAAAAAAGGCCGAACTGTTTTTTACGACGTACGAAACTCCTATAACGATGGACGGACAAAAATCTCGTAATGACGGACCAAAATTAGGGAGGAAGAAGCAATAGCCCCTTTATTATTAGGTAAAGATATATATATATATATATATATATATATATATATATATATATATATATATATATAGGTACAGATTAATACTTGATCGAACAAACACCGTGGCTTGAAAGGTAGGAACATTATGAAATTTAGTTTGCATAAACACGTGTTGAAACGACTGAACCCCTCCTCGCTCCCAAGCGGCACCGAGGCGAGCCCCTAGCCCAGTGCCCCACCTACTCTACCCTCATCATTGTTGCCCGCGGGGGGCATTGCCGGGCGAATCCCGTGCGACGCCGGCGCCGGCGGGGCCGATCCATGGCGCGAGATCCAGGATTTGGCATGCGGTGGTATTCCCTGGTGCTACGGCTCCTCCGGCGGCTAGGTGGGGGCACGACGACCTGTCCGCCATCCGCCCTCGACTGGCTGGCTCCAGCCGGCGGTGGGGCTCTGTGGCGGCGTCCGACGAGCCTTGCCCTCGCGAGATCCAGATCTAGCGCTTGCGGGCCTGTAGTGTTGATGGGCCTGGGCGGGCCTCGTCCGTTCCTTGGAGGCTAGCGGCTGGGTTGTGGCATGAGGCTGAATGGTGGCCAGGCAGACCCCTGACCGTTGCTGTCAAGGTTGATGGTGGCTCCCGTGCGTCGATATCAGTTGTTGTGTGGGTGGTCAGCGGATTAGTGGAATGCAGCACATGAGAGTGGTGTCTGAGTTTCTCCGGGTGAAGACATGCCGGGTTGTTGCCGACCGGCGGTGCCGGCGCTCGTGGGCATTGTTCCGTCCTTGGAGGCTTCGTCGTGTAGATCTCTGACCTCTCCTACCCTTCAAAATCTTCAGGCGAAGGACTTAGATTTGGCCTCGGGTTGGGCGGCGGCATTGTCCTCGTCGCATCGCCTGGGAGAGGTTTGCTCCAGTTCGCGCATTCCATTGGTTGGACGCTTACCTTGCTCAGACTATTCCGGGGGAAACTCTAGATTTGGTTCTTCCGAATCAGGCGATGATGGTGTACACTATCGTTCTCCCTCCTGGGGGCATCATTTTGGAGCAGCTGCTGGATGGAGGGGCCATGAGGTGGAGCGGTGGCGTGGCACAAGGGAGCCTCTTCGATGGACGTGCGCAGGTGGTGGCGCTATCTGTCATGGTGGCGTCAACAAGAGTATGACATGGAAAGGTGAATGCGTTGATCGTTCCTGAGGGTGGGATGGCGATGGCGGAAGATGGTAGCGGCTGATTCTAGAAGGTGTACATGCGGTGCGTGTAGAGGGTCTGCTGGACCGGTTGGTGATCTTGGCTTGCCGGCGGACGGCTTGGTGAGGCCGTCGGATTAGATGGTGTGTGTTGACGCGAGGTCGAGTCACATCATCAGGCTTGTAGGTGTATCGACCGTGGTTACCAGGAAGGTGGCTTTGGGTTGATCCATATACTAGTTTTATCAGGTTATGTTGAATTCTATAATAAAAAATGTCTGTGTGGATCGTTTGATGCAGAGGTCGGGTGTTATCCACCTTTCCAAAGTAAAATAAACACACGTTGGCTATTAAAGTTTTGCAAATTCAGTTTCGGAATTTAACGGTGTACTGTTTGGTTTGGTTATTTATAATTACTAGTAAAAGGCCCATGCGTTGCAACGGGAAAGAAATCATAATCATCAATGGTCATTACCACATTTTGCTGCATCACCGAGATACACTATCACTTTCATTCTGTAAAATCATGAACAATTTTTGAAATCATGAACATTTTTAAACTCATTAACATATTTGAAATCATGAACATTTTCAAATTCATGAACACTTTTATTTTTGTAAACATTTTCTAAATTAAGAACATTTTTTAATTCATGAATAAAAAAAAGCCCGGTGTATGTAGCTCCCACTTGCACGTAGGGTCTGGGGAAGGGTCCGACCACTTTGGGTCTATAGAACGCAGCCTTTCCCTAAACTAGATGATACCCCGCACGTTGTTGCGGGAATATTTTGCAACATATGTCAATGTGATTCGTTGTATGAAACATGAATATTTGAAGTAATAATATAAAAAGCTAAAAATAAAAATACATATAATTTATTGTGTTTGATTACTATATAGTTGTAAAATGTTTATTAAATGTATATAGCATAATAAAATGAAAATTCTCATCTGAGATGGGTCTTTTTTTCATGCATGTCATGATGAAGTGGCATGTTGAGAGATATATGGTCGTGGTGGTGGGCCTTTTTTTCATGTATGTTGTGCGATGATGTGGCATGCTTACATGTTGAGAGAAATAGTTAGTGGGGGCCAGCTATTTAGATATAGAAGATTTCTGCAAAAGGTTGTTTCCAGGACTTGAACTCGTGACCTGATGGTCACAAGGCAACAACTTTACCGCTGCGCCAAGGCTCCCCTTCTCATGAATATTTTATACTATTTGTAAACATTCCTTTTAAAATTGTGAACATTTTTTTAAACAATTTAATTGAATCGGCGAATATTCGTAGAATCAATGAACATTTTTTTGAAAATTGGTGGAACAATATTTGAAATTCATGATTTTTTTTGATTTAACGAACAATTATTGAAATGCATAATCATTTTTTGAATCTGTGGACATTTTATGAACGAATAAACTATTTTTAAAATACGAGCAGGTTTGGAATTTGTTAGGATATTTTTTCATTCATGAACTTTTTTGGAATTGGCGATTTTTTTCAAATTTTACTAATATTTTTAATACACAAAATTTTAAAAAAATTATGAACATTTTTGTTTTGCAGAAATTTTGTTAAAAAAATTCACACATTTTTTGAATAAGCAAATATTTTTTTACAAAACCTGTTTGAATCCACAAATATTTCATGATTTATTAAATATTTACTTCAAAATTCTCAAGTTTTCTATTTTTCGGAACTTTTTTGAAGTCCCAAATTATTTAAAATAGAAAAAATGGAAACAAAAAAAATGAAAAATAAATTTTAATTAACAGACCGCCTGGTCATGGGCCGACCCAAACGGGCGCGCTGTGTTCTTCTCCAAGCGCGCAGAGCACAGTATAGGAGGCCCCTGCCGCATGGGCGGGCCCAGGCGGGGGATTCCGCTAAGAAAAACATTTTTTATAACTTATAGGAGGCATTGGTTGGTAATATTTTGCAAATTTAGAGGCAATTTAAGTGACGTATCGCCAGAAGCAATAGCCCCTTTATTATTATTAGGTACATTGATACCATTTTTGTACTATCGACATTTTTTGTTGGTTGTTGTAGAGTTATCCCATTCATTGATCAATTGGTTAGATAGAGAGATAGTTATTGTGCCCATTAATTACTTAAGTAAAGACTAAGACCACAAGTTCACCGAAGTTATAGTTGTTTGCCCGTATGTTGCCATGGTATATTTTTTTTAGAAATACATACATTGATCAAATATCATTGTAATTCACAACATATATGGTGGCATGCGGTTTTTGACTATATACCGAGTATATGTCATGATAAGTATCGTCTAGGAGCCCATCCTCACTGTCACCTCTGGTCTGATGTCCGTCATCACTTCTCTGTGCAATCGCAATAGACGACGATGGAGGTCTTGTATCCATGCTCTAGTTGCTGACCACAGGAGCATAACGGTGAACTCCCATTTATTTTGCCCCCTTTGGCATTCTCCCTCGGGCTCTCTTGCCCCGCCCGTGTAGCGCCGCCCGCCCATTCACCAACATATCTAACAATTCCTCAAAAGTTCAAAATTTTAAACATATGGTGATAACAAATTTAGCCCACAGATTGGAAGGAAGAAATTGTTTAGATAGGAACATTCTCAAAGTATAGGTCCATGGGTGTGTTAATGATGTACCATAAGGCTTTGACTAATGATACTTCATTAATAATCGTTTGTATGACATAAAAGCATGATAATAGGCATGTAAACTACTTTTGAGTATATATATTGACAATTTGTGATGTCATAAGTTAGGTATTAATAGTGTAAGATATCTACAACCTGCTATTGCTTCTTCGAATAAATCATTTGTATTCAGCCTGAGCTTCTGCATACCTCAAATATCTCTCAATTTTCTTCAATCTCAAACAATTCTCTACATGGCATTGCACTATTCAGTTCCATGACTTACTTGACAGTATATGGAAATAATCTATTATTATTATGATCATTTGAATATTTGGTGCGGATGCGAGCTTGTTTTTTTCACATCTCCTCTTTCGTGTTGATCTAGTGGTTTTGCTTGTGTGGTTTTACTTGTCTCATGGTCAATTTACACTTGATATTGTATATTGAATTACTGATACGGAGTTACAGGAACTGAGCAATGGTTCATGTCAATCTGCTGGACTGTTATGTTATATCACTTAGATACATGCAAAGAATCAATATTGCACTTCTGTTTGTTTTTTGTGTGTGAAGAAATTCGACAATCCAACCTCTATGGTCAGGTGCCCGAGGGGCTTCTTCATCTTAATCTATTTATCTATATGTTCTTTTTTCCTAGTCTAAATTTGTGTGCTCATGTCGATATCGCTTTGGGTAAAATTATTATTGCATTATCTGCTTTCAACCTTTTTGTATGGAAACCAAACCCTTTTTCTTGTGATACAGAAATAATACATATTTTCTGCAAGTATTCTCATGCAGAAGGTTCCAGCTATGACAGTGGTTAACTATTGAAGTTCATTTGACTTTATATACTCCCTCTCTCTCTTCCGGTTTATAGGGTTCAATTCAAAAGTCCACCAATCAATGTAGATGGCGAATGGTGGAATAATTTTTGTACTTTGCGAAAGTACTCAATTAATGCACTCGTTTTCCTAAAAAAAGCTTATGGATGTATTAGTTGCAATGCATGCATATGTGACCAATAAATGACCATGAACTTTTACACGCATTGGCGAGATTTTATCTTAATCTTTGCATGCAGTGATTTAATGAGCCTTGAAATCTGAACATATGATAGAGAGCAATACAATTGAGACTTATAAAACCGAAAAACCTAAAATTTTGAGATAAGCTCTATAAACAAGAAGGGAGGGAGTATCTTACTAGTGGCATTTAGCAGGCACTAGTACAAAACAGGGCTTTGGTCCACCCTGAAAAGCCCATTAGTCCCGGTTCACTCACGAACCGGGACCCATGGGAGCATCGGTCCCGGTTCGTGAGGCCAGGGCGCCGGCCGGGCCTCGTCTGACCCCTTTGGTCCCGGTTCCAGCCACAAACCGGGACCAATGGCCCGCCATTGGTCCCGGTTTGTGGCTGGAACCGGGACCAAATGGTGAGGCTTTAGTCCCGGTTGGTAACACCAACCGGGACTAAAGGGGTTGAGGCTTTAGTCCCGGTTGGTGTCTCCAACCGGGACTAAAGGGTGTTACCAACCGGGACTAAAGGTTGGACCTTTAGTCCCGGTTGGAGACACCAACCGGGACTAAAGGGGTTATGAAAGTTTTTTTTCCTGTTTTTACATTTGTTTTCTGTTTTTAGTTTCTGTTTTAAATTGCTTATATCTTTTAAGATATTTGATGTTTTCGAGTGATTCTTTTTGCATTAGATTCAAAATTTTGTCTAGTTTCTGTTTGTGCCATTAGTTTTCAAATTTGAATGGTTTAAATTTGAATTTGTTCAAATTTGCTTCAAATCCTAGATTGTGAATAACTTGAGTTTACAAATAGTTTTTAATTTAATTCTTTTTACTCCTAGTCACGTGTTAGATTGTTGTCACAGTAACATTTATTTGGTTATTTTTAGAATAATTTAAATTAGGATTTTAATTAAAACAATATTGTTTTGCTTATATAGTTGTTTTAGTCATTTAATTGTTGTTTTTTATTATTTTTAGTTAGTTCTTTCTGTAGATTTTAAAATGTTGTAGTATGGTGCATATTGAATGCACAAAAAGTCTGGAGTTGAAATAAGTTTAAAAAAATGAAATGCATTTGTAACAGACGAGTTTTCGTCCGAAACCTTGATACTTCGAATGAGATGGTCCAGTTTGTACACGAAGTGCATCCAGTTTTTGCCGTAACCCTCGCAACTTTTTAGCACATGCTATGTGGGTGAAATGATGATACCATGCCAACTTTCAATCTTTTCAGAGTTCATTTGTAGTGCTTTTCAATTTCAGGGTCATTTAGCTCAAAAAAATCAGTAAATGCATGAAAAATAGCAAATAAAGTCAGAAAGGGTTGAAAAGTGATGGCTTGGCTTCGAATGGTGCACACACAAAAAGTCTGGAGTTGAAATAAGTTTAAAAAAATGAAATATCTTTGTAACAGACGAGTTTTCGTCTGAAACCCTGATACTTCGAAGCCGACGGCCGCATACCTTTCTGACTTGGTTAACCTTAGCTGTGACTCTGGCTGGGACGGTGCTAGCAGATGTGTAGTCGACGGTATGATTGGATGGACACCAACCCGGACTAAAGTGGTTCTGAAATTTTCAAACTCTCCCCCCCCCCCCCCCCCCGTGGATCGCCTTCTTTAGTTTTGTAGAAAATAAACAAAAATGATAAAATCTTCAAAAAATAAAATCCTTCGAGATGTAGTTAGGTTTTAGTGTCTAGTTGGTATAGAAATTTTGAAATATGAATTTTGACCTTTTTTGCAAAAAAACGAAAAAAATGTAAAACGGCCATAACTTTTGCATACGACGTCGAAAAAAAAAGTTTAATATATAAAAAAAAAACTAGAGAAAAATTGGGACTCGATTTCACCCGGGTTTACCCGGTGAAGTTTTCTCAGATTCTCAAAATTCCAAAAGTAGAAAAAGTTATTTCAAATAAAAAAAATATTTTTAATAATTTTAAAAATTAATTTTATTTAAAAAAAATAAATGATGTCATATTTGGATTCCTCACATTTTTCTGATAATAATGGATATATTATTTGTCGAATTTTGATTTACAGATTTAAAGATATTAATTATGTCATATTAAATGAATAAATGGCAAAAAAATGAATAAAATAATATTATTACTTATTTTATTTTCATTGAAATTCAATATTATTAGTACTTATTTTGTTTATTTTAATAATTGTTTAGAATTCAAAAAATTAAATCATGTGACATCAAGACCTAAGGGTTAACAGGATTGATAGCTTAAGATTGTCAGGAAAACAACAAGTGCAGACTTGGAAACTAGGGGAGATAGAACCTGAAAGTTAAGCGTGCTGGGGCTGGAGTAGTGAGAGGATGGGTGACCGGCCAGGAAGTTAGATGATTTGGAATGAATGCTGATTAGAGACTCTAGAGATTAAATTCTGAAATAGTGAGGAGGGGTGATTAGAGATTAAATTGTCAAATAATTCAAAGATTTGAAATTCGGAATAAAACTTAAAAACAAATCAAAAAATAATAAAAAAAAAATTTAAAAAAAATTCAAATTTTTTTTTTCAATTTTTTTTCCCCCGGCAAGGACCTTTAGTCCCGGTTGGTGTTACCAACCGGGACTAAAGGTGGAGCCTTTAGTCCCGGTTGGTAACACCAACCGGGACTAAAGGTCCTCCCTCCCCCGCCCCAGGCAGTGCCACGTGGAGGGCCTTTGGTCCCGGTTCGTAAGCAAACCGGGACTAAAGGTTTTGGGCTTTAGTCCCGACCCTTTAGTCCCGGTTCCAGAACCGGGACTAAAGGCCCTTACGAACCGGGACAAATGGCCCTTTTTCTACTAGTGAGGAACCAAACAATTGACGAGAATCAATGAAGAAGAGCCATGGGTCCAAGGGGATGTTAATAATTTATTAGACCGATCAAAGACTAGTGTTTCCAAAGATAGGAACATTATGAAAGTATATGGCCATGGGTGTGTATAATGATGTACTTAAGACAAACTTTGTAAAATGTGACCAATTTTATAGAAAAAATGTCAACATTCACAATACGAAATCAATATCATTAGATGCGTCGAGAATTTAATATTCATATTGTATAATTTTAGTATTATAGATGTTGATATTCTTTCATATAAATATGGTCAATCTTTGCGAAGTTTAACTTTAGACAATTCTTATATGTGGAGTAAAAAGGACCGGGGGAGTACGATAAGGCTTTGACTAACGATACTCCATTAATAGTGGTTTGTGTGACATGAAAGTATTATAATAAGCATGTAATAAACCACTTTTCAATATTTTAACAGTTTGTGATCGATGTCATAAGTTAGGTATTAATAGTGTTAAATATCTAACCTACTATTACTTCGAGTAAATCGTTTGTATTCAGCCAGAGCTTCTGCATATCTCAAATTTCGAACAATTCTTTACATAGCTTAGCAATATTTCTTTTGGAAAGCAAACCTTTTTTTTGGGGGGTACAGAAATATATATTTTCTGCAAGTGTTGCTTATATATGCAGAAGGTTTCGAGCTATGACAGTGGTTAACTATTTTTGAAGTTCATCTGACTTCATATATGTATATCTTACTAGTGACAGGCCAGTTAGCTGCAGGAACCAAACAAATTGACAAGAATCAATGAAGAACAGGGGGTTGGTCTATAGAAGGGCGAGCGACAAGCTATCGATCACGCTGTTGATCGACACCAAGGCAGCCAAGGTTTGTTTCGCCGAGGCTGGCAACGACGTGGTCGAGTTCCGGTCCGGCCTCCTCTCCCTACCGCTGGGCAGCATCAGCAACCTGCTCACCGAAGAGCGCATGGTCGGCAGTGTCGGTAATTTGCTTGCGAGCGTGGAGATGCGGGATGCCGACTACAATCGCAAGGAGCAGCACCTGAGCCCGGCCGTCGCCCCGGCCACGCTCTGCCGCCTGGAGAGCTGCTAGGCGCCGAGCTGAGCAACTGCAAAACCCGCTTCTACACCTGTATGAACGAAAACACCGGCAGAAGCTGTGGATTTCTGTCGGCCAGCAGTGACACCGACTGCCCCGCCTGCAAAGGTAGAATGTTCGATCCTATGCATGTCGCCACCAGCGAGAATGAGGTCCCGGCAGCTGTCAGGACGTCGCGGGCGTCTGCGTACACCATCAAGGACGACCTCTCGGTGAGTCCCGCGCCCAGCCTGCTGTCGGGCATCACCTTGCTTGCACATTGCGGCGTCAGGGACCTCAGCGTGCTGGAGAAGAAGACCGTCAAGATCGGCAAGGAAGAGGTATATAGCCTTTGATAGTTTGATTTGAATAGTAATTAGGCGGTGCAGAGCTGGTGATTGATTGATTTTTCTTTCTCTGTGTGTTGAGAATGGATCTAGGCGTTGGGGATACTTGCTGCTGCCCTCAAGTCCAAGACCGTCCTCACGGATGTCTTCCTGCCAAAGAAGAATGCACGCTGCAAGAGGGAACCTCCTGAGGAAGTCATTCAGATGTGATTGCTATCTATCCGGATATTCACTATTTCGGATACCACCTTTTCTTTCTGATATTGTCCTGAGAGAAACCAATCTGACTTCCATCGTCTACTGTTGGTACTGGATTTAATCGTGATAAATAAATTAGTCACACAATTTCCTTCTGCATGATGCATGCAGCTACCGTGCTGAATCAAAGATTCTGCCAATCCATGAATTGGTTTGTTAGAATGGATTATATTGAAATACAGTAGTTCTCAACCAGTATACAACCTTAAGGCATTTCTAAACGATCCCCAGTAACCGGTTAGTGGAGTAAAACCCCGATTTTACACCACTAACCGGGACCTAGCCGTTTCCAATCGGCGTTCGTGGAGTAAAAATTATTCTCAGCCGTGGTTGACCTCCCTATTTTTACTCCACTGCTCGGCGGCCGAGTAAAAAAAATCCTCTTCGCCTTCTCTCCCTCTCCGCCTCCTCTGCCTCTTCTCCTCCCCATCCCCCCCCCCCCCCCCCCCCCCCCCCCGCTCCCCGTCGTTCCTCGACGCCCCCGCCTCCCAATGGCCGGATCCCATCGCTGGCGCTCCCCGCCGCCGATCTACAACACAGATCCATGCCGCCTCGCCCGTGGTTTTTGTCTTCAACCGGCGCATCGTCGAGCCGCTGCCGCATGGCCGATGCGCTGGCACTCACTCGCTTCGCCGACTTCCCGGAGCTCCCTCCATCGCGGTAGCCGCAGAGGAAATATCTCGACGTCCGCCAATGAGCATGGGGGACTTGGGTGGCGGAGGTCACCGACCGGGAGACCCACACGAAGAAAGTGGATCAGGTCGTTCCATGGCGGAGCACGTCGTGCTCGAATACGACCGGTGGCAAGTTCGGTTCCACGGCTGCGCCGCGAGGCTCAACTTCCCGTTTGGGACGGCGGCCGTCCAACTCATCCCGCTGCCAATGGGGATGGTGGATGTGGCAACTGCTCGGGAGGATCGGCAGGCGAAGGAGCGCCTCGCAGCGGAGGCCACCGACGAGGAATACATGGCGGAGCTCCGCCGCCAGCACCCTGAGCTCATGGAGGCAGAGCGGGCCATCTTCGCGGAGCGGACGGTCAAGGGCGAGGTCATCGTCATCTCCGACGACGAGGAGCAAGGCGGCGACGACGATGGCAGCGCTGAGGAGTTCGACGCTGAGGAGTGGCGGCACTCCCCGACTGCGGCAACGACGTCATCGGACCGGACCCAATCGGTTGTGGCATGTCGAGGCAAGATTGGCTGGACCTCTACCATGGCAAAATTGGCTCGACCTATAATGATGATGACGATTAGTTTAGTTTAGGTTTAATTTAAAATTCATGTTTAACTTTCGGTTGTCAAGACTAGGTTGAAGCTATGTTGAAACTAGGTTGAACTTACGTTTAAATTTTTGAAATTTTGGATGAAGCTATGTTGAAACTAGTATGAATTTATGTAAATTTATTTTTACTCTGCCGGATGCAAACTAGGCTGAACATGGCATTATATATAGGGGATCGGCGGCCAAATCTTAGTGGAGTAAAAATACCCCACTAAGGGGTTACTCCGCCAGATCCTCCGAAATTTTTAAGGGATCGGTTAGAAATGCTCTTACATGCATCCTACCAGAAACAATGAAAGTTTGAACTAGATTTATTTCTACAAGCTCGATGCAAGAGGGAGCTGCTTTCTTGCTGGACACGAGAGAGGCCCTAGGATCTCTCCTCTGAGCGTCCAAGACCGCCGCCGGCACCGCTCCTCCCCTCCTCCTCTCTTCTCCTCGCCGTCGCCATAGTGAGCCGCCGGTGAAGCCTGCTCGGCCCCTGAAGATGGCGGCGGCGGAGCTCGCGCTGCTCCTTCCTCCCATCTCCCTCCCCTCCTGTCCCTCCCCTTCTCGTGCTCCTTGACCTCTCTTTGACGCCGGCGGGGCTCCTTCTCTGCAGATCCGGCAAGAGGCTCAGCAAATACGGCAGTGAACTGTTGTGGCGCTGCCATCCTATGAGGTGGTTGCGGCCAGGGGGCGGCAGCCACCTCACCCGCCCGTGGGCTGTGGTGGTGGTCATGGATCTGGTAGTGTAGCCTCGTGGTCGTTCCGGCGGCGGGCGGAGGTGCTTGTCATCCCCTTTATCCGTCGATCCGGCGGTCCGAGGGCATCGTCCCTGGGTATGGATCCGGAGGTGTCAGATATGGAGGGCATCGTCCCTTTCTCGGCGGTCAGCTGGGGGGCGGCTGCTGGGGTGCAGCATGGCTTGTGACGGGTGGCGGGGCGGCTGATACGGCAATCTCCGACGGCGGGGTGGTCCAGGAGCTTCATCCAGCGCGGATCTGGGCTGGGGCTACGAGTTGCGGCACCTTGCGTTGTGTGTGAGGGGTTGGAGTGGCTTCGGCTGGGTGTCCGGTCGCCCGTCACCGGCTTCTGGAGGAGGTCTCCATACTTGTCCGATGCAGCTACATCCTTCTCTCCCCCTTTTTTCACTCGCGCTGGTTGTCGTTCGCTCAGATCCGACAAGTTTTCCGGCCGGGCTTACGTGGTTCGTGCAGAGCTGGACATTTGTTGGACAAGACGATCGTCGGTGGTGTCGCCATGGTCGGTGGGTTTGCTTCTTCTCAGTGACTCAAGGTTCAAAAGGGCTCGGCTTTGCTCATGCTTGACGACGAGGGAGTCTGGTTGCTGGGCGGCAACCCTATTTGGTGGGAGTTGTGGAGCTTGTGGGCGGTGCTCACGACCAAGGTTTTGGATTCCGAATGGACGAATTTTCTCGTGGGGGGGCGAGATTCACGGTTACCACGGTTACCGAGAAATACCGAACATATTTCGGACGAAATTTAAAACTGAATTTTGAATTCAAATTCTTTTTAAAGTAGATATTGATAAGGCTTGAACCTGTATTGAGCACAAAGTTGATAGCATGGCAGTGGAACGACGTGCACGCGCTGAGCGATGATGTCGCGAGTTCGATTCCTGCCTGATCCTTGTTTTTTTATCATGTACGTATTCTGAAAAATAAAACAAAAAAAAAAGTTGTGCAAAAGAGGGGAATCGAACCAGCGTCCTCTCAGGGAGTGAAGTAGACGGCTACCACCACGCCACAGCAACGTTCAATCAAAATCTAGAGATGCTAAGCTATTGTAGTATACTTTGGACGTAAAAATTCAAAAAATTCGGAATTTTTTGCTCAGGATACGTCTTTTTCGTGGGGCAACGAGAAGCTCGGTAACCGCCCGGTATCCGTTTTTCTCGGGCGGTACCCAAAACCATGCTCACGACTCTGGTGCTGGTCGGCTTCCGTGGCCGAGAGGGCTGCGTGTTAACCGATGTGGAAATATCTCCCCCTCCCTCTTGCGCGATCCCAGGTGAAAACTCTCAATTGCTTCGATTGGATGGCGGCGGCGTCTTTCCGCATCGTGTTCTTCTTGAAGGTGCCATCTTGGTATTGTAGGAGGATGTGGGCGTGCCATCCCGAGGAGTTGCTCGTTTGCTCTCCTCCGACGTTGCCGACAATTTCTCCTCTGTGTGTTGACGGTCCCGTGGCTTTGACGTTGGTTCGCCCATGGTCTGCTAGGTGCAGCGAGGTGCTTGTTTTCGGAGACCTCCTTGTTGTCCTCGCATCAACCTCCATCCCGGCTTAGGGTGAGCATCCTCACCGTCCGACGGTTCGGTGTTTTTTCGATTGGGGGGGGGGGGGGGGGGGGCCCTTTCGGCGGTGGAATGGATGGTATTGTTGTGTGCTTGCCGCCCAAGGGTTGGTGAAGAAACCGCCTCCCGAGCTCGCTATAGTTTCTCGTTGAGTCGACCTTGTTCCACTCTCCGGTTTCCTGATCACGGCTGAGAGCTCGGATGACTACAAGCTATACTTTTCTGTTGCACCTGTTGCTTGCTAGTTGTAATTTCGGTTGTGTTGCTGTTTCATGCAGCACCCTGTATCTTGCCGCTGTCTTGTTTCTTTGCCGTTCGCGTCGTGTTGTACTTGTTTACAAGGGCGTTACATGCAACGCCGGGCCTCATGCCTTGTTTTTTAAAAAAGCTCGATGCAAGAGTGAGGCAGTCCCCGCATCTCTTTTCTTCTCACATTTCCCTCAATCTTAGTTCAACTTTACCGTACGTTCCGCCTTCAGTCTTCTGTTTTGATTTTTTTTATCCCAACTCTTAATTATTATTCCACAAATTTCCTTGAAAACCAGGTCAACTACCCACCACTTATTAAAAACCTAACCAAAAAGCCTCCGTCTAGGGTTTGCGCTGCCTCCGTCTAGGGTTTGCGCCGCCATGGCGCGCACGTGATCGGATGCGTTCCTGATCCGTCTCCGAGCATGAGTCTACGTGATCCTCGATCCTCCGGTTTCCGGGGGGAGTCTAAGTCGTCTACGAATCATCTTGGAAGGAAGGAGTCTGGCCGAGTCTTGGGCAGGAAGGAAACCGAGGACGGCGCCTCCCTCTTAAGGTGCCCCGATCGGAGCTCTCGGACAGATCAGCGAGTCTGCTACACCAACCCGCTCTACGCCGCCGCCGATCCTCCTAAATCTCGCGCACGGCCGCCATCGATGTCGTCCGCTGGCGATGGGGGTGATCATGGGGGGGCCGGTGTGGACCCCGCCCACCCGAAGTCGTCTGGTGGCGGCGTGATGGTGCCCGTGCCTCACCGGGAGTCGATCATTGTGGCCATGGAGGAGACGGACCACACGAGTAATTGGGACGAGAGGGAGGGAGAGGGCGTGGACGGCCCGACAGTTAGGGTTGATGGGGATGTCGAGCTGGATGATGATGTCATGTCGATGAGGAACTGGTGGTGGGGCCGGCGGCGGCGCCTCCACGCTGGCGCTTGTTGGGCCGATACGTCAACCACTGGAGGCCGAACGTGGATGACATGACGGAGCACTTCAGTGAGGTCTGGAAGTTGCGGGCAGCTGTGGACATAGCCCGGATCAAGAACAATTGGTACGCAGTTACCTTCTTCGCGGAGGGGGACTACAACTTTGTGGCTAGAGGTGGACCTTGGATCTTCAAGGGCAACGCGTTGATTGTTGGGCCGTGTGAGGGAGTCCTGGACTAGGGGGTCCCATAAGTGGCTGTTACTGGGCCGTGGGCCCGCCCAAAGGGTCCTGCGATATTCAAGGTAGACCGAAGATGCGTATCCAGAAGGGACTCCCGAAGACTTGTCGTACACTCCAGGAAAGCTAGCCGGATCCTTTGTACCCTAAGGCTCGGGGGTGATTATATAAACCCCGGATCCTAGACCCTCTAGAGACACAATCTCATCTACGCCTTAGGGTTGAGACATAGACCTCGAGGTAGACATACTCTGTAATCTGTACATCATCATCATAAACAACAAGAGCAGGAGTAGGGTATTACCTCTTCGGAGGGCCCGAACCTGGGTAAATCCCCGTGTCTTTTGTACCTGTTACGCCGTAGGCTTACGATCCACAGATCGGGACCCCCTACCCGAGGTCTGCCGGATTTATCTCCGACATTGGTGCTTTCATTGAGATCCCTCTGTGGATCAATCTAAGTCCATGGCCCGTCTAATCATCAAAAGCGAGGCACGCCGCCGGGGCATCTTAGCCCTAGGTCTGCTCATCGCATCTGGCCGCGTCTCGTTACACGCGAACCCTTCAATGGATTTAGATCGGGTTGCGTGGTTCATCCCCGAGCGATCAATCCGATTTGGGAGTTTCGAGTTCACCGCCGATCACGGCGGGAGCTTGTTCTTAACTGGGGCTTCGGTTTCACCCGAAGATCTCATCCTTACGGCGAGTTCGGCCATCGCGCCGCCCTTTGACTCTCCTGCAGAGTCGCATCCCGATGCAGACTCCTTTTCGGAAGATCCGAGCTCTCTTGCCGAACACGCTAGTTCGGTCCCCTCTGCCGCCGTTAAGGAGGCGCAGCTTTACGATCTGGATCCAACTTTTGTCCAGACCTACCCCGAGATCGTTCGGGAGATCGATCCTTCGGATCTCGAGCTGACTGATCGACTCCAGCACTTGAAGCTAGCAGATCGGACGGACGAAGATCTGGATCTAAACATCTGCAGTGCTGGATTAGGGGAATTTTGCGTCCCACCCACCACCCATCTCGTAGCCACGGTCGACGATCTCACCGACACGTTGGACTTCGACTACGACGGTAACGACGACATGCTCGAAGTGGCAGAGGAATCGCTGTTTCCCGCCTCCCCTGTCGCGTCAGCTAGGACTGGCAAGTGGGCTGCCACGTCGACCTACGACGTATACATGGTTGATACCCCTAAAGGTGATGACGAACAGCCAAAGAAAGATAACTCCAGGCGTAAAAGCTCTCAAAATAAATCAAAGCGTCGCGGGAGAGAAGCAAAAGCCAAAGACGGCACAGGCGCCAACGGAGACCCGAACGCACCCGAACACCTAGCTGACGGTGATGCACATGTTGACCCCGAACACCACCACGCCGAAGGGGATCAACCCCGTGAACCAGGCGAGATCAACCCCGATCACTCTGGGATGATGACCGCATGGACGACGACATTACCCCGTGGAAGAGGTCGATAGCTTTGAGGGCAACAACCTCGCTGTCCCAGAAAACCCACGGGAGCTCGAAGAATACAGGGACCAGCTTTTAGCAACGGCCCGGAGCCTAAAAGAAAAGGAGCGTCAAATCAAAGAAGAACATGATGCCATAAATAACAGATGGACCTCGGTGATAGCAGCCGAGCTGCAACAGGAAGCCCGGCCTCATGAGCCGAAAAGCTATCCACGTCGGAAGTTGTTCCCGTCGTCGGATGAGGAAGAAAACACCCCCCGACGACCGGATCCCTACAGACCTGATCGGCCATTCACCCAAGTCGAGGATCCACCTATACCGCGTCGTAAGGGCAAGGAACCAATGGATCCGAATGACCTGCGCAATAACCTAAACGCCAGGACGCAGACGAGATCCATCTACGGACCACGGACGCACACACCCGCCAGACGAGAGGGAAACCCACCCTAGTCGGACAGGTTGGACCGTGACCGAGACAGGCGACATGGCCGCCTACCATCCGAAGTCCGCCGCGACGCAGATCGGCCGAGAGGTGCAGCACACCCTATGTGTTTTACCGATGAGGTTATGGCACACAAGTTCCCCAAGGACTTTAAGCCCATCAACATCGAGCAATACGATGGCACAACTGATCCCGCAGTATGGATCGAGGATTTCCTCCACATTCACATGGCCAATGGAGACGATCTCCATGCCGTCAAGTTTTTACCACTCAAGTTAAAAGGCCCAGCTCGGCACTGGTTGACCAGTCTGCCTGAGAACTCTATCGGAAGCTGGGAGGAGCTCGAAGACGCGTTCCGAGCCAATTTTTAGGGTACCTATCTTCGGCCACCAGATGCCGACGACCTGAGCCATAACATCCAGCAGCCCGGCGAGTCAGCATGGAAGTTTTGGAACCGTTTCTTGACGAAGAAGAATCAAATCGTCGACTGTCCAGACGCCGGAGCCGCGGCCTCTTTCAAACACAGCTTACGCGACGAATGGCTCGCAAGGCACTTCGGCCAAGAAAAGCCGAAAACTATGGCCGCCTTGACCTCCCTTATGACACAATTCTGTGCAGGCGAGGACAGTTGGCTGGCCCGCAAGCTCACTCACCTCGACGAACCCGGCACGTCCGAAGTCCGTGATGGAAACAGAAAACCACGGCATAACAAAAACAAACGCCGGGGCAAACCAAACGGGAGCGATCCCAAAGACACAGCAGTCAATGCTGGGTTTGCAAATTTCAATTCTGGACCCCGTAAGCGACCCTTCAAGGGGAACCGGGACAACGGTGTCCAGCTAGGGAAAATCTTGGATACATCCTGTCAAATCCATGGCAGCCGGGAAAAACCTGCTTCTCACACTAACCGAAATTGTTGGGTGATCAAACAGGCAAGCAAGGCTCTCGCTGAAGAACAGGCGAAGGGCGGCCGCAGCGAAAACGAGGAAGATCCATGCCCTCCGAACAATGGCGCCCAGAAGCAATTCCCTTCGGAGGTAAAGAACGTCAACATGATCTACGTCACCCACATTCCGAAGAAGGAACACAAACGCGCACTACGGGACGTCTACGCCCTCGAGCCCGTCGCCCCGAAATTCAATCCTTGTTCGGTTCATCCGATCACGTTCGATAAGCGAGATCACCCAACCAGCATCAGGCATGGCGGAACAGCTGCCTTAGTGCTGGATCCCATCGTGGATGGATTTCATCTCACCAGAGTCCTGATGGACGGCGGCAGCAGCCTCAATCTGCTTTATGCCGACACGGTAAGGAAAATCGGTATCGATCCGTCAAGGATAGAGCCCAGCAAAACCACCTTCAAAGGTGTCATCCCGGGCGTCGAAGCACGCTGTTCGGGAACTGTGACTCTGGAAGTAGTCTTCGGCTCACCCGAAAACTTCCGAAGCGAAGAGTTAATCTTCGACATCGTCCCCTTCCGCAGCGGCTATCATGCACTGCTAGGATGAACGGCGTTCGCAAAGTTCAATGATGTGCCACAATATGCTTATCTGAAGCAGAAGATGCCCAGACCTCGCGGCGTCATCACCATCAACGGCAACACCGACCGCTCCCTTCGGACGGAGGAACACACAGCTGCGTTGGCAACCGAAGTACATGTTGGAAATATGCCCTAGAGGCAATTAATAAAGTGTTTATTATCATATTTCTCCGTTCATGATAATGGTTTATTATTCATGCTAGAATTGTATTGACCGGAAACTAAATACATGTGTGGATACATAAACAAATACCGTGTCCCTAGTATGACTCTACTAGACTAGCTCGTTTATCAAAAGATGGTTAAGGTTTCCTGACCATAGACATGAGTTATCATTTGATAACGGGATCACATCATTAGGAGAATGATGTGATGGACATGACCCAACCGTTAGCATAGCATTTGATCGTTTCAGTTTATTGCTACTGCTTTCACTATGTCAAATACATATTCCTCCGGCCATGAGATCATGCAACTCCCGGATACCGTAGGAATACTTTGGGTGCATCAAACATCACAACGTAACTGGGTGATCATAAAGATGCACTACAGGTATCTCCGAAAGTGTTTGTTGAGTTGGCATGGATCAAGATTGGGATTTGTCATTCCGTCTATCGGGAAGGTATCTCTGGGCCCTCTCGGTAATACAACATCATAGAAGCCTTGCAAGAAACATGACTAAAGAGTTAGTTAAAAGATGACGTATTACAGAACGAGTAAAGAGACTTGCCAGTAACGAGATTGAACTAGGTATTGAGATACCGACGATCGAATCTCGGGCAAGTAACATACCGCCGGACAAAGGGAACAACGTATGTTGTCATAAAAGGTTCGACCGATAAAGATCTTCATGGAATATGTAGGAACCAATATGAGCATCCAGGTTCCGCTATTGGTTATTGATCGGAGAGTCGTCTCGGTCATGTCTACATCATTCCCGAACCCGTAGGGTCCGCACGCTTAACGTTCGATGACGATTTAGTATTATATGAGTTATGTGATTTGGTGACCGAATGTTGTTCGGAGTCCCGGATGAGATCACGGACATGACGAGGAGTCTCGAAATGTTCGAGATGTAAAGATTGATATATAGGATGATAGTATTCGGACACCGGAAGTGTTCCGGAGTGAATCGGGTATTTATCGGAGTACCAGGGGGGTTACCGGAAACCCCGGGGGGAAGATATGGGCCATATGGGCCATGAGAGGGAGGCACACCAGCCCACAAGAGGTGGCGCCCCCCCCCCTTGGCAGGTGGCCGAATTGGAGAAGGAAAAAGGGGGGTTCGGCCCCCCCTTCCTTTCTCTCTTCCCCTTTCACTTTCTTCTCTGATGAAAAAAGGAAAGGGGGGCGCCACTTGGGGAAACCCCAAGTAGGATTCGGATCCTACTTGGGGCGCACCCTGGCTGCCTCCTCTCCCCTCCCACCTATATATATGTGGGGGGGGGCGCCCCTAGCACACCCCAGACAATTGCCTAGCCGTGTGCGGCGCCCCCCTCCATAGTTTACACCCCCGGTCATATTTTCGTAGTGCTTAGGTGAAGCCCTGCGGAGATCACTTCACCATCACCGTCACCACGCCGGTGTGCTGACGGAACTCATCTACTACCTTGACGTCTTGCTGGATCAAGAAGGCGAGGGACGTCACCGAGCTGAACGTGTTCAGAACGCGGAGGTGCCGTACGTTCGGTACTCGATCGGTTGGAGCAAGTTCGACTACATCAACCGCGTTGAATAAATGCTTCCTCTTACGGTCTACGAGGGTACGTAGACACACTCCCCCTTCTCGTAGCGATGCATCTCCATGGATAGATCTTGCGTGAGCGTAGAATTTTTTTGAATTACATGCTCCGTTCCCCAACAGTGGCATCATGAGCCAGGTCTATGCGTAGATGTGTTTGCACGAGTAGAACACAAAAGAGTTGTGGGCGTGGTGTATACATATTGCTTGCCATCACTAGTTGTTTCTTGATTCGGCGGTATTGTGAGATGAAGCGGCCCGGACCGACATTACATGACCGCGTTCATGAGACTGGTTTCACCGACTAACATGCACTCGTTGCATAAAGGTGACTGGCGGGTGTCTGTCTCTCTCACTTTAGTTGAATCGGATTCAATGAACAGGGTTCTTTTAGAAGATCAAAAAGCAATCACTATACCACGTTGTGGTTTTTCGTAGGTAAGAACGGTTCTTGTCAACCCGTAGCAGCCACGTAAAATTTGCAACAACAAAGTAGAGGATGTCTAACTTGTTTTTGCACGGTATGCATGTGATGTGATATGGTCAAGACATGATGTGATATACGTTGTTGTATGAGATGATCATGTTTTGTAAATTATCGGCAACCGGCAGGAGCCTTATGGTTGTCTCTTTATTGTATGAAATGCCAGCGCTATATAATTGCTTTACTTTATCGCTATGCGTTAGCAATAGTAGTAGTAGCAATAGTTGGCGAGACGACCACGACGCTATGATAGAGATCAAGGTGTCAAGCCGGTGACGATGGAGATCATGACGGTGCTTTGGAGATGGAGATCAAAGGCACAAGATGATGATGGCCATATCATGTCACATATATTGAATTGCATGTGATGTTAATCCTTTTATGCATCTTATTTTGCTTAGAACGACGGTAGCATTATAAGATGATCCCTTCACTAAATTTCAAGATAAGTGTTCTCCCCTAGTATGCACCGTTGCGAAGGTTCGACGTTTCGAAGCATCTCGTGATGATCGGATGTGATAGATTCTTTGTTCGCATACAACGGGTGTAAGCCAGTTTTACACATGCAGAATACTTGGGTTAAACTTGACGAGCCTAGCATGTACAGACATGGTCTCGGAACACAAGAGACCGAAAGGTCGAACATGAGTCATATAGTAGATATGATCAACATGAAAGATGTTCACCATTGATGACTGATCCATCTCACGTGATGATCGGACGTGGATTAGTTTGATATGGATCATGTTACACTTAGACAACTTGAGGGATGTTAATCTAAGTGGGAGTTCTTAAGTAATTTGATTAATTGAACTTAAATTATCATGAACATAGTCTTAATTGTCTTTGCAATTGTATGTTGTAGATCAATGGCCCGCGCTGTAGTTCCACTGAATTTTAATGCGTTCCTAGAGAAAGCTAAGTTGAAAGATGATGGAAGCAACTATGCGGACTGGGTCCGTAATCTGAGGATCATCCTCATTGCTGCACAGAAGGCTTATGTCCTTGATGCACCGCTAGGTGCCGTGCCCCCTGCAGACTCAACTGAAGACGTTATGAACGTCTGGCAGACGAGAAAAGATGACTACTCGATAGTTCAATGTGCCATGCTTTACGGCTTAGAACCGGGGCTCCAAAGACGTTTTGAGCACCATGGAGCATATGAGATGTTCCAAGAGCTGAAACTTGTTTTTCAAGCCAATGCCCGGATCGAGAGATATGATGTCTCCGATAAGTTCTTTAGCTGTAAGATGGAGGAGAATAGTTCTGTCAGTGAGCATATACTCAAAATGTATGGGTTGCATAACCTCTTGACTCAATTGGGAGTTAATCTTCCAGAAGATTCGGTTATTGACATAATTCTTCAATCACTGCCACCAAGCTATAAGGGCTTCGTGATGAACTATAATATGCAAGGAATGGACAATTCTATTTCCGAGCTCTTTGCAATGCTTAAAGCTGCGGAGGTTGAAGTCAAGAAAGAGCATCAAGTGTTGATGGTGAAGAAGGGCACCAGTTTCAAGAAGGGCAAGGGAAAGAAGGGGAACTTCAAGAAGAATGGCAAAACAGTTGCTGCTCCCGCGAAGAAACCAAAAGCGGGACCCAAACCCGAGACTGAGTGTTTCTACTTCAAGGGGACTGGTCACTGGAAGCGGAAATGCCCCAAGTACTTGGCAGATAAGAAGGCTGGCAACGTCAACAAAGGTATATTTGATATACATGTTATTGATGTGTACCTTACTAATGCTCATAGTAGCACCTGGGTATTTGATACTGGTTCGGTTGCTCACATTTGTAACTCAAAACAGGAGCTACGGAATAAATGAAGATTGGCTAAGGACGAGGTGACGATGCGCGTCGGAAATGGTTCCAAGGTTGATGTGATCGCCGTCGGCACGCTACCTCTACATCTACCCTCGGGATTAGTTATGAACCTGAATAATTGTTATTTGGTGCCTGCGTTGAGCATGAACATTATATCTGGATCATGTTTATTGCGAGATGGTTATTTATTTAAATCAGAGAATAATGGTTGTTCTATTTTGATGAGTAATATCTTTTATGGTCATGCACTGCTTGTGAATGGTTTATTCTTGTTGAATCTCGATCGTAGTGATACACACATCCATAATATTGATGCCAAAAGACGCAAAATTGATAATGATAGTACCACATACTTGTGGCACTACCGCTTAGGTCATATTGGTGTTAAACGCATGAAGAAACTCCATACAGATGGACTATTAGAATCACTTGATTATGAATCATTTGAGACGTGCGAACCATGCCTCATGGGCAATATGACTAAGACTCCGTTCTCCGGAACAATGGAGCGAGCAACAGACTTGTTGGAAATAATACATACCGATGTATGCGGTCTGATGAGTGTTGAGGTGCGCGGTGGATATCGTTATGTTCTCACGTTCACAGATGATTTGAGTAGATATGGTTATGTCTACTTGATGAAACATAAGTCTGAAACATTTGAAAAGTTCAAAGAATTTCAGAGTGAAGTAGAGAATCATCGTAACAAGAAAATAAAGGTCTTACGATCTGATCGTGGAGGAGAATATTTGAGTTACGAGTTTGGCACTCACTTAAGACAATGTGGAATTGTTTCACAGCTCACGCCACCTGGAACACCACAGCATAATGGTGTGTTCGAACGTCGTAATCGTACTCTATTGGATATGGTGCATTCTATGATGTCTCTTACCGATTTGCCACTATCATTTTGGGGTTATGCATTAGGGACAGCTGCATTCACTTTAAACAGGGCACCGTCTAAATCCGTTGAGACGACACCGTATGAACTATGGTTTGGCAAGAAACCGAAGCTGTCGTTTCTGAAAGTTTGGGGATGCAATGCTTATGTCAAAAGGCTTCAGCCTGATAAGCTCGAACCCAAAGCGAATAAGTGCGTCTTCATAGGATACCCAAAAGAGACCGTTGAGTACACGTTCTACCACAGATCCGAAGGCAAAGTATTCGTTGCTAAGAATGGATCATTTCTAGAGAAGGAGTTTCTCTCAAAAGAAGTGAGTGGGAGGAAAGTAGAACTTGATGAGGTAATTGTACCTCCTCTAATAGTAGTACGTCATAGGAAGAAATTTCTGTGACACCAACACAGACCAGAGAAGAAGTTAATGATGATGATCATGAAGCTTCGGATCAAGTTACTACCGAACCTCATAGGTCAACCAGGACACGTTCCGCGCCAGATTGGTACGGCAATCCTGTCTTGGAGGTCAAGTTGTTAGACAACGGTGAACCTACGAACTATGAAGAAGCGATGGCGAGCCCGGATTCCGACAAATGGCTTGAGGCCATGAAATCCGAGATAGGATCCATGTATGAGAACAAAGTGTGGACTTTGGTAGACTTGGCCGATGAACGGCGAGCTATTGAAAATAAATGAATCTTCAAGAAGAAGACGGACGCTGATGGTAATGTCACCGTCTATAAAGCTCGACTTGTTGCTAAAGGTTATCGAAAAGTTCAAGGAGTTGACTATGATGAGACTTTCTCACCCGTAGCGATGCTAAAGTCTGTTAGAATTATGTTAGCAATTGCCGCGTTTTATGATTATGAAATCTGGCAAATGGACGTCAAAACGACATTCCTTAAGGAAGAATTGTATATGATGCAGCCGGAAGGTTTTGTCAATCCTAAAGGCGCTAACAAAGTATGCAAGCTCCAACAATCCATCTATGGACTGGTGCAAGCATCTCGGAGTTGGAATACTCGCTTTGATGAAGTGATCAAAGCGTTTGGGTTTATACAAACTTATGGAGAAGCTTGTATTTACAAGAAAGTGAGTGGGAGCTCTGTGGCATTTCTCATATTATATGTAGATGACATATTATTGATGGGAAATGACATAGAACTTCTGGCAAGCATAAAGGGTTATTTGAACAAAAGTTTTTCGATGATGGATCTCGGAGAAGCTGCTTACATATTAGGCATCAAGATCTATAGAGATAGATCAAGACGCCTCATTGGACTTTCACAAAGCACATACCTTGACAAGATTTTGAAGAAGTTCAAAATGGATCAGTCAAAGAAAGGGTTCTTGCCTGTATTGCAAGGTGTGAAGTTGAGTCAGACTCAATGCCTGACCACGGCAGAAGATAAAGAGAAGATGAGTGTCATCCCCTATGCCTCAGCCATAGGCTCTATTATGTATGCCATGCTGTGTACCAGACCTGATGTGTGCCTTGCCATTAGTTTGGTAGGGAGGTACCAAAGTGATCCAGGAGTAGATCACTGGACAGCGGTCAAGAATATCCAGAAGTACCTGAAAAGGACCAAGGACATGTTTCTCGTTTATGGAGGTGACAAAGAGCTCGTCGTAAAAGGTTACGTCAATGCTAGCTTTGACACAGATCCGGATGACTCTAAGTCACAGTCCGGATACGTATTTATTCTTAATGGTGGAGCGGTTAGTTGGTACAGTTCCAAGCAGAGCGTCGTGGCGGGATCTACATGTGAAGCGGAGTACATAGCTGCTTCCGAAGCGGCACATGAAGGAGTCTGGATGAAGGAGTTCATATCCTATCTAGGTGTAATACCTAGTGCATCGGGTCCAATGACTATCTTATGTGACAACACTGGAGCAATTGCTATAGCAAAGGAGCCCAGGTTTCACAAGAGAACCAAGCATATCAAGCGCCGTTTCAACTCCATTCGAAATTTGATCAAGGATGGAGACATAGAGATTTGCAAAGTACATACGGATCTGAATGTGGCAGACCCGTTGACTAAGCCTCTTCCACGAGCAAAACATGATCAGCACCAGAACTCGATGGGTGTTAGATTCATCACAATGTAATCTAGATTATTGACTCTAGTGCAAGTGGGAGACTGTTGGAAATATGCCCTAGAGGCAATTAATAAAGTGTTTATTATCATATTTCTCCGTTCATAATAATGGTTTATTATTCATGCTAGAATTGTATTGACCGGAAACTAAATACATGTGTGGATACATAAACAAATATCGTGTCCCTAGTATGCCTCTACTAGACTAGCTCGTTGATCAAAAGATGGTTAAGGTTTCCTGACCATAGACATGAGTTGTCATTTGATAACGGGATCACATCATTAGGAGAATGATGTGATGGACATGACCCAACTGTTAGCATAGCATTTGATCGTTTCAGTTTATTGCTACTGCTTTCACTATGTCAAATACATGTTCCTCCGACCATGAGATCATGCAACTCCCGGATACCGTAGGAATACTTTGGGTGCATCAAACGTCACAACGTAACTGGGTGATCATAAAGATGCACTACAGGTATCTCCGAAAGTGTTTGTTGAGTTGGCATGGATCAAGATTGGGATTTGTCATTCCGTCTATCGGAAAGGTATCTCTGGGCCCTCTCGGTAATACAGCATCATAGAAGCCTTGCAAGCAACATGACTAAAGAGTTAGTTACAAGATGACGTATTACGGAACGAGTAAAGAGACTTGCTAGTAACGAGATTGAACTAGGTATTGAGATACCGACGATCGAATCTCGGGCAAGTAACATACCGCCGGACAAAGGGAACAACGTATGTTGTCATAAAAGGTTCGACCGATAAAGATCTTCGTGGAATATGTAGGAACCAATATGAGCATCCAGGTTCCTCTATTTGTTATTGACCGGAGAGTCATCTCGGTCATGTCTACATCATTCCCGAACCCGTAGGGTCCGCACGCTTAACGTTCGATGACGATTTAGTATTATATGAGTTTTGTGATTTGGTGACCGAATGTTGTTCGGAGTCCCGGATGAGATCACGAACATGACGAGGAGTCTCGAAATGGTCGAGAGGTAAAGATTGATACATAGGATGATAGTATTCGGACATCGGAAGTGTTCCGGAGTGAATCGGGTATTTATCGGAGTACCGGGGGGTTACCGGAAACCCCGGGTGGAAGATATGGGCCATATGGGCCATGAGAGGGAGGCACACCTGCCCACAAGAGGTTGCGCGCCCCCCCTTGGCAGGTGGCCGAATTGGAAAAGGAAAAAGGGGGGTTCGGCCCCCCTTCCTTTCTCTCTTCCCCTTTCCCTTTCTTCTCCGATGAAAAAAGGAAAGGGGGGCGCCACTTGGGGAAACCCCAAGTAGGATTCGGATCCTACTTGGGGCGCACCCTAGCTGCCTCCTCTCCCCTCCCACCTATGTATATGTGGGGAGGGGGTGCCCCTAGCACACCCCAGACAATTGCCTAGCCCTGTGCGGCGCCCCCCTCCACAGTTTACACCCCCGGTCATATTTTCGTAGTGCTTAGGCGAAGCCCTGCGGAGATCACTTCACCAACACTGTCACCACGCCGTCGTGCTGACGGAACTCATCTACTACCCCGACGTCTTGCTGGATCAAGAAGGCGACGGACGTCACCGAGCTGAACGTGTGTAGAACGCGGAGGTGCCGTACGTTCGGTACTCGATCGGTTGTAGCAAGTTCGACTACATCAACCGCGTTGAATAAACGCTTCCGCTTATGGTCTACGAGGGTATGTAGACACACTCCCCCTTCTCGTAGCGATGCATCTCCATGGATAGATCTTGCGTGAGTGTAGAAATTTTTTGAATTACATGCTCCGTTCCTCAACAGTACAAGCCGCCGAAGAAGCAGCCAAGGCCCGAGCATTATCTCGGAAAGCCGACACAGGTAAGCAAGTTTGGACCGTCAAGGCAACGACAAGCGAACAGACCCGCGACCCGAAATAGGGATTCACGCCCCACGGCTCCGTTACCCTGATTGCACAATCTGTCCCACGGGTGCATCATTTTGCCCTCAAAATTCCCTGGGGCTGTGGGAAAATCATAAAGAATAGCATCTTTTCTAGATGCGAGTGTGCGCAGGGGGTCTTCGGGACACCTCATCAGCGTCAGGCCGAACACACTAAATCAATCTTTGTTGCAGTTTTTCATCGAGCAACCAATTTCGGACGTCAGGTTCGAGAATTCGGATATATCGTCCGACCACTCATCCGAAGAAGGCGCAGACGTGCGACAAGGCAAAGTATGACTATATAGCTACTTGTTTCCCCCATGTAAAACTTCTTCTATAGGTGCATCTTTAAATGCCCTAGTTCGGTCATCGGGATTGTATGGTTCGACCATAGTAATGAATAATAACATAGTTCTGTATGACACTTCTTCTATTGTTTGTCTTAATACTTTTCATGTGTGTCACAATTCATCCCGAACTGAATAGCTCGGGCGAAGGTTTTCTCCTTTTCTGCCCAAGGGTGTGGTCGACCGCTATAACTGGGGCTCCGCCCTCTAGTTCGGTCTTTGTTGTTCCGCATCACCCGATAACTCATCTATCGGAAGTGTCGGATATTGCGTTATATGCATCAGTTCCGAACTACGTCTTTGGTCAATAATTGGATTGCCCGGCTCCTGTGCTTACCTCTCTACGTTTTATGCTTGTTCGGCTAGGAGGTAAAAGGGAGAACCACTGCGATTGTATTTCTGGACTAGTCCGGTCAAGTACCTCAGTGGAGAAAGCCGAAAACTGACTGTCGTAGTGTGGCGTGAAACTGGTCAGCTATCCGATGAGGGGTGTAATGCCGAAAGACCGTTGGGGGTCTCCGCGTAATGCGAAGGGCATCTTTATATAAAGAGCCGTGTGGATGATCTCTTCGGAGCGCCGAACAGGCCCAGACCGGGGCTATTTGCTAGTTCCCACTTTTATTTTTATATTCCTTATTGGCTAAGTGAAAGCGGTATAGCCACTATAGTCTGATTGCCTGGTTTCCCGAACACCGCCGCCTACGGGCCCGAGACGTCGGATAAAGCGCAGGATTGTTCAGTTGAAACACCTTCCATATACTCTACCGAAGGGCAGAAGCCGACGACTGGTTGCTTTCAGATTTTAAAACGGCCACACAAAAGGATAAAATAGCAATTGCAAAAGGCATCATTTTTTAATTCGGCCATTGGCCAACAAAAGTATATACATATTCTCGGACAGCTACCGAAGAGTACAAGTTTAGGGGAATAGCCTATCCTTGGAGCAGATCTTCTCTATCTGTATAGCTCCTTTGAGTGCATCCTCCATGTACTTCTCGGGCTTCCGATGCGGCTTGCCCTCCGTCGGTACTCCGGTCGCCACTCGCTCGCATCCCAGCATGGTGATAACCCACAAGTGTAGGGGATCGTTTGTAGCCCTTTTCGATAAGTAAGAGTGTCGAACCCAACGAGGAGCTAAAGGTAGGACAAATATTCCCTCAAGTTCTATCGACCACCGATACAACTCTACGCACGCTTAACGTTCGCTTTACCTAGAACAAGTACGAAACTAGAAGTAGTTTGTAGGTGTCGTAGGAAACGTTTGCAAGATAATAAAGAATGTGAAAATAAAAGTTAGGTGCTGTTTAAATAAAAGAGCAAAAAGTAACCAAAATGAGTGTGGAAAAGTGGTGGTAGGATTTGCGGAATTGTCCCTAGGCAATCGATAGCAAGTACGGGTAATCATTCTTGCAATTCTATATTGAGGGAGAGGCATGAGCTAACACACTTTCCATACTTGGATCATATGCACTTATGATTGGAACTCTAGCAAGCATCCGCAACTACTAAAGATCATTAAGGTCGTAAAACCCAACCATAGCATTAAGTATCAAGTCCTCTTTATCCCATATGTCATACCCCCCTTACTCGGGTTTAAGCTTCTGTCACTCTAGCAACCCACCATAAGCGAACCATGAACATATTGCAACACCCTACAGCGGGGACCCCTCACGTTTGCGCGAGAATGGAGGGCACAGTAGGACAGCACCAAAAATAGAATATACAATCATACCACCAAGATCACGAATAACCCATAGGACATCAAAAATCTACTCAAGCATCATAGGATGGCAACACATCATTGGATAATAATATGAAGCATAAAGCACCATGTTCAAGTAGAGGGTACAGCGGGTTGCGGGAGAGTGGACCGCTGAATATAGATGAGGGAAGGTGATGGAGGTGTTGATGAAGATAACGGATTTGTTGGAGTAGATCGCCGTCACACGATGATTGCCCCGGCGGCGTTCCGGCGCCACCGGGAGACAGGGGGAGAGAGCCCCCCTCCTTCTTCTTCTTCCTTGGCCTCCCCCCTAGATGGGAGGAGAGTTCCCCCTCTGGTCCATGGCTCCCATGGCGGTGGAGGGGCAGGTGCCCCTCCGAGATTGGATCTCTCTCTCTGTTCTCTTCTGTTTCCCGTACTCCAGATCTGGCCGAAAACCGTTTCTTAAATATCCGGAGATCCGTAACTCCGATTGCGCTGAGATTTTAACACGATTTTTTTTCCGGATATAAGCTTCCTTGCGCCCGAAGTAGAGCCCCAACCTACGTACGAGGTGGGCAACACCCACCAGGCCACGTTTGGGCTGCCAGGCGCGCCCTGGTGGGTGTTCCTCACCGTGGGCCCCCGTTTGCGTTGATTCCAAGTCCCAAAAATCACATATATTCCAAAATAATTCTCTGTAAATTTTTATCGCGTTTGGACTCCGTTTGATATGGATTTTCTGCGAATCAAAAAACATGCAAAAAAACAGGAACTGGCACTGGGCACTGGATCAATAGGTTAGTCCCAAAAATAATATAAAATGTTGCCAAAAGTATGTGGAAATTGTAGGTTATTGGCATGAAACAATCAAAAATTATAGATACGACGGAGACGTATCAGCATCCCCAAGCTTAATTCCTGCTCGTCCTCGAGTAGGTAAATGATAAAAAATATAATTTTTGATGTGGAATGCCACCTAGCATAAACTTGATCATATATCCAATCATGGCATGAATATTAAGACACAAGTGATTCAAAGCAATAGTCTATCATTTGACATTAAGACAATAATACTTCAAGCATACTAATAAAGCAATGATGT
The DNA here is from genome assembly GCA_039707655.1 of Elymus sibiricus. Taxonomy (NCBI): domain Eukaryota; kingdom Viridiplantae; phylum Streptophyta; class Magnoliopsida; order Poales; family Poaceae; genus Elymus; species Elymus sibiricus. Next base: position 3,263,674 of record CM077672.1, read on the forward strand.
CTTTCTCAAAATAACATGGCCAAAGAAAGTTATCCCTACAAAATCATATAGTCTGGCTATGCTCCATCTTCATCACACAAAGTATTAAATCATGCACAACCCCGGTTTTAGCCAAGCAATTGTTTCATACTTATAGTATTCTCAAACCTTTTCAACTTTCACACAATACATGAGCGTGAGCCATGGATATAGCACTATAGGTGGAATAGACTATGGTGGTTGTGGAGAAGACAAAAAGAAGGAGATAGTCTCACATCAACTAGGCAAATTAATGGGCTATGGAGATGCCCATCAATCGATGTCGATGCAAGTGAGTAGGGATTGCCATGCAACAGATGCACTAGAGCTATAAGTGTATGAAAGCTCAAACTGAAAACTAAGTGGGTGTGCATCCAACTTGCTTGCTCATGAAGACCTCGGGCATTTGAGGAAGCCCATCATCGGAATATACAAGCCAAGTTCTATAATGAAAAATTCCCACTAGTATATGAAAGTGACAATATAGGAGACTCTCTATCATGAAGATCATGGTGCTACTTTGAAGCACAAGTGTGGAAAAAGGATAGTAGCATTGCCCCTTCTCTCTTTTCTCTCATTTTTTTCTTTTCCTTTTTTCCTTTTTTTCTTTTTTTTCTTTTTCTCTTTTTGGTGGGCTTCTTTGGCCTCTTTTATTTTTTTATGGGCTTCTCTGGCCTCTTTTATTTTTCATAAAGTCCGGAGACTCATCCCAACTTTGTGAGGGAATCATAGCTTCCATCATCCTTTCCTCACATGGGACAATGCTCTAATAATGGTAATAATCACACTTTTGTTTACTTACAACTCAAGAACTACAACTCATAATATGACTCTATATGAATGCCTCCGGCGGTGTACCGGGATGTGCAATGATCTAGCGTAGCAATGACATCAAAAAACGGACAAGCCATGAAAACATCATGCTAGCTATCTTACGATCATGCAAAGCAATATGGCAATGAATGCTCAAGTCATGTATATGATGATGATGGAGGTTGCATGGAAATATATCTCGGAATGGCTATGGAAATGCCATGATAGGTAGGTATGGTGGCTGTTTTGAGGAAGGTATATGGTGGGTTTATTGCACCGGCGAAAGATGCGCGGTATTAGAGAGGCTAGCAAAGGTGGAAGGGTGAGAGTGCGTATAATCCATGGACTCAACATTAGTCATAAAGAACTCACATACTTATTGCAAAAGTCTATTAGTTATCGAAACAAAGTACTACACGCATGCTCCTAGGGGAAGGGTTGGTAGGAGTTAACCATCGCGCGATCCCGACCTCCACACAAAGGAAGACAATCAATAAATAAATCATGCTCCGACTTCTTTACATAGCGGTTCACCATACGTGCATGCTATGGGAATCACAAGCCTTAACACAAGTATTTCTACCAATACACAATTACTCACTAGCATGACTGTAATATCACCATCTTTATATCGCAAAACTATTGCAAGGAATCAAACATAACATATTCAATGATCTACAAGTTTTATGTAGGATTTCATGACTAACCATGCAAATGACCAATTCCTGTTGACTCTATAAATAGATATAAGTGAAGCAAGAGAGTTTAATTCTTTCTACAAAATACCATGCTCTAATAAATATAAGTGAAGCAAAAGAGCATTCTACAAATAACGGTTTTTCCATGTGAAGAGAAACAGGCAATCCAGACTTCAAAAGATATAAGTGAAGCACATGAAGCATTCTATAAAGCCATACTCAAAAGATATAAGTGAAGTGCAATAAGCATTCTATAAATAAACCATGGACTGTCTCATACCAGCATGGTGCATAAAAGAAAAGAGAAAAATAAACACAAAAGACACTCCAAGATTTACACATGTCATGTGAACGAAACTATCCGAAAACATACCGATACTTGTTGAAGAAAGATGGGATGCCTTCCGGGGCATCCCCAAGCTTAGACGCTTGAGTCTCCTTGAATATTTACTTGGGGTGCCTTGGGCATCCCCAAGCTTGATCTCTTGCCTCTCCTCCTTCTCCTCATATCGGGACCCCCTCGATCTTCGAACACTTCATTCACACAAAACTTAACCGAACTTTCAGCGGGGTTAGTGCATATGACAAATGAAATCCCATCATGTACTGCTCTAAAATTATTGTATAATTATAATCCAACATTACCCACTGTATTCTATCAAAATTCTATGGCCCCAAGTCAAGGAGGCTTCAACAAGAATTCAAACATACGCAAATAATGAAGCTATAACAGCAATCTGTGAAAACAGGACAATCTGTAAAGTTCTGAACATTTACCATACTTCTGTAACTCTAAAAATTCTGAAAAATTAGGAAAAAATCAAAAATTTGTATAGTAGTACTTTGCAAAAAGATTCAGAAGCTTTTGACGTTCCAGTAAAAAATGTAAAATCACACACTACAGCCAAAGTTTCTGTTTCTGCACTGCACATACCAACAAGCAATCTTATCATCCTAAAGGCAAATCTTGGCACATTATTTTTATAATACAATGGATTTGTACAAGGGGATAATTATTTTTGTTGAAAAGTTTCTGTAATCAAGATTCACAAAGTTTCCATGGGCATGAACAAAGTTCAAGGGTACCCCACACTTCAACGATGCTCGTCTATCTCACTTTCACTTTTATTTTTGAAAAAGTTTTGGGTTCCCCTCTATAGTTTTTTGTTTTTAAACTTTATAAAAGCACTCAACAGAAATAAATGACTCTCTAAAACTTCCGGGTTGTCTCCCCGGCAGTGCTTTCTTTAAAGCCATTAAGCTAGGCATATAGTGCTCATGTCATGGATCCACCCGGATCCCAAGGTATATCAAAGCCAATTTTCATTAACAATGATTTGGCATTTAGTAGTGAGCACAAAGCAACATATATCAAGCAATGACGAAGTCTAACTCTCTTCCTATGCATCGACATGTCATACAAGAACAATTCATGAACATCAAGTAAAGGCCAATACATAGCATAAGCAGTTTCTTGCAATTTTATCGTATTGGAAACATAGAGAGGTGGAGATGTAGTTCCTCTCTCATAATAATTGCAAGTAGGAGCAGCAAGCACATGCATATTATATTCATCAAAATCATCATGTGCAACGGTAAAAGGCAACCCAGCAATGTAATCCTTAATAAGTGCAAACTTCTCCGATATAGTGTAGTCGGGAGAATTCAAAAAGATAATAGGACTATCATGTGCTGGTGCAATAGCAAAAATTTCATCCTTAACATAAGGAACTATAGCAAGTTCATCTCCATAAGCATCATTCATATTGGCATCTTGGCCACAAGCATAGCAATCATCATCAAAAAGGGATATTTCAAACGAATCAACGGGATCATAACAATTATCATAGCATTCGTCATTCGGTAAGCACGAAGAGAAATTAAACAATGTATGAGTTGAAGAGTTACTCTCATTAGGAGGTGGGCACGGGTAGCTAATCCGTTCTTCCTCCATTTGTTCTTCGCTCTCCTCATCATCTTTTTCATCCAATGAGCATGCAGTTTCATCAATTTCTTCTTCCATAGATTCCTGCAAAAGGTTAGTCTCTTCTTGGGCAGCGGAGACTTTCTCAATAAATGCATCAATATCGGGATTGTATTCATAATTCTCATAGCAATATTTAAGTATAGCAAAATTTTCAGGCCTATAAACATCATCATCAAAAGCTCCATACTTTTCAAACAAAGATTCAATTTCATAAGCACCCTAAAAAGCAACAAATTCTTCTATTCGTTCCACATCATAGTAATCATATCTACCATTAGCATAAGAAGCCAAGGTTTCATTATCGTTAAATTTGCATGAAAAGGGAAGGTGTGGAGCCTTCATCCTAGAGCAACAAGTATAATCATATCTCAAGCATAGATCCCGAGCATACCAATGCAACATATGAATTTGATCCCATAATAGTTTCACTTTTTGTGTCAAGCGATAATCCCTAAAGTATTCACGTTGATCCAACGTGTCTCCCATTATATAGTTGAATGGGGTTTTCTCAGGATTATCAAAGTAGTGCATAATATCTTTCACATAACGAGCATCGAGGGTTTTAGGAGGTTCCCCATATCCATGAGTAGCAAGTACAACTAATTTTTTTGGTGTTTCGTGTTCCATATCCATAACTAAAGATAGAGAACAACTTAGAACAGAAAACAAAAACTACTTAGTGGCAAAGCAAACAAGCACACACGAGAATATTCACTCCACGCTATTGCTCCCCGGCAACGGCGCCAGAAAAAGGTGTTGATAACCCACAAGTGTAGGGGATCGTTTGTAGCCCTTTTCGATAAGTAAGAGTGTCGAACCCAACGAGGAGCTAAAGGTAGGACAAATATTCCCTCAAGTTCTATCGACTACCGATACAACTCTACGCACGCTTAACGTTCGCTTTACCTAGAACAAGTATGAAACTAGAAGTAGTTTGTAGGTGTCGTAGGAAAGGTTTGCAAGATAATAAAGAATGTGAAAATAAAAGTTAGGTGCTGTTTAAATAAAAGAGCAAAAAGTAACCAAAACGAGTGTGGAAAAGTGGTGGTAGGATTTGCGGAATTGTCCCTAGGCAATCGATAGCAAGTACCGGTAACCATTCTTGCAATTCTATATTGAGGGAGAGGCATGAGCTAACACACTTTCCATACTTGGATCATATGCACTTATGATTGGAACTCTAGCAAGCATCCGCAACTACTAAAGATCATTAAGGTCGTAAAACCCAACCATAGCATTAAGTATCAAGTCCTCTTTATCCCATATGTCATACCCCCCTTACTCGGGTTTAAGCTTCTGTCACTCTAGCAACCCACCATAAGCGAACCATGAACATATTGCAACACCCTACAGCGGGGACCCCTCACGTTTGCGCGAGAACGGAGGGCACGGTAGGACAGCACCAAAAATAGAATATACAATCATACCACCAAGATCACGAATAACCCATAGGACAACAAAAATCTACTCAAGCATCATAGGATGGCAACACATCATTGGATAATAATATGAAGCATAAAGCACCATGTTCAAGTAGAGGGTACAGCGGGTTGCGGGAGAGTGGACCGCTGAATATAGATGAGGGAAGGTGATGGAGGTGTTGATGAAGATAACGGATTTGTTGGAGTAGATCGCCGTCACACGATGATTGCCCCGGCGGCGTTCCGGCGCCACCGGGAGAGAGGGGGAGAGAGCCCTCCTCCTTCTTCTTCTTCCTTGGCCTCCCCCCTAGATGGGAGGAGAGTTCCCCCTCTGGTCCATGGCTCCCATGGCGGTGGAGGGGCAGGAGCCCCTCCGAGATTGGATCTCCCTCTCTGTTCTCTTCTGTTTCCCGTACTCCAGATCTGGCCGAAAACCGTTTCTTAAATATCCGGAGATCTGTAACTCCGATTGCGCTGAGATTTTAACACGATTTTTTTCCGGATATAAGCTTCCTTGCGCCCGAAGTAGAGCCCCAACCTACGTACGAGGTGGGCAACACCCACCAGGCCACGTTTGGGCTGCCAGGCGCGCCCTGGTGGGTGTTCCTCACCGTGGGCCCCCGTTTGCGTTGATTCCAAGTCCCAAAAATCACATATATTCCAAAATAATTCTCTGTAAATTTTTATCGCGTTTGGACTCCGTTTGGTATGGATTTTCTGCGAATCAAAAAACATGCAAAAAAACAGGAACTGACACTGGGCACTGGATCAATAGGTTAGTCCCAAAAATAATATAAAATGTTGCCAAAAGTATGTGGAAATTGTAGGATATTGGCATGAAACAATCAAAAATTATAGATACGACGGAGACGTATCACATGGGGATGTGCATCTTGAAATGGGCGAACGCTTGCTGGGCGCCTTCTATGCAGGCCGATCGCTTCCACACGTCGACCTGGGCCGGGGCATCCACCAGCCGGCACAGCAAGCCGAAGTAGCTGGTCGGCATGGCTTCAGTAGGTCAAAGCTTCACGCTCAGGTCTTGAAGTGCAGGGCCCGCCATGCGATGCAGCTCCATCAGCTGCTTCATCTGATCGGCAAGGCGGGGAGTTCGGCCGGCGTCGCCAAACTGATCCCAAAACTCCTTCCGAAAGGAGCTATCGCCTGGCGCCGGATTAGATGCCTGCGCGTCCACTAGGCTCTTTGGCAGATCCGAGAATGCACCTACGGTTCGCCAAACTTGCGTCAGTTCCCGCTTTGCGCCGAACACGCACTGCAAAAGATAGGGCTTACCAGCAGGGAGATCTTCCACCATCTTCAACTCCTGCTGGTACCGACGCGCATTACTACGCTCCTCTTTCGAGGACTTGGTCGGTTCGGTGACCAGCAGGTCCTATTTCTTCTTCTCAACCTCCAGGGCCTCAAACTTTGTAGAGGATTCCTGGAGGAGGTTCTCGACCTCGGTCACCCAAGATTCGAGCCCCTTGCTCATCTTCTTCACGGCCTTGAGGTCGGCGTTTGCCTTTTCGGCTGCCACCTTCCTTTCCTTGGCCTCTTTCCAAGCTGTTGCTAGCTCGGACTTGAGATTTTTAACTGCCTCCGCAGCAGCTGCACATCGCAAAAAGATGCCACTTAGCATGTATGGGGAAGAATCTTTGATACAAACATAATATGCAAGCTTTATAAGATATCATACCTTGCGCCTTCTCCGCCTGCGTACGCAGCTCGGCACAAGTGGCCTCAGACTCCTTGAGTCTTTGGCGTACTCCCTCCAGCTCCTGCTCCATAGTGGCGCGAGCTTGGGAGGTCCCCTGTTGGACATTTAAACATCAAAGATCATCTTCAAAAGACTAAAAAGATGTTTTCTTGCCGAACTCTATGGCCATCGGTTTCCCGATGACCATAAAGTTCGGGGGGCTATCATACGACCGAACATCATTTTGGATAAAAATTTACCTTCATCCCGGATAGCATTCCGAAGAATGCTGCCTCGCCTCTGGCCTCCAGGGTGCCGAGGCTTTCCAGAAACGCGCCGGCAATGGCTCGCTGGTCGTCCGGAAGGGAGGATTCGGCAAGCGCCTCCTCCATCTTCGGTGTTTGCCCTTCCGCCGCCTCTTCGGAGGCAGGCGCGGGCGGCGCTAGACTTCCTGCCCCTTTCATAGGGACAGGGGCTACAATTCCCCGCTGCTCGCTATCAGCAGCAGGAGGGAGATCGGCTCCTCCAATTCCCCCTTGCCTCGGAGGCAAGTTCAGCTCCTCCGAGGTCTTAGAGACTGAGGTGTGGGCCTCGGCCATTTTGACATCCGCCCCCGCCGTCTTGTTCGGCGATGGAGGCGTTGCTTTTGAAGACACCTGCCCGGTGTCCATCTGCGGGAAGGAGGTGGTGCGGGCGTCGTCCCCGCTCTCCACCATTCCAGGCGGAATCTCACCGTTCGAATCCACCACAAGTTCGGTGGCATCGAACGGCTGATGCTTCGGCGATCTACATGTGGAAATCATGGAACACATGAGGAGACAAGGGTCAGAATTATAAATGATGAAGATATTCAATGAAACTTACGAGTTCGGAGCCAGTTTCACCCTTTTCGGGCTCGGCTCTTCAAGATCTTTAGTGGCGGAGCTGTCGGATGACCCCGCCGCCGTGGGCCCGCTGGGCCGCTTTCGTAGTCGTTGAGGTGGCTCGGATGCTTGTCCATCTGGCACTTCTGACTCCACCCTGTCGGAGGAAGATTCCTCTTCCTCCTCTTCTTCCTCCGCCGCTGCCGTACTGGTCTCCTCCTTTCCGGAGGAGATATGGGAGGATGCTTGCGGCTGGGGCTCACGGATCCTGATCCCGCGGTTCGATTTCCTCTTCGTCTGCCCCTTGAAAGGGGCAGCATCCGCTGGCCTCTGCTCTAGGAGCTTCGCCAGCCTCGTCGAGGTCTCCTCTTCGGGGAGCGGAACTGGGCAGCTGAACTCGGCCACCTTGTTGGCCCATTCCTGTTCGGACGTATTGAGGATAAGCAAGAGTAAAGAAGGGAGCTGAAGATTAACTATAAAAGCTTTTCGGACATATGCTTTACCTGCTCTCTGCCGTCCGCCGCAGTGAGGCCTCGGTCGGATCCCTCCGCTGGAAAGGGCCAGGTGTGGCCCTGTTCGTCCTTCTCTGTCATGAAGAGGGACTTCCACATCTTCTCCCGTGGATGGATGAGCAGGCTCATCACCGTTTTGGAGTCTGAGGGGGAGAACTCCCACAATGCCTTCCTGCGTTTCCGAAGAGGGAGGACCCCGCGTTCCAGCATCACCTGGACCACATCCCAGAGATGGAGATCGGTCAGGCTAGCCATCTTTTCAGTAAGGATGGCGAGTTCGGACGCCTGCCCCCATGGGATGTACTTCTCCGCTTACGACTGGAGTGGGTTCGGCCCTCCAGATCGGAAAGTCGTCGCCTTCGCCCAATCCTTCTCGCGGGGCTCGGTTAGGTAAAACCAACCGCTTTGCCAGCCCTTGACGGTGTCGAGGAAGGTGTCGGGCAGCCATCTGTTCTTTTCCAGAACACAGAGGGACGAACACGACCCGCTCCCGAGGATTTGGGATGGGAATGACCTGCCCCGCAGGGGGAGCGCGGCATGCTACATCTGTGGGGATGTACCCCGAGCTCCGCAGCTCTGCGATCTTCGCGTCGGTGACCTTAGAGGCCAGCCATTTGCCTCCGCTGGCTTTGCTCATCTTGGCGGAAAGGGGAATAGCAAGAATAGAGGAGGAAGGAGTGTGCGCGAGAAGGAGGCTAATGGCGGAAGCTGGGGCGGATGAAAGATTCGATCTTGTCGTCTGGGTTTTTATAATCTCTGGATTAATGGGGTTCCGCCCGCGCCGCCGCTCGTCTCGCCACCTTCCCCATAACTCCCATTATGTGAACGTGGGATATCTAAACGGTGGAGTAAAATCCCGCGTAATGCGGGAACACTATCTCTCCTCGATGGAACGGGCCAGTATATGGCTCCTCGAAACGGCCTTCGAGGCACTTGAGTGCCTTTTTCTGGCATTACGTCATTAAGAGGATGACGTTTCAGGAGGTGACGGGTCGTCAGGACTCCAGGGCGGTCTGCATTCTTTACATTGACCAGTCCTGCCTCCCGAAGAATAATTGGCCGAACATATGCCGAATTGATGAACAGATTACTATCAACCTCTTCGGTACAAGACCGGAATGACAAGATGATTCCGAAGACGGTGCAAACTCACCTTGCAAGCCGAACACCTCCAGAAGACGATGCATCCAAAGATCTCCGGCATTGAAGGCAAGTTCGGGGGCTACTGAGGGAGTCCTGGACTAGGGGGTCCCACAAGTGGCTGTTACTGGGCCGTGGGCCCGCCCAAAGGGTCCTGCGATATTCAAGGTAGACCGAAGATGCGTATCCAGAAGGGACTCCCGAAGACTTGTCGTACACTCCAGGAAAGCTAGCCGGATCCTTCCATGTCTCCTTTGTACCCTAGGGCTCGGGGGTGATTATATAAACCCCGGATCCTAGACCCTTTAGAGACACAATCTCATCTATGAATTAGGGTTTAGACATAGACCTCGAGGTAGACATACTCTGTAATCTGTACATCATCATCATAAACAACAAGAGCAGGAGCAGGGTATTACCTCTTCGGAGGGCCCGAACCTGGGTAAATCCCCGTGTCTTCTGTCCCTGTTACGCCGTAGGCTTACGATCCACAGATCGGGAATCCCTACCCGAGGTCTGCCGGATTTATCTCCTACACCGTGGAGGGGAGAAGAACAGCTGATGGCGCCTAGAAGCACCTTGCTCGCGTTGGTTTCTTCCCTGAAGAGGAAGGGATGATGTAGCAAGCGGTGAAGTATTTCCCTCGGCAGAGAACCAAGGTTATCAACTGATTACATTGATCCCCAAGAAACTCTCACCAGAAACAGTTAATGACTTTCATCCAATCTCTCTTTTAAACTGTGTGTTGAAGGTTTTAACAAAATTATTGGCTGAGAGGCTGCAGAAGTGGATTTTAAAACTGGTCCACAGAAACCAGTATGGATTTATCAAAAATCGTAACATCCAAGACTGTCTAGGGTGGGCGTATGAATATCTTCACCAATGCAAAACATCTGGGAAGGAAATAGTGATTCTGAAACTTGATTTTGAGAAGGCTTTCGATACAATGGAGCACTCTTTTATTCTTAATATGTTGGATAGGCTGCCATTCTAGACAGTCTTGTACTTCCTCTGTTCTTCTCAACGGCATCCCTGGAATAGAGTTTCAGTGTAAACGTGGGGTTAGACAAGGGGACCCCATTTCTCCTTTGTTGTTCGTCCTTGCTGCGGATTTACTGCAGTCCATGGTTAACAAAGCGTGGCATGAGGGGGCTCTGAATCTCCTGATCGACCAACCCAGTTCTGAAGATTATCCGGTAATTCAATACGCGGATGACACAATCATAGTCCTTCCGGCTGATCAGCATCATCTTAATACAATCAAGAACTTGCTGGATTCATATGCTAGAGCTACTAGTCTGAAAATAAATCACAATAAGTGTCAACTCATGCCGATTCATCTCAGTCCTCAAAAAACAACGGAGCTGGCCAACTTCATTGGCTGCAAGGTGGGATCAATGCCGTTCACATATCTAGGATTACCCCTTGGAACCACAAAACCAACTGTAAAAGATCTCATGCCTCTCGTGGATTCTGTGGAACGTAGGCTCACTGGCACTACTCTCTGGATGACTTATGGAGGGCGGGTCCTATATGTCAACTCTGCTTTGTCATCACTTCTGTCCTTTGCCATGTGTGTCTTAAAACTCCCGGATGCAATAATTGAATTGTTTGACAGAGTGCGCCGGCACTGTCTGTGGAGAAAAGAGATTGACAGAGCTGCTCGGACTCATTCTTTAGCGGCGTGGAATTTGGTCTGCCGCCCAAAAAGCAAGGGGGGATTGGGAATAATGGACCTCAGAGTTCAAAACCAGGGATTGTTGCTGAAATTAATTCAAAAGTTCATGCACAAACAAGATGTCCCTTGGGTTATGTTGATTTGGACAAAATACTATAATGAAGCCCCCCTGCATGCTTCACCTCCATGTGGGTCCTTTTGGTGGAAAGATGTCTTCTCCTTGATGTATATTTTTAGAGGTGTGACAACCTGTGTGCCCAGGGCAGGAGATTCAATACTGCTTTGGAAGGATATTTGGTGGGACAATGATGCTCTGCAGCACAACCTGAGTCATTTATTCTCTTATGCGCTAAATGAAGATGTTTCACTGGCACAATTTAAAGAGAACCCACAACCTGCTGCTCACTTCAGTCTCCCACTGTCACTGGAAGCTAGACAAGAACTTGACATTCTTAATGATCAATTAAACATGGTTGTGCTGGAGCCCATGGTGGCAGATGAATGGATCACAATCTGGGGTGATACTGTGTTTAAATCTGCTAAATACTACAAGTTTTTCTTCAGAAACCTCAGGCCACCCAGATACATTACTTCCATATGGAAATCAAAGTGTATGATGAGACATAAGGTGTTTGCTTGGCTGATGTTGATGGATAGGGTCAACACCAGGGACCTCCTGTGTAGAAGACATTTCAACATTGGGGATGATCACTCTTGCCTGCTCTGCAATGATCAGCCACTGGAAACAAATGTGCATCTTTTTTTCCAATGCCAATTTAGTCTACAATGTTGGGAGGCCTTGCATATCAATTGGGACTCTGGAGTTCAAATGCAAGAAATGTTTGACCAGGCATCTGCTGGATGGGGCAAGCCTCTTTTCAAGGAGATAAGTATTCTGGCTGCTTGGAATATATGGAAACAAAGAAGTAAAGTTTATTTTGACAAGGTGGATGCCTCCATTACAGATTGGACTAGAATGTTAAAAGCAGACCTGGAAATACTCAAGCTAAGGATAAAACCTGAGTTAGTCAACTTGGTGGAGGGCATATCCCTAGACCTGCCAGTGTAGTTGTCTTGTACTTACCTCTCGCTTGTAATCTGGTCCTTTTTTTTTGGGTCAGATTTTGCTTTTTTCCTTCTTAACTAATGTAAAGATCACAATAAAGATTGTTTTAACTTTTAACATGTAACAATAGGAGCCTCTCCTGCTGTTTTTAGAGTTAAAAAAAAGAACCAAGGTTATCGAACCAGAAGGAGATTCACCCAACACCACATGTTCAACACCTGCACACAAGAAAACAAATCTCCACACCCCAACGCGATCAAGGGGTTGTCAAGCCCTTAACGGTGAGATGAAAGATGAAACGTTGATGGAAAATTGTTGCAAAGTGGTTGAAGTTTCAGATCTGAAAATCTTAGATCAAAAGCGAAAGCAAAAGAGATCGAAAGCAATATGATGGAAAAGAGACCCCTGGGGCCGTAGGATTCACTAGTGGCTTCTCTCAAGAAAAATAGCAAACGGTGGGAAAACTTTTTCTGTTGGGCAATTGATAGAACCTCAAATAATCATGACGATATCCAGGCAATGATCTATATATAGGCATCACGTCCAAGATTAGTAGACTGACTGCTGCCTGCATCTACTACTATTACTCCACACATCGACCGCTATCCAGCATGCATCTAATGTATCAAGTTCATGGAAAAACGGAGTAATGCAATAAGAACAGTGACATGATGTAGATAAGATCTATTCATGTAGGAATAGACACAATCTTTTTCTCCTTAGTAGCAACGATCAACGTGTGTCTTGCTGCCCCTTCTGTCACTGGGAAAGAACACCGTGAGATCGAACCCACTACCGAGCACCTCTTCCCATGGCAAGAAAAATCAATCTAGTTGGCCTAACTAAACCAAAGTTTCGAAGAAGAAATACAAGGCTATAAGAAATCATGCAAATAAGAGATCAAAGAACTCGAATCACTTTCATGGATATAAGAAGATAGATCTGATCATAAACTCAAAGTTCATCGGATCCCAACAAACACACCGCCAAAAAGAGTTACATCATATGGATCTCTGAGAGACCATTGTATTGAAGATCAAAGAGAGAGGGAAAGCCATCTAGCTAATGCCTACGGACCCGAAGGTCTACAATGAACTACTCACGCATCATCGGAGAGGCACCAATGGACATGATGAACCCTGATGGCGCCTAGAAGCACCTTGCTCGCGTTGGTGGTTTCCCCGAAGAGGAGAGGATGATGTAGCGAGCGGAGAAGTATTTCCCTTGGCTAAGGACCAAGGTTATCGAACCAGAAGGAGGTTGTCACAACACCACGTGTTCAGCACCTGCACACAAGAAAACAAATCTCCACACCCCAACGCGATCAAGGGGTTGTCAAGCCCTTAACGGTGAGATGAAAGATGAAAAGTCGATGGGAAATTGTTGCAAAGTGGTTGATGGTTCAGATCTGAAATCTTTAGATCAAAAGCAAGAACAATGGAGATCGAAAACAATTTGATGGAAAAGAGACCCCGGGGGCCGTAGGATTCACTAGTGGCTTCTCTCAAAAAATAGCGAACGGTGGAAAACTTTTATTGTTGGGCAATTGATAGAACCTCAAATAATCATGACGATATCCAGGCAATGATCTATATATAGGCATCACGTCCAAGATTAGTAGACCGACTCCTGCCTGCATCTACTACTATTACTCCACACATCGACCGCTATCCAGCATGCATCTAGTGTATTAAGTTCATGGAAAAATGGAGTAATGCAATAAGAACAATGCCATGATGTAGATCAGATCTATTCATGTAGGAATAGACACGACCTTTTTCTCCTTAGTAGCAACGATGAACGCGTGTCTTGCTGCCCCTTCTATCACTGGGAAAGAACACCGCGAGATCGAACCCACTATCGAGCACCTCTTCCCATGGCAAGAAAAATCAATCTAGTTGGCCTAACTAAACCAAAGTTTCGAAGAAGAAATACAAGACTATAAGAAATCATGCAAATAAGAGATCAAAGAACTCAAATCACTTTCATGGATATAAAAAGATAGATCTGATCATAAACTCAAAGTTCATCGGATCCCAACAAACACACCGCCAAAAAGAATTACATCATATGGATCTCCAAGAGACCATTGTATTGAATATCAGAGAGAGAGAAAGCCATCTAGCTACTGCCTACGGACCCGAAGGTCTACAATGTACTACTCACGCATCATCGGAGAGGCACCAATGGACATGGTGAAACCCCCCGAGATGGTGTCTAGATTGGATCTGGTGGTTCTGGAACTTGCGGCGGCTGGAATTGTTTTTCGTCGACTCCCCGAGGGTTTTTTGGATTTTAGAGTACTTATAGAGCAAAGAGGCGGTGGAGGGGAGCTCCGAGTGGGCCAACACCCCCAGGGGCGCGCCTGGGCCTCCTGGCGCGCCCTGGGTGTTGCCCACCTCGGGCCGCCTCTCCGGTACTTCTTCGTTCCTTCGGGTGTCTTCTGGCCCAGAAAAATTCCACAAAAAGTTTCGCTGCGTTTGGACTCCGTTTGATATGGATTTTCTGTAAAACAAAAACAGGGCAGAAAACAGCAACTGGCACTTGGCACTATGTCAATAGGTTAGTACCAAAAAATGATATAAAGTTGATAGGAAATCATTACAAAACATCCAAGATTGATCATATATCAGCATGGAACAATCAAAAATTATAGATACGTTGGAGACGTATCAGCATCCCCAAGCTTAACTCCTACTCGTCCTCGAGTAGGGAAGTGATAAAAACAGAATTTTTGATGTGGAATGCTGCCTATCATAATGTAATTCTTTTATTTGGCATGAATGTTCAGATCTATATGATTCAAAACAAAAGTTTATTGACATCAAGAACAATAATACTTCAAGCATACTTAGAAAGAAAATCATGAAACATCAAAAATAACATGGCTAAAGAAAGTTATCCCTACAAAATCATATAGTCTTGTTATGCTCCCTCTTCTTAGCACAAAGTATAAATCATGCCCACCCCGGTGTTAGTCAAGCAATTGTATTCATACTTATACATTCTCAAACTTTTTCACTCTTCACGCAATATATGAGCGTGAGCCATGGACATAACACTATGGGTGGAATAGAAGGTGGTAATAGACAAAAGGAGGGAGAAACTCTCACATCAACTAGGCAAATTAACGGACTATGGAGATGTCCATCAATTGATATCAATGCGAGTGAGTAGGGATTGCCATGTAACGGATGCACTAGAGCTATAAGTTTATGAAAGCTCAAAAAGAAACTAAGTGGGTGTGCATCCAACTTGCTTGCTCATGAAGACCTA
The DNA here is from genome assembly GCA_039707655.1 of Elymus sibiricus. Taxonomy (NCBI): domain Eukaryota; kingdom Viridiplantae; phylum Streptophyta; class Magnoliopsida; order Poales; family Poaceae; genus Elymus; species Elymus sibiricus. Next base: position 3,278,842 of record CM077672.1, read on the forward strand.
AGGCATTTGAGGAAGCCTATCATTGGAATATACAAGCCAAGTTTTATAATGAAAAATTCCCACGACAAAATATGAGACTCTCTATCATGAAGATCATGGTGCTACTTTGAAGAACAAGTGTGGAAAGAGGATAGTAACATTGTCCCTTCTCTCTTTTTCTCTCATTTTTTCTTTTTTTTCTTTTCTCCTTTTTTTCCTTTTTTTTATTTTTTTGTGGGCTTCTTTGGCCTCTTTTATTTGATATGGGCTTCTTTGGCCTCTTTTGTTTTATTTCCTCACATGGGACAATGCTCTAATGATGATCATCACACTTTTATTTACTTACAACTCAAAATCAAAATATGACTCTATATGAATGCATGACAATGATGGTGCGTGTCATAATAAATGGAGCGGTGGAGCTACATGGCAATATATCTCGGAATGGCTATGGAAATGCCATAATAGGTAGGTATGGTGGCTGTTTTGAGGAAAGGAAAAAGGGTGGTTTAATGCACCGGCGAAAGTTGCGCGGTACTAGAGCGGCTAGCAAAGGTGGAAGGGTGAGAGTGCGTATAATCCATGGACTCAACATTAATCATAAAGAACTCACATACTTATTGCAAAAAGTTTATTAGTTTTCAAAGCAAAGTACTACTACGCATGGTCCTTGGGCAAGGGTTGGTAGGAGTTAACCATCGCGCGATCCTGACCTCCACACAAAGGAAGACAATCAAGAATAAATTGCGCTCCAACTTCATCACATAACTAGAAGACCATACGTGCTAGCTATGGGAATCACAAAATCTTTAACACAAGTATTTCATCAATCTCACAACTTCCTACTAGCATGACTGTAATATCATCATCCCAATATCTCAAAACAATTATGAGGAATCACACTTCACATATATTCAATGCTCTTTATGAAAGTTTTTATCTATACCATTCTTGGATATCTATTACTTTGGGACTACACAAGTGTGTTGCTTTTGAAAGCTCCAACAAATATAAGTGAAGATCATGAGCATAAACTTTCTATCTCTCAAAAAGGTATAAGTGAAGCAAGAGAGATTTTCTTCAAATCTAGCCAAGCACACCGTGCTCAAAAAGATATAAGTGAAGTGCTACAACAATTCTAACAAATCATAACCACTTTGGCTCTCTCAACATGGGTGTGTACAGCAAGGATTCATGACTTTGATCAAACAGCAAGGAAAGCAAAAATTCATATCATACACGACGCTCCAAGCAAGACACATATCATGTGACGAATAAAAATATAGGTTCAAGTAAAATACCGATGGTTGTTGGAATAAAGAGGGGATGCCACTCGGGGGCATCCCCAAGCTTAGATGCTTGAGTCTTCTTAAAATTTTACCTTGGGGTGCCTTGGGCATCCCCAAACTTAGGCTCTTGCCACTCCGTATTCCGTCATCCATAAAGATCTCACCCAAAACTTGAAAACTTCAATCACACAAAACTTAACAAAACTCCGTGAGATCCGTTAGTATAAGGAAGCAAATCACTACTTTAGGTACTGTCACAAACCCATTCTTATTTTATTCTTGCATAATATCTACTGTATTCCAACTTTGCAATGGCTTCTACCCCCCGGAAAAGTCCATAGAATCATCAAAACAAGCAAACAACGCAAGGAAAACAGAATCTGTCTTAAACAGAACAGTCTGTAGCAATCTGAAAACTTCGAATACTTCAGTCACTCAAAAAATTCTGAAACATTAGGACAACTTCGAAAATTCATACAGAAATACTGTGTATAAATTTCAGAATTTTCTCACGCTCCAGTAGAGAAAATTAATTCCTGCACTGGACGCAAAAGTTTCTGTTTAAAAAACAGCATCAATTATACTATCTTCCAAATCATCCCAAAGGTATTGCTTGGCACGAACACTAATTAGAACACAAAAAACACTATCATACCAGTAGGATGACAGCAAAAACAAAGCAAAACAGAAACTTCAACAAGAATTTTATTTTATTCATTGGGTTGCCTCCCAACAAGCGCTATCGTTTTACGCCCCTAGCTAGGCATAAGATTTCAATGATGCTCACATAAAAGACAAGAATTGAAGCACAAAGAGAGCATCATAAAACATGTGACAAACATATTTAAGTCTAACATACTTCCTATGCATAGGAATTTTATAAGCAAACAAATTATCAAGGCAAAAAATTTCTAACATATGCATGCAAGAAGAAAGAAACAATAGCAATCTCAACATGAAGAGAGGTAATTTAGTAACATGAAGATTTATATAACCATATTTTCCTCTCTCATAATAATTACATGTTGGATCATACTCAAAATCAACAATATAACTATCATATAAAAAAAATTCTTCATGATCCACATGCATGCAAAGTTGATACTCTTCCAAAATAGTGGGATTATCATTAACTGAAGTCATGACCTCTCCAAACCCACTTTCAATATCATATTCATCACGAGGATTAAATAAATTTTCAAGATCAAAAGAAGCATTATCACCCCAATCATGATCATTGCAATAAGTAGCGGACATAACAAATTCATCATCCATAGCATCCCCAAGCTTGTGGGCTTGCATATCATTAGCACAAGTGACATTAATAGAGTTTATAGTAACACCATTGCAATCATATTTTTCATTCAAGGAGCTATCAAGTGTAGAAGCAATAGCAATAATTTCATTTTCAACATAGGGAACTATAGAAAGTTCATAAACATCATTAATATTGGCATCGTGGCCATAGGAATAACAAGCATCACGTTCATCAAGAGGGGATATTTCAATCAAATCAACTGAATCAGAATTATCTATAGATTCATGCATATCATCTTTTTCTTCCAAAGTAGCAAACACACTCTTGATGTACTCACTAAAATAGGCATTAGGAGCATAGTTTTCATAGTAATATTTGACTGTGGCAAAAGATTCACAATTTTAAAACAAATGTACACTCAATTCACTAGCAATTGGTTCCTCGTAATTGGGTCTTTTGAAAAGACCGGCGAGTGGATGAGGATCCATATCAATAGATTTTTAGCAAGCAAAGATGCAAGCAAATAGAAGGCACATGGTAACACAAGTAGAGATAGCAAACAAGAGATCTGGCGAGAAAAACGGCGAACAAAAAAGAGGGGCGAATAAAACCGGCAAATTGGTGAAGGGGGAGAGAGGAAAACGAGAGGCAAATTGGTGAAGTGGGGGAGAGGAAAACGAGAGGCGAATGGCGAATAATGTAAGTGCGAAGAGATGAGATTTTTAATTAGGAACCTGGTGGATGTTGATGAAGTCTCCCCTGCAACGGCGCCAGAAATATTCCTTGATGACGCCTAGAAGCACCTTGCTCGCGTTGGTTTCTTCCCTGAAGAGGAAGGGATGATGTAGCAAGCTGAGAAGTATTTTACTCGGCAAAGAACCAAGGTTATCGAACCAGAAGGAGATTCACCCAACACCACGTGTTCAGCACCTGCACACAAGAAAATAAATCTCCACACCCCAACACGATCAAGTGGTTGTCAAGCCCTTGACGGTGAGATGAAAGATGAAACGTCGATGGAAATTTGTTGCAAAGTGGTTGAAGTTTCAGATCTGAAAATCTTAGATCAAAAGCAAAAACAAAAGAGATCGAAAGCAATATGATGGAAAAGAGACCCCTGGGGCCGTAGGATTCACTAGTGGCTTCTCTCAAGAAAAATAGCAAACGGTGGGAAAACTTTTACTATTGGGCAATTGATAGAACCTCAAATAATCATGATGATATCCAGGCAATGATCTATATATAGCATCACGTCCAAGATTAGTAGACCGACTGCTTCCTGCATCTACTACTATTACTCCACACATCGACCGCTATCCAGCATGCATCTAGTGTATTAAGTTCATGGAAAAACGGAGTAATGCAATAAGAACAATGACATGATGTAGATCAGATCTATTCATGTAGGAATAGACACAATCTTTTTCTCCTTAGTAGCAACGATCAACGCGTGTCTTGCTGCCCCTTCTGTCACTGGGAAAGAACACCGCGAGATCGAACCCACTACCGAGCACCTCTTCCCATGGCAAGAAAAATCAATCTAGTTGGCCTAACTAAACCAAAGTTTCGAAGAAGAAATACAAGGCTATAAGAAATCATGCAAATAAGAGATCAAAGAACTCAAATCACTTTCATGGATATAAGAAGATAGATCTGATCATAAACTCAAAGTTCATCGGATCCCAACAAACACACTGCCAAAAAGAGTTACATCATATGGATCTCCGAGAGACCATTCACTACTAGAATCCCCCTCTTTGCCGTCTGCCATCTCTTTGCCGTCTGCCAGCTGATGGCAAAGAGGCTGTTTGCCGTCTGCTTTTGGAAAGCAGATGGCAAAGAGCCCGCTGATGGCAAAGAGAGTCTTTGCCATCAGCCAGCTCTTTGCCGTCTGCCAGCAGACGGCAAAGAGGGCAAAGGCAGACGGCAAAGAGCCATGTGGGCCCCACAGGGCACGGCGTGGTTAGGTTAACTTCTTTGCCGTCTGCTGGCAGATGGCAAAGAGGGACAGATGGCAATGTGCCCCCTTTGCCGTCTGCTAGCAGACATCAAAGAAGTGGCGTGGGCCAGCCCTAACGGTCACCCTCTTTGCCGTCTGCTAGAAGACGGCAAAGAGGGGCCACTTAACGGGCCGTCCTCTCTCCCTCCCTCTCTCTCTCTCTCTCTCTCTCTCTCTCTCTCTCTCTCTCTATTTCTCTTCTCTTCCCCGACGACCACCGCTGCCCCCACCACCCGCCGCCGCCTCGTCGCCCCACCACCCCGCCGCCCACCTCCCCGGCGCCACCGCGGGTCCCGGCGCCACCACGACCTCCTCTCCTCGCCGCCCCGCCCGGCGGCCTCCTCTCCTTGCCGCCAGCCGCCCCCCGGCCGCCCCTCGCCACCAGCCGCCCCCGCCGCCCCTCGCCGCCGGCCGCCCCCGCAGCCCACCTGATGATTGCCCCGGCCGCCCCTCTCCTTTTCCTTTTTTGTTTTTTTGTTAAATTAGTTAGTTATTTTATTAGGTTTAGGTTTAGATTCAATTTTAGGTTTAGGTTTAGTTTTAGGTTTAATTGTAGGTTTAGGTTTAGGTTTAGATAAATAGAAGAGGAAGAAGAAAGATGAAAAAAAACAGAAAGTAGAAGAAGAGGAAAACGGAAAAGAAGAAGAAGAAGAAGAAGAAGAAGAAGAAGAAGGAGAAGAAGAAGAGGAAAAAGGAAAAGAAGGAAGAAGAAGAAGAGGAGAAGAAAATAAGAAGAAGAAGAAAAAGGAAAAGAAGAAGAAGAAGAAGAAGTAGAAGAAGAAGAAGAAGAAGAAGAAGAAGAAGAAGGAAGAGGAGAGGAGGAGAAGAAGACGAGGAAGAAGAAGAAGAAGAAGAAAGAGGAGAGGAGGAGAAGAAGAAGAGGAGGAGGAAGAAGAAGAAGAAGAAGAAGAAGAAGAAGAAGAAGAAGAAGAAGAAGTAGAAAAGGAAGAAAAGGAAGAAGAGGAAGAAGAGGAAGAAGAAGAAAAGGAAAAAAGAGGAAAAAATGAAGAAGAGGAAGAATAAGAAAACGACATCCCGACCCTGACCCGACACCCCGACCCCGATCCGACACCCCGTCGTGGTATTCTCGCAGGGGGTGCGTGACTCACGGCAGATGCCATGAGATGGCTTGTGAGGTGGGGCTACGATAGGACGCCGGTGGGTTCCGGAGGCGAGGTTGGCACGAGCGAGTGCGGGACACAAGACGTACCCAGGTTCGGGGCCCTCTGGAGAGGTAACACCCCTACTCCTGCCGTGTGAGCTGATAAGCACAGAGGTTACAGAGTCGCTCCTGGAGCTGTTTGGACAGAGGAGGGAGAAGGGGCTAAGCCACCGTTGTGCCTCTCCGGCGGGAGTGTTCGTGGTCAGGGGAGAGCTAGCTAGGGTGAGAACTGATCTTACCGCACTAACTCGAGCTCTCAGCCACTAAGACCCGAACACTCCTCTATCACGCGACGACCCCTCTGCACGGAGGCCTCCCTGGGGGTCTTATAGGCCGACCCCCAGGGTTACAACGGTAACATACCAGAGGAGCGGGCCCCTGTTGTCATTGACCTGGATCCGGCGGCCGGGTCGCCGGGTCGCCGGGTCGCCAGATGCCGGGATGCCGGGTCGCCAGGTGCCGGGTCGCCAGGTGCGCCGCACCTGCCTGGCGCGGGCATCGTGACGGGTCTTGTCTCGTCAGTCTGGGTTCGAGGTACTGTGGCGCTTCTTGTCCATTGTCAGAGGGAGGTCGGCGCCGCCGTTTCTACATGACCGTGCCTCACTGACACCGCCCGCCTCGGGCGGGGGCGCAAGGAAAGCTGCAACCTCGCCAGCCGGCCAGGCCGGATTGCCACGCCGAGCCGGCTCGCGCTGGGGAGCCGGCGTGCCTGGCAAGCCGGCCAGAGGGACTTGTCTTGCTCTGATGATTTCCCGAAAGGGATTCGGGCTCCGTTGCCTACCCGGGGGTCATCCCCCCGACAGTAGTCCGAAAGCTATGAAGGCTCGCCGGCTTCAGGCAGAAGAGCCTTTGCAGCTTACCACCCTGAGGAGCCGGTTCTGTTGATGAAGCGCCGGAATCCGGCCGGGCGGCTTCGCCTGGCAGCTTGCCGGCTGTGCGGCAGCGGACGCTGGGGGGCCGGCCTCCGGGGGCCGGGTCGCGGCACCCCGGCCTGAGCGGTAAACAGAAACGCCCGCCAGATGGGCTTGCTTCGCACGCCGATTTGCGCCCACCGCAGCCCGACGGGCTGCCACGTGCGGCCTCGTGGTGGGCGAAGCCTGCCAGCCCACGCGCGCGACGGGACGTGACCATGGCTCGGGCCTGCCACTACACGCCCTCGGCTCGTGCACGGGGGATTTACTGCAGCGACCGTTGGCGATTGCGCTTCCCCGTGTAGTTACTGCGCGTGGGGAACGCGCGCGCGCAGTGCGGGGAAGTGGGGATCGTGGGCGCAGCCGATCCCACTCCCCCACGATTTCGCGCGGTTATAAATTAGAAGGGGGGAGTGCGACGGAGACGCCCGCGCTCGCACCCCTGCCCCTTGCTCCTCCTCTGCTTCCTCTCCTTCTCCGCCGTGCCCAAGCGAAGTGTTGCCGCCGTCGTCGCCTCGCCCATGCCTGCTGCACGCCGCGACCCGAAGCCCGCAGCGTGCCGCCCTTCTCCTCTCTTCTTCCTCTCCATCGCCGAATCTCGCTGCCTGCGGAAAACCCTCCCCAATGGCGCTGCCGAAAGGCTCTTGGGAGGGCTCCACTGTGACGAAGCAAAAAATCCGGTACATCCGCCGCACGAAGCGGCTGCCGCCGGCGGAGGCGCTGCTCGCGCGCGTGCCGGGCCCGGAGAGGGTGCCTGCGCCGCAGGAGGGCGAGCAGGTGGTCTTCTTCTCGCACTTCGAGCGCGGGCTCGGCCTCCCCGCGAGTCTCTTCTTCTGCGCGTGGCTCGATTTCTTCGGCCTGCAGCCGCATCATCTCGGCGCCAACGCCGTGTTGCAGGTAGCCGGCTTTGCCACGCTCTGCGAAGGCTATCTCGGCATGCTGCCGACTGTGGAGCTGTGGGCGATGATGTTCTTTCTCAAGCAGCAGGGAGCGTCAGCCGGCGCCATGTCCGACTGCGGCGCAGCGGTGGTCGCTGGCCGGCCAAACGGGCCGTTTCCCAAGCTGCCTCTTGAGGACTCGGCCAAGAAGTGGCAGTCGACATTTTTCTATGTCCGGAACGCCGACTCGGCTGTTGACGTCATCAACCTTCCACCGTTCTTTGATGCGCCACCGCTCGAGAAGCTGTATTGGGGGTACCGCCCCAAGGAGCCGTCGAAGGAGATGGAGAAGATCTGCAGCCGGGTCAGGGAGCTGACGAAGAACGAAGGGCTGAAGCCGGCTGATCTCATTGCGGCCTTCATCGCCCGCCGGGTTCTGCCGCTGCAGCGCCGGGGACACCGGATTGGCGACATGAGCGGCCGGCACGACCCGACCTGGATGTCGACCAAGGAGCTGACGCCGGCTGGGATCATCCAGCGGGTCAACTACATCTCCAAGGCCGCGCTGAAGGAGGGGGAGTGGAGCTTCGGGAAAGCGCCTTATCACCGGGAGAACCCGGCGCCTGCGGTGAGTCCCTGGTCCTTATATTTTGCCGCTTCGACGTTATTCTTGCGTCCTGACGCCGCGGGATGGCCGCAGCTATTCGCCAGCCAGCGGAACCACGACGGGCCGAACGCCCAGATCCTGCTGGCCGACCTGCCCGACTCGGATGTGGAGGAGGCCGGCTCCGAGGCGGAGGAGGGGGCGGTCGAGGCGCGCCTGGCCGACGCCGCAGCCGGTGGGTCGCGGGTTGCAGGTAAGTCTCCGCCTCCAGATCTACTGTGGGACTGGCCGGATGACGACGAGGAGAGCCTGACCGATGCCCACGGTGCAGCGCCCTCGGCTGGGGAGGACGCCAGCGTCGACCCCTCAAGACGGCTGCGGAAGGCGGCTGGCGCCGGACCGGCTCACGCGGCGGCGACCGCCAGCCGGCCGCACGGGAAGGAGGCGGTCGAGGCGAGACCGGCCGCGAAACGCCCGGCGGAGGAGCCGGCGCGCGCGAGGGCCATCGTGAAGAAGAAACGCCGGCTCGCCTCGTCCGTAGGACCGAGGCGGGAGCCCCCAACGGTCATCGGGTAAGTGCTCCTTGACTTATTTGCGGGGCGTCAACTGTCGTCTTGTGGATTATCTTTTTTCTTCCTTATGCCTTCGCCGTGATGAATCCCCCGTGTACAGGTAGGCTCTTGACTTGGCGGTGGCGGCGACGGAGGCCGCGGCGGGCGAGGCCGTCTGGCGGAAAACCCGGAGCAGCGCCGTCGACCCCCCGCCGAGTCGGTCCGGGGAGGAAGAACTCGAGGCCCGCCAGTCTGGCCAGGATCTTGAGGCGGCGACGCGTGCCGCCTGGCGGGACCGGGCTGAGGCCGAGAAGGCGATGCGGGAGGCCTCGGCCCAGGCATGGGAGAGGGCCTCCGCGACGCGGGCCAGGCCTACCGCGGATCCGGCCTGGCCGGAGATGGAGACGGGCTCGGCGCCGGCGGTGACGGTCATTGAGCCGCAGCCGGCGGGAGCGGGCGATCCGGAGTCGAGGGTGGACCCGGCCGGCGGCGGTTCGGACGATGACGAGGAGATCGTCGTGGACACGCCGCCCCGGGCCAACCCGGCGGAGGGAGGCGAGGATGGCGGGGAGAGGCGCGAGGCGGACTCCGCGCCATCCGGCCAAGCGCAGCCGACGCCGGCCGCGGGGGCCGCGGCGAGAGGCACCGGCACCCTGGCGGTCGTGCCGCCCCAAGCCGCCATGAACCCCGAGCGGCCGGGTGGAAGCGGGTCCAACGCCGGGACCGCACTTCAGCTTCCGTGGGCGAGCTCCAGCGAGGCCATGGTGGGGCCGCGAACCCGGGAGGACGATGCTGCGGATGCCTTGCTCTCGCAACTTCGCGGCCGGGACGAGCGCCTGCAGGCCTTCCTCCGGGAGGAGCTGGACCGGGCACGGCAGCTGGAGCAGGCGATCGCGGTGAGATTTTTCTTCTATCTTGATTGTTGAATCAGTGGGGGCGCGCCAGCGCATGCACTGGGTGTAGCCCCCGAGGTTCGGCCGGGCTGCGGAGCAGCCGGGTCGAATCTTATGGCCGTCTTTTGCATTATCTTAATCTTCTGTCTGCGCGCAGCATCTGTACGACCTGCGGGCCAGCGCGTTCAACCGGCTCTGGGAACGGTACCGCGAGGCCAGAACCCGGCTCGCCGCCTTGGAGGAGGAGCTGCATCGGGTCCAAGGTATGCCTTCGTGCCTTCAGTGGGTGCGCGCCAGCGCACCCACTGGGTGTAGCCCCCGAGATTCGGGCCGGACTGCGGAGCAGCCGGGTCGAATCTTAGAGCCTTGGCTTTTTCTTCTAATCCTTGCTTCCGGCATCTGACCGGGAATCTTGTCGCGCAGCCGATGCGGTCGAGGTGCCAGGCCTTCGAAGCCGGCTTCCGGAAGCCGGCCAGCAGCGCGACCTTGCCGTCGGCGACCGCGACCGGCTCCAGGCCGAGGTGGACCGGATGGTGGCTGAGAAGGCCAGGGCGGAGGAGGCCCATCAGGCGGAGCTGGGCCGGTTGGCGTAGGAGCGCGGCAAGGCGGCCGAGGAGCTGGCGGACGCCGGCAGGAAGATCGCCCAGCTCGAGAAGGATCTCGAGGCCCAGGCTCGCGCGTCGGAGATCTGGGAGAGCGGGATGCTGGGCGAGGCGCAGCACCTTGACGAGACCTTCGCCCGTAACTGTCATCTCTTTCTTCGGGCCGGCTGGCGAAGCCGGCAAGATGCCTTCTTTGACTGACTTGTTTCTTTCCTTTGCCAGGAGTCTTCCCGGAGACACAGGAGGCGGCTGATGCGGCCGTGTACGCCCACCGGGCCGAGCAGGGCGAGGTGGGGGCGGAGATCGACGCATACGCCGCCTGGTCCTTCTCGGAACTTGTTCTTGCCGGCGAGGCCCGTCTTCGGGCCGTGGAGGAGCAGATGCGTCGCCTGTTCGAGGCCGCCTTGGGCATGGCGAGCGGCCTCTGGCCAAGCGCGGTGGCGCCGAACAACGTCACCCGGCTGGCGCGGTGGCTGGAGGCCGGCGTGGAGCGACTCGGTGCGTGGAGGGCCTCCGCGGCCCGGGCCGGCGCGGAGAAGGCGCTGTGCTTCGTCGTGTCGTGGTATCCAGGCGTGGACCTCGACCGTCTGGCGGCGCAGCGGGCCGGTGCGGAGGAGGACTTGGCGGCGCGGGCGCAGCGGATCGCCGGGCGGGCCAACTACTTGGCAGCGTTCGCCCCGCACGACGAGTTCGTCGTCAAGCGGACGGAAGACGGCGAGGAGCTCCCTGCTGACACGCTCGGCCTTCTGCTTGACGACCCGGACGGCAGCTCGGCCGAGACGGGCACCTATGCCGACGACGAGACTGACGCGGACGACGACGCCACGGCGGAGAAGATGGCGGAGAGCGCTGGACCCAACCCGGTGGATGCGTCCACCTTGGTTGGGTCAACGCCGGCCGGAGACGACGCGGGTGCCGCTTAGGGCCTTTGTTTTTTCTGTGCTCAAACTTTTGTTAGGTAGCAGGTCCACCCACTGGGGGTGTAGTTCAATGTAATGAACTCGTGGCCGAAGGCCCATGCTATATATAAATTTGGCATGCGATTTGGCGCCAACTGTCGTGGTGATTTCGCTTTTCTGCTGTTCGGCCTTGGGCCTTTTCCTGTTTGTTGTTTTTCTGGGCTTCCTTCCCGCTAGCCGGACAGCCGGGTTGCGGACTGTGGCTAGGACGGGAAACTCGGCTTTGAGAGCGAACGCACAGTACTTAGGCTTTTTCTCACGTTGAGCGCGGGCGAAACACCCACTGGGCCGGCTGGCGGCAGGCGGCGAGGCCGCCTGGCGCCCAGCCGGTCGGGCGGCGAACAAACGAAATAAAACAGGTTAAGCCGGGTTGGCCATGCCGGGCTGTCTCCTTAGTCGTTCTTGCGTAACGATGCGTCCGGCCTTTGGCTCTTGCCGGCCGGACAGCCGGGAGCCGGCTGTGGCTGGCGAAGAGAGGGCTTTGGCGGATCGTACACTCCGAGACGGACTAAGGGAAGAAAGACGGGGCGTGGTCTAGCCGGCTAGCCCCCGAGCCCCCGAGCCGACTATGCCGACTCGGTGGGGGAATTAGAAAAAACAAGGTTGTGTGTAGACACAGAATAAAGCGGGAAAAAGGGATCCCCCGAGTCCCCGAGCCGGCTGCGCCGACTAGGCAGGAAACATAAGAACGGGGGAGCTGCCTGCTTTGATTAAGTCCAAAAGATGGTGATGCATACATACATGTGTTTAACTGTAAAACGGACGGAGGAGCTCCGCGTTCCAGGGCCGGCTGGACTCCTCGCCGGCTGCATATCGCTTACGCTTGTTCGGCTTCTGCGCGTCGATGAGGTAGTATGCGTTCCGGTCGCAGAGAGCCTTGCTGACGATGAAGGGGCCTTCCCAGGGGGAGGCCAGCTTGTGCTGCCCGGCTGTTCCATGGACGAGCCGGAGTACGAGGTCGCCTTCGCGGAACGCGAGGGGCTTGATCTTCTTGCTGTGGTAGTGGCGCAGGCCTTGTTGGTAGATGGCGGACCGGCTGAGGGTCAGGAGGCGCGCCTCCTCGAGCAGATCGGCGCCGTCTTCGCGTGCTTCTTTTGCTTCGGCTTCGGTGTACATCGCCACCCGGGGTGAGTCGACCTCGATGTCGGTTGGAATGATGGCTTCGGCTCCGTAGACGAGGAAGAACGGGGTGAACCCGGTGGAGCGGTTCGGCGTTGTTCGGAGGCTCCAGAGGACGGCCGGCAGCTCGTCGAGCCAGCTGCCGGGTGAGCGCACGAGCGGCTCGACGAGTCGCGGCTTGATGCCGGCTGGCGGCTGCGCTTGCTGAACCGTTGGCAGCCCTCGCACTTGAGGACCAGCTCCTCGGCGTCTTGCAGGGCCGTGGGCCAGTAGAAACCGTGCCGGAATGCTTTGGCCACCAGGGATCTCGAGGCGGCGTGGTGCCCGCACTCGCCCTGGTGGATGTCGAGGAGGATCTCGATCCCTTTGCTCTGCTCGATGCAGCGCTGGAACACGCCCGACGTGCTGCGCTTGACGAGCTAGTGGTTGATGATGCCGTAGGCGGACGCACGCCGCTGCACTTGCCGGGCTTCAGTTTCGTCGATGGGAAGTTCGCCATCTTCCAAGTAGGCAAGGATTGGCTGAGCCCAGGAGGGCGCCGTGGCCACCATGAGGACGGCCGCCGGGATGGGACCCGGGACGGCAGCCCCCGAGCCGGAGACGGCAGTCTTCGGGCTGGAGCCGGCAGCCACCGAGCCGGAGACGGCAGCCCCCGAGCTAGAGACGGCAGTCCCCGGGCTGGAGCCGGCGGCCCCCGAGCTTGGGCCGGGAATCCCAGGGCCGGGTGGGGGTGCGCTGGGGTCGTCCGGGATGAAGATGGACTCCGACTCCGGAGACGGCTTGATGGACGGCTTCCGCAGGTGCTCGAGGGAGACGCCGAACGGGATGACCTGCCGGGTGGAGCCTACTTTGGCCAAGGCGTCGGCTGCTTCGTTGTCGGCGCGTAGGACGTGGAGGAACTCGCAACCATCGAACCCGCCGGAGAGTTGCTGGACCAGGAAACGGTAGCTGGCCATGTTGGCGTCTTTGGCGTCCCAATCGCCGGAAACTTGCTGCACCACCAGGTCCGAGTCGCCGTAGCAGAGGATGCGCCGGATGCCGATCTCCCTGGCCAGTCGGAGGCCGTGCACGAGAGCTTCATACTTGGCGACGTTGTTGGAGGCGGCGAAATGGATCTGGAGCACGTACCGCAGCCGGTCGGTCTTGGGGGAGGACAGCACGATGCCGGCTCCCAAACCGTTGCGCATCTTGGAGCCATCGAAGTGCATGCGCCAGTGAGTCGACTCTGGCGCCGGCGGCAGGTATTGCGTCTCGGTCCAGTCGACGAGGAAGTCGGCCAGCGCTTGGGACTTGATGGTGGCGCGCGGCTCGTAGAGGATTGTGTGGTCGGCTAGCTCGAGGGCCCACTTGGCCACCCGGCCAGAGGCATGCCAGCAGCCCACGATCTCGCCGATGGGGGGCGTGCTCACCACGGTAATGGCGTGCTCTTGGAAGTACTGCCTCAGCTTCTTGGCGGCAAGGTACACGCCGTAGCACATCTTCTGGTAGTGGGGGTAATTCTGCTTGGAGGCGGAGAGCACCTCGCTGAGGTAGTACACCGGATGCTGGACTGGCTGCACCTTGCCCTCCTCCGGGCGCTCGACGACCAGCACCGTGCTGACCGCGCGAGAGGTGGCGGCGATGTATAGCAGGAGTGACTCTTTCTCAGCCGGCGCGGCCAGGACGGGCGCGGTTGACAGCATGCGCTTGAGGTCGCGGAAGGTTTCGTCTGCCTGGTCGCTCCACTCGAACGCCGCCGTCTTCTTCACCAGCTGATACAGGGGCAGGGCCCTCTCTCCCAGCCGGCTGACGAACCGGCTGAAAGAGGCCAAGTAGTCGGTGAACTTCTGGACGTCGCGCAGCCGGGTCGGCTTGCGCATGCGCTCGATTGCCTTGATCTTCTCCGGGTTGGCCTCGATGCCGCGCGCCGAGACGAGGAAGCCGAGGGGCTGGCCAGCCGGAACGCCGAAGACGCGTTTCTCCAGGTTGAGCTTGATCCGGAACCGGCGCAGATTGGCGAAGGTTTCCTTGAGGTCGGCCAGGAGTGTGAGGTGCTGCTTGGTCTTCACCACGATGTCGTCGACGTAGACATGCACATTTCTGCCGAGCTGGGGCAGCAGGCATTTCTGCATGGAGCGCTGGAAGGTGGCGCCGGCGTTCTTCAGCCCGAACGACATGGTGATGTAGTAGTACGCCCCGAAGGGCGTGATGAAGGACGTCTTGAGGGCGTCGGCTGGGTCCAGCTTGATCTGGTGGTAGCCGGAGTAGGAGTCTAGGAAGGACAGGAGCTCGCAGCCGGCTGTGGAGTCGATGACTTGGTCAATCCGCGGCAGAGCGAACGGGTCCTTGGGGCATGCCTTGTTCAGGCTGGTGTAGTCGATACACATGCGCCAAGTACCGTTTTTCTTCAGGACGAGGACCAGGTTGGCCAGCCATTCGGGGTGGAATACTTCCATGATGAACCCGGCTTTGAGCAGCCGGGCGATCTCTTCGTCGATGGTTCTTCGCTTCTCCTCTGAGAAACGGCGCAGCGGCTGCCGAACGGGCTTAGCGTCCTTGCGGACGTGAAGTTTGTGCTCGGCGAATTCCCTCGGGACACCCGGCATTTCTTTGGGAGACCATGCGAAGATGTCCAGATTCTCACGGAGGAAATCGACGAGCTTGCCTTCCTATTTTCCGTCGAGGCCGGCACCCACGACGACGTACTTGCTGGAGTTGGGGTCGGCCGGGTCGAGCTGGACCCGCTTCGTGTCCTTGGCCGGCTTAAAGGAGGCTTCGTCGGCCGGCTTGGGCGGAGTCGGCACAGCCGACTGCGCGTTAACCAGCGCCACGATCCTGTCGAGCTGGCGCCTCTCCTCGGCGATGACCAGCGACTCGGCCAGCTGGGAGCCGGCTTTGGCGCACTCGAGGGACTTCTTGTAGTCGCCGATGATGGTGATGAGGCCCTTGGGACCCGGCATCTTCAACTTCAGGTAGGCGTAGTGGGGGACCGCCATGAACTTGGCCATCGCGGGCCGGCCCAGCAGCGCGTGGTAGGGGCTGGCCAGGTCGACCACCTCGAACCAGATCGGCTCGCGGCGGAAATGGCTACTGGAGCCGAAGAGGACGTCGAGCCGGAGCCGGCCGATCGGGGAGCAGGATTGTCCCGGCACGATGCCGTGGAACACTGTCCGGGTCGGCTCCAGCTGTCGCGCCTCGATGCCGAGCTTGGTCATCGTGTCGCGGTAGAGGATGTTGATGCTGCTGCCGCCGTCGATCAGCACCCGCGAAAAGTGGCAGGTGCGCTTCTCGGAGACGATGGTGGGGTCGAGCACGAGGGCATAGCCGCCCGGCGTGGGCATGACGGCCGGGTGATCCTCCCGGGTCCAGCTCACCGGTCGGTCGGACCAGTGCATGTACTGGGGAACCGGAGGGACGAAGGCGTTCACCTTGGCCGCGTGCTTGCGCTTGGCGTGCTTGTCATGCCCCTCGCTGGTGAAGACGACGTAGGATGCGTCCGAGCACGGGAAAGGGTTGTCGGCGAGGGCGCCGGGTGGCGGTGGAGGCGGCGGCAGCGGCGGCTGCTGCGAGCCGGTTCCATGCGGCGGGGGTGGAAGGTTGCCCTTCAAGAAGCGCTGCGTGAAGCTGCACTGCCGGAGCGTGTGCGTCGATGGCTTCGCGCCGCTGTGGTTTTTTCAGGGGGCGTCGAGCATCTGCTCGAAGGTCAGCCTGGGCTGCCAGACGGCTTTGCCGGTGCGCGGGCGCGGGCTGGGGCCTTGCTCGGCCGGCCGCTCCCTCTCCACGGCAGTGACTTGCTGGTGGTCGTAGCGAGGCGCCGGCTGGTCGATCCGGCGCTTGCCGCTGTTGTTGCCGTCTTGCCGGCGCTGGCTGTTGTCGCCAGCCGGCTTGGGGGGAGCCGGCTGGGCCGGGAGAAGCTTGCCGTCCGCGCCGATCGTGATCTTCACATCCATCGCGGAGTCGGCCGTAGCGTACTTGTCCGCCACGGCCATGAGCTCCGCCAGGGTCTCCGGCTCGTCGCACACCAACCGGTGTTTGACCAGAGTGCCGTCTAGGCATCCGTCGATGAAGTATTGGATGGCCTGGACCTTGTGGACCCCTTCGCAGGAGTTGTGAAGCTCCGTGAGGAAGTCGCGCAGTGGCTCGCCCGGCTTCTGGACGCACATGGAGAGCTGGCGAGGCTTGCCGGGTCGCGTGTAGGTGCTGGTGAAGTTGCGAACGAACGCGTCTTCGAAATCCAGCCAGGAGTTCACGCTGCCGGCTCGGAGGCTGTTAAGCCACGTCCGGGCCGAACCGAGCAGCATGAGGGGGACATAACGGACGGCCACACGCCGGTTGCCGCCGGCTATGCTGACAGCTGTGGTGTAGTCGGTTAGCCAGTCCTCCGGCTTGGTGGCGCCGGTGTATTTTGGCGAGTCGCGGGGCAGCGAGAAGCCTTTGGGGAAGGGTTCTCCGCGAATGCGGGGGCCGAAGCACGCCGGGCCAACAGAGCTTTCCTCTTCCAGGGCCGTGGAGCGCGCCAGCCGGTCGATGCGGTGACGGGCGTCGCTTTCGTCGTAGGGCTCACGGGGGCTGAGCCGGTCAGCCACGGGAACGCGGAGGCCGATTCGGTCGGCCACGGGACCGCGGGGAGCAGGAGCTTCCGGGGCCGGCTCGGGCCGCCGAGCCGGCCGCACGGGGGGCTCCGGCTGCGGGACCCGGCCGTCGCCGGCCGTCTCGCCAGCGTTGCCGTCTCCAGCGGTGGTGGCGCGGTGGTGCCGGCTCCGGCCGGACCGGTGCCGGCCAGAGCGGCTTGCGCTAGTGGCGTGCGAAGACGTCTGCCGCGCATCCCGGAGAGCCCTCTCCGGGTCCCTGGTTCTTCTCGAGGCGGCTGCTCGTTGGCCGCGGTGATGAGGTCGCGGATGCACTCCTGCTGGTGTAGCAGCTCCTCGCCCTCCAGAAACTCGAGATCAGCAATCGCGGCCTGCGTCGCGCGCATGTTCTTGACGGGGGTGTCGTAGACGGGTCGGCCTGCGCCTAGCGCACGGCCGAGTGCGCCCCCGCGGATCCGCACCTCCGCGACCCGGCTGGGCTCGTCGGCAAGCGGAGTGAGGCCATGCGCGCTGTCGAATTCTCGCTGGGCGGACTCCAGCCGGCGCCGGGTTGCCGCAAGCTCCGTGGCCTCGAGCAGCAAATGCTGGCGGCCCTCGTTGAGCTGGGCCGCCGCAGCAGCCGCGTCGGCGTCAGGCGCGATGGGGGCTTGCAGACTCCGGATTGTGTCGTGGAGCGGGTCAGTCCGGCGAGGCGGAGCCGCAGCCAAGGCGGCGACCGCGGCAGCCTTCTCCTTGGCGCGCGGGGAACCGGAACTGGTGCCGATGGTGAGCACCTCCGCGTGAACGCAGAGAGCAGCGACGTCGTGGGGGATGGCGCGGCTAACGGGGACAGGCGAGTCGGCGCAGTCGCACACTTCGCTGGGAAACATGTCGGGGACGAGTGCGATGAAGACGCGCAGCACGCCGAAGGGGACGATGAAGCAACCTGCGGGGCCGGTGATGTCCGCGCCCAGCGCAGCGCTGCAGCCGGCCGGTTTGGCCGTGCGGGGCGCACGGACCAAACCGTGCATGATGCGCTCGCCGGAGCTGGTGAAGGGCCTCGTCCGGAACTTGACTCCGGCCGACGCCGCGAGCAACCCCACGATGGGCGCCAACTGTCATGGTATTCTCGCAGGGGGTGTGTGATTCACGGCAGATGCCATGAGATAGCTTGTGAGGTGGGGCTACGATAGGACGCCGGTGGGTTCCGGAGGCGAGGTTGGCACGAGCGAGTGCGGGACACAAGACGTACCCAGGTTCGGGGCCCTCTGGAGAGGTAACACCCCTACTCCTGCCGTGTGCGCTGATAAGCACAGAGGTTACAGAGTCGCTCCTGGATCTGTTTGGACGGAGGAGGGAGAAGGGGCTAAGCCACCGTTCTGCCTCTCCGGCGGGAGTGTTCGTGGTCAGGGGAGAGCTAGCTAGGGTGAGAACTGATCTTACTGCACTAACTCGAGCTCTCAGCCACTAAGACCCGAACACTCCTCTATCACGCGACGACCCCTCTGCACGGAGGCCTCCCTGGGGGTCTTATAGGCCGACCCCCAGGGTTACAACGGTAACGTACCAGAGGCGCGGGCCCCTGGTGTCACTGACCTGGATCCGGCGGCCGGGTCGCCGGGTCGCCAGATGCCGGGATGCCGGGTCGCCAGGTGCGCCACACCTGCCTGGCGCGGGCATCGTGATGGGTCTTGTCTCGTCAGTCTGAGTTCGAGGTACTGTGGTGCTTCTTGTCCATCGTCAGAGGGAGGTCGGCGCCGCCGTTTCTACAGGACCACGCCTCACTGACACCGCCTGCCTCGGGCGGGGGCGCAAGGAAAGCTGCAGCCTCGCCTGCTCTGTCAGGGTAAAGGGAGGAGCGCTGTAGCACCGCTTGGTTCGTCGCTAAGGCTTCGCCGCCTCGCGGCCAGCAGGCCAGGCCGGGTTGCCACGCCGAGCCGGCTCGCGCTGGGGAGCCGGCGTGCCTGGCAAGCCGGCCAGATGGACTTGTCTTGCTCTGATGATTTCCCGAAAGGGATTCGGGCTCTGTTGCCTACCCGGGGGTCATCCCCCCGACACACCCCGACCCCGACACCCTGACAGCACGACACCCCGACACCCCGACAGCCCGACACCACACCCCGACACCACGACACCCAGACACGACACCCCCGACACCCCGACACCCCGACCTCCACACGACACCACGACACCCCGACACGACACCCCGACACCACGACACCCCGACACCACGACACCCTGACACGACACCCCCGACCCCCGACACCTCTTCGGCCTCCTGTTGACCGAAAAGGTGCTCTTCGGCCTTCCAGAGGCCGACGGGGTCATATATGTGTGAATTATGAGTTAGGTCATATAATTTCCGATTTTTTTTATGAAAAACATCATATATATTTGTGTTGATCGGGTGGATTTAAATGTGCAGTTGTTTCGTCGCTGCGAGGGTCTGGTGTTCGACGACCTCCCCGTGAGTTCGACGAGCTCTGCCCCTGCGTTCGTGGGTGAGCACAAATGACATCTCCTCCCCCCCCTTCATTTGCCCTGTTCCGGTCTTCGTGCCGATGAAACTTGCTAGCTGTAGGTAGATTGAATCATCAGTATGCGTGACCACTATGCGTCTCCCGTTCGAAAGGGTTACATCTATAAATATGCATTCATTTGCATATTTATAACCGTGATTCTTTCGAATTGTCCAACGTTATCCATAGACAGCCCGAGTATGTGTCGATTGGGTTCGTTTTCCGATATGCTCTGCTCCGGATCCGATGCAGAATTTCGTCAGTGCCTCCCTGTTGTTCTCTGGGTACACATCCTCTTTGCTTATTGTCGAGACGTGTATCAGGAGAACAGCGGGGAGGTGCTGCCAAAATTTTGCATCGGATCCGGTGTAGAGCATGGGAAAACAAACCCAATCTACACATACTCGGGTGGGATTAGGACCTATCTTTACCTACTAGCGTCTAGGTTGCATGGACGTAATAAAACTGACAAACTCTATTAACTGATGAATATGGTTTGCTGAATTATGTATATATTTCTTGTGTGTCCAATAGCTAGGCAAGATGAGTGATCGTGCGTGGATGTACACTGGTCACACTAGTCAGAAAGACATGACCCATGAATGGATAACAAAAACCAAGGGGTTTGTGAGAGCCGCATTTGCAAATGGACAGAAAACAACCTGGTGCCCCTGTGTCGAGTGCGACAACTATCATAAGAGGTCAAAGTTTGAAATGATCAAACACCTGTAGAAGTGGGGTTTTACGCCTAATTATACGGTCTGGACATTTCATGGTGAGTCTGCCCAACGTGCCAGAGCTGAGGAGGGCCGCCGTCGAACCGACGAGCATGGTACCGGGATGGAAGACATGGTGGAAGACTTTGATGATGCTCGGGATTCAGACAATGAGATGGAGGAATCTGCAAAGGCCTTCAATGATATGTTGGAGTCTTCAAAACGTCCTCTCCACGAGCACACTGAGCTTTGTCAGCTGGATGCCATCGCACAAGTAATGGCTCTGAAGGCTCAATTCAACTTGGGCAGAGAATGCTACGACGCGATGATGACACTATTTGGACGCTTTCTACCCAAAGACCATGTAATGCCTGCAAACCTATACCAGTCGGACAAAATCCTCCGTGTACTTAAGATGCCCTATGAGAAGATAGATGCCTATGAGAAAGGATGTGCCTTATTCAGGCTTGAGTTTGCGGACTTGAAGTATTGTCCCGTTTGCCAGTCTTCCAGCTATGTTGTGGTAGACAACGGTATGGGTGAGAAGAGTCAGACAAAAATCCCAATTAATGTTCTTCTGTATATGCCAATCATACCAAGACTTCAACGTCTTTTCATGGTCGAAGAGACGGCCAGACAGATGACATGGCACAAATTGGGCAAAAGAACCGAACTAGATGCAGATGGTGAGCCGATGTTGGTACACACATCGGACGCTTTTGCGTGGAAGCGCTTCGATGCAATACATCATGCTAAACCGGCAGATCCAAGGCATCCTTGAATCGCCATAAGCACGGATGGGTTCAATGTGTTTGGTATGATGGCAGCCCAATATAGTTGTTGGCCTGTATTTGTCATTCCACTCAATCTCCCCCCCGGACAGATTATGCAAAGAAAGAACATTTTCCTGATGTTGATAATTCGGGGCCCAACTATCCGGCGAAGAGTATGAATGTGTACATGCAGCCGCTTAAGGATGAACTGCAAGAAGCTTGGGATAATGGGATCAAGACATACGACGCCGCTACAAGAAAACTTCCTAATGCGTGTGTGGTACATGTACTCGATGGATGACTTGCCGGCGTATGCGCTATTCGTTGACTGGTGTGTGCATGGAAGGTTCCCGTGCCCCACATGCAAGGCAGCTCTTGAGTTTCGTCGGCTGCAGGCGGGTGGCAAGTTTTCTTGCTTCGACATGCATAGACAGTTCCTGGATCCTCGCCATAAGTTTAGAAAAGACAAGAAGAACTTCATCAAAGGTACAGTTGTCAAAAACTCTGCACCACCTGCGTTGACAGGCCAACAGACCCTGGATCAGTTAAACTCTCTCGAGCCGGATCCAGAGCATCCAGGGTATTTCAAGGGGTATAATTCGGAACACGCCTGGACTCACAAGATATGCTTGTGGGATCTGCCTTACTTCAAAGACCTCCTTTGCCCACACAACATCGACGTGATGCACACTGAAAAGAATGTCGGCGAGGCCCTCTTTGGTACATTGTTCGACATAGAGGGGAAAACAAAGGATAATCCTAAGGCTAGAGTCGATCAGGAGGCTCTATGTGATAGACCGCTACAAAACATGCGACAACCGAAAGGAAAGAAGAACTGGGCGAAGCCAAAGGCATGGTTCAATCTTGGAAGCCCAGTTATGAGGGAAATACTACTGTGGGTGAAAAAGGAGCTGATGTTCCCTGATGGGTACGCAACGAATCTAAAGAGGGGAGCGAGCTTTGAAAAAATGAAAATATTTGGTCTCAAGAGTCATGATTGGCACATATGGCTTGAGCGGGTAATGCCGGTGATGTTGCATGGCTTTATCCCTGAGGATGAATGGCTAGTACTGGCAGAGCTGAGCTATTTCTTCCGTGTTCTTTGTGCGAAAGAACTATCGCCTGGCTTGCTAGAAGAACTGGAAGAGTTGCGCCGGAGTTGATCTGCAAGTTAGAGAAGATCTTTCCACCGGGCTTCTTTAATCCAATGCAGAATTTGATTTTGCATCTCCCGACCGAGGCACGATTGGGGGGGGGGCCGTGCAGAATCGTTGGTGCTACGCAACTGAGAGGATGCAGAAGACGCTTCGAGAAAAATGTAAAAATAAACGTCGAATTGAAGCATCGATGGCCGAGGCATTCATTACTGAGGAAGCGGCAAACTTCGTGACAGCACACTACAAAGCCAAAAATCGTCATTTGCATAATCCGAAGCCATGGTACAATGCTGGCGACCCTAAAAAGGGTGGATCCAACCTCAGCCTATTCAAAGGGAAGCTGGCACCAGCCGGTGCTTATACTTCCTTATCGTTGGATGTCGACGAATGGCGGACCATTACGTTGTATATCTTGAACAATCTAACAGAAGTGCGGCCGTACATCGAGTAAGTTCTCGATACATTGTTTCGCAACCTCTAATTCCTTTGAACTGCTCTTATTCCCGGATATTTGATACAGTCGATACGTCGCCAAAGTCTCGTGTGGAGCGGTGATCCAAAAGGATTCTGTCGAAGAGTATGAGCTTCTGGCAATGCATGGAGGCGGCTATCCCGGTTTCATCTCTTGGTTCAAACAAACGGTAATTTCCATTAGACCATTTCATTTCTTCGTCTAATTTCTGGCTAATGCAACAATCCTTTCGTATTAAACTTGTAGGCTAGTTCAAAGTCTATGGACGCCGAATTGAGACAAGTCGCTAATGGTTTTGACTATAAGGTCCGTTCATTTGACAAATACGACATCAACGGGTATCGCTTTCGTACCTATGGCAAAGAGCTATCTATGGCCGACCGAAAGTCTACAAATTGTTGTGTCTCTGCTATCGGCGAAGGAGGTACCGAGTATTATGGAAGAGTTGAAGCAATTTATGAACTTCTATTCTATGGTGCAAACCCACCGAACGTCGTAGTCTTCAAATGTAATTGGTTCCAGCCGAAGGAGACTAGAAGGACTCATGAACATCTAGGGCTGGTCGAAATCAAACAAAGCACCCATTTGGATGTTCCCGATGTCTATATTACGGCTCAACAGGCAACCCAAGTTTTCTATCTACCGTGGGCCTGCCAAAGTGATCCAAATCTCAATGGTTGGGATGTCGTTTATGAAGTGCCGCCACATGTAAGACCACCTCCCCCCAATGAAGAGGATTATGAACCTCACATTAACCCAGACACATATGAAGGAGAATTCTTTCAAGAAACACATCTTTCCAAAAAACGTTTCAAGAACCGCTCTACTTCACCCCAGAACATTGAAGTAGACAACGGCAGTGAATCTGAGCCTGAGCCGGAACAAGAAGAGCCGGAACAAGAAGAGGTTACTGCTGCGGATGACCTGTCAATGCTTGACCGATTACGTACATGAGGCCTTCCACATGTTGATGCATTTATTGATGATGATGATGAGCACGTCATTACTGATAGTGATGATGATGATGCATTTATTGACCCCGAAGCATATATAGACGATGATGATGCATTTATTGATGATAACGATGAAGATTAATATTATAGTTCATGTCAGGTATTCAATTATTATTATGTACATATATATTATTAATTAGTTCATGTTAGGTATTCAATTTTTTATTATGTTCATGATGATGCTACACTTAAATTATATATACATATTATTATTCATGTCAGGTATTCATTTTTTTATGTTGTACTAATTTTGTTTACTCTTTGTCATTGCAGGTGTTGACAGATGGTGGGCGCGGGTCGAGAGCGCTCCGAGGCTCCTTCCTCGGCGCGTGGTGGGAGTGGTAGTTCCATTCCACCCAGAGCCTCCGGAGAGCGCTGCATCTCAGTATGCAGACACCACCGGCGGTCGCTTCTTCTTTGGCCGGGAGAGGTCGGGGGGAAGGAGGAGGAGAAGGCTGGTAGAGGTGGACATGGCGGCGGGAGAGGTAGGAAGGCTGCTACTTCACCTTCCTCGTTGCCACCCCCAGCTGATTCACCCGACCACAGGACTGCTCCGTCTGAGATGGAGCCGCCTGAGGTGGACCTGTCTCGGACTCCGGTCCACGAGCCTAGGGCCGCCGAGCGTATGGCAGACGCGCCTACGACCGACGAGCCTCGGGCCGATGAGCGTCGGGCCGATGAGCCTCCTGCCGCGAGCCTTCGCCCCACGAGACTCCGGTCCCAGAGGCTCTGTCCCACGAGACTCCAGAGTGGAGCAGGGATCAGGCTGAGTCACAGCCGAACCGATGGCAGGACTGGTCGGAGTCGAGTGGCCATGCTGAGGGTGGATATAGTTCTGATAGCTATAGCGAGAGTGAGTGGGTTGAGGGGCGCAAAGTCTACCAGCGTGGTGGTATAAAGCTCCCGCCCACCCTGGCGACCCCGATCAGAGGTGGTTGATTGCGCCTAACGGGGAGAAGTAAGTGCATTTACTCTTTTTTAACCTTTTGCCTTCACGTTTCTTCGAATATCTAATGCATTGGCCTTGTCATACTGCAGGTCTTGGAAACACAACCGTGGTGTCCGCAGGCCCAACAGTGTCCTTGGTGTGATTTGTCGCCAGAGCTTCCCGGGGTGGGTCACGTTGCCCGGTGAGGGCCGGGTTCCAGAGCTAGGAATGACCTGGGAGCACTACTTGGCTGCCCCGGCCCCGCCGGGGCATAGGATCGGCGATGTCGAGTGCCACACGGTGGCCGACATTGTGATCCAGATGTTTTGGGTAATTTCTCCTTTGCCGTCTACGTTGTGATTTCTTCTTTGATTGGCAACCCTAGTGATTATACTAATCCATGTTTTCTTGTTTGATTGCAGACCTTCTACAGGTGTGCTGAGGGACAGGAGGAGGCCGCGGCTCGGGTTATCGACGCCGAGTGCAGGCGCCTACTTCAAAACTTTCGGCACGAGGCTCGGACGCAGGCTGTTCGAGACTACTACGCCTCGACTGGTATTAGGAGGAAAAAAGAGAAGTGCCGCGGCAAGTTTCTGAGTAAGGAGAAGTACATGAAGGTAATTACCTATTCTTAAGGCCTTGTACTTAGTTTCCTTGATTTGATTCGTAGGCGTAGCGCTCAAATTTCTCTTGCTTAACTTAGGTGCCCCCGAGATGGTGTGCGGATAGGCAGGATTGTTGGGAGGCGTTGGTGGATGAGTGGTGCTCTACCGAATGGCTATCCACCAACAACATTGCAAAGGAGAAGCGTGGCAAAATGAGAGGTGTGCCACACCATCTAGGCAGCGTCAACCTATATCAGTACGGGGAAAACTGGGTATGTGGTTTGCTTCATGATTCATGCAAATTCATTCTTCATGCTAGCTTGAGCCCTTAACTAATACTCTGTTCCTCTCTTTTAGGTGCGACACAAGAAGGCTCCAGTGCCAGAGCTGTTCGACCTCTATGCCATGGCCAATGCTGCCTCGTACAAGAAGGCCAAGGCATTCTCTGAGTCTGACCTCGATGATCCAGAGAAATTCACCAACCGCGCCTCCCACAACAAGCTTGTGAGGTACAGAGACGAGGGGAAGGCGAGGAAAGGGCCGGACTTTAACCCGAGCCAGCCTATTGATCCAGAGCTGGTGATGATATCTGGTGGCGGGAGGCACCATGGCTCGTTAGCCATTGGGGATGGACTGATACGTTGTACTAGCACTCTCCCGCAGATCAAGAAGCGCCAGACCAGCTCTGATCCTGAGATAAGGCCTCGTGCACGGCCAATGGAGCTCGAATTCAAGGTTAGTTATACGGACTCAGATACCTTTCCTCCATTACATTGTGTGTGCGGCCGTCGATGATTACAATGCTAACGAGTGGTGTTGCAGGCTGCTATTGAGGCAGAGCGAGCGAAGACCCAGGCTGCTCTTGAGGAAGAGAGAGCGAAGACCCAGGTGCTTCTAGAGGAGAGGGACCGACAGGCGGCCGAGAGGGAGAGGGAGTTGGAGGAGAGGATGGCTAGGCTAATGGAGGAGGTGAGGAACCGGAACGACGCGGGTCAACGGGCCCTATAGGAGCTCATCATGGTAAGTTTCTTCTGCATATTAGCCAAATCATGCACGTAATGTTCCTTTCATTACTAACTAATATGACTGACTCGAGAAAACCAAATGTGCAGAGCATGTGCCAGAACAATGGAACGACCCCTCGCCGATGCCAGTCATTGCTCCGGCGGGCACGGTGAGTTTCATTTGAATGGTCATTAGTTACTAGTCTTCACATTTGAGTTGCATCATGCTAACGATACATTGCAAATGATCTTTGGTGTAGCGTAACTCCCGACAAGCATCGACCGATCCTTCTCCGTCTGCCACTGGCGCGACCGGTCCTACACCTACACCTCTGTGATGACGGTAAGTTTTCCCAAGTGTTTTGCTTAACAAATGCGTTCTCAGCTTAAGAAATGACCTATTTATCTCCAAAATGCCGTATACTTAGCTTAGTTTCCTCGAAAATGACATTATAACCTTACTTAGCTCCAAAATGACCAATTTTACCACGGATAGCTCTCAAATGACCTATACTTAGCATTTATTCCTCCAAAATGAATTTATATGCTTAGCTATCTCAAAAATGACCTAACAACCTTAATTAGCTAAAAAATGACCTATTAAACCTAGGATAGCTCTAAAATGACCTATACTTAGCATTTATTCCTCCAAAAATGAATTTATATGCTTAGCTAGCTCAAAAATGACATAATAACCTTAATTAGCTCCAAAATGACCTATTTAACCTAGGATAGCTCTAAAATGACCTATACTTAGCATTTATTCCTCCAAAATGACTGAATATGCTTAGCTAGCTCAAAAATGACATAATAACCTTAATTAGCTCCAAAACGACCTATTTAACCTAGGATAGCTCTAAAATGACCTATACTTAGCATTTATTCCTCCAAAATGAATTTATGTGCCTAGCTAGCTAAAAAATGGACCTATTTAACCTAGGATAGCTCTAAAAGGACCTATTTAACCTACGATAGCTCTAAAATGACCTATACTTAGCATTTATTCCTCCAAAATGACTTAATATGCTTAGCTAGCTCAAAAATGACATAATAACCTTACTTAGCTCCAAAATGACCTATTTAACCTAGGATAGCTCTCAAATGACTTATACTTAGCATTTATTCGTCCAAAATGAATTTATATGCTTAGCTAGCTCAAAAATGACCTAACAACCTTAATTAGCTCAAAAATGACCTATTAAACCTAGGATAGCTCTAAAATGACCTATATTTAGCATTTATTCCTCCAAAAATGAATTTATATGCTTAGCTAGCTCAAAAATGACATAATAACCTTAATTAGCTCCAAAATGACCTATTTAACCTAGGATAGCTCTAAAATGACCTATACTTAGCATTTATTCCTCCAAAATGACTTAATATGCTTACCTAGCTCAAAAATGACATAATAACCTTAATTAGCTCCAAAATGACCTATTTAACCTAGGATAGCTCTAAAATGACCTATACTTAGCATTTATTCCTCCAAAATGAATTTATGTGCTTAGCTAGCTAAAAATGGACCTATTTAACCTAGGATAGCTCTAAAAGGACCTATTTAACCTAGGATAGCTCTAAAAGGACCTATTTAACCTAGGATAGCTGTAAAATGACCTATACTTAGCATTTATTCCTCGAAAATGACTTAATATGCTTAGCTAGCTCAAAAATGACATAATAACCTTAATTAGCTCCAAAATGGCCTATATAACCTAGGATAGCTCTAAAATGACCTATACTTAGCATCTATTCCTCCAACATGAATTTATATGCTTAGCTAGCTAAAAAATGACCTAACAACCTTAATTAGCTCAAAAATGACCTATTAAACCTAGGATAGCTCTAAAATGACCTATACTTAGCATTTATTCCTCCAAAAATGAATTTATATGCTTAGCTAGCTCAAAAATGAGATAATAACCATAATTAGCTAAAATATGACCTATTTAACCTAGGATAGCTCTAAAATGACCTATACTTAGCATTTATTCCTCCAAAATCACTTAATATGCTTAGCTAGCTCAAAAATGACATAATAACCTTAATTAGCTCCAAAATGACCTATTTAACCTAGGATAGCTCTAAAATGACCTATACTTAGCATTTATTCCTTCAAAATGAATTTATGTTCTTAGCTAGCTAAAAATGGACCTATTCAACCTAGGATAGCTCTAAAAGGACCTATTTAACCTAGGATAGCTCTAAAATGACCTATACTTAGCATTTATTCCTCTAAAATGACTTAATATGCTTAGCTAGCTCAAAAATGACATTATAACGTTAATTAGCTCCAAAATGACCTATTTAACATGGGATAGCTCTGAAATGACATAATTAGCTTATTCGTTGCAAAATGGCATAATAACCTTGGTTACCTAATAAATGTCATATACTTTGCTTATTATCCTCCAAAATGACATAATTACCTAAGTTAGCTCTAAAATGACATATACTTACCTAATTTAGCTCAAAAATGGCATAATTACCAAGGTAAGCACAAAAATGACCTATACTTACATAATTTTCCTAGGTTAGCACAAAAATGCATACTTAGATAGGTTAACTCTAAAATGACACAAATAATGAATAAGATGAAGAAAAACAAGGAAGAGGAGGGAAAGAAGGAATAGGAAGAAGAAGAAGAAGAAGAGCTTGCTTCTTTGCCGTCTGCCAGTAGACGGCAAAGTGCCTGCGTTGGCCCAGCCGACAACTGACGTCAGCTGACGTCAGCTGCAGCTCTTAGCCATCTGCTGGCAGACGGCAAAGAAGCAAGCTCTTTGCCGTCTGCAGATACGTCTCCAACGTATCTATAATTTTTGATTGTTCCATGCTATTATATATTCTGTTTTGAATGTTTTATATGCATTAATATGCTATTTTATATTAATTTTGGGACTAACCTATTAATCTAGAGCCAAGTGCCAGTTTCTGTTTTTTCCTTGTTTTTGAGTTTCAGATAAAAGGAATATCAAACGGATTCCAAACGGAATAAAACTTTCGCGATGATTTTTCTTGGACCAGAAGACACCCACGGAGCTTGGAGATCAAGTCAGAAGACCGTCGAGGAGACGACAAGCCACAGGGGCGCGCCCCAGGGGGTAGGGCGCGCCCCCTGGCTTGTGGGCACCTCGTTGACCTTCCATCCCTATTCTTCAGCCTATAAATTCCCAGATATTCCCGAACCAACAGAAGCGTCCACGAAAAACAATTCCAGCTGCCGCAAGTTCCAGAAACACCAGATCCCATCTTGGGGCCTTTTCCGGCGATCTGCCGGAGGGGGATTCGATCACGGAGGGCCTCTACATCAACTCCATGGCCCCTCCGATGATGCGTGAGTAGTTCATCTCAGACCTACGGGTCCATAGCTAGTAGCTAGATGGCTTCTTCTCTCTCTTTGATTCTCAATACCATGTTCTCCTCGATGTTCTTGGAGATCTATCCGATGTAATCTTCTTTTGCGGTGTGTTTGTCGAGATCCGATGAATTGTGGATTTATGATCAGATTATCCATGAATATTATTTGAATCTTATCTGAATTCTTTTATGCATGATTTCATATCATTTTATTTCTATTCGAATTATCGGTTTGGTTTGGCCAACTAGATTGGTTTTTCTTGCAATGGGAGAGGTGCTTTGTTTTGGGTTCAATCTTGCGGTGTTCTCACCCAGTGACAAAGTAGGGGTAGCGAGGCACGTATTGTATTGTTGCCATCAAGGGTAAAAAGATGGGGTTTTAATCATATTGCTTGAGTTTATCCCTCTACATCATGTCATCATACTTAAAACGTTACTCTATTTTTCATGAACTTAATACTCTAGATGCAGGCAGGAGTCGGTCGATGTGTGGAGTAATAGTAGTAGATGCAGAATCGTTTCGGTCTACTTGACACGGACGTGATGCCTATATGCATAATCATTGCCTTGGATATCGTCATAACTTTGCGCTTTTCTATCAATTGCTCGACAGTAATTTGTTTACCCACCGTGTTATTTGCCTTCAAGAGAGAAGCCTCTAGTGAACACTATGGCCCCCGGGTCTATTTTCCATATTATATTTTCAGATCTATAAACCAAAAATACCAAAAATACTTTGCTGCAATGTTTTTACTTTTATTTTAATTTACTTTTTAGCAATCTTTTATACCTATCTCTATTGGATCTCACCTTTGCAAGTGATCGAGAAGGGATTGACAACCCCTTTATCGCGTTGGGTGCAAGTGTTTGATTGTTTGTGTAGGTACATCGATTGGTGACTTGCTTGTACCTCCTACTGGATTGATACCTTGGTTCTCAAAACTGAGGGAAATACTTACTCTACTTTGCTGCAATACCCTTTCCTCTTCAAGGGAAAAACCAACGCAAGCTCAAGAAGTAGCAAGAAGGATTTCTGGCGCCGTTGCCGGGGAGGTCTACATCAAGCCTACCAAGTACCCATCATAAACTCATCTCTTGCATTACATTATTTGCCATTTGCCTTCGGTTTTCCTCTCCCCCACTTCTAAAATGATTTTCACAAAAATATTTGCCTTTTTATTCACCTCTTTTTCGTTCGCCTTTTTCTCGCCGGATCTCTTATTTGCTTGTGTTGCCATGTGTCTTCTATTTGCTTGGATCTTCGGTTGCTAAAAATTATTGATATGGATCCTCATCCACTTGCTAATCTTTTTAAAAGATCCAATTATGATGAACCAATTGCTAGTGAGTTGATTGCACTAGATTATCTTTATGAAGTTTTGCTTGAAATTCGTGAATCTGAAAATTGTGATGAAGTGTTAAAAGTGATTCACGATGTTTCCTTGAATGAAAAGCATGATTGCAATGATATTTTTATAAATTCTATTAATGTCAATTGTGTTAATGATAAGCAAAACCCCAATCTTGGGGATGCTAATTTTGCTTTGTCTACTACTTTTTGCAATGATCATGATTGGGGTGATTCTTCTTATGATCTTGAAAATTTATTTGAGCCCCATGATGAATATGAGATTGATAATAATGTTTGCAATAATATTGAAAGTGGGTTTGGAAGAGTGTCAACTTTAGATCCCATTATTTTGGAGGGTGTTCAATCTTATGAAATTTTTGATGAAAGTGGGTTTGGAGAGGTCATGACTTTAGTTAATGATAATCCCACTATTTTGGAAGAGTGTCAACTTTGCATGCATGTGGATCATGAAGAGAAAATTTTATGTGATAGCTATATTGTTGAATTTGAGTATGATCCTATATGGTTGTAGAAATTTTCATGTTACTAAATTACCTCTCCTCATGTTGAGATTGATTTTGTTTCCTTCTTCTTCCTTGCATATGGTAGCTATTCCTTGTCTTGATTTGTTTTACTATAAAATGCCTATGCATAGGAAGCATGTTAGACTTAGATGTGTTTGTAACATGTTCTATGATGCTCTCTTTGTGCTTCAATTCTTGTCTTTCATGTGAGCATCTTTAAAATTATCAATGCCTAGCTAGGGGCGTTAAACAATAGCGCTTGTTGGGAGGCAACCCAATTTTATTTTTGTTTTTTCTTTTTACTTTATGTTCTTGAGTGTTTTTCACTTTTAAGTTTCTGGTTTGATTTATTTTTGGTGTTTAAATTAGTGTTTGTGCCAAGTAAGACCTTTGGGATGGCTTACGGTGATAGTTAATTTGATCTTGCTGAAAAACAGAAAGTTTTGCGTCCAGTGCAGGAATTATCGTTCTGTACTGGAACGTCAAATAATTCTGAAATTTTTACATCAGATTGATATACAAATTTTCCAAGTTGTCCTAATTTTTCAGAATTTTTAGAGTTACAGAAGTATTCGAAGTTTCCAGATTACTACAGACTGTTCTGTTTTTGACAGATTCTGTTTTCTATGTGTTGTTTGCTTATTTTGATGAATCTATGGGTAGTATCGGGGGGTATGAACCATGGAGAAGTTGGAATACAGTAGATATTACACCAATATAAATAAATAATGAGTTCACAACATTACCAAAAGTAGTGTTTTATTTCTTATACTAACGGATCTCATGAGTTTTCTGTTGAGTTTTGTATTGTGAAGTATTCAAGTTTTGGGTAAAGATTTGATGGACTATGGAATAAGGAGTGGCAAGAGCCTAAGCTTGGGGATGCCCAAGGCACCCCAAGGTAAAATTCAAGGAGAGCCAAGAGCCTAAGCTTGGGGATGCCCCGGAAGGCATCCCATCTTTCGTCTTCATCCATCGGTAAATTTACTTGAGGCTATATTTTTATTCACCACATGATATGTGTTTTGCTTGGAGCGTCTTATATTATTTGAGTCTTTGTTTTTTTAGTTTGCCACAATCATCCTTGCTGGACACACTTTTTGAGAGAGACACGCTTGAATTACGAATTTGTTAGAATACTCTATGTGCTTCACTTATATCTTTTGAGCTAGGAATATGCTCTAGTGCTTCACTTATATCTTTTTAGAGAACGGCGGTGGCTATATTTTATAGAAATTAATGAACTCTCTTGCTTCACTCATATCAATTTGAGAGTCTCTAAACATCATGGTAATTGGCTTAGGTTGTGAATTTAGTCCTAATATGATAGGCATCCAAAGAGGGTATAATAAAAACTTTCATAAAGAGCATTGAATATATGAGAAGTTTGATTCCTCATAATTGTTTTGAGATATTCAGATGGTGATATTAGAGTCATGCTAGGAGTAAGTTGTGAGATTGAATAAATAATTGTGTTAAGGTTTGTGAATCCCGTAGCATGCACGTATGGTCTTCTAGTTATGTGACGGAGTTAGAGCGCAATTTATTATTGATTGTCTTCCTTTGTGTGGAGGTCGGGATCGCGCGATGGTTAACTCCTACCAACCCTTCCCCTAGGAGCAAGCGTAGTTATACTATTACTTCGTGAGCTAATAGACTTTTTGCAATAATTATGTGAGTTCTTTATGACTAATGTGAGTCCATGGATTATACGCACTCTCACCCTTCCACCTTTGTTAGCCACTCTAGTACCGCGCAACTTTCGCCGGTGCGTTAAACCCACCTTATACCTTTCCTCAAAACAGCCACCATACCTACCTATTATGGCATTTCCATAGCCAATCCGAGATATATTGCCATGCAACTTCCACCGTTCCGTTGCATGATCGTAAGATAGCTAGCGTGATGTTTTCATGGCTTGTCCGTTTTTTGATGTCATTGCTATGCTAGATCATTGCACATCCCGGTACACCACCGGAGGCATTCATATAGAGCCATATTTTGTTCTAGAATCGAGTTGTAATTTTGAGTTGTAAGTAAATAAAAGTGTGATGATCATCATTATTAGAGCATTGTCCCATGTGAGGAAAAATAAAAGAGGCCAAAGAAGCCCATATGAAATAAAAGAGGCCAAAGAAGCCCACCATAAAATACAAAAAATGAAAAAAATGAAAAAAATAGAAAAAAGGAAAAAAATAAAAAATAATAAAAAGAAAAAAAATGAGAGAAAAAGAGAGAAGGGGCAATGTTACTATCCTTTTCCACACTTGTGCTTCAAAGTAGCACCATGTTCTTCATTATAGAGAGTCTCCTATATTGTCACTTTCATATACTAGTGGGAATTTTTTATTATAGAACTTGGCTTGTATATTCCAACGATGGGCTTCCTCAAATGCCCTAGGTCTTCATGAGCAAGCAAGTTGGATGCACACCCACTTAGTTTCTTTTTGAGCTTTCATACACTTATAGCTCTAGTGCATCCATTGCATGGCAATCCCTACTCACTCGCATTGATATCTATTGATGGGCATCTCCATAGCCCGTTGATACGCCTAGTTGATGTGAGACTTTCTCCCTTCTTTTGTCTATTACCACCTTCTATTCCACCCATAGTGCTATGTCCATGGCTCACGCTCATATATTGCGTGAAGAGCTGAAAAGGTTTAAGAATGTGAAAGTATAAATGCAATTGCTTGACTGAAACCGGGGTGGGCATGATTTATATTTTGTGTTAAGACAAGGGAGCATAACAAGATTATATGATTTTGTAGGGATAACTTTCTTTAGCCATGTTATTTTTGAAGTTTCATAATTTTCTTTCTAGTATGCTTGAAGTATTATTGTCTTTGATATCAATGAACTTTTGTTTTGAATCATATGGATCTGAACATTCATGCCAAATAAAGAAGAAATACATTGCTAATTATGTTAGGTAGCATTCCACATAAAAAATTCTGTTTTTATCATTTACCTACTCGAGGACGAGCAGGAATTAAGCTTGGGGATGCTTGATACGTCTCCAACGTATCTATAATTTTTGATTGTTCCATGCTATTATATATTCTGTTTTGAATGTTTTATATGCACCAATATGCTATTTTATATTAATTTTGGGACTAACCTATTAATCTAGAGCCAAGTGCCAGTTTCTGTTTTTTCCTTGTTTTTGAGTTTCAGATAAAAGGAATATCAAACGGAGTCCAAACGGAAAAAAACTTTCGCGATGATTTTTCTTGGACCAGAAGACACCCTCGGAGCTTGGAGATCAAGTCAGAAGACCGTCGAGGAGACGACAAGCCACAGGGGCGCGCCCCAGGGGGTAGGGCGCGCCCCCCTGGCTTGTGGGCCCCTCGTTGACCTTCCAACCCTATTCTTCGGCCTATAAATTCCCAGATATTCCCGAACCAACAGAAGCGTCCACGAAAAACAATTCCAGCCGCCGCAAGTTCCAAAAACACCAGATCCCATCTTGGGGCCTTTTCCGGCGATCTGCCGGAGGGGGATTCGATCACGGAGGGCCTCTACATCAACTCCATGGCCCCTCCGATGATGCGTGAGTAGTTCATCTCAGACCTACGGGTCCATAACTAGTAGCTAGATGGCTTCTTCTCTCTCTTTGATTCTCAATACCATGTTCTCCTCGATGTTCTTGGAGATCTATCCGATGTAATCTTCTTTTGCGGTGTGTTTGTCGAGATCCGATGAATTGTGGATTTATGATCAGATTATCCATGAATATTATTTGAATCTTCTCTGAATTCTTTTATGCATGATTTCATATCATTGTATTTCTCTTCGAATTATCGGTTTGGTTTGGCCAACTAGATTGGTTTTTCTTGCAATGTGAGAGGTGCTTTGTTTTGGGTTCAATCTTGCGGTGTCCTCACCCAGTGACAAAGTAGGGGTAGCGAGGCACGTATTGTATTGTTGCCATCAAGGGTAAAAAGATGGGGTTTTCATCATATTGCTTGAGTTTATCCCTCTATATCATGTCATCATACTTAAAGCGTTACTATGTTCTTCATGAATTTAATACTCTAGATGCAGGCAGGAGTCGGTCGATGTGTGGAGTAATAGTAGTAGATGCAGAATCATTTCGGTCTACTTGACATGGATGTGATGCCTATATGCATAATCATTGCCTTGGATATCGTCATAACTTTGCGCTTTTCTATCAATTGCTCGACAGTAATTTGTTTACCAACCGTGTTATTTGCCTTCAAGAGAGAAGCCTCTAGTGAACACTATGGCCCCCGTGTCTATTTTCCATATTATATTTTCAGATCTATAAACCAAAAATACCAAAAATACTTTCTGCAATGTTTTTTACTTTTATTTTAATTTACTTTTTAGCAATCTTTTATACCTATCTCTATTGGATCTCACCTTTGCAAGTGACCGAGAAGGGATTGACAACCCCTTTATCGCGTTGGGTGCAAGTGTTTGATTGTTTGTGTAGGTACATCGATTGGTGACTTGCTTGTACCTCCTACTGGATTGATACCTTGGTTCTCAAAACTGAGGGAAATACTTACTCTACTTTGATGCATCACCCTTTCCTCTTCAAGGGAAAAACCAACGCAAGCTCAAGAAGTAGCATCTGCCAGCAGACGGCAAAGAGCACCGTTAGCCCCCTAACGGGTCTGGTACCTTTTCTCTGCCGTCCAGAGGCTTTGCCGTCTGCTGGCAGACGGCAAAGAACTTTGCTTCTTTGCCGTCTGCCAGCAGACGGCAAAGTGGCCTTTGCCAGTCTTTGTTCAGCCGGACTATTGGCCGTCTACTGGCAGTCAGCAAAGGCTTTGCCGTCCGCCAGGCATGCCTTTGCCGTCTGCCATGGCAGACGGCAAAGCAGCTGATTCCTGTAGTGATTGTATTGAAGATCAAAGAGAGAGAGAGAAAGCCATCTAGCTACTGCCTATGGACCCGAAGGTCTACAATGAACTACTCACGCATCATCGGAGAGGCACCAATGGACATGATGAACCCCTCCGTGATGGTGTCTAGATTGGATATGGTGGTTCTGGAACTTGCGGTGGCTGGAATTGTTTTTCGTCGGCTCCCCGAGGGTTTCTGGGATTTTAGAGTATTTATAGAGCAAATAGGTGGTGGAGAGGGGCACCGAGGGGGCCATCACCCATCAGGGCGCGCCTAGGCCCCCTGGCGCGCCCTGGTGGATGATGCCCACCACGGGCCGCCTCTCCGGTACTTCTTCGGACCCTCGGTTGTCTTCTGGCCCAGATAAAATCCACAAAAAGTTTCGCTTCGTTTGGACTCCGTTTGATATGGATTTTCTGTAAATAAAAAACAGGGCAGAAAACAGCAACTGGCACTTGGCACTATGTCAATAGGTTAGTCTCAAAAAAATAATATAAAGTTGCTGTAAATTCATAGTAAAACATCCAAGATTGATCATATATCAGCATGGAACAATCAAAAATTATAGATACGTTGGAGACGTATCAACAGCCATCTGAAGCTTCACTTGATGAGGTGCCGGTCTGGGTGCGTATTTACAATGTGCCATGGGACAAGCAGACGGTCGCCTACAGCAAGTTCCGATGTCAACTGTAATGGCCGTAGTGGTGGCTTTGAAGGTGTCAATTGTAATGGCCGTAGTGGTGGTCTTGCTTTGTACTGGCATGAGTCTATGTATGTCGATGTCCAGGAGGCTAATGAACGATTTATCGATGTTTACTTGCGTGTGTCGGCGGATGCACCATTGTGGCGCCCCAGTTTTGTGTATGGAGAGCCCCGTGTGGAGAACTGTCAACTCATGTGGGATAAGCTCAGGAGTTTGCATGGCCAGAGCTCGCTGCCGTGGCTCATTCTTGGTGACTTCAATGAAGCTATGTGGGACTTTGAGCACCAATCTGAGACACCACGACCTCCTGGACAAATGGTAAATTTTCGTGATTGCTTAGAGGCTTGTGGCTTAACTGATCTTGGCTTTTCAGGGCACCCGTTCACATATGATAATAGAAGAAGTGGAAGAGCTAATGTGCAGGTCCGGCTGGACCGAGTGGTGGCCTCCAATGACTGGAGGGATTTATTCGTTCAAGCTGCAGTATCTCATCTGGTGTCTCCGGCGTCCGATCATTGTCCCTTACTGTTGAGGCTGTCGCTCGAGCAGGACCGGCGGCTGCCTAGTTGTCGGCGCTATGAATTGATGTGGGAGCGGTCCCCGGCACTGGAGGCGATCATCGCCAACTCGTGGTCGAGCAGGGGCACCAAGCGGCACTTGGGGGACGTGCGGGAGGCTCTACGCTCGGTGATGGCCGACTTGCATGCATGGAGTAATAAAACGTTTGGGAATGTTACCAGAGAGCTTGAGAAATCACGGTCCAGGTTGGAGGAATTAACACATATGAATGCCGATCGTCGAGAGATACGAGCGGAGATGGACAAGAAGAACGAACTCCTCTACAGAGAGGAGATGCTATGGCTACAGAGGTCAAGAATGGAGTGGCTTAAAGAAGGGGACCGGAACACTAAGATGTTCCACCGCAAGGCGGTTTGGCGTGCAAGAAAAAACAGGATTCGGAGCTTGACAGATGAGCACGGGGTGGCGCATACGGGGCAGCATGTGATGATGAGCTTGGTTAACAATTACTTCCAGAACCTGTTTACAGTGGATCCTCATCTTGATCCA
Source organism: Elymus sibiricus (assembly GCA_039707655.1). Taxonomy (NCBI): domain Eukaryota; kingdom Viridiplantae; phylum Streptophyta; class Magnoliopsida; order Poales; family Poaceae; genus Elymus; species Elymus sibiricus. Next base: position 3,316,658 of record CM077672.1, read on the forward strand.
GGTGATGTCCTTCATTTGATTCAGCCTAAGGTTTCTGCTAATATGAATGAGTCTTTGTGCAAAGAATTTACAGATGAGGAGATCTCGGATGCCATGTTCCAGATTGGGCCTCTCAAAGCTCCGGGGCCGGATGGGTTCCCGGCCAGATTTTTTCAGCGCCATTGGTCAGTGGTTAAGGACGACATCATTGCTGCCGTGAAGTTATTTTTCTCCTCCAATATTATGCTCGAATGTGTTAATAGTACCACCATAGTGTTGATCCCCAAGATTGACACCCCGGTGCGGCTCACTGATTTTCGTCCCATCAGTTTGTGCAATGTCATCTACAAGGTCATCGCGAAATGCTTGGTCAATAGACTACGACCCCTCCTGGATGAGTTGGTTTCCCCGGAACAGAGTGCGTTTGTGCCAGGTAGACTAATCACTGACAATACCCTCATCGCTTTTGAGTGCTTTCATGCTATAAAACAGGAAAAGGACCCGGAGCAGAGTTATTGTGCTTATAAGCTGAACCTATCGAAGGCATATGATAGGGTGGACTGGGTGTTCTTGGAACGAGTGATGTAACAGATGGGTTTCTCTCACCAGTGGGTGGTTTGGATAATGTTGTGTGTCACCTCGGTGAGCTATAATGTTAAACTAAATGGAACCCTCTCGGATTCTTTCGTCCCAACACGGGGGCTTCGACAAGGTGACCCCCTCTCACCCTTTCTTTTCCTGTTTGTTGCTGACGGGTTGGATGCTATACTGAAGCAGGATATTGATGCTCATTGGATCTCTCCCGTGCGGGTTTGCGCGCATGCTCCGGGGATCTCCCATCTTTTGTTCGCTGACGACACCTTGCTGTTCTTCCGAGCGAACGAGACCGAGGCACAACACGTGAAGGCGGCTCTTGGGAGATACGCGCGCGCCACGGGTCAGCTAATTAATCCGAACAAATGTTCTATCATGTTCGGGCCACACTGCCCGGAGGGGAGGAAGGCGGAGGTGATGCATACTTTGGAGGTGGCTAATGAAACCTTCGAAGAGAAATACCTTGGTTTTCCCACCCCGAACGGGAGGTTTGCGAGAGGGAAACTGAAAAATGTGCAACAAAAGCTGACTAAGCGCATCATCCAATGGGGAGAGCTCATGTCCCAGGCCGGCAGGGAGGTGCTCATCAAGGCGGTGGCGCAAGCCCTTCCCACATTCCTCATGAGCATCTTCAAGTTTCCGAGGAGTACTTGCGATGATCTTGGACGCATGATACGGAGCTTCTAGTGGGGGGCATATAGAGGGAAAAGGAAAACACATTGGAAGGCATGGGACCAGCTACTGAAACCAAAAGCTTCGGGAGGCATGGGGTTCAAGGATTTCAGATTATTCAACCAAGCTATGCTGGCCAGACAGGCTTGGCGTATTCTGGAGAACCCGGACACGCTTTGTGCTCGGGTGTTGAAGGCGCGATACTTCCCCAACGGGCGATTGGAAGGCACGGTGTTTTCTTCCAATGCTTCATAAACTTGGCAGTCCATAGTCCACAGTTTGGAACTTCTGAAAACGGGGCTGGTGTGGCGCATTGGTAATGGGCAGTCGGTCCGCATCTGGAGGGACTCATGGATCCCACATCCGGTCGGCCAGCCGCCGATCTCACAGCAGGGTACATGCCGTCTTCGCCGAGTCAGTGAACTGTTGGATGAGCATGGTGCATGGCGTGGTGACTTGCTTCGCCGCTACTTCTTGCCGGTGGATGTGCACCAGATTCTGTTGATCAAGGCTTCACCAAGATTAGGTTCTGATTTCCTTGCTTGGGGGGCGGAACGTACCGGTATCTTCACCGTACGTAGTGCGTATCGACTGGCGCTCGAGGACAAGCTTCGTCCCTCTTCAGTCGCAGTGAGCAGGGCACCGGACGGGCGACGTGTCGTCTGGGCATTATTATGGAGGTGCCCTGCTCCTCCTAAGGTGCGTGTTTTCGGTTGGCGCCTGGCTACGAATGCTCTTGCTACATGGGAGAATAAGTGTGCACGCCACATGGAGTTAACTGACATTTGCCCGTTGTGTGGTCTCGAGCGCGAGGACACCTTCCATGTGTTTTGCAGGTGCCCGAGGGCGGTTCACTTATGGCGTTCTATGTCGGAGGTGTGGCGCATCCCGGATATTGAGTCCGTTGTTAACACTGGACTGGAGTGGTTTCTAACCCTCCTGGCCGAGTGTAACGAGGGGGATCGCCTGCGATTGCTCATGCTGCTTTGGCGGTGTTGGTTCGCGCGCAACGAGCTTGTGCATGACAAACCAGCGCCGCAGGTGGAGGTGTCTCGCCGGTTCCTCCAGAGCTATGTCGTCTCCCTACTCGGCATTCAGCAGTTCCCGCAAGGAGATTGGGATAAGGGGAAGATGACTGTCCAGGTGGAGGGGGCCGAGCAGCCGTTATTGCATGTGAGGTCGCCCCCCAGGACCGTTGGCAAGTGGAGCCGCCCTCCACCAAGCTGGACCAAGCTCAACGTCGACGGCTCTTTTTCTTCGGAGGACGGCACCACCGGTGCAGGATAATACTTCGGGACCATGAAGGGTCTATCATCTTCTCCGCGTGTCGGGCGCTATGGTCTTGTCCGGACCCCCTCCAGGCGGAACTCGCGGGGCTGATGGAGGGCATCGCCCTCACCTTGCAGTGGATGGAGCTGCCGGTGCTAGTCGAGTGTGACAGCTTACAGGCAGTTCGCCTCGTCAATGCTGCTGGCCAAGATCGCTCGCCATATGCCATGGTCGTGGCTGAAGTCAAGAGATTAATGGGTGAAAGGGAGTGTCGAGTAGTGCATCTTCCTCGAGAGCAAAATAAAGTTAGTCATGTCTTAGCGAACTTTGGTCGAACGGAGGCCCGTACTGTTGTTTGGCTCCGTTCTGGCCCGGACGATGTCCCGAACTTGTGTAGGGATGACCTTGCTGGCTCTTGATTAATATAAACTCCCTTTACCCCCGGAAAAAAAAACTACCCACCACTTATTGACTTATTATCAAATAAAATTATGTTTTCTTTGAAGAGTCAACAAATACTTTTCTTCTCTCCTATATTTTTTTTCTAAATGTTCTTCTCATTATCTACCTATCGTTACCTATATATATAATAATAATAAAGCGCAGATTGCTTCTTCCCGTTCTCAGTCGTAATACGATTCTTCCCGTGAATTTACGCTTTCTTCCCGTGAATTTTGTCTGTCAGTTTTCTTTTCTTCGGTACGTACATAAAAAAAAAGGTAATCCCGCCTAGACACAACGGGACCGCGCAGCCGCCCGCTGCTCCCCTCGCGCCCGCAAGCCGCCTCGTCGGCAACCCCACACCTCCGCCACGCCCGGCCGCTAGCGACCTTCCCCGCCGGACCTCCGGCCGCTCCGCCACCTCGCCCCTCTCCCTTCACCTTTCCTCGATCTCCTCTCACCTCTCTCCCTCTTTCTCGCTGAACAGGAACCTCCAGGAGGGCCATGGCGCCGCTGGCCCTCAATCTCGTCGGATCCGGCCGACTCCACGCCAAATCCACTGGAAATGGATCCGCCCGGATCCGACCAGTCCCCGCCGTCGTCGCCACCGGAGCGCCGGCCCGCTTGACTTGCAGCGCCGTCGCTGCATGTCCCTGCCCGTGTCTGCACAAGGACGACGCTCGTCTCGCTCACTCGCAGCGCTCACGTGGGCCGCCGCCCCAGTCGGCCCGGCATCAAGCAAAAGCCCAGCTCAAGCCGAGCTGTTGCCGTACTAAAAAATTAGTATGTGTCGTTGCTGCACCGCTGGGCCTACTCAGCATAAAATCGCCGCAATGATGGACCTTGTTTTATGTGCAGTGAACCACGCGACAATATTTCGTGTTAAATTGTCCCGCCTTGCTTCTTTAGACCGATTCTTACGAGTTTATATACGTCACAGTTGAGTTTGAATATCAGCAAGATGACTAAAATAGACAATCAGGGCCGATGATTAAAAGGAACGTGGGGCAGAACAGTAGGCTGTCTTGGAGGGTGTATTAAAGGAAGGATGGATTAGAGGATTGTGGAATGGAAATATATTCATGTACATGCAAGAATGGATCATGGATGTGCACCCTGCATGGGCAGGATTATGTGCGTGACGGTAATGCAAGGCATTTATTCAAAGTAATAGGCTATATATGGAATTACTGGGAGAGGTCAGAGGTGATCGAGAAATAATTGTAATCTTAAAGTGAGTGAGATGAATCCGCGTCGCCCTCCCTGAGCGAGGCGACCGGGGCGGCCCTCCACTCCCCCACCTCCCCGAGCGCCGCTGATCCCCCTCCCCCTCGCCGCTGCCGCCGGCAAGCGCGGCCGGGCATTGCCCGCGCGGCGCCCAGCAGTGCCGGCGGTGGCGGCCCCCTTCCTTCCCCGTCGCGGGTCCCCAGCTCGGGCGGGCGGGCCTGGCGGCGGGGACGGCTTCTGGCGCGCAGTGGCCGGCGGCACCCTGCTTGCCTGGATCTGGGCCCTTTGGGCTCAATCTGGGTCAGGGCGGGCTTGTTAGGGCTGCGGTGGGTCGTTTCCGGCGGATCTGACGAGATGCTCACGTGGTGGCGGCGGCTGCTGTGCCGCGTCTGGTGCAGCACAGCGGCGAAGCTTCACGGGCCCGATCTGGGCTCGGCCGGGGGTAATTGGTCTGGTGTGCTTCTGCTGTTGTGTCTGGTCTGCTACCGCCTAAGCCGGTGGAGGTTATTACCTCCCTCGTGGCGGCGGTACTGCCGGCCCCTGTCTACGGGTGTTTCGTTTGGATCCGGCCGGCCTCGCTTCGTTTGTCGTGGTGAGACGACGGCGGTGTCCTCGTGACTGTGTTGGCGCATGTTGGTGGGCGGCGAGTATGGTGGAGACGAAGGTTGGTCCTGGGTTGTGGGTGGAAGGGGTCGGGAGAAATCCATGTCGGGTCTTGCCGGCACCGACGCGGTGACGCCTGTGGGCGCCGCCATCCTTCTTGAAGGGCGTCGGGTGATCCTCTCCCCCACTCTCCTCCATGTACCGGGAGAAATCCTAGGATTCGTCCGGGCAGCAGCGTCGCCATCGTCGCATTCCTTCTTGAGCATGGTGGTAATCTCCGGTGGGCGTAGCTGTTGCGGGATACCATCGCTTTTGTTGATCCAACCGTTTTGGCCTTTTTTCTCTTATTTTCTCTTGTATTTCCTTTTGGGCATGCTTGTGTTGTTTGCCCCAGCGATGATCAAACTGTTGTATCGGGTGGTTGCTATATTAATATAGCGGGGCGAAAGCCTATTTCGAGAGTGAAATGAATCCGGCGCTAAGGCCGCAGCCACGCTTGCCAAAGAAATGAGGTTGATGGAGGCGCTCATGCATGACGCAGTTACGGATGGATTAGCGGAATTGTTAATGAAAAAGATTGACGAATTAACTGAGGACCACGATGTGGTCGCGAGATGCCGGTAGTTGGAATATTTCGAAAAATTCCCATGCGGGGTGCACAAACGTTGTTGTCATTTAGCATTCTATCCTGCGGTCAAAATTATTGAATGTATCTGTTTTCTATGTCATCCTCGGCAAGAGTTTGTGCCATATATTATTATGCCTCGGCTTAAAATTGGATGAAATCAGCGCCTGATTTAACAGCCGCCTTAATTATGTTTAGGATTGTAAAAAGGTTTGTTGCCTCATACTACTCCGTACCATATCGGCGCACAAGGAAGGAATCGTGGCCTGATCGATCACATTTCCTGCGAGGGCAAGTAACGATCTTTTCTTCTTGTCTATGAAATCAATCTCAATCTGTAGAGAGGGATACATATACAGAGTCCAAACGACGTACCCTGACCTAACCTAACCACTGTTGGTTGCTTCCATGGCCTCCCCGCAATCCTCCTACGGCTCGTCCGAGGAAGACTCCTCCTCCGACAGTTCTGACCGCCAAGAGGTGGAGAACCAGCCTCTAAACCAAGCATCGATGCAGCACGACTCCTCCGACGGAGAAGAGTCGGAGGAGGAGGAGGAGACGGGGGACACTGAAGAATCGGGGGAGACGGGAGACACTGAAAAATCGGAGGAGATTGGAGGCAACGTGGTGCCCGACGACAATAACCTCCACCCACCACCACTGCAAGGCACCGATGAGGTAAAAGAAGCCGGCTCTAAAGTCGACACGGCCCAGATTCCGAGTCTGAGTCGGAGAAGTCGCCACCCAGGTCCCAACCCAAGAGGAAGGCGGTCCTGGATGCCCAACCTGTCGAGCCCAAGAGGATGAGGACGGCCGAGTCACCGCAGCCGAGGATGCAACCAGCGGTCGCTGAACTTGCCCCGATTCAACCTGAGGTCGCTGATCAGAAGAGCGATGTGGAGAAGCTATTCGAAGCCAAGATCAAATGGTATGAGCACCTTGGGCAAGAGGTGTTGGACCTTGAGGGGAAACATCCCCGGATGTTCAAGTCTCCCTTCTTGAAGCTTCCTCACGAGAAGGCCAGGGCACTCAATGTCAAACTTCAGAAGCAACACCTTGAACAACTAAAGGCATCGATGCGGCTGGGTGTTATCCGAAAGGAGGTGACAAAGTCCCTCATCAACTTGCTCGACTGAAGTCACCATGTATAGGTCCGTTGACCAAACTTTTGTAACTCGATCTACTAGTTATGCTTGGTTCATGTGTAGTTGATTTTCCGGAATTAGTTTCTTTGTTAGCTCGCAATGGGGAATGAGGGACCATGCATCTTGAGTAAAATTAATTAATAAACCTGATTTGTATTAGTATATACATAATGCTCATGTAGAATTTAGATCTACCTGCAGGTTATTTATTCCGTTAGAAATACCAACTTTCTCATGATGCATAGCTTGGTGTCTAGTAACACATAACATATACACCGTTAAAATATTAAATTGGTGAAGGTCAGTATTTTTAGGTGCCATCGGCTCCAAGCAAAGGCCGGGAGACAAACCTAATGCCCTGTCAACTGAAACTGCGTTACCAACTATTTGTTGCAATCGTCAAAAGGCTATAATATTCCATGCTGTATAAATTCCATTACATGCCCCCGTTTTAGCGAGTCAAATTATTACTTAAGCAAGTCTGCTGATTTGATTATCTTAATTAGTATGTTTTCATTCTGTGATGCAAACGTTTTACTGTTGGTATTCTTTTTGTTTGTTAAAAATTGAGCAGTCGAAACATCCAATTGACTTTAATACACTAGCTATATCATGATCTGATCGATGCAGTATTATATATTTTTTTCTTCCTATGTGTGTGTGCGCGTGCAGTGTATCTTATAGCTCATGTTCATTGACAAATTAGCATTTCGCAACAGATTCTGTGCAATCAAGCTTTTGATAAGAACAATCTAGTGATGCAATTATCAGTTTTCACTTGCCCATTTGTTGCAGACCTGGAGCGAGCCGGAAATGCATTCAGTTTGTAGGTGTTAAAAGACATTATCAAGATACATAAGGCAGACACCGGAAGTGGGGCCAAATATGTTGAGCCACAATTCGCTAGTTGGTTGTTTTGGTTTCAGTTCTGCTCAGTATTTATATATACTCTATCTATGTTACTACGGGCGTTATTGAATTTTGGTTCAGGTCGGACATGTCTGAATGGTTGATTTAAGTACTAATGATTTGGAGTATCTCTGAACTGTCTCCTTTTAATTCATATATTTTGTTGAACTACATGCATACAGATCGTGGTTATCTATTGTGCTCGTTAATTATTCTGCTGCTGTAGACATGGGAGACAATGACGCCTGCTCTTTGATTCGTTGTGGTTTCGTCAGTAATTTGATTCGTTGTGGATTACCGCCCACGTTCACAATATTCTTGGAGAACAGCCATTAATTGGATAGCACATAGATCGAGGTGCATCTTTTAGAACTAGTGCAAAACTATGCTCACAGGTCTTCGCCGGCCAGTAGCATGAACCGGCAGTCTCGTGCCATGGAAATCTTTAGAGGTTTGTTGTAACCGAAATTGGTCGGCAACCATCGGTGCATGATGATAGAGTGGTTCAGTAGCGAACCTGCTGGACATCTGAAGGCGCAGCCATTATCTGGGCAGTGTAGCAATCAATATTTGCAAATCCAAACCAAATCATTTCTGTTTAGTTCTCTTGTAACCATATCTCTCTAAGTAGTATTGCCAAACCACACATGCAAGACAAATACATTGTCTTTTGAACCACATCGGTAATTAAGATCTCACGATCATGGCACCCCATGAGCCGACGTCGAATGTGGTCTTGATGCCGATAGTATACTCCGCATTGGTGGCAAAAAATCACTTATTTATTTTATTATTGATTTAGCGAAAGCCTCTATGCATGATGCAACTCCCTCTTTTCGCACTCTTTTCTTCTAAAAATGAAACTGGAGTATTATCCCTTTAAAACTAATGGTTGGTAGGATGATACAGGTGTGTTAATGAACGCAAAAAATTGGATTTCATCAAACAAATCTCAAATTTATGCACACCAGACACTACCACTTACCTGACCACTAGTCTGCTTTCAATTTGTGAAATAAGAGTTATGGTTGTTGTCTTCCGAGTTCAACAAAAAAAGATCGACTAATTATCTAGGAACAGTCACAATAAACTAAACATGATATACTCTGTTTTGCAACGACCTTGCCATACGTTTAAATTAAAAAATGATTCCATTGACTTTGAAGTTCATGATTTAATTGATTCAAAAGATATAATTGGTATAAATTAACTAAACTGCAGGTTATGCATTGGTAAATCACATATCATACTACTATAAATTGCTGTAGGATGGTAAAATATTAGCTAATTAGTTGTATATAGGGATTTGAAGGGACAAATAATATCATATACCTTTGGTTTGTCAACGCGTATTGATCAATCTACAGAACATTACTTGTTTTATCAGGCTATGGAACATTGGTTCGATGTGATCATCATGGTTTCATTAGGATCCAAGAATGCATAGCCATGACCTGTTGCTATCCCCATCTTCCTGAGTTTTCGATCCCGCCCCGCGACCCCCCGACCCACTCCCGCGAGCGGGCGGGGGAACCCTGGCCGCCGGACCCCAACTCCCTCCCCTCCGACCTCTTCCTCCCTCGCCGTCGCCGGGCAAAGCCCGGCCGGCGTGGGCGGCGGCGGGGCCGCCTCTTCTCCTCCTCGCGGGTTCCCCGGCCGGCGCGGGACGACGGGCTGTTGGAGGCGCCAGGCTATGGCGGGGCTCGGCGGCGCGGCTCCGGGCGCTCCTGGTGGTGGCGGCGTGTCGTCTCCCCCTTGGGCCTCGTGGTGGCGCGGCGGCTGCCATGGTTGGGCGCGTGTGGGCGCGGATCGGCGGCGATTTGGCGGCCAGATCTGATTCCAGGCGGCGCGGGCCGCGGGCGCCATGGGCGGCGGCTGGGGTCCGGCTTCGGGCTCCCGGTGGCTGCGGGTGGTCCTCTCCGTCGCAGGTGTGCGGCGGTGCTCCTCGGGCAGCAGCGGTTCCGGCGGTGGTGGCTCCCGATGGTGAGGAGGCGGTGGCACGGCTACTTGGTTGCAGGTTGGCACGGCGGCCGGCGGCGGTGCCCTCCCGGCCCAGATCTGGGCCCTTTCGGGCCCCATCTGGGTCTTGGCGGGCCTGGCTAGGCTTCGCCTGCGGCAGCTCCGGCGGACGGAGGTACGGCGGATAGGTTCTTCCCAATCCAAGAGGAATTGAGGTCTTGATGATCCTAGGGATCCTTCCACTAGGGGGTCTTGAATCCACAAGAGGATCTTCTCACAAGGAGGTCTTGATCTCCAAGGGAGAGGTGGAATCAAGGAGCTAAGCTCAACAATGAAGTCTCTAATACTTAGCTAACCCTAACAAATGACCAAGGGGTGTCTTATATAGGAGGAGGGAGGAAAGGGACGAAGTGGAGGAGCCAAGGAGTTGGTGTCGCGCAGCCTCCTTGTGTAGCCCGTGCGCACGGGGTAAGTTGTGCCCGTGTGCACGGTACATGCCCGTGTGCACGGGCCTTCAGCACCTACAGCGAGGGGCCTCGTGCGCACGGGGTCTTTTGGGGCCCGTGCGCACGGGGTATCCAGGAACTCCCTAGATAGTCCGTGCGCACGGGGTCCAAAAGGGCCGTGCGCACGGGGTCGCCTGGGCATGTATGCTTCTTGCTACATGGTGACTCCGTGTCTTCGGGGATCTTCTCATCCTTCTTGTTGACCTTGATGGAGCTCCTCCTCTCCTCGTTGTGGTTGTTCTCGTACCTCAAAATGCACATGGTTTCATGGTGAGGAAGAATCGATGTTCCATCCGTATTGACATTGAGTTGTAAGAGGAGTGAGTTCACCTCGGTTCCGATGGCATGTGCTCTAGCCCTTGTCATGGGTCCAATTGGTGATGGATGAGTTGATGTATTGTCCATGGGGATGACCGTGCGATACCCCACATCATCTCCCCCCGCCCCCCCTTGGGAGAGATCCGATCTCGGATCGAGATCCTCATCACCATGGAAAGGAGATATGCAATGTCGCCTTGCATGACCAAAATTTCTCATGATGGTGCCGCCTTGTGAATCCTTCAAAGCGAAAGAACATGACAAACACTCGGAAAAACAAATGAGGTTAGCATAAATGCAACACCTAGCATTCATGTGGTAAAATACCCAACAAGTGTTCTCATCATGCTCATCATAAGAAAGTACAAGGGAATGTATCATGGCATGGAAGCATATGATGCAAGGACAACCAATGGCATTAAGCTCAATCAAGCAAGCATGCTTCACAAGTAACATGTCCAAGTCTCCATGATGAAAATGCATAGCATTGTTGCACTCATGACAAGATAATATGAGAGATGCAACTAGTGAAGACAAAAGACAATGATTAATGTGGCTCATGTGAGAGGCATGAACAAATATGTCATCAACCCAATAGAACAAGCAATGAGATATCATGGGTGATGCAAGCAAGCAAGCAATGATAGTGAACAAGTCATGCAGGCTAGTAGTGCGAAGATGCAACATACTAGAGGTGATCATGGCAAACATGTCATGTGTGTAAATAATGGGCATAAATAATGCACATGACATATTACAAGCATGAGAACAAGATATGAGCATAGTATCATCGTTGTACTGGCGAGAAGTCATATGCAAGTAGCAATTGAATATCATGACTCTCCCAACACAAGAAGGAACAATAGCATGGCGCACAAGGAATTCATAGCAATAGCAATTAGCATTGGTCACACATATAGCATGGCAATAGCAACAAGGATCTCCTCCAAGCATGCAAATACACATAGAAGCATCAAAATGGTGAGGCATGGGTAAATGCAAACTAGGGTCACAATTGCATGACAAAAGCATAGAAAGATGTATAACATGCAAGGTGAACACGAGACAATGGGCATTATGAGCAAAGGTGTATATGGCCCAAAGCCGTGTGAGAACCAAGTAGAAGAAATGTGCGAAGTCCATGCGCGAAGGTAGCGTTGGTAAGGGCACTCCATGGTATCCCAAAGCATCGATGCTCTCAAGAGCTCTTTTCGTCAACTCTTGGGATTGAGAAATTGACGAGTATGTGTGAGTACCTACACAAATCAAAGACAAATAGAAAATTGTGTGCGCGTGGTATATGTACACATCATCCATTATGATTCATGCGTGCTTGTGTTGGTTAGCAAAAAATATCCAATGCTCAAATAAATGAGATGCATGGTATATGAACATGTCATCCATCATGATAGGTTTGTTATTATGTATGTCATAATGGAGACTAGAAATGGGAAATGCATCATGCGAGATATGTAGAGCATTGTTATTCAGGATAGGCATATGGTGCACACAAGGGATGGAATCATGTAATGGAAATATGTGGTCATGGCATGGCATAGAAGATGAAATGTACAAGGTTTGCAAGGGAAGCATAGCAATATCATCGCAAGAAAAGCAAAATCCAATAACCATGAGCTTGTCATCTATGCCATATTCACTAATGGGATTGATTTTAATTGGGCATGCATAGCTACTACGGTGAGATTGTAATGAAGCAATATGGGATATCTCACTCATAGCAAATGACAAGTCTAATGGGTTGTCGAACATGATGTGACCAATAGAATTTTCACATGATATCCTATGGAGCCTAGCATCACAACTAAAGAAATCAACATGCTCATCACCATATGTATCATAAATGGGTGGCATATCAAAGCATGTTTAAGACATAGTATGTGGTGATTCAATAAGATGATTAACATCATGCTCACAATCAATGTCAAGAAAGTCCACTAGTGGGACAAGAGAAGAACCATCACCTATGTTACCTATGGAGCTCCGCTCATGTGTAGGTGAGGTAGAAAAGATTGACTCTTGGTCAATGTTGCTTCGTTGATGGAACCATGTGGTTGGCTCAATATCGTCCACCATGGCCATCGTGTTGTCCATTGGAGGTATGGACTCGTCGAGGGTAGGCACATCGTCATGTATGGGACCTTGCACCAAAGAACAAAACACAATAGGAGTAGAGGTTAAGTTGTTAGAAATCATAGTGGCCACACATGCCCTCTCAACTACCTCACTCACTAAGTGTTGTGGCTCACTCACTCATGTTAGGGTGCTCTCACTCATATGGTTGGTCGAGTCACTCAAGTGGTGGTGATGGCTCTCAACCTCACATAGAATGTGTGGCATGCTCTCATGTGTGGGGCTAGTGATGGTCACACTCATCCTCTCATGGGAAATGCACTCAATGTCATATATGGTGGAGTCACTCATGTCACTCATGTGTGGTGGCACTCCTCACATGGCAATTGATGCATCTCATCATATGTCGGTGTCAGAGAGATGTAGGTGCAATTGTCTCCATACTCAACTCCTTTCGCCGCCTTGGTTGAAGGGATAGTCCCATGCTCAACCTCCTCATCCATTTCGCCTCCGAAGATGAATGCCATAGGAAGTGGCAAGTCATCGCTCTCCGCCGAGACCAAAGAGAGGGTCTCATTAGCGGTCTCGTAGCTTGACTTGGAGTAGGAGTCCCATGTAGGCGTCGTCTTCATGTCGTCGAAGATGCTCATGGTCGCCGTCTTGGTCGAAGGGGATGGCCCATGCTCGACCGTCTCACTCTCGCCTCCAAGGATGGAAGCATCATCCTTGCTCGCCACCAAGTCTTGGTCCTTTATTGGCTCCATAGTCGTCTTCATCACCGCACCATCTTCAAAAAGAGTCGTGGTAGACTCGGTATCATCATTGCCACAAAGAGGGATGGCGATGTAGTCGAACTCGGGAACATCATCGTGGAGCTCGTTGGGCTTGGGCATCTTGGTGGTACTATCCTCATGCTCGCCGTCTTGAAGCGTGGAAGACTTGGCCTTCATGATTTCTTGCTCCGCCTTGAGAGCACCAAGGTAGAGGTCGTCGAAGGGCTCATAGGTGTTGCGGGAGATAGCCTTGGCGATGTCGTAGTTCAATCCCATGATGAAGTAGAAACTCATCAAAATGGGTTCGTCCACACCGGCTCGTCGGAAGGTTCTCTTCAAATCCATGAGGTACTCGTCGAGGGACTTGGATCCTTGAATGGTGTTCTCCAATTGGCGTAGAAGATGGTCCTTGTAAGGGACTTCATGTAGCTTGAGGTAGTCGTCCTTGAGCTTGGTGAGCTTCTCTTGATGTAATTGAGGTTCTTGTTGGCGAAGATGCCGCATATCCAAAGGCGAAGATGCCTTGAAGTCGCTTGGCGAAGATGCCAAAGTAGATGGTGACGTCGTCGAGCGGTTGTTGGTGTTGAGCTCTAGAATTTCACGCTGAGGAGAAGTCGCCGTAGATTGAAGCTCGGAAGGAAGTGCACTTGAACGTCTTCTCGAAGATGAGGAAGACCGCTTGTGGGTCTTGAGGATGGCCTTGATCTCCTCAAATGCCTTTTCCCTTTTGGCGTTGATGGCATCGAACTTGTCGTTGTTGGCGTATACCGAAGAAGGTGTGCTTAACCTATCCATCATGCTCTCACAATTGTTTAGTGGAAGAAAGGAAAGAACAATACCAAATGTACCGTTTACCAAAGTTGCAAAAGAACCATTGAACGCTCAATGTAGTGTTATGGAAGTAGCACAATTGGTACCGAGTTGTTGTCCAATCTCACACCTACACAAATAAGGCCTTTGGTGGAGCTCGGTTAGGATAAGAGGCACAAAAAGATTTGCAAATGTTAGTAAGAATATTGATAATGTTGGGGAAGATTCACAAATTGCAAGTGAAACAAGTAAACCAATAGCAATCCCAATAGCACACGGGAACACACACACGGAAAGATAAATGGGGTCGTGCAACCAAGGATGAGCTCAAAATGTGAAAGTCCACGGAAAATGCTCTTGTTGCACAACACTAGAGAGACACTAGCCGATTGCTCAAATGGGCGTAATACAAGACTTGTGCACAACCTATATGAAGCAAAACGTATGTCTTCCTATCCCAATTATGCTATGTATGTATGTGTTCGGTGAGCTCGCAAGATGGTCCAAGATGACCAAGTATGATATGATACCACGATATGAGGATGCTATGACACTTGCTTACAAGCTTGTGTTCTTCTCTTTTGCTTAAAAGCTTTTTTTCTATTGATATTCTCCTTTTGTCAATGCGATGAGCTCGAACCAAGATAGCTATTTGTATATGCGGGAACTTATGATGACACAAAAAATGATATGATGATAGAAGCACGCAATGATAGCTATGCTCTATATGAATCACTAAAGTGCACAAGTAATGTGGCCCAGCAATACTCAAATGGCTAGTCTCGGTAGTCAAGTAACGCAAAAAGAGGCTATGAGGGTTAACAATGCTATGGCAAGGGAGAATATACAATGGCGTCATCGAGGTTACCGGCCTTGCTTCCGGTCGTGTCAAAATGATGATGGCGATGACGACTCCGGGCGATGATGAGTGGCGGTGATAATGAAGAACCGTCCCTAAGTAGCCGAAACACCTTAGGACACGGAAAAACCGCAACTCAAAATCTCAATCAAAAATTTGTCAAAATTGGGTTATGTTGGCGGAATGGGTATGGTGGTGTCAAAGAAGAAGTAACCGTCCCTAAGTAGCCGAAACACCTTAGGAGACTCGAGTCACAACTCAAATAACCGCAAATGCTATGAGGAACCAAATGGGTTATGGTGGCGGAAGTCGGTGGTGGTTATGCGGAATATGTGGTGGATGACCTATGCAAAGATGTCAAAATGGCCAAAATATGATGGAGTCAAATGGTGGTAAAATCAACATGAGCAGCTTGGGCACGTCGCTAGCTTTCAAATGAGTCAAAGAACACTCAAATCGGAGTTCGTATGTGGGAGATATGACCAAAACGGTGGAGTGGCTGTTGCTGTCCTGGGAGGGCCGTGCGCACGGGGTTTGAGGCCGTGGACACGGGGTCCGTGCGCACATGACAAGTCCGTGGGCACGGGGTGGTCAGGAACTATGCGGGGGGCCGTGCGCACGGGGTTCGGGGGCCCGTGGGCACGGGGGTGGCAGAAAAATGCGGCTCGGATCTCGAATTTGAAGCAAAAATGGTGGGGTTTCGTGATGGGGGTGGGATGGGATGATGGGAGAAATCTAGATCCACTTGAACCCAAGCAAATCCATGGATCAAAACCAACAAAATCTCATCCAACAAACAAATCACAAAAAATTTGGGGGCTATTTTTGGTGGGGATTTTCGAAAATTAGGACGAAAAGCACGAAATCAAGGCTAGAAAGTGGAAGATAGAGGCTCCAATTTGTGAATCAACCTTGCTCTTGATACCATATGATGTGGGGCAAAACCCTTGAGAGGGATCTTTTCACAATTGGAGGGGATTTGAGGGAGGAACACAAAGGGGAAATCACTCAAAGGACAAGAACAAGATCACACATATGCTAAATCCACACATTACATAATATCCATGGTACAATTGCAACAAAAGGTAAGGATACAAAGGGTAGGTTCTTCCCAATCCAAGAGGAACTAAGGTCTTGATGATCCTAGGGATCCTTCCACTAGGGGGTCTTGAATCCACAAGAGTATCTTCTAACAAGGAGGTCTTGATCTCCATGGGAGAGGTGGAATCAAGGAGCTAAGCTCAACAATGAAGTCTCTAATACTTAGCTAACCCTAACAAATGACCAAGGGGTGTCTTATATAGGAGGAGGGAGGAAAGGGACGAAGTGGAGGAGCCAAGGAGTTGGTGTCGCGCAGCCTCCCTGTGTAGCCCGTGCGCATGGGGTAAGTTGTGCCCGTGTGCACGGTACACGCCCGTGTGCACGGGCCTTCAGCACATACTGCGAGGGGCCCCGTGCGCACGGGGTCTTTTGGGGCCCATGCGCACGGGGTATCCAGGAACTCCTTGGATAGTCCGTGCGCACGGGGTCCAAAAGGGCCATGCGCACGGGGTCGCCTGGGCATGTATGCTTCTTGCTGCCTGGTGACTCCGTGTCTTCGGGGATCTTCTCATCCTTCCTGTTTACCTTGATGGAGCTCCTCCTCTCCTCGTTGTGGTTGTTCTCATACCTCAAAATGCACAAGGTTTCATGGTGAGGTAGAATCGATGTTCCATCCATATTGACATTGAGTTGTAAGAGGAGTGAGTTCACCTCGGTTCCGATGGCATGTGCTCTAGCCCTTGTCATGGGTCCAATTGGTGGTGGATGAGTTGATGTAGTGTCCATGGGGATGACCATGCGATACCCCACATCATCAATGATGTGGAGAAAAACCCTTGAGAGGGATCTTTTCACAATTGGAGGTGATTTGAGAGAAGAACACAAAGGGGAATTCACTCAAGAACAAGAACAATGGTCACACATGTGCTAAATCCACACAAAACACAAGATCCAAGGTCCAATTGCAACAAAAGGTAAAGATACAAAGGGTAGGTTCTTCCCAATCCAAGAGGAATTGAGGTCTTGATGATTCTAGGGATCCTCCCACTTGGGGTCTTGAATCCACAAGTGGATCTTCTCACAAGGAGGTCTTGATCTCCATGGGAGAAGGGGATACAAGGAGCTAAGCTCAACAAATGTCTCAAATCTTAGCTTACATTAACAAATGACCAAGGGGTATCTTATATAGGCTGGGGAAGGAGAGGGCCGAAGTGGAGATGCAAATGGGCTGGTGGCGGCCGAGCCTCCTGGGAGGACCGTGTGCACGGGGTAAGTTGGGCCCGTGCGCACGGGGCCCCGTGTGCACGGCACACGCCGGTGCGCACGGGCCTCACAGCAGCTACATCGAGGGGCCCCGTGCGCACGGGGTCTTTGGGGGGCCGTGCGCACGGGGTGTCCAGTAACTCTCTGGATAGCTCGTGTGCACGGGGTCCCAAAGGCCCGTGCGCACGGGGTCGCCTGGGCAGTCTGTCTTCTGGCTGCTTCGGGACTCCGTGCCTTCATGGATCTTCTCATCCTCCTTGCTGGCCTAGGTGGATCTCCTCCTCTCCTCGGCCTGGTCGTTCTTGTACCTCAAGATACACAAGGTTTTATGGTGAGGTAGAATCAAGGTTCCATCCATATTGACATTGAGTTGTAAGAGGAGTGAGTTCACCTCGGTTCCGATGGCATGTGCTCTAGCCCTTGTCATAGGTCCAATTGGTGGTGGATGAGTTGATGTAGTGTCCATGGGGATGACCGTGCGATACCCCACATCATCTCCCCCCCCCCTTGGGAGAGATCCGACCTCGGATCGAGATCCTCATCACCATAGAAAGTAGATATGCAATGTCGCCTTGCATGACCAAAATGTCTCATGATGGTGCCGCCTTGTGAATCCTTCAAAACGAAAGAAAATAACAAACACTCGGAAAAACAAATGAGGTTAGCATAAATGCAACACCTAGCATTCGTGTGGTAAAATACCCAACAAGTGTTCTCATCATGCTCATCATAAGAAAGTACAAGAGAATGTATCATGGCATGGAAGCATATGATGCAAGGACAACCAAAGGCATTAAGCTCAATCAAGCAAGCATGCTTCACAAGTAACATTTTCAAGTCTCCAAGATGAAAATGCATAGCATTGTTGCACTCATGACAAGATAATATGAGAGATGCAACTAGTGAAGACAAGAGACAAAGATTAATGTGGCTCATGTGAGAGACATGAACAAATATGTCATCAACCCAATAGAACAAGCAATGAGATATCATGGGTGATGCAAGCAAGCAAGCAATGATAGTGAACAAGTCATGCAAGCTAGTAGTGCGAAGATGCAACATACTAGAGGTGATCATGGAAGACATGTCATGTGTGTAAATAATGGGCATAAATAATTCACATGACATATCACAAGCATGAGAACAAGATATGAGCATAATTTCATCATTGTATTGTCAATCCATGGTATCCCAAAGCATCGATGCTCTCAAGAGCTCTTTTCGTCAACTCTTGGGATTGAGAAGTTGACGAGTATGTGTAAGTACCTACACAAATCAAAGACAAAGAGAAAATTGTGTGCGCGTGGTATATGTACACATCACCATTATGATGCATACGTGCTTGTGTTGGTTAGCACAAAATATCCAATGCTCAAATAAATGAGATGCATGATATACGAACATATCATCCATCATGATAGGCTTGTTGTTATGTATAGCATAATGGAGACAAGAAATGTGAAATGCATCTTGCGATACATGTAGAGCATTGTCATGAATGATATGCATATGGTGCACACAAGAAGTGAAATCATGCAAAGTAGAATCATTTTCATGGCATGACATAGGAGATGAATCGCATATATTTTGCAAGGGAAGCATAGCAATATCATCGCAAGGAAAGCAAAATCCAATAACCATGAGCTTGTCATCTATGCCATATTCACAAATGGGATTGATTTTAATTGGGCATGCATAGCTACGACAGTGAGATTGTAATGAAGCAATATGGGATATCTCACTCATAGCAAATGACAAGTCTAATGGATTGTCGAACATGACGTGACCAATAGAATTTTCACATGATATCCTATGGAGCCTAGCATCACTACTATAGAAATCAACATGCTCATCATCATAAGTATCATAAATGGGTGGCATGTCTAAGCATATAGAAGACATAGTATGTGAAGAGTCCATAAGATGATCAACATCATGCACGCAATCGATATCAAGAGAGTCCACTAGTGGGGCAAGTGAAGAACCATCACCTATGTTACCTATGGAGCTCCGCTCATGTGTAGGTGAGGTAGAAAAGATTGACTCTTGGTCAATGTTGCTTCGTTGATGGAACCATGTGGTTGGCTCAATATCATCCACCATGGCCATCATGTTGTCCAATGGAGGCATGGACTCGTCGAGGATAGGCGCTTCATCTTGTAGGGTACCTAGCACCAAAGAACAAGACACGATAGGAGTAGAGGTTAAGTTGTTTGAAATCATAGTGGCCTCACATGCCCTCTCAACTACCTCACTCACTAAGTGTTTTGCCTCACTCACTCCCGTTAGGATGCTCTCATTCATATGGTCGGTCGAGTCACTCAAGTGGTGGTGATGGCTCTCAAATCACATAGGATGTGTGGCATGCTCTCATGTGTGGGGCTAGTGGTGGTCACACTCATCCTCTCATGGGAAATGCACTCAATGTCATATATGGTGGAGTCACTCATGTCACTCATGTGGTGGTGGCTCTTCTCACATGGCAATTGAGGCATCTCGTCATATGTCGGTGTCGGAGAGATGTAGGTGCAAGTGTCTCCATGCTCAACTCCTTTCGCCGCCTTGGTTGAAGGGATAGTCCCATGCTCAACCTCCTCATGCATATCTCCTCCGTGGATGACGGCCGAAGATGGCACATCATCACTCGCCTCCATGACCGAAGGGAAAATCCCATGCTCGATCATCTCACTCTCGCCTCCAAAGATGGAAGCATCATCCTCGCTCGCCACCAAGTCTTGGTCCTTGATTGGCTCCATAGTCTTCTTTGTCGCCGCACCATCTTCAAAAAGAGTCGTGGTAGACTCGGCATCATCAATGCCACAAAGAGGGATGGTGATGTAATCGAACTCAGGAACGTCATCTTGGAGCTCGTTGGGCTTGGGCATCTTGCTGGTACTATCCTCATGCTCGCCATCTTGAAGCGTGGAAGATTTGGCCTTCATGATTTCTTGCTCCGCCTTGAGAGCACCAAGGTAGAGGTCGTCGAATGACTCGTAGGTGTTGCGGGAGATAGCCTTGGCGATGTCGTAGTTCAATCCCATGATGAAGTAGAAACTCATCAAAATGAGGTCGTCCACACCGGCTCGTCGGAAGGTTCTCTTCAACTCCATGAGGTACTCATCGAGGGTCTTGGATCCTTGAATGGTGTTCTCCAATTGGCGTAGAAGATGGTCCTTGTAAGGGACTTCATGTAGCTTGAGGTAGTCGTCGTTGAGCTTGGTGAGCTTCTCTTGATGTACTTGAGTTTCTTGTTGGCGAAGATGCCGCATATCCAAAGGCGAAGATGCCTTGAAGTCGCTTGGCGAGGATGCCAAAGTAGATGGTGAAGTCGTCGAGCGGTTGTTGGTGTTGAGCTCTAGATTTTCACGCTCGTGTCGGTGATGGTGTCGATGCCGAGGAGATGTCACCGTAGATTGAAGCTCGGAAGGAAGTGCACTTGAACGTCTTCTTGAAGATGAGGAAGACCGATTGTGGGTCTTGAGGATGGCCTTGATCTCCTTAAACGCCTTTTCCCTCTTAGCGTTGATGGCATCGAACTTGTCGTTGTTGGCGTAGACCGAAGAAGGTGTGCTTAACCTATCCATCATGCTCTCACAATTGTTTAGTGGAAGAAAGGAAAGAACAATACCAAATGTACCTTTTACCAAAAGTTGCAAAAGAACCAATGAACACTCAATGTAGTGTTATGGAAGTAGCACAATTGGTACCGAGTTCTTGTCCAATCTCACACCTACACAATTAAGGCCTTTGGTGGAGCTCGGTTAGGATAAGAGGCACAAAAAGATTTGCAAATGTTAGCAAGAATATCGATAATGTTGGGGAAGATTCACAAATTGCAAGTGAAACAAGTAGACCAATAGCAATCCCAAATATCACACGGGAACACACGCACGGATAGATAAATGGGGTCGCGCAACCAAGGATGAGCTCAAAATGTGAAAGTCCACGGAAAATGCTCATGTTGCACAACACTAGAGAGACACTAGCCGATTGCTCAAATGGGCATGATACAAGACTTGTGCACAACCTATATGAAGCAAAACGTATGTCTTCCTATCCCAATTATGCTATGTATGTATGTGTTCGGTGAGCTCGCAAGATGGTCCAAGATGACCAAGTATGATATGATACCATGATATGAGGATGCTATGACACTTGCTTACAAGCTTGTGTTCTTCTCTTTTGCTTAAAAGTTTTTTCTCTTTCGATATGCTTCTTTTGTCAATATGCAATGAGCTCGAACCAAGATAGCTATTTTGTATGCGGGGACAATTTTTTGACACTTTGATGGATGCACGCAATGAGATGCTATGCGATATATGAATCACTAAAGTGCACAAGTAATGTGGCCCGGCAATACTCAAATGGCTAGTCTCGGTAGGCAAGTAACACAAAAAGAGGCTAAAAGGGTTAACAATACTATGGCAAGGGAGAATATACAATGGTGTCGTCGAGGTACCGTCCTTGCACACAGTGGTGTCAAAATGATGATGGCGATGACGACTCCGGGCGATGATGAGTGGCGGTGATGTTGATGAAGAACCATCCCTAGTTAGCCGAAACACCCTAGGAAACGGTGAACCACAACTCTAAATCTCAAACAAAATTGTCAAAATCGGGTTATGTTGGCGGAAGAGGGTGGTGGTCGTTGATGAAGAAGCAATCGTCCCTATGTAGCCGAAACACCTTAGGAGACTCAATCACAACTCAAACAACCACAAATGCAAAGGCAAACCAAATGGGTTAAGTTGCGGAAAGCTATGGTGGTTTTGCGGAAGTTATGGTGGAAGGCCTATGCAAAGATGACAAAATGGCCAAATTATGATGGAGTCAAATGGTGGTGTAACCTATCTAGATGGATGGTGGGTGTCAATAGCTACTCAACGAGCTAAAGAACGTGAAAATAGGACTCCGGATGTGGAAGATATGGCCAACACCGAGAAGCTGCTGATGCTGTCCTGGGGGGGCCGTGCGCACGGTGGTAGGAGGCCGTGGACACGGGGTTCCATGCGCACGGGACACGTCCGTGTGCACGGGGTTCACAGGAACTTTGCGGGGGGCCGTGCGCACGGGGTCGGGGGCCCGTGGGCACGGGGTGGGGCGGAAAAACGCGATTTGGATTTCGAAATTGACCAAATATTGGGGGGATTTCGCGGTGGGGATGGGGAAAGAGCTAGATCCACTCGTCAAACAGCAAATCCATGGATAAAAACCAATAAAATCTAATCAAACTAACAAATCACAAAAAAAATTGGGGCTATTTTTTGGTGGGGATTTTTGAATTTGGGCAAGAACACACAAAATCAAGGCAAGAAATGGGGGGGTAGGACTCCAATTTCGTGAGAAACCATGGCTCTTGATACCATATGATGTGGGGCAAAACCCTTGATAGGGATCTTTTCACAATTGGAGGTGATTTGAGAGAAGAACACAAAGGGGAATTCACTCAAGAACAAGAACAATGGTCACACGTGTGCTAAATCCACACAAAACACAAGATCCAAGGTCCAATTGCAACAAAAGGTAAAGATACAAAGGGTAGGTTCTTCCCAATCCAAGAGGAATTGAGGTCTTGATGATCCTAGGGATCCTCCCACTTGGGGTCTTGAATCCACAAGTGGATCTTCTCACAAGGAGGTCTTGATCTCCATGGGAGAAGGGGATACAAGGAGCTAAGCTCAACAAATGTCTCAAATCTTAGCTTACCCTAACAAATGACCAAGGGGTATCTTATATAGGCTGGGGAAGGAGAGGGCCGAACTGGAGATGCAAATGGGCTGGTGGCGGCCGAGCCTCCTGGGAGGCCCGTGTGCACAGAGTAAGTTGGGCCCATGCGCACGGGGCCCCATGTGCACGGTACACGCCCGTGCGCACGGGCCTCACAGCAGCTACAGCGAGGGGCCCCGTGCGCACGGGGTCATTGGGGGCTCGTGCGCACGGGTTGTCCAGAAACTCTCTGGATAGCCCGTGTGCACGGGGTCCCAAATGCCCGTGCGCACGGGGTCGCCTGGGCAGTCTGTCTTCTGGCTGCTTCGGAACTTCGTGCCCTCATGGATCTTCTCATCCTCCTTGCTGGCCTTGGTGGAACTCCTCCTCTCCTCGGCGTGGTCGTTCTCGTACCTCAGGATACACAAGGTTTCATGGTGAGGTAGAATCAAGGTTCCATCCATATTAACATTGAGTTGTAAGAGGAGTGAGTTCACCTCGGTTCCGATGGCATGTGCTCTAGCCCTTGTCATAGGTCCAATTGGTGGTGGATGAGTTGATGTACTGTCCATGGGGATGACCGTGCGATACCCCACATCACTTCGCCTGCGGCAGCTCCAGTGGACGGAGGTACGGCTCGTGCGGGGGGTTGCGGATACAGCGGTGCGCCCACTGCAACGCGGCAATGGGAGCTTCACGAGCCCGTACGGGCTCGGCCGGGCTTCGGTGCCTGGTGTGCTCCTATTGCTGCGTCGGGTCGATGACCGCTGATGCCGGTGGAGGTTGTCCCCTCCCGTGTGGCTGCTGACTCTGCCACTCCTCGTTCCCGGTTGTTACCTCCCGGACTCGTCGGTCCCGCTTCGCTTTCCATGGTGAGACGGCGGTGGTGGTTCCAAGACCGTGGTGGCGCATGTTGGTGGGCGACATGTTTGGTAGAGAGCGACGGATCGGCAGGGGTTGTGGGTGGTTGGCGGACCCGAGAAATCCCTGTCGGCCTGGCCGGCAACGACGCAGTGGCATCCGTGGGCGTCACTGTTCCTTCCTGAAGGGCCTCGGGTATTACCCTTCCCCCACGACCCTCCGTGTACCGGGGGAAACCCTAAGATCAGTCCGGGCAACAACGTCGTCATCGTCGCGTTCCTTCTTGAAGTTGTTGCTTGGTATGCGGCGGTCCGAAGTGCTAGGAGTGTGGTGGAAATCTTCGGAGGGTGCAGTGGTTGCGGGTCATCATTGTTTCCGTCGATCCGGCTATGTTGTCATTATTTTCTCTTTATTTCTCTTGGGCGTTTTTGTGTTGTTCGCCCCAACATTGGACTTACTTTTGTATCGGGTGGTTGCTATATCTATATAGCGGGGCGAAAGCCTATTTCGAGAGAATGCATAGCCATGAGGCAAAAGGAGGGCATGAATGGTATATGTGTAAAATACCTTGCAACAAACATGTAAACAACAATGCATGATTTATCGAGCAGAATGTAGGAATTAGGGTGAAAGAGAAAAGGACCATACTTGAAAAGTATAGATGGCTGTTTTTTTTACTTCTTCTAAATTTTATGAAAGCAACTTATGTAGGCTTCATGCCATCATCTATCTCAAGAACACAATTGAGTACATTTATCACTGGTTCATCTGAATTGGGATAATATGAAGAGCACAATTGCTCAATGACTTCTAAAATTACTTACCAAAATAATCATGGACATAGGTTAGGCTCATCACGAGAATCAAGGAAGGGGTACTTTTATGCTAGCTCAGTAGATAAATATAAGAGTTAAGATTTTTTTTAGAAAAGGAGGATGACCCTCGGCCTCTGCATCTGGTAGATGCATGCAGCCATCTTATTGATTATTCTCGAGGACCTTACGTATTACACCAATATGTCTGAATCCGCCATCTAGGCAACATCTGTCGCAACTCCTATCCATGAGATGAAGGGGTGCAAGCTGGGACAAATACCCAGACCTCTCACCTAAGCCTAACATCTAAAGCCGGAGGCCCCAACCGAGCCACATACCGGGTCTGGGGCACAAACCGGTCCAACGCACTCACATGTGTCCACGCCGCCATCTTCCACTGGTCCGTCTTTAGAGCATATATTGAGGCGTCAACCTTGCCAGGTCCCTCTGCCATCGACACCACCATGAAGCCAAACGACGACCTCCTCCTGCGCGAGTCCATCTCGAAGCATCGGACACCGAGTCTCCACTACACCACGCCGCCGAGATCCGCCACCATTAATGTTTAAGCTGAAGCACCGCTCCACCACCTACCGACGCCCAGCACCACCAAGCCGTCCACATGTCCATCCAGCTGATGAATGTCTTCAAAGATGATGCCCCCACGGAGGTGACGACGAATATGTTGCCATCATCCGATCCAGGAGGCCCCTCAACGCCTCTAACAAGGGCTACGACGCCCACGGGCGCCGTCGTCAATGTTAACCTCCTCCAGATCTGAGGTTTCCCCAGAAACAATGGAGCGAGGAATGCCCCCACCATCGCCTCCAACGAGGAAAACGACACCCACGGGCGCCGCCGACAATGGTGGCATCCTCACCCACTTCAACAGCTAGGCCACCATCTCCTCCTCCACTCGATCCGCTGCCGGGAAGCCACGCGAGGCAACACCCACCGACCAAATCTCTTTGGACCGACGATGAAGACAGCCAAAGGTAGAGGAGGTCACCTCGCTGCGTGACAGGCGCCGTGGCCACACACACACGTCGTCCCGAGGCGCCCGCTCAAGAACCACCGCGACAGCCACGCCTCCAAGCCGCAACAGAGGGACGCCCCGCCGCCGCCGCCTTGCGTCATCGCCTGAGGCGAGCCACCACGCCGTCGTGACCCAGATCGGAGGGAAGCGCCCCGCTACCGTTGGGTGCCTGCCTCACCCGATCCAACGCGGGAGGGGATATGTCCTCCGCCACCGCCGTCAGCCGTCCAGGGCTTCGCCCTGCGGCTTCCTTCAGCGGCGACGGAGGGGAGGTTGGGGATGGAGACGGCCCGGCGGCGGCGCGGTCTAGATCTCCGCCCGTGTCGCCCTGGCAGGGGGCGACGCGAGGGAAGGAGTGGAGGTTCATATAAGAGTTAAGATGATTCTTAAATATCAAACTATGCAATGAGATTGAACCTGAGAGGGGAAACCATATTCAAAACAAAGCTGTGCTTGTGAATTTTGATTGTACTTTCTTTTTGCTCGCTCGCTTTGGAGATTATTCTCCATACGGAACTCTAAACCCTAAACATAAATAAGTAGTGTATAATTGTTTGCCCATCACTGATGGTCCGGAAAGAGAAACTTTTGCGATTAGGGCCCAATCGCACACAGTTCAGAAGTTGTAAATATGTGTGATGGAAAAACCATCACACACGCTTCATTTGAATATGATGCACACAGTTCAGAAGTTGTTCATTCATTTGCACGTTCTGTACCAAGGGATGGTTTGCCCTAGCAATGGTTTAGCACTTATGTGAGGATCTGCATCGGGCCAACCTTACTTGATTACCTATAAAGATGGGTGTGGCGGCGTCCTTAGGTTGGGGAGCAGTGAGCCTTGATGAATTTTTTGACAGGCTCTATGGTCAATTGTTTTTTTAGGGAAGGCTCGATAATCTATCGAGATAGGAACGTGGGAAATCAATTTTTTCCAACTTTAATTTAATGGCAGTAAAAAAAGTTCAAGATTCAATGGTTGTGATTAACTTGCCGGTTAAATTAATTGGTGGTCAGATATTTCTGGTTATTGTGGGATTTATTATCTAGGCTATCTCTCTATTTATGACCCGTATTATTCTCTGTCAACAAATGAATAGAATAGAATAGATGTATGTTACGTACTTGAGAAAGTTGGGAGAAACTGTGACACAAAGCCATAGCTATCAATGTACAAAAGCATTACATATTGTTTCCTGTGTCCAACACACACACTGACCACGAAAACTCCACAAAATACTAGTCATGTTTATTTCTTCTGGCGATCATATCTGAAAGAAAAACAACTCACACAGGAAAGAAAAAAACTTGCAGAAACAAAATACTAGTACCGAGACGATGATTATATTAAACTGAACGAACTAGACCCGTGTGCCTGTGCCTGTGCTTGTGCGTCTGCCTACTTATTTTTACTAGTACGTGAACGCCTGCTCTTCTGAAGTTCGTCACGGGCTTGTTGGGGCCACACCTGTTTGCAGCATTCGAAGAAGAATTCTTCTTCCTGCCCTGTTTGTTTGTGCTCGTCGCCGCACATTTCAATAAATTTCTTCTTCAAACGTTTCATCTTGTCGGTGATGTGGCGCGTTGTGAGCTTACCAGGGCGGATAGGCTTCCCTCCCTTGAGAAACTCGTCTAGAAGTGTGCATACAGGTACGCGCGCTTCACCGTGATCCTTGTGCAGCTTTCCCGCGGCTTTCAGAAGCCGATCAATATCCTTGCTATGCCAGTACTTGTACGGTGGCCTCGGCTTCCTCCTCCGAGTTGGTGCAGCCGAGGAAGCGTTGTCGGAGTCAGAGTCGGAGTCTTCGTCATCGCCGTCGCCATCAGAGTTGCCGCCGCTGCCGTTGCCATGGGAGTCGCCGCCGCCGCCGCTGCCGTTGCCATGGGAGTCGCCGTTGCTGCCGTTGCCATGGGAGTCGCCGCCGCCGCCGCCGTTGTCATGGGAGTCGCCGCCATTGGAGGTAGCAGCGACAAAGGAAGTGGCCGCGGACACGGCGTTGCCATAGGAGGCGCCATCGCCTTGGTCGGACTCATCTTGGTCGTCTTCAATGACTACGATCTCCTTGGGGGCGCTCTCATCATCAGAAATTTCTATTGGATCAGTGGAACGAAAGACGCTCTCATCATCTGAGATTTCTATTGGATCAGGGGAGGAGACAAAACAAGGTAGACGGGGAGCCATGGAATTGCTTTGTTAGGCAGATGGTGGTGGTGTGTCGATCGGACGTGCGCGCGCATATATATACAACATACAGTGGCGGGAAACCAAAACGTGGTGGCGCCAGACTGTTTGCCCGCCAAATGCTAATTCCCTCCTTTGGTATTAACCAAACAAGGAAGGATAGCAATTAAACCAAATCAAATACTAAAAAGGTGCCGTATAGCAATCAGCGGCAAGGAAAACATAGAATGAATGCATACATGAGCTAGCCGGCCGGTCATACCAAGGCATCAGATTGTTTATTTCCATACATATGCATGCATTTTAAGCTGAAGAGTGAATAGTGCGCACGAGCAGTTATTGTATTCCTTCACAGATGCATGCACGCCATATCTGGTGCTATCCCTAGATTATAGGATCGGGTGTTACAGCACAATGCATGCACAGACCAGGATACACGCAGTATACAACACAATACAGACAGTTGTAACACCCCCAAGTATCAACCACAGTGATCACCTCTTAATCATGTCCAGTCATCATCATTATGCCATAAGAAAAACAGCCAAGAAATATTTCCACCTCAAATTCAAACTTAAAACAAAGTCAGATAATTACTTATTCAAATAAATAAACAAAAATGTTCCAAGTGATGCAAATGATCCCAAAGTAATTTTAAAAATAAAATCAACAATATTGGAACTATTAAAATTCACCTAACCTATTTAAAACAGTACCTAAATAGTCATATTAAATCCTTTTTCATTTAAGTAAAGTTCAATTGAAATCAAACCCTCACCAAACTTTTTGTGGCAATACAAGTTAAAGCAACACTAATTATGAGGCCATCAACACATTTTACAAAACACATATATTGCCCTAAATAAATACCAAGCTGCAACAAAATATAATACAGACAAAAGGAAAATGTGCAGAAGCTTACCCTGGCGCTCACCTGCGGCCCGAGCCGGCCCAACCAGCCCATCTCCGCTTCCCTCACCTGCTCCCGCCTCCCTGTCAAGCTCGCCGTGGCTGGGAGCGCGCAGCTCCGCTCACCGGCCGCCACGGCGCCGTAGTGGGTGGCCGGAGGAGATAAGGGCAGCCCCAGCTTCCCCCCCCGGCCATCCTCATTCACTTCCCCTCGCCCGCTCGCTCTCTGCCCTCTCCTTCTCCTCCAGATCCACCGCCACCGAACGTCACCGTAGCCATGCGCCGTCGCCACCGCGGCCACCGTCATTGCCTCGCGTCGCCGCCATGACGTAGCGCTCCGCCGACGAACGCTACGCCGTCCGGTGCCTGCTGGTGGAGCTGGGAAGCTCTGCTGACGCCGCACGACGTCGCCCCCTTTCCGCCTCTGCTCCGGCCATCTTTTTCGATTCCGGCGAGCTGCAGCTACTAAGCTATCGCCGGGCCATCTTGTGCCTGCTAGGTGAGCTCCTCCCCCTCCTGCTCCTCTCCGTTTGTCCCCTCGCGCGCCGTAGCTAGCCGCCGCCGTTATAGTGAGCTCGCCGTCGTTGCTTCACCTCGCTGCCATGGCCGTTGCCCGCTGAGCTAGAACCCGAGCTGCGCATCGTGCTCCTGGTGCTCTCAGGAGTTTCTCTCGAAAGAAGTGAGTGGGAGAAAAGTAGAACTTGATGAGGTAAGTGTACCTCCTCTGGATAGTAGTACGCCACAGAAAGAAATTTCAGTGACACCAACACACACCAGAGAAGAAGATAATGATGATGATCATGAAACTTCGGAGCAAGTTGCTACTGAACCTCGAAGGTCAACCAGGACACGTTCCGCACCAGAGTGGTACGGAAATCCAGTCTTGGAGGTTATGTTGTTATGTAGAAGCGATGGCAGGCCCGGATTCCGAGAAATGGCTTGAAGCCATGAAATCCGAGATAGGATCCATGTATGAGAACAAAGTGTGGACTTTGGTAGACTTGCCCGATGAACGGCGAGCTATGGGAAATAAATGGATCTTTAAGAAGAAGACGGACGCTGATGGTAATATCACCGTCTATAAAGCTCGACTTGTTGCTAAAGGTTATCACCAAGTTCAAGGAGTTGACTACGATGAGACTTTCTCACCTGTAGCGATGCTAAAGTATGTCAGAATTATGTTAGCAATTGCCGCATTTTATGATTATGAAATCTGGCAAATGGACGTCAAAACGGCATTCCTTAATGGATTCCTTAAGGAAGAATTGTATATGATGCAGCCGGAAGGTTTTGTCGATCCTAAAGGCGCTAACAAAGTATGCAAGCTCCAGCGATCCATCTATGGACTGGTGCAAGCATCTCGGAGCTGGAATACTCGCTTTGATGAAGTGATCAAAGCGTTTGGGTTTATACAAACTTATGAAGAAGCTTGTATTTACAAGAAAGTGAGTGGGAGCTCTATAACATTTCTAATAGTATATGTGGATGACATATTGTTGATTGGAAGTGATGTAGAATTTCTGGAAAGCATAAAGATTTAATTGAAAGGAGTTTTTCAATAAAACCTGTTTTTGAGTTATCCACAAATTGGGCATCGAGATCTATAGAGATAGATCAAAACGCCTGATAAAGATTTTCACACACCTTGATGAGATTTTGAAGAAGTTCAAAATAGATCAGTCAAAGAATCGAGTTCTTGCCTGGTGTGAAGTGGAGTAAGACTTGAAGACCTAGGTAAAGGTTGTTTACATGTTAGGCATCAAAATCTATAGAGATAGATTGAGATGCCTCATAGGACTTTCACGAAGCACATACCTTGACAAAGTTTGAAGAAAGTTCAAAATGGATCAGTCAAAGAAGGAGTTCTTGACTATGGTGCAAGGTGTGAAATTGAGGAAGACCCAAATCTCGACCACGGCAAAAGAAATAGAAAGGAGGAAGGTTATCCCCTATGCCTCGGCCATAGGTTCTATAAAATATGCCATGCTGTGTGCCTTGCCATGTGTCTGGCAAAGAGGTACGAAAGTGATCCAGGAGTAGATCACTGGACAGCGGTCAAACTATATCCTTAAGATGATTAAGGAAGAATTTCTCAGGAATAGAGGTAATAAAGAGTTCGTCGTAAGGGGTTACGTCGATGCAAGCTTTAAACACCGATCCGAAAGACTATGAGTCTCTGACTGGATATATAAAGTGGGGTAGTTATTTTGGAGTAGCTCCAAGCAGAGTATGGTGACCGCATCTACATAAGACATAGAGATTTGCAATGTACACACGGATCTGAATGTTATAGACCCCTTGACTAAAACCTCTCTCACAAGCAAAACATGATCAGCTCTAGAACTGATTGGATGTTAATTACATAGAGATGTAAACTAGATTAATTGACTCTAGTGCAAGTGGGAGACTGTTGGAAATATGCCCTAGAGGCAATTTAATAAAGTGTTTATTATTATCATATTTCCCCGTTCATGATAATAGTTTATTGTTCATGCTAGAATTGTATTGACCGGAAACTAAATACATGTGTGGATAATGAACAAACACTGTGTCCCTAGTATGCCTCTACTAGACTAGCTCGTTGATCAAAGATGGTTAAGGTTTCCTAACCATGGACATGAGTTGTCATTTGATAACGGGATCACATCATTAGGAGAATGATGTGATGGACAAGACCCAACCGTTAGCATAGCATATGATCGTTCAGTTTATTGCTACTGCTTTCACTATGTCAAATACACGTTCCTCTGACCATGAGATCATGCAACTCCCGGATACCGTAGGAATACTTTGGGTGTATCAAACGTCACAACGTAACTGGGTGATCATAAAGGTGCACTACAGGTATCTCCGAAAGTGTTTGATGGGTTGGCATGGATCAAGATTGGGATTTGTCATTCCGTCTGTCGGAAAGGTATCTCTGGGCCCTCTCGGTAATACAACATCACAGAAGCCTTGCAAGCACCGTGACTAAAGAGTTAGTTACAAGATGACGTATTACGGAACGAGTAAAGAGACTTGCCGGTAACGAGATTGAACTAGGTATTGGGATACCGACGATCGAATCTCGGGCAAGTAACATACCGCCGGACAAAGGGAACAACGTATGTTGTCATATGAGGTTCAACCGATAAAGATCTTCTGGAATATGTAGGAACCAATATGAGCATCCAGGTTCCGCTGTTGGTTATTGACCGGAGAGTCGTCTCGGTCATGTCTACATCATTCCCGAACCCGTAGGGTCCGCACACTTAAGGTTCGATGACAATATAGTATTATATGAGTTATGTGATTGGTGACCGAATGTTGTTCGGAGTCCCGGATGAGATCACGGCCATGATGAGGAGTCTCGAAATGGTCGAGAGGTAAAGATTCATATATTGGAAGATGGTATTCGGACACCGGAAGTGTTCCGGAAGGTTCCGGATATTATCGGAGTGCTGGAGGGTTATCTGAACCCCCCCCGGGGAAGTAATGGGCCTTCATGGGCCATAGGGGAGTGGAGAGGAAGCCCACAAGGGGTGGCTGCGCCTCCCCCCCTTGGGAGTCCGAATTGGACTAGGGGAGGGGGGCGCACCCCCCTTTCCTTCTCCTCTTCCCTCTCCCTTCCTTCTTCCCCCTTCCCCAAGAGGGAATCCTACTAGGACTTGGAGTCCTAGTAGGACTCCTCTCCTTTGGCGCGCCCCTAGGGGCCGGCCGGCCTCCTCTCCCTCCCTCCTTTATATACGGAGGGGGGGCGCCTCTAGGACACACAACAATTGTTCCTAGCCATGTGCGGCGCCCCCCTCCACCGTTTTACGCCCCGGTCATATTCTCGGTGAGCTTAGGCGAAGCCCTACTGAGATTACTTCACCGTCACCGTCGCCACGCCGTCGTGCTGATGGAACTCATATACTTCCTCGACTTCTTGCTGGATCAAGAAGGCGAGGAACGTCACCGAGCTGCACGTGTGTAGAACTCGGAGGTGCCGTACGTTCGGTACTCGATCGGTGGAGCTCGAAGGAACGTTCGACTGCATCAACCGCGTTGTGAAACGTTTCCGCTAACGGTCTACGAGGGTACGTAGACACACTCCCCCTCTCGTAGCGATGCATCTCCATGGATAGATCTTGCGTGAGCGTAGGAAATTTTTTGAAATTCATGCTCCGTTCCCCAACAAGGAGGAGGAGGAGGAGGCGGAGGCGTCCAGTTCGGAAGCTTGATGTACTCCTTCCACCATAGACATGTAGTCCTCAGAGCATACCTCAGATGAGTCTCCCCTTCACCTGTAGGGTGGTCAAGCTCGAGCTCCTCAAATCCCTCCATTACTTCATCCACCAACACAACAGCATAGCCATGTGGAATCGGACGGTAGTGAAAAGTTCCGTCGGGTCGAGGAGGTGCAACAGAGCCGACAGCCGCCTTCAAGGTGAGGTTTTGGCATTTCGTCATAAGCTGGCAATGTTGAGCCTCCGTGATAGCATCCACGGGGTAGCTAGGAGCCGTGAAGTCAGGCTGCTGATCGAGCTCCGTGGAAGCCACGCTGCTTCTCCGCTGAGATGGCGGGGTAGCTTCTGTGGTAGCTTCGTGCCGCTGAGATGGTTGGCCGGCAGCTCGCTGGCTCTCAACTTGTTCCTCTAGCTTTAGTACTCTTGCATTGAGGTTCTGCATTTCGCTCAGCTCCTGTTTCCTCTTCCTCTTCCGGGTTTTGTAACCGCCTGTGCCGGGAAACCCAACCTTCCACGGAACGGAGCCTGGCGTGCCTCGTGTTCGTGTCCAGGGTGCTCAGGATTCCCGAGGGCCTCAGTCAGCTCGTCCTTCTCTCTGTCAGGAATGAACATCCCTTGCAGCGCTGCGGTGATATACTTCTAAAGCTTCTTGACGGGTATTGAAAGTTGCTCGTCCGTCCAAACGCACTTCCCTGTTTCAGGGTCCAAAGTTCCCCCAACCCCGAAGAACCAAGTCCTTGAACGGTCTGGCCAGTTCAATGTCTCTGGTTCGACCCCTTTAGCAATCAGGTCATTCTCAGCTTTGTCCCACAACGGCCGGGCCTTGAGGTAGCCTCCTGACCCCATGCGATGGTGATACAGCTTCTTTGCAGCATTTATCTTGTTTGTCTCTGACATTTTTTTACTCATCTGTTACAAAGGGATTTCATTTTCTTGAACTTATTTGAACTCCAGACTTTTTGTGTGTTCAAAATGCACCATTCAAAGCCACATCATCAATTTTCAACCCTTTCTGACTTCATTTGGTATTTTTCATGCATTTACTGATTTTTTGAGCTATATGACCCTGAAATTGAAAAGCACTACAAATGAACTCTGAAAAGGTTGAAAGTTGGCATGGTATCATCATTTCACCCACATAGCATGTGCTAAAAAGTTGCGAGGGTTACGGCAAAAGCTGGATGCACTTTGTGTACAAAATGGACAATCTCTTTCGAAGTATCAGGGTTTCGGACGAGGGTTAATGCCATCCAGCTGCTGTGATTGCTGCTCTGCTCCCCAAAAGGATTAATGCCATCCGCGCTTAAACCAAACCATACGTTCCTTGCGTCACGTGCAAAGTCCTCCCAGTACTTTCTCTCGATTTTTTTCCACTGCAACCCGTCAGCGGGTGCTCTCAACTTCCCGTCTTTCTTACGGTCCTCTCTGTGCCATCACATCAACTTGGCATGCTCTTTGTTTCCGAACAGACGTTTCAACCATGGTATTATAGGAGCATACCACATCACCTTGGCAGGAACCCTCTTCCTGGGGCGCTCGCCGTCAACATCACCAGGGTCATCTCGTCTGATCTTATACCGCAATGCACCGCATACCGGGCATGCGTTCAAATCCTCGTACGCACCGCGGTAGAGGATGCAGTCATTAGGGCATGCATGTATCTTCTACACCTCCAATCCTAGAGGGCATACAACCTTCTTTGCTGCGTACGTACTTTCGGGCAATTCGTTATGCTTTGGAAGCTTCTTCTTCAATATTTTCAGTAGCTTCTCAAATCCTTTGTCAGGTACACCATTCTCTGCCTTCCACTGCAGCAATTCCAGTGTGGTACCGAGCTTTGTGTTGCCATCTTCGCAATTGGGGTACAACCCTTTTTTGTGATCCTCTAACATGTGATCGAACTTCAGCTTCTCCTTTTCACTTTCGCACTGTCTCTTTGCATCCACAATGACCCGGCGAAGATCATCATCAGGCACATCGTCTGGTTCCTCTTGATCTTCAACTTCCCCCGTTGCAGCATCACCGTATTCATGGGGAACATAGTTGTCATCATCCTCTTCTTCTTCGTTGTCTTCCATCATAACCCCTCTTTCTCCGTGCTTGGTCCAAACATTATAGTGTGGCATGAAACCCTTATAAACCAGGTGGGTGTGAATGATTTTCCGGTCAGAGTAAGACTTCATATTCCCACATACAGGGCATGGACAACACATAAAACCATTCTGCTTGTTTGCCTCAGCCACTTCGAGAAAATTATGCACGCCCTTAATGTACTCGGAGGTGCGTCTGTTACCGTACATCCATTGTCGGTTCATCTGCATGCATTATATATAATTAAGTGTGTCAAAAACCATTACAGAACATCATGAATACAGAAGTGACCAAATTAATAGAAGTTCATCATCACATTAAAACCAAAGTACATACATAGTTCTCATTGAACAACATATATCTCTCCAGAGCATCTAATTAAACCATACATTGAAACTATCTAAAACATTTCAATGCAACAACAAATGCGATCATAATCGCAACTAAGGTAACAATTGATCCAACGGCATAATGATACCAAGCCTCTTAATCAATGGCATATTTTCTAATCTTTCTAAGCTTCAAGCGCATTGCAGCCATCTTGTTCTTGTGATCATTGACGATATCGGCAACATGCAACTCCAATCCCATCTTCTCATATTCAGTTCTTTTTAATTTTTCTTTCAAAGTATCGATTTCTTTTTCAGCTTTAGTTAACTTGTCGAGCAGAATTGCATAGTCGGTATCCATTTCTGGTTCAACTACCTCCTAGATAAAAACATCTACGTCAAGTTGGTGGCATAATTGTCATAGACATTAAATGTTAGAAATAGTTATAAAAGATAATATACCACATCTGAATCATAGACTGGACGAGGGCCGACGTGTGCGGATACCATAACCATGGCACTATATAATAACAAACAATAATAAAAGTAAGAAAATTATACAAGTAGCTATCTAAATCATACGAGTAAGTATATTTTCTTTTAGAAAGAAGATAAGATCAAGAGGCTCACCACGGTGGTGCCGACAACGAGATCGGCGCGGGCGATCGACGGCGGTGAGGACGGGGACGGGGCAGGACGGACCGCCAAACCTAGACAAATCATGAGGAAAATGGAGTTTGGACAAGGAGCTTCAAGAGGAGAAAGCTTAAGTGTGGCTCGGGCATTTCATCGAACACCTCATGTGCATAGGAGGTGAACTAGAGCACCACAAAGCTCTCCCACGGCCGGCCAAAAAAACAGAGCACTCCACTGCTCTGCTCGCGGGCAAAGGGAGTGGTATATATAGGCTTCTCATTGGTCCCGGTTCGTGGCTCGAACCGGGACTAAAGGACACCCTTTGGTCCCGGTTCCAGCCACGAACCGGGACCAATGGTTGTGGGCCAGGAGCGAGGCCCATTGGTCCCGGTTCGTGTGTGGAACCGGGACCAAAGGGTCCAGACGAACCGGGACCAATGGCCCACGAGGCCCAGCCGGCCCCCTGGCCTCATGAACCGGGACCGATGCCCCCTTTGGTCCCGGTTCGTGAGTGAACTGGGATTAATGGGCTTACCCGGCTTGGACCAAAGCCCTGTTTTCTACTAGTGTTTGGTAGAAAATAGCTAGCTTTGGCTCGGGTGTGCATACGGTGCTAGTTCTGCGGTGGTTGCACGGGAACAACGTAGGCTGGTGTGCAGAGACACGTGTCAGGGTGGGAGAGGACGCAGCGGAGGGAAGAGAAGATTCTGAATGGGCAGGGGGCGAAGGAGACATGGGCGAGAGGGGTGGAGTGGTCGCGTCACATGATAGGATGGCGGCGCATCTGCTGGACGCGGGGATAAATGGGGAGGGGTGAGGTGGGGCTGACGGGCGACGTGTCAGGCGCGGAGTGGGCAGGGGGCGACATGAGGCCGTTGGTGGGGGATAGGGGAAGCGGGGCGTTCTATTGATTGTGCGTGGGGTCTGGAGGCGATCCGGTCGGCCAGGGCGAGGGAGACACGGGATGGGGATTGGGAAAAAGTTGATCAGATGCATGGGGCAGCGGAGAATCTGGTGTGGAGGACGGCTATGTAGGTGTGGTTGTGGGAATTTCATACGGGAATTTTGTTTCATCCAAAATAACATGCCAGGAAATTAAAACGCGACGTGAAGCTAGGTCTAGACACTGGTATCCCTTATGTTCGAGTGGGTAGCCAAGGAAAACGCGATGTGAAGCATGCTCAACAGTTTTTCTATAGACATTTAACAAATTTCAAATGCTTGTTAACATTTCTCAAATACTTGTTCATGTTTTCTAAATGCTTGATTAACATTTTTTGAATGAGCAAGGAGATGGGAAGAGGATGAAGGTTGCGGTTTTGCTCTCTTCTCTGGGCGGTTGAGCTTGGGTGATTCAGTCGCTCAGAGCAATGGGGGGGGGGGCGTGAAATGAACTAGATTCATCCTCCTCCCTTTATAGGCCAGTAAAAACCACCAAGGGCCACGACGTCATGCGGTAATTTCTCTGTTTTCCAACACAACATGCATTATATGCGCGAGAGTCGAGGGATTTTTTGTTTGATGATGTTGCCGAAAATCCGGAGCACGATCCCTTTAATGATGTGACGTGCCAATGGTAACTGCATTGAGCTATGATAAACTAGGCATAATGGCCATAGACAGGACCCTTCGATTCTACAGTGTGTGGCAGCGATTCAGTTTTCGGTCAAAGTTGTCAGATTATGACCCAATCAGCCCACCACGACAAAACTTTTTCATTAAGCTATTAACGCGTGGATCGGGTCTTCGGATCTCATGCAAACTTATGAAGATTGTTAAAACTCCTCGGATGTCCAAAGAATACCACTTCTTGGATCGAAGCATGGTTACAGTGATGGAAGATGCCGAAAAAAAGGATTTGTAAGGACTTCGGATCAAGGGGTGTCCTCGGACAAAAATCGACATAGAAGCATTAAGTTTCTTGAACTCGCCTACGAAGCCGAAGACCGAAGTTGAAGCCGTTCTGAGGAGTCGATCAATGTCCTCAGCTTGAAGACCAGTTCATGGGTGTTGGAAATATGCCCTAGTGGCAATTAATAAAGTGTTTATTGATGCGTTCATTTTGCATCATGTTTTCCTACTGTTATTTATAATGTTTTTATGCATAATAATGCTTTTGGGAGTAATTCTAATGCCTTTTTCTCATAATTAGCAAGGTTTGCACAAAGAGGGAGAATACCGGCAGCTGCAATTCTAGACCTGAAAAAGCACCGTCAGGATACCTATTCTGCACAACTCCAAATAAGCTGAAACTTCACGGAGAATTTTTGTGGAATATATGAAAAATACTGGAGCAAATAAGTACCAGAGGGGGCCCACCAGGTGAGCACCACCCACCAGGGCGCGCCAGGCCCCCCAGGCGCGCCATGGTGGGTGCTGCCCAGCCTGGCCCATCTCCGGGGCCCCCCTTCTGGTATATAAGTCATTTTACCCTAGAAAAAATCAGGGGAGGACTTTCGGGACGAAGCCCCGCTGTCTCGAGGCGGAACTTGGGCAGGAGCACTTTTGCCCTCCGGCGGAACGATTCCGCCGGAGGAACTTCCCTCCCGGAGGGGGAAATCATCGTCATCATCATCACTAACAACTCTCCCATCTTGGGGAGAGTAATCTTTATCAACATCTTCAACAGCACCATCTCCTCTCAAACCCTAATTCATCTCTTGTGTTCAATCTCGGTACCGGAACTCTAGATTGGTACTTATGGGTGACTAGTAGTGTTGATTACATCTTGTAGTTGCTTACTATATGGTTTATTTGGTGGAAGATTATATGTTCAGATCCATTATGCTATTCAATACCCCTCTGATCTTGAGCATGTTTAATATTTGTGAGTGTTAAGCAACGTACCTAGTTGTGGATTCAGTTAGTGCTATCTATTATGAGCATTACAGCTTAGTGCTAGAATATAGAAGGTCTAGAGACCTTACTCTTAATTATCCACCATCCCATCGATCTGTAACTCTTCCTGTACTTGGTGTATATAAACTGAGCAGTACTAGTGCAAATCATTACGGCAATTCTACCTTTCTGACTTGGTATACAGAGCAAAAAGGTCCTATCCCATGGCCGGCACCGTCGCCGCCGGCTCCAGCTCTTCAGCTCCGATCTCCATCACGTCGCTCGCCAACCTCATCACCATCCGTCTCACGCGGGATAACTTCCTACTATGGAAGACCCAGGCCGTTCCTGCCCTTGCCGCGAATGGTCTGTACGGCTATGTCGCCGGCACCGTGGAAGCGCCACCGCACACCATTATGGAAGGAACCGGAGAAGCGGCCGTCGAGGTGGCCAACCCGGAGTTCCTTCACTGGTACCAGCAAGACCAGCTCGTGATGATCGCTCTCCTAGGATCCATGACTGAGGATATTCTCGGTCAGATGACACAGTTGACGACCTCTGCTGCTGTTTGGACTGCTCTCCACGACATGTTTGCATCACAAAATCGAGCTCGCGTTATGCAACTAAGGTACCAGCTCTCTAATCTGAAGAAGAATGACCTCTCTGCATCGGAATACTATCGCAAGATGAAGGGGTTCGCTGATGCCATGGCGTCCATTGGCAAGCCCCTATCTGACGACGAGGTGCTTGGGTACATGCTTGCTGGGCTGGGCTCCGAGTTCGAGCCTCTTGTCGCGTCGATCACGGCGCGTGATGACCCCGTGAGCCTCAGCAGCTTTTATGCATTTCATCTCAGCGCTGAACTTCGTCTTGAGCAGCAGAACTCAACCGGAGAGATCCATCCATCCGTGAACGTTGCAGCACGTGGTAACGGTGCACGTGGCGGGCAAGGAGGACAAGCTCGCGGTCGCGGCGGGCGTGGTCGCGGCAATGGGCGCTCGAACCTGAAGTGTCAGGTGTGTGGCAAGTTCGGCCACGACGCGCTCCACTGCAGCAATCGCTTCAACCACGCGTACCAGCCGGAGGAGCACCGCGAGCGCTCCGGCAACGTCGCCAACACCGGCTCCTATTCCGTGGACATGGACTGGTATGCGGACACCGGCGCCACCGACCACCTGACGAACGATCTCGACCGCCTCACCGTCCATGAGCGCTACGGTGGCAAGGATAAGGTGCACGTCGCTAATGGGGCAGGTTTGTCTATCTCACATGTTGGTCATTCCACTATTTCTGGCTCGTCCAAACCTCTTTATCTTCGCAATATTTTGCATGTTCCTCACGTAAACAAACACTTACTATCCGTGCACAAGTTAGTCTCTGACAATGATGCTTTCGCTGAATTTCATCCTCACTTGTTTTATCTAAAGGACCGAGCAACAAGGAAGGTTCTTCTTCGCGGTAGATGTCATGGAGGTCTTTATCCGGTGCCAAGCTTCAAGTCCTCACCTATCGTGTCTGGTCGTCGCGCTTTCTCCGGTGTCAAGCTCTCCTCGGATCTTTGGCATCGAAGATTAGGCCACCCATCCAAAAGTGTCGTTGAGTCAGTTCTTAGATCAAATAAATTTGCTTGTGCACCTTCGATCGAGTCTAATGTTTGTGATGCCTGCCAACGAGCTAAGGTCCATCAATTACCTTTTCGAGATTCGAGTCATGTTACTCATGCTCCGCTTGAAATTATTCATTCTGATGTTTGGGGCCCTGCTATTACCTCGGTTGGAGGCTTCAAATATTATGTGAGTTTTTTGGATGACTTTAGTCGTTTCACATGGATTTACCTTGTGAAGCGAAAATCCGATGTCGAGCAAGCTTTTTACACCTTCCAAAAACATGTTGAACGCATGCTTAATACTAAAATCAAAACTGTCCAATCGGATTGGGGTGGGGAGTACCATCGCCTATCTAGATATTTTCAGCGGGAAGGCATTACTCATTGTGTATCCTGCCCATACACCTCACAACAAAATGGCATCGCTGAACGCAAGCATCGCCATATCGTTGAAACCGGCATCGCACTCCTCGCTCATTCCTCTCTCCCGGTTCGTTTTTGGGACGAAGCCTTCATTACCGCTTGCTATTTAATTAATCGCATGCCAACTCGTGTTCTTCAAAACACCGCACCACTCACGTGTCTTCTTAACGAGAAACCAGATTATACTTTTCTCCGTGCCTTTGGATGTGCATGTTGGCCGAACCTCCGCCCGTATAATAATCGTAAACTCGATTTTCGTTCCCGGCAGTGTGTATTCTTGGGCTATAGCTCTATGCACAAAGGCTACAAGTGCCTTGATCGATCAACTGGCCGTATTTACATCTCTCGCGACGTTGTATTTGATGAACAAATTTTTCCATTTGCAGCCGCATCTTCCACTACTCCCACCACCACACCCATTCTTCCTACACCTCCTTCAATTTTTCCTGTAGCCGAGCCGGCCGTAGTGGATGATCGCATGCAGAGATATGATTTAACCTTGATTACTAATGCGTCGTCAAGTCCTTCTGATGTGCATGCAGGTTCCAACGACTCTACGTCCTCTGGCTCTACGTCGCCATGCACGCCGCACCATCACCATGCAGACGGGCCGGCTCCGACGTCCCCCGTCCTTCCGAGCGAGTCGCAGACTCCAGCCTCGTCTACAGCCGAGTCTAGCACCTCGCCCGGCCCAGGCATGAGTTCTCCTGGCACGGCGTCCCTGGCTTCTCCGACTTCGTCGGGCGAACATGAGCCTCCTGCTGCTCCAACTCTCGAGCAGCATCCGCCCGCTGCTCCTGTCACAGCTGGCGCTTCCCATCCGATGATGACGCGTCTCCGCAACAATATCGTGAAGACGCTGGTGCCCACGGATGGCACCGTGTGCTATGATCCTCGGCGTCAGGCCTTTCATGCTGAGCCACGCACGTACCGCGTTGCACTCCAGGATGAACAATGGCGCCCCGCCAGGGAGGCCGAGTTCTCGGCTCTTCAGGAGAACAAGACATGGACTTTGGTTCCACGGCCACCCGGAAAAAATGTTATTGGAGGCAAATGGGTTTTCAAGGTGAAGCACAAGCCTGATGGTTCGCTCGACAAGTTCAAAGCTTGTCTAGTCGCACGCGGCTTCACACAGCAATACGGAATTGACTACTCCGACACCTTCTCACCCGTGGTTAAGCCTGCAACAGTGCGACTTGTGCTCTCTCTTGCAGTTTCCCGTGGATGGCAGCTCCGTCAGGTTGACATTAGCAATGCATTCCTTCATGGTATTCTCACTGAAGAAGCTTATATGCAGCAGCCACCCGGCTTCCAGGATCCCTCGCGTCCAGATTATGTGTGCAAGTTGCATAAAGCTTTATATGGCCTGAAGCAGTCCCCTCGTGCCTGGTACGCCCGACTCAGTGAACGTCTTCAGCAGCTGGGTTTCCATCCTTCAGCAGCAGACACATCTTTGTTCATTTTTGCACGTGGTGGTGTCACCATATACATGCTTGTTTATGTTGATGATATAGTCATTGTGAGTTCTTCATCATCAGCCATGACACGACTTCTTCAGCAGCTCTCCGCCACATTTCCTGTGAAAGATCTTGGATCACTTAATTATTTTCTCGGCATTGAGGTGCTTCGCAATTCCGGGGGAATCATTCTTACTCAGAAGAAGTATGCTCTTGATCTTTTACAGCGTACAGACATGGCGAATTGCAAACCAGTCTCAACGCCGGTGTGCACTCATGAGAAGCTTACTCGGGAATCTGGTCATGGACTTTCCGATGATGAAGCTTTTCGCTACAGGAGCACAGTTGGCGCTCTCCAATACTTGACCTTAACACGGCCTGATCTCTCTTTCGCCGTTAATAAGGTGTGCCAGTACTTGTCCTGTCCCACTGATATTCATTGGGAAGCAGTGAAGAGAATTCTTCGGTTTGTGAAGGGGACGGTGTCGACTGGCTTAAATATTCGGCGCTCACCTTCAACTCTATTGAGTGTGTTCACGGATGCGGATTGGGCTGGCTGTGGCGATGATAGGCGTTCTACTGGCGGGTTTGCAATTTTCTTTGGTCCGAATCTTATTTCATGGAGTGCACGCAAGCAGCCGACCGTGTCGAGATCATCGACAGAAGCGGAGTACAAAGCTTTGGCAAATGGTGCGGCTGAAGCAACTTGGATACAATCATTGTTAAAGGAACTACGTGTTCCTCAGCCTCGTGCGCCCGTCTTGTGGTGTGAAAACCTCGGGGCAACATATCTCACGGCGAACCCGGTGTTCCATGCCCGCACAAAACACATCGAGGTTGATTTTCATTTTGTGAGAGAGAAGGTAGCCATGGGTGCCTTGGAGGTCAAATTTATTTCTTCAGCAGATCAAGTAGCTGATGCATTCACCAAGCTTCTCACTAAGGTTGTGCTTGCTCGATTACGTTCCAATCTGAACCTTTACATAGGTTAAGAATGCGGGGGAATGTTAAGCAACGTACCTGGTTGTGGATTCAGTTAGTGTTGTCTATTATGAGCATTACAGCTTAGTGCTAGAATATAGAAGGTCTAGAGACCTTACTCTTAATTATCCATCATCCCATCGATCTGTAACTCTTCCTGTACTTGGTGTATATAAACTGAGCAATACTAGTGCAAATCATTACGGCAATTCTACCTTTCTGACTGTGAGTAGTTCTCTTTGTTCTTGAGGTCACGGGAGAAATCATGTTGCAAGTAATCATGTGAAATTGATATGTGTTCGATATTTTGATGGTATGTATGTTGTGATTACCTTAGTGGTGTCATGTGAACGTCGACTACATGGCACTTCACCATACTTGGGCCTAAGGGAATGCATTGTGGAGTAGTTATTAGATGATGGGTTGCTAGAGTGACAGAAGCTTAAACCCCAGTCTATGCGTTACTTCGTAAGGGACCGATTTGGATCCAAAAGTTTAATGCTATGGTTAGATGTCTATCTTAATACTTTCTCGTAGTTACGGATGCTTGCGAGGGGGTTAATCATAAGTAGGATGCTTGTTCAAGTAAGAACAGCACCTAAGCACCGATCCACCCACATATCAAATTATCAATATAGCGAACACAAAACAACTCAACATGATGAAAGTGACTAGA
Source organism: Elymus sibiricus (assembly GCA_039707655.1). Lineage (NCBI taxonomy): Eukaryota > Viridiplantae > Streptophyta > Magnoliopsida > Poales > Poaceae > Elymus > Elymus sibiricus. The sequence continues at coordinate 3,360,496 of CM077672.1, forward strand.
TGAAATTCCCGTGTGCCCTCAAGAACGCTTTGCATATTATAAGAAACCGTTTTGGCGTGTCCTTTGCCTCAAAAGGATTGGGCTACCTTGCTGCACTCTCGTTACCGTTACCGTTACTTGCTCGTTACAAAACACTTTGCTACTAAACAACCTGTTACCGACTATTTCAGTGCTTGCTGAAATTTCCTTGCTGAAAACCGCTTGTCATTTCCTTCTTCTCCTCGTTGGGATCGACATTCTTACTTATCGAAAGGACTACGATTGAACCCGTGCGCTTGCGGGTCATCAAAGCTCTTTTCTGGCGCCGTTGCCGGGGAGTGAAGCGCTCTTGGTAAGTGGAAATTGGTAAGGGAAAATTATTTTTACGTGCTGAAATTTACTTTTACTTGTCACTATGGAATCTAATCCTTTGAGGGGTTTGTTCGGGATATCTTCACCCCGACCGGAAGAGCAAAGAGTTGCCCCTCAACCTACTGCACCTACTGAAAATATTTATTATGAGATTCCTTTGGGTATGATAGAACAACTGTTAGCTAATCCTTATGCAGGAGATGGAACTGAATATCCTGATATGCACTTGATATATGTGGATGAAATTTGTGGATTATTTAAGCTTGCAGGTTTGCCCGGAGATGAAGCTAAGAAGAAGGTTTTCCCTTTATCTTTGAAGGGAAAAGCATTGGCATGGGATAGGCTATGCGATGATATTGGATCTTGGAGCTGGAATCGCTTGAAATTGGAATTTCACCAAATTTTTATCCTATGCATCTAGTTCATCGTGATCGAAACTTCATATATAATTTTTGGCCTCGTGAAGGAGAAAGTATCGCTCTAGCTTGGGGGAGGCTTAAGTCAATGTTATATTCATGCCCCCAACCATGATCTCTCAAGAGAAATTATCATTCAGAATTTTTATGCTCGGCTTTCTCATGATGATCGATCCATGCTCGATACTTCTTGTACTGGTTGTTTTATGAAGAAGACTATTGAATTCAGGTGGGATCTTTTAGAAAGAATTAAACGCAACTCTGAAGATTGGGAACTCAACGAAGGTAAAGAGTCAGGTATAAAGCTTGAGTATGATTGTGTTAAATCTTTTATGAATACCGATGCCTTTCAAAAGTTTAGCACTAAATATGGTCTTGACTCTGAGATAGTAGCCTCTTTCTGTGAATCATTTGCTACTCACGTTGATCTCCCTAAGGAGAAGTGGTTCAAATATCACCCACCTATTAAAAAAGAAATCAAAGAACCCGCCATAGCTAAAGATGAAACTATCATCTACAATGTTGATCCTGTTGTTCCTACTGCTTACATTGAAAAACCACCCTTCCCTATTAGGATAAAGGAACATGCTAAGGTACCAACTACGGTTCGTAAAAGTCACATTAGAGCACCAAAACCCGCTGAACAAATCAAAGTAGAACCTAGTGTTGCTATGGTTAAAGATCTCTTGGTAGAAAATGTTGACGGGCATGTTATTTACTTCTACGATGATGCCGCTAGGATTGCTAGACCCGACAAAAGGGATAAACATAGACCCATTGTTGGCATGCTTGTTATCTCAGTTAAAATAGGAGATCATTGTTATCATGGTTTATGTGATATTGGTGCTAGTGTGAGTGCTATTCCTATTGACTTATATCAGAATGATATAGCACCCGCTGAAATAGAAGACATAGACGTTACAATTAAACTTGCTAATAGAGACACCATCCAACCACTTGGGATCGTTAGAGATGTTGAAGTCTTGTGCGGGAAAGTGAAATATCCTACTGATTTTCTAGTTCTTGGTTCCCCACAAGATGACTTTTGTCCCATTATTTTTGGTAGACCTTTCTTGAACACCGTTAATGCTCAAATAGATTGTGAGAAACAAACCGTCGGTGTTAGCTTTGGTGGTGAGTCTCATGAGTTCAATTTCTCTAAGTTTAATAGGAAACCACATAGGGCGGAATTATCTAGTAAAGATGAAATAATTGGTCTTGCTTCTATTGTCGTGCCTCCTACTGATCCGCTAGAACAATACTTGCTAGAACATGAAAATGATTTGCATATGCATGAAAGAAATGAAATTGATGAAGTGTTCTTTCATCAGCCTCCTCTGCTTAAACACAATTTGCCTGTTGAAACTCTAGGAGGTCCTCCTCCACCTAAGGGCGATCCTGTGTTTGAATTAAAACAATTGCCTGACACTCTGAAATATGCTTATCTTGTTGAGAAGAAGATATATCCTGTTATTATTAGTGCTAACCTTTCAGAACATGAAGAAGAAAGATTATTGAAAATTCTGAGGAAGCACCGTGCCACTATTGGATATACTCTTGATGATCTTAAGGGCATTAGTCCCACTCTCTGTCAGCACAAGATTAATATGGAACCTAATGCTAAACCCATTGTTGATCACCAACGTCGGTTGAATCCCAAAATGAAAGAAGTGGTAAGAACTGAAATATTAAAGCTTCTAGAAGCAGGTATAATCTATCCCATAGCTGATAGTAGATGGGTAAGTCCTGTTCATTGTGTCCCAAAGAAGGGAGGTATTACTGTTGTGCCTAATGATAAAAATGAGCTTATTCCTCGGAGAATAGTTACTGGCTATAGGATGGTAATTGATTTTAGAAAATTTAATAAAGCTACTAGAAAAGATCATTACCCCTTGCCTTTTATTGATCAAATGCTAGAAAGACTATCAAAGCACACACACTTTTGTTTCTTAGATGGATACTCTGGTTTTTCTCAAATACCTGTTTCACAACCTGATCAAGAGAAAACCACTTTCACTTGCCCTTTTGGAACTTTTGCTTATAGACGTATGCCTTTTGGTTTATGCAATGCACCTGCTACCTTTCAAAGATGTGTGACTGCTATATTCTCTGACTTTTGTGAAAAGATTGTTGAGGTTTTCATGGATGATTTTTCTATTTATGGAACTTCTTTTGATGATTGCTTGAGCAACCTTGATCGAGTTTTGCAGAGATGTGAGCAAACTAACCTTGTCTTGAATTGGGAGAAGTGCCACCTTATGGTCAATGAAGGTATTATCTTGGGACATAAAATTTCTGAGCGTGGTATTGAAGTGGACAAAGCTAAGGTTGATGCAATCGGGAAGATGCCATGTCCTCGAGATATTAAAGGTATTCGTAGTTTCCTTGGTCATGCTGGTTTCTATAGGAGATTTATTAAAGACTTCTCTAAAATTTCTAGGCCTCTTACAAATCTTTTACAAAAGGTTATTCCGTTTGTTTTTTATGATGATTGTGTAGACGCCTTTGAAACACTTAAGAAAGCCTTGATTTCTGCACCTATTGTTGAACCACCTGATTGGAACTTGCCTTTTGAAATTATGTGTGATGCTAGTGATTATGCTGTTGGTGCTGTTCTAGGACAAAGAGTTGACAAGAAATTAAATGTTATCTATTATGCTAGCAAAACTCTAGACAGTGCCCAGAGAAACTATGCTACTACTAAAAAAGAATTTTTAGCAGTTGTGTTTGCTTGTGACAAATTCAGATCTTATATAGTTGATTCCAAAGTAATTGTTCACACCGATCATGCTGCTATCAAATATCTTATGGAAAATAAAGATGCTAAACCTAGACTCATTAGATGGGTTCTTTTGCTTCAGGAATTTGACTTGCACATTATTGATAGGAAAGGAGCTGAGAACCCCGTAGCTGATAACTTGTCTAGGCTAGAGAACATTCTTGATGACCCGCTACCTATTAATGATAGTTTTCCTGATGAACAATTAGCGGTCGTCAATGTTTCTCGTAGTACTCCTTGGTATGCTGAGTATGCTAATTTCATCGTTGCTAAGTATATACCACCTAGTTTCACATACCAGCAGAGGAAGAAATTCTTCTATGATTTAAGACATTACTTTTGGGATGATCCTCATCTTTATAAAGAAGGAGTAGATGGTATTATTAGACGTTGTGTACCTGAGCATGAAGAGGAACAAATCTTATGGAAATGTCACTCCGAAGCTTATGGAGGGCATCATGCTGGAGATAGAACTGCTCATAAGGTATTGCAATCTGGTTTTTATTAGCCTACTCTCTTCAAGGATGCCCGTAAGTTTGTTTTATCTTGTGATGAATGTCAACGAATAGGTAATATTGGTAAGCGTCAGGAAATGCCAATGAATTATTCTCTTGCTGTTGAACCTTTTGATGTTTGGGGTTTTGATTATATGGGACCTTTTCCTTCCTCTAATGGGTACACTCATATTTTGGTTGCTGTTGATTATGTCACTAAGTGGGTAGAAGGTATTCCAACTAGTAGTGCTGATCATAACACTTCCATTAAAATGCTTAAGGAAGTTATCTTTCCGAGGTTTGGAGTCCCTAGATATCTCATGACTGATGGTGGTTCACACTTTATTCATGGTGCTTTCCGTAAAATGCTTGCTAAGTACGATGTTAACCATAGAATTGCATCACCCTATCACCCTCAATCTAGTGGTCAAGTAGAACTTAGTAATAGGGAAATAAAATTAATATTACAGAAAACCATTAATAGGTCTCGAAAGAATTTGTCTAAGAAATTAGATGATGCACTTTGGGCCTATAGAACATCGTATAAAAATCCTATGGGTATGTCTCCATACAAAATGGTTTATGGGAAAGCTTTTCATTTGCCTCTTGAGTTAGAACACAAGGCGTATTGGGCAATTAAAGAGCTCAACTATGATTTCAAACTAGCCGGTGAAAAGAGGTTATTTGATATTAGCTCACTGGATGAATGGAGAACCCAAGCATATGAAAATGCCAAGCTCTTTAAAGAAAAGGTTAAGAGATGGCATGATAAAAATAATTCAAAAGCGAGAATTCAAAGTAGGAGAATATGTCCTCTTGTACAACTCTCGTTTTAGATTCTTTGTAGGTAAACTTCTCTCTAAATGGGAAGGACCTTATGTTATCGAAGAAGTCTATCGATCTGGAGCAATCAAAATAAATAATCCCAAAGGCACTAACCCGAAGGTGGTCAATGGTCAAAGAATTAAACACTATATCTCAGGTACGCCAATTAATGTTGAAAGCAATGTTATTCAAACCATGACACCTGAGGAACACATAAGGGAGGCCTTCCGAAACACTCCAGAATAACTAAAATAAAGGAGGTACGTGATACGGTAAGTAAACGGACTCCGAAAAATCCGCAAAAATATTTTTTGTCAGTTTTGGAAAATAACAAAAAATTGGAAAATAAGAAACAACCGGGAAGGCACCCGAGGGGGGCAGCACCCACCACGGCATGCCAGGCCCCCCTGGCACGCCATGATGGGTGGTGCCCACCTCGGGCACCTTCCGGACTCCGTTTTCCTCTCGTTTGCTTGTCTCCCAAGATAAAAATTCTTTATATACTCCCCGAACATATTGACCTCCGTATCGCGGAGAAATCCTCTGTTCTTCTTTCTTGCTGTTTCTGTCAGGGTTCTCAAAGCTAGGCATCATGTCTTCTCCCTACTCCAACAACGGGGAAGAAGATGCTTGGTTGCTGCACATGGAATTAAGAAGGGAGCTGACTGAGGAGACTATTATGGAGGAGGGTTTGGAGGACCCTATGATGGTGCAACTACCGGCCTCGAGGAGGGGCACTCTAGCTGGAATCTCTACCTCCCCAAATCCTCATGAGGCCACGAAGACTATAAGAACTCGGGAGAACTCAGGAGATCGAGAGGAACCCACTCCAAAGAAGCCCCTAAGCAGGTTACACAGTAATAATTTTCACAATTTGATTCATAACTACCCTCGGGATGGGACACCGCCCGTCCAAGTGAAAGTGATGCTGGGAAAAAGGAGTGGGGCCCTACTAACGAAGACATAATGATGTAAGTTCGAAAAAACAATGAGTTAATCCAGCAGTTGATCCATGAAATCCGGAGCCTGAAAGATATCATGATCACTACACCACCACCAACTTCTTCATCACCAAAGAAGGGGACTTGATCATATGGTATGGGCACTCCCCTTGGCTTAGTGATCTATCTAGTTCGATCCTTTCTTTTCGAGTGTTTTCTTAGTGATCTATCTATGTAATCGTGTTCGAGATATATAATAAAGATTAGTTCAAGTTTTTCTCTCTTTACTTTAGTGTTGCATTGAAAAGAAAAGGAAAATAAATATATAAAAGATCATGTGCTAATCTCATGGTGAGTAATGACACCACATAAAGAAAAGTATAAGTGGTAAAATTTATTGGAGATTGACAAACATAGCATTGGTCAATGATGCAATTCATGAAAAAGTAATAAGGGAAGAGAAGATTTGCATGCAAATACACTATCATGGACACCTTTTATGATTCTTTTATGATTGTGAGCCCCCATTAAATATTTTGTGTCAAAATAGTTGAACTGGACAAGGAAGACAACCTAACTATCTATGCTTATTTGTATTCACATAGAAGTTATATTGTCATAGATCCTTCAACATGTGGTGCTTGCCCAATACCTTTTCTAGCCAAATTCCGCACCAAGTAGAGATACTACTTGTGCATCCAAAAACCTTCAACCCAAACCTATTTTCAAGAGTCCACCATACCTACCTATGGATTGAATAAGATCCTTCAAGTAAGTTGTCATCGGTGCAAAAAGGCAATAAAAATTGCTTCTAAAAGTGTTGGATCAATTAATGTAAGAGAAAATTGAGCGTTGTACGAACTTGTGATGGCAAAGATAAAAGCGACAGACTACATAATAAGGTTGCTATCATAAGGGGCAATATAACGTGACGTTCTTTTGCATTAAGGGGTTTGGCATACAAACAAATAAGCGCATGACAACCTCTGCTTCCCTCTGCGAAGGGCCTATCTTTTACTTTATTGCATTTACTTTTATGTTGAGTCAAAGTATTCCTTCCTTTTCTCTATCTTGGCAAGCATCATGTGGTGAAGAAAGATCTAGGCACATATATCCAGTTGAATATGAGTGGGCATGAATTATTATTGTTGACCTCACTCTTGAGGTGAATATGTTGGATGGAAAACTATAAGCCCCTATCTTTCTTTGTGTCTGGTTGAAGCTTTTTGTTCATGGGTAAGCCATGAGTGTTAGCAATCATAGAAGATTAAATGATGATTCAGTATGTGAACTTGCCTAAAGGCTCCGATACGTGATCCTTCCTGAAAATATGATGAATTGTAGTTGCAAAGTTGACTAAGAACATAGTTTGTCGGTTTTCAATAAAGTTGATGCTTCATACTTCAAAGCTGTGATGAATTGTTACTTGTTCATGAGAAGTATATGATAAAATCTTTATGAAAAGAGTTTTATGTTAAAATTCCTTGTTGTTATAATAATGAGCATGATGCTTCTATGTTTGTATCTTGTTTTTATCGACACCTCTCTCTCAAAGCATATGGACATGTTTTTCGATTTCGGTTTTCGCTTGAGGACAAGCGAGGTCTAAGCTTGGGGGAGCTGATACGTCCATTTTGCATCATGTTTTCCTACTGTTATTTATAATGTTTTTATGCATAATAATGCATTTGGGAGTAATTCTAATGCCTTTTCTCTCATAATTTGCAAGGTTTGCACAAAGAGGGAGAATACTGGCAGTTGGAATTCTGGACCCGAAAAAGCACCGTCAGGATACCTATTCTGCACAACTCCAAATAAGCTGAAAGAGAATTTTTGTGGAATATATGAAAAATACTGGAGCAAATAAGTACCAGAGCGGGCCCACCAGGTGAGCACCACCCACCAGGGCGCGCCAGGCCCCGCAGGCGCGCCATGGTGGGTGCTGCCCAGCCTGGCCCATCTCCGGGGCCCCCCTTCTGGTATATAGTTATTTTACCCTAGAAAAAATCAGGGGAGGATTTTCGGGACGAAGCGCCGCCGTATCGAGGCGGAACTTGGGCAGGAGCACTTTTGCCCTCCGGCCGAGCGATTCCGCCGGGGGAACTTCCCTCCCGGAGGGGGAAATCATCGTCATCATCATCACCAACAACTCTCCCATCTTGGGGAGAGTAATCTTCATCAACATCTTCAACAGCACCATCTCCTCTCAAACCGTAGTTCATCTCTTCTGTTCAATCTCGGTACCGGAACTCTAGATGGGTACTTGTGGGTGACTAGTAGTGTTGATTACATCTTGTAGTTGATTACTATATGGTTTATTTGGTGGAAGATTATATGTTCAGATCCATTATGCTATTCAATACCCTTCTGATCTTGAGCATGTTTAATATTTGTGAGTAGTTCTCTTTGTTCTTGAGGTCACAGGAGAAATCATGTTGCAAGTAATCATGTGAAATTGATATGTGTTCGATATTTTGATGGTATGTATGTTGTGATTCCCTTAGTGGTGTCATGTGAACGTCGACAACATGGCACTTCACCATACTTGGGTCTAAGGGAATGCATTGCGGAGTATTTATTACACTAGTAGAAAACAGACCTTTTGTTTTACCCTTTAGTACCGGACCAGTTACGAGCCGGTTGTAAAGGATCTATTAGTCCCGGTTCGTGCCGGCTCCAACGGCTAGGAGCAGGGCGACCTCTAGTACCGATTCATGAGGAACTTTTAGTACCGGTTCGTGTCACGAACCGGTACTAATGGGGTCGTGGCAGGCTTTTGGTCAGACTGGGGCCCTGCGTGCCTCTTTAGTACCGGTTCGTGACACGAACCGGTACTAGAGGTTTCCCTTTAGTACCGGTTGGTGACACAAACCGGTACTAAAGACTTCTATATATATAGTGCTTTGTCCACCCCCAGCCGATCAGCTCTCATTTCTCTGTTTTCCTCCCCTGTTCTTCCACTTTGCTCGAGCTCATCCTCCATTTTGGCCAAAATTTGTCAAGATTTGAAGGCACCCCATCTATCCAAGTGTTCACAAAGGTTAGCAACTTTGTCCCTTCATCTCTCATTGCTAGATTAGCTCGTGGTATGCTCAAAGTTATGTGATTTGTGGGTTTTAGGTTGGGAGTGATTATGTGGGAGTTTATTTGATTTATATGCAATTTGAGCTCAAATTAACTTCTTATGTTGCATATGTGTAGGTGTGGTTTACTTGGTGCCTTGCCGTCCCCGTCCTAACCACCGTTGATCGCCCGCACCATCTCGTCGCGGCACCGGCCACCTTGGTGAGCCTCTTGTTCTTCTTATAACCTTTTTGTTAAAAAAAATTACTTGTATGATTTAGATAGCTACGTGTATGATTTACTTACTTGTATTATTGTTAGTTATTCTATAGTGTCATGGTTATGGTATCCGCCCATGTCGGCCCTCATCCGGTCTATGATTCAGATGTGGTATGTTATCTTTTAGAAATATTTGTTTCATGTAGTGTTCATGACAATTATGCCACCAACTTGACGTAGATGTTTTTATCTAGGAGGTAGTTGAACCAGAAATTCCAACCGACTATGCAATTCTGCTCGAGAGGTTAACTGAAGTTGAAAAACAAAACGATATTTTGAAAGAAAAATTGAAAAGAACTGAAGAAGAGAAGATGGGATTGGAGTTGCATGTTGCCGATGTCGTCGATGATCACAAGATCAAGATGGATGCAATGCGCTTGAAGCTTAGAAAGATTAGAAAATATGCCATTGATAAAGAGGCTTGGTATCATTATGCTGTTGGATCAATTGTTACATTAGTTGCGATTTTGATCGCATTTGTTGTTGCATTTAAATGTTTTAGATAGTTGTATGTTGTTTTATGAGATGTATGTATGAACTATAAGTATCTATTATTTGCAGTAATAACATTTGGTCACTGCTAGCTCTACTTTGGTTGTAATGTGATGATGAAGTTGTATTAATTTGGTCACTTCGATGTTGTGTAGTGAACATGAGCCGGCAATGGATGTACGATGACCGACGCTCTCCAGGGTTCCTTAATGGCCTGCATGATTTTATTCTTGTGGCTGAGGCAAACAAGCAGAATGGTTTCATGTGTTGTCCATGTCATGACTGTAAGAACGATAGGAATTACTCTACCTCAAAAACCCTTCACTACCACCTGCTGAAGTCCGGTTTCATGTCCGGCTATAGCTGTTGGACCAAGCACAGAGAAAGAGGGGTTATAATGGAAGACAGTGAAGAAGAAGAGGATGATGACAACTATCCTTTCGCCGCTACAACAATGGGGGAAGCTGAAGAAGAGGCATCAATGGGGGAAGCTGAAGAAGAGGCATCAGATGAGCCCGCTGATGATTTTGGTCGGGTCATTGCTGATGCAAAGAGAAACTGCGAAAGTGACAAGGAGAGGTTGAAGTTGAAGCGCATGTTAGAGGATTACAAGAAATTGTTGTATCCAAATTGTGAAGATGACCAGAAAAAGCTGGGTACCACGCTGGAATTGCTGCAATGGAAGGCGAAGAATGGTGTAACTGACAAGGGATTTGAAGACTTGCTGATAATGATAAAGAAGATGCTTCCAAAGGATAACGAATTGCCTGACAGTACGTACGAAGCAAAGAAGGTTGTCTGCCCTCTAGGATTAGAGGTGCAGAAGATACATGCATGCCCTAATGACTGCATCCTCTGCCGCGGTGAGGAGTACGAGAATTTGGATGCATGCCCGGTATGTGGTGCACTGCGCTATAAGATCCGCCGCGATGACCCTGGTGATGTGGAGGGCAAACGCCCCCGGAAGAGGGTTCCTGCCAAGGTGATGTGGTATGCTCCTATAATACCACGGTTGAAACGTTTGTTCCAAAACAAAGAGCATGCCAAGTTGTTGCGATGGCACAAAGAAGACCGTAAGAAAGATGGGATGTTGAGAGCACCCGCTGATGGGTCGCAGTGGAGAAAAATCGAGAGGGAGTCCGAGGACTTTGCAGATGACGCGAGGAACTTATGGTTTGGTCTTAGTACAGACGGCATGCATCCTTTTGGGGAGTAGAGCTCCAGTCACAACACCTGGCCCGTGACTCTATGTATCTACAACCTTCCTCCTTGGTTGTGCATGAAGCGGAAGTTCATTATGATGCCAGTGCTCATCCAAGGCCCTAAGCAACCCGGCAACGACATTGATGTATACCTAAGGCCACTAGTTGATGAACTTCTACAGTTGTGGAAAAAACCAGGTGTACGCGTGTGGGATGCGCACACACAGAAGGAATTTGACCTACGAGCGTTGCTGTTTGTAACCATCAATGATTGGCCTGCTCTTAGTAACCTTTCAGGACATACAAACAAGGGATACAATGCATGCACGCATTGTTTAGATGATACTGAAAGTATATATTTGGATAAATGTAAGAAGAATGTGTACTTGGGACATCGTCGATTTCTACCGATCAAGCATCTCTTAAGAAAGGCAGGCAAGCATTTAAAAGGTGAGCCAGATCACCGGAAGAAGCCTGGCCTCCGTACTGGTGAATATATATTTGATATGGTCAAGGATTTACATGTAATCTTTGGAAAGGGTCCTGGCGGACAATCTATTCCGAATGATGCCAACGGACACGCACCCATGTGGAAGAAGAAATCTATATTTTGGGAACTTGATTTTTGGAAAGTCCTAGAGGTCCGGAATGCAATCGACGTGATGCACGTGACGAAGAATCTTTGTGTGAACCTGCTAGCACTACAGGAATCAGGCACTTTGCCATCTGCCATGGCAGATGGCAAAGGCATGGCCGGCGGATGGCAAAGGCTTTGCCATCTGCCAGCAGACGGCAAACAGTTTGTCTGAAACCCAGCCAACAAAGGCTACTTTGCCATCTGCTGGCGGATGGCAAAGAGCCTGCAGCCTTTGCCATCAGCTGGCAGATGGCAAAGCCTCTGAACGGGGTTAGGCATGTTAGAAGGCTAACGGCGTGCTTTGCCGTCTGCCAGCAGATGGCAAAGAGCCTGTAGCCTTTGCCATCTGCTGGCAGATGGCAAAGATTCTGCAGCCTTTGCCATCTGCTGGCAGATGGCAAAGAAACCAAATAGGCCAGCCGAGTGGTTCCCAGGTTGTATGGGCAGCTGACACGTGGCCTCTTTGCCATCTGCCAGCAGATGGCAAAGTGCCTATATTGCACCATTTAATTTTGTTTTTTCTTATATCAATTCATTTTCACAGAAAATCAAACACAGATATATATATATATGACCAATATAGCATATTCAACACATATTACCAATAGTCATGAACACATATATATCCATGAACACATATCCAACACATGTTACCAATAGTAGCAAGTTTCATCCATACATATACATAGTTTCTTCAATATTACACAGTTTCATCCATAGGTAGCAAGTTTCACAAGGTCAAAATAAAAACTAAAGACAAGCACTCCATCAACCCAAGCTTCCGTGATCGGAAGCAAATCTGCAAAATGGGAAAGAAGAAAGTTAGAAGAAGAAGACTAGAAGAAGAAGATTATTATGATGCAACTAAAATGTGAAGATTATTATGATGCAACTTATATCTGTAAAATAGGGGTATAAGCGAGAACTCATAGACATCTTACATTGGACAAGAAGTACTCAAGCGAGGAAACGACAGTGACAAAGGCTGGATCAAGCCCAATCTCCTCCTTTGCCTCCCTTAATGCTGTTGCTGCATCATCAGCATCATCAGCATCAGCATCAACCCTTGTATAAAATAGGGTAGAAGACATAGGTAAAGATTGTTGAGGGTACAATACATAGGTACAGATTGTATGGTGCTGAATGTTCTTTATTTTTTCCTATAAATACAACAATGATGAACATATAGAAGGTCTTCTAAGATGTAGTTATTTTTCACGTATATATACAATAACGACATATAATTGGCATACAAATGAGTCATGCACGTGATTGTGATAGCATATTGGGTTTGTGAAGTGTGAGCAGTAGCTAACACATATATTCCTCTTGTGATTTTGATAGCTTGGCGATGGTGGTCAAAGCCACAAAGCAACCTGGCATAGCCAATTAGGTTTGGTGTCTACTTATCTGACTGATTTTCTTCTTAGGGGGCATGAAGTTCATGAAAAAAATTGTAGGAATCACCATGTAATGTGGCGATGCATCAGTTGTGAAAGACAAGGTGGGGCTTTAGTTTGGATGGTACAAACATGTACTAATGTACGACCATTCAATTTCAATGCATCGAAGGCTCTGGTGAGTGCTTAAACAACTACTTTGTTTCTTCGAACATCAGTTCTTTAGAGCGAATCAGTCTGAACTGTTGTGTTCCCTGACCAATGATTAACTACGTGATATCATATACATGGGACGTGAAAGTACACTTAAATATTGGCAGTAAGATTACCAGCAGTAGTGCTTTCATTTCCTTTTGCAAACAAATAACACTACTTATAAATCTTTCGTCAATAGATAACAATAATTCTGATTATATTTTGCATTTTTTGCATTGACCTCCATACACAAAGATGATGGGTGTTTGTCCAAGAGAACATACAAGACTGTAACATGATCAGCCTGTTTGAAGTTACTGAAACCGGGTAGACAGAGACTTGATTATCCTTGTTATAGTTCAAAAGAATTTTCAGATATCAATTAATGTAATCTTTGTCGGTAGATTGGAAGCTTCAATGTTTTTCACAAAAAGTTCATACCGGCTGGTTTTTAAACAAAACCATATGTACTTCTGCAACTAGAATTTCAGTACGTTATGCTTAGTATGTGCCTTTTAATCATTTCATTCTGGGTTGTTCTATGCTTTCAATACTAGAAGTGAACGCGCGCTTTGCTATATGAAACTAACATGTAAAAGCATTGGTAACACACATCTCAGCTATGCATGGTGCACAAACGAAATCATGTAAACGCAGGTTAATAAACCCAACACACCAGCCTTCCCAACCATAGAGCAAGGGTGTTAGTTCCTTTCTAGGTGGCTTAGTATCTTTAGACATACTACTAACCAATTTGCCAAAGAAGAAACAATTGGTGGATGCACCATCATCCATATCCAGTAAATAGAATTTCTACCTAGCATGACACCAAACATTTTTCTGAACTATAAAGTATCTCTCCCATAAAAAAGAGATCCAGAGACATAAACTAACCCCTGCCTTAGCTCGACCACTCTGCACATTTGCAATTACTCATGTATGGGATTAATCTCCTCCGGCAGGAAGTAATACCCAAGACACTTTATGGGTTCAGTGGTTGGTAGTTTTTTAAGGAAGATCAGGACAATAAATATGTGTAGAAATCCAAGCATATGGCACAATCAGCCACGAGAAACATTAGAATCCAAGCATATGGAAATGAGCTTGGTCGACTGATAGAACGCAGTCTGAACGACGAAAAAATAGAAATGGTTGGTACCATCCAATGTGAACAGCTGGTCATCCAGTTCAGTTCCAGATCTATAACCCTTTTTTCCAAATACCAGATCTCATCATCTAATCTGACTCCTATGGGAAATCATAAGAAGAAGAAGAGATCCAACTCCTTCAAAAGGAAATAAAAAAGGTAGCAGTAACCACATAATACAGAAATCGAAACAAGACCACATGAGACATGCTATAGGATTCAGGACACGAACCATTGAAATAACAATGTGAACTACAGATAGTAACATATGGGAAGGTATAAGAGAGAAGATCTGCATCTTACCTATTGTGGTCCAAAAGGCAGGGCATGTAAAGGGGGCAACTGGGACAGAGGACGCCGGTGGTAGAAGTATGACGGGTGGCTCCTCAGCAGCGGACGTCGCGGCTGCTACTGGGCGACGGACAGCGCTGCTGCTCCTCGGCTGCAGGTGTTACTCCTCAGCAGCAGGCTGGATGGTGCTCCTCGGACGCGAATGGCACTGTTGCTCCTTGTCAGCGGATGGCGGTCCTTGGCAGTGGGCTGCGCTGTTGCTCCTTGGTAGCGAGGCGGCAGCTCCTCAGCAACTTGTTTAATTGTTCAGCTGCAGATTTGACTAATCGAGGCTAACTACCACCTGTAGAAATCATGAATCGGTCATGGAAAAGGAATGAAATTAGACTTTATACACTACTCTTAAATGTACAAATAAAATGGTGATGCAGGGTATTATCCCAAAGAATGGAGAATTTGGTGGTACATAATCACAAAAACCACACTCCAACGATTGTACCTGTACATGCCTACATTTGTACACCACAGTAGTGCTAGAGAATCTAGATACTTATTCCCATTGATGCAATAAACATAAGAACCCTGCATATGTAGTTTATCATTGACAGCAAAGAGCTGACTAGTAATATTTATGCTACCGGCTTTTAGCGCAATATTTTGTGGATTTTACGTATAGCTTAGTTTTTGTTTTCCCAAAACAACTGATGCCAACTGCCGGCAGTTGGCTCGTGGCTCCTGGTGCGGGGCGACGGCTGCAGCTTGCCGTGCGTCCGATATCTAGAGTTGAAGGCATGGAGCTTCGTGATTCGATCCCCACATGGCCGCGGCCGCTCCTGTTGGTGGTTGTGCCCGTGTGTGTGAGAGAGCCGTGGAGTACATGGGTGGACTTGAGACATGATAGCTAGGCTAAGTAAGAACGGTACTAGTAGCAGAAAAATTGATTTATTGGAGGGTAGGCTTGAGCCTGTTTAAGCCTGGTTAGTAGACTCGCCTCTGATATCATATACATGGGACGTGAAACAGCCATATGTGTATTCTTTTGCATAAAGTAAGGATCCAACAACAGAGGAATTATCACTAGCCATGGTTTGTTATTACTTATTAGGATCATCAACACCTTGCTATTAGAAGATGGTGATTGACAGGTCCGTGATTTTATTACAAGTTATAAGAAAAGCAGCGGCGACGGAGAAGCAGCAGGAGTGGGCGGTAGGAGGCTCACCAGGATGGTTCCGGCGAGCTTGGTGAGCCTGGAGGCGTATTGGTAGCGCTGCTCCTCGATGGCGCTCTGCGAGGATCGACCAAAACAACAGGTGAGGGAAACCCTAGGTGGCAGAACATCAGAATCCGGAATCGGCGAGGGCGCGACGGGCGAATCGAGGAAGCAGACCTTGAGCTCGGCCATGACGCGGGAGACGGCGTCGCCGGCGGTGGCGTCGAGGAGGGCGCGCTTGAGGGCGGCGGCCTCGGCCAAGTCCTCGCCCTCCAAGGCCTCCTCCAGCTCGAAGCGCAGCACGTAGGCGTAGCTCTCGGCCTGGTCCACCTCCCCGAAGTGGCGGCTCCAGCGGGCCCAGTCCCAGGCCGACGGCGACGACGACGCCACGGGGGAGGACGAGGGGGAGGGGGGAGGGGGAGGAGACCGCGGCGCAGCGGCATGCCATGGAGGAGGGGTGGCGGGCCGCGGGCACGTGCGCGGAGGAGGAGGGGGGCGGGGGCAGGCAGCGGCGCGAGACGGGGAGCGGCGGGCGGCATCGGGACAGATGGATGGGCCACGCGGCGGGGGGCATCGGGACAGATGGATGGGCCACGCGGCGGGGGCATCGGGACAGATGGATGGGCCACGCGGTGGAGAGAGAGGGGAGGAGAGAGAGAGGGGATAAGGATGGCGTGATTTGAGATTGGGAGGGAGAGAGAGGGTTGGGGCCGGGCTGGGAGAGAGAGGGGAGAGAGAGAGGGGTGGGGTTCTTTGCCATCTGCTGGCTGATGGCAAAGAGGTGGGGCTTTGCCATCTGCTGGCTGATGGCAAAGAGGTGGGGCTTTGCCATCTGTTGGCTGATGGCAAAGAGGTGGGCCTAGTGCGCCGTTACAACGCCGTCGTCCACTGGACACCACCAACCTTTTTGCCGTCTGCCAGCAGACGGCAGAGATTCTTTGCCATTTGCTGGCAGATGGCAAAGAATTGGCTGATGGCAACCAGGTTCTTTGCCATCTGTCAGTTCTTTGCCATCTGTTTTTTGTAAGCAGATGGCAAAGACGTTCTTTGCCATCCGCTGGCAGACGGCAAAGAGCTGACTGATGGCAAATTCCCTGTTTCCAGTAGTGTAGGCTTCTTGGGCGTGTATGGAAAGACAAAAGATACACCGGAGGCACGGGAGGACAAGCAAAGAATTAACGAAAAAGACGGCATGCCTCCAAAGTAGTAGAAAGGTCTTGCCAGCTACGCTCTTACCAAAGAAGAGAAGGAAATATTTTTTGAATGCCTGCTCAGTATGAAGGTCCCGTATAGCTTCTCATCGAATATAAAGGGAATAATAAACATGGCAGAGAAAAAATTTCAAAACCTAAAGTCTCATGACTGCCACGTGATTATGACGTAATTACTTCCGGTTGCACTGAGGGGGCTTCTAGCGGAAAATGTTCGATTAGCCATTGTGAAGCTATATATGCGCATTCCTCAATGCAATTTCTCAGAAGGTAATCGATCCAGAAATCCTACCAAGGTTACAGAATGACTTGGTCCAATGTCTTGTCAGTTTCGAGTTGGTGTTCCCTCCATCCTTCTTCAATATTATGACGCACGTCCTAGTTCACCTAGTCGAAGAGATTAACATTCTGGGTCCTGTATTTCTACACAATATGTTCCCCTTCGAGAGGTTCATGGGAGTCTTAAAGAAATATGTTCATAACCATGCTAGGCCAGAAGGAAGCATCGCCAAGGGATATGGAACAGAGGAGGTTATTGAGTTTTGTGTTGACTTTGTTCGTGACCTTAAGCCGATTGGTCTTCCTGAATCGCGGCATGAGGGGAGACTGGGTGGAAAAGGCACACTAGGAAAGAAATAAGCAATAAATATGGACGGGCATTCTTTCACTCAAGCACACTACACAGTTCTACAAAATTCCACCTTGGTGACTCCATATATCGAGGAACACAAGGATATTGTACGGTCCAAGAACCCAGAGCAGTCTGACCCCTGGATTAAACGTAAACACATGGAGACTTTCGAAGGGTACGAGATAAATGGGAATACATTTTACACGATCGCCGAATATAAAAAGAGCACCAACCAAAACAGTGGTGTCCGCTATGATGCAACCAACTTTCAAGACACATATTATGGTTACATAGAGGAGATATGGGAACTGGACTATGGACGTGATATTAAGGTCCCTTTGTTTCGATGCAAATGGGTCAATATGACTGGCGGGGTAAAGGTAGACACGCGGTATGGAATGACAACAGTGGATCTCAACAATCTTGGGTACTACACAGACGAATCATTCGTCCTAGCCAATGATGTGGCTCAGGTTTTCTATGTGAAGGACATGTCTAGCAAACCGAGGAAAAAAAAGATAAGGAAGCGAATACATCATACGATGAGCCAAAGCGCCACATAGTTCTTTCAGGGAAAAGAAACATTGTGGGAGTGGAGGACAAGACAGACATGTCAGAAGATTATGAAAAGTTTCATGAAATCCCTCCCTTCACAGTGAAGACTGACCCAAGCATCCTATTAAATGGTGAAGATTCTCCATGGTTACGGCGCAATCATAAGCAAGGGACAAACGCGAAGAAAAACTCTTATACCGCGAGATCCCACTCTGGGATAAGACCGGCTTCACCGTCATCACTTTCTCTGTAGCGAGTTTTCTATGTGAAGGACATGCATTTTCTAGCATGGTATCTTTGTAACAATTTGACATCTTATTTATTAAGTTCATTTGTAGTGCTTTTCAGAGTTCATTTGTAGTGCTTTTCAATTTCAGGGTCATTTAGCACAAAATAAGTCATTAAATGCATGAAAAATAACAAATGAATTCAGGAAAGGGTTGAAAATTGATGATGTGCCTTTGAATGGTGCATATTGAACACACAAAAAGTCTGGAGTTAAAATAAGTTACTAAAAATGAAATCCCTTTGTAATAGATGAGTTTTCGTCCGAAACCCTGATACTTCGAAAGAGATTGTCCAGTTTGTACACGAAGTGCATCCAGTTTTTGCCGTAACCCTCTCAACTTTTTAGCACATGCTATGTGGGTGAAATTATGATACCATGCTAAGTTTCAACCTTTTCAGACTTCATTTGTAGTGCTTTTCAATTTCGGGGTCATTTAGCTCAAAATAAATCATTAAATGCATGAAAAATAACAACTGAATTCAGGAAAGGGTTGAAAATTGATGATGTGCCTTTGAATGGTGCATATTGAACACACAAAAAGTCTGGAGTTAAAATAAGTTACTAAAAATGAAATCCCTTTGTAATAGATGAGTTTTCGTCCGAAACCCTGATACTTCGAAAGAGATTGTCCAGTTTGTACACGAAGTGCATCCAGTTTTTGCCGCAACCCTCTCAACTTTTTAGCACATGCTATGTGGGTGAAATTATGATACCATGCCAAGTTTCAACCTTTTCAGAGTTCATTTGTAGTGCTTTTCAAACTCCAGATATGACATTTCAAATGCCATTTAATCAAATTGTCTTATACAGAAGTTTATGTTGTTCAAACATGCATGGAAATGCCATAAATAGATTCTTCATATTTTTCTGATAATTTTTCATATATTATTTATTTCCATTGGAGTTATAGATTTTTTCTATGATTTTCATAAGTTTAGGGATTTTTCTGAAAATTAGAACTATTACTTAATTTAAAATACCTTTAGTACCGGCTCGTGCCATGCACCGGTACTAAAGGTCCACCTCCCCGCGCGCAAATTTGGGAAGGACCTTTAGTACCGGTGTGTGGCACGAGCCGGTACTAAAGGACCTTTAGTACCGGCTCGTGCCACGCACCGGTACTAAAGCGGGTGGAGATATAAATAGCAAACCCACCGCCCGGGAGAAAGCAAATCGCGCGCCGCCAGGCTGCCAAAATTTCGCCGCCACCTGCATCATCGCCAACACTGCTCCGCGTCATCACCGCCCGCGCCGTCGTCGTCGCTGCTCCGCGCCATCGCCGCCCGCTCGCTCCGGCCCCTCCCCGAGCCCGTCACCGTTGCCGCCCGCTCGCTCTGGCTCCTCTCCGTGCCGTCGCCGCTCGTCATCGTCCTCGTTGCCGGCCCCTCCCCGAGCTCGTCGCCGTCGCCGCCCGCTCGCTCCGGCTCCTCTCCGCGTCGTCGCCGCCCGTCGTCGTCCTCGTCGCCGGCCCCTCCCCGAGCCCGTCGCCGTCGCCGCCCGTCGTCCTCCTCGTTGTGAGCCCTGACGATGCTAATTAAGTTAATTTGGATGCTAATTAAGTTAATTTGCTAAGTGATTTTGGATACTAAGTTAATTTGGATCCTAAGTGATTTTGGATGCTAAATTAAATTGCTAAATTAATTTGGATGCTAAGTAAATTTTCTAAGTTAATTTGGATGCTAAGTGATAGATGAATAGATTTTAATTTGGATGCTAAGTGTTAATTTGGATGCTAAGTGATAGATGAATAGATTTTAATTTGGATGCTAAGTGTTAATTTGGATGCTAAGTGTTAATTTGGATGCTAAGTGTTAATTTGGATGCTAAGTGTTAATTTGGATGCTAAGTGATAGATGAATAGATTTTAATTTGGATGCTAAGTGTTAATTTAGATGCTAAGCGTTAATTTGGATGTTAATTTGGACCCTCCCCGGCGATCACCGGACGGGTCCCCGACGATCGCCGGATGGGTCACCGACGATCGCCGGACGGGTCCCGACGATTGCCAAATCTAGCTAATCTAACACTTAGTAAATCTAATTAATCTAACACTAAGACAATTTGATTAATCTAGAGATGGTTAGATGCTAAGGGTATATGCTAATTTTGCTAAGTGTTATTAAATTTGTTTTCATAATTAAGCACTTGTTCTCGACGTCGACGATGCCTATCCCGCATCCTCGTCGTCGACTCGGTGGAGGAGGCCTGCTTGATCAGAGGGGCCCTGTCCGGGACTGGGCTCCGCCGGGCTGGTACGGGGAGGTGCTACCTTCCGGGGGGCGCCGCTTGGTGAGGAGCCAGCCCGTCGTCGACCCGGAGCTTCTTTGGTGGCGGTCAGGTGGGCCATGGACGATACAGAGGCTTGAGTCTCCCGCGGAGGTGGTACATCACCGTGTCATGGCGGAGGACGCGCACGTCCGTCGCTACATGGCAGCGTTGGAGGCCAGGTCCGACAATACCTGGCAGGTTCTTCAGGGATCTCACAGGAGCTATGATCCTGTGATGGTTCCTTCTCTTTGGGTGTCCACCGCCCGTGCCGGTACCCGTCGGGCGCTAGGGTTCTAGATGTAGTAGTGATGTTATATATATGATTCTATTCGAGATGTATTCGATGATGCATTATTAATTAACTATTATTCGAGATTATGATGATCTTTTCTAAGAACTACTATATATGTATTCGATGATGCATTATTAATTAACTATTAGTTATTTGCTTCTTGAATGCATGCTAATTTGAATACTAATTTGTTTTATCTATATTATTATGGATTAGTTATTAAGCTATGGACGATACCGGTAGAGCTCATGAAGAGGACATCTTTAGCATGATACGCTCCTCCGGAAACCTAGCGGAGCTTCATGATGAATCACTTGATGACGGCTCACGATATCTTAACGAGTACGGTGATGGATTAGAGGCCGAGGAAGAACAAATTATGTTCCAAAATCCGGAACAATTAACAATGTCTGGCGAGGTATACATATTAGCCTCTGGTGATCATTACATGTGTATTAATTGATTTGTATATATATATATATATATATATTAACAAATCTTTCTTCTTTTAATCAGCCCTCCGGATCGAGCCAATCTAGTAGAAGGGTACGAGGTGCTGCCAAAAAGTTGGACGACAACGTAAAGCTCAACCTTGATGCTTTCAAAGATGATGGCGAACCGACTCAGCCTGAAAACAATGCCAAGACATTTGTGCGTCAATGCGGAGTGGTTGTTAGGGACGGAGTCCCGATCATAATGCAAGAATGGGTTAAGCCAAAGGATCCAAAACCAGGAGTTAATTATGTCGAGAAAAGAATGAAAGATGCCCTTTGGGATCGGCTCTTGGAGCATTTCATCCTACCAAATTCTCTCTCAGAGCGCCAAAGGGACAAAGTCAAGGAGTTTGCTCTTAGGAAGATGGCCTTGGTATTCCAGACTTGAAGAAAAGATTATGGAACGAGTGCAACGATAGTGACAAGAAGGCTCCCGAATTCACAGGAATATACGAGAAGGTAAGAAATCACTGGACGCATTTATCGAGTTCAAGGAATCGGAAGATGCTAAGGAAAGGTCGGCAAAGAATAAGATAAATGCGTCCAAAAAAAAGTATCACCATAAACTAGGGACAGGTGGCGAAGTACACCGGGTGTTCGACGAGGGCGAGGGCGTCGGCGGAGTCTTGCTGTCCCTGAGGCAAAGGGTCCTCGGGAGCCTTGTCTTCCATCAGTGCGGCTGAGGCCTCAGGAGCTCCATCCCCAGGAGCCTTGCTGTCTTGGGGGTCGGTCAGGGCCTCAGGAGCGCCGTCCTAAGCTCGTCGTGCCTCGGTCGGGCGTGAGGTGCTTCATTTCTGCGGGCCCTTGGTTGGGCGCTCCTCCCGAGTGCGGGGTGGCGGCCAGATAAAGCACCAAGGGCTCGCGGAGTCGCGGCGCTACCATCACCGGAGGGCTGGAGAGGTATCTCTTGAGGTCTTCGAAAGCTGCGTCAGCCTCTGGAGTCCACTCGGAAGGGCCTTTCCTCTTCATCAGCTTGAAGAAAGGGAGGGCGCGTTCCCCTAGCTTGGAGATGAAACGCCCGAGCGACGTCACGCAGCCTGCCAGCTTCTGCATCTCCTTGAGGGTTGTCGGCGGACTCATCTTTTCTATGGCCTTGACCTTCTCGGGGTTAGCTTTGATTCCCCTGTGCGACACCAGGAAACCTAGCAGCTTGCCTGATGGGACGCCGAACACACACTTCTCCGGGTTGAGCCGCAGGTTTACCTTGCGCAGGCTGGCGAAGGTCTCCTCCAAGTCGTCGATGAGAGTTCTGGCCTCCCAAGATTTTACCACTATGTCATCGACGTATGCTTCTGCGTTCCTCCCGAGCTGCTCCCCCAGGACAATGTGCATCAACCGTTGGAAGGTTGCTCCTGCGTTGCGCAGCCCGAAGGGCATACAAGTGTAGCAGTACACCCCGCAAGGGGTCAGAAAGGCCGTCTTCTTGACATCTTGCACCGCCATCTTGATTTGGTGATAGCCTGAGAAGGCGTCCAAGAAACACAGCAGATCGCACTCGGCGGTGGAGTTGACGATCTGGTCGATGCGCGGGAGAGGGAAAGGGTCCTGAGGGCAGGCCTTCTTGAGGTTGGTGAAGTCGACGCACATACGCTCCTTCCCGCCCTTCTTGGGGACGATGACCGGGTTCGCGAGCCATTCCGGGTACCGAACTTCTCGAATGACGCCTGCCTCCAGCAACTTGCGGGTATCCTGGGTGATGAACGACTGCTTCTCTGGACCTTGCCGTCGTGCTTTCTGCTTTGCCGGTCACGCGTTCAGGCACACCATCAGGTGATGCTCGATCACATCCCTTGGGACCCCGACCAGGTCCGCCGCTTCCCATGCGAACACCTCCCTGTTCGCACGCAGGAAGCGGACCAAAGCCTCTTCTTGGCCTGGGGTGAGGCCGGCGCCAATGGTGAAGGTGGAGCCTGACCCTCCGTCCTCATCCACCGGCACTTGCTTTGTTTCCGCTCGGTCCTGAGAGAACAACTGCTTTTTCTTCGTCGGTGCAGCCCCCGTGGCCTCCGGAGCCCCTTCCTTGCTTGGTTGCGCGGCTGCCGCGGACTTGGCAGCTAGCTTGAGGGCCAAGAGCGCGTCCTTACCATTTCCTGCCACAGTGAGGACGCCATTGCTCCCCGGCATCTTCATGAGGTTATAGGCTGGGTGAGTCGCAGCCATGAATTTCGCCAGTGCCGGGTAGCCGAGGATGGCGTTGTACGGTAAGTTGATGCGGGCGACGTCGAAGTCGATGAGCTCGGTGCGGTAGTTGTCGCGCGTGCCGAAGGTGACTGGGAGACGGATCTGCCCCAGGGGGGTTGGCGGAGCCGTCGATGACCCCAGAGAAGGGCTTGGTAGGGCGGAGCCGGCCGTAGGGCATGTGGAGGAGGCCGAACGCTTCTATGGAAAGGACGTTCAGGCCGGCGCCACCGTCGATGAGGGTCTTGGTGACGGCGACGTTGCATATGGTGGGGGTGCAGAGCATGGGAAGCGCACCCACGCCGGTCGTGGATGCAGGATGGTCGCTTGAGTCGAAGGTGAGGTCGGACTCGGGGGCCACCCAACCAGGGGGCGACTGCGCGACCCCGGCCTGCCGGATGAATTGCTTGATGTGATGACCCGACGCCGACGCCCGTGAACCGCCGAGGAGTGCCGCGACCGCGTTGGGTGCCGGCGCCGCGAAACGTGCGACGAACAAGTCGCACAGCTCTTCCCAGGAGGCCACCGAAGACTCCGGTAAGCCGAGAAACCAGGCGCGCGGCTCCCCCTCGAGGGCTATGGGGAGCCAGTTCACCATCACCTTGTCGTCGCCACTAGCCTCCCAGAAGGCCTCTGCATAGGCCTGGAGGAACCCCACGGGGTCAGCCGCGGCGTTGTACCGCGGTGGCAGCGCCGGCTTGAACCTTGGCGGCCATCGCACTTGTCGCAGAGCAGGGGAGAGGGCCCTGTCGCCCGCGCCGCCTCCGAGCGTTGCCCGCGGCCCGGCGGGTGGTGCGACAAGTGCCATGGACAGGAGCCTGACGGCGAGGAGAGGGCGCGACAACGGGGAAGACGATTCTTCGGTGCGCACCCCTACCTGGCGCGCCAAATGTCGGATTCAGGGCTCCGCAAAACCCTAAGTAAGTTCAAACTCTGGGGTGCGTGCGAAGAACTCAACTTCCCCTATCTGCCTGCTCGCCGCCTCTGTGATCTAGGTCGATGAACAAGAAGGGAAGATGACACGGGGCAGTTTACCCAGGTTTGGGCCACCTTGCGCTGTAATACCCTACTCCTGCTTTGTGGTGGATTGCCTCGAGATGGGCTGAGGATGAACTAGTACAGTGGTGGAACAACCTCAGGAGGTGTGTTCTTGCTTGTGTGGTGGTGAGGGAGGTCTGAATGATCCGTCCCCTGCTATGGTGGTGGCTAGCTATATTTATAGTGGCCATGGTCCGCTTCCTCCAAAACTTAGGTGGGAAGGGATCCTACAACGGCCAAATTTGGAGGGAGACAACTAGTACATCTTATCCTGACGAAAGGTGGTCTTCGCCTGCAAAGCTTCTGATCCTGACGCCATGGTGGGCTCGGTGATGACCTCCGTCCTACCGTCCTGGCGGTCTTGGTCTTGTTGCACGAAAATGGTAACCTTTGGCTGATTCCTCGGGACTCCGCGCCTGCGCTTGCCTCTTTAGAAGCAAAGAGGAAACCTGCTGCTCTGCACCCGCTGGCGCCCGCCTGGCCTTGGTCGTCATGGCTTGCGTCACCCGAGCCTCACGAGGTGGGGGCTTGCATAGAGATCTCCGCTCCTCAGGAGCCAGCCCCGGAGAGCTGCTCCTTCCGGAGGTCTTGGCGCTGTCCGCCTCACGAGGCTTGGCCCCTCGCGAGGGTCTTGAAGGTTGATGCTGAACATGGGCCGTACCAGGCCGGTGAAGGGGCCACGCCCTGGGCCGCAGGCAGGCAAGTCTGGGTACCCCGGTTCCCAGGACGCCGACAACATCTACCTTCGGGGTTAGTTTTGAACCTCAATAATTGTTATTTAGTACCAGCTTTGTTCATGAACATTGTATCTGGATCTCGCTTGATGCGAGATGGCTACTCATTTAAGTCAGAGAATAATGGTTGTTCTATTTTTATGAGTGATATGTTTTATGGTCATGCCCCGCTGGTCAATGGTTTATTTTTGTTGAATCTCGAACGTGATGTTACACATATTCATAGTGTGAATACCAAACGGTGTAAGGTTGATAATGATAGTCCCACATACTTGTGGCACTGCCGCCTCGGTTATATTGGTGTCAAACGCATGAAGAAACTCCATGCAGATGGACTTTTGGACTCTCTTGATTATGAATCATTTGACACATGCGAACCATGCCTCATGGGCAAGATGACTAAGACTCCATTCTCTGGAACAATGGAGCGAGCAACCAACTTATTGGAAATAATACATACCGATGTATGCGGTCCAATGAGTGTTGAGGCGCGCGGTGGATATCGTTTTGTTCTCACCCTCACTGATGACTTAAGTAGATATGGGTATGTCTACTTGATGAAACACAAGTCTGAAACTTTTGAAAAGTTCAAGGAATTTTAGAGTGAGGTAGAGAATCAACGCGAGAAGAAAATAAAGTTCTTGCGATCTGATCGTGGAGGAGAATATTTGAGTCACGAGTTTGACACGGACTTAAGGAAATGTGGAATTGTTTCACAACTCACGCCGCCTGGAACACCTCAGCGAAATGGTGTCTCCGAACGTCGTAATCGCACTCTATTGGATATGGTGCGATCGATGATGTCTCTTACTGATCTACCTCTATCATTTTGGGGTTATGCATTAGAGACCGCCGCATTCACTTTAAATAGGGCACCGTCTAAATCCGTTGAGACGACACCGTCTGAATTATGGTTTGGGAAGAAACCTAAGCTGTCGTTTCTAAAAGTTTGGGGATGCGATGCTTATGTCAAGAAACTTCAACCTAAAAAGCTCGAACCCAAATCAGAAAAGTGCGTCTTCATAGGATACCCTAAGGAAACTATTGGGTATACCTTCTACCTCAGATTCGAAGGCAAGATCTTTGTTGCCAAGAATGGATCCTTTCTAGAGAAAGAGTTTCTCTCGAAAGAAGTAAGTGGGAGGAAAGTAGAACTTGATGAGCTAATTGTACCTCCTCTCGAACCGGAGAGTAGCGCAGCACAGGAAAATGTTTCCGTGGTGCCTGCACCGACAAGAGAGGAAGTTAATGATGATGATCATGAGACTTCGAATCAAGTTACTACTGAACTTCGTTGGTCCACAAGGACACGTTCCGCACCAGAGTGGTACGGCAACCCCATCCTGGAAATCATGTTGTTAGACAACGGTGAACCTTCGAACTATGAAGAAGCGATGGCGGGCCCGGATTCCAACAAATGGCTTGAAGCCATGAAATCCGAGATAGGATCCATGTATGAGAACAAAGTATGGACTTTGGTGTACTGGCCCGATGATCGGCAAGCCATAGAGAATAAATGGATCTATAAGAAGAAGACAGACGCGGATGGTAATGTGACCGTCTATAAGGCTCGGCTTGTCGCTAAGGGTTATCGACAAGTTCAAGGGGTTGACTACGATGAGACTTTCTCACCCGTAGCGATGCTAAAGTCCGTCCAAATCATGTTAGCAATTGCCGCATTTTATGATTATGAGATCTGGCAAATGGACGTCAAAACGGCATTCCTTAACGATTTCCTTAAGGAAGAATTGTATATGATGAAGCCGGAAGGTTTTGTCGATCCTAAGAATGCTGACAAGGTATGCAAGCTCCAGTGCTCCATCTATGGGCTGGTGCAAGCATCTCGGAGTTGGAACATTCGCTTTGATGAGGTGATCAAAGCGTTTGGGTTTATACAGATTTATGGAGATACCTGTATTTACAAGAAAGTGAGTGGGAGCTCTGTAGCATTTCTCATATTATATGTGGATGACATATTGTTGATGGGAAGTGATATAGAACTTTTGGATAGCATAAAGGCCTACTTGAATAAGAGTTTTTCAATGAAGGACCTTGGTGAAGCTGCTTACATATTAGGTATCAAAATCTATAGAGATAGATCGAGACGCCTCATTGGTCTTTCACAAAGCACATACCTTGATAAGATATTGAAGAAATTCAATATGGATCAGTCCAAGAAGGGGTTCTTGCCTGTATTACAAGGTGTGAGATTGAGCGTAGCTCAATGCCCGACCACGGCAGAAGATAGAGAAAAGATGAGTGTCATCCCCTATGCCTCAGCCATAGGCTCTATAATGTATGCCATGCTGTGTACCAGACCTGATGTGAACCTTGCCATAAGTTTGGTAGGGAGGTACCAAAGTGATCCAGGAGTGGAACACTGGACAATGGTCAAGAACATCCTGAAGTACCTGAAAAGGACTAAGGATATGTTTCTCGTTTATGGGGGTGCCAAAGAGCTCGTCGTAAAGGGTTATGTCGATGCTAGCTTCGACACAGATCCGGATGACTCCAAGTCACAAACCGGATACGTGTATATTTTGAATGGTGGGGCAGTCAGCTAGTGCAGTTGCAAGCAAAGAGTCGTGGCGGCATCTACATGTGAAGCGGAGTACATATCTGCTTCGGAAGTAGCACAGGAAGGAGTCTGGATGAAGGAGTTCATCACCGACCTAGGAGTGATTCCCAATGCGTCGGGCCCGATGACTCTCTTCTGTGACAACACTGGAGCTATTGCCATTGCCAAGGAGCCCAGGTTTCACAAGAAGACCAAGCATATCAAGCGCCGCTTCAACTCCATTCACAATTACGTTGAGGATGGAGACATAGATATTTGTAAAGTACATACGGATCTGAATGTTGCAGACCCGTTGACTAAACCTCTTCCACGAGCAAAACATGATGAGCACCAGAACTCTATGGGTGTTCGATTCATTACAATGTAACTAGATTATTGACTCTAGTACAAGTGGGAGACTGTTGGAAATATAACCTAGAGGCAATAATAAAATAGTTATTATTATATTTCCTTGTTCATGATAATTATCTATTGTTCATGCTATATTTGTATTAACCGGAAATCATAATACATGTGTGAATACATAGACCACACCATGTCCCTAGTGAGCCTCTAGTTGACTAGCTCGTTGATCAATAGATGGTTATGGTTTCCTGACCATGGGCATTGGATGTCATTGATAACGGGATCACATCATTAGGAGAATGATGTGATGGACAAGACCCAATTGTAAGCATAGCACAAGATCATGTAGTTCGTCTCCTAGAGCTTTTCTAATGTCAAGTATATTTTCCTTAGACCATGAGATTGTGCAACTCCCGGATACCGTAGGAATGCTTTGGGTGTATCAAACGTCACAACGTAACTGGGTGACTATAAAGGTGCATTACAGGTATCTCTGAAAGTGTCTGTTGGGTTGGCACGAATCAAGACTGGGATTTGTCACTCTGTATGACGGAGAGGTATCTCTGGGCCCACTCGGTAATACATGATCATAATGAGCTCAATGTGACTAAGGGGTTAGTCACGGGATCATGTGTTACAGGAACGCGTAAAGAGACTTGCCGGTAACGAGATTGAACAAGGTATAGGGATACCGACGATCGAATCTCGGGCTAGTAACATACCGATGGACAAAGGGAATTGCATACGGGATTGATTGAATCCCCGACATCGTGGTTCATCCGATGAGATCATCGTGGAATATGTGGGAACCAATATGGGTATCCAGATCCCGCTATTGGTTATTGGCCGGAGAGGTGTCTCGGTCTTATCTGCATAGTTCCTGAACCCGTAGGGTCTACACACTTAAGGTTCGGTGACACTGGAGTAGTAATGGGAAATATATGTGGTTACCGAAGGTTGTTCAGAGTCCTGGATGAGATCCCGGACGTCACGAGGAGTTCCGGAATAGTCCGTAGGTGAAGATCTATATATGGGAAGTCCTTGTTCGGCCACCGGAAAGGTTCGGGGGGTTACCGGTAATGTATCGGAACCACCGAAGGGGTTCCGGGGGTCCACCGGGGAGGGCCACCTGCCCCGGAGGGCCTTATGGGCTGGAAATAGGAGGGGACCAGCCCCTAAGTGGGCTGGCCGCAGCCCCCCCCTTGGCCCATGCGGCTGCCCCAAGAGATAAGATCAAATCCCTTTGAAATAGGAGATAAGAGGCATTACTTGGGAAAGAGGATTACTATTCACACGGTACTGTTCACGCATGTACTGTTCACGTGGTACTGTTCATGCGGCCCTATTCCACCTCCTCCAAGTTTCCTCCTCCATAAATAGTGGGGAGGGGCGCAGGGGGCAGCACCTCTTCCCCTGGCGCAGCCCTGCCCCCTCTCTCCTCCTCCTCCTCCCGTAGCGCTTGGCGAAGCCCTGCCGGAGAACCACGAGCTCCACCACCACGCCGTCGTGCTGCCGGAGCTCTCCCCCTCTACTTCTCCTCTCCCCCTTGCTGGATCAAGAAGGAGGAGACGTCCCCGGGCTGTACGTGTGTTGAACGCAGAGGTGTCGTCCGTTCGGCACTAGATCGGATCTTGCGCGATTTGAATCGCCGCGAGTACGACTCCATGAACCGCGTTCATTGCAACGCTTCCGCTTAGCGATCTTCAAGGGTATGAATATGCACTCCCTCTCTCTCGTTGCTAGCATCTCCTAGATTGATCTTGGTGACACGTAGGAAATTTTTGAATTATTACTACATTCCCTAACAGTAGTAGCACCTGAGTATTTGATACTGGTTCGGTTGCTCATATTTGTAACTCAAAACAGGAGCTACGGAACAAGCGAAGATTGGCTAAGGATGAGGTGACGATGCGCGTCGGAAATGGTTCCAAGGTTGATGTGATCGCCGTCGGCATGCTACCTCTACATCTACCCTCGGGATTAATTATGAACCTGAATAATTGTTATTTGGTGCCTGCGTTGAGCATGAAAATTATATTTGGATCTTGTTTATTGCGAGACGGTTATTCATTTAAATCAGATAATAATGGTTGTTCTATTTTGATGAGTAATATCTTTTATGGTCATGCACCGCTTGTGAATAGTTTATTCTTGTTGAATCTCGATCGTAGTAATACGCACATTCGTAATATTGATGCCAAAAGACGCAAAATTGATAATGATAGTACCACATACTTGTGGCACTGCCGCTTAGGTCATATTGGTATTAAACGCATGAAGAAACTCCATGCAGATGGACTTTTGGAATCACTTGATTATGAATCATTTGAGACGTGTGAACCATGCCTCATGGGCAAGATGACTAAAACTCTGTTCTCCAGAACAATGGAGCGAGCAACAGACTTGTTGGAAATAATACATACCGATGTATGCGGTCCGATGAGTGTTGAGGCGCGCGGTGGATATTGTTATGTTCTCACGTTCCTAGATGATTTGAGTAGATATGGTTATGTCTACTTGATGAAACATAAGTCTGAAACATTTGAAAAGTTCAAAGAATTTCAGAGTGAAGTAAAGAATCATCGTAACAAGAAAATAAAGTTCTTACGATCTGATCATGGAGGAGAATATTTGAGTTACGAGTTTGGCACTCACTTAAGACAATGTGGAATTGTTTCACAGCTCACGCCACCTGGAACACCACAGCGTAATGGTGTGTCCGAACGTCATAATCGTACTCTACTAGATATGGTGCGTTCTATGATGTCTCTTACCGATTTGCCACTATCATTTTGGGGTTATGCATTAGAGACAGCTGCATTCACTTTAAACAGGGCACCATCTAAATCCGTTGAGACGACACCGTATGAACTATGGTTTGGCAAGAAACCTAAGCTGTCGTTTCTGAAAGTTTGGGGCTGCGATGCTTATGTCAAAAGGCTTCAGCCTGATAAGCTCGAACCCAAAGCGGATAAGTGTGTCTTCATAGGATACCCAAAAGAGACCATTGGGTACACCTTCTACCAAAGATCAGAAGGCAAAGTATTAGTTGCTAAGAATGGATCCTTTCTAGAGAAGGAGTTTCTCTCGTAAGAAGTGAGTGGGAGGAAAGTAGAACTTGAAGAGGTAATTGTACCTCCTCTGGATAGTAGTACGTCATAGAAAGAAATTTCTGTAACACCAACACATACTAGAGAAGAAGTTAATGATGATGATCATGAAGCTTCGGATCAAGTTACTACGGAACCTCGTAGGTCAACTAGGACACGTTTCGCACCAGATTGGTATGGCAATCCTATCTTGGAGGTCATGTTGTTAGACAACGGTGAACCTACGAACTATGAAGAAGCGATGGCGAGCCCGGATTCCGACAAATGGCTTGAGACTATGAAATCCGAGATAGGATCCATGTATGAGAACAAAGTGTGGACTTTGGTAGACTTGCCCGATGATCGGCGAGCTATTGAAAATAAATGGATCTTCAAGAAGAAAACGGACGCTGATCGTAAGGTCACCGTCTATAAAGCTCGACTTGTTGCTAAAGGTTATCGACAAGTTCAAGGAGTTGACTACGATGAGACTTTCTCACCCGTAGCGATGCTAAAGTCTGTTACAATTATGTTAGCAATTGCCGCATTTTATGATTATGAAATCTGGCAAATGGACGTCAAAATGGCATTCCTTAACGGATTCCTTAAGGTAGAATTGTATATGATGCAGCCGGAAGGTTTTGTCGATCCTAAAGGCGCTAACAAAGTATGCAAGCTCCAGCGATCCATCTATGGAATGGTGCAAGCATCTCAGAGTTGGAATACTCGCTTTGATGAAGTGATCAAAGCGTTTGGGTTTATACAAACTTATGGAGAAGCTTGTATTTACAAGAAAGTGAGTGGGAGCTCTGTAGCATTTCTCAAATTATATGTAGATGACATATTATTGATGGGAAATGATATAGAAGTTCTGGAAAGCATAAAGGGTTATTTGAACAAAAGTTTTTCGATGAAGGATCTCGGAGAAGCTGCTTACATATTAGGCATCAAGACCTATAGAGATAGATCAAGGCGCCTCATTGGATTTTCACAAAGCACATACCTTGACAAGATTTTGATGAAGTTCAAAATGGATCAGTCAAGAAAGGGTTCTTGCCTGTATTGCAAGGTATATATGAAGTTGAGTCAGACTCAATGCCCGACCACGGCAGAAGATAATGAGAAGATGAGTGTCATCCCCTATGCCTCAGCCATAGGGTCTATTATGTATGCCATGCTGTGTACCAGACCTGATGTGTGCCTTGCCATTAGTTTAGTAGGGAGGTACCAAAGTGATCCAGGAGTAGATCACTGGACAACGGTCAAGAATATCCTGAAGTACCTGAAAAGGACCAAGGACATGTTTCTTGTTTATGGAGGTGACAAAGAGCTCGTCGTAAAAGGTTACGTCGATGCTAGCTTTGACACAGATCCGGATGACTCTAAGTCATAGTCCGGATACGTATTTAGTCTTAATGGTGGAGCGGTCAGTTGGTGCAGTTCCAAGCAGAGCGTCGTGGCGGGATCTACATGTGAAGCACAGTACATAGCTGCTTCCAAAGCAGCACATGAAGGAGTCTGGATGAAGGAGTTCATATCCGATCTAGGTGTAATACCTAGTGCATCGGGTCCAATGACTATCTTATGTGACAACACTGGAGCAATTGCCATAGCAAAGAAGCCCAGGTTTCACAAGAGAACCAAGCATCTCATAGCCGCTTCAACTCCATTCGTAATTTGATCAACGACGGAGACATAGAGATTTGCAAAGTACATACGGATCTGAATGTGGCAGACCCGTTGACTAAGCCTCTTCCGCGAGCAAAACATGATCAGCACCTGAACTCGATGGGTGTTAGATTCATCACAATGTAATCCAGATTATTGACTCTAGTGCAAGTGGGAGACTGTTGGAAATATGCCCTAGAGGCAATTAATAAAGTGTTTATTATCATATTTCTCCGTTCATGATAATGGTTTATTATTCATGCTAGAATTGTATTGACCGGAAACTAAATACATGTGTGAATAGATAAACAAATAATGTGTCCCTAGTATGCCTCTACTAGACTAGCTCGTTGCACTACTAGAAAAAAGGCTGTTAGTGGCGCACCAGTTTTTGCTATTAATGGCGCACTATAGGTGCGCCACTATTAACACGCCACTAGTAACAAATAGTAATGGCGCACCTCTGGTGCGCCATTAGTATCCCAGATAATAGTGGCGCACCACATAGTGCGCCATTACTATCTCAGGTAGTAATGGCGCACCACATGTGCGCCATTACTACCTTTTCAGGTGCGCCACTGGTAACTTTTATTATTATTTTTTGTCGATTTTTTTTTTGAATTTGGAAGTGGGAAAATAGTAATGGCGCACATTCTAACCCCCATGGTGCGCCATTACTATTTTGAATTTTGAATCTGGATCTGGATCGCGATTTTTTTGCCCTTTTTTTGCTCGTTTTTTTTGCTCGTTTTTTTGCACGATATTTTTTCAAATTTTGTTCTTATTTTTGGATCTTGTACGTTCTTTTGCCGGAGAGGAGTTCACCGGAAAGGAGGGCCGAGAAGAGACCGTGAGGAGGAGAGGAGGGAGGAGGAGGAGGTCACCGTAGAGGAGCTCTCCTACATCGTCAGAGAGGAGGAGGAGGAGGTCACCGGAGAGGAGCTCGCCTACATCGCCGGAGAGGAGGAGGAGGTCGCCGGAGAGGAGGGAGGAGAAACCGTGAGGGGAGGGGAGGAGAGGAGGGAGGAGGAGCTCACCGGAGAGGAGGGAGGAGGAGATCACCGGAGAGGAGGGAGGAGGAGCTCACCGGAGAGGAGGGAGGAGAAACCGTGAGGGGAGGGGAGGAGAGGAGGGAGGAGGAGGTCGCCGGAGAGGAGGAGGAGGTCGCCGGAGAGGAGTGGGAGGAGGTCACCGGAGAGGAGGAGGAGGAGGTCGCCGGAGAGGAGGAGGGGAGTATGGTGCAGGAGAGGAGGGGAGATGGAGTGGAGGAGATGGAGTGGAGGAGAGGTGGAGTGGAGGAGAAAAATGAAGAGGTAAGGAGGAGAGGACCCCGCCCAGCCATATATACGGCGTAGTAATGGCGCACCGTGGGCAGGTGCGCCATTACTAACTTTTTTTTTATTTTTTTGATTTATTTTGAATTTTGAAGGCGGGAAGATAGTAATGGCGCACCTTGGTCAGGTGCGCCATTACTAACTTTTTATTATTTTTTTGATATAGTTTGAATTTTGAAGGCGGGAAGATAGTAATGGCGCACCATGGGCAGGTGCGCCATTACTGAGTTTGATTTTTTTTGAATTTTTTTGCCTCTCCAGATCTTGAAAGCCCCGTAACTTTTTTTCTGTTAGGTTTTTGAGGATTTTAAAAATCTTCAACGGGGCTCCCCCCTTTTGAATTCGGATATAAATTTTCGAGTAGATGATTTTTCATATAAAAAACTTTTTCATCGGAGTTCGTATGCAAAAGTTATGCCCATTTTACAAATTCTCGAGAGATTTTGCAAAAAAGTCGAAAATTCATGTTTGTAAATTTTGCTAACAACTAGACCACATATCACATGGGAATCTTATTTTCTTTTATTTTTTTGACATTTCTATCATTTTTCTTTTATTTTTTTTGAAACTGAAAAGGCGGTCCACCGGGGGGTGCATTTGGTGAATTTTTTGGCCACCCCAGAAAGTTAGTAATGGCGCACCTTTACAAAGTGCGCCATTACTATGTAAATGACTGGGTCAACCCTTGGTCAAACCTTGGTCAAACATAGTAATGGCGCACTTTTCACCAGGTGCGCCATTACTATGTCAACTTACTAATGGCGCACCTATACAAAGTGCGCCATTACTATGCCCAGGATTGGGTCAAACCTTGGTCAAACATAGTAATGGCGCACTTTTCTCCTGGTGCGCCATTACTGTTTAGGTTACTAATGGCGCACCCACACATGGTGCGCCTTTACTATTTTGTAATGGCGCACCACGTGTACAGTGCGCCATTAGTGTCCATATTATCTATAGCCGTTTTTCTAGTAGTGTTGATCAAAAGATGGTTAAGGTTTCCTGACCATAGACATGAGTTGTCATTTGATAACGGGATCACATCATTAGGAGAATGATGTGATGGACATGACCCAACCGTTAGCATAGCATATGATCGTTCAGTTTATTGCTACTGCTTTCACTATGTCAAATACATGTTCCTCCGACCATGAGATCATGCAACTCCTGGATATCGTAGGAATACTTTGGGTGTATCAAACGTCACAACGTTACTGGGTGATCATAAAGGTACACTACAGGTATCTCCGAAAGTGTTTGTTGGGTTGGCATGGATCAAGATTGGGATTTGTCATTCCATCTATCGGAAAGGTATCTCTGGGCCCTCTCGGTAATACAACATCATAGAAGCCTTGCAAGCAACGTGCCTAAAGAGTTAGTTACAAGATGACGTATTACGGAACGAGTAAAGAGACTTGCTGGTAACAAGATTGAACTAGGTATTGAGATACCAACGATCGAATCTCGGGCAAGTAACATACCGCCGGATGATACGTCTCCAACGTATCTATAATTTTTGATTGTTCCATGCTGTTATATTATCATTCTTGGATGTTTTACAATCATTTTATAGCAACTTTACATCATTTTTGGGACTAACCTATTAACCTAGAGCCCAGTGCCAGTTTCTGTTTTTTCCTTGTTTTTGAGTTTCGCAGAAAAGGAATATCAAACGGAGTCCAAACGGAATAAAACTTTCGCGATGATTTTTCTTGGACCAGAAGACACCCACGGAGCTTGGAGATGAAGCCAGAAGATTCCCGAGGCGATCACAAGCCACAGGGGCGCGCCCCCTGGCTTGTGGGTCCCTCGAGAGTCCACCGACCTCCATCTCGGGTCTATAAATCCTATAAAATCCCTAAAACCCCCGTGGAGAAGATATATCGGGAGTTCCGCCGCTGCAAGCCTCTGTAGCCATGAAAAACCAATCGGGAGCCCGTTCCGGCACCCTGCCAGAGGGGGAAACCATCACCGGAGGCCATCTTCATCATCCCGGCAGTCTCCATGACGAGGAGGGAGTAGTTCACCCTCGGGGCTGAGGGTATGTACCAGCAGCTATGTGTTTGATCTCTCTCTCTCTCGTGTTCTTGAGATGGCACGATCTTGATGTATCGCGAGCTTTATCGATATAGATAAATCATATGGAGTTCTTCCCCTCTCTATCTTCTTGATGAATTGAGTTTTCCCTTTGAAGTTTTCTTATCGGATTGAGTCTTTAAGGATTTGAGAGCACTTGATATGTGTTTTGCATGAGGATATCTGTAGTGACATTGGGATATCCAATTGAGTTACTTGATGCATGTTATTGTGATCAACTTGCGGGTTCCGTGACTTTGGGATATATGCATAAGGGTTGGTACACGTTCTTGTCTTGACTCTTCGGTAGAAACTTTGGGGAACTCTTTGAAGTTCTTTGTGTTGGATTGAATAGATGAATCTGAGATTCTGTGATGCATATCGTATAATCAAACCCACGGGTACTCGAGGTGACATTGGGGTATCTAGGTGACATTAGGGTTTTGGTTGATGTGTATCTTAAGGTGTTATTCTAGTACGAACTCTAGGGCTGTTCGTTACAATTAATGGGGATGGCTCATAAGATTGATCGGAAAGGATAACTTTGAGGTGGTTTCATACCCGACAACAATTTCTTCGTTTGTTCTCCGCTATTTGTGACTTTGGAGTGAACTCTTTGTCGCACGTGAGGGATTTACATATGATTCAACTATGCCAACATTGTTGAGAGAACTTGCACTAGTGAAAGTATGAACCCTAGGCCTTGTTTCCAAGCATTGCAATACCATTTTCGCTCACTTTTGTTACTTGCTACCTTGCTGTTTTTATATTTTCAGATTACAAAAACCTATATCTACTATCCATATTACACTTGTATCACCATCTCTTCACCGAACTAGTGCACGTATACAAATTACCATTGTATTGTGTGTGTTGGGGACACAAGAGACTCTTTGTTATTTGGTTGCAGGGTTGTTTGAGAGAGACCATCTTCATCCTACGCCTCCCATGGATTGATAAACCTTAGGTCATCCACTTGAGGGAAATTTGCTACTGTCGTACAAAACTCTGCGCTTGGAGGCCCAACACGAGTCTACAAGAAGAAGGTTGCGTAGTAGACATCAAGCTCTTTTCTGGCGCCGTTGCCGGGTAGGTGAGTGCTTGAAGGTATATCTTTAGATCTTGCAATTGAATCTTTTAGTTTCTTGTTTTATCACTAGTTTAGTCTATAATAGAAAACTAAAAAAATGGAATTGAGGTTGCCTCATTTGCTTCATCTTTTTAATGTCTTTCGTGAAAATGATGGAAAGGAAAATTGTGCTCAATTGATAGAAGAAGAATTCAATAAAATGTTTGATTTGAATGATGAGCATGATTGCCATATTTCTAGTATGAATTCCTTGAATATCCATGATGCTAGTGATATGCCAAGCCATAAGCTTGGGGATGCTATGTTTGATGAAGATGATATTTTTAGTCGCCCAAGTTTTGATGAGCAAAATTATTATGATGATAGCATGCCTCCTATTTATGATGATTACAATGATGAAAGTGGGTTTGGAAGAGTGTCAACTCTAGGTACTAGTGATCCCACTATTTTGGAGGGTGTTAAATCTTTTCATAATATTGATGAAAGTGGATTTGGAGAGGTCATGATTTTATTTAGTGATGCATCCACTATTTCGGAAGAGGTTTCAATTGATTTTTCCAACAAAGCTGCTATCTATGATGATTATGGTGATGACATGTATGCTATAAAGAATAATGATAACCGTGAATCTTGCCATCATGATTTTAATTTTCAATTTGGTTATGCCAATCAAGTATCACATGATAGATATTTTGTTGAGTTTGCTCCCACTAATATGAATGAGAAGAATTATGCTTATGTGGAGAGTAGTAAAATTTCTATGCTTGGGCATCATGAAAAGGGTGCTGTATATGATGGATATATTGTTGAATTCATTCATGATGCTACTGAAAATTATCATGAGAGAGGAACTTATGCTTATAGGTATCTCAATAATGTCAAGTTTCCTCTCTATGCATTGAACGTTTTGTAGTTGCACTTCTTTTGCCTTCCTATGCTAGTTGATTCTTGTTCCCATAAGTTGTTTGCTCACAAAATCCACATGCATAGGAAGTGGGTTAGGCTTAAATTTGTTTGATATATTTCTCATGATGCTCCCTTTGCGTTTCAATCCTTTACTTCTATGTGAGCATCATTCAAAATTATCATGCCTAGCTAAAAGGCTTTAAAGAAAAGCGCTTGTTCGGAGGCAACCCAATATGTATCCTTTCTGTTTTAGTGTGTTCACATGATTAAGCTACTTTAGTAATCATGTTTTATATGATTTCTTTTAATAAAGTGCCAAGCAAAGCCTTTGGGATAGTGTGGATACTTGTTGATTTTATTCTGTGCAAAAACAGAAACTTTTGCGTCCAGTACTTGAATATAAGGTTTTACTGGAGCATCAAACAATTATTAAATTTTTACACAGTATTTATATGTAAATTCCTGAAGTTGTCCTAATTTCTCAGAATTTTTAGAGTTCCATAAGTATGGTAGTTGTTCAGATCATTACAGACTGTTCTGTTTTTGACAGATTCTGTTTTCAATGCATAGTTTGCTTGTT
The DNA here is from genome assembly GCA_039707655.1 of Elymus sibiricus. Lineage (NCBI taxonomy): Eukaryota > Viridiplantae > Streptophyta > Magnoliopsida > Poales > Poaceae > Elymus > Elymus sibiricus. The sequence goes on from CM077672.1 coordinate 3,399,577, forward strand.
TTAATGTTTCCATAGCTTATATTATGTGATATAAATTGTGGAAATTATAGAATACAGTAGGTATTATGTGGTAACATTATTAATCTTGTCTCATACAGTACCCAAGTGATGGTTTTTGCTTTATCATACTAACAGAGCTTACGAGTTTTCTGTTGAGATTTGTGTTGTGAAGTTTTCAAGTTTTGGGTAAAGTTTTGATGGACTGCGGAATAAGGAGTGGAAAGGGCCTAAGCTTTGGGATGCCCAAGGCACCCCAAGGTAATATTCAAGGACAACCAAGCATCTAAGCTTGGAGATGCCCCGGATGGCATCCCCTCTTTTGTCTTCAATCCATCGGTAAATTTATTTGAGGCTATATTTTTATTCACCACACGATATGTGTTTTGCTTGGAGCGTCATTTTATTTTGTTTGTGTTTGCTCGCTGTTATCTAAATCAATGTTTTGCATCTTTTGTTCAAATAAAAATGTCAAGTATAGCCTTTACCATGCTTATTTTGCAAGATGATGGGTTGCTGTCTCAAATCAGAAAGTTTGCTGCTACTAAATAATTTGCCCAGAAATGTCAGAATGTGGTAAAATCCTGAAATTTGGGCACAGTCAACTTTGATAAATTATTTACAGTGTGGTAAATTTTCAGAATTTTTTGAGTTAGGGAAGTATGGATTCTTATTCACTCTTTACAGACTGTCCTGTTTAAGCAGATTGCTGTTATGTTTGCATTGCTTGCATATGTTGGCTTGCTTAATGTTTCTATTTGAGGATAGGAGTATTAAATATGCAGAGACATTTAGTATGCAATGTTAAATTATAATTTAAGTGATTTTGTACAGTAGAGAATGTTAAGGTTTTGAGTGGATTTATACTAACATATCTCACGAGTTCTTGTCAAGTTTTCGTGTGGATGAAGTTTTGAAACTTAGGGAATGCTACTATATGAGAAGAATTAACGAGACACAAGAGTTCAAGCTTGGGGATGCCCGAGGCTCCCCAAGATAATATTCCAATAAGTATCAAGAATTCAAGCTTGGGGATGCCCCGGTAGGCATCTGATACATCTCCAACGTATCTATAATTTTTGATTGTTCCATGCTGATATATGATCAATCTTGGATGTTTTATAATGATTTCCTATCAACTTTATATCATTTTTTGGTACTAACCTATTGACATAGTGCCAAGTGTCAGTTGCTGTTTTTTGCCCTGTTTTTGATTGACAGAAAATCCATATCAAACGGAGTCCAAACGCAGCGAAACTTTTTGTGGAATTTTTCTGGGCCAGAAGACACAAGATGGACCGAAGAAGTACCGGAGAGGCGGCCCAGGGTGGGCACCACCCACCAGGGCGTGCCAGGAGGCCCAGGCGCGCCCTGATGGGTGGTGGCCCCCTGGAAGCTTTCCTCCACCGCCTCTTTGCTCTATAAATACTCTAAAATCCCAAAAACCCACGGGGAGTCGACGAAAAACAATTCCAGCCGCCGCAAGTTCCAGAACCACCAGATCCAATCTAGACACCATCTCTGGGGGTTTCACCATGTCCATTGGTGCCTCTCCGATGATGCCTGAGTAGTTCATTGTAGACCTTCGGGTCCGTAGGCAGTAGCTAGATGGCTTTCTCTCTCTCTGATCTTCAATACAATGGTCTCTTGGAGATCCATATGATGTAATTCTTTTTGGCGGTGTGTTTGTTGGGATCCGATGAACTTTGAGTTTATGATCAGATCTATCTTTTTATATCCATGAAAGTGATTTGAGTTCCTTGATCTCTTATTTGCATGATTTCTTATAGTCTTGTATTTCTTCTTCGAAACTTTGGTTTAGTTAGGCCAACTAGATTGATTTTTCTTGCCATGGGAAGAGGTGCTCGATAGTGGGTTCGATCTCGCGGTGTTCTTTCCCAGTGACAGAAGGGGCAGCAAGACACGCGTTGATCGTTGCTACTAAGGAGAAAAAGGTCGTGTCTATTCCTACATGAATAGATCTGATCTACATCATGTCATTGTTCTTATTGCATTACTCCGTTTTTCCATGAACTTAATAGACTAGATGCATGTTGGATAGCGGTCGATGTGTGGAGTAATAGTAGTAGATGCAGGCAGGAGTCGGTCTACTAATCTTGGACGTGATACTTATATATAGGTCATTGCCTGGATATCGTCATGATTATTTGAGGTTCTATCAATTGCCCAACAATAAAAGTTTTCCACCGTTTGCTATTTTTCTTGAGAGAAGCCACTAGTGAATCCTACGGCCCCCGGGGTCTCTTTTCCATCATATTGTTTTCGATCTCCTTTGTTCTTGCTTCTGATCTAAAGATTTCAGATCTGAACCATCAACCACTTTGCAACAATTTCCCATCGACTTTTCATCTTTCATCTCACCATTAAGGGCTTGACAACCCCTTGATCGCGTTGGGGTGTGGAGATTTGTTTTCTTGTGTGCAGGTACTGAACACGTGGTGTTGTGAGAACCTCCTTCTGGTTCGATAACCTTGGTCCTTAGCCGAGGGAAATACTTCTCTGCTCGCTACATCATCCTCTCCTCTTCGGGGAAACCACCAACGCAAGCAAGGTGCTTCTAGGCGCCATCAAGGTAGATTTCTGGCGCCGTTGCCGGGAAGGCTTCTTCAACATCCACCAGGTTCCTAATCACAAATCTCATCTCTTCGCACTTACATTATTCTCCATTTGCCTCTCGTTTTCCTCTCTCCCCCTTCACCAATTTGCCAGTTTTATTCGCCCCTCTTTTTCGTTCGCCTTTTTCTCGTCAGATCTCTTGTTTGCTATCTCTACTTGTGTTACCATGTGCCTTCTATTTGCTTGCATCTTTGCTTGCTAAAAATCTATTGATATGGATCCTCATCCACTTGCTAATCTTTTTAAGAGATCCACTTATGATGAACCAATTGCTAGTGAGTTGAGTGCACTTGATTATCTCTATGAAGTTTTTTTTGAGATTCGTGAATCTGAAAATTGTGATGAATATGATGCTTGCTATTCTTATGGCCACGATGCCAATACTAATGATGCTTATGGAGATGAACTTGCTATAGTTCCCTATGTTGAAAATGAAATTATTTCTATTGCACCTACACTTGATAGCTCCTTGAATGAAAAGCATGATTGCAATGATGTTATTATAAATTCTACTAGTGTCAATTGTGCTAATGATATGCAAACCCACAAGCTTGGGGATGCTATGTTTGATGATTTTTCCATGACCACTACTTATTGCAATGATCATGATTGGGGTGATAATGCTTCTTATGATCTTGATAATTTATTTAATCCTCATGATGAATATGCTACTGAAAGTGGGTTTGGAGAGGTCATGACTTTAGTTAAAGATAATCCCACTATTTTGGAAGAGCGTCAACTTTTTATGCATGTGGATCATGATGAGAAAATTTTATATGATAGCTATATTGTTGAATTTGAGTATGATCCTACATGTAATTATTATGAGAGAGGAAAATATGGTTGTAGAAATTTCCATGATACAAATTTACCTCGCGTCATGTTGAGATTGCTATTGTTTCTTTCTTCTTCCTTGTTTATGCTAGGTTTTGCTTGCCTTGATAATTTTTTCACTTATAAAATGCCTATGCATAGAAAGTATGTTAGAATTAAATGAGTTTGTTGCATGTTTTATGATGCTCTCTTTGTGCTTCAATTCTTGTCTTTTATGTGAGCATCATTGAAATCTTATGCCTAGCTAAGGGCGTAAAACGATAGCGCTTGTTGGGAGGCAACCCAATGAATAAATTTGTTTATGCTTTTTTCTTTCTGTTCTTGAGTGTTTGCACAAATATCTCTCTGGATGTATTCTGTTTTTGGTGTTTTAATTAGTGTTTGTGCCAAGCAATACCTTTGGGATGATCTAGAAGAAAATATAATTGATGCTGTTTTCAAAACAGAAACTTTTGTGTCCAGTCCAGGAATTAATTTTCAGTACTGGAGCGTGACAAAATTCTGAAAGTTTTACACAGTATTGCTATCTGAATTTTCGAAATTTTCCTAATTTTTCAGAATTATTTGAGTTAAAGAAGTATTCGAAACTTCCAGATTACTACAGACTGTTCTGTCTGAAACAGATTCTGTTTTCTTTGCATTGTTTGCTTGTTTTGATGATTCTATGGACTTTTCCGGGGGGTATAAGCCATAGCAAAGTTGGAATACAGTATATATTATGCAAGATAAAATATGAATGGGTTTGCAACAGTACCTAAAAGTGGTGATTTGCTTTCTTATACTAACGGATCTCACGGGTTTTGTTAAGTTTTGTGTGATTGAAGTTTTCAAGTTTTGGGTGAGATCTTTATGAATGACGGAATACGGAGTGGCAAGAGTCTAAGATTGGGGATGCCCAAGGCACCCCAAGGTAAAATTTTAAGAAGACTCAAGCGTCTAAGCTTGGGGATGCCCCCGAGTGGCATCCCCTCTTTATTCCAACAACCATCGGTATTTTACATGAACCTATATTTTTATTCATCTCATGATATGTGTCTTGCTTAGAGCGTCGGTTATGAATTTTTGCTTTCCTTGCTGTTTGATCAAAGTCATGATTCCTTGCTGTATACACCTATCTTGAGAGATCCAAGGTGGTTTTAATTTGTTAGAATGGCTCATGTGCTTCGCTTAAATCTTTTTGAGCTAGGAAATTGCTCATATGCTTCACTTATATCTTTTTGAGCACGGTGTGCTTTGCTAGTTTTGAAGAAAATCTCTCTTGCTTCACTTATACTTTTTTGAGAGATATAAACTTTATGCTCATGATCTTCACTTAAAATTGTTGGAGCATACAAAAGCAACACACTTGCATAGTTCCAAAGTGATAGATATTCAAGTTGGTCTAGATTAAAACCTTCATAAAGAGCATTGAATATATGTGAAGTGTGATTCCTCATAATTGTTTTGAGATATTGGGATAGTAATACTAGAGTCATGCTAGTAGGAATTTGTGAGATTGATGAAATACTTGTGTTGAAAGAATTGTGTTTCCCGTAGCATGCACGTCTGGTCTTCTAGTTATGTGATGAAGTTGGAGCGCAATTTATTCTTGATTGCCTTAATTTGTGTGGAGGTAGGGATCGCGCGATGGTTAACTCCTACCAACCCTTCCCCTAGGAGCATGCGTAGTAGTACTTTGCTTTGAAAACAAATAAACTTTTTGCAATAAGTATGTGAGTTCTTTATGATTAATGTTGAGTCCATGGATTATACGCACTCTCACCCTTCCACCTTTGCTAGCCACTCTAGTACCGCGCAACTTTCGCCGGTGCATTAAACCACTCCTATTCCTTTCCTCAAAACAGCCACCATACCTACCTATTATGGCATTTCCATAGCCATTCCGAGATATATTGCCATGTAGCTCCACCGCTCCATTCATTATGACTCACACCATCATTGTCATGCATTCATATAGAGTCATATCTTGTTGTAATCTTGAGTTGTAAGTAAATAAAAGTGTGATGATCATCATTATTAGAGCATTGTCCCATGTGAGGAAATAAAATAAAAGAGGCCAAAGAAGCCCATATCAAATAAAAGAGGCCAAAGAAGCCCACAGAAAAAGGAAAAAGAAAAAAAATGAAAAAAGGAAAAGAAAAAAAATGAGAGAAAAAGGGAGAAGGGGCAATGTTACTATCATTTTTCCACACTTGTGCTTCAAAGTAGCACCATGATCTTCATGATAGAGAGTCTCATATTTTGTCACTTTTATATACTAGTGGGAATTTTTCATTATATAACTTGGCTTGTATATTCCAATGATAGGCTTCCTCAATGCCTTAGGTCTTCATGAGCAAGCAAGTTGGATGCACACCCACTTAGTTCCTTTTTGAGAATTCATACACTTATAGCTCTAGTGCATCCGTTGCATGACAATCCCTACTCATTCACATTGATATCAATTGATCGACATCTCCATAGTGCATTAATTTGCCTAGTTGATGTGAACCTTCTCCCTCCTTTTGTCTATTACCACCTTCTAGTCAACCCATAGTGCTATGTCCATGGCTCACGCTCATATGTTGCGTGAAGAGTGAAAAAGTTTGAGAATGTATAAGTATGAATACAATTGCTTGACTAACATCGGGGTGGGCATGATTTATACTTTGTGCTAAGAAGAGGGAGCATAACAAGACTATATGATTTTGTAGGGATAACTTTCTTTAGCCATGTTATTTTTGATGTTTCATGATTTTCTTTCTATGTATGCTTGAAGTATTATTGTTCTTAATGTCAATAGACTTTTGTCTTGAATCATATGGATCTGAACATTCATGCCAAATAGAAGAGTTACATTATGTTGGGCAGCATTCCACATCAAAAATTCTGTTTTTATCACTTCCCTACTCGAGGCCGAGTAGGAGTTAAGCTTGGGGATGCTGATACGTCTCCAACGTATCTATAATTTTTGATTGTTCCATGCTGATGTATGATCAATCTTGGATGTTTTATAATGATTTCCTATCAACTTTATATCATTTTTTGGTACTAACCTATTGACATAGTGCCAAGTGCCAGTTGCTGTTTTCCGCCCTGTTTTTGATTTACAGAAAATCCATATCAAACGGAGTCCAAACGCAGCGAAACTTTTTGTGGAATTTTTCTGGGCCAGAAGACACAAGATGGACCGAAGAAGTATCGGAGAGGCGGCCCAGGGTGGGCACCACCCACTAGGGCGTGCTAGGAGGCCCAAGCGCGCCCTGATGGGTGGTGGCCCCCTGGAAGCTTCCCTCCACCGCTTCTTTGCTCTATAAATACTCTAAAATCCCGAAAACCCTCGGGGAGTCGACGAAAAACAATTCCAGCTGCCGCAAGTTCCAGAACCACCAGATCCAATCTAGACACCATCTCGGCTGCTTTCAACATGTCCATTGGTGCCTCTCGGATGATGCGTGAGTAGTTCATTGTAGACCTTAGGGTCCATAGGCAGTAGCTAGATGGCTTTCTCTCTCTGATCTTCAATACAATGGTCTCTTGGAGATCCATATGATGTTATTCTTTTTGGCGGTGTGTTTGTTGGGATCCGATGAACTTTGAGTTTATGATCAGATCTATCTTTTTATATCCATGAAAGTGATTTTAGTTCTTTGATCTCTTATTTGCATGATTTCTTATAGTCTTGTATTTCTTCTTCGAAACTTTGGTTTAGTTAGGCCAACTAGATTGATTTTTCTTGCCATGGGAAGAGGTGCTCGATAGTGGGTTCGAGCTCACGGTGTTCTTTCCCAGTGACAGAAGGGGCAGCAAGACACGCGTTGATCGTTGCTACTAAGGAGAAAAAGGTCGTGTCTATTCCTACATGAATAGATCTGATCTACATCATGTCATTGTTCTTATTGCATTACTCCATTTTTCCATGAACTTAATACACTGGATGCATGCTGGATAGCGGTCCATGTGTGGAGTAATAGTAGTAGATGCAGGCAGGAGTCGGTCTACTAATCTTGGATGTGATGCCTATATATAGATCATTGCCTGGATATCGTCATGATTATTTGAGGTTCTATCAATTGCCCAACAATAAAAGTTTTCCACTGTTTGCTATTTTTCTTGAGAGAAGCCAATAGTGAATCCTACGGCCCCCGGGGTCTCTTTTCCATCATATTGTTTTCGATCTCCTTTGTTCTTGCTTTTGATCTAAAGATTTCAGATCTGAACCATCAACCACTTTGCAACAATTTCCCATCGACTTTTCATCTTTCATCTCACCGTTAAGGGCTTGACAACCCCTTGATCGCGTTGGGGTGTGGAGATTTGTTTTCTTGTGTGCAGGTGCTGAACACGTGGTGTTGTGAGAACCTCCTTCTGGTTCGATAACCTTGGTACTTAGCCGAGGGAAATACTTCTCCGCTCGCTACATCATCCTCTCCTCTTCGGGGAAACCACCAACGCGAGCAAGGTGCTTCTAGGCGCCATCAGCATCCCATCATTTTTCATCAACAACTATTGGTTAGTCTCGGTCAAACCCAAGTTTTTTACTTGTCCACATGACGTGTGCTATACTTGCTTGTGTCTTTATTTTGGTTGCTGTTTTAATAAAATATCAAGATCTTATTTTTTTTTAATGATAGAGAGTCTTCACATAGCTACTTAATTGTTTTACTACTCATTGATCTTCGCTTATATCTTTCGGAGTAGTTTGTCTTATTCTCTCATGCTTCACTTATATCATTTTGAGAGATAAAACTTCTATGCTCATGTTCTTCACTTAGATTTGTTTGAGATTTGAAAAGAAACTAGTCCAAAAGTGATAGATATCCAAGAAGGATATTATAAAAACTTTCATAAAGATCATTGGACAAAATAAACTTGGTTCTTTGTAATGGTTTTGAGATATGTTGATAATGATATGTGAGTTATGTTAATGAGTAATTATGGCTTAGTAAGAATATTCATGTTAAGGGTTGTGATTCCCTATGCAAGCACATTAAGTCAATAGTTATGCAATGAAATTACATCCTCCTTGTGGTGCATGTTTCGGTGTTAGTTTTGTTTGAAGTGTGGGTGTGATCTTTTCGCTTTTCGGTTGGTTGCCTTCTCAATCTTTTGCTAGCCTCCACTTGTACTAAGTAGAAATACTACTTGTGCATCCAAAATCCTTAAACCCAGTTTTGCCATATGAGTCCACCATACCTACCTACATGCGGTATTTCTAAACCGTTCCAAGTAACTTTGCGTGTGCCATCTCTAAAATCTCAAAAATAATTCTCTTTTGTGTGCCCGTACCGCTCATGAGGCGGCAGGGGGTGCTCTTAATCTTCCATGCTAAGTGTGTCATTCTCACGATGAGTGTTTATCGCTTGTCATTGCACGAGAGAATGGTTGGTAATAGGGATGCCCGTCCCAAATTGCTAAAAAAATATATAATAAATTCCTTGGAAAGTGTTGGTATGGACGGTACCCATGGATTCGGCTAGCCGTGGAGTGTGAAAGAATGGTGGAAAGGAATAACAAAACTCTCTTGGAAAGGAACAATACCTTAATGAAGGGAAGTATAAATTTACTTTATGTTGGGAACCACCTATGGTGTGCTTAGCATGGGAGATGATGAAACATTCTTAGCCATTTTCGTTGACCGGAAAACTATGCCTCTAAATTTTTTTTATCTCTCAATTTTCAAACAAAGAGCTCTGGCACATAAAGCAAATCAATGCTTCCCTCTGCGAAGGGCCTATCTATTTACTTTTATGCAATTTTTATTTTTCTTGAGTCTCCATCTTCTCTTATAAAGGCACCAATCGGGGAGCACTATTATCATGCTTGTGTTTTGAGTAAGCTAATATTCGAGTATGTTTCATGAATGGATCAATGATTGAGCATGATGGGCTAGGGATAACTTGCTTTAGTGTTGTTATTTTGAAAGACATGGTTGCTTGTTGATATGCTTGAGTATTAAAGTCTTCCTGTCAAAACTAGACTATTGCTTTGAACCATATAAAAGTCCATATGTCCATGCTACAAAAGAAAAAATGTGATGAACATGATAGGCAGCATTCCACATCAAAAATTCTGTTTTTATCATTTACCTACTCGAGGACGAGCAGGAATTAAGCTTGGGGATGCTGATACGTCTCCAACGTATCTATAATTTTTGATTGTTCCATGCTGTTATATTATCATTCTTGGATGTTTTACAATCATTTTATAGCAACTTTACATCATTTCTGGGACTAACCTATTAACCTAGAGCCTAGTGCCAGTTTCTGTTTTTTCCTTGTTTTTGAGTTTCACAGAAAAGGAATGTCAAACGGAGTCCAAACGGAATAAAACTTTCGCGATGATTTTTCTTGGACCAGAAGACACCCATGGAGCTTGGAGATGAAGCCAGAAGATTCCCGAGGCGATCACAAGCCACAGGGGCGCGCCCCCCCCCCCTAGGGCGCGCCCCCTGGCTTGTGGGCCCCTCGAGAGTCCACCGACCTCCCTCTCAGCTCTATAAATCCTCTAAAATCCCAAAAACCCACGTGGAGAAGATAGACCGGGAGTTCCGCCGCGCAAGCCTCTGTAGCCATGAAAAACCAATCGGGAGCCCATTCCGGCACCCTGTCGGAGCGGGAAACCATCACCGGAGGCCATCTTCATCATCCCGGCAGTCTCCATGATGAGGAGGGATTAGTTCACCCTCGTGGCTGAGGGTATGTACCAGTAGCTATGTGTTTGATCTCTCTCTCTCTCTCGTGTTCTTGAGATGGCACAATCTTGATGTATCACGAGCTTTGTCGATATAGATGAATCATATGGAGTTCTTCCCCGCTCTATCTTCTTGATGAATTGAGTTTTCCCTTTGAAGTTTTCTTATCGGATTGAGTCTTTAAGGATTTGAGAGCACTTGATATGTGTTTTGCATGACGATATCTGTAGTGACATTGGGATATCCAATTGAGTTACTTGATGCATGTTATTGTGATCAACTTGCGGGTTCCGTGACTTTGGGATCTATGCATAAGGGTTGGCACACGTTCTTGTCTTGACTCTTTGGTAGAAACTGTGGGGCACTCTTTGAAGTTCTTTGTGTTGGATTGAATAGATGAATCTGAGATTGTGTGATGCATATCGTATAATCAAACCCACGGGTACTCGAGGTGACATTGGGGTATCTAGGTGACATTAGGGTTTTGGTTGATGTGTATCTTAAGGTGTTATTCTAGTACGAACTCTAGGGTTGTTCGTGACAATTAATGGGGATGGCTCATAAGATTGATCGGAAAGGATAACTTTGAGGTGGTTTCATACCCTACAACAATTTCTTCGTTTGTTCTCCGCTATTTGTGACTTTGGAGTGAACTCTTTGTCGCACGTGAGGGATTTACATATGATTCAACTATGTCAACATTGTTGAGAGAACTTGCACTAGTGAAAGTATGAACCCTAGGCCTTGTTTCCAAGCATTGCAATACCGTTTTCGCTCACTTTTGTTACTTGCTACCTTGCTGTTTTTATATTTTCAGATTACAAAAACCTATATCTACTATCCATATTACACTTGTATCACCATCTCTTCGCCGAACTAGTGCACCTATACAATTTACCATTGTATTGGGTGTGTTGGGGACACAAGAGACTCTTTGTTATTTGGTTGCAGGGTTGTTTGAGTGAGACCATCTTCATCCTACGCCTCCCACGGATTGATAAACCTTAGGTCATCCACTTGAGGGAAATTTGCTACTGTCCTACAAAACTCTGCGCTTGGAGGCCCAACACAAGTCTACAAGAAGAAGGTTGCGTAGTATGCCTCTACTAGACTAGCTCATTGATCAAAAGATGGTTAAGGTTTCCTAACCATAGACATGAGTTGTCATTTGATAACGGGATCACATCATTAGGAGAATGAGGTGATGGACAAGACCCAACCGTTAGCATAACATATGATCGTTCAGTTTATTGCTACTGCTTTCACTATGTCATATACATGTTCCTCCGACCATGAGATCATGCATCTCCCGGATACCGTAGGAATACTTTGGGTGTATCAAACGTCACAACATAACTGGGTGATCATAAAGATGCACTACAGGTATCTCCGAAAATGTTTGTTGGGTTGGCATGGATCAAGATTGGGATTTGTCATTCCGTATGTCGGAATGGTATCTCTAGGCCCTCTCGGTAATACAACATCATAGAAGGCTTGCAAGCAAAGTGACTAAGGAGTTAGTTACAAGATGATGTATTACGGAACGAGTAAAGAGACTTTCCGATAACGAGATTGAACTAGGTATGGAGATACCGATGATCGAATCTCGGGCAAGTAACATACCGCCGGACAAAGGGAACTACGTATGTTGACATAAAGGTTCGACCAATAATGATCTTCGTGGAATATGTAGGAACCAATATGGGCATCCAGGTTCCTCTATTGGTTATTGACCGGAGAGTCATCTCGGTCATATCTACATCATTCTCAAACCCGTAGGGTCCGCACGCTTAACGTTCGATATCGATTTGGTATTATATGAGTTATGTGGTTTGGTGACCGAATGTTGTTCGGAGTCCCGGATGAGATCACGGACATGACGAGGAGCTCTGGAATGGTCCGGAGGTAAAGATTGATATATAGGACGATGCTATTTGGTCTCCGGAATGGTTTCGGAATGCACCGGAAAGTTATCGGATGCCGGAAGGGGTTCCGGAGGCACCGGGAGAGTATTGGGACTTAGTGGGCTGGTGCACCCCACCTAAGGCAGCCGCACCTAATACATGGGAAGGGGAGGTGTGCCACACCCCTTACCATATCCCGGAGAGGGAGGAAGGAAAGAAGGGGGCGCCTCCCCCCTTTCCTTCCCCCTTGTGCCAATATTTGGCAGGGGGGCGCACCAAAGGGAGGCTCCCTAGGGATGCCGCCACACCACTTGGGGCGCCCTAGGGGCTGCCTCCTCCCCTCCCACACCTATATATATGTGGGGAGGGGTGCCACACATAACACAGCTTATTCCACGCCGTGTGTCGGCACCCCTCCGCCTCTAGTTTACTCCTCTGCTCTAGATCGTCGCAGCGCTTAGGCGAAGCCCTGCGGGATTGCTTCACCACCACCGTCACCACGCCGTTGTGCTGCCGGAACTCATCACCACCTCGCTACACTTGCTGGATCAAGACGGCAAGGATGACACCGAGCTGAACGTGTGCAAAACGCGGAGGAGCCGTGCGTTCGGTACTTGATCAGACGCATCGCGAAGGTGTATGACTACATCAACCGCGTTGAATAAACGCTTCCGCTAACGGTCTACGAGGGTACGTAGATACACTCTCCCCTCTCATAGCGATCCATCTCCATGGATAGATCTTGCATGAGCATAGGATTTTTTTGAATTTCATGCTTCGTTCCCCAACAGTGGCATCATGAGCCAGGTCTATGCGTAGATGTGTATGCACGAGTATAACACAAAAGAGTTGTGGGCGTGGGTATATACATATTGCTTGCCGTCACTAGTTGTTTCTTGATTCGGCGGTATTGTGAGATGAAGCGGTCCGGACCGACATTACATGTCCGCGTACATGAGACTGGTTTCACAGACTAACATGCACTTGTTGCATAAAGGTGACTGGCGGGTGTCTGTCTCTCTCACTTTAGTTGAATCGGATTCAATGAACAGGGTTCTTTTAGAAGATCAAATGGCAATCACTATACCACGTTGTGGTTTTGCGTAAGTAAGAACATTCTTGTCAACCCGTAGCAGCCACGTAAAATTTGCAACAACAAAGTAGAGCACGTCTAACTTGTTTTTGCAGGGTATGCTATGATATGATATGGCCAAATGTGATATGATATACGTGGATGTATGAGATGATCATGTTTGTAATAGTTTCACGACTTGCATGTCGATGAGTACGGCAACCGGCAGGATCCATAGGGTTGTCTTTAATGTATTGTATGACCTGCGTGTCACTCTTTAGACGCCATGTAATTGCTTTACTTTATCGCTATGCGTTAGCAATTGTAGTTGTAGAAATAGTTGGCGAGACAACTACATGGAGACAAGGTGATGGAGATCATGGTGTCAAGCCGGTGACGATGGAGATCATGCCGGCGCCTCAAGATGGAGATCAAGGCGCGAAGTGATATTGGCCATATCATGTCACTTATGAATTGCATGTGATGTTTATCCTTTTATGCATCTTATTTTGCTTAGGACGACGGTAGCATTATAAGATGATCCCTTCACTAAATTTCAAGATAAGTGTTCTCCCCTAGTATGCACCGTTGCGAAGGTTCGACGTTTCGAAGCACCTCATGATGATCGGGTGTGATAGATTCTTCGTTCGCATACAACGGGTGTAAGCTAGTTTTACACATGCAGAATACTCGGTTTAAACTTGATGAGCCTAGCATGTACAGACATGGTCTCGGAACACAAGACACCGAAAGGTAGAACATGAGTCATATAGTAGATATGATCAACATGAAGATGTTCACCATTGATGACTAATCCATCTCACGTGAAGATCGGACATGGGTTAGTTGATGTGGATCATGTGACACTTAGACAACTTGAGGGATGTTAATCTAAGTGGGAGTTCATTAGTAATTTGATTAATTGAACTTGAATTATCATGAACATAGTCTAAGTGTCTTAGCAAATTTATGTTGTAGATTGATAGACCACGATGTAGCTCCCCTGAATTTTAATACATTCCTAGAGAAAACAAAGTTGAAAGTTGATGGAAGCAACTATGCGGACTAGGTCCGTGATATCAGGATTGTCCTCACTGCTGCATAGAAGGCATATGTCCTTAATGCACCGCTCGGTGAACCACCCCTACGGCTTCGTCTGAGGACGTTATGAACGTCAGGCAGACAAGAAAAGATGACTACTCGATAGTTCAGTGCGCCATGCTTTACGGCTTAGAACCGGGGCTCCAAAGACGTTTTGAGCACCATGGAGCATATGAGATGTTCCAAGAGCTGAAAGTTTGTTTTTCAAGCTCACGCCCGGGTCGAGAGGTATGACACCTTCGACAAGTTCTATAGCTGCAAGATGGAGGAGAACAGCTCCGTTAGTGAGCATGTACTCAGAATGTCTGAGTACTTCAATCACTTGAAGCAAGTGGGAGTTAGACTTCCCAATAAAGTGGTGATTGATAGAGTTCTCTAGTCACTATCACCAGGCTACTAGATCTTCGTGATGAACTATAAACATGCAAGTGTTGATGGTTGATAAGACCACTGGTTTCAAGAAGGGCAAGGGAAAGAAGGGAAACTTCAAGATTGGCAAGCCAGTTGCCACTCCAGTGAAGAAACCTAAGATTAAACCCAAACTCGAGACTTAGTGATCCCATTGCAAGGGCGAATGTCACTGGGAGCGGAGCTTCCCCAAAGTAACTGGCAGATAAGAAGACTGGCAATGTCAACGAAGATATATTTGATATACATGTTATTGATGTGTACCTTACTAGTACTCGTAGGAGCACCTGGGTATTGGATACTAGTTCAGTTGCTGTCATTTGCAACTCAAAACATGGAGCTTCGGAATAAATGAGGGATAGCTACGAACGAGGTGATGATGTGCGTTGGAAATGTCTCCAAGGTTGATGTGATCACCGTCGGCATGCTCTCTCTACCTTCGGGATTAGTTGAAACCTAAATAATTGTTATTTGGTGCCTGCGTTGAGCATGAGCATTATATCTGATAGTTTTTATTGCAAGACGGTTATTCATTTACGGAGAATAATTGTTATTCTATTTATTTGGATAATATCATTGATGATCATGCACTTAATGTGAATGGTTTATTGAATCTTGATCGTAATAATACACATGTTCATAACACAAATGCCAAAAGATAATGATAGTACCACATATTTGTGGCACTGCCGCTTAGGTCATATTGGTGTAAAACGCATGAAGAAACTCCATGCCGATGGACTTTTGAAATCACTTGATTATGAATCATTTGAGACATGCGAACCATGCCTCATGGGCAAGATGACTAAAACTCCGTTCTCCGGAACAAAGGAGCGAGCAACCGACTTATTGGAAATAATTCATACCGATGTATGCGGTCCGATAAGTGTTGAGGTGCGCGGTGGATATAATTATATTCTCACCTTCACGGATGATTTGAGTAGATGTGAGTATGTCTACTTAATGAAATATAAGTCTGAAACATTTGAAAAGTTTAGAGAATTTCAGAGTGAAGTAGAGAATCATCGTAACAAGAAAATAAAGTTCTTACGATTTGATCGTAGAGGAGAATATTTGAGTTACGAGTTTGGCACATACTTAAGACAATGTGGAATTGTTTCACAGCTCACGCCACCTGGAACACCACAGCGTAATGGTGTGTCCGAACGTCATAATCGTACTCTATTCGATATGGTGCGTTCTATGATGTCTCTTACCGATTTGCCACTATCATTTTGGAGTTATGCATTAGAGACAGATGCATTCACTTTAAACAGGGCACCGTCTAAATCCGTTGAGACGACACTGTATGAACTATGGTTTAGCAAGAAACCTAAGATGTCGTTTCTGAAAGTTTGGGGATGCGACATTTATGTCAAAAGGCTTCAGCCTGATAAACTCGAACCCAAAGCGGATAAGTGCGTCTTCATAGGATACCCGAAAGAGACCATTGGGTATAACTTCTACCACAGATCCGAAGGCAAAATATTCGTTGCTAAGAATGTATCCTTTCTAGAGAAGGAGTTTCTCTCGAAAGAAGTGAGTGGGAGGAGAGTAGAACTTGATGAGGTAGTTGTACCTCCTCTGGAGAGTAGTACATCACAGAAAGAAATTTCTGTGAGACCTACACCAACCGGAGAAGAAGTTAATGATGATGATCATGAAGCTTCGGATCAAGTTACTACTGAACCTCGTAGGTCGACCAGGACACGTTCCGCGCCAGATAGGTACGGCAATCCTGTCTTGGAGGTCATGTTGTTAGACAACGGCGAACCTACGAACCATGAAGAAGCGATGACAAGCCCGGATTCCAACAAATGGCTTGAGGCCTTGAAATCCGAGATATGATCCATGTATGAGAACAAAGTGTGGACTTTTGTAGACTTGCCCGATGATTGGCGAGCTATTGAGAATAAATGGATCTTCAAGAAGAAGACAGACGCTGATGGTAATGTCACCATCTATAAAGCTCGACTTGTCGCTAAAGGTTATCGACAAGTTCAAGGGGTTGACTATGATGAGACTTTCTCACCCGTAGCGATGCTAAAGTCTGTTAGTATTTAACTAGCATTCGGATGTTGAAAGGTATGCAAGCTCCACCGATCCATCTATGGAGTGGTGCAAGCATCTCGGAGTTGGAATATACACTTTGATAAGATGATCAAAGTTTTGAGTTTATACAAGTTTATGGAGAAACTTGTATTTACAAGAAAGTGAGTGTGAGCTCTATAGCATTTCTAATAGTATATGTGAATGACATATTGTTGATTGGAAATGATGTAGAATTTCTGGATAGTATGAAGAATTAATTGAAAAGAGTTTTTCAATAAAACCTGTTTTTGAGTTGTCCCCAGATTGGGCATCGAGATCTATAGAGATAGATCAAAACGCCTGATAAAAGATTTTCACACACCTTGACGAGATTTTGAAGAAGTTCAAAATGGATCAGTCAAAGAAACGAGTTCTTGCCTAGTGTGAAGTGGAGTAAGACTTGAAGACCTAGGTAAAGGTTGTTTATATGTTAGGCATCAAAATCTATAGAGATAGATTGAGACGCCTCATAGGACTTTCACAAAGCACATACCTTGACAAGATTTCGAAGAAGTTCAAAATGGACCAGTCAAAGAAAAGAGTTCTAGACTGTGGTGCAAGGTGTGAAGTTGAGTAAGACTCAAATCTCGACTACGACAGAAGAAAGATAAAGGATGAAGGTCATCCCTATGCCTCGGCCCTAGGTTCTATAAAGTATGTCATGCTGTGTGTCTTGCCATTTGTCTGGCAAATGGGTACCAAAGTGATCCAGGAGTAGATCACTGTACAGCGGTCAAAATATCCTTAAGATGACTAACGAAATATTTCTCGGGCATAGAGGTGATAAAGAGTTCGTCATAAAGGGTTACGTCGATGCAAGCTTTAAACACCGATCCAGATGACTATGAGTCTCAGACTGGATACGTATAGTGGGGCAGTCGTTTTTGGAGTAGCTCAAAGCGGAGTGTGGTAGCAGCATCTACATATGACATTAGAGATTTGCAAAGTATAAACGGATCTGATTGTTACAGACCCGTTGACTAAAACCTCTCTCAAGCAAAACATGATCAGCTCTTGATACATCTCTGTCGTATCTATAATTTTTGATTGTTTCATGCCAATATCCTACAACTTCTACATACTTTTGGCAACATTTTATATTATTTTTGGGACTAACCTACTAATCCAATGCCCAGTGCCAGTTCCTGTTTTTTGCATGTTTTTTGATTTGCAGAAAGACCATATCAAACAAAGTCCAAACGCGATAAAAATTTACGGAGAATTATTTTGGAATATATTTGATTTTTGGGACTTGGAATCGATGCAAACGGGGGCCCACGGTGAGGAACACCCACCAGGGCGCGCCCCAGGGCCCTGGCGCGGCCTGGTGGGTGTTGCTCACCTGGTACGTCGGTTGGGGCTCTACTTCGGGCGCAAGGAAGCTCATATCCAGAAAAAAATATCAGCGCAATCGGAGTTACGGATCTCCGGATATTTAAGAAACGGTGAAGGGCCAGAAAACCAATTCGGGAAACAGAAGAGAACACAGAGGGAGATCCAATCTCGGAGGGGCTCCCGCCCCTCCGCCGCCATGGGAGCCATGGACCAGAGGGGAAACTCTCCTCCCATCTAGCGATGAGGCCAAGGAAGAAGAAGAAGGAGTGGGTCTCTCTCCCCCTCTCTCCCGGTGGCGCCGGAACGCCGCCGGGGCACTCATCGTGTGACGGCGATCTACTCCAACAACTCCGTCATCTTCACCAACACCTCCATCACCTCCCCCCATCTATATTCAGCGGTCCACTCTCCTGCAACCCGCTGTACCCTCTACTTGAACATGGTGCTTTATGCTACATCTTGTTATACAATGATGTTTTGCCATCCTATGATGCTTGAGTAGATTTTTGTTGTCCTATGGGTTATTCGTGATCTTGGTGGTATGATTGTATATTCTATTTTTGGTGCTGTCCTGCCGTGCCCTCCGTTCTCGCGCAAACGTGAGGGGCCCCCGCTGTAGGGTGTTGCAATATGTTCATGGTTCGCTTATAGTGGGTTGCTAGAGTGACAGAAGCTTATACCCGAGTAAGGGGGGTATGACGTATGGGATAAAGAGGACTTGATACTTAATGCTATGGTTGAGTTTTACGACCTTAATGATCTTTAGTAGTTCCGGATGCTTGCTAGAGTTCCGATCATAAGTGCATATGATCCAAGTACGGAAAGTGTGTTAGCTCATGCCTCTCCCTCAATATAGAATTGCAGGAATGATTACCGGTACTTGCTATCGATTGCCTAGGGACAATTCCGCAAATCCTACCACCACTTTTCCACACTCGTTACATTACTTTCTTGCTCTTTTATTTAAACAGCACCTAACTTTTATTTTCACGCTCTTTATTATCTTGCAAGCCTATCCTACGACACCTACAAAGTACTTCTAGTTTCATACTTGTTCTAGGTAAAGCGAATGTTAAGCGTGCGTAGAGTTGTATCGGTGGTCGATAGAACTTGAGGGAATATTTGTTCTACCTTTAGCTCCTCGTTGGGTTCGACACTCTTACTTATCGAAAATGGCTACAAACGATCCCCTACACTTGTGGGTTATCAAGACCTTTTTCTGGCGCCGTTGCCGGGGAGCAATAGCGTGGGGTGAATATCCTCATGTGTGCTTGTTTGCTTTGCCACTAAGTAGATTTTATTTGCTGTTCTAAGTTGTTCTCTATCTTTAGTTATGGATATGGAACACGAAACACCAAAAAAATTAGTTGTACTTGCTACTCATGGAGATGGGGAACCTCCTAAAACCCTCGATGATCGTTATGTGAAAGATATTATGCACTACTTTGATAATCCTGAGAAAACCCCATTCAACTATATAATGGGAGACACGTTGGATCAATGTGAATACTTTAGGGATTATCGCTTGACACAAAAAGGGAAACTATTATGGGATCAAATTCATATGTTGCATTGGTATGCTCGGGATCTATGCTTGAGATATGATTATACTTGTTGCTCTAGGATGAAGGCTCCACACCTTCCCTTTTCATGCAAATTTAACGATAATGAAACCTTGGCTTCTTATGCTAAGGGTAGATATGATTACTATGATGTGGAACGAATAGATGAATTTGATGCTTTTAAGGGTGCTTATGAAATTGAATCTTTGTTTGAAAAGTATGAAGCTTTTGATGATGATGTTTATAGGCCTGAAAATTTTGCTATACTTAAATATTGCTATGAGAATTATGAATGCAATCCCGACATTGATGCATTTATCGAGAAAGTCTCCGCTGCCCAAGAAAAGACTAATATTTTGCAGGAATCTATGGAAGAAGAAATTGATGAAACTGTGAGCTCATTGGATGAAAAAGATGATGAGGAGAGCGAAGAACAAATGGAGGAAGAACGGATTAGCTACCCGTGCCCACCTTCTAATGAGAGTAACTCTTCAACTCATACATTGTTTAGTTTCTCTTCGCGCATACCGATTGATGAATGCTATGATAATTGCTATGATCCCGTTGATTCGTTTGAAATATCTCTTTTTGATGAAATTGATGCTTGTTATGCTTGTGGCCAAGATGCCAATATGAATTATGCTTATGGAGATGAACTTGCTGTAGTTCCTTATGTTAAGGATGAAATTTTTGCTATTGCAACCACACATGATAGTCCTATTATCTTTTTGAATTCTCCAAACTACACTATATCGGAGAAGTTTGCACTTATTAAGGATTACATTGATGGGTTGCCTTTTACCGTTGCACATGATGATCTTGATGAATATAATATGCATGTGCTTTCTGCTCCTACTTGCAATTATTATGAGAGAGGAACTACATCTCCACCTCTCTATGTTTCCAATACGATAAAATTGCAAGAAACTGCTTATGCTATGTATTGGCCTTTACTTGATGTGCATGAATTGTTCTTGTATGACATGCCGATGCATAGGAAGAGAGTTAGACTTCGTCATTGCATGATATATGTTGCTTTGTGCTCACTACTAAATGCCAAATCATTGCTAATTATAATTGGCTTTGATATACCTTGGGATCCGGGTGGATCCATGACATGAGCACTATATGCCTAGCTTAATGGCTTTAAAGAAAGCGCTGCCAGGGAGACAACCCGGAAGTTTTAGAGAGTCATTTATTTCTGTTGAGTGCTTTTATAAAGTTTAAAAACAAAAAAATATAGAGGGGAACCTAAAACTTTTTCAAAAAGAAAAGTTAAAGTGAGATAGACGAGCACCGTTGAAATGGGGGAGCTCCTTGAACTTTTGTTCAAGCCCATGGAGACTTTGCAAATCTTGATTACAGAAAATTTTCAACAAAAATAATTATCCCCTTGTACAAATCCATTGTATTATAAAAATAATGTGCCAAGATTTGCCTTTAGGATGATAAGATTGCTTGTTGGTATGTGCAGTGCAGAAACAGAAACTTTGGCTGTAGTGCGTGATTTTAAAATTTTTACTGGAACGTCAAAAGCTTCTGAAACTTTTTGCACAGTACTACTATACAAATTTTTGATTTTTCCTAATTTTTCAGAATTTTTAGAGTTACAGAAGTATGGTAAATGTTCAGATCTTTACAGACTGTCCTGTTTTCACAGATTGCTGTTATAACTTCATTATTTGCGTATGTTTGAATTCTTGTTAAAGCCTCCTTGACTTGGGGCCATAGAATTGTGATAGCATACAGTGGGTAATGTTTGATTATAATTATACAATAATTTTAGAGCAGTACATGATGGGATTTCATTTATCATATGCACTAACCCCGCTAAAAGTTCGGTTAAGTTTTGTGTGGATGAAGTGTTCGAAGATCGAGAGGGTCCCGATGTAAGGAGAAGGAGGAGAAGCAAGAGCGCAAGCTTGGGGATGCCCAAGGAACCCCAAGTAAATATTCAAGGAGACTCAAGCGTCTAAGCTTGGGGATGCCCCAGAAGGCATCCCATCTTTCTTCAACAAGTATCGGTATGTTTTCGGATTTGTTTCGTTCATGTGATATGTGTAAATCTTGGAGCGTCCTTTATGTTTAGTTTTCTTTTTTTTCTTTTATGCACCATGCTGGTATGAGATAGTCCATGGTTGATTTATAGAATGCTCATTGCACTTCACTTATATCTTTTGAGTATGGCTTTATAGAATGCTTCATGTGCTTCACTTATATCTTTTTGAAGTTTGGATTGCCTGTTTCTCTTCACATAGAAAACCGTTATTTGTAGAATGCTCTTTTGCTTCACTTATATTTATTAGAGCATGGTCTTTTGTTCAAAGAATTAAACTCTCTTGCTTCACTTATATCTATTTAGAGAGTCAACAGGAATTGGTCATTTGCATGGTTAGTCATAAAATCCTACATAAAACTTGTAGATCATTGAATATGATATGTTTGATTCCTTGCAATAGTTTTGCGATATAAAGATGGTGATATTAGAGTCATGCTAGTGAGTAATAGTGTATTGGTAGAAATACTTGTGTTAAAGCTTGTGATTCCCGTAGCATGCACGTATGGTGAACCGTTATGTGAAGAAGTCGGAGCATGATTTATTTATTGATTGTCTTCCTTTGTGTGGAGGTCGGGATCGCGCGATGGTTAACTCCTACCAACCCTTCCCCTAGGAGCATGCGTGTAGTACTTTGTTTCGATAACTAATAGACTTTTGCAATAAGTATGTGAGTTCTTTATGACTAATGTTGAGTCCATGGAATATACGCACTCTCACCCTTCCACCTTTGCTAGCCTCTCTAGTACCGTGCATCTTTCGCCGGTGCAATAAACCCACCATATACCTTCCTCAAAACAGCCACCATACCTGCCTATCATGGCATTTCCATAGCCATTCCGAGATATATTGCCATGCAACCTCCATCATCATCATATACATGACTTGAGCATTCATTGTCATATTGGTTTGCATGATCGTAAGATAGCTAGCATGATGTTTTCATGGCTTGTCCGTTTTTTGATGTCATTGCTACGCTAGATCATTGCACATCCCGGTACACCGCTGGAGGCATTCATATAGAGTCATATTTTGAGTTGTAGTTCTTGAGTTGTAAGTAAACAAAAGTGTGATGATTACCATTATTAGAGCATTGTCCCATGTGAGGAAAGGATGATGGAAGCTATGATTCCCTCACAAGTTGGGATGAGTCTCCGGACTTTATGAAAAATAAAAGAGGCCAGAGAAGCCCATACAAAAATAAAAGAGGCCAAAGAAGCCCACCAAAAAGAGAAAAGGAAAAAAAAGAAAAAAAGAAAAAAGGAAAAGAAAAAAATGAGAGAAAAGAGAGAAGGGGCAATGCTACTATCCTTTTTCCACACTTGTGCTTCAAAGTAGCACCATGATCTTCATGATAGAGAGTCTCCTATATTGTCACTTTCATATACTAGTGGGAATTTTTCATTATAGAACTTGGCTTGTATATTCCGATGATGGGCTTCCTCAAATGCCCGAGGTCTTCATGAGCAAGCAAGTTGGATGCACACCCACTTAGTTTTCAGTTTGAGCTTTCATACACTTATAGCTCTAGTGCATCCGTTGCATGGCAATCCCTACTCACTCACATTGATATCTATTGATGGGCATCTCCATAGCCCGTTGATACGCCTAGTTGATGTGAGACTTTCTCCCTACTTTTGTCTATTACCACCTTCTATTCCACCCATAGTGCTATGTACATGGATCACGCTCATGTATTGCGTGAAAGTTGAAAAAGTTTGAGAATACTATAAGTATGAAACAATTGCTTGGCTAAAACCTGGGTTGTGCATGATTTAATACTTTGTGTGATGAAGATGGAGCATAGCCAGACTATATGATTTTGTAGGGATAACTCTCTTTGGCCATGCTATTTTGAGAAATACATGATCGCTTTATTAGTATGCCTGAAGTATCATTGTCTTAATGTCAAATGATAGACTATTGCTTTGAATCACTTGTGTCTTAATATTCATGCCATGATTGGACATATGATCAAGTTTATGCTAGGTGGCATTCCACATCAAAAATTATCTTTTTTATCATTTACCTACTCGAGGACGAGCAGGAATTAAGCTTGGGGATGCTGATACGTCTCCGTCGTATCTACAATTTTTGATTGTTTCATGCTAATATCCTACAACTTCTACATACTTTTGGCAACATTTTATATTATTTTTGTGACTAACCTACTAATCCAATGCCCAGTGCCAGTTCCTGTTTTTTGCATGTTTTTTGATTCGCAGAAAGTCCATATCAAACGAAGTCCAAACGCGATAAAAATTTACGGAGAATTATTTTGGAATATATGTGATTTTTGGGACTTGGAATCGACGCAAATGGGGGCCCACGGTGAGGAACACGCACCAGGGCGCGCCCCAAGGCCCTGGCGTGGCCTGGTGGGTGTTGCTCACCTGGTACGTCGGTTGGGGCTCTACTGCGGGCGCAAGGAAGCTCATATCCGGAAAAAAATCGTGTTAAAATCTCAGCGCAATCGGAGTTACGGATCTCCGGATATTTAAGAAACGGTGAAGGGCCAGAAAACCAGTTCGGGAAACAGAAGAGAACAGAGAGGGAGATCCAATCTCGGAGGGGCTCCCACCCCTCCGCCGCATTGAGAGCCATGGACCAGAGGGGAAACTCTCCTCCCATCTAGGGAGGAGGCCAAGGAAGAAGAAGAAGGAGGGGGGATCTCTCCCCCTCTCTCCCGGTGGCGCCGGAACGCCGCCGGGGCACTCATCGTGTGACGGCGATCTACTCCAACAACTCCGTCATCTTCACCAACAGCTCCATCACCTTCCCCCATCTATATTCAGCGGTCCACTCTCCCGCAACCCGCTGTACCCTCTACTTGAACATGGTGCTTTATGCTACATCTTGTTATACAATGATGTTTTGCCATCCGATGATGCTTGAGTAGATTTTTGTTGTCCTATGGGTTATTCGTGATCTTGGTGGTATGATTGTATATTCTCTTTTTGGTGCTGTCCTACCGTGCCCTCCGTTCTCGCGCAAACGTGAGGGCCCCCCGCTGTAGGGTGTTGCAATATGTTCATGGTTCGCTTATAGTGGGTTGCTAGAGTGACAGAAGCTTAAACCCGAGTAAGGGGGGTATGACGTATGGGATAAAGAGGACTTGATACTTAATGCTATGGTTGGGTTTTACGACCTTAATGATCTTTAGTAGTTGAGGATGCTTGCTAGAGTTCCAATCAAAAGTGCATATGATCCAAGTACGGAAAGTGTGTTAGCTCATGCCTCTCCCTCAATATAGAATTGCACGAATGATTACCGGTACTTGCTATCGATTGCCTAGGGACAATTCCGCAAATCCTACCACCACTTTTCCACACTCGTTACATTACTTTCTTTCTCTTTTATTTAAACAACACCTAACTTTTATTTTCACGCTCTTTATTATCTTGCAAGCCTATCCTACGACACCTACAAAGTACTTCTAGTTTCATACTTGCTCTAGGTAAAGCGAACGTTAAGCGTGCGTAGAGTTGTATCGGTGGTCGATAGAACTTGAGGGAATATTTGTTCTACCTTTATCTCCTCGTTGGGTTCGACACTCTTACTTATCGAAAAGGGCTACAAACGATCCCCTACACTTGTGGGTTATCAGCTCTAGAACTGATTAAGTGTTAATTACATGGAGATGTAATCTAGATTATTGACTCTAGTGGAAGTGGGAGACTGTTGGAAATATGCCCTAGAGTCAATTAATAAAATGGTTATTATCATATTTCCCTGTTCATGATAATGGTTTATTATTCATGCTAGAATTGTATTGACCGAAAACTAAATACATGTGTGAATACATAAACAAATACAGTGTCCCTAGTATGCCTCTACTAGACTAGCTCGTTGATCGAAAGATGGTTAAGGTTTCCTGACCATAGACATGAGTTGTCATTTGATAACGGGATCACATCATTAGGAGAATGATGTGATGGACAAGACCCAACCATTAGCATAGCATATGATCGTTCAGTTTATTGCTACTGCTTTCACTATGTCAAATACATTTGCTCCAACCATGAGATCATACAACTCCCGGATACCATAGGAATACTTTGGGTGTATCAAACATCACAACGTAACTGGGTGATCATAAAGGTGCACTACAGGTATCTCCGAAAGTATCTGTTGGGTTGGCATGGATCAAGATTGGGATTTGTCATTTCGTATGTCGGAAAGGTATCTCTGGGCCCTCTCGGTAATACAGCATCATAGAAGCCTTGCAAGCAACATGACTAAAGAGTTAGTTACAAGATGAGGTATTACGGAACGAGTAAAGAGACTTGCCGGTAACGAGATTGAACTAGGTATAGAGATACCGACGGTCGAATCTCGGGCAAGTAACATACCACCGGACAAAGGGAACTACGTATGTTGTCATAAAGGTTCGACCGATAAAGATCTTCGTAGAATATGTAGGAACCAATATGGGCATCCAGGTTCCGCTATTGGTTATTGACCGGAGAGTCGTCTCGGTCATGTCTACATCATTCTCAAACCCGTAGGGTCCGCACGCTTAACGTTCGATGTCGATTTGGTATTATATGAGTTATGTGGTTCGGTGACCGAATGTTGCTTGGAGTTCCGGCTGTGATCACGGACATGACGAGGAGCTCCGGAATGGTCCGGAGGTAAAGATTGATATATAGGACGATGCTATTTGGTCTCCGGAATGGTTTCAGAATGCACCGGAAAGTTATCGGAATGCCGGAAGGGGTTCCGGAGGCACTGGGAGAGTATTGGGCCTTAGTGGGCCATGTAGAGGGGAACACACGAGCCCACATGGGCTGGTGTGCCCCCCCTAAGGCAGCCGCACCTAATACATGGGAAGGGGAGGTGCGCCACCCCCCTTACCATATCCCGGAGAGGGAGGAAGGAAAGAAGGGGCGCCTCCCCCCTTTCCTTCCCCCTTGTGCCAATATTTGGCGGGGGGCGCACCAAAGGGAGGCTCCCTAGGGCTGCCGCCGCACCACTTGGGGCTCCCTAGGGGCTGCCTCCTCCCCTCCCACACCTATATATATGTGGGGAGGGGTGCCACACATAACACAGCTTATTCCACGCCGTGTGTCGGCACCCCTCCGCCTCTAGTTTACTCCTCTGCTCTAGATCATCGCAGCGCTTAGGCGAAGCCCTGTGGGATTGCTTCACCACCACCGTCACCACGCCATTGTGCTGCCGAAACTCATCACCACCTCACTACGCTTGCTGGATCAAGACGGCGAGGACGACACCGAGCTGAACGAGTGCAGAACGCGGATGTACCGTGCGTTCGGTACTTGATCGGACGGATCGCGAAGGTGTACGACTACATCAACCGCGTTGAATAAACGCTTCCGCTAACGGTCTACGAGGGTATGTAGATACACTCTCCCCTCTCGTAGCGATGCATCTCCATGGATAGATCTTGCGTGAGCGTAGAATTTTTTTGAATTTCATGCTTCGTTCCCCAACAGTTATTGGTCGGGCCAAAGAGAGTGGCCAAGTAGGAGGACCTGTCCCCCACCTTGTAGAGGGGGGGGGTCTCTGTCCTACAATACATGGATGACACTATTATATTCATGGAACACGATCTCGCAAAAGCTAGGAATATGAAACTTGTGTTATGTCTTTTTGAGCAACTGGCTGGGCTAAAAATCAACTTCAACAAAAGCGAATTGTTCTACTTTGGGAGAGCCAAAGAGGAACAAGACGATTACAGAAGATTGTTCGGTTATGAAATGGGATCCTTACCGTTTAGTTATCTAGGGATCCCAATTCATCATTGACGTCTAACAAACAAGGAATGGAAATGTATAGAAGTTAGATTTGAAAAAGACTAAGCTGCTGGAAAGGCAAGCTAATGTCTTATGGAGGTCGGCTGGTTTTGATAAATTTGGTTTTGACGAGTCTGCCGATGTTCCTCTTATCTTTCTTTGAAGTACCGGTAGGGGTACGGAAAAGACTAGACTTCTATAGATCCCGGTTCTTTTGGCAAAGTTATGAAGCCAAGAAGAAATACAGATTGGCTAGATGGGATATCATTTGTAGACCAAAAGACCAGGGTGGGTTAGGGATCAAAAATTTAGAGGTAAGAATAGATGTCTGCTTAGTAAATGACTATACAGACTATCTAATGAGACCGAGGGTTTGTGGGTACAAACTTACGGAATAAGTACATACACTCTAAGACTTTGGCTCAGGTTACCGCTAGGCCAACATACTCGCCTTTTGGAAGGGGCTAATGAGAACTAAGGTAACTTTTTTCCAACGGGTGAAGTTCCTGGTTGGTAATGGTACCACTACTAGGTTCTGGGAGGATACTTGGCTAGGGGAGACGCCTTTGCCCTTGCAATACCCTTGCTTATATAATATTGTGCAACGTAAGGAGGATTATGTCGCCACAATATTAAACTCGGTACCACTTAATATCCAATTTAGGAGATCCCTAGTAGGGGAACATTGAAATTCTTGGTTGCACCTGGTCCGTAGGTTGATGGATGTTCAACTATCAGATCAGGATGATACAATTTGCTGGAAGTTAACCACGAGTGGAATCTTCTTAGTGAAATCAATGTCTTTGGACTTAATTAATTCCGGGCTATTGTCGAGGTATTTACACATATGGAAGATTAAAGTTCTGCTCTGAATTAAAATCTTTATGTGGTTCGTCCACAAGAGGGTCATTCTGACTAAAGATAACTTGGTGAAACGGAATTGGGTTGGTAATTCTAGATGCTGTTTTTGTGATCAAAATGAAACGATTAAACACCTCTTTCTCGAGTGTCCACTTGCAAAATTACTATGTCGATCAATACATATCAGTTTTAACGTTCCTCCCCCAACGAGTATCAACACGTTATTTGGGACGTGGCTTAATGGAGTGGACATACACATAGCTAAACATATTCGGATAGGGATATGTGCACTTTTTGGGCTATATGGAATATCAGGAATGATATGAATTTTAATGGGACAAAATTCACTAATTTTTTGCAGATTATTTACAAAGCTACAACTTGGATCCGTATGTGGTCGTTACTCACGCATGCGGACTTCAGTGAGCTTTTGGTTATTGGATGCAACCGCTGGGAGACGGTCGCACGGGCTATCTTCAGCCGATTTGGATGGCGAGTTAATAATGGGCTAGGTGTGTAGGCATCGTAGTCTTTTATTTATCGTCGGATGTGTCACTTTTCAGATTTATCGCCGGATGTGGAGCTTTTCAGATTTACCTTTTTAGACTTTTGCTCAGTTTATGAGCTCTTTTCGAACCTAAGACCTTGTTACATTTTGATTTAATAATATGGCCGCATGCATCGATTGATGCAGAGGCCGGGGTTATCCTCCTTTTCTATATCTATACTACTATTAAACAAGCAAACATATTCATTACTATGTGCACCCAGCTTAAGCTACACATAATAACACGAAGAAATTATAGCCTTCCGATTAAATCACTTAATTTGATCTAACAGTCCAACATATAACTAACCCATCAACAAAAGTACGTGTAGCACTTTTTATGGGCGGACGAAAACTCTGCCTGGAGAGGTTCGTTAGGCAACCACGTAATCCCGCCCTAATTAGCGCTAACCTCCCACTAATCCCATCCCCAATTAGTGCGTCCCAGCCCACTTCCTCCATAATGAGCCCGGTCGGTCTTAGAATTGCTCTCCTCCGCCCTAGACCTCCCGTCCGCTTCGCATGCCCCCAAAGCCAACCCCGCCGCACCACGCGCAGCAGCACCACCACCCCGTCATCGGTGGCAGGAGGAACAGCAGCAGCCACGAGGCCATGGCGGCGGCGCCCGACGAGGAGGCGTTCCAGGAGGTGGACCCGACGGGGCGGTTCGGGCGGAACGCAGCCGTGTTGGGCTCGGCTCCGTGAAGAAGCTGTACCACGATTCGACCAGGTGGAGGGCATCGAGGTGGAGTGGAACCGGGTGCGCCTGCGCCTGCTGGACCCTGCCATGGTCGACCGCTTTCACGCCGAGGTACGCCTCCTCCGCTCCCTCCACCACGACTTCATCGGCTTCCACAAGGTCTGGCTCGACCCACGACGCCGGCGTGCTCAACTTCATCGGCGAGGTCTGCAACTCGGGGAGCCTTTGCGAGTACCGCAACCGCCACAAGTACGTCTCCGTCCAGGCGCCGAAGAAGCGGGCGCACCAGATCCTCGAGGGCCTCGAGTACTACCTCGAGTACTACCTCGAGGGCCTCTAGCCCATGACGCCGTTTCGCATAATTTAATTTATTTAATTGATTCTAAAAAAGAATTTCATTTTATTGTGCCTATAATTTAACAATTTAAACTGGAATACTCATATATGCATGGAATTTCTTTTGTTTGAATGATCTGCCCATGTGTTCCACCACCCGACGCCAGCCTGTTCGGCCTAACGGCGAAAGACCTCCACGGAGCTCTCCATGTTTTGCTGCGGAAAATACGCACACACAAAAAGATCCATTAAAAGGCACTCCTGATCTGTGTAGCCATATGCAGTACCCAGTGATCACAATGTTGGTCAGCAACATCCAGTTTTGTTGCCAAAATTTTAGCACAAGAGAAATTCAAGCGATACATACATTGATGTGCATGTTGCAGGTTATTATCAAGTATAGATCAGTATGCATTGCAATTCCAGCCTGATGCAAAGATGAGCCTGGTTGCAGTGGAAGGTCATTGACTGAAAATCATTTCACGTCAACCAAGTGTAATTACATGTTATTCCTGTAACACTGGTTTATTTAGTTATGAAATGTTCATGTTTAGTATGGCATGCTAAGTTGCTTCTTTTTACACAGGAATTTGGATCATATGGCAGAGGGTGGGAATTCACATGCAAATCCATCAAATACTAATTGTCATGTTGCATTGATACACACAGGGTTCAAAGAGTCGGTGTTTTCTTTGAGTTTCTTGGCGTACCAAGCAGGGTAAGGGAACACATACCGGTTATCAGATACTGATAGACATGTTATTTTTTCTGGTATTGAGATTTGTGATAAAGTTGGCTACCTACAGTGTGATAAAATGGATATTAATAGATTGTTGGATAAATGGATATGCATGCCCAATTTCTTTTCTTCCTCAACATACAGGGCTTCTATGATCAGTTGACCACCATCTTTTCGTATATGTCAAGGAAACGTCGAGCAATGAAACAGTCTTTTTTTTTCCTGTTCTGGTGGAAAGGGTTGCGAGCATGTTAAATTGCTTCCACTTGCAACTTGTTGTTCCCAACTGGAAATTGTCAACCGTAAAGGATCCGGATACGTATGAGTTCAAACCGAAGCAGCTATTGATATGGTTCTCATGGAGAGCTTTACCTTATTTCTTAGTTTAATACTTTTTCATCTGATGTTTTCTAATAGTTTGTTTTCATCTTTGTTTATCTACTTTTAAATTGTAGATTGCTACCATCTATCTCAACATCGCAAAGGGGTGATAAGGAAGCTATCTTCCTAGATGCAATCTCGAAAGATGGACGATCATACAATGAGCATATAATTGCTGCCTTATTTCTTTCATTAGATCCAGGCCACTGTTTTGTTACTTGATAATTATTTATTTATTGCAGATGTTTGCTAGCAAATCTGATATATTGTGGAATATTGGGGTAGATCCCCGTATCGTACATAAGTTTATGCAACTCACGTGTAAAGAAAAAGTTGTTGCCTCTGAAACCATGGATGCAGTGGCTATCTTTGGCGACACACCAGATGCATTTCTTGATTCAGTTCATGTACTGCTTTATTTACAATTTTTATTTATTTTTATTCTTTTCAGATGCAGTTATTTTGATGTATGACAATTTGATGTTGAATAAATTCTAATGATGCATTAAATAAAATGCCAATATCAGTTGCGATGATATTCTTGGTGTGAACCTGCAAAGAATTTTTTTTGTATCAATGGCTTTGGTTTAACATTATAGTGAAGTGTTGTTAATGTTTTTACATGCAAACTTAAGGCTATAGATAGTAGAGATAGGGACGTCGTATTATGACATAGTGGGAAGCTTTTGTTCTATATATTGCATTGTGTGGCACCATAAGAGAGAAGGCGTAGTCCGCGGTGGCGGCGGGCCCGACGCGAAAGTGCTAGGGTGCTTGGTGCTGCGGGATCTCCCGGAGGCGGCAGGGGCGACTCCGGCATTGGATCCGCGAGCAGCAGGTAGGGCGGCGCCCCTTGCCTGTGCGGCAGCGGCGAGATCCATGGCCGGCATGGTGCTCTTCCCCTCGGTGGAGTCTATGCATGGAGATGGGTGGATGGAAGCCGCGGATCTGGCGTTCCGTCCAGGTCCCAACCTGGCGTGGTTTTTTCCAACCGGCGGCGCGTGTAGGACCGGTGAGGGACGGCTGGAGGCTCCCTGCCAGCATGCCGAAGACGGCTTTAGTCTTCACGGCGAGGCTCCCTACGGTTCCAGTTAGCTGCGAGATCGGGAGGCCATGACTTCCGGTGAAAATCGCGCCGACTACGGTCATGGCGGACAATGGGGGCGTCTGTGACGTCTTCCCCTTCTCGAGGCATCGTTGTTGCAGGTCGTGGAATCCCACTCGTGATGCTCCAGGGGAAACCCTGGATCTTGGTATACCGGATCGGACGATGATGACACCTTCAATGTCGTTGTCCCTCCTGGGGGCATCGTTTTGGAGCACGTGCTAGCTGGAGGGAACCAGAGGAGGACGGTGTTACATCTACCGCAAGGCCGACGACGGATCCCGATGGCATGGCGCCGCGGAGGTTCGGCGACCGGCGCGTGTGGATGGATACATGCATGATGGAGGCGTTGTGTGGCGCCATGGTGGCATCGTCGGCAGGCGAGGCAAGGTCGACGCGTCAGTTCCTGCTCTGGAGATGGACCGGTGAAAGATGGCGGCGGCAGCCTCTGAGAGTGTGACGGTCCGGTGTGTGACCCAGTCCCAGTATGTGGCTGGGCTGGGGCATCCGGCTTTAGATGTTAGGCTTTGGTGCGATGTTTGTTTGGTATTTGGCTCGGATATTCGGCTCCGCTTCATCAAATGGACAGGAGTAGCAACATGTGTTACCTAGATGGTGGCTTCAGGCTTACTGATGTATTACTTTGTATGGCCTTTGTGAATAATTAATAAAATACCGCATGCATCGTCCAGATGCAGAGGCCGGGGGTAAAAATAAGAGAGAAGACGTGGAATGATGAATGGCAACATAACACGAAGATTGCAGTCTACGTTGCATTGAGATTTGCATTAATAAATGGAGACGTGCGTTGCACGTGCACACTAACTAGTCCAAAAAAAAATAGAATTCTGAGTTGCTTCACTGCCAGGGATGATAGAATAGACAGGCCAGCTACTTTGTGTCGGCGTCATGCTGCGAATCTCTCCTCTGCTGGAGCACGAGCGAGGAGAATCCGAACGCCGTCATTGCGGGGTGTGCTACCAAGACCGAGCCATCTTGCGACGGTCGGCCGCCATGAACGGAATGCACACCACCCATTTGGTGGAATGCCACATGTAAAGAGAAAAAAAGTTTCTATCTTTTTGGGAGTCGTCGACAACACACGGAGAAAAGGTTGGAGAGACACGAGTGCACGAGCCAACTTGCCGGGTCTCATGCCTAACTTAAATGGTGTAAGTTTAGCAGCGTGTACAAATTAAACCACCGACCTGCACCTCGGCATCCAGGCGGAGATGGCACCAGTTCCGAGGCATCCGTGTGTTCCTGTTCCGCCATGCGCATCCAGCGAACCACCCTGTATGTGTTGCCCAATAGAAAGAATTTTCTCGCACTGTGTCCTCTATCGATATCTCCCGCCCGAAAGTTTCTCGATCAATTCTTCACGTCATGTGTTCCCTGTAGGACATCTCCTGCCCGAAAGATCCTCTGTGTGTGTGGTGGCGTGAAGCTACACCGTGGAGAAGAGTAACATTGCGTCGGGGGCAACATTTCAATGTCCCTAGTGTGTAATGTTACTGAACAACCCTATCATCGTGCACCGATGGTTGTCGACCAATTTCGATTACAACAAACCTCTAAAGATCTCCATGGCACGAGACTGCCGGTTCACGCTACTCGTCGGCGAAGACCTGTGAGCACTGGCGGAGCTTCAGCAAGGCTACATGGGCCATGGCCCACACAGCTTAGCAACAGCTGCTCCTAATACAGCCAGCCCATGGGCTGAGGAAATCCCAATTCTTGCAATTTGGCCGCGAGAGTTATTTCTCGCTTTAAGCGAGACTAGCGGATCTCTCGCAGCGAGGCGCTACAGTATAGGGTCGGCCCGTTATTGCTTTTTTCAGATAAATCGAGTTAAAATGTTGCGGAGGTGGGGAATCGATCCTGGGATCTCCCTTCTTCGTCGACGCGCGGTAGCCACTGCGCCAGCTTCGGCTTCATGCGCAATAAGTAGGGGGCGACATACTAGAAGGAAAATGAGCCGGTTTTCACACAACTTCATTCCTTTTTTTTTCCTGTTTTTACTGCATTTTTCTTTTTCTTTTTTCTTCTTCAATTTCATTCTTTTTTGCAGTTTTTCCTTTCTTTATTCATTTCTTTTTTGTCTTCTATTCTTTTTTCTCCTTTTTTGTTTGGTTTCGGTTTTCTTCAACAATTTTTTTTCTTATGTTTGTTTTCGTTTTTACTCTACATTTTCGTATATGTCGAAAACATTTTTCGTAACAAGTGATCAACATTTTTTGTATACATGTACAACATTGTCCCAATGGTATTTCAACATTTTCAAAATACTTGTTCAACATTTTAATACTTATTCAACATTTTCAAAATACTTTTTCAACATTTTAATACTTATTCAACATTTTTAAATACTTGTTCAACATTTTTCATATACTTGTTCAACATTTTTCATATACTCGTTCAACATTTTGAAATACCTATTTAAACATTTTTATAATAACTATTCAACATTTTTAATACGTATCAACATTTTCCAATACTTGTTCAACATTTTTCAAATTCTTGTTCAACATTTTTAAATACTTGTTCAACATTTTTCATATACTCGTTCAACATTTTTAATACGTATTCAACATTTTTCAAATACTTGTTCAACATTTTTAATACTTGTTCAACATTTCTCAAATTCTTGTTCAACATTTTTTTAATACTTAGTCCACATATTTTCAAATGTGTTTTTGAAGAGTTTTTTTGTAACATATATATATATATATATATATATATATATATATATATATATATATATATATATATATATATAAGAATATTTTAAATTATAAGCAAAAGTAAAGGAAAAAAACTCGACGTGGAGTTGTGTGGAGTTGGGTGCATGTAAGCGTATGTAAATCCGACGTGGAGGGGCTCTCTTACCCCCTTTTCCTTCTTATAATATAAAGTACTCACACTCATGCGTATTCGAGAAAAAAAGTCTGCTACAAATGGGCAAGTGAAAACTGATAATTGCATCACTAGATTGTTATTATGAAAAGCTTGATTGCACCGAATCTGTTGCGGAAAGCTAATCAGTCAATGAACATGACCAAGCAAGGATATAAGATACACTACACGCGCACGCACACACGTGGGAAGATATTAGCATGGACTTTGTGCTTGGTTTACCTAGGACCAAAAATGTAAAGGATTCCATATTTGTCGTTGTGGACCGTTTCTCTAAAATGGCTCATTTCATTCCTTGCAACAAGATAGACGATGCTTCACATGTTGCTCATTTGTTTTGTAGGGAAATCTTGCGATTGCATGGAGTGCCAAGACCATTGTATCGGACCGCGACGTCAAATTCCTTAGCTACTTTTGGAAGACCATGTGCGCCAAGCTTGGGATAAAGCTACTCTTCTCTTCGGCATATCATCCCCAAACCGACGGCCAAATGGAGGTCACCAACCGTACACTCTCCGCTCTACTTCGCGTGTTGATCAAGAGGAACATCAAGGGGTGGGAGGAGTGCTTACCCATCGCCGAGTTCGCCTACAATCATGCAAGACACTCAACAACCGGCAAGTCTCCCTTCGAGGTCGTCTACGGTTTCAACCCTTTGTCCCCATTGGACATTCTCCCTCTACCACTTCAAGAACGAACCAACATGGACGCAAGCGCAAGAGCTACATATCCCAAGAAGGTGCATGAAGACACAAGACGCACCATCGAGCTCCAAGTACAACGACTCGCGCACAAGTTCAACGCCAACAAACACCCCATGGTGTTCCAAGAAGGAGATCTTGTGTGGCTACACCTTCGCAAAGACCGTTTCCCCAACGAGCACAAGTCCAAGCTACTACCTCGCGCTGATGGACCATTCAAGGTGTTGGCCCGCTACAACGACAACGCGTACAAGATCGACATTCCGAGAGACAAGTACAACGTGAGTGACGTATTAAACGTGAAGGATTTATCTCCTTTCCATGGTGATGAGGATCTCGATCCGAGGTCGGATCTCTCCCAAGGGGGGGGGGGGAGATGATGCGGAGCATCGCACGGTCATCCCCATGGACGCTACATCAACTCATCCACCACCAATTGGAGCTATGACAAGAGCTAGAGCACGTGCTATCGAGACCGAGGTGAACTCACTCCTCTTACAACTCAATGTAAATATGGATGGAACTTCGATTCTACCTCACCATGAAACCTTGTGCATCTTGAGGTACGAGAACAACCCCATCGAGGAGAGAAGGAGCTTCACCAAGGCCAGCAAGGAGGATGAGAAGATCCCCGAAGACACGGAGTCCCGAAGCAGCCAGAAGATCTACTGCCCAGGAGACCCCGTGCGCACGGGCACTTTGGACCCCGTGTGCACGGGCCATCCAGAGAGTTTCTGGACACCCCGTGCGCACGGGCCCCCAAAGACCCCGTGCACACGGGGACCCCCGCTGTAGCTGCTGTGTGGGCCGTGCGCACGGGCGTGTACCGTGCACACGGGGGCCCCGTGCACACGGGCCCAACTTAACCCGTGCGCACGGGCTTCACAGGAGGCTCGGGTGTGGCTGGCCCAGATCCATCTCCACCTCGTCCCTTCCCTTCTCCAGCCTATATAAGTTGTACCCAAGACATAATTTAGGGTTAGCTAAGATTTGAGACATTTGTGAGCTTAGCTCCTTGTTATCCTCCTCCATTGGAGATCAAGACCTCTCAAGGGAGAAGGATCACAAGATCATCAAGACCTCTCAAGGGAGAAGGATCCTTAGGATCATCAAGACCGCATTCCTCTTGGATTGGGAAGACTTTGCTACTTGTATCTTTACCTTTTGTTGCAATTGGACCTTGGATCTTATGTAATGTGTGGATTTAGCATATGTGTGACCTTTGTTCTTGTCCTTTGAGTGTTCCCCTCTTGTGTTTCTCTCTCAATTTCACCTCCAATTGTGAAAAGATCCCTCTCTAGGGTTCTACCCTACATCATATGGTATCAGAGCAAGGTTGATTCACAACTTGGGGCCTCTATCTTCCACTTTCTAGCCTTGTCTTTGCTTTGATTTTGCCCAAATTTCGAAAATCCCCACCAAAAAATAGCCCCAATTTTTTTTGCAATTTGTTAGATCTTGTGAAATTTTGTTGATTTGATTCACGGATTTGAGGTTTGGCAGTTGGATCAGGACCATACCCATCTTTTCCTCCAAACAAAATTTCCAAAAACTCCGAAAATCCACGGATCCGAGCTGTTCTTCAGCCGGCGGCGACCCCCGTGCGCACGGTCTATCGTGACCCCGTGCCCACGGACCCCCATGCACACGGGCCCTGGACCCCGTGCGCACGGACCCTACAGGAAGTTGACAGCAGCAGTTTTGCCCATTTTCCTTGTTCCTCCTCTTTTGGTCTTTGAGATTTTGAGTTGCGGGTCTGTTTCCTAAGGTGTTTCGGCTACTTAGGGACGGAGATACATCTACACCGCCATTCATCATCGCCACGGTTTCGTCATCGACCACTTCAACATTCATACCAACCGTAAGCAAGGACGGTAATCCCGACGACACTCTTATCCACCTTGCCATTACTTGATAGCCCCGAGCCTTTTGCGTATCTTACCCATCGAGACTAGCGAGTTGAGAATTACCGGGCCACGTTCTTTGTGCACCTTAGTTCATCTTAGTGCCATTAGACTCTCCCATGCATATCTTACTTACTTGTCTCATATCATACCCGGCTTGAGCATCAAATATTGTGGCATAGTTTAAAAAAAATAGAAAAAGCTTTTAAGCAAAAGAAGAGTCACAAAGAGCTTATAAGTAATACGATTCAGCCATTTTTGCATCATATATCATATTGGTCCATACATACATAGTTACTTGGGATAGAGCAAGGCACATTACTCTCTTAGGTTGGTGCACAAAACGTATCTAGCCCAATTGAGCAATCGAGCTATTGTCTCTCTAGTATCCGTGCAACACGAGCATTTTCCGTGGATACCACATTTTGAGCTCACTCCTTTGGTTGTACGGATCCCATCTATCTTTCGTGTGTGTGTTCCGTGTGACATCTTTTGGTTTTGATCTATTTTGCCTTACTTGCAATTTGTGAAGCTCTCCAACATTATCAACATCTTGATTAACATTTGCTGGAATTTTGTGCCACTATCCTAACCAAGCTCCACCAAAGGCCTTATTTGTGTAGGTATGAGAGCGGACAAGAACTCGGTACCAATTGTGCTACTTCCATAACACTATATTGAGTGTTCATTGGTTCTCTTGCAACTCTTAGTTAAGGTACATTTGGTATTGTTCTTCCCTTTCTTCCACTAATATCTTCAGTGAGAATCATGGATAGGACCGTCGGCACATCGAACCGGCTCTATGATGACAATGATGATCACCGAGCTTATGATGAGAACGCGTATCTACCGATGGGACAATTCTTCGTCGCCAAAAAAGCAATGGAAGATCATCTTGATCAACTAGGAGATCTCATGCAAGAACAAATGCAAGCGATTCAAGCTCTACGAGTACAACGCGCATCTTCTTCAACAACTTCTTCAAGACGGCGACACTCAAGTCGACACTCCTCAAGTGCACCTTCGGATGAGAGACCTCCTCGACCACGACCTCGTCACCAACGTGAACAAGACCGGCAAGATCGGCGAAATCCCTTCCATGGCAAGGATCTACAAGGCCGAGTTCAAGAGAGAGAACGTCGTCGTCGCCAAGCACAAGATGAATCGGAGCATGAATGAGTTTCTTCACATCAATCAGCAAGCGACCAAGAGGATGACACACTTCGTCAAGAGCAACTCCATCGGGAACGACTAGCACGTCAAGCACAACAAGCTCTACGAGACGCTACCCACGCCCTTGATGAACGCAAGCGTCTTCGGCGTGAAAGAAAAGAAGAGGCTCGTCGCCAAGCTTTACGAGATGAAGAAGCACATCGTGAAGAGCACCAAGAAAGAAGGAATAGGGCAAGGCCACCTCGTCAACTACACCAAGTCCATCGTGAGGAGCAAGACGAAGAGGACCCACCTCCAAGACATGAACGTCGTCAAGACCGCTATCAAGATGACGAGCAAAGATTCGGGAAGCTCAAGTTCACCATGCCAAAGTTCTTTGGAAGCACGGATCCTGAAGAATATCTCTCTTGGGCATTGAAGGTTGACAAGATCTTTCGTCTACACAACTACAATGAAGAAAAGAAGATAGCAATGGCATCGCTCGAATTTCAAGACTACGTCCTCATATGGTGGGAACAACTACAAGCACGACGACGTGACAATGGCGAGCCACCCATTGCAACTTGGGATGAGATGAAGGAACAAATGCGAGCTCGCTTTGTGCCTACGCACTACACTTGCGACCTCTTCAAGAAATTGCAAGCCCTCAAGCAAGGAACCAAGACCGTCGAAGAGTACTTTCAAGAAATGGAGATTGCAACGATACGAGCCAATGTCAAAGAAGACGATGAGAAAACAATGGCGAGATTCTTGAATGGTCTCAACCATCCCGTCAAGAGAATTGCGGACTTCCAACCCTACTCCACACTACTTGAGTTGGTCCATCAAGCTACAAAGGCCGAGCGGCAAGTGCAAGAAGACTTGAAGTACGCAAAGTACTCCACCAAGACCTACGGCTCTTACAATCAAGTGACTACAACTTCGACGACTCCTTCAACAACTCGAGCTTCCACAAGCAAAGAAGACAAGTCAAGCTACAAGCAACCGGCGACATCGTCAAGTCGACCGCTTCCAACCAACTACAAGACCAAGTCATCTTCGTCTACTCCTACACCAGATGACTCAGTTACGGATGGATTAGCGGAGTTGTTAATGAAAAAGATTGACGAATTAACAGAGGACCACGATGTAGTCGCGAGATGCCGGTAGTTGGAATATTTCGAAAATTTTCCATGCGAGGTGCACAAACGTTGTTGTCATTTGAAATCCATCGCAGCAGCAATGAAGCCTCCTTTTGAGTCACGTAGAACTGCACCACACGCACCTGCATCCGAATCAGCAAAGTAGGAGGCGTCTACATTTAATTTCAAACAGCATGCACTCGACGCTCCTACGATGGAGGCATTTGCGGTGCTACTTGGACTACAATTAGCTGAAGAGCTTGGTATTTTCTATATATCGATTGAGAGTGACTCTATGGAGATTGTCCAAGTTATTCTGAACCCGTCGGAGTATCGAGCTTCGGGAGCAGTTATCACTGATGATTGTCGGAAGTTGATGAGTTCTTTTGGCAAGGCGACTATAAATCATTGTGCGAGGGAAGCAAATGAATGTGCTCATGTTCTTGCTCGTTTTAGTTTTTTGAGGCAGGAATCAGGGGTGTGGCATGATAAACCTCCAGATTTTTTGGTCCCTCTTATTGTAAAGGATATGATCATTAATTAAATAAAGTCGCTAAAGTTCAAAAAAAAAACGTTGTTGTCATTTAGCATTCTATCCTGCGGTCAAAATTATTGAATGCATCTATTTTTTATGTCATCCTCTGCAAGAGTTTATGCCATATATTATTGTGCCTCGGCTTAAAATTGGATGAAATCAGCGCCTAATTTGTAGCAGCCGCCTTAATTATGTTTAGGATTGTAAAAAGGTTCGTTACCTCGTAATACTCCGTACCACATCAGCGCACAAGGAAAGAATCGTGGCCTGATCAAATTTCATACGAGGGCAAGTAGCCATCTTTTCTTCCTGTCTATGAAATCAATCTCAATCTGTAGAGAGGGGTACATATACAGAGTCCAAACGACGTACCCTACCCTAACCTAACCACTGTTGGTTGCTTCCATGGCCTCCCCGCAATCCTCCTACGGCTCATCCGTGGAAGACTTCTCGTCCGATGATTCTGACCGCCAAGAGGTGGAGAAGCAGCCTCTAAACCAAGCAACGACGCAGCATGACTCGCAGCACGACTCCTCCGACGGAGAAGAGTCGGAGTAGGAGGAGGAGGAGACGGGGGACACTGAAGAATCGGAGGAGATTGGAGGCAACGTGGTGCCCGACGACAATAACCTCCACCCACCACCACTGCAAGGCACCGATGAGGTAAAAGAAGCCGGCTCTAAAGTCGACACGGCCCCAGATTCCGAGTCTGAGTCGGAGAAGTCGCCGCCCAGGTCCCAACCCAAGAGGAAGGCGGTCCTGGATGCCCAACCTGTCGAGCCCAAGAGGGTGAGGACGGCCAAGTCGCCGCAGCCGAGGATGCAACCAGCGGTCGCTGAACTTGCCCCGATTCAACCTGAGGTCGCTGAACAGAAGAGCAATGTGGAGAAGCTATTCGAAGCTAAGATCAATTTGTATGAGCACCTTGGGCAAGAGGTGTTGGACCTCGAGGGGAAACATCCCGGGATGTTCAAGTCTCCCTTTTTGAAGGTTCCTCACGAGAAGGCCAGGGCACTCAATGCCAAACTTCAGAAACAACACCTTGAACAACTAAAGGCATCGATGCGGCTGGGTGTTATCCGAAAGGAGGTGACAAAGTCCCTCATCAACTTGCTCGACTGAAGTCACGTATAGGTCAGTTGACCAAACTTTTGTAACTCGATCTACTAGTTATGCTTGGTTCATGTGTAGTTGATTTTCCAGAATTAGTTTCTTTGTTAGTTCGCAATGGGGAATGAGGGACCATGCATCTTGGGTAAAATTAATTAATAAACTATATTTGTACTAGTATATACATAATGCTCATGTAGAATTTAGATCTACATGCAGGTTATTTATTCCGGTAGAAATACCAACTTTCTCAGGACGCATAGCTTGCTGTCTACTCCCACCTTCCCGTAATATAAGATCGTTTTTCAAGCTGTGTTAGCTTCCAAAACGATCTTATATTACAGGACGGAGGGAGTAACACATAACATATACACCGTTAAAATATTAAATTGGTGAAGGTCAGTATTTTTAGGTGCCATCGTCTCCGAGCAAAGGCCGGGAGACAAACCTAATGCCCTGTCAACTGAAACTGTGTTACCAACTATTTGTTGCAATCGTCAAAGGCTATAATGTTCCATGCTGTATAAATTCCATTAGGCCTTGTACAATGCAAGAGGCTTAGAGGAGGTGCTTAGAGAAATAAACCAGTCTTTCCTTGAGCACCGGTGCTTATTTGTAGAGGGTAGACGCTTAATTAGACGTCTCTCCTGTAGAAATATGCACTGGTGCTTCAGGAAAGACCGGTTTATTTTTCTAAGCACCTCCCTAAGCACCTATCATTGTACAAGGCCTTACATGCCCCCGTTTTAGCGAGTGAAATAATTATTTAAGCAAGTCTGCTGATTTGATTATCTTAATTAGTATGTTTCTATTCTGTGATGCAAACATTTTACTGTTGGTATTCTTTTTGTTTGTTAAAAACTGGGCAGTCGAAACATCCAATTGACTTTAATACACTATCATGATCTGATTGATGCAGTCTTAGATTTGTTTTTTCCCTGTGTGTATGTGCGCGTGTAGTGTATATTATATCCTGGCTAGCTCATGTTCATTGACTGATTAACTTTCCGCAAGAGATTCTGTGCAATCAAGCTTTTGTTAAAAAAAACTAGTGATGCACTTATCAGTTTTCACTTACCCATTTGTTGCAGACCTGGAGCCAGCCGGAAATGCATTCAGTTTGTAGGTGTTAAAAGACATTATCAAGAAACATAAGGAAGACAGCGGGAGTGGGGCCTATTATATTGAGCCACAATTCGCTAGTTGGTTATTTTGCTTTCAATTCGCTAGTTGGGTGCAGCTACTACTTTCCC
The DNA here is from genome assembly GCA_039707655.1 of Elymus sibiricus. Taxonomy (NCBI): domain Eukaryota; kingdom Viridiplantae; phylum Streptophyta; class Magnoliopsida; order Poales; family Poaceae; genus Elymus; species Elymus sibiricus. The sequence continues at coordinate 3,442,385 of CM077672.1, forward strand.
TATTTATATATACTCTATCTATGTTACTACCGGGCGTTATCGAATTTTGGTTCATGTCGGACATGTCTGAACGATTCATTTAAGTACTAATGATTTGGAGTCTCTCTGAATTAGGCCTCTTAGTTAATATATTTTGTTGAATTACATGCATAAAGATCGAGGTTATCTATTGTGCTCGTTAATTATTCTGCTGCTGTAGACATGGGAGACAATGACGCCTGCTCTTTGATTCGTTGGGGTTTCGTCAGTAATTTGATTCGTTGTGGATTTCCGCCCACGTTCACAATATTCTTGGAGAACAGCCATTAATTGGATAGCACATAGATCGAGGTGCGCCTCTTAGAACTAGTGCAAAACAATGCTCACAGGTCTTCGCCGGAAAGTAGCATGAACCGGCAGTCTCGTGCCATGGAGGTCTTTAGAGGTTTGTTGGCAATCATCGGCGCACGATGATAGAGTGGTTCAGTAGCGAACCTGCTGGACATCTGAAGGTGCAGCCATTATCTGGGTGTTGGAAATATACCCTAGAGGCAATAATAAAATGGTTATTATTATATTTCCTTGTTCATGATAATTGTCTATTGTTCATGCTATAATTTTATTAACCGGAAACCGTAATACATGTGTGAATACATAGACCACACCATGTCCCTAGTGAGCCTCTAGTTGACTAGCTCGTTGATCAATAGATGGTTATGGTTTCCTGACAATGGACATTGGATGTCGTTGATAACGGGATCACATCATTAGGAGAATGATGTGATGGACAAGACCCAATCCTAAGCATAGCACAAGATCGTGTAGTTCGTCTGCTAGAGCTTTTCCAATGTCAAGTATCTTTTCCTTAGACCATGAGATTGTGCAACTCCCGGATACCGTAGGAATGCTTTGGGTGTATCAGACGTTACAACGTAATTGGGTGACTATAAAGGTGCATTACAGGTATCTCCGAAAGTGTCTGTTGGGTTGGCACGAATCGAGACTGGGATTTGTCACTCCGTATGACGGAGAGATATCTCTGGGCCCACTCGGTAATACATGATCATAATCAGCTCAATGTGACTAAGGGGTTAGTCACGGGATCATGTGTTACGGGAACGAGTAAAGAGACCTACCGGTAACGAGATTGAACAAGGTATAGGGATACCGACGATCGAATCTCGGGCAAGTAACATACCGATGGACAAAGGGAATTGCATACGGGATTGATTGAATCCCCGACATCGTGGTTCATCCGATGGGATCATCGTGGAATATGTGGGAACCAATATGGGTATCCAGATCCCGCTATTGGTTATTGGCCGGAGAGGTGTCTCGGTCATGTCTGCATAGTTCCCGAACCCGTAGGGTCTACACACTTAAGGTTCGGTGACGCTAGAGTAGTAATGGGAAATGTATGTTGTTACCGAAGGTTGTTCGGAGTCCCGAATGAGATCCCAGACGTCACGGGGAGTTCCGGAATAGTCCGGATGTGAAGATCTATATATGGGAAGTCCTTGTTCGGCTACCGGAAAGGTTCGGGAGTTTACTGGTAATGTATCGGAACCACTGAAGGGGTTCCGGGGGTCCACCTGCCCCGGAGGGCCTTATGGGCTGGAAATAGGAGGGGACCAGCCCCTAAGTGGGCTGGCCGCAGCCCCCCTTGGCCCATGTGGCTGCCCCAAGAGATAAGATCAAATCCCTTTGAAATAGGAGATAAGAGGCATTACTTGGGAAAGAGAATTACTATTCACATGTTACTGTTCACGCGGTACTGTTCACACGGCCCTATTCCTCCTCCTCCAAGTTTCCTCCTCCATATATAGTGGGGAGGGGTGCAGGGGGCACCACCCTTCACCCCTGGCGCAGCCCTGCCCCCTCTCTCCTCCTCCTCCTCCTCCTCCCGTAGCGCTTGGCGAAGCCCTGCCGGAGAACCACGAGCTCCACCAGCACGTCGTCGTGCTGCCGAAGTTCTCCCTCTACTTCTCCTCCCCCCTTGCTGGGTCAAGAAGGAGGAGACGTCCCCGGGCTGTACGTGTGTTGAACGCGGAGGTGCCGTCCGTTCGGCACTAGATCGGATCTTCCGCGATTTGAATCGCCGCGAGTACGACTCCATCAACCGCGTTCATTGCAACGCTTCCGCTTAGCGATCTTCAAGGGTATGAAGATGCACTCCCTCTCTCTCGTTGCTAGCATCTCATAGATTGATCTTGGTGAAGCGTAGAATTTTTTGAATTATTGCTACGTTCCCCAACAGTGGCATCATGAGCTAGGTCTATTCGTAGATTCTATGCACGAGTAGAACACAAATAGTTGTGGGCGATGATTTGTTCAATTTACTTGCCGTTACTAGTCTTATCTTGATTTGGTGGTATTGTGGGATGAAGCGGCCCGGACCGACTTTACACGTACGCTTACTTGAGACTGGTTCCAGCGCTTGACATGCACTTGTTGCATAAGGTGGCTAGCGGGTGTCTGTCTCTCCCACTCTAGTCCGGTCGGATTCGATGAAGAGGGTCCTTATGAAGGGTAAACAGCAATTGGCATATCACCGTTGTGGCTTTTGCGTAGGTAAGAAACGTTCTTGCTAGAAACCCATAGCAGCCACGTAAAACATGCAACAACAATTAGAGGACGTCTAGCTTGTTTTTGCAGGGTATGCTATGTGATGTGATATGGCCAAAAGGATGTGATGAATTATATATGTGATGTATGAGATTGATCATGTTCTTGTAATAGAAATCACGACTTGCATGTCGATGAGTATGACAATCGGTAGGAGCCATAGGAGTTGTCTTTATTTATTGTATGACCTGTGTGTCAATCATAAACGCCATGTAATTACTTTACTTTATTGCTAACCGTTAGCCATAGTAGTAGAAGTAATAGTTGGCGAGACAACTTCATGACGACACGATGATGGAGATCATGATGATGGAGATCATGGTGTCATGCCGGTGACAATGGTGATCATGCCGGCGCCTCGAAGATGGAGATCAAAGGCGCTAGATGATATTGGCCATATCATGTCACTTTATGATTTGCATGTGATGTTTGTCATGTTTACGTCTTATTTGCTTAGAACGATGGTAGCATAAATAAGATGATCCCTCACTAAAATTTCAAGAAATGTGTTCCCCCTAAGTGTGCACCGTTGCGAAGGATCGTTGTTTCGAAGCACCACGTGATGATCGGGTGTGATAGATTCTAACGTTCGCATACAACGGGTGTAAGACAGATTTACACGCGCAAAACACTTAGGTTGACTTGACGAGCCTAGCATGTACAGACATGGCCTCGGAACACGAGAGACCGAAAGGTCGAACATGAGTCGTATAGTAGATGCGATCAACATGGAGATGTTCACCATTGATGACTAGTCAGTCTCACGTGATGATCGGACACGGCCTAGTCGATATGGATCATGTATCACTTAGATGACTAGAGGGATGTCTATCTGAGTGGGAGTTCATTGAATAATTTGATTAGATGAACTTAATTATCATGAACTTAGTCTAAAATTGTCTTTACAATCTATGTTATAGATCCAATGGCCCACGCTAATGTTGCCCTCAACTTCAACGCGTTCCTAGAGAAAACCAAGCTGAAAGATGATGGAAGCAATTATACGGACTGGGTCCGTAACTTGAGGATCATCCTCATAGCTTCCAAGAAAGTATATGTCCTAGATGCACTGCTAGGTGACGCACCCGCTCCAGCGTCTGTGGACGTTATGAACGCCTGGCAGGCGCGGGTTGATGATTACTCCTTAGTTCAGTGCGGCATGCTTTACAGCTTAGAACCAGGGCTCCAAAAGCGTTTTGAGAACCACGGAGCATATGAGATGTTCCAAGAGCTGAAAATGGTTTTCCAAGCTCATGCCCGGGTCGAGAGATATGAAGTCTCTGACAAGTTCTTCAGCTGTAAGATGGAGGAAAACAGTTCTGTTAGTGAACACATACTCAAAATGTCTGGGTTGCATAACCGCTTGACTCAGCTGGGAGTTAATCTTCCGGATGACTCGGTTATTGACAGAATCCTTCAGTCGCTTCCCCCTAGCTACAAGAGCTTTGTGATGAACTACAACATGCAAGGGATGGAGAAGACTATTCCCAAGCTGTACTCTATGCTGAAATCAGCTAAGGTGGAGATCAAAAAGGAGCATCAAGTGTTGATGGTCAATAAGACCACTAGTTTCAAGAAAGGCAAGGGTAAGAAGGGGAACTTCAAGAAGGACGGCAAGGGAGTTGCCGCGCCCGGTAAGAAAGTTGCCAGGAAGAAGCCAAAGAATGGACCCAAGCCTGAGACTGAGTGCTTTTATTGCAAGGAGATGGGTCACTGGAAGCGGAACTGCCCCAAGTACTTAGCGGATAAGAAGGCCGGCAACGTTAAAGGTATATATGATATACATGTTATTGATGTGTACCTTACCAGCGCTCGTAGTAGCTCCTGGGTATTTGATACCGGTGCGGTTGCTCATATTTGTAACTCAAAACAGGAGCTGCGGAATAAGCGGAGACTGGCGAAGGACGAGGTGACGATGCGCGTCGGGAATGGTTCCAAGGTCGATGTGATCGCCGTCGGCACGCTACCTCTACATCTACCTTCGGGATTAGTTTTAAACCTCAATAATTGTTATTTAGTACCAGCTTTGAGCATGAACATTGTATCTGGATCTCGCTTGATGCGAGATGGCTACTCATTTAAGTCAGAGAATAATGGTTGTTCTATTTATATGAGTGATATGTTTTATGGTCATGCCCCGCTGGTCAATGGTTTATTTTTGTTGAATCTCGAACGTGATGTTACACATATTCATAGTGTGAATACCAAACGGTGTAAGGTTGATAATGATAGTCCCACATACTTGTGGCACTGCCGCCTCGGTCATATTGCTGTCAAACGCATGAAGAAACTCCATGCAGATGGACTTTTGGAGTCTCTTGATTATGAATCATTTGACACATGCGAACCATGCCTCATGGGCAAGATGACTAAGACTCTGTTCTCTGGAACAATGGAGCGAGCAACCAACTTATTGGAAATAATACATACCGATGTATGCGGTCCAATGAGCGTTGAGGCGCGCGGTGGATATCGTTATGTTCTCACCCTCACTGATGACTTAAGTAGATATGGGTATGTCTACTTGATGAAACACAAGTCTGAAACTTTTGAAAAGTTCAAGGAATTTCAGAGTGAGGTAGAGAATCAACGCGACAAGAGAATAAAGTTCTTGCGATCTGATCGTGGAGGAGAATATTTGAGTCACGAGTTTGGCACGCACTTAAGGAAATGTGGAATTGTTTCACAACTCACGCCGCCTGGAACACCTCAGCGAAATGGTGTGTCCGAACGTCGTAATCGCACTCTATTGGATATGGTGCGATCTATGATGTCTCTTACTGATCTACCGCTATCATTTTGGGGTTATGCATTAGAGACCGCCGCATTCACTTTAAATAGGGCACCGTCTAAATCCGTTGAGACGACACCGTATGAATTATGGTTTGGGAAGAAACCTAAGCTATCGTTTCTGAAAGTTTGGGGATGTGATGCTTATGTCAAAAAGCTTCAGCCTGAAAAGCTCGAACCCAAAGCGGAAAAGTGCGTCTTCATAGGATACCCTAAAGAAACTATCGGGTATACCTTCTACCTCAGATCCGAGGGCAAGATCTTTGTTGCCAAGAATGGATCCTTTTTAGAGAAAGAGTTTCTCTCAAAAGAAGTAAGTGGGAGGAAAGTAGAACTTGATGAGGTAATTGTACCCCCTCTCTAATCGGAGAGTAGCGCAGCGCAGGAAGATGTTCCTGTGGTGCCTGCACCGACAAGAGAGAAAGTTAATGATGATGATCATGAAACTTCGGATCAAGTTACTACTGAACTTCGTAGGTCCACAAGGACACGTTCTGCACCAGAGTGGTACGGGAACCCTGTCCTGGAAATCATTTTGTTGGACAATGGTGAACCTTCGAACTATGAAGAAGCGATGGCGGGCCCGGATTCCAACAAATGGCTTGAAGCCATGAAATCCGAGATAGGATCCATGTATGAGAACAAAGTATGGACTTTGGTGGACTTGCCTGATGATCGGCAAGCCATTCAGAATAAATGGATCTTTAAGAAGAATACAAACGCGGATGGTAATGTGACCGTCTATAAGGCTCGGCTTGTCGCTAAGGGTTATCGACAAGTTCAAGGGGTTGACTACGATGAGACTTTCTCACCCGTAGCGATGCTGAAATCCGTCCGAATCATGTTAGTAGTTGCCGCATTTTATGATTATGAGATCTGGCAAATGGACGTCAAAACGGCATTCCTTAACGGTTTCCTTAAGGAAGAATTGTATATGATGCAGCCAGAAGGTTTTGTCGATCCTCAGAATGCTGACAAGGTATGCAAGCTCCAGCGCTTCATCTATGGGCTGGTGCAAGCATCTCGGAGTTGGAACATTTGCTTTGATGAGGTGATCAAAGCATTTGGGTTTATACAGATTTATGGAGATACCTGTATTTACAAGAAAGTGAATGGGAGCTCTGTAGCATTTCTCATATTATATGTGGATGACATATTGTTGATGGGAAGTGATATAGAACTTTTAGAAAGCATAAAGGCCTACTTGAATAAGAGTTTTTCAATGAAGGACCTTGGTGAAGCTGCTTACATATTAGGCATCAAGATCTGTAGAGATAGATCGAGACGCCTCATTGGTCTTTCACAAAGCAAATACCTTGATAAGATATTGAAGAAATTCAATATGGATCAGTCCAAGAAGGGGTTCTTGCCTGTATTACAAGGTGTGAGATTGAGCGTAGCTCAATGCCCGACCACGGCAGAAGATAGAGAAAAGATGAGTGTCATCCCCTATGCCTCAGCCATAGGCTCTATAATGTATGCCATGCTGTGTACCAGACCTGATGTGAACCTTGCCATAAGTTTGGTAGGGAGGTACCAAAGTGATCCAGGAGTGGAACACTGGACAGCGATCAAGAACATCCTGAAGTACCTGAAAAGGACTAAGGATATGTTTCTCGTTTATGGGGGTACCGAAGAGCTTGTCGTAAAGGGTTACGTCGATGCTAGCTTCGACACAGATCCGGATGACTCCAAGTCACAAACCGGATACATGTATATTTTGAATGGTGGGGCAGTCAGCTGGTGCAGTTGCAAGCAAAGCGTCGTGGCAGCATCTACATGTGAAGCGGAGTACATAGCTGCTTCGGAAGCAGCACAGGAAGGAGTCTAGATGAAGGAGTTCATCGCCGACCTAGGAGTGATTCCCAATGCGTCGGGCCCGATGACTCTCTTCTGTGATAACACTGGAGCTATTGCCATTGCCAAGGAGCCGAGGTTTCACAAGAAGACCAAGCACATCAAGCGCCGCTTCAACTCCATTCGTCATTATATTCAGGATGGAGACATAGAGATTTGTAAAGTACATACGGATCTGAATGTTGCAGACCCGTTGACTAAACCTCTTCCACGAGCGAACCTTGATCAGCACCAGAACTCTATGGGTGTTCGATTCATCACAATGTAACTAGATTATTGACTCTAGTGCAATTGGGAGACTGTTGGAAATATGCCCTAGAGGCAATAATAAAATGGTTATTATTATATTTCCTTGTTCATGATAACTGTCTATTGTTCATGCTATAATTGTATTAACCGGAAACCGTAATACATGTGTGAATACATAGACCACACCATGTCCCTAGTGAGCCTCTAGTTGACTAGCTCGTTGATCAATAGATGGTTATGGTTTCCTGACCATGGACATTGAATGTCGTTGATAACGGGATCACATGATTAGGAGAATGATGTGATGGACAAGACCCAATCCTAAGCATAGCACAAGATCGTGTAGTTCGTCTGCTAGAGCTTTTCCAATGTCAAGTATCTTTTCTTTAGACCATGAGATTGTGCAACTCCCGAATACCGCAGGAATGCTTTGGGTGTATCAAACGTCACAACGTAACTGGGTGACTATAAAGGTGCATTACAGGTATCTCCGAAAGTGTCTGTTGGGTTGGCACGAATCGAGACTGGGATTTGTCACTCCGTATGACGGAGAGGTATCTCTGGGCCCACTCGGTAATACATGATCATAATGAGCTCAATGTGACTAAGGGGTTAGTCACGGGATCATGTGTTACGGGAACGAGTAAAGAGACTTGCCGGTAACGAGATTGAACAAGGTATAGGGATACCAACTATCGAATCTCGGGCAAGTAACATACCGATGGACAAAGGGAATTGCATACGGGATTGATTGAATCCCCGACATCGTGGTTCATCCGATGAGATCATCGTGGAATATGTGGGAACCAATATGGGTATCCAGATCCCGCTATTGGTTATTGGCCGGAGAGGTGTCTCGGTTATGTCTGCATAGTTCCCGAACCCGTAGGGTCTACACACTTAAGGTTCGGTGACGCTAGAGTAGTAATGGGAAATGTATGTGGTTACCGAAGGTTGTTCGGAGTCCCGGATGAGATCCCGAACGTCACGAGGAGTTCCGGAATAGTCCGGAGGTGAAGATCTATATATGGGAAGTCCTTGTTCGGCCACCGGAAAGGTTCGGGGGTTTACCGGTAATGTATCGGAACCACCGAAGGGGTTCCGGGGGTCCACCGGGGAGGGCCACCTGCCCCGGAGGGCCTTATGGGCTGGAAATAGGAGGGGACCAGCCCCTAAGCGTGTGTACTGTTCACGCGGCCCTATTCCTCCTCCATATATAGTGGGGAGGGGCGCAGCAGGCAACACCCTTCACCCCTGGCGCAGCCCTGCCCCCTCTCTCCTCCTCCTCCTCCCGTAGCGCTTGGCGAAGCCCTGCCGGAGAACCACGAGCTCCACCACCACGCCGTCGTGCTGCCGGAGTTCTCCCTCTAATTCTCCTCCCCCCTTGTTGGATCAAGAAGGAGGAGACGTCCCCGGGCTGTACGTGTGTTGAACGCGGAGGTGCCGTCCGTTCGGCACTAGATCGGATCTTCCGCGATTTGAATCGCCGCGAGTACGACTCCATCAACCGCGTTCATTGCAATGCTTCCGCTTAGTGATCTTCAAGGGTATGAAGATGCACTCCCTCTCTCTCGTTGCTAGCATCTCATAGATTGATCTTGGTGAAGCGTAGAATTTTTTTGAATTATTGCTACGTTCCCCAACACTGCATTGTAGCAATGAGCATTTGCAAATCCAAACCAAATCATTTCTGTTTAGTTCTCTTGTAACCAGATCGCTCCAAGTAGTATTGCCAAACCACACATGCAAACACAAATACATTGTATTTTGAACCACATCGGTAATTAAGATCTCACGATCACGGCACCCCATGAGCCGACGCCGAATGGGGTCTTGATGCCGATAGTATACTCCGCATTGGTGGCAACAAATCACATATTTATTTTATTATTGATTTAGCCAAAGCCTCTATGCATGATGCAACTTCCTCTTTTCGTACTCTTTTCTTCTAAAAAATGAAACTGGAGTATTATCCCTTTAAAACTAATGGTTGGTAGGATGATACAGGTGTGTTAATGAATGCAAAAAATAGGATTTCAACAAGCAAATTTCAAATTTATGCACACCAGACACTACCACTTGCCTGACCTCTAGTCTGCTTTCAATTTGGGAAATAAGAGTTATGGTTGTTGCCTTCCGAGTTCACCAAATAAGATCGACTAATTATCTAGGAACAGTCACAATAAACTAAACATGATATACTCTGTTTTGCAACGACCTTGGCATACATTTAAATTAAAAAAATGATTCCATTGACTTTGAAGTTAATGATTTAATTGATTCAAAAGATCTAATTGGTATAAATTAACTAAACTGCAGGTTATGCATTTGTAAATCACATATCATACTACTATAAATTGCTGTAGGATAGTAAAATATTAGCTAATTAGTTGTATCGGAATTTAAAGGTAGAAATAATATCATATACCTTTGGTTTGTCAACGCATATTGATCAATCTACAGAATAGTATTTGTTTTATCAGGCTATGGAACATTGGTTTGATGTGATCATCATGGTTTCATTGGGGGTCCAAGAATGCATGGCCATGAGGCAAAAGGAGGGCATGAATGGTATATGTGTAAAATACCTTGCACCAAACATATAAACAGCAAAACATAACATGGTTGATTTATCGAGCAGAATGTAGGAATTAGGGCAAAAGAGAAAAGGACAATACTTGAAAAGTATAGATGGCTGTTTTTTTTACTTCTTCTAAATTTTATGAAAGCAAATTATGTAGGCTTCATGCCATCATCTATCTCAAGAACACAATTGAGTACATTTATCACTGGTTCATCTGAATTGGAATAATATGAAGAGCACAGTGGTTGAATGACTTCTAAAATTACTTACCAAAATAATCATGGGCATAGGTTAGGCTCATCACGAGAATCAAGGAAGGGGTACTTCTATGCTAGCTCAGTACCTAAATATAAGAGTTAAGATGATTCTTAAATATCAAACTATGCAATGAGATTGAACCTGAGAGGGGAAACCATATTCAAAACAAAGTTGTGCTTGTGAATTTTGATTGTACTTTCTTTTTGCTCGCTCGCTTTGGAGATTTTTCTCCATACGGAACTCTAAACCCTAAACATAAATAAGTAGTGTATAATTGTTTGCCAATCACTGATGGTCTGGAAAGAGAAACTTTTGCGATTAGGGCCCTATCGCACACAGTTCAGAAGTTGTAAATATGTGTGATGGAAAAACCATCACACACGCTTTATTTGAATGTGATGCACATAGTTCAGAAGTTGTTCATTCACTTGCACGTTCTGTACCAAGAGATGGTTTGCCCTAGCAATGGTTTAGCACTTATGTGAGGATCTGCATCGGGCCAACCGTACTTGATTACCTATAAAGATGGGTGTGGCGGCGTCCTTAGGTTGGGGAGCAGTGAGCCTCGATGAATTTTTTGACAGGCTCTATGGTCAATTGTTTTTTTAGGGAAGGCTCGATGATCTATCGAGATAGGAACGTCGGAAAACAATTTTTTCCAACTTTAATTTAATGGCAGTAAAAAAGTCCAAGATTCAATGGTTGTGATTAACTTGCCTTTTAAATTGGTGGACAGATATTTCTGATCATTGTGGGATTTATTATCTAGGTTATCTCTCTATTTATGACCCGTATTATGCTTTCTGTCAACAAAAGAATAGTTGTATGTTACTTACTTGAGAAAGTTGAGAGAAACTGTGACACAAAGCCATAGCGATCAATGTACAAATGCATTACATATTGTTTCCTGTGGCCAACACACACACTGACCAGGAAAACTCCATACAATACTAGTCATATTTATTTCTTCTGGCGATTATATCTGAAAGAAAAACAACTCACACAAGAAAGAAAAAAACTTGCAGGAACAAAATAGTACCGAGACGATGATTAAACTGAACGAACTAGACCCCTGTGCCTGTGCTTGTGCGTCTGCCTACTTTTTTTTACTAGTACGTGAACGCCTGCTCTTCTGAAGCTCTTTGGGCCACACCTGTTTGCAGCATTCGAAGAATTCTTCTTCCTGCCCTGTGTGTTTGTGCTCGTCGCCGCACATTTCAATAAATTTCTTCTTCAAACGTTTCATCTTGTCGGTGATGTGGCGCGTTTTGAGCTTACCAGGGCGGATAGGCTTCCCTCCCTTCAGAAACTCGTCTAGAAGTGTGCATACAGGTACGCACGCTTCACCGAAATCCTTGTGCAGCTTTCCCGCGGCTTTCAGAAGCCGATCAATATCCTGGCTATGCCAGTAATTGTACGGTGGCCTCTGTTTCCTCCTCCGAGTTGGTGCAGCCGAGGAAGCGTTATCGGAGTCAGAATCGGAGTCTTCGTCATCGCCGTCGCCATCAGAGTTGCCGCCGCTGCCGTTGCCATGGAAGCCGCCGCCGCCGCCGCCGTTGTCATGGGAGTCGCCGCCGCCGCCGCTGCCGCCGTTGCCATGGGAGTCGCCGCCATTGGAGGTAGCAGCGACGAAGGAAGTGCCATGAGAGATGCCGCCGCTGCCGTTGTTATGGGAGTTGCCGCCGCCGCTGCCGCCATTGCCATTGGAGTCCCCGCCATTGGCGGTAGCAGCGACGAAGGAAGTGGCCGCGGACACGGCGTTGCCATAGGAGGCGCCATCTACCTGGTCGGCCTCATCTTGGTCGTCCTCAATGACTACGATCTCCTTGGGGGCGCTCTCATCATCAGAAATTTCTATTGGAACAGTGGAACGAAAGACGCTCTCATCATCTGAGATTTCTATTGGATCAGGGGAGGAGACAAAACGAGGTAGACGGGGAGCCATGGAATTGCTTTCTTAGGCAGATGGTGGTGGTGCGCGCGCGCATATATATAGTACAACACACAGTGGCGGGAAACCAAAACGTGGTGGCGCCAGCCAGACTGTTTGCCCGCCAAATGCTAATTCCCTCCTTTGGTATTAATTAACCAAACAAGGAAGGATAGCAATTAAACCAAATCAAATAATAAAAAGGTGCCGTATAGCAATCAGCGGCAAGGAAAACATAGAATGAATGCATGCATGAGCCGGCCGGTAATACCAATGCATCAGATTATTTATTTCCATATAGTATCAAAAGTATCATACATATGCATGCATTTTAAGCTGAAGAGTGAATAGTGCGGGGGAACCCTAGCCGCCCCAGCCGCAGGCCCTCCCCCACCCTCCCCTCCCCCTCGCCGCCGCCGAGGGCCACTACCGGGCAAAGCCCGGGCAGTGCCGGCGGCGGCGGGGCTTCTCCCCTGGCGCGGCTCTCCCTTCTCCCTCGCGGTGGCGCTGTCGCTACCGGTGGGCTTGGTGGCGCGGTGCGTCGAGGCTCCGGTGTGGCTCGCTCTGCGGCGGGGTGGAGGGCCTGTCCCCGTCAGGTGGTGCCGCCGGCACAGCTGCTGTGGCCTGAGGCTCTTGTCCCCAGATTGGATCTGGGTGGTACTCGGGCCCGGCCGTGGCTGCTTGCCAGGCGTGGTGGCGGCGAGTCTCGCGGCTTCTGGGCACCGTGGAGGTGCCGGCGGCGGTGTGTGCTTTGCCTGGTGGTGCTGGTGGTGGCGGCGGCCCGTGCACGAGAGTTGGATTCCTTCGAACGGATCTGGGTGAAAACTTGCCTTCGGCTACTGCCAAGGCCGGCGGTGGCGGCGCTATCTGCGTCGTTCCCTTATTGAAGGCATCGCCGTGGTGAAGTTCAAGGCCACTCTCTGCTACCTCCGGGGGAAACCCTAGATCGGATGATCGGATGACGGCGGCGCTCTGGTGTCGTTCCTCCCTTGGGGGCGTCATTCTTGGAGGTACACACGTGATCGAGGGACCAGAGGACGGATTCTTTGGTGGAGCGGTGCTTCATCTCACACATTGATGGCGGCGGATCTCGGCGGCATGGCGCTGTGGAGACTCGCGCAGGAGGAGGTAGCTGTCTGGCGTCATGGTGACGTCGATGGCAGAGTGGCCACACAAGGTAGAAGCCTCAATATCTGCTCTGAAGACGGACCTGTGGAAGATGGCGGCGACGACACACGAGTGCGTCGGACTGGTTTGTGCCCCAGACCCGGTATGTGGCTCGGCTGGGGCTTCCGGCTTTTGATGTTAGGCTTAGGTGAGTAGTCTGGGTAGTGGCCCAGCTAGCACCCCTTCATCTTATGGATAAGAGTAGTGGCAGATGTTGCCAAGATGACGGATTCAGGCATATTGTTGTAATACTTTGTAAGGTCCTCGAGAATAATCAATAAAGTGGCCGCATGCATCTCCCAGATGCAGAGGCCGGGGGTAATCCTCCTTTTCTAAAAAAAAAAAAATAAAAAAATCTGGTGCTATCACTATTGGAATTTTCCTGTACGTCGGGTGCACGGCTCTTCGCCGAGTGCCAAACCACCGGCACTCGGCAAAGTTAGGTACGCCGAGAGCTGCACTCGGCAACAGTGGGTTCACGGCAACTGGCCTATGTTGTCGAGACGAACTCCCGGCGAAGTGACTATACCCGGCAAATGTTACATACGCCGAGAGCACCACACGGCAAGGACCAGCCACGTGGCATGCCCGTTCGCACCTGACGGCTCCGTCGGTTTCTTCTTGGCATTACCGAGAGCCGGCAGTCGACTCTCGGTACGGAATTTTGATGACTTAAGTTTTCCTTTTTTTTGGGTGTGTTTGTTGGCCTCTATTTTTTTGTCTGATATTTAATACCTTTTAATGACTAAAGTGTCAAAATACCATGACTTTTGATGACTTATGTTTTGGGTTAGATTTTTTTCAAATCTCAACTTCTAATTAAGCACTACTCTCTCCGTTCCTTTATGTAAGGTGTATTATTTATGCTACGGTGACCAAGACAAATAAATCAATTATGCCAGAAAGAAAGAGATACTTGCAATAGGGGGAGATATTATTACCGAACACGGCTACAAACGGAGAGAAGAACCCTAGACCTAGGGTTAGGACCTGTACCGAGAGGGTTATCGGTACATGCAACTAATACCGAGAGTCGTAACACGGAGAAGCGGGTATTCACTCGATGCCGGTCAATGCCGTAAACCGCCGGGGTCACCGAAAGGGCACACGGCTGGGAAGCCGCCCGAGGGGGGGGTCCGGCAACTGGACCTACATGCGTGTGGCCCAGGCATATGTAGGAAAGGGTGGTCTGGTGTATGAATACTCTATGCACATCCTTAACATGGCAGACCACTACCCCCTCTCGGTGCCGGTCAATGCCGTAGACCGCCCGGGGCCACCGGATGGCCGCTCGGCCGGAACACCCCCTCTCGGTAGAGTGTAACAATAATAGTAAGGTGATTAGTCAAGCATGTAAAAAAACAAAAGGATGAAAATAACAACAAACAGAATAACAAACATTTATCGGCTATACACGGAGAAGGCACCTAGACGTAGGGTTATGACCTTTACCGAGAGCAGCCCTCGGCAAAGGAAAACCTTACCGAGAGCCAAAAATCGGCTCTCGGTAAAGACTATGCCATATATCAATTTTCTTTTTTAATTTGTGTCTCTTTGGCACTATCCTTTTATGTATCATATTTCAGAACTGGTAATTACTAATGTTTCACCAACCACTACCCCTCTCGGTGTGGGTCAACACCGTCGACCGCCGGGGCCACTAGATGGGTGCTCGGTCGGAAAGCCGCCCGAGGGGGGCGGCGGCAGCCGCTCTACATGCGTCTGATGCCTCGCACTGACCTATAGTAACACGGAGAAGCAGGTATTCACCGTGCCCTACCCCCTCGACAGTGCTGGTCAACGCCGTAGACCGTCGGGGCCACCGGATGACCTCTCGGCCGGGAAGCCACACGCGGGGGTTCGGCAGCCGCCCCAACATGCGTGTGGCCTAGGCATACGTACGAAAGGGTGGTGTGGTGTCTGAATACCCAATGCACAACATTGACGTGGCAGATGCCTCACATACTAGACACACGGGCGGGAACGTCGATGACTTGATGCGGTTGTCCCCTAGATCTAGCCGACGGTGGGCGATCCTGTGAGGGAATGGCCTCAACTTGGTCTGATGCCTCGCAATGACCGGTAGTAACATGGAGAAGCAGGTATTCACCATGCCCTACCCCCTCTCAGTGCCGGTCAACGCCGTAGACCGTCGGGGCCACCGGATAACTGCTCGGCAGGGAAGCCGCACGAGGGGGGTTCGGCAGCCGCCCCAACATGCGTGTGGCCTAGGCATACATACAAAAGGGTGGTGTGGTGTCTAAATACCCAATGCACAACATTGACGTGGAAGATGCCTCACATACCGGACACATGGGCGGGAACGTCGATGACTTGATGCGGTTGTCCCCCAGATCTAGCCGACGGTGGGCGATCCTGTGAGGGAATGGCATCAACTTGGTCTGATGCCTCGCAATGACCTATAGAAACACGGAGAAGCAGGTATTCACCGTGCCCTACCCCCTCTCGGTGTCGGTCAACGTCGTAGATCGTCCGGGGCCACCGGATGGTCGCTCGGCCGGAACACCCCCTCTCGGTAGAGTGTAACAATAATAGTAAGGTGATTAGTCAAGCATGTAAAAACAAAAGGATGAAAATAATAAAAAGCAGAATAACAAATATTTATCGGATATACACGAAGAAGGCACCTAGACCTAGGGTTAGGACCTTTACCGAGAGCAGCTATCGGCAAAGGAAAATCTTGCCGAGAGCCAAAAATCGGCTCTCGGTAAACACTATGCCACATTTCACTTTTCTTTTTTAATGTGTGTCTCTTTGGCACTATCCTTTTGTGTATCATATTTCAGAACTGGTAATTACTAAAGTTTCACCAACCACTACCCCTCTCGGTGCGGGTCAACACCGTCGACCGCCGGGGCCACCAGATGGGTGCTCGGTCAGAAAGCCGCCCGAGGGGGCGTGGCGGTAGCTGCTCTACATGCGTCTGATGCCTCTCATTGACCTATAGTAATGCAGAGAAGCACGTATTCACAGTGCTCTACCCCCTCTCGGCGCCAGTCAATGCCATGGACCGTCGGGGCCACCGGATGACCGCTCGGCCGGGAAGCCGCACGCGGCGGGTTTGGCAGCCGCCCCAACATCCGTGTGGCCTAAGCATACGTACGAAAGGGTGGTGTGGTGTCTGAATACCCAATATACAACAAAGACGTGGCAGGTGCCTCACATACCAGACATACGGGCGGCGTCGATGACTTAATGCGGTTGTCCCCCAGAGCTAGCCGACAGTGGGCGATCCCGTGAGGGAATGGCCTCAACTTGGTCTGATGCCTCGCAATGACCTGTAGTAACATGGAGAAGCATGTATTTACCGTGCCCTACCCCCTCTCGGTGCCGGTCAACGCCGTAGGCCGACGGGGCCACCGGATGACTGCTCGGCCGGGAAGCCACACGAGGGGGGTTCGGCAGCCGCCCCAACATGCGTTTGGCCTAGGCATACATACCACAACATTGACTTGGAAGATGCCTCACATACCGGACACACGGGCGGGAACATCGATGACTTGATGCGGTTTTCCCCCAGATCTAGCCGACGGTGGGTGATCCTGTGAGGGAATGGCCTCAACTTGGTATGATGCCTCGCAATGACCTATAGAAACATGGAGAAGTAGGTATTCACTGTGCCCTACCCCCTCTCGGTGCCGGTCAACGCCGTAGACCGTCCGGGGCCACCGGATGGCCGCTCGGCCGAAACACCCCCTCTCGGTAGAGTGTAACAATAATAGTAAGGTGATTAGTCAGGCATGTAAAAAACAAAAGGATGAAAATAACAACAAACAGAATAACAAACATTTATCGGCTATACATGGAGAAGGCACCTAGACCTAGGGTTAGGACCTTTACCGAGAGCAGCTCTCGGCAAAGGAAAACCTTACCGAGAGCCAAAAATCGGCTCTCGGTAAAGACTATGCCACATATCATTTTTCTTTTTTAATGTGTGTCTCTTTGGCAGTATCCATTTGTGTATCATATTTCAGAACTGGTAATTACTAAAGTTTCACCAACCACTTCCCCTCTCGGTGCGGGTTAACACCGTCGACTGCCGGGGCCACCAGATGGGTGCTCGGTGCCAGGGGGGCGGCGGCAGCCGCTCTACATGCGTCTGATGCCTCTCACTGACCTATAGTAACACGGAGAAGCAGGTATTCACCTAGCTCTACCCCCTCTCGGTGCTGGTCAACGCCATGGACCGTCTGGGCCACCGGATGACCGCTCGGCCGGGAAGCCGCACGAGGGGGGTTTGGCAGCCGCCCCAACATGCGCGTGGCCTAAGCATACGTACGAAAGGGTGGTGTGGTGTCTGAATATCCAATTTACAACATTGACGTGGCAGCTGCCTCACATACCAGACATACGGGTGGGAACATCGATGATTTAATGCGGTTGTTCCCAGATCTAGTCGACGATGGGCGATCCTATGAGGGAATGGCCTCAACTTGGTCTGATGCCTCGCAATGACCTGTAGTAACATGGAGAAGCATGTATTCACCGTGCCCTGCCCCCTCTCGGTGCCGGTCAACGCCGTGGACCGACGGGGCCACCGGATGACCGCTCGGCCGGGAAGCGGCACGAGGGGGGTTCGGCAGCCGCCCGAACATGCGTTTTGTCTAGGCATACATACGAAAGGGTGGTGTGGTGTCTGAATACCCAATGCACAACATTGACATGGAAGATGCCTCACATACCGGACACACGGGCGGGAACGTCGTTGACTTGATGCGGTTGTCCCCCAGATCTAGCCGACGGTGGACGATCCTGTGAGGGAATGGCCTCAACTTGGTATGATGCCTCGCAATGACCTATAGAAACACAGAGAAGTAGGTATTCACCGTTCCCTGCCCCCTCTCGGTGCCGGTTAACGCCGTAGACCGTCCGGGGCCACCGGATGGCCGCTTGGCCGGAACACCCCCTCTCGGCAGAGTGTAACAATAATAGTAAGGTGATTAGTCAAGCATGTAAAAAACTTAAGGATGAAAATAACAACAAACAGAATAACAAACATTTATCGGCTATACACGGAGAAGGCACCTATACCTAGGGTTAGGACCTTTACCGAGAGCAGCTCTCGGCAAAGGAAAACCTTACCGAGAGCCAAAAATCGGCTCTCAGTAAAGACTATGCCACATATCACTTTTCTTTTTTAATGTGTGTCTCTTTGTCACTATCCATTTGTGTATCATATTTGGAACTGGTAATTACTAAAGTTTCACCAACCACTACCCCTCTCGGTGCAGGTCAACACCGTCGACCGCCGGGGCTACCAGATGGGTGCTCGGTCGGAAAGCCGCCTGAGGGGGGCGGCGGCAGCCGCTCTACATGCGTCTGATACCTCTCACTGACCTGTAGTAACACGGAGAAGCAGGTATTCACCGTGCTCTACCCCCTCTCGGTGCCGGTCAACGCCTTGGACCGTCGGTGCCACCGGATGATCGCTCGGTCGGGAAGCCGCACGAGGGGGGATTGGCAGCCGCCCCAACATGCGTGTGGCCTAAGCATACGTACGAAAGGTTGGTGTGGTGTCTGAATACCCAATGTACAACATTGACATGGCAGCTGCCTCACATACCAGACATACGGGCGGGAACGTCGATGACTTAATGCGGTTGTCCCCCAGATCTAGCCGACGGTGGGCAATCCTTTGAGGGAATGGCCTCAACTTGGTCAGATGCCTCGCAATGACCTGTAGTAACATGGAGAAGCAGGTATTCACCGTGCCCTACCCCCTCTCGGTGCCGGTCAACGCCGTAGACCAATGGGGCCACCGGATGACCGCTCGGCCGGGAAGCCGCACGAGGGGGTTCGGTAGCCGCCCCAACATGCGTTTGGCCTAGGCATACGTACGAAAGGGTGGTGTGGTGTCTGAATACCCAATGCATAACATTGACGTGGAAGATGCCTCACATACCGGACACACGGGCGGGAACGTCGATGACTTGATGCGGTTGTCCTCCAGATGTAGCCGACGGTGGGCGATCCTGTGGGGAATGGCCTCAACTTGGTCTGATGCCTCGCAATGACTTGTAGTAACACGAAGAAGTAGGTATTCACCGTGCCCTACCCCCTCTTAGTGCCGGTCAACGCTGTAGACCATCCGGGGCCACCGGATGGCCGCTCGGCCGGAACACCCCCTCTTGGTAGAGTGGGTGATTAGTCAAGCATGTAAAAAACAAAAGGATGAAAATAACAAAAAGCAGAATGACAAAAAACATTTATCGGCTACACACGGAGAAGGCACCTAGACCTAGGGTTAGGACCTTTACCGAGAGCAGCTCTCGGCAAAGGCAACCTTACCGAGAGCCTCAGTAAAGACTATGCCACATATCACTTTTCTTTTCTTTTTGTTTGTTTCTTAGCCACAATCTTTTTGTGTGTGCTATTTCATGTCTTTTAATGACTGAAGTTTCAAAATCCCATTACCTAAAGTCTTAGACAGACACTGTTGGAGTGCTGGAGTCCATTCTTTACCGAGTGCCGCTCTCGGAAAAGAATGCCAGTACAGTTCTCAGTGTCAGGCGGCACGTTTTACCGAGAGTGACACTCAGTAAAATGAGCTTTTCCGTGTGTGGCTCTCGGAAATGTGTCCCATAGCTTCTTTAGTTAATCTGCTTCTTGTCTTCGCCCTGCAACTGATATCAACTAAATTCAAACACATCACACACATAAATTTCCTCAAGCACATCGCACACATAAACATAAACATCAAATGAATGCCTGGAATTTCCTCAAACACAGCACACACAGGATGCGGTCGTCCTGTGAGGGGATGGCCTCAACTTGGTCTGATGCCTCGCAATGATATGTAGTAACACGGAGAAGCAGGTATTCACCGTGCCCTACCACCTCTCGGTGTCGGTCAATGCCGTAGACCGCCCGGGCCATCGGATGGGCACATGGCCGGAACACCCCCCTCTCGGTAAGTGTAACTGTCAAAGTAAGGTGCTTTGGCAAGCATGTATGAAAACATGTAGGATCGGAGAAGAGTGTGTCTAGAGGGGGGTGATTAGACACTCAACAAGACAAAGTTACAGTTTTTAATTTTCTTCAAGTTGTGGTAGAGTTTAGCACATGTTAAGCTCATAAGATACATCCAACACAAGCATCACAAGAGTATAACGTAGTGGAAATGTAAAGCATGCAAGTGCGGGAATGTAAATGGAGATGGATAAGAAGTTGCAAACGCAATTGGAGACACGAAGATTTTTCCCGTGGTTCTGATAGGTGGTGCTATCGTACATCCACGTTGATGGAGACTTCAACCCACGAAGGGTAACGGCTGCGCGAGTCCACGGAGGGCTCCACCCACGAAGGGTCCACGAAGAAGCAACCTTGTCTATTCCACCATGGCCTACGCCCACGGAGGGCTAGCCTTACTCGGGGTAGATCTTCACGAAGTAGGCGATCTCCTTGCCCTTACAAACTTCTTGGTTCAACTCCACATCTCAACGGAGGCTCCCAAGCGATACCTAACCAATCTAGGAGACACCACTCTCCAAAAGGTAATATATGTTGTTGTTGATGATGAACTCCTTGCTCTGGTGCTTCAAATGATTGTCCCCCCAACACTCAACTCTCCTCACTGATTTGGCTGTGGTGGAAGAAGGGATTGAGTGGAAAGCAACTTGGAAAGGCTAGAAATCAAGTTTCATATGGTGGGAGTGGAGCAACTTGATTTCAACACATGAGTAGGTGGTTCTCTTCTCAGAAATGTATGGTGGAAGTAGTGGTTCAGTCTGAGTGCTCTCTCCACGAATGAAGAGGGGGTGGAGGAGTATATATAGCCTCCACACAAAATCCAACCATTACACACATTTGACCAGAATCGGTGGGACCGAAGTTGACAACCCGGTGAGACCGATCTGTTCAAAAAATATGAACGTTAGGAATCTCGGTGGGACCGATGGAAACATCTCGGAGAGACCGACTTGTGCAATGATTAGGGCTGGCACAGTTTCGGTGGCACCGACTGAGTAATCTCGGTAATACCGATATCACAACAGAAGGTAACAGAAACTGGACAAGTCCATCTCGGTGAGACCGAGAATCGTTTCGGTCAGTCCGATTTGTTTACTGGAATGGAATATGGCTTTCTGTTAAGGAATCGGTGAAACCGAAAATGCATGACTCGGTGAGACCGACATGCTAGGGTTTGGAAGTGGCTGTATGAAGGCAATATCGGTGAGTCCGGATAGGAGTGGTTCGGTGGGACCGAGAAGGCATTTTAGGGTTTTGGATAGAGAGAGTTGCTGAGAGTTTTGGAGCAATACCACAAAGAACTTGAGCAACCAGATCATTATCAAAACCTCATCCCCTTTTAATAGTATTGGCTTTCCTATGGACTCAATATGATCTTGGATCACTAAACAAAAAATGGTGTCTTGAGCTTTTGCCAATGTAAGTCCTTAGCATTTTGAGGATTCCACTTCTCCATTCCGTTTGCCATTTCCAGATGATTGAACTTCCTGAAATATACTTGAGAAAAGCATTAGTCCAACCACAAAGTATGTTGTCATTAATTACAAACCACCAAGGGAGCAAATGTGCTTTCAATCTCCCCCTTTTTGGTAATTGATGGCAACACACAAAAGGACATCAAAGCTTGCTGAGAAATTGACAAAATTAATATGAAAGCTTTGACAAACATGTAATACACAAGATCCCCCTACATGTGTGCAAGTTTTCAGAAATTATGGTTTTGGACTACCACAAGCACGCAAGAGAGATGAGCAGGATGTGTTACATGTATATTGGCTATATGCATCAGAGCAAAAAGATATGATTGAGGTTGCATATGTGTGCATGGTGATTTCTTGCAAACAAGTATTTACAAGCAAGTCACCATCATGCACACGTGCAAGATGCAAATACTTACCTTGAGGTTCCTTAGTATTGTACCTGAAGAAATAAACTTGAGAAAACAAGGTACACAAGAGATTTTCTTCAGCTAAATGCAAGAACATCAAGAATACCAAGATTGGGATGACATGTATAATGAGTGCTGATAACCCGCAAGTATACGGGGTCAATTGTAGTCCTTTCGATAAGTAAGAGTGTCGAACCCAACGAGGAGCAGAAGGAAATGACAAGTGGTTTTCAGCAAGGTAATGTCTGCAAGCACTGAAATAGTCGGTAACAAGTTGTTTGATAGCAAGATAATTTGTAACGAGCAAGTGACGGTAACAGTAATAAAAGTGCAGCAAGGTAGCCCAATCCTTTTGAGGCAAAGGACAGGCCACAACGGTTTCTTATAATGAGCAAAGCGTTCTTGAGGGTACACGGGAATTTCATCCAGTCACTTTCATCAGTTTGATTTGATTTGTGTTCGCTACTTTGATATTTTGACATGTGGGTGGATCGATGCTTAGGTGCTGTTCTTACTTGAACAAACCTCCTACTTCTGATTAACCCCCTCGCAAGCATCCGCAACTACGAGAAGAATATTAAGATAAAATCTAACCATAGCATTAAACTTTTGGATCCAAATCGGTCCCTTACGAAGTAGCACATAAACTAGGGTTTGAGCTTCTGTCACTCTAGCAACCAATCATCTAATAACTACTCCACAATGCATTCCCTTAGGCCCAAATATGTTGAAGTGCCATGTAGTCGAAGTTCACATGACACCACTAAGGGAATCACAACATACATACCATCAAAATATCGAACACATATCAAGTTCACATGATTACTTGCAACATGACTTCTCCCCTGACCTCAAGAACAAAGGTAACTACTCACAAATAATAATCATGCTCAAGATCAGAGGGGTATTGAATAGCATAATGGATCTGAACATATAATCTTCCACCAAATAAACCATATAGTAATCAACTACAAGATGTAATCAACACTACTAGTCAGCCACAAGCACCAATCTAAGGTTCCAGTGCAAAGATTGAACACAAGAGATGAACTAGGGTTTGAGAGGAGATGGTGCTGTTGAAGATGTTGATGAGGATTATCCTCCCCAAGATGGGAGAGTTGTTGGTGATGATGATGACGATGATTTCCCCCTCCGGGAGGGAAGTTCCCCCGGCGGAATCGCTCCGCCGGAGGGCAAAAGTGCTCCTGCCCAAGTTCCGCCTCGAGACGGCGGCGCTTCATCCCGAAAGTCCTCCCCCTAATTTTTTTCTAGGTAAAAATGACTTATATACCAGAAGAGGGGCATCGCAGGTGGGCCGAGGAGAGCATAACCCACCAGGGCGTGCCTGGGGGGCCTGGCGCGCCCAGGTGGGTTGTGCCCACCTGGTGGGCCCCCTCTGGTGGTTATTTGCTCCAATATTTCTTATATATTCCACAAAAAATCTCCGTGAAGTTTCAGCTCATTTGGAGTTGTGCAGAATAGGTATCCTGACGGTGCTTTTTCAGGTCCAGAATTCCAACTGCCGGTATTCTCCCTCTTTGTGCAAACCTTGCAAATTATGAGAGGAAAGTCATTAGAATTACTCCCAAAAGCATTATTATGCATAAAAACATTATAAATAATAGTAGGAAAACATGATGCAAAATGGACGTATCAACTCCCCCAAGCTTAGACCTCGCTTGTCCTCAAGCGAAAACCGAAATCGAAAAAAATGCCCACATGCTTTGAGAGAGAGGTGTCGATAAAAACAAAATACGGACATAGAAGCATCATGCTTATTATTATAACAGCAAAGAACATTAACATAGAGCTCTTATCATATAATTCAATCATATAACTTCTCATGAACAAGTAACAATTCATCACAACATTGAAGTATAAAGCATAAACTTTATTGAAAACCAACAAACTATGTTCTCAGTCAACTTTGCAACTACAATTCATCATATTTTCAGGAAGGTTAACGTATCAGAGCCTTTAGGCAAGTCCACATACTCAACCATCATTTAATCTTCTATGATTGCTAACACTCACAGCGTACCCATCAACAAAAAGTTTCAACCAGACACATAGAATGATAGGGGCTTATAGTTTCGCCGCCCAACCTATTAACCTCAAGGGTGATGTCAACAATAATAACTCATGCTCACTCATATCCAACCGGATATATGTGCCTAGATCTTTCCTCACCACATGATGCTTGCCAAAAGAGAAAATAAAAAGGAATAGGAGGGAATACTTTGACTCAACATAAAAGTAAATGCATAAAAGTAAAGGATAGGCCCTTCGCAGAGGGAAGCAGAGGTTGCCATGCGCTAATTTGTTTGTATGCCAAATCCCTTAATGCAAAAGAACGTCAAGTCATATTGCCCCTTATGATAGCAACCTTATTATGCAGTCTGTCGCCTTTATCTTTGCCATCACAAGTTCGTACAACGCTCAATTTTCTCTTACACTAATTGATCCAACACATTTAGAAGCAATTTTTATTGCCTTATTGCACCGATGACAACTTACTTGAAGGATCTTATTCAATCCATAGGTAGGTATGGTGGACTCTTGAAAATAGGTTTGGGTTAAGGGTTTTTGGATGCACAAGTAGTATCTCTACTTAGTGCGGAATTTTTGGCTAGAAACGATATTGGGCAAGCACCACATGTTGAAGGATCTATGACAATATAACTTCTACGTGAATACGAACAAACATAAATCATTACGTTGTCTTCCTTGTCCAGCGTCAACTATTTTGACACAAAATATTTAATGGGGGCTCACAATCATAAAAGATGTCCAAGATAGTGTATTTGCATGTGAATCTTCTCTTCCCTTATTATTTGTTTCATGAATTGCATCATTGACCAATGCTATGTTTGTCAATCTCCAACAAATTTTGCCACTTATACTTTTCCTTATGTGATGTCATTACATACCATACGATTAGCATATGATATTTTCATTTTTTATTTTCCTTTCTTTTCATTGAAACAGTAAAGTAAACAAAGCAAAACTTGAACTAATCTTTATTATATATATCGAACACAATTACATAGATAGATCACTAAGCAAACACTCGAAAAGAAAGGATCGAACTAAACTTTTATTCAACTAAATCAAAAGGAAAACTGAAGATCGAACTAGAAAAGATAAAAGCAAAGATAGTGGTGGTGATACGATACCGGGACACCTCCCCCACGCTTGGCACAAGCCAAGGGGAGTGCCCATACCCATATGATCAAGTCTCCTTCTTTGGTGATGAAGAAGTAGGTGGTGGTGTAGTGATCTTATCCTCCGGTTTCCATGGCAGAGGCTCACCATCATAAGAAGAGGAGTGAGTCTCGAGAGTCCTTCAACTGGCAGCCAAACTCATACCTTTAAACCTTGCCTCATATTCAAAGACTTGGTTTTGGAGGTCGTAGATTTGACTTTGCAGAAAATTGATATGCTCGTTGAGGGCGAAGACGATGTCCTTCATGGATTTGCCATCCACCTTGAGATCACGGGTGAAATCCGTGATCATGAGGTGATTAGCATTGAGTCCACGTTCCACCATCCCCTTGCACAAGAACACCTCCTACTCGAGAGCCTCGAGTCTGGATTGCACGCTCCCGGTCTTCTTAGGTCCTTGAACATCCCGAATGTGAAGCACCCCCTCACGCATCTCAATGGCTTGAGGGTGTTTCATCACCTCCGGAAGGTAGGGGTTGATGACCTTCTCGTAGAACTTGTCCTTGGAAGAGCTTGGTGGAGCCATAGCAACCTAGATCTGTCAGGAAAACAGCAAGAAAGTAGAGTAGAAGATTTCTCCGCGATACGGAGGTCAATACGTTAGGGGAGTATATAAATAATTTTTATCTTGGGGCATGGAGTCCGGAAGGTTCCCGAGGTGGGCACAACCCACTAGGGCGTGCTAGGGGGCCCTGGCGCGCCCAGGTGTCTTGTGCCCCCCTCGGGTGCCTTCCTGGTTGTTTCTTATTTTCCTAATTTTTGTTAAATTCCAAAACTGACAGAAAATATTTCTGCGGATTTTTCGGAGTCCGTTTACTAACCGTGTCACGTACCTCCCCTTTTCGGTTATTCTGGGTGTTCCGGAAGGTCTCCCTTATGTGATCCTCTGGTGTCATGGTTTGGATAATATTGCTTTCAACATTAATAGGCATACCTGAGATATAGTGTTTAGTCCTTTGACCATTGACCACCTTCGGGTTGGTACCTTCGACATTATTTATTTTGATAGCTCCAGAGCGATACACCTCTTCAATAACATACGGTCCTTCCCATTTGGAGAGAAGTTTTCCTGCAAAGAATCTAAAATGTGAGTTGTACAAGAGAACATATTCTCCTACCTTGAATTCCCGCTTTTAGATTCTTTTATCATGCCATCTTTTAACCTTTTCTTTAAAAAGTTTGGCATTTTCATAGGCTTGGGTTCTCCATTCATCTAGTGAGTTAATATCAAATAACCTCTTTTCACCGGCAAGTTTGAAATCATAGTTGAGATCTTTGATTGCCCAATATGCTTTATGTTCTAACTCAAGAGGCAAATGACAAGCTTTTCCATAAACCATTTTTTACGGAGACATACCCATAGGATTTTTATATGCTGTTCTATAAGCCCAAAGTGCATCATCTAATTTCTTAGACCAATTCTTTCGGGACCTATTAACAGTTTTTTGTAATATCAATTTTATTTCCCTATTGCTAAGTTCAACTTGACCACTAGATTGAGGGTGATAAGGTGATGCAATTCTATGGTTAACATCATACTTAGCAAGCATCTTATGGAAAGCACCATGAATAAAGTGTGAACCACCATCAGTCATTAAATATCTAGGGACTCCAAACCTCGGAAAGATAACTTCTTTAAGCATTTTGATGGAAGTGTTATGATCAACACTACTAGTTGGAATAGCTTCTACCCACTTAGTGACATAATCAACAACAACCAAAATATGAGTATACCCATTAGAGGAAGGAAAGGGTCCCATATACACCCCAAACATTAAATGGTTCAACAGCAAGTGAATAATTCATAGGCATTTCCTGACGCTTACCGATATTACCTATTCGTTGACATTCATCACAAGATAAAACAAACTTACGGGCAACCTTGAAGAGAGTAGGCCAATAAAAACCAGATGGCAATACCTTGTGAGCAGTTCTATCTCCAGCATGATGCCCTCCATAAGCTTCGGAGTGACATTTCCGTAGGATTTGTTCCTGTTCATGCTCAGGTACACAACGTCTAATAATATCATCTACTCCTTCTTTATAAAGATGTAGGTCATCCCAAAAGTAATGTCTTAAATCATAGAATAATTTTTTCTTCTGTTGGTATGTGAAACTAGGTGGTATGTATTTAGCAACAATATAATTGGCATAGTCAGCATACCAAGGAGTATTATGAGAAACTTTTATTGCAGCTAGCTGCTCATCAGAAAAGCTATCAATGATAGGTTGCGGGTCATCAAGAATGTTTTCTAACCTAGACAAGTTATCGGCTACGGGGTTCTTAGCTCCTTTTCTATCAATAATATGTAAGTCAAATTCTTGTAGCAAGAGAACCGACCTAATGAGTCTAGGTTTAGCATCTTTATTTTCCATAAGATATTTAATAGCAGCATGATCGGTGTGAACAATTACTTTAGAATCAACAATATAGGATCTGAATTTGTCACAAGCAAACACAACTGCTAAAAATTATTTTTCAGTTGTAGCATAGTTTCTCTGGGCACTGTCTAGAGTTTTGCTAGCATAATGGATAACATTTAGTTTTTTGTCAACTCTTTGTCCTAGAACAGCACCAACAACATAATCACTATCATCACACATAATTTCAAAAGGAAAGTTCCAATCAGGTGGTTGAACAATAGGTGCAGAAATCACGAGGCTTTCTTAAGTGTTTCAAAGGCTTCCACACAATCATCATCAAAAACAAATGGAACATCCTTTTGTAAAAAAATTGTAAGAGGCCTAGAAATTTTAGATAAGTCTTTAATAAACCTCCTATAGAAACCAGCATGACCAAGGAAACTACGAATACCTTCGATATCTCTGGGACATGGCATTTTCTCAATTGCATTAAATTTATCTTTATCCACCTCAATACCTCGTTCGGAAAATTTATGCCCCAAAACAATACCTTCATTAACCATAAAGTGGCACTTTTCCCAATTCAAGACAAGATTAGTTTGCTCACATCTCTGCAAAACTCGATCAAGGTTGCTTAACAATCATCAAAAGAAGTTCCATAAATAGAAAAATCATCCAAGAAAACCTCAACAATCTTTTCACAAAAGTCAGAGAATATAGCAGTCATACATCTTTGAAAGGTAGCAGGTGCATTGCATAAACCAAAAGGCATGCGTCTATAAGCATAAGTTCCAAAAGGGCAAGTGAAAGTGGTTTTCTCTTGATCAGGTTGTGAAACAGGTATTTGAGAAAAACCAGAATATCCATCTAAGAAGCAAAAGTGTGTGTGTGCTTTGATAGTCTTTCTAGAATTTGATCAATAAAAGGCAAGGGGTAATGATATTTTCTAGTAGCTTCATTTAATTTTCTAAAATCAATTACCATCCTATAGCCAATAACTATTCTATGAGGAATAAGTTCATTTTTGTCATTAGGGACAACAGTAATACCTCCTTTCTTAGGGACACAATGAACGGAACTTACCCATCTACTATCAGCTATGGGATATATTATACCTGCTTCCAGAAGCTTTAATATTTCAGTTCTTACCACTTCTTTCATTTTGGGATTCAACCGACGTTGGTGATCAACAACGGGTTTAGCATCAGGTTCCATATAAATCTTATGCTGACAGAGAGTGGGACTAATGCCCTTAAGATCATCAAGAGTATATCCAATAGCAGCACGGTGCTTCTTCAGAATTTTCAATAATCTTTCTTCTTCATGTTCTGAAAGGTTAGCACTAATAATAACATGATATATCTTTTTCTCATCAAGATAAGCATATTTCAGATTGTTAGGTAATTGTTTTAATTCAAACACAGGATCGCCTTTAGGTGGAGGAGGACCTCCTAGAGTTTCAACAGGCAAATTGTGTTTAAGCAGAGGAGGTTGATGAAAGAACACTTCATCTATTTCATTTCTTTCATGCATATGCATATCATTTTCATGATCTAGCAGGTATTGTTCTAGCGGATCAGTAGGAGGAACGGCAATAGAAGCAAGACCAATTATTTCGTCTTTACTGGGAAATTCTTTCTTATGAGGTTGTCTATTAAACTTGGAAAAATTAAACTCATGAGACTCTCCACCAAAACTAACAGCGACGGTTTGTTTCTCACAATCTATTTTAGCACTAACGGTGTTCAAGAATGGTCTACCAAAAATAATGGGACAAAAGTCATCTTGTGGGGAACCAAGAACTAGAAAATCAGTAGGGTATTTTATTTTCCCACACAAGACTTCAACATCTCTAACAATCCCAAGTGGTGTGATGGTGTCTCTATTAGCAAGTTTAATAGTAACATCTATGTCTTCCATTTTAGCGGGTGCTATATCATTCATAATTTCTCGATATAAGGTAAAAGGAATAGCACTCACGCTAGCACCTAAGTAACATAAACCATGATAGAAATGATCTCCTATTTTGACTGAGACAACAGGCATGCCAACAACGGGTCTGTGTTTATCCCTTTTATCGGGTTTGGCAATTCTAGCAGCTTCATTACAGAAGTAAATCACATGGCCATCAATATTTTCTACCAAGAGATCTTTAACCATAGCAACACTAGGTTCTACTTTGATTTGTTCAGCAGGTTTAGGTGCTCTAATGTGACTCTTGCGAAGCGCAGTTGAAACCTTAGCATGTTCCTTTATCCTAACCGGGAAAGGTGGTTTTTCAATATAAGCAGTAGGCACAACTGGATCCACATTGTAGATGATAGTTTCATCTTTAGCTATGACGGGTTCTTTAATTTCTTGTTTAATAGGTGGGTGATATTTAAACCACTTCTCCTTAGGGAGATCAACATGAGTAGCAAATGATTCACAAAAAGAGGCTACTATCTCAGAGTCAAGTCCATATTTAGTGCTAAACTTCTGAAAAGCATCGGTATTCATAAAAGATTTAACACAATCAAACTCAAGCCTAATACCTGACTCTTTACCTTCGTCGAGTTCCCAATCTTCAGAGTTGCATTTAATTCTTTCTAAAAGATCCCACCTGAATTCAATAGTCTTCTTCATAAAAGAACCAATACAAGAAGTATCGAGCATGTATTGATCATTACGAGAAAGCCGAGCATAAAAATTCTGAATGATAATTTCTCTTGAGAGCTCATGGTTGGGGCATGAATATAACATTGACTTAAGCCTCCCCCAAGCTAGAGCGATACTTTCTCCTTCACAAGGCTAAAAGTTATATATGTAATTCCGATCACGATGAACTAGATGCATAGGATAAATTTTTTGGTGAAATTCCAATTTCAATCGATTCCAGTTCCAAGATCCAATGTCATCGCATATCCTATACCATGCCAATGCTTTTACCTTCAAAGATAAAGGGAAAACCTTCTTCTTAGCTTCATCTCCGGGTAAACCTGCAAGCTTAAATAATCCACAAATTTCATCCACATATATCAAGTCATATCAGGATGTTCGGTTCCATCTCCTGCATAAGGATTAGCTAGCAGTTATTCTATCATACCCGAAGGAATTTCATAACAAGTATGTTCGGTAAGTGCAGTAGGTTGAGGGGCTACTAATTGTGGTTCCGTTCGAGGTGAATATACCCCAAACAAACCCCTCAAAGGATTACTTTCCATAGTGACAAGTAGCAGTAAATTTCAGCACGTAAAAATAATTTTTCCTTACCAATTTCCACTTACCAAGAGCGCTTCACTCCCCGGCAATGGCGCCAGAAAAGAGCCTTGATGACCCGCAAGTATACGGGGTCAATCGTAGTCCTTTCGATAAGAGTGTCAAACCCAACGAGGAGCAGAAGGAAATGACAAGTACTTTTTAGCAAGGTAATGTCTGCAAGCACTGAAATAGTCGGTAACAAGTTGTTTGATAGCAAGATAATTTGTAATGAGCAAGTGACGGTAATGGTAAGAAAAGTGCAGCAAGTTACCAAATCCTTTTGAGGCAAAGGACTGGCCAAAACGGTTTCTTATAATGATCAAAGCGTTCTTGAGGGTACACGGGAATTTCATCTAGTCACTTTCATCATGTTGATTTGATTTGTGTTCGCTACTTTGATAATTTGACATGTGGGTGGATCGGTGCTTAGGTGCTGTTCTTACTTGAACAAATGTCCTACTTATGATTAACCCCCTCACAAGCATCCGCAACTACGAGAAGAGTATTAAGATAAAATCTAACCATAGCATTAAACTTTTGGATCCAAATCGGTCCCTTACGAAGTAGCGCATAAACTAGGGTTTAAGCTTTTGTCACCCTAGCAACCCATCATCTAATAACTACTCCACAATGCATTCCCTTAGGCCCAAATATGGTGAAGTGCCATGTAGTCGACGCTCACATGACACCACTAAGGGAATCACAACATACATACCATCAAAATATCGAACACATACCAAGTTCACATGATTACTTGTAACATCACTTCTCCTGTGACCTCAAGAACAAAGTTAACTACTCACAAATAATAATCATGCTCAAGATCAGAGGGGTATTGAATAGCATAATGGATCTGAACATATAATCTTCCACCAAATAAACCATATAGTAATCAACTACAAGATGTAATCAACACTACTAGTCACCCACAAGCACCAATCTAAGGTTCCGGAGCAAAGATTGAACACCAGAGATGAACTAAGGTTTGAGAGGAGATGGTGCTATTGAAGATGTTGATGAAGATTACCCTCCCCAAGATGGGAGAGTTGTTGGTGATGATGATGACGATGATTCCCCCTCCGGGAGGGAAGTTCCCCCGGCGGAATCGCTCCGCCGGAGGGCAAAAGTGCTCCTGCCCAAGTTCCACCTCGAGACGGCGGCACTTCGTCCCGAAAGTCCTCCCCCTTATATTTTTTCTAGGTCAAGATGACTTATATACCAGAAGAGGGGCACCAGAGGTGGGCCGAGGAGAGCACAACCCACCAGGGCGCGCCTGGCGTACCTAGGTGGGTTGTGCCCACCTGGTGGGCCCCCTCTGGTGGGCCCCCTCTGGTGGGCCCCCTCTGGTGGTTATTTGCTCCAATATTTCTTATATATTCCACAGAAAATCTCCGTGAAGTTTCAACTCATTTCGAGTTGTGCAGAATAGGTATCCTGACGGTGCTTTTTCAGGTCCAGAATTCCAGCTGCCAATATTCTCCCTCTTTGTGCAAACCTTGCAAATTATGATAGAAAAGGCATTAGAATTACTCCCAAAAGCATTATTATGCATAAAAACATTATAAATAACAGTAGGAAAACATGATGCAAAATGGACGTATCAAGTGCCACATAGTGAGCACTAGCTTGAAACAGCAGACATGTCCCCAAAACTGAAGGATTTTCAATAAAGCCTAGGAGTTTTGCTTTCCTTAATATATTCAATTCCTCTCCCACTGAATCAGATATAATTTCAGATCATGGGATTGGATGGGAAAAGCAAAATCAGATACCAATTGTAAGATACCAATTGTACCAAATGTAAGATACCAAGTGTAGAATTAGATGCCAATTGTAAAGCAAATCAGAGCTAGTGAAAGTCTAGTATCCAACTGGCAGAAATAGTGTTTCTCCTCTCTAAGAAACACAAAAGTAAATTCTCTCCTCTTTGAATTTGCATGTCATCCTCTCTCTGTATGACTCCCCCTTACGTTGGAGACGTATCAAGCATCCCCAAGCTTAATTCCTGCTCGTCCTCGAGTAGGTAAATGATAAAAACAGAATTTTTGATGTGGAATGCTACCTAACATATTTATCCATGTAAATTTCTTTATTGTGGCATGAATGTTCAGATCCATAAGATTCAAAACAAAAGTTTAATATTGACATAAAAACAATAATACTTCAAGCATACTAAATAAAGTAATCATGTCTTCTCAAAATAACATGGCCAAAGAAAGTTATCCCTACAAAATCATATAGTCTGGCTATGCTCCATCTTCATCACACAAAGTATTAAATCATGCACAACCCCGGTTTTTGTCAAGCAATTGTTTTATACTTAAGTATTCTCAAACTTTTTCAAGTTTCACGAAATACATGAGCATGCGCCATGGATATAGCACTATAGGTGGAATAGAATATGGTGGTTGTGGAGACGACAAAAAGAAGGAGATAATCTCACATCAACTAGCCGTATCAAAGGGCTATGGAGATGCCCATCAATAGATATCAATGTGAGTGAGTAGGGATTGCCATGCAACGGATGCACTAGAGCTATACGTGCACACACAGGATCACGTGCGCGGAAAATATCGAGCCCAAAAATGGCCTGCAGGATTGGAAAAACCGAAAGTTATCGCAGTTACAACTCAAATTTTGATGAGCCGGCACATCCCTTTGGTGTTCAGGTCCTGGGCACCCCACCCATGTATGGATACAATAGTGTGTTACGCTCACTCTCGCGAAGAAACGGTGATAAAAGAAAACACAAAAATCAACCTAGAGTCCGAATTGATCGAGACTCTCAAAGCAAGTGAGAACAAGCTCCGATTTCGTAGTTTTCATAGGCGTTGGAAAGCTATTGGGTAATTGAGCTGATAGTACTTCTAGTTTTTGCGATCTGGTGGATTTTACATACGTGCACACACAGGATCACGTGCGCGGAAAATATCGAGCCCAAAAAGGGCCGCCTGGGCCCTAAAAAATGGCCCGCAGGATTGGAAAAAACAAAAGTTATCGCAATTACAGCTCAAATTTCGATGAGCCGGCACATCCCTTTGGTGTTCAGGTCCTGGGAGCCCCACTGATGTATGGATACAATAGGGTGTTAGGCTCAATCTCGCGAAGAAACATTGATCAAAGAAAATACAAAAATCAAGCTAGAGTCCGAATTGATCGAGACTCTCAAAGCAAGTGAGAACAAGCTCCGATATCATCATTTTCATACGCGTTGGAAAGCTATTGGGGAATTGACTTGATAGGACTTCTAGTTTTTGCGATCTGGAGGAGTTTACATACGTGCACACACAGGATCACGTGCGCGGAAAATATTGAGCCCAAAAAGGGCCGTCTGGTCCCTCAAAAATGGCATGCTGGATTGGAAAAAACGAAAGTTATCGCAATTACAGCTCAAATTTCGATGAGCCGGCACATCCCTTTGGTGTTCAGGTCCTAGGTACCCCACCCATGTATGGATACAATAGGGTGTTAGGACAACTCTCGCAAAGAAACGGTGATCAAAGAAAATACAAAAATCAACCTAGAGTTCGAATTGATCGAGACTCTCAAAGCAAGTGAGAACAAGCTCTGATGTCGTCGTTTTCATATGCATTGGAAAGCTATTGGGGAATTGAGCTGATAGGACTTCTAGTTTTTGCGATGTGGAGGATTTTACATATGTGCACACATAGGATCACGTGCGTGGAAAATATCAAAAAATATCGAGCCCAAAAAGGGCCGTCTGGGCCCTCAAGAATGGCCTGCAGGATTGGAAAAAACGAAAGTTATCGCAATTACAGCTCAAATTTCGATGAGCCGGCACATCCCTTTGGTGTTCAGGTCCAGGGCACCCCACCCATGTATGGATACAATAGGGTGTTAGGCTCACTCTCGCGAAGAAATGGTGATCAAAGAATATACAAAATTCAACCTAGAGTCCGAATTGATCGAGACTCTCAAAGCAAGTGAGAACAAGCTCTGATTTCGTCGTTTTCATAGGCGTTGGAAAGCTATTGGGGAATTGAGCTGATAGTACTTCTAGGTTTTGCGATCTGGTGGATTTTACATACGTGCACACATAGGATCACGTGCGTGGAAAATATCGAGCCCAAAAAGGGCCGCCTGGGCCCTCAAAAATGGCCTGCAGGATTTGAAAAAACGAAAGTTATCGCAATTACAGCTCAAATTTCGATGAGCCAGCACATCCCTTTGGTGTTCAGGTCCTGGGCACCCCACCCATGTATGGATACAATAGGGTGTTAGGCTCACTCTCGCAAAGAAACGGTGATAAAAGAATATACAAAATTCAACCTAGAGTCCGAATTGATCGAGACTCTCAAAGCAAGTGAGAACAAGCTCCGATTTCGTAGTTTTCATAGGCGTTGGAAAGCTATTGGGTAATTGAGCTGATAGTACTTCTAGTTTTTGCGATCTGGTGGATTTTACATACGTGCACACACAGGATCACGTGCGCAGAAAATATCGAGCCCAAAAAGGGCCGCCTGGGCCCTCAAAAATGGCCCGCAGGATTGGAAAAAACGAAAGTTATCGCAATTACAGCTCAAATTTCGATGAGCCGGCACATCCCTTTGGTGTTCAGGTCCTAGGTACCCCACTGATGTATGGATACAATAGGGAGTTAGGCTCACTCTCGCGAAGAAACATTGATCAAAGAAAATACAAAAATCAAGCTAGAGTCCGAATTGATCGAGACTCTCAAAGCAAGTGAGAACAAGCTCCGATATCATCATTTTCATATGCGTTGGAAAGCTATTGGGGAATTGACTTGATAGGACTTCTAGTTTTTGCAATCTAGAGCAGTTTACATACGTGCACACACAGGATCACGTGCGCGGAAAATATTGAGCCCAAAAAGGGCCGTCTGGGCCCTAAAAAATGGCATGCTGGATTGGAAAAAACGAAAGTTATCGCAATTACAGCTCAAATTTCGATGAGCCGGCACATCCCTTTGGTGTTCAGGTCCTAGGTACCCCACCCATGTATGGATACAATAGGGTGTTAGGACAACTCTCGCAAAGAAACGGTGATCAAAGAAAATACAAAAATCAACCTAGAGTTCGAATTGATCGAGACTCTCAAAGCAAGTGAGAACAAGCTCTGATGTCGTCGTTTTCATATGCATTGGAAAGCTATTGGGGAATTGAGCTGATAGGACTTCTAGTTTTTGCGATGTGGAGGATTTTACATATGTGCACACACAGGATCACGTGCGCGGAAAATATCAAAAAATATCGAGCCCAAAAAGGGCCGTCTGGGCCCTCAAGAATGGCCTGCAGGATTGGAAAAAACGGAAGTTATCGCAATTACAGCTCAAATTTCGATGAGCTGGCACATCCCTTGGGTGTTCAGGTCCTGGGCGCCCCACCCATGTATGGATACAATAGGGTGTTAGGCTAACTCTCGCAAAGAAACGGTGATCAAAGAAAATACAAAAATCAACCTAGAGTCCGAATTGATCGAGACATCAAAGCAAGTGAGAACAAGCTCCGATTTCGTCGTTTTCATAGGCGTTGGAAAGCTATTGAGGAATTGAGCTGATAGGACTTCTAGTTTTTGTGATCTGGAGGATTTTACATACGTGCACACACAGGATCACGTGTGCGGAAAATATCGAGCCCAAAAGGGCCGTCTCGGCCCTCTAAAATGGCCTGCCGGATTGGAAAAAACGAAAGTTATCGCAATTGCAGCTCAAATTTTGATGAGCCGACACATCCCTTTGGTGTTCAGGTCCTGGGCGCCCCACCCATGTAAGGATACAATAGGGTGTTAGGCCAACTCTCGCGAAGAAACGGTGATCAAAGAATATACAAAAATCAACCTAGAGTCCGAATTGATCGAGACTCTCAAAGCAAGTGAGAACAAGCTCCGATTTCGTCGTTTTCATAGGCGTTGGAAAGCTATTGGGGAATTGAGCTGATAGGACTTCTAGTTTTTGCGATCTGGAGGATTTTACATATGTGCCACATAGGATCATGTGCACGGAAAATATCGAGCCCAAAAAGGGCCGCCTGGGCCCTAAAAAATGGCCTGCAGGATTGGAAAAAAGGAAAGTTATCGCAATTACAACTCAAATTTCGATGAGCCGGCACATCCCTTTGGTGTTCAGGTCCTGGGCTCCCCACCCATGTATGGAGACAATAGGGTGTTAGGCCAACTCTCGCGAAGAAACGGTGATCAAAGAAAATAAAAAAATCAACCTAGAGTCCGAATTGATCGAGACTCTCAAAGCAAGTGAGAACAAGATCCGATTTCGTCGTTTTCATAGGCGTTGGAAAGCTATTGGGGAATTGAGCTGATAGGACTTCTAGTTAATGCGATCTGGAGGATTTTACATACGTGCACACACAGGATCATGTGCGCGGAAAATATCGATCCCAAAAAGGGTCGCCTGGGCCCTCAAAAATGGCCTGCAGGATTGGAAAAAACGAAAGTTATAGCAATTACAGCTCAAATTTCGATGAGCCGGCACATCCCGTTGGTGTTCAGGTCCTCGGCGCCCCACCCATGTATGGATACAATAGGGTGTTATGCTCACTCTCGCGAAGAAACGGTGATCAAAGAAAATACAAAAGTCAACCTAGAGTCCGAATTGATAGAGACTCTCAAAGCAAGTGAGAACAAGCTCCGATTTCGTCGTTTTCATAGGCGTTGGAAAGCTATTAGGGAATTGAGCTGATAGGACTTCTAGTTTTTGCGATCTGGCGGATTTTACATGCGTGCACACATAGGATAATGTGCGCGGAAAATATCGAGCCCAAAAATGGCCGTCTGGGACCTAAAAAATGGCCTGCAGGATTAGAAAAAACGAAAGTTATCGCAATTATAGCTCAAATTTCGATGAGCCGGCACATCCCTTTGGTGTTCCGGTCCTGGGCGCCCCACCCATGTATGGATACAATAGGGTGTTAGGCCAACTCTCGCGAAGAAACGGTGATCAAAGAAAATACAAAAATCAACCTAGAGTCCGAATTGATCGAGACTCTCAAAGCAAGTGAAAACAAGCTCCGATTTTGTCGTTTTCATAGGCGTTGGAAAGCTATTGGGGAATTGAGCTGATAGGACTTCTAGTTTTTGCGATCTGGAGGATTTTACATACGTGCACACACAGGATCACGTGCGCGGAAAATATTGAGCCCAAAAAGGACCGTCTGGGCCCTCAAAAATGGCCTGCAGGATTGGAAAAAACTAAAGTTATCGCAATTACAACTCAAATTTCGATGATCCAGCACATCCCTTTGGTGTTCAGGTCCTAGGCGCCCCAGCCATGTATGGATACAATAGGGTGTTAGGCCAACTCTCGCGAAGAAACGGTGATCAAAGAAAATACAAAAATCAACCTAGGGTTCGAATTGATCGAGACTCTCAAAGCAAGTGAGAACAAGCTCCGATTTCGTCGTTTTCATATGCGTTGGAAAGCTATTGGGGAATTGAGCTGATAGGACTTCTAGCTTTTGTGATCTGGAGGATTTTACATATGTGCACACACATGATCATGTTCGCGGAAAATATCGAGCCCAAAAAGGGCCTTCTGGGCCCTCAAAAATGGCCTGCAGGATTGGAAAAAACGAAAGTTATCGCAATTATAGCTCAAATTTCGATGAGCCGGCACATCCCGTTGGTGTTCAGGTCCAGGGCGCCCCACCCATGTATGGATACAATAGGGTGTTAGGCCAACTCTCGCGAAGAAACGGTGATCAAAGAAAATACAAAAATCAACCTAGAGTCCGAATTGATCGAAACTCTCAAAGCAAGTGAAAACAAGCTCCGATTTTGTCGCTTTCATAGGCGTTGGAAAGCTATTGGGGAATTGAGCTGATAGGACTTCTAGTTAATGCGATCTGGAGGATTTTACATACGTGCACACACAGGATCATGTGTGCGGAAAATATCGATCCCAAAAAGGGTCGTCTGGGCCCTCAAAAATGGCCTGCAGGATTGGAAAAAACGAAAGTTATCGCAATTACAGCTCAAATTTCGATGAGCCGGCACATCCCGTTGGTGTTCAGGTCCTCGGCGCCCCACCCATGTATGGATACAATAGGGTGTTACGCTCACTCTCGCGAAGAAACGGTGATAAAAGAAAATACAAAAGTCAACCTAGAGTCCGAATTGATAGAGACTCTCAAAGCAAGTGAGAACAAGCTCCGATTTCGTCGTTTTCATAGGCGTTGGAAAGCTATTGGGGAATTGAGCTGATAGGACTTCTAGTTTTTGCGATCTGGCGGATTTTACATACGTGCACACATAGGATAATGTGCGCGGAAAATATCGAGGCCAAAAATGGCCATCTGGGACCTAAAAAATGGCCTGCAGGATTGGAAAAAACGAAAGTTATCGCCATTATAGCTCAAATTTTGATGAGCCGGCACATCCCTTTGGTGTTCCGGTCCTGGGCGCCCCACCCATGTATGGATACAATAGGGTGTTAGGCCAACTCTCGCGAAGAAACGGTGATCAAAGAAAATACAAAAATCAACCTAGAGTCCGAATTGATCGAGACTCTCAAAGCAAGTGAAAACAAGCTCCGATTTTGTCGTTTTCATAGGCGTTGGACAGCTATTGGGGAATTGAGCTGATAGGACTTCTAGTTTTTGCGATCTGGAGGATTTTACATACGTGCACACACAGGATCACGTGCGCGGAAAATATTGAGCCCAAAAAGGACCGTCTGGGCCCTCAAAAATGGCCTGCAGGATTGGAAAAAACTAAAGTTATCGCAATTACAACTCAAATTTCGATGAGCCAGCACATCCCTTTGGTGTTCAGGTCCTAGGCGCCCCACCCATGTATGGATACAATAGGGTGTTAGGCCAACTCTCGCGAAGAAACGGTGATCAAAGAAAATACAAAAATCAACCTAGGGTTCGAATTGATCGAGACTCTCAAAGCTAGTGAGAACAAGCTCCGATTTCGTCGTTTTCATATGCGTTGGAAAGCTATTGGGGAATTGAGCTGATAGGACTTCTAGCTTTTGTGATCTGGAGGATTTTACATATGTGCACACACATGATCATGTTCGCGGAAAATATCGAGCCCAAAAAGGGCCTTCTGGGCCCTCAAAAATGGCCTGCAGGATTGGAAAAAACGAAAGTTATCGCAATTACAACTCAAATTTCGATGAGCCGGTACATCCCGTTGGTGTTCAGGTCCTCGGCGCCCCACCCATGTATGGATACAATAGGGTGTTACGCTCACTCTCGCGAAGAAACGGTGATCAAAGAAAATACAAAAGTCAACCTAGAGTCCGAATTGATAGAGACTCTCAAAGCAAGTGAGAACAAGCTCCGATTTCGTCGTTTTCATAGGCGTTGGAAAGCTATTGGGGAATTGAGCTGATAGGACTTCTAGTTTTTGCGATCTGGCGGATTTTACATACGTGCACACATAGGATAATGTGCGCGGAAAATAACGAGCCCAAAAATGGTCGTTTGGGACCTAAAAAATGGCCCGCAGGATTGGAAAAAACGAAAGTTATCGCAATTATAGCTCAAATTTCGATGAGCCGGCACATCCCTTTGGTGTTCCGGTCCTGGGCGCCCCACCCATGTATGGATACAATAGGGTGTTAGGCCAACTCTCGCGAAGAAACGGTGATCAAAGAAAATACAAAAATCAACCTAGAGTCCGAATTGATCGAGACTCTCAAAGCAAGTGAAAACAAGCTCCGATTTTGTCGCTTTCATAGGCGTTGGAAAGCTATTGGGGAATTGAGCTGATAGGACTTCTAGTTAATGCGATCTGGAGGATTTTACATACGTGCACACACAGGATCATGTGTGCGGAAAATATCGATCCCAAAAAGGGTCGTCTGGGCCCTCAAAAATGGCCTGCAGGATTGGAAAAAACGAAAGTTATCGCAATTACAGCTCAAATTTCGATGAGCCGGCACATCCCGTTGGTGTTCAGGTCCTCGGCGTCCCACCCATGTATGGATACAATAGGGTGTTACGCTCACTCTCGCGAAGAAACGGTGATAAAAGAAAATACAAAAGTCAACCTAGAGTCCGAATTGATATAGACTCTCAAAGCAAGTGAGAACAACCTCCGATTTCGTCGTTTTCATAGGCGTTGGAAAGCTATTGGGGAATTGAGCTGATAGGACTTCTAGTTTTTGCGATCTGGCGGATTTTACATACGTGCACACATAGGATAATGTGCGCGGAAAATATCGAGCCCAAAAATGGCCATCTGGGACCTAAAAAATGGCCTGCAGGATTGGAAAAAACGAAAGTTATCGCCATTATAGCTCAAATTTTGATGAGCCGGCACATCCCTTTGGTGTTCCGGTCCTGGGCGCCCCACCCATGTATGGATACAATAGGGTGTTAGGCCAACTCTCGCGAAGAAACGGTGATCAAAGAAAATACAAAAATCAACCTAGAGTCCGAATTGATCGAGACTCTCAAAGCAAGTGAAAACAAGCTCCGATTTTGTCGTTTTCATAGGCGTTGGATAGCTATTGGGGAATTGAGCTGATAGGACTTCTAGTTTTTGCGATCTGGAGGATTTTACATACGTGCACACACAGGATCACGTGCGCGGAAAATATTGAGCCCAAAAAGGACCGTCTGGGCCCTCAAAAATGGCCTGCAGGATTGGAAAAAACTAAAGTTATCGCAATTACAACTCAAATTTCGATGAGCCAGCACATCCCTTTGGTGTTCAGGTCCTAGGCGCCCCACCCATGTATGGATACAATAGGGTGTTAGGCCAACTCTCGCGAAGAAACGGTGATCAAAGAAAATACAAAAATCAACCTAGGGTTCGAATTGATCGAGACTCTCAAAGCAAGTGAGAACAAGCTCCGATTTCGTCGTTTTCATATGCGTTGGAAAGCTATTGGGGAATTGAGCTGATAGGACTTC
Organism: Elymus sibiricus; assembly: GCA_039707655.1. NCBI lineage: Eukaryota > Viridiplantae > Streptophyta > Magnoliopsida > Poales > Poaceae > Elymus > Elymus sibiricus. Next base: position 3,484,396 of record CM077672.1, read on the forward strand.
TAGCTTTTGTGATCTGGAGGATTTTACATATGTGCACACACATGATCATGTTCGCGGAAAATATCGAGCCCAAAAAGGGCCTTCTGGGCCCTCAAAAATGGCCTGCAGGATTGGAAAAAACGAAAGTTATCGCAATTACAGCTCAAATTTCGATGAGCCGGCACATCCCGTTGGTGTTCAGGTCCTCGGCGCCCCACCCATGTATGGATACAATAGGGTGTTACGCTCACTCTCGCGAAGAAACGGTGATCAAAGAAAATACAAAAGTCAACCTAGAGTCCGAATTGATAGAGACTCTCAAAGCAAGTGAGAACAAGCTCCGATTTCGTCGTTTTCATAGGCGTTGGAAAGCTATTGGGGAATTGAGCTGATAGGACTTCTAGTTTTTGCGATCTCGCGGATTTTACGTACGTGCACCCATAGGATAATGTGCGCGGAAAATATCGAGCCCAAAAATGGCCATCTGGGACCTAAAAAATGGCCTGCAGGATTGGAAAAAACGAAAGTTATCGCAATTATAGCTCAAATTTCGATGAGCCGGCACATCCCTTTGGTGTTCCGGTCCTGGGCGCCCCACCCATGTATGGATACAATAGGGTGTTAGGCCAACTCTCGCGAAGAAACGGTGATCAAAGAAAATACAGAAATCAACCTAGAGTCCGAATTGATCGAGACTCTCAAAGCAAGTGAAAACAAGCTCCGATTTTGTCGCTTTCATAGGCGTTGGAAAGCTATTGGGGAATTGAGCTGATAGGACTTCTAGTTAATGCGATCTGGAGGATTTTACATACGTGCACACACAGGATCATGTGTGCGGAAAATATCGATCCCAAAAAGGGTCGTCTGGGCCCTCAAAAATGGCCTGCAGGATTGGAAAAAACGAAAGTTATCGCAATTACAGCTCAAATTTCGATGAGCCGGCACATCCCGTTGGTGTTCAGGTCCTCGGCGCCCCACCCATGTATGGATACAATAGGGTGTTACGCTCACTCTCGCGAAGAAACGGTGATAAAAGAAAATACAAAAGTCAACCTAGAGTCCGAATTGATAGAGACTCTCAAAGCAAGTGAGAACAACCTCCGATTTCGTCGTTTTCATAGGCGTTGGAAAGCTATTGGGGAATTGAGCTGATAGGACTTCTAGTTTTTGCGATCTGGCGGATTTTACATACGTGCACACATAGGATAATGTGCGCGGAAAATATCGAGCCCAAAAATGGCCATCTGGGACCTCAAAAATGGCCTGCAGGATTGGAAAAAACGAAAGTTATCGCCATTATAGCTCAAATTTTGATGAGCCGGCACATCCCTTTGGTGTTCCGGTCCTGGGCGCCCCACCCATGTATGGATACAATAGGGTGTTAGGTCAACTCTCGCGAAGAAACGGTGATCAAATAAAATACAAAAATCAACCTAGAGTCCGAATTGATCGAGACTCTCAAAGCAAGTGAAAACAAGCTCCGATTTTGTCGTTTTCATAGGCGTTGGACAGCTATTGGGGAATTGAGCTGATAGGACTTCTAGTTTTTGCGATCTGGAGGATTTTACATACGTGCACACACAGGATCACGTGCGCGGAAAATATTGAGCCCAAAAAGGACCGTCTGGGCCCTCAAAAATGGCCTGCAGGATTGGAAAAAACTAAAGTTATCGCAATTACAACTCAAATTTCGATGGGCCAGCACATCCCTTTGGTGTTCAGGTCCTAGGCGCCCCACCCATGTATGGATACAATAGGGTGATAGGCCAACTCTCGCGAAGAAACGGTGATCAAAGAAAATACAAAAATCAACCTAGGGTTCGAATTGATCGAGACTCTCAAAGCTAGTGAGAACAAGCTCCGATTTCGTCGTTTTCATATGCGTTGGAAAGCTATTGGGGAATTGAGCTGATAGGACTTCTAGCTTTTGTGATCTGGAGGATTTTACATATGTGCACACACATGATCATGTTCGCGGAAAATATCGAGCCCAAAAAGGGCCTTCTGGGCCCTCAAAAATGGCCTGCAGGATTGGAAAAAACGAAAGTTATCGCAATTACAGCTCAAATTTCGATGAGCCGGTACATCCCGTTGGTGTTCAGGTCCTCGGCGCCCCACCCATGTATGGATACAATAGGGTGTTACGCTCACTCTCGCGAAGAAACGGTGATCAAAGAAAATACAAAAGTCAACCTAGAGTCCGAATTGATAGAGACTCTCAAAGCAAGTGAGAACAAGCTCCGATTTCGTCGTTTTCATAGGCGTTGGAAAGCTATTGGGGAATTGAGCTGATAAGACTTCTAGTTTTTGCGATCTGGCGGATTTTACATACGTGCACACATAGGATAATGTGCGCGGAAAATAACGAGCCCAAAAATGGTCGTTTGGGACCTAAAAAATGGCCTGCAGGATTGGAAAAAACGAAAGTTATCGCAATTATAGCTCAAATTTCGATGAGCCGGCACATCCCTTTGGTGTTCCGGTCCTGGGCGCCCCACCCATGTATGGATACAATAGGGTGTTAGGCCAACTCTCGCGAAGAAACGATGATCAAAGAAAATACAAAAATTAACCTAGAGTCCGAATTGATCGAGACTCTCAAAGCAAGTGAAAACAAGCTCCGATTTTGTCGTTTTCATAGGCGTTGGAAAGCTATTGGGGAATTGAGCTGATAGGACTTCTAGTTTTTGCGATCTGGAGGATTTTACATACGTGCACACACAGGATCACGTGCGCGGAAAATATTGAGCCCAAAAAGGACCGTCTGGGCCCTCAAAAATGGCCTGCAGGATTGGAAAAAACTAAAGTTATCGCAATTACAACTCAAATTTCGATGATCCAGCACATACCTTTGGTGTTCAGGTCCTAGGCGCCCCAGCCATGTATGGATACAATAGGGTGTTAGGCCAACTCTCGTGAAGAAACGGTGATCAAAGAAAATACAAAAATCAACCTAGGGTTCGAATTGATCGAGACTCTCAAAGCAAGTGAGAACAAGCTCCGATTTCGTCGTTTTCATATGCGTTGGAAAGCTATTGGGGAATTGAGCTGATAGGACTTCTAGCTTTTGTGATCTGGAGGATTTTACATATGTGCACACACATGATCATGTTCGCGGAAAATATCGAGCCCAAAAAGGGCCTTCTGGGCCCTCAAAAATGGCCTGCAGGATTGGAAAAAACGAAAGTTATCGCAATTACAGCTCAAATTTCGATGAGCCGGCACATCCCGTTGGTGTTCAGGTCCTCGGCGCCCCACCCATGTATGGATACAATAGGGTGTTACGCTCACTCTCGCGAAAAAACGGTGATCAAAGAAAATACAAAAGTCAACCTAGAGTCCGAATTGATAGAGACTCTCAAAGCAAGTGAGAACAAGCTCCGATTTCGTCGTTTTCATAGGCGTTGGAAAGCTATTGGGGAATTGAGCTGATAGGACTTCTAGTTTTTGCGATCTGGCGGATTTTACGTATGTGCACACATAGGATAATGTGCGCGGAAAATATCGAGCCCAAAAATGGCCGTCTGGGACCTAAAAAATGGCCTGCAGGATTGGAAAAAACGAAAGTTATCGCAATTATAGCTCAAATTTCGATGAGCCGGCACATCCCTTTGGTGTTCCGGTCCTGGGCGCCCCACCCATGTATGCATACAATAGGGTGTTAGGCCAACTCTCGCGAAGAAACGGTGATCAAAGAAAATACAAAAATCAACCTAGAGTCCGAATTGATCGAGACTCTCAAAGCAAGTGAAAACAAGCTCCGATTTTGTCGCTTTCATAGGAGTTGGAAAGCTATTGGGGAATTGAGCTGATAGGACTTCTAGTTAATGCGATCTGGAGGATTTTACATACGTGCACACACAGGATCATGTGTGCGGAAAATATCGATCCCAAAAAGGGTCGTCTGGGCCCTCAAAAATGGCCTGCAGGATTGGAAAAAATGAAAGTTATCGCAATTACAGCTCAAATTTCGATGAGCCGGCACATCCCGTTGGTGTTCAGGTCCTCGGCGCCCCACCCATGTATGGATACAATAGGGTGTTACGCTCACTCTCGCGAAGAAACGGTGATCAAAGAAAATACAAAAGTCAACCTAGAGTCCGAATTGATAGAGACTCTCAAAGCAAGTGAGAACAAGCTCCGATTTCGTCGTTTTCATAGGCGTTGGAAAGCTATTGGGGAATTGAGCTGATAGGACTTCTAGTTTTTGCGATCTGGCGCATTTTACATATGTGCACACATAGGATAATGTGCGCAGAAAATATCGAGCCCAAAAATGGCCATCTGGGACCTAAAAAATGGCCTGCAGGATTGGAAAAAACGAAAGTTATCGCCATTATAGCTCAAATTTTGATGAGCCGGCACATCCCTTTGGTGTTCCGGTCCTGGGCGCCCCACCCATTTATGGATACAATAGGGTGTTAGGCCAACTCTCGCGAAGAAACGGTGATCAAAGAAAATACAAAAATCAACCTAGAGTCCGAATTGATCGAGACTCTCAAAGCAAGTGAAAACAAGCTCCGATTTTGTCGTTTTCATAGGCGTTGGAAAGCTATTGGGGAATTGAGCTGATAGGACTTCTAGTTTTTGCGATCTGGAGGATTTTACATACGTGCACACACAGGATCACGTGCGCGGAAAATATTGAGCCCAAAAAGGACCGTCTGGGCCCTCAAAAATGGCCTGCAGGATTGGAAAAAACTAAAGTTATCGCAATTACAACTCAAATTTCGATGAGCCAGCACATCCCTTTGGTGTTCAGGTCCTAGGCGCCCCACCCATGTATGCATACAATAGGGTGTTAGGCCAACTCTCGCGAAGAAACGGTGATCAAAGAAAATACAAAAATCAACCTAGGGTTCGAATTGATCGAGACTCTCAAAGCTAGTGAGAACAAGCTCCGATTTCGTCGTTTTCATATGCGTTGGAAAGCTATTGGGGAATTGAGCTGATAGGACTTCTAGCTTTTGTGATCTGGAGGATTTTACATATGTGCACACACATGATCATGTTCGCGGAAAATATCGAGCCCAAAAAGGGCCTTCTGGGCCCTCAAAAATGGCCTGCAGGATTGGAAAAAACGAAAGTTATCGTAATTACAGCTCAAATTTCGATGAGCCGGTACATCCCGTTGGTGTTCAGGTCCTCGGCGCCCCACCCATGTATGGATACAACAGGGTGTTACGCTCACTCTCGCAAAGAAACGGTGATCAAAGAAAATACAAAAGTCAACCTAGATTCCGAATTGATAGAGACTCTCAAAGCAAGTGAGAACAAGCTCCGATTTCGTCGTTTTCATAGGCGTTGGAAAGCTATTGTGGAATTGAGCTGATAGGACTTCTAGTTTTTGCGATCTGGCGGATTTTACATACGTGCACACATAGGATAACGTGCGCAGAAAATAACGAGCCCAAAAATGGTCGTTTGGGACCTAAAAAATGGCATGCAGGATTGGAAAAAACGAAAGTTATCGCAATTATAGCTCAAATTTCGATGAGCCGGCACATCCCTTTGGTGTTCCGGTCCTGGGCGCCCCACCCATGTATGGATACAATAGGGTGTTAGGCCAACTCTCGCGAAGAAACGGTGATCAAAGAAAATACAAAAATCAACCTAGCGTCCGAATTGATCGAGACTCTCAAAGCAAGTGAAAACAAGCTCCGATTTTGTCGTTTTCATAGGCGTTGGAAAGCTATTGGGGAATTGAGCTGATAGGACTTCTAGTTTTTGCGATCTGGAGGATTTTACATACGTGCACACACAGGATCACGTGCGCGGAAAATATTGAGCCCAAAAAGGACCGTCTGGGCCCTCAAAAATGGCCTGCAGGATTGGAAAAAACTAAAGTTATCGCAATTACAACTCAAATTTCGTTGAGCCAGCACATCCCTTTGGTGTTCAGGTCCTAGGCGCCCCACCCATGTATGGATACAATAGGGTGTTAGGCCAACTCTTGCGAAGAAACGGTGATCAAAGAAAATACAAAAATCATCCTAGGGTTCGAATTGATCGAGACTCTCAAAGCAAGTGAGAAGAAGCTCCGATTTCGTCGTTTTCATATGCGTTGGAAAGCTATTGGGGAATTGAGCTGATAGGACTTCTAGCTTTTGTGATCTAGAGGATTTTACATATGTGCACACACATGATCATGTTTGCGGAAAATATCGAGCCCAAAAAGGGCCTTCTGGGCCCTCAAAAATGGCCTGCAGGATTGGAAAAAACGAAAGTTATCGTAATTACAGCTCAAATTTCGATGAGCCGGTACATCCCGTTGGTGTTCAGGTCCTCGGCGCCCCACCCATGTATGGATACAATAGGGTGTTACGCTCACTCTCGCGAAGAAACGGTGATCAAAGAAAATACAAAAGTCAACCTAGAGTCCGAATTGATAGAGACTCTCAAAGCAAGTGAGAACAAGCTCCGATTTCGTCGTTTTCATAGGCGTTGGAAAGCTATTGGGGAATTGAGCTGATAGGACTTCTAGTTTTTGCGATCTGGCGGATTTTACATACGTGCACACATAGGATAATGTGCGCAGAAAATAACGAGCCCAAAAATGGTCGTTTGGGACCTAAAAAATGGCCTGCAGGATTGGAAAAAACGAAAGTTATCGCAATTATAGCTCAAATTTCGATGAGCCGGCACATCCCTTTGGTGTTCCGGTCCTGGGCGCCCCACCCATGTATGGATACAATAGGGTGTTAGGCCAACTCTCGCGAAGAAACGGTGATCAAAGAAAATACAAAAATCAACCTAGCGTCCGAATTGATCGAGACTCTCAAAGCAAGTGAAAACAAGCTCCGATTTTGTCGTTTTCATAGGCGTTGGAAAGCTATTGGGGAATTGAGCTGATAGGACTTCTAGTTTTTGCGATCTGGAGGATTTTACATACGTGCACACACAGGATCACGTGCGCGGAAAATATTGAGCCCAAAAAGGACCGTCTGGGCCCTCAAAAATGGCCTGCAGGATTGGAAAAAACTAAAGTTATCGCAATTACAACTCAAATTTCGTTGAGCCAGCACATCCCTTTGGTGTTCAGGTCCTAGGCGCCCCACCCATGTATGGATACAATAGGGTGTTAGGCCAACTCTTGCGAAGAAACGGTGATCAAAGAAAATACAAAAATCATCCTAGGGTTCGAATTGATCGAGACTCTCAAAGCAAGTGAGAAGAAGCTCCGATTTCGTCGTTTTCATATGCGTTGGAAAGCTATTGGGGAATTGAGCTGATAGGACTTCTAGCTTTTGTGATCTAGAGGATTTTACATATGTGCACACACATGATCATGTTTGCGGAAAATATCGAGCCCAAAAAGGGCCTTCTGGGCCCTCAAAAATGGCCTGCAGGACTGGAAAAAACGAAAGTTATCGCAATTACAGCTCAAATTTCGATGAGCCGGCACATCCCGTTGGTGTTCAGGACCTCGGCGCCCCACCCATGTATGGATACAATAGGGTGTTACGCTCACTCTCGCGAAGAAACGGTGATCAAAGAAAATACAAAAGTCAACCTAGAGTCCGAATTGATAGAGACTCTCAAAGCAAGTGAGAACAAGCTCCGATTTCGTCGTTTTCATAGGCGTTGGAAAGCTATTGGGGAATTGAGCTGATAGGACTTCTAGTTTTTGCGATCTGGCGGATTTTACATATGTGCACACATAGGATAATGTGCGCGGAAAATATCGAGCCCAAAAATGGCCATCTGGGACCTAAAAAATGGCCTGCAGGATTGGAAAAAACGAAAGTTATCGCCATTATAGCTCAAATTTTGATGAGCCGGCACATCCCTTTGGTGTTCCGGTCCTGGGCGCCCCACCCATGTATGGATACAATAGGGTGTTAGGCCAACTCTCGCGAAGAAACGGTGATCAAATAAAATACAAAAATCAACCTAGAGTCCGAATTGATCGAGACTCTCAAAGCAAGTGAAAACAAGCTCCGATTTTGTCGTTTTCATAGGCGTTGGAAAGCTATTGGGGAATTGAGCTGATAGGACTTCTAGTTTTTGCGATCTGGAGGATTTTACATACGTGCACACACAGGATCACGTGCGCGGAAAATATTGAGCCCAAAAAGGACCGTCTGGGCCCTCAAAAATGGCCTGCAGGATTGGAAAAAACTAAAGTTATCGCAATTACAACTCAAGTTTCGATGAGCCAGCACATCCCTTTGGTGTTCAGGTCCTAGGCGCCCCGCCCATGTATGCATACAATAGGGTGTTAGGCCAACTCTCGCGAAGAAACGGTGATCAAAGAAAATACAAAAATCAACCTAGGGTTCGAATTGATCGAGACTCTCAAAGCTAGTGTGAACAAGCTCCGATTTCGTCGTTTTCATATGCGTTGGAAAGCTATTGGGGAATTGAGCTGATAGGACTTCTAGCTATTGTGATCTGGAGGATTTTACATATGTGCACACACATGATCATGTTCGCGGAAAATATCGAGCCCAAAAAGGGCCTTCTGGGCCCTCAAAAATGGCCTGCAGGATTGGAAAAAACGAAAGTTATCGCAATTACAGCTCAAATTTCGATGAGCCGGTACATCCCGTTGGTGTTCAGGTCCTCGGCGCCCCACCCATGTATGGATACAATAGGGTGTTACGCTCACTCTCGCGAAGAAACGGTGATCAAAGAAAAGACAAAAGTCAACCTAGAGTCCGAATTGATAGAGACTCTCAAAGCAAGTGAGAACAAGATCCGATTTCGTCGTTTTCATAGGCGTTGGAAAGCTATTGGGGAATTGAGCTGATAGGACTTCTAGTTTTTGCGATCTGGCGGATTTTACATACGTGCACACATAGGATAATGTGCGCAGAAAATAACGAGCCCAAAAATGGTCGTTTGGGACCTAAAAAATGGCCTGCAGGATTGGAAAAAACGAAAGTTATCGCAATTATAGCTCAAATTTCGATGAGCCGGCACATCCCTTTGGTGTTCCGGTCCTGGGCGCCCCACCCATGTATGGATACAATAGGGTGTTAGGCCAACTCTCGCGAAGAAACGGTGATCAAAGAAAATACAAAAATCAACCTAGAGTCCGAATTGATCGAGACTCTCAAAGCAAGTGAAAACAAGCTCCGATTTTGTCGTTTTCATAGGCGTTGGAAAGCTATTGGGGAATTGAGCTGATAGGGCTTCTAGTTTTTGCGATCTGGAGGATTTTACATACGTGCACACACAGGATCACGTGCGCGGAAAATATTGAGCCCAAAAAGGATCGTCTGGGCCCTCAAAAATGGCCTGCAGGATTGGAAAAAACTAAAGTTATCGCAATTACAACTCAAATTTCGATGAGCCAGCACATCCCTTTGGTGTTCAGGTCCTAGGCGCCCCACCCATGTATGGATACAATAGGGTGTTAGGCCAACTCTCGCGAAGAAACGGTGATCAAAGAAAATACAAAAATCAACCTAGGGTTCGAATTGATCGAGACTCTCAAAGCAAGTGAGAAGAAGCTCCGATTTCGTCGTTTTCATATGCGTTGGAAAGCTATTGGGGAATTGAGCTGATAGGACTTCTAGCTTTTGTGATCTGGAGGATTTTACATATGTGCACACACATGATCATGTTCGCGGAAAATATCGAGCCCAAAAAGGGCCTTCTGGGCCCTCAAAAATGGCCTGCAGGACTGGAAAAAACGAAAGTTATCGCAATTACAGCTCAAATTTCGATGAGCCGGCACATCCCGTTGGTGTTCAAGTCCTCGGCGCCCCACCCATGTATGGATACAATAGGGTGTTACGCTCACTCTCGCGAAGAAACGGTGATCAAAGAAAAGACAAAAGTCAACCTAGAGTCCGAATTGATAGAGATTCTCAAAGCAAGTGAGAACAAGATCCGATTTCGTCGTTTTCATAGGCGTTGGAAAGCTATTGGGGAATTGAGCTGATAGGACTTCTAGTTTTTGCGATCTGGCGGATTTTACATACGTGCACACATAGGATAATGTGCGCGGAAAATATCGAGCCCAAAAATGGCCGTCTGGGACCTAAAAAATGGCCTGCAGGATTGGAAAAAATGAAAGTTATCGCAATTATAGCTCAAATTTCGATGAGCCGGCACATCCCTTTGGTGTTCCGGTCCTGGGCGCCCCACCCATGTATGGATACAATTGGGTGTTAGGCCAACTCTCGCGAAGAAACGGTGATCAAAGAAAATACAAAAATCAACCTAGAGTCCGAATTGATCGAGACTCTCAAAGCAAGTGAAAACAAGCTCCGATTTTGTCGTTTTCATAGGCGTTGGAAAGCTATTGGGGAATTGAGCTGATAGGACTTCTAGTTTTTGCGATCAGGAGGATTTTACATACGTGCACACACAGGATCACGTGCGCGGAAAATATTGAGCCCAAAAAGGACCGTCTGGGCCCTCAAAAATGGCCTGCAGGATTGGAAAAAACTAAAGTTATCGCAATTACAACTCAAATTTCGATGAGCCAGCACATCCCTTTGGTGTTCAGGTCCTAGGCGCCCCAGCCATGTATGGATACAATAGGGTGTTAGGCCAACTCTCGCGAAGAAACGGTGATCAAAGAAAATACAAAAATCAACCTAGGGTTCGAATTGATCGAGACTCTCAAAGCAAGTGAGAACAAGCTCCGATTTCGTCGTTTTCATATGCGTTGGAAAGCTATTGGGGAATTGAGCTGATAGGACTTCTAGCTTTTGTGATCTGGAGGATTTTACATATGTGCACACACATGATCATGTTCGCGGAAAATATCGAGCCCAAAAAGGGCCTTCTGGGCCCTCAAAAATGGCCTGCAGGATTGGAAAAAACGAAAGTTATCGCAATTACAGCTCAAATTTCGATGAGCCGGCACATCCCGTTGGTGTTCAGGTCCTCGGCGCCCCACCCATGTATGGATACAATAGGGTGTTACGCTCACTCTCGCGAAGAAACGGTGATCAAAGAAAATACAAAAGTCAACCTAGAGTCCGAATTGATAGAGACTCTCAAAGCAAGTGAGAACAAGCTCCGATTTCGTCGTTTTCATAGGTGTTGGAAAGCTATTGGGGAATTGAGCTGATAGGACTTCTAGTTTTTGCGATCTGGAGGATTTTACATACGTGCACACACAGGATCACGTGCGCGGAAAATATTGAGCCCAAAAAGGACCGTCTGGGCCCTCAAAAATGGCCTGCAGGATTGGAAAAAACTAAAGTTATCGCAATTACAACTCAAATTTCGATGAGCCAGCACATCCCTTTGGTGTTCAGGTCCTAGGCGCCCCACCCATGTATGGATACAATAGGGTGTTAGGCCAACTCTCGCGAAGAAACGGTGATCAAAGAAAATACAAAAATCAACCTAGGGTTCGAATTGATCGAGACTCTCAAAGCAAGTGAGAAGAAGCTCCGATTTCGTCGTTTTCATATGCGTTGGAAAGCTATTGGGGAATTGAGCTGATAGGACTTCTAGCTTTTGTGATCTGGAGGATTTTACATATGTGCACACACATGATCATGTTCGCGGAAAATATCGAGCCCAAAAAGGGCCTTCTGGGCCCTCAAAAATGGCCTGCAGGACTGGAAAAAACGAAAGTTATCGCAATTACAGCTCAAATTTCGATGAGCCGGCACATCCCGTTGGTGTTCAAGTCCTCGGCGCCCCACCCATGTATGGATACAATAGGGTGTTACGCTCACTCTCGCGAAGAAACGGTGATCAAAGAAAAGACAAAAGTCAACCTAGAGTCCGAATTGATAGAGATTCTCAAAGCAAGTGAGAACAAGATCCGATTTCGTCGTTTTCATAGGCGTTGGAAAGCTATTGGGGAATTGAGCTGATAGAACTTCTAGTTTTTGCGATCTGGCGGATTTTACATACGTGCACACATAGGATAATGTGCGCGGAAAATATCGAGCCCAAAAATGGCCGTCTGGGACCTAAAAAATGTCCTGCAGGATTGGAAAAAATGAAAGTTATCGCAATTATAGCTCAAATTTCTATGAGCCGGCACATCCCTTTGGTGTTCCGGTCCTGGGCGCCCCACCCATGTATGGATACAATTGGGTGTTAGGCCAACTCTCGCGAAGAAACGGTGATCAAAGAAAATACAAAAATCAACCTAGAGTCCGAATTGATCGAGACTCTCAAAGCAAGTGAAAACAAGCTCCGATTTTGTCGTTTTCATAGGCGTTGGAAAGCTATTGGGGAATTGAGCTGATAGGACTTCTAGTTTTTGCGATCAGGAGGATTTTACATACGTGCACACACAGGACCACGTGCGCGGAAAATATTGAGCCCAAAAAGGACCGTCTGGGCCCTCAAAAATGGCCTGCAGGATTGGAAAAAACTAAAGTTATCGCAATTACAACTCAAATTTCGATGAGCCAGCACATCCCTTTGGTGTTCAGGTCCTAGGCGCCCCAGCCATGTATGGATACAATAGGGTGTTAGGCCAACTCTCGCGAAGAAACGGTGATCAAAGAAAATACAAAAATCAACCTAGGGTTCGAATTGATCGAGACTCTCAAAGCAAGTGAGAAGAAGCTCCGATTTCGTCGTTTTCATATGCGTTGGAAAGCTATTGGGGAATTGAGCTGATAGGACTTCTAGCTTTTGTGATCTAGAGGATTTTACATATGTGCACACACATGATCATGTTTGCGGAAAATATCGTGCCCAAAAAGGGCCTTCTGGGCCCTCAAAAATGGCCTGCAGGATTGGAAAAAACGAAAGTTATCGTAATTACAGCTCAAATTTCGATGAGCCGGTACATCCCGTTGGTGTTCAGGTCCTCGGCGCCCCACCCATGTATGGATACAATAGGGTGTTACGCTCACTCTCGCGAAGAAACGGTGATCAAAGAAAATACAAAAGTCAACCTAGAGTCCGAATTGATAGAGACTCTCAAAGCAAGTGAGAACAAGCTCCGATTTCGTCGTTTTCATAGGCGTTGGAAAGCTATTGGGGAATTGAGCTGATAGGACTTCTAGTTTTTGCGATCTGGCGGATTTTACATACGTGCACACATAGGATAATGTGCGCAGAAAATAACGAGCCCAAAAATGGTCGTTTGGGACCTAAAAAATGGCCTGCAGGATTGGAAAAAACGAAAGTTATCGCAATTATAGCTCAAATTTCGATGAGCCGGCACATCCCTTTGGTGTTCCGGTCCTGGGCGCCCCACCCATGTATGGATACAATAGGGTGTTAGGCCAACTCTCGCGAAGAAACGGTGATCAAAGAAAATACAAAAATCAACCTAGCGTCCGAATTGATCGAGACTCTCAAAGCAAGTGAAAACAAGCTCCGATTTTGTCGTTTTCATAGGCGTTGGAAAGCTATTGGGGAATTGAGCTGATAGGACTTCTAGTTTTTGCGATCTGGAGGATTTTACATACGTGCACACACAGGATCACGTGCGCGGAAAATATTGAGCCCAAAAAGGACCGTCTGGGCCCTCAAAAATGGCCTGCAGGATTGGAAAAAACTAAAGTTATCGCAATTACAACTCAAATTTCGTTGAGCCAGCACATCCCTTTGGTGTTCAGGTCCTAGGCGCCCCACCCATGTATGGATACAATAGGGTGTTAGGCCAACTCTTGCGAAGAAACGGTGATCAAAGAAAATACAAAAATCATCCTAGGGTTCGAATTGATCGAGACTCTCAAAGCAAGTGAGAAGAAGCTCCGATTTCGTCGTTTTCATATGCGTTGGAAAGCTATTGGGGAATTGAGCTGATAGGACTTCTAGCTTTTGTGATCTAGAGGATTTTACATATGTGCACACACATGATCATGTTTGCGGAAAATATCGAGCCCAAAAAGGGCCTTCTGGGCCCTCAAAAATGGCCTGCAGGACTGGAAAAAACGAAAGTTATCGCAATTACAGCTCAAATTTCGATGAGCCGGCACATCCCGTTGGTGTTCAGGACCTCGGCGCCCCACCCATGTATGGATACAATAGGGTGTTACGCTCACTCTCGCGAAGAAACGGTGATCAAAGAAAATACAAAAGTCAACCTAGAGTCCGAATTGATAGAGACTCTCAAAGCAAGTGAGAACAAGCTCCGATTTCGTCGTTTTCATAGGCGTTGGAAAGCTATTGGGGAATTGAGCTGATAGGACTTCTAGTTTTTGCGATCTGGCGGATTTTACATATGTGCACACATAGGATAATGTGCGCGGAAAATATCGAGCCCAAAAATGGCCATCTGGGACCTAAAAAATGGCCTGCAGGATTGGAAAAAACGAAAGTTATCGCCATTATAGCTCAAATTTTGATGAGCCGGCACATCCCTTTGGTGTTCCGGTCCTGGGCGCCCCACCCATGTATGGATACAATAGGGTGTTAGGCCAACTCTCGCGAAGAAACGGTGATCAAATAAAATACAAAAATCAACCTAGAGTCCGAATTGATCGAGACTCTCAAAGCAAGTGAAAACAAGCTCCGATTTTGTCGTTTTCATAGGCGTTGGAAAGCTATTGGGGAATTGAGCTGATAGGACTTCTAGTTTTTGAGATCTGGAGGATTTTACATACATGCACACACAGGATCACGTGCGCGGAAAATATTGAGCCCAAAAAGGACCGTCTGGGCCCTCAAAAATGGCCTGCAGGATTGGAAAAAACTAAAGTTATCGCAATTACAACTCAAGTTTCGATGAGCCAGCACATCCCTTTGGTGTTCAGGTCCTAGGCGCCCCACCCATGTATGCATACAATAGGGTGTTAGGCCAACTCTCGCGAAGAAACGGTGATCAAAGAAAATACAAAAATCAACCTAGGGTTCGAATTGATCGAGACTCTCAAAGCTAGTGAGAACAAGCTCCGATTTCGTCGTTTTCATATGCGTTGGAAAGCTATTGGGGAATTGAGCTGATAGGACTTCTAGCTTTTGTGATCTGGAGGATTTTACATATGTGCACACACATGATCATGTTCGCGGAAAATATCGAGCCCAAAAAGGGCCTTCTGGGCCCTCAAAAATGGCCTGCAGGATTGGAAAAAACGAAAGTTATCGCAATTACAGCTCAAATTTCGATGAGCCGGTACATCCCGTTGGTGTTCAGGTCCTCGGCGCCCCACCCATGTATGGATACAATAGGGTGTTACGCTCACTCTCGCGAAGAAACGGTGATCAAAGAAAAGACAAAAGTCAACCTAGAGTCCGAATTGATAGAGACTCTCAAAGCAAGTGAGAACAAGATCCGATTTCGTCGTTTTCATAGGCGTTGGAAAGCTATTGGGGAATTGAGCTGATAGGACTTCTAGTTTTTGCGATCTGGCGGATTTTACATACGTGCACACATAGGATAATGTGCGCAGAAAATAACGAGCCCAAAAATGGTCGTTTGGGACCTAAAAAATGGCCTGCAGGATTGGAAAAAACGAAAGTTATCGCAATTATAGCTCAAATTTCGATGAGCCGGCACATCCCTTTGGTGTTCCGGTCCTGGGCGCCCCACCCATGTATGGATACAATAGGGTGTTAGGCCAACTCTCGCGAAGAAACGGTGATCAAAGAAAATACAAAAATCAACCTAGAGTCCGAATTGATCGAGACTCTCAAAGCAAGTGAAAACAAGCTCCGATTTTGTCGTTTTCATAGGCGTTGGAAAGCTATTGGGGAATTGAGCTGATAGGGCTTCTAGTTTTTGCGATCTGGAGGATTTTACATACGTGCACACACAGGATCACGTGCGCGGAAAATATTGAGCCCAAAAAGGATCGTCTGGGCCCTCAAAAATGGCCTGCAGGATTGGAAAAAACTAAAGTTATCGCAATTACAACTCAAATTTCGATGAGCCAGCACATCCCTTTGGTGTTCAGGTCCTAGGCGCCCCACCCATGTATGGATACAATAGGGTGTTAGGCCAACTCTCGCGAAGAAACGGTGATCAAAGAAAATACAAAAATCAACCTAGGGTTTGAATTGATCGAGACTCTCAAAGCAAGTGAGAAGAAGCTCCGATTTCGTCGTTTTCATATGCGTTGGAAAGCTATTGGGGAATTGAGCTGATAGGACTTCTAGCTTTTGTGATCTGGAGGATTTTACATATGTGCACACACATGATCATGTTCGCGGAAAATATCGAGCCCAAAAAGGGCCTTCTGGGCCCTCAAAAATGGCCTGCAGGACTGGAAAAAACGAAAGTTATCGCAATTACAGCTCAAATTTCGATGAGCCGGCACATCCCGTTGGTGTTCAAGTCCTCGGCGCCCCACCCATGTATGGATACAATAGGGTGTTACGCTCACTCTCGCGAAGAAACGGTGATCAAAGAAAAGACAAAAGTCAACCTAGAGTCCGAATTGATAGAGATTCTCAAAGCAAGTGAGAACAAGATCCGATTTCGTCGTTTTCATAGGCGTTGGAAAGCTATTGGGGAATTGAGCTGATAGGACTTCTAGTTTTTGCGATCTGGCGGATTTTACATACGTGCACACATAGGATAATGTGCGCGGAAAATATCGAGCCCAAAAATGGCCGTCTGGGACCTAAAAAATGGCCTGCAGGATTGGAAAAAATGAAAGTTATCGCAATTATAGCTCAAATTTCGATGAGCCGGCACATCCCTTTGGTGTTCCGGTCCTGGGCGCCCCACCCATGTATGGATACAATTGGGTGTTAGGCCAACTCTCGCGAAGAAACGGTGATCAAAGAAAATACAAAAATCAACCTAGAGTCCGAATTGATCGAGACTCTCAAAGCAAGTGAAAACAAGCTCCGATTTTGTCGTTTTCATAGGCGTTGGAAAGCTATTGGGGAATTGAGCTGATAGGACTTCTAGTTTTTGCGATCAGGAGGATTTTACATACGTGCACACACAGGATCACGTGCGCGGAAAATATTGAGCCCAAAAAGGACCGTCTGGGCCCTCAAAAATGGCCTGCAGGATTGGAAAAAACTAAAGTTATCGCAATTACAACTCAAATTTCGATGAGCCAGCACATCCCTTTGGTGTTCAGGTCCTAGGCGCCCCAGCCATGTATGGATACAATAGGGTGTTAGGCCAACTCTCGCGAAGAAACGGTGATCAAAGAAAATACAAAAATCAACCTAGGGTTCGAATTGATCGAGACTCTCAAAGCAAGTGAGAACAAGCTCCGATTTCGTCGTTTTCATATGCGTTGGAAAGCTATTGGGGAATTGAGCTGATAGGACTTCTAGCTTTTGTGATCTGGAGGATTTTACATATGTGCACACACATGATCATGTTCGCGGAAAATATCGAGCCCAAAAAGGGCCTTCTGGGCCCTCAAAAATGATCTGCAGGATTGGAAAAAACGAAAGTTATCGCAATTACAGCTCAAATTTCGATGAGCCGGCACATCCCGTTGGTGTTCAGGTCCTCGGCGCCCCACCCATGTATGGATACAATAGGGTGTTACGCTCACTCTCGCGAAGAAACGGTGATCAAAGAAAATACAAAAGTCAACCTAGAGTCCGAATTGATAGAGACTCTCAAAGCAAGTGAGAACAAGCTCCGATTTCGTCGTTTTCATAGGTGTTGGAAAGCTATTGGGGAATTGAGCTGATAGGACTTCTAGTTTTTGCGATCTGGAGGATTTTACATACGTGCACACACAGGATCACGTGCGCGGAAAATATTGAGCCCAAAAAGGACCGTCTGGGCCCTCAAAAATGGCCTGCAGGATTGGAAAAAACTAAAGTTATCGCAATTACAACTCAAATTTCGATGAGCCAGCACATCCCTTTGGTGTTCAGGTCCTAGGCGCCCCACCCATGTATGGATACAATAGGGTGTTAGGCCAACTCTCGCGAAGAAACGGTGATCAAAGAAAATACAAAAATCAACCTAGGGTTCGAATTGATCGAGACTCTCAAAGCAAGTGAGAAGAAGCTCCGATTTCGTCGTTTTCATATGCGTTGGAAAGCTATTGGGGAATTGAGCTGATAGGACTTCTAGCTTTTGTGATCTGGAGGATTTTACATATGTGCACACACATGATCATGTTCGCAGAAAATATCGAGCCCAAAAAGGGCCTTCTGGGCCCTCAAAAATGGCCTGCAGGACTGGAAAAAACGAAAGTTATCGCAATTACAGCTCAAATTTCGATGAGCCGGCACATCCCGTTGGTGTTCAAGTCCTCGGCGCCCCACCCATGTATGGATACAATAGGGTGTTACGCTCACTCTCGCGAAGAAACGGTGATCAAAGAAAAGACAAAAGTCAACCTAGAGTCCGAATTGATAGAGATTCTCAAAGCAAGTGAGAACAAGATCCGATTTCGTCGTTTTCATAGGCGTTGGAAAGCTATTGGGGAATTGAGCTGATAGAACTTCTAGTTTTTGCGATCTGGCGGATTTTACATACGTGCACACATAGGATAATGTGCGCGGAAAATATCGAGCCCAAAAATGGCCGTCTGGGACCTAAAAAATGGCCTGCAGGATTGGAAAAAATGAAAGTTATCGCAATTATAGCTCAAATTTCTATGAGCCGGCACATCCCTTTGGTGTTCCGGTCCTGGGCGCCCCACCCATGTATGGATACAATTGGGTGTTAGGCCAACTCTCGCGAAGAAACGGTGATCAAAGAAAATACAAAAATCAACCTAGAGTCCGAATTGATCGAGACTCTCAAAGCAAGTGAAAACAAGCTCCGATTTTGTCGTTTTCATAGGCGTTGGAAAGCTATTGGGGAATTGAGCTGATAGGACTTCTAGTTTTTGCGATCAGGAGGATTTTACATACGTGCACACACAGGATCACGTGCGCGGAAAATATTGAGCCCAAAAAGGACCGTCTGGGCCCTCAAAAATGGCCTGCAGGATTGGAAAAAACTAAAGTTATCGCAATTACAACTCAAATTTCGATGAGCCAGCACATCCCTTTGGTGTTCAGGTCCTAGGCGCCCCAGCCATGTATGGATACAATAGGGTGTTAGGCCAACTCTCGCGAAGAAACGGTGATCAAAGAAAATACAAAAATCAACCTAGGGTTCGAATTGATCGAGACTCTCAAAGCAAGTGAGAAGAAGCTCCGATTTCGTCGTTTTCATATGCGTTGGAAAGCTATTGGGGAATTGAGCTGATAGGACTTCTAGCTTTTGTGATCTGGAGGATTTTACATATGTGCACACACATGATCATGTTCGCGGAAAATATCGAGCCCAAAAAGGGCCTTCTGGGCCCTCAAAAATGGCCTGCAGGACTGGAAAAAACGAAAGTTATCGCAATTACAGCTCAAATTTCGATGAGCCGGCACATCCCGTTGGTGTTCAAGTCCTCGGCGCCCCACCCATGTATGGATACAATAGGGTGTTACGCTCACTCTCGCGAAGAAACGGTGATCAAAGAAAAGACAAAAGTCAACCTAGAGTCCGAATTGATAGAGATTCTCAAAGCAAGTGAGAACAAGATCCGATTTCGTCGTTTTCATAGGCGTTGGAAAGCTATTGGGGAATTGAGCTGATAGGACTTCTAGTTTTTGCGATCTGGCGGATTTTACATACGTGCACACATAGGATAATGTGCGCGGAAAATATCGAGCCCAAAAATGGCCGTCTGGGACCTAAAAAATGGCCTGCAGGATTGGAAAAAATGAAAGTTATCGCAATTATAGCTCAAATTTCGATGAGCCGGCACATCCCGTTGGTGTTCCGGTCCTGGGCGCCCCACCCATGTATGGATACAATTGGGTGTTAGGCCAACTCTCGCGAAGAAACGGTGATCAAAGAAAATACAAAAACCAACCTAGAGTCCGAATTGATCGAGACTCTCAAAGCAAGTGAAAACAAGCTCCGATTTTGTCGTTTTCATAGGCGTTGGAAAGCTATTGGGGAATTGAGCTGATAGGACTTCTAGTTTTTGCGATCAGGAGGATTTTACATACGTGCACACACAGGATCACGTGCGCGGAAAATATTGAGCCCAAAAAGGACCGTCTGGGCCCTCAAAAATGGCCTGCAGGATTGGAAAAAACTAAAGTTATCGCAATTACAACTCAAATTTCGATGAGCCAGCACATCCCTTTGGTGTTCAGGTCCTAGGCGCCCCAGCCATGTATGGATACAATAGGGTGTTAGGCCAACTCTCGCGAAGAAACGGTGATCAAAGAAAATACAAAAATCAACCTAGGGTTCGAATTGATCGAGACTCTCAAAGCAAGTGAGAAGAAGCTCCGATTTCGTCGTTTTCATATGCGTTGGAAAGCTATTGGGGAATTGAGCTGATAGGACTTCTAGCTTTTGTGATCTGGAGGATTTTACATATGTGCACACACATGATCATGTTCGCGGAAAATATCGAGCCCAAAAAGGGCCTTCTGGGCCCTCAAAAATGGCCTGCAGGACTGGAAAAAACGAAAGTTATCGCAATTACAGCTCAAATTTCGATGAGCCGGCACATCCCGTTGGTGTTCAAGTCCTCGGCGCCCCACCCATGTATGGATACAATAGGGTGTTACGCTCACTCTCGCGAAGAAACGGTGATCAAAGAAAAGACAAAAGTCAACCTAGAGTCCGAATTGATAGAGATTCTCAAAGCAAGTGAGAACAAGATCCGATTTCGTCGTTTTCATAGGCGTTGGAAAGCTATTGGGGAATTGAGCTGATAGGACTTCTAGTTTTTGCGATCTGGCGGATTTTACATACGTGCACACATAGTATAATGTGCGCGGAAAATATCGAGCCCAAAAATGGCCGTCTGGGACCTAAAAAATGGCCTGCAGGATTGGAAAAAATGAAAGTTATCGCAATTATAGCTCAAATTTCGATGAGCCGGCACATCCCTTTGGTGTTCCGGTCCTGGGCGCCCCACCCATGTATGGATACAATTGGGTGTTAGGCCAACTCTCGCGAAGAAACGGTGATCAAAGAAAATACAAAAATCAACCTAGAGTCCGAATTGATCGAGACTCTCAAAGCAAGTGAAAACAAGCTCCGATTTTGTCGTTTTCATAGGCGTTGGAAAGCTATTGGGGAATTGAGCTGATAGGACTTCTAGTTTTTGCGATCAGGAGGATTTTACATACGTGCACACACAGGATCACGTGCGCGGAAAATATTGAGCCCAAAAAGGACCGTCTGGGCCCTCAAAAATGGCCTGCAGGATTGGAAAAAACTAAAGTTATCGCAATTACAACTCAAATTTCGATGAGCCAGCACATCCCTTTGGTGTTCAGGTCCTAGGCGCCCCAGCCATGTATGGATACAATAGGGTGTTAGGCCAACTCTCGCGAAGAAACGGTGATCAAAGAAAATACAAAAATCAACCTAGGGTTCGAATTGATCGAGACTCTCAAAGCAAGTGAGAAGAAGCTCCGATTTCGTCGTTTTCATATGCGTTGGAAAGCTATTGGGGAATTGAGCTGATAGGACTTCTAGCTTTTGTGATCTGGAGGATTTTACATATGTGCACACACATGATCATGTTCGCGGAAAATATCGAGCCCAAAAAGGGCCTTCTGGGCCCTCAAAAATGGCCTGCAGGACTGGAAAAAACGAAAGTTATCGCAATTACAGCTCAAATTTCGATGAGCCGGCACATCCCGTTGGTGTTCAAGTCCTCGGCGCCCCACCCATGTATGGATACAATAGGGTGTTACGCTCACTCTCGCGAAGAAACGGTGATCAAAGAAAAGACAAAAGTCAACCTAGAGTCCGAATTGATAGAGATTCTCAAAGCAAGTGAGAACAAGATCCGATTTCGTCGTTTTCATAGGCGTTGGAAAGCTATTGGGGAATTGAGCTGATAGGACTTCTAGTTTTTGCGATCTGGCGGATTTTACATACGTGCACACATAGGATAATGTGCGCGGAAAATATCGAGCCCAAAAATGGCCGTCTGGGACCTAAAAAATGGCCTGCAGGATTGGAAAAAATGAAAGTTATCGCAATTATAGCTCAAATTTCGATGAGCCGGCACATCCCTTTGGTGTTCCGGTCCTGGGCGCCCCACCCATGTATGGATACAATTGGGTGTTAGGCCAACTCTCGCGAAGAAACGGTGATCAAAGAAAATACAAAAATCAACCTAGAGTCCGAATTGATCGAGACTCTCAAAGCAAGTGAAAACAAGCTCCGATTTTGTCGTTTTCATAGGCGTTGGAAAGCTATTGGGGAATTGAGCTGATAGGACTTCTAGTTTTTGCGATCAGGAGGATTTTACATACGTGCACACACAGGATCACGTGCGCGGAAAATATTGAGCCCAAAAAGGACCGTCTGGGCCCTCAAAAATGGCCTGCAGGATTGGAAAAAACTAAAGTTATCGCAATTACAACTCAAATTTCGATGAGCCAGCACATCCCTTTGGTGTTCAGGTCCTAGGCGCCCCAGCCATGTATGGATACAATAGGGTGTTAGGCCAACTCTCGCGAAGAAACGGTGATCAAAGAAAATACAAAAATCAACCTAGGGTTCGAATTGATCGAGACTCTCAAAGCAAGTGAGAACAAGCTCCGATTTCGTCGTTTTCATATGCGTTGGAAAGCTATTGGGGAATTGAGCTGATAGGACTTCTAGCTTTTGTGATCTGGAGGATTTTACATATGTGCACACACATGATCATGTTCGCGGAAAATATCGAGCCCAAAAAGGGCCTTCTGGGCCCTCAAAAATGATCTGCAGGATTGGAAAAAACGAAAGTTATCGCAATTACAGCTCAAATTTCGATGAGCCGGCACATCCCGTTGGTGTTCAGGTCCTCGGCGCCCCACCCATGTATGGATACAATAGGGTGTTACGCTCACTCTCGCGAAGAAACGGTGATCAAAGAAAATACAAAAGTCAACCTAGAGTCCGAATTGATAGAGACTCTCAAAGCAAGTGAGAACAAGCTCCGATTTCGTCGTTTTCATAGGTGTTGGAAAGCTATTGGGGAATTGAGCTGATAGGACTTCTAGTTTTTGCGATCTGGAGGATTTTACATACGTGCACACACAGGATCACGTGCGCGGAAAATATTGAGCCCAAAAAGGACCGTCTGGGCCCTCAAAAATGGCCTGCACGATTGGAAAAAACTAAAGTTATCGCAATTACAACTCAAATTTCGATGAGCCAGCACATCCCTTTGGTGTTCAGGTCCTAGGCGCCCCACCCATGTATGGATACAATAGGGTGTTAGGCCAACTCTCGCGAAGAAACGGTGATCAAAGAAAATACAAAAATCAACCTAGGGTTCGAATTGATCGAGACTCTCAAAGCAAGTGAGAAGAAGCTCCGATTTCGTCGTTTTCATATGCGTTGGAAAGCTATTGGGGAATTGAGCTGATAGGACTTCTAGCTTTTGTGATCTGGAGGATTTTACATATGTGCACACACATGATCATGTTCGCAGAAAATATCGAGCCCAAAAAGGGCCT
Organism: Elymus sibiricus; assembly: GCA_039707655.1. Taxonomy (NCBI): domain Eukaryota; kingdom Viridiplantae; phylum Streptophyta; class Magnoliopsida; order Poales; family Poaceae; genus Elymus; species Elymus sibiricus. Next base: position 3,507,658 of record CM077672.1, read on the forward strand.
TCTGGGCCCTCAAAAATGGCCTGCAGGACTGGAAAAAACGAAAGTTATCGCAATTACAGCTCAAATTTCGATGAGCCGGCACATCCCGTTGGTGTTCAAGTCCTCGGCGCCCCACCCATGTATGGATACAATAGGGTGTTACGCTCACTCTCGCGAAGAAACGGTGATCAAAGAAAAGACAAAAGTCAACCTAGAGTCCGAATTGATAGAGATTCTCAAAGCAAGTGAGAACAAGATCCGATTTCGTCGTTTTCATAGGCGTTGGAAAGCTATTGGGGAATTGAGCTGATAGAACTTCTAGTTTTTGCGATCTGGCGGATTTTACATACGTGCACACATAGGATAATGTGCGCGGAAAATATCGAGCCCAAAAATGGCCGTCTGGGACCTAAAAAATGGCCTGCAGGATTGGAAAAAATGAAAGTTATCGCAATTATAGCTCAAATTTCTATGAGCCGGCACATCCCTTTGGTGTTCCGGTCCTGGGCGCCCCACCCATGTATGGATACAATTGGGTGTTAGGCCAACTCTCGCGAAGAAACGGTGATCAAAGAAAATACAAAAATCAACCTAGAGTCCGAATTGATCGAGACTCTCAAAGCAAGTGAAAACAAGCTCCGATTTTGTCGTTTTCATAGGCGTTGGAAAGCTATTGGGGAATTGAGCTGATAGGACTTCTAGTTTTTGCGATCAGGAGGATTTTACATACGTGCACACACAGGATCACGTGCGCGGAAAATATTGAGCCCAAAAAGGACCGTCTGGGCCCTCAAAAATGGCCTGCAGGATTGGAAAAAACTAAAGTTATCGCAATTACAACTCAAATTTCGATGAGCCAGCACATCCCTTTGGTGTTCAGGTCCTAGGCGCCCCACCCATGTATGGATACAATAGGGTGTTAGGCCAACTCTCGCGAAGAAACGGTGATCAAAGAAAATACAAAAATCAACCTAGGGTTCGAATTGATCGAGACTCTCAAAGCAAGTGAGAAGAAGCTCCGATTTCGTCGTTTTCATATGCGTTGGAAAGCTATTGGGGAATTGAGCTGATAGGACTTCTAGCTTTTGTGATCTGGAGGATTTTACATATGTGCACACACATGATCATGTTCGCAGAAAATATCGAGCCCAAAAAGGGCCTTCTGGGCCCTCAAAAATGGCCTGCAGGACTGGAAAAAACGAAAGTTATCGCAATTACAGCTCAAATTTCGATGAGCCGGCACATCCCGTTGGTGTTCAAGTCCTCGGCGCCCCACCCATGTATGGATACAATAGGGTGTTACGCTCACTCTCGCGAAGAAACGGTGATCAAAGAAAAGACAAAAGTCAACCTAGAGTCCGAATTGATAGAGATTCTCAAAGCAAGTGAGAACAAGATCCGATTTCGTCGTTTTCATAGGCGTTGGAAAGCTATTGGGGAATTGAGCTGATAGAACTTCTAGTTTTTGCGATCTGGCGGATTTTACATACGTGCACACATAGGATAATGTGCGCGGAAAATATCGAGCCCAAAAATGGCCGTCTGGGACCTAAAAAATGGCCTGCAGGATTGGAAAAAATGAAAGTTATCGCAATTATAGCTCAAATTTCTATGAGCCGGCACATCCCTTTGGTGTTCCGGTCCTGGGCGCCCCACCCATGTATGGATACAATTGGGTGTTAGGCCAACTCTCGCGAAGAAACGGTGATCAAAGAAAATACAAAAATCAACCTAGAGTCCGAATTGATCGAGACTCTCAAAGCAAGTGAAAACAAGCTCCGATTTTGTCGTTTTCATAGGCGTTGGAAAGCTATTGGGGAATTGAGCTGATAGGACTTCTAGTTTTTGCGATCAGGAGGATTTTACATACGTGCACACACAGGATCACGTGCGCGGAAAATATTGAGCCCAAAAAGGACCGTCTGGGCCCTCAAAAATGGCCTGCAGGATTGGAAAAAACTAAAGTTATCGCAATTACAACTCAAATTTCGATGAGCCAGCACATCCCTTTGGTGTTCAGGTCCTAGGCGCCCCAGCCATGTATGGATACAATAGGGTGTTAGGCCAACTCTCGCGAAGAAACGGTGATCAAAGAAAATACAAAAATCAACCTAGGGTTCGAATTGATCGAGACTCTCAAAGCAAGTGAGAAGAAGCTCCGATTTCGTCGTTTTCATATGCGTTGGAAAGCTATTGGGGAATTGAGCTGATAGGACTTCTAGCTTTTGTGATCTGGAGGATTTTACATATGTGCACACACATGATCATGTTCGCGGAAAATATCGAGCCCAAAAAGGGCCTTCTGGGCCCTCAAAAATGGCCTGCAGGACTGGAAAAAACGAAAGTTATCGCAATTACAGCTCAAATTTCGATGAGCCGGCACATCCCGTTGGTGTTCAAGTCCTCGGCGCCCCACCCATGTATGGATACAATAGGGTGTTACGCTCACTCTCGCGAAGAAACGGTGATCAAAGAAAAGACAAAAGTCAACCTAGAGTCCGAATTGATAGAGATTCTCAAAGCAAGTGAGAACAAGATCCGATTTCGTCGTTTTCATAGGCGTTGGAAAGCTATTGGGGAATTGAGCTGATAGGACTTCTAGTTTTTGCGATCTGGCGGATTTTACATACGTGCACACATAGGATAATGTGCGCGGAAAATATCGAGCCCAAAAATGGCCGTCTGGGACCTAAAAAATGGCCTGCAGGATTGGAAAAAATGAAAGTTATCGCAATTATAGCTCAAATTTCGATGAGCCGGCACATCCCGTTGGTGTTCCGGTCCTGGGCGCCCCACCCATGTATGGATACAATTGGGTGTTAGGCCAACTCTCGCGAAGAAACGGTGATCAAAGAAAATACAAAAACCAACCTAGAGTCCGAATTGATCGAGACTCTCAAAGCAAGTGAAAACAAGCTCCGATTTTGTCGTTTTCATAGGCGTTGGAAAGCTATTGGGGAATTGAGCTGATAGGACTTCTAGTTTTTGCGATCAGGAGGATTTTACATACGTGCACACACAGGATCACGTGCGCGGAAAATATTGAGCCCAAAAAGGACCGTCTGGGCCCTCAAAAATGGCCTGCAGGATTGGAAAAAACTAAAGTTATCGCAATTACAACTCAAATTTCGATGAGCCAGCACATCCCTTTGGTGTTCAGGTCCTAGGCGCCCCAGCCATGTATGGATACAATAGGGTGTTAGGCCAACTCTCGCGAAGAAACGGTGATCAAAGAAAATACAAAAATCAACCTAGGGTTCGAATTGATCGAGACTCTCAAAGCAAGTGAGAAGAAGCTCCGATTTCGTCGTTTTCATATGCGTTGGAAAGCTATTGGGGAATTGAGCTGATAGGACTTCTAGCTTTTGTGATCTGGAGGATTTTACATATGTGCACACACATGATCATGTTCGCGGAAAATATCGAGCCCAAAAAGGGCCTTCTGGGCCCTCAAAAATGGCCTGCAGGACTGGAAAAAACGAAAGTTATCGCAATTACAGCTCAAATTTCGATGAGCCGGCACATCCCGTTGGTGTTCAAGTCCTCGGCGCCCCACCCATGTATGGATACAATAGGGTGTTACGCTCACTCTCGCGAAGAAACGGTGATCAAAGAAAAGACAAAAGTCAACCTAGAGTCCGAATTGATAGAGATTCTCAAAGCAAGTGAGAACAAGATCCGATTTCGTCGTTTTCATAGGCGTTGGAAAGCTATTGGGGAATTGAGCTGATAGGACTTCTAGTTTTTGCGATCTGGCGGATTTTACATACGTGCACACATAGGATAATGTGCGCGGAAAATATCGAGCCCAAAAATGGCCGTCTGGGACCTAAAAAATGGCCTGCAGGATTGGAAAAAATGAAAGTTATCGCAATTATAGCTCAAATTTCGATGAGCCGGCACATCCCTTTGGTGTTCCGGTCCTGGGCGCCCCACCCATGTATGGATACAATTGGGTGTTAGGCCAACTCTCGCGAAGAAACGGTGATCAAAGAAAATACAAAAATCAACCTAGAGTCCGAATTGATCGAGACTCTCAAAGCAAGTGAAAACAAGCTCCGATTTTGTCGTTTTCATAGGCGTTGGAAAGCTATTGGGGAATTGAGCTGATAGGACTTCTAGTTTTTGCGATCAGGAGGATTTTACATACGTGCACACACAGGATCACGTGCGCGGAAAATATTGAGCCCAAAAAGGACCGTCTGGGCCCTCAAAAATGGCCTGCAGGATTGGAAAAAACTAAAGTTATCGCAATTACAACTCAAATTTCGATGAGCCAGCACATCCCTTTGGTGTTCAGGTCCTAGGCGCCCCAGCCATGTATGGATACAATAGGGTGTTAGGCCAACTCTCGCGAAGAAACGGTGATCAAAGAAAATACAAAAATCAACCTAGGGTTCGAATTGATCGAGACTCTCAAAGCAAGTGAGAAGAAGCTCCGATTTCGTCGTTTTCATATGCGTTGGAAAGCTATTGGGGAATTGAGCTGATAGGACTTCTAGCTTTTGTGATCTGGAGGATTTTACATATGTGCACACACATGATCATGTTCGCGGAAAATATCGAGCCCAAAAAGGGCCTTCTGGGCCCTCAAAAATGGCCTGCAGGACTGGAAAAAACGAAAGTTATCGCAATTACAGCTCAAATTTCGATGAGCCGGCACATCCCGTTGGTGTTCAAGTCCTCGGCGCCCCACCCATGTATGGATACAATAGGGTGTTACGCTCACTCTCGCGAAGAAACGGTGATCAAAGAAAAGACAAAAGTCAACCTAGAGTCCGAATTGATAGAGATTCTCAAAGCAAGTGAGAACAAGATCCGATTTCGTCGTTTTCATAGGCGTTGGAAAGCTATTGGGGAATTGAGCTGATAGGACTTCTAGTTTTTGCGATCTGGCGGATTTTACATACGTGCACACATAGGATAATGTGCGCGGAAAATATCGAGCCCAAAAATGGCCGTCTGGGACCTAAAAAATGGCCTGCAGGATTGGAAAAAATGAAAGTTATCGCAATTATAGCTCAAATTTCGATGAGCCGGCACATCCCTTTGGTGTTCCGGTCCTGGGCGCCCCACCCATGTATGGATACAATTGGGTGTTAGGCCAACTCTCGCGAAGAAACGGTGATCAAAGAAAATACAAAAATCAACCTAGAGTCCGAATTGATCGAGACTCTCAAAGCAAGTGAAAACAAGCTCCGATTTTGTCGTTTTCATAGGCGTTGGAAAGCTATTGGGGAATTGAGCTGATAGGACTTCTAGTTTTTGCGATCAGGAGGATTTTACATACGTGCACACACAGGATCACGTGCGCGGAAAATATTGAGCCCAAAAAGGACCGTCTGGGCCCTCAAAAATGGCCTGCAGGATTGGAAAAAACTAAAGTTATCGCAATTACAACTCAAATTTCGATGAGCCAGCACATCCCTTTGGTGTTCAGGTCCTAGGCGCCCCAGCCATGTATGGATACAATAGGGTGTTAGGCCAACTCTCGCGAAGAAACGGTGATCAAAGAAAATACAAAAATCAACCTAGGGTTCGAATTGATCGAGACTCTCAAAGGAAGTGAGAACAAGCTCCGATTTCGTCGTTTTCATATGCGTTGGAAAGCTATTGGGGAATTGAGCTGATAGGACTTCTAGCTTTTGTGATCTGGAGGATTTTACATATGTGCACACACATGATCATGTTCGCGGAAAATATCGAGCCCAAAAAGGGCCTTCTGGGCCCTCAAAAATGGCCTGCAGGATTGGAAAAAACGAAAGTTATCGCAATTACAGCTCAAATTTCGATGAGCCGGCACATCCCGTTGGTGTTCAGGTCCTCGGCGCCCCACCCATGTATGGATACAATAGGGTGTTACGCTCACTCTCGCGAAGAAACGGTGATCAAAGAAAATACAAAAGTCAACCTAGAGTCCGAATTGATAGAGACTCTCAAAGCAAGTGAGAACAAGCTCCGATTTCGTCGTTTTCATAGGCGTTGGAAAGCTATTGGGGAATTGAGCTGATAGGACTTCTAGTTTTTGCGATCTGGAGGATTTTACATACGTGCACACACAGGATCACGTGCGCGGAAAATATTGAGCCCAAAAAGGACCGTCTGGGCCCTCAAAAATGGCCTGCAGGATTGGAAAAAACTAAAGTTATCGCAATTACAACTCAAATTTCGATGAGCCAGCACATCCCTTTGGTGTTCAGGTCCTAGGCGCCCTACCCATGTATGGATACAATAGGGTGTTAGGCCAACTCTCGCGAAGAAACGGTGATCAAAGAAAATACAAAAATCAACCTAGGATTCGAATTGATCGAGACTCTCAAAGCAAGTGAGAACAAGCTCCGATTTCGTCATTTTCATATGCGTTGGAAAGCTATTGGGGAATTGAGCTGATAGGACTTCTAGCTTTTGTGATCTGGAGGATTTTACATATGTGCACACACATGATCATGTTCGCGGAAAATATCGAGCCCAAAAAGGGCCTTTTGGGCCCTCAAAAATGGCCTGCAGGATTGGAAAAAACGAAAGTTATCGCAATTACAGCTCAAATTTCGATGAGCCGGCACATCCCGTTGGTGTTCAGGTCCTCGGCGCCCCACCCATGTATGGATACAATAGGGTGTTACGCTCACTCTCGCGAAGAAACGGTGATCAAAGAAAATACAAAAGTCAACCTAGAGTCCGAATTGATAGAGACTCACAAAGCAAGTGAGAACAAGCTCCGATTTCGTCGTTTTCATAGGCGTTGGAAAGCTATTGGGGAATTGAGCTGATAGGACTTCTAGTTTTTGCGATCTGGCAGATTTTACATACGTGGACACATAGGATAATGTGCGCGGAAAATATCGAGCCCAAAAATGGCCGTCTGGGACCTAAAAAATGGCCTGCAGGATTGGAAAAAACGAAAGTTATCGCAATTATAGCTCAAATTTCGATGAGCCGGCACATCCCTTTGGTGTTCCGGTCCTGGGCGCCCCACCCATGTATGGATACAATAGGGTGTTAGGCCAACTCTCGCGAAGAAACGGTGATGAAAGAGAATACAAAAATCAACCTAGAGTCCGAATTGATCGAGACTCTCAAAGCAAGTGAAAACAAGCTCCGATTTTGTCGTTTTCATAGGCGTTGGAAAGCTATTGGGGAATTGAGCTGATAGGACTTCTAGGTTTTGCGATCTGGAGGATTTTACATACGTGCACACACAGGATCACGTGCGCGGAAAATATTGAGCCCAAAAAGGACCGTCTGGGCCCTCAGAAATGGCCTGCAGGATTGGAAAAAACTAAAGTTATCGCAATTACAACTCCAATTTCGATGAGCCAGCACATCCCTTTGGTGTTCAGGTCCTAGGCGCCCCACCCATGTATGGATACAATAGGGTGTTAGGCCAACTCTCGCGAAGAAACGGTGATCAAATAAAATACAAAAATCAACCTAGGGTTCGAATTGATCGAGACTCTCAAAGCAAGTGAGAACAAGCTCCGATTTCGTCGTTTTCATATGCGTTGGAAAGCTATTGGGGAATTGAGCTGATAGGACTTCTAGCTTTTGTGATCTGGAGGATTTTACATATGTGCACACACATGATCATGTTCGCGGAAAATATCGAGCCCAAAAAGGGCCTTCTGGGCCCTCAAAAATGGCCTGCAGGATTGGAAAAAACGAAAGTTATCGCAATTACAGCTCAAATTTCGATGAGCCGGCACATCCCGTTGGTGTTCAGGTCCTCGGCGCCCCACCCATGTATGGATACAATAGGGTGTTACGCTCACTCTCGCGAAGAAACGGTGATCAAAGAAAATACAAAAGTCAACCTAGAGTCCGAATTGATAGAGACTCTCAAAGCAAGTGAGAACAAGCTCCGATTTCGTCGTTTTCATAGGCGTTGGAAAGCTATTGGGGAATTGAGCTGATAGGACTTCTAGTTTTTGCGATCTGGCGGATTTTACATACGTGCACACATAGGATAATGTGCGCGGAAAATATCGAGCCCAAAAATGGCCGTCTGGGACCTAAAAAATGGCCTGCAGGATTGGAAAAAACGAAAGTTATCGCAATTATAGCTCAATGTTCGATGAGCCGGCACATCCCTTTGGTGTTCCGGTCCTGGGCGCCCCACCCATGTATGGATACAATAGGGTGTTAGGCCAACTCTCGCGAAGAAACGGTGATCAAAGAAAATACAAAAATCAACCTAGAGTCCGAATTGATCGAGACTCTCAAAGCAAGTGAAAACAAGCTCCGATTTTGTCGTTTTCATAGGCGTTGGAAAGCTATTGGGGAATTGAGCTGATAGGACTTCTAGTTTTTGCGATCTGGAGGATTTTACATACGTGCACACACAGGATCACGTGCGCGGAAAATATTGAGCCCAAAAAGGACCGTCTGGGCCCTCAAAAATGGCCTGCAGGATTGGAAAAAACTAAAGTTATCGCAATTACAACTCCAATTTCGATGAGCCAGCACATCCCTTTGGTGTTCAGGTCCTAGGTGCCCCACCCATGTATGGATACAATAGGGTGTTAGGCCAACTCTCGCGAAGAAACGGTGATCAAATAAAATACAAAAATCAACCTAGGGTTCGAATTGATCGAGACTCTCAAAGCAAGTGAGAACAAGCTCCGATTTCGTCGTTTTCATATGCGTTGGAAAGCTATTGGGGAATTGAGCTGATAGGACTTCTAGCTTTTGTGATCTGGAGGATTTTACATATGTGCACACACATGATCATGTTCGCGGAAAATATCGAGCCCAAAAAGGGCCTTCTGGGCCCTCAAAAATGGCCTGCAGGATTGGAAAAAACGAAAGTTATCGCAATTACAGCTCAAATTTCGATGAGCCGGCACATCCCGTTGGTGTTCAGGACCTCGGCGCCCCACCCATGTATGGATACAATAGGGTGTTACGCTCACTCTCGCGAAGAAACGGTGATCAAAGAAAATACAAAAGTCAACCTAGAGTCCGAATTGATAGAGACTCTCAAAGCAAGTGAGAACAAGCTCCGATTTCGTCGTTTTCATAGGCGTTGGAAAGCTATTGGGGAATTGAGCTGATAGGACTTCTAGTTTTTGCGATCTGGCGGATTTTACATACGTGCACACATAGGATAATGTGCGCGGAAAATATCGAGCCCAAAAATGGCCGTCTGGGACCTAAAAAATGGCCTGCAGGATTGGAAAAAACGAAAGTTATCGCAATTATAGCTCAATGTTCGATGAGCCGGCACATCCCTTTGGTGTTCCGGTCCTGGGCGCCCCACCCATGTATGGATACAATAGGGTGTTAGGCCAACTCTCGCGAAGAAACGGTGATCAAAGAAAATACAAAAATCAACCTAGAGTCCGAATTGATCGAGACTCTCAAAGCAAGTGAAAACAAGCTCCGATTTTGTCGTTTTCATAGGCGTTGGAAAGCTATTGGGGAATTGAGCTGATAGGACTTCTAGTTTTTGCGATCTGGAGGATTTTACATACGTGCACACACAGGATCACGTGCGCGGAAAATATTGAGCCCAAAAAGGACCGTCTGGGCCCTCAAAAATGGCCTGCAGGATTGGAAAAAACTAAAGTTATCGCAATTACAACTCAAATTTCGATGAGCCAGCACATCTCTTTGGTGTTCAGGTCCTAGGCGCCCCACCCATGTATGGATACAATAGGGTGTTAGGCCAACTCTCGCGAAGAAACGGTGATCAAAGAAAATACAAAAATCAACCTAGGATTCGAATTGATCGAGACTCTCAAAGCAAGTGAGAACAAGCTCCGATTTCGTCATTTTCATATGCGTTGGAAAGCTATTGGGGAATTGAGCTGATAGGACTTCTAGCTTTTGTGATCTGGAGGATTTTACATATGTGCACACACATGATCATGTTCGCGGAAAATATCGAGCCCAAAAAGGGCCTTCTGGGCCCTCAAAAATGGCCTGCAGGATTGGAAAAAACGAAAGTTATTGCAATTACAGCTCAAATTTCGATGAGCCGGCACATCCCGTTGGTGTTCAGGTCCTCGGCGCCCCACCCATGTATGGATACAATAGGGTGTTACGCTCACTCTCGTGAAGAAACGGTGATCAAAGAAAATACAAAAGTCAACCTAGAGTCCGAATTGATAGAGACTCACAAAGCAAGTGAGAACAAGCTCCGATTTCGTCGTTTTCATAGGCGTTGGCAAGCTATTGGGGAATTGAGCTGATAGGACTTCTAGTTTTTGCGATCTGGCGGATTTTACATACGTGGACACATAGGATAATGTGCGCGGAAAATATCGAGCCCAAAAATGGCCGTCTGGGACCTAAAAAATGGCCTGCAGGATTGGAAAAAACGAAAGTTATCGCAATTATAGCTCAAATTTCGATGAGCCGGCACATCCCTTTGGTGTTCCGGTCCTGGGCGCCCCACCCATGTATGGATACAATAGGGTGTTAGGCCAACTCTCGCGAAGAAACGGTGATCAAAGAGAATACAAAAATCAACCTAGAGTCCGAATTGATCGAGACTCTCAAAGCAAGTGAAAACAAGCTCCGATTTTGTCGTTTTCATAGGCGTTGGAAAGCTATTGGGGAATTGAGCTGATAGGACTTCTAGTTTTTGCGATCTGGAGGATTTTACATACGTGCACACACAGGATCACGTGCGCGGAAAATATTGAGCCCAAAAAGGACCGTCTGGGCCCTCAAAAATGGCCTGCAGGATTGGAAAAAACTAAAGTTATCGCAATTACAACTCCAGTTTCGATGAGCCAGCACATCCCTTTGGTGTTCAGGTCCTAGGCGCCCCACCCATGTATGGATACAATAGGGTGTTAGGCCAACTCTCGCGAAGAAACGGTGATCAAATAAAATACAAAAATCAACCTAGGGTTCGAATTGATCGAGACTCTCAAAGCAAGTGAGAACAAGCTCCGATTTCGTCGTTTTCATATGTGTTGGAAAGCTATTGGGGAATTGAGCTGATAGGACTTCTAGCTTTTGTGATCTGGAGGATTTTACATATGTGCACACACATGATCATATTCGCGGAAAATATCGAGCCCAAAAAGGGCCTTCTGGGCCCTCAAAAATGGCCTGCAGGATTGGAAAAAACGAAAGTTATCGCAATTATAGCTCAAATTTCGATGAGCCGGCACATCCCGTTGGTGTTCAGGTCCTCGGCGCCCCACCCATGTATGGATACAATAGGGTGTTACGCTCACTCTCGCGAAGAAACGGTGGTCAAAGAAAATACAAAAGTCAACCTAGAGTCCGAATTGATAGAGACTCTCAAAGCAAGTGAGAACAAGCTCCGATTTCATCGTTTTCATAGGCGTTGGAAAGCTATTGGGGAATTGAGCTGATAGTACTTCTAGTTTTTGCGATCTGGTGGATTTTACATACGTGCACACACAGGATCACGTGCGCGGAAAATATCGAGCCCAAAAAGAGCCGCCTGGGCCCTCAAAAATGGCCCGCAGGATTGGAAAAATGAAAGTTATCGCAATTACAGCTCAAATTTCGATGAGCTGGCACATCCCTTTGGTGTTCAGGTCCTGGGCGCCCCACTGATGTATGGATACAATAGGGTGTTAGGCTCACTCTCGCGAAGAAACATTGATCAAAGAAAATACAAAAACCAAGCTAGAGTCCGAATTGATCGAGACTCTCAAAGGAAGTGAGAACAAGCTCCGATATCATCATTTTCATACGCGTTGGAAAGCTATTGGCGAATTGACTTGATAGGACTTCTAGTTTTTGCGATCTGGAGGAGTTTACATACGTGCACACACAGGATCACGTGCGCGGAAAATATTGAGCCCAAAAAGGGCCGTCTGGGCCCTCAAAAATGGCATGCTGGATTGGAAAAAACGAAAGTTATCGCAATTACAGCTCAAATTTCGATGAGCCGGCACATCCCTTTGGTGTTCAGGTCCTAGGTACCCCACCCATGTATGGATACAATAGGGTGTTAGGACAACTCTCGCAAAGAAACGGTGATCAAAGAAAATACAAAAATCAACCTAGAGTTCGAATTGATCGAGACTCTCAAAGCAAGTGAGAACAAGCTCTGATGTCGTCGTTTTCATATGCATTGGAAAGCTATTGGGGAATTGAGCTGATAGGACTTCTAGTTTTTGCGATGTGGAGGATTTTACATATGTGCACACACAGGATCACGTGCGCGGAAAATATCAAAAAATATCGTGCCCAAAAAGGGCCGTCTGGGCCCTCAAGAATGGCCTGCAGGGTTGGAAAAAACGGAAGTTATCGCAATAGGGTGTTAGGCTCACTCTCGCGAAGAAACGGTGATCAAAGAATATACAAAATTCAACCTAGAGTCCGAATTGATCGAGACTCTCAAAGCAAGTGAGAACAAGCTCCGATTTCGTCGTTTTCATAGGCGTTGGAAAGCTATTGGGTAATTGAGCTGATAGTACTTCTAGTTTTTGCGATCTGGTGGATTTTACATATGTGCACACATAGGATCACGTGTGCGGAAAATATCGAGCCCAAAAGGGCCGTCTCGGCCCTCTAAAATGGCCTGCCGGATTGGAAAAAATGAAAGTTATCGCAATTGCAGCTCAAATTTCGATGAGCCGGCACATCCCTTTGGTGTTCAGGTCCTGGGCGCCCCACTGATGTATGGATACAATAGGGTGTTAGGCTCACTCTCGCGAAGAAACAGTGATCAAAGAAAATACAAAAATCAAGCTAGAGTCCGAATTGATCGAGACTCTCAAAGCAAGTGAGAACAAGCTCCTATATCATCCTTTTCATACGCGTTGGAAAGCTATTGGGGAATTGACTTGATAGGACTTCTAGATTTTGCGATCTGGAGGATTTTACATACGTGCACACACAGGATCATGTGCGTGGAAAATTTCAAGCCCAAAAAGGGCCGTCTGGGTCCTCAAAAATATCCTGCAGGATTGGAAAAAACGAATGTTATCGCAATTACAGCTCAAATTTTGATGAGCCGGCACATCCCTTTGGTATTCAGGTCATGGCGCCCCACCCATGTATGGATACAATAGGGTGTTAGGCTCACTCTCGAGAAGAAACGGTGATCAAAGAAAATACAAAAATCAAACTAGAGTCCGAATTGATCAACACTCTCAAAGCAAGTGAGAACAAGCTCCGATTTCGTCGTTTTCATAAGCGTTGGAAAGCTATTGGGGAATTGAGCTGATAGTACTTCTAGTTTTTGCGATCTTGAGGATTTTACATATGTGCACACACAGGATCACGTGTGCGGAAAATATCGAGCCCAAAAAGGGCCGCCTGGGCCCTCAAAAATGGCCTGCAGGATTGGAAAAAACGAAAGTTATCGCAATTACAGCTCAAATTTCGATGAGCCGGCACATCCCTTTGGTGTTCAGGTCCTGGGCACCCCACCCATGTATGGATACAATAGGGTGTTAGGCTCACTCTCGCGAAGAAATGGTGATCAAAGAATATACAAAATTCAACCTAGAGTCCGAATTGATCGAGACTCTCAAAGCAAGTGAGAACAAGCTCTGATTTCGTCGTTTTCATAGGCGTTGGAAAGCTATTGGGGAATTGAGCTGATAGTACTTCTAGGTTTTGCTATCTGGTGGATTTTACATACGTGCACACATAGGATCATGTGCGCGGAAAATATCGAGCCCAAAAAGGGCCGCCTGGGCCCTAAAAAATGGCCTGCAGGATTTGAAAAAACGAAAGTTATCGCAATTACAACTCAAATTTCGATGAGCCGGCACATCCCTTTGGTGTTCAGGTCCTTGGCACCCCACCCATGTATGGATACAATAGGGTGTTAGGCTCACTCTCGCAAAGAAACGGTGATAAAAGAATATACAAAATTCAACCTAGAGTCCGAATTGATCGAGACTCTCAAAGCAAGTGAGAACAAGCTCCGATTTCGTAGTTTTCATAGGCGTTGGAAAGCTATTGGGTAATTGAGCTGATAGTACTTCTAGTTTTTGCGATCTGGTGGATTTTACATACGTGCACACACAGGATCACGTGCGCAGAAAATATCTAGCCCAAAATGGGCCGCCTGGGCCCTCAAAAATGGCCCGCAGGATTGGAAAAAACGAAAGTTATCGCAATTACAGCTCAAATTTCGATGAGCCGGCACATCCCTTTGGTGTTCAGGTCCTGTGCGCCCCACTGATGTATGGATACAATAGGGTGTTAGGCTCATTCTCGCGAAGAAACATTGATCAAAGAAAATACAAAAATCAAGCTAGAGTCCGAATTGATCAAGACTCTCAAAGCAAGTGAGAACAAGCTCCGATTTCGTCGTTTTCATAGGCGTTGGAAAGCTATTGGGGAATTGAGCTGATAGTACTTCTAGTTTTTGCGATCTTGAGGATTTTACATACGTGCACACACAGGATCATGTGCGCAGAAAACATCGAGCCCAAAAAGGGCAGCCTGGGCCCTCAAAAATGGCCTGCAGGATTGAAAAAAACGAATGTTATCGCAATTACAGCTCAAATTTCGATGAGCCGGCACATCCCTTTGGTGTTCAGGTCCTAGGCGCCCCACCCATGTATGGATACAATAGGGTGTTAGGCCAACTCTCAAGAAGAAACGGTGATCGAAGAAAATACAAAAATCAACCTAGTGTCCGAATTGATCGAGACTCGCAAAGCAAGTGAGAACAAGCTCCGATTTTGTCGTTTTCATAGGCGTTGGAAAGCTATTGGGGAGTTGAGCTGATAAGACTTCTAGTTTTTGCAATCTGGAGGATTTTACATAGGTTCACACACAGGATCACGTGCGTGGAAAATATTGATCCCAAAAAGGACCGTCTGGGCCCTAAAAAATGGCCTGTAGGATTGGAAAAAACAAAAGTTATCGCAATTACAACTCAAATTTCGATGAGCCAGCACATCCCTTTGGTGTTCAGGTCCTAGGAGCCCCACCCATGTATGCATACAATAGGGTGTTAGGCCAACTCTCGGGAAGAAACGGTGATCAAAGAATATACAAAAATCAACCTAGAGTCCGAATTGATCGAGGCTCCCAAAGCAAGTGAGAACAAGCTCCGATTTCGTTGTTTTCATAGGCATTGGAAATCTATTGGGGAATTGAGCTGATAGGACTTCTAGGTTTTTCGATCTGGAGGATTTTACATACATGCACACACAGGATCACGTGCGCGGAAAATATGGAGCCCAAAAAGGGCCTTCTGGGCTCTCAATAATGGCCTGCAGGATTGGAAAAAAACGAAAGTTATCGCAATTACAGCTCAAATTTCGATGAGCCGGCATATCCCTTTGGTGTTCAGGTCCTGGGCGCCCCACCCATGTGTAGATACAATAGGGTGTTAGGCTCACTATCGCGAAGAAACAGTGATCAAAGAAAATACAAAAATCAAGCTAGAGTCCGAATTGATCGAGACTCTCAAAGCAAATGAGAACAATCTCCGATATCGTCATTTTCATAGGCGTTGGAAAGCTATTGGGGAATGGACCTGATAGGACTTCTAGTTTTTGCGATCTGGAGGAGTTTACATACGTGCACACACAGGATCATGTGCATGGAAAATTTCGAGCCCAAAAAGGGCCGTCTGGGTCCTCAAAAATGGCCTGCAGGGTTGGAAAAAACGAAAGTTATCGCAATTACAGCTCAAATTTTGATGAGCTGGCACATCCCTTTGGTGTTCAGGTCCTGGGCGCCCCACCCATGTATGGATACAATAGGGTGTTATTCTCACTCTCGCGAACAAACGGTGATCAAAGAAAATACAAAAATTAACCTAGAGTCCGAATTGATCGAGACTCTCAAAGCAAGTGAGAACAAGCTCCGATTTCGTCGTTTTCATAGGCGTTGGAAAGCTATTGGGGAATTGAGATGATAGGACTTCTAGTTTTTGCGATCTGGAGGATTTTACATACGTGCACACACAGGATCATGTACGCGGAAAACATCGAGCCTAAAAAGGGCAGCCTGGGCCCTCAAAAATTGCCTGCAGGATTGGAAAAAACGAAAGTTATCGCAATTACAGCTCAAATTTCGATGAGCCGGCACATCCCTTTGGTGTTCAGGTCCTGGGCGCCCCACCCATGTATGAATACAATAGGGTGTTAGGCCAACTCTCGCGAAGAAACGGTGATCAGAGAAAATAAAAAAAAATCAACCTATAGTCCGAATTGATCGAGACTCTCAAAGCAAGTGAGAACAAGCTCCAATTTCGTCGTTTTCATAGGCGTTGGAAAGCTATTGGGGAATTGAGCTGATAGGACTTCTAATTTTTCCGATCGGGAGGATTTTACATACGTGCACACACAGGATCACGTGCGCAGAAAATATCGAGCCCAAAAAGGGCCGCCTGGGACCTCAAAAATGGCCTTCAGGATTGGAAAAAATGAAAGTTATCGCAATTACAGCTCAAATTTCGATGAGCCGGCACATCCCTTTGGTGTTCAGGTCCTGGGCACCCCACCCATGTATTGATACAATAGGGTGTTAGGCCAACTCTCGCGAAGAAACGGTGATCAAAGAAAATACAAAAATCAACCTAGAGTCTGAATTGATCGAGACTCTCAAAGCAAGTGAGAACAAGCTCCGATTTCGTCGTTTTCATAGGTGTTGGAAAGCTATGGGGGAATTGAGCTGATAGGACATCTAGTTTTTGCGGTCTAGAGGATTTTTCATACATGGACACACAGGATCACTTGCGCGGAAAATATCGAGCCCAAAAAGGGCCGCCTGGGCCCTAATAAATGGCCTGTAGGATTGGAAAAAACGAAAGTTATCACAATTACAGCTCAAATTTCGATGAGCCGGCACATCCCTTTGGTGTTCAGGTCCTGGGCGCCCTACCCATGTATGTATACAATAGGGTGTTAGGCCAACTCTCGCGAAGAAACGGTGATCAAAGAAAATAAAAAAATCAACCTAGAGTCCGAATTGATCGAGACTCTCAAAGCAAGTGAGAACAAGCTCCGATTTCGTCGTTTTCATAGGCGTTGAAAAGCTATTGGGGAATTGAGCTGATAGGACTTCTAGTTTTTGCGATCTGGAGGATTTTACATACGTGCACACACAGGATCACGTGCGCAAAAAATATCGATCCCAAAAAGGGCCGCCTGAGCCCTCAAAAATGGCATTCAGGATTGAAAAAAATGAAAGTTATCGCAATTACAGCTCAAATTTTGATGAGCCGGCACATCCCTTTGGTGTTCAGGTCCTGGGCGCCCCACCCATGTATTGATACAATAGGGTTTTAGGCCAACTCTCGCGAAGAAACGGTGATCAAAGAAAATACAAAAATCAACCTAGAGTCCGAATTGATCGAGACTCTCAAAGCAAGTGAGAACAAGCTCCAATTTCGTCGTTTTCATAGGCGTTTGAAAGTTATTGGGGAATTGAGCTGATAGTACTTCTAGTTTTTGCGATCTGGTGGATTTTACATACGTGCACACATAGGATCACGTGCGCGGAAAATATCGAGCCCAAAAAGGGCCGCCTGGGCCCTCAAAAATGGCCTGCAGGATTGGAAAAAACGAAAGTTATCGCAATTACAGCTCAAATTTCGATGAGCGGCACATCCCTTTGGTGTTCAGGTCCTGGGCGCCCTACCCATGTATGTATACAATAGGGTGTTAGGCCAACTCTCGCGAAGAAACGGTGATCAAAGAAAATAAAAAAATCAACCTAGAGTCCGAATTGATCGAGACTCTCAAAGCAAGTGAGAACAAGCTCCGATTTCGTCGTTTTCATAGGCGTTGGAAAGCTATTGGGGAATTGAGCTGATAGGACTTCTAGTTTTTGCGATCTGGAGGATTTTACATACGTGCACACACAGGATCACGTGCGCAAAAAATATCGATCCCAAAAAGGGCCGCCTGAGCCCTCAAAAATGGCCTTCAGGATTGAAAAAAATGAAAGTTATCGCAATTACAGCTCAAATTTTGATGAGCCGGCACATCCCTTTGGTGTTCAGGTCCTGGGCGCCCCACCCATGTATTGATACAATAGGGTTTTAGGCCAACTCTCGCGAAGAAACGGTGATTAAAGAAAATACAAAAATCAACCTAGAGTCCGAATTGATCGAGACTCTCAAAGCAAGTGAGAACAAGCTCCGATTTCGTCGTTTTCATAGGCGTTTGAAAGTTATTGGGGAATTGAGCTGATAGTACTTCTAGTTTTTGCGATCTGGTGGATTTTACATACGTGCACACATAGGATCACGTGCGCGGAAAATATCGAGCCCAAAAAGGGCCGCCTGGGCCCTCAAAAATGGCCTGCAGGATTGGAAAAAACGAAAGTTATCGCAATTACAGCTCAAATTTCGATGAGCCGGCACATCCCTTTGGTGTTCAGGTCCTGGGCGCCCTACCCATGTATGTATACAATAGGGTGTTAGGCCAACTCTCGCGAAGAAACGGTGATCAAAGAAAATAAAAAAATCAACCTAGAGTCCGAATTGATCGAGACTCTCAAAGCAAGTGAGAACAAGCTCCGATTTCGTCGTTTTCATAGGCGTTGGAAAGCTATTGGGGAATTGAGCTGATAGGACTTCTAGTTTTTGCGATCTGGAGGATTTTACATACGTGCACACACAGGATCACGTGCGCAAAAAATATCGATCCCAAAAAGGGCCGCCTGAGCCCTCAAAAATGGCCTTCAGGATTGAAAAAAATGAAAGTTATCGCAATTACAGC
Source organism: Elymus sibiricus (assembly GCA_039707655.1). Lineage (NCBI taxonomy): Eukaryota > Viridiplantae > Streptophyta > Magnoliopsida > Poales > Poaceae > Elymus > Elymus sibiricus. The sequence goes on from CM077672.1 coordinate 3,526,269, forward strand.
TCAAATTTTGATGAGCCGGCACATCCCTTTGGTGTTCAGGTCCTGGGCGCCCCACCCATGTATTGATACAATAGGGTTTTAGGCCAACTCTCGCGAAGAAACGGTGATCAAAGAAAATACAAAAATCAACCTAGAGTCCGAATTGATCGAGACTCTCAAAGCAAGTGAGAACAAGCTCCGATTTCGTCGTTTTCATAGGCGTTTGAAAGTTATTGGGGAATTGAGCTGATAGTACTTCTAGTTTTTGCGATCTGGTGGATTTTACATACGTGCACACATAGGATCACGTGCGCGGAAAATATCGAGCCCAAAAAGGGCCGCCTGGGCCCTCAAAAATGGCCTGCAGGATTGGAAAAAACGAATGTTATCGCAATTACAGCTCAAATTTTGATGAGCCGGCACATCCCTTTGGTGTTCAGGTCCTGGGCGCCCTACCCATGTATGTATACAATAGGGTGTTAGGCCAACTCTCGCGAAGAAACGGTGATCAAAGAAAATAAAAAAATCAACCTAGAGTCCGAATTGATCGAGACTCTCAAAGCAAGTGAGAACAAGCTCCGATTTCGTCGTTTTCATAGGCGTTGGAAAGCTATTGGGGAATTGAGCTGATAGGACTTCTAGTTTTTGCGATCTGGAGGATTTTACATACGTGCACACACAGGATCACGTGCGCAAAAAATATCGATCCCAAAAAGGGCCGCCTGAGCCCTCAAAAATGGCCTTCAGGATTGAAAAAAATGAAAGTTATCGCAATTACAGCTCAAATTTTGATGAGCCGGCACATCCCTTTGGTGTTCAGGTCCTGGGCGCCCCACCCATGTATTGATACAATAGGGTTTTAGGCCAACTCTCGCGAAGAAACGGTGATCAAAGAAAATACAAAAATCAACCTAGAGTCCGAATTGATCGAGACTCTCAAAGCAAGTGAGAACAAGCTCCGATTTCGTCGTTTTCATAGGCGTTGGAAAGCTATTGGGGAATTGAGCTGATAGGACTTCTAGTTTTTGCGATCTGGAGGATTTTACATACGTGCACACACAGGATCACGTGCGCAAAAAATATCGATCCCAAAAAGGGCCGCCTGAGCCCTCAAAAATGGCCTTCAGGATTGAAAAAAATGAAAGTTATCGCAATTACAGCTCAAATTTTGATGAGCCGGCACATCCCTTTGGTGTTCAGGTCCTGGGCGCCCCACCCATGTATTGATACAATAGGGTTTTAGGCCAACTCTCGCGAAGAAACGGTGATCAAAGAAAATACAAAAATCAACCTAGAGTCCGAATTGATCGAGACTCTCAAAGCAAGTGAGAACAAGCTCCGATTTCGTCGTTTTCATAGGCGTTTGAAAGTTATTGGGGAATTGAGCTGATAGTACTTCTAGTTTTTGCGATCTGGTGGATTTTACATACGTGCACACATAGGATCACGTGCGCGGAAAATATCGAGCCCAAAAAGGGCCGCCTGGGCCCTCAAAAATGGCCTGCAGGATTGGAAAAAACGAATGTTATCGCAATTACAGCTCAAATTTCGATGAGCCGGCACATCCCTTTGGTGTTCAGGTCCTGGGCGCCCTACCCATGTATGTATACAATAGGGTGTTAGGCCAACTCTCGCGAAGAAACGGTGATCAAAGAAAATAAAAAAATCAACCTAGAGTCCGAATTGATCGAGACTCTCAAAGCAAGTGAGAACAAGCTCCGATTTCGTCGTTTTCATAGGCGTTGGAAAGCTATTGGGGAATTGAGCTGATAGGACTTCTAGTTTTTGCGATCTGGAGGATTTTACATACGTGCACACACAGGATCACGTGCGCAAAAAATATCGATCCCAAAAAGGGCCGCCTGAGCCCTCAAAAATGGCCTTCAGGATTGAAAAAAATGAAAGTTATCGCAATTACAGCTCAAATTTTGATGAGCCGGCACATCCCTTTGGTGTTCAGGTCCTGGGCGCCCCACCCATGTATTGATACAATAGGGTTTTAGGCCAACTCTCGCCAAGAAACGGTGATCAAAGAAAATACAAAAATCAACCTAGAGTCCGAATTGATCGAGACTCTCAAAGCAAGTGAGAACAAGCTCCGATTTCGTCGTTTTCATAGGCGTTTGAAAGTTATTGGGGAATTGAGCTGATAGTACTTCTAGTTTTTGCGATCTGGTGGATTTTACATACGTGCACACATAGGATCACGTGCGCGGAAAATATCGAGCCCAAAAAGGGCCGCCTGGGCCCTCAAAAATGGCCTGCAGGATTGGAAAAAATGAAAGTTATCACAATTACAGCTCAAATTTCGATGAGCCGGCACATCCCTTTGGTATTCAGGTCCTGGATGCCCCACTCATGTATGGATACAATAGGGTGTTAGGCTCACTATCGCGAAGAAACAGTGATCAAAGAAAATACAAAAATCAAGCTAGAGTCCGAATTGATCGAGACTCTCAAAGCAAGTGAGAACAATCTCCGATTTCGTCGTTTTCATAGGCGTTTGAAAGTTATTGGGGAATTGAGCTGATAGTACTTCTAGTTTTTGCGATCTGGTGGATTTTACATACGTGCACACATAGGATCACGTGCGCGGAAAATATCGAGCCCAAAAAGGGCCGCCTGGGCCCTCAAAAATGGCCTGCAGGATTGGAAAAAATGAAAGTTATCACAATTACAGCTCAAATTTCGATGAGCCGGCACATCCCTTTGGTATTCAGGTCCTGGATGCCCCACTCATGTATGGATACAATAGGGTGTTAGGCTCACTATCGCGAAGAAACGGTGATCAAAGAAAATACAAAAATCAAGCTAGAGTCCGAATTGATCGAGACTCTCAAAGCAAGTGAGAACAATCTCCGATATCGTCATTTTCATAGGCGTTGGAAAGCTATTGGGGAATTGACCTGATAGGACTTCTAGTTGTTGCGATCTGGAGGAGTTTACATACGTGCACACACAGGATCATGTGCATGGAAAATTTCGAGCCCAAAAAGGGCCGTCTGGGTCCTCAAAAATGGCCTGCAGGGTTGGAAAAAACGAAAGTTATTGCAATTACAACTCAAATTTTGATGAGCCGGCCCATCCCTTTGGTGTTCAGGTCCTGGGCGCCCCACCCATGTATGGATACAATAGGGTGTTAGGCTCACTCTCGCGAAGAAACGGTGATCAAAGAAAATACAAAAATCAACCTAGAGTCCGAATTGATCGAGACTCTCAAAGCAAGTGAGAATAAGCTCCGATTTCGTCGTTTTCATAGGCGTTGGAAAGCTATTGGGGAATTGAGCTGATAGGACTTCTAGTTTTTCTGATCTGGAGGATTTTACATACGTGCACACATAGGATCACGTGCGCGGAAAATATCGAGCCCAAAAAGGGCCTCCTGGGACCTCAAAAATGGCCTTCAGGATTGGAAAAAATGAAAGTTATCGCAATTACAGCTCAAATTTTGATGAGCCAGCACATCCCTTTGGTGTTCAGGTCCTGGGCGCCCCACCCATGTATTGATACAATAGGGTTTTAGGCCAACTCTCGCGAAGAAACGGTGATCAAAGAAAATACAAAAATCAACCTAGAGTCCGAATTGATCGAGACTCTCAAAGCAAGTGAGAACAAGCTCCGATTTCGTCGTTTTCATAGGTGTTGGAAAGCTATTGGGGAATTGAGATGATAGGACTTCTAGTTTTTGCGATCTGGAGGATTTTACATACGTGCACACACAGGATCACGTGCACGGAAAATATCGAGCCCAAAAGGGCCGTCTGGGCCCTCTGAAATGGCCTGCAGGATTGGAAAAAACAAAAGTTATCGCAATTGGAGCTCAAATTTTGATGACCCGGCACATCCCTTTGGTGTTCAGGTCCTGGGCGCCCCACCCATGTATGTATACATTAGGGTGTTAGGCCAACTCTCGCGAAGAAACGGTGATCAAAGAATATACAAAAATCAACCTAGAGTTCGAATTGATCGAGACTCTCAAAGCAAGTGAGAACAAGCTACGATTTCGTCGTTTTCATAGGCGTTGGAAAGCTATTGGGGAATTGAGCTGATAGGACTTCTAGTTTTTGCGATCTAGAGGATTTTACATACGTGCACACACAGGATCACGTGCGCGGAAAATATCGAGCCCAAAAAGGGCCGCCTGGGCCCTCAAAAATGGCCTTCAGGATTGCAAAAAATGAAAGTTATCGCAATTAGCTCAAATTTCGATGAGCCGGCACATCCCTTTGGTGTTCAGGTCCTGGGCGCCCCATCCATGTATTGATACAATAGGGTGTTAGGCCAATTCTCGCGAAGAAACGGTGATCAAAGAAAATACAAAAATCAACCAAGAGTCTGAATTGATCGAGACTCTCAAAGCAAGTGAGAACAAGCTCCGATTTCGTCGTTTTCATAGGTGTTGGAAAGCTATTGGGGAATTGAGCTGATAGGACTTCTAGTTTTTGCGGTCTAGAGGATTTTACATACATGGACACACAGGATCACGTGCGCGGAAAATATCGAGCCCAAAAAGGGCCGCCTGGGCCCTAATAAATGGCCTGTAGGATTGGAAAAAATGAAAGTTATCACAATTACAGCTCAAATTTCGATGAGCCGGCCCATCCCTTTGGTGTTCAGGTCCTGGGCGCCCCACCCATGTATGTATACAATAGGGTGTTAGGACAACTCTCATGAAGAAACAGTGATCAAAGAAAATAAAAAAATCAACCTAGAGGCCGAATTGATCGAGACTCTCAAAGCAAGTGAGAACAAGCTCCGATTTCGTCGTTTTCATAAGCGTTGGAAAGCTATTGGGGCATTGAGCTGCTAGTACTTCTAGTTTTTGCGATATGGAGGATTTTACATACGTGCACACGCAGGATCACGTGCGCAGAAAATATCGAGCCCAAAAAGGGCCGCCTGGGCCCTAAAAAATGGCCTTCAGGATTGGAAAAAATGAAAGTTATCACAATTACAGCTCAAATTTTGATGAGCCGGCACATCCCTTTGGTGTTCAGGTCCTGGGCGCCCCACCCATGTATTGATACAATAGGGTGTTAGGCCAACTCTCGCGAAGAAATGGTGATCAAAGAAAATACAAAAGTCAACCTCACTACTGGAATCTGCTACTTTGCCATCTGCCAACTCTTTGCCGTCTGCTGGCAGACGGCAAAGAGGCTCTTTGCCGTCTACTTCGGGAAAGCAGACGGCAAAGAGCTGGCTGATGGCAAAGAACCTGGTTGCCATCAGCCACCTCTTAGCCGTCTGCCAGCAGATGGCAAAGAATCTTTGCCATCTGCTGGCAGACGGCAAAGAGGTGGGTGGGGTCCAGTGGACGCCAGGACTGTAACGGCCCGCGAGCCCCACCTCTTTGCCGTCTGCCAGCAGATGGCAAAGAATCTTTGCCGTCTGCCAGCAGACGGCAAAGATTCTTTGCCGTCTGCTGGCAGACGGCAAAGTGATAAGAAAATAAATAAAAAGAAAATCCCCACCTGGCCCACGGCAAAAATACCCACCCGGCCGCGTTGAAACCACTGCCCCCGCACCCGCACCCGCATCTCCTCTCTGCTCTCCCGCGCCCTAGGGTTAGCCACCGCCGCCGCCGCCACCGCCACCGACCTTATTCCGGCGATCTCCGGCGGCCATGGTCGGCGCGGAGCACGCTACCGAGCTCACCCCGCCCCGCTGCGTCGATTCCTCCGGCCAGATCCGTCCCTCCCCCCCTCGAATGCTCGTGCCCAACCCATCCCTCCGTGGCTATGGTTTGGTGCGTGGCCTCGTCTCCGCCGCCGGCGTGCCTCCGGCGGTCCTCTACGCCTCCTCACATGGCTCCTCACGCGGTTGTGCCTACTGGACGCCACTTCTCCACTACAAGGCTGCGGCAGAGGAGAGCCTTATCCACCACCACGCAACGGCAGCCAAGGTCCACGACCGGCATGCTGTGGCGGCGCCTCCTCCCCGGCGGCGACGCCTAGGATCTCCGAGGTTCGACCTCTCCTCTCCTCTCTGCCACATTCTTCCATGTTTGTGAAATCAGGCTGTTCAATTCAGATTCTTGCATGTTTGAGTACAAGTCAGAAGATATGGAACTCCTAAAAAAAATAGTGAAAACTAATATATTTCAGATTGGTTATGATTTCATCCAATCCAGTATATGTAGTTTTTTTTAGGAAATTGGTGTCATTTTCAGGATGATTCTTTGAACATCAATTCTCGTGAAAACATATTGCCTCACATACAAATAACTACATTTTATAATTATGTTTTCATTATAAATCTCGCAATATCAGTTTGATCTTTTGGATGATACTATTTTTTCTCTTATAAATAGTCAAATCTTGATATAATTGCCACGGTCTTGGGGTCAGGATATGCACTTTGCGTAACTTAAACATCTAAGAGTAAACGCTCTTGGTGAGTCATGGCTAAGAAATCACATGCCTCACACAAGTCCCAACAACGGACAATGTGTATATGTATGTATACTCCCATCTATGCTGCTGGTTGTGAAACCAAACTAGGTGGGTGGGTGTGTGATGAGGTTTGGTTTAGTGCTTGATGCCACCGGACTGTAGGTTCTTGTGTAGGACTACTTGTTATATAACTCTGGTTCCTGATGAGGTCATGTATATACTAGGCTAGTTGCACTTTGGTTCTATCTATTTCAAATCATATTTGGTCCTGTATGTATGTATGTATGATGCATGTGTGCTTTGATTTGGAGCAGCAGTAGGACGACGACGAGAGGACGAGTACCTCGACGGCGACGACAACCAGGAGGACGAGTACCCAGACTTTAAATAGACCAATAAATTTACGTATAGATTTCAGGAATTCAAAACATCTCTTCTTTTTCCTGCAATTCTAGTTTTCTTTAGTTGAGAGGCTGTTGCTTTCAAGTCATAATGTCAGCCATGAATCATAATGCCATTTATGTTCTCTCAAGTGTGATAATTTTGTTGACTGTACTGTGGCTGTCACTTTTATCATCTCTCCAATGAAGTCAGTAGGTTATTGAGAAACTTTGTCATACATGAGTGTGAGTGCATGGCCTCTCACATGAGTTTATGTTTACTTTGTTGGGTATTACATTAATTTTGTTAGTTTGGATGCTTCTCTTTGGTTAGTTTCTTTCGAACAGGTAGATATGATTATTTGATAGCAGTTATGCCAAGTCATTTGTACAAAAGAGGTTTGGACTGTATCTTGTTTGATCAAGCGAAACACAACAGTTTTGCTCAGAGCAGCAACTCATGTAAGACGCCTTTTGTCCCTTCAATCAGCTAGCAGCCAACCATGTAGGGGATATTCGAAAATTAAATAGGAATAGGGAGAGATGCTTTGCCTTGTCTGAGGCTTCTAAACTTCTGATACTTTTGTCAGGTTTGGTGCACACAAATTTACATTGATATGGGCCCTTCCTTTGCACAACTCCTGTTCAATCTGCCTCTTGTGTACATCCCTTGTTTGGATGCATTTGAGGATAGAGTTTGTTGATCATTGCCTCCTTGATTTGTTTGATTTGTTTGGATTGACTGGCCAAAATTTTTACAGTTGCTACAAACTTTTGTGACCAGCCAGATAATGGTATAGTTCATTCTGGTTCCGACAAAATATGTAGCAGAGACATCAAGATAAGGTGCTCTGTTATTAGTTATTAGGATCTTTGTATTCGTCCACTACGAAATTGAGAACCTTGTCGTCAGCATAACTATGTTTTCATAAGTTTTCCACAAGTTATCCGTATACGGGCACCCAGGTATCAGTCCCTACTCCACGAGAGGACCCTAGTTATCTGTCCCTACTCCGGTATCATTTCCGGAATGTTTGCTTTTTGCAAGTGTCACTTTAGAACATAAATGGTGAATAGATTAACATATATTTAGAATGTTTTTTTTTCATCTCTTGAGTATTCTCATTGGGTTCTACTTCAGTTTTCAGTTATAGTGACCATGATCTTCATGCCTGCTGTTTTGTTGCTTGTTGGTTTGGCTGTTGAATGATTACACAGTAATATCTTACAAAGTATGATTGATGGCTTCAATTGTTGAAGAATGCTCAAATGCATGTTCTGTGCAAATTTCTTTGACGTCTTCCCTTCAGGCCCGTTTGGTTAGAAATCTATTTTTCTAGGTTCAGATTGCATTTACAGTCCCCATTGTTTCATTTGTATTTTTGTGTGTGACTCCTCTGGCAGCCGCTTTATTGGACTGTCCTGGCCACTCATCTCTTATGTGTTGTATCCACTCATTTGTATTTTTTTGTTTGACTCCTCTGGCCCGCCTGTGTTTACAGCTGTTATATTTAAATAGTCGATCATGAATCTATATTCCATTCTTTTTCCTTCTTCTGGTCATTGACCTGGATGAAAATGCTCTTCTTTCAGTCTCTGTTGAAGTCAACCCATCCATGCAAAATCTGTACTGTAGTAGAATTAATGTAGATGAATATATATGCCTTGCAGTTTTATCGTGCATGCCATTCAACTAACTTGCTCTTGTCCATGCAGATGGAGTACGAGGACGAGCAGCAGCAGCAGCAAATCAGCCTGATGATGACGGGGTGCGGGAGGCAATGGTGATCATGCTGATGGCATGAAGAAGGCTGATGACCACAACCTGGACCTGTTGCCATTTAGAGATGGCAAACACATGCGGCGCGGAGACAGCAATATATATGTATTGGATGTTTGATGTTTGCCTTATTATGGATGAACATGGTGAAACTATGTTTGATGTTTGCCTTATTATGGATGAACATGGTGAAACCATGTTTGATGTTTACCCTATGCAATATATATGTGGTGGATAAGACATAATGTTTGCCTTATCATGTGATTCGGAATATATATATATATATATATATATGTGTGTTTGAATTTCTGTGAAAATGAATTGATATAAGAAAAAACAGAAAAAACAGGGGCTATATAGCCACTTTGCCGTCTGCCAGCAGACGGCAAAGCTCTTTGCCGTCTGCCAGCAGAAGGCCAAGTGGCAGCAGCCTCTGCAACCTGGGCTGGCCTATTTGGCCTCTTTGTCGTCTGCTGGCAGACGGCAAAGAAGCAAAGGTCTTTGCCGTCTATCAGCAGACGGCAAAGAGCGCCGTTAGCCCCCTAACGGGGCTGGTACTTTTTCTCTGCCGTCCAGAGGCTTTGCCGTCTGCTAGCAGACGGCAAAGAAGCAAAGTTCTTTGCCGTCTGCTAGCAGACGGCAAAGTGGCCTTTGCCGGCAGCCGTTCAGCCGGAGTGTTTGCCGTCTGCTGACTGACGGCAAAGCCTTTGCCGTCCGACAAGCATGCCTTTGCCGTCTGCTATGGCAGACGGCAAAGTAGCTGATTCCTGTAGTGCCTAGAGTCCGAATTGATCGAGACTCTCAAAGCAAGTGAGAACAAGCTCCGATTTCGTCGTTTTCATAGGTGTTGGAAAGCTATTGGGGAATTGAGATGATAGGACTTCTAGTTTTTGCGATCTGGAGGATTTTACATACGTGCACACACAGGATCACGTGCGCAGAATATATCGAGCCCAAAAGGGCCGTCTGGGCCCTCTGAAATGGCCTGCAGGATTGGAAAAAACGAAAGTTATCGCAATTGCAGCTCAAATTTTGATGAGCCGGCACATCCCTTTGGTGTTCAGGTCCTGGGCGCCCCACCCATGTATGGATAGAATAGGGTGTTAGGCCAACTCTCACGAAGAAACGGTGATCAAAGAATATACAAAAATCAACCTAGAGTCCGAATTGATCGAGACTCTCAAAGCAAGTGAGAACAAGCTCCGATTTCGTCGTTTTCATAGGCGTTGGAAAGCTATTGGGGAATTGAGCTGATAGGACTTTTAGTTTTTGCGATCTGGAGGATTTTACAGACGTGCACACACAGGATTACGTGCATGGAAAATATCGAGCCCAAAAAGGGCCGTCTGGGCCCTAAAAAATGTCCTGTTGGACTGGAAAAAACGAAAGTTATCACAATTACAGCTCAAATTTCGATGAGCGGACACATCCATTTGTGTTCAGGTCCTGGGTTGGAAAAAACGAAAGTTATCGCAATTACAGCTCAAATTTCGATGAGCCGGCACATCCCTTTGGTATTCAGGTACTGGGCGCCCCACTCATGTATGGATACAATAGGGTGTTAGGCTCACTCTCGCGAAGAAACAGTGATCAAAGAAAATACAAAAATCAAGCTAGAGTCCGAATTGATCGAGACTCTCAAAGCAAGTGAGAACAAGCTCCGATATCGTCATTTTCATAGGCGTTGGAAAGCTATTGGGGAATTGACCTGATAGGACTTCTAGTTTTTGTGATTTGGAGGAGTTTACATACGTGCACACATAGGATCATGTGCGTGGAAAATTTCGAGCCCAAAAAGGGCCATCTGGGTCCTCAAAAATGGCCTGCAAGGTTGGAAAAAACGAAAGTTATCGCAATTACAGCTCAAATTTTGATGAGCTGGGACATCCCTTTGCTGTTCAGGTCCTGGGCGCCCCACCCATGTATGGATACAATAGGGTGTTAGGCTCACTCTCGCGAAGAAACGGAGATCAAAGAAAATACAAAAATCAACCTAGAGTCCGAATTGATCGAGACTCTCAAAGCAAGTGAGAACAAGCTCCGATTTCGTCGTTTTCATAGGCGTTGGAAAGCTATTGGGGAATTGAGATGATAGGACTTCTAGTTTTTGCGATCTGGAGGATTTTACATACGTGCACACACAGGATCACGTGCGCGGAAAACATCGAGCCCAAAAAGGGCAGCCTGGGCCCTCAAAAATTGCCTGCAGGATTGGAAAAAACGAAAGTTATCGCAATTACAGCTCAAATTTCGATGAGCCGGCACATCCCTTTGGTGTCCAGGTCCTGGGCGCCCCACCCATGTATGGATACAATAGGGTGTTAGGCCAACTCTCGCGAAGAAATGGTGATCAAAGAAAATAAATAAATCAACCTAGAGTCTGAAATGATCGAGACTCTCAAAGCAAGTGAGAACAAGCTCCAATTTCGTCGTTCTCATAGGCGTTGGAAAGCTATTGGGGAATTGAGCTGATAGGACTTCTAGTTTTTGCGATCTGGAGGATTTTACATACGTGCACACACAGGATCACATGCGCGGAAAATATCGAGCCCAAAAAGGGCCGCCTGGGACCTCAAAAATGGCCTTCAGGATTGGAAAAAATGAAAGTTATTGCAATTACAGCTCAAATTTCGATGAGCCGGCACATCCCTTTGGTGTTCAGGTCCTGGGCGCCCCACCCATGTATTGATACAATAGGGTGTTAGGCCAACTCTCGCGAAGAAACGGTGATCAAAGAAAATACAAAAATCAACCTAGAGTCTGAATTGATCGAGACTCTCAAAGCAAGTGAGAACAAGCTCCGATTTCGTCGTTTTCATAGGTGTTGGAAAGCTATTGGGGAATTGAGCTGATAGGACATCTAGTTTTTGCGGTCTAGAGGATCTTACATACATGGACACACAGGATCACATGCGCAGAAAATATCGAGCCCAAAAAGGGCCGCCTGGGGCCTAATAAATGGCCTGTAGGATTGGAAAAAACGAAAGTTATCACAATTACAGCTCAAATTTCGATGAGCCGGCACATCCCTTTGCTGTTCAGGTCCTGGGCACCCCACCCATGTATGGATACAATAGGGTGTTAGGCTCACTCTCGCGAAGAAATGGTGATCAAAGAATATACAAAATTCAACCTAGAGTCCGAATTGATCGAGACTCTCAAAGCAAGTGAGAACAAGCTACGATTTCGTCGTTTTCATAGGCATTGGAAAGCTATTGGGGAATTGAGCTGATAGGACTTCTAGTTTTTGCGATCTAGATGATTTTACATACATGGACACACAGGATCACATGCGCGGAAAATATCGAGCCCTAAAAGGGCCGCCTGGGCCCTCAAAAATGGCCTGTAGGATTGGAAAAAACGAAAGTTATTGCAATTACAACTCAAATTTCGATGAGCCGGCACATCCCTTTGGTGTTCAGGTCCTGGGCGCCCCACCCATGTATGGATACAATAGGGTGTTATGCTCACTCTCGCGAAGAAACGGTGATCAAAGAAAATACAAAAGTCAACCTAGAGTCCGAATTGATAGAGACTCTCAAAGCAAGTGAGAACAAGCTCCGATTTCGTTGTTTTCAGAGGCGTTGGAAAGCTACTGGGGAATTGAGCTGATAGGACTTCTAGTTTTTGCGATCTGGAGGATTTTACATATGTGCACACACAGGATCACGTGCGCGGAAATATCGAGCCCAAAAAGGGCCGTCTGAGCCCTAAAAAATGGCCTGCAGGATTGGAAAAAATGAAAGTTATCGCAATTACACCACAAATTTCGATAAGCCGGCACATCCCTTTGGTGTTCAGTTCCTGGGTGCCCCACCCATGTATGGATACAATAGGGTGTTAGGCTCACTCTCGCGAAGAAACGGTGATAAAAGAAAATACAAAAATCAACCTAGAGTCTGAATTGATCGAGACACTCAAAGCAAGTGAGAACAAGCTCCGAATTCGTCGTTTTCATAGGCGTTGGAAAGCTATTGGGGAATTGAGCTGATAGGACTTCTAGTTTTTGCGATCTGGTGGATTTTACATACGTGCACACATAGGATTACGTGCGCGGAAAATATCGATCCCAAAAAGGGCCGTCTGGGCCCTCAAAATGGCCTGCAGGATTGGAAAAAATGAAAGTTATCGCAGTTACAACTCAAATTTCGATGAGCCGGCACATCCCTTTGGTGTTCAGGTCCTGGGCGCCCCACCCATGTATGGATACAATAGGGTGTTACGCTCACTCTCGCGAAGAAACGGTGATCAAAGAATATACAAAATTCAACCTCGAATCCGAATTGATCGAGACTCTCAAAGCAAGTGAGAACAAGCTCCGATTTCGTCGTTTTCATAGGCGTTGGAAAGCTATTGGGGAATTGAGCTGATAGTACTTCTAGTTTTTGTGATCTGGTGGATTTTACATACGTGCACACACAGGATCACGTGCGCGGAAAATATCGAGCCCAAAAAGGGCCGCCTGGGCCCTCAAAAATGGCCTTCAGGATTGGAAAAAATGAAATTTATCGCAATTACAGCTCAAATTTCGATGAGCCGGCACATCCCTTTGGTGTTCAGGTCCTGGGCGCCCCACCCTTGGATTGATACAATAGGGTGTTAGGCCAACTCTCGCGAAGAAACGGTGATCAAAGAAAATACAAAAATCAACCTAGAGTCTGAACTGATCAAGACTCTCAATGCAAGTGAGAACAAGCTCCGATTTCGTGGTTTTCATAGGTGTTGGAAAGCTATTGGGGAATTGAGCTGATAGGACTTCTAGTTTTTGCAGTCTAGAGGATTTTACATACATGGACACACAGGATCACGTGCGCGGAAAATATCGAGCCCAAAAAGGGCCGCCTGGGCCCTCAAAAATGGCCTCTGGATTGGAAAAACCGAAAGTTATCACAATTACAGCTCAATTTCAATGAGCCGGCACATCCCTTTGGTGTTCAGGTCCTGGGCGCCCCACCCATGTATGTATACAATAGGGTGTTAGGCCAACTCTCACGAAGAAACGGTGATCAAAGAAAATAAAAAAATCAACCTAGAGGCCGAATTGATCGAGACTCTCAAAGCAAGTGAGAACAAGCTCCGATTTCGTCGTTTTAATAGGTGTTGGAAAGCTATTGGGGAATTGAGATGATAGGACTTCTAGTTTTTGCGATCTGGAGGATTTTACATACGTGCACACACAGGATCACGTGCGCGGAAAATATCGAGCCCAAAAGGGCCGTCTGGGCCCTCTGAAATGGCCTGCAGGATTGCAAAAAATGAAAGTTATCGCAATTGCAGCTCAAATTTTGATGAGCCGGCACATCCCTTTTGTCGTGGTTTTGTCACGGCAGATGCCCGAAGGCTTAGGTTCGGAGTCAACGCCATGGAAGTCGACTCAAAGGGGTTAAGGGGGACAAGGGACATGGTTTTACCCAGGTTCGGCCCCTCACGGTGGAGGTGAAAGCCTACGTCCTGCTTAAGCTGTATTAACCGGTATATCGAGTACAAGGGGCGGCTTGCTTGCCCTAACTCTCAATTGCTTGATCTCTCTCGCCGTAAGGCTTGTCGGTCTTTCTTAACCCCCTCTCACCCGCCGCAGGGGCTCACCTTTATATACATAGGTATAGGCCCTGGGCTTACAAGAGTCCGGGTCGGGTTACACAACGTAACCGACCCAGGTTCTACTTTCCTAGTCTTACAAGATAAGTCTTCACATGGCGGTTTACCCTTTCGGTCCTTGAGTCGCCACCAGGCTTTAGGCCTTCGACTGGCCCATCTGTAAGTTGTCGTCTTCACGCCTTGCCTTCCTGGGCCGGCTTAGCCTCTTGCACTATGAGTCGCCAACAGGGTTAACCGCGGGGTTATATCCCCAACATTAGGCCCCAAATTGATTTGAACCTGTTCATGTCAATTTAAATTCTTCACTTGGCGAGTCTTCTGCGGGTCTTCTGGATTTGCAACTTTGACTGGTCTTCCCTAACCCGCCATATCCAACAGTGACGTCACAATGAATCTTTCATTTACCCACCATCCGAGAAACGAGGCGCCATCTCAGCCATGATAACTATATCGCCTCCTCCATTCCTGAGTCTAACGATTCAGAGGTAAAGCTTGACTTCTTCTGACCGTCTCTTTATACAGCTTACTGATGATATTTATTTCACAGGTTGAACCAGAGACCAGCCATGTGGACGCTCCTGAGGTAATCAATATTTCCTCCGATTTAGAAAATTCTCCCCCAAAGAAGAAACAGCGGGTTATCCGAAAAGTCCCATTCCCTCATCCTCTTGCTTACTTGGACTGCCATTTTATTTTGAAAAAGCAACAGCACACCTCCAGGCGTCAGACCCGGAGTGCCGGCTCTGAGGAGCTGATGGGCGGCTTACCCAACTCCCCGGCTTCCCGGAAGCGTCCTGCAGAGGTACTTTTTACCCAAGTCTGATCATCTTAACAGTCTTGTCTTGCAACCTTACTTTACCTGAAGAACTGTAACTTTTCCAGGACTCACCCCCTTCGTCTGGCGACTCAACGGCCACTAAGCTGCCTCCATTGAGAATCAACCCAGAGTATGCATTTTTCCTTTGCACTATATTTTTCTTCAATCTTGTCTTTTATTTGACAATTGTTTTTGCTCTCTAGGGCTCAAGCGAAGCGGAAGAAAACCGGCAGGTCTGAAGCCGCCCCCACTGTCCAAGAGCCGGAGAAATCCAAGCCGGCTTCCCCTGTACCTCATGCTGAGCCTACAGAAGGTATAAAAGAAACACCTGCCGATGATCCTCAGCCCCACGAGCCGGCTGTTCATGATACGGTCGCTCCTACGAGCCCTCCACGAACTGACTTCCAAACGCCGAGCTCTCCAGCTACCAAAAACGTCGCTCTTACTGGGGCGGGTTATCAATCGACCTCTCATGTGCTGACAAGATACACCGGCGAGGCTAAAGAGAACTCGCCAGAAAGATTCGACTTTGCATTGCCCTCGTTGGAAAAGATGTCTACAGATGATCTTCATGCCGGCTATTTAAATAGCCTCAGCGCAAGCCACAACATGGAGCGAAAACTTGTTAGCCTTATGAAGTCCAAATTTGAGGTACTGCTCCTTTCTTGCTTTCCTTATACCCTTATGTAGCCCCCAAGATCCGGTTTAGTCTTGCAAAATAGTAGACCGGGTCTTATACTTCTTGTCATACTTCAAATTATAATACCTGTAGCCCCCAAGTATCGGGTTAATACTGATATTGAGCCGGTACTTAGTTGAAAGGGTTGATCCAAGTGTAGCCCCCGAGTTCGGGTCATGACGATGAGCCAGAACTCCATTGTAAACTTTGGAGAGCTCTGTGTAGCCCCCAAGTGCCGGCTTAACTTTAACAAAGATGAGCCGGGACTGCCATGTAGACTTAGAGAAAAACACAGGCATTAGCCCCCAAGTGTCAAGTATATTGCTTGCAATCTGCTTGAGACTTATAACACAATAGTTTCACCAATGTGCGAATCATATCCTGACTGAAAACCTTTGAAACTGTCTTTTGCGTAACGCAGGAAGCTTTAGCAACTGCTGAGTCGAATTTCACTGTGCAACAAGCCTCCAGGGCTGAGGCGGACAATAAATGGCGAGTTGCCGTGACAGAGCTGGAGAAAACCCGGGCTGAACTCGCTGCTTATCAGAAGACGGCTGAGGCGGAAAAAGCTGCTATAACCCAACGAGCCAACGACACTAAAAGCCGGCTTAAGGTTGTGTCCGATGAGCTACAAACTCTCAAAGACCATATCTCCAGAATGACCTCTGCGATCTTCGGTAAGTGCCAAGCACTTGAAAATTACCTTGTCTTGTTGAATAACTCATACAGGCGGCTTATAATACTTGACTATCTTGCAGGTGAATGGAGCCGCCAACTCGCTTCTGACAGCGTGATTAAGCTGAAAGCCATCTACTCCTTAACCGAACAGTTATATTGCGGGACCCTCTGCACCATGAAGGCGATGCTGACCGAGAAATGCATCCCAAAGCATATGAAGGGGGTGATAGAACTTCTATCCACCCTGCCCAAACAGGTTGGAGAACTCAAACGGTCAGCTGCCAGGCAGGGAGCCATGGCTGCTTTAAGCCGGTGTCTTGCTTTTGCCCCGGAGTTAACTACAGCAGAAATGACGTACGGGTTCCCAGCCAAAAAGGTCGACGGCTCAGATTTCACAGAAGCCGACTACGTCAAATGTATGAAAGATTCCCGGGTGCTAGCCTCAAGTCTTGCCAATGAGTTAGACCTTTCCACATACCAGGCGGCTTATGATGCAAAAAACAAATGCGTGCGCGGCCCAACCTTTGAATCGAGGAGCCTGACTCCCGCACGTCGTAAGCAGCTCTTCGCTCTTGACCTTGATGCATCTCCCTTCTTCGACCAGACCCAATTTGAGACCTTAACACGCTGCAACTGGGATGTCGACAATCTTCAGATCGAAGAGGTCGAAGATCCGGCGAAGGATGACTAGCCAGCGAGCTGTACTTTCGGCTGAAACTGATAACTCGGCCTGTCTGAGCCGCCAAGGCTGTGTTTTGTAAAAAACTTTAATCTTGCCTTGTCTTGTACTCCATGGGGAGCTTTTGTAATAGCTGTAGAGACATCTGAAATGCCTGAGTCGTGCCTTCATGCGCGTATAACCCTTTTTGAATAGTCTTGCTGCAGTGATATCTTTCATATGCTCTTACTCTCAACCATGCTTTCAAGGTCCATGGCGGCTTATCAAAAAAGATAAAACCTGCAAAATAAACAAGACAGAAAACTTCTGTATTGTTGTAAGGGCGGCTTATAACAGCACAACCCGGAGATGTCTTTCATGGTCTTGCGTCTTGTTTCATAATCTTTCCTTGACCCGGCTTGTCAAAACCGGAATGATATGTAAGTGTGATGTATGATGCAATGCATGACGTATGATGCAATGCACGATGCATGATGCAATGCATGATGTATGATGTTCTCTGCTCTTACAAGTCATCCAAAAAGGGGGTATGTGGCCAACTCGCTGCACCCCAATATTGGAGAGGTTATCAAAAGAGGGGGTGAGTGGCTAAATCGCTGCACCCCAATTTTGAAAAAAGGTCATCAAAGAGGGGGTAAGTATTCAACTCGCTGCACCCCAATTTGGAAAAAATCATCAAAAGAGGGGGTAAGTTCTCAACTCGCTGCACCCCAATTTTGGAATAAGTCATCAAAGAGGGGGTAAGTATTCAACTCGCTGCACCCCAATTTGAAAAAATTCATCAAAAGAGGGGGTAAGTTTTCAACTCTCTGCACCCCAATTTTGGAATAAGTCATCAAAGAGGGGGTAAGTATTCAACTCGCTGCACCCCAATTTGGAAAAAATCATCAAAAGAGGGGGTAAGTTCTCAACCCCCTGCACCCCAATTTTGGAATAAGTCATCGAAGAGGGGGTAAGTATTCAACTCGCTGCACCCCAATTTGGAAAAAATCATCAAAAGAGGGGGTAAGTTCTCAACTCGCTGCACCCCAATTTTGGAATAAGTCATCAAAGAGGGGGTAAGTATTAAACTCGCTGCACCCCAATTTGACCTTGTCGATGACATAACTTGTGCACAATCTAAGATACACGAAAAAACGGCAGAGGCCCCGGAGTTAATGGTGTTGGGTGGCAAACCCTTCAACCATGTGCGAGCCGGCCCTTCCAGCATCATGATGAAATACTTGGCGCAGACTGCATCCCTTTGATGAAATTTGAGCTGTAATTACGATAACTTTCGTTTTTTCCAACATCTCCATGGCTAGCTCATAACTTTCAACCCAGGCCTCTGGAGGTAAATCAGCAGTGTAATTGGGCACCTTACGAGGACCCTTGAAATCCTTCGGCAGACGCTCATTCTGCAGAGCCGGTACCAGACACGGCACCCCCACAGCCCTGGAAGTCAACCCCGCTCCTCCTGAAACGGAAGGGGCGAATGTGTGTTCCTGAGATGCCGCCGCTGCCTGAGCCGCCTCTTCTCGCCGTGCTCTCACCTGATGCATCAATGTCTGAGCATCTAGAGCCGCCCGATCCGCTTGCGGCGGGTTACGATGTCGTTCGCTGCTAGAAACCGCCGGCGACTCATAACGCCGGCTGTAGCTACGGCTGTGGATGGGCGTTGAGTGCACGCGACTCCGGCTGTAATTATACTTCTCTTGCTGGGCCATCGCCGTGCGCAGGTATCCGATGGCTTTCCGCACCTCTTCTACATAAGGCGCCTCATCGGGGATCGGAATTGTATCAAGCCTGGTTGCTGCTGCCACCATGTTCTCCGCCGGGTTAGAATAATGAGCCGGCGGTGTCGGATAAAGCGGTGGCGGGTATTGGCCCCATCGTGGCGGGTCTTGACGCTGAACCGCCGCCCGGCTCCCAGGTATTTCCGCCGTCCGGGTTATGGCCAAAGGCACACTTCGTCCCGTTCCTGGCGTGTTGAAGAGATTCCTAGCTTCATACTGCTCCAGCAGGCGGGACTGATGTCTCATCCGCTGAACCGCCGCGGACGACTGTTGCTCTATCTCGAGGCGAAGAGCGTCTGCCTTAAGGCGCTCCGCCTCAGCATCCATCTGAGCCTTCAGCTCGTTAACTTCCTGCTGGACCGCGGCCATCCGATCCTTCAACCTAGTGATTTCTGCATTGCGGGCCGCTTGGTTCGCAACAGTGACCTCAGTTGCCATCAAGGTTGTAAGCTCGTTCATCAGATCCAGGAGAACTTGAGCCGGGGGCGCGCCTGACCCGGACACGGCCGCACCAGGTGTACTGCCCTGAGCCACCGCTGAACCGGCCATGAAGACGGCTGCATGACTTGGCGGCTCATAACCCTCCGGCTCATGGTATTCTGACTCGGGGTAAGGCTCGTCGTAGCCCCCAAGCCCTCCAACCTGAAGCTGATAGATCGATTCCGTCTCCCCACATGAAGATTCCTCCCCGGAGTAGTCGAGAGTTTCTTCCTCGGACACAGAACCCTCAAGTTCTACACCCTGAGTGAAGCCGACGAAGACATGCTTCCTGCCCGAGTCAGAATGGGCGGGTTGCATGCTCCGGGCGGGTTGCTTGAGCCGGGCCGGCTCGACGATGTTGGTGGAGTTGTCCGGCCCGGGTTCAGATCCGCCAATCTTGCCGATGAAGACATGGATTCCACCGAAGGGGACCCGGAAGCCGTACTCGATTGAGTCAGCCTCAGGACCCCAGCTGGCGTCGTCGATGTAAAGCTTTCCGCGGCGGCTCTTAGTCATCTCGCCGACCACGTACCCCTCGCCCCCGAGGAGAGCACCCTTTGGTGTTCAGTTCCTGGGCGCCTCACCCATGTATGGATACAATAGGGTGTTAGGCTCACTCTCGTGAAGAAATAGTGATCAAAGAAAATACAAAAATCAACCTAGAGTCCGAATTTATCGAGACTCTCAAAGCAAGTGAGAAGAATCTTCGATTTCATCGTTTTCATAGGCGTTGGAAAGCTATTGCGGAATTGAGCTGATAGGACTTCTAGTTTTTGCGATCTGGAGGATTTTACATACGTGCACACACAGGATCACATGCGCGGAAAATATCGAGCCCAAAAAGGGCCGTCTGGGCCCTCAAAAATGGCCTGCAGGATTGGAAAAAACGAAAGATATCGCAATTACAGCTCGAATTTCGATGAGCCGGCACATCCCTTTGGTGTCTAGGTCCTGGGCGCCCCACCCATGTATGGATACAATAGGGTGTTAGGCCAACTCTCGCGAAGAAACGGTGAACAAAGAAAATACAAAAATCAACCTAGAGTCCGAATTGATCGAGACTCTCAAAGCAAGTGAGAACAAGCTCCGATTTCGTCATTTTCATAGGCGTTGGAAAGCTATTGGGGGAATTGAGCTGATAGGACTTCTAGTTTTTGCGATCTGGAGGATTTTACATATGTGCACACACAGGATCACATGCGCGGAAAATATCGAGCCCAAAAAGGGCCGCCTAGGCCCTCAAAAATGGCCTGCAGGATTGGAAAAAACGAAAGTTATCGCAATTACAGCTCAATTTTCGATGAGCCGGCACATCCGTTTGGTGTTCAAGTCCTGGGCGCCTCACCCATGTATGGATACAATAGGGTGTTAGGCTCACTCTCGTGAAGAAATTGTGATCAAAGATATTGGGGAATTGAGCTGATAGGACTTCTAGTTTTTGCGATCTGGAGGATTTTACATACATGCACACATAGGATCACGTGCGTGGAAAATATCGAGCCCAAAAAGGGCGTATGGGCCCTGAAAAATGGTCTACAGGATTGGAAAAAACGACAGTTATCGCAATTACAGCTCAAATTTCGATGAGCCGGCACATCCCTTTGGTGTTCAGGTCCTGGGTGCCCCACCCATGTATGGATACAATAGGGTGTTAGGCCAACTCTCGCGAAGAAACGGTGATCAAAGAATATACAAAAATCAACCTAGAGTCCGAATTGATCGAGACTCTCAAAGCAAGTGAGAACAAGCTACGATTTCGTCGTTTTCATAGGCATTGGAAAGCTATTGGGGAATTGAGCTGATAGGACTTCTAGTTTTTGCGATCTGGAGGATTTTACATAAGTGCACACATAGGATCACGTGCGCGGAAAATATCGAGCCCAAAAAGGGCCGCCTGGCCCTCAAAAATGGCCTGCAGGATTGGAAAAAACGAAAGTTATCGCAATTACAACTAAATTTTCGATGAGCCGGCACATCCGTTTGGTATTCATGTCCTGGGCGCCTCACCCATGTATGGATACAATAGGGTGTTAGGCTCACTCTCGTGAAGAAATAGTGATCAAAGAAAATACAAAAATCAACCTAGAGTCCGAATTTATCGAGACTCTAAAAGCAAGTGAGAAGAAGCTTCGATTTCATCGTTTTCATAGGCGTTGGAAAGCTATTGGGGAATTGAGCTGATAGGACTTCTAGTTTTTGCGATCTGGAGGATTTTACATACGTGCACACACAGGATCAGATGCGCGGAAAATATTGAGCCCAAAAAGGGCCGTCTGGGCCCTCAAAAATGGCCTGCAGGATTGGAAAAAACGAAAGTTATCGCAATTACAGCTCAAATTTCGATGAGCCGGCACATCCCTTTGGTGTCCAGGTCCTGGGCTCCCCACCCATGTATGGATACAATAGGGTGTTAGGCCAACTCTCGCGAAGAAACTGTGATCAAAGAAAATACAAAAATCAACCTAGAGTCCGAATTGATCGAGACTCTCAAAGCAAGTGAGAACAAGCTCCGATTTCGTCGTTTTCATAGGCGTTGGAAAGCTATTGGGGAATTGAGCTGATAGGACTTCTAGTTTTTGTGATCTGGAGGATTTTACATACGCGCAAACACAGGATCACGTGCGTGGAAAATATCGAGCCCAAAAAGGGTCGTCTGGGCCCTCAAAAATGACCTGCATGATTGGAAAAAACGAAAGTTATCGCAATTAAAACTCAAATTTCGATGAACCGGCACATCCCTTTGGTGTTCAGGTCTTGGGCGCCCCACCCACGTATGGATACAATAGGGTGTTAGGCTCACTCTCGCGAAGGAGCCGTGATCAAAGAAAATAAAAAAAATCAACCTAGAGTCCGAATTGATCGAGACTCTCAAAGCAAGTGAGAACAAGCTTCGATTTCGTCGTTTTCATATGCGTTGGAAAGATATTGGGGAATTGAGCTGATAGGATTTCTAGTTTTTGCGATCTAGAGGATTTTACATACATGCACACATAGGATCATGTGCGTGGAAAATATCGAGCCCAAAAAGGCCGTCTGGGCCCTAAAAATGGTCTACAGGATTGGAAAAAACGACAGTTATCGCAATTACAGCTCAAATTTCGATGAGCCGGCACATCCCTTTGGTGTTCAGGTCCTTGGTGCCCCACCCATGTATCGATACAATAGGGTGTTAGGCCAACTCTCGCGAAGAAACGTTGATCAAAGAAAATACAAAAATCAACCTAGAGTCCGAATTCATCGAGACTCTCAAAGCAAGTGAGAACAAGCTACGATTTCGTCGTTTTCATAGGCATTGGAAAGCTATTGGGGAATTGAGCTGATAGGACTTCTAGTTTTTGCGATCTGGAGGATTTTACTTATGTGCACACACAGGATCACATGCGCGGAAAATATCGAGCCCAAAAAGGGCCGCCTGGGCCCTCAAAAATGGCCTGCAGGATTGGAAAAAACGAAAGTTATCGCAATTACAGCTCAATTTTCGATGAGCTGGTACATCCGTTTGGTATTCAAGTCCTGGGCGCCTCACCCATGTATGGATACAATAGGGTGTTAGGCTCACTCTCGTGAAGAAATAGTGATCAAAGAAAATACAAAAATCAACCTAGAGTCCGAATTTATCGAGACTCTCAAAGCAAGTGAGAAGAAGCTTCGATTTCATCGTCTTCATAGGCGTTGGAAAGCTATTGGGGAATTGAGCTGATAGGACTTCTAGTTTTTGCGATCTGGAGGATTTTACATACGTGCACACACAGGATCACATGCGCGGAAAATATCGATCCCAAAAAGGGCCGTCTGGGCCCTCAAAAATGGCCTGCAGGATTGGAAAAAACGAAAGTTATCGCAATTACAGCTCGAATTTCGATGAGCCGGCACATCCCTTTGGTGTCTAGGTCCTGGGCGCCCCATCCATGTGTGTATACAATAGGGTGTTAGGCCAACTCTCGCGAAGAAACTGTGATCAAAGAAAATACAAAAATGAACCTAGAGTCCGAATTGATCGAGACTCTCAAAGCAAGTGAGAACAAGCTCCGATTTTGTCGTTTTCATAGGCGTTGGAAAGTTATTGGGGAATTGAGCTTATAGGACTTCGAGTTTTTGCGATCTGGAGGATTTTACAAACGTGCACATATAGGATCACGTGTGTGGAAAATATCTTGCCCAAAAAGGCCGTCTAGGCCCTCAAAAATGGTCTGCAGGATTGGAAAAAACGACAGTTATCGCAATTAGAGCTCAAATTTCGATGAGCCGGCACATCCCTTTGGTGTTCAGGTCCTGGGTGCCCCACCCATGTATGGATACAATAGGGTGTTAGGCCAACTCTCGCGAAGAAACGGTGATCAAAGAAAATACAAAAATCAACCTAGAGTCCGAATTGATCGAGACTCTCAAAGCAAGTGAGAACAAGCTCCGATTTCGTCGTTTTCATAGGCGTTGGAAAGCTATTAGGGGAATTGAGCTGATAGGACTTCTAATTTTTGCGATCTGTTGGATTTTACATATGTGCACACACAGGATCACGTGCGCGGAAAATATCGAGCCCAAAAAGGGCCGCCTGGGCCCTCAAAAATGGCCTGTAGGATTGGAAAAAACGAAAGTTATCGCAATTACAGCTCAATTTTCGATGAGCCGGCACATCCGTTTGGTGTTCAAGTCCTGGGCGCCTCACCCATGTATGGATACAATAGGGTGTTAGGCTCGATCTCGTGAAGAAATAGTGATCAAAGAAAATACAAAAATCAATCTAGAGTCCGAATTTATCGAGACTCTCAAAGCAAGTGAGAAGAAGCTTCGATTTCATCATTTTCATAGGCGTTGGAAAACTATTGGGGAATTGAGCTGATAGGACTTCTAGTTTTTGCGATCTGGAGGATTTTACATACGTGCACACATAGGATCACATGCGCGGAAAATATTGAGCCCAAAAAGGGCCGTCTGGGCCCTCAAAAATGGCCTGCAGGATTATAAAAAACGAAAGTTATCGCAATTACAACTCAAATTTCGATGAGCCGGCACATCCCTTTGGTGTCCAGGTCCTGGGCGCCCCACCCATGTATGGATACAATAGGGTGTTAGGACAACTCTCGCGAAGAAACTGTGATCAAAGAAAATACAAAAATCAACCTAGAGTCCGAATTGATCGAGACTCTCAAAGCAAGTGAGAACAAGCTCCGATTTCGTCGTTTTCATAGGCGTTGGTAAGCTATTGGGGAATTGAGCTGATAGGACTTCTAGTTTTTGTGATCTGGAGGATTTTACATACGTGCAAACACAGGATCACATGCGTGGAAAATATCGAGCCCAAAAAGGGTCGTCTGGGCCCTCAAAAATGGCCTGCAGGATTGGAAAAAACGAAAGATATCGCAATTAAAACTCAAATTTCGATGAACCGGCACATCCCTTTGGTGTTCAGGTCCTCGGCGCCCCACCCATGTGTGGATACAATAGGGTGTTAGGCTCACTCTCGCGAAGGAACCGTGATCAAAGAAAATACAAAAATCAACCTAGAGTCTGAATTGATCGAGACTCTCAAAGCAAGTGAGAACAAGCTTCGATTTCGTCGTTTTCATAGGCGTTGGAAAGCTATTGGGGAATTGAGCTGATAGGACTTCTAGTTTTTGCGATCTGGAGGATTTTACATACATGCACACATAGGATCACGTGCGTGGAAAATATCGAGCCCAAAAAGGCCGTCTGGGCCCTAAAAATGGTCTACAGGATTGGAAAAAACGACAGTTATCGCAATTACAGCTCAAATTTCGATGAGCCGGCACATCCCTTTGGTGTTCAGGTCCTGGGTGCCCCACCCATGTATGGATTCAATAGAGTGTTAGGCCAATTCTCGCGAAGAAATGGTGATCAAAGAAAATACAAAAATCAACCTAGAGTCCGAATTGATCGAGACTCTCAAAGCAAGTGAGAACAAGCTCCGATTTCGTCGTTTTCATAGGCGTTGGAAAGCTATTGGGGAATTGAGCTGATAGGACTTCTAGTTTTTGCGATCTGGAGTATTTTACATACGTGCACACATAGGATCACGTGCGCGGAAAATATCGAGCCTGAAAAGGGCCGTCTGGGCCCCCAAAATGGCCTGTAGGATTGGAAAAAATGAAAGTTATCGCAATTACAGCTCAAATTTTGATGAGCCGGCCCTTTGGTGTTCAGGTCCTGGGCGCCCCACCCATATGTGGATACAGTCGGCTGTTAGGCCAACTCTCGAGAAGAACTGGTGATCAAAGAAAATTCAAAAATCAACCTAGAGTCCGAATTGATCGAGACTCTCAAAGCAAGTGAGAACAAGCTCCGATTTCGTCGTTTTCATAGGCGTTGGAAAGCTATTGGGGAATTGAGCTGATAGGACTTCTAGTTTTTGCGATCTGGAGGATTTTACATACGTGCACACACAAGATCACATGCGCAGAAAATATTGAGCCCAAAAAGGGCCGTCTGGGCCCTCAAAAATGGCCTGCGGGATTGGAAAAAACGAAAGTTATCGCAATTACAGCTCAAATATCGATGAGCCGGCACATCCCTTTGGTGTCCAGGTCCTGGGCGCCCCACCCATGTATGGATATAATAGTGTGTTAGGCCAACTCTCGCGAAGAAACTATGATCAAAGAAAATACAAAAATCAACCTAGAGTCCGAATTGATCGAGACTCTCAAAGCAAGTGAGAACAAGCTCCGATTTCGTCGTTTTCATAGGCGTTGGAAAGCTATTGGGGAATTGAGCTGATAGGACTTCTAGTTTTTGTGACATGGAGGATTTTACATACATGCAAACACAGGATCACGTGCGTGGAAAATATCGAGCCCAAAAAGGGTCGTCTGGGCCCTCAAAAATGGCCTGCAGGATTGGAAAAAAACAAAAGTTATCGCAATTAAAACTCAAATTTCGATGAACCGGCACATCCCTTTGGTGTTCAGGTCCTCGGCGCCCCACCCATGTGTGGATACAATAGGGTGTTAGGCTCACTCTCGCGAAGGAACCGTGATCAAATAAAATACAAAAATTAACCTAGAGTCCGAATTGATCGAGACTCTTAAAGCAAGTGAGAACAAGCTTCGATTTCATCGTTTTCATAGGCGTTGGATAGCTATTGGGGAATTGAGCTGATAGGACTTCTAGTTTTTGCGATCTGGAGGATTTTACATACATGCACACATAGGATCAGGTGCGTGGAAAATATCGAGCCCAAAAAGGCCGTCTGGGCCCTAAAAAATGGTCTACAGGATTGGAAAAAACTACAGTTATCGCAATTATAGCTCAAATTTCGATGAGCCGGCACATCCCTTTGGTGTTCAGGTCCAGGGTGCCCCACCCATGTATGGATACAATAGAGTGTTAGGCCAACTCTCGCGAAGAACTGGTGATCAAAGAAAATACAAAAATCAACCTAGAGTCTGAATTGATCGAGACTCTCAAAGCAAGTGAGAACAAGCTCCGATTTCGTCATTTTCATAGGCGTTGGAAAGCTATTGGGGAATTGAGCTGATATGACTTCTAGTTTTTGCGATCTGGAGGATGTTACATACGTGCATACACAAGATCACGTGCGCGGAAAATATCGAACCCAAAAAGGGTCGTCTGGGCCCTCAAAAATGGCCTGCAGGATTGGAAAAAACAAAAGTTATCGCAATTACAGCTCAAATTTCGATGATCGGCACAATTCTTTGGTGTTCAGGTCCTGGGCGCCCCACCCATGTATGGATACAATAGGGTTTTAGGCTCACTCTCGCGAAGTTACGGTGATCAAAGAAAATACAAAAATCAACCTAGAGTCCGAATTGATCGAGACTCTCAAAGCAAATGAGAACAAGCTCCGATTTCGTCGTTTTCATAGGCGTTGGAAAGCTATTGGGGAATTGAACTAATAGGACTTCTAGTTTTTGCGATCTGGAGTATTTTACATACGTGCACACACATGTTCACGTGCGCGGAAAATATCAAGCCCAAAAAGGGTCGTCTGGGCCCTCAAAAATGGCCTGCAGGATTGGAAAAAACAAAAGTTATCGCAATTAAAACTCAAATTTCGATGAACCGGCACATCCCTTTGGTGTTCAGGTCCTCGGCGCCCCACCCTTGTATGGATACAGCAGGGTGTTAGGCCAACTCTTGCAAAGAAACGGTGATCAAAGAAAATACAAAAATCAACCTAGAGTCCGAATTGATCGAGACTCTCAAAGCATGTGAGAACAAGCTCCGATTTCGTCGTTTCATAGGCGTTATAAAGCTATTGGGGAATTGAGCTGATAGGACTTCTAGTTTTTGCGATCTGGAGGATTTTACATACGTGCACGCACAAGATCACGTGCGCGGAAAGTATCGAACCCAAAAAGGGTCGTATGGGCCCTCAAAAATGGCATGCAGGATTGGAAAAAACGAAAGTTATCGCAATTACAGCTCAAATTGCGATGATTGGCACATCTCTTTGGTGTTCAGGTCCTGGGCACCCCACCCATGTATGGATACAGTAGGCTGTTAGGCCAACTCTCGCGAAGAAACGGTGATCAAAGAAAATACAAAAATCAACCTAGAGTCCGAATTGATCGAGACTCTCAAAGCAAGTGAGAACAAGCTCCGATTTCGTCGGTTTCATGGGCGTTGGAAAGCTATTGGGGAATTGAGCTGATAGGACTTATAGTTTTTGCGATCTGGAGTTATTTACATATGTGCACACACAGGATCACGTGCGTGGAAAAGATCGAGCCCAAAAAGGGTCGTCTGGGCCCTAAAAAATGGCCTACAGGATTGGAAAAAACTAAAGTTATCGCAATTACAGCTCAAATTTCGATGAGCCGGCACATCCGTTTGGTGTTCAGGTCCTGGGCGACCCATGTAACACCCCAAAAATTTAATCATGTTTTTATTTAGTAAAATTTGGCTAGAAATAAATTTTTGATTTATATTGGGTCTTTTATTAATTTTTGAGTTCTTTTCTGGTTCTGGCCTTCAAATCCTCCCCTCCATGTAGGAAATTATTTGAAAATTTATAGTTTTATAACAGTAGGAATTGTTCTCATAATAAAAATATGCCAAACAATTCTTTGAAAAGGCATTTTTCAAAACTTTGTATGCCTCTGTTGCACTACAACCATTTTGATTAATCTTTCCCTAATTTTTTTAATAATAAAGCACGGATTGACTCCGTGGGTTCACCGTCGCGGCGCTTTTGCTAAAAACCCCCTGTGTTTTTTAGGAATTTAACCCGCCGTCCCTATTTTATCTGAAAAAACGTTTCGCTTTTCTAAAAAAAATCCACCCGGTACGCACACAAACTCCTCGCTCGTCCGGTTTGCAAGCACGCACGCACGCAAAAA
The DNA here is from genome assembly GCA_039707655.1 of Elymus sibiricus. Classification (NCBI taxonomy): domain Eukaryota; kingdom Viridiplantae; phylum Streptophyta; class Magnoliopsida; order Poales; family Poaceae; genus Elymus; species Elymus sibiricus. The sequence goes on from CM077672.1 coordinate 3,554,823, forward strand.
CCCCCTCGCTGGCCCAGTTGTTTTAAAAGGAAACCACCTGAATCGATCTTGTCCTGTTGTCCGGAGCCGCGACCCCAAGCTCGATCCCGGAGCGCGTCTCCCCCTTCCTCCTTCGCTTCGCTCCCTACCTCTTTCCTCCCGATAATAGGGTTCCGGCCCAACCCCTCACCCTGCCGACGTCCCGCCTCCCGTCCGCCGTAATTCGACAGCCTGAGCAGCGCCCACGAACACCGAGATGCAGAGCCACACGAGCCCAGCAGTAGTACAGTTGAACCCGAGAGGACGTGGGAGGCAGGTCTCCGGTCGAGGCCGAGGGCCGCCTGCTCCTGGCACGAGGACACATCTGAGGCGTGCGGTCAGGCTGGCTGGCGTATGTTGCCGTGCCGATGTGGGCGCACTTGCCCGCGCGCGTTGCGAAACGGATGCAGCGGCGAGGGATATGGCGGCGCCTGAGCGGGGATGAGCAGGGGAAAACAGATGCAGCGGCGAGGGATATGGCAGCGCCTGAGTGGGGATGGGCAGGGGAGACATGGGGCTAAAAGCTCTGCGCGTCGGGGAGAGGTCTAGGATGAGAGGAATTGGAATTGGAAGTGGGCTTACTGTCGGTGACAAACTCATCGTGTCGGCAGACTCGCCGAGATTGAGCTCGTGGTCGTTTGTCGGCAGGCTCCCCGAGATTGAGCTCGTGGTCGTTTGTCTTTCCCTCGCCATTGTGTGGACCTCCTGGCATAGCTTGCTGCAGTGGGTGCCTCAATCGTCATGGCCACTATGATGCTGTCTTTGCCGGGGACTTCAAGGCGGCAGGCTGAATGAGTTAAGCGAGAAGCACATGGGCGGTGAGCGAGTCAAGCGAGAAGTACAGGGCGGGCGACAATGATCACACGTGGTGGCCAGTAAGCAGAACTAGCATAGCTCAGTTTTGCAAATAATGTACGACTTGCCAAGCGAGCGGGAAATCGTATAGATTTCATTCACCAGTAAATTTCTCATTCTTTTCTTCTTTCTTGTCCTTTCAGAGAGGGTGTTTGGCCCCAATTGCTCTACAAGGCAGTTATATGACGAAGCTAAAGCAGTTGACGTATCAGTAAGTATGTACAGGAGAAGAAGTTGATGTATCAGTAAGTATGTACAGGAGAAATTAAGCAGCTCCGTTGCATCACTAATTTGATCTTTGAATGAACTAATGTGTGGACCAACTAACATTTGCACATGAATTTGTTCTTGTTGACAGCAAGTATATTCGCGTATGGGAAAACAAGCAGCGAAAAGACTGCACGATGGCTTAAGTTACAACATCTTCTGGCTAGCTTGTCAAACTGGCTAGCTTCTCATAAGATTCAGGTTTGATACTGTAGGTGACTGCTCCGTCTGAAACCAGGGATGCATGTAGTATCGCCATATATGCCCCCCCAATGTTCTGTAACTCTGTAACTGCATTTTCTCCTCTCTGATTAATCAATGAAATGCGGCCCTAGGGCCATATTTTTTTCAAAAAAGATTCAGGTTTGAAATGCAACAAAGTACTAGAACTTTGTCCAGTAATGGAAAGTATAATTACTTTTTTGGCCATGATGTGCAAATGATAGTTTTCATGATATGTCTATGAGCACAGGGAAGACGTGAGGCTTTTGGAAAATCAAAAAGTTAAAATTAATTTGTGTGGAGATATTACTCTTTAGAAAGATGATAAGAACAGTGTGGTGCATATTTGCTGCTAGCGACGCAATGCTAGGTAGAGCCCACATTGTGCCGCTAGGGTCAGTTGAACCCAAATGACATTGGGAATATTAAAGTAAATAACTGTTTACCAACTAATAGTTCTGTTCAACTCATGGTGTGATGAAGGTGACCTGGCTGGAAATTTTGACTGTCTTTCGTAATGAAGTCGTGGCAATCAGCGAAGGTAAAAAATGGCAGTGGAGGTGTGATTTAGACTGTAGAGCTCGGTCAGCCGTCTAGCCCAAATAAGATAGCTCAATGCCCTCAGGTATGTGGTTTTGTTTATCTGCTCCAAAGCACTTCATGCTGCTGTTCTTTTTTGTGCAGCTTCATGTCGTTCTCTTGCAATATTGAAAATGAGAATTTCACATGACATACGAAATATGTGGTGCGGGCCTGTTAAATTTTTCGCTTAACCTTTTCTAGCAGCATTGCACGGAAAAAATTACTCACCAAGCCTTAATCACTCAATGGGTTTGTTATGTTTAGTTTCTCTATTGTTGCCTCCAGTTTTTTCCCTTCAAGTTGTAGTAGTATATGTCAAGACTTTTTGACCAATTTTTGTTACTCACTAAAATTAGCTTCATTGCTCAAAATCAAATAAAAATAAATTGCGAATTTATTTTGTACATATAATTCTCACTAAATTTGAATGTGCATCAATTTTTTCTACCGTTGCAACGCACGGGCATTTTTGCTATAATAATAAAGCGGCTATTGCTTCTGCCCTCTCACCGTCGTGATGTTTTTTACAAAACAGTCCTTGATATTTTTGTTATTTAACCCGCGGTCCTTATGATAAATCAACGAAGCGGTACAGGAAGATAAAAGAAAAGGAACCAGCCACACGCACGACCCTGCCTCCGGATCCAATCTCGACCTCCGCCGTGCCGCCACCTCCTGCCCCGCCCTGCCCCGCCACACCTCACCTATGCGTTCGGGTAGGGCACCGTGGTTGTCGCCACACGCGGCCGCGCCGCCGGGCTTCTTCTCCCTCCATCCGTTTTGGGGGCGCTCGACATCGTCGTGCTGCCGTTCTGCCGGCTTTGCCAGAAATCCGTTTGTCAGCATCTTCCTCCACCCCTTGGTGATGAGCGGCTGAGCGGAGTCAGGTACCAACACGCGGACATGCCGTGGTCGTGCGAGAGTGGGGACGGGCTAACAGGGGATGGTGACTTGGACCTGGGGAACAAGAGCATGGGAAACCAGGCCGTAGGAGCAGGGGGCGATGGGCACCGCGAGGACCTCGACAGTGCGGCGGCGCCTACTGGTTCTACATGTTCCTCTTTCTCCCTTGCTCTCTCTGTCTCGATCCCAATATTACCGGTCTGCCTACTCGTCATACCATGCACATCATAAAGACCGGCTGGTTATGGAGGTGAGTGTCCCATCCATGACAAGCATAGAGGTGAATTCAGGATTGTTCGCCATAGAAGCTACCTATCTCATTGTAATTCCAGAATCATGTGTTATTATGATTTGAGTTGCACGACCATTATGATAAGTCAATTGCTGAGTACATAAGACTATAGAATATTCAAGAAGTTCGTCAGATGAAAGATGCAGTTGGACATGTTCCTGGACTAGCTGTTGTGTTGGTAGGTGATTTAAAGTGCAGGGTTGTGATGAAGCCCCTAGAAAGGAATGCCTTTTACTTTTCTGGATGCAGCCCTAGACAGGAATTATGTTTGATTTAGTTCATAGACAGATATCAGAAAATCCTTTTCGTCAACATACTAGAGAACAATTTTTATAACTAAATAATACAAAGTATTTTAGTTCTCATGGTAATAGACGAGCAACTTCAGTTGTATTTGATTTGAGCTTTTGTTTTAAGTATATGTTTGGTCAAGATTCAACTTTCTTTATGTCCATGTTTTGCTGGTATAATGCATCATCAAACTTTGTTTTTATATGATGACATTGTGTAAATCAGCATATGGATGAGGAAAGTATTCTTAGCGTAGATGCTCGCCGCCGCCGCTTCTGACAGCGTGTGAGCCGCTTAATCGAGAGAGGAAGCGGGGCACTGATGCTGGAGCCTCCTCAGCTGAAGAGGACTCGCCACTGTTCCATGATGCCGCCGCCACAACGCGCCGATGTTCAAGCACCAAATCACAGGTTTTTTCTGGCGCCTATTTACTTTTCCTTCGTCTGCATAATTGAGCACAAGCTTCTGACCTTAATATAGACTTTTGAAAACATTATATTTCATGCCTGCACATTACGTGAAACATAATTACACTGTGTAGAGTTAGCGGATTTATATAATACTACTGTTTCAGTAAAAATATATTTTCAACTTCAAATTATATACTGGGTTAAGATTACTTTCATAAAAACCAAGAGCTCTTATGGGGTTTGCAGTAGTGTGATTTACAAGAGGTAGCCACAATTCTTCAGAAATTAGAAGTGTTAGGAAAGAGAGCGGAACAGATCAAACTGAAGCTATGTTATTTAATATTACCTACTTTTACTTGACCATTGCTGGGAACCTGATGTGACCGTCCCACAATCTGAAAATACTGTATGATGTGAGAAGGTTTCTGTTTACATGTAACTGCTAACTCTGCTTACATTTCTCTATGGCCGCACAGTTCAAGCAGTAGTAAGTAGTATACATACATACTTTGCTCACAGTATAATCATCTGCTGCAATGTGATTGTTCCGGCTAAATTTCTTCACCTATAAATCAAATTATGTTACTTCTCTTTGTGTAAATCTTGGATTTCTAGATCTTATGAACGTGACTTTTTATTTCAACAAGTGTTAATTTGAATATGTAATCTGTTGCAATATAGACGAATCTTTGCAAATCCAATGAAGTGGTGGGGATATCTACAACATGAAGTTTCTCAAGCTGATAGAGCATTCTTCTGCATGGTTGTGACATGATCATGGTGCACATATATGTAATACTGAAGGTCCTCTGCTATCACTACGAATGGTTCTGTTGTTGTGTAAGCGATTTCTTAAGTGTTGTGTTGTAACACATTAGAGTAAAAAAAAAAATTGTGTATGAAGAATAATATTAGGGAGTCAGGCAGCCTTTGACCTTAGTTCTGACCAAATTAATCTTTATTTATTTGCCAGGTTGCTTGTCAAACATCACTTCATGTTGTAGTGCATTTTTTCCTTTCAAAAGCCAGATTATGTAATTTGGCTGTATAAGATGTGTCACTTTTTTATTAGTGGTGAACTGGAGATAAGGAAAGGGAAGGGAAATACAGTAATTCTAGCAACCAGCCTTTGTTCCGTAGCAAAACACGGGAGTTTGTTCTATTATGTTCATCGGAAGTCTTTACGGAGGAGTTGGGACTGGGTGAGTGACATAGATTTGCTTGAGGTTATGAATTGTTTTCTGCTGTTCCTTGCATCTTACGTGAAGTATTTTCTTCAAGTTCTTCCTGTTTTCAGTATCGTGTGCTCTATAGAAGCTGTTACATTAAATTAAGTAAGTACATCCTTCTTTCTTGTCCAATTTTGTTCTATTCTATTACTCGGAAGTTTGTACAAGACAGTGAAGCAGATTGCTTGAGATTTGAATTATTTTTTGATGTCGGGTTTGTATGCTATACTGTTGATTAATGAAAACTAATGAAAAGTAGTGGCAATCATTTGATTGATTGAATTACACTAGTACAAAACAGGGCTTTGGTCCACCCTGAAAAGCCCATTAGTCCCGGTTCACTCACGAACCGGGACCCATGGGGGCATTGGTCCCGGTTCGTGAGGCCAGGGCGCCGGCCGGGCCTCGTCTGACCCCTTTGGTCCCGGTTCCAGACACGAACCGGGACCAATGCGCCTCGTGGGCCATTGGTCCCGGTTTGTGGCTGGAACCGGGACCAAATGGTGAGGCTTTAGTCCCGGTTGGTAACACCAACCGGGACTAAAGGGGTTGAGGCTTTAGTCCCGGTTGGTGTTACCAACTGGGACTAAAGGTTGGACCTTTAGTCCCGGTTGGAGACACCAACCGGGACTAAAGGGGTTCTGAAAGTTTTTTTTCCTGTTTTTACATTTGTTTTCTGTTTTTAGTTTCTGTTTTAAATTGCTTATATCTTTTAAGATATTTGATGTTTTTGAGTGATTCTTTTTGCATTAGATTCAAAATTTTGTCTAGTTTCTGTTTGTTCCATTAGTTTTCAAATTTGAATGGTTTAAATTTGAATTTGTTCAAATTTGCTTCAAACCCTAGATTGTGAATAACTTGAGTTTACAAATAGTTTTTAATTTAATTCTTTTTGCTCCTAGTCACGTGTTAGATTGTTGTCACAGTAAGATTTATTTGGTTATTTTTAGAATAATTTAAATTAGGATTTTAATTAAAACAATACTGTTTTGCTTATATAGTTGTTTTAGTCATCTAATTGTTGTTTTTTCTTATTTTTAGTTAGTTCTTTCTGTAGATTTTAACATGTTGTAGTATGGTGCATATTGAATGCACAAAAAGTCTGGAGTTGAAATAAGTTCAAAAAAAATGAAATGCATTTGTAACAGACGAGTTTTCGTCCGAAACCTTGATACTTCAAATGAGATAGTACAGTTTGTACACGAAGTGCATCCAGTTTTTGCCGTAACCCTCTCAACTTTTTAGCACATGCTATGTGGGTGAAATGATGATACCATGCCAACTTTCAACCTTTTCAGAGTTCATTTGTAGTGCTTTTCAATTTCAGGGTCATTTAGCTCAAAAAAATCAGTAAATGCATGAAAAATAGCAAATGAAGTCAGAAAGGGTTGAAATTTGAGGATGTGTCTTTGAATGGTGCATAATGAACACACAAAAAGTCTGGAGTTGAAATAAGTTTAAAAAAATGAAATGCCTTTGTAACAGACGAGTTTTCGTCTGAAACCCTGATACTTCGAAAGAGATTGTCCATTTTGTACACGAAGTGCATCCAGTTTTTGCCGTAAACCTCTCAACTTTTTAGCACATGCTATGTGGGTGAAATGATGATACCATGCCAACTTTCAACCTTTTCAGAGTTCATTTGTAGTGCTTTTCAATTTCAGGGTCATTTAGCTCAAAAAAAATCAGTAAATGCATGAAAAATAGCAAATGAAGTCAGAAAGGGTTGAAATTTGAGGATGTGTCTTTGAATGGTGCATAATGAACACACAAAAAGTCTGGAGTTGAAATAAGTTTAAAAACATGAAATGCCTTTGTAACATGCGAGTTTTCGTCTGAAACCCTGATACTTCGAAAGAGATTGTCCATTTTGTACACGAAGTGCATCTAGTTTTTGCCGTAACCCTCTCAACTTTTTAGCACATGCTATGTGGGTGAAATGATGATACCATGCCAACTTTCAACCTTTTCAGAGTTCATTTGTAGTGCTTTTCAATTTCAGGGTCATTTAGCTCAAAAAATCAGTAAATGCATGAAAAATAGCAAATGAAGTCAGAAAGGGTTGAAATTTGAGGATGTGTCTTTGAATGGTGCATAATGAACACACAAAAAGTCTGGAGTTGAAATAAGTTTAAAAAAATGAAATGCCTTTGTAACAGACGAGTTTTCGTCTGAAACCCTGATACTTCGAAAGAGATTCTCCATTTTGTACACGAAGTGCATCCAGTTTTTGCCGTAACCCTCTCAACTTTTTAGCACATGCTATGTGGGTGAAATGATGATACCATGCCAACTTTCAACCTTTTGAGAGTTCATTTGTGGTGCTTTTCAATTTCAGGGTCATTTAGCTCAAAAAAATCAGTAAATGCATGAAAAATAGCAAATGAAGTCAGAAAGGGTTGAAAATTGATGGCGTGGCTTCGAATGGTGCACACACAAAAAGTCTGGAGTTGAAATAAGTTTAAAAAAATGAAATGTCTTTGTAACAGACGAGTTTTCGTCTGAAGGGGTTCTGAAATTTTCAAACTCTACCCCCCCACCCCGTGGATCGCCTTTTTTAGTTTTGTAGAAAATAAACAAAAATGATAAAATCTTCAAAAAATAAAATCCTTCGAGATGTAGTTAGGTTTTAGTGTCTAGTTGGTATAGAAATTTTGAAATATGAATTTTGACCTTTTTTGCAAAAAAAACGAAAAAATGTAAAACGGCCATAACTTTTGCATACGACGTCGAAAAAAAAAGTTTAATATATAAAAAGAAACTAGAGAAAAATTGGGACTCGATTTCACCGGGGTTTACCCGGTGAAGTTTTCTCAGACTCTCAAAATTCCAAAAGGAAAAAAAGTTATTTCAAATCAAAAATAATAATTTTAATAATTTTAAAAATTAATTTTATCTAAAATAAATAAATAATGTCATATTTGGATTCCTCACATTTTTCTGATAATAATGGATATATTATTTGTCGAATTTCGATTTACAGATTTAAAGATATTAATTATGTCATATTAAATGAATAAATGGCAAAAAAAATTAATAAAATAATATTATTACTTATTTTATTTTCATTGAAATTCAATATTATTAGTACTTATTTTGTTTATTTTAATAATTGTTTAGAGTTCAAAAAATTAAATCATGTGACATCAAGACCTAAGGGTTAACAGGATTGATAGCTTAAGATTGTCAGGAAAACAACAAGTGCAGACTTGAAAACTAGGGGAGATAGAACCTGAAAGTTAAGCGTGCTGGGGCTGGAGTAGTGAGAGGATGGGTGACCGGCCGGGAAGTTAGACGATTTGGAATGAGTGCTGATTAGAGACTAGAGATTAAATTCTGAAGCAGTGTGGAGGGGTGATTAGAGATTAAATTGTAAAATAATTCAAAGATTTGAAATTCGGAATAAAACTTAAAAACAAATCAAAAAAAAATTCAAAAAATTCAAAAAAAAAATTCAATTTTTTTCCCCCGGCAAGGACCTTTAGTCCCGGTTGGTGTTACCAACCGGGACTAAAGGTGGAGCCTTTAGTCCCGGTTGGTAACACCAACCGGGACTAAAGGTCCTCCCTTCCCCGCCCCAGGCAGCGCCACGTGGAGGGCCTTTGGTCCCGGTTCGTATGCAAACCGGGACTAAAGGTTTTGGGCTTTAGTCCCGACCCTTTAGTCCCGGTTCCAGAACCGGGACTAAAGGCCCTTACGAACCGGGACAAATGGCCCTTTTTCTACTAGTGTTACTGGTTTTTTACCAGTAATACACAGTAGTTTCTTGCAAGATACTCTGCATGGCAAGAAACACCCATATCTGATTTTGCTCTGTGATTGGTTCAAATATCAACGTTTGGGATGAAGCTGATTAATTTATTATTTGGATATGAGTAGTAGTATCAACATTAAATAATTTAAAAGATCATTCTTTGATGGCCCTAAAGTTTATTGGTGATTCTTTGATGGCTCTAAAGTTTATTTGCACTGCAGTTCAAGGCAGCTAATAGAATACAGGCTAAGCAGCTCACTTATATTTGCACTCCAGTTTAAATGGTTATCTATTCTGCCGGCATAGTCACATGCCATATTAATTTCAGAAGAACAATTTCTAATTTAGTATTGTGCTTGCTTGTATTGTGAGTCACAGTTTGTATTTCCACATTGGATAATGGATGTTTCAATCGCTAAATTGAACTAAGGCTTTTACTATAAATTGTGGCAGCTAAGCTTGTGTGTGGTCAATTACTAAATGTGTAATATACTAATATTAGCACGTCTATTTCTTAAGTGCAACATGCCACCAGTTTCATTTGATTTGAATTAATATTATTTATATACTCATTTAGATATTATGTTCACGAGGGATTGATTTGAACGCACACAATTTTATGACCCCGTTGCAACGCACGGGCCCTTGTGCTAGTTATTTAAAAATTCCAGAAATTTTATGAGAGGTCATGTGATGCCTATATATCACTTTTGTGCAAAAACCCAGCTTGGTGTTTTGAAAATTTTGAGTGAAACTACCTCTTTTCAATTCTGCCCCGTACTTGAGTTTCTACTACAACCCTAATTTTCATAGCTCTATTAATTCTGAAATTTTTCCCACTCATAGTCCTTCCAACCAAACCCTTAAGTGCATGACAGATTTTGGCAACCTCTTAAAGCTACATTAGGAGCTTGCTCCTCTGGCCAAAATAGCATGTCCAACATCCTCACCATCCCCAGTACCATCACCATACCCAAAATTCACAGCAAAAAGGGCACCCTAGGTCACTCGGGCATTTTGTCAAACACTCTATGAGTGTGCTCTAGGCATGGCCAAAGTGCACCCACAGCCGTGTCGACGCCCAAGCCACTGCCGTGCCTGGCTGCCCCGCTGCTACACTCCCCTGGCTTGCCCCGCATGCTACACCGACCACCTGCACCAGCCGCAACCTCCCCCGCACTGGAGCTCTCCCCTTGGCGCCGACCTGCACCAGTCACGGTCGCCGCCGTCTTGGACACGCCTCCGCCCCGAGGCACCTGGCCCTATCCGAGCTCGCCAGCTCAACCCAACTCAACCGCCACCTACCACAGCTCATCCAACCCCACCGACCATGGCCACCGACCGCAACCACCTTCCCGGCACCATCAATGGCGATCGCTGCCATGGTTATCCACGGGAGCCGCGGGAACCGACCTCGACGGGCTATATAAGGCCACCTCAAGCTCGCCTCGCCACACCGCAACACACCTCCTTCCTTCCGACCCCTCCAGCAACGTCCAGTAGACCGCAAATGGACGTCCTCGTCGTCTCTGGCGACCACCGCCTCCGCCACTATCTCGATGATTTCGACGCCACCAAAGCTTCCCTTGCTCCACTCTCTTCGCCAGAAGCTCCCTCTTGGCCCCACGACTCCATTACGCCTCCCAATTTTGCTCGAGCCCGACCACAGGCGAAGGCCCCAACTCACCGCCACCGGGGCCATTCGGGGAACCTCGTCGCCGACGACCCCGCGCTTCCCGGCGACCACGGCGGGTACCCAGAGGATCGCCTCGATCCCCTGGTTCCGCCCATGGGCTCGTCTCCCCGAACGGCGCCGTCGTTCGCCGGGGATCGCCGCTGGAGCCTCGCCTCTGCCTCTGCTCAGGCGCGCGCGCGGGGGGAGACAAACCCGACAGGTGGGTCCCACCTGTCGGCGAGTCATCGCTTCGCCCCGCACGGCTATGACTCTGGGCTCGGCCCAACTGCACCTCGCGGCTAAACCATGCTCAGGGCACTACTTTGCTTTTCCTTTTTCTTTTTCTTTCAGTATAGTTCAAATATTCCACGGAACTCAAATCCAAACTTGATAATTCAAACTCCTACAGACCCCTAAAATCATGCCCTATTTATAAAAATAGAGTGAACATTTTTACTAAGCTTTGTCTCTACTGGATATATTTTAAGTAATCCTTTTCTTTAATTGTTTCAACTTAGAAATTCCATAAGTAATTCTTAATAACTCCAAATGATTTTTTTTAATTCCTCATATTTCATCAAGTTTATTTTAGTGTTCATTTCAAAAAAATTCAAATAACGTTTTGGTACTATTTTTGCTATATGTGGTCATTCAAATCATTTTTGAAAATAGGAAATGGAGGGAAGATATTTTCTTACAAAATTTTGAAGTAACCAGCACCACTTCATGCTCAAGGCAAGCATCTTGAACACATGATATAGTGATTGCATGATTGATTACTTGCAAGAATAACTATATCATGGGTATGTCGAATTCAAATAAAGTTTTGCATACAGCTAGTAATGCATGCATGATTTCTGGATAATATTGCATATGCATGAAGCATGAATAAGGGTGGTCAATTACACATATGCCTGTGTGATCCGGACTAAACTGTAGAAAAGAGTCAGTCACGAGTAAAGTGACCGTGAGACTGAATTCTCATGGTGACGAGAATGATCAGTAAAGGCATGTCGGGACATGCCGGGTGGTGACCTTGTTGGGTACTACCGAGAAAATTGATTGTGCCAATCACAGCAGGAAACTTAAAACTCCCGAGTTGACCGTAGATCGAGTCTTGTTCCGATAACCCCTATACTTGATTCATGCTTCCATTTGTTCACTACCCCGGGCATTCAGTTTTATTTTCAAGACCTTACGAGGTGTCTCTCGAGTTCTCGGGCGGTCCTGTCTCGCCCGACTCTCTTGTGGATACCCGTTTGACATTTCTTTTCAAGACCTCTCGTGGTGTCGCTTGGATTCTCGGGCGGTCCTGTCTCACCCGATTCTCCTTTTAGACACCCGATTGGAATTTCTTTTATTTTCTTCTGGATTCTCGGGCGGTCATGTCTCGCCTGCTTATCCATTAACTTTCTTTGTTTGTCACTAACATTTTATTTTCTCCTTGTTCTGCACATGCTAATATTTTTATCATGCCATGATTTAATCCCTGTCAGCATGCAATATAGTTCAGTATGAGCATACACATATAGTTTAGTTCATCAAGATCATATACTTTGTCTGCTGCATTCGGTATATCTTTTGTTCATGATGTTTGCGAGTACATTCCAAAGTACTCACTGGCTTGTCCCTGGCTATTTACTTGGCCAAGTCTGGATTTCAACGAAGAGTTCCACGACATCCTTGCGGAGCCTAAGGTAGCAGCCATGCAAGATAGGAGTTACCCAGGTCAGCCGTTCCTGTGGGGGTGGAGCCCCATTGACGCTGGAGAACCACGAATCATTCCATCATCCACCACCTAAATCATTGTTGTATCATTAGACCTTTATGGTCTTGTATCCAATTCTTGTAATAGCTTCGTAATCTGTAACAAGGACGTGTCCACCAGTAACAGAAATCCTGGGCTTGTGATGACACGAGGGGTTAATTTCTGGGATATTGTGTCCCCGAAATCCGGCCCCGACACCCCACCCATGTATGGATAAAATAGGGTGTTAGGACAACTCTCGCGAAGAAACGGTGATCAAAGAAAATACAAAAATCAACCTAGAGTCCAGATTGATCGAGACTCTCAAATCAAGTGAGAACAAGCTCCGATTCGTCGTGTTCATATGCGTTGGAAAGGTATTGGGGAATTGAGCTAATAGGACTTCTAGTTTTTGCGATCTAGAGGATTTAACTTACGTGCACACACAGGATCACGTGCGCGGAAAATATCAAGCCCAAAAAGGGCCATATGGGCCGCCAAAAATGGCTTGCAGGATTGGAAAAAATGAAACTTATCGTAATTACAGCTCAAATTTCGATGAACCGGCACATCCCTTTGGTGTTCAGGTCCTGGGCGCCCCACCCAGGTATGGATACAATAGGGTGTTAGGCCAACTCTAGCGAGGAAACGGTGATCAAAGAAAATACAAAAATCAACCTAGAGTCCGAATTGATCGAGACTCTCAAAGCAAGTGAGAACAAGCTCAGATTTCGTCGTTTTCATAGGCATTGGAAAGCTATTGGGGAATTGAGCTGATAGGACTTCTAGTTTTTACGATCTGGAGGATTTTACATACGTGCACACAAAGGATCATGTGCGCGGAAAATATCGAGCCCAAAAAGGACCGTCTGGGCCATCAAAAATGGCCTGCAGGATTGGTAAAACAAAAGTTATCGCAATTACAGCTCAAATTTCGATGAGCCGGCACATCCCTTTGGTGTTCAGGTCCTGGGCGCCCACCCATGTATGGATAAAATAGGGTGTTAGGCCAACTCTCGCGAAGAAACGGTGATCAAAGAAAATACAAAAATCAACCTAGAGTCTGACTTGATCGAGACTCTCAAAGCAAGTCAGAACAAGCTCTGATTTCGTCGTTTTCATAGGAGTTGGAAAGCTATTGGGGAATTAAGTTGATAGGACTTCTAGTTTTTGCGATCTGGAGGATTTTACATACGTGCACACACAGGATCACATGCGTGGATAATATCGAGCCCAAAAAGGGCCGTCTGGTCCATAAAAATGGCTTGCAGGATTGGAAAAAAGAAAATTATCGCAATTACAACTCAAATTTCGATGAGCCGGCACATCCCTTTGGTGTTCAGGTCCTGGGCGCCCCACCCTTGTATGGATACAATAGTCTATTAGGCCATCTCTCGTGAAGAAACGGTGATCAAAGAAAATACAAAAATCAACCTAGAGTCTGAATTGATCGAGACTCTCAAAGCAAGTGAGAACAAGCTCCGATTTCATCATTTTCATAGGCGTTGGAAAGCTATTTGGGAATTGAGCTGATAGGACTTCTAGTTTTTGCGATCTGGAGGATTTTACATACGTGAACACACAAGATAACGTGCATGGAAAATATCAAGCCCAAAAAGGGCCGTCCGGGCAATAAAAAATGGCCTGCAGGATTTAAAAAAATGAAAGTTATTGCAATTACAGCTCAAATTTCGATGAGCCGGCACATCCCTTTGGTGTTCAGGTCCTGGGCGGCCCACCCATGTATGGATACAATAGGGTGTTATGCCAACTATAGCGAAGATACGGTGATCAAAGAAAATACAAAAATCAACCTGGAGTCCGAATTGATCGAGACTCTCAAAGCAAGTGAGAACAAGCTGCTATTTCGTTGTTTTCATAGGCGTTGGAAAGCTATTGGGGAATTGAGCTGATAGGACTTCTAGTTTTTTTGATCTGGAGGATTTTACATACGTGCACACACAGGATCATGTGCGTGGAAAATATCGAGGCCCAAAAAGGGTCGTCTGGGTCCTAAAAAATGGCCTGCAGGATTGGAAAAAACAAAAGTTATCGCAATTATAGCTCAAATTTCGATGAGCCGGCACATCCCTTTGGTGTTCAGGTCCTGGGTGCCCCACCCAGGTATGGATACAATAGGGTGTTAGGCCAACTCTCGTGAAGAAACGGTGAACAAAGAAAATACAAAAATCAACCTAGAGTCCGACTTGATCTAGACTCTCAAAGCAAGTGAGAACAAGCTCCGATTTCGTCATTTTCATAGGCGTTAGAAAGCTATTGGGAAATTGAGCTGATAGGACTTCTAGTTTTTGCGATCAGGAGGATTTTACATTCGTGCACACATAGGATCACGTGCGCGGAAAATATCAAGCCCGAAATGGGTCGTCTGGGACCTCAAAAATGGACTGCAATATTGGAAAAAATGAAAGTTATCGCAATTACAGCGCAAATTTCGATGAGCCGGCACATCCCTTTGGTGTTCAGGTCCTGGGCGTCCCACCCATGTATGGATACAATAGGGTGTTAGGCCAATTCTCGCGAAGAAACAGTGATAAAAGAAAATACAAAAATCAACCTAGAGTCTGAATTGATCGAGACTCTCAAAGCAAGTGAGAACAAGCTCCGATTTTGTCGTTTTCATAGGCGTTGGAAAGCTATTGGGGAGTTGAGCTCATAGGACTTCTAGTTTTTGCGATCTGGACTATTTTACATACGTGCACACAGAGGATCACCTGCGTGGAAAATATCGAGCCCAAAAAGGGCCGTCTGGGCCTTAAAAAATGGCCTGCAGGATTGGAAAAAAACGAAAGTTATCACAATTACAGCTCAAATTTCGATGAGCCGGTACATCCCTTTGGTGTTCAGGTCCTGGGCGCCCCACCCATGTATTGATACAATAGGGTGTTAGGCCAACTCTCGCGAAGAAACGGTGAGCAAAGAAAAAATACAAAAATCAACCTAGCGTCCGAATTGATCGAGACTCTCAAAGCAAATGAGAACAAGCTTCGATTTCGTCGTTTTCATAGGCGTTGGAAAGCTATTGGCGAATTGAGCTGATACGACTTCTAGTTTTTGCGATCTAGAGAATTTTACATACGTGCACACACAGGATCACGTGCGCGGAAAATATCCAGCCCAAAAAGGGCCGTCTAGGCCCTAAAAAATTGCCTGCAGGATTGGAAAAAACAAAAGTTATCGCAATTACAGCTCAAATTTCGATGAGCCGGCACATCCCTTTGGTGTTCAGGTCCTGGGTGCCCCACCCATGTCTGGATACAATAGGGTGTTAGGCCAACTCTCGCGAATAAACGGTGATCAAAGAAAATACAAAAATCAACCTACAGTCCGAATTGATCGAGACTCTCAAATCAATTGAGAACAAGCTCCGATTTCGACGTGTTCATAGGCGTTGGAAAGCTACTGGGGAATTGAGCTGATAGGACTTCTAGTTTTTGCGATCTGGAGGATTTTACATACGTGCACACACATGATCATGTGCGCGGAAAATATCGAGCCCAAAAAGGGCCGTCTGGGCCATAAAAATGGCCTGCAGGATTGGAAAAAAATGAAAATTATCGCAATTACAGCTCAAATTTCGATGAGCCGGCACATCCCTTTGGTGTTCAGGTCCTGGGCACCCCACCCATGTATGGATATAATAGTGTGTTAGGCCATCTCTCGCGAAGAAACGGTGATCAAAGAAAATACAAAAATCAACCTAGAGTCTGAATTGATCAAAACTCTCAAAGCAAGTGAGAACAAGCTCCGATTTCATCATTTTCATAGGCGTTGGAAAGCTATTTGGGAATTGAGCTGATAGGACTTCTAGTTTTTGCGATCTGGAGGATTTTACATATGTGAACACACAAGATCACGAGCGTGGAAAATATCGAGCCCAAAAATGGCCGTCCGGGCAATCAAAAATGGCCTGCAGGATTGGAAAAAACGAAAGTTATCGCAAATACAGCTCAAATTTCGATGAGCCGGCACATCCCTTTGGTGTTCAGGTCCTGGGTGGCCCACCCATGTATCGATACAATAGGGTGTTAGGCCAACTCTAGCGAAGAAACGATGATCAAAGAAAATACAAAAATCAAGCTAGAGTCCGAATTGATCGAGACTCTCAAAGTAAGTGAGAACAAGCTCCGAGTTCGTCGTTTTCGTAGGCGTTGGAAAGCTATTGGGGAATTGAGCTGATAGGACTTCTAGTTTTTGCGATCTGGAGGATTTTACATACGTGCACACACAGGATCACGTGCGTGGAAAATATCGAGCCGAAAAAGGGCCGTCTGGGCCATCAAAAATGGCCTGCAGGATTGGAAAAAACGAAAGTTATCGCAATTATAGCTCAAATTTCGATGAGCCGGCACATCCCTTTGGTGTTCAAGTCCTGGGCGCCCCACCCATGTATGGATACAATAGGGTGTAAGGCCAACTCTCGCGAAGAAACGGTGATCAAAGAAAATACAAAAATCAACCTAGAGTCTGAATTGATCGAGACTCTCAAAGCAAGTGAGAACAAGCTCCGATTTCGTCATTTTCATAGGCGTTGGAAAGCTATTCGGGAATTGAGCTGATAGGACTTCTAGTTTTTGCGATCTGGAGGATTTTACATAGGTGCACACACAGGATCACGTGCGCAGAAAATATCGAGCCCAAAAAGGGCCGTCTGGGCCCTAAAAAATGGCCTGCGGGATTGGAAAAAAATGAAAGTTATCGCAATTAGAGCTCAAATTTTGATGAGCCGGCACATCCCTTTGGTGTTCAGGTCCTGGGCGCCCCACCCATGTATGGATACAATAGGGTGTTAGGCCAACTCTCACGAAGAAACGGTGATCAAAGAAAAAATACAAAAATCAACCTAGAGTCCGAATTGATCGAGACTCTGAAAGAAAATGAGAACAAGCTCCGATTTCATCGTTTTCATAGGCGTTGGAAATCTATTGCGGAATTGAGCTGATACGACTTCTAGTTTTTGCGATCTGGAGGAATTTACGTATATGCACACACAGGATCACGTGCGCGGAAAATATCGAGCCCAAAAAGGGCCATCTGGGCCCTCAAAAATTGCCTGCAGGATTGGAAAAAATGAAAGTTATCGCAATTACAGCTCAAATTTCGATGAGCCGGCACATCCCTTTGATGTTCAGGTCCTGGGCGCCCCACCCATGTATGGATACAATAGTGTGTTAGGCCAACTCTCGCGAAGAAACGGTGTTCAAAGAAAAAATACAAAAATCAACCTAGAGTCCGAATTGATCGAGACTCTCAAAGCAAGTGAGAACAAGCTCCGATTTCGTCATTTTCATAGGCGTTGGAAAGCTATTGGGGAATTGAGCTGATAGGACTTGTAGTTTTTGTGATCTGGAGGATTTTACATACGTGCACACACAGGATCACGTGCGCGGAAAATATCAAGCCCAAAAAGGGCCGTCTGGGCCCTCAAAAATGGCCTGCAGGATTTGAAAAACGAAAGTTATCGCAATTACAGCTCAAATTTCGATGAGCCGGCACATCCCTTTGGTGTTTAGGTCCTGGGCGCCCCACCCATGTACGGATAAAATAGGGTGTTAGGCCAACTCTCTCGAAGAAATGGTAATCAAAGAAAATACAAAAATCAACCTAGAGTCCGAATTGATCGACACTCTCAAAGCAAGTGAGAACAAGCTCCGAGTTTGTCGTTTTCATAGGCGTTGGAAAGCTATTGGGGAATTGAGCTGATAGGATTTCAAGTTTTTGCGATCTGGAGGATTTTACGTACGTGCACACACAGGATCACGTGCGTGGAAAATATCGAGCCCAAAAAGGGCCGTCTGGGCCATAAAAAATGGCCGGCAGGATTGGAAAAAACGAAAGTTATTGCAATTACAGCTCAAATTTCGATGAGCAGGCACATCCCTTTGGTGTTTAGGTCCTGGACGCCCCACCCATGTATGGATACAATAGGGTGTAAGGCCAACTCTCGCGAAGAAACGGTGATCAAAGAAAATACAAAAATCAACCTAGAGTCCGAATTGATCGAGAATCTCAAAGCAAGTGAGAACAAGCTCCGATTTCGTCATTTTCATAGTCGTTGGAAAACTATTGGGGAATTGAGCTGATAGGACTTCTAGTTTTTGTGATCTGGAGGATTTTACATACATGAACACACAGGATCATGTGCGCGGAAAATATCGAGCCCAAAAAGGGTGGTCTGGGCAATCAAAAATGGCCTGCAGGATTGAAAAAACGAAAGTTATCGCAATTACAGCTCAAATTTCGATGAGCCGACACATCCCTTTGGTGTTCCGGTCCTGGGCGGCCCACCCATGTATGGATACAATAGCGTGTTAGGCCAACTCTAGCGAAGAAACGGTGATCAAAGAAAATACAAAAATCAACCTAGAGTCCGAATTGATCGAGACTCTCAAAGCAAGGGAGAACAAGCTCCGATTTTGTCGTTTTCATATGCGTTGGAAAGCTATTGGGGAATTGAGCTGACAGCACTTCTAGTTTTTGCGATCTGGAGGATTTTACATACGTGCACACACAGGATCACGTGCGTGGAAAATATCGAGCCCAAAAAGGGCCGTCTGGGCCATAAAAAATGGCCGGCAGGATTGGAAAAAACGAAAGTTATTGCAATTACAGCTCAAATTTCGATGAGCAGGCACATCCCTTTGGTGTTCAGGTCCTGGGCGCCCCACCCATGTATGGATACAATAGGGTGTAAGGCCAACTCTCGCGAAGAAACGGTGATCAAAGAAAATACAAAAAATCAACCTAGAGTCCGAATTGATCGAGACTCTCAAAGCAAGTGAGAACAAGCTCCGATTTCGTCATTTTCATAGGCGTTGGAAAGCTATTGGGGAATTGAGCTGATACGACTTCTAGTTTTTGCGATCTGGAGGATTTTACATATGTGCACACACAGGATCACGTGCGCGGAAAATATCGAGCCCAAAAAGGGCCGGCTGGGCCCTCAAAAATGGCCTGCAGGATTGGAAAAAACGAAAGTTATCGCAATTACAGCTCAAATTTCGATGAGCCGGCACATCCCTTTGGTGTTCAGGTCCTGGGCGCCCCACCAATGTATGGATACAATAGGGTGTTAGGCCAACTCTCGCGAAGAAACGGTGATCAAAGAAAATACAAAAATCAACCTAGAGTCCGAATTGATCGAGACTCTCAAAGCAAGTGAGAACAAGCTCCGATTTCATCGTTTTCATAGGCATTGGAAAGCTATTGGGGAATTGAGCTGATAGGACTTCTAGTTGTTGCGATCTGGAGGATTTTACATATGTGCACACACAGGATCACTTGCGTGGAAAATATCGAGCCCAAAAAGGGCTGTCTGGGCCATAAAAAATGGCCTGCAGGATTGGAAAAAACTAAAGTTATCGCAATTACAGCTCAAATTTCGATGAGCCAGCACATCCCTTTGGTGTTCAGGTCCTGGGCGCCCCACCCATGTATGGATACAATAGGGTGTAAGGCCAACTCTCGCGAAGAAACGGTGATCAAAGAAAATATAAAAATCAACCTAGAGTCCGAATTGATCGAGACTCTCAAAGCAAGGGAGAACAAGCTCCGATTTTGTCGTTTTCATATGCGTTGGAAAGCTATTGGGGAATTGAGCTGACAGCACTTCTAGTTTTTGCGATCTGGAGGATTTTACATACGTGAACACACAGGATCACATGCGCGGAAAATATCAAGCCCCAAAAGGGTCATCCGGACAATCAAAAATGGCCTGCAGGATTGGAAAAAACGAAAGTTATCGCAATTACAGCTCAAATTTCGATAAGCCGGCACATCCCATTGGTGTTCCGGTCCTGGGCGGCCCACCCATGTATGGATACAATAGGGTGTTAGTCCAACTCTAGCGAAGAAACTGTGATCAAAGAAAATACAAAAATCAACTTAGAGTCTGAATTGATTGAGACTCTCAAAGCAAGGGAGAACAAGTTGCGACTTCGTCGTTTTCATAGGCGTTGGAAAGCTATTGGGGAATTGAGCTGATAGGACTTCTAGTTTTTGCGATCTGGAGGATTTTACATACGTGCACACACATGATCATGTGCGCGGAAAATATCGAGCCCAAAAAGGGCCGTCTGGGCCATAAAAATGGCCTGCAGGATTGGAAAAAAATGAAAATTATCGCAATTACAGCTCAAATTTCGATGAGCCGGCACATCCCTTTGGTGTTCAGGTCCTGGGCACCCCACCCATGTATGGATATAATAGTGTGTTAGGCCATCTCTCGCGAAGAAACGGTGATCAAAGAAAATACAAAAATCAACCTAGAGTCTGAATTGATCGAAACTCTCAAAGCAAGTGAGAACAAGCTCCGATTTCATCATTTTCATAGGCGTTGGGAAGCTATTTGGGAATTGAGCTGATAGGACTTCTAGTTTTTGCGATCTGGAGGATTTTACATACGTGAACACACAAGATCACGAGCGTGGAAAATATCGAGCCCAAAAATGGCCGTCCGGGCAATAAAAAATGGCCTGCAGGATTGGAAAAAACGAAAGTTATCGCAAATACAGCTCAAATTTCGATGAGCCGGCACATCCCTTTGGTGTTCAGGTCCTGGGTGGCCCACCCATGTATCGATACAATAGGGTGTTAGGCCAACTCTAGCGAAGAAATGATGATCAAAGAAAATACGAAAATCAAGCTAGAGTCCGAATTGATCGAGACTCTCAAAGTAAGTGAGAACAAGCTCCGAGTTCGTCGTTTTCGTAGGCGTTGGAAAGCTATTGGGGAATTGAGCTGATAGGACTTCTAGTTTTTGCGATCTGGAGGATTTTACATACGTGCACACACAGGATCACGTGCGTGGAAAATATCGAGCCGAAAAAGGGCCGTCTGGGCCATCAAAAATGGCCTGCAGGATTGGAAAAAACGAAAGTTATCGCAATTATAGCTCAAATTTCGATGAGCCGGCACATCCCTTTGGTGTTCAAGTCCTGGGCGCCCCACCCATGTATGGATACAATAGGGTGTAAGGCCAACTCTCGCGAAGAAACGGTGATCAAAGAAAATACAAAAATCAACCTAGAGTCTGAATTGATCGAGACTCTCAAAGCAAGTGAGAACAAGCTCCGATTTCGTCATTTTCATAGGCGTTGGAAAGCTATTCGGGAATTGAGCTGATAGGACTTCTAGTTTTTGCGATCTGGAGGATTTTACATAGGTGCACACACAGGATCACGTGCGCAGAAAATATCGAGCCCAAAAAGGGCCGTCTGGGCCCTAAAAAATGGCCTGCGGGATTGGAAAAAAATGAAAGTTATCGCAATTACAGCTCAAATTTTGATGAGCCGGCACATCCCTTTGGTGTTCAGGTCCTGGGCGCCCCACCCATGTATGGATACAATAGGGTGTTAGGCCAACTCTCACGAAGAAACGGTGATCAAAGAAAAAATACAAAAATCAACCTAGAGTCCGAATTGATCGAGACTCTGAAAGAAAATGAGAACAAGCTCCGATTTCATCGTTTTCATAGGCGTTGGAAATCTATTGCGGAATTGAGCTGATACGACTTCTAGTTTTTGCGATCTGGAGGAATTTACATATATGCACACACAGGATCACGTGCGCGGAAAATATCGAGCCCAAAAAGGGCCGTCTGGGCCCTCAAAAATTGCCTGCAGGATTGGAAAAATGAAAGTTATCGCAATTACAGCTCAAATTTCGATGAGCCGGCACATCCCTTTGATGTTCAGGTCCTGGGCGCCCCACCCATGTATGGATACAATAGTGTGTTAGGCCAACTCTCGCGAAGAAACGGTGTTCAAAAAAAAATACAAAAATCAACCTAGAGTCCGAATTGATCGAGACTCTCAAAGCAAGTGAGAACAAGCTCCGATTTCGTCATTTTCATAGGCGTTGGAAAGCTATTGGGGAATTGAGCTGATAGGACTTGTAGTTTTTGTGATCTGGAGGATTTTACATACGTGCACACACAGGATCACGTGCGTGGAAAATATCAAGCCCAAAAAGGGCCGTCTGGACCCTCAAAAATGGCCTGCAGGATTTGAAAAACGAAAGTTATCGCAATTACAGCTCAAATTTTGATGAGCCGGCACATCCCTTTGGTGTTTAGGTCCTGGGCGCCCCACCCATGTACGGATAAAATAGGGTGTTAGGCCAACTCTCTCGAAGAAATGGTAATCAAAGAAAATACAAAAATCAACCTAGAGTCCGAATTGATCGACACTCTCAAAGCAAGTGAGAACAAGCTCCGAGTTTGTCGTTTTCATAGGCGTTGGAAAGCTATTGGGGAATTGAGCTGATAGGACTTCAAGTTTTGCGATCTGGAGGATTTTACGTACGTGCACACACAGGATCACGTGCGTGGAAAATATCGAGCCCAAAAAGGGCCGTCTGGGCCATAAAAAATGGACGGCAGGATTGGAAAAAACGAAAGTTATTGCAATTACAGCTCAAATTTCGATGAGCAGGCACATCCCTTTGGTGTTCAGGTCCTGGACGCCCCACCCATGTATGGATACAATAGGGTGTAAGGCCAACTCTCGCGAAGAAACGGTGATCAAAGAAAATACAAAAATCAACCTAGAGTCCGAATTGATCGAGACTCTCAAAGCAAGTGAGAACAAGCTCCGATTTCGTCATTTTCATAGTCGTTGGAAAACTATTGGGGAATTGAGCTGATAGGACTTCTAGTTTTTGTGATCTGGAGGATTTTACATACATGAACACACAGGATCACGTGCGCGGAAAATATCGAGCCCAAAAATGGTGGTCTGGGCAATCAAAAATGGCCTGCAGGATTGAAAAAACGAAAGTTATCGCAATTACAGCACAAATTTCGATGAGCCGACACATCCCTTTGGTGTTCCGGTCCTGGGCGGCCCACCCATGTATGGATACAATAGCGTGTTAGGCCAACTCTAGCGAAGAAACGGTGATCAAAGAAAATACAAAAATCAACCTAGAGTCCGAATTGATTGAGACTCTCAAAGCAAGGGAGAACAAGCTCCGATTTTGTCGTTTTCATATGCGTTGGAAAGCTATTGGGGAATTGACCTGAGAGCACTTCTAGTTTTTGCGATCTGGAGGATTTTACATACCTGAACACACAGGATCACATGCGCGGAAAATATCGAGCCCCAAAAGGGCCATCCGGACAATCAGAAATGGCCTGCAGGATTGAAAAAACGAAAGTTATCGCAATTACAGCTCAAATTTCGATGAGCCGACACATCCCTTTGGTGTTCCGGTCCTGGGCGGCCCACCCATGTATGGATACAATAGCGTGTTAGGCCAACTCTAGCGAAGAAACGGTGATCAAAGAAAATACAAAAATCAACCTAGAGTCCGAATTGATCGAGACTCTCAAAGCAAGGGAGAACAAGCTCCGATTTTGTCGTTTTCATATGCGTTGGAAAGCTATTGGGGAATTGAGCTGACAGCACCTCTAGTTTTTGCGATCTGGAGGATTTTACATACGTGCACACACAGGATCACGTGCGTGGAAAATATCGAGCCCAAAAAGGGCCGTCTGGGCCATAAAAAATGGCCGGCAGGATTGGAAAAAACGAAAGTTATTGCAATTACAGCTCAAATTTCGATGAGCAGGCACATCCCTTTGTTGTTCAGGTCCTGGGCGCCCCACCCATGTATGGATACAATAGGGTGTAAGGCCAACTCTCGCGAAGAAACGGTGATCAAAGAAAATACAAAAATCAACCTAGAGTCCGAATTGATCGAGACTCTCAAAGCAAGTGAGAACAAGCTCCGATTTCGTCATTTTCATAGGCGTTGGAAAGCTATTGGGGAATTGAGCTGATACGACTTCTAGTTTTTGCGATCTGGAGGATTTTACATATGTGCACACATAGGATCACGTGCGCGGAAAATATCGAGCCCAAAAAGGGCCGGCTGGGCCCTCAAAAATGGCCTGCAGGATTGGAAAAAACGAAAGTTATCGCAATTACAGCTCAAATTTCGATGAGCCGGCACATCCCTTTGGTGTTCAGGTCCTGGGCGCCCCACCAATGTATGGATACAATAGGGTGTTAGGCCAACTCTCGCGAAGAAACGGTGATCAAAGAAAATACAAAAATCAACCTAGAGTCCGAATTGATCGAGACTCTCAAAGCAAGTGAGAACAAGCTCCGATTTCATCGTTTTCATAGGCGTTGGAAAGCTATTGGGGAATTGAGCTGATAGGACTTCTAGTTTTTGCGATCTGGAGGATTTTACATATGTGCACACACAGGATCACGTGCGTGGAAAATATCAAGCCCCAAAAGGGTCATCCGGACAATCAAAAATGGCCTGCAGGATTGGAAAAAACGAAAGTTATCGCAATTACAGCTCAAATTTCGATAAGCCGGCACATCCCATTGGTGTTCCGGTCCTGGGCGGCCCGCCCATGTATGGATACAATAGGGTGTTAGTCCAACTCTAGCGAAGAAACTGTGATCAAAGAAAATACAAAAATCAACTTAGAGTCTGAATTGATTGAGACTCTCAAAGCAAGGGAGAACAAGTTGCGACTTCGTCGTTTTCATAGGCGTTGGAAAGCTATTGGGGAATTGAGCTGATAGGACTTCTAGTTTTTGCGATCTGGAGGATTTTACATACGTGCACACATAGGATCACGTGCGCGGAAAATATCGAGCCCAAAAAGGGCCGTCTGGACCCTAAAAAATGGCCAGCGGGATTGGAAAAAAATGAAAGTTATCGCTATTATAGCTCAAATTTCGATGAGCGGGCACATCCCTTTGGTGTTCAGGTCCTGGGCGCCCCGCCCATGTATGGATACAATAGGGTGTTAGGCCAACTCTCGCGAAGAAACGGTGATCAAAGAAAAAATACAAAAATCAACCTAGAGTCCGAATTGATCGAGACTTTCAAAGCAAATGCTTACAAGCTCTGATTTCGTCGTTTTCATAGGCGTTGGAAACCTATTGGGGAATTGAGCTGATACGACTTCTAGTTTTTGCGATCTGGATGATTTTACATACGTGCACACACAGGATCACGTGTGCGGAAAATATCGAGCCCGAAAAGGGCTGTCAGGGCCCTAAAAAATGGCCCGCGGGATTGGAAAAAAATGAAAGTTATCGCAATTACAGCTCAAATTTCGATGAGCCGGCACATCCCTTTGGTGTGCTGGTCCGGGACGCCCCACCAATGTATGGATACAATAGGGTGTTAGGACAACTCTCACGAAGAAGCGGTGATCAAAGAAAATACAAAAATCAACCTAGAGTCCGAATTGATCGAGACTCTCAAAGCAAGTGAGAACAAGCTCCGATTTCGTCATTTTCATAGGCGTTGTAAAGTTATTGGGGAATTGAGCTGATAGGACTTCTTGTTTTTGCGATCTGGAGGATTTTACATACGTGCACACACAGGATCATGTGCGTGGAAAGTATCAAGCCCAAAAAGGGTCGTCTGGGCCCTAAAAATGGTCTGTAGGATTGGAAAAACGAAAGTTATCGCAATTACAGCTCAAATTTCGATGAGCCGGCACATCCCTTTGGTGTTCAGGTCTTGGGCGCCCCACCCATGTATGTATACAATAGGGTGTTAGGCCAACTCTTGCGAAGAAACGGTGATCAAAGAAAATACAAAAATGAACCTAGATTCCGAATTGATCGAGACTCTCAAAGCAAGTGAGAACAAGTTCCGATTTCATCGTTTTCATAGGCGTTGGAAAGCTATTGGGGAATTGAGCTGATAGGACTTCTAGTTTTTGCGATCTGGAGGATTTTACATACGTGCACACACAGGATCACGTGCGTGGAAAATATCGAGCCCAAAAAGGGCCGTCTGGGCCATAAAAAATGGCCTGCGGGATTGGAAAAAACAAAAATTATCGCAATTACAGCTCAAATTTCGATCAGCCGGCACATCTCTTTGGTGTTCAGGTCCTGGGCGCCCCACCCATGTATGGATACAATAGTGTGTTAGGCCATCTCTCGCGAAGAAACGGTGATAAAAGAAAATACAAAAATCAACCTAGAGTCCGAATTGATCGAGACTCTCAAAGCAAGTGAGAACAAGCTCCGATCTCATCATTTTCATAGGCATTGGAAAGCTATTGGGGAATTGAGCAAATAGGACTTCTAGTTTTTGCAATCTGGAGGATTTTACATACGTGAACACACTGGATCACGTGCGCGGAAAATATCATGCCCAAAAAGGGCCGTCCAGGCAATAAAAAATGGCCTGCAGGATTGGAAAAAACGAAAGTTATCGCAATTATAGCTCAAATTTCGATGAGCCAGCACATCCCTTTGGTGTTCAGGTCCTGTGCGGCCCAACCATGTATGGATACAATAGGGTGTTAGGCCAACTCTAGCGAAGAAACGGTGATCAAAGAAAATACAAAAATCAACCTAGAGTCTGAATTGATCGAGACTCTCAAAGCAAGTGAGAACAAGCTCCAATTTCATCGTTTTCATAGGCGTTGGAAAGCTATTGGGGAATTGAGCTGACAGGACTTCTAGTTTTTGCGATCTGGAGGATTTTACATACGTGCACACACAGGATCACGTGTGTGGAAAATATCGAGCCCGAAAAGGGCCGTCTGGGCCCTAAAAAATGGCCTGCAGGATTGGAAAAAACGAAAGTTATCGCAATTACAGCTCAAATTTCGATGAGCCAGCACATCCCTTTGGTGTTCAGGTCCTGGGCGCCCCACCCATGTATGGAGACAATAGGGTGTTGGGCTAACTCTCGCGAAGAAACGGTGATCAAAGAAAATACAAAAATCAACATAGAGTTCGAATTGATCGAGACTCTCAAAGCAAGTGAGAACAAGCTCCGATTTCGTCGTTTTCATAGGCGTTGGAAAGGTATTGGGTAATTGAGCTGATAGGACTTCTAGTTTTTGCGATCTAGAGGACTTTACATAGGTGCACAAACAGGATCACGTGCGCGGAAAATATCGTGCCCGAAAATGGCCGTCTAGGCCCTCAAAAATGGCCCGCAGGATTGGAAAAATTGATAGTTATCGCAATTACAGCTCAAATTTCGATGAGCCGGCACATCCCTTTGGTGTTCAGGTCAGGGGCGCCCCACCCATGTATGGATACAATAGGGTGTTACGCCAACTCTCGCGAAGAAATGGTGATCAAAGAAAATACAAAAATCAACCTAGAGTCCGAATTGATCGAGACTCTCAAAGCAAGTGAGAACAAGCTCCGATTTCATCGTTTTCATTGGTGTTGGAAAGCTACTGGGGAGTTGAGCTGATAGGACTTCTAGTTTTTGCGATCTGGAGGATTTTACATATGTGCACACACAGGATCACGTGCGTGGATAATATCGAGCCCAAAAAGGGCCGTCTGGGCCCTCAAAAATGGCCTGCAAGATTGGAAAAAATGAAAGTTATCACAATTACAGCTCAAATTTCGATGAGCCGGCACATCCCTTTGGTGTTCAGGTCCAGGCCGGCCCACCCATGTATGGATACAATAGTGTGTTAGGCTTACTCTCGCGAAGAAAC
This sequence comes from Elymus sibiricus, assembly GCA_039707655.1. Classification (NCBI taxonomy): domain Eukaryota; kingdom Viridiplantae; phylum Streptophyta; class Magnoliopsida; order Poales; family Poaceae; genus Elymus; species Elymus sibiricus. The sequence goes on from CM077672.1 coordinate 3,582,543, forward strand.
GGTGATCAAAGAAAATACAAAAATCAACCTAGAGTCTGAATTGATCGAGACTCTCGAAGCAAGTGAGAACAAGCTCCGATTTCGTCGTTTTCATAGGCGTTGGAAAGCTATTGGGGAATTGAGCTGATAGGACTTCTAGTTTTTGCGATCTGGAGGATTTTACATATGTGCACACACAAGATCACGTGCACAGAAAATATCGAGCCCAAAAAGGGCCTTCTGGCCCTCAAAAATGGCCTGCAAGATTGGAAAAAATGAAAGTTATGATAATTACAGCTCAAATTTCGATGAGCCGGCACATCCCCTTGGTGTTCATGTCCTGGGCGGCCCACCCATGTATGGATACAATAGGGTGTTAGGCCAACTCTCGCGAAGAAACGGTGATCAAAGAAAATACAAAAATCAACCTAGAATCCGAATTGATCGAGACTCAAAGAAAGTGAGAACAAGCTCCGATTTCATTGTTTTCATAGGCGTTGGAAAGCTATTGGGGAATTGAGCCGATAGGACTTCAAGTTTTTGCGATCTGGAGGATTTTACATACGTGCACACACAGGATCACGTGCGTGCAAAATATCGATCCCAAAAAGGGCCATTTGGGCCCTCAAAAATGGCTTGCAGGATAGGAAAAAACGAAAGTTATCGCAATTACAACTCAAATTTCGATGAGCCGGCACATCCCTTTGGTGTTCAGGTCCTGGGCGCCCCACCCATGTATGGATACAATAGGGTGTTAGGCCAACTCTCGCGAAGAAACGGTCATAAAAGAAAATACAAAAATCAACCTAGAGTCCGAATTGATCGAGACTCTCAAAGCAAGTGAGAACAAGCTCCGATTTCATCGTTTTCATTGGTGTTGGAAAGCTACTGGGGAGTAGAGCTGATAGGACTTCTAGTTTTTGCGATCTAGAGGATTTTACATACGTGCACACACAGGATCACGTGCGTGGAAAATATCGAGCCCAAAAAGGGCCGTCTGGGCCCTCAAAAATGGCCTGCAAGATTGGAAAAAATGAATGTTATCACAATTACAGCTCAAATTTCGATGAGCCGGCACATCCCTTTGGTGTTCAGGTCCAGGCCGGCCCACCCATGTATGGATACAATAGGGTGTTAGGCTCACTCTCGCAAAGAAACGGTGATCAAAGAAAATACAAAAATCAACCTAGAGTACGAATTGATCGAGACTCTCGAAGCAAGTGAGAACAAGCTCCGATTTCGTCGTTTTCATAGGCGTTGGAAAGCTATTGGGGAATTGAGCTGATAGGACTTCTAGTTTTTGCGATCTGGAGGATTTTACATACGTGCACACACAAGATCACGTGCGCAGAAAATATCGAGCCCAAAAAGGGCCTTCTGGACCACAAAAATGGCCTGCAAGATTGGAAAAAATGAAAGTTATCATAATTACAGCTCAAATTTCGATGAGCCGGCACACCCCCTTGCTGTTCATGTCCTGGGCGGCCCACCCATGTATGGATACAATAGGGTGTTAGGCCAACTCTCGCGAAGAAACGGTGATCAAAGAAAATACAAAAATCAACCTAGAATCCGAATTGATAGAGACTCTCAAATAAAGTGAGAACAAGCTCCGATTTCATTGTTTTCATAGGCGTTGGAAAGCTATTGGGGAATTGAGCTGATAGGACTTCAAGTTTTTGCGATCTGGAGGATTTTACATACGTGCACACACAGGATCACGTGCGTGCAAAATATCGATCCCAAAAAGGGCCATTTGGGCCCTCAAAAATGGCCTGCGGGATTGGAAAAAACGACAGTTATCACAATTACAGCTCAAATTTCGATCAGCCGGCACATCCCTTTGGTGTTCAGGTCCTGGGCGCCCCACCCATGTATGGATACAATAGGGTGTTAGGCCAACTCTCGCGAAGAAACGGTGATCAAAGAAAATACAAAAATCAACCTAGAATCCGAATTGATCGAGACTCTCAAAGAAAGTGAGAACAAGCTCCGATTTCATTGTTTTCATAGGCGTTGGAAAGCTATTGGGGAATTGAGCTAATAGGACTTCAAGTTTTTGCGATCTGGAGGATTTTACATACGTGCACACACAGGATCACGTGCGTGCAAAATATCGATCCCAAAAAGGGCCATTTGGGCCCTCAAAAATGGCCTGCAGGATTGGAAAAAATGACAGTTATCACAATTACAGCTCAAATTTCGGTCAGCCGGCACATCCCTTTGGTGTTCAGGTCCTGGGCGCCCCACCCATGTATGGATACAATAGGGTGTTAGGCCAACTCTCGCGAAGAAACGGTGATCAAAGAAAATACAAAAATCAACCTAGAGTCCGAATTGATCGAGACTCTCAAAGCAATAGAGAGCAAGCTCTGATTTCGTCGTTTTCATAGGCGTTGGAAAGCTATTGGGGAATTGAGCTGATAGGACTTCTAGTTTTTGCGATCTGGAGCGTTTTACATATGTGCACACACAGGATCAAGTGCGCGGAAAATATCGAGCCCAAAAAGGGCCATCTGGGCCCTCAAAAATGGCCTGCAGGATTGGAAAAAACGAAAGTTATCGCAATTACAGCTCAAATTTCGATGAGCCGGCACATCCCTTTGGTGTTCAGGTCCTGGGCGCCCCACCCATGTATGGATACAATAGGGTGTTAGACCAACTCTTGCAAAGAAAAGGTGATCAACGAAAATACAAAAATCAACCTAGAGTCCGAATTGATCGAGACTCTCAAGGCAAGTGAGAACAAGCTCTGATTTTGTCGTTTTCATAGGCGTTGGAAAGCTATTGGGGAATTGAGCTGATAGGACTTCTAGTTTTTGCGATCTGGAGGATATTACATACGTGCACACATCGGATCACGTGCGTGGCAAACATCGAGCCCAAAAAGGGCCGTCTGGGCCATCAAAAATGGCCTGCAGGATTGGAAAAAATGAAAATTATCGCAATTACAGCTCAAATTTCGATGAGCCGGCATATCCCTTTGGTGTTCAGTTCCCGGGCGCCCCTCCCATGTATCGATACAATAGGGTGTTAGGCTAACTCTCGCGAAGAAACGGTGATCAAAGAAAATACAAAATCAACCTAGAGTCCGAATTGATCGAGACTCTCAAAGCAAGTGAGAACGAGCTCCAATTTCGTCGTTTTCATAGGCGTTGGAAAGATATTGGGGAATTGAGCTGATAGGACTTCTAATTTTTGCAATCTGGAGGATTTTACATACATGCACACACAGGATCACATGCGTGGAAAATATGGAGCCCAAAAAGGGTCATCTGGGCCCTAAAAAATGGCCTGCAGGATTGGAAAAAACGAAAATTATCGTAATTGCAGCTCAAATTTTGTTGAGCCGGCACATCCCTTTGGTATTCAGGTCCTGGGCACCCCACCGATGTATGGATACAATAGGGTGTTAGGCCAACTCTCATGAAGAAACGGTGATCAAAGAAAATACAAAAATCAACCTAGAGTCCGAATTGATCGAGACTCTCAAAGCAAGTGAGAGCAAGCTCTGATTTCGTCGTTTTCATAGGCGTTGGAAAGCTATTGGGGAATTGAGCTGATAGGACTTCTAGTTTTTGCGATCTGGAGCATTTTACATACGTGCACACACAGGATCAAGTGCGCGGAAAATATCGAGCCCAAAAAGGCCCGTCTGGGCCCTCAAAAATGGCCTGCAGGATTGGAAAAAACGAAAGTTATCGCAATTACAGCTCAAATTTCGATGAGCCGGCACATCCCTTTGGTGTTCAGGTCCTGGGTGCCCCACCCATGTATGGATACAATAGGGTGTTAGACCAACTCTTGCAAAGAAAAGGTGATCAACGAAAATACAAAAATCAACCTAGAGTCCGAATTGATCGAGACTCTCAAGGCAAGTGTGAACAAGCTCTGATTTTGTCGTTTTCATAGGCGTTGGAAAGCTATTGGGGAATTGAGCTGATAGGACTTCTAGTTTTTGCGATCTGGAGGATATTACATACGTGCACACATAGGATCACGTGCGTGGCAAACATCGAGCCCAAAAAGGGCCTTCTGGGCCATCAAAAATGGCCTGCAGGATTGGAAAAAATGAAAATTATCGCAATTACAACTCAAATTTCGATGAGTCGGCACATCCCTTTGGTGTTCAGGTCCCGGGCGCCCCTGCCATGTATCGATACAATAGGGTGTTAGGCTAACTCTCGCGAAGAAACGGTAATCAAAGAAAATACAAAATCAACCTAGAGTCCGAATTGATCGAGACTCTCAAAGCAAGTGAGAACGAGCTCCAATTTCGTCGTTTTCATAGGCGTTGGAAAGATATTGGGGAATTGAGCTGATAGGACTTCTAATTTTTGCAATCTGGAGGATTTTACATACGTGCATGATGGGGATACGTACCTAGGGTAGGGTTATAGGCCTGACCTACATATCCTACCTGAGGACACTGCCCCAGAAAGCTTAAGGGCCACAAGGAAGTCTCCGACTGAAATAGCGAAGAAGCATAAGTCACTCGACAATATACACTCGGAGATGCCTTTCACTCGACGGTTATCTTTCACTCGGAAGAGTCTGAAGACAGTCGACCGCAGGAGTCCAGAAGTCACCCCAGGGAGGCTAACGGGCAAACATTCATCAAGATCATTAACAGCATTTATGGTGTACGTTACCAGTAACGTACACCTCTTTATGACCACGATTAAACCCCTTAATGCCGGACGTTATGAGGGGTAGCACACTCTATATAAGCCACCCCTCCCCGCTGGTAGAAGGGTTCGCAACCTTTTTTAACACAACACACATATTTCACTTGACAGAGTAGAGAGCTCTCCGGAGCACTGAGACGTAGGGCTGTTACCTCCACGAGAGGGGCCTGAACTCATACATCTGTGTGTACAACCTCGCCGTAGCTAGGACTCTGCCCTCTCCATTCGTACCCCTACCTTCTACTGTCAGGCTTGTTCCCACGACAGTTGGCGCCCACCGTGGGGCAGGCGTCTAAGCGACTTCCGGCAAGTTTGCATTTTTTCTCCTTCGTCATGTCTTCCGGTGGTGATTTGTTCCTGGGCCGCGAGATCCGTCTCGGAGCGCTCACCTTCATCGCCGACGATTCGGCATGGCTCCAGGAAGCGCCTTTGGATGTGGAAGCGCTCCCGATTCGCGGGGCGACGCACTTCTGTGCAAGCTCCTGCGGCGTTCTTCTCCTTCAGTCGTCGACTCCGTGTGTATCGGCCCTCCCTGCTGTTCATCGTCGCAAGCGATCCGGTCGCTCGCGGCTACAGCGTCGGGTGCGGCACGCGGCGGCACGCCAGGTTTCGTCCCCGCAGATTGCGGCCATCGAGCCCGCCGAGTCACTTCACCGCGTGTTCGACTCGGCGTCGGATCGGTCCGACATCCCTTCCGAGTGCGAGAGCTGCGACCCTGCGGCGGAAGTTTTCATGGCTGGCCCTCATCAGAGTCCGCCGCCCGGCTTCAACCACTCCAGGCGTGAGATTGGCGGAACGTCGAATGATCAGCAGCGCCGGGATGAGGATGTTCTCCTTACTCCCATCGTCGGTACGACCGCTGAGGCCCAGGCCATGGAGGCTACACGCCTTCGGCTCATAGAGATGCAGGAGGCACTCGACGAGCGTGCTGGGCAGCGTCCACCACTTCCCAATCGACAGCAGCGACAGTTGTTTCCGAGTGGATCTCGAAATAACGTCGAGGTATTTCGTACTCCAGTTTTAAATGTTGCAGCAGCTGCTAGAATTGCAGAGTCTATTCAACCGTCACGATCAGAGGCTGGTAGAGGTCTGCAGCAGATCAAGACATTGCTTGAGGCGGCGCAGCACCAGAACGCAGCTGTTTCTCAGTCGCAGAACAGGTTACATGGCAATTCTACCAGGGCAGAAACAGTTCAGTCGGCTCACAGTCCTGGGTCACCTTCGCGTCGCAGAGGCGGAGAATACCGTGAAGACCGGTACAGAGATCAGGGGCGAGATCAGTCTGCTCCCCGTTATCACCGTGATGACCACCGTCGAATGTTTTCTCCTCCGCGGAATGGTTCTTATGTGTCCCGGCACAATGATGATAGGCGCCCGTTCGGTGATGAGCGGAATCCCGGATTTGACGCAAGGGATGTCCTTGCTCAAAGGAGGGTCGACAGAGGCAGAGCCCACAGAGATGGTCATAACAGAGATTATCCGAGTGGAAGCAGTGCTGTTGTTTCTGGGCCCGAGTGTTTTAGCAGAGCCATTCGCTCTGCAGAGATTCCCCCCAACTTCAGGTTGGCGGCCGGGATTGGCAAGTTTTCTGGCGAGTCAAAGCCTGAAACCTGGTTGGATGATTACCGAGTGGCTGTACAGATTGGTGGAGGTAACGACAACATAGCCATGAAGCATCTGTCCTTGATGTTGGATGGTTCGGCCAGAGCTTGGTTAAATCGTTTGGCTCCCTCTAGCATCTATTGCTGGGAAGATTTGGCCCGAGTGTTTATCAGAACTTTTGAAGGCACTTGTAAACGTCCAGCTGGTTTGATTGATTTGCAGCATTGTGTCCAGAAGCCCAATGAAACCTTGCGGGATTACATTCAGCGTTGGTCCACCTTGCATCACACGGTGGAGAATGTTTCCGAGCATCAAGCTGTTTGTGCCTTCAAGGCTGGGGTTAGATACAGAGAGCTCTATCTGAAGTTTGGTCGCACCGGTGACATTTCTATGAGCAAGATGATGGAGATTGCCACTCGGTACGCCAATGGAGAAGAAGAAGACCGCCTCCGAAGCGGTAAAGCCAAAATAGTCGACAATGATGCAGGTGGGAATTCCAGTCGGAAACAAAAGCGCAAAGCTGATCCCCCTGCTCAGGCAGAAGCGGCCGCCCTGGCGGCACAAGGCAAGAATAAGGGAAAGTCCAAGGCTAAGTTCACCCCAAAGAAGTCAAAGAATCAGTCGGGTACTGATGTTTTGGATTTACCGTGTGCAATCCACACGAGGAAAGATGAAGAGGGCAATTTGATATTGCCGAAGCATACCACTCGACAGTGCCGTTTGTTGATCCAGTCGTTCAAAGAGAACCAGTCGAGTGAGAAAGACCCTGAGAAAGAAGATGAAGAAGAAAAAGAAGAGTTCCCTGAAGTCAATGCCACCTTGTTGATTTTTGCTGATGTTGAGAGTAAGAGTCGACTGAAAGTTATCAACAGGGAGGTTAACATGGCGGTTCCTTCTACCCCCACATATCTCAAGTGGTCTCAAACTGCTATCACTTTCAGTCAGTCAGATCACCCTGCGCACATTGCTACCCCCGGGCGGCAAGCGCTGGTGGTAGACCCAGTTGTGGGGGGCACTCGACTCCGCAAAGTTTTGATGGATGGCGGGAGCGGTCTGAACATCCTGTATGCTGATACCCTTAAGGCAATGGGCATTCCGATGTCCCGGCTCAGTGAAAGCAACATGCAGTTTCATGGAGTAATCCCTGGGAAGAAGGCCCGTTCACTCGGACAGATAGCATTGGATGTGGTGTTTGGTGATGACAAGCACTTTCGCAAGGAAAAACTGACGTTTGAAGTGGTAGATTTCCAGAGTGCCTACCACGCCATCCTTGGTCGACCAGCTTATGCCCGTTTCATGGCCCGACCATGTTACGTGTATCTCAAGCTGAAGATGCCTGGACCAAAAGGCGTGATCACAGTCGCTGGCAATCGACAAAGGGCTGAGGAGTGCCTCCAGCAGGGCTCCAAGATCGCCGACCAGCTGATGGCTATGGTTGAGTTGGAGGAATACAAGAAAAATGCTGATCCTGCCGACCTGTTGCGTGCTAAGAAGCCCGCTTCTGAGTCAGCTTTTCAGTCGGCAGGAGAGGTGAAGAAGGTGCACATTCACCCGACAGATCCGACTGCTGCCCCGACCAACATCTCAACAACACTCGACAGCAAATAGGAAGCCGAGCTCATCCAGTTCCTCCGTGAGAACTGGGACATCTTCGCATGGAAGCCCGTTGACATGCCTGGTGTTCCCAGGGAACTGGCTGAGCACCGTTTGAGAGTTGATCCGAAGGCCAAGCCTGTGAAGGAACATTTGCGTCGGTCAGCAACAGAGAAGCGAAAAGCAATCGGCGAAGAGGTGGCTCGTCTCTTGACGGCCAAGTTTATACGTGAGATTAACCACTCCGAGTGGTTATCAAACGTTGTCATGGTCCCTAAGAAAGACAAGTCTCTTCGCATGTGTATTGATTTCAAACATATCAATCGGGTCTGCCCGAAAGATCATTTCCCGCTCCCCCGCATTGATCAGATTGTCGACTCAACTGCGGGATGCGAGCGTTTATCTTTTCTTGATGCTTATTCTGGCTACCATCAGATCCGTCTGTTTGGTCCAGATGAAATAAAGACAGCCTTCATCACCCCTTTCGGGTGTTTCTGTTATATCACCATGCCTTTTGGTTTGAAGAATGCTGGCGCTACTTTCATGCGCATGATTCAGAAGTGTTTGCTCGATCAGATCCCTCGGAACATCGAAGCTTATATGGATGACATCGTGGTCAAGTCTCGCAAAGGTTCCGACCTGTTATCTGACTTGGCTGAAACATTCGCCAATTTGAGGAGATATGATATTAAGTTAAATCCGACTAAATGCACTTTCGGCGTTCCTGGTGGCAAATTACTCGGTTTCCTCGTTTCCGAGAAAGGAATCGACGTCAACCCTGAAAAGATCGGCGCCATCGTCCGAATGAAAAGCCCTGAGCGTGTGCACGATGTCCAGAAGCTCACAGGTTGCTTGGCAGCATTGAGTCGATTCATTTCTCGTCTCGGTGAGAAGGCACTGCCTTTATACCGACTGATGAAAAAGTTTGATACATTTGAGTGGACTCCAGAAGCTGAAGCAGCGTTTGTCGAGCTCAAAGCCCTGCTTACCACCCAGCCGGTGCTTGCTGCTCCGCACAGCAAAGAGCCATTGTTATTGTACATCGCGGCCACTAATCAAGTCATAAGTACAGTACTAACTGTCGAGCGAGAAGAAGAAGGCAAGGCTTACAAAGTTCAACGCCCGGTCTATTATATTTCTGAAGTGTTGACTCCGTCGAAGCAAAGATATCCACATTACCAGAAGCTCGTATATGGTATATATCTGACTGCAAAGAAGGTAGCACACTATTTTCAGGATCACTCCATTTCAGTCGTCAGTGATGCTCCGTTGTCTGAAATTCTCAATAATCGAGACGCGACTGGTCGAGTGGCCAAATGGGCTATTGAGCTCCTTCATCTTGATATCAAGTTTGAGGCGAAGAAAGCAATCAAATCTCAAGCGCTGGCTGATTTCCTCGCCGAGTGGATTGAGCAACAGCAGCCAATCCAACTTCACTCGGCACACTGGACCATGTTCTTTGATGGTTCAAAGATGTTGAATGGGTCTGGTGCTGGCGTCGTTCTGGTATCCCCAAAAGGTGATAAGCTCAGTTATGTCTTACAGATTCACTTTGATTCCTCCAACAATGAAGCTGAATATGAAGCACTTTTGTATGGATTGCGTATGGCCATTTCACTCGGCGTCCGTCGCCTGATGGTATATGGCGATTTTGATTTGGTGGTTAATCAAGTGATGAAAGAGTGGGATGTCAGGAACCCCGCTATGACTGGATACTGCAATGCAGTAAGAAAACTTGAGAAGAAATTTGAAGGTTTGGAACTCCATCATGTTCCCCGAGTGAAGAATCAAGCAGCTGATGAGTTGGCAAAGATTGGATCCACTCGGAAACCTGTCCCCAGCAATGTATTTCTCGAACACATTCATTCTCCTTCGGTGCAAGAAGATCCTTTCACTAAAGAGCCCCCGCAAGCAAAGAGTGCTTCTGATCCGACTGAAGTTGATGTCCCAGCTGTCATTGATCTGGTCATGGAGATTTTGGTAATCACGCCCGACTGGACTGTACCATATATTGCGTACATTCTCAGAAGAGAACTCCCAGTTGATGAAGATGAGGCTCGGCAGATAGTCCGCAGGTCCAAGGCTTTCACTGTGATCAATGAACAACTCTACAGAGAAAGTGTGACTGGCGTAGCTCAGCGGTGCATTTCTCCTGAAGAAGGTCGACTGATTCTGGAGGAGATTCACTCGGGAACTTGTGGCCATCATGCGTCCTCTAGGACGATTGTTGCCAAAGCTTATCGAGCTGGTTTCTTCTGGCCACGCGCCAATGAGATGGCTAAAGATATTGTCGATCACTGCGAAGGATGTCAGTTTTACTCGAATCTGTCACACAAACCTGCGTCTGCCTTGAAGACCATTCCACTCGTCTGGCCGTTTGCTGTGTGGGGCTTGGATATGGTTGGACCCCTTAGAACAGGTCAGAGTGGGTTTACTCATTTACTGGTTGCAGTCGACAAGTTCACTAAGTGGATCGAAGCTAAACCCATCAGGAAGCTGAACGCCCGCACTGCTATCAAATTCATAAAAGAGATAACGTTCCGGTATGGGGTCCCTCACAATATCATTACAGACAATGGTTCTAACTTTGACTCGGAAGAGTTCAGGTACTATTGCTCTTCTCAAGGCACTCGGGTGGATTACGCATCTGTTGCGCACCCCCAGTCAAACGGTCAAGCTGAGCGAGCGAATGGCCTTATCCTCCAAGGATTGAAGCCTCGGCTCATGCGAGATCTTGATCATGCTGCCGGAGCTTGGGTCACTGAGTTACCGTCTGTTCTGTGGGGCTTGAGGACAACTCCCAACCGGTCGACTGCACGAACTCCTTTCTTCCTTGTATATGGAGCCGAAGCCGTATTGCCAAGTGACATCCTTCACAATTCTCCTCGAGTGGATCTTTACTCTGAAGACGAGGCTGAACAAGCAAGACAGGACGGAGTGGATCTCCTGGAGGAGGAGCGTGAGATGGCCCTGATCCGATCAACTGCATATCAACAAGACCTTCGCCGCTTCCATGCAAGACATGTCAAGAGCCGTTCATTCCACGAAGGGGATTTGGTGCTCCGAGTGGATCAGCAGCGACCTCATAAATTGGCCCCAGCCTGGGAAGGCCCATTCGTCATTACCAAGGTGCTTAACAACGGGGCGTACCATCTTTTCAACTTGAAGAAGAATATTGACGAGCCACGCGCCTGGAATGCGGACCTACTTCGACGTTTTTATTCTTGATAACAGAGTTGTTTTGATGTAATAAGAGTATCCCAGACGATGTTATGGATTGAATGGAGACTCCCGCAGTCTATTGTCGATTCCGATCGCACAGATTTACATTCAAAATTATTCCGAATGAAGAGCAATCCTCTCTCTCGGGGGCTTAGCTGCGAATCCGTTTCGCCTAAGTTCAAAACTTTTCCGAGTGTATTACATTCAATACACTCGGAGACTTAGCTGCGAGCCAGTCCTCGTCTAAGTTCAAAAATTACTCCGAGTGAAGAGCACTCCTCTCTCTCAGGGGCTTAGCTGCGAATCCGTTTCGCCTAAGTTCAAAACTTTTCCGAGTGTATTACATTCAATACACTCGGAGACTTAGCTGCGAGCCAGTCTCGTCTAAGTTCAAGAATTACTCCGAGTGAAGAGCAATCCTCTCTCTCGGGGGCTTAGCTGCGGATCCGTTTCGCCTAAGTTCAAAATTTTTCCGAGTGTATTACATTCAATACACTCGGAGACTTAGCTGCGAGCCAGTCTCGTCTAAGTTCAAAAATTACTCCGAGCGAAGAGCAATCCTCTCTCTCGGGGGCTTAGCTGCGAATCCGTTTCGCCTAAGTTCAAAACTTTTCCGAGTGTATTACATTCAATACACTCGGAGACTTAGCTGCGAGCCAGTCTCGTCTAAGTTCAAGAATTACTCCGAGTGAAGAGCAATCCTCTCTCTCGGGGGCTTAGCTGCGAATCCGTTTCTTCTAAGTTCAAAACTTTTCCGAGTGTATTACATTCAATACACTCGGAGACTTAGCTGCGAGCCAGTCTCGTCTAAGTTCAAAAATTACTCCGAGCGAAGAGCAATCCTCTCTCTCGGGGGCTTAGCTGCGAATCCGTTTCGCCTAAGTTCAAAACTTTTCCGAGTGTATTACATTCAATACACTCGGAGACTTAGCTGCGAGCCAGTCCTCGTCTAAGTTCAAAAATTACTCCGAGCGAAGAGCAATCCTCTCTCTCGGGGGCTTAGCTGCGAATCCGTTTCGCCTAAGTTCAAAACTTTTCCGAGTGTATTACATTCAATACACTCGGAGACTTAGCTGCGAGCCAATCCTCGTCTAAGTTCAAAAATTACTCCGAGTGAAGAGCACTCCTCTCTCTCGGGGGCTTAGCTGCGAATCCGTTTCGCCTAAGTTCAAAACTTTTCCGAGTGTATTACATTCAATACACTCGGAGACTTAGCTGCGAGCCAGTCTCGTCTAAGTTCAAGAATTACTCCGAGTGAAGAGCAATCCTCTCTCTCGGGGGCTTAGCTGCGGATCCGTTTCGCCTAAGTTCAAAACTTTTCCGAGTGTATTACATTCAATACACTCGGAGACTTAGCTGCGAGCCAGTCTCGTCTAAGTTCAAAAATTACTCCGAGCGAAGAGCAATCCTCTCTCTCGGGGGCTTAGCTGCGAATCCGTTTCGCCTAAGTTCAAAACTTTTTCGAGTGCATTACATTCAATACACTCGGAGACTTAGCTGCGAGCCAGTCTCATCTAAGTTCAAGAATTACTCCGAGTGAAGAGCAATCCTCTCTCTCGGGGGCTTAGCTGCGAATCCGTTTCGCCTAAGTTCAAAACTTTTCCGAGTGTATTATATTCAATACACTCGGAGACTTAGCTGCGAGCCAGTCTCGTCTAAGTTCAAAAATTACTCCGAGCGAAGAGCAATCCTCTCTCTCGGGGGCTTAGCTGCGAATCCGTTTCGCCAAAGTTCAAAACTTTTCCGAGTGTATTACATTCAATACACTCGGAGACTTAGCTGCGAGCCAGTCCTCGTCTAAGTTCAAAAATTACTCCGAGCGAAGAGCAATCCTCTCTCTCGGGGGCTTAGCTGCGAATCCGTTTCGCCTAAGTTCAAAACTTTTCCGAGTGTATTACATTCAATACACTCGGAGACTTAGCTGCGAGCCAATCCTCGTCTAATTTCAAAAATTACTCCGAGTGAAGAGCAATCCTCTCTCTCGGGGGCTTAGCTGCGGATCCGTTTCGCCTAAGTTCAAAACTTTTTCGAGTGCATTTCATTCAATACACTCGGAGACTTAGCTGCGAGCCAGTCTCGTCTAAGTTCAAGAATTACTCCGAGTGAAGAGCAATCCTCTCTCTCGGGGGCTTAGCTGCGAATCCGTTTCGCCTAAGTTCAAAACTTTTCCGAGTGTATTACATTCAATACACTCGGAGACTTAGCTGCGAGCCAATCCTCGTCTAAGTTCAAAAATTACTCCGAGTGAAGAGCACTCCTCTCTCTCGGGGGCTTAGCTGCGAATCCGTTTCGCCTAAGTTCAAAACTTTTCCGAGTGTATTACATTCAATACACTCGGAGACTTAGCTGCGAGCCAGTCTCGTCTAAGTTCAAGAATTACTCCGAGTGAAGAGCAATCCTCTCTCTCGGGGGCTTAGCTGCGGATCCGTTTCGCCTAAGTTCAAAACTTTTCCGAGTGTATTACATTCAATACACTCGGAGACTTAGCTGCGAGCCAGTCTCGTCTAAGTTCAAAAATTACTCCGAGCGAAGAGCAATCCTCTCTCTCGGGGGCTTAGCTGCGAATCCGTTTCGCCTAAGTTCAAAACTTTTTCGAGTGCATTACATTCAATACACTCGGAGACTTAGCTGCGAGCCAGTCTCGTCTAAGTTCAAGAATTACTCCGAGTGAAGAGCAATCCTCTCTCTCGGGGGCTTAGCTGCGAATCCGTTTCGCCTAAGTTCAAAACTTTTCCGAGTGTATTATATTCAATACACTCGGAGACTTAGCTGCGAGCCAGTCTCGTCTAAGTTCAAAAATTACTCCGAGCGAAGAGCAATCCTCTCTCTCGGGGGCTTAGCTGCGAATCCGTTTCGCCTAAGTTCAAAACTTTTCCGAGTGTATTACATTCAATACACTCGGAGACTTAGCTGCGAGCCAGTCCTCGTCTAAGTTCAAAAATTACTCCGAGTGAAGAGCACTCCTCTCTCTCGGGGGCTTAGCTGCGAATCCGTTTCGCCTAAGTTCAAAACTTTTCCGAGTGTATTACATTCAATACACTCGGAGACTTAGCTGCGAGCCAGTCCTCGTCTAAGTTCAAAAATTACTCCGAGTGAAGAGCACTCCTCTCTCTCGGGGGCTTAGCTGCGAATCCGTTTCGCCTAAGTTCCAAACTTTTCCGAGTGTATTACATTCAATACACTCGGAGACTTAGCTGCGAGTTAGTCTCGTCTAAGTTCAAGAATTACTCCGAGTGAAGAGCAATCCTCTCTCTCGGGGGCTTAGCTGCGGATCCGTTTCGCCTAAGTTCAAAACTTTTCCGAGTGTATTACATTCAATACACTCGGAGACTTAGCTGCGAGCCAGTCTCGTCTAAGTTCAAAAATTACTCCGAGCGAAGAGCAATCCTCTCTCTCGGGGGCTTAGCTGCGAATCCGTTTCATCTAAGTTCAAGAATTACTCCGAGTGAAGAGCAATCCTCTCTCTCGGGGGCTTAGCTGCGGATCCGTTTCGCCTAAGTTCAAAACTTTTCCGAGTGTATTACATTCAATACACTCGGAGACTTAGTTGCGAGCCAGTCTCGTCTAAGTTCAAGAATTACTCCGAGTGAAGAGCAATCCTCTCTCTCGGGGGCTTAGCTGCGAATCCATTTCGCCTAAGTTCAAAACTTTTCCGAGTGTATTCAATACACTCGGAGACTTAGCTGCGAGCCAGTCTCGTCTAAGTTCAAAAATTACTCCGAGCGAAGAGCAATCCTCTCTCTCGGGGGCTTAGCTGCGAATCCGTTTCGCCTAAGTTCAAAACTTTTCCGAGTGTATTACATTCAATACACTCGGAGACTTAGCTGCGAGCCAGTCCTCGTCTAAGTTCAAAAATTACTCCGAGTGAAGAGCAGTCCTCTCTCTCGGGGGCTTAGCTGCGAATCCGTTTCGACTAAGTTTAAAACTTTTCCGAGTGTATGACATTCAATACACTCGGAGACTTAGCTGCGAGCCAGACCTCGTCTAAGTTCCAAAATTACTCCGAGTGAAGAGCAATCCTCTCTCTCGGGGGCTTAGCTGCGAATCCGTTTCGCCTAAGTTTTAAACCTTTCCGAGTGTATTACATACAATACACTCGGAAGCTTAGCTGCGAGCCAGTCCTCGTCTAAGTCCCAAATTCTTTCGAGTACAGAACACCCGTTTCACTCGAGAATCAAATAAATTCGGCCAAGCTAAATGTCGGAAAGCGAAATGCGAGTAAGACTAAAATCTCCGGCGCAGCAGAAACTTGTTCGCGCAAAAGGGAAGTTCTCAGGCTTAAAGCCTGAACGAAGTTTACTCGGTTACACCAACACTCGGCATACCGAGGCAAATAAAGTTTTTACCATAAGCAAAATACCAATTTAAGCTCCAGCAGGACTTGAAGGCTCAACAAAGGTATCCAGGTCGATTCCGTCGGCGATCCGAGTGGCAGCATCGATGAAAGTCTCCATGAAATCTTCAAATTTGAGTTTCTTCGTGTTGGTCACTCGGAGATCCTTCAGTTTGTCCTCTCTAGCTTCCTTGCAATGAACCCTGATGAGTGAAAGTGCCACGTCAGCTCCACAGCGGGCAGCAGATTTCTTCCACGATTGCACTCGATTCGGAATCTCATTGAGCCGAGTCATCATTGACTCGAGGTCAGTCTGGAGAGGATCTTCAGGCCACAGTTCCTTGTCGACCTTCTCAAATGCAGCTCTCAGCCGAGTGATGAATCCTTGGACGCTCTTAAGACGAGCTTCGAGACGAAACATATCCATGGCCACGGCGTCTCCGACGAGAGACTTTGTGGGGTCCAGATTGGGTTCAATTTCTTCAGTTTCTTTTTCGAAGTCTCGACAGAATTCTATATGAAGAGAAAGTGAAAGGGTGATCATAATACCATTCTGGAAAAACCGGAGAAATTCATTCGACAAATGAGGGTTACCTTCGAGCATGCTGAACATTTTCTTCGCAAAGTCGCCCAAGTGTTTCTCCAGAGCGGTCCTACTCTTGGTCTGCTCTTCGAGTTTTTTGATCCACTCGGATCGTTCCTGCTTGAGCTTGGCGTTCTCCTCTTCCAGTTTACTGGCTGCTGCAAGTTTCTTCTCAGCAGCTGCAGTCTTCTCCTTCGCTTCCTTCTGAGCATCAGCAAGTGATTTGTCCTTGTCCTCGAGCGCTTTCTTCATGGTATCTAAAGAAATAGCATTGTTGAGGCGCACTCGGAGACGACGGTTTTCATCACGTACGTCTGTTCGAGTGGATTCACTCGGTTCAAAAGATGGAAATTGAAAGTGATAATACAATTGATCAACAAAGATTACCTCCCAAAGTCTTCAGTTCGGTCTGTGCACGGTCCAGGTTGTTGTTCGTCAGTTCCAGATCCAGCAGAAGTCGGTTCTTTTCCTTCTCCAGCTCGACGTACTTGGTCCCGAGCCCACAGGTTTTCTGAAATCAGCAGAAATAGGGGTTCAGTCGACATAACCATTTCTCTACTCCCGAGTGGAAAAGGTCAATTGCACTCGACTGAAAGACGGCCCGCCACCCCACCCCACAACCCTATACAAGCATCATACCATGGTTGATGGAAATGATGTCCATGAAACCTGCAAAATGGTTCTAAAGACTACTGCCCATCGTCAACGATCGACAGTAGTCTCGGGGACTACACCCAGTGGGTGCACTCAGCGTGCCCCCACTGGAAACGAAAACACTCGACCAGGTCTGGCCTGTCCGAGTATAAAAGAAAGAAGCAAGCAACCGAACATCGTCTCTATCAGACCACCGCCGAAGCAAGCACTCGACGGCGGCCTCGGGGACTACACCCAGTGGGTGCACTCAGCGTGCCCCCACTGGACCTACTATTACTCGACCAGGTCCGGCCTGTCGAATGGAAACAATATTAAGACCCCCGCCGATGCCTTCGTCATTCGACAGCGGTCTCGGGGACTACACCCAGTGGGTGCACTCAGCGTGCCCCCACTGGACCAGAAACTATTTGGTCTACTGGCGAAGAAAAACACCCCAGTGGGTGTAAAATCAAGACGGACAGGAATTCAATCGGAAATGAACTTACAATACCACTTACTCGGACGTTGGCCTGAAGCGCTGAGCTGGCATCATAGGCTAACTTGCTGGCTTCATACGCCTCCTTTGTTCGTAGCATCATCTGCCCAGCCTGGATCATGGCTTCCTTGGCAGCTCCGGTTTGGTCCTCCGGGACGTGGTACAAAGGGTATGCAGGCGTCGAGTGAATTGGTGTAGTCAATGGAGCAGCTGGAGGTGCTTGGGATTGTCCGATCTGCGTCGAAGCCACCAGAGTAGAAGTGGCCGGCGGAGCACTCGACAGCAGAGTTACAAGGCTTGGAGGCGTCGCAGCACTCGTCCCACGGGGCGTCTGGGCAGACGGTGGTCCCCGAGTGTCCACGCGTGGAGCCTCCGGAAGCACAGCTTCATCCTCCGCTCCCCGCCGTGGCTCCTCATCATCTTCCAGTTCGATGACTTCGTCAGCTGCATTCGACAATGTCATACCTCGACAATTATTCTTCAGCAAGCAGCGTAAAGTGTGGGATTGTCATACCTCGTAGGGAGGTGGCCGCATCAGGAGTGTCTACTTCCATATGGTCTCCATCATCCCGATGGGGCGACGTTACGGAGGTAGCGGCTCTGGCAAATATATTTCACTCGGTCAACGTCAACATAAAGTTCTTCAACAGCAGAATAAGGAAAACGAACACTCACGTGGAGGCAACAGGCACGGCTATCTTGATTCGAGGCAGGGCCTTCCGAGGCTTTGGCACGTCTGGCTTGAGCTGTTTCGCAGCCTTTTCAGTCGACCCCGATGCCGCGACACGGTCACGTTTCGGGTTCCTTGTGCTCGACGCCACTGTTTTGCTCGGGGTGACCTCCGGGTCGTTCTGCTGCCTGGCTCGACGCTCGGTGCGCGAAAGGACAGGGGCTTCCACCTCATCCTCATCCAGGTCGTCATCACTGCTCTCGGTGTCGTCAGCATAGTCACCGTCCGCGCTGCCGTCGACGCTTCCTTCCTCTTCTTCAGGATGTTCTCCATTGGGTATGGGCGAGTACATGTTCGTAAATTCCTGCGAGGTTCAAGCTTCAAATTCAGTCGACTGAAGATTCAGTTACTCGGCAAAGTATTAAAACAATCGACAAATATATGACTCACCAAGTTCTTTGGCGGGTTCAAAGCGGAGAAAGGCGGAATTCGTTTGGATCCTTCCGGGTTATCACAGGCTCCAGTGATGCTCCTGAGCCACTGAGAAACAGTCTGATCGGAAACTTCCTCAGGATGAGTCCGAGTGGTATCCTCAGGGCCCGAATAATGCCACATGGTGTGATCCCGAGCTTGGAGAGGCTAAATTCGCCGACTCAGAAACGTTTCAAGGAGGTCCAGACCAGTCACTCCACCGCGGATCAGTTCGGATATGGCGTTCACTAAGATCCCTACCTGGATTTTCTCTACCTTTGTCACGTACAGCGGTTTGGGAGTAACAGGTCGATCCAAGGTGAAGGGAGGAAGCCCAGTCGACATATTTGGCGATGCGACATCTTTGCAGTAAAACCAGGTCGACTGCCATCCCCGAACAGAATCGGGAAAGGTCATAGAGGGGAACCCACTCCTACCTCTCTTCTGAATCCCTAAGCCACCACACAGTTGGATCACATTGGTTTTGCTATCTTTGGGATTGGCTTTCTTGACAGCTTGGGATCGGACAGAGAATATGTGCTTGAACAAACCCCAATGTGGGGGACAGCCCAGGAAACATTCGCACAAAGTTACGAAGCAGGAAAGATATGCAATCGCATTCGGAGGAAGGTGGTGGAGTTGCGCTCCAAAATAGTTCAAGAAAGCGCGGATGAACGGATGGGGAGGCATGGAGAAACCTCGCTCGATGTGGGTGAGAAGCAGAACTCGCTTGCCGTCGCGTGGCTCCGGCTCGATCTCCCCCTTCGGCAACCGCCAGGAATCGGCAGCTATCAACCCGTCGACGACGAGTTTGTCCACATCTTCCGCAGTGACCGTCGATTGGAGAAAATCCCCCTGGATCCACCCCGGCGGCACCGTCGACCGGGCTCCCGACGGCTTCTTCGCCTTGGCGCCTCCCCTCTGGGCGTGCTCGAGCTTCTCCGTCTTGCCCTTCGTCATGGCGGCGGCGGTCAACGAAGCAGAGCAGGGCGGAGGAAGAAGAGGAGAGGAGTAGATTTGGGAGAAAAATACTGTGCCAGCACCGGCGTCGTCGCCTCTTATATGCACTCAAGTGAGCCACTGACCTACGGGCCCGCCGGATCTCTGAATATCCCGAAATCAGAGGAGGAGTGATACGTGGCGATTTGGGCGGCGCGATAATCGAGGCGTCGTTCCCGCACTTGCTTTAGCAGTTACGCCATCTCCGCTGCGCGCGCGCGCGCTCTTATCCAAATTTCGAAGCCCGCGAGGCTCGGACCCGGTGGAGCAAACTATTTCGTCAGAAGATTTTCCAGATCACTCGGACCTGTTTTCAAGTTCAGTTTTACTCGGACTCTCGAACCAGTTTTACTCGGACCGGTTTTCAAGCTCAGTTTTACTCGGATAACTTCAAGACGGAATTGATCAGGGCAAACGGTTAAGGTTTCAATCGACGCAGATTTCGAGGAAGCCTCAAAATACACTCGGAGTTTTGGTGTCTCGTTTGAACCTGCATTGACACCTTTTACCCTCGAACCCCGATCCATTCGGGGGCTAATGATGGGGATACGTACCTAGGGTAGGGTTATAGGCCTGACCTACATATCCTACCTGAGGACACTGCCCCAGAAAGCTTAAGGGCCACAAGGAAGTCTCCGACTGAAATAGCGAAGAAGCATAAGTCACTCGACAATATACACTCGGAGATGCCTTTCACTCGACGGTTATCTTTCACTCGGAAGAGTCTGAAGACAGTCGACCGCAGGAGTCCAGAAGTCACCCCAGGGAGGCTAACGGGCAAACATTCATCAAGATCATTAACAGCATTTATGGTGTACGTTACCAGTAACGTACACCTCTTTATGACCACGATTAAACCCCTTAATGCCGGACGTTATGAGGGGTAGCACACTCTATATAAGCCACCCCTCCCCGCTGGTAGAAGGGTTCGCAACCTTTTGTAACACAACACACATATTTCACTCGACAGAGTAGAGAGCTCTCCGGAGCACTGAGACGTAGGGCTGTTACCTCCACGAGAGGGGCCTGAACTCATACATCTGTGTGTACAACCTCGCCGTAGCTAGGACTCTGCCCTCTCCATTCGTACCCCTACCTTCTACTGTTAGGCTTGTTCCCACGACAGTGCACACACAGGATCACGTGCGTGGAAAATATGGAGCCCAAAAAGGGTCGTCTGGGCCCTAAAAAATGGCCTGCAGGATTGGAAAAAACGAAAGTTATCGTAATTACAGCTCAAATTTTGTTGAGCCGGCACATCCCTTTGGTATTCAGGTCCTGGGCACCCCACCGATGTATGGATACAATAGGGTGTTAGGCAAACTCTCATGAAGAAACGGTGATCAAAGAAAATACAAAAATCAACCTAGAGTCCGAATTGATCGAGACTCTCAAAGCAAGTGAGAACAAGCTCCGATTTCGTCGTTTTCATAGGCGTTGGAAAGCTATTGGGGAATTGAGCTGATAGGACTTCTAGTTTTTGCGATCTGGAGGATTTTACATACGTGCACACACAGGATCACGTGCGTGGCAAATATCGAGCCCAAAAAGGGCCGTCTGGGCCCTCAAAAATGGCCTGCAAGATTGGAAAAAACGAAAGTTATCACAATTACAGCTTAAATTTCGATGAGCCGGCACATCCCTTTGGTGTTCAGGTCCAGGGCGGCCCACCCATGTATGGATACAATACACTACTAGGGAAAACCTTACCAGTAGCGCTGATTTTTGAGCTACCAGTAGCGCTGGTACCTGCGCTACTGCTACGGCGCTACAGCTATGTTGTAGCATTAGCGCTTGTTAAACCCAGCGCTACTGGTATGTTCAGATGCTAGTAGCGTGCCTCAGAAAAGCGCTACTGGTAAATGAGCGCTGCTGGTAATATTTTGGCCCGCGCCACTGCTAAAATTTATGTTTTTTTTCGCAATTTGGCGCTGTACATGTTTAAACAGATATATCTTTTATACAATAACAACTCATCATGAACTAGTATGTTTAAACAGCATATTCATTACCACTAGTCATCACCACCAAACAAATCATCATGATCAACTTATCATCATAATACATAACAACTCCTGATTATCGTCAATGAGACATCATATAACAAGTTGGTCACTAGTCATAATCACAACTCCTCCTCATCATCATCAACTCTAACACATTGTAGCACATAATAACACATTGTACCTAGGACCTACTCCTCTCTCATAGGACCTACTTACCTCTCTTTGGTAAAATAGCATAAAACAAGATAGGTGTCGGAGATAAATCCGGCAGATCTCGGGTAGGGGGTCCCGATCTATGGATCGTAAGCCTATGGCGTAACAAGGACGAAGAACACGGTGTTTTACCCAGGTTCGGGCCCTCCTAGGAGGTAATACCCTACGTCCTGCTCTTGTTTATTATGATGGAGTAGTACAGATTACAGAGTATGTCTACCTCGAGATCTATGTCTAAACCCTAAGATGTAGACGAGATTGTCTATGCGCTACGGCCGGGTCTGGAGGTTTATATAGACACCCCCAAACCCTAGGGTACAGAGGAGATACAAACGGGTCCGGCTAAGCTATCCTGGAGTGCGCAGCAAGTCTTCGGGAGTCCCTTCTGGATACGTCTCTTCGGTCTTCTGGGTCACCACCGGATCCTTCAGGGAGGGCCCACGGCCCAGTAACGGCCATATGTGGGACCCCCTAGTCCAGGACTCCCTCAGTAGCCCCCGAACTTGCTTTCAACGCCGAAGATCTTCGGATGCATCGTCTTCTGGAGGTGTTCGGCTTGCAAGGTGAGCTTGCACCGTCTTCGGAATCATCATAGCACTCTAGTCTTGTACCGAAAAGGTTGACAGTCATCGGACCATCAGTTCGGCGCATGTTGGTGTATACTCTCCGGAGAGGCAGGTCTGGTCAACGCGAAGAAAGCGGACCGTCCTGGGGTTCTGACGACCCGTATCCTCCTGAAACGTCATCTTCTTGATGACGTAATGCCAGAAAACGGCACTCAAGTGCCTCGAAGGCCGTTTCGAGAGACCATTTACTGACCCGTTCCCTCGAAGGGAGATAATGCTCCCCAAATTTGCGGGATTTTACTCCGCCGTTTGGATATCCCACATCCACATAATGGCAGTTATGGGGAAGGTAGCGAGGCATGCGGCGGCGCGGACGGAACCCCATTAAAAGAGGGCTTATAAAAACCCAGGGGGTCGCGAACGAATCTTTCATCCGCCCAAGCTTCCACCTTTAACCTCTTTCTCGCGCACACCTCCCTGCCCCTGTTCTTGCCGTTTCCCCATCTCCGCCAAGATGAGCAAATCCATTGGAGGCAAATGGCTGGCCTCCACCATCAACGACGCGAAGATTGCGGAGTTACGGAGCTCGGGGTATATCCCCGCCGACGTGCATTGCCGCGCTCCCCCTGCAGGGCAGATCATTCCCACCCCAAAGCCCGGGGAGCGGGTCGTGTTCGTCCCGCATTTCTTGCGCGGACTCGGATTTACTCTCCACCCCTTTTTTCAGGGTCTCCTTCGCTTCTACGGGCTAGACTTCCATGATCTAGCCCCGAATTCCCTTTTCCATATCACCACCTTCATTATCTTCTGCGAGGCTTTCCTCAAGGTGCAGCCCCACTTCGGCTTATGGCTGCACCTTTTCAGCATGAAGAAGAGGACGGCCAAGGGCGTGGGAGGCACACCGGAGTGCGGCGGTGCATCTCTCTACGTTCTGGTGAAGAACAGATGGCTGCCCGGCATATTCCTCGACACCGTCTGGGGTTGGCAAAGCGGTTGGTTTTACCTAACCGAGCCCCGCGAGAAGGATTGGGCGGAGGCTGCGGCTTTCTGATCTGAAGGGCCGATCCCACTCCCGTCGTGGACGGAAAAGGACATCCCCTGGGGGCAAGCGTCCGAACTCGCCGCGCTTACCGAGAAGATGGCTAGCCTGCCAAATCTACACCTCTGGGATGTGGTTCAGGTGATGCTGGAACGCGGAGTTCCCCCTCTCCAGAAACGCCAAAAAGCGCTATGAGAGTTTGCCCCCTCAGACTCAAAGACGGTGTTAAGCCTGCTCGTCCACCCGCGGGAGAAAATGTGGAAGTCCCTCTTCCTGAGAGAGAAGGACGAAAAGGGCAATGTCTGGCCCTTTCCCAAGGAAGGATCTGACCGAGGTCTCTCAGCGGCGAACAGCGGAGAGCAGGTATGTCGCATATCCGAAAAGCTTGTTATAGTTTAGCCTTTGGTCCTCTCCTTTCCTCTGCTTATCCTCAATACATCCACACAGGAATGGACCGATAAGGTGGCCGAACTCAGCTGCCCCGTCCCACTTCCCGAAGAGGAGCCCTCGGCAAGGCTGGCGCAGCTCCTGGAACCAAGGCCAGCGGATGCTGCCCCTTTCAAGGGGCGAACAAAGAAGAAATCGAACCGCGGAGTCAGAATCCGCGAGCCCCAGCCGCAAGCATCCTCCCACATCCCCTCCGAAAAGGAGGAGACTAACACGTCGGAGGCGGCGGAAGAAGAGGAGGAAGAGGAATCCTCCTCCGACAGGGCGGAGTCGGAAGTGCCACATGGACAAGCATCTAAGCAACATCAACGGCTTCGGAAATGGCCCGGCGGGCCCATGGTGGCGACGTCATCTGACAGTTCCGCCTCCGAAGACTTGGAAGAGCCGAACCCGAAGAGGGTTAAACCGGCTCCGAACTCGTAAGTTCCATCGAATATCTATGCCATTTATAGTAGTGACCATTCATGATTTCCATATGTAGATCACCAAAACAACAGCCGTTCGACACCACCAAGCTTGTGGTGGACTCGGACGGTGAGATTCCGTCTGGAATGGCGGAGAGCGGGGACAATGCCCGCACCACCTCCTCTCCGAAGATAGACATCGGGGAGGTGTCTTCAAAAGCGACGCCTCCATCGCCGAGTAAAACGGCGGGGGCAGATGTCGAAATGGCCGAGGCCCATGCCTCGGTCTCTAAGACCTTGGAGCAGCCAAGCCTGCCTCCGAGACAAGGGGAGACCGGAGGAGCCGATCTTCTCCCTGTTGCTGATAACGAGCAGCAGGGAGCTGCGGCACCTGCCCCCAAGAAAGGGGCAGGAAGTATACTGCCGCTTGTGCCCGCCGCCGAAGAGGTGGCAGAAAGGCAGGCGCCGAAGATGGAGGCGGCTCTTGCCGAATCCTCCCTTTCGGATGATCAGCGCATCTTAGCGGGCGCGTTTCTGGAGAGCTTCAACACTCTGAAGGCCAGAGGTGAGGCAGCATTCTTTGGAATGCTGTCCGCAATGAAGGTAAATTTACCATTTATCCGAAATGTTATTCGGTAGTGTGACAGCCCCGCGAATTCTATGGTTATCGGGCAACCGATGGCCATAGAGTTCGGCAAGAAGAAATTTCTCTCCTCTCATATATATATGGAGCCTTTGAAGAGGAATCACGAATGTTTAAACATCTTGCAGGGGATCTCCCAAGCCCGCTCTACTATGGAGCAAGAGCTGGAGGGATTACGCCGGAGACTCCAAGAGTGTGAGGCTGCTTGTGTTGAGCTTCGCTCAATGGCGGAGAAGGCGCTAGGTATATTAACTGTAAAGCTTGTGCATTCATGTTTTCATGAGAAACTCCTCTCCCCATATGTTAAGCTGTAATACTTTTGCGATGTGCAGCCGCTGTGGAGGCAGCTAAAACACTCGAGTCCGAGTTGGAATTAGCTCGGAAAGCGGCCGAGGAAGGGAAGGCGGCAGCCGAGAAGGCCAATACCAACCTTGAGGCCGTGCAAAAGACGAACAAAGGACTCGAGTCTCGGGTAACCAAGGTCGAGAACCTTCTTCAGGAAGCCTCGACGAAGTTTGAGGCCCTGGAGACTGAGAAGAAAAAGCAGGACCTGCTGGTGACCAGGCTGACCAAGGCCTCCGAGGAGGATCGCAGTAATGCGTGTCGGTGCCAGCAGGAGATCGAAATAGTGGAGGAGATTGCCGCCGGTAAGCCCTTATTTCGGTTAATGCGTGTTCGGCGTTTACTGGAAAACGGAAATTGACGCAATTTTGACGAACCACAGATGCCTTTTCGGATTTGCCGAAGAGCCTGGGCGGTGCACAGGCCTTTGTGTCGGTGCCAGGCGACAACTCCTTTCGGAAGGAGTTCTGGGATCAGTTCGGAGACAGTAGCCGAACTCCCCTCCTTGCCGATAAGATGAAACAGCTAATGGAGCTGCATAGGATGGCGGTCCCTGCTCTTCAAGACCTGAGAGCAAAGCTCTGGCCGACCGGTGCCCTGCCAACCAGTTACTTTGGCTTGCTTCGCCGACTCGTCGACGCCACGGCTGAGGTCGACGTGTGGAAGACGTCGGCCTGCAAAGAAGGTGCCACACACGCCTTTGCTCGGGTCAAGATGCATGTTCCCGGGCTGGGCATTGAGCGAGTGGCAACCGGAGGGCCGCCTGAGTCGAAGCCGCATCGGAAGCCCGAGAACTAGCTGGAGGAGTCGCTCCAAGGAGCGAAACAGATAGAAAAAATCTGTCCGAAGGACAGGATATTCTTCTAGGCTTGTTCTGTATCGGTAGTTATCCGGATGTGTATGTATAAACTTTTGTTTGGCAGGTGCCAAGAAATGCTTTTATTGAATTTGAAATTTTATCCTTGTATATGGCCGTTAAAACCTGAAAGCAACCAGTCGTCGGCTTCTGCCGTTCGGTAGAGTATACGGAAGGTGTTTCAACCGAACAAACCTGCACTTTTATCCGACGTCTCGGGCCCGTAGGCGGCGGTGTTCAGGAAACCAGGAAATCAGAATTATAAGGGCTATGCTTCCACTTAGCCAGTAAGGAAGAAATAACAAAAATTAAAGTGGGAACTAATAGATAGCCCCAGTGTGGGCCTGTTCGGCGCTCCGAAGAGATCGTCCACATGGCTCTTTATAAAAAAAAAGATACCCTTCGCATTAAGCGGAGACCTCCAACAGTCTGTTCGGCGAAACGCCACTTCATCGGACAGCTTGACCAGATCATGCCAAACTACGACAGTCAGTTTTCGGCTTTCTCCACTGAGGTACTTGACCGGACTAGTCCAGAAATACAATCGCAGTGGTTCTCCCTTTTACCTCTCTAGCCGAATGAGCGGAAAACGTAGAGAGGTAAGCACAGGAGCCAGGCAATCCAACTATTGAACAAAGATGTAGTTCGGAGCTGATGCATATACACAAATATCCGAGACTTCCGATAGATGAGTTATCGGGTGATGCGAAAAAAATTAAAGACCGAACTGAAGGGCGGAGCCCCAGCTATCTTGGTCGACCGCACCCTTGGGCAGAAAAGAATAAAGCCTTCGCCCGATCAGTTCAGTTCGGGACGATTTTGCAACTCACATGGAAAACAATAGGACAAAAAATTTAAAATAGATGTCGTACAAAATAAAACTGTTTTCATTTAGCGTGGTTGAACCATACAATCCCAATAACCGAACTAGGGCATTTAAAGATGCACCTATAAGTAGAAGAAGTTTTACAGGGGGGAAACAAGTAGCTATAGAGTCATACTTTGCCATGTCGCATGTCTGCGCCTTCTTCTGATGAGTCATCGGACAATATGTCCGGATTCTCAAACCTGACGTCCGTAGTTGATTATTCGGTGAAGACCTGCAAAACAAAAGTTAGATGGTGTGTTCGGCATGACGCCGAATGAGGTGTCCCGAAGACTCCGTCATACACACCGGCAGCTAGCCGAGATGGTACTCTTATGTTTTTCCCCACTGCCCCAGGGAATTTTGAGGGCAAAATGATGGACCCGTGGCACGAATAGTGCGATTAGGAGGACGGGTCCGTGGGGCGCGAGTCCCTATTTCGGATCGCCAGTCTGTTCGCTTGTAGTTGCCTTGATAGACCGAACTCGCTTACCTGTGTTAGCCTTCCGAGACTTGGCTCGGGCTTTGGCTGCTTCTTCGGCGGCTTGTGCTTCTGCTGCTAACGCAGCTGTGTGTTCCTCCGTCCGAAGTGAGCGGTCAGTGTTGCCGTTGATGGTGATGACGCCACGCGGTCCGGGCATCTTAAGCTTGATATAAGCATAATGCGGCACGACATTGAATTTTGCGAACGCGGTTCGTCCTAGCAGCGCATGATAGCCGCTGCGGAAAGGGACGATGTCGAAGATTAACTCTTCGCTTCGGAAGTTTTCGGGTGACCCGAAGACTACTTCCAGAGTCACAGTTCCCGAACAGCGTGCTTTGACACCTGGGATGACACCTTTAAAGGTGGTTTTGCTGGGCTCGATCCTTGACGGATCTATATCCATTTTTCTTACCGTATCGGCATATAGCAGATTAAGGCTGCTGCCGCCGTCCATTAGGACTCGGGTGAGGTGGAAACCATCCATGATGGGATCCAGTACTAAGGCAGCGGTTCTGCCATGCCTGATGCTGGTTGGGTGGTCTTGCTTGTCAAAGGTGATCGGGTGAACCGACCATGGGTTGAACTTCGGGCCTATGGGCTCGAGGGCATAGACGTCCCGTAACGCGCGCTTGCGCTCCTTCTTCGGGAGATGGGTGACGTAGATCATATTGACGTTCTTTACCTCCGAAGGGAACTGCTTCTGGCCCCCGTTGTTGGGAGGGCGCGGATCTTCCTCGTCGTCGCTGCGGCCGCCCTTCGTCTGTTCTTCTATGAGAGCCTTGCTTTCCTTTTTAATTATCCAGCAATTGCTGTTAGTGTGAGTGGCGGGTTTGTCTCGAGTCCCATGGATTTGACAGGGTTTGTCCAATATTTTCCCTGGTTGGGCACCATTGTCCCGGCTTCCCCTAAAGGGTCGCTTACGGGGTCCGGACTTGGAATTTATAAATCCAGCGTTAACTGTTGTATCATCTGGGTCACTCCCGTTTTGCTTGCCCCGACGTTTATTTTTACCACGCCGCGGCTTTCCGTTTCCATCACGGACTTCGGATGTGCCGGGCTCGTCAGGGTTAGTACGTTTTCGGGCCAGCCAACTGTCCTCTCCTGCACAAAATCGTGTCATGAGGGAGGTCAAGGCGGCCATGGTCTTCGGCTTTTCCTGGCCGAAGCTTCTCGCGAGCCATTCGTCACTGATGCTATGTTTGAAAGAGGCCACGGCTTCGGCGTCTGAACAGTCGACAATTTGATTTTTCTTTGTCAGGAAACGGTTCCAGAACTTCCAAGCTGACTCGCCGGGCTGTTCGGTGACGTGGCTCAGGTCATCAGCGTCTGGTGGTCGAAGATAGGTTCCCTGAAAATTAGATCGGAACGTGTCCTCGACCTCCTCCCAGCTTCCGATAGAGTTCTCGGGCAAACTGGTCAACCAATGCCGAGCTGGTCCCTTTAGCTTGAGTGGTAGGAATTTGACGGCGTGGAGATCATCTCCATTGGCCATGTGAATGTGGAGGAGGAAATCCTCAATCCATACTGCTGGGTCAGTTGTGCCATCATATTGTTCAATGTTGATGGGCTTGAAGTCCTTGGGGAATTGGTGTTCCATAACTTCATCGGTGAAACACAAGGGGTGTGCCGCGTCTCGTGGCCGATCCGCGTCGTTGCGGTGTTCGGATGGTAGGCGGCGGCGACCATCCCAACCTCGGTCCAGCCTACCTGGTCGAGCGGGATGTTCATCCCTTCTAGCAGGTGTATGAGTTCTAGGCCCGTAAATGGACCTCGTCTACGTCCTGGCATTTAATGTATTGCACAGGTCATTTGGGTCCATGGGTTCCTTGCCTTTATGGTGCCGTATGGGTGGATCCTCGGTTTGAGTGAATGGCCGATCACGCCCTCTGGGGGGGCCGATCGGGCCTGTAGGGATCCGGTCATTGAGGGGTGTGTTCCTCCTCGTCTGACGACGGGAACAATTGCCGACGGGGGTAGCTTGTCGGCTCGTGAGGCCGGTCTTCTTGTTGCAGCTCAGCTGCTATCACCGATGTCCATCTGTTATTTATAGCATCTTGCTCTTTTTTAATCTGACGCTCCTTTTCTTTTAAGCTCCGGGCCGTGCCTAGAAGCCGGTCCCGGAATTCCTCCAAATCTCGCGGGTTTTTCGGGACAATGAGGTTATCGGCCTCAAAGCTGTCGACTTCCTCCATGGGGTAGTCGTCATCGTCCATGCGGTTACCACCTCCGCGAGCGTCGGGATCGGAGTCGTCTGGCTCTCGGGGTTGATCCCCTTCGGCCTGGTTATGTTCGGGATTGGCTCCCTCTTCACCGATAACCGGCTGTTCGGGTGCGTTCGGGTCTCCAATGGCGCCACCGCCGTCTTTGGCGTTTGCTTCTCTACCGCGTCGTTTAGATTTCTTTCGAGAGCTTTTGCGCCTGGAGTTGTCCCTCTTTGGCTGTTCACCGTCGTCGCGAGGGGTATCAACCATGTATACGTCGTAAGTCGACGTGGCAGCCCACTTACCGGTGTTAGCTGGCGCCGCAGGGGAGGATGGAAATAAAGATTCCTCTGCCTCCTCGAGCATGTCATCGATACCATCGGAGTCGAAGTCCAGCGTGTCGGTGAGATCATCGATCGTGGCGGCGAGATGGGTGGTGGGTGGGAAGCGAAATTCCCTAACTTCGGAACCGCGGATGGTTAGATCCAAATCGTCCATCCGATCTGCGAGTTCCGCGTACTGTGGTCGATTGGCCAGATCGATGTCCGGCAAACCGATCTCCCGGATGATCTCAGGATATGCCCGGACTGAAGTTAGATTCAGATCACGGGGCTGTGCCGCCTTGGCGGTGGCAGATGTAACCGAACTAAAGCGTTCGGAGAGAGGGCTCGGATGTTCCACCGAGACTAGATCCGCATCAAGATCAAGCTCTCCCAAAGAGCCGAGGAGCGGAACGGTGGCTGGTCCTGACGAAGAGCCGAACTCTCCGGGTGAGACCGAAGCCCCGGTTAAGAGCAGGTTCCCGCCGTGATCGGCGGTGAACTCGAAATCTCCGAATCGGATAGATTGATCAGGGGCGAGCCCCACGATCCAATCAGAGTCCCTTGAAGGGTTTGCGCGTAACGAGACGCGTCCAGAGGCGATGAGCTGACCTAGGGCCAAGATGCCCCGGCGGCGTGCCTCGCTCTTGATGATCAAACGGGCCATGGACTTAGATTGATCCACAGAGGGCTCTCAATGAAAGCACCAATGTCGGAGTTAAATCCGGCAGATCTCGGGTAGGGGGTCCCGATCTGTGGATCGTAAGCCTATGGCGTAACAAGGACGAAGAACACGGTGTTTTACCCAGGTTCGGGCCCTCCTAGGAGGTAATACCCTACGTCCTGCTCTTGTTTATTATGATGGAGTAGTACAGATTACAGAGTATGTCTACCTCGAGATCTATGTCTAAACCCTAAGATGTAGACGAGATTGTCTATGCGCTACGGCCGGGTCTGGAGGTTTATATAGACACCCCCAAACCCTAGGGTACAGAGGAGATACAGACGGGTCCGGCTAAGCTATCCTGGAGTGCGCAGCTAGTCTTCGGGAGTCCCTTCTGGATACGTCTCTTCGGTCTTCTGGATCACCACCGGATCCTTCAGGGAGGGCCCACGGCTCAGTAACGGCCATATGTGGGACCCCCTAGTCCAGGACTCCCTCAATAGGCCCTGACTCTCCATTATGGAGAATGGAGATCATCCTGTCTCCAATTCTTGCCCTTCGCACAATGTTGCTTCCAAGTAGCTCTCTACGATTGACCATACATTTTTTCCAATCTTTGATTGTCATGTCTTCATCGGTTTTAGAAATCCGGTATGAACAGGAGTGATGCATAGGATGACCTGGCCGTAAGCTCATAACTTCAAGGCGACCTCTCGGAAACATCAAATGAGGCACACAATCCTTCGGGATTTTCAGTTGAAAAACATGGTAATAACTTCATAGTTAGCAATGTAGTTTAGTTTTAGAAGAATTTATGCAAAAGATGCACGGATGTCGTAATAGTAAAAAATCTTACCATGCAATCTCCATGGATGTTACCGTAGCTCAACACGTGCACTAGTGGCACGTATTGACCATAATGTGGAGGAGTTTGATAATAGCTATTGTAATTCTCAAGATCATTAATAAATGAGATAAGATGATCTTTCTCCTTATAAGTTAATTCTGCGCCATCAGTGTAGTAGGTTCTGTCTACCATCTTCCGTACATTTTCAGAATAATGAAAATAATCTGTTAATGGAAACAAGCTGTCAACTATTTTGAAGCGGTAGAATTGGAAGCGTGTAGAATTGGAAACAAGCTGTCAGAATAATGAAAATAAGATGTTTGAGAAACTCACATAGCGGTAGAATTGGAAGCGTGTCAACAAGGACCCAAATGTCCATATTCCTTTGTCGATGTCAGGATCACCAAGAACAAAGGTGACAAGCATACCCCCATGAAAATCATACGTCTTGCAAAGTGCTTCCCAATTCGGGCAACCAAAATTGGATACGCTCACAGAATTGTATAGATTCACAGCAAAATCATAACCATGATGGGTCCTTAGGTGGACTATCTTTGTTTCCATATTTTCATGATCTTCAAAGTCTAGCTTGTCCAAGACATAGCATCTTGCATGGCATGGGATAAGCTAGTCGAATTGTAAAAGACGGAAATTACACGTTGAAGAAGCAGAGAAGTCGTGCTTAATTACGAAAAAACACTTGTCGTAGTTGCGTACCATTTCAACATCGAAGGTCTCCTGGAGCTTGATGCTGAAGGGCTGACCTTCTACCAGGTGAGGCCTGTCACACAGACCGCGCTCATCTTCGCAGTACTCGCACATAGCGAATTCCCTTTCGTCGTCAGACATTTCCTATATGTTCATAGTTGAAACAGACGTGCATTCAATAAGCAAAACTAAATCATAATAGAGATAAAACAAATTACTCCATTCAAATTAGCGTGCATTCAATAAGCAAAACTAAATCATAATAGAGATAAAACAAAGTACTCCATTCAAATTAGCATGCATTCAATAAGCAAAACTAAATCATAATAGAGATAAAACAAATTACTCCATTCAAATTAGCATGCATTCAATAAGCAAATAACTAATAGTTAATTAATAATCCATCATCGAATACATATATAGTAGTTTGTAGCAAAGATCATCATATAATATCACTAATACATCTCGAATAACAGTTAATTAATAATGCATCATCAAATGCATCTCGTGTAATAGCTCCTCTAGCTTCAGTGGGGCGCGGGCGGTGGACACCAAAAGAGAAGGAACCATCATAGGATCATAGCTCTGGTGAGATCCCTGAAGAATCTGCCAGGTATTGGAGAACCTACCCTCCGCCAACGCAACCATGTAGCGATGGACGTGCGCGTCCTCCTCCGTGACACGGTGATGTACCACCTGCGCGGGGGACTCAAGCCTCTGCACCGATGCTGGCCCACGTGACCGCCACCAAAGATGCTCCGGGTCGACGACGGGCTGGCTCCTCACCAAGCTGCGCTCACCGGACGGTAGGACATCCCAGTACCAGCCCGGCAGAGCCCAGTCCCGGACATGGCCCCTTTGATCAAGCAGGCCTCCTCCGCCGAGTCGACGACGAGGATGAGGGATAGACATCGTCGACGTCGAGAACAAAATGCTTAATTATGAAAACAAAATTAATAAACACTTAGCAAAATTCGGCATGACCTTTGCTAAAAGCAGGACATATCGAGCGCCTGAAATTTGCCAGAACGTGAACGAATCAACATTCTGGCAAAACATAGGCCACTCGGAAAAATATGACATGTCCAAAATGTGACATGTTCAAAATATGACATATCCACTTCAAATTTGCATATAACAGGAATAATTGATTTAACTAAAAAAATAACAACAAATGTGACAGTTCAAAATATGACATGTCCACTTCAAAACCTAAATTTTGAACACGGTTCAATCATAACTAGCTAGGGTTCATACTACATTATCCTGAGATTAACTAGCTAGGGTTCATACTACATTATCCTAAGATTCATACTACATTATCCTAAGATTAACTAGCTAGGGTTCATACTACATTATCCTAAGATTAAACAACTAAGATTAAACACCTAAGATTAAACAACTAAGATTAAACAACTAAGATTAAACACCTAAGATTAAACAACTAAGATTAAAAACCTACATTATGCTAAGATTCATACTACATTATCCTAAGATTAACTAGCTAGGGTTCATACTACATTTTCCTAAGATTAAACAACTAAGATTAAAAACCTACATTTTTCAACTAGCTAGGGTTCAAAAGAAACTAGGCAGGAGGAGGAGTACCACTCGGTGGAGGAGGGCCGGCGCGGGGGAGCGGCCGGTGGGGGAGGAGGGCCGGCGCGGGGGGGGGGGGAGGGGCGGCTGGCGGGGGAGGAGGGCCGGCGCGGGCGAGGGCGCCCAGGACCCAAAAAGGGCCATCTAGGCCCACAAAAATGGCCTGCAGGATTGGAAAAAACGACAGTTATCGCAATTACATCTCAAATTTCGATGAGCCGGCACATCCCTATGGTGTTCAGGTCCTGGGCGCCCCACCCATGTATGGATACAATAGGGTGTTAGGCCAACTCTCGCGAAGAAACGGTGATCAAATAAAATAAAAAAATCAACCTAGAGTCTGAATTGATTGAGACTCTCAAAGCAAGGGAGAACAAGCTCCGATTTAGTCGTTTTCATAGGCGTTGGAAAGCTATTGGGGAATTGAGCTGATAGGACTTCCAGTTTTAGCGATCTGGAGGATTTTACATATGTGCACACACAAGATCACGTGCGTGGAAAATATCGAGCCCAAAAAGGGCCGTCTGGGCCCTCAAAAATGGCCTGCAGGATTGGAAAAAACGAAAGTTATCGCAATTACAGCTCAAATTTCGATGAGCCGGCACATCCCTTTGGTGTTTAGGTCCTGGGTGCCCCACCCATGTATGGATACAATAGGGTGTTAGGCCAACTCTCGCGAAGAAACGGTGATCAAAGAAAATACAAAAATCAACCTAGAGTTCGAATTGATCGAGACTCTCAAAGCAAGTGAGAACAAGCTCCGATTTCGTCGTTTTCCTAGGCGTTGGAAAGCTATTGGGGAATTGAGCTGATAGGACTTCTAGTTTTTGCGATCTGGAGGAATTTACATACGTGCACAAACAGGATCACGTGCGCGGAAAATATCGAGCCCAAAAAGGGTCGTCTGGGCCCTCAAAAATGGCATGCAGGATTGGAAAAAACGAAAGTTATCGCAATTACAGCTCAAATTTCGATGAGCCGGCACATCCCTTTGGTGTTCAGGTCCTGGGCGCCCCACCCATGTATGGATACAATAGGGTGTTAGGATCAGTCTCGCGGAGAAATGGTGATCAAAGAAAATACAAAAATCAACCTAGAGTCTGAATTGATGGAGACTCTCAAAGCAAGTGAGAACAAGCTCCGATTTCGTCGTTTTCATAGGCGTTGGAAAGCTATTGGGGAATTGAGCTGATAGGACTTCTAGTTTTAGCGATCTGGAGGATTTTACATATGTCCACACACAGGATCACGTGCGTGGAAAATATCGAGCCCAAAAAGGGCCGTCTGGGCCCTCAAAAATGGCCTGCAGGATTGGAAAAAACGAAAGTTTTCGCAATTACAACTCAAATTTCGATGAGCCGGCACATCCCTTTGGTGTTCAGTTCCTGGGCACCCGACCCATGTATGGATACAATAGGGTGTTAGGCCAACTCTCGCGAAGAAACGGTGATCAAAGAAAATACAAAAATCAACCTAGAGTTCGAATTGATCGAGACTCTCAAAGCAAGTGAGAACAAGCTCCGATTTCGTCGTTTTCATAGGCGTTGGAAAGCTATTGGGGAATTGAGCTGATAGGACTTCTAGTTTTTGCGATCTGGAGGACTTTACATATGTGCACAAACAGGATCACGTGCGCCGAAAATATCGAGCCCAAAAAGGGTCGCCTGGGCCCTCAAAAATGGCCTGCAGGATTGGAAAAAACGAAAGTTATCACAATTACAGCTCAAATTTCGATGAGCCGGCACATCCCATTGGTGTTCAGGTCCTGGGCGCCCCACCCATGTATGGATACAATAGGGTGTTAGGCTCACTCTCGCGAAGAAATGGTCATCAAAGAATATACAAAAATCAACCTAGAGTACGAATTGATCGAGACTCTCAAAGCAACTGAGAACAAGCTCCGATTTCGTCGTTTTCATAGGCGTTGGAAAGCTATTGGGGAATTGAGCTGATAGGACTTCTAGTTTTTGCGATATGGAGGATTGTACATACGTGCACACACAGGATCATGTGCGCGAAAAATATCGAGCCCAAAAAGGGCCGTCTGGGCCCTCAAAAATGGCCTGCAGGATTGGAAAAAATGAAAGTTATCGCAATTACAGCTCAAATTTCGATGAGCCGGCACATCCCTTTGGTGTTCAGGTCCTGGGCGCCCCACCCATGTATGGATACAATAGGGTGTTAGGCCAACTCTCGCGAAGAAACGGTGATCAAAGAAAATACCAAAATCAACCTAGAGTCCGAATTGATCGAGACTCTCAAATCAAGTGAGAACAAGCTCCGATTTCGTCATTTTCATAGGCATTGGAAAGCTATTGGGGAATTGAGCTGATAGGACTTCTAGTTTTTGCAATCTGGCAGATTTTACATACATGCACACATAGGATCACATGCGCCGAAAATATCGAGCCAAAAAGGGCCGTTTGGACCCTAAAAAATGGCCTGTAGGATTGGAAAAAACGAAAGTTATCGCAATTATAACTCAAATTTCGATGAGCCGGCACATCCCTTTGGTGTTCAGGTCCTGGGCACCCCACCCATGTATGGATACAATAGGGTGTTAGGCTCACTCTCGCGAAGAAATGGTGATCAAAGAAAATACAAAAATCAACCTAGTGTCTGAATTGATCGAGACTCTCAAAGCAAGTGAGAACAAGCTTCGATTTCGTCGTTTTCATAGGCGTTGGGAAGCTCTTGGGGAATTGAGCTGATAGGACTTCTAGTTTTTGCGATCTGGCAGAATTTACATACGTGCACACACAGCACCACATGCGCGGAAAATATCAAGCCCAAAAAGGACCGTTTGGGCCCTAAAAATGGTCTGCAGGATTGGAAAAAATGAAAGTCATCGCAATTACAATTCAAATTTCGATGAGCCGACACATCCCTTTGGTGTTCAGGTCCTGGGCGCCCCACCCATGTATGGATACAATAGGGTGTTAGGCCAACTCTCGCGAAGAAACGGTGATCAAAGAAAATACAAAAATCAACCTAGAGTCCGAATTGATCGAGACTCTAAAAGCAAGTGAGAACAAGCTCCGATTTCGTCGTTTTCAGAGGCATTGGAAAGCTATTGGGGAATTGAGCTGATAGGACTTCTAGTTTTTGCAATCTGGCAGATTTTACAAACGTGCACACACAGGATCACATGCGCCGAAAATATCGAGCCAAAAAGGGCCGTTTAGACCCTAAAAATGGCCTGCGGGATTGGAAAAAACGAAAGTTATCGCAATTACAACTCAAATTTCGATGAGCCGGCACATCCCTTTGGTGTTCAGGTCCTGGGCGCCCCACCCATGTATGGATACAATAGGGTGTTAGGCCAACTCTCGCGAAGAAACGGTGATCAAATAAAATAAAAAAATCAACCTAGAGTCTGAATTGATTGAGACTCTCAAAGCAAGGGAGAACAAGCTCCGATTTAGTCGTTTTCATAGGCGTTGGAAAGCTATTGGGGAATTGAGCTGATAGGACTTCCAGTTTTAGCGATCTGGAGGATTTTACATATGTGCACACACAAGATCACGTGCGTGGAAAATATCGAGCCCAAAAAGGGCCGTCTGGGCCCTCAAAAATGGCCTGCAGGATTGGAAAAAACGAAAGTTATCGCAATTACAGCTCAAATTTCGATGAGCCGGCACATCCCTTTGGTGTTTAGGTCCTGGGCGCCCCACCCATGTATGGATACAATAGGGTGTTAGGCCAACTCTCGCAAAGAAACGGTGATCAAAGAAAATACAAAAATCAACCTAGAGTTCGAATTGATCGAGACTCTCAAAGCAAGTGAGAACAAGCTCCGATTTCGTCGTTTTCCTAGGCGTTGGAAAGCTATTGGGGAATTGAGCTGATAGGACTTCTAGTTTTTGCGATCTGGAGGACTTTACATACGTGCACAAACAGGATCACGTGCGCGGAAAATATCGAGCCCAAAAAGGGTCGTCTGGGCCGTCAAAAATGGCATGCAGGATTGGAAAAAACGAAAGTTATCGCAATTATAGCTCAAATTTCGATGAGCCGGCACATCCCTTTGGTGTTCAGGTCCTGGGCGCCCCACCCATGTATGGATACAATAGGGTGTTAGGCTCAGTCTCGCGGAGAAATGGTGATCAAAGAAAATACAAAAATCAACCTAGAGTCTGAATTGATCGAGACTCTCAAAGCAAGTGAGAACAAGCTCCGATTTCGTCGTTTTCATAGGCGTTGGAAAGCTATTGGGGAATTGAGCTGATAGGACTTCTAGTTTTAGCGATCTGGAGGATTTTACATATGTCCACACACAGGATCACGTGCGTGGAAAATATCGAGCCCAAAAAGGGCCGTCTGGGCCCTCAAAAATGGCCTGCAGGATTGGAAAAAACGAAAGTTTTCGCAATTACAGC
Organism: Elymus sibiricus; assembly: GCA_039707655.1. Taxonomy (NCBI): domain Eukaryota; kingdom Viridiplantae; phylum Streptophyta; class Magnoliopsida; order Poales; family Poaceae; genus Elymus; species Elymus sibiricus. The sequence continues at coordinate 3,620,395 of CM077672.1, forward strand.
TCAAATTTCGATGAGCCGGCACATCCCTTTGGTGTTCAGTTCCTGGGCACCCGACCCATGTATGGATACAATAGGGTGTTAGGCCAACTCTCGCGAAGAAACGGTGATCAAAGAAAATACAAAAATCAACCTAGATCTCGAATTGATCGAGACTCTCAAAGCAAGTGAGAACAAGCTCCGATTTCGTCGTTTTCATAGGCGTTGGAAAGCTATTGGGGAATTGAGCTGATAGGACTTCTAGTTTTTGCGATCTGGAGGACTTTACATATGTACACAAACAGGATCACGTGCGCCGAAAATATCGAGCCCAAAAAGGGTCGCCTGGGCCCTCAAAAATGGCCTGCAGGATTGGAAAAAACGAAAGTTATCACAATTACAGCTCAAATTTCGATGAGCCGGCACATCCCATTGGTGTTCAGGTCCTGGGCGCCCCACCCATGTATGGATACAATAGGGTGTTAGGCTCACTCTCGCGAAGAAATGGTCATCAAAGAATATACAAAAATCAACCTAGAGTCCGAATTGATCGAGACTCTCAAAGCAACTGAGAACAAGCTCCGATTTCGTCGTTTTCATAGGCGTTGGAAAGCTATTGGGGAATTGAGCTGATAGGACTTCTAGTTTTTGCGATATGGAGGATTGTACATACGTGCACACACAGGATCATGTGCGCGAAAAATATCGAGCCCAAAAAGGGCCGTCTGGGCCCTCAAAAATGGCCTGCAGGATTGGAAAAAATGAAAGTTATCGCAATTACAGCTCAAATTTCGATGAGCCGGCACATCCCTTTGGTGTTCAGGTCCTGGGCGCCCCACCCATGTATGGATACAATAGGGTGTTAGGCCAACTCTCGCGAAGAAACGGTGATCAAAGAAAATACCAAAATCAACCTAGAGTCCGAATTGATCGAGACTCTCAAATCAAGTGAGAACAAGCTCCGATTTCGTCATTTTCATAGGCATTGGAAAGCTATTAGGGAATTGAGCTGATAGGACTTCTAGTTTTTGCAATCTGGCAGATTTTACATACATGCACACATAGGATCACATGCGCCGAAAATATCGAGCCAAAAAGGGCCGTTTGGACCCTAAAAAATGGCCTGTAGGATTGGAAAAAACGAAAGTTATCGCAATTATAACTCAAATTTCGATGAGCCGGCACATCCCTTTGGTGTTCAGGTCCTGGGCACCCCACCCATGTATGGATACAATAGGGTGTTAGGCTCACTCTCGCGAAGAAATGGTGATCAAAGAAAATACAAAAATCAACCTAGTGTCTGAATTGATCGAGACTCTCAAAGCAAGTGAGAACAAGCTCCGATTTCGTCGTTTTCATAGGCGTTGGGAAGCTATTGGGGAATTGAGCTGATAGGACTTCTAGTTTTTGCGATCTGGCAGAATTTACATACGTGCACACACAGCACCACATGCGCGGAAAATATCAAGCCCAAAAAGGACCGTTTGGGCCCTAAAAATGGTCTGCAGGATTGGAAAAAATGAAAGTCATCGCAATTACAATTCAAATTTCGATGAGCCGACACATCCCTTTGGTGTTCAGGTCCTGGGCGCCCCACCCATGTATGGATACAATAGGGTGTTAGGCCAACTCTCGCGAAGAAACGGTGATCAAAGAAAATACAAAAATCAACCTAGAGTCCGAATTGATCGAGACTCTGAAAGCAAGTGAGAACAAGCTCCGATTTCGTCGTTTTTAGAGGCATTGGAAAGCTATTGGGGAATTGAGCGGATAGGACTTCTAGTTTTTGCAATCTGGCAGATTTTACATACGTGCACACACAGGATCACATGCGCCGAAAATATCGAGCCAAAAAGGGCCGTTTAGACCCTAAAAATGGCCTGCGGGATTGGAAAAAACGAAAGTTATCGCAATTACAACTCAAATTTCGATGAGCCGGCACATCCCTTTGGTGTTCAGGTCCTGGGCGCCCCACCCATGTATGGATACAATAGGGTGTTAGGCTCACTCTCGCGAAGAAATGGTGATCAAAGAAAATACAAAAATCAACCTAGAGTATGAATTGATCGAGACTCTCAAAGCAAGTGAGAACAAGCTCCGATTTCGTCGTTTTCATAGGCGTTGGGAAGCTATTGGGGAATTGAGCTGATAGGACTTCTAGTTTTTGCGATCTGGAGGATTTTACATACGTGCACACACCAGATCACGTGCGTGGAAAATATCGAGCCCAAAAAGGGCCGTCTGGGCCCTCAAAAATGGCCTGCAGGATTGGAAAAAACAAAAGTTATCGCAATTACAGCTCAAATTTCGATGAGCTGGCACATCCCTTTGGTGTTCAGGTCCTGGGCGCCCCACCCATGTATGGATACAATAGGGTGTTAGGCCAAATCTAGCGAAGAAACGGTGATCAAAGAAAATACAAAAATCAACCTAGAGTCCGAATTGATCGATACTCTCAAAGCAACTGAGAACAAGCTCCGATTTCGTCGTTTTCTTAGGCATTGGAAAGCTATTGGGGAATTGAGCTGATAGGACTTCTAGTTTTTGCAATCTGGAGGATTTTACATATGTGCACACACAGGATCACGTGCGCGAAAAATATCGTGCCCAAAAAGGGCCATCTGGGCCTTCAAAAATGGCCTGCAGGATTGGAAAAAATTAAAGTTATCTCAATTACAACTCAAATTTCGATGAGCCGGCACATCCCTTTGGTGTCCAGGTCCTGGGAGCCCCACCCATGTATGGATACAATAGGGTGTTAGGCTCACTCTCATGAAGAAACGGTGATCAAAGAAAATACAAAAATCAACCTAGAATCCGAATTGATCGAGACTCTCAAAGCAAGTGAGAACAAGCTCCGATTTCGTCGTTTTCATAGGCGTTGGAAAGCTATTGTGGAATTGAGCTGATAGGACCTCTAGTTTTAGCGATCTGGAGGATTTTACAAATGTGCACACACAGGATCACGTGCGTGGAAAATATCGAGCCCAAGAAGGGCCGTCTGGGCCCTCAAAAATGGCCTGCAGGATTGGAAAAAACGAAAGTTTTCGCAATTACAGCTCAAATTTCGATGAGCCGGCACATCCCTTTGGTGTTCTGTTCCTGGGCGCCCCACCCATGTATGGATACAATAGGGTGTTAGGCCAACTCTCATGAAGAAACGGTGATCAAAGAAAATACAAAAATCAACCTAGAGTTCGAATTGATCGAGACTCTCAAAGCAAGTGAGAACAAGCTCCGATTTCGTCGTTTTCATAGGCGTTGGAAAGCTATTGGGGAATTGAGCATATAGGACTTCTAGTTTTTGCGATCTGGAGGACTTTAGATACGTGCACAAACAGGATCACGTGCGCGGAAAATATCGAGCCCAAAAAGGGTCGCCTGGGCCCTCAAAAATGGTCTGCAGGATTGGAAAAAACGAAACTTATCGCAATTACAGCTCAAATTTCGATGAGCCGGCACATCCCATTGGTGTTCAGGTCCTGGGCGCCCCACCCATGTATGGATACAATAGGGTGTTAGGCTCACTCTCGCGAAGAAATGGTGATCAAAGAAAATACAAAAATCAACCTAGAGTCCGAATTGATCGAGACTCTCAAAGCAAGTGAGAACAAGCTCCGATTTCGTCGTTTTAATAGGCGTTGGAAAGCAATTGGGGAATTGAGGTGATAGGAATTCTAGTTTTTGTGATCTATAGGATTTTACATACGTGCACACATAGGATCACGTGCGCGGAAAATATCGAGCCCAAAAAGGGCCGTCTGGGCACTCAAAATGGCCTGCAGGATTGGAAAAAACGAAAGTTATCGCAATTACAGCTCAAATTTTGATGAGCCGGCACATCCCTTTGGTGTTCAGGTCCTGGGTGCCCCACCCATGTATGGATACAATAGGGTATTAGGCCAACTCTCGTGAAAAACGGTAATCAAAGAGAATACAAAAATCAACCTAGAGTCCGAATTGTGCAAGACTCTCAAAGCAAGTGAGACCAAGCTCCGATTTCGTCGTTTTCATAGGCGTTGGAAAGCTATTGGGGAATTTAGCTGATAGGACTTCTAGTTTTAGCGATCTGGAGGATTTTACAAATGTGCACACACAGGATCACGTGCGTGGAAAATATCGAGCCCAAAAAGGGCCGTCTGGGCCCTCAAAAATGGCCTGCAGGATTGGAAAAAACGAAAGTTTTCGCAATTACAGCTCAAATTTCGATGAGCCGGCACATCCCTTTGGTGTTCTGTTCCTGGGCGCCCCACCCATGTATGGATACAATAGGGTGTTAGGCCAACTCTCACGAAGAAACGGTGATCAAAGAAAATACAAAAATCAACCTAGAGTTCGAATTGATCGAGACTCTCAAAGCAAGTGAGAACAAGCTCCGATTTCGTCGTTTTCATAGGCGTTGGAAAGCTATTGGGGAATTGAGCATATAGGACTTCTAGTTTTTGCGATCTGGAGGACTTTACATATGTGCACAAACAGGATCACATGCGCGGAAAATATCGAGCCCAAAAAGGGTCGCCTGGGCCCTCAAAAATGGTCTGCAGGATTGGAAAAAACGAAAGTTATCGCAATTACAGCTCAAATTTCGATGAGCCGGCACATCCCATTGGTGTTCAGGTCCTGGGCGCCCCACCCATGTATGGATACAATAGGGTGTTAGGCTCACTCTCGCGAAGAAATGGTGATCAAAGAAAATACAAAAATCAACCTAGAGTCCGAATTGATCGAGACTCTCAAAGCAAGTGAGAACAAGCTCCGATTTCGTCGTTTTAATAGGCGTTGGAAAGCTATTGGGGAATTGAGGTGATAGGAATTCTAGTTTTTGTGATCTGTAGGATTTTACATACGTGCACACATAGGATCACGTGCGTGGAAAATATCGAGCCCAGAAAGGGCCGTCTGGGCACTCAAAATGGCCTGCAGGATTGGAAAAAACGAAAGTTATCGCAATTACAGCTCAAATTTTGATGAGCCGGCACATCCCTTTGGTGTTCAGGTCCTGGGTGCCCCACCCATGTATGGATACAATAGGGTATTAGGCCAACTCTCGTGAAAAACGGTAATCAAAGAGAATACAAAAATCAACCTAGAGTCCGAATTGTGCAAGACTCTCAAAGCAAGTGAGACCAAGCTCCGATTTCGTCGTTTTCATATTCGTTGGAAAACTATTGGGGAATTGAGCTGATAGGACTTCTAGTTTTTGCGATCTGGAGGATTTTACATACGTGCACACACCGGATCACGTGCGTGGAAAATATCGAGCCCAAAAAGGGCTGTCTGGGCCCTCAAAAATGGCCTGGAGGATTGGAAAAAACAAAAGTTATCGCCATTACAGCTCAAATTTCGATCAGCTGGCACATCCCTTTGGTTTTCAAGTCCTGGGCGCCCCACCCATGTATGGATACAATAGGGTGTTGGGCCAAATCTAGCGAAGAAACGGTGATCAATGAAAATACAAAAATCAACATAGAGTCTGAATCGATCGAGACTCTCGAAGCAAGTGAGAATAAGCTCCGATTTCGTCGTTTTCATAGGCGTTGGAAAGCTATTGGGGAATTGAGCTGATAGGACTTCTTGTTTTTGCGATCTGGAGGATTTTACATATGTGCACACACAGGATCACATGCGCGAAAAATATCGTGCCCAAAAAGGGCCGTCTGGGCCCTCAAAAATGGCCTGCTGGATTGGAAAAAATGAAAGTTATCTCAATTACAACTCAAATTTCGATGAGCCGGAACATCCCTTTGGTGTCCAGGTCTTGGGAGCCCCACCCATGTATGGATACAATAGGGTGTTAGGCTCACTATCATGAAGAAACGGTGATCAAAGAAAATACAAAAATCAACCTAGAATCCGAATTGATCGAGACTCTCAAAGCAAGTGAGAACAAGCTCCGATTTCGTCGTTTTCATAGGCGTTGGAAAGCTATTGGGGAATTTAGCTGATAGGACTTCTAGTTTTAGCGATCTGGAGGATTTTACAAATGTGCACACACAGGATCACGTGCGTGGAAAATATCGAGCCCAAAAAGGGCCGTCTGGGCCCTCAAAAATGGCCTGCAGGATTGGAAAAAACGAAAGTTTTCGCAATTACAGCTCAAATTTCGATGAGCCGGCACATCCCTTTGGTGTTCTGTTCCTGGGCGCCCCACCCATGTATGGATACAATAGGGTGTTAGGCCAACTCTCGCGAAGAAACGGTGATCAAAGAAAATACAAAAATCAACCTAGAGTTCGAATTGATCGAGACTCTCAAAGCAAGTGAGAACAAGCTCCGATTTCGTCGTTTTCATAGGCGTTGGAAAGCTTTTGGGGAATTGAGCATATAGGACTTCTAGTTTTTGCGATCTGGAGGACTTTACATACGTGCACAAACAGGATCACGTGCGCGGAAAATATCGAGCCCAAAAAGGGTCGCCTGGGCCCTCAAAAATGGTCTGCAGGATTGGAAAAAACGAAAGTTATCGCAATTACAGCTCAAATTTCGATGAGCCGGCACATCCCATTGGTGTTCAGGTCCTGGGCGCCCCACCCATGTATGGATACAATAGGGTGTTAGGCTCACTCTCGCGAAGAAATGGTGATCAAAGAAAATACAAAAATCAACCTAGAGTCCGAATTGATCGAGACTCTCAAAGCAACTGAGAACAAGCTCCGATTTCGTCGTTTTCATAGGCGTTGGAAAGCTATTGGGGAATTGAGCTGATAGGACTTCTAGTTTTTGCGATATGGAGGATTGTACATACGTGCACACACAGGATCACGTGCGCGAAAAATATCGAGCCCAAAAAGGGCCGTCTGGGCCCTCAAAAATGGCCTGCAGGATTGGAAAAAATGATAGTTATCGCAATTACAGCTCAAATTTCGATGAGCCGGCACATCCCTTTGGTGTTCAGGTCCTGGGCGCCCCACCCATGTATGGATACAATAGGGTGTTAGGCCAACTCTCGCGAAGAAACGGTGATCAAAGAAAATACAAAAATCAACCTAGAGTCCGAATTGATCGAGACTCTCAAAGCAAGTGAGAACAAGCTCCGATTTCGTCGTTTTCATAGGCATTGGAAAGCTATTGGGGAATTAAGCTGATAGGACTTCTAGTTTTTGCAATCTGGCAGATTTTAAATAAGTGCACACACAGGATCACATGCGCCGAAAATATCGAGCGAAAAAGGGCCGTTTGGACCCTAAAAAATGGCCTGCAGGATTGGAAAAAACGAAAGTTATCGCAATTACAACTCAAATTTCGATGAGACGGCACATCCCTTTGGTGTTCAGATCCTGGGCGCCCCACCCATGTATGGATACAATAGGGTGTTAGGCTCACTCTCGCGAAGAAATGGTGATCAAAGAAAATACAAAATTCAACCTAGAGTCTGAATTGATCGAGACTCTCAAAGCAAGTGAGAACAAGCTCCAATTTCGTCATTTTCATAGGCGTTGGGAAGCTATTGGGGAATTGAGCTGATAGGACTTCTAGTTTTTGCGATCTGGAGGATTTTACATACGTGCACACACCGGATCACGTGCGTAGAAAATATCGAGCCCAAAAAGGGCCGTCTGGGTCCTCAAAAATGGCCTGCAGGATTGGAAAAAACAAAAGTTATCGCAATTACAGCTCAAATTTCGATGAGCTGGCACATCCCTTTGGTGTTCAGGTCCTGGGCGCCCCACCCATGTATGGATACAATAGCGTGTTAGTCCAAATCTAGCGAAGAAACGGTGATCAAAGAAAATACAAAAATCAACCTAGAGTCCGAATTGATCGATACTCTCAAAGCAACTGAGAACAAGCTCCGATTTCGTCGTTTTCATAGGCATTGGAAAGCTATTGGGGAATTGAGCGGATAGGACTTCTAATTTTTGCGATCTGGAGGATTTTACATATGTGCACACACAGGATCACGTGCGCGAAAAATATCGTGCCCAAAAAGGGCCGTCTGGGCCCTCAAAAATGGCCTGCAGGATTGGAAAAAATGAAAGTTATCTCAATTACAACTCAAATTTCGATGAGCCGGCACATCCCTTTGGTGTCCAGGTCCTAGGAGCCCCACCCATGTATGGATACTATAGGGTGTTAGGCTCACTCTCATGAAGAAACGGTGATCAAAGAAAATACAAAAATCAACCTAGAATCCGAATTGATCGAGACTCTCAAAGCAAGTGAGAACAAGCTCCGATTTCGTCGTTTTCATAGGCGTTGGAAAGCTATTCTGGAATTGAGCTGATAGGACCTCTAGTTTTTGCGATATGGAGGATTTTACATACGTGCACACACAGGATCACGTGCGTGGAAAATATCGAGCCCAAAAAGGGCCGTCTGGTCCCTCAAAAATGACCTCCAGGATTGGAAAAAATGAAAGTTATCGCAATTAGAGCTCAAATTTCGAAGAGCCGGCACATCCCTTTGGTCTTCAGGTCCTAGGCGCCCCACCCATGTATGGATACAATAGGGTGTTAGGCCAACTCTCGCGAAGAAACGGTGATCAAAGAAAATAAAAAAATCAACCTAGAGTCCGAATTGATCGAGACTCTCAAAGCAACTGAGAACAAGCTCCGATTTCATCGTTTTCATAGGCGTTGGAAAGCTATTGGGGAATTGAGCTGATAGGACTTCTAGTTTTTGCGATCTGGAGGATTTTACATACGTGCACACATAGGATCACGTGCGTGAAAAATATCGAGCCCAAAAAGGGCCGTCTGGGCCCTCAAAAATGGCCGGCAGGATTGGAAAAAATGAAAGTTATCGCAATTACAGCTCAAATTTCGATGAGCCGGCACATCCCTTTGGTGTTCAGGTCCTGGGTGCCCCACCCATGTATGGATACAATAGGGTGTTAGGCTCACTCTCACGAAGAAACGGTGATCAAAGAAAATACGAAAATCAACCTAGAGTCCAAATTGATCGAGACTCTCAAAGCAAGTGAGAACAAGCTCCGATTTCGTCGTTTTAATAGGCATTGGAAAGCTATTGGGGAATTGAGCTGATAGGAATTCTAGTTTTTGCGATCTGTAGGATTTTACATACGTGCACACATAGGATCACGTGCGCGGAAAATAGCGAGCCCAAAAAGGGCCGTCTCGGCACTCAAAATGGCCTGCAGGATTGGAAAAAACGAAAGTTATCGCAATTACAGCTCAAATTTCGATGAGCCGGCACATCCCTTTGGTGTTCAGGTCCAGGGTGCCCCACCCATGTATGGATACAATAGGGTATTAGGCCAACTCTCGTGAAAAACGGTAATCAAAGAGAATACAAAAATCAACCTAGAGTCCGAATTGTGCAAGACTCTCAAAGCAAGTGAGACCAAGCTCCGATTTCGTCGTTTTCATAGGCGTTGGAAAACTATTGGGGAATTGAGCTGATAGGACTTCTAGTTTTTGCGATCTGGAGGATTTTACATACGTGCACACACCGGATCACGTGCGTGGAAAATATCGAGCCCAAAAAGGGCCGTCTGAGCCCTCAAAAATGGCCTGCAGGATTGGAAAAAACAAAAGTTATCGCCATTACAGCTCAAATTTCGATCAGCTGGCACATCCCTTTGGTGTTCAAGTCCTAGGCGCCCCACCCATGTATGGATACAATAGGGTGTTGGGCCAAATCTAGCGAAGAAACGGTGATCAATGAAAATACAAAAATCAACATAGAGTCTGAATCGATCAAGACTCTCGAAGCAAGTGAGAATAAGCTCCGATTTCGTCGTTTTCATAGGCGTTGGAAAGCTATTGGGGAATTGAGCTTATAGGACTTCTAGTTTTTGCGATCTGGAGGATTTTACATATGTGCACACACAGGATCACGTGCGCGAAAAATATCGTGCCCAAAAAGGGCCGTCTGGGCCCTCACAAAGGGCCTGCAGGATTGGAAAAAATGAAAATTATCTCAATTACAACTCAAATTTCGATGAGCCGGCACATCCCTTTGGTGTCCAGGTCCTAGGAGCCCCACCCATGTATGGATACTATAGGGTGTTAGGCTCACTCTCATGAAGAAACGGTGATCAAAGAAAATACAAAAATCAACCTAGAATCCGAATTGATCGAGACTCTCAAAGCAAGTGAGAACAAGCTCCGATTTTGTCGTTTTCATAGGCGTTAGAAAGCTATTGGGGAATTGAGTTGATAGGACCTCTAGTTTTTGCGATATGGAGGATTTTACATACGTGCACACACAGGATCACGTGCGTGGAAAATATCGAGCCCAAAAAGGGCCGTCTAGGCCCTCAAAAATGACCTCCAGGATTGGAAAAAATGAAATTATCGCAATTACAGCTCAAATTTCGATGAGCCGGCACATCCGTTTGGTGGTCAGGTCCTGGGCGCCCCACCTATATATGGATACAATAGGGTGTTAGGCCAACTCTCGAGAAGAAACGGTGATCAAAGAAAATACAAAAATCAACCTAGAGTCCGAATTGATCGAGACTCTCAAAGCAACTGAGAACAAGCTCCGATTTCATCATTTTCATAGGCGTTGGAAAGCTATTGGGGAATTGAGCTGATAGGACTTCTAGTTTTTGCGATCTGGAGGATTTTACATACGTGCACACATAGGATCACGTGCGCGAAAAATATCGAGCCCAAAAAGGGCCGTCTGGGCCCTCAAAAATGGCCGGCAGGATTGGAAAAAATGAAAGTTATCGCAATTACAGCTCAAATTTCGATGAGCCGGCACATCCCTTTGGTGTTCAGGTCCTGGGTGCCCCACGCATGTATGGATACAATAGGGTGTTAGGCTCACTCTCACGAAGAAACGGTGATCAAAGAAAATACGAAAATCAACCTAGAGTCCGAATTGATCGAGTCTCTCAAAGCAAGTGAGAACAAGCTCCGATTTCGTCGTTTTAATAGGCGTTGGAAAGCTATTGGGGAATTGAGCTGATAGGAATTCTAGTTTTTGCGATCTGTAGGATTTTACATACGTGCACACATAGGATCACGTGCGCGAAAAATATCGAGCCCAAAAAGGGCCGTCTGGGCACTCAAAATGGCCTGCAGGATTGGAAAAAACGAAAGTTATCGCAATTACAGCTCAAATTTCGATGAGGCGGCACATCCCTTTGGTGTTCCGGTCCTAGGCGCCCCACCCATGTATGGATACAATAGGGTATTAGGCCAACTCTCGTGAAAAACCGTAATCAAAGAAAATACAAAAATCAACCTAGAGTCCGAATTGTGCAAGACTCTCAAAGCAAGTGAGAACAAGCTCCGATTTCGTCGTTTTCATAGGCGTTGGAAAACTATTGGGGAATTGAGCTGATAGGACTTCTAGTTTTTGCGATCTGGAGGATTTTACATACGTGCACACACTGGATCACGTGCGTGGAAAATATCGAGCCCAAAAAGGGCCGTCTGGGCCCTCAAAAATGGCCTGCAGGATTGGAAAAAACAAAAGTTATCGCCATTACAGCTCAAATTTCGATGAGCTGGCACATCCCTTTGGTGTTCAAGTCCTGGGCACCCCACCCATGTATGGATACAATAGGGTGTTGGGCCTAATCTAGCGAGGAAATGGTGATCAATGAAAATACAAAAATCAACATAGAGTCTGAATCGATCGAGACTCTCGAAGCAAGTGAGAATAAGCTCTGATTTCGTCGTTTTCATAGGCGTTGGAAAGCTATTGGGGAATGGAGCTGATAGGACTTCTAGTTTTTGCGATCTGGAGGATTTTACATACGTGCACACACAGGATTACGTGCGCGGAAAATATTGAGCCCAAAAAGCGCCGTCTGGGCCCTAAAAGAACGAAACGTATTGCAATTACAGCTCAAATTTCGATGAGCCGGCACATCCCTTTGGTGTTCAGGCCCTGGGCGCCTCACCCTTGTATGGATACAACAGGGTGTTAGGCCAACTCTCGCGAAGAAACGGTGATCAAAGAAAATACGAAAATCAACCTAGAGTCCGCATTGATCGAGACTCTCAAAGCAAGTGAGAACAAGCTCCGATTTCGTCGTTTTCATAGGGGTTGGAAAGCTATTGGGGAATTGAGCTGATAGGACTTCTAGTTTCTGCGATCTGGAGGATTTTACATACGTGCATACACAGGATCACGTGCGTGGCAAATATCGAGCCCAAAAAGGGTCGTCAAAAATGGCCTGCAGGATTGGAAAAAACAAAAGTTATCGCAATTACAGCTCAAATTTCGATGAGCCGGCACATCCCTTTGGTGTTCAGGTCCTGGGCGCCCCACCCATGTATGGATACAATAGGGTGTTAGGCTCACTCTCGCGAAGAAATGGTGATCAAAGAAAATACAAAAATCAACCTAGAGTCCGAATTGATCGATACTCTCAAAGCAAGTGAGAACAAGCTCCGATTTCGTCGTTTTCATAGGCGTTGGAAAGCTATTGGGGAATTGAGCTGATAGGACCTCTAGTTTTTGCGATCTGGATGATTTTACATACGTGCACACAAAGGATCACGTGCGTGGAAAATATCAAGCCCAAAAAGGGTCGTCTGGGCCCTCAAAAATGGCCTGCAGGATTGGAAAAAACGAAAGTTATGGCAATTACAGCTCAAATTTCGATGAGCCGGCACATCCCTTTGGTGTTCAGATCCTGGGCGCCCCACCCATGTATGGATACAATAGGGTGTTAGGCTCACTCTCATGAAGAAATGGTGATCAAAGAAAATACAAAAATCAACCTAGAGTCCGTATTGATCGAGACTCTCAAAGCAAGTGAGAACAAGCTCCGATTTTGTCGTTTTCATAGGCGTTGGGAAGCTATTGGGGAATTGAGCTGATAGGACTTCTAGTTTTTGTGATCTGGCAGATTTTACATACGTGCCCACACAGCATCGCATGCGCGGAAAATATCAAGCCAAAAAGGGCCGTTTGGGCCCTAAAAAATGGCCTGCAGGATTGGAAAAAACGAAAGTAATCGCAATTACAACTCAAATTTCGATGAGCCGACACATCCCTTTGGTGTTCAGGTCCTGGGTGCCCCACCCATGTATGGATACAATAGGGTGTTAGGTCAGCTCTCGCAAAGAAACGATGATCAAAGAAAATACAAAAATCAACCTAGAGTCCGATTCGATCGAGACTCTCAAAGCAAGTGAGAACAAGCTCCGATTTCGTCATTTTCATAGGCGTTGGAAAGCTATTGGGGAATTGAGCTGATAAGACTTCTAGTTTTTGCGATCTGGAGGATTTTACATACGAGCACACACAGGATCACGTGCATGAAAAATATCGAGCAAAAAGTCCGTCTGGGCCCTCAAAAATGGCCTGCAGGATTGGAGAAAATGAAAGTTATCTCAATTACAACTCAAATTTCGATGAGCCGGCACATCCCTTTGGTGTTCAGGTCCTGGGAGCCCCACCCATGTATGGATACAATAGGCTGTTAGGCGCACTCTCATGAAGAAATGGTGATCAAAGAAAATACAAAAATCAACCTAGAGTCCGAATTGATCGAGACTCTCAAAGCAAGTGAGAACAAGCTCCGATTTCGTCGTTTTCATAGGCGTTGGAAAGCTATTGGGGAATTGAGCTGATAGGACCCCTAGTTTTTGCGATCCGGAGGAGTTTACATACGTGCACACATAGGATCATGTGCGTGGAAAATATCGAGCCCAAAAAGGGCCGTCTGGGCCCTCAAAAATGACCTGAAGGATTGGAGAAAACGAAAGTTATCGCAATTACAGCTCAAATTTCGATGAGCCAGCTCTTCCCTTTGGTGTTCAGGTCCTGGGCTCCCCACCCATCTATGGATACAATAGGGTGTTAGGCCAACTCTTGTGAAGAAACGGTTATCAAAGAAAATACAAAAATCAACCTAGAGTCCGAATGGATCGAGACTCTCAAAGCAAGTGAGAACAAGCTCCGATTTCGTCGTTTTCATAGGCATTGGAAAGCTATTGGGGAATTGAGCTGATAGGACATCTAGTTTTTGCGATCTGGCAGATTTTACATACGTGCACCCACAGGATCACATGCGCCGAAAATATCGATCCAAAAAGGGTCGTTTGGACCCTAAAAAATGGCCTGCAGGATAGGAAAAAACGAAAGTTATCGCAATTACAACTCAAATTTCGATGAGCCGGCACATCCCTTTGGTGTTCAGGTCCTGGGCGCCCCACCCATGTATCGATACAATAGGGTGTTAGGTCAACTCTCGCGAAGAAACGGTGATCAAAGAAAATACAAAAATCAACCTAGAGTCCGAATTGATCGAGACTCTCAAAGCAACTAAGAACAAGCTCCGATTTCGTCGTTTTCATAGGCGTTGGAAAGCTATTGGGGAATTGAGCTGATAGGACTTCTAGTTTTTGCGATCTGGAGGATTTTACATACGTGCACACACAGGATCACGTGTGTGGAAAATATCGAGCCCAAAAAGGGCCGTCTGGGCCCTCAAAAATGGCTGGCAGGATTGGAAAAAATGAAAGTTATCGCAATTACAGCTCAAATTTCGATGAGCCGGCACATCCCTTTGGTGTTCAGGTCCTGGGCGCCCCACCCATGTATGGATACAATAGGGTGTTAGGCTCACTCTCACGAAGAAACGGTGATCAAAGAAAATACAAAAATCAACCTAGAGTCCTAATTGATCGAGACACTCAAAGCAAGTGAGAACAAGCTCCGATTTCGTCGTTTTCATAGGCATTGGAAAGCTATTGGGGAATTGAGCTGAGAGGAATTCTAGTTTTTGCGATCTATAGGATTTTACATACGTGCACACACAGGATCACTTGCGCGGAAAATATCGAGCCCAAAAAGGGCCGTCTGGGCACTAAAAATGGCCTGCAGGATTGGAAAAAACGAAAGTTATCGCAATTACAGCTCAAATTTTGATGAGGCGGCACATCCCTTTGGTGTTCAGGTCCTGGGCGCCGCACCCATGTATGGATACAATAGGGTGTTAGGCCAACTCTCGTGAAAAAACGCTAATCAAAGAAAATAGAAAAATCAACCTAGAGTCCGAATTGTGCAAGACACTCAAAGCAAGTGAGAACAAGCTCCGATTTCGTCGTTTTCATAGGCGTTGGAAAACTATTGGGGAATTGAGCTGATAGGACTTCTAGTTTTTGTGATCTGGAAGATTTTACATACGTGCACACACCGGATCACGTGCGTGGAAAATATCGAGCCCAAAAAGGGCCGTCTGGGTACTCAAAAATGGCCTACAGGATTGGAAAAAACAAAAGTTATCGCAATTACAGCTCAAATTTCGATGAGCTGGCACATCCCTTTGGTGTTCAGGTCCTGGGCGCCCCACCCATGTATGGATACAATCGGGTGTTAGGCCAAATCTAGCGAAGAAACGGTGATCAATGAAAATACAAAAATAGACATAGAGTCTGAATCGATCGAGACTCTGGAAGCAAGTGAGAATAAGCTCCGATTTCGTCGTTTTCATAGGCATTGGAAAGCTATTGGGGAATTGAGCTGATAGGAATTCTAGTTTTTGCGATCTGTAGGATTTTACATACGTGCACACACAGGATCACTTGCGCGAAAAATATCGAGCCCAAAAAGGGCCGTCTGGGCCCTCAAAAATGGCTGGCAGGATTGGAAAAAACGAAAGTTATCGCAATTACAGCTCAAATTTCGATGAGGCGGCACATCCCTTTGGTGTTCAGGTCCTAGGCGCCCCACCCATGTATGGATACAATAGGGTATTAGGCCAACTCTCGTGAAAAACCGTAATCAAAGAAAATACAAAAATCAACCTAGAGTCCGAATTGTGCAAGACTCTCAAAGCAAGTGAGAACAAGCTCCGATTTCGTCGTTTTCATAGGCGTTGGAAAACTATTAGGGAATTGAGCTGATAGGACTTCTAGTTTTTGCGATCTGGAGGATTTTACATACGTGCACACACTGGATCACGTGCGTGGAAAATATCGAGCCCAAAAAGGGCCGTCTGGGCCCTCAAAAATGGCCTGCAGGATTGGAAAAAACAAAAGTTATCGCCATTACAGCTCAAATTTCGATGAGCTGGCACATCCCTTTGGTGTTCAAGTCCTGGGCACCCCACCCATGTATGGATACAATAGGGTGTTGGGCCTAATCTAGCAAAGAAATGGTGATCAATGAAAATACAAAAATCAACATAGAGTCTGAATCGATCGAGACTCTCGAAGCAAGTGAGAATAAGCTCTGATTTCGTCGTTTTCATAGGCGTTGGAAAGCTATTGGGGAATGGAGCTGATAGGACTTCTAGTTTTTGCGATCTGGAGGATTTTACATACGTGCACACACAGGATTACGTGCGCGGAAAATATTGAGCCCAAAAAGCGCCGTCTGGGCCCTAAAAGAACGAAACGTATCGCAATTACAGCTCAAATTTCGATGAGCCGGCACATCCCTTTGGTATTCAGGCCCTGGGCGCCTCACCCTTGTATGGATACAACAGGGTGTTAGGCCAACTCTCGCGAAGAAACGGTGATCAAAGAAAATACGAAAATCAACCTAGAGTCCGCATTGATCGAGACTCTCAAAGCAAGTGAGAACAAGCTCCGATTTCGTCGTTTTCATAGGTGTTGGAAAGCTATTGGGGAATTGAGCTGATAGGACTTCTAGTTTTTGCGATCTGGAGGATTTTACATACGTGCATACACAGGATCACGTGCGTGGCAAATATCGAGCCCAAAAAGGGCCGTCTGGGCCGTCAAAAATGGCCTGCAGGATTGGAAAAAACAAAAGTTATCGCAATTACAGCTCAAATTTCGATGAGCCGGCACATCCCTTTGGTGTTCAGGTCCTGGGCGCCCCACCCATGTATGGATACAATAGGGTGTTAGGCTCACTCTCGCGAAGAAATGGTGATCAAAGAAAATACAAAAATCAACCTAGAGTCCGAATTGATCGATACTCTCAAAGCAAGTGAGAACAAGCTCCGATTTCGTCGTTTTCATAGGCGTTGGAAAGCTATTGGGGAATTGAGCTGATAGGACCTCTAGTTTTTGCGATCTGGATGATTTTACATACGTGCACACAAAGGATCACGTGCGTGGAAAATATCAAGCCCAAAAAGGGTCGTCTGGGCCCTCAAAAATGGCCTGCAGGATTGGAAAAAACGAAAGTTATGGCAATTACAGCTCAAATTTCGATGAGCCGGCACATCCCTTTGGTGTTCAGATCCTGGGCACCCCATCCATGTATGGATACAATAGGGTGTTAGGCTCACTCTCATGAAGAAATGGTGATCAAAGAAAATACAAAAATCAACCTTGAGTCTGAATTGATCGAGACTCTCAAAGCAAGTGAGAACAAGCTCCGATTTCGTCGTTTTCATAGGCGTTGGGAAGCTATTGGGGAATTGAGCTGATAGGACTTCTAGTTTTTGTGATCTGGCAGATTTTACATACGTGCCCACACAGCATCACATGCGCGGAAAATATCAAGCCAAAAAGGGCCGTTTGGGCCCTAAAAAATGGCCTGCAGGATTGGAAAAAACGAAAGTAATCGCAATTACAACTCAAATTTCGATGAGCCGACACATCCCTTTGGTGTTCAGGTCCTGGGTGCCCCACCCATGTATGGATACAATAGGGTGTTAGGTCAGCTCTCGCAAAGAAACGATGATCAAAGAAAATACAAAAATCAACCTAGAGTCCGATTCGATCGAGACTCTCAAAGCAAGTGAGAACAAGCTCCGATTTCGTCATTTTCATAGGCGTTGGAAAGCTATTGGGGAATTGAGCTGATAAGACTTCTAGTTTTTGCGATCTGGAGGATTTTACATACGAGCACACACAGGATCACGTGCACGAAAAATATCGAGCAAAAAGGGCCGTCTGGGCCCTCAAAAATGGCCTGCAGGATTGGAGAAAATGAAAGTTATCTCAATTACAACTCAAATTTTGATGAGCCGGCACATCCCTTTGGTGTTCAGGTCCTGGGAGCCCCACCCATGTATGGATACAATAGGCTGTTAGGCTCACTCTCATGAAGAAATGGTGATCAAAGAAAATACAAAAATCAACCTAGAGTCCGAATTGATCGAGACTCTCAAAGCAAGTGAGAACAAGCTCCGATTTCGTCGTTTTCATAGGCGTTGGAACGCTATTGGGGAATTGAGCTGATAGGACCCCTAGTTTTTGCGATCCGGAGGAGTTTACATACGTGCACACATAGGACCACGTGCGTGGAAAATATCGAGCCCAAAAAGGGCCGTCTGGGCCCTCAAAAATGACCTGAAGGATTGGAGAAAACGAAAGTTATCGCAATTACAGCTCAAATTTCGATGAGCCAGCACTTCCCTTTGGTGTTCAGGTCCTGGGCTCCCCACCCATCTATGGATACAATAGGGTGTTAGGCCAACTCTCGTGAAGAAACGGTTATCAAAGAAAATACAAAAATCAACCTAGAGTCCGAATTGATCGAGACTCTCAAAGCAAGTGAGAACAAGCTCCGATTTCGTCGTTTTCATAGGCATTGGAAAGCTATTGGGGAATTGAGCTGATAGGACATCTAGTTTTTGCGATCTGGCAGATTTTACATACGTGCACCCACAGGATCACATGCGCCGAAAATATCGATCCAAAAAGGGTCGTTTGGACCCTAAAAAATGGCCTGCAGGATAGGAAAAAACGAAAGTTATCGCAATTACAACTCA
Source organism: Elymus sibiricus (assembly GCA_039707655.1). Lineage (NCBI taxonomy): Eukaryota > Viridiplantae > Streptophyta > Magnoliopsida > Poales > Poaceae > Elymus > Elymus sibiricus. The sequence continues at coordinate 3,638,942 of CM077672.1, forward strand.
AATTTCGATGAGCCGGCACATCCCTTTGGTGTTCAGGTCCTGGGCGCCCCACCCATGTATCGATACAATAGGGTGTTAGGTCAACTCTCGCGAAGAAACGGTGATCAAAGAAAATACAAAAATCAACCTAGAGTCCGAATTGATCGAGACTCTCAAAGCAACTAAGAAAAAGCTCCGATTTCGTCGTTTTCATAGGCGTTGGAAAGCTATTGGGGAATTGAGCTGATAGGACTTCTAGTTTTTGCGATCTGGAGGATTTTACATACGTGCACACACAGGATCATGTGTGTGGAAAATATCGAGCCCAAAAAGGGCCGTCTGGGCCCTCAAAAATGGCTGGCAGGATTGGAAAAAATGAAAGTTATCGCAATTACAGCTCAAATTTCGATGAGCCGGCACATCCCTTTGGTGTTCAGGTCCTGGGCGCCCCACCCATGTATGGATACAATAGGGTGTTAGGCTCACTCTCACGAAGATACGGTGATCAAAGAAAATACAAAAATCAACCTAGAGTCCTAATTGATCGAGACACTCAAAGCAAGTGAGAACAAGCTCCGATTTCGTCGTTTTCATAGGCATTGGAAAGCTATTGGGGAATTGAGCTGATAGGAATTCTAGTTTTTGCGATCTATAGGATTTTACATACGTGCACACACAGGATCACTTGCGAGGAAAATGTCGAGCCCAAAAAGGGCCGTCTGGGCACTAAAAATGGCCTGCAGGATTGGAAAAAACGAAAGTTATCGCAATTACAGCTCAAATTTTGATGAGGCGGCACATCCCTTTGGTGTTCAGGTCCTAGGCGCCGCACCCATGTATGGATACAATAGGGTGTTAGGCCAACTCTCGTGAAAAAACGCTAATCAAAGAAAATAGAAAAATCAACCTAGAGTCCGAATTATGCAAGATACTCAAAGCAAGTGAGAACAAGCTCCGATTTCGTCGTTTTCATAGGCGTTGGAAAACTATTGGGGAATTGAGCTGATAGGACTTCTAGTTTTTGTGATCTGGAAGATTTTACATACGTGCACACACCGGATCACGTGCGTGGAAAATATCGAGCCCAAAAAGGGCCGTCTGGGTACTCAAAAATGGCCTACAGGATTGGAAAAAACAAAAGTTATCGCAATTACAGCTCAAATTTCGATGAGCTGGCACATCCCTTTGGTGTTCAGGTCCTGGGCGCCCCACCCATGTATGGATACAATTGGGTGTTAGGCCAAATCTAGCGAAGAAACGGTGATCAATGAAAATACAAAAATAGACATAGAGTCTGAATCGATCGAGACTCTGGAAGCAAGTGAGAATAAGCTCCGATTTCGTCGTTTTCATAGGCATTGGAAAGCTATTGGGGAATTGAGCTGATAGGAATTCCAGTTTTTGCGATCTGTAGGATTTTACATACGTGCACACACAGGATCACTTGCGCGGAAAATATCGAGCCCAAAAAGGGCCGTCTGGGCACTAAAAATGGCCTGCAGGATTGGAAAAAACGAAAGTTATCGCAATTACAGCTCAAATTTTGATGAAGCGGCACATCCCTTTGGTGTTCAGGTCCTGGGCGCCCCACCCATGTATGGATACAATAGGGTGTTAGGCCAACTCTCCTGAAAAAACGGTAATCAAAGAAAATACAAAAATCAACCTAGAGTCCGAATTGTGCAAGACACTCAAAGCAAGTGAGAACAAGCTCCGATTTCGTCGTTTTCATAGGCGTTGGAAAACTATTGGGGAATTGAGCTGATAGGACTTCTAGTTTTTTTGATCTGGAAGATTTTACATACGTGCACACACTGGATCACGTGCGTGGAAAATATCGAGCCCAAAAAGGGCCGTCTGGGTACTCAAAAATGGCCTACAGGATTGGAAAAAACAAAAGTTATCGCAATTACAGCTCAAATTTCGATGAGCTGGCACATCCCTTTGGTGTTCAGGTCCTGGGCGCCCCACCCATGTATGGATACAATCGGGTGTTAGGCCAAATCTAGCGAAGAAACGGTGATCAATGAAAATACAAAAATAGACATAGAGTCTGAATCGATCGAGACTCTGGAAGCAAGTGAGAATAAGCTCCGATTTCGTCGTTTTCATAGGCATTGGAAAGCTATTGGGGAATTGAGCTGATAGGACTTCTAGTTTTTGCGATCTGGAGGATTTTACATATGTGCACACACAGGATTACGTGCGCAGAAAATATTGAGCCCAAAAAGCGCAGTCTTGGCCCTCAAAAATGGCCCGCGGGATTTGAAAGAACGAAACTTATCGCAATTACAGCTCAAATTTCGATGAGCCGGCACATCCCTTTGGTGTTCAGGTCCTGGGCGCCCCACCCATGTATGGATACAATAGGGTGTTAGGCCAACTCTCATGAAGAAACGGTGATCAAAGAAAATACAAAAATCAACCTAGAGTCCGAATTGATCGAGACTCTCAAAGCAAGTGAGAACAAGCTCCGCTTTCGTCGTTTTCATAGGCGTTGGAAAGCTATTGGGGAATTGAGCTGATAGGACTTCTAGTTTTTGTGATCTGGAGGATTTTACATACATGCACACACAGGATCACGTGCATGGAAAATATCGAGCCCAAAAAGGGCCATCTGGGCCCTAAAAAATGGCCTGCAGGATTGGAAAAAACAAAAGTTATCGCAATTACAGCTCAAATATCGATGAGCCGGCACATCCCTTTGGTGTTCATGTCCTGGGCGCCCCACCCATGTATGGATACAATAGGGTGTTAGGCCAACTCTCGTGAAGAAACGGTGATCAAAGAAAATACAAAAATCAACCTAGAGTCCGAATTGATCGAGACTCTCAAAGCAAGTGAGAACAAGCTCCGATTTCGTCGTTTTCATAGGCGTTGGAAAGCTATTGGGGAATTGAGCTGATAGGACTTCTAGTTTTTGCGATCTGGAGGATTTTACATACGTGCACACATAGGATCACTTGCACGAAAAATATCGAGCCCAAAAAGGGCCGTCTGGGCCCTCAAAAATGGCCTGCAGGATTGGAGAAAATGAAATTTATCTCAATTACAACTCAAATTTCGATGAGCCGGCACATCCCTTTGGTGTTCAGGTCCTGGGAGCCCCAAGCATGTATGGATACAATAGGGTGTTAGGCTCACTCTCATGAAGAAACGGTGATCAAAGAAAATACAAAAATCAACCTAGAGTCCGAATTGATCGAGACTCTCAAAGCAAGTGAGAACAAGCTCCGATTTCGTCGTTTTCATAGGTGCTGGAAAGCTATTGGGGAATTGAGCTGATAGGACCTCTAGTTTTTGCGATCCGGAGGATTTTACATACGTGCACACATAGGATCACGTGCGTGGAAAATATCGAGCCCAAAAAGGGCCGTCTGGGCCCTCAAAAATGACCTCCAGGATTGGAGAAAACGAAAGTTATCGCAATTACAGCTCAAATTTCGATGAGCTGGCACTTCCCTTTGGTGTTCAGGTCCTGGGCTCCCCACCCATGGATGGATACAATAGCGTGTTAGGCCAACTCTCGCGAAGAAACGGTGATCAAATAAAATACAAAAATCAACCTAGAGTCCGAATTGATCGAGACTCTCAAAGCAAGTGAGAACAAGCTCCGATTTCGTCGTTTTCATAGGCATTGGAAAGCTATTGGGGAATTGAGCTGATAGGACATCTAGTTTTTGCGATCTGGCAGATTTTACATACGTGCACACACAGGATCACGTGCGCGGAAAATATCAAGGCCAAAAAGGGCCGTCTGGGCACTAAAAATGGCCTGCAGGATTGGAAAAAACGAAAGTTATCGCAATTACAACTCAAATTTTGATGAGCCGGCACATCCCTTTGGTGTTCAGGTCCTGGGCGCCCCACCCATGTATCGATACAATAGGGTGTTAGGTCAACTCTCTTGAAGAAACGATGATCAAAGAAAATACAAAAATCAACCTAGAGTCCGAATTGATCGAGACTCTCAAAGCAACTAAGAACAAGCTCTGATTTCGTCGTTTTCATAGGCGTTTTAAAGCTATTGTGGAATTGAGCTGATAAGACTTCTAGTTTTTGCGATCTGGAGGATTTTACATACGTGCACACACAGGATCACGTGTGTGGAAAATATCGAGCCCAAAAAGGGCCGTCTGGGCCCTCAAAAATGGCTGGCAGGATTGGAAAAAATGAAAGTTATCGCAATTACAGCTCAAATTTCGATGAGCCGGCACATCCCTTTGGTGTTCAGGTCCTGGGCGCCCCACCCATGTATGGATACAATAGGGTGTTAGGCTCACTCTCACGAAGAAACGGTGATCAAAGAAAATACAAAAATCAACCTAGAGTCCTAATTGATCGAGACACTCAAAGCAAGTGAGAACAAGCTACGATTTCGTCGTTTTCATAGGCATTGGAAAGCTATTGGGGAATTGAGCTGATAGGAATTCTAGTTTTTGCGATCTGTACGATTTTACATACGTGCACACATAGGATCAGTTGTGCGGAAAATATCGAGCCCAAAAAGGGCCCTTTGGGCACTAAAAATGGCCTGCAGGATTGGAAAAAACGAAAGTTATCGCAATTACAGCTCAAATTTTGATGAGGCGGCACATCCCTTTGGTGTTCAGGTCCTGTGCGCCCCACCCATGTATGGATACAATAGGGTGTTAGGCCAACTCTCCTGAAAAAACGGTAATCAAAGAAAATACAAAAATCAACCTAGAGTCCGAATTGTGCAAGACACTCAAAGCAAGTGAGAACAAGCTCCGATTTCGTCGTTTTCATAGGCGTTGGAAAACTATTGGGGAATTGAGCTGATAGGACTTCTAGTTTTTGTGATCTGGAAGATTTTACATATGTGCACACACAGGATCACGTGCGTGGAAAATATCGAGCCCAAAAAGGGCCGTCTGGGCACTCAAAAATGGCCTACAGGATTGGAAAAAACAAAAGTTATCGCAATTACAGCTCAAATTTCGATGAGCTGGCACATCCCTTTGGTGTTCAGGTCCTGGGCGCCCCACCGATGTATGGATACAATCGGGTGTTAGGCCAAATCTAGCGAAGAAATGGTGATCAATGAAAATACAAAAATCGACATAGAGTCTGAATCGATCGAGACTCTGGAAGCAAGTGAGAATAAGCTCCGATTTCGTCGTTTTCATAGGCATTGGAAAGCTATTGGGGAATTGAGCTGATAGGACTTCTAGTTTTTGCGATCTGGAGGATTTTACATACGTGCACACACAGGATTACGTGCACGGAAAATATCGAGCCCAAAAAGCGCAGTCTGGGCCCTCAAAAATGGCCCGCGGGATTTGAAAGAACGAAACTTATCGCAATTACAGCTCAAATTTCGATGAGCCGGCACATCCCTTTGGTGTTCAGGTCCTGGGCGCCCCACCCATGTATGGATACAATAGGGTGTTAGTCCAACTCTCGTGAAGAAACGGTGATCAAAGAAAATACAAAAATCAACCTAGAGTCCGAATTGATCGAGACTCTCAAAGCAAGTGAGAACAAGCTCCGCTTTCGTCGTTTTCATAGGCGTTGGAAAGCTATTGGGGAATTGAGCTGATAGGACTTCTAGTTTTTGTGATCTGGAGGATTGTACATACATGCACACATAGGATCACGTGCGTGGAAAATATCGAGCGCAAAAAGGGCCATCTGGGCCCTCAAAAATGGCCTGCTGGATGGGAAAAAACAAAAGTTATCGCAATTACAGCTCAAATATCGATGAGCCGGCACATCCCTTTGGTGTTCATGTCCTGGGCGCCCCACCCATGTATGGATACAATAGGGTGTTAGGCCAACTCTCGTGAAGAAACGGTGATCAAAGAAAATACAAAAATCATCCTAGAGTCCGAATTGATCGAGACTCTCAAAGCAAGTGAGAACAAGCTCCGATTTCGTCGTTTTCATACGCGTTGGAAAGCTATTGGGGAATTGAGCTGTTAGGACTTCTAGTTTTTCCGATCTGGAGAATATTACATACGTGCACACATAGGATCACGTGCGCGGAAAATATCAAGGCGAAAAAGGGCAATCTGGGCCCTCAAAAATGGCCTGCAGGATTGGAAAAAACGAAAGTTTTCGCAATTACTGCTCAAATTTCGATGAGCCGGCACATCCCTTTGTTGTCATGTCCTGGGTGCCCCACCCATGTATGGATACAATAGGGTGTTAGGCCAACTCTCGTGAAGAAACGGTAATCAAAGAAAATACAAAAATCAACCTAGAGTCCGAATTGATCGAGACTCTCAAAGTAAGTGAGAACAAGCTCCGATATCGTCGTTTTCATAGGCGTTGGAAAGCTATTGGGGAATTGAGCTGATAGGACTTCTAGTTTTTGCGATCTGGAGGATTTTACATACGTGCACACACAGGATCACGTGCGTGGAAAATATCGAGCCCAAAAAGGGCCGTCTGGGCCCTAAAAAATGGCATGCAGGATTAGAAAAAATGAAAGTTATCGTAATTACAGCTCAAATTTCGTTGAGCCGGCACATCCCTTTGGTGTTCAGGTCCTGGGCGCCCCACCCATGTATAGATACAATAGCGTGTTAGGCCAACTCTCGCGATGAAACGGTGATCAAAGAAAATACAAAAATCAACCTAGAGTCTGAATTGATCGAGACTCTCAAAGCAAGTGAGAACAAGCTCCGATATCGTCGTGTTCATAGGCGTTGGAAAGCTATTGGGGAATTGAGCTGATAGGACTTCTAGTTTTTGCGATCTGGAGGATTTTACATACGTGCACACACAGGATCACGTGCGTGGAAAATATCGAGCCCAAAAAGGGCCGTCTGGGCCCTAAAAAATGGCATGCAGGATTAGAAAAAATGAAAGTTATCGTAATTACAGCTCAAATTTCGATGAGCCGGCACATCCGTTTGGTGTTCAGGTCCTGGGCGCCCCACCCATGTATGGATACAATAGGGTGTTAGGCTCACTCTCACGAAGAAACGGTGATCAAAGAAACTCAAAGCAAGTGAGAACAAGCTCCGATTTCGTCGTTTTCATAGGCGCTGGAAAGATATTGGGGAATTGAGCTGATAGGACTTCTAATTTTTGCGATCTGGAGGATTTTACATACGTGCACACATAGGATCACGTGCGTGGAAAATATCGAGCCCAAAAAGGGCCGTCTGGGCCCTAAAAAATGGCCTGCAGGATTGGAAAAAACGAAAATTATCGTAATTACAACTCAAATTTCGTTGAGCCGGCACATCCCTTTGGTGTTCAGGTCCTGGGCGCCCCACCCATGTATGGATACAATAGGGTGTTAGGCCAACTCTCACGAAGAAATGGTGATAAAAGAAAATACAAAAATCAACCTAGAGTCCGAATTGATCGAGACTCTCAAAGCAAGTGAGAACAAGCTCCGATTTCGTCGTTTTCATAGGCGTTGGAAAACTATTGGGGAATTGAGCTGATCGGACATCTAGTTTTTGTGATCTGGAGGATTTTACATACGTGCACAAACAGGATCACGTGCGCGGAAAATATCGAGCCCAAAAAGGGCCGTCTGGGCCCTAAAAAATGGCCTGCAGGATTGGAAAAAATGAAAGTTATCGCAATTACATCTCAAATTTCGATGAGCCGGCACATCCCTTTGGTGTTCAGGTCCTGGGCGCCCCACACATGTATGGATACAATAGGGTGTTAGGCCAACTCTCGCAAAGAAACGGTGATCAAAGAAAATACAAAAATCAACCTAGAGTCCGAATTGATCGAGACTATCAAAGCAAGTGAGAACAACCTCCGATTTCGTCCTTTTCATAGGCGTTGGAAAGCTATTGGGGAATTGAGCTGATAGGACTTCTAGTTTCTATGAGCTGGAGGATTTTACATACGTCCACACACAGGATCACATGCGTGGAATATATGGAGCCCAAAAAGGGTCGTCTGGGCCCTCAAAAATGGCCTGCAGGATTGGAAAAAACGAAAGTTATCGCAATTACAGCTCCAATTTCGATGAGCCGGCACACCCCTTTGGTGTTCAGGTCCTGGGCGCCCCACCCATGTATGGATACAATAGGGTGTTAGGCCAACTCTCGCTAAGAAATGGTGATCAAAGAAAATACAAAAATAAACCTAGAGTCCCAATTGATCGAGACTCTCAAAGCAAGTGAGAACAAGCTCCGATTTCGTCGTTTTCATAGGCGTTGGAAAGCTATTGGGGAATTGAGCTGATAGGACTTCTAGTTTTTGTGATCTAGAGGATTGTACATACATGCACACACAGGATCACGTGCGTGGAAAATATCGAGCCCAAAAAGGGCCTTCTAGGCCCTCAAAAATGGCCTGCTGGATGGGAAAAAACAAAAGTTATCGCAATTACAGCTCAAATATCGATGAGCCGGCACATCCCTTTGGTGTTCAGGTCCTGGGCGCCCCACCCATGTATAGATACAATAGCGTGTTAGGCCAACTCTCGCGAAGAAACGGTGATCAAAGAAAATACAAAAATCAACCTAGATTCCGAATTGATCGAGACTCTCAAAGCAAGTGAGAACAAGCTCCGATATCGTCGTGTTCATAGGCGTTGGAAAGCTATTGGGGAATTGAGCTGATAGGACTTCTAGTTTTTGCGATCTGGAGGATTTTACATATGTGCACACATAGGATTACGTGCGCGGAAAATATCGAGCCCAAAAAGGGCCGTCTGGGCCCTCAAAAATGGCCCGCAGGATTTGAAAAAACGAAAGTTATCCCAATTACAGCTCCAATTTCGATGAGCCGGCACACCCCTTTGGTGTTCAGGTCCTGGGCGCCCCACCCATGTATGGATACAATAGGGTGTTAGGCCAACTCTCGCTAAGAAATGGTGATCAACGAAAATACAAAAATAAACCTAGAGTCCCAATTGATCGAGACTCTCAAAGCAAGTGAGAACAAGCTCCGATTTCGTCGTTTTCATAGGCATTGGAAAGCTATTGGGGAATTGACCAGATAGGACTTCTAGTTTTTGCGATCTAGTGGATTTTACATACGTTCACACACAGGATCATGGGCGCGGAAAATATCAAGCCCAAAAAGGGCCATCTGGGCCCTAAAAAATGGCCTGCAGGATTGTAAAAAACGAAAGTTATCACAATTACAGCTCAAATTTTGATGACCTGGCACATCCCTTTGGTGTTCAGGTCCTGGGTGCCCCACCCATGGATGGATACTATAGCGTGTTAGGCTCACTCTCACGAATAAACGGTGATCAAAGAAAATACAAAAATCGACCTAGAGTCCGAGTTGATCGAGACTCTCAAAGCAAGTGAGAACAAGCTCCGATTTCGTCGTTTTCATACGCGTTGGAAAGCTATTGGGGAATTGAGCTGTTAGGACTTCTAGTTTTTCCGATCTGGAGAATATTACATACGTGCACACATAGGATCACGTGCGTGGAAAATATCAAGGCCAAAAAGGGCAGTCTGGGCCCTCAAAAATGGCCTGCAGGATTGGAAAAAACGAAAGTTTTCGCAATTACAGCTCAAATTTCGATGAGCCGGCACATCCCTTTGGTGTCATGTCCTGGGTGCCCCACCCATGTATGGATACAATAGGGTGTTAGGCCAACTCTCGTGAAGAAACGGTAATCAAAGAAAATACAAAAATCAACCTAGAGTCCGAATTGATCGAGACTCTCAAAGCAAGTGAGAACAAGCTCCGATATCGTCGTGTTCATAGGCGTTGGAAAGCTATTGGGGAATTGAGCTGATAGGACTTCTAGTTTTTGCGATCTGGAGGATTTTACATACGTGCACACACAGGATCACGTGCGCGGAAAATATCGAGCCCAAAAAGGGCCGTCTGGGCCCTAAAAAATGGCATGCAGGATTAGAAAAAATGAAAGTTATCGTAATTACATCTCAAATTTCGATGAGCCGGCACATCCCTTTGGTGTTCAGGTCCTGGGCGCCCCACCCATGTATGGATACAATAGGGTGTTCGGCTCACTCTCACGAAGAAACGGTGATCAAAGAAACTCAAAGCAAGTGAGAACAAGCTCCGATTTTGTCGTTTTCATAGGCGTTGGAAAGATATTGGGGAATTGAGCTGATTGGACTTCTAATTTTTGCGATCTGGAGGATTTTACATACGTGCACACACAGGATCACGTGCGTGGAAAATATCGAGCCCAAAAAGGGCCGTCTGGGCCCTAAAAAATGGCCTGCAGGATTGGAAAAAACAAAAATTATCGTAATTACAGCTCAAATTTCGTTGAGCCGGCACATCCCTTTGGTGTTAAGGTCCTGGGCGCCCCACCCATGTATGGATACAATAGGGTGTTAGGCCAACTCTCACGAAGAAACGGTGATCAAAGAAATACAAAAATCAACCTAGAGTCCGAATTGATCGAGACTCTCAAAGCAAGTGAGAACAAGCTCCGATTTCGTCGTTTTCATAGGCGTTGGAAAACTATTGGGGAATTGAGCTGATCGGACATCTAGTTTTTGCGATCTGGAGGATTTTACATACGTGCACAAACAGGATCACGTGCGCAGAAAATATCGAGCCCAAAAAGGGCCGTGTGGGCCCTAAAAAATGGCCTGCAGGATTGGAAAAAATGAAAGTTATCGCAATTACATCTCAAATTTCGATGAGCCGGCACATCCCTTTGGTGTTCAGGTCCTGGGCGCCCCACACATGTATGGATACAATAGGGTGTTAGGCCAACTCTCGCAAAGAAACGGTGATCAAAGAAAATACAAAAATCAACCTAGAGTCCGAATTGATCGAGACTCTCAAAGCAAGTGAGAACAACCTCCGATTTCGTCGTTTTCATAGGCGTTGGAAAGCTATTGGGGAATTGAGCTGATAGGACTTCTAGTTTCTATGAGCTGGAGGATTTATATACGTCCACACACAGGATCACATGCGTGGAATATATGGAGCCCAAAAAGGGTCGTCTGGGCCCTCAAAAATGGCCTGCAGGATTGGAAAAAACGAAAGTTATCGCAATTACAGCTGAAATTTCGATGAGCCGGCACATCCCTTTGGTGTTCAGGTCCTGGGCGCCCCACCCATGTATGGATACAATAGGGTGTTAGGCCAAGTCTCGCGAAGAAACAGTGATCAAAGAAAATACAAAAATCAACCTAGAGTCTGAATTGATCGAGACTCTCAAAGGAAGTGAGAACAAGATCCGATTTTGTCGTTTTCATAGTCATTGGAAAGCTATTGGGGAATTGAGCTGATAGGACTTCTAGTTTTTGCGATCTGGAGGATTTTACATACGTGCACACACAGGATCATCTATGCGGAAAATATCGAGCCCAAAAAGGGCCGTCTGGGCCCTAAATAATGGCCTGCAGGATTGGAAAAAATGAAAGTTATCGCAATTACAGCTCAAATTTCGATGAACCGACACATCCCTTTGGTGTTCACGTCCTGGGCGCCCCACCCATGTATGGATACAATATGGTGTTAGGACAACTCTCGCGAAGAATTGGTGATCAAAGAAAATACAAAAATCAACCCAGATTCTGAATTGATCGAGACTCTCAAAGCAAGTGAGAACAAGCTCCGATATCGTCGTTTTCATAGGCGTTGGAAAGCTATTGGGGAATTGCGCTGATCGGACTTCTAGTTTTTGCGATCTGGACAATTTTACATACGTGCACACACAGGATCACGTGCGCGGAAAATATCGAGCCCAAAAAGGGCCGTCTGGGCCCTAAAAAATGGCCTGCAGGATTGGAAAAAATGAAAGTTATCGCAATTACATCTCAAATTTCGATGAGCCGGCACATCCCTTTGGTGTTCAGGTCCTGGGCGCCCCACACATGTATGGATACAATAGGGTGTTAGGCCAACTCTCGCAAAGAAACGGTGATCAAAGAACATACAAAAATCAACCTAGAGTCCGAATTGATCGAGACTCTCAAAGCAAGTGAGAACAACCTCCGATTTCGTCGTTTTCATAGGCGTTGGAAAGCTATTGGGGAATTGAGCTGATAGGACTTCTAGTTTCTATGAGCTGGAGGATTTTACATTCGTCCACACACAGGATCACATGCATGGAATATATGGAGCCCAAAAAGGGTCGTCTGGGCCCTAAAAAATGGCCTGCAGGATTGGAAAAAACGAAAGTTATCGCAATTACAGCTGAAATTTCGATGAGCCGGCACATCCCTTTGGTGTTCAGGTCCTGGGCGCCCCACCCATGTATGGATACAATAGGGTGTTAGGCCAAGTCTCGCGAAGAAACAGTGATCAAAGAAAATAAAAAAAATCAACCTAGAGTCTGAATTGATCGAGACTCTCAAAGGAAGTGAGAACAAGATCCGATTTTGTCGATTTCATAGGCATTGGAAAGCTATTGGGGAATTGAGCTGATAGGACTTCTAGTTTTTGCGATCTGGAGGATTTTACATACGTGCACACACAGGATCATCTGTGCGGAAAATATCGAGCCCAAAAAGGGCCGTCTGGGCCCTAAAAAATGGCCTGCAGGATTGGAAAAAATGAAAGTTATCGCAATTACAGCTCAAATTTCGATGAACCGACACATCCCTTTGGTGTTCAGGTCCTGGGCGCCCCACCCATGTATGGATACAATATGGTGTTAGGACAACTCTCGCGAAGAATTGGTGATCAAAGAAAATACAAAAATCAACCTAGAGTCTGAATTGATTGAGACTCTCAAAGCAAGTGAGAACAAGCTCCGATATCATCGTTTTCATAGGCGTTGGAAAGCTATTGGGGAATTGAGCTGATCGGACTTCTAGTTTTTGTGATCTGGACAATTTTACATACGTGCACACACAGGATCACGTGCGCGGAAAATATCGAGCCCAAAAAGGGCTGTCTGGGCCCTAAAAAATGGCCTGCAGGATTGGAAAAAATGAAAGTTATCACAATTACAGCTCAAATTTCGATTAGCCGGCACATCCCTTTGGTGTTCAGGTCCTGGGCGCCCCACCCATGTGTGGATACAATAGGGTGTTAGGACAACTCTCGCAAAGAAACGGTGATCAAAGAAAATACAAAAATCAACCTAGAGTCTGAATTGATCGAGACTCTCAAAGCAAGTGAGAACAAGCTCCGATTTCGTCGTTTTCATAGGCATTGGAAAGCTATTGGGGAATTGAGCTGATAGGACTTCTGATTTTTGCGATCGGGAGGATTTTACAAACGTGCACACACGGGATCACGTGCGTAGAAAATATCGAGCCTAAAAAGGGCCGTCTAGGCCCTCAAAAATGGCCTGCAGGATTGGAAAAAACGAAAGTAATCACAACTACAGCTCAAATTTCGATGAGCCGACACATCCCTTTGGTGTTCAGGTCCTGGGCGCCCCACCCATGTATGGACACAATAGCGTGTTAGGCCAACTCTCGCGAAGAAACGGTGATCAAAGAAAATACCAAAATCAACCTAGAGTCCGAATTGATCGAGACTCTCAAAGCAAGTGAGAACAAGCTCCGATTTCGTCGTTTTCATAGGCGTTGGAAAGCTATTGGGGAATTGAGCTGATAGGACTTCTGGTTTTTGCGATCTGGAGGATTTTACAAACGTGCACACACGGGATCACGTGCGCAGAAAATATCGAGCCTAAAAAGGGCCGTCTAGGCCCTCAAAAATGGCCTGCAGGATTGGAAAAAAGGAAAGTTATCGTAATTACAGCTCAAATTTCGTTCAGCCGGCACATCCCTTTGGTGTTCAGGTCCTGGGTGCCTCACCGATGTATGGATACAATAGGGTGTTAGGCCTACTCTCACGAAGAAACGGTGATCAAAGAAAAGACAAAATCAACCTAGAGTCCGAATTGATGGAGACTCTCAAAGCAAGTGAGAACAAGCTCCAATTTCGTCGTTTTCATAGGCGTTGGAAAGATATCGGGGAATTGAGATGATAGGACTTCTAATTTTTGCGATCTGGAGGATTTTACATACGTGCACACACAGGATCACATGTGTGGAAAATATCGAGCCCAAAAAGGGCCGTCTGGGCCCTAAAAAATGGCCTGCAGGATTGGAAAAAACGAAAGTTATCGTAATTACAGCTCAAATTTCGTTGAGCCGGCACATCCCTTAGGTGTTCAGGTCCTGGGCGCCCCACCCATGTATTGATACAATAGGGTGTTAGGCCAACTCTCACGAAGAAATGGTGATCAAAGAAAATACAAAAATCAACCTAGAGTCCGAATTGATCGAGACTCTCAAAGCAAGTGAGAACAAGCTCCGATTTCGTCGTTTTCATAGGCGTTGGAAAGCTATTGGGGAATTGAGCTGATAGGACTTTTAGTTTTTGCGATCTGGAGGATTTTACAGACGTGCACACACAGGATTACGTGCATGGAAAATATCGAGCCCAAAAAGGGCCGTCTGGGCCCTAAAAAATGTCCTACAGGAATGGAAAAAACGAAATTTATCGCAATTACAGCTCAAATTTCGATGAGCCGGCACATCCCTTGGGTGTTCAGGGCCTGGGCGCCCCACCCAGGTCCTGGGCGCCCCACATATGTATGGATACAATAGCGTGTTAGCCCAACTCTCGCGAAGAAACGGTGATCAAAGAAAATACAAAATTCAACCTTGAGTCCGAATTGATCGAGACTCTCAAAGCAAGTGAGAACAAGCTCCGATTTCATCGTTTTCATAGGCGTTGGAAAGCTATTGCGGAATTGAGCTGATAGGACTTCTAGTTTTTGCGATCTGGAGGATTTTACATACGTGCACACATAGGATCACGTGCGCGGAAAATATCGAGCCCAAAACGGGCCGTCTGGGCCCTAAAAAATGACCTACAGGATTGGAAAAAACGAAAGTAATCACAACTACAGCTCAAATTTCGATGAGCCGGCACATCCCTTTGGTGTTCAGGTCCTGGGCGCCCCACCCATGTATGGACACAATAGCGTGTTAGGCCAACTCTCGCGAAGAAACGGTGATCAAAGAAAATACAAAAATCAACCTAGAGTCCGAATTGATCGAGACTCTCAAAGCAAGTGAGAACAAGCTCCGATTTCGTCGTTTTCATAGGCGTTGGAAAGCTATTGGGGAATTGAGCTGATAGGATTTCTAATTTTTGCGATCTGGAGGATTTTACATACGTGCACACACAGGATCACATGCGCGGAAAATATCGAGCCCAAAAAGGGCCGTCTGGGCCCTAAAAAATGGCCTGCAGGATTGGAAAAAAAACGAAAGTTATCGCAATTACAGCTCAAATTTCGATGAGCCGGCGCATCACTTTGGTGTTCAGGTCCTGGGCGCCCCACCCATGTATGGATACAATAGGGTGTTAGGACAACTCTTGCGAAGAAACGGTGATCAAAGAAAATACAAAAATCAACCTAGAGTCTGAATTGATCGAGACTCTCAAAGCAAGTGAGAACAAGCTCCGATTTCGTCGTTTTCATAGGCGTTGGAAAGCTATTGGGGAATTGAGCTGATAGGACTTCTGGTTTTTGCGATCTGGAGGATTTTACCAACGTGCACACATGGGATCACGTGCGCAGAAAATATCGAGCCTAAAAAGGGCCGTCTAGGCCCTCAAAAATGGCCTGCAGGATTGGAAAAAAGGAAAGTTATCGTAATTACAGCTCAAATTTCGTTCAGCCGGCACATCCCTTTGGTGTTCAGGTCCTGGGCGCCTCACCGATGTATGGATACAATAGGGTGTTAGGCCTACTCTCACGAAGAAACGGTGATCAAAGAAAAGACAAAATCAACCTAGAGTCCGAATTGATCGAGACTCTCAAAGCATGTGAGAACAAGCTCCAATTTCGTCGTTTTCATAGGCGTTCGAAAGATATCGGGGAATTGAGATGATAGGACTTCTAATTTTTGCGATCTGGAGGATTTGACCTACGTGCACACATAGGATCACGTGTGTGGAAAATATCGAGCCCAAAAAGGGCCGTCTGGGCCCTAAAAAATGGCCTGCAGGATTGAAAAAAAAACGAAAGTTATCGCAATTACAGCTCAAATTTCGATGAGCCGGCACATCCCTTTGGTGTTCAGGTCCTGGGCGCACCACCCATGTATGGATACAAAAGGGTGTTAGGCCTACTCTCACGAAGAAATGGTGATCAAAGAAAATACAAAAATCAACCTAGAGTCCGAATTGATTGAGACTCTCAAAGCAAGTGAGAACAAGCTCCGATTTCGTCGTTTTCATAGGCGTTGGAAAGCTATTGGGAATTGAGCTGATAGGGCTTCTAGTTTTTGCGATCTGGAGGATTTTACATACGTGGACATACAGGATCACGTGCACGGAAAATATCGAGCCCAAAAAGGGCCGTCTGGGCCCTAAAAAATGTCCTACAGGATTGGAAAAAACGAAATTTATCGCAATTACAGCTCAAATTTCGATGAGCCGGCACATCCCTTTGGTGTTCATGTCCTGGGCACCCCACCCAGGTCCTGGGCGCCCCACATATGTATGGATAAAATAGCGTGTTAGGCCAACTCTCCCGAAGAAACGGTGATCAAAGAAAATACAAAATTCAACCTAGAGGCCGAATTGATCGAGACTCTCAAAGCAAGTGAGAACAAGCTCCGATTTCATCGTTTTCATAGGCGTTGGAAAGCTATTGCGGAATTGAGCTGATAGGACTTCTAGTTTTTGCGATCTGGAGGATTTTACATACGTGCACACATAGGATCACGTGCGCGAAAATATCGAGCCCAAAAAGGGCCGGCTGGGCCCTAAAAAAGGTCCTACAGGATTGAAAAAATTGAAAGTAGTGACAATTACAGCTCAAATTTCGATGAGCCGGCACATCCCTTTGGTGTTCAAGTCCTGGGCGCCCCACCCATGTATGGATACAATAGCGTGTTAGGCCAACTCTCGCGAAGAAACGGTGATCAAAGAAAATACAAAAATCAACCTAGAATCCGAATTGATCGAGACTCTCAAAGCAAGTGAGAACAAGCTCCGATATCGTCGTTTTCATAGGCGTTGGAAAGCTATTGGGGAATTGAGCTGATAGGACTTCTAGTTTTTGCGATCTGGAGAATTTTACATACGTGCACACACAGGATCACTTGTGCGGAAAATATCGAGCCCAAAAAGGGCCGTCTGGGCCCTAAAAAATGGCCTGCAGGATTGGAAAAAACGAAAGTTATCGTAATTACAGCTCAAATTTCGTTGAGCCGGCACATCCCTCAGGTGTTCAGGTCCTGGGCGCCCCACCCATGTATGGATACAATAGGGTGTTAGGCCAACTCTCACGAAGAAATGATGATCAAAGAAAATACAAAAATCAACCTAGAGTCCGAATTGATCGAGACTCTCAAAGCAAGTGAGAACAAGCTCCGATTTTGTCGTTTTCATAGGCGTTGGAAAGCTATTGGGGAATTGAGCTGATAAGACTTCTAGTTTTTGCGATCTGGAGGATTTTACATACGTGCACACACAGGATCACGTGCACGGAAAATATCAAGCCCAAAAAGGGCCGTCTGGGCCCTAAAAAATGTCCTACAGGATTGGAAAAAACGAAAGTTATCGCAATTACAGCTCAAATTTCGATGAGCCGGCACATCCCTTTGGTGTTCAGGTCCTGGGCGCCCCACCCAGGTCCTGGGCGCCCCACATATGTATGGATACAATAGCGTGTTAGGCCAACCCTCGCGAAGAAACGGTTATCAAAGAAAATACAAAATTAAAAATAGAGTCCGAATTGATCGAGACTCTCAAAGCAAGTGAGAACAAGCTCCGATTTCATCATTTTCATAGGCGTTGGAGAGCTATTGCGGAATTGAGCTGATAGGACTTCTAGTTTTTGCGATCTGGAGGATTTTACATACGTGCACACATAGGATCACGTGCGCGGAAAATATCGAGTCCAAAAAGGGCCGTCTGGGCCCTAAAAAATGACCTACAGGATTGGAAAAAACGAAAGTAGTCACAATTACCGCTCAAATTTCGATGAGCCGGCACATCCCTTTGGTGTTCAGGTCCTGGGCGCCCCACCCATGTATGGATACAATAGCGTGTTAGGCCAACTCTCGCGAAGAAACGGTGATCAAAGAAAATACAAAAATCAACCTAGAGTCCGAATTGATCGAGACTCTCAAAGCAAGTGAGAACAAGCTCCGATTTCATCGTTTTCATAGGCGTTGGAAAGCTATTGCGGAATTGAGCTGATAGGACTTCTAGTTTTTGCGATATGGAGGATTTTACATACGTGCACACATAGGATCACGTGCGCGGAAAATATCGAGCCCAAAACGGGCCGTCTGGGCCCTAAAAAATGGCCTGCAGGATTGAAAAAAAAACGAAAGTTATCGCAATTACAGCTCAAATTTCGATGAGCCGGCACATCCCTTTGGTGTTCAGGTCCTGGGCGCCCCACCCATGTATGGATACAATAGGGTGTTAGGCCTACTCTCACGAAGAAACGGTGATCAAAGAAAATACAAAAATCAACCTAGAGTCCGAATTGATCGAGACTCCCAAAGTAAGTGAGAACAAGCTCCGATTTCGTCGTTTTCATAGGCGTTGGAAAGCTATTGGGAATTGAGCTGATAGGACTTCTAGTTTTTGCGATCTGGAGGATTTTACATACGTGCACATACAGGATCACGTGCACAGAAAATATCGAGCCCAAAAAGGGCCGTCTGGGCCCTAAAAAATGTCCTACAGGATTGGAAAAAACGAAATTTATCGCAATTACAGCTCAAATTTCGATGAGCCGGCACATCCCTTTGGTGTTCATGTCCTGGGCACCCCACCCAGGTCCTGGGCGCCCCACATATGTATGGATACAATAGCGTGTTAGGCCAACTCTCCCGAAGAAACGGTGATCAAAGAAAATACAAAATTCAACCTAGAGGCCGAATTGATCGAGACTCTCAAAGCAAGTGAGAACAAGCTCCGATTTCATCGTTTTCATAGGCGTTGGAAAGCTATTGCGGAATTGAGCTGATAGGACTTCTAGTTTTTGCGATCAGGAGGATTTTACATACGTGCACACATAGGATCACGTGCGCAGAAAATATCGAGCCCAAAAAGGGCCGGCTGGGCCCTAAAAAAGGTCCTACAGGATTGAAAAAATTGAAAGTAGTGACAATTACAGCTCAAATTTCGATGAGCCGGCACATCCCTTTGGTGTTCAAGTCCTGGGCGCCCCACCCATGTATGGATACAATAGCGTGTTACGCCAACTTTCGCGAAGAAACGGTGATCAAAGAAAATACAAAAATCAACCTAGAATCCGAATTGATCGAGACTCTCAAAGGAAGTGAGAACAAGCTCCGATATCGTCGTTTTCATAGGCGTTGGAAAGCTATTGGGGAATTGAGCTGATAGGACTTCTAGTTTTTGCGATCTGGATAATTTTACATACGTGCACACACAGGATCACTTGTGCGGAAAATATCGAGCCCAAAAAGGGCCGTCTGGGCCCTAAAAAATGGCCTGCAGGATTGGAAAAAACGAAAGTTATCGTAATTACAGCTCAAATTTCGTTGAGCCGGCACATCCCTCTGGTGTTCAGGTCCTGGGCGCCCCACCCATGTATGGATACAATAGGGTGTTAGGCCAACTCTCACGAAGAAATGATGATCAAAGAAAATACAAAAATCAACCTAGAGTCCGAATTGATCGAGACTCTCAAAGCAAGTGAGAACAAGCTCCGATTTTGTCGTTTTCATAGGCGTTGGAAAGCTATTGGGGAATTGAGCTGATAGGACTTCTAGTTTTTGCGATCTGGAGGATTTTACATACGTGCACACACAGGATCACGTGCACGGAAAATATCGAGCCCAAAAAGGGCCGTCTGGGCCCTAAAAAATGTCCTACAGGATTGGAAAAAACGAAAGTTATCGCAATTACAGCTCAAATTTCGATGAGCCGGCACATCCCTTTGGTGTTCAGGTCCTGGGCGCCCCACCCAGGTCCTGGGCGCCCCTCATATGTATGGATACAATAGCGTGTTAGGCCAACTCTCGCGAAGAAACGGTGATCAAAGAAAATACAAAATTAAAAATAGAGTCCGAATTGATCGAGACTCTCAAAGCAAGTGAGAACAAGCTCCGATTTCATCGTTTTCATAGGCGTTGGAGAGCTATTGCGGAATTGAGCTGATAGGACTTCTAGTTTTTGCGATCTGGAGGATTTTACATACGTGCACACATAGGATCACGTGCGCGGAAAATATCGAGCCCAAAAAGGGCGGTCTGGGCCCTAAAAAATGACCTACATGATTGGAAAAAACGAAAGTAATCACAATTACAGCTCAAATTTCGATGAGCCGGCACATCCCTTTGGTGTTCAAGTCCTGGGCGCCCCACCCATGTATGGATACAATAGCGTGTTAGGCCAACTCTCGCGAAGAAATGGTGATCAAAGAAAATACAAAAATCAACCTAGAGTCCGAATTGATCGAGACTCTCAAAGCAAGTGAGAACAAGCTCCGATTTCATCGTTTTCATAGGCGTTGGAAAGCTATTGCGGAATTGAGCTGATAGGACTTCTAGTTTTTGCGATATGTTGGATTTTACATACGTGCACACATAGGATCACGTGCGCGGAAAATAACGAGCCCAAAACGGGCCGTCTGGGCCCTAAAAAATGGCCTGCATGATTGGAAAAAACGAAAGTTATCGCAATTACAGCTCAAATTTCGATGAGCCAACACATCCATTTGGTGTTCAGGTCCTGGGCGCCCCACCCATGTATGGATACAATAGGGTGTTAGGACAACTCTCGCGAAGAAACGATGATCAAAGAAAATACAAAAATCAACCTAGAGTCTGAATTGATCGAGACTCTCAAAGCAAGTGAGAACAAGCTCCGATTTCGTCGTTTTCATAGGCGTTGGAAAGCTATTGGGGAATTGAGCTGATAGGACTTCTAATTTTTGCGATCTAGAGGATTTTACATACGTGCACACACAGGATCACGTCCGTGGAAAATATCGAGCCCAAAAAGGGCCGTCTGGGCCCTAAAAAATGGCCTGCAGGATTGGGAAAAACGAAAGTTATCGTAATTAGAGCTCGAATTTCGATGAGCCGGCACATCCCTTTGTTGTTCAGATCCTGGGCGCCCCACCCATGTATGGATACAATAGGGTGTTAGGCCAACTCTCACGAAGAAACGGTGATCAAAGAAAATACAAAAATCAACCTAGAGTCCGTATTGATCGAGACTCTCAAAGCAAGTGAGAACAAGCTCCGATTTCGTCGTTTTCATAGGCGTTGGAAAGTTATTGGGGAATTGAGCTGATAGGACTTCTAGTTTTTGCGATCTGGAGGATTTTACATACGTGCACATACAGGATCACGTGCACGGAAAATATCGAGCCCAAAAAGGGCCGTCTGGGCCCTAAAAATTGTCCTACAGGATTGGAAAAAACGAAATTTATCGCAATTACAGCTCGAATTTCGATGAGCCGGCACATCCCTTTGTTGTTCATGTCCTGGGCACCCCACCCAGGTCCTAGGCGCCCCACATATGTATGCATACAATAGCGTGTTAGGCCAACTCTCACGAAGAAACGGTGATCAAAGAAAATACAAAATTCAACCTAGAGGCCGAATTGATCGAGACTCTCAAAGCAAGTGAGAACAAGCTCCGATATCATCGTTTTCATAGGCGTTGGAAAGCTATTGCGGAATTGAGCTGATAGGACTTCTAGTTTTTGCAATCTGGAGCATTTTACATACGTGCACACATAGGATCACGTGCGCGGAAAATATTTAGCCCAAAAAGGGCCGTCTGGGCCCTAAAAAATGTCCTATAGGATTGGAAAAAATGAAAGTAATCGCAATTACAACTCAAATTTCGATGAGCCGGCACATCCCTTTGGTGTTCAGGTCCTGGGCGCCCCACCCATGTATGGATACAATAGCGTGTTAGGCCAACTCTCACGAAGAAACGGTGATCAAAGAAAATACAAAAATCAACCTAGAGTCCGAATTGATCGAGACTCTCAAAGCAAGTGAGAACAAGCTCCGATTTCGTCGTTTTCATAGGCGTTGGAAAGCTATTGGGGAATTGAGCTGATAGGACTTCTAGTTTTTGCGATCTGGATAATTTTACATACGTGCACACACAGGATCACGTGCACGGAAAATATCGAGCCCAAAAAGGGCCGTCTGGGCCCTAAAAAATGTCCTACAGGATTGGAAAAAACGAAAGTTATCGCAATTACAGCTCAAATTTCGATGAGCCGGCACATCCCTTTGGTGTTCAGGTCCTGGGCGCCCCACCCAGGTCCTGGGCGCCCCATATATGTATGGATACAATAGCGTGTTAGGCCAACTCTCGCGAAGAAACGGTGATCAAAGAAAATACAAAATTAAACCTAGAGTCCGAATTGATCGAGACTCTCAAAGCAAGTGAGAACAAGCTCCGATTTCATCGTTTTCATAGGCGTTGGAAAGCTATTGCGGAATTGAGCTGATAGGACTTCTAGTTTTTGCGATCTGGAGGATTTTACATACGTGCACACATAGGATCACGTGCGCGGAAAATATCGAGCCCAAAAAGGGTCGTCTGGGCCCTAAAAAATGACCTACAGGATTGGAAAAAACGAAAGTAATCACAATTACAGCTCAAATTTCGATGAGCCGGCACATCCCTTTGGTGTTCAGGTCCTGGGTGCCCCACCCATGTATGGATACAATAGCGTGTTAGGCCAACTCTCGCGAAGAAACGGTGATCAAAGAAAATACAAAAATCAACCTAGAGTCCGAATTGACCGAGACTCTCAAAGCAAGTGAGAACAAGCTCCGATTTCGTCGTTTTCATAGGCATTGGAAAGCTATTGGGGAATTGAGCTGATAGGATTTCTAGTTTTTGCGATCTGGAGGATTTTACATACGTGCACACACAGGATCACTTGCGCGGAAAATATCGAGCCCAAAAAGGGCCGTCTGGGCCCTAAAAAATGGCCTGCAGGATTGGAAAAAACACGAAAGTTATCGCAATTACAGCTCAAATTTCGATGAGCCGACGGATCACTTTGGTGTTCAGGTCCTGGGCGCCCCACCCATGTATGGATACAATAGGGTGTTAGGACAACTCTCGCGAAGAAACGGTGATCAAAGAAAAAAAAATCAACCTAGAGTCCGAATTGATCGAGACTCTCAAAGCAAGTGAGAACAAGCTCCGATTTCGTTGTTTTCATAGGCGTTGGAAAGCTATTTGGGAATTGAGCTGATAGGACTTCTAGTTTTTGCGATCTGGATAATTTTACATACGTGCACACATAGGATTACGTGCACGGAAAATATCGAGCCCAAAATGGGCTGTCTGGGCTCTAAAAAATGGCCTGCATGATTGGAAAAACAAAGTTATCGCAATTACAGCTCAAATTTCGATGAGCCGGCACATCCATTTGGTGTTCGGGTCCTGGGCGCCCCACCCATGTATGGATACAATAGGGTGTTAGGACAACTCTCGCGAAGAAACGGTGATCAAAGAAAATACAAAAATCAACCTAGAGTCTGAATTGATCGAGACTCTCAAAGCAAGTGAGAACAAGCTCCGATTTCGCCGTTTTCATAGGCGTTGGAAAGCTATTGGGGAATTGAGCTGATAGGACTTCTAGTTTTTGCGATCTGGAGGATTTTACATACGTGCACACACGGGATCACGTGCGCAGAAAATATCGAGCCCAAAAAGGGCCGTCTAGGCCCTCAAAAATGGCCTGCAGGATTGGAAAAAACGAAAGTAATCGCAATTACAGCTCAAATTTCGATGAGCCGGCACATCCCTTTGGTGTTCAGGTCCTGGGCGCCCCACCCATGTATGGATACAATAGCGTGTTAGGCCAACTCTCGCGAAGAAACGGTGATCAAAGAAAATAGAAAAATCAACCTAGAGTCCGAATTGATCGAGACTCTCAAAGCAAGTGAGAACAAGCTCCGATTTCGTCGTTTTCATAGGCGTTGGAAAGCTATTGGGGAATTGAGATGATAGGACTTCTAGTTTTTGCGATCTGGATCATTTTACATACGTGCACACACAGGATCACGTGCACGGAAAATATCGTGCCCAAAAAGGGCCGTCTGGGCCCTAAAAAATGGCCTTCATGATTGGAAAAAACGAAAGTTATCGCAATTACAGCTCAAATTTCGATGAGCTGGCACATCCATTTGGTGTTCAGGTCCTGGGCGCCCCACCCATGTATGGATACAATAGGGTGTTAGGACAACTCTCGCGAAGAAATGGTGATCAAAGAAAATACAAAAATCAACCTAGAGTCTGAATTGATCGAGACTCTCAAAGCAAGTGAGAACAAGCTCCAATTTCGTCGTTTTCATAGGCGTTGGAAAGCTATTGGGGAATTGAGCTGATAGGACTTCTAGTTTTTGCGATCTGGAGGATTTTACATACGTGCACACACGGGATCATGTGCGCGGAAAATATCAGGCCCAAAAAGGGCCGTCTGGGCCCTTAAAAATGGCCTGCAGGATTGGAAAAAACGAAAGTTATCGCAATTACAGCTCAAATTTCGATGAGCTGGCACATCCCTTTGGTGTTCAGGTCCTGGGCACCCCACCCATGTATGGATACAATAGGGTGTTAGGACAACTCTCGTGAAGAAACGGTGATCAAAGAAAATACAAAAATCAACCTAGAGTCTGAATTGATCGAGACTCTCAAAGCAAGTGAGAACAAGCTCCGATTTTGTCGTTTTCATAGGCGTTGGAAAGCTATTGGGGAATTGAGCTGATAGGACTTCTAGTTTTTGTGATCTGGAGGATTTTACATACGTGCACACACGGGATCACGTGCGCAGAAAATATCGAGCCCAAAAAGGTCCATCTAGGACCTCAAAAATGGCCTGCAGGATTGGGAAAAACGAAAGTTATCGTAATTACAGCTCAAATTTCGTTGAGCCGGCACATCCCTTTGGTGTTCAGGTCCTGGGCGCCCCACCCATGTATGGATACAATAGGGTGTTAGGCCAACTCTCACGAAGAAACGGTGATCAAAGAAAATACAAAAATCAACCTAGAGTCCGAATTGATCGAGACTCTCAAAGCAAGTGAGAACAAGCTCCGATTTCGTCGTTTCCATAGGCGTTGGAAAGCTATTGGGGAATTGAGCTGATAGGACTTCTAGTTTTTGCGATCTGGAGGATTTTACAAACGTGCACATACAGGATCACGTGCACGGAAAATATCGAGCCCAAAAAGGGCCGTCTGGGCCCTAAAAAATGTCCTACAGGATTGGAAAAACCGAAATTTATCGCAATTACAGCTCAAATTTCGATGAGCCAGCACATCCCTTTGGTGTTCATGTCCTGGGCACCCCACCCAGGTCCTGGGCGTCCCACATATGTATGGATACAATAGCGTGTTAGGCCAACTCTCACGAAGATACGGTGATCAAAGAAAATACAAAATTCAACCTAGAGGCCGAATTGATCGAGACTCTCAAAGCAAGTGAGAACAAGCTCCGATTTCATCGTTTTCATAGGATTTGGAAAGCTATTGCGGAATTGAGCTGAGAGGACTTCTAGTTTTTGCGATCTGGAGGATTTTACAAACGTGCACACATAGGATCACGTGCGCAGAAAATATCGAGCCCAAAAAGGGCCGTCTGGGCCCTAAAAAATGACCTACAGGATTGGAAAAAACGAAAGTAATCACAATTACAGCTCAAATTTCGATGAGCCGGCACATCCCTTTGGTGTTCAGGTCCTGGGCGCCCCACCCATGTATGGATACAATAGCGTGTTAGGCCAACTCTCGCGAAGAAACGGTGATCAAAGAAAACACAAAAATCAACCTAGAGTCCGAATTGATCGAGACTCTCAAAGCAAGTGAGAACAAGCTCCGATTTCGTCGTTTTCATAGGCGTTGGAAAGCTATTGGGGAATTGAGCTGATAGGATTTCTAGTTTTTGCGATCTGGAGGATTTTACATACGTGCACACACAGGATCACTTGCGCGGAAAATATCGAGCCAAAAAGGGCCGTCTGGGCCCTAAAAAATGGCCTGCAGGATTGGAAAAAAAACGAAAGTTATCGCAATTACAGCTGAAATTTAGATGAGCCGGCAGATCACTTTGGTGTTCAGGTCCTGGGCGCCCCACCCATGTATGGATACAATAGGGTGTTAGGACAACTCTCGCGAAGAAATGGTGATCAAAGAAAAAAAAATCAACCTAGAGTCCGAATTGATCGAGACTCTCAAAGCAAGTGAGAACAAGCTCCGATTTCGTTGTTTTCATAGGCGTTGGAAAGCTATTGGGGAATTGAGCTGATAGGACTTCTAGTTTTTGTGATCTGGAGGATTTTACATACGTGCACACACGGGATCACGTGCCCAGAAAATATCGAGCCCAAAAAGGTCCGTCTAGGACCTCAAAAATGGCCTGCAAGATTGGGAAAAACGAAAGTTATCGTAATTACAGCTCAAATTTCGTTGAGCCGGCACATCCCATTGGTGTTCAGGTCCTGGGCGCCCCACCCATGTATGGATATAATAGGGTGTTAGGCCAACTCTCACGAAGAAACGGTGATCAAAGAAAATACAAAAATCAACCTAGAGTCCGAATTGATCGAGACTCTCAAAGCAAGTGAGAACAAGCTCCGATTTCGTTGTTTTCATAGGCGTTGGAAAGCTATTGGGGAATTGAGCTGATAGGACTTCTAGTTTTTGCGATCTGGAGGATTTTACAAACGTGCACATACAAGATCACGTGCACGGAAAATAGCGAGCCCAAAAAGGGACGTCTGGGCCCTAAAAAATGTCCTACAGGATTGGAAAAACCGAAATTTATCGCAATTACAGCTCAAATTTCGATGAGCCAGCACATCCCTTTGGTGTTCATGTCCTGGGCACCCCACCCAGGTCCTGGGCGTCCCACATATGTATGGATACAATAGCGTGTTAGGCCAACTCTCACGAAGATACGGTGATCAAAGAAAATACAAAATTCAACCTAGAGGCCGAATTGATCGAGACTCTCAAAGCAAGTGAGAACAAGCTCCGATTTCATCGTTTTCATAGGCGTTGGAAAGCTATTGCGGAATTGAGCTGAGAGGACTTCTAGTTTTTGCGATCTGGAGGATTTTACATACGTGCACACATAGGATCACGTGCGCAGAAAATATCGAGCCCAAAAAGAACCGTCTGGGCCCTAAAAAATGACCTACAGGATTGGAAAAAACGAAAGTAATCACAATTACAGCTCAAATTTCGATGAGCCGGCACATCCCTTTCGTGTTCAGGTCCTGGGCGCCCCACCCATGTATGGATACAATAGCGTGTTAGGCCAACTCTCGCGAAGAAACGGTGATCAAAGAAAACACAAAAATCAACCTAGAGTCCGAATTGATCGAGACTCTCAAAGCAAGTGAGAACAAGCTCCGATTTCGTCGTTTTCATAGGCGTTGGAAAGCTATTGGGGAATTGAGCTGATAGGATTTCTAGTTTTTGCGATCTGGAGGATTTTACATACGTGCACACACAGGATCACTTGCGCGGAAAATATCGAGCCAAAAAGGGCCGTCTGGGCCCTAAAAAATGGCCTGGAGGATTGGAAAAAAAACGAAAGTTATCGCAATTACAGCTGAAATTTAGATGAGCCGGCAGATCACTTTGGTGTTCAGGTCCTGGGCGCCCCACCCATGTATGGATACAATAGGGTGTTAGGACAACTCTCGCGAAGAAATGGTGATCAAAGAAAAAAAAATCAACCTAGAGTCCGAATTGATCGAGACTCTCAAAGCAAGTGAGAACAAGCTCCGATTTCGTTGTTTTCATAGGCGTTGGAAAGCTATTGGGGAATTGAGCTGATAGGACTTCTAGTTTTTGCGATCTGGATAATTTTACATACGTGCACACACGGGATCACGTGCACGGAAAATATCGAGCCCAAAAAGGGCCGTCTGGGCCCTAAAAAATGGCCTGCATGATTGGAAAAAACGAAAGTTATCGCAATTACAGCTCAAATTTCGACGAGCCGGCACATCCATTTGGTGTTGAGGTCCTGGGCGCCCCACCCATGTATGGATACAATAGGGTGTTAGGACAACTCTCGCGAAGAAACGGTGATCAAAGAAAATACAAAAATCAACCTAGAGTCTGAATTGATCGAGACTCTCAAAGCAAGTGAGAACAAGCTCCGATTTCGTCGTTTTCATAGGCGTTGGAAAGCTATTGGGGAATTGAGCTGATAGGACTTCTAGTTTTTGCGATCTGGAGGATTTTACATACGTGCACACACAGGATCATGTGCGCGGAAAATATCGAGCCCAAAAAGGGCCGTTTGGGCCCTAAAAAATGGCCTGCAGGATTGGAAAAAATGAAAGTTATCGCAATTACAGCTCAAAGTTCGATGAGCCGGCACATCCCTTTGGTGTTCAGGTCCTGGGCACCCCACCCATGTATGGATACAATAGGGTGTTAGGACAACTCTCGCGAAGAAACGGTGATCAAAGAAAATACAAAAATCAACCTAGAGTCTGAATTGATCGAGACTCTCAAAGCAAGTGAGAACAAGCTCCGATTTCGTCGTTTTCATAGGCGTTGGAAAGCTATTGGGGAATTGAGCTGATAGGACTTCTAGTTTTTGCGATCTGGAGGATTTTACATACGTGCACATACAGGATCACGTGCACGGAAAATATCGAGCCCAAAAAGGGCCGTCTGGGCCCTAAAAAATGTCCTACAGGATTGGAAAAACCGAAATTTATCGCAATTACAGCTCAAATTTCGATGAGCCAGCACATCCCTTTGGTGTTCATGTCCTGTGCACCCCACCCAGGTCCTGGGCGCCCCACATATGTATGGAAAGAATAGCGTGTTAGGCCAACTCTCACAAAGAAACGGTGATCAAAGAAAATACAAAATTCAACCTAGAGGCCAAATTGATCGAGACTCTCAAAGCACGTGAGAACAAGCTCCGATTTCATCGTTTTCATAGGCATTGGAAAGCTATTGCGGAATTGAGCTGATAGGACTTCTAGTTTTTGCGATCTGGAGGATTTTACATACGTGCACACATAGGATCACGTGCGCGGAAAATATCGAGCCCAAAAAGGGCCGTCTGGGCCCTAAAAAATGACCTACAGGATTGGAAAAAACGAAAGTAATCACAATTACAGCTCAAATTTCGATGAGCCGGCACATCCCTTTGGTGTTCAGGTCCTGGGTGCCCCACCCATGTATGGATACAATAGCGTGTTAGGCCAACTCTCGCGAAGAAACGGTGATCAAAGAAAATACAAAAATCAACCTAGAGTCCGAATTGATCGAGACTCTCAAAGCAAGTGAGAACAAGCTCCGATTTCGTCGTTTTCATAGGCGTTGGAAAGCTATTGGGGAATTGAGCTGATAGGATTTCTAGTTTTTGCGATCTGGAGGATTTTACATACGTGCACACACAGGATCACGTGCGCGGAAAATATCGAGCCCAAAAAGGGCCGTCTGGGCCCTAAAAAATGACCTACAGGATTGGAAAAAACGAAAGTAATCACAATTACAGCTCAAATTTCGATGAGGCGGCACATCCCTTTGGTGTTCAGGTCCTGGGCGCCCCACCCATGTATGGATACAATAGCGTGTTAGGCCAACTCTCGCGAAGAAACGGTGATCAAAGAAAATACAAAAATCAACCTAGAGTCCGAATTGATCGAGACTCTCAAAGCAAGTGAGAACAAGCTCCGATTTCGTCGTTTTCATAGGCTTTGGAAAGCTATTGGGGAATTGAGCTGATAGGATTTCTAGTTTTTATGATCTGGAGGATTTTACATACGTGCACACACAGGATCACTTGCGCGGAAAATATCGAGCCCAAAAAGGGCCGTCTGGGCCCTAAAAAATGGCCTGCGGGATTGGAAAAAAAACGAAAGTTATCGCAATTACAGCTGAAATTTCGATGAGCCGGCAGATCACTTTGGTGTTCAGGTCCTGGGCGCCCCACCCATGTATGGATACAATAGGGTGTTAGGACAACTCTCGCGAAGAAATGGTGATCAAAGAAAAAAAAATCAACCTAGAGTCCGAATTGATCGAGACTCTCAAAGCAAGTGAGAACAAGCTCCGATTTCGTTGTTTTCATAGGCGTTGGAAAGCTATTGGGGAATTGAGCTGATAGGACATCTAGTTTTTGCGATTTGGATAATTTTACATACGTGCACACACAGGATCACGTGCACGGAAAATATCGAGCCCAAAAAGGACCGTCTGGGCCCTAAAAAATGGCCTGCATGATTGGAAAAAACGAAAGTTATCGCAATTACAGCTCAAATTTCGATGAGCCGGCACATCCATTTGGTGTTCAGGTCCTGGGCGCCCCACCCATGTATGGATACAATAGGGTGTTAGGACAACTCTCGCGAAGAAACGGTGATCAAAGAAAATACAAAAATCAACCTAGAGTCTGAATTGATCGAGACTCTCAAAGCAAGTGAGAACAAGCTCCGATTTCGTCGTTTTCAGAGGCGTTGGAAAGCTATTGGGGAATTGAGCTGATAGGACTTCCAGTTTTTGCGATCTGGAGGATTTTACATACGTGCACACACAGGATCATGTGCGCGGAAAATATCGAGCCCAAAAAGGGCCGTCTGGGCCCTAAAAAATGGCCTGCAGGATTGGAAAAAACGAAAGTTATCGCAATTACAGCTCAAAGTTCGATGAGCCGGCACATCCCTTTGGTGTTCAGGTCCTGGGCACCCCACCCATGTATGGATACAATAGGGTGTTAGGACAACTCTCGCGAAGAAACGGTGATCAAAGAAAATACAAAAATCAACCTAGAGTCTGAATTGATCGAGACTCTCAAAGCATGTGAGAACAAGCTCCGATTTCGTCGTTTTCATAGGCGTTGGAAAGCTATTGGGGAATTGAGCTGATAGGACTTCTAGTTTTTGCGATCTGGAGGATTTTACATACGTGCACACACGGGATCACGTGCGCAAAAAATATCGAGCCCAAAAAGGGCCGTCTAGGCCCTCAAAAATGGCCTGCAGGATTGGGAAAAACGAAAGTTATCGTAATTACAGCTCAAATTTCGTTGAGCCGGCACATCCCTTTGGTGTTCAGGTCCTGGGCGCCCCACCCATGTATGGATACAATAGGGTGTTAGGCCAACTCTCACGAAGAAACGGTGATCAAAGAAAATACAAAAATCAACCTAGAGTCCGAATTGATCGAGACTCTCAAAGCAAGTGAGAACAAGCTCCGATTTCGTCGTTTTCATAGGCGTTGGAAAGCTATTGGGGAATTGAGCTGATAGGACTTCTAGTTTTTGCGATCTGGAGGATTTTACATACGTGCACATACAGGATCACGTGCACGGAAAATATCGAGCCCAAAAAGGGCCGTCTGGGCCCTAAAAAATGTCCTACAGGATTGGAAGAACCGAAATTTATCGCAATTACAGCTCAAATTTCGATGAGCCAGCACATCCCTTTGGTGTTCATGTCCTGGGCACCCCACCCAGGTCCTGGGCGCCCCACATATGTATGGATACAATAGCGTGTTAGGCCAACTCTCACGAAGAAATGGTGATGAAAGAAAATACAAAATTCAACCTAGAGGCCGAATTGATCGAGACTCTCAAAGCAAGTGAGAACAAGCTCCGATTTCATCGTTTTCAAAGGCGTTGGAAAGCTATTGCGGAATTGAGCTGATAGGACTTCTAGTTTTTGCGATCTGGAGGATTTTACATACGTGCACACATAGGATCATGTGCGCAGAAAATATCGTGCCCAAAAAGGGCCGTCTGGGCCCAAAAAATGACCTACAGGATTGGAAAAAACGAAAGTAATCACAATTACAGCTCTAATTTCGATGAGCCGGCACATCCCTTTGGTGTTCAGGTCCTGGGCGCCCCACCCATGTATGGATACAATAGCGTGTTAGGCCAACTCTCGCGAAGAAACGGTGATCAAATAAAATACAAAAATCAACCTAGAGTCCGAATTGATCGAGACTCTCAAAGCAAGTGAGAACAAGCTCCGATTTCGTCGTTTTCATAGGCGTTGGAAAGCTATTGGGGAATTGAGCTGATAGGATTTCTAGTTTTTGAGATCTGGAGGATTTTACATACGTGCACACACAGGATCACTTGCGCGGAAAATATCGAGCCCAGAAAGGGCCGTCTGGGCCCTAAAAAATGGCCTGTAGGATTGGAAAAAAAACGAAAGTTATCGCAATTACAGCTCAAATTTCGATGAGCCGGCAGATCACTTTGGTGTTCAGGTCCTGGGCGCCCCACCCATGTATGGATACAATAGGGTGTTAGGACAACTCTCGCAAAGAAATGGTGATCAAAGAAAAAAAAATCAACCTAGAGTCCGAATTGATTGAGACTCTCAAAGCAAGTGAGAACAAGCTCCGATTTCGTTGTTTTCATAGGCGTTGGAAAGCTGTTGGGGAATTGAGCTGATAGGACTTCTAGTTTTAGCGATCTGGATAATTTTACATACGTGCACACACAGGATCACGTGCACGGAAAATATCGAGCCCAAAAAGGGCCGTCTGGGCCCTAAAAATAGGCATGCATGATTGGAAAAAACGAAAGTTATCGCAATTACAGCTCAAATTTTGATGAGCCGGCACATCCATTTGGTGTTCAGGTCCTGGGCGCCCCACCCATGTATGGATGCAATAGGGTGTTAGGACAACTCTCGCGAAGAAACGGTGATCAAAGAAAATACAAAAATCAACCTAGAGTCCGAATTGATCGAGACTCTCAAAGCAAGTGAGAACAAGCTTCGATTTCGTCGTTTTCATAGGCGTTGGAAAGCTATTGGGGAATTGAGCTGATAGGACTTCTAGTTTTTGCGATCTGGAGGATTTTACATACGTGCACATACAGGATCACGTGCACGGAAAATATCGAGCCCAAAAAGGGCCGTCTGGGCCCTAAAAAATGTCCTACAGGATTGGAAAAACCGAAATTTATCGCAATTACAGCTCAAATTTCGATGAGCCAGCACATCCCTTTGGTGTTCATGTCCTGGGCACCCCACCCAGGTCCTGGGCGCCCCACATATGTATGGATACAATAGCGTGTTAGGTCAACTCTCACGAAGAAACGGTGATCAAAGAAAATACAAAATTCAACCTAGAGGCCGAATTGATCGAGACTCTCAAAGCAAGTGAGAACAAGCTCCGATTTCATCGTTTTCATAGGCGTTGGAAAGCTATTGCGGAATTGAGCTGATAGGACTTCTAGTTTTTGCGATATGGAGGATTTTACTTACGTGCACACATAGGATCACGTGCGCGGAAAATATCGAGCCCAAAAAGGGCCGTCTGGGCCCTAAAAAATGACCTACAGGATTGGAAAAAATGAAAGTAATCACAATTACAGCTCAAATTTCGATGAGCCGGCACATCCCTTTGGTGTTCAGGTCCTGGGCGCCCCACCCATGTATGGGTACAATAGCGTGTTAGGCCAACTCTCGCAAAGAAACGGTGATCAAAGAAAATACAAAAATCAACCTAGAGTCCGAATTGATCGAGACTCTCAAAGCAAGTGAGAACAAGCTCCGATTTCGTCGTTTTCATAGGCGTTGGAAAGCTATTGGGGAATTGAGCTGATAGGATTTCTAGTTTTTGTGATCTGGAGGATTTTACATACGTGCACACATAGGATCACTTGCGCGGAAAATATCGAGCCCAAAAAGGGCCGTCTGGGCCCTAAAAAATGGCCTGCAGGATTGGAAAAAACGAAAGTTATCGCAATTACAGCTCAAAGTTTTATGAGCCGGCAGATCACTTTGGTGTTCAGGTCCTAGGCGCCCCACCCATGTATGGATACAATAGGGTGTTAGGACAACTCTCGCGAAGAAATGGTGATCAAAGAAAAAAAAATCAACCTAGAGTCTGAATTGATCGAGACTCTCAAAGCAAGTGAGAACAAGCTCCGATTTCGTTGTTTTCATAGGCGTTGGAAATTATTGGGGAATTGAGCTGATAGGACTTCTAGTTTTTGCGATCTGGATAATTTTACATACGTGCACACACAGGATCACGTGCACGGAAAATATCGAGCCCAAAAAGGGCCGTCTGGGCCCTAAAAAATGGCCTGCATGTTTGGAAAAAACGAAAGTTATCGCAATTACAGCTCAAATTTTGATGAGCCGGCACCTCCATTTGGTGTTCAGGTCCTGGGCGCCCCACCCATGTATGGATACAATAGGGTGTTAGGACAACTCTTGCGAAGAAACGGTGATCAAAGAAAATACAAAAATCAACCTAGAGTCTGAATTGATCGAGACTCTCAAAGCAAGTGAGAACAAGCTCCGATTTCGTCGTTTTCATAGGCGTTGGAAAGCTATTGGGGAATTGAGCTGATAGGACTTCTAGTTTTTGCGATCTGGAGGATTTTACATACGTGCACACACAGGATCACATGCGCGGCAAATATCGAGCCCAAAAAGGGCCGTCTGGGCCCTAAAAAATGGCCTGCAGGATTGGAAAAAACGAAAGTTATCGCAATTACAGCTCAAAGTTCGATGAGCCGGCACATCCCTTTAGTGTTCAGGTCCTGGGCACCCCACCCATGTATGGATACAATAGGGTGTTAGGACAACTCTCGCGAAGAAACGGTGATCAAAGAAAATACAAAAATCAACCTAGAGTCTGAATTGATCGAGACTCTCAAAGCAAGTGAGAACAAGCTCCGATTTCGTCGTTTTCATAGGCGTTGGAAAGCTATTGGGGAATTGAGCTGATAGGACTTCTAGTTTTTGCGATCTGGAGGATTTTACATACGTGCACACACGGGATCACGTGCGCAGAAAATATCGAGCCCAAAAAGGGTCGTCTAGGCCCTCAAAAATGGCCTGCAGGATTGGAAAAAGCGAAACTTATCGTAATTACAGCTCAAATTTCGTTGAGCCGGCACATCCCTTTGGTGTTCAGGTCCTGGGCGCCCCACCCATGTATGGATACAATAGGGTGTTAGGCCTACTCTCACGAAGAAACGGTGATCAAAGAAAATACAAAATCAACCAAGAGTCCGAATTGATCGAGACTCTCAAAGCAAGTGAGAACAAGCTCCAATTTCATCGTTTTCATAGGCGTTGGAAAGATATTGGGGAATTGAGCTGATAGGACTTATAATTTTTGCGATCTTGAGGATTTTACATACGTGCACACACAGGATCACGTGCGTGGAAAATATCGAGCCCAAAAAGGGCCGTCTGGGCCCTAAAAAATGGCCTGCAGGATTGGGAAAAACGAAAGTTATCGTAATTACAGCTCAAATTTCGTTGAGCCGGCACATCCCTTTGGTGTTCAGGTCCTGGGCGCCCCACCCATGTATGGATACAATAGGGTGTTAGGCCAACTCTCACGAAGAAACGGTGATCAAAGAAAATATAAAAATCAACCTAGAGTCCGAATTGATCGAGACTCTCAAAGCAAGTGAGAACAAGCTCCGATTTCGTCGTTTTGATAGGCGTTGGAAAGCTATTGGGGAATTGAGCTGATAGGACTTCTAGTTTTTGCGATCTGGAGGATTTTACATACGTGCACATACAGGATCACGTGCACGGAAAATATCAAGCCCAAAAAGGGCCGTCTGGGCCCTAAAAAATGTCCTACAGGATTGGAAAAAACGAAATTTATCGCAATTACAGCTCAAATTTCGATGAGCCGGCACATCCCTTTGGTGTTCATGTCCTGGGCACCCCACCCAGGTCCTGGGCGCCCCACATATGTATGGATACAATAGCGTGTTAGGCCAACTCTCACGAAGAAAGGGTGATCAAAGAAAATACAAAATTCAACCTAGAGGCCGAATTGATCGAGACTCTCAAAGCAAGTGAGAACAAGCTCCGATTTCATCGTTTTCATAGGCGTTGGAAAGCTATTGCGGAATTGAGCTGATAGGACTTCTAGTTTTTGCGATCTGGAGGATTTTACATACGTGCACACATAGGATCACGTGCGCGGAAAATATTGAGCCCAAAAAGGGCCGTTTGGGCCCTAAACAATGTCCTACAGGATTGGAAAAAATGAAAGTAATCGCAATTCCAGCTCAAATTTCGATGAGCCGGCACATCCCTTTGGCGTTCAGGTCCTGGGCTCCCCACCCATGTATGGATACAATAGGGTGTTAGGACAACTCTCGCGAAGAAATGGTGATCAAAGAAAATACAAAAATCAACCTAGTGTCTGAATTGATCGAGACTCTCAAAGCAAGTGAGAACAAGCTCCGATTTCGTCGTTTTCATAGGCGTTGGAAAGCTATTGGGGAATTGAGCTGATAGGACTTCTAGTTTTTGCGATCTGGAGGATTTTACATACGTGCACACACGGGATCACGTGCGCAGAAAATATCGAGCCCAAAAAGGGCCGTCTAGGCCCTCAAAAATGGCCTCCAGGATTGGAAAAAACGAAACTTATCGTAATTACATCTCAAATTTCGTTGAGCCGGCACATCCCTTTGGTGTTCAGGTCCTGGGCGCCCCACCCATGTATGGATACAATAGGGTGTTAGGCCTACTGTCACAAAGAAACGGTGATCAAAGAAAATACAAAATCAACCTAGAGTCCGTATTGATCGAGACTCTCAAAGCAAGTGAGAACAAGCTCCAATTTCATCGTTTTCATAGGCGTTGGAAAGATATTGGGGAATTGAGCTGATAGGACTTATAATTTTTGCGATCTAGAGGATTTTACATACGTGCACACATAGGATCACGTACGTGGAAAAAATCGAGCCCAAAAAGGGCCGTCTGGGCCCTAAAAAATGGCCTGCGGGATTGGGAAAAACGAAAGTTATCGTAATTACAGCTCAAATTTCGTTGAGCCGGCACATCCCTTTGGTGTTCAGGTCCTGGGCGCCCCACCCATGTATGGATACAATAGGGTGTTAGGCCAACTCTCACGAAGAAACGGTGATCAAAGAAAATACAAAAATCAACCTAGAGTCCGAATTGATCGAGACTCTCAAAGCAAGTGAGAACAAGCTTCGATTTCGTCGTTTTCATAGGCATTGGAAAGCTATTGGGGAATTGAGCTGATAGGACTTCTAGTTTTTGCGATCTGGAGGATTTTACATACGTGCACATACAGGATCACGTGCACAGAAAATATCGAGCCCAAAAAGGGCCGTCTGGGCCCTAAAAAATGTCCTACAGGATTGGAAAAAACGAAATTTATTGCAATTACAGCTCAAATTTCGATGAGCCGGCACATCCCTTTGGTGTTCATGTCCTGGGCACCCCACCCAGGTCCTGGGCGCCCCACATATGTATGGATACAATAGCGTGTTAGGCCAACTCGCACGAAGAAACGGTGATCAAAGAAAATACAAAATTCAACCTAGAGGCCGAATTGATCGAGACTCTCAAAGCAAGTGAGAACAAGCTCCGATTTCATCGTTTTCATAGGCGTTGGAAAGCTATTGCGGAATTGAGCTGATAGGACTTCTAGTTTTTGCGATCTGGAGGATTTTACATACGTGCACACATAGGATCACGTGCGCGGAAAATATTGAGCCCAAAAAGGGCCGTCTGGGCCCTAAAAAATGTCCTACGGGATTGGAAAAAATGAAAGTAATCGCTATTACAGCTCAAATTTCGATGAGCCGGCACATCCCTTTGGCGTTCAGGTCCTGGGCTCCCCACCCATGTATGGATACAATAGGGTGTTAGGACAACTCTCGCGAAGAAATGGTGATCAAAGAAAATACAAAAATCAACCTAGAGTCTGAATTGATCGAGACTCTCAAAGCAAGTGAGAACAAGCTCCGATTTCGTCGTTTTCATAGGCGTTGGAAAGCTATTGGGGAATTGAGCTGATAGGACTTCTAGTTTTTGCGATCTGGAGGATTTTACAAACATGCACACACGGGATCACGTGCGCAGAAAATATCGAGCCCAAAAAGGGCCGTCTAGGCCCTCAAAAATGGCCTCCAGGATTGGAAAAAACGAAACTTATGGTAATTACAGCTCAAATTTCGTTGAGCCGGCACATCCCTTTGGTGTTTAGGTCCTGGGCGCCCCACCCATGTATGGATACAATAGGGTGTTAGGCCTACTCTCACGAAGAAACGGTGATCAAAGAAAATGCAAAATCAACCTAGAGTCCGAATTGATCGAGACTCTCAAAGCAAGTGAGAACAAGCTCCAATTTCATCGTTTTCATAGGCGTTGGAAAGATATTGGGGAATTGAGCTGATAGGACTTATAATTTTTGCGATCTAGAGGATTTTACATATGTGCACACATAGGATCACATGCGTGGAAAAAATCGAGCCCAAAAAGGGCCGTCTGGGCCCTAAAAAATGGCCTGCAAGATTGGGACAAACAAAAGTTATCGTAATTACAGCTCAAATTTCGTTGAGCCGGCACATCCCTTTGGTGTTCAGGTCCTGGGCGCCCCACCCATGTATGGATACAATAGGGTGTTAGGCCAACTCTCACGAAGAAACGGTGATCAAAGAAAATACAAAAATCAACCTAGAGTCCGAATTGATCGAGACTCTCAAAGCAAGTGAGAACAAGCTTCGATTTCGTCGTTTTCATAGGCGTTGGAAAGCTATTGGGGAATGGAGCTGATAGGACTTCTAGTTTTTCGATATGGAGGATTTTACAAACGTGCACATACAGGATCACGTGCATGGAAAATATCGAGCCCAAAAAGGGCCGTCTGGGCCCTAAAAAATGTCCTACAGGATTGGAAAAAACGAAATTTATCGCAATTACAGCTCAAATTTCGATGAGCCGGCACATCCCTTTGGTGTTCATGTCCTGGGCACCCCACCCAGGTCCTGGGCGCCCCACATATGTATGGATACAATAGCGTGTTAGGCCAACTCTCACGAAGAAACGGTGATCAAAGAAAATACAAAATTCAACCTAGAGGCCGAATTGATCGAGACTCTCAAAGCAAGTGAGAACAAGCTCCGATTTCATCGTTTTCATAGGCGTTGGAAAGCTATTGCGGAATTGAGCTGATAGGACTTCTAGTTTTTGCGATCTGGAGGATTTTACATACGTGCACACATAGGATCACATGCGCGGAAAATATTGAGCCCAAAAAGGGCCGTCTGGGCCCTAAAAAATGTCCTGCAGGATTGAAAAAAAAACGAAAGTTATCGCAATTACAGCTCAAATTTCGATGAGCCG
Source organism: Elymus sibiricus (assembly GCA_039707655.1). NCBI lineage: Eukaryota > Viridiplantae > Streptophyta > Magnoliopsida > Poales > Poaceae > Elymus > Elymus sibiricus. The sequence goes on from CM077672.1 coordinate 3,677,919, forward strand.
GCAGATCACTTTGGTGTTCAGGTCCTGGGCGCCCCACCCATGTATGGATACAATAGGGTGTTAGGACAACTCTCGCGAAGAAACGGAGATCAAAGAAAAAAAAATCAAACTAGAGTCCGAATTGATCGAGACTCTCAAAGCAAGTGAGAACAAGCTCCGATTTCGTTGTTTTCATAGGCGTAGGAAAGCTATTGGGGAATTGAGCTGATAGGACTTCTAGTTTTTGCGATCTGGATAATTTTACATACGTGCACACACAGGATCACGTGCACGGAAAATATCGAGCCCAAAAAGGGCCGTCTGGGCCCTAAAAAATGGCATGCATGATTGGAAAAAACTAAAGTTATCGCAAGTACAGCTCAAATTTCGATGAGTCGGCACATCCATTTGGTGTTCAGGTCCTGGACGCCCCACCCATGTATGGATACAATAGGGTGTTAGGACAACTCTCGCGAAGAAACGGTGATCAAAAAAATACAAAAATCAACCTAGAGTCTGAATTGATCGAGACTCTCAAAGCAAGTGAGAACAAGCTCCGATTTCGTCGTTTTCATAGGCGTTGGAAAGCTATTGGGGAATTGAGCTGATAGGACTTCTAGTTTTTGTGATCTGGAGGATTTTACATACGTGCACACATAGGATCACGTGCGCGGAAAATATTGAGCCCAAAAAGGGCCGTCTGGGCCCTAAAAAATGTCCTACAGGATTGGAAAAAATGAAAGTAATCGCTATTACAGCTCAAATTTCGATGAGCCGGCACATCCCTTTGGCGTTCAGGTCCTGGGCTCCCCACCCATGTATGGATACAATAGGGTGTTAGGACAACTCTCGCGAAGAAATGGTGATCAAAGAAAATACAAAAATCAACCTAGAGTCTGAATTGATCGAGACTCTCAAAGCAAGTGAGAACAAGCTCCGATTTCGTCGTTTTCATAGGCGTTGGAAAGCTATTGGGGAATTGAGCTGATAGGATTTCTAGTTTTTGCGATCTGGAGGATTTTACATACGTGCACACATAGGATCACTTGCGCGGAAAATATCGAGCCCAAAAAGGGCCGTCTGGGCCCTAAAAAATGGCCTGCAGGACAGGAAAAAAAACGAAAGTTATCGCAATTACAGCTCAAATTTCGATGAGCCGGCAGATCACTTTGGTGTTCAGGTCCTGGGCGCCCCACCCATGTATGGATACAATAGGGTGTTAGGACAACTCTCGCGAATAAACGGTGATCAAAGAAAAAAAAATCAACCTAGAGTCCGAATTGATCGAGACTCTCAAAGCAAGTGAGAACAAGCTCCGATTTCGTTGTTTTCATAGGCGTTGGAAAGCTATTGGGGAATTGAGCTGATAGGACTTCTAGTTTTTGCGATCTGGATAATTTTACATACGTGCACACACAGGATCACGTGCACGGAAAATATCGAGCCCAAAAAGGGCCGTCTGGGCCCTAAAAAATGGCATGCATGATTGGAAAAAACGAAAGTTATCGCAATTACAGCTCAAATTTCGATGAGCCGGCACATCCATTTGGTGTTCAGGTCCTGGGCGCCCCACCCATGTATGGATACAATAGGGTGTTAGGACAACTCTCGCGAAGAAACGGTGATCAAAGAAAATACAAAAATCAACCTAGAGTCTGAATTGATCGAGACTCTCAAAGCAAGTGAGAACAAGCTCCGATTTCGTCGTTTTCATAGGCGTTGGAAAGCTATTGTGGAATTGAGCTGCTAGGACTTCTAGTTTTTGCGATCTGGAGGATTTTACATACGTGCACACACGGGATCACGTGCGCAGAAAATATCGAGCCCAAAAAGGGCCGTCTAGGCCCTCAAAAATGGCCTCCAGGATTGGAAAAAACGAAACTTATCGTAATTACAGCTCAAATTTCGTTGAGCCGGCACATCCCTTTGGTGTTCAGGTCCTGGGCGCCCCACCCATGTATGGATACAATAGGGTGTTAGGCCAACTCTCACGAAGAAACGGTGATCAAAGAAAATACAAAAATCAACCTAGAGTCCGAATTGATCGAGACTCTCAAAGCAAGTGAGAACAAGCTTCGATTTCGTCGTTTTCATAGGCGTTGGAAAGCTATTGGGGAATTGAGCTGATAGGACTTCTAGTTTTTGCGATCTGGAGGATTTTACATACGTGCACATACAGGATCACGTGCACGGAAAATATCGAGCCCAAAAAGGGCCGTCTGGGCCGTAAAAAATGTCCTACAGGATTGGAAAAAACGAAATTTATTGCAATTACAGCTCAAATTTCGATGAGCCGGCACATCCCTTTGGTGTTCATGTCCTGGGCACCCCACCCAGGTCCTGGGCGCCCCACATATGTATGGATACAATAGCGTGTTAGGCCAACTCTCACGAAGAAACGGTGATCAAAGAAAATACAAAATTCAACCTAGAGGCCAAATTGATCGAGACTCTCAAAGCAAGTGAGAACAAGCTCCGATTTCATCGTTTTCATAGGTGTTGGAAAGCTATTGCGGAATTGAGCTGATAGGACTTCTAGTTTTTGCGATCTGGAGGATTTTACATACGTGCACACATAGGATCACGTGCGCGGAAAATATTGAGCCCAAAAAGGGCCGTCTGGGCCCTAAAAAATGTCCTACAGGATTGGAAAAAATGAAAGTAATCGCAATTACAGCTCAAATTTCGATGAGCCGGCACATCCCTTTGGTGTTCAGGTCCTGGGCGCCCCACCCATGTATGGATACAATAGCGTGTTAGGCCAACTCTCGCGAAGAAACGGTGATCAAAGAAAATACAAAAATCAACCTAGAGTCCGAATTGATCGAGACTCTCAAAGCAAGTGAGAACAAGCTCCGATTTCGTCGTTTTCATAGGCGTTGGAAAGCTATTGGGGAATTGAGCTGATAGGATTTCTAGTTTTTGCGATCTGGAGGATTTTACATACGTGCACACATGGGATCACTTGCGCGGAAAATATCGAGCCCAAAAAGGGCCGTCTGGGCCCTAAAAAATGGCCTGCAGGATTGGAAAAAAAACGAAAGTTATCGCAATTACAGCTCAAATTTCGATGAGCCGGCAGATCACTTTGGTGTTCAGGTCCTGGGCGCCCCACCCATGTATGGATACAATAGGGTGTTAGGACAACTCTCGCGAAGAAACGGTGATCAAAGAAAAAAAAATCAACCTAGAGTCCGAATTGATCGAGACTCTCAAAGCAAGTGAGAACAAGCTCCCATTTCGTTGTTTTCATAGGCGTTGGAAAGCTATTGGGGAATTGAGCTGATAGGACTTCTAGTTTTTGCGATCTGGATAATTTTACATACGTGCACACATAGGATCACGTGCACGGAAAATATCGAGCCCAAAAAGGGCCGTCTGGGCCCTAAAAAATGGCATGCATGATTGGAAAAAACGAAAGTTATCGCAATTACAGCTCAAATTTCGACGAGCCGGCACATCCCTTTGGTGTTCAGGTCCTGGGCACCCCACCCATGTATGGATACAATAGGGTGTTAGGACAACTCACGCGAAGAAACGGTGATCAAAGAAAATACAAAAATCAACCTAGAGTCTGAATTGATCGAGACTCTCAAAGCAAGTGAGAACAAGCTCCGATTTCGTCGTTTTCATAGGCGTTGGAAAGCTATTGGGGAATTGAGCTGATAGGACTTCTAGTTTTTGCGATCTGGAGGATTTTACATACGTGCACACACGGGATCATGTTCTCGGAAAATATCGAGCCCAAAAAGGACCGTCTGGGCCCTATAAAATGGCCTGCAGGATTGGAAAAAACGAAAGTTATCGCAATTACAGCTCAAATTTCGATCAGCCGGCACGTCCCTTTGGTGTTCAGGTCCTGGGCACCCCACCCATGTATGGATACAATAGGGTGTTAGGACAACTCTCGCGAAGAAACGGTGATCAAAGAAAATACAAAAATCAACCTAGAGTCTGAATTGATCGAGACTCTCAAAGCAAGTGAGAACAAGCTCCGATTTCGTCGTTTTCATAGGCGTTGGAAAGCTATTGGGGAATTGAGCTGATAGGACTTCTAGTTTTTACGATCTGGAGGATTTTACATATGTGCACACACGGGATCACGTGCGCAGAAAATATCGAGCCCAAAAAGGGCCGTCTAGGCCCTCAAAAATGGCCTGCAGGATTGGGAAAAATGAAAGTTATCGTAATTACAGCTCAAATTTCGTTGAGCCGGCACATCCCTTTGGTGTTCAGGTCCTGGGCGCCCCACCCATGTGTGGATACAATAGGGTGTTAGGCCAACTCTCACGAAGAAACGGTGATCAAAGAAAATACAAAAATCAACCTAGAGTCCGAATTGATCGAGACTCTCAAAGCAAGTGAGAACAAGCTCCGATTTCGTCGTTTTCATAGGCGTCGGAACGCTATTGGGGAATTGAGCTGATAGGACTTCTAGTTTTTGCGATCTGGAGGATTTTACATACGTGCACATACAGGATCACGTGCACGGAAAATATCGAGCCCAAAAAGGGCCGTCTGGGCCCTAAAAAATGTCCTACAGGATTGGAAAAACCGAAATTTATCGCAATTACAGCTCAAATTTCGATGAGCCGGCACATCCCTTTGGTGTTCATGTCCTGGGCACCCCACCCAGGTCCTGGGCGCCCCACATATGTATGGATACAATAGCATGTTAGGCCAACTCTCACGAAGAAACGGTGATCAAAGAAAATACAAAATTCAACCTAGAGGCCGAATTGATCGAGACTCTCAAAGCAAGTGAGAACAAGCTCCGATTTCATCGTTTTCATAGGCGTTGGAAAGCTATTGCGGAATTGAGCTGATAGGACTTCTAGTTTTTGCGATCTGGAGGATTTTACATATGTGCACACATAGGATCACGTGCGCGGAAAATATTGAGCCCAAAAAGGGCCGTCTGGGCCCTAAAAATGTCCTACCGGATTGGAAAAAATGAAAGTAATCGCAATTACAGCTCAAATTTCGATGAGCCGGCACATCCCTTTGGTGTTCAGGTCCTGGGCGCCCCACCCATGTATGGATACAATAGCGTGTTAGGCCAACTCTCGCGAAGAAACGGTGATCAAAGAAAATACCGAAATCAACCTAGAGTCCGAATTGATCGAGACTCTCAAAGCAAGTGAGAACAAGCTCCGATTTCGTCATTTTCATAGGCATTGGAAAGCTATTGGGGAATTGAGCTGATAGGACTTTTAGATTTTGCGATCTGGAGGATTTTACATACGTGCAAACATAGGATCACGTGCGCGGAAAATATCGAGCCCAAAAAGGGCCGTCTGGGCCCTAAAAAATGGCATGCAGGATTGGAAAAAACGAAAGTTATCGTAATTACAGCTCAAATTTCGTTGAGCCGGCACATCCCTTTGGTGTTCAGGTCCTGGGCACCCCACCCATGTATGGATGCAATAGGGTGTTAGGACAACTCTCGCGAAGAAATGGTGATCAAAGAAAATACAAAAATCAACCTAGAGTCTGAATTGATCGAGACTCTCAAAGCAAGTGAGAACAAGCTCCGATTTCGTCGTTTTCATAGGCGTTGGAAAGCTATTGGGAAATTGAGCTGATAGGACTTCTAGTTTTTGCGATCTGGAGGATTTTACATACGTGCACACATGGGATCATGTGCGCGGAAAATATCGAGCCCAAAAAGGACCGTCTGGGCCCTATAAAATGGCCTGCAGGATTGGAAAAAACGAAAGTTATCGCAATTACAGCTCAAATTTCGATCAGCCGGCACGTCCCTTTGGTGTTCAGGTCCTGGGCACCCCACCCATGTATGGATACAATAGGGTGTTAGGACAACTCTCGCGAAGAAACGGTGATGAAAGAAAATACAAAAATCAACCTAGAGTCTGAATTGATCGAGACTCTCAAAGCAAGTGAGAACAAGCTCCAATTTCATCGTTTTCATAGGCGTTGGAAAGCTATTGGGGAATTGAGCTGATAGGACTTATAATTTTTGCGATCTAGAGGATTTTACATGCGTGCACACACGGGATCACGTGTGCAGAAAATATCGAGCCCAAAAAGGGCCGTCTAGGCCCTCAAAAATGGCCTGCAGGATTGGGAAAAATGAAAGTTATCGTAATTACAGCTCAAATTTCGTTGAGCCGGCACATCCCTTTCTTGTTCAGGTCCTGGGCGCCCCACCCATGTATGGATACAATAGGGTGTTAGGCCAACTCTCACGAAGAAACGGTGATCAAAGAAAATACAAAAATCAACCTAGAGTCCGAATTGATCGAGACTCTCAAAGCAAGTGAGAACAAGCTCCGATTTTGTCGTTTTCATAGGCGTCGGAACGCTATTGGGGAATTGAGCTGATAGGACTTCTAGTTTTTGCGATCTGGAGGATTTTACATACGTGCACATACAGGATCACGTGCACGGAAAATATCGAGCCCAAAAAGGGCCGTCTGGGCCCTAAAAATGTCCTACAGGATTGGAAAAAATGAAAGTAATCGCAATTACAGCTCAAATTTCGATGAGCCGGCACATCCCTTTGGTGTTTAGGTCCTGGGCGCCCCACCCATGTATGGATACAATAGCGTGTTAGGCCAACTCTCGCAAAGAAACGGTGATCAAAGAAAATACCAAAATCAACCTAGAGTCCGAATTGATCGAGACTCTCAAAGCAAGTGAGAACAAGCTCCGATTTCGTCGTTTTCATAGGCGTTGGAAAGATATTGGGGAATTGAGCTGATAGGACTTATAATTTTTGTGATCTAGAGGATTTTACATACGTGCACACACAGGATCACGTGCGTGGAAAAAATCGAGCCCAAAAAGGGCCGTCTGGGCCCTAAAAAAAGGCCTGCAGGATTGGGAAAAACGAAAGTTATCGTAATTACAGCTCAAATTTCGTTGAGCCGGCACATCCCTTTGGTGTTCAGGTCCTGGGCGCCCCACCCATGTATGGATACAATAGGGTGTTAGGCCAACTCTCACGAAGAAATGGTGATCAAAGAAAATACAAAAATCAACCTAGAGTCCGAATTGATCGAGACTCTCAAAGCAAGTGAGAACAAGCTCCGATTTCGTCGTTTTCATAGGCGTTGGAAAGCTATTGGGGAATTGAGCTGATAGGACTGCTAGTTTTTGCGATCTGGAGGATTTTACATACATGCACACACGGGATCATGTGCGCGGAAAATATCGAGCCCAAAAAGGACCGTCTGGGCCCAATAAAATGGCCTGCGGGATTGGAAAAAACGAAAGTTATCGCAATTACAGCTCAAATTTCGATGAGCCGGCACATCCCTTTGGTGTTCAGGTCCTGGGCACCCCACCCATGTATGGATACAATAGGGTGTTAGGACAACTCTCGCGAAGAAACGGTGATCAAAGAAAATGCAAAAATCAACCTAGAGTCTGAATTGATCGAGACTCTCAAAGCAAGTGTGAACAAGCTCCGATTTCGTCGTTTTCATAGGCGTTGGAAAGCTATTGGGGAATTGAGCTGATAGGACTTCTACTTTTTACGATATGGAGGATTTTACATACGTGCACACACGGGATCACGTGTGCAGAAAATATCGAGCCCAAAAAGGGCCGTCTAGGCCCTCAAAAATGGCCTGCAGGATTGGGAAAAACGAAAGTTATCGTAATTACAGCTCAAATTTCGTTGAGCCGGCACATCCCTTTGGTGTTCAGGTCCTGGGCGCCCCACCCATGTATGTATACAATAGGGTGTTAGGCCAACTCTCACGATGAAACGGTGATCAAAGAAAATACAAAAATCAACCTAGAGTCTGAATTGATCGAGACTCTCAAAGCAAGTGAGAACAAACTCCGATTTCGTCGTTTTCATAGGCGTTGGAAAGCTATTGGGGAATTGAGCTGATAGGACTTCTAGTTTTTGCGATCTGGATAATTTTACATATGTGCACACACGGGATCATGTGCGCGGAAAATATCGAGCCCAAAAAGGGCCGTCTGGGCCCTAAAAAATGGCATGCATCATTGGAAAAAACAAAAGTTATCGCAATTACAGCTCAAATTTCGATGAGCCGGCACATCCATTTGGTGTTCAGGTCCTGGGCGCCCCACCCATGTATGGATACAATAGGGTGTTAGGACAACTCTCGCGAAGAAACGGTGATCAAAGAAAATACAAAAATGAACCTAGAGTCTGAATTGATCGAGACTCTCAAAGCAAGTGAGAACAAGCTCCGATTTCGTCGTTTTCATAGGCGTTGGAAAGCTATTGGGGAATTGAGATGATAGGACTTCTAGTTTTTGCGATCTGGAGGATTTTACATACGTGCACACACGGGATCATGTGCGCGGAAAATATCGAGCCCAAAAAGGACCGTCTGGGCCCTATAAAATGGCCTGCAGGATTGGAAAAAACGAAAGTTATCGCAATTACAGCTCAAATTTCAATGAGCCGGCACGTCCCTTTGGTGTTCAGGTCCTGGGCACCCCACCCATGTATGGATACAATAGGGTGTTAGGACAACTCTCGCGAAGAAACGGTGATCAAAGAAAATACAAAAATCAACCTAGAGTCTGAATTGATCGAGACTCTCAAAGCAAGTGAGAACAAGCTCCGATTTCGTCGTTTTCATAGGCGTTGGAAAGCTATTGGGGAATTGAGCTGATAGGACTTCTAGTTTTTACGATCTGGAGGATTTTACATACGTGCACACACAGGATCATGTGCGCAGAAAATATCGAGCCCAAAAAGGGCCGTCTCGGCCCTCAAAATTGGCCTGCAGGATTGGGAAAAATGAAAGTTATCGTAATTACAGCTCAAATTTCGTTGAGCCGGCACATCCCTTTGGTGTTCAGGTCCTGGGCGCCCCACCCATGTATGGATACAATAGGGTGTTAGGACAACTCTCACGAAGAAACGGTGATCAAAGAAAATAGGAAAATCAACCTAGAGTCCGAATTGATCGAGACTCTCAAAGCAAGTGAGAACAAGCTCCGATTTCGTCGTTTTCATAGGCGTTGGAACGCTATTGGGGAATTGAGCTGATAGGACTTCTAGTTTTTGCGATCTGGAGGATTTTACATACGTGCACATACAGGATCACGTGCACGAAAAATATTGAGCCCAAAAAGGGACGTCTGGGCCCTAAAAAATGTCCTACAGGATTGGAAAAAACTAAATTTATCGCAATTACAGCTCAAATTTCGATGAGCCGGCACATCCCTTTGGTGTTCATGTCCTGGGCACCCCACCCAGGTCCTGGGCGCCCCACATATGTATGGATACAATAGCATGTTAGGCCAAGTCTCACGAAGAAACGGTGATCAAAGAAAATACAAAATTCAACCTAGAGTCCGAATTGATCGAGACTCTCAAAGCAAGTGAGAACAATCTCCGATTTCATCGTTTTCATAGGCGTTGGAAAGCTATTGCGGAATTGAGCTGATAGGACTTCTTGTTTTTGCGATCTGGAGGATTTTACATATGTGCACACATAGGTTCACGTGCGCGGAAAATATTGAGCCCAAAAAGGGCCGTCTGGGCCCTAAAAAATGTCCTACAGGATTGGAAAAAATGAAAGTAATCGCAATTACAGCTCAAATTTCGATGAGCCGGCACATCCCTTTGGTGTTCAGGTCCTGGGCGCCCCACCCATTTATGGATACAATAGCGTGTTAGGCCAACTCTCGCGAAGAAACGGTGATCAAAGAAAATACAAAAATCAACCTAGAGTCCGAATTGATCGAGACTCTCAAAGCAAGTGAGAAGAAGCTCCGATTTCGTCGTTTTCATAGGCGTTGGAAAGCTATTGGGGAATTGAGCTGATAGGATTTCTAGTTTTTGCGATCTGGAGGATTTTACATACGTGCACACATAGGATCACTTGCGCGGAAAATATCGAGCCCAAAAAGGGCCGTCTAGGCCCTAAAAAATGTCCTACCGGATTGGAAAAAACGAAAGTTATCGTAATTACAGCTCAAATTTCGTTGAGCCGGCACATCCCTTTGGTGTTCAGGTCCTGGGCTCCCCACCCATGTATGGATACAATAGGGTGTTAGGCCAACTCTCACGAAGAAACGGTGATCAAAGAAAATACAAAAATCAACCTAGAGTCTGAATTGATCGAGACTCTCAAAGCAAGTGAGAACAAGCTCCGATTTCGTCGTTTTCATAGGCGTTGGAAAGCTATTGGGGAATTGAGCTGATATGACTTCTAGTTTTTGCGATCTGGAGGATTTTACATACGTGCACACACGGGATCACGTGCGCAGAAAATATCGAGCCCAAAAAGGGCCGTCTAGGCCCTCAAAAATGGCCTGCAGGATTGGAAAAAACGAAACTTATCGTAATTACAGCTCAAATTTCGTTGAGCCGGCACATCCCTTTGGTGTGCAGGTCCTGGGCGCCCCACCCCTGTATGGATACAATAGGGTGTTAGGCCAACTCTCACGAAGAAACGGTGATCAAAGAAAATACAAAAATCAACCTAGAGTCCGAATTGATCGAGACTCTCAAAGCAAGTGAGAACAAGCTCCGATTTCGTCATTTTCATAGGCGTTGGAAAGCTATTGGGGAATTGAGCTGATAGGACTGCTAGTTTTTGCGATCTGGAGGATTTTACATACGTGCACACACGGGATCATGTGCGCGGAAAATATCGAGCCCAAAAAGGACCGTCTGGGCCCTATAAAATGGCCTGCAGGATTGGAAAAAACGAAAGTTATCGCAATTACAGCTCAAATTTCGATGAGCCGGCACATCCCTTTGGTGTTCAGGTCCTGGGAACCCCACCCATGTATGGATACAATAGGGTGTTAGGACAACTCTCGCGAAGAAACGGTGATCAAAGAAAATACAAAAATCAACCTAGAGTCTGAATTGATCGAGACTCTCAAAGCAAGTGAGAACAAGCTCCGATTTCGTCGTTTTCATAGGCGTTGGAAAGCTATTGGGGAATTGAGCTGATAGGACTTCTAGTGTTTACGATCTGGAGGATTTTACATACGTGCACACACGGGATCACATGTGCAGAAAATATCGAGCCCAAAAAGGGCCATCTAGGCCCTCAAAAATGGCCTGCAGGATTGGGAAAAACGAAAGTTATCGTAATTACAGCTCAAATTTCGTTGAGCCGGCACATCCCTTTGGTGTTCAGGTCCTGGGCGCCCCACCCATGTATGGATACAATAGGGTCTTAGGCCAACTCTCACGAAGAAACGGTGATCAAAGAAAATACAAAAATCAACCTAGAGTCCGAATTGATCGAGACTCTCAAAGCAAATGAGAACAAGCTCCGATTTCGTCGTTTTCATAGGCGTTGGAAAGCTATTGGGGAATTGAGCTGATAGGACTTCTAGTTTTTGCGATCTGGATAATTTTACATACGTGCACACACGGGATCATGTGCGCGGAAAATATCGAGCCCAAAAAGGGCCGTCTGGGCCCTAAAAAATGGCATGCATGATTGGAAAAAACGAAAGTTATCGCAATTACAGCTCAAATTTCGATGAGCCGGCACATCCATTTGGTGTTCAGGTCCTGGGCACCCAACCCATGTATGGATACAATAGGGTGTTAGGACAACTCTCGCGAAGAAACGGTGATCAAAGAAAATACAAAAATCAACCTAGAGTCTGAATTGATCGAGACTCTCAAAGCAAGTGAGAACAAGCTCCGATTTCGTCGTTTTCATAGGCGTTGGAAAGCTATTGGGGAATTGAGCTGATAGGACTTCTAGTTTTTGCGATCTGGAGGATTTTACATACGTGCACACACGGGATCATGTGCGCGCAAAATATCGAGCCCAAAAAGGACCGTCTGGGCCCTATAAAATGGCCTGCAGGATTGGAAAAACGAAAGTTATCGCAATTACAGCTCAAATTTCAATGAGCCGGCACGTCCCTTTGGTGTTCAGGTCCTGGGCACCCCACCCATGTATGGATACAATAGGGTGTTAGTACAACTCTCGCGAAGAAACGGTGATCAAAGAAAATACAAAAATCAACCTAGAGTCTGAATTGATCGAGACTCTCAAACCAAGTGAGAACAAGCTCCGATTTCGTCGTTTTCATAGGCGTTGGAAAGCTATTGGGGAATTGAGCTGATAGGACTTCTAGTTTTTACGATCTGGAGGATTTTACAAACGTGCACACACGGGATCACGTGCGCAGAAAATATCGAGCCCAAAAAGGGCCGTCTAGGCCCTCAAAAATGGCCTGCAGGATTGGGAAAAATGAAAGTTATCGTAATTACAGCTCAAATTTCATTGAGCCGGCACATCCCTTTGGTGTTCAGGTCCTGGGCGCCCCACCCATGTATGGATACAATAGGGTGTTAGGAAAACTCTCACGAAGAAACGGTGATCAAAGAAAATACAAAAATCAACCTAGAGTCCGAATTGATCGAGACTCTCAAAGCAAGTGAGAACAAGCTCCGATTTCGTCGTTTTCATAGGCGTTGGAACGCTATTGGGGAATTGAGCTGATAGGACTTCTAGTTTTTGCGATCTGGAGGATTTTACATACGTGCACATACAGGATCGCGTGCACGGAAAATATTGAGCCCAAAAAGGGCCGTCTGGGCCCTAAAAAATGTCCTACAGGATTGGAAAAAATGAAATTTATCGCAATTACAGCTCAAATTTCGATGAGCCGGCACATCCCTTTGGTGTTCATGTCCTGGGCACCCCACCCAGGTCCTGGGCGCCCCACATATGTATGGATACAATAGCATGTTAGGCCAACTCTCACGAAGAAACGGTGATCAAAGAAAATACAAAATTCAACCTAGAGTCCGAATTGATCGAGACTCTCAAAGCAAGTGAGAACAAGCTCCGATTTCATCGTTTTCATAGGCGTTGGAAAGCTATTGCGGAATTGAGCTGATAGGACTTCTAGTTTTTGTGATTTGGAGGATTTTACATACGTGCACACATAGGATCACGTGCGCGGAAAATATTGAGCCCAAAAAGGGCCGTCTGGGCCCTAAAAATGTCCTACAGGATTGGAAAAAATGAAAGTAATCGCAATTACAGCTCAAATTTCGATGAGCCGACACATCCCTTTGGTGTTCAGGTCCTGGGCGCCCCACCCATGTATGGATACAATAGCGTGTTAGGCCAACTCTCGCGAAGAAACGGTGATCAAAGAAAATACAAAAATCAACCTAGAGTCCGAATTGATCGAGACTCTCAAAGCAAGTGAGAACAAGCTCCGATTTCGTCATTTTCATAGGCGTTGGAAAGCTATTGGGGAATTGAGCTGATAGGACTTCTAGTTTTGGTGATCTGGAGGATTTTACATACGTGCAAACACAGGATCACGTGCGCGGAAAATATCGAGCCCAAAAAGGGCCGTCTGGGCCCTAAAAAATGGCATGCAGGATTGGAAAAAACGAAAGTTATCGTAATTACAGCTCAAATTTCGTTGAGCCGGCACATCCCTTTGGTGTTCAGGTCCTGGGCTCCCCACCCATGTATGGATACAATAGGGTGTTAGGCCAACTCTCACGAAGAAACGGTGATCAAAGAAAATACAAAAATCAACCTAGAGTCTGAATTGATCGAGACTCTCAAAGCAAGTGAGAACAAGCTCCGATTTCGTCGTTTTCATAGGCGTTGGAAAGCTATTGGGGAATTGAGCTGATAGGACTTCTAGTTTTATCGATCTGGAGGATTTTACATACGTGCACACACAGGATCACATGTGCAGAAAATATCGAGCCCAAAAAGGGCCGTCTAGGCCCTCAAAAATGGCCTGCAGGATTGGAAAAAACGAAACTTATCGTAATTACAGCTCAAATTTCGTTGAGCCGGCACATGCCTTTGGTGTGCAGGTCCTGGGCGCCCCACCCATGTATGGATACAATAGGGTGTTAGGCCTACTCTCACGAAGAAACGGTGATCAAAGAAAATACAAAATCAACCTAGAGTCCGAATTGATCGAGACTCTCAAAGCAAGTGAGAACAAGCTCCAATTTCATCGGTTTCATAGGCGTTGGAAAGATATTGGGGAATTGAGCTGATAGGACTTATAATTTTTGCGATCTAGAGGATTATACATACGTGCACACACAGGATCACGTGCGTGGAAAAAATCGAGTCCAAAAAGGGCCGTCTGGGCCCTAAAAAATGGCCTGCAGGATTGGGAAAAACGAAAGTTATCGTAATTACAGCTCAAATTTCGTTGAGCCGGCACATCCCTTTGGTGTTCAGGTCCTGGGCGCCCCACCCATGTATGGATACAATAGGGTGTTAGGCCAACTCTCACGAAGAAACGGTGATCAAAGAAAATACAAAAAACAACCTAGAGTCCGAATTGATCGAGACTCTCAAAGCAAGTGAGAACAAGCTCCGATTTCGTCGTTTTCATAGGCGTTGGAAAGCTATTGGGGAATTGAGCTGATAGGACTTCTAGTTTTTGCGATCTGGAGGATTTTACATACGTGCACACACGGGATCATGTGCGCGGAAAATATCGAGCCGAAAAAGAACCGTCTGGGCCCTATAAAATGGCCTGCAGGATTGGAAAAAACGAAAGTTATCGCAATTACAGCTCAAATTTCGATGAGCCGGCACATCCCTTTGGTGTTCAGGTCCTGGGCAAACCACCCATGTATGGATACAATAGGGTGTTAGGACAACTCTCGCGAAGAAACGGTGATCAAAGAAAATACAAAAATCAACCTAGAGTCTGAATTGATCGAGACTCTCAAAGCAAGTGAGAACAAGCTCCGATTTCGTCGTTTTCATAGGCGTTGGAAAGCTATTGGGGAATTGAGCTGATAGGACTTCTAGTTTTTACGATCTGGAGGATTTTACATACGTGCACACACGGGATCACGTGTGCAGAAAATATCGAGCCCAAAAAGGGCCGTCTAGGCCCTCAAAAATGGCCTGCAGGATTGGGAAAAACGAAAGTTATCGTAATTACTGCTCAAATTTCGTTGAGCCGGCACATCCCTTTGGTGTTCAGGTCCTGGGCGCCCCACCCATGTATGGATACAATAGGGTGTTAGGCCAACTCTCACGAAGAAACGGTGATCAAAGAAAATACAAAAATCAACCTAGAGTCCGAATTGATCGAGACTCTCAAAGCAAGTGAGAACAAGCTCCGATTTCGTCGTTTTCATAGGCGTTGGAAAGCTATTGGGGAATTGAGCTGATAGAACTTCTAGTTTTTGCGATCTGGAGGATTTTACATACGTGCACACACGGGATCACGTGCGCAGAAAATATCAAGCCCAAAAAGGGCCGTCTAGGCCCTAAAAAATGGCATGCAGGATTGGAAAAAACGAAAGTTATCGTAATTACAGCTCAAATTTCGTTGAGCCGGCACATCCCTTTGGTGTTCAGGTCCTGGGCTCCCCACCCATGTATGGATACAATAGGGTGTTAGGCCAACTCTCACGAAGAAATGGTGATCAAAGAATATACAAAAATCAACCTAGAGTCTGAATTGATCGAGACTCTCAAAGCAAGTGAGAACAAGCTCCGATTTCGTCGTTTTCATAGGCGTTGGAAAGCTATTGGGGAATTGAGCTGATAGGACTTCTAGTGTTTACGATCTGGAGGATTTTACATACGTGCACACACGGGATCACATGTGCAGAAAATATCGAGCCCAAAAAGGGCCATCTAGGCCCTCAAAAATGGCCTGCAGGATTGGGAAAAACGAAAGTTATCGTAATTACAGCTCAAATTTCGTTGAGCCGGCACATCCCTTTGGTGTTCAGGTCCTGGGCGCCCCACCCATGTATGGATACAATAGGGTCTTAGGCCAACTCTCACGAAGAAACGGTGATCAAAGAAAATACAAAAATCAACCTAGAGTCCGAATTGATCGAGACTCTCAAAGCAAATGAGAACAAGCTCCGATTTCGTCGTTTTCATAGGCGTTGGAAAGCTATTGGGGAATTGAGCTGATAGGACTTCTAGTTTTTGCGATCTGGATAATTTTACATACGTGCACACATGGGATCGTGTGCGCGGAAAATATCGAGCCCAAAAAGGGCCGTCTGTGCCCTCAAAAATGGCATGCATGATTGGAAAAAACGAAAGTTATCGCAATTACAGCTCAAATTTCGATGAGCCGGCACATCCATTTGGTGTTCAGGTCCTGGGCACCCCACCCATGTATGGATACAATAGGGTGTTAGGACAACTCTCGCGAAGAAACGGTGATCAAAGAAAATACAAAAATCAACCTAGAGTCTGAATTGATCGAGACTCTCAAAGCAAGTGAGAACAAGCTCCGATTTCGTCGTTTTCATAGGCGTTGGAAAGCTATTGGGGAATTGAGCTGATAGGACTTCTAGTTATTGCGATCTGGAGGATTTTACATACGTGCACACACGGGATCATGTGCGCGGAAAATATCGAGCCCAAAAAGAACCGTCTGGGCCCTATAAAATGGCCTGCAGGATTGGAAAAAACGAAAGTTATCGCAATTACAGCTCAAATTTCAATGAGCCGGCACGTCCCTTTGGTGTTCAGGTCCTGGGCACCCCACCCATGTATGGATACAATAGGGTGTTAGGACAACTCTCGCGAAGAAACGGTGATCAAAGAAAATACAAAAATCAACCTAGAGTCTGAATTGATCGAGACTCTCAAAGCAAGTGAGAACAAGCTCCGATTTCGTCGTTTTCATAGGCGTTGGAAAGCTATTGGGGAATTGAGCTGATAGGACTTCTAGTTATTGCGATCTGGAGGATTTTACATACGTGCACACACGGGATCATGTGCGCGGAAAATATCGAGCCCAAAAAGAACCGTCTGGGCCCTATAAAATGGCCTGCAGGATTGGAAAAAACGAAAGTTATCGCAATTACAGCTCAAATTTCAATGAGCCGGCACGTCCCTTTGGTGTTCAGGTCCTGGGCACCCCACCCATGTATGGATACAATAGGGTGTTAGGACAACTCTCGCGAAGAAACGGTGATCAAAGAAAATACAAAAATCAACCTAGAGTCTGAATTGATCGAGACTCTCAAAGCAAGTGAGAACAAGCTCCGATTTCGTCGTTTTCATAGGCGTTGGAAAGCTATTGGGGAATTGAGCTGATAGGACTTCTAGTTTTTACGATCTGGAGGATTTTACATACGTGCACACACGGGATCACGTGCGCAGAAAATATCGAGCCCAAAAAGGGCCGTCTAGGCCCTCAAAAATGGCCTGCAGGATTGGGAAAAATGAAAGTTATCGTAATTACAGCTCAAATTTCATTGAGCCGGCACATCCCTTTGGTGTTCAGGTCCTGGGCGCCCCACCCATGTATGGATACAATAGGGTGTTAGGAAAACTCTCACGAAGAAACGGTGATCAAAAAAAATACAAAAATCAACCTAGAGTCCGAATTGATCGAGACTCTCAAAGCAAGTGAGAACAAGCTCCGATTTCGTCGTTTTCATAGGCGTTGGAACGCTATTGGGGAATTGAGCTGATAGGACTTCTAGTTTTTGCGATCTGGAGGATTTTACATACGTGCACATACAGGATCGCGTGCACGGAAAATATTGAGCCCAAAAAGGGCCGTCTGGGCCCTAAAAAATGTCCTACAGGATTGGAAAAAATGAAATTTATCGCAATTACAGCTCAAATTTCGATGAGCCGGCACATCCATTTGGTGTTCATGTCCTGGGCACCCCACCCAGGTCCTGGGCGCCCCACATATGTATGGATACAATAGCATGTTAGGCCAACTCTCACGAAGAAACGGTGATCAAAGAAAATACAAAATTCAACCTAGAGTCCGAATTGATCGAGACTCTCAAAGCAAGTGAGAACAAGCTCCGATTTCATCGTTTTCATAGGCGTTGGAAAGCTATTGCGGAATTGAGCTGATAGGACTTCTAGTTTTTGTGATTTGGAGGATTTTACATACGTGCACACATAGGATCACGTGCGCGGAAAATATTGAGCCCAAAAAGGGCCGTCTGGGCCCTAAAAATGTCCTACAGGATTGGAAAAAATGAAAGTAATCGCAATTACAGCTCAAATTTCGATGAGCCGACACTTCCCTTTGGTGTTCAGGTCCTGGGCGCCCCACCCATGTATGGATACAATAGCGTGTTAGGCCAACTCTCGCGAAGAAACGGTGATCAAAGAAAATACAAAAATCAACCTAGAGTCCGAATTGATTGAGACTCTCAAAGCAAGTGAGAACAAGCTCCGATTTCGTCATTTTCATAGGCGTTGGAAAGCTATTGGGGAATTGAGCTGATAGGACTTCTAGTTTTTGTGATCTGGAGGATTTTACATACGTGCAAACACAGGATCACGTGCGCGGAAAATATCGAGCCCAAAAAGGGCCGTCTGGGCCCTAAAAAATGGCATGCAGGATTGGAAAAAACGAAAGTTATCGTAATTACAGCTCAAATTTCGTTGAGCCGGCACATCCCTTTGGTGTTCAGGTCCTGGGCTCCCCACCCATGTATGGATACAATAGGGTGTTAGGCCAACTCTCACGAAGAAACGGTGATCAAAGAAAATACAAAAATCAACCTAGAGTCTGAATTGATCGAGACTCTCAAAGCAAGTGAGAACAAGCTCCGATTTCGTCGTTTTCATAGGCGTTGGAAAGCTATTGGGGAATTGAGCTGATAGGACTTCTAGTTTTATCGATCTGGAGGATTTTACATACGTGCACACACAGGATCACATGCGCAGAAAATATCAAGCCCAAAAAGGGCCGTCTAGGCCCTCAAAAATGGCCTGCAGGATTGGAAAAAACGAAACTTATCGTAATTACAGCTCAAATTTCATTGAGCCGGCACATCCCTTTGGTGTGCAGGTCCTGGGCGCCCCACCCATGTATGGATACAATAGGGTGTTAGGCCTACTCTCACGAAGAAACGGTGATCAAAGAAAATACAAAATCAACCTAGAGTCCGAATTGATCGAGACTCTCAAAGCAAGTGAGAACAAGCTCCAATTTCATCGTTTTCATAGGCGTTGGAAAGATATTGGGGAATTGAGCTGATAGGACTTATAATTTTTGCGATCTAGAGGATTATACATACGTGCACACACAGGATCACGTGCGTGGAAAAAATCGAGTCCAAAAAGGGCCGTCTGGACCCTAAAAAATGGCCTGCAGGATTGGGAAAAACGAAAGTTATCGTAATTACAGCTCAAATTTCGTTGAGCCGGCACATCCCTTTGGTGTTCAGGTCCTGGGCGCCCCACCCATGTATGGATACAATAGGGTGTTAGGCCAACTCTCACGAAGAAACGGTGATCAAAGAAAATACAAAAAACAACCTAGAGTCCAAATTGATCGAGACTCTCAAAGCAAGTGAGAACAAGCTCCGATTTCGTCGTTTTCATAGGCGTTGGAAAGCTATTGGGGAATTGAGCTGATAGGACTTCTAGTTTTTGCGATCTGGAGGATTTTACATACGTGCACACACGGGATCATGTGCGCGGAAAATATCGAGCCGAAAAAGAACCTTCTGGGCCCTATAAAATGGCCTGCAGGATTGGAAAAAACGAAAGTTATCGCAATTACAGCTCAAATTTCGATGAGCCGGCACATCCCTTTGGTGTTCAGGTCCTGGGCAAACCACCCATGTATGGATACAATAGGGTGTTAGGACAACTCTCGCGAAGAAACAGTGATCAAAGAAAATACAAAAATCAACCTAGAGTCTGAATTGATCGAGACTCTCAAAGCAAGTGAGAACAAGCTCCGATTTCGTCGTTTTCATAGGCGTTGGAAAGCTATTGGGGAATTGAGCTGATAGGACTTCTAGTTTTTACGATCTGGAGGATTTTACATACGTGCACACACGGGATCACGTGTGCAGAAAATATCGAGCCCAAAAAGGGCCGTCTAGGCCCTCAAAAATGGCCTGCAGGATTGGGAAAAACGAAAGTTATCGTAATTACAGCTCAAATTTCGTTGAGCCGGCACATCCCTTTGGTGTTCAGGTCCTGGGCGCCCCACCCATGTATGGATACAATAGGGTGTTAGGCCAACTCTCACGAAGAAACGGTGATCAAAGAAAATACAAAAATCAACCTAGAGTCCGAATTGATCGAGACTCTCAAAGCAAGTGAGAACAAGCTCCGATTTCGTCGTTTTCATAGGCGTTGGAAAGCTATTGGGGAATTGAGCTGATAGAACTTCTAGTTTTTGCGATCTGGAGGATTTTACATACGTGCACACACGGGATCACGTGCGCAGAAAATATCAAGCCCAAAAAGGGCCGTCTAGGCCCTAAAAAATGGCATGCAGGATTGGAAAAAACGAAAGTTATCGTAATTACAGCTCAAATTTCGTTGAGCCGGCACATCCCTTTGGTGTTCAGGTCCTGGGCTCCCCACCCATGTATGGATACAATAGGGTGTTAGGCCAACTCTCACGAAGAAACGGTGATCAAAGAATATACAAAAATCAACCTAGAGTCTGAATTGATCGAGACTCTCAAAGCAAGTGAGAACAAGCTCCGATTTCGTCGTTTTCATAGGCGTTGGAAAGCTATTGGGGAATTGAGCTGATAGGACTTCTAGTGTTTACGATCTGGAGGATTTTACATACGTGCACACACGGGATCACATGTGCAGAAAATATCGAGCCCAAAAAGGGCCATCTAGGCCCTCAAAAATGGCCTGCAGGATTGGGAAAAACGAAAGTTATCGTAATTACAGCTCAAATTTCGTTGAGCCGGCACATCCCTTTGGTGTTCAGGTCCTGGGCGCCCCACCCATGTATGGATACAATAGGGTCTTAGGCCAACTCTCACGAAGAAACGGTGATCAAAGAAAATACAAAAATCAACCTAGAGTCCGAATTGATCGAGACTCTCAAAGCAAATGAGAACAAGCTCCGATTTCGTCGTTTTCATAGGCGTTGGAAAGCTATTGGGGAATTGAGCTGATAGGACTTCTAGTTTTTGCGATCTGGATAATTTTACATACGTGCACACATGGGATCGTGTGCGCGGAAAATATCGAGCCCAAAAAGGGCCGTCTGGGCCCTCAAAAATGGCATGCAAGATTGGAAAAAACGAAAGTTATCGCAATTACAGCTCAAATTTCGATGAGCCGGCACATCCATTTGGTGTTCAGGTCCTGGGCACCCCACCCATGTATGGATACAATAGGGTGTTAGGACAACTCTCGCGAAGAAACGGTGATCAAAGAAAATACAAAAATCAACCTAGAGTCTGAATTGATCGAGACTCTCAAAGCAAGTGAGAACAAGCTCCGATTTCGTCGTTTTCATAGGCGTTGGAAAGCTATTGGGGAATTGAGCTGATAGGACTTCTAGTTTTTGCGATCTGGAGGATTTTACATACGTGCACACACGGGATCATGTGCGCGGAAAATATCGAGCCCAAAAAGGACCGTCTG
This sequence comes from Elymus sibiricus, assembly GCA_039707655.1. NCBI lineage: Eukaryota > Viridiplantae > Streptophyta > Magnoliopsida > Poales > Poaceae > Elymus > Elymus sibiricus. Next base: position 3,699,212 of record CM077672.1, read on the forward strand.
GGCCCTATAAAATGGCCTGCAGGATTGGAAAAAACGAAAGTTATCGCAATTACAGCTCAAATTTCAATGAGCCGGCACGTCCCTTTGGTGTTCAGGTCCTGGGCACCCCACCCATGTATGGATACAATAGGGTGTTAGGACAACTCTCGCGAAGAAACGGTGATCAAAGAAAATACAAAAATCAACCTAGAGTCTGAATTGATCGAGACTCTCAAAGCAAGTGAGAACAAGTTCCGATTTCGTCGTTTTCATAGGCGTTGGAAAGCTATTGGGGAATTGAGCTGATAGGACTTCTAGTTTTTACGATCTGGAGGATTTTACATACGTGCACACACGGGATCACGTGCGCAGAAAATATCGAGCCCAAAAAGGGCCGTCTAGGCCCTCAAAAATGGCCTGCAGGATTGGGAAAAATGAAAGTTATCGTAATTACAGCTCAAATTTCATTGAGCCGGCACATCCCTTTGGTGTTCAGGTCCTGGGCGCCCCACCCATGTATGGATACAATAGGGTGTTAGGAAAACTCTCACGAAGAAACGGTGATCAAAGAAAATACAAAAATCAACCTAGAGTCCGAATTGATCGAGACTCTCAAAGCAAGTGAGAACAAGCTCCGATTTCGTCGTTTTCATAGGCGTTGGAAGGCTATTGGGGAATTGAGCTGATAGGACTTCTAGTTTTTGCGATCTGGAGGATTTTACATACGTGCACATACAGGATCGCGTGCACGGAAAATATTGAGCCCAAAAAGGGCCGTCTGGGCCCTAAAAAATGTCCTACAGGATTGGAAAAAATGAAATTTATCGCAATTACAGCTCAAATTTCGATGAGCCGGCACATCCCTTTGGTGTTCATGTCCTAGGCACCCCACCCAGGTCCTGGGCGCCCCACCCATGTATGGATACAATAGCGTGTTAGGCCAACTCCCACGAAGAAACGGTGATCAAAAAAATACAAAAATCAACCTAGAGTCCGAATTGATCGAGACTCTCAAAGCAAGTTAGAACAAGCTCCGATTTCGTCATTTTCATAGGCGTTGGAAAGCTATTGGGGAATTGAGCTGATAGGACTTCTAGTTTTTGTGATCTGGAGGATTTTACATACGTGCAAACACAGGATCACGTGCGCGGAAAATATCGAGCCCAAAAAGGGCCGTCTGGGCCCTAAAAAATGGCATGCAGGATTGGAAAAAACGAAAGTTATCGTAATTACAGCTCAAATTTCGTTGAGCCGGCACATCCCTTTGGTGTTCAGGTCCTGGGCTCCCCACCCATGTATGGATACAATAGGGTGTTAGGCCAACTCTCACGAAGAAACGGTGATCAAAGAAAATACAAAAATCAACCTAGAGTCCGAATTGATCGAGACTCTCAAAGCAAGTGAGAACAAGCTCCGATTTCGTCATTTTCATAGGCGTTGGAAAGCTATTGGGGAATTGAGCTGATAGGACTTCTAGTTTTATCGATCTGGAGGATTTTACATACGTGCACACACAGGATCACATGCGCAGAAAATATCGAGCCCAAAAAGGGCCGTCTAGGCCCTCAAAAATGGCCTGCAGGATTGGAAAAAACGAAACTTATCGTAATTACAGCTCAAATTTCGTTGAGCCGGCACATCCCTTTGGTGTGCAGGTCCTGGGCGCCCCACCCATGTATGGATACAATAGGGTGTTAGGCCTACTCTCACGAAGAAACGGTGATCAAAGAAAATACAAAATCAACCTAGAGTCCGAATTGATCGAGACTCTCAAAGCAAGTGAGAACAAGCTCCAATTTCATCGTTTTCATAGGCGTTGGAAAGATATTGGGGAATTGAGCTGATAGGACTTATAATTTTTGCGATCTAGAGGATTATACATACGTGCACACACAGGATCACGTGCGTGGAAAAAATCGAGCCCAAAAAGGGCCGTCTGGGCCCTAAAAAATGGCCTGCAGGATTGGGAAAAACGAAAGTTATCGTAATTACAGCTCAAATTTCGTTGAGCCGGCACATCCCTTTGGTGTTCAGGTCCTGGGCGCCCCACCCATGTATGGATACAATAGGGTGTTAGGCCAACTCTCACGAAGAAACGGTGATCAAAGAAAATACAAAAAACAACCTAGAGTCCGAATTGATCGAGACTCTCAAAGCAAGTGAGAACAAGCTCCGATTTCGTCGTTTTCATAGGCGTTGGAAAGCTATTGGGGAATTGAGCTGATAGGACTTCTAGTTTTTGCGATCTGGAGGATTTTACATATGTGCACACACGGGATCATGTGCGCGGAAAATATCGAGCCCAAAAAGGACCGTCGGGGCCCTATAAAATGGCCTGCAGGATTGGAAAAAACGAAAGTTATCGCAATTACAGCTCAAATTTCGATGAGCCGGCACATCCCTTTGGTATTCAGGTCCTGGGCAAACCACCCATGTATGGATACAATAGGGTGTTAGGACAACTCTCGCGAAGAAACGGTGATCAAAGAAAATACAAAAATCAACCTAGAGTCTGAATTGATCGAGACTCTCAAAGCAAGTGAGAACAAGCTCCGATTTCGTCGTTTTCATAGGCGTTGGAAAGCTATTGGGGAATTGAGCTGATAGGACTTCTAGTTTTTACGATCTGGAGGATTTTACATACGTGCACACACGGGATCACGTGTGCAGAAAATATCGAGCCCAAAAAGGGCCGTCTAGGCCCTCAAAAATGGCCTGCAGGATTGGGAAAAACGAAAGTGATCGTAATTACAACTCAAATTTCGTTGAGCCGGCACATCCCTTTGGTGTTCAGGTCCTGGGCGCCCCACCCATGTATGGATACAATAGGGTGTTAGGCCAACTCTCACGAAGAAACGGTGATCAAAGAAAATACAAAAATCAACCTAGAGTCCGAATTGATCAAGACTCTCAAAGCAAGTGAGAACAAGCTCCGATTTCGTCGTTTTCATAGGCGTTGGAAAGCTATTGGGGAATTGAGCTGATAGAACTTCTAGTTTTTGCGATCTGGAGGATTTTTCATATGTGCACACACGGGATCACGTGCGCAGAAAATAGCAAGCCCAAAAAGGGCCGTCTAGGCCCTAAAAAATGGCATGCAGGATTGGAAAAAACGAAAGTTATCGTAAATACAGCTCAAATTTCGTTGAGCCGGCACATCCCTTTGGTGTTCAGGTCCTGGGCTCCCCACCCATGTATGGATACAATAGGGTGTTAGGCCAACTCTCACGAAGAAACGGTGATCAAAGAATATACAAAAATCAACCTAGAGTCTGAATTGATCGAGACTCTCAAAGCAAGTGAGAACAAGCTCCGATTTCGTCGTTTTCATAGGCGTTGGAAAGCTATTGGGGAATTGAGCTGATAGGACTTCTAGTTTTTGCGATCTGGAGGATTTTACATACGTGCACACACGGGATCATGTGCGCGGAAAATATCGAGCCCAAAAAGGACCGTCTGGGCCCTAAAATATGTCCTACAGGATTGGAAAAAATGAAAGTTATCGCAATTACAGCTCAAATTTCGATGAGCCGGCACATCCCTTTGGTGTTCATGTCCTGGGCACCCCTCCCAGGTCCTGGGCGCCCCACATATGTATGGATACAATAGCATCTAAAGCCAACTCTCACGAAGAAACGGTGATCAAAGAAAATACAAAATTCAACCTAGAGGCCGAATTGATCGAGACTCTCAAAGCAAGTGAGAACAAGCTCCGATTTCATCGTTTTCATAGGCGTTGGAAAGCTATTGCGGAATTGAGCTGATAGGACTTCTAGTTTTTGCGATCTGGAGGATTTTACATACGTGCACACATAGGATCACGTGCGCGGAAAATATTGAGCCCAAAAAGGGCCGTCTGGGCCCTAAAAAATGTCCTACAGGATTGGAAAAAATGAAAGTAATCGCAATTACAGCTCAAATTTCGATGAGCCGGCACATCCCTTTGGTGTTCAGGTCCTGGGCGCCCCACCCATGTATGGATACAATAGTGTGTTAGGCCAACTCTCGCGAAGAAACGGTGATCAAAGAAAATACAAAAATTAACCTAGAGTCTGAATTGATCGAGACTCTCAAAGCAAGTGAGAACAAGCTCCGATTTCGTCATTTTCATAGGCGTTGGAAAGCTATTGGGGAATTGAGCTGATAGGACTTCTAGTTTTTACGATCTGGAGGATTTTACATACGTGCACACACGGGATCACGTGTGCAGAAAATATCGAGCCCAAAAAGGGCCGTCTAGGCCCTCAAAAATGGCATGCAGGATTGGGAAAAACGAAAGTTATCGTAATTACAGCTCAAATTTCGTTGAGCCGGCACATCCCTTTGGTGTTCAGGTCCTGGGCGCCCCACCCATGTATGGATACAATAGGGTGTTAGGCCAACTCTCACGAAGAAACGGTGATCAAAGAAAATACAAAAATGAACCTAGAGTCCGAATTGATCGAGACTCTCAAAGCAAGTGAGAACAAGCTCCGATTTCGTCGTTTTCATAGGCGTTGGAAAGCTATTGGGGAATTGAGCTGATAGGACTTCTAGTTTTTGCAATCTGGAGGATTTTACATACGTGCACATACAGGATCACGTGCACGGAAAATATCGAGCCCAAAAAGGACCGTCTGGGCCCTAAAAAATGTTCTACAGGATTGGAAAAACCGAAATTTATCGCAATTACAGCTCAAATTTCGATGAGCCGGCACATCCCTTTGGTGTTCATGTCCTGGGCACCCCACCCAGGTCCTGGGCGCCCCACATATGTATGGATACAATAGCATGTAAGGCCAACTCTCACGAAGAAACGGTGATCAAAGAAAATACAAAATTCAACCTATAGGCCGAATTGATCGAGACTCTCAAAGCAAGTGAGAACAAGCTCCGATTTCATCGTTTTCATAGGCGTTGGAAAGCTATTGCGGAATTGAGCTGATAGGACTTCTAGTTTTTGCGATCTGGAGGATTTTACATACATGCACACATAGGATCACGTGCGCGGAAAATATTGAGCCCAAAAAGGGCCGTCTGGGCCCTAAAAATGTCCTACAGGATTGGAAAAAATGAAAGTAATCGCAATTACAGCTCAAATTTCGATGAGCCGGCACATCCCTTTGGTGTTCAGGTCATGGGCGCCCCACCCATGTATGGATACAATAGTGTGTTAGGCCAACTCTCGCGAAGAAACGGTGATCAAAGAAAATACGAAAATCAACCTAGAGTCCGAATTGATCGAGACTCTCAAAGCAAGTGAGAACAAGCTCCGATTTCGTCATTTTCATAGGCGTTGGAAAGCTATTGGGGAATTGAGCTGATAGGACTTCTAGTTTTTGCGATCTGGAGGATTTTACATACGTGCAAACACAGGATCATGTGCGCGGAAAATATCGAGCCCAAAAAGGGCCGTCTGGGCCCTAAAAAATGGCATGCAGGTTTGGAAAAAACGAAAGTTATCGTAATTACAGCTCAAATTTCGTTGAGCCGGCACATCCCTTTGGTGTTCAGGTCCTGGGCTCCCCACCCATGTATGGATACAATAGGGTGTTAGGCCAACTCTCACGAAGAAACGGTGATCAAAGAAAATACAAAAATCAACCTAGAGTCTGAATTGATCGAGACTCTCAAAGCAAGTGAGAACAAGCTCCGATTTCGTCGTTTTCATAGGCGTTGGAAAGCTATTGGGGAATTGAGCTGATAGGACTTCTAGTTTTTGCAATCTGGAGGATTTTACATACGTGCACACACGGGATCACGTGCGCAGAAAATATCGAGCCCAAAAAGGGCCGTCTAGGCCCTCAAAAATGGCTTGCAGGATTGGAAAAAACGAAACTTATCGTAATTACAGCTCAAATTTCGTTGAGCCGGCACATCCCTTTGGTGTTCAGGTCCTGGGCGCCCCACCCATGTATGGATACAATAGGGTGTTAGGCCTACTCTCACGAAGAAACGGTGATCAAAGAAAATACAAAATCAACCTAGAGTCCGAATTGATCGAGACTCTCAAAGCAAGTGAGAACAAGTTCCAATTTCGTCGTTTTCATAGGCGTTGGAAACATATTGGGGAATTGAGCTGATAGGACTTATAATTTTTGCGATCTAGAGGATTTTACATACGTGCACACACAGGATCACGTGCATGGAAAAAATCGAGAACAAAAAGGGCCGTCTGGGCCCTAAAAAATGGCCTGCAGGATTGGGAAAAACGAAAGTTATCGTAATTACAGCTCAAATTTCGTTGAGCCGGCACATCCCTTTGGTGTTCAGGTCCTGGGCGCCCCACCCATGTATGGATACAATAGGCTGTTAGACCAACTCTCACGAAGAAACGGTGATCAAAGAAAATACAAAAATCAACCTAGAGTCCGAATTGATCGAGACTCTCAAAGCAAGTGAGAACAAGCTCCGATTTCGTCGTTTTCATAGGCGTTGGAAAGTTATTGGGGAATTGAGCTGATAGGACTTCTAGTTTTTGCGATCTGGAGGATTTTACATACGTGCATATACAGGATCACGTGCACGGAAAATATCGAGCCCAAAAAGGGCCGTCTGGGCCCTAAAAAATGTCCTACAGGATTGGAAAAACCGAAATTTATCGCAATTACAGCTATAATTTCGATGAGCCGGCACATCCCTTTGGTGTTCATGTCCTGGGCACCCCACCCAGGTCCTGGGCGCCCCACATATGTATGGATACAATAGCATGTTAGGCCAACTCTCATGAAGAAACGGTGATCAAAGAAAGTACAAAAATCAACCTAGAGTCTGAATTGACCGAGACTCTCAAAGCAAGTGAGAACAAGCTCCGATTTCATCGTTTTCATAGGCGTTGGAAAGCTATTGCGGAATTGAGCTGATAGGACTTCTAGTTTTTGCGATCTGGAGGATTTTACATACGTGCACACATAGGATCACGTGCGTGGAAAATATTGAGCCCAAAAAGGGCCGTCTGGGCCCTAAAAAATGTCCTACAGGATTGGAAAAAATGAAAGTAATCGCAATTACAGCTCAAATTTCGATGTGCCGGCACATCCCTTTGGTGTTCACGTCCTGGGCGCCCCACCCATGTATGGATACAATAGCGTGTTAGGCCAACTCTCGTGAAGAAACGGTGATCAAAGAAAATACAAAAATCAACCTAGAGTCCGAATTGATCGAGATTCTCAAAGCAAGTGAGAACAAGCTCCGATTTCGTCATTTTCATAGGCGTTGGAAAGCTATTGGGGAATTGAGCTGATAGGACTTCTAGTTTTTGCGATCTGGGGGATTTTACATACGTGCACACACGGGATCATGTGCGTGGAAAATATCGAGCCCAAAAAGGACCGTCTGGGTCCTATAAAATGGCCTGCAGGATTGGAAAAAACGAAAGTTATCGCAATTCCAGCTCAAATTTCGATGAGCCGGCACATCCCTTTGGTGTTCAGGTCCTGGGCACCCCACCCATGTATGGATACAATAGGGTGTTAGGACAACTCTCGCGAAGAAACGGTGATCAAAGAAAATACAAAAATTAACCTAGAGTCTGAATTGATCGAGACTCTCAAAGCAAGTGAGAACAAGCTCCGATTTCGTCATTTTCATAGGCGTTGGAAAGCTATTGGGGAATTGAGCTGATAGGACTTCTAGTTTTTACGATCTGGAGGATTTTACATACGTGCACACACGGGATCACGTGTGCAGAAAATATCGAGCCCAAAAAGGGCCGTCTAGGCCCTCAAAAATGGCATGCAGGATTGGGAAAAACGAAAGTTATCGTAATTACAGCTCAAATTTCGTTGAGCCGGCACATCCCTTTGGTGTTCAGGTCCTGGGCGCCCCACCCATGTATGGATACAATAGGGTGTTAGGCCAACTCTCACGAAGAAACGGTGATCAAAGAAAATACAAAAATGAACCTAGAGTCCGAATTGATCGAGACTCTCAAAGCAAGTGAGAACAAGCTCCGATTTCGTCGTTTTCATAGGCGTTGGAAAGCTATTGGGGAATTGAGGTGATAGGTCTTCTAGTTTTTGCAATCTGGAGGATTTTACATACGTGCACATACAGGATCACGTGCACGGAAAATATCGAGCCCAAAAAGGACCGTCTGGGCCCTAAAAAATGTTCTACAGGATTGGAAAAACCGAAATTTATCGCAATTACAGCTCAAATTTCGATGAGCCGGCACATCCCTTTGGTGTTCATGTCCTGGGCACCCCACCCAGGTCCTGGGTGCCCCACATATGTATGGATACAATAGCATGTAAGGCCAACTCTCACGAAGAAACGGTGATCAAAGAAAATACAAAATTCAACCTAGAGGCCGAATTGATCGAGACTCTCAAAGCAAGTGAGAACAAGCTCCGATTTCATCGTTTTCATAGGCGTTGGAAAGCTATTGCGGAATTGAGCTGATAGGACTTCTAGTTTTTGCGATCTGGAGGATTTTACATACGTGCACACATAGGATCACGTGCGCGGAAAATATTGAGCCCAAAAAGGGCCGTCTGGGCCCTAAAAAATGTCCTACAGGATTGGAAAAAATGAAAGTAATCGCAATTACAGCTCAAATTTCGATGAGCCGGCACATCCCTTTGGTGTTCAGGTCCTGGGCGCCCCACCCATGTATGGATACAATAGTGTGTTAGGCCAACTCTCGCGAAGAAACGGTGATCAAAGAAAATACGAAAATCAACCTAGAGTCCGAATTGATCGAGACTCTCAAAGCAAGTGAGAACAAGCTCCGATTTCGTCATTTTCATAGGCGTTGGAAAGCTATTGGGGAATTGAGCTGATAGGACTTCTAGTTTTTGCGATCTGGAGGATTTTACATACGTGCAAACACAGGATCATGTGCGCGGAAAATATCGAGCCCAAAAAGGGCCGTCTGGGCCCTAAAAAATGGCATGCAGGTTTGGAAAAAACGAAAGTTATCGTAATTACAACTCAAATTTCGTTGAGCCGGCACATCCCTTTGGTGTTCAGGTCCTGGGCTCCCCACCCATGTATGGATACAATAGGGTGTTAGGCCAACTCTCACGAAGAAACGGTGATCAAAGAAAATACAAAAATCAACCTAGAGTCTGAATTGATCGAGACTCTCAAAGCAAGTGAGAACAAGCTCCGATTTCGTCGTTTTCATAGGCGTTGGAAAGCTATTGGGGAATTGAGCTGATAGGACTTCTAGTTTTTGCAATCTGGAGGATTTTACATACGTGCACACACGGGATCACGTGCGCAGACAATATCGAGCCCAAAAAGGGCCGTCTAGGCCCTCAAAAATGGCTTGCAGGATTGGAAAAAACGAAACTTATCGTAATTACAGCTCAAATTTCGTTGAGCCGGCACATCCCTTTGGTGTTCAGGTCCTGGGCGCCCCACCCATGTATGGATACAATAGGGTGTTAGGCCTACTCTCACGAAGAAACGGTGATCAAAGAAAATACAAAATCAACCTAGAGTCCGAATTGATCGAGACTCTCAAAGCAAGTGAGAACAAGCTCCAATTTCATCGTTTTCATAGGCGTTGGAAACATATTGGGGAATTGAGCTGATAGGACTTATAATTTTTGCGATCTAGAGGATTTTACATACGTGCACACACAGGATCACGTGCGTGGAAAAAATCGAGAACAAAAAGGGCCGTCTGGGCCCTAAAAAATGGCCTGCAGGATTGGGAAAAACGAAAGTTATCATAATTACAGCTCAAATTTCGTTGAGCCGGCACATCCCTTTGGTGTTCAGGTCCTGGGCGCCCCACCCATGTATGGATACAATAGGGTGTTAGACCAACTCTCACGAAGAAACGGTGATCAAAGAAAATACAAAAATCAACCTAGAGTCCGAATTGATCGAGACTCTCAAAGCAAGTGAGAACAAGCTCCGATTTCGTCGTTTTCATAGGCGTTGGAAAGCTATTGGGGAATTGAGCTGATAGGACTTCTAGTTTTTGCGATCTGGAGGATTTTACATACGTGCATATATAGGATCACGTGCACGGAAAATATCGAACCCAAAAAGGGCCGTCTGGGCCCTAAAAAATGTCCTACAGGATTGGAAAAACCGAAATTTATCGCAATTACAGCTATAATTTCGATGAGCCGGCACATCCCTTTGGTGTTCATGTCCTGGGCACCCCACCCAGGTCCTGGGCGCCCCACATATGTATGGATACAATAGCATGTTAGGCCAACTCTCATGAAGAAACGGTGATCAAAGAAAGTACAAAAATCAACCTAGAGTCTGAATTGACCGAGACTCTCAAAGCAAGTGAGAACAAGCTCCGATTTCATCGTTTTCATAGGCGTTGGAAAGCTATTGCGGAATTGAGCTGATAGGACTTCTAGTTTTTGCGATCTGGAGGATTTTACATACGTGCACACATAGGATCACGTGCGCGGAAAATATTGAGCCCAAAAAGGGCCGTCTGGGCCCTAAAAAATGTCCTACAGGATTGGAAAAAATGAAAGTAATCGCAATTACAACTCAAATTTCGATGTGCCGGCACATCCCTTTGGTGTTCACGTCCTGGGCGCCCCACCCATGTATGGATACAATAGCGTGTTAGGCCAACTCTCGTGAAGAAACGGTGATCAAAGAAAATACAAAAATCAACCTAGAGTCCGAATTGATCGAGACTCTCAAAGCAAGTGAGAACAAGCTCCGATTTCGTCATTTTCATAGGCGTTGGAAAGCTATTGGGGAATTGAGCTGATAGGACTTCTAGTTTTTGCGATCTGGGGGATTTTACATACGTGCACACACGGGATCATGTGCGTGGAAAATATCGAGCCCAAAAAGGACCGTCTGGGTCCTATAAAATGGCCTGCAGGATTGGAAAAAACGAAAGTTATCGCAATTCCAGCTCAAATTTCGATGAGCCGGCACATCCCTTTGGTGTTCAGGTCCTGGGCACCCCACCCATGTATGGATACAATAGGGTGTTAGGACAACTCTCGCGAAGAAACGGTGATCAAAGAAAATACAAAAATTAACCTAGAGTCTGAATTGATCGAGACTCTCAAAGCAAGTGAGAACAAGCTCCGATTTCGTCATTTTCATAGGCGTTGGAAAGCTATTGGGGAATTGAGCTGATAGGACTTCTAGTTTTTACGATCTGGAGGATTTTACATATGTGCACACACGGGATCACGTGTGCAGAAAATATCGAGCCCAAAAAGGGCCGTCTAGTCCCTCAAAAATGGCATGCAGGATTGGGAAAAACGAAAGTTATCGTAATTACAGCTCAAATTTCGTTGAGCCGGCACATCCCTTTGGTGTTCAGGTCCTGGGCGCCCCACCCATGTATGGATACAATAGGGTGTTAGGCCAACTCTCACGAAGAAACGGTGATCAAAGAAAATACAAAAATGAACCTAGAGTCCGAATTGATCGAGACTCTCAAAGCAAGTGAGAACAAGCTCCGATTTCGTCGTTTTCATAGGCGTTGGAAAGCTATTGGGGAATTGAGGTGATAGGTCTTCTAGTTTTTGCAATCTGGAGGATTTTACATACGTGCACATACAGGATCACGTGCACGGAAAATATCGAGCCCAAAAAGGACCGTCTGGGCCCTAAAAAATGTTCTACAGGATTGGAAAAACCGAAATTTATCGCAATTACAGCTCAAATTTCGATGAGCCGGCACATCCCTTTGGTGTTCATGTCCTGGGCACCCCACCCAGGTCCTGGGTGCCCCACATATGTATGGATACAATAGCATGTAAGGCCAACTCTCACGAAGAAACGGTGATCAAAGAAAATACAAAATTCAACCTAGAGGCCGAATTGATCGAGACTCTCAAAGCAAGTGAGAACAAGCTCCGATTTCATCGTTTTCATAGGCGTTGGAAAGCTATTGCGGAATTGAGCTGATAGGACTTCTAGTTTTTGCGATCTGGAGGATTTTACATACGTGCACACATAGGATCACGTGCGCGGAAAATATTGAGCCCAAAAAGGGCCGTCTGGGCCCTAAAAAATGTCCTACAGGATTGGAAAAAATGAAAGTAATCGCAATTACAGCTCAAATTTCGATGAGCCGGCACATCCCTTTGGTGTTCAGGTCCTGGGCGCCCCACCCATGTATGGATACAATAGTGTGTTAGGCCAACTCTCGCGAAGAAACGGTGATCAAAGAAAATACGAAAATCAACCTAGAGTCCGAATTGATCGAGACTCTCAAAGCAAGTGAGAACAAGCTCCGATTTCGTCATTTTCATAGGCGTTGGAAAGCTATTGGGGAATTGAGCTGATAGGACTTCTAGTTTTTGCGATCTGGAGGATTTTACATACGTGCAAACACAGGATCATGTGCGCGGAAAATATCGAGCCCAAAAAGGGCCGTCTGGGCCCTAAAAAATGGCATGCAGGTTTGGAAAAAACGAAAGTTATCGTAATTACAACTCAAATTTCGTTGAGCCGGCACATCCCTTTGGTGTTCAGGTCCTGGGCTCCCCACCCATGTATGGATACAATAGGGTGTTAGGCCAACTCTCACGAAGAAACGGTGATCAAAGAAAATACAAAAATCAACCTAGAGTCTGAATTGATCGAGACTCTCAAAGCAAGTGAGAACAAGCTCCGATTTCGTCGTTTTCATAGGCGTTGGAAAGCTATTGGGGAATTGAGCTGATAGGACTTCTAGTTTTTGCAATCTGGAGGATTTTACATACGTGCACACACGGGATCACGTGCGCAGACAATATCGAGCCCAAAAAGGGCCGTCTAGGCCCTCAAAAATGGCTTGCAGGATTGGAAAAAACGAAACTTATCGTAATTACAGCTCAAATTTCGTTGAGCCGGCACATCCCTTTGGTGTTCAGGTCCTGGGCGCCCCACCCATGTATGGATACAATAGGGTGTTAGGCCTACTCTCACGAAGAAACGGTGATCAAAGAAAATACAAAATCAACCTAGAGTCCGAATTGATCGAGACTCTCAAAGCAAGTGAGAACAAGCTCCAATTTCATCGTTTTCATAGGCGTTGGAAACATATTGGGGAATTGAGCTGATAGGACTTATAATTTTTGCGATCTAGAGGATTTTACATACGTGCACACACAGGATCACGTGCGTGGAAAAAATCGAGAACAAAAAGGGCCGTCTGGGCCCTAAAAAATGGCCTGCAGGATTGGGAAAAACGAAAGTTATCATAATTACAGCTCAAATTTCGTTGAGCCGGCACATCCCTTTGGTGTTCAGGTCCTGGGCGCCCCACCCATGTATGGATACAATAGGGTGTTAGACCAACTCTCACGAAGAAACGGTGATCAAAGAAAATACAAAAATCAACCTAGAGTCCGAATTGATCGAGACTCTCAAAGCAAGTGAGAACAAGCTCCGATTTCGTCGTTTTCATAGGCGTTGGAAAGCTATTGGGGAATTGAGCTGATAGGACTTCTAGTTTTTGCGATCTGGAGGATTTTACATACGTGCATATATAGGATCACGTGCACGGAAAATATCGAACCCAAAAAGGGCCGTCTGGGCCCTAAAAAATGTCCTACAGGATTGGAAAAACCGAAATTTATCGCAATTACAGCTATAATTTCGATGAGCCGGCACATCCCTTTGGTGTTCATGTCCTGGGCACCCCACCCAGGTCCTGGGCGCCCCACATATGTATGGATACAATAGCATGTTAGGCCAACTCTCATGAAGAAACGGTGATCAAAGAAAGTACAAAAATCAACCTAGAGTCTGAATTGACCGAGACTCTCAAAGCAAGTGAAAACAAGCTCCGATTTCATCGTTTTCATAGGCGTTGGAAAGCTATTGCGGAATTGAGCTGATAGGACTTCTAGTTTTTGCGATCTGGAGGATTTTACATACGTGCACACATAGGATCACGTGCGCGGAAAATATTGAGCCCAAAAAGGGCCGTCTGGGCCCTAAAAAATGTCCTACAGGATTGGAAAAAATGAAAGTAATCGCAATTACAGCTCAAATTTCGATGTGCCGGCACATCCCTTTGGTGTTCACGTCCTGGGCGCCCCACCCATGTATGGATACAATAGCGTGTTAGGCCAACTCTCGTGAAGAAACGGTGATCAAAGAAAATACAAAAATCAACCTAGAGTCCGAATTGATCGAGACTCTCAAAGCAAGTGAGAACAAGCTCCGATTTCGTCATTTTCATAGGCGTTGGAAAGCTATTGGGGAATTGAGCTGATAGGACTTCTAGTTTTTGCGATCTGGCGCATTTTACATACGTGCAAACACGGGATCACGTGCGCGGAAAATATCGAGCCCAAAAAGGGCCGTCTGGGCCCTAAAAAATGGCATACAGGATTGGAAAAAACGAAAGTTATCGTAATTACAGCTCAAATTTCGTTGAGCCGGCACATCCCTTTGGTGTTCAGGTCCTGGGCTCCCCACCCATGTATGGATACAATAGGGTGTTAGGCCAACTCTCACGAAGAAACGGTGATCAAAGAAAATACAAAAATCAACCTAGAGTCTGAATTGATCGAGACTCTCAAAGCAAGTGAGAACAAACTCCGATTTCGTCGTTTTCATAGGCGTTGGAAAGCTATTGGGGAATTGAGCTGATAGGACTTATAGTTTTTGCGATCTGGAGGATTTTACATACGTGCACACACGGGATCACGTGCGCAGAAAATATCGAGCCCAAAAAGGGCCGTCTAGGCCCTCAAAAATAGCTTGCAGGATTGGAAAAAACGAAACTTATCGTAATTACAACTCAAATTTCGTTCAGCCGGCACATCCCTTTGGTGTTCAGGTCCTGGGCGTCCCACCCATGTATGAATACAATAGGGTGTTAGGCCTACTCTCACGAAGAAACGGTGATCAAAGAAAATACAAAATCAACCTAGAGTCCGAATTGATCGAGACTCTCAAAGCTCCGATTTCGTCGTTTTCATAGGCGTTGGAAAGATATTGGGGAATTGAGCTGATAGGACTTATAATTTTTGCAATCTAGAGGATTTTACATACGTGCACACACAGGATCACGTGCGTGGAAAAAATCGAGCCCAAAAAGGGCCGTCTGGGCCCTAAAAAATGGCCTGCAGGATTGGGAAAAACGAAAGTTATCGTTATTACAGCTCAAATTTCGTTGAGCCGGCACATCCCTTTGGTGTTCAGGTCCTGCGCGCCCCACCCATGTATGGATACAATAGGGTGTTAGGCCAACTCTCACAAAGAAACGGTGATCAAAGAAAATACAAAAATCAACCTAGAGTCCGAATTGATCGAGACTCTCAAGGCAAGTGAGAACAAGCTCCCATTTCGTCATTTTCATAGGCGTTGGAAAGCTATTGGGGAATTGAGCTGATAGGACTTCTAGTTTTTGCGATCTGGAGGATTTTACATACGTGCACATACAGGATCACATGCACGGAAAATATCGAGCCCAAAAAGGGCCGTCTGGGCCCTAAAAAATGTCCTACAGGATTGGAAAAAATAAAATTTAACGCAATTACAGCTCAAATTTCGATGAGCCGGCACATCCCTTTGGTGTTCATGTCCTGGGCACCCCACCCAGGTCCTGGGCGCCCCACATATGTATGGATACAATAGCGGGTTAGGCCAACTCTCACGAAGAAACGGTGATCAAAGAAAATACAAAATTCAACCTAGAGGCCGAATTGATCGAGACTCTCAAAGCAAGTGAGAACAAGCTCCGATTTCATCGTTTTCATAGGCGTTGGAAAGCTATTGCGGAATTGAGCTGATAGGACTTCTAGTTTTTGCGATCTGGAGGATTTTACATATGTGCACACATAGGATCACGTGCGCGGAAAATATTGAGCCCAAAAAGGGCTGTCTGGGCCCTAAAAAATTTCGATGAGCCGGCAGATCACTTTGGTGTTCAGGTCCTGGGCGCCCCACCCATGTATGGATACAATAGGGTGTTAGGACAACTCTCGCGAAGAAACGGTGATCAAAGAAAAAAATATCAACCTAGAGTCCGAATTGATCGAGACTCTCAAAGCAAGTGAGAACAAGCTCCGATTTCGTTGTTTTCATAGGCGTTGGAAAGCGATTGGGGAATTGAGCTGATAGGACTTCTAGTTTTTCCGATCTGGATAATTTTACATACGTGCACACACAGGATCACGTGCACGGAAAATATCGACCCCAAAAAGGGCCGTCTGGGTCCTAAAAAATGGCATGCATGATTGGAAAAAACGAAATTTATCGCAATTACAGCTCAAATTTCGATGAGCCGGCACATCCATTTGGTGTTCAGGTCCTGGGCGCCCCACCCATGTATGGAGACAATAGGGTGTTAGGACAACTCTCGCGAAGAAACGGTGATCAAAGAAAATACAAAAATAAACCTAGAGTCTGAATTGATCGAGACTCTCAAAGCAAGTGAGAACAAGCTCCGATTTCGTCGTTTTCATAGGCGTTGGAAAGCTATTGGGGAATTGAGCTGATAGGACTTCTAGTTTTTGTGATTTGGAGGATTTTACATACGTGCACACACGGGATCATGTGCACGGAAAATATCGAGCCCAAAAAGGACCGTCTGGGTCCTATAAAATGGCCTGCAGGATTGGAAAAAATGAAAGTTATCGCAATTACAGCTCAAATTTCGATGAGCCGGCACATCCCTTTGGTGTTCAGGTCCTGGGCACCCCACCCATGTATGGATACAATAGGGTGTTAGGACAACTCTCGCGAAGAAACGGTGATCAAAGAAAATACAAAAATCAACCTAGAGTCTGAATTGATCGAGACTCTCAAAGCAAGTGAGAACAAGCTCCGATTTCGTCATTTTCATAGGCGTTGGAAAGCTATTGGGGAATTGAGCTGATAGGACTTCTAGTTTTTACGATCTAGAGGATTTTACATACGTGCACACACGGGATCACGTGTGCAGAAAATATAGAGCCCAAAAAGGGCCGTCTAGGCCCTCAAAAATGGCCTGCAGGATTGGGAAAAACGAAAGTTATCGTAATTACAGCTCAAATTTCGTTGAGCCGGCACATCCCTTTGGTGTTCAGGTCCTGGGCGCCCCACCCATGTATGGATACAATAGGGTGTTAGGCCAACTCTCACGAAGAAACGGTGATCAAAGATAATACAAAAATGAACCTAGAGTCCGAATTGATCGAGACTCTCAAAGCAAGTGAGAACAAGCTCCGATTTCGTCATTTTCATAGGCGTTGGAAAGCTATTGGGGAATTGAGCTGATAGGACTTCTAGTTTTTGCAATCTGGAGGATTTTACGTACGTGCACATACAGGATCACGTTCACGGAAAATATCGAGCCCAAAATGGACCGTCTGGGCCCTAAAAATTATTCTACAGGATTGGAAAAACCGAAATTTATCGCAATTACAGCTCAAATTTCGATGAGCCGGCACATCCCTTTGGTGTTCATGTCCTGGGCACCCCACCCAGGTCCTGGGCGCCCCACATATGTATGGATACAATAGCATGTAAGGCCAACTCTCACGAAGAAACGGTGATCAAAGAAAATACAAAATTCAACCTAGAGGCCGAATTGATCGAGACTCTCAAAGCAAGTGAGAACAAGCTCCGATTTCATCGTTTTCATAGGCGTTGGAAAGCTATTGCGGAATTGAGCTGATAGGACTTCTAGTTTTTGCGATCTGGAGGATTTTACATACGTGCACACATAGGATCACGTGCGCGGAAAATATTGAGCCCAAAAAGGGCCGTCTGGGCCCTAAAAAATGTCCTACAGGATTGGAAAAAATGAAAGTAATCGCAATTACAGCTCAAATTTCGATGAGCCGGCACATCCCTTTGGTGTTCAGGTCCTGGGCGCCCCACCCATGTATGGATACAATAGTGTGTTAGGCCAACTCTCGCGAAGAAACGGTGATCAAAGAAAATACGAAAATCAACCTAGAGTCCGAATTGATCGAGACTCTCAAAGCAAGTGAGAACAAGCTCCGATTTCGTCATTTTCATAGGCGTTGGAAAGCTATTGGGGAATTGAGCTGATAGGACTTCTAGTTTTTGCGATCTGGAGGATTTTACATACGTGCAAACGCAGGATCACGTGCGCGGAAAATATCGAGCCCAAAAAGGGCCGTCTGGGCCCTAAAAAATGGCATGCAGGATTGGAAAAAACGAAAGTTATCGTAATTACAGCTCAAATTTCGTTGAGCCGGCACATCCCTTTGGTGTTCAGGTCCTGGGCTCCCCACCCATGTATGGATACAATAGGGTGTTAGGCCAACTCTCACGAAGAAACGGTGATCAAAGAAAATACAAAAATCAACCTAGAGTCTGAATTGATCGAGACTCTCAAAGCAAGTGAGAACAAGCTCCGATTTCGTCGTTTTCATAGGCGTTGGAAAGCTATTGGGGAATTGAGCTGATAGGACTTCTAGTTTTTGCGATCTGGAGGATTTTACATACGTGCACACACAGGATCACGTGCACAGAAAATATCGAGCCCAAAAAGGGCCGTCTAGGCCCTCAAAAATGGCTTGCAGGATTGGAAAAAACGAAACTTATCGTAATTATAGCTCAAATTTCGTTGAGCCGGCACATCCCTTTGGTGTTCAGGTCCTGGGCGCCCCACCCATGTATGGATACAATAGGGTGTTAGACCAACTCTCACGAAGAAACGGTGATCAAAGAAAATACAAAAATCAACCTAGAGTCTGAATTGATCGAAACTCTCAAAGCAAGTGAGAACAAGCTCTGATTTCGTCGTTTTCATAGGCGTTGGAAAGCTATTGGGGAATTGAGCTGATAGGACTTCTAGTTTTTGCGATCTGGAGGATTTTACATACGTGCGCATACAGGATCACGTGCACGGAAAATATCGAGCCCAAAAAGGGCCGTCTGGGCCCTAAAAAATGTCCTACAGGATTGGAAAAACCGAAATTTATTGCAATTACAGCTATAATTTCGATGAGCCGGCACATCCCTTTGGTGTTCATGTCCTGGGCACCCCACCCAGGTCCTGGGCACCCCACATATGTATGGATACAATAGCATGTTAGGCCAACTCTCATGAAGAAACGGTGATCAAAGAAAATACAAAAATCAACCTAGAGTCTGAATTGATCGAGACTCTCAAAGCAAGTGAGAACAAGCTCCGATTTCATCGTTTTCATAGGCGTTGGAAAGCTATTGCGGAATTGAGCTGATAGGACTTCTAGTTTTTGCGATCTGGAGGATTTGACATACGTGCACACACGGGATCACGTCCGCAGAAAATATCGAGCCCAAAAAGGGCCCTCTAGGCCCTCAAAAATGGCCTGCAGGATTGGAAAAAACAAAAGTTATCGTAATTACAGCTCAAATTTCAATGAGCCGGCACATCCCTTTGGTGTTCAGGTCCTGGGTGCCCCACCCATGTATGGATACAATAGGGTGTTAGGCCAACTCTGACGAAGAAACGGTGATCAAAGAAAATACAAAAATCAACCTAGAGTCCGAATTGATCGAGACTCTCAAAGCAAGTGAGAACACGCTCCAATTTCGTCGTTTTCATAGGCGTTGGAAAGATATTGGGGAATTGAGCGTATAGGACTTCTAGTTTTTGCGATCTAGAGGATTTTACATATGTGCACAAACAGGATCACGTGCGTGGAAAATATCGAGCCCAAAAAGGGCCGTCTGGGCCCTAAAAAATGGCCTGCAGGATTGGAAAAAAACGAAAGTTATCGCAATTACAGCTCAAATTTCGATGAGCTGGCACATCACTTTGGTGTTCAAGTCCTAGGCGCCCCACCATGTATGGATACAATAGGGTGTTAGGCCAACTCTCGCGAAGAAACGGTGATCAAAGAAAATAAAAAAATCAACCTTGAGTCCGAATTGATCAAGACTCTCAAAGGAAGTGAGAACAAGCTCCGATTTCGTCGTTTTCATAGGCGTTGGAAAGCTATTGGGGAATTGAGCTGATAGGACTTCTAGTTTTTGTGATCTGGACGATTTTACATACGTGCGCACACAGGATAACATGCGCGGAAAATATCGAGCGCAAAAAGGCCGTCTGGGCCCTTAAAAATGGTCCGCGGGATTGGAAAAAAGAAAGTTATCGCAATTACAGCTCAAATTTCGATGAGCCGGCACATCACTTTGGTGTTCAGGTCCTGGGCGCCCCACCCATGTATGGGTACAATAGGGTGTTACGATGACTCTCGCGAAGAAACGGAGATCAAAGAAAATAAAAAAATCAACCTAGAGTCCGAATTGATCGAGACTCTCAAAGCAAGTGAGAACAAGCTCCGATTTCGTTGTTTTCATAGGCGTTGGAAAGCTATTGGGGAATTGAGCTGATAGGACTTCTAGTTTTTGCGATCTGGATAATTTTACATACGTGCACACACAGGATCACGTGCGCGGAAAATATCGAGCCCAAAAAGGGCCGTCTGGGCCCTAAAAAATGGCCTGCAGGATTTGAAAAAACGAAAGTTATCGCAATTACAGTTCAAATTTTGTTGAGCCAGCACATCCCTTTGGTGTTCAGGTCCTGGGCGCCCCACCCATGTATGGGTACAATAGGGTGTTAGGACAACTCTCACGAAGAAACGGTGATCAAAGAAAATACAAAAATCAACCTAGAGTCTGAATTGATCGAGACTCTCAAAGCAAGTGAGAACAAGCTCCGATTTCGTCGTTTTCATAGGCGTTGGAAAGCTATTGGGGAATTGAGCTGATAGGACTTCTAGTTTTTGTGATCTGGAGGATTTTACATACGTGCACACACGGGATCACGTGCGCGGAAAATATCGAGCATAAAAAGGGCCGTCTGGGCCCTCAAAAATGGCCTGCAGGATTGGAAAAAACAAAAGTTATCGTAATTACAGCTCAAATTTCGTTGAGCCGGCACATCCCTTTGGTGTTCAGGTCCTGGGCGCCCCACCCATGTATGTATACAATAGGGTGTTAGGCCAACTCTCAGGAAGAAATGGTGATCAAAGAAAATACAAAAATCAACCTAGAGTCCGAATTGATCGAGACTCTCAAAGCAAGTGAGAACAAGCTCCAATTTTGTCGTTTCCATAGGCGTTGGAAAGATATTGGGGAATTGAGCGTATAGGACTTCTAGTTTTTGCGATCTAGAGGATTTTACATACGTGCACAAACAGGATCACGTGCGTGGAAAATATCGAGCCCAAAAAGGGCCGTCTGGGTCCTAAAAAATGGCTTGCAGGATTGGAAAAAAACGAAAGTTATCGCAATTACAGCTCAAATTTCGATGAGCCGGCACATCACTTTGGTGTTCATGTCCTGGGCGCCCCACCATGTATGGATACAATAGGGGGTTAGGCCAACTCTCGCGAAGAAACGGTGATCAAAGAAAATAAAAAAATCAACATAGAGTCCGACTTGAACGAGACTCTCAAAGCAAGTGAGAACAAGCTCCGATTTCGTCGTTTTCATAGGCGTTGGAAAGCTATTGGGGAATTGAGCTGATTGGACTTCTAGTTTTTGCGATCTGGAGGATTTTACATACGTGCGCACACAAGATCACTTGCGCGGAAAATATCAAGCCCAAAAAGGGCCGTCTGGGCCCTAAAAAATGGCCTGCAGGATAGGAAAAAAAATGAAAGTTATCGCAATTACAGCTCAAATTTCGATGAGCCGGCACATCACTTTGGTGTTCAGGTCCTGGGCACCCCACCCATGTATGGATACAATAGGGTGTTAGGACAACTCTCGCGAAGAAACGGAGATCAAAGAAAAGAAAAAAATCAACCTAGAGTCCGAATTGATCTAGACTCTCAAAGCAAGTGAGAACAAGCTCCGATTTCGTTGTTTTCATAGGCGTTGGAAAGCTGTTGGGGAATTGAGCTGATAGGACTTCTAGTTTTTGCGATCTGGATAATTTTACATACGTGCACACACAGGATCACGTGCGCGGAAAATATCAAGCCCAAAAAGGGCCGTCTAGGCCCTAAAAAATGGCCTGCAGGATTGGAAAAAACGAAAGTTATCGCAATTACAGCTCAAATTTCGATGAGCCGGCACGTCCCTTTGGTGTTCAGGTCCTGGGCGCCCCACCCATGTATGGATACAATAGGGTGTTAGGACAACTCTTGCGAAGAAACGGTGATCAAAGAAAATACAAAAATCAACCTAGAGTCTGAATTGATCGAGACTCTCAAAGCAAGTGAGAACAAGCTCCGATTTTGTCGTTTTCATAGGCGTTGGAAAGCTATTGGGGAATTGAGCTGATAGGACTACTAGTTTTTGCGATCTGGAGGATTTTACATACGTGCACACACGGGATCATGTGCGCGGAAAATATCGTGCCCAAAAAGGGCCATCTGGGCCCTAAAAAATGACCTGCAGGATTGGAAAAAACGAAAGTTATCGCAATTACAGCTCAAATTTCGATGAGCCGGCACTTCCCTTTGGTATTCAGGTCCTGGGCGCCCCACCCATGTATGGATACAATAGGGTATTAGGACAACTCTCGCGAAGAAACGGTGATCAAAGAAAATACAAAAATCATCCTAGAGTCTGAATTGATCGAGACTCTCAAAGCAAGTGAGAACAAGCTCCGATTTCGTCGTTTTCATAAGCGTTGGAAAGCTATTGGGGAATTGAGCTGATAGGACTTCTAGTTTTTGCGATCTGGAGGATTTTACATACATGCACACACGGGATCATGTGCGCGGAAAATATCGAGCATAAAAAGGGCCGTCTGGGCCCTCAAAAATGGCCTGCAGGTTTGGAAAAAACAAAAGTTATCGTAATTACAGCTCAAATTTCGTTGAGCCGGCACATCCCTTTGGTGTTCAGGTCCTGGGCGCCCCACCCATGTATGGATACAATAGGGTGTTAGGCCAACTCTCACGAAGAAACGTGTTGGAAATATGCCCTAGAGGCAATAATAAATTGGTTATTATTATATTTCCTTGTTCATGATAATCGTTTATTATCCATGCTATAATTGTATTGATTGGAAACTAAAATACATGTGTGGGTACATAGACAACACTGTGTCCCTAGTATGCCTCTAGTTAACTAGCTCGTTGATCAAAAGATGGTGAAGATTTCCTAGCCATGGACATGAGATGTCATTTGATAACGGGATCACATCATTAGGAGAACGATGTGATGGACAAGACCCAAACTATAAACGTAGCATATGATCGTGTCAGTTTATTGCTATTGTTTTCTGCGTGTCAAGTATCTGTTCCTATGACCATGAGATCATGCAACTCACTGACACCGGAGGAATAACTTGTGTGTATCAAACGTCGCAACGTAACTGGGTGACTATAAAGATGCTCTAAAGGTATCTCCGAGGGTGTCTGTTGGGTTGGCATGGATCAAGACTGGGATTTGTTACTCCGTGTGACGGAGAGGTATCTCAGGGCCCACTCGGTAATACAACATCACAATGAGCCTTGCAAGCAATGTGACTAAAGTGTTAGCCACGAGATCTTGTATTACGGAACGAGTAAAGAGACTTGCCGATAACGAGATTGAACTAGGTATAGAGATACCGACGATTGAAACTCGGGCAAGTAACATACCGAAGAACAAAGGGAACAACATACGGGATTAACTGAATCCTTGACCTAGAGGTTCGACCGATATAGATCTTCGTAGAATATGTAGGAACCAATATGGGCATCCAGGTCCCGCTATTGGTTATTGACCGTAGAGGTGTCTCGGCCATGTCTACATCATTCTCGAACCCGCAGGGTCTACACACTTAACATTTGGTGACGATTAGTATAGTTGAGTTATTGTGTTGGTGACTGAAGGTTGTTCGGAGTCCCGGATAAGATCCCGGACATGACGAGGATCTCCGGAAGAGTCCGGAGGTAAAGATTGATATATGTGATAATAGTGTATTGATCTCCGGAAGGGTTCCGGAATTCACCGGAAGGGGTTTCGGATGTTTCCCGAAATGTTCGGGTACGAGAACACTTTATATGGGCCCAGGGGTAAAGCCCACGAGGTTTTGAGAAGGTGCAAAAGGAAGTTTTGCTGCCGCCTTAAGAGGTACTACCACTTAGCGGTACTACCGCTCGTGAGCGGTACTACCGCTTGTACGCGGTACTGCTGGAATCCGAGTTGGACTCTTTCCGTGCGGGCCAAACCGACCTTGTGCGGGCAAAACCGACCTTGTGGAGGCTTTCTCTCCAAGTTTAGACCCCAGGGCTCAACATATAAATAGAGGGGCAGGGCTAGCACACGGGATAGATCAAGATTTCCCAAGCCGTGTGTCGGCAACCCTAACCCTCTAGTTCCTCCCGTCATAATTTCCGTAGTGCTTGGCGAAGCCCTGCAGAGATTGTTCCTCACCACCATCACCACGCCGTCGTGCGGCCGGAACTCATCTACTACTTCATCATCGCTCGCTGGATCGAGGAGGTGAAGGCGTCATCAAGCCGTACGTGTGTTGAACGCGGAGGTGCCGTCCGTTCGGCACAATTTCGTGATCGGATTGAGGGACGACTTGCGAGTTGGATCGCGGAGACGTTCGACTCCATCAACCGCGTTTCTTAACGCTTCCGCTTAGCGATCTACAAGGGTATGTTGATTCACTCTCCCTCTCGTCGATGCTCATCACCATGGATAGATCTTGTGTGTGCGTAGGAAATTTTTTGTTTCCCATGCAACGTTCCCCAACAAAACGGTGATCAAAGAAAATACAAAAATCAACCTAGAGTCCGAATTGATTGAGACTCTCAAAGCAAGTGAGAACAAGCTCCAATTTCGTCGTTTTCATAGGCGTTGGAAAGATATTGGGGAATTGAGCGTATAGGACTTCTAGTTTTTGCGATCTAGAGGATTTTACATACGTGCACAAAGAGGATCACGTGCGTGCAAAATATCGAGCCCAAAAAGGGCCGTTTGGGCCCTAAAAAATGGCCTGCAGGATTGGAAAAAAACGAAAGTTATCGCAATTACAGCTCAAATTTCGATGAGCCGGCAGATCACTTTGGTGTTCAAGTCCTGGGCGCCCCACCATGTATGGATACAATAGGGTGTTAGGCCAACTCTCGCGAAGAAACGGTGATCAAAGAAAATAAAAAAATCAACCTAGAGTCCGAATTGATCGAGACTCTCAAAGCAAGTGAGAACAAGCTCCGATTTCGTCGTTTTCATAGGCGTTGGAAAGCTATTGGGGAATTGAGCTGATAGGACTTCCAGTTTTTGCGATCTGGAGGATTTTACATACGTGCGCACACAGGATCACGTGCGCGGAAAATATCGAGCCTAAAAAGGCCGTCTGGGCCCTCAAAAATGGTCCGCAGGATTGGAAAAAAGAAAGTTATCGCAATTACAGCTCAAATTTCGATGAGCTGGCTCATCCCTTTGGTGTTCAGATCCTGGGCGCCCCACCCATGTATGAATACAATAGGGTGTTAGGACAACTCTCGCGAATAAACGGTGATCAAAGAAAGTACAAAAATCAACCTAGAGTCTGAATTGATCAAGACTCTCAAAGCAAGTGAGAACAAGCTACTATTTCGTCGTTTTCATAGGCGTTGGAAAGCTATTGGGGAATTGAGCTGATAGGACTTCTAGTTTCTGCGATATAGAGGATTTTACATACGTGCACACACAGGATCACGTGCGTTCAAAATATCGAGACCAAATAGGGCCGTCTGGGCCCTAAAAAATGGCCTGCAGGATTGGAAAAAAAATGAAAGTTATGGCAATTACAGCTCAAATTTCGATGAGCCGGCACATCACTTTGGTGTTCAGGTCCTGCGCGCCCCACCCATGTATGGATACAATAGGGTGTTAGGACAACTCTCGCGAAGAAACGGAGATCAAAGAAAATAAAAAAATCAACCTGGAGTCCGAATTGATCGAGACTCTCAAAGCAAGTGAGAACAAGCTCCGATTTCGCTGTTTTCATAGGCGTTGGAAAGCTATTGGGGAATTGAGCTGATAGGACTTCTAGTTTTTGCGATCTGGATAATTTTACATACGTGCACACACAGGATCACATGCGTGGAAAATATCGAGCCCAAAAAGGGCCGTCTGGGCCCTAAAAAATGTCCTGCAGGATTGGAAAAAAGAAAGTTATCGCAATTACAGCTCAAATTTCGATGAGCCGGCACATCCCCTTGGTGTTCAGGTCCTGGGCGCCCCACCCATGTATGGATACAATAGGGTGTTAGGACAACTCTCGCGAAGAAACGGTGGTCAAAGAAAATACAAAAATCAACCTAGAGTCTGAATTGATCGAGACTCCCAAAGCAAGTGAGAACAAGCTCCGATTTCGTCGTTTTCATAGGCGTTGGAAAGCTATTGGGGCATTGAGTTGATAGGACTTCTATTTTTTGCGATCTTGAGGATTTGACATACGTGCACACACGGGATCACGTCCGCAGAAAATATCGAGCCCAAAAAGGGCCCTCTAGGCCCTCAAAAATGGCCTGCAGGATTGGAAAAAACGAAAGTTATCGCAATTACAGCTCAAATTTCGATGAGCCGGCACATCCCTTTGGTGTTCAGGTCCTGGGCGACCCACCCATGTATGGATACAATAGGGTGTTAGGACAACTCTCACGAAAAACGGTGATCAAAGAAAATACAAAAATCAAACTAGAGTCTGAATTGATCGAGACTCTCAAAGCAAGTGAGAACAAGCTCCGATTTCGTCGTTTTCATAGGCGCTCGAAAGCTATTGGGGAATTGAGCTGATAGGACTTCTAGTTTTTGCGATCTGGAGGATTTTACATACGTGCACACACGGGATCAAGTGCGCGGAAAATATCGAGCCCAAAAAGGGCCGTCTGGGCCCACCAAAATGGCCTGCTGGATTGGAAAAAATGAAAGTTATCGTAATTACAGCTCAAATTTTGTTGAGCCGGCACATCCCTTTGGTGTTCAGGTCCTGGGCGCCCCACCCATGTATGGATACAATAGGGTGTTAGGCCTACTCTCACGAAGAAACTATGATCAAAGAAAATGCAAAATCAACCTAGAGTCCGAATTGATCGAGACTCTCAAAGCAAGTGAGAACAAGCTCCAATTTCGTCGTTTTCATAGGCGTTGGAAACATATTGGGGAATTGAGCTGATAGGACTTCTAGTTTCTGCGATATGGAAGATTTTACAAATGTGCACACACAGGATCACATGGGTGGAAAATATCGAGCCCAAAAAGGGCTGTCTGGGCCCTAAAAAATGGTCCGCGGGATTGGAAAAAAGAAAGTTATCGCAATTACAGCTCAAATTTCGATGAGCCGGCACATCCCTTTGGTGTTCAGATCCTGGGCGCCCCACCCATGTATGGATACATTAGGGTGTTAGGACAACACTCGCGAATAAACGGTGATCAAGGAAAATACAAAAATCAACCTAGAGTTCGAATTGATCGAGACTCTCAAAGCAAGTGAGAACAAGCTCCGATTTCGTCATTTTCATAGGCGTTGGAAAGCTATTGGGGAATTGAGCTGATAGGACTTCTAGTTTCTGTGATATGGAGGATTTTACATACGTGCACACAATGGATCACGTGCACGGAAAATATCGAGCCCAAAAAGGGCCATCTGGGCCCTCAAAAATGGCCTGCAGGATTGGAAAAAATGAAAGTTATCGCAATTACAGCTCAAATTATGATGAGCTGGCACATCCCTTTGGTGTTCAGGTCCTGGGCGCCCCACCCATGTATGGATACAATAGGGTGTTAGGACAACTCTCACGAAGAAACGGTGATCAAAGAAAATACAAAAATCAAACTAGAGTCTGAATTGATCGAGACTCTCAAAGCAAGTGAGAACAAGCTCCGATTTCGTCGTTTTCATAGGCGCTCGAAAGCTATTGGGGAATTGAGCTGATAGGACTTCTAGTTTTTGCGATCTGGAGGATTTTACATACGTGCACACACGGGATCAAGTGCGCGGAAAATATCGAGCCCAAAAAGGGCCGTCTGGGCCCACCAAAATGGCCTGCTGGATTGGAAAAAATGAAAGTTATCGTAATTACAGCTCAAATTTTGTTGAGCCGGCACATCCCTTTGGTGTTCAGGTCCTGGGCGCCCCACCCATGTATGGATACAATAGGGTGTTAGGCCTACTCTCACGAAGAAACTATGATCAAAGAAAATGCAAAATCAACCTAGAGTCCGAATTGATCGAGACTCTCAAAGCAAGTGAGAACAAGCTCCAATTTCGTCGTTTTCATAGGCGTTGGAAACATATTGGGGAATTGAGCTGATAGGACTTCTAGTTTCTGCGATATGGAAGATTTTACAAATGTGCACACACAGGATCACATGGGTGGAAAATATCGAGCCCAAAAAGGGCTGTCTGGGCCCTAAAAAATGGTCCGCGGGATTGGAAAAAAGAAAGTTATCGCAATTACAGCTCAAATTTCGATGAGCCGGCACATCCCTTTGGTGTTCAGATCCTGGGCGCCCCACCCATGTATGGATACATTAGGGTGTTAGGACAACACTCGCGAATAAACGGTGATCAAGGAAAATACAAAAATCAACCTAGAGTTCGAATTGATCGAGACTCTCAAAGCAAGTGAGAACAAGCTCCGATTTCGTCATTTTCATAGGCGTTGGAAAGCTATTGGGGAATTGAGCTGATAGGACTTCTAGTTTCTGTGATATGTAGGATTTTACATACGTGCACACAATGGATCACGTGCACGGAAAATATCGAGCCCAAAAAGTGCCATCTGGGCCTTCAAAAATGGCCTGCAGGATTGGAAAAAATGAAAGTTATCGCAATTACAGCTCAAATTATGATGAGCTGGCACATCCCTTTGGTGTTCAGGTCCTGGGCGCCCCACCCATGTATGGATACAATAGGGTGTTAGGCCAACTCTCGCAAAGAAACGGTGATCAAAGAAAATACAAAAATCAACCTAGAGTCCGAATTGATCGAGACTCTCAAAGCAAGTGAGAACAAGCTCCGATTTCGTCGTTTTCATAGGCGTTGGAAAGCTATTGGGGAATTGAGCTGATAGGACTTCTAGTTTTTGCGATCTGGAGGATTTTACATACGTGCACACACAGGATCACGTGCGTGGAAAATATCGAGCCCAAAAAGGGCCGTCTGGGCCATAAAAAATGGCCTGCAGGATTGGAAAAAACGAAAGTTATCGCAATTACAGCTCAAATTTCAATGAGCCGGCATATCCCTTTGGTGTTCAGGTCCTGGGCGACCCACCCATGTATGGATACAATAGGGTGTTAGGCCTACTCTCACGAAGAAACGGTGATCAAAGAAAATACAAAATCAACCTAGAGTCCGAACTGATCGAGACTCTCAAAGCAAGTGAGAACAAGCTCCAATTTCGTCGTTTTCATTGGCGTTGGAAAGATATTGGGGAATTGAGCGTATAGGACTTCTAGTTTTTGCGATCTAGAGGATTTTACATACGTGCACAAACAGGATCACGTGCGTGAAAAATATCGAGCCCAAAAAGGTCCGTCTGGGCCCTAAAAAATGACCTACAGTATTGGAAAAAACGAAAGTTATCGCAATGACAGCTCAAATTTTGATGAGCCGGCACATCCCTTTGGTGTTCAGGTCCTGGGCACCCCACCCATTTATGGATACCATAGCGTGTTAGGCCAAGTCTCGCGAAGAAACGGTGATCAAAGAAAACACAAAATTCAACCTAGAGTCCAAATTGATCGAGACTCTCAAAGCAAGTGAGAACAAGCTCCGATTTCGTCGTTTTCATAGGCGTTGGAAAGCTATTGGGGAATTGAGCTGATAGGACTTCTAGTTTTTGCGATATGGAGGATTTTACAAACGTGCACACATAGGATCACATGCGCGGAAAATATCGAGCCCAAAAAGGGCCGTCTGGGCCCTAAAAAATGGTCCGCGGGATTGGAAAAAAGAAAGTTATCGCAATTACAGCTCAAATTTCGATGAGCCGGCACATCCCTTTGGTGTTCAGATCCTGGGCGCCCCACCCATGTATGGATACAATAGGGTGTTAGGACAACTCTCGCGAATAAACGGTGCTCAAGCAAAATACAAAAATCGACCTAGAGTTCGAATTGATCGAAACTCTCAAAGCAAGTGAGAACAAGCTCCGATTTCGTCATTTTCATAGGCGTTGGAAAGCTATTGGGGGATTGAGCTGATAGGACTTCTAGTTTCTGCGATATGGAGGATTTTACAAACGTGCACACAAAGGATCACGTGCACGGAAAATATCGAGCCCAAAAAGGGCCGTCTGGGCCCTCAAAAATGGCCTACAGGATTGGAATAAACGAAAGTTATCGCAATTACAGCTCAAATTTTGATGAACCGGCACATCCCTTTTGTGTTCAGGTCCTGGGCGCCCCACCCATGTATGGATACAATAGGGTGTTAGGCCAACTCTCGCGAAGAAACGGTGATCAAAGAAAAATCGACCTAGAGTCTGAATTGACCGAGACTCTCAAAGCAAGTGAGAACAAGCTCCGATTTCGTCGTTTTCATAGGCGTTGGAAAGCTATTGGGGAATTGAGCTGATCGGACTTCTAGTTTTTGCGATCTGGAGGATTTTACATTTGTGCACACATATGATCACTTGCGTAGAAAATATCGATCCCAAAAAGGGCCGTCTGGGCCCTAAAATACTGGCCTGCAAGATTGGAAAAAATGAAAGTTACCGCAATTACAGCTCAAATTTCGATGAGCCGGCACATCCCTTTGGTGTTTAGGTCCTGGGCGCCCCACCCATGTATGGATACAATAGGCTGTTAGGCCAACTCTTGTGAATAAACGGTGATCAAAGAAAATACAAAAATCAACCTAGAGTCTGAATTGATCGAGACTCTCAAAGCAAGTGAGAACAAGCTCCGATTTCGTCGTTTTCATAGGCGTTGGCAAGCTATTGGGGAATTGAGCTGATAGGACTTCCAGTTTTTGTGATCTAGATTATTTTACATATGTGCACACACAGGATCACATGCGCGGAAAATATCAAGCCCAAAAAGGGCCGTCTGGGCCCTAAAAAATGGCCTGCAGGATTGGAAAAAATTAAAGTTATCGCAATTACAGCTCTAATTTCAATGAGGCGGCATATCCCTTTGGTGTTCAGGTCCTGGGCGCCCCACCCATGTATGGATACAATAGGGTGTTAGGCCTACTCTCACGAAGAAACGGTGATCAAAGAAAATACAAAAATCAACCTAGAGTGCGAATTGATCAAGACTCTCAAAGCAAGTGAGAACAAGCTCCGATTTCGTCGTTTTCATAGGCGTTGGAAAGCTATTGGGGAATTGAGCTGATAGGACTTATAGTTTTTGCGATCTGGAGGATTTTACATACGTGCACACATAGGATCACGTGCGTGGAAAATATCGAGCCCAAAAAGGGCCGTCTGGGCCCTAAAAAATGGCCTGCAGGATTGGAAAAAACGAAAGTTATCGCAATTACAGCTCAAATTTCAATGAGCCGACATATCCCTTTGGTGTTCAGGTCCTGGGCGCCCCACCCATGTATGGATACAATAGGGTTATAGGCTCACTCTCGCGAAGAAACGGTGATAAAAAAAATAGAAAAATCAACCTAGAGTCCGAATTGATCGAGACTCTCAAAGCAAGTGAGAACAAGCTCCGATTTCGTCGTTTTCATAGGCGTTGGAAAGCTATTGGGGAATTGAGCTGATAGGATTTCTAGTTTTTGCGATCTGGAGGGTTTTACATATGTGCACACATAGGATCTCGTGCGCAGAAAATATCAAGCCCAAAAAGGGCCATCTAGGCCCTAAAAAATGGCCTGCAGGATTCGAATAAACGAAAGTTATCGCAATTACAGCTCAAATTTCGATGAGCCGGCACATCCCTTTGGTGTTCAGGTCCTGGGCGCCCCACCCATGTGTGGATACGATAGGGTGTTAGGCCATCTCTCGCAAAGAAACGGTGATCAAAGAAAATACAAAATTCAACCTAGAGTCCGAATTGATTGAGACTCTCAAAGCAAGTGAGAACAAGCTCCGATTTCGTCGTTTTCATAGGCGTTGGAAAGCTATTGGGGAATTGAGCTGATAGGACTTCTAGTTTTTGCGATCTAGAGGATTGTACATACGTGCACACACAGGATCACGTGCGCGGAAAATATCGAGCCCAAAAAGGGCCGTCTGGGCCCTAAAAAATGGCCTGCAGGATTGGAAAAAAACGAAAGTTATCGCAATTACAACTCAAATTTCGATAAGCGGGCACATCACTTTGGTGTTCAGGTCCTGGGTGCCCCACCCATGTATGGATACAATAGGGTGTTAGGCCAACTCTTGCGAAGAAACGGTGATCAAAGAAAATAAAAAATCAACCTAGAGTCCGAATTGATCGAGACTCTCAAAGCAAGTGAGAACAAGCTCCGATTTCGTCGTTTTCATAGGCGTTGGAAAGCTATTGGGGAATTGAGCTGATAGGACTTCTAGTTTTTGCGATCTGGAGGATTTTACATATGTGCACACACAGGATCACGTGCGTGGAAAATATCGAGCCCAAAAAGGGCCGTCTGGGCCCTAAAAAATGGCCTGCAGGATTGGAAAAAACGAAAGTTATCGCAATTACAGCTCAAATTTCAATGAGCCGACATATCCCTTTGGTGTTCAGGTCCTGGGCGCCCCACCCATGTATGGATACAATAGGGTTATAGGCTCACTCTCGCGAAGAAACGGTGATAACAAAAATAGAAAAATCAACCTAGAGTCCGAATTGATCGAGACTCTCAAAGCAAGTGAGAACAAGCTCCGATTTCGTCGTTTTCATAGGCGTTGGAAAGCTATTGGGGAATTGAGCTGATAGGATTTCTAGTTTTTGTGATCTGGAGGATTTTACATATGTGCACACATAGGATCTCGTGCGCAGAAAATATCAAGCCCAAAAAGGGCCATCTAGGCCCTAAAAAATGGCCTGCAGGATTCGAATAAACGAAAGTTATCGCAATTACAGCTCAAATTTCGATGAGCCGGCACATCCCTTTGGTGTTCAGGTCCTGGGCGCCCCACCCATGTGTGGATACAATAGGGTGTTAGGCCATCTCTCGCAAAGAAACGGTGATCAAAGAAAATACAAAATTCAACCTAGAGTCCGAATTGATTGAGACTCTCAAAGCAAGTGAGAACAAGCTCCGATTTTGTCGTTTTCATAGGCGTTGGAAAGCTATTGGGGAATTGAGCTGATAGGACTTCTAGTTTTTGCGATCTAGAGGATTGTACATACGTGCACACACAGGATCACGTGCGCGGAAAATATCGAGCCCAAAAAGGGCCGTCTGGGCCCTAAAAAATGGCCTGCAGGATTGGAAAAAAACGAAAGTTATCGCAATTACAACTCAAATTTCGATAAGCGGGCACATCACTTTGGTGTTCAGGTCCTGGGTGCCCCACCCATGTATGGATACAATAGGGTGTTAGGCCAACTCTTGCGAAGAAACGGTGATCAAAGAAAATAAAAAAATCAACCTAGAGTCCGAATTGATCAAGACTCTCAAAGCAAGTGAGAACAAGCTCCGATTTCGTTGTTTTCATAGGCGTTGGAAAGCTATTGGGGAATTGAGCTGATAGGACTTCTAGTTTTTGCGATCTGGAGGATTTTACATACGTGCGCACACAGGATCACATGCGTGGAAAATATGGAGCCCAAAAAGGGCCGCTGGGCAATAAAATATGGCCTGCGGGATTGGAAAAAACGAAAGTTATCGCAATTACATGTCAAATTTCGATGAGCCGGCACATCCCTTTGATGTTCATATCCTAGGCGCCCCACCCATGTATGGATAAAATAGGGTGTTAGGACAACTCTCGCGAATAAACGGTGATCAAAGAAAGTACAAAAAACAACCTAGAGTCTGAATTGATCGAGACTCTCAAAGCAAGTGAGAACAAGTTCCGATTTCGTCGTTTTCATAGACGTTGGAAAGCTATTGGGGAATTGAGCTGATAGGACTTCTAGTTTTTGTGATCTGGAGGATTTTACATACGTGCACACACAGGATCACGTGCGCGGAAAATACCGAGCGCAAAAAGAGCCGTCTGGGCCCTAAAATATGGCCTGCAGTATTGGAAAAATGAAAGTTATCGCAATTACAGCTCAAATTTCGATGAGGCGGCACATCCCTTTGGTGTTCAGGTCCTGGGTGCCCCACCCATGTATGGATACAATAGGGTGTTAGGACAACTCTCGCGAATAAACGGTGATCAAAGAAAGTACAAAAATCAACCTAGAGTCTGAATTGATCGATACTCTCAAAGCAAGTGAGAACAAGCTCCGATTTCGTTGTTTTCATAGGCGTTGGAAAGCTATTGGGGAATTGAGCTGATAGGACTTCTAGTTTTTGTGATCCGGAGGATTTTACATACGTGCACACACAGGATCACGTGCGCGGAAAATATCGAGCGCAAAAAGGGCCATCTGGGCCCTAAAAAATGGCCTGCAGTATTGGAAAAATGAAAGTTATCGCAATTACATCTCAAATTTCGATGAGCCGGCACATCCCATTGGTGTTCAGGTCCTGGGCGCCCCAACCATATATGGATACAATAGGGTGATAGGCCAACTCTCGCGAAGGAACGGTGATCAAAGAAAATACAAAAATCAACCTAGAGTCCAAATTGCTCGAGACTCTCAAAGCAAGTGAGAACAAGCTCCGATTTCATCGTTTTCATAGGCGTTGGAAAGCTATTGGGTAATTGAGCTGATAGGACTTCTAGTTTTTGCGATCTGGAGGATTTTACATACGTGCACACACAGGATCACGTGCGTGGAAAATATCGAGCCCAAATAGGGCCGTATGGGCCCTAAAAATGGCCTGCAGTATTGGAAAAAAATGAAAGTTATCGCAATTATCGCTCAAATTTCGATGAGCCGGCACATCACTTTGGTGTTCAGGTCCTGGGCGCCCCACCCATGTATGGATATAATAGGGTGTTAGGCCAACTCTCACGAAGAAACGGTGATAAAAGAAAATACAAAAATCAACCTAGAGTCCAAATCGATCGAGACTCTCAAAGCAAATGAGAACAAGCTCCGATTTCGTCATTTTCATAGGCGTTGGAAAGCTATAGGCGAATTGAGTTGATAGGACTTCTAGTTTTTTGTGATCTGGAAGATTTTACATATGTGTGCACACAGGATCACGTGCGCGGAAAATATCAAGCCCAAAAAGGGCCGTCTGGGCCCTCAAAAATGGCATGCGGGATTGGAAAAAACGAAAGTTGTCGCAATTACAGCTGAAATTACGATGAGGCGGCACATCCCTTTGGTGTTCAGGTCCTGGGCGCCCCACCCATGTATGGATACAATAGGGTTATAGGCTCACTCTCGCGAAGAAACGGTGATCAAAGAAAATACAAAAATCAACCTAGAGTCCGAATTGATTGAGACTCTCAAAGCAAGTGAGAACAAGCTCCAATTTCATCGTTTTCATAGGCATTGGAAAGCTATTGGGGAATTGAGCAGATAGGACTTCTAGTTTTTGCGATCTGGAGTATTTTACATACATGCACACATAGGATCACGTGCGCGGAAATTATCGAGCCCAAAAAGGGCCGTCTGGGCCCTCAAAAATGGCCTGCAGGATTGGAATAAACCAAAGTTACGCAATTACAGCTCAAATTTCGATGAGCCGGCACATCCCTTTTGTGTTCAGGTCCTGGGCGCCCCACCCATGTATGGATACAGTAGGGTGTTAGGCCAACTCTCGCGAAGAAACGGTGATCAAAGAAAATACAAAAATCAACCTAGAGTCCGAATTGATCGAGACTCTCGAAGCAAGTGAGAACAAGATCCGATTTCGTCGGTTTCATAGGCGTTGGAAAGCTATTGGGGAATTGAGCTGATAGGACTTCTAGTTTTTGCGATATGGAGGATTTTACATGCGTGCACACACACGATCACGTGCGTGGAAAATATCGAGCCCAAAAAGGGTCGTCTGGGCCCTAAAAAATGGCCTGCAGGATTGGAATAAATGAAAGTTACGAAATTACAGCTCAAATTTTGATGAGCCGGCACATCCCTTTTGTGTTCAGGTCCTGGGCGCCCCACCCATGTATGGATACAATAGGGTGTTAGGCCAACTCTCATGAAAAAACGGTGAACGAAGAAAATACAAAAATCAAGCTAGAGTCTGAATTGATCGAGACTCTCAAAGCAAGTGAGAACAAGCTCCGATTTCGTCGTTTTCATAGGCGTTGGAAAGCTATTGGGGAATTGAGCTGATCGGACTTCTAGTTTTTGCAATCTGGAGGATTTTACATACGTGCTCACACAGGATCACGTGCGCGGAAAATATCTAGCCCAAAAAGGGCCGTCTAGGCCCTAAAAAACTAGCCTGTAGGATTGGAAAAAATGAAAGTTACCGCAATTACAGCTCAAATTTCGATGAGCCGGCACATCCCTTTGGTGTTCACGTCCTGGGCGCCCCACCCATGTATGGATAAAATAGGGTGTTAGGCCAACTCTCGCGAAGAAACGGTGATCAAATAAAATACAAAAATCAACCTAGAGTCCGAATGGATCGAGACTCTCAAAGCAAGTGAGAACAAGCTCCGATTTCATCGTTTTCATAGGCTTTGGAAAGCTAGTGGGGAATTGAGCTGATAGGACTTCTAGTTTTTGGGATCTGGAGGATTTTACATACGTGCGCACACAGCATCACGTGTGCGGAAAATATCGAGCCCAAAAAGGGCCGTCTGGGCCCTCAAAAATGGCATGCGGGATTGGAAAAAATGAAAGTTATCGCAATTACAGCTCAAATTTCGATGAGGCGGCACATCCCTTTGGTGTTCAGGTCCTGGGCGCCCCACCCTTGTATGGATACAATAGGGTTATAGGCTCACTCTCGCGAAGAAATGGTGATCAAAGAAAATACAAAAATCAACCTAGAGTCCGAATTGATTGAGACTCTCAAAGCAAGTGAGAACAAGCTCCGATTTCGTCGTTTTCATAGGCGTTGGAAAGCTATTGGGGAATTGAGCTGATAGGACTTCTAGTTTTTGCGATCTGGAGTATTTTACATACGTGCACACATAGGATCACGTGCGCGGAAAATATCGAGCCCAAAAAGGGTCGTCTGTGCCCTAAAAAATGGCCTGCGGGATTGGAATAAATGAAAGTTACGCAATTACAGCTCAAATTTTGATGAGCCGGCACATCTCTTTTGTGTTCAGGTCCTGGGCGCCCCACCCATGTATGGATACAATAGGGTGTTAGGCCAACTCTCGCGTTAAAAAGGGTGATCAAAGAAAATACAAAAATCAAGCTAGAGTCCGAATTGATCGAGACTCTCAAAGCAAGTGAGAACAAGCTCCGATTTCATCGTTTTCATAGGCTTTGGAAAGCTATTGGGGAATTGAGCTGATAGGACTTCTAGTTTTTGTGATCTGGAGGATTTTACATACGTGCACACACAGGATCACGTGCGTGGAAAATATCGAGCGCAAAAAGGGCCGTCTAGGCCCTAAAAAATGGCCTGCAGTATTGGGAAAATGAAAGTTATCGCAATTACAGCTCAAATTTCGATGAGCCGGCACATCCCTTTGGTGTTCAGGTCCTGGGCGCCCCACCCATGTATGGATACAATAGGGTTATAGGCTCACTCTCGCGAAGAAACGGTGATCAAAGAAAATACAAAAATCAACCTAGAGTCCGAATTGATTGAGACTCTCAAAGCAAGTGAGAACAAGCTCCGATTTCGTCGTTTTCATAGGCGTTGGAAAGCTATTGGGGAATTGAGCTGATAGGACTTCTAGTTTTTGCGATCTGGAGTATTTTACATACGTGCACACATAGGATCACGTGCGCGGAAAATATCGAGCCCAAAAAGGGTCGTCTGTGCCCTAAAAAATGGCCTGCGGGATTGGAATAAATGAAAGTTACGCAATTACAGCTCAAATTTTGATGAGCAGGCACATCCCTTTTGTGTTCAGGTCCTGGGCGCCCCACCCATGTATGGATACAATAGGGTGTTAGGCCAACTCTCGCGTTAAAAAGGGTGATCAAAGAAAATACAAAAATCAAGCTAGAGTCCGAATTGATCGAGACTCTCAAAGCAAGTGAGAACAAGCTCCGATTTCATCGTTTTCATAGGCTTTGGAAAGCTATTGGGGAATTGAGCTGATAGGACTTCTAGTTTTTGTGATCTGGAGGATTTTACATACGTGAACACATAGGATCAAGAGCGCGGAAAATAATGAGCCCAAAAAGGGCCGTCTGGGCCCTAAAAAATGGCCTGGAGTATTGGAAAAATGAAAGTAATCGCAATTACAGCTCAAATTTTGATGAGCCGGCACATCCCTTTGGTGTTCAGGTCCTGGGCGCCCCACCAATGTATGGATACAATAGGGTGTTAGGCCAACTCTCGCGAAGAAACGGTGATCAAAGAAAATACAAAAATCAATCTAGAGTCCGAATTGATCAAGACTCTCAAAGCAAGTGAGAACAAGCTCCGATTTCGTCGTTTTCATAGGCGTTGGAAAGCTATTGGGGAATTGAGCTGATAGGACTTCTAGTTTTTGTGATCTGGAGGATTTTACATACGTGCACACACAGGATCACGTGCGCGGAAAATATCGAGCGCAAAAAGGGCGGTCTAGGCCCTAAAAAATGGACTGCAGTATTGGAAAAATGAAAGTTATCGCAATTACAGCTCAAATTTCGATGAGCCGGCACATCCCTTTGGTGTTCAGGTCCTAGGCGCCCCACCCATGTATGGATACAATAGGGTGATAGGCCAACTCTCATGAAGTAACGGTGATCAAAGAAAATACAAAAATCAACCTAAGTCCGAATTGATCGAGACTCTCAAAGCAAGTGAGAACAAGCTCCGATTTCGTCGTTTTCATAGGCGTTGGAAAGCTATTGGGGAATTGAGCTGATAGGACTTCTAGTTTTTGCGATCTGGAGGATTTTACATACGTGCGCACACAGGATCACGTGTGCGGAATATATCGAGCCCAAAAAGGGCATTCTGGGCCCTAAAAAATGGCATGCGGGATTGGAAAAAACGAAAGTTATCGCAATTACAGCTCAAATTTCGATGAGGCGGCACATCCCTTTGGTGTTCAGGTCCTGGGCGCCCCACCCATGTATGGGTACAATAGGGTGTTAGGACAACTCTCGCGAATAAACGGTGATCAAAGAAAGTACCAAAATCAACCTAGAGTCTGAATTGATTGAGACTCTCAAAGCAAGTGAGAACAAGCTCCGATTTCGTCGTTTTCCTAGGCGTTGGAAAGCTATTGGGGAATTGAGCTGATAGGACTTCTAATTTTTGCGATCTAGAGGATTTTACGTACGTGCACACACAGGATCACGTGCGCGGAAAATATCGAGCTCAAAAAGGGCCGTCTGGGACCTAAAAAATGGCCTGCCGGATTGGAAAAAAATGAAAGTTATCGCAATTACAACTCAAATTTCGATAAGCGGGACATCACTTTGGTGTTCAGGTCCTGGGCGCCCCACCCATGTATGGATACAATAGGGTGTTAAACCAACTCTCGCGAAGAAACGGTGACCAAAGAAAATAAAAAAATCAAGCTAGAGTCCGAATTGATCGAGACTCTCAAAGCAAGTGAGAACAAGCTCCGATTTCGTTGTTTTCATAGGCGTTGGAAAGCTATTGGGGAATTGAGCTGATAGGACTTCTAGTTTTTGCGATCTGGAGGATTTTACATATGTGCGCACACAGGATCACATGCGTGGAAAATATCGAGCCCAAAAAGGGCCGTCTGGGCCCCCAAAAATGGCCTGCGTGATTGGAAAAAATGAAAGTTATCGCAATTACATCTCAAAATTCGATGAGCCGGCACATCCCTTTGGTGTTCAGATCGTGGGCGCCCCACCCATGTATGGATACAATAGGGTGTTAGGACAACTCTCGCGAATCAACGGTGATCAAAGAAAGTACAAAAAATAAACTAGAGTCTGAATTGATCGAGACTCTCAAAGCAAGTGAGAACAAGCTCCGATTTTGTCGTTTTCATAGGCGTTGGAAAGCTATTGGGGAATTGAGCTGATAGGACTTCTAGTTTTTGTGATCTGGAGGATTTTACATACGTGCACACAGAGGATCACGTGCGCGGAAAATATCGAGCGCAAAAAGGGCCGTCTGGGCCCTAAAAAATGGCCTGCAGTATTGGAAAAATGAAAGTTATCGCAATTACAGCTCAAATTTCGATGAGCCGGCACATCCCTTTGGAGTTCAGGTCCTGGGCGCCCCACCCATGTATGGATACAATAGGGTGATAGGCCAACTCTCGCGAAGGAACGGTGATCAAAGAATATACAAAAATCAACCTAGAGTCTGAATTGATCGAGACTCTCAAAGCAAGTGAGAACAAGCTCCGATTTCGTCGTTTTCATAGGCGTTGGAAAGCTATTGGGGAATTGAGATGATAGGACTTCTAGTTTTTGCGATCTGGAGGATTTTACATACGTGCGCACACAGGGTCACGTGCGCGGAATATATCGAGCCCAAAAAGGGCCGTCTGGGCCCTCAAAAATGGCATGCGGGATTGGAAAAAACGAAAGTTATCGCAATTACAGCTCAAATTTCGATGAGGCGGCACATCCCTTTGGTGTTCAGGTCCTGGGCGCCCCACCCATGTATGGGTACAATAGGGTGTTAGGACAACTCTCGCGAATAAACGGTGATCAAAGAAAGTACAAAAATCAACCTAGAGTCTGAATTGATCGAGACTCTCAAAGCAAGTGAGAACAAGCTCCGATTTCGTCGTTTTCATAGGCGTTGGAAAGCTATTGGGGAATTGAGCTGATAGGACTTATAGTTTTTGCGATCTAGAGGATTTTACATACGTGCTCACACAGGATCACGTGCGTGGAAAATATCGAGCCCTAAAAGGGCCGTCTGGGCCCTAAAAAATGGCCTGCAGGATTGGAAAAAACCGAATGTTATCGCAATTACAACTCAAATTTCGATAAGCGGGCACATCACTTTGGTGTTCAGGTCCTGGGCGCCCCACCCATGTATGGATACAATAGGGTGTTAAGCCAACTCTCGCGAAGAAACAGTGATCAAAGAAAATAAAAAAATCAACCTAGAGTCTGAATTGATCGAGACTCTCAAAGCAAGTGAGAACAAGCTCCAATTTCGTTCTTTTCATAGGCGTTGGAAAGCTATTGGGGAATTGAGCTGACAGGACTTCTAGTTTTTGCGATCTGGAGGATTTTACATACGTGCGCACACAGGATCACATGCGTGGAAAATATCGAGCCCAAAAAGGGCCGTCTGGGCCCCCAAAAATGGCCTGCGCGATTGGAAAAAATGAAAGTTATCGCAATTACATCTCAAATTTCGATGAGCCGGCACATCCCTTTGGTGTTCAGATCCTGGGCGCCCCACCCATGTATGGATAGAATAGGGTGTTAGGACAACTCTCGCGAATAAACGGTAATCAAAGAACGTACAAAAAACAAACTAGAGTCTGAATTGATCGAGACTCTCAAAGCAAGTGAGAACAAGCTCCGATTTCGTCGTTTTCATAGGTGTTGAAAAGCTATTGGGGAATTGAGCTGATAGGACTTCTAGTTTTTGCGATCTGGAGGATTTTACATACGTGCGCACAAAGGATCATGTGCACGGAATATATCGAGCCCAAAAAGGGCCGTCTGGGCCCTCAAAAATGGCATGCGGGATTGGAAAAAACGAAAGTTATCGCTATTACAGCTCAAATTTCGATGAGGCGGCACATCACTTTGGTGTTCAGGTCCTGGGCGCCCCACCCATGTATGGATACAATAGGGTGTTAAGCCAACTCTCGCGAAGAAATGGTGATCAAAGAAAATAAAAAAATCAACCTAGAGTCCGAATTGATCGAGACTCTCAAAGCAAGTGAGAACAAGCTCCGATTTCGTTGTTTTCATAGGCGTTGGAAAGCTATTGGGGAATTGAGCTGATAGGACTTCTAGTTTTTGCGATCTGGAGGATTTTACATACGTGCGCACACAGGATCACATGCGCGGAAAATATCGACCCCAAAAAGGGCCGTCTGGGCCCCCAAAAATGGCCTGCGAGATTGGAAAAAACGAAAGTTATCGCAATTACATCTCAAAATTCGATGAGCCGGCACATCCCTTTGGTGTTCAGATCCTGGGCGCCCCACCCATGTATGGATACAATAGGGTGTTAGGACAACTCTCGCGAATAAACGGTGATAAAAAAAAGTACAAAAAACAAACTAGTGTCTGAATTGATCGAGACTCTCAAAGCAAGTGAGAACAAGCTCCGATTTCGTCGTTTTCATAGGCGTTGGAAAGCTATTGGGGAATTGAGCTGATAGGACTTCTAGTTTTTGCGATCTAGATGATTTTACATACGTGCACACACAGGATCACGTGCGCGGAAAATATCGAGCGGAAAAAGGGCCGTCTGGGCCCTAAAAAATGGCCTGCAGTATTGTAAAATTGAAAGTTATCGCAATTACAGCTCAAATTTCGATAAGCCGGCACATCCCTTTGGTGTTCAGGTCCTTGGCGCCCCACCCATGTATGGATACAATAGGGTGTTAAGCCAACTCTCGCGAAGGAACGGTGATCAAAGAAAATACAAAAATCAACCTAGAGTATGAATTGATCGAGGCTCTCAAAGGAAGTGAGAACAAGCTCCGATTTCGTCGTTTTCATAGGCGTTGGAAAGCTATTGGGGAATTGAGCTGATAGGTCTTCTAGTTTTTGCGATCTGGAGGATTTTACATACGTGCGCACACAGGATCACGTGCGCAGAATATATCGAGCCCAAAAAGGGCCGTCTGGGCCCTCAAAAATGGCATGCGGGATTGGAAAAAACGAAAGTTATCGCAATTACAGCTCAAATTTCGATGAGGCGGCACAACCCTTTGGTGTTCAGGTCCTGGGCGCCCCACCCATGTATGGATACAATAGGGTGTTAGGACAACTCTCGCGAATAAACGGTGATCAAAGAAAGTACAAAAATCAACCTAGAGTCTGAATTGATCGAGACTCTCAAAGCAAGTGAGAACAAGCTCCGATTTCGTCGTTTTCATAGGCGTTGGAAAGCTATTGGGGAATTGAGCTGATAGGACTTCTAGTTTTTGTGATCTGGAGGATTTTACATACATGCACACACAGGATCACGTGTGCGGAAAATATCGAGCGGAAAAAGGGCCGTCTGGGCCCTAAAAAATGGCCTGCAGTATTGTAAAATTGAAAGTTATCGCAATTACAGCTCAAATTTCGATAAGCCGGCACATCCCTTTGGTGTTCAGGTCCTTGGCGCCCCACCCATGTATGGATACAATAGGGTGTTAAGCCAACTCTCGCGAAGGAACGGTGATCAAAGAAAATACAAAAATCAACCTAGAGTATGAATTGATCGAGGCTCTCAAAGGAAGTGAGAACAAGCTCCGATTTCGTCGTTTTCATAGGCGTTGGAAAGCTATTGGGGAATTGAGCTGATAGGACTTCTAGTTTTTGTGATCTGGAGGATTTTACATACGTGCGCACACAGGATCACGTGCGCAGAATATATCGAGCCCAAAAAGGGACGTCTGGGCCCTCAAAAATGGCATGCGGGATTGGAAAAAACGAAAGTTATCGCAATTACAGCTCAAATTTCGATGAGGCGGCACAACCCTTTGGTGTTCAGGTCCTGGGCGCCCCACCCATGTATGGATACAATAGGGTGTTAGGACAACTCTCGCGAATAAACGGTGATCAAAGAAAGTACAAAAATCAACCTAGAG
This sequence comes from Elymus sibiricus, assembly GCA_039707655.1. NCBI lineage: Eukaryota > Viridiplantae > Streptophyta > Magnoliopsida > Poales > Poaceae > Elymus > Elymus sibiricus. The sequence continues at coordinate 3,742,735 of CM077672.1, forward strand.
TCTGAATTGATCGAGACTCTCAAAGCAAGTGAGAACAAGCTCCGATTTCGTCGTTTTCATAGGCGTTGGAAAGCTATTGGGGAATTGAGCTGATAGGACTTCTAGTTTTTGTGATCTGGAGGATTTTACATACATGCACACACAGGATCACGTGCGCGGAAAATATCGAGCGGAAAAAGGGCCGTCTGGGCCCTAAAAAATGGCCTGCAGTATTGTAAAATTGAAAGTTATCGCAATTACAGCTCAAATTTCGATAAGCCGGCACATCCCTTTGGTGTTCAGGTCCTTGGCGCCCCACCCATGTATGGATACAATAGGGTGTTAAGCCAACTCTCGCGAAGGAACGGTGATCAAAGAAAATACAAAAATCAACCTAGAGTATGAATTTATCGAGGCTCTCAAAGGAAGTGAGAACAAGCTCCGATTTCGTCGTTTTCATAGGCGTTGGAAAGCTATTGGGGAATTGAGCTGATAGGACTTCTAGTTTTTGTGATCTGGAGGATTTTACATACGTGCGCACACAGGATCACGTGCGCAGAATATATCGAGCCCAAAAAGGGCCGTCTGGGCCCTCAAAAATGGCATGCGGGGTTGGAAAAAACGAAAGTTATCGCAATTACAGCTCAAATTTCGATGAGGCGGCACAACCCTTTGGTGTTCAGGTCCTGGGCGCCCCACCCATGTATGGATACAATAGGGTGTTAGGACAACTCTCGCGAATAAACGGTGATCAAAGAAAGTACAAAAATCAACCTAGAGTCTGAATTGATCGAGACTCTCAAAGCAAGTGAGAACAAGCTCCGATTTCGTCGTTTTCATAGGCGTTGGAAAGCTATTGGGGAATTGAGCTGATAGGACTTCTAGTTTTTGCGATCTAGATGATTTTACATACGTGCACACACAGGATCACGTGCGCGGAAAATATCGAGCCCTAAAAGGGCCGTCTAGGCCCTAAAAAATGGCCTGCAGGATTGGAAAAAACCGAATGTTATCGCAATTACAACTCATGTTTCGATAAGCGGGCACATCACTTTGGTGTTCAGCTCCTGGGCGCCCCACCCATGTATGGATACAATAGGGTGTTAAGCCAACTCTCGCGAAGAAACGGTGATCAAAGAAAATAAAAAAATCAACCTAGAGTCCGAATTGATCGAGACTCTCAAAGCAAGTGAGAACAAGCTCCGATTTCGTTCTTTTCATAGGCGTTGGAAAGCTATTGGGGAATTGAGCTGATAGGACTTCTAGTTTTTGCGATCTGGAGGATTTTACATATGTGCGCACACAGGATCACATGCGTGGAAAATATCGAGGCCAAAAAGAGCCGTCTGGGCACCCAAAAATGGCCTGCGGGATTGGAAAAAATGAAAGTTATCGCAATTACATCTCAAAATTCGATGAGCCGGCACATCCCTTTGGTGTTCAGATCCTGGGTGCCCCACCCATGTATGGATAGAATAGGGTGTTAGGACAACTCTCGAAAATAAACGGTGATCAAAGAACGTACAAAAAACAAACTAGAGTCTGAATTGATCAAGACTCTCAATGCAAGTGAGAACAAGCTCCGATTTCGTCGTTTTCATAGGCGTTGGAAAGCTATTGGGGAATTGAGCTGATAGGACTTCTAGTTCTTGTAATCTGGAGGATTTTACATACGTGCACACACAGGATCACGTGCGCGGAAAATATCGAGCCCTAAAAGGGCCGTCTGGGCCCTAAAAAATGGCCTGCAGGATTGGAAAAAACCGAATGTTATCGCAATTACAACTCAAATTTCGATAAGCGGGCACATCACTTTGGTGTTCAGCTCCTGGGCGCCCCACCCATGTATGGATACAATAGGGTGTTAAGCCAACTCTCGCGAAGAAACGGTGATCAAAGAAAATAAAAAAATCAACCTAGAGTCCGAATTGATCGAGACTCTCAAAGCAAGTGAGAACAAGCTCCGATTTCGTTCTTTTCATAGGCGTTGGAAAGCTATTGGGGAATTGAGCTGATAGGACTTCTAGTTTTTGCGATTTGGAGGATTTTACATATGTGCGCACACAGGATCACATGCGTGGAAAATATCGAGGCCAAAAAGAGCCGTCTGGGCACCCAAAAATGGCCTGCGGGATTGGAAAAAATGAAAGTTATCGCAATTACATCTCAAAATTCGATGAGCCGGCACATCCCTTTGGTGTTCAGATCCTGGGCGCCCCACCCATGTATGGATAGAATAGGGTGTTAGGACAACTCTCGCGAATAAACGGTGATCAAAGAACGTACAAAAAACAAACTAGAGTCTGAATTGATCAAGACTCTCAATGCAAGTGAGAACAAGCTCCGATTTCGTCGTTTTCATAGGCGTTGGAAAGCTATTGGGGAATTGAGCTGATAGGACTTCTAGTTCTTTTAATATAGAGGATTTTACATACGTGCACACACAGGATCACGTGCGCGGAAAATATCGAGCGGAAAAAGGGCCGTCTGGGCCCTAAAAAATGGCCTGCAGTATTGTAAAATTTGAAAGTTATCGCAATTACAGCTCAAATTTCGATAAACTGGCACATCCCTTGGGTGTTCAGGTCCTGGGCGCCCCACCCATGTATGGATAGAATAGGGTGTTAAGCCAACTCTCGCGAAGGAACGGTGATCAAAGAAAATACAAAAATCAACCTAGAGTATGAATTGATCGAGACTCTCAAAGGAAGTGAGAACAAGCTCCGATTTCGTCGTTTTCATAGGCGTTGGAAAGCTATTGGGGAATTGAGCTGATAGGACTTCTAGTTTTTGCGATCTGGAGGATTTTACATACGTGCGCACACAGGATCACGTGCGCAGAATATATCGAGCCCAAAAAGGGCCGTCTGGGCCCTCAAAAATGGCATGCGGGATTGGAAAAAACGAAAGTTATCGCAATTACAGCTCAAATTTCGATGAGGCGGCACATCCCTTTGGTGTTCAGGTCCTGGGCGCCCCACCCATGTATGGATACAATAGGGTGTTAGGACAACTCTCGCGAATAAACAGTGATCAAAGAAAGTACAAAAATCAACCTAGAGTCTGAATTGATCGAGACTCTCAAAGCAAGTGAGAACAAGCTCCGATTTCGTCATTTTCATAGGCGTTGGAAAGCTATTGGGGAATTGAGCTGATAGGACTTCTAGTTTTTGCGATCTAGATGATTTTACATACGTGCACACACAGGATCACGTGCGCGGAAAATATCGAGCCCTAAAAGGGCCGTCTGGGCCCTAAAAAATGGCCTGCAGGATTGGAAAAAACCGAATGTTATCGCAATTACAACTCAAATTTCGATAAGCGGGCACATCACTTTGGTGTTCAGCTCCTGGGCGCCCCACCCATGTATGGATACAATAGGGTGTTAAGCCAACTCTCGCGAAGAAACGGTGATCAAAGAAAATAAAAAAATCAACCTAGAGTCCGAATTGATCGAGACTCTCAAAGCAAGTGAGAACAAGCTCCGATTTCGTTCTTTTCATAGGCGTTGGAAAGCTATTGGGGAATTGAGCTGATAGGACTTCTAGTTTTTGCGATCTGGAGGATTTTACATACGTGCGCACACAGGATCACATGCGTGGAAAATATCGAGGCCAAAAAGAGCCGTCTGGGCACCCAAAAATGGCCTGCGGGATTGGAAAAAATGAAAGTTATCGCAATTACATCTCAAAATTCGATGAGCCGGCACATCCCTTTGGTGTTCAGATCCTGGGCGCCCCACCCATGTATGGATAGAATAGGGTGTTAGGACAACTCTCGCGAATAAACGGTGATCAAAGAATGTACAAAAAACAAACTAGAGTCTGAATTGATCGAGACTCTCAATGCAAGTGAGAACAAGCTCCGATTTCGTCGTTTTCATAGGCGTTGGAAAGCTATTGGGGAATTGAGCTGATAGGACTTCTAGTTTTTGTGATCTGGAGGATTTTACATACGTGCACACACAGGATCACGTGCGCGGAAAACATCGAGCGCAAAAAGGGCCGTCTGGGCCCTAAAAATGGCATGCGGGATTGGAAAAAACGAAAGTTATCGCAATTACAGCTCAAATTTCGATGAGCCGGCACATCCCTTTGGTGTTCAGGTCCTGGGCGCCCCACCCATGTTTGGATACAATAGGGTGTTAGGACAACTCTCGCGAATAAACGGTGATCAAAGAAAGTACAAAAAACAACCTAGAGTCCGAATTGATCGAGACTCTCAAAGCAAGTGAGAACAAGCTCCGATTTCGTCGTTTTCATAGGCGTTGGAAAGCTATTGGGGAATTGAGCTGATAGGACTTCTAGTTTTTGTGATCTGGAGGATTTTACATACGTGCACACACAGGATCACGTGCGCGGAAAATATCGAGCGCAAAAAGGGCCGTCTGGGCCCTAAAAAATGGCTTGCAGTATTGGAAAAATGAAAGTTATCGCAATTACAGCTCAAATTTCGATGAGCCGGCACATCCCTTTGGTGTTCAGGTCCTGGGCGCCCCACCCATGTATGTATACAATAGGGTGTTAGGCCAACTCTCGCGAAGAAACGGCGATCAAAGAAAATAAAAAAATCAACCTAGAGTCCGAATTGTTTGAGACTCTCAAAGCAAGTGAGAACAAGCTCCGATTTCGTCATTTTCATAGGCGTTGGAAAGCTATTGGGGAATTGAGTTGATAGGACTTCTAGTTTTTGTGATCTGGAGGATTTTACATACGTGCGCACACAGGATCACGTGCGCGTAAAATATCGAGCCCAAAAAGGGCCGTCTGGGCATGCGGGATTGGAAAAAATGAAAGTTATCGCAATTACAGCTCAAATTTCGATGAGGCGGCACATCCCTTTTGTGTTCAGGTCCTGGGCGCCCCACCCATGTATGGATACAATAGGGTTATAGGCTCACTCTCGCGAAGAAACGGTGATCAAAGAAAATACAAAAATCAACCTAGAGTCTGAATTGATTGAGACTTTCAAAGCAAGTGAGAACAAGCTCCGATTTCGTCGTTTTCATAGGCGTAGGAAAGCTATTGGGGAATTGAGCTGATAGGACTTCTAGTTTTTGCGATCTGGAGTATTTTACATACATGCACACATGGGATCACGTGCGCGGAAAATATCGAGCCCAAAAAGGGCCGTCTGGGCCCTCAAAAATGGCCTGCAGGATTGGAATAAACCAAAGTTACGCAATTACAGCTCAAATTTCGATGAACCGGCACATCCCTTTTGTGTTCAGGTCCTGGGCGCCCCACCCATGTATGGATACAGTAGGGTGTTAGGCCAACTCTCGCGAAGAAACGGTGATCAAAGAAAATACAAAAATCAATCTAGAGTCCGAATTGATCGAGACTCTCAAAGCAAGTGAGAACAAGCTCCGATTTCGTCGTTTTCATAGGCGTTGGAAAGCTATTGGGGAATTGAGCTGATAGGACTTCAAGTTTTTGCGATCTGGAGGATTTTACATACGTGCACACATAGGATCACGTGCGCGGAAAATATCGAACCCAAAAAGGGTCGTTTGGGCCCTAAAAAATGGCCTGCAGGATAGGAATAAATGATAGTTACGCAATTACAGCTCAAATTTCGATGAGCCGGCACATCCCTTTGGTGTTCAGGTCCTGGGCGCCCCACCCATGTCTGGATACAATAGGGTGTTAGGACAACTCTCGCGAATAAACGGTGATCAAAGAAAGTACAAAAAACAACCTAGAGTCTGAATTGATCGAGACTCTCAAAGCAAGTGAGAACAAGCTCCGATTTCGTCGTTTTCATAGGCGTTGGAAAGCTATTGGGGAATTGAGCTGATAGGACTTCTAGTTTTTGTGATCTGGAGGATTTTACATACGTGCACACACAGGATCACGTGCGCGGAAAATATCGAGCGCAAAAAGGGCCGTCTGGGCCCTAAAAAATGGCCTGCAGTATTGGAAAAATGAAAGTTATCGCAATTACAGCTCAAATTTCGATGAGCCGGCACATCCCTTTGGTGTTCAGGTCCTGGGCGCCCCACCCATGTATGGATACAATAGGGTGTTAGGACAACTCTTGCGAATAAACGGTGATCAAAGAAAGTACAAAAATCAACCTAGAGTCTGAATTGATCGAGACTCTCAAAGCAAGTGAGAACAAGCTCCGATTTCGTCATTTTCATAGGCGTTGGAAAGCTATTGGGGAATTGAGCTGATAGGACTTCTAGTTTTTGTGATCCGGAGGATTTTACATACGTGCACACACAGGATCACGTGCGCGGAAAATATCGAGCGCAAAAAGGGCCATCTGGGGCCTAAAAAATGGCCTGCAGTATTGGAAAAATGAAAGTTATCACAATTACAGCTCAAATTTCGATGAGCCGGCACATCCCTTTGGTGTTCAGGTCCTGGGCGCCCCACCCATGTATGGATACAATAGGGTGATAAGCCAACTCTCGCGAAGGAACGGTGATCAAAGAAAATACAAAAATCAACCTAGAGTCCAAATTGCTCGAGACTCTCAAAGCAAGTGAGAACAAGCTCCGATTTCATAGTTTTCATAGGCGTTGGAAAGCTATTGGGGAATTGAGCTGATAGGACTTCTAGTTTTGGCGATCTGGAGGATTTTACATACGTGCACACATAGGATCACATACGTGGAAAATATCGAGCCCAAAAAGGGTCGTCTGGGCCCTAAAAAATGGCCTGCAGGATTGGAATAAATGAAAGTTACGCAATTACAACTCAAATTTCGATGAGCCGGCACATCCCTTTTGTTTTCAGGTCCTGGGCACCCCACCCATGTATAGATACAATAGGGTGTTAGGCCAACTCTCGCGAAGAAACGGTGATCAAAGAAAATACAAAAATCAAGCTAGAGTCCGAATTGACCGAGACTCTCAAAGCAAGTGAGAACAAGCTCCGATTTCGTCGTTTTCATAGGCGTTGGAAAGCTATTTGGGAATTGAGCTGGTCGGACTTCTAGTTTTTGCAATCTGGAGGATTTTACATACGTGCACACATAGGATCACGTGCGCGGAAAATATCGAGCCCAAAAAGGGCCGTCTGGGCCCTAAAAAACTGGCCTGTAGGATTGGAAAAATTAAAAGTTACCGCAATTACATCTCAAATTTCGATGAGCCGGCACATCCCTTTGGTGTTCAGGTCCTGAGCGCCCCACCCATGTATGGATACAATAGGGTGTTAGGCCAACTCTCGCGAAGAAACGGTGATCAAAAAAAATACAAAAATCAACCTAGAGTCCGAATTGATCGAGACTCTCAAAGCAAGTGAGAACAAGCTCCGATTTCGTCGTTTTCATAAGCGTTGGAAAGCTATTGGGGAATTGAGGTGATAGGACTTCTAGTTTTTGCGATCTGGATGATTTTACATACGTGCGCACACAGGATCACGTGCGCGGAAAATATCGAGCCCAAAAAGGGCCGTCTGGGCCCTCAAAAATGGCATGCGGGATTGGAAAAAATGAAAGTTATCGCAATTACAGCTCAAGTTTCGATGAGGCGGCACATCCCTTTCGTGTTCAGGTCCTGGGCGCCCCACCCATGTATGGATACAATAGGGTTATAGGCTCACTCTCGCGAAGAAACGGTGATCAAAGAAAATACAAAAATCAACCTAGAGTCCGAATTGATTGACACTCTCAAAGCAAGTGAGAACAAGCTCCGATTTCGTCATTTTTATAGGCGTTGGAAAGCTATTGGGGAATTGAGCTGATAGGACTTCTAGTTTTTGCGATCTGGAGTATTTTACATACGTGCACACATAGGATCACGTGCGCGGAAAATATCGAGCCCAAAAAGGGCCGTCTGGGCCCTCAAAAATGGCATGCAGGATTGGAATAAACGAAAGTTATGCAATTAAATTTTGATGAGCCGGCACATCCCTTTTGTGTTCAGGTCCTGGGCACCCCAGCCATGTATGTATATAGTAGGGTGTTAGGCCAACTCTCGCAAAGAAACGGTGATCAAAAAAATACAAAAATCAACCTAGAGTCCGAATTGATCGAGACTCTCAAAGCAAGTGAGAACAAGCAATGATTTCGTCGTTTTCATAGGCGTTGGAAAGCTATTGGGGAATTGAGCTGATAGGACTTCAAGTTTGTGCGATCTGGAGGATTTTACATACGTGCACACATAGGATCACGTGCGCGGAAAATATTGAGCCCAAAAAGGGTCGTCTGGGCCCTAAAAAATGGCCTGCAGGATTGGAATAAATGAAAGTTACGCAATTACAGCTCAAATTTCGATGAGCCGGCACATCCCTTTTGTGTTCAGGTCCTGGGCGCCCCACCCATGTATGGATACAATAGGGTGTTAGGCCAACTCACGCGAAGAAACGGTGATCAAAGAAAATACAAAAATCAAGCTAGAGTCCAAATTGATCGATATTCTCAAAGCAAGTGAGAACAAGCTCCGATTTCGTCGTTTTCATAGGCGTTCGAAAGCTATTGGGGAATTGAGCTGATCGGACTTCTAGTTTTTGCAATCTGGAGGATTTTACATACGTGCACACACCGGATCACGTGCGCGGAAAATATCGAGCCCAAAAAGGGCCGTCTGGGCCCTAAAAAACTGGCCTGTAGGATTGGAAAAAATGAAAGTTACCGCAATTACAGGTCAAATTTCGTTGAGCCGGCACATCCCTTTGGTGTTCAGGTCCTGGGCGCCCCACCCATGTATGGATACAATAGGGTGTTAGGCCAACTCTTGCGAAGAAACGGTGATCAAAGAAAATACAAAAATCAACCTAGAGTTCGAATTGATCGAGACTCTCAAAGCAAGTGAGAACAAGTTCCGATTTCATCGTTTTCGTAGGCGTTGGAAAGCTATTGGGGAATTGAGCTGATAGGACTTCTAGTTTTTGTGATCTGGAGGATTTTACATACGTGCGCAAACAGGATCACGTGCGTGGAAAATATCGAGCCCAAAAAGGGCCGTCTGGGCCCTCATAAATGGCATGCAGGATTGGAAAAAATGAAATTTATCGCAATTACAGCTCAAATTTCGATGAGCCGGCACATCCCTTTTGTGTTCAGGTCCTGGGTGCCCCACTCATGTATGGATACAATAGGGTGTTATACAAACTCTCGCGAAGAAACGGTGATTAAAGAAAATACAAAAATCAAGCTAGAGTCCGAGTTGATCGAGACTCTCAAAGCAAGTGAGAACAAGCTCCGATTTCGTCGTTTTCATAGGCGTTGGAAAGTTATTGGGGAAGTGAGCTGATCGGACTTCTTGTTTGTGCGATCTGGAGGATTTTACATATGTGCACACACATGATCACGTGTGCGGAAAATATCGAGCCCAAAAAGGGCCGTCTGGGCCCTAAAAAACTGGCCTGCAGGATTGGAAAAAATGAAAGTTACCGCAATTACATCTCAAATTTCGATGAGCCGGCACATCCCTTTGGTGTTCAGGTCATGGGTGCCCCACCCATGTATGGGTACAATAGGGTGTTAGGCCAACTCTCACGAAGAAACGGTGATCAAATAAAATAGAAAAATCAAGCTAGAGTCCGAATTGATCGAGACTCTCAAAGCAAGTGAGAACAAGCTCCGATTTCGTCGTTTTCATAGGTGTTGGAAAGCTATTGGGGAATTGAGCTGATAGGACTTCTAGTTTTTGTGATTTGGAGGATTTATATACGTGCACACACAGGATCACGTGCGCGGAAAATATCGAGCCGAAAAAGGGCCGTCCGGGCCCTCCAAAATGGCTTGCAGGATTGGAAAAAATGAAAATTATCGCAATTACAGCTCAAATTTCGTTGAGCTGGCACATCCCTTTGGTGTTCAGGTCCTGGGCGCCCCACCCAATTATGGATACAATAGGGTATTAGGCCAACTCTCACGAAGAAACGGTGATCAAATAAAATAGAAAAATCAACCTAGAGTCCGAATTGGTCGAGACTCTCAAAGCAAGTGAGAACAAGCTCCGATTTCGTCGTTTTCATAGGCGTTGGAAAGCTATTGGGGAATTGAGCTGGTCGGACTTCTAGTTTTTGCAATCTGGAGGATTTTACATACGTGCACACACAGGATCACGTGCGCGGAAAATATCGAGCCCAAAAAGGGCCGTCTGGGCCCTAAAAAACTGGCCTGTAGGATTGGAAAATTGAAAGTTACCGCAATTACATCTCAAATTTCGATGAGCCGGCACATCCCTTTGGTGTTCAGGTCCTGGGCGCCCCACCCATGTATGGATACAATAGGGTGTTAGGCCAACTCTCGCGAAGAAACGGTGATCAAAGAAAATACAAAAATCAACCTAGAGTCCGAATTGATCGAGACTCTCAAAGCAAGTGAGAACAAGCTCCGATTTCGTCGTTTTCATAGGCGTTGGAAAGCTATTGGGGAATTGAGCTGATAGGACTTCTAGTTTTTGCGATCTGGAGGATTTTACATACGTGCGCACACAGGATCATGTGCGCGGAAAATATCGAGCCCAAAAAGGGTCGTCTGGGCCCTTAAAAATGGCATGCGGGATTGGAAAAAATGAAAGTTATCGCAATTACAGCTCAAATTTCGATGAGCCGGCACATCCCTTTGGTGTTCAGGTCCTGGGCGCCCCACCCATGTATGGATACAATAGGGTGTTAGGACAACTCTCAAGAAGAAACAGTGATCAAAGAAAATACAAAAATCAACCTAGAGTCCGAATTGATTGAGACTCTCAAAGCAAGTGAGAACAAGCTCCGATTTCGTCGTTTTCATAGGTGTTGGAAAGCTATTGGGGAATTGAGCTGATAGGACTTCTAGTTTTCGTGATCTGGAGTATTTTACATACGTGCACACATAGGATCACATGCGCGTTAAATATCGAGCCCAAAAAGGGCCGTCTGGGCCCTCAAATATGGCATGTAGGATTGGAATAAACGAAAGTTACACAATTACAGCTCAAATTTCGATGAGCCGGCACATCCCTTTTTTGTTCAGGTCCTGGGCGCCCCACCCATGTATGTATACAGTAGGGTGTTAGGCCGACTCTCGCGAAGAAACGGTGATCAAAGAAAATACAAAAATCAACCTACAGTCCGAATTGATTGAGACTCTCAAAGCAAGTGAGAACAAGCAGTGATTTCGTCATTTTCATAGGCGTTGGAAAGCTATTGGGGAATTGAGGTGATAGGACTTCAAGTTTTTGCGCTCTGGAGGATTTTACATACGTGCACACATAGGATCACGTGTGCGGAAAATTTTGAGCCCAAAAAGGGTCGTCTGGGCCGTAAAAAATGGCCTGCAGGATTGGAATAAATGAAAGTTACGCAATTACAGCTCAAATTACGATGAGCCGGCACATCCCTTTTGTGTTCAGGTCCTGGGCGCCCCACCCATGTATGGATACAATAGGGTGTTAGGCCAACTCTCGCGATGAAATGGTGATCAAAGAAAATAAAAAAATCAAGCTAGAGTCCGAATTGATCGAGATTCTCAAAGCAAGTGAGACAAGCTCCGATTTCGTCGTTTTCATAGGCGTTGGAAAGCTATTGGGGAATTGAGCTGATCGGACTTCTAGTTTTTGCAATCTGGAGGATTTTACATACGTGCACACACCGGATCACGTGCGCAGAAAATATCGAGCCCAAAAAGGGCCGTCTAGGCCCTAAAAAACAGGCCTGTAGGATTAGAAAAAATGAAAGTTACCGCAATTACAGCTCGAATTTCGATGAGCCGGCACATCCCTTTGGTGTTCAGGTCCTGGGCGCCCCACCCATGTATGTTTACAATAGGGTGTTAGGCCAACTCTCGCGAAGAAACGGTGATCAAAAAAATACAAAAATCAACCTAGAGTTCGAATTGATCGAGACTCTCAAAGCAAGTGAGAACAAGCTCCGATTTCGTCGTTTTCATAGGCGTTGGAAAGTTATTGGGGAATTGAGCTGATCGGACTTCTAGTTTTTGCGATCTGGAGGATTTTACATACGTGCACACACATGATCACGTGCGCGGAAAATATTGAGCCCAAAAAGGGCCGTCTGGGCCCTAAAAAACTGGCCTGCAGGATTGGAAAAAACGAAAGTTATCGCAATTACAGCTCAAATTTCAATAAGCCGGCATATCCCTTTGGTGTTCAGGTCCTGGGCGCCCCACTCATGTATGGATACAATAGGGTGTTAGGCCAACTCTCGCGAAGAAATGGTGATCAAAGAAAATACAAAAATCAACCTAGAGTTCGAATTGATCGAGACTCTCAAAGCAAGTGAGAACAAGCTCCGATTTCGTCGTTTTCATAGGCATTGGAAAGCTATTGGGGAATTGAGCTGATAGGACTTCCAGTTTTTGTGATCTAGAGGATTTTACATACGTGCGCACACAGGATCACGTGCATGGAAAATATCGAGCCCAAAAAGGGCCGTCTGGGCCCTCATAAATGGCATGCAGGATTGGAAAAAATGAAATTTATCGCAATTACAGCTCAAATTTCGATGAGCCAGCACATCCCTTTTGTGTTCAGGTCCTGGGCGCCCCACTCAAGTATGGATACAATAGGGTGTTAGACCAACTCTCACGAAGAAACGGTGATCAAAGAAAATAGAAAAATCAAGCTAGAGTCCGAATTGATCGAGACTCTCAAAGCAAGTGAGAACAAGCTCCAATTTCGTCGTTTTCATAGGCGTTGGAAAGTTACTGGGGAATTGAGCTGATCGGACTTCTAGTTTTTGCGATCTGGAGGATTTTACATACGTGCACACACATGATCATGTGCGCGGAAAATATCGAGCCCTAAAAGAGCCATCTGGGCCCTCAAAAATGGCATGCGGGATTGGAAAAAACGAAAGTTATCGCAATTACAGCTCAAATTTCGATGAGGCGGCACATCCCTTTGGTGTTCAGGTCCTGGGCGCCCCACCCATGTATGGATACAATAGGGTGTTAGGACAACTCTCGCGAATAAACGGTGATCAAAGAAAGTACAAAAAACAACCTAGAGTCCGAATTGATCGAGACTCTCAAAGCAAGTGAGAACAAGCTCCGATTTCGTCGTTTTCATAGGCGTTGGAAAGCTATTGGGGAATTGAGCTGATAGGACTTCTAGTTTTTGTGATCTGGAGGATTTTACATACGTGCACACACAGGATCACGTGCGTGGAAAATATCGAGCGCAAAAAGGGCCGTCTGGGCCCTAAAAAATGGCCTGCAGTATTGGAAAAATGAAAGTTATCGCAATTACAGCTCAAATTTCGATGAGCCGGCACATCCCTTTGGTGTTCAGGTCCTGGGCGCCCCACCCATGTATGGATACAATAGGGTGTTAGGACAACTCTCGCGAATAAACGGTGATCAAAGAAAGTACAAAAATCAACCTAGAGTCTGAATTGATCGAGACTCTGAAAGCAAGTGAGAACAAGCTCCGATTTCGTCGTTTTCATAGGCGTTGGAAAGCTATTGGGGAATTGAGCTGATAGGACTTCTAGTTTTTGTGATCTGGAGGATTTTACATACGTGCACACACAGGATCACGTGCGCGGAAAATATCGAGCGCAAAAAGGGCCATCTGGGGCCTAAAAAATGGCCTGCAGTATTGGAAAAATGAAAGTTATCACAATTACAGCTCAAATTTCGATGAGCCGGCTCATCCCTTTGGTGTTCAGGTCCTGGGCGCCCTACCCATGTATGGATAAAATAGGGTGATAAGCCAACTCTCGCGAAGGAACGGTGATCAAAGAAAATACAAAAATCAACCTAGAGTCCAAATTGCTCGAGACTCTCAAAGCAAGTGAGAACAAGCTCCGATTTCATAGTTTTCATAGGCGTTGGAAAGCTATTGGGGAATTGAGCTGATAGGACTTCAAGTTTGTGCGATCTGGAGGATTTTACATACGTGCACACATAGGATCACGTGCGCGGAAAATATTGAGCCCAAAAAGGGTCGTCTGGGCCCTAAAAAATGGCCTGCAGGATTGGAATAAATGAAAGTTACGCAATTACAGCTCAAATTTCGATGAGCCGGCACATCCCTTTTGTGTTCAGGTCCTGGGCGCCCCACCCATGTATGGATACAATAGGGTGTTAGGCCAACTCTCGCGAAGAAACGGTGATCAAAGAAAATACAAAAATCAAGCTAGAGTCCAAATTGATCGATATTCTCAAAGCAAGTGAGAACAAGCTCCGATTTCGTCGTTTTCATAGGCGTTGGAAAGCTATTGGGGAATTGAGCTGATCGGACTACTAGTTTTTGCAATCTGGAGGATTTTACATACGTGCACACACAGGATCACGTGCGCGGAAAATATCGAGCCCAAAAAGGGCCGTCTGGGCCCTAAAAAACTGGCCTGTAGGATTGGAAAAAATGAAAGTTACCGCAATTACAGGTCAAATTTCGATGAGCCGGCACATCCCTTTGGTGTTCAGGTCCTGGGCGCCCCACCCATGTATGGATACAATAGGGTGTTAGGCCAACTCTTGCGAAGAAACGGTGATCAAAGAAAATACAAAAATCAACCTAGAGTTCGAATTGATCGAGACTCTCAAAGCAAGTGAGAACAAGTTCCGATTTCATCGTTTTCATAGGCGTTGGAAAGCTATTGGGGAATTGAGCTGATAGGACTTCTAGTTTTTGTGATCTGGAGGATTTTACATACGTGCGCAAACAGGATCACGTGCGTGGAAAATATCGAGCCCAAAAAGGGCCGTCTGGGCCCTCATAAATGGCATGCAGGATTGGAAAAAATGAAATTTATCGCAATTACAGCTCGAATTTCGATGAGCCGGCACATCCCTTTTGTGTTCAGGTCCTGGGTGCCCCACTCATGTATGGATACAATAGGGTGTTATACAAACTGTCGCGAAGATACGGTGATTAAAGAAAATACAAAAATCAAGCTAGAGTCCGAGTTGATCGAGACTCTCAAAGCAAGTGAGAACAAGCTCCGATTTCGTCGTTTTCATAGGCGTTGGAAAGTTATTGGGGAAGTGAGCTGATCGGACTTCTAGTTTGTGCGATCTGGAGGATTTTACATATGTGCACACACATGATCACGTGTGCGGAAAATATCGAGCCCAAAAAGGGCCGTCTGGGCCCTAAAAAACTGGCCTGCAGGATTGGAAAAAATGAAAGTTACCGCAATTACAGCTCAAATTTCGATGAGCCGGCACATCCCTTTGGTGTTCAGGTCATGGGCGCCCCACCCATGTATGGATACAATAGGGTGTTAGGCCAACTCTCACGAAGAAACGGTGATCAAATAAAATAGAAAAATCAAGCTAGAGTCCGAATTGATCGAGACTCTCAAAGCAAGTGAGAACAAGCTCCGATTTCGTCGTTTTCATAGGTGTTGGAAAGCTATTGGGGAATTGAGCTGATAGGACTTCTAGTTTTTGTGATTTGGAGGATTTATATACGTGCACACATAGGATCACGTGCGCGGAAAATATCGAGCCGAAAAAGGGCTGTCCGGGCCCTCCAAAATGGCTTGCAGGATTGGAAAAAATGAAAATTATCGCAATTACAGCTCAAATTTCGTTGAGCTGGCACATCCCTTTGGTGTTCAGGTCCTGGGCGCCCCACCCAATTATGGATACAATAGGGTATTAGGCCAACTCTCACGAAGAAACGGTGATCAAATAAAATAGAAAAATCAACCTAGAGTCCGAATTGGTCGAGACTCTCAAAGCAAGTGAGAACAAGCTCCGATTTCGTCGTTTTCATAGGCGTTGGAAAGCTATTGGGGAATTGAGCTGGTCGGACTTCTAGTTTTTGCAATCTGGAGGATTTTACATATGTGCACACACAGGATCACGTGCGCGGAAAATATCGAGCCCAAAAAGGGCCGTCTGGGCCCTAAAAAACTGGCCTGTAGGATTGTAAAACTGAAAGTTACCACAATTACATCTCAAATTTCGATGAGCCGGCACATCCCTTTGGTGTTCAGGTCCTGGGCGCCCCACCCATGTATGGATACAATAGGGTGTTAGGCCAACTCTCGCGAAGAAACGGTGATCAAAGAAAATACAAAAATCAACCTAGAGTCCGAATTGATCGAGACTCTCAAAGCAAGTGAGAACAAGCTCCGATTTCGTCGTTTTCATAGGCGTTGGAAAGCTATTGGGGAATTGAGCTGATAGGACTTCTAGTTTTTGCGATCTGGAGGATTTTACATACGTGCGCACACAGGATCATGTGCGCGGAAAATATCGAGCCCAAAAAGGGTCGTCTGGGCCCTTAAAAATGGCTCAAATTTCGATGAGGCGGCACATCCCTTTGGTGTTCAGGTCCTGGGTGCCCCACCCATGTATGGATACAATAGGGTTATAGGCTCACTCTCGCGAAGAAACGGTGATCAAAGAAAATACAAAAATCAACCTAGAGTCCGAATTGATTGAGACTCTCAAAGCAAGTGAGAACAAGCTCCGATTTCGTCGTTTTCATAGGTGTTGGAAAGCTATTGGGGAATTGAGCTGATAGGACTTCTAGTTTTCGTGATCTGGAGTATTTTACATACGTGCACACATAGGATCACATGCGCGTTAAATATCGAGCCCAAAAAGGGCCGTCTGGGCCCTCAAAAATGGCATGCAGGATTGGAATAAACGAAAGTTACACAATTACAGCTCAAATTTCGATGAGCCGGCACATCCCTTTTTTGTTCAGGTCCTGGGCGCCCCACCCATGTATGTATACAGTAGGGTGTTAGGCCAACTCTCGCGAAGAAACGGTGATCAAAGAAAATACAAAAATCAACCTACAGTCCGAATTGATTGAAACTCTCAAAGCAAGTGAGAACAAGCAATGATTTCGTCATTTTCATAGGCGTTGGAAAGCTATTGGGGAATTGAGGTGATAGGACTTCAAGTTTTTGCGATCTGGAGGATTTTACATACGTGCACACATAGGATCACGTGTGCGGAAAATTTTGAGCCCAAAAAGGGTCGTCTGGGCCGTAAAAAATGGCCTGCAGGATTGGAATAAATGAAAGTTACGCAATTACAGCTCAAATTACGATGAGCCGGCACATCCCTTTTGTGTTCAGGTCCTGGGCGCCCCACCCATGTATGGATACAATAGCGTGTTAGGCCAACTCTCGCGAAGAAATGGTGATCAAAGAAAATACAAAAATCAAGCTAGAGTCCGAATTGATCGAGATTCTCAAAGCAAGTGAGACAAGCTCCGATTTCGTCGTTTTCATAGGCGTTGGAAAGCTATTGGGGAATTGAGCTGATAGGACTTCAAGTTTGTGCGATCTGGAGGATTTTACATACGTGCACACATCGGATCACGTGCGCAGAAAATATCGAGCCCAAAAAGGGCCGTCTGGGCCCTAAAAAACAGGCCTGTAGGATTAGAAAAAATGAAAGTTACCGCAATTACAGCTCGAATTTCGATGAGCCGGCACATCCCTTTGGTGTTCAGGTCCTGGGCGCCCCACCCATGTATGGATACAATAGGGTGTTAGGCCAACTCTCGCGAAGAAACGGTGATCAAAAAAATACAAAAATCAACCTAGAGTTCGAATTGATCGAGACTCTCAAAGCAAGTGAGAACAAGCTCCGATTTCGTCGTTTTCATAGGCGTTGGAAAGTTATTGGGGAATTGAGCTGATCGGACTTCTAGTTTTTGCGATCTGGAGGATTTTACATACGTGCACACACATGATCACGTGTGCGGAAAATATGGAGCCCAAAAAGGGCCGTCTGGGCCCTAAAAAACTGGCCTGCAGGATTGGAAAAAACGAAAGTTATCGCAATTACAGCTCAAATTTCAATGAGCCGGCATATCCCTTTGGTTTTCAAGTCCTGGGCGCCCCACCCATGTATGGATACAATAGGGTGTTAGGCCAACTCTCGCGAAGAAATGGTGATCATAGAAAATACAAAAATCAACCTAGAGTTCGAATTGATCGAGACTCTCAAAGCATGTGAGAACAAGCTCCGATTTCGTCGTTTTCATAGGCGTTGGAAAGCTATTGGGGAATTGAGCTGATAGGACTTCTAGTTTTTGTGATCTGGAGGATTTTACATACGTGCGCACACAGGATCACGTGCATGGAAAATATCGAGCCCAAAAAGTGCCGTCTGGGCCCTCATAAATGGCATGCAGGATTGGAAAAAATGAAATTTATCGCAATTACAGCTCAAATTTCGATGAGCCAGCACATCCCTTTTGTGTTCAGGTCCTGGGCGCCCCACTCATGTATGGATACAATAGGGTGTTAGGCCAACTCTCACAAAGAAACGGTGATCAAAGAAAATAGAAAAATCAAGCTAGAGTCCGAATTGATCGAGACTCTCAAAGCAAGTGAGAACAAGCTCCGATTTCGTCGTTTTCATAGGCGTTGGAAAGTTATTGGGGAATTGAGCTGATCAGACTTCTAGTTTTTGCGATCTGGAGGATTTTACATACGTGCACACACATGATCATGTGCGCGGAAAATATCGAGCCCAAAAAGGGCTGTCTGGGCCCTAACAAACTGGCCTGCAGGATTGGAAAAAATGAAAGTTACCGCAATTACAGCTCAAATTTCGATGAGCCGGCACATCCCTTTGTTGTTCAGGTCCTGGGCGCCCGACCCATGTATGGATACAATTGGGTGTTAGGCCAACTCTCTCGAAGAAACGGTGATCAAATAAAATACAAACATCAACCTAGAGTCCGAATTGATCGAGACTCTCAAAGCAAGTGAGAACATGCTCCGATTACGTCGTTTTCATAGGTGTTGGAAAGCTATTGGGGAATTGAGCTGATAGGACTTCTAGTTTTTGTGATCTGGAGGGTTTATATACGTGCACACACAGGATGACGTGCGCGGAAAATATCGAGCCGAAAAAGGGCCGTCCGGGCCCTCCAAAATGGCTTGCAGGATTGGAAAAAATGAAAATTATCGCAATTACAGCTCAAATTTCGATGAGCCGGCACATCCCTTTGGTGTTCAGGTCCTGGGCGCCCCACCCAATTATGGATACAATAGGGTGTTAGGCCAACTCTCACGAAGAAACGGTGATCAAAGAAAATACAAAAATCAACCCAGAGTCCGAATTGATCGAGACTCTCAAAGCAAGTGAGAACAAGCTCTGATTTTGTCGTTTTCATAGGCGTTGGAAAACTATTGGGGAATTGAGCTTTTAGGACTTCTAGTTTTTGTGATCTGGAGGATTTTACATTCTTGCACACAGGATCACATGCGCGGAAAATATTGAGCCCAAAAAGGGCTGTCTGGGCCCTCAAAAATGTCCTGCAGGATTGGAAAATACGAAAGTTATCGTAATTACAGCTCAAATTTCGATGTGCCGGCACATCCCTTTGGTGGTCAGGTCATGGGCGCCCCACCCATGTATGGATACAATAGGGTGTTAGGCCAACTCTCGCGAAGAAACGGTGATCAAAGAAAATACAAAAATCAACCTAGAGTCCGAATTGATCGACACTCTCAAAGCAAGTGAGAACAAGCTCCGATTTCGTCGTTTTCATAGGCGTTGGAAAGCTATTGGGGAATTGAGCTGATAGGACTTCTAGTTTTTGTGATCTGGAGGATTTTACATACGTGCACACACAGGATCACATGCGCGGAAAATATCGAGCCCAAAAAGGGCCGTCTGGGCCCTAAAAAATGGCTTGCAGGATTGGAAAAAATGAAAGTTATCACAATTACAGCTCTAATTTCGATGAGCCGGCACATCCCTTTGGTGTTCAGGTCCTAGGCGCCCCACCCTTGTATGGATACAATAGGTTGTTAGGCCAACTCTCGCAAAGAAACGGTGATCAAAGAAAATATAAAAATAAACCTAGAGTCCGAATTGATCGAGACTCTCAAAGCAAGTGAGAACCAGCTCCGATTTCGTCGTTTTCATAGGCGTTCGAATGCTATTGGGGAATTGAGCTGATAGGACTTCTAGTTTTTGCGATCTGGAGGATTTTACATACGTGCACACACAGGATCACGTGCGTGGAAAATATCGAGCCGAAAAAGGGCCGTCTGGGCCCTAAAAATGGCCTGCAGGATTGGAAAAAAGGAAAGTTATCGCAATTACAGCTCAAATTTCGATGAGTCGGCACATCCCTTTGGTGTTCAGGTCCTGGGCGCCCCACCCATGTATGGATACAATAGGTTGTTAGGCCAACTCTCGCAAAGAAACGGTGATCAAAGAAAATACAAAAATAAACCTAGAGTCCGAATTGATCGAGACTCTCAAAACAAGTGAGAACAAGCTCCGATTTCGTCATTTTCATAGGCATTGGAAAGCTATTGGGGAATTGAGCTGATAGGACTTCTAGTTTTTGTGATCTAGAGGATTTTACATACGTGCACACACAGGATCACGTGCGTGGAAAATATAGAGCCCAAAAAGGGCCGTCTGGGCCCTAAAAAATGGCCAGCAGGATTAGAAAAAACGGAAGTTATCGCAATTACAGCTCAAATTTCAATGAGCCGGCACATCCCTTTGGTGTTCAGGTCATGGGCGCCCCACCCATGTATGGACACAATAGGGTTATAGGCTCACTCTCGCGAAGAAACGGTGATCAAAGAAAATACAAAAATCAACCTAGAGTCCGAATTGATCGAGACTCTCAAAGCAAGTGAGAACAAGCTCCGATTTCGTAGTTTTCATAGGCGTTGGAAAGCTATTGGGGAATTGAGCTGATAGGACTTCTAGTTTTTGCGATCTAGAGGATTTGACATACGTGCACACATAGGATCACGTGCACGGAAAATATCGAGCACAAAAAGGGCCGTGTGGGCCCTAAAAAATGGCCTGCAGTATTGGAAAAAACGAAAGTTATCGCAATTACAGCTCAAATTTCGATGAGCCGGCTGTCGTGGGAACGAGCCTGACAGTAGAAGTAGGGGGTACGTAAGGAGAGGGCAAGGTCCTAGCTACGGCGAGATTGTACACACGATGTATGAGTTCAGGCCCCTCGCGGAGGAGGTAATAGCCCTACGTCTCGGTGCTCAGGAGCTTCTTGTCGTGTGGAATATGTGTGTTACAGGGGGTGCGAACCCTTGTCCTAGAGGAGGGGGTGGCTTATATAGAGTGCGCCAGGACCCCAGCCATTCCCCGTTACATAGGGTTCAATGTGGATTAAGACAGGGCGTTACCGGTAACGTAAACAATAAATGCTAATTAATACGACGAGTGGAACGTCCGCCCTTCGGCCTTCCTGGAGTGGCTTCTGGACTTCTGCCGTCGAGTGGCCTATAATTCCTCCGAGTGAAAGTAGACTGTCGAATGTAAACGGGGGGTCTTCCGAGTGAACTCTGTCGAGTGACTCATACACCATGGCTACTTCAGTCGGTGATCTCCTTGTAATCCTAAGGTCCTTGCATGAGGTGCCCTTAGGTAGGGTATGTAGGTCATGCCTAGAACCCTACCCTAAGTACATATCCCCATCATTAGCCACCGAATGGATCGGGGTTCGAGTGAAAAAGGGAGCGACGCAGACTCGGATAGACTTAGCATCCAGAATGCGTTTTTAAGAGCTGTCGGTGCCTGTGTCAATTGGATTCTTTGGCGCTCGCCTCGGTCGATTCTGCTGCTTGATGCTTCCGAGTGAACTTGAATTCAACCCTAGGTCTGTGTAAACTTGAGATGTGGATCAGGTCCGAGTGCTCAAAGCGGTCTTGTGACGCGACTGGTCGCTCTGACGGGCCCGAGTGGTTACAGGAACCAGGTGTTCTCTGGACCGAGTGTTTAATGCCGCAGCTGGATGGGACGGTTGCTTCAGCAGGCGCGATTTTCATGGTATTCAAACTTATCGGGAACGCGCGCTGCGCAGGGATGACGCGACGAGCGGGGCAAGTGGGCGCGCGACTCCTCGATCAACGCGCCGCCTTTATCGCCACGTATCCCTCTCCCTATGTTATCGGGATACTCTGAGATCTTGCGGGCCCACGAGTCAGATACTCTGAGATCCCGTTCCACCTCGCCTCGACAACCGCCGCCGCCGCGATGACGAAGGGCAAAGGAACCGCCAAGGGGAGGAAGCTGTCAAGCGCTCGGGTCGTGGTGCCGCCGGGCTGGATCACAGGCGATTTCTTGCCCTCGACGGTCACGGAGAGGGATCTCCAAGATCTCGTCGCCAGCGGCTTGATCGCGGAGGGCTCATGGAGGTTGCCTGGGAGGGAAGCCGAGCCAGAGCCTCGTGAGGACGAGCGGGTCCTCCTCACCACTCACGTCGAGCGAGCTTTTTCTATGCCTCCTCATCCATTCTTCCGCGGATTCTTGAATTTCTTCGGGGCGTAGCTCCACCACTTTCCTCCGAATGCCATAGCTATTGTGTCTGCATATGTGACTTTCTGCGAGTGTTTCTTGGGCTGTCCCACCCATTGGGGCCTGTTTAAACATATCTTTACCATTCGGTCTCATTCAGTCAAAAAGGCCAATGCCAATGATAGCAAAACCCATGTCATTCAGCTGTGTGGGGGTTTAGGTATCCAGAGGAGGACGGGTAGTTCTTTCCCTTCACTGACGTTCCCAGATTCGGTGCGGGGCTGGCAGTCGACCTGGTTCTACTGCAAAGATGTAGCAGAAAAGGCCGCAGTGGACACCTTGGTGAGCAGCGTAGTTGAGTTGGTCCGGGGAGGAGTAACAGGGTTAGATTTGCTGGAGGTGTTTCTGAGTCGGCGGATCCAGCCTCTCAAGATGCGAGATCATCCTATGTGGCATTATTCGGGTGCTAATGATAGCACTCGATCGCATCCGGAGGAGGTCTCGGAGCAGACGGTTGCGCAGTGGCTCAGTAGCATCACCGGAGCACGCGACAATCCCCAAGGAGCCAAGAGGATACAACCATTCTCAGCCGATCACCTGCCGAGTGTGGTAAGTTATAACTTCATCGAGTGCATTACTGTTTGCATCTTGTCGAGTGATTGAACTTCAGTCGACTGACTTCACTGTTTGAATTTTGCAGGAGCGCATGAACATGATTTCGCCCGTGCCGAACGGGGAGCAACTTGAGGAAGGCGAAGTGAGCGCGGGCGGTAGCGTTGACGGAGAACATGCTGATGATAGCGAAGACTGCAGTGACGATGATGAGGGGGACTCGGAGTGGGTCGGGAGCGAAGATGACTCCCCGTCCCCCCGGCGCAAAGAGCGTCGCTCCAAGCTGAACCAAGACTCGGAGGCCGCTGCGAGCAAGACCATGGCATCAAGCACAAGGAACACCAAGCGTGGCCGGGCCCCAACGCCTGAGTTGACAGAGAAGGCCTCAAAGCAGCCCAAGCCTGACGTGCCCAAACCCCAGAAGGCTCTACCTCGCATGAAGATACAGGTGCCCGTTGCTTCAACGTAAGTGCCAATCTTCCTTCTTTCGCTGTCTGTAAGGCTTCAAAACTTTGCTGACCGGGTGAAATTTGTCTGCCAGGGCTGCTACCTCGGTGACGTCGCCTCCGCGAGATGGAGAGGACAACATGGAGGTGGATACTGATGACGCGGCCACATCTCGCCGAGGTATAACAAATCTTCAATCTGTTCTGCTTTCCATTCGAGATGATTCGTCGATTGCATAAGTTGTTGTTGTCGACTGGCAGCTGCAGATGTCATTCACGTGGAAGACGATGAGCAGCCTCAGCCCGGTGTGGAGGGCGAAGGCGTGGCCTCGGGTGCCCTCCGCGAGCGCACTCGGAGTGAGCCGTCAGGACAGGCACCTCGTGGAGCCGAACTCATCGTCCCGCTGTCGACTGCTCCACCAGCGACTTCAACTATCGTGACTTCAGCGTCGAGTGAACAGCCTCAGGCACCGATCCTTCCGACTGCAGCATCGACTCCTCCGACGGCGGTGTATCCACTGTACCGCGTCCTAGAGGAACAAACTGGAGCTGCCAAGGAGGCCATGATCCAGGCGGAGCAGATGATGAGCCGCACGAAGGAGGCGTACGAGGCCAGCAAGTTGGCATACGATGCCAGCTCAGCTCTCCATGCCAACGTCCGAGTAAGTGGGATTGTAAGTTCGTTTCCGATTGAATTCTTGTCCATCTTGCCTCTACACCCACTGGGTGTTTTCTTTTGGCGTACACTTGTGTTTCTCCTCGAGTAGATCGGATCGTGTCGAGTGATTTCCGGTCCAGTGGGGGCACGCTGAGTGCACCCACTAGGTGTAGTCCCCGAGACCGCTGTCGATTGCTTGCGTTGGCAGGGGTCTTAGAGAAATTTTATTGGTTGCTGTTCACTCAGACAGGGCGGACCTGATCGAGTGAAGGTAGGTCCAGTGGGGGCACGCTAAGTGCACCCACTGGGTGTAGTCCCCGAGACCGCCGTCGAGTGCTTGCCTCGGCGGGGGTCTTAGAAACGCTCTTTTTTTTTGCACTCGGGCAGGTTGGACCTGGTCGAATGAATCTATATCCAGTGGGGGCACGCTGAGTGCACCCACTGGGTGTAGTCCCCGAGACTACTGTCGATCGCTTGCGATCGGTAGTAGTCTTAGGAATTTTAGACTGAGCTCTTTATTTCGTGCTCGGAGCACGAGAACCACTCGACAGGTCGAGTGAAGTCATATCCAGTGGGGGCACGCTGAGTGCAC
This sequence comes from Elymus sibiricus, assembly GCA_039707655.1. Classification (NCBI taxonomy): domain Eukaryota; kingdom Viridiplantae; phylum Streptophyta; class Magnoliopsida; order Poales; family Poaceae; genus Elymus; species Elymus sibiricus. The sequence continues at coordinate 3,767,147 of CM077672.1, forward strand.
CCACTGGGTGTAGTCCCCGAGACTACTGTAGATCGCTTGCGATCGGGAGTAGTCTTAGGAATTTTGGGCTGACCCCTTTCTTTCGCGCTCGGAGCACGAGAACCACTCGACAGGTCAAGTGTACTTTGGGAATGGAAATTATGTCCATGAACCCAGCGGGGTAGGTCTTGTCAGTTCGGACCTTTCCTCCGACCCAGTAAGGTAGGTCTTGTCAGTTCTGACCCTTCCATCAACCATGATATGACGCCTTGTAGGGTTGGGGGTGGGGTGGCGGCGGGCTGCCATTCAGTCGACTGAACTTGTTCTTTTCCACTCGTAAGCAGAAAAAAATATTTGTGTCGACTGAATTATTTCTTTGCTGATTTCAGAAATCCTGCGAGCTTGGAACTCAATATGTCGACTTGGAGAAACAGAAGAACCAGCTTCAGTTGGATTTGGAGGTGGCTAAGAGGGATCTGGAGCGTGCCCAGACGGAGCTGAAGACTATGGGAGGTAATCCTTGTCAGCCAATTGTACCCTCGCTTTTGCTTTCTGCCTTTTGAGCCGAGTGACTTCACTCGACAGACGTGCGTGGTGAGAACCGTCGACTCCAAGCGTGTCTCAACAATGTTATGTCTTTAGATACTATGAAGAAGGCGCTGGAGGTCAAGGACAAGGCGCTTGCTGACGCTCAAAAAGTGGCGAAAGAGAAAACCCAAGCTGCGGAGAAGAAGCTCGCTGCAGTCGGTAAAGTGGAAGAGGAGAACACCAAGCTCAAGCAGGAGCGCACCAGCTGGACCAAGAATATGGAAAAACTGGCAAAGAGAGCAAAGGGTCTGGAGACATTCCTGGGGGATTTCTTGAAGAAGATATACATCTTGCTTGAAGGTAAGTTTCTTTAGTCGAGTGAACTTTGTTAATTCTCAAGGAACAGCAACGTGACCAATCTTTTTCTTCTTCCTCGTACAGAATTCTGCCAAGACTTCGAGAAGGAGACTGAAGAGATCGAGCCGAATCTGGACCCTACCAAGTCGCCTATAGGTGCTGTCGTGGCCATGAACATGTTTCGAGTTGAGACCCGTATTGAAGGTGTCCAGGGATACATCACTCAACTGAGAGCTGCAATCGAGAAGATCGACAACGAGCTGTGGCCGAAGGACTCTCCTCAGACTGACCTTGAGTCAATGATAACTCGCCTTGAGGATCTCCCCGGTCGAGTGCAGGCGTGGAAGAAATCAGCTGCACGCTGCGGAGCTGACGTAGCTCTCTCACTCGTCCGGGTTCATTGCAAGGAGGCCATGGAAGACAAGCTGAAGGCCCTCCAAGTCGCCAACACGAAGAAGCTTCAATTCGAGGACTTCATGGAGACCTTCATCGCCGCAGCGACTCGGATTGCAGATGGGATCGATCTAGATACCTTTGTCGAGCCAGCTAGTCCTTCAGGTCCTTGAAAAAACTTCGCTTGCAGTCAAAAACTTTTATTTTCCTCGGTATGCCGAGTGGATGGTGTAACCGATTAAACTTCGTTCGGGCCTTGGGCCTGAGTACTTTTGCGGACGCGGGCAACTTTTGCTCATGCTGAATATCCTGAATTTATCTGCACTTTGCTTTCCAATTCTTTGCTTGGTTTGCTTTGGTTTTGATTGATTTTCGAGTGGTTTGGGACTAAGTTTTCGAGTGAAACTGTTGCCTGACACTCGGAAATTTTTTCAAACTTAGGCGAAATCTTGTTCGCAGCTAAGCCCCCGAGTGTGAGGATTTCTCATCACTCGGTAGGATTTTTAACTTAGGCGAAAGCTGGTTCGCAGCTAAGTTTTCGAGTGAATGCGATGTCATTCACTCGACAGAGTTCTTACCTTAGGCGAAATCTGGTTCGCGGCTAAGCCCCCGAATGTGAGGATTGCTCATGACTCAGTAGGATTTTTAACTTAGGCGAAAACTTGTTCGCAGCTAAGTTTTCGAGTGAATGCGATGCTATTCACTCGACAGAGTTTTTAACTTGGGCAAAATCTGGTTCGCAGCTAAGCCCCCGAGTGTGAGGGATTCTCATCACTCGGTAGGATTTTTATCTTAGGCGAAAACTTGTTCGCAGCTAAGCGTTCGAGTAAATGCGATGCTATTCACTCGACAGAGTTTTTAACTTAGGCGAAATCTGGTTCGCGACTAAGCCCCCGAGTGTGAGGATTGCTCATCACTCGGTAGGATTTTTAACTTAGGCGAAAACTTGTTCGCAGCTAAGTTTTCGAGTGAATGCGATGCTATTCACTCGACAGAGTTTTTAACTTAGGCGAAATCTGGTTCGCGGCTAAGTCCTCGAGTGTGAGGGTTGCTCATCACTCGGTAGGATTTTATCTTAGGCGAAAACTTGTTCGCAGCTAAGCGTTCGAGTGAATGCGATGCTATTCACTCGACAGAGTTTTTAACTTAGGCGAAATCTGGTTCGCAGCTAAGCCCCCGAGTGTGAGGATTGCTCATCACTCGGTAGGATTTTAAACACTTAAGAATGCTCGATCGGAATCGACACAAGACTGTAGGAGTCATATCTTTATAAGCGAAACCGATTGTACTCATATTAAATCAAACGACTCAATCGTCAGGTATAAAACTTCCGGAGTAAATCCGCGTTCCAAGCACGTGGCTCGTCGATATTCTTCTTGAGGTTGTAAAGATGATAGGCTCCGTTGTTCAACACTTTGGTGACGACGAAGGGGCCTTCCCATGCAGGTGTGAGCTTGTGAGGCCGCTGCTGATCCACTCGAAGCACGTGGTCACCTTCATGAAACGTCCGACTCCTGACGTGCCTTGCATGGAAGCGGCACAGATCCTGCTGATACACAGTCTACCGAATGAGGGCCATCTCACGCTCTTCTTCAAGTAGATCCATGCCGTCTTGCCGTGCCTGCTCAGCCTCATCTTCAAAGTATAGATCAACACGAGGAGAATTGTGAGGGAGGTCACTCGGCAGCACTGCCTCAGCTCCATACACCATGAAGAAAGTAGTGCGTTCAGTCGACCGATTAGGAGTTGTCCTCAAACCCCACAGAACAGACAGTAATTCAGTGACCCAAGCTCCAGCAGCATGATTCAGTTCGCGCATGAGGCGAGGCTTCAATCCTTGAAGGATAAGGCCATTTGCACGCTCAGCTTGACCGTTAGACTGGGGGTGCGCAACGGATGCGTAATCCACCCTAGTGCCTTGAGTGGAGCAAAAGTTCCTGAACTCTTCCGAGTCAAAGTTGGTACCATTGTCTGTAATGATACTGTGGGGGACTCAATATCTGAATATAATCCCTTTCATGAATCTGATGGCGGTGCGCGCGTCCAGCTTCTTGATAGGCTTGGCTTCAATCCATTTGGTGAATTTATCGACTGCCACCAGCAGATGCGTGAAACCACTCTGGCCAGTTCGGAGAGGCCCAATCATGTCCAGACCCCACACAGCGAAAGGCCAGACGAGTGGAATGGTCTTCAGAGCAGATGCAGGCTTGTGCGACAGGTTCGCGTAGAACTGGCACCCTTCACAGTGCTGAACAATCTCCTTAGCCATTTCATTGGCGCGGGGCCAGAAGAAACCGGCTCGGTAAGCTTTAGCGACAATTGTCTGAGAGGATGCATGATGACCGCAAGTTCCCGAGTGAATTTCCTCCAGAATCAATCGACCTTCTTCAGGAGTGATGCACCGCTGGGTTACGCCAGTTACGCTTTCTCTGTACAGCTGCCCATCCATAACAGTAAAAGCCTTGGATCTGCGGACAATCTGTCGAGCCTCAACTTCATCCTCTGGGAGCTCTCGCCTGAGTATATATGCAATGTAAGGCACCGTCCAATCGGGAGTAATCACCAGAATCTCCATGACTAGGTCTATGACTGCTGGGACATCAACTTCAGTCGGATTGGAGGCGCTCATTGGTTGTGGGGGCTCTTCAGTGAAGGGGTCTTCCTGCACCGAAGGAGAATACAAATGTTCTAGGAACACATCACTGGGCACAGGTTTCCGAGTGGATCCGATTTTTGCCAGCTCATCAGCTGCTTGATTCTTCACTCGGGGAACATGGTGGAGTTCCAAACCTTCGAATCTCTTCCCAAGCTTTCTCACTGCGTTGCAATAACCAGTCATGGCGGGGTTCCTAACATCCCACTCCTTCATCACCTGATTAACCACCAAATCTGAGTCACCGTAGACCATCAGGCGCCGGACGTCAAGTGAAATGGCCATACGTAACCCATAGAGGAGTGCCTCGTATTCTGCTTCATTGTTGGAGGAATCAAAGTGAATCTGGAGGACATAACTGAGCTTGTCTCCCTTTGGGGACACCAACACCACACCAGCACCAGAACCATTCAGCATTTTGGAGCCGTCAAAGAACATGGTCCAGTGTGCCGAGTGAACTTGGATTGGTTGTTGCTATTCGATCCACTCGGCCATGAAATCAGCAAGTGCCTGAGATTTGATCGCCTTTTTTGCCTCAAACTTGATATCGAAGTAAAGGAGCTCAATGGCCCATTTGGCCACTCGACCAGTCGCATCTCGATTGTTGAGGATCTCAGACAATGGCGCATCACTGACGACAGAAACTGAGTGATCTTGGAAATAGTGCGCCACCTTCTTTGCTGACAGATAAATACCATAGACAAGCTTTTGGTAATGGGGATACCTTTGCTTCGAAGGAGTCAACACTTCAGAAATGTAATAAACGGGGCGTTGGACCTTATAGGCTTTGCCCTCCTCTTCCCGCTCGACAGTGAGGACCGTACTGACGACTTGATTAGTGGCTGCAATGTACAGAAGCAGGGGTTCTTTGTTGTGCGGAGCAGCAAGCACTGGCTGGGTGGAAAGCAGGGCTTTGAGCTCGTCAAACACTGCATCTGCCTCTGGAGTCCACTCGAACGTATCAGACTTTTTCATCAGTCGGTATAAAGGCAATGCCTTTTCTCCAAGACGAGAAATGAATCTACTCAGCGCCGCCAGGCAACCAGTGAGCTTCTGGACATCGTGAATACGCACAGGACGTTTCATTCGGACGATGGCACCGATCTTCTCAGGATTGACGTCGATCCCCCGTTCGGAAACAAGGAAACCGAGTAACTTTCCTCCAGGAACTCCAAAAGTACACTTGGCTGGGTTCAGCTTGATGTCGTATTTCCTAAGGTTGGCGAATGTCTCTGCCAAGTCAGTCAGCAGGTCGGAACCTTTGCGTGACTTGACAATGATATCATCCATGTAAGCCTCGACATTCCGACTGATCTGGTCGAGGAAACACTTCTGAATCATGCGCATGAAAGTAGCGCCAGCATTCTTAAGACCAAAAGGCATCATGATGTAACAGAAACACCCGAAAGGGGTGATGAAGGCCGTCTTTATTTCATCTGGACCAAATAGATGGATCTGATGGTAGCCAGAGTATGGATCAAGAAAAGATAAACGCTCACACCCCGCTATCGAGTCGACAATCTGATCAATGCGGGGGAGCGGAAAATGATCTTTCGGGCAGGCCCGATTGATATGCTTGAAGTCTATACACATGCGGAGTGACTTATCCTTCTTGGGTACCATGACCACATTTGCGAGCCACTCGGAGTGGTAAACCTCGCGAATGAACTTGGCCGCCAAGAGTCGAGCCACCTCTTCACCGATTGCTTTCCGCTTCTCTGTTGCCGATCGGCGCAAGTGCTCTTTCACAGGTTTAGCCTTGGGATCCACCCTCAGACGGTGCTCAGCCAGCTCCCTGGGTACACCCGGCATGTCAGAAGGCTTCCATGCAAAGATGTCCCAGTTCTCACGGAGGAACTGGATGAGCTCGGCTTCCCATTTGCTGTCGAGTGTTGTTGAAATGTTGGTCGGGGCAGCATTAGGATCCGTCGGGTGAATGTGCACTGGCTTCACCTCTCCCGCCGACTGAAAAGCAGACTCAGTGGTGGGATTCTTGGCGCGCAACAGCTCAGCAGGATCAGCATTCTTCTTGTACTCTTCCAGCTCGACCACAGCCATCTGATGGTCGGCAATCTTGGAGCCCTTCTGGAGGCACTCCTCAGCCCTCTGTCGATTCCCCGTGACTGTGATCACGCCCTTGGGCCCGGGCATCTTCAGCTTGAGATACACGTAGCATGGATGGGCCATGAAACGCGCGTAAGACGGACAACCAAGGATGGCATGATAAGCGCTCTGGAAGTCCACAACTTCAAATGTCAACTTTTCCTTGCGGAAATTCTTGTCAGTGCCAAACACCACATCCAAAGCTATCTGGCCGACTGACAGGGCCTTCTTTCCAGGAATGACTCCGTGGAACTGCATATTGCTCTCGCTGAGCCTGGACATCGGAATGTCCATCCCCTTGAGGGTATCAGCGTACAAAATGTTCAAGCCACTCCCTCCGTCCATGAGGACCTTGCGGAGTCGAGTGCCTCCCACCACTGGATCCACCACCAAAGCCTGTCGACCTGGGGTAGCAACATGAGCAGGGTGATCTGACTGGTCGAATGTGATAGGAGTCTGAGACCACTTGAGGAACGTGGGGGTGGCAGGAACAGCCATATTGACCTCCTTGTTAATCACTTTCAGTCGACTTTTGCTCTCTATGTCAGCAAAAATCATCAAAGTCGCATTGATCTCAAGGAACTCTTCTTTCTCTTCATCTTCATCCTTCTCAGGATCTTTCCCACTCGACTGTCCTTCCTTGAATCCTTGGATCAGCAATCTGCACTATCGAGTGGTGTGTTTTGGCAATATCAAATTGCCTTCCTCATCTTTCCTCGTGTGAATGGCACACGGCATATCAAGGACGTCTGTCGACTGATTCTTTGACTTTTTCTGAGTGAATTGCCCCTTGGGCTTTCCTTTTCCTTTTCCTTGCGCTGCCAGGGCAGCAGCCTCTGCCTGAGCAGAACCATCGGCCTTACGCTTCTGTTTCCGACTGGAGTTTCCGCCGCCGCCGTCATTGTCGACTGCCTTTCCTTTGCCACTGCGGAGGCGGTCCTCCTCTTCACCATTGGCATACTTGGTGGCAATCTCCATCATCTTGCTGAGTGATACATCACCCGTTCGGCCAAACTTGAGGTAAAGCTCTCTGTATCTGACACCAGCCTTGAAGGCGCAGACAGCTTGGTGCTCGGAAACACCTTCCACCGTGTGATGCAGGGTGGTCCACAGCTGAATGTAATCCCTCAAGGTTTCACTCGGTTTCTGGACACAATGCTGTAACTCAGTGAAGCCAGCAGGGCGCTTGCAAGTGCCCTCAAAGGTCTTGACGAACACTCTGGCAAGATCCTCCCAGCAATAGATGCTAGAAGTAGGCAACTGATTCAGCCACGCTCAGGCCGAACCATCCAACATCAGAGACAAATGTTTCATTGCTATGTAGTCATTTCCTCCTCCAATCTGAACAGCCACTCGGTAGTCATCCAACCAAGTCTCGGGCTTCAACTCTCCAGTGAACTTGCTCACGCCAGCTGCCAACCTGTAGTTGGGGGGAACTTTAACAGAGCGGATGGCTTTGCTGAAACATTCTGGGCCAGAAACCACTGCCCCGCTTCCACTTGGAAGACCTCTGTCATAGCCATCTCTGTGATACCTGCCCCTGTCGACTCGATTCTGTACGAGGACGGACCTCGCATCGAATCCAGGGACCCGCTCATCGCCGTACGGGTGCCTATCATCATAGTGCCGGGGCACATATGGACCACTCCGCGGGGGAGTGGGCACTCGACAGCAGTCATCACGGTGATACCTGGGAGCAAGCTGATCTCGCCCCTGATCCTGGTACCGATCATCATTGTAACCTCCACCCCTGCGACGCAGAGGCGATCCTGGACTGTGCGCTGACTGAACAGTATCTGCCCTGGGCGATCTGCTGTGGATTCTGTTGCGGGACTGTGAGACGGCGGAGTTCTGCTGCCGAGCCGCCCCAAGCAGAGCCCAAATCTGCTCAAGACCCCTCCCAGACTCAGAATTGGTGGGCTGGATCGAGTCTGCAATCCTGGTCGCTGCTGCAAGGTTCTGGAGCGGAGTGCGAAATACCTCAGGGTTACTGCCGACTGGAGGGAATAATTGACGCTGACTGGAAACTTGCGGACGATGTCGAGTGCGCTCGTCAAGCGCTCCCTGCATCTCTTCAAGACGAAGACGCGTAGCCTCCAAGGCCTGGGCCTCGGCGGTCACACCAACGATGGGGGTATGAAGAACCTCCTCATCTCGGTGCTGCTGATCACTCGACGGCCCTCCAACATCACGCTTACCACGGCCAAAACCGGGCGGGCTATGCTCTGAGCCTGCCATAAGAACTTCAGCCGCCGGATCATAGCTCTCGCACTCGGAAGGGAGCTCGGACTGGTATGACGCCGAGTCGAACATGCCGTGGAGTGATAAGGCGGGCTCGATGGCCGCGATCTGCGGGAACGACGCCTGGCGCGCCGCTGCATGCTTCACCCACCGCTGGAGCCGCGAGCTACCGGATCGCTTGCGGCGGCGCGCAACGGTGAGAGCAGATGATGCCGGAGTCGACGAGTACGGGGTCGACGGCTGCCGGAGAAGGACGCCGCAAGAGCTTGCACGGAAGTGCGTCACTCCGCGGATCGGGAGCGCCTCTACGTCCAGAGGCGCCTCCTGAAGCCATGCCGAATCGTCGGCGATGAAGGTGAACGCGACGAGACGGATATCGCGGCCCAAAGTCAAGCCACCACCAGAAGACATGTCGGAAGGGAAAAAAATGCAACCTCGCCGGAAGTCGCTTAGACGCCTGCCCCACGGTGGGCACCAACTGTCGTGGGAACGAGCCTGATAGTAGAAGTAGGGGGTACGTAAGGAGAGGGCAAGGTCCTAGCTACGGCGAGATTGTACACACGATGTACGAGTTCAGGCCTCTTGCGGAGGAGGTAATAGCCCTATGTCTCGGTGCTTAGGAGCTTCTTGTCGTGTGGAATATGTGTGTTACAGGGGGTGCGGACCCTTGTCCCAGAGGACGGGGGTGGCTTATATAGAGTGCGCCAAGACCCCAGCCATCCCCCGTTACATAGAGTTCAATGTGGATTAAGACAGGGCATTACCGGTAACGTAAAAAATAAATGCTAATTAATCCGACGAGTGGAACGTCCGCCCTTCGGCCTCCCTGGAGTGGGTTCTGGACTTCTGCCGTCGAGTGGCTTGTAATTCCTCCGAGTGAAAGTAGACTGTCGAATGTAAAGGGGGGGGGGTCTTCCGAGTGAACTCTGTCGAGTGACTCATATGCCATGGCTAGTTCAGTCGGTGATCTCCTTGTAATCCTTAGGACCTTGCATGAGGTGCCCTTAGGTAGGGTATGTAGGTCATGCCTAGAACCCTACCCTAAGTACATATCCCCATCACCGGCACATCCCGTTTGGTGTTCAGGTCCTGGGCGCCCCACCCATGTATGGATACAATAGGGTGTTAGGCCAACTCTCGCGAAGGATGGTGATCACATAAAATACAAAAATTAACCACGAGTCCAAATTGATCGAGACTCTCATAGCAAGTGAGAACAAGCTCCGATTTCGTCGTTTTCATAGGCGTTGGAAAGCTATTGGGGAATTGAGCTGATAGGACTTCTAGTTTTTGCAATCTAGAGGATTTTACATACGTGCACACACAGGATCACGTGCGCGGAAAATATCGAGCCCAAAAAGGGCCGTCTGGGCCCTAAAAAATGGCCTGCAGTATTGGAAAAAAATGAATGTTATCGCAATTACAGCTCAAATTTCGATGAGCCGGCACATCACTTTCGTGTTCAGGTCCTCGGCGCCCCACCCATGTATGGATACAATAGGGTGTTAGGCCAACTCTCGCAAAGAAACGGTGATCAAAGAAAATAAAAAAATCAGCGTCGAGTCCGAATTGATCGAGACTCTCAAAGCAAGTGATAACAAGCTCCGATTTCGTCATTTTCATAGGCGTTGGAAATCTATTGGGGAATAGAGCTGAGAGGACTTCTAGTTTTTGTGATCTGGAGGATTTTACATACGTGCACACACAGGATCATGTGCGCGGAAAATAAGGTGCCCAAAAAGGGCCGTCTGGGCCCTCAAAAATGGCCTGCAGGATTGGAAAAAATGAAAGTTATCGCAATTACAACTCAAATTTCGATGAGCCGGCACATCCCTTTGGTGTTCAGGTCCTGGGGGCCCCACCCATGTATGGATACAATAGGGTGTTAGGCCAACTCTCGCGAAGAAACGGTTATCAAAGAAAATACAAAAATCAACCTAGATTCCGAATTGATCGAGACTCTCAAAGCAAGTGAGAACAATCTCCGATTTCGTCGTTTTCATAGGCGTTGGAAAGCTATTGGGGAATTGAGCTGATAGGACTTCTAGTTTTTGCGAACTGGCGGATTTTACATACGTGCACACACAGGATCACGTGCGCGGAAAATATCGAGCCCAAAAAGGGCCGTCCGTGCCCTAAAAAATGGCCTACAGGATTGGAAAAAACGAAATTTATCGCAATTACAGCTCAAATTTCGATGAGCCGGCACATCCCTTTTGTGTTCAGGTCCTGGGCGCCCCACTCATGTATGGATACAATAGGGCATTAGGCCAACTCTCGCGAAGAAACGGTGATCAAAGAAAATACAAAAATCAAGCTAGAGTCTGAATTGATCGAGACTCTCAAAGCAAGTGAGAACAAGCTCCAATTTCGTCGTTTTCATAGGCGTTGGAAAGCTATTGGGGAATTGAGCTGATCGGACTTCTAGTTTTTGCAATCTGGAGGATTTTACATACGTGCACACACATGATCACGTGCGCAGAAAATATCGAGCCCAAAAAGGGCCGTCAGGGCCCTAAAAAACTGGCCTGCAGGATTGGAAAAAATGAACGTGACCGCAATTACAGCTCAAATTTCGATGAGCCGGCACATCCCTTTGGTGTTCAGGTCCTGGGCGCCCCACCCATGTATGGATACAATAGGGTGTTAGGCCAACTCTCGCGAAGAAACGGGGATCAAATAAAATACAAAAATCAACCTAGAGTCCGAATTGATCGAGACTCTCAAAGCAAGTGAGAACAAGCTCTGATTTTGTCGTTTTCATAGGCGTTGGAAAACTATTGGGGAATTGAGCTGATAGGATTTCTAGTTTTTGTGATCTGGAGGATTTTACATTCGTGCACACACAGGATCACGTGCATGGAAAATATCGAGCAGAAAAAGGGCCATCTGGGCCCTTAAAAATGGCCTGCAGGATTGGAAAAAACGAAAGTTATCGTAATTACAGCTCAAATTTCGATGAGCCGGCACATCCCTTTGATGTTCAGGTCCTGGGCGCCCCACCCATGTATGGAAACAATAGGGTGTTAGGCCAACTCTCGCGAAGAAACGGTGATCAAAGAAAATACAAAAATCAACCCTGAGTCCGAATTGATCGAGACTCTCAAAGCAAGTGAGAACAAGCTCTGATTTCGTCGTTTTCATAGGCGTTGGAAAACTATTGGGGAATTGAGCTGATAGGACTTCTAGTTTTTGCGATCTGGAGATCTTACATTCGTGCACACATAGGATCACATGCGCGGAAAATATCGAGCCCAAAAAGGGCCGTCCGGGCCCTCAAAAATGGCCTGCAGGATTGGAAAAAACGAAAGTTATCGTAATTACAGCTCAAATTTCGGTGAGCCAGCACATCCCTTTGGTGTTCAGGTCCTGGGTGCCCCACCCATGTATGGATACAATAGGGTGTTAGGCCAACTCTCGCGAAGAAACGGTGATCAAAGAAAATACAAAAACCAACCTAGAGTCCGAATTGCTCGAGACTCTCAAAGCAAGTGAGAACAAGCTCCGATTTCGTCGTTTTCATAGGCGTTGGAAAGCTATTGGGGAATTGAGCTGATCGGACTTCTAGTTTTTGCAATCTGGAGGATTTTACATACGTGCACACACATGATCACGTGCGCAGAAAATATCGAGCCCAAAAAGGGCCATCTGGGCCCTAAAAAACTGGCCTGCAGGATTGGAAAAAATGAAAGTTACCGCAATTACAGCTCAAATTTCGATGAGCCGGCACATCCCTTTGGTGTTCAGGTCCTGGGTGCCCCACCCATGTATGGATACAATAGGGTGTTAGGCCAACTCTCGCGAAGAAACGGGGATCAAATAAAATTCAACAATCAACCTAGAGTCTGAATTGATGGAGACTCTCAAAGCAAGTGAGAACAAGCTCTGATTTCGTCGTTTTCGTAGGCGTTGGAAAACTATTGGGGAATTGAGCTGATAGGATTTCCAGTTTTTGTGATCTGGAGGATTTTACATTCGAGCACACACAGGATCACGTCCGTGGAAAATATCGAGCCCAAAAAGGGCCGTCTGGGCCCTTAAAAATGGCCTGGAGGATTGGAAAAAATGAAAGTTATCGTAATTACAGCTCAAATTTCGATGAGCCGGAACATCCCTTTGGTGTTCAGGTCTTGGGTGCCCCACCCATGTATGGATACAATAGGGTGTTAGGCCAACTCTCGCGAAGAAACGGTGATCAAAGAAAATACAAAAACCAACCTAGAGTCCGAATTGATCGAGACTCTCAAAGCAAGTGAGAACAAGCTCCGATTTCGTCATTTTCATAGGCGTTGGAAAGCTATTGGGGAATTAAGCTGATAGGACTTCTAGTTTTTGCGATCTGGAGGATTTTACATACGTGCACACATAGGATCACGTGCGCGGAAAATATCGAGCCGAAAAAGGGCCGTCTGGGCCCTCAAAAATGGCCTGCAGGATTGGAAAAAATGAAAGTTATCACAATTACAGCTGAAATTTCGATGAGCCGGCACATCCCTTTGGTGTTCAGGTCCTGGGCGCCCCACCCATGTATGGATACAATAGGTTGTTAGGCCAACTCTCGTGAAGAAACGGTGATCAAATAAAATACAAAAATCAAGCTAGAGTCCGAATTGATCGAGACTCTCAAAGCAAGTGAGAACAAGCTCCGATTTCGTCGTTTTCATAGGCGTTGGAAAGCTATTGGGGAATTGAGCTGATAGGACTTCTATTTTTTGCGATCTGGAGGATTTTGCATACGTGAACACACAGGATCACGTGCGTGGAAAATATAGAGCCCAAAAAGGGCCGTCTGGGCACTAAAAAATGGCCTGCAGGATTAGATAAAACGGAAGTTATCGCAATTACAAATCAAATTTCAATGAGCCGCCACATCCCTTTGGTGTTCAGGTCCTGGGCGCCCCACCCATGTATGGACACAATAGGGTTATAGGCTCACTCTCGCGAAGAAACGGTGATCAAATAAAATACAAAAATCAACCTAGAATCCGAATTGATGGAGACTCTCAAAGCAAGTGACAACAAGCTCCGATTTCGTCGTTTTCATAGGCGTTGGAAAGTTATTGGTGAATTGAGCTGATAGGACTTCTAGTTTTTGCGATCTGGAGGATTTTACATACGGGCACACATAGGATCCCGTGCGCGGAAAATATCGAGCCCAGAAAGGGCCGTCTGGGCCCTCAAAAATGGCCTGCAGTATTGGAAAAAACGAAAGTTATCGCAATTACAGCTCAAATTTCGATGAGCCGGCACATCCCGTTTGGTGTTCAGGTCCTGGGCGCCCCACCCATGTATGGATACAATAGCGTGTTTGGCGAACTCTCGCGAAGGAACGGTGATCAAAGAAAATACCAAAATTAACCGAGAGTCCAAATTTATCGAGACTCTGAAAGCAAGTGAGAACAAGCTCCGATTTCGTCGTTTTCATAGGCGTTGGAAAGCTATTGGGGAATTGAGCTGATAGGACTTCTAGTTTTTGCGATCTAGAGGATTTTACATATGTGCACACACAGGATCACGTGCGCAGAAAATATCGAGCCCTAAAAGGGCCTTCGGGGCCCTAAATATGGCCTGGAGTATTGGAAAAAAATGAAAGTTATCGCAATTACAACTCAAATTTCGATGAGCCGGCACATCACTTTGGTGTTCAGGTCCTCGGCGCCCCACCCATGTATGGATACAATAGGGTGTTAGGCCAACTCTCGCGAAGAAACGGTGATCAAAGAAAAGAAAAAAATCAGCTTCGAGTCTGAATTGATCGAGACTCTCAAAGCAAGTGATAACAAGCTCCGATTTCGTCGTTTTCATAGGCGTTGGAAAGCTATTGGGGAATTGAGCTGATAGGACTTCTAGTTTTTGCGACCTGGAGGATTTTACAAATGTGCACAGACAGGATCACGTGCACGGAAAATATCAAGCCCAAAAAGGGCCGTCCGTGCCCACAAAAATGGCCTGCAGGATTGGAAAAAATGAAATTTATCGCAATTACAGCTCAAATTTCGATGAGCCGGCACATCCCTTTGGTGTGCAGGTCCTGGGCGCCCCACCCATGTATGGATACAATAGGGTGTAAGGCCAACTCTTGCGAAGAAACGGTGATCAAAGAAAATACAAAAATCGACCTAGAGTCCGAATTGATCGAGACTCTCAAAGCAAGTGAGAACAAGCTCCGATTTCGTCGTTTTCATAGGCGTTGGAAAGCTATTGGGGAATTGAGCTGATATGACTTCTAGTTTTTGCGATCTGGAGGATTTTACATACGTGCACACACAGGATCACGTGCGTGGAAAATATAGAGCCCAAAAAGGGCCGTCTGGGCCCTAAAAAAGGGCCTGCAGGATTGGAAAAAACGAAAGTTATCGCAATTACAGCTCAAATTTCAATGAGCCGGCACATCCCTTTGGTGTTCAGGTCCTGGGCGCCCCACGCATGTATGGATACAATAGGGTTATAGGCTCACTCTCGTGAAGAAACGATGATCAAAGAAAATACAAAAATCAACCTAGAGTCCGAATTGATCGAGACTCTCAAAGCAAGTGAGAACAAGCTCCGATTTCGTCATTTTCATAGGCGTTGGAAAGCTATTGGGGAATTGAGTTGATTGGACTTCTAGTTTTTGCGATCTGGAGGATTTTACATATGTGCACACATAGGATCACGTGCGTCGAAAATATCAAGCACAAAAGGGCCGTCTGGGCCCTCAAAAATGGCCTGCAGGATTGGAATAAACGAAAGTTATCGCAATTACAGCTCAAATTTCGATGAGCCGGCACATCCCTTTGGTGTTCAGGTCCTGGGCGCCCCACCCATGTATGGATACAATAGGGTGTTAGGCCAACTCTCGCGAAGAAACGGTGATCAAAGAAAATAGAAAAATCAACCTAGAATCTGAATTGATGGAGACTCTCAAAGCAAGTGAGAACAAGCTCCGATTTCGTCGTTTTCATAGGCGTTGGAAAGCTATTGGGGAATTGAGCTGATAGGACTTCTAGTTTTTGCGATCTGGAGGATTTTACATACGGGCACACATAGGATCCGGTGCGCAGAAAATATCGAGCCCAGAAAGGGCCGTCTGGGCCCTCAAAAATGGCCTGCAGTATTGGAAAAAACGAAAGTTATCGCAATTACAGCTCAAATTTCGATGAGCCGGCACATCCCGTTTGGTGTTCAGGTCCTGGGCGCTCCACCCATCTATGGATACAATAGCGTGTTAGGCCAACTCACGCGAAGGAATGGTGATCAAAGAAAATACCAAAATTAACCAAGAGTCCAAATTGATCGAGACTCTGAAAGCAAGTGAGAACAAGCTCCTATTTCGTCGTTTTCATAGGCGTTGGAAAGCTATTGGGGAATTGAGCTGATAGGACTTCTAGTTTTTGTGATCTAGAGGATTTTACATATGTGCACACACAGGATCACGTGCGCGGAAAATATCGAGCCCAAAAAGGGCCTTCTGGGCCCTAAAAATGACCTGGAGTATTGGAAAAAATTGAAAGTTATCGCAATTACAACTCAAATTTCGATGAGCCGGCACATCACTTTGGTGTTCAGGTCCTCGGCGCCCCACCCATGTATGGATACAATAGGGTGTTAGGACAACTCTCGCGAAGAAACGGTGATCAAAGAAAAGAAAAAAATCAGCTTCGAGTCTGAATTGATCGAGACTCTCAAAGCAAGTGATAACAAGCTCCGATTTCGTCATTTTCATAGGCGTTGGAAAGCTATTGGGGAATTGAGCTGATAGGACTTCTAGTTTTTGCGACCTGGAGGATTTTACATATGTGCACAGACAGGATCACGTGCACGGAAAATATCAAGCCCAAAAAGGGCCGTCCGTGCCCACAAAAATGGCCTGCAGGATTGGAAAAAATGAAAGTTACCGCAATTACAGCTCAAATTTCGATGAGCCGGCACATCCCTTTGGTGTTCAGGTCCTGGGCGCCCCACCCATGTATGGATACAATAGGGTGTTAGGCCAACTCTCGCGAAGAAACGGGGATCAAATAAAATTCAAAAATCAACCTAGAGTCTGAATTGATCGAGACTCTCAAAGCAAGTGAGAACAAGCTCGGATTTCGTCGTTTTCATAGGCGTTGGAAAACTATTGGGGAATTGAGCTGATAGGATTTCTAGTTTTTGTGATCTGGAGGATTTTACATTCGAGCACACACAGGATCACGTGCGTGGAAAATATCGAGCCCAAAAAGGGCCGTCTGGGCCCTTAAAAATGGCCTGCAGGATTGGAAAAAACGAAAGTTATCGTAATTACAGCTCAAATTTCGATGAGCCGGAACATCCCTTTGGTGTCCAGGTCCTGGGTGCCCCACCCATGTATGGATACAATAGGGTGTTAGCCTCACTCTCGCGAAGAAACGGTGATCAAGGAAAATACAAAAATCAACCTAAAGTCCGAATTGATCGAGACTCTCAAAGCAAGTGAGAACTAGCTCCGATTTCGTCATTTTCATAGGCGTTGGAAAGCTATTGGGGAATTGAGCTGATAGGACTTCTAGTTTTTGTGATCTGGAGGAATTTACTTATGTGCACACACAGTATCACGTGCGCGGAAAATAACGAGCCCAAAAAGGGCCGTCTAGGCCCTCAAAACTGGCCTGCAGGATTGGAAAAAATGAAAGTTATCGCAATTACAGCTCAAATTTCGATGAGCCGGCACATCCCTTTGGTGTTCAGGTCCTGGGCGCCCCACCCATGTATGGATACAATAGGGTGTTAGGCCAACTCTCGCGAAGAAACGGTGATAAAAGAAAATAGAAAAATCAAACTAGAATCTGAATTGATCGAGAATCTCAAAGCAAGTGAGAACAAGCTCCGATTTCGTCATTTTCATAGGCATTGGAAAGCTATTGGGGAATTGAGTTGATAGGACTTCTAGTTTTTGCGATCTAGAGGATTTTACATACGTGCACACACAGGATCATGTGCGCGGAAAATATCGAGCCCAAAAAGGGCCGTCTGGGCCCTAAAAAATGGCCTGCAGTATTGGAAAAAACGAAAGTTATCGCAATTACAGCTCAAATTTCGATGAGCCGGCACATCCCCTTTGGTGTTCCGGTCCTGGGCGCCCCACCCATGTATGGATACAATAGGGTGTTAGGCTCACTCTCGCGAAGAAACGGTGATCAACGAAAATACAAAAATCAACCTAAAGTCCGAATTGATCGAGACTGTCAAAGCAAGTGAGAACAAGCTCCGATTTCGTCGTTTTCATAGGCGTTGGAAAGCTATTGGGGAATTGAGCTGATCGGACTTCTAGTTTTTGTGATCTGGAGGATTTTACATACGTGCACACATAGGGTCACGTGCGCGGAAAATATCGAGCCCAAAAAGGGCCGTCTGGGCCCTAAAAAATGGCCGGCAGTATTGGAAAAAACGAATGTTATCGCAATTACAGCTGAAATTTCGATGAGCGGGCACATCCCCTTTGGTGCTCAGGTCCTGGGTGCCCCACCCATGTATGGATACAATAGGGTGTTAGCCTAACTCTCACGAAGAAACGGTGATCAAGGAAAATACAAAAATCAACCTAAAGTCCGAATTGATCGAGACTCTCAAAGCAAGTGAGAACAAGCGCCGATTTCGTCATTTTCATAGGCGTTGGAAAGCTATTGGGGAATTGAGCTGATAGGACTTCTAGTTTTAGTGATCTGGAGGATTTTACATACGTGCACACACAGGATCACGTGCGTGGAAAATAACGAGCCCAAAAAGGGCCGTCTAGGCGCTCAAAAATGGCCTGCAGGATTGGAAAAATTGAAAGTTATCGCAATTACAGCTCAAATTTCGATGAGCCGGCACATCCCTTTGGTGTTCAGGTCCTGGGCGCCCCACCCATGTATGGATACAATAGGGTGTTAGGCCAACTCTCGCGAAGAAACGGTGATCAAAGAAAATACAAAAATCAACCTAGATTCCGAATTGATCGAGACTCTCAAAGCAAGTGAGAACAAGCTCCGATTTCATCGTTTTCATAGGCGTTGGAAAGCTATTGGGGAATTGAGCTGATAGGACTTCTAGTTTTTGTGATCTAGAGGATTTTACAAACGTTCACACACAGGATCACGTGCACGAAAAATATCGAGCCCAAAAAATGCCGTCTGGGCCCTCAAAAATGGCCTGCAGGATTGGAAAAAATGAAAGTTATTGCAATTACAGCTCTAATTTCGATGAGTCGGCACATCCCTTTGGTGTTCAGGTCCTGGGCGCCCCACCCAGGTATGGATACAATAGGGTGTTAGGCCAACTCTCGCGAAGAAACGGTGATCAAATAAAATACAAAAATTAACCTAGAGTCCGAATTGATCGAGACTCTCAAAGCAAGTCAGAACAAGCTCCGATTTCGTCGTTTTCATTGGCATTGGAAAGCTATTGGGGAATTGAGCTGATAGGACTTCTAGTTTTTGCGATCTGGAGGATTTTACATACGTGCACACACAGGATCACGTGCGTGGAAAATATAGAGCCCAAAAAGGGCCGTCTGGGCCCTAAAAAATGGCCTGCAGGATTGGAAAAAACGAAAGTTATCGCAATTACAGCTCAAATTTCAATGAGCCGGCACATCCCTTTGGTGTTCAGGTCCTGGGCGCCCCACGCATGTATGGATACAATAGGGTTATAGGCTCACTCTCGCAAAGAAACAATGATCAAAGAAAATACAAAAATCAACCTAGAGTCTGAATTGATCGAGACTCTCAAAGCAAGTGAGAATAAGCTCCGATTTCGTCGTTTTCATAGGTGTTAGAAAGCTATTGGGGAATTGAGTTGATTGGACTTCTAGTTTTTGCGATCTGGAGGATTTTATATATGTGCACACATAGGATCACGTGCGTCGAAAATATCAAGCCCAAAAGGGCCGTCTGGGCCCTCAAAAATGGCCTGCAGGATTGGAATAAACGAAAGTTATCGCAATTACAGCTCAAATTTCGATGAGCCGGCACATCCCTTTGGTGTTCAGGTCCTGGTCGCCCCACCCATGTATGGATACAATAGGGTGTTAGGCCAACTCTCGCGAAGAAACGGTGATCAAAGAAAATAGAAAAATCAACCTAGAATCTGAATTGATCGAGACTCTCAAAGCAAGTGAGAACAAGCTCCGATTTCGTCATTTTCATAGGCGTTGGAAAGCTATTGGGGAATTGAGCTAATAGGACTTCTAGTTTTTGTGATCTGGAGGATTTTACATACGTGCACACACAGGATCACGTGCGCGGAAAATAACGAGCCCAAAAAGGGCCGTCTAGGCCCTCAAAAATGGCCTGCAGGATTGGAAAAAATGAAAGTTATCACAATTACAGGTCAAATTTTGATGAGCCGGCACATCCCTTTGGTGTTCAGGTCCTGGGCGCCGCACCCATGTATGGATACAATAGGGTGTTAGGCCAACTCTCGCGAAGAAACGGTGATCAAAGAAAATACAAAAATCAACCTAGAGTCCGAATTGATCGAGACTCTCAATGCAAGTGAGAACAAGCTCCGATTTCGTCGTTTTCATTGGCATTGGAAAGCTATTGGGGAATTGAGCTGATAGGACTTCTAGTTTTTGTGATCTGGAGGATTTTACATACGTACACACACAGGATCACGTGCGTGGAAAATATAGAGCCCAAAAAGGGCCGTCTGGCCCTAAAAAATGGCCTGCAGGATTGGAAAAAACAAAAGTTATCGCAATTACAGCTCAAATTTCAATGAGCCGGCACCTCCCTTTGGTGTTCGGGTCCTGGGCGCCCCAGCCATGTATGGATACAATAGGGATCTAGGCTCGCTCTCGCGAAGAAACGGTGATCAAAGAAAATACAAAAATCAACCTAGAGTCCGAATTGATCGAGACTCTCAAAGCAAGTGAGAACAAGCTCCGATTTCGTCATTTTCATAGGCGTTGGAAAGCTATTGGGGAATTGAGTTGATAGGAATTCTAGTTTTTGCGATCTGGAGGATTTTACATATGTGCACACATAGGATCACGTGCGTGGAAAATATCAAGCCCAAAAGGGCCGTCTGGGCCCTCAAGAATGGCCTGCAGGATTGGAATAAACGAAAGTTATCGCAATTACAGCTCAAATTTCGATGAGCCGGCACATCCCTTTGGTGTTCAGGCCCTGGGCGCCCCACCCATGTATGGATACAATAGGGTGTTAGGCCAACTCTCGCGAAGAAACGGTGATCAAAGAAAGTACAAAAATCAACCTAGAGTCCGAATTGATCGAGACTCTCAAAGCAAGTGAGAACAAGCTCTGATTTCGTCGTTTTCATAGGCGTTGGAAAGCTATTGGGGAATTGAGCTGATCGGACTTCTAGTTTTTGTGATCTGGAGGATTTTACATACGAGCACACACAGGATCACGTGCGCGAAAATATCGAGCCCAAAAAGGGCCGTCTGGGCCCTAAAAAACGGCCTGGAGTATTGGAAAAAAACGAAAGTTATCGCAATTACAGCTCAAATTTCGATGAGCCGGCACATCACTTTCGTGTTCAGTTCCTGGGCGCCCCACCCATGTATGCATACAATAGGGTGTTAGCTCAACTCTCGCGAAGAAACGGTGATCAAAGAAAATAAAAAAAATCAACCTAGAGTCCGAATTGATCGAGACTCTCAAAGCAAGTGAGAAGAAGCTCCGATTTCGTCGTTTTCATAGGCGTTGGAATGCTATTGGGGAATTGAGCTGATAGGACTTCTAGTTTTTGCGATCTGGAGGATTTTACATACGTGCACACACAGGATCACGTGCGCGGAAAATATCGAGGCAAAAAGGGCCGTCTGGGCCCTAAAAAATGTCCTGCAGTATTGGAAAAAAACGACAGTTATCGCAATTATAGCTCTAATTTCGATGAGCCGGCACATCACTTTGGTGTTCAGTTCCTGGGCACCCCACCCATGTATGGATACAATAGGGTGTTAGGACAACTCTCGCGAAGAAATGGTGATCAAAGAAAATAAAAAAAATCAACCTGGAGTCTGAATTGATCGAGACTCTCAAAGCAAGTGAGAACAAGCTCCGATTTCGTCGTTTTCATAGGCGTTGGAAAGCTACTGGGGAATTAAGCTGATAGGACTTCTAGTTTTTGCGATCTGGAGGATTTTCCATATGTGCACACACAGGATCACGTGCGCGGAAAATATCGAGCCCAAAAAGGGCCGTCTGGGCTATAAAAAATGGCCTGCAGTATTGGAAAAAATGAAAGTTATCGCAATTACAGCTCAAATTTCGATGAGCCGGCACATCCCTTTGGTGTTCAGGTCCTGGGCGCCCCACCCATGTATGGATACAATAGGGTGTTAGGCCAACTCTCGCCAAGAAACAGTGATCAAAGAAAATACAAAAATCAACCTAGAGTCCGAATTGATCGAGACTCTCAAAGCAAGTGAGAACAAGCTCCGATTTTGTCGTTTTCATTGGCATTGGAAAGCTATTGGGGAATTGAGCTGATAGGACTTCTAGTTTTTGTGATCTGGAATATTTTACATACGTGCACACACAGGATCACGTGCGTGGAAAATATAGAGCCCAAAAAGGGCCGTCTGGGCCCTAAAAATGGCCTACAGGATTGGAACAAATGAAAGTTATCGCAATTACAGCTCAAATTTCAATGAGCCGGCACATCCCTTTGGTGTTCAGGTCCTGGGTGCCCCACCCATGTATGGATACAATAGGGTGTTAGGACAACTCTCGCGAATAAACGGTGATCAAAGAAAGTACAAAAATCAACCTAGAGTCTGAATTGTTCGAGACTCTCAAAGCAAGTGAGAACAAGCTCCGATTTCGTCGTTTTCATAGGCGTTGGAAAGCTACTGGGGAATTGAGCTGATAGGACTTCTAGTTTTTGCGATCTGGAGGATTTTACATACGTGCGCACATAGGATCACGTGCGCGGAAAATATCGATCCCAAAAAGGGTCGTCTGGGCCCTAAAAAATGGCCTGCGGGATTGGAAAAAATGAAAGTTATCGCAATTACAGCTGAAATTTCGATGAGCCAGCACATCCCTTTGGTGTTCAGGTCCTGGGCGCCCCACCCATGTATGCATACAATAGGGTTATAGGCTCACTCTTGCGAAGAAACGGTGATCAAAGAAAATACAAAAATCAACCTAGAGTCCGAATTGATGGAGACTCTCAAAGCAAGTGAGAACAAGCTCCGATTTCGTCGTTTTCATAGGCGTTGGAAAGGTATTGGGGAATTGAGCTGATAGGACCTCTAGTTTTTGCGATCTGGAGGATTTTACATACGTGCACACATAGGATCACGTGAACGGAAAATATCGAGACCAAAAAGGGCCGTCTGGGCCCTCAAAAATTTCCTGCAGGATTGGAATAAACGAAAGTTACGCAATTACAGCTCAAATTTCGATGAGCCGGCACATCCCTTTGGTGTTCAGGTCCTGGGCGCCCCACCCATGTATGGATACAATAGGGTGTTAGGCTCACTCTCGCGAAGAAACGGTGATCAAGGAAAATACAAAAATCAACCTAAAGTCCGAATTGATCGAGACTCTCAAAGACAGTGAGAACAAGCTCTGATTTCGTCGTTTTCATAGGCGTTGGAAAGCTATTGGGGAATTGATCTGATCGGAATTCTATTTTTCGTGATCTGGAGGATTTTACATACGTGCACACATAGGATCACATGCGCGGAAAATATCGAGCCGAAAAAGGGACGTCTGGGCCCTAAAAATGGCCCGGAGTATTGGAAAAAAATGAAACTTATCGCAATTACAGCTCAAATTTCGATGAGCCGGCACATCACTTTGGTGTTCAGTTCCTGGGCGCCCCACCCATGTATGGATACAATAGGGTGTTAGGCCAACTCTTGAGAAGAAACGGTGATCAAAGAAAATAAAAAAAATCAACCTAGAGTCCGAATTGATAGAGACTCTCAAAGCAAGTGAGAACAAGCTCCGATTTCGTCGTTTTCATAGGCGTTGGAATGCTATTGGGGAATTGAGCTGATTGGACTTCTAGTTTTTGCGATCTGGAGGATTTTACATACGTGCACACACAGGATCACGTGCGCGGAAAATATCGAGCCCAAAAAGGGCCGTCTGGGCCCTAAAAATGGCCTGCAGTATTGGAAAAAAACAAAAGTTATCGCAATTACAGCTCAAATTTCGATGAGCCGGCACATCACTTTGGTGTTCAGTTCCTGGGCGCCCCACCCATGTATGGATACAATAGGGTCTTAGGCCAACTCTCGCGAAGAAACGGTGATCAAAGAAAATAAAAAAAAATCAACCTAGAGTCTGAATTGATCGAGACTCTCAAAGCTAGTGAGAACAAGCTCCTATTTCGTCGTTTTCATAGGCGTTGGAATGCTATTGGGGAATTGAGCTGATAGGACTTCTAGTTTTGTGAACTGGAATATTTTACATACGTGCGCACACAGGATCACATGCGCGGAAAATATCGAGCCCAAAAAGGGCCGTCTGGGCCCTCAAAAATGGCCTACGGGATTGGAAAAAACGAAAGTTATCACAATTATAGCTCAAATTTCGATGAGCCGGCACATCCCTTTGGTTTCGTCGTTTTCATAGGTGTTGGAAAGCTATTGGGGAATTGATCTGATCGGAATTCTATTTTTCGTGATCTGGAGGATTTTACATACGTGCACACATAGGATCACATGCGCGGAAAATATCGAGCCGAAAAAGGGACGTCTGGGCCCTAAAAATGGCCCGGAGTATTGGAAAAAAATGAAACTTATCGCAATTACAGCTCAAATTTCGATGAGCCGGCACATCACTTTGGTGTTCAGTTCCTGGGCGCCCCACCCATGTATGGATACAATAGGGTGTTAGGCCAACTCTTGAGAAGAAACGGTGATCAAAGAAAATAAAAAAAATCAACCTAGAGTCCGAATTGATAGAGACTCTCAAAGCAAGTGAGAACAAGCTCCGATTTCGTCGTTTTCATAGGCGTTGGAAAGATACTGGGGAATTAAGCTGATAGGACTTCTAGTTTTTGTGATCTAGAGGATTTGACATACGTGCACACACACGATCACGTGCGCAGAAAATATCGAGCCCAAAAAGGGCCGTCTGGGCCCTAAAAAATGACCTACAGTATTGGAAAAAAACGAAAGTTATCACAATTATAGCTCAAATTTCGATGAGCCGGCACATCACTTTGGTGTTCAGGTCCTGGGCGCCCCACCCATGTATGGATACAATAGGGTGTTAGGCCAACTCTCGCAAAGAAACTGTGATCAACTAAAATATAAAAATCAACCTAGAGTCCGAATTGATCGAGATTCTCAAAGCAAGTGAGAACAAGCTCCGATTCGTCGTTTTCATGGGCGTTGGAAAGCTATTGGGGAATTGAGCTGATAGGACTTCTAGTTTTTGCGATCTGGAGGATTTTACATACGTGCGCACACAGGATCACGTGCGCGGAAAATATCGATCCCAAAAAGGGTCGTCTGGGCACTAAAAAATGTCTTGCGGGATTGGAAAAAATGAAAGTTATCGCAATTACAGCTCAAATTGCGATGAGCCGGCACATCCCTTTGGTGTTCAGGTCCTGGGCGCCCCACCCATGTATGGATACAGTAGGGTTATAGGCTCACTCTCGCGAAGAAACGGTGATCAAAGAAAATACAAAAATCAACCTAGAGTCCGAATTGATTGAGACTCTCAAAGCAAGTGAGAACAAGCTCCGATTTCGTCGTTTTCATAGGCGTTGCAAAGCTATTGGGGAATTGAGCTGATAGGACCTCTAGTTTTTGCGATCTGGAGGATTTTACATACGTGCACACATAGGATCACGTGCACGGAAAATATCAAGCCCAAAAAGGGCCGTCTGGGCCCTCAAAAATGGCCTGCAGGATTGGAATAAACGAAAGTTACGCAATTACAGCTCAAATTTCGATGAGCCGGCACATCCCTTTGGTGTTCAGGTCCTGGGCGCCCCACCCACGTATGGATACAATAGGGTGTTAGGCCAACTCTCGCGAAGAAACGGTGATCAAAGAAAATACAAAAATCAACCTAGAGTCCGAATTGATCGAGACTCCCAAAGCAAGTGAGAACAAGCTCTGATTTCGTCGTTTTCATAGGCGTTGGAAAACTATTGGGGAATTGAGCTGATAGGACTTCTAGTTTTTTCGATCTGGAGGATTTTACATTCGTGCACACATAGGATCACATGCGCGGAAAATATCGAGCCCAAAAAGGGCCGTCTGGGCCCTCAAACATGGCCTGCAGGATTGGAAAAAATGAAAGTTATCGTAATTACAGCTCAAATTTCGATGAGCCGGCACATCCCTTTGGTGTTCAGGTCCTGGGCACCCCACCCATGTATGGATACAATAGGGTGTTAGGACAACTCTCGCGAAGAAACGGTGATTAAAGAAAATAAAAAAAATCAACCTAGATTCCGAATTGATCGAGACTCTCAAAGCAAGTGAGAACAAGCTCCGATTTCGTCGTTTTCATAGGCGTTGGAAAGCTATTTTGGAATTGAGCTAATAGGACCTCTAGTTTTTGCGATCTGGAGGATTTTACATACATGCACACATAGGATCACGTGCGCGGAAAATATGGAGCTCAAAAAGGGCCGTCTGGGCCCTCAAAAATGGCCTGCAGGATTGGAATAAACGAAAGTTACGCAATTACAGCTCAAATTTCGATGAGCCGGCACATCCCTTTGGTGTTCAGGTCCTGGGCGCCCCACCCACGTATGGATACAATAGGGTGTTAGGCCAACTCTCGCGAAGAAACGGTGATCAAAGAAAATACAAAAATCAACCTAGAGTCCGAATTGATCGAGACTCCCAAAGCAAGTGAGAACAAGCTCTGATTTCGTCGTTTTCATAGGCGTTCGAAAACTATTGGGGAATTGAGCTGATAGGACTTCTAGTTTTTTCGATCTGGAGGATTTTACATTCGTGCACACATAGGATCACATGCGCGGAAAATATCGAGCCCAAAAAGGGCCGTCTGGGCCCTCATAAATGGCCTGCAGGATTGGAAAAAATGAAAGTTATCGTAATTACAGCTCAAATTTCGATGAGCCGGCACATCCCTTTGGTGTTCAGGTCCTGGGCGCCCCACCCATGTATGGATACAATAGGGTGTTAGGCCAACTCTCGCGAAGAAACGGTGATTAAAGAAAATACAAAAATCAACCTAGATTCCGAATTGATCGAGACTCTCAAAGCAAGTGAGAACAAGCTCCGATTTCGTCGTTTTCATAGGCGTTGGAAAGATACTGGGGAATTAAGCTGATAGGACTTCTAGTTTTTGTGATCTAGAGGATTTGACATACGTGCACACACACGATCACGTGCGCAGAAAATATCGAGCCCAAAAAGGGCCGTCTGGGCCCTAAAAAATGACCTACAGTATTGGAAAAAAACGAAAGTTATCACAATTATAGCTCAAATTTCGATGAGCCGGCACATCACTTTGGTGTTCAGGTCCTGGGCGCCCCACCCATGTATGGATACAATAGGGTGTTAGGCCAACTCTCGCAAAGAAACTGTGATCAACTAAAATATAAAAATCAACCTAGAGTCCGAATTGATCGAGATTCTCAAAGCAAGTGAGAACAAGCTCCGATTCGTCGTTTTCATGGGCGTTGGAAAGCTATTGGGGAATTGAGCTGATAGGACTTCTAGTTTTTGCGATCTGGAGGATTTTACATACGTGCGCACACAGGATCACGTGCGCGGAAAATATCGATCCCAAAAAGGGTCGTCTGGGCACTAAAAAATGTCTTGCGGGATTGGAAAAAATGAAAGTTATCGCAATTACAGCTCAAATTGCGATGAGCCGGCACATCCCTTTGGTGTTCAGGTCCTGGGCGCCCCACCCATGTATGGATACAGTAGGGTTATAGGCTCACTCTCGCGAAGAAACGGTGATCAAAGAAAATACAAAAATCAACCTAGAGTCCGAATTGATTGAGACTCTCAAAGCAAGTGAGAACAAGCTCCGATTTCGTCGTTTTCATAGGCGTTGCAAAGCTATTGGGGAATTGAGCTGATAGGACCTCTAGTTTTTGCGATCTGGAGGATTTTACATACGTGCACACATAGGATCACGTGCACGGAAAATATCAAGCCCAAAAAGGGCCGTCTGGGCCCTCAAAAATGGCCTGCAGGATTGGAATAAACGAAAGTTACGCAATTACAGCTCAAATTTCGATGAGCCGGCACATCCCTTTGGTGTTCAGGTCCTGGGCGCCCCACCCACGTATGGATACAATAGGGTGTTAGGCCAACTCTCGCGAAGAAACGGTGATCAAAGAAAATACAAAAATCAACCTAGAGTCCGAATTGATCGAGACTCCCAAAGCAAGTGAGAACAAGCTCTGATTTCGTCGTTTTCATAGGCGTTGGAAAACTATTGGGGAATTGAGCTGATAGGACTTCTAGTTTTTTCGATCTGGAGGATTTTACATTCGTGCACACATAGGATCACATGCGCGGAAAATATCGAGCCCAAAAAGGGCCGTCTGGGCCCTCAAACATGGCCTGCAGGATTGGAAAAAATGAAAGTTATCGTAATTACAGCTCAAATTTCGATGAGCCGGCACATCCCTTTGGTGTTCAGGTCCTGGGCACCCCACCCATGTATGGATACAATAGGGTGTTAGGACAACTCTCGCGAAGAAACGGTGATTAAAGAAAATAAAAAAAATCAACCTAGATTCCGAATTGATCGAGACTCTCAAAGCAAGTGAGAACAAGCTCCGATTTCGTCGTTTTCATAGGCGTTGGAAAGCTATTTTGGAATTGAGCTAATAGGACCTCTAGTTTTTGCGATCTGGAGGATTTTACATACATGCACACATAGGATCACGTGCGCGGAAAATATGGAGCTCAAAAAGGGCCGTCTGGGCCCTCAAAAATGGCCTGCAGGATTGGAATAAACGAAAGTTACGCAATTACAGCTCAAATTTCGATGAGCCGGCACATCCCTTTGGTGTTCAGGTCCTGGGCGCCCCACCCACGTATGGATACAATAGGGTGTTAGGCCAACTCTCGCGAAGAAACGGTGATCAAAGAAAATACAAAAATCAACCTAGAGTCCGAATTGATCGAGACTCCCAAAGCAAGTGAGAACAAGCTCTGATTTCGTCGTTTTCATAGGCGTTCGAAAACTATTGGGGAATTGAGCTGATAGGACTTCTAGTTTTTTCGATCTGGAGGATTTTACATTCGTGCACACATAGGATCACATGCGCGGAAAATATCGAGCCCAAAAAGGGCCGTCTGGGCCCTCATAAATGGCCTGCAGGATTGGAAAAAATGAAAGTTATCGTAATTACAGCTCAAATTTCGATGAGCCGGCACATCCCTTTGGTGTTCAGGTCCTGGGCGCCCCACCCATGTATGGATACAATAGGGTGTTAGGCCAACTCTCGCGAAGAAACGGTGATTAAAGAAAATACAAAAATCAACCTAGATTCCGAATTGATCGAGACTCTCAAAGCAAGTGAGAACAAGCTCCGATTTCGTCGTTTTCATAGGCGTTGGAAAGCTATTGGGGAATTGAGCTAATAGGACTTCTAGTTTTTGTGATCTAGAGGATTTTACATACGTGCACACACAGGATCACGTGCGTGGAAAATATCGAGCTCAAAAAGGGCCGTCTGGGCCCTTAAAAATGGCCTGCAGGATTGGAAAAAATGAAAGTTATTGCAATTATAGCTCAAATTTCGATGAGCCGGCACATCCCTTTGGTGTTCAGGTCCTGGGCGCCCCACCCATGCATGGATAGAATAGGGTGTTAGGCCAACTCTCGCGAAGAAACGGTGATCAAAGAAAATACAAAAATCAACCTAGAGTCCGAATTGATCGAGACTCTCAAAGCAAGTGAGAACAAGCTCCGATTTTGTCTTTTTCATAGGCGTTGGAAAGCTATAGGGGAATTGAGCTGATAGGACTTCTAGTTTTTGCGAACTGGAGGATTTTACATACGTGCACACATAGGATCACGTGCGCGGAAAATATCAAGCCCAAAAGGGCCGTCTGGGCTCTCAAAAATGGCCTGCATGATTGGAATAAACGAAAGTTATCGCAATTACAGCTCAAATTTCGATGAGCCGGCACATCCCTTTGGTGTTCAGGTCCTGGGCGCCCCACCCATGTATGGATACAATAGGGTGTTAGGCCAACTCTCGCGAAGAAACGGTGATCAAAGAAAATACAAAAATCAACCTAGAGTCCGAATTGATCGAGATTCTCAAAGCAAGTGAGAACAAGCTCCGATTTCGTCGTTTTCATAGGCGTTGGAAAGCTATAGGGGAATTGAGCTGATAGGACTTCTAGTTTTTGCGATCTCTAGATTTTACAAACGTACACACACAGGATCACGTGCGTGGAAAATATAGAGCCCAAAAAGAGTCGTCTGGGCCCTAAAAAATGGCCTGCAGGATTGGAAAAAACGACAATTATCGCAATTACAGCTCAAATTTCAATGAGCCGGCACATCCCTTTGGTGTTCAGGTCCTGCACGCCCCACCCATGTATGGATACAATAGGGTTATAGGCTCACTCTCGCGAAGAAACGGTGATCAAAGAAAATACAAAAATCAACCTAGAGTCCGAATTGATCGAGACTCTTAAAGCAAGTGAGAACAAGCTCCGATTTCGTCGTTTTCATATGCGTTGGAAAGCTATTGGGCAATTGAGTTGATAGGACTTCTAGTTTTTGCGATCAGGAGGATTTTACATATGTGCACACACAGGATCACGTGCGTGGAAAATATCAAGCCCAAAAGGGCCGTCTGGGCTCTCAAAAATGGCCTGCAGGATTGGAATAAACGAAAGTTATCGCAATTACAGCTCAAATTTCGATGAGCCGGCACATCCCTTTGGTGTTCAGGTCCTGGGCGCCCCACCCATGTATGGATATAATAGGGTGTTAGGCCAACTCTCATGAAGAAACGGTGATTAAAGAAAATTCAAAAATCAACCTAGATTCCGAATTAATCGAGACTCTCAAAGCAAGTGCGAACAAGCTCCGATTTTGTCGTTTTCATAGGCGTTGGAAAGCTATTGGGGAATTGAGCTGATAGGACCTGTGGTTTTTGCGATCTGGAGGATTTTACATACGTGCACACATATGATCATGTGCACGGAAAATATCGAGCCCAAAAAGGGCCGTCTGGGCCCTCAAAAATGGCCTGCAGGATTGGAATAAACGAAAGTTACGCAATTACAGCTCAAATTTCGATGAGCCGGCACATCCCTTTGGTGTTCAGGTCCTGGGCGCCCCACCCATGTATGGATACAATAGGGTGTTAGGCCAACTCTCGCGAAGAAACGGTGATCAAAGAAAATACAAAAATCAACCTAGAGTCCGAATTGATCGAGACTCCCAAAGCAAGTGAGAGCAATCTTTGATTTCGTCGTTTTCATAGGCGTTGGAAAACTATTGGGGAATTGAGCTGATAGGACTTCTAGTTTTTTCGATCTGGAGGATTTTACATTCGTGCACACATAGGATCACATGCGCGGAAAATATCGAGCCCAAAAAGGGCCGTCTGGGCCCTCAAAAATGGACTGCAGGATTGGAAAAAATGAAAGTTATCGTAATTACAGCTCAAATTTCGATGAGCCGGCACATCCCTTTGGTGTTCAGGTCCTGGGCGCCCCACCCATGTATGGATACAATAGGGTGTTAGGCCAACTCTCGCGAAGAAACGGTGATTAAAGAAAATACAAAAATCAAACTAGATTCCGAATTGATCGAGACTCTCAAAGCAAGTGAGAACAAGCTCCGATTTCGTCGTTTTCATAGGCGTTGGAAAGCTATTGGGGAATTGAGCTAATAGGACTTCTAGTTTTTGTGATCTAGAGGATTTTACATACGTGCACACACAGGATCACGTGCGCGGAAAATATCAAGCTCAACAAGGGCCGTCTGGGCCCTCAAAAATGGCCTGCAGGATTGGAAAAAATGAAAGTTATTGCAATTATAGCTCAAATTTCGATGAGCCGGCACATCCCTTTGGTGTTCAGGTCCTGGGCGCCCCACCCATGTATGGATACAATAGGGTGTTAGGCCAACTCTCGCGAAGAAACGGTGATCAAAGAAAATACAAAAATCAACCTAGAGTCTGAATTGATCGAGACTCTCAAAGCAAGTGAGAACAAGCTCCGATTTCGTCGTTTTCATAGGCGTTGGAAAGCTATAGGGGAATTGAGTTGATAGGACTTCTAGTTTTTGCGATCAGGAGGATTTTACATATGTGTACACATAGGATCACGTGCGTGGAAAATATGAAGCCCAAAAGGGCCGTCTGGGCTCTCAAAAATGGCCTGCAGGATTGGAATAAACGAAAGTTATCGCAATTACAGCTCAAATTTCGATGAGCCGGCACATCCCTTTGGTGTTCAGGTCCTGGGTGCCCCACCCATGTATGGATACAATGGGGTGTTAGGCCAACTCTCGCGAAGAAACGGTGATCAAAGAAAATACAAAAATCAACCTAGAGTCCGAATTGATCGAGACTCTCAAAGCAAGTGAGAACAAGCTCCGATTTCATCGTTTTCATAGGCGTTGGAAAGCTATAGGGGAATTGAGCTGATAGGACTTCTAGTTTTTGCGATCTGTAGATTTTACAAACGTACACACACAGCATCACGTGCGTGGAAAATATAGAGCCCAAAAAGGGTTGTCTGGGCCCTAAAAAATGGCCTGCAGGATTGGAAAAAACGAAAGTTATCGCAATTACAGCTCAAATTTCAATGAGCCGGCACATCCCTTTGGTGTTCAGGTCCTGCACGCCCCACCCATGTATGGATACAATAGGGTTATAGGCTCACTCTCGCGAAGAAACGGTGATGAAAGAAAATACAAAAATCAACCTAGAGTCCAAATTGATTGAGACTCTCAAAGCAAGTGAGAACAAGCTCCGATTTTGTCGTTTTCATAGGCGTTGGAAAGCTATTGGGCAATTGAGTTGATAGGACTTCTAGTTTTTGCGATCAGGAGGATTTTACATATGTGTACACATAGGATCACGTGCGTGGAAAATATCAAGCCCAAAAGGGCCGTCTGGGCTCTCAAAAATGGCCTGCAGGATTGGAATAAACGAAAGTTATCGCAATTACAGCTCAAATTTCGATGAGCCGGCACATCCCTTTGGTGTTCAGGTCCTGGGTGCCCCACCCATGTATGGATACAATGGGGTGTTAGGCCAACTCTCGCGAAGAAACGGAGATCAAAGAAAATACAAAAATCAACCTAGAATCTGAATTGATCGAGACTCTCAAAGCAAGTGAGATCAATCTCCGATTTCGTCGTTTTCATAGGCGTTGGAAAGCTATTTTGGAATTGAGCTGATAGGACTTCTAGTTTTTGCGATCTAGAGGATTTTACATACGTGCACACACAGGATCACGTGCGCGGAAAATATCGAGGCCAAAAAGGGCCGTCTGGGCCCTAAAAAATGGCCTGCAGGATTGGAAAAACGAAAGTTATCGAAATTACAGCTCAAATTTCGATGAGCCGGCACATCACTTTGGCGTTCAGTTCCTGGGTGCCCCACCCATGTATGGATACAATAGGGTGTTTGGCCAACTCTCGCGAAGAAACGGTGATTAAAGAAAATTAAAAAAGCAACCTAGAGTCCAAATTGATCGAGACTCTCAAAGCAAGTGAGAACAAGCTCCGATTTCGTCGTTTTCATAGGCGTTGGAATGCTATTGGGGAATTGAGCTGATAGGACTTCTAGTTTTTGCAATCTGGAGGATTTTACATACGTGCACACATAGGATCACGTGCGCGGAAAATATCGAGCCCAAAAAGGGCCGTATGGGCCCTAAAAAATGGCCTGCAGTATTGGAAAAAAATGAAAGTTATCGCAATTACAGCTCAAGTTTCGATGAGCCGGCTCATCACTTTGGTCTTCAGTTCCTGGGCGCCCCACCCATGTATGGATACAATAGGGTGTTAGGCCAACTCTCGCGAAGTAACAGTGATCGAAGAAAATAAAAAAATCAACCTAGAGTCCGAATTGATCGAGACTCTCAAAGCAAGTGAGAACAAGCTCCGATTTCGTCGTTTTCATAGGCGTTGGAATGCTATTGGGGAATTGAGCTGATAGGACTTCTAGTTTTTGCAATCTGGAGGATTTTACATACGTGCACACACAGGATCACGTGCGCGGAAAATATCGAGCCCAAAAAGGGCCGTCTGGACCCTAAAAAATGGCCTGCAGTATTGGAAAAAAACGAAAGTTACCGCAATTACAGCTCTAATTTCGATGAGCCGGCTCATCACTTTGGTGTTCAGTTCCTGGGCGCCCCACCCATGTATGGATACAATAGGGTGTTAGGCCAACTCTCGCGAAGAAACGGTGATCAAAGAAAATAAAAAAATCAACCTAGAGTCCGAATTGATCGAGACTCTCAAAGCAAGTGAGAACAAGCTCCGATTTCGTCGTTTTCATAGGCGTTGGAATGCTATTGGGGAATTGAGCTGATAGGACTTCTAGTTTTTGCGATCTGGAGGATTTTACATACGTGCGCACATAGGATCACATGCGCCGAAAATATCGAGCCCAAAAAGGGCCGTCTGGGCCCTCAAAAATGGCCTGTGGGATTGGAAAAAACGAAAGTTATCGCAATTACAGCTCAAATTTCGATGAGCCGGCACATCCCTTTGGTGTTCAGATCCTGGGCGCCCCACCCATGTATGGATACAATAGGGTGTTAGGACAACTCTCGCTAATGAGCGGTGATCAAAGAAAGTACAAAAATCAACCTAGAGTCTGAATTGATCGAGACTCTCAAAGCAAGTGAGAACAAGCTCCGATTTTGTCGTTTTCATAGGCGTTGGAAAGCTATTGGGGAATTGAGCTGATAGGACTTCTAATTTTTGTGATCTGGAGGATTTTACATACGAGCACACATAGGATCATGTGCGCAGAAAATATCGAGCACAAAAAGGGCCGTCTGGGCCCTAAAAAATGGCCTGCAGTATTGGAAAAAACGAAAGTTATCCCAATTACTGCTAAAATTTCGATGAGCCGGCACATCCCTTTGGTGTTCAGGTCCTGGGCGCCCCACCCATGTATGGATACAATAGGGTGTTAGGCCAACTCTCGCGAAGGAACGGTGATCAAAGAAAATACAAAAATGAACCTAGAGTCCAAATTGATCGAGACTCTCAAAGCAAGTGAGAACAAGCTCCGATTTCGTCGTTTTCATAGGCGTTGGAAAGCTATTGGGGAATTGAGCTGATAGGACTTCTAGTTTTTGCGATCTGGAGGATTTTACATATGTGCACACACAGGATCACGTGCGCAGAAAATATCGAGCCCAAAAAGGGCCGTCTGGGCCCTAAAAAATGGCCTGTAGTATTAAAAAAAAACGAAAGTTATCGCAATTACAGCTCAAATTTCGATGAGCCGGCACATCCCTTTGGTGTTTAGATCCTAGGCGCCCCACCCATGTATGGATACAATAGGGTGTTAGGAAAACTCTCGCTAATGAGCGGTGATCAAAGAAAGTACAAAAATCAACCTAGACTCTGAATTGATCGAGACTCTCAAAGCAAGTGAGAACAAGCTCCGATTTCGTCGTTTTCATAGGCGTTGGAAAGATATTGGGGAATTGAGCTGATAGGACTTCTAGTTTTTGTGATCTGGAGGATTTTACATACGTGCACACATAGGATCATGTGCGCGGAAAATATCGAGCACAAAAAGGGCCGTCTGGGCCCTAAAAAATGGCCTGCAGTATTGGAAAAAACGAAAGTTATCCCAATTACTGGTAAAATTTCGATGAGCCGGCACATCCCTTTAGTGTTCAGGTCCTGGGCGCCCCACCCATGTATGGATACAATAGGGTGTTAGGCCAACTCTCGCGAAGGAACGGTGATCAAAGAAAATACAAAAATGAACCTAGAGTCCAAATTGATCGAGACTCTCAAAGCAAGTGAGAACAAGCTCCGATTTCGTCGTTTTCATAGGCGTTGGAAAGCTATTGGGGAATTGAGCTGATAGGACTTCTAGTTTTTGCGATCTGGAGGATTTTACATACGTGCACTCACAGGATCACGTGCGCGGAAAATATCGAGCCCAAAAAGGGCCGTCTGGGCCCTAAAAAATGGCCTGCAGTATTGGAAAAAAACGAAAGTTATCGCAATTACAGCTCAAATTTCGATGAACCGGCACATCACTTTGGTGTTCAGGTCCTGGGCGCCCCACCCATGTATGGATACAATAGGGTGTTAGGCCAACTCTCGCAAAGAAACAGTGATCAAATAAAATAGAAAAATCAACCTAGAGTCCGAATTGATCGAGACTCTCAAAGCAAGTGAGAACAAGCAATGATTTCGTCGTTTTCATAGGCGTTGGAAAGCTATTGGGGAATTGAGCTGATAGGACTTCTAGTTTTTGCGATCTGGAGGATTTTATATATGTGCGCACACAGGATCACGTGCGCGGAAAATATCGAGCCAAAAAAAGGGTCGTCTGGGCCCTCAAAACTGGCCTGCGGGATTGGAAAAAACGAATGTTATCGCAATTATAGCTCAAATTTCGATGAGCTGGCACATCCCTTTGGTGTTCAGGTCCTTGGCGCCCCAGCCATGTATGGATACAATAGGGTTATAGGCTCACTCTCGCGAAGAAACGGTGATCAAAGAAAACACAAAAATCAACCTAGAGTCCGAATTGATCGAGACTCTCAAAGCAAGTGAGAACAAGCTTCGATTTCGTCGTTTTCATAGGCGTTGGAAAGCTATAGGGGAATTGAGCTGATAGGACTTCCAGTTTTTGCGATCTGTAGATTTTACAAACGTGCACACATAGGATCACGTGCGTGGAAAATATAGAGCCCAAAAAGGGCCGTCTGGGCCCTAAAAAATGGCCTGCAGTATTGGAAAAAAATGAAAGTTATCGTAATTACAGCTCAAATTTCGATGAGCCGGCACATCCCTTCCGTGTTCAGGTCCAGGGCGCCCCACCCATGTATGGATACAATAGGGTGTTAGGCCAACTCTCGCGAAGAAACGGTGATCAAGGAAAATACAAAAATCAACCTAGAGTCCGAATTGATCGAGACTCTCAAAGCAAGTGATAACAAGCTCCGATTTCGTCGTTTTCATAGGCGTTCGAAAGCTATTGGGAAATTGAGTTGATAGGACTTCTAGTTTTTGCGATCAGGAGGATTTTACATATGTGTACACATAGGATCACGTGCGTGGAAAATATCAAGCCCAAAAGGGCCGTCTGGGCTCTCAAAAATGGCCTGCAGGATTGGAATAAACGAAAGTTATCGCAATTACAGCTCAAATTTCGATGAGCCGGCACATCCCTTTGGTGTTCAGGTCCTGGGTGCCCCACCCATGTATGGATACAATAGGGTGTTAGGCCAACTCTCGCGAAGAAACGGAGATCAAAGAAAATACAAAAATCAACCTAGAATCTGAATTGATCGAGACTCTCAAAGCAAGTGAGAACAATCTCCGATTTCGTCGTTTTCATTGGCATTGGAAAGCTATTGGGGAATTGAGCTGATAGGACTTCTAGTTTTTGCGATCTAGAGGATTTTACATACGTGCACACACAGGATCACATGCGCGGAAAATATCGAGGCCAAAAAGGGCCGTCTGGGCCCTAAAAAATGGCCTGCAGGATTGGAAAAAACGAAAGTTATCGAAATTACAGCTCAAATTTCGATGAGCCGGCACATCACTTTGGCGTTCAGTTCGTGGGCGCCCCACCCATGTATGGATACAATAGGGTGTTTGGCCAACTCTCGCGAAGAAACGGTGATCGAAGAAAATAAAAAAATCAACCTAGAGTCCGAATTGATCGAGACTCTCAAAGCAAGTGAGAACAAGCTCCGATTTCGTCGTTTTCATAGGCGTTGGAATGCTATTGGGGAATTGAGCTGATAGGACTTCTAGTTTTTGCAATCTGGAGGATTTTACATACGTGCACACACAGGATCACGTGCGCGGAAAATATCAAGCCCAAAAAGGGCCGTCTGGACCCTAAAAAATGGCCTGCAGTATTGGAAAAAAATGAAAGTTATCACAATTACAGCTCTAATTTCGATGAGCTGATAGGACTTCTAGTTTTTGCAATCTGGAGGATTTTACATACGTGCACACATAGGATCATGTGCGCAGAAAATATCGAGCACAAAAAGGGCCGTCTGGGCCCTAAAAAATGGCCTGCAGTATTGGAAAAAACGAAAGTTATCCCAATTACTGGTAAAATTTCGATGAGCCGGCACATCCCTTTGGTGTTCAGGTCCTGGGCGCCCCACCCATGTATGGATACAATAGGGTGTTAGGCCAAATCTCGCGAAGAAACGGTGATCAAAGAAAATAAAAAAATCAACCTAGAGTCTGAATTGATCGAGACTCTCCAAGCAAGTGAGAACAAGCTCCGATTTCGTCGTTTTCATAGGCGTTGGAATGCTATTGGGGAATTGAGCTGATAGGACTTCTAGTTTTTGCGATCTGGAGGATTTTACATACGTGCGCACACAGGATCACATGCGCGGAAAATATCGAGCCCAAAAAGGGCCGTCTGGGCCCTCAAAAATGGCCTGCGGGATTGGAAAAAACGAAAGTTATCGCAATTACAGCTCAAATTTCGATGAGCCGGCACATCCCTTTGGTGTTCAGATCCTGGGCGCCCCACCCATATATGGATACAATAGGGTGTTAGGACAACTCTCACTAATGAGCGGTGATCAAAGAAAGTACAAAAATCAACCTAGAGTCTGAATTGATCGAGACTCTCAAAGCAAGTGAGAACAAGCTCCGATTTCGTCGTTTTCATAGGCGTTGGAAAGCTATTGGGGAATTGAGCTGATAGGACTTCTAGTTTTTGTGATCTGGAGGATTTTACATACGTGCACACATAGGATCATGTGCGCGGAAAATATCGAGCACAAAAAGGGCCCTCTGGGCCCTAAAAAATGGCCTGCAGTATTGGAAAAAACGAAAGTTATCCCAATTACTGCTAAAATTTCGATGAGCCGGCACATCCCTTTGGTGTTCAGGTCCTGGGCGCCCCACCCATGTATGGATACAATAGGGTGTTAGGCCAACTCTCGCGAAGGAACGGTGATCAAAGAAAATACAAAAATGAACCTAGAGTCCAAATTGATCGAGACTCTCAAAGCAAGTGAGAACAAGCTCCGATTTCGTCGTTTTCATAGGCGTTGGAAAGCTATTGGGGATTTGAGCTGATAGGACTTCTAGTTTTTGCGATCTGGAGGATTTTACATACGTGCACACACAGGATCACGTGCGCGGAAAATATCGAGCCCAAAAAGGGCCGTCTGGGCCCTAAAAAATGGCCTGCAGTATTGGAAAAAAATGAAAGTTATCGCAATTACAGCTCAAATTTCGATGAGCCGGCACATCCCTTTGGTGTTCAGATCCTGGGCGCCCCACCCATGTATGGATACAATAGGGTGTTAGGAAAACTCTCGCTAATGAGCGGTGATCAAAGAAAGTACAAAAATCAACCTAGACTCTGAATTGATCGAGACTCTCAAAGCAAGTGAAAACAAGCTCCGATTTCGTCATTTTCATAGGCGTTGGAAAGCTATTGGGGAATTGAGCTGATAGGACTTCTAGTTTTTGTGATCTGGAGGATTTTACATACGTGCACACATAGGATCATGTGCGCAGAAAATATCGAGCACAAAAAGGGCCGTCTGGGCCCTAAAAAATGGCCTGCAGTATTGGAAAAAACGAAAGTTATCCCAATTACTGGTAAAATTTCGATGAGCCGGCACATCCCTTTGGTGTTCAGGTCCTGGGCGCCCCACCCATGTATGGATACAATAGGGTGTTAGGCCAACTCTCGCGAAGGAACGGTGATCAAAGAAAATACAAAAATGAACCTAGAGTCCAAATTGATCGAGACTCTCAAAGCAAGTGAGAACAAGCTCCGATTTCGTCGTTTTCATAGGCGTTGGAAAGCTATTGGAGAATTGAGCTGATAGGACTTCTAGTTTTGTGATCTGGAGGATTTTACATACGTGCACACAAAGGATCACGTGCGCGGAAAATATCGAGCCCAAAAAGGGCCGTCTGGGCCCTCAAAAATGGCCCGGAGGATTGGAAAAAACGAAAGTTATCGCAATTACAGCTCAAATTTCGATGAACCGGCACATCACTTTGGTGTTCAGTTCCTGGGCGCCCCACCCATGTATGGATATAATAGGGTGTTAGGCCAACTCTCGCAAAGAAACGGTGATCAAATAAAATACAAAAATCAACCTAGAGTCCGAATTGATCGAGACTCTCAAAGCAAGTGAGAACAAGCAATGATTTCGTCGTTTTCATAGGCGTTGGAAAGCTATTGGGGAATTGAGGGTATAGGACTTCTAGTTTTTGCGATCTAGAGGATTTTATATATGTGCGCACACAGGATCACGTGCGCGGAAAATATCGAGCCAAAAAAAGGGTCGTCTGGGCCCTCAAAACTGGCCTGCGGGATTGGAAAAAACGAAAGTTATCGCAATTACAGCTCAAATTTCGATGAGCCGGCACATCCCTTTGGTGTTCAGGTCCTGGGCGCCCCAGCCATGTATGGATACAATAGGGTTATAGGCTCACTCTCGCGAAGAAACGGTGATCAAAGAAAATACAAAAATCAACCTAGAGTCCGAATTGATCGAGACTCTCAAAGCAAGTGAGAACAAGCTTCGATTTCGTCGTTTTCATAGGCGTTGGAAAGCTATAGGGGAATTGAGCTGATAGGACTTCTAGTTTTTGCGATCTGTAGATTTTACAAACGTGCACACACAGGATCACGTGCGTGGAAAATATAGAGCCCAAAAAGGGCCGTCTGGGCCCTAAAAAATGGCCTGCAGTATTGGAAAAATGAAAGTTATCGCAATTACAGCTCAAATTTCGATGAGCCGGCACATCACTTTGGCGTTCAGTTCGTGGGCGCCCCACCCACGTATGGATACAATAGGGTGTTTGGCCAACTCTCGCGAAGAAACGGTCATTAAAGAAAATAAAAAAATCAACCTAGAGTCCAAATTGATCGAGACTCTCAAAGCAAGTGAGAACAAGCTCCGATTTCGTCGTTTTCGTAGGCGTTGGAATGCTATTGGGGAATTGAGCTGATAGGACTTCTAGTTTTTGCAATCTGGAGGACTTTACATACGTGCACACACAGGATCACGTGCGCGGAAAATATCGAGCCCAAAAAGGGCCGTCTGGGCCCTAAAAAATGGCCTGCAGTATTGGAAAAAAATGAAAGTTATCGCAATTACAGCTCAAATTTCGATGAGCCGGCTCATCACTTTGGTGTTCAGTTCCTGGGCGCCCCACCCATGTATGGATACAATAGGGTGTTAGGCCAACTCTCGCGAAGAAACGGTGATCGAAGAAAATAAAAAAATCAACCTAGAGTCCGAATTGATCGAGACTCTCAAAGCAAGTGAGAACAAGCTCCGATTTCGTCGTTTTCATAGGCGTTGGAATGCTATTGGGGAATTGAGCTGATAGGACTTCTAGTTTTTGCAATCTGGAGGATTTTACATACATGCACACACAGGATCACGTGCGCGGAAAATATCGAGCCCAAAGAGGGCCGTCTGGACCCTAAAAAATGGCCTGCAGTATTGGAAAAAAACGAAAGTTATCGCAATTACAGCTCTAATTTCGATGAGCCGGCTCATCACTTTGGTGTTCAGTTCCTGGGCGCCCCACCCATGTATGGATACAATAGGGTGTTAGGCCAACTCTCGCGAAGAAACGGTGATCAAAGAAAATAAAAAAATAAACCTAGAGTCCGAATTGATCGAGACTCTCAAAGCAAGTGAGAACAAGCTCCGATTTCGTCGTTTTCATAGGCGTTGGAATGCTATTGGGGAATTGAGCTGATAGGACTTCTAGTTTTTACGATCTGGAGGATTTTACATACGTGCGCACACAGGATCACATGCGCGGAAAATATCGAGCCCAAAAAGGGCCGTCTGGGCCCTCAAAAATGGCCTGCGGGATTGGAAAAAACGAAAGTTATCGCAATTACAGCTCAAATTTCGATGAGCCGGCACATCCCTTTGGTGTTCAGATCCTGGGCGCCCCACCCATGTATGGATACAATAGGGTGTTAGGACAACTCTCGCTAATGAGCGGTGATCAAAGAAAGTACAAAAATCAACCTAGAGTCTGAATTGATCGAGACTCTCAAAGCAAGTGAGAACAAGCTCCGATTTCGTCGTTTTCATAGGCGTTGGAAAGCTATTGGGGAATTGAGCTGATAGGACTTCTAGTTTTTGTGATCTGGAGGATTTTACATACGTGCACACATAGGATCATGTGCGCGGAAAATATCGAGCACAAAAAGGGCCCTCTGGGCCCTAAAAAATGGCCTGCAGTATTGGAAAAAACGAAAGTTATCCCAATTACTGCTAAAATTTTGATGAGCCGGCACATCCCTTTGGTGTTCAGGTCCTGGGCGCCCCACCCATGTATGGATACAATAGAGTGTTAGGCCAACTCTCGCGAAGGAACGGTGATCAAAGAAAATACAAAAATGAACCTAGAGTCCAAATTGATCGAGACTCTCAAAGCAAGTGAGAACAAGCTCCGATTTCGTCGTTTTCATAGGCGTTGGAAAGCTATTGGGGAATTGAGCTGATAGGACTTCTAGTTTTTGCGATCTGGAGGATTTTACATACGTGCACACACAGGATCACGTGCGCGGAAAATATCGAGCCCAAAAAGGGCCGTCTGGGCCCTAAAAAATGGCCTGCAGTATTGGAAAAAAATGAAAGTTATCGCAATTACAGCTCAAATTTCGATGAGCCGGCACATCCCTTTGGTGTTCAGATCCTGGGCGCCCCACCCATGTATGGATACAATAGGGTGTTAGGAAAACTCTCGCTAATGAGCGGTGATCAAAGAAAGTACAAAAATCAACCTAGACTCTGAATTGATCGAGACTCTCAAAGCAAGTGAAAACAAGCTCCGATTTCGTCATTTTCATAGGCGTTGGAAAGCTATTGGGGAATTGAGCTGATAGGACTTCTAGTTTTTGTGATCTGGAGGATTTTACATACGTGCACACATAGGATCATGTGCGCAGAAAATATCGAGCACAAAAAGGGCCGTCTGGGCCCTAAAAAATGGCCTGCAGTATTGGAAAAAACGAAAGTTATCCCAATTACTGGTAAAATTTCGATGAGCCGGCACATCCCTTTGGTGTTCAGGTCCTGGTCGCCCCACCCATGTATGGATACAATAGGGTGTTAGGCTAACTCTCGCGAAGGAACGGTGATCAAAGAAAATACAAAAATGAACCTAGAGTCCAAATTGATCGAGACTCTCAAAGCAAGTGAGAACAAGCTCCGATTTCGTCGTTTTCATAGGCGTTGGAAAGCTATTGGAGAATTGAGCTGATAGGACTTCTAGTTTTGTGATCTAGAGGATTTTACATACGTGCACACAAAGGATCACGTGCGCGGAAAATATCGAGCCCAAAAAGGGCCGTCTGGGCCCTCAAAAATGGCCCGGAGGATTGGAAAAAACGAAAGTTATCGCAATTACAGCTCAAATTTCGATGAACCGGCACATCACTTTGGTGTTCAGGTTCTGGGCGCCCCACCCATGTATGGATACAATAGGGTGTTAGGCCAACTCTCGCAAAGAAACGGTGATCAAATAAAATACAAAAATCAACCTAGAGTCTGAATTGATCGAGACTCTCAAAGCAAGTGAGAACAAGCAATGATTTCGTCGTTTTCATAGGCGTTGGAAAGCTATTGGGGAATTGAGGGTATAGGACTTCTAGTTTTTGCGATCTGGAGGATTTTATATATGTGCGCACACAGGATCACGTGCGCGGAAAATATCGAGCCAAAAAAAGGGTCGTCTGGGCCCTCAAAACTGGCCTGCGGGATTGGAAAAAACGAAAGTTATCGCAATTAAAGCTCAAATTTCGATGAGCCGGCACATCCCTTTGGTGTTCAGGTCCTGGGCGCCCCAGCCATGTATGGATACAATAGGGTTATAGGCTCACTCTCGCGAAGAAACGGTGATCAAAGAAAATACAAAAATCAACCTAGAGTCCGAATTGATCGAGACTCTCAAAGCAAGTGAGAACAAGCTTCGATTTCGTCGTTTTCATAGGCGTTGGAAAGCTATAGGGGAATTGAGCTGATAGGACTTCTAGTTTTTGCGATCTGTAGATTTTACAAACGTGCACACACAGGATCACGTGCGTGGAAAATATAGAGCCCAAAAAGGGCCGTCTGGGCCCTAAAAAATGGCCTGCAGTATTGGAAAAAAACGAAAGTTATCGTAATTACAGCTCAAATTTCGATGAGCCGGCACATCCCTTTCGTGTTCAGGTCCAGGGCGCCCCACCCATGTATGGATACAATAGGGTGTTAGGCCAACTCTCGCGAAGAAACGGTGATCAAAGAAAATACAAAAATCAACCTAGATTCCGAATTGATCGAGACTCTCAAAGCAAGTGAGAACAAGCTCCGATTTCGTCGTTTTCATAGGCGTTGGAAAGCTATTGGGTAATTGAGCTGATAGGACTTCTAGTTTTTGTGATCTAGAGGATTTTACATACGTGCACACACAAGATCACATGCGCGGAAAATATCGAGCCCAAAAAGGGCCGTCTGGGCCCTCAAAAATGGCCTGCAGGATTGGAAAAAATGAAAGTTATCGCAATTACAGCTCAAATTTCGATGAGCCGGTACATCCCTTTGGTGTTCAGGTCCTGGGCGCCCCACCCATGTATGGATACAATAGGGTGTTAGGCCAATTATCGCGAAGATACGGTGATCAAAGAAAATACAAAAATCAACCTAGAGTCCGAATTGATCGAGACTCTCAAAGCAAGTGAGAACAAGCTCCGAATTCATCATTTTCATAGGCGTTGGAAAGCTATTGGGGAATTGAGCTGATAGGACTTCTAGTTTTTGTGATCTGGAGGATTTTACATACGTGCACACACAGGATCACGTGCGTGGAAAATATAGAGCCCAAAAAGGGCCGTCTGGGCCCTTAAAAATGGCCTGCAGGATTGGAAAAAACGAAAGTTATCGCAATTACAGCTCAAATTTCAATGAGCCGGCACATCCCTTTGGTGTTCAGGTCCTGGGCGCCCCACCCATGTATGGATACAATTGGGTTATAGGCTCACTCTCGCAAAGAAACGGTGATCAAAGATAATACAAAAATCAACCTAGAGTCCCAATTGATCGAGACTCTCAAAGCAAGTGAGAACAGGCTCCGATTTTGTCGTTTTCATAGGCGTTGGAAAGCTATTGGGCAATTGAGTTGATAGGACTTCTAGTTTTTGCGATCTGGAGGAT
The DNA here is from genome assembly GCA_039707655.1 of Elymus sibiricus. Lineage (NCBI taxonomy): Eukaryota > Viridiplantae > Streptophyta > Magnoliopsida > Poales > Poaceae > Elymus > Elymus sibiricus. The sequence continues at coordinate 3,811,690 of CM077672.1, forward strand.
TTTACATATGTGCACACATAGGATCACGTGCGTGGAAAATATCAAGCCCAAAAGGGCCGTCTGGGCTCTCAAAAATGGCCTGCAGGATTGGAATAAACGAAAGTTATCGCAATTACAGCTCAAATTTCGATGAGCCGGCACATCCCTTTGGTGTTCAGGTCCTGGGTGCCCCACCCATGTATGGATACAATAGGGTGTTAGGCCAACTCTCGCGAAGAAACAGTGATCAAAGAAAATACAAAAATCAACCTAGAATCTGAATTGATCGAGACTCTCAAAGCAAGTGAGAACAAGCTCCGATTTCGTCGTTTTCATAGGCGTTGGAAAGCTATTGGGGAATTGAGCTGATAGGACCTCTAGTTTTTCTGATCTAGAGGATTTTACATACGTGCACACACATGATCACGTGCGCGGAAAATATCGTGCCCAAATAGGGCCGTCTGGGCCCTAAAAATTGGCCAGCAGTATTGGAAAAAACGAAAGTTATCGCAATTACAGCTCAAATTTCGATGAGCCGGCACATCCCCTTTGGTGTTCAGGTCCTGGGCGCCCCACCCATGTATGGATACAATAGGGTGTTAGGCTCACTCTCGCGAAGAAACGGTGATCAAGGAAAATACAAAAATCAACCTAAAGTCCGAATTGATCGAGACTCTCAAAGCAAGTGAGAACAAGCTCCGATTTCATCGTTTTCATAGGAGTTGGAAAGCTAGTGGGGAATTGAGCTGATCGGACTTCTAGTTTTTGTGATCTGGAGGATTTTACATATGTGCACACACAGGAACACGTGCGCGGAAAATATCGAGCCCAAAAAGGGCCGTCTGGGCCCTAAAAAATGGCCTGCAGTATTGGAAAAAACGAAAGTTATCGCAATTACAGCTGAAATTTCGATGAGCCGGCACATCCCCTTTGGTGTTCAGGTCCTGGGTGCCCCACCCATGTATGGATACAATAGGGTATTAGCCTCACTCTCGCGAAGAAACGGTGATCAAGGAAAATACAAAAATCAACCTAAAGTCCGAATTGATCGAGACTCTCAAAGCAAGTGAGAACAAGCTCCGATTTCGTCATTTTCATAGGCATTGGAAAGCTATTGGGGAATTGAGCTGAGAGGACTTCTAGTTTTTGTGATCTGGAGGATTTTACATACGTGCACACACAGGATCATGTGCGTGGAAAATAACGTGCCCAAAAAGGGCCGTCTGGGCCCTCAAAAATGGTCTGCAGGATTGGAAAAAATGAAAGTTATCGCAATTACAACTCAAATTTCGATGAGCCGGCACATCCCTTTGGTGTTCAGGTCCTGGGCGCCCCACCCATGTATGGATACAATAGGGTGTTAGGCCAACTCTCGCGAAGAAACGGTGATCAAAGAAAATACAAAAATCAACCTAGATTCCGAATTGATCGAGACTCTCAAAGCAAGTGAGAACAATCTCCGATTTCGTCGTTTTCATAGGCGTTGGAAAGCTATTGGGGAATTGAGCTGATAGGACTTCTAGTTTTTGCAATCTGGAGGATTTTACATACGTGCACACATAGGATCACGTGCGCGGAAAATATCGAGCCAAAAATGGCCGTCTGGGCCCTAAAAAATGGCCTGCAGTATTGGAAAAAAACGAAAGTTATTGCAATTATAGCTCTAATTTCGATGAGCCAGCACATCACTTTGGAGTTCAGTTCCTGGGCACCCCACCCATGTATGGATACAATAGGGTGTTAGGCCAACTCTCGCAAAGAAATGGTGATTAAAGAAAATAAAAAAAATCAACCTGGAGTCTGAATTGATCAAGACTCTCAAAGCAAGTGAGAACAAGCTCCGATTTCGTCGTTTTCATAGGCGTTGGAAAGCTACTGGGGAATTAAGAAGATAGGACTTCTAGTTTTGGTGATCTGGAGGATTTTACATACGTGCACACACAGGATCTCGTGCGCGGAAAATATCGAGCCCAAAAAGGGCCGTCTGGGCCCTAAAAAATGGCCTGCAGTATTGGAAAAAATGAAAGTTATCGCAATTACAGCTCAAATTTCGATGAGCCGGCACATCCCTTTGGTGTTCAGGTCCTGGGCGCCCCACCCATGTATGGATACAATAGGGTGTTAGGCCAACTCTCGCAAAGAAACGGTGATCAAAGAAAATACAAAAATCAACCTAGAGTCCGAATTGATCGAGACTCTCAAAGCAAGTGAGAACAAGCTCCGATTTTGTCGTTTTCATTGGCATTGGAAAGCTATTGGGGAATTGAGCTGATAGGACTTCTCGTTTTTGTGATCTGGAGGATTTTACATACGTGCACACACAGGATCACGTGCGTGGAAAATATAGAGCCCAAAATGGGCCGTCTGGGCCCTAAAAAATGGCCTATAGGATTGGAAAAAATTAAAGTTATCGCAATTACAGCTCAAATTTCAATGAGCCGGCACATCCCTTTGGTGTTCAGGTCCTGGGCGCCCCACCCATGTATGGATACAATAGGGTGTTAGGACAACTCTCGCGAATAAACGGTGATCAAAGAAAGTACAAAAATCAACCTAGAATCTGAATTGTTCGAGACTCTCAAAGCAAGTGAGAACAAGCTCCGATTTCGTCGTTTTCATAGGCGTTGGAAAGCTATTGGGGAATTGAGCTGATAGGACTTCTAGTTTTTGCGATCTGGAGGATTTTACATACGTGCGCATACAGGATCACGTGCGCGAAAAATATCGATCCCAAAAAGGGTCGTCTGCGCCCTAAAAAATGGCCTGCGGGATTGGAAAAAATGAAAGTTATCGCAATTACAGCTCAAATTTCGATGAGCCGACACATCCCTTTGGTGTTCAGGTCCTGGGCGCCCCACCCATGTGTGGATACAATAGGGTTATAGGCTCACTCTCGCGAAGAAACAGTGATCAAAGAAAATACAAAAATCAACCTAGAGTCCGAATTGATTGAGACTCTCAAAGCAAGTGAGAACAAGCTCCGATTTCGTCGTTTTCATAGGCGTTGGAAAGCTATTGGGGAATTGAGCTGATAGGACCTTTAGTTTTTGCGATCTGGAGGATTTTACATACGTGCACATATAGGATCACGTGCACGGAAAATATCGAGCCCAAAAAGGGTCGTCTGGGCCCTCAAAAATGGCCTGCAGGATTGGAATAAACGAAAGTTACGCAATTACAGCTCAAATTTCGATGAGCCGGCACATTCCTTTGGTGTTCAGGTCCTGGGCGCCCCACCCATGTATGGATACAATAGGGTGTTAGGCTCATTCTCGCGAAGAAACGATGATCAAGGAAAATACAAAAATCAACCTAAAGTCCGAATTGATCAAGACTCTCAAAGACAGTGAGAACAAGCTCCGATTTCGTCGCTTTTATAGGCGTTGGAAAGCTATTGGGGAATTGAGCTAATAGGACTTCTAGTTTTTGTGATCTAGAGGATTTTACATACGTGCACACACAGGATCACGTGCACGGAAAATATCGAGCTCAAAAAGGGCCGTCTGGGCCCTCAAAAATGGCCTGCGGGAGTGGAAAAAATGAAAGTTATCGCAATTATAGCTCAAATTTCGATGAGCCAGCACATCCCTTTGGTGTTCAGGTCCTGGGCGCCCCACCCATGTATGGATACAATAGGGTGTTAGGCCAACTCTCGTGAAGAAACGGTGATCAAAGAAAATACAAAAATCAACCTAGAGTCCGAATTGATCAAGACTCTCAAAGCAAGTGATAACAAGCTCCGATTTCGTCGTTTTCATAGGCGTTGGAAAGCTATAGGGGAATTGAGCTGATCGGACTTCTAGTTTTTGCGATATGTAGATTTTACAAACGTGCACACACAGGATCACGTGCGTGGAAAATATAGAGCCCAAAAAGGGCCGTCTGGGCCCTAAAAAATGGCATGCAGGATTGGAAAAAACGAAAGTTATCGCAATTACAGCTCAAATTTCAATGAGCCGGCACATCCCTTTGGTGTTCAGGTCCTGGGCGCCCCACCCATGTATGGATACAATAGGCTTATAGGCACACTCTCGCGAAGAAACGGGGATCAAAGAAAATACAAAAATCAACCTAGAGTCCGAATTGATCGAGACTCTCAAAGCAAGTGAGAACAAGCTCCGATTTCGTCGTTTTCATAGGCGTTGGAAAGCTATTGGGCAACTGAGTTGATAGGACTTCTCATTTTTGCGATCTGGAGGATTTTACATATGTACACACAAAGGATCACGTGCGTGGAAACTATCAAGCCCAAAAGGGCCGTCTGGGCCCTAAAAATGGCCTCCAGGATTGGAATAAACGAAAGTTATCGCAATTACAGCTCAACTTTCGATGAGCCGGCACATCCCTTTGGTGTTCAGGTCCTGGGCGCCCCACCCATGTATGGATACAATAGGGTGTTAGGACAACTCTCGCAAAGAAACGGAGATCAAAGAAAATAAAAAAATCAACCTAGAGTCCAAATTGATCGAGACTCTCAAAGCAAGTGAGAACAAACTCCGATTTCGTTGTTTTCATAGGCGTTGGAATGCTATTGGGGAATTGAGCTGATAGGACTTCTTGTTTTTGCAATCTGGAGGATTTTACATACGTGCACACATAGGATCACGTGCGCGGAAAATATCGAGCCCAAAAAGGGCCGTCTGGGCCCTAAAAAATGGCCTGCAGTATTGGAAAAAAACGAAAGTTATCGCAATTACAGCTCAAATTTCGATGAGCCGGCTCATCACTTTGGTGTTCAGTTCCTGGGCGCCCCACCCATGTATGGATACAATAGGGTGTTAGGCCAACTCTCGCGAAGAAACGGTGATCGAAGAAAATAAAAAAATCATCCTAGAGTCCGAATTGATCGAGACTCTCAAAGCAAGTGAGAACAAGCTCCGATTTCGTCGTTTTCATAGGCGTTGGAATGCTATTGGGGAATTGAGCTGATAGGACTTCTAGTTTTTGCAATCTGGAGGATTTTACATACGTGCACACACAGGATCACGTGCGCAGAAAATATCGAGCCGAAAAAGGGCCGTCCGGGTCCTAAAAATGGCCTGCAGTATTGGAAAAAAACGAAAGTTATCTCAATTACAGCTCAAATTTCGATGAGACGGCTCATCACTTTGGTGTTCAGTTCCAGGGCGCCCCACCCATGTATGGATACAATAGGGTGTTAGGCCAACTCTCGCGAAGAAACGGTGATCAAAGAAAATAAAAAAATCAACCTAGAGTCCGAATTGATCGAGACTCTCAAAGCAAGTGAGAACAAGCTCCGATTTCGTCGTTTTCATAGGCGTTGGAAAGCTATTGGGGAATTGAGCTGATAGGACTTCTAGTTTTTGTGATCTGGAGGATTTTACATACATGCGCACACAGGATCACATGCGCGGAAAATATCGAGCCCAAAAAGGGCCGTCTGGGCCCTCAAAAATGGCCCGCGGGATTGGAAAAAACAAAAGTTATCGCAATTACAGCTCAAATTTCGATGAGCCGGCACATCCCTTTGGTGTTCAGAACTTCGGCGCCCCACCCATGTATGGATACAATAGGGTGTTAGGCCAACTCTCGCGAAGGAACGGTGATCAAAGAAAATACAAAAATGAACCTAGAGTCCAAATTGATCGAGACTCTCAAAGCAAGTGAGAACAAGCTCCGATTTCGTCGTTTTCATAGGCGTTGGAAAGCTATTGGGGAATTGAGCTGATAGGACTTCTAGTTTTTGCGATCTGGAGGATTTTACATACGTGCAGACATAGGATCACGTGCGCAGAAAATATCGAGCCCAAAAAGGGCCGTCTGGGCCCTAAAATTGGCCTGCAGTATTGGAAAGAAACGAAAGTTATCGCAATTACAGCTCAAATTTCGATGAGCCAGCACATCACTTTGGTGTTCAGGTCCTGGGCGCCCCACCCATGTATGGATACAATAGGGTGTTAGGCCAACTCTCGCACAGAAACGGTGATCAAAGAAAATACAAAAATCTACCTAGAGTCCGAATTGATTGAGACTCTCAAAGCAAGTGAGAACAAGCTCCGATTTCGTCGTTTTCATAGGCGTTGGAAAGCTATTGGGGAATTGAGCTGATAGGACCTCTAGTTTTTGCGATCTGGAGGATTTTACATACGTGCACACATAGGATCACGTGCACAGAAAATATCGAGCCCAAAAAGGGCCGTCTGGGCCCTCAAAAATGGCCTGCAGTGTTGGAATAAACGAAAGTTACGCAATTACAGCTCAAATTTCGATGAGCCGGCACATCCCTTTGGTGTTCAGGTCCTGGGCGCCCCACCCATGTATGGATACAATAGGGTGTTAGGCTAACTCTCGTGAAGAAATGGTGATCAAAGAAAATACAAAAATCAACCTAGAGTCCGAATTGATCGAGACTCTCAAAGCAAGTGAGAACAAGCTTCGATTTCGTCGTTTTCATAGGCGTTGGAAAGCTATAGGGGAATTGAGCTGATAGGACTTCTAGTTTTTGCGATCTGTAGATTTTACAAACGTGTACACATAGGATCACGTGCGTGGAAAATATCGAGCCCAAAAAGGGCCGTCTGGGCCCTAAAAATGGCCTGCAGTATTGGAAAAAAACGAAAGTTATCGTAAGTACAGCTCAAATTTTGATGAGCCGGCACATCCCTTTGGTGTTCAGGTCCAGGGCGCCCCACCCATGTATGGATACAATAGGGTGTTAGGCCAACTCTCGCGAAGAAACGGTGATCAAAGAAAATACAAAAATCAACCTAGATTCCGAATTGATCGAGACTCTCAAAGCAAGTGAGAACAAGCTCCGATTTCGTCGTTTTCATAGGCGTTGGAAAGCTATTGGGTAATTGAGCTGATAGGACTTCTAGTTTTTGTGATCTAGAGCATTTTACATACGTGCACACACAAGATCACATGCGCGGAAAATATCGAACCCAAAAAGGGCCGTCTGGGCCCTCAAAAATGGCCTGCAGGATTGGAAAAAATGAAAGTTATTGCAATTACAGCTCAAATTTCGATGAGCCGGTACATCCCTTTGGTGTTCAGGTCCTGGGCGCCCCACCCATGTATGGATGCAATAGGGTGTTAGGCCAATTATCGTGAAGAAACGGTGATCAAAGAAAATACAAAAATCAACCTAGAGTCCGAATTGATCGAGACTCTCAAAGCAAGTGAGAACAAGCTCCGATTTCATCATTTTCATAGGCGTTGGAAAGCTATTGGGGAATTGAGCTGATAGGACTTCTAGTTTTTGCAATCTGGAGGATTTTACATACGTGCACACACAGGATCACGTGCGTGGAAAATATAGAGCCCAAAAAGGGCCGTCTAGGCCCTACAAAATGGCCTGCAGGATTGGAAAAAACGAAAGTTATCGCAATTACAGCTCAAATTTCGATGAGCCGGCTCATCACTTTGGGGTTCAGTTCCAGGGCGCCCCACCCATGTATCTATACAATAGGGTGTTAGGCCAACTCTCGCGAAGAAACGGTGATCAAAGAAAATAAAAAAATCAACCTAGAGTCCGAATTGATCGAGACTCTCAAAGCAAGTGAGAACAAGCTCCGATTTCGTCGTTTTCATAGGCGTTGGAAAGCTATTGGGGAATTGAGCTGATAGGACTTCTAGTTTTTGTGATCTGGAGGATTTTACATACATGCGCACATAAGATCACATGCGCGGAAAATATCGAGCCCAAAAAGGGCCGTCTGGGCCCTCAAAAATGGCCCGCGGGATTGGAAAAAACAAAAGTTATCGCAATTACAGCTCAAATTTCGATGAGCCGGCACATCCCTTTGGTGTTCAGATCCTGGGCGCCCCACCCATGTATGGATACAATAGGGTGTTAGGCCAACTCTCGCGAAGGAACGGTGACCAAAGAAAATACAAAAATGAACCTAGAGTCCAAATTGATCGAGACTCTCAAAGCAAGTGAGAACAAGCTCCGATTTCGTCGTTTTCATAGGCGTTGGAAAGCTATTGGGGAATTGAGCTGATAGGACTTCTAGTTTTTGCGATCTGGAGGATTTTACATACGTGCACACATAGGATCACGTGCACGGAAAATATCGAGCCCAAAAAGGGCCGTCTGGGCCCTAAAAATGGCCTGCAGTATTGGAAAGAAACGAAAGTTATCGCAATTACAGCTCAAATTTCGATGAGCCGGCACATCACTTTGGCCTAAACCCCAAACCCTGAGCTGATAGGACTTCTAGTTTTTGTGATCTAGAGCATTTTACATACGTGCACACACAAGATCACATGCGCGGAAAATATCGAGCCCAAAAAGGGCCGTCTGGGCCCTCAAAAATGGCCTGCAGGATTGGAAAAAATGAAAGTTATCGCAATTACAGCTCAAATTTCGATGAGCCGGTACATCCCTTTGGTGTTCAGGTCCTGGGCGCCCCACCCATGTATGGATGCAATAGGGTGTTAGGCCAATTATCGCGAAGAAACGGTGATCAAAGAAAATACAAAAATCAACCTAGAGTCCAAATTGATCGAGACTCTCAAAGCAAGTGAGAACAAGCTCCGATTTCATCATTTTCATAGGCGTTGGAAAGCTATTGGGGAATTGAGCTGATAGGACTTCTAGTTTTTGTCATCTGGAGGATTTTACATACGTGCACACACAGGATCACGTGCGTGGAAAATATAGAGCCCAAAAAGGGCCGTCTGGGCCCTTAAAAATGGCCTGCAGGATTGGAAAAAAACGAAAGTTATCGCAATTACAGCTCAAATTTCAATGAGCCGGCACATCCCTTTGGTGTTCAGGTCCTGGGCGCCCCACCCATGTATGGATACAATTGGGTTATAGGCTCACTCTCGCAAAGAAACGGTGATCAAAGATAATACAAAAATCAACCTAGAGTCCCAATTGATCGAGACTCTCAAAGCAAGTGAGAACAGGCTCCGATTTTGTCGTTTTCATAGGCGTTGGAAAGCTATTGGGCAATTGAGTTGATAGGACTTCTAGTTTTTGCGATCTGGAGGATTTTACATATGTGCACACATAGGATCACGTGCGTGGAAAATATCAAGCCCAAAAGGGCCGTCTGGGCTCTCAAAAATGGCCTGCAGGATTGGAATAAACGAAAGTTATCGCAATTACAGCTCAAATTTCGATGAGCCGGCACATCCCTTTGGTGTTCAGGTCCTGGGCGCCCCACCCATGTATGGATACAATAGGGTGTTAGGCCAACTCTCACGAAAAAACAGTGATCAAAGAAAATACAAAAATCAACCTAGAATCTGAATTGATCGAGACTCTCAAAGCAAGTGAGAACAAGCTCCGATTTCGTCGTTTTCATAGGCGTTGGAAAGCTATTGGGGAATTGAGCTGATAGGACTTCTAGTTTTTCCGATCTAGAGGATTTTACATACGTGCACACACACGATCACGTGCGCGGAAAATATCGAGCCCAAATAGGGCCGTCTGGGCCCTAAAAATTGGCCAGCTGTATTGGAAAAAACGAAAGTTATCGCAATTACAGCTCAAATTTCGATGAGCCGGCACATCCCCTTTGGTGTTCAGGTCCTGGGCTCCCCACCCATGTATGGATACAAAAGGGTGTTAGGCTCACTCTCGCGAAGAAACGGTGATCAAGGAAAATACAAAAATCAACCTAAAGTCCGAATTGATCGAGACTCTCAAAGCAAGTGAGAACAAGCTCCGATTTCATCGTTTTCATAGGAGTTGGAAAGCTATTGGGGAATTGAGCTGATCGGACTTCTAGTTTTTGTGATCTGGAGGATTTTACATATGTGCACACACAGGTACACGTGCGCGGAAAATATCGAGCCCAAAAAGGGCCGTCTGGGCCCTAAAAAATGGCCTGCAGTATTGGAAAAAACGAAAGTTATCGCAATTACAGCTGAAATTTCGATGAGCCGGCACATCCCCTTTGGTGTTCAGGTCCTGGGTGCCCCACCCATGTATGGATACAATAGGGTATTAGCCTCACTCTCGCGAAGAAACGGTGATCAAGGAAAATACAAAAATCAACCTAAAGTCCGAATTGATCGAGACTCTCAAAGCAAGTGAGAACAAGCTCCGATTTTGTCATTTTCATAGGCGTTGGAAAGCTATTGGGGAATTGAGCTGAGAGGACTTCTAGTTTTTGTGATCTGGAGGATTTTACATACGTGCACACACAGGATCATGTGCGTGGAAAAAAACGTGCCCAAAAAGGGCCGTCTGGGCCCTCAAAAATGGCCTGCAGGATTGGAAAAAATGAAAGTTATCGCAATTACAACTCAAATTTCGATGAGCCGGCACATCCCTTTGGTGTTCAGGTCCTGGGCGCCCCACCCATGTATGGATACAATAGGGTGTTAGGCCAACTCTCGCGAAGAAACGGTGATCAAAGAAAATACAAAAATCAACCTAGATTCCGAATTGATCGAGACTCTCAAAGCAAGTGAGAACAATCTACGATTTCGTCGTTTTCATAGGCGTTGGAAAGCTATTGGGGAATTGAGCTGATAGGACTTCTAGTTTTTGCGATCTGGAGGATTTTACATACGTGCACACACAGGATCACGTGCGCGGAAAATTATCGAGCCAAAAAGGGCCGTCTGGGCCCTAAAAAATGGCCTGCAGTATTGGAAAAAAACGAAAGTTATTGCAATTATAGCTCTAATTTCGATGAGCCGGCACATCACTTTGGAGTTCAGTTCCTGGGCACCCCACCCATGTATGGATACAATAGGGTGTTAGGCCAACTCTCGCGAAGAAATGGTGATTAAAGAAAATAAAAAAAAATCAACCTGGAGTCTGAATTGATCAAGACTCTCAAAGCAAGTGAGAACAAGCTCCGATTTCGTCGTTTTCATAGGCGTTGGAAAGCTACTGGGGAATTAAGAAGATAGGACTTCTAGTTTTGGCGATCTGGAGGATTTTACATACGTGCACACACAGGATCACGTGCGCGGAAAATATCGAGCCCAAAAAGGGCCGTCTGGGCCCTAAAAAATGGCCTGCAGTATTGGAAAAAATGAAAGTTATCGCAATTACAGCTCAAATTTCGATGAGCCGGCACATCCCTTTGGTGTTCAGGTCCTGGACGCCCCACCCATGTATGGATACAATAGGGTGTTAGGCCAACTCTCGCAAAGAAACGGTGATCAAAGAAAATACAAAAATCAACCTAGAGTCCGAATTGATCGAGACTCTCAAAGCAAGTGAGAACAAGCTCCGATTTCGTCGTTTTCATTCGCATTGGAAAGCTATTGGGGAATTGAGCTGATAGGACTTCTCGTTTTTGTGATCTAGAGGATTTTACATACGTGCACACACAGGATCACGTGCGTGGAAAATATAGAGCCCAAAATGGGCCGTCTGGGCCCTAAAAAATGGCCTATAGGATTGGAAAAAATTAAAGTTATCGCAATTACAGCTCAAATTTCAATGAGCCGGCACATCCCTTTGGTGTTCAGGTCCTGGGCGCCCCACCCATGTATGGATACAATAGGGTGTTAGGACAACTCTCGCGAATAAACGGTGATCAAAGAAAGTACAAAAATCAACCTAGAATCTGAATTGTTCGAGACTCTCAAAGCAAGTGAGAACAAGCTCCGATTTCGTCGTTTTTATAGGCGTTGGAAAGCTATTGGGGAATTGAGCTGATAGGACTTCTAGTTTTTGCGATCTGGAGGATTTTACATACGTGCGCATACAGGATCACGTGCGCGAAAAATATCGATCCCAAAAAGGGTCGTCTGGGCCCTAAAAAATTGCCTGCGGGATTGGAAAAAATGAAAGTTATCGCAATTACAGCTCAAATTTCGATGAGCCGACACATCCCTTTGGTGTTCAGGTCCTGGGCGCCCCACCCATGTGTGGATACAATAGGGTTATAGGCTCACTCTCGCGACGAAACAGTGATCAAAGAAAATACAAAAATCAACCTAGAGTCCGAATTGATTGAGACTCTCAAAGCAAGTGAGAACAAGCTCCGATTTCGTCGTTTTCATAGGCGTTGGAAAGCTATTGGGGAATTGAGCTGATAGGACCTTTAGTTTTTGCGATCTGGAGGATTTTACATACGTGCACATATAGGATCACGTGCACGGAAAATATCGAGCCCAAAAAGGGCCGTCTGGGCCCTCAAAAATGGCCTGCAGGATTGGAATAAACGAAAGTTACGCAATTACAGCTCAAATTTCGATGAGCCGGCACATTCCTTTGGTGTTCAGGTCCTGGGCGCCCCACCCATGTATGGATACAATAGGGTGTTCGGCTCATTCTCGCGAAGAAACGATGATCACGGAAAATACAAAAATCAACCTAAAGTCCGAATTGATCAAGACTCTCAAAGACAGTGAGAACAAGCTCCGATTTCGTCGTTTTTATAGGCGTTGGAAAGCTATTGGACAATTGAGCTAATAGGACTTCTAGTTTTTGTGATCTAGAGGATTTTACATACGTGCACACACAGGATCACGTGCACGGAAAATATCGAGCTCAAAAAGGGCCGTCTGGGCCCTCAAAAATGGCCTGCAGGAGTGGAAAAAATGAAAGTTATCGCAATTATAGCTCAAATTTCGATGAGCCAGCACATCCCTTTGGTGTTCAGGTCCTGGGCGCCCCACCCATGTATGGATACAATAGGGTGTTAGGCCAACTCTCGTGAAGAAACGGTGATCAAAGAAAATACAAAAATCAACCTAGAGTCCGAATTGATCAAGACTCTCAAAGCAAGTGATAACAAGCTCCGATTTCGTCGTTTTCATAGGCGTTGGAAAGCTATAGGGGAATTGAGCTGATCGGACTTCTAGTTTTTGCGATATGTAGATTTTACAAACGTGCACACACAGGATCACGTGCGTGGAAAATATAGAGCCCAAAAAGGGCCGTCTGGGCCCTAAAAAATGGCCTGCAGGATTGGAAAAAACGAAAGTTATCGCAATTACAGCTCAAATTTCAATGAGCCGGCACATCCCTTTGGTGTTCAGGTCCTGGGCGCCCCACCCATGTATGGATACAATAGGCTTATAGGCACACTCTCGCGAAGAAACGGGGATCAAAGAAAATACAAAAATCAACCTAGAGTCCGAATTGATCGAGACTCTCAAAGCAAGTGAGAACAAGCTCCGATTTCGTCGTTTTCATAGGCGTTGGAAAGCTATTGGGCAACTGAGTTGATAGGACTTCTCGTTTTTGCGATCTGGAGGATTTTACATATGTACACACAAAGGATCATGTGCGTGGAAACTATCAAGCCCAAAAGGGCCGTCTGGGCCCTAAAAATGGCCTCCAGGATTGGAATAAACGAAAGTTATCGCAATTACAGCTCAACTTTCGATGAGCCGGCACATCCCTTTGGTGTTCAGGTCCTGGGCGCCCCACCCATGTATGGATACAATAGGGTGTTAGGCCAACTCTCGCGAAGAAACGGAGATCAAAGAAAATAAAAAAATCAACCTAGAGTCCAAATTGATCGAGACTCTCAAAGCAAGTGAGAACAAACTCCGATTTCGTTGTTTTCATAGGCGTTGGAATGCTATTGGGGAATTGAGCTGATAGGACTTCTTGTTTTTGCAATCTGGAGGATTTTACATACGTGCACACACAGGATCACGTGCGCGGAAAATATCGCGCCCAAAAAGGGCCGTCTGGGCCCTAAAAAATGGCCTGCAGTATTGGAAAAAAACGAAAGTTATCGCAATTACAGCTCAAATTTCGATGAGCCGGCTCATCACTTTGGTGTTCAGTTCCTGGGCGCCCCACCCATGTATGGATACAATAGGGTGTTAGGCCAACTCTCGCGAAGAAACGGTGATCGAAGAAAATAAAAAAATCATCCTAGAGTCCGAATTGATCGAGACTCTCAAAGCAAGTGAGAACAAGCTCCGATTTCGTCGTTTTCATAGGCGTTGGAATGCTATTGGGGAATTGAGCTGATAGGACTTCTAGTTTTTGCAATCTGGAGGATTTTACATACGTGCACACACAGGATCACGTGCGCAGAAAATATCGAGCCGAAAAAGGGCCGTCTGGGCCCTAAAAATGGCCTGCAGTATTGGAAAAAAACGAAAGTTATCGCAATTACAGCTCAAATTTCGATGAGCCGGCTCATCACTTTGGTGTTCAGTTCCAGGGCGCCCCACCCATGTATGGATACAATAGGGTGTTAGGCCAACTCTTGCGAAGAAACGGTGATCAAAGAAAATAAAAAAATCAACTTAGAGTCCGAATTGATCGAGACTCTCAAAGCAAGTGAGAACAAGCTCCGATTTCGTCGTTTTCATAGGCATTGGAAAGCTATTGGGGAATTGAGTTGATAGGACTTCTAGTTTTTGTGATCTGGAGGATTTTACATACGTGCGCACACAGGATCACATGCGCGGAAAATATCGAGCCCAAAAAGGGCCGTCTGGGCCCTCAAAAATGGCCCGCGGGATTGGAAAAAACAAAAGTTATCGCAATTACAGCTCAAATTTCGATGAGCCGGCACATCCCTTTGGTGTTCAGAACTTCGGCGCCCCACCCATGTATGGATACAATAGGGTGTTAGGCCAACTCTCGCGAAGGAACGGTGATCAAAGAAAATACAAAAATGAACCTAGAGTCCAAATTGATCGAGACTCTCAAAGCAAGTGAGAACAAGCTCCGATTTCGTCGTTTTCATAGGCGTTGGAAAGCTATTGGGCAACTGAGTTGATAGGACTTCTCGTTTTTGCGATCTGGAGGATTTTACATATGTACACACAAAGGATCATGTGCGTGGAAACTATCAAGCCCAAAAGGGCCGTCTGGGCCCTAAAAATGGCCTCCAGGATTGGAATAAACGAAAGTTATCGCAATTACAGCTCAACTTTCGATGAGCCGGCACATCCCTTTGGTGTTCAGGTCCTGGGCGCCCCACCCATGTATGGATACAATAGGGTGTTAGGCCAACTCTCGCGAAGAAACGGAGATCAAAGAAAATAAAAAAATCAACCTAGAGTCCAAATTGATCGAGACTCTCAAAGCAAGTGAGAACAAACTCCGATTTCGTTGTTTTCATAGGCGTTGGAATGCTATTGGGGAATTGAGCTGATAGGACTTCTTGTTTTTGCAATCTGGAGGATTTTACATACGTGCACACACAGGATCACGTGCGCGGAAAATATTGCGCCCAAAAAGGGCCGTCTGGGCCCTAAAAAATGGCCTGCAGTATTGGAAAAAAACAAAAGTTATCGCAATTACAGCTCAAATTTCGATGAGCCGGCTCATCACTTTGGTGTTCAGTTCCTGGGCGCCCCACCCATGTATGGATACAATAGGGTGTTAGGCCAACTCTCGCGAAGAAACGGTGATCGAAGAAAATAAAAAAATCATCCTAGAGTCCGAATTGATCGAGACTCTCAAAGCAAGTGAGAACAAGCTCCGATTTCGTCGTTTTCATAGGCGTTGGAATGCTATTGGGGAATTGAGCTGATAGGACTTCTAGTTTTTGCAATCTGGAGGATTTTACATACGTGCACACACAGGATCACGTGCGCAGAAAATATCGAGCCGAAAAAGGGCCGTCTGGGCCCTAAAAATGGCCTGCAGTATTGGAAAAAAACGAAAGTTATCGCAATTACAGCTCAAATTTCGATGAGCCGGCTCATCACTTTGGTGTTCAGTTCCAGGGCGCCCCACCCATGTATGGATACAATAGGGTGTTAGGCCAACTCTCGCGAAGAAACGGTGATCAAAGAAAATAAAAAAATCAACCTAGAGTCCGAATTGATCGAGACTCTCAAAGCAAGTGAGAACAAGCTCCGATTTCGTCGTTTTCATAGGCGTTGGAAAGCTATTGGGGAATTGAGCTGATAGGACTTCTAGTTTTTGTGATCTGGAGGATTTTACATACGTGCGCACATAGGATCACATGCGCGGAAAATATCGAGCCCAAAAAGGGCCGTCTGGGCCCTCAAAAATGGCCCGCGGGATTGGAAAAAACAAAAGTTATCGCAATTACAGCTCAAATTTCGATGAGCCGGCACATCCCTTTGGTGTTCAGAACTTCGGCGCCCCACCCATGTATGGATACAATAGGGTGTTAGGCCAACTCTCGCGAAGGAACGGTGATCAAAGAAAATACAAAAATGAACCTAGAGTCCAAATTGATCGAGACTCTCAAAGCAAGTGAGAACAAGCTCCGATTTCGTCGTTTTCATAGGCGTTGGAAAGCTATTGGGGAATTGAGCTGATAGGACTTCTAGTTTTTGTGATCTGGAGGATTTTACATATGTGCGCACACAGGATCACGTGCGCGGAAAATATCGAGCCCAAAAAGGGCCGTCTGGGCCCTCAAAAATGGCCCGCGGGATTGGAAAAAACAAAAGTTATCGCAATTACAGCTCAAATTTCGATGAGCCGGCACATCCCTTTGGTGTTCAGAACTTCGGCGCCCCACCCATGTATGGATACAATAGGGTGTTAGGACAACTCTCGCGAAGGAACGGTGATCAAAGAAAATACAAAAATGAACCTAGAGTCCAAATTGATCGAGACTCTCAAAGCAAGTGAGAACAAGCTCCGATTTCGTCGTTTTCATAGGCGTTGGAAAGCTATTGGGGAATTGAGCTGATAGGACTTCTAGTTTTTGCGATCTGGAGGATTTTACATACGTGCACACATAGGATCACGTGCGCGGAAAATATCGAGCCCAAAAAGGGCCGTCTGGGCCCTAAAAATGGCCTGCAGTATTGGAATGAAACGAAAGTTATCGCAATTACAGCTCAAATTTCGATGAGCCAGCACATCACTTTGGTGTTCAGGTCCTGGGCGCCCCACCCATGTATGGATACAATAGGGTGTTAGGCCAACTCTCGCACAGAAACGGTGATCAAAGAAAATACAAAAATCTACCTAGAGTCCGAATTGATCGAGACTCTCAAAGCAAGTGAGAACAAGCTCCGATTTCGTCGTTTTCATAGGCGTTGGAAAGCTATTGGGGAATTGAGCTGATAGGACCTCTAGTTTTTGCGATCTGCCGGATTTTACATACGTGCACACATAGGATCACGTGCACAGAAAATATCGAGCCCAAAAAGGGCCGTCTGGGCCCTCAAAAATGGCCTGCAGTGTTGGAATAAACGAAAGTTACGCAATTACAGCTCAAATTTCGATGAGCCGGCACATCCCTTTGGTGTTCAGGTCCTGGGCGCCCCACCCATGTATGGATACAATAGGGTGTTAGGCTAACTCTCGTGAAGAAACGGTGATCAAAGAAAATACAAAAATCAACCTGGAGTCCGAATTGATCGAGACTCTCGAAGCAAGTGAGAACAAGCTTCGATTTCGTCGTTTTCATTGGCGTTGGAAAGCTATAGGGGAATTGAGCTGATAGGACTTCTAGTTTTTGCGATCTGACGATTTTACAAATGTGTACACACAGGATCACGTGCGTGGAAAATATCGAGCCCAAAAAGGGCCGTCTGGGCCCTAAAAATGGCCTGCAGTATTGGAAAAAAACGAAAGTTATCGTAAGTACAGCTCAAATTTCGATGAGCCGGCACATCCCTTTGGTGCTCAGGTCTAGGGCGCCCCACCCATGTATGGATACAATAGGGTGTTAGGCCAACTCTCGCGAAGAAACGGTGATCAAAGAAAATACAAAAATCAACCTAGATTCCGAATTGATCGAGACTCTCAAAGCAAGTGAGAACAAGCTCCGATTTCGTCGTTTTCATAGGCGTTGGAAAGCTATTGGGTAATTGAGCTGATCGGACTTCTAGTTTTTGCTATATGGAGTATTTTACATACGTGCACACACAGGATCACGTGCACAGAAAATATCGAGCGCAAAAAGGGCCGTCTGGGACCTCAAAAATGGCCTGCAGGATTGGAAAAAACCAAAGTTATCGCAATTACAGCTCAAATTTCGATGAGCCGGCACATCCCTTTTGTGTTCAGGTCCTGGGCGCCCCACCCATGTATGGATACAATAGGGTGTTAGGCCAACTCTCGCGAAGAAACGGTGATCAAAGAAAATGCAAAAATCAACCTAGAGTCCGAATTGATCGAGACTCTCAAAGCAAGTGAGAACAAGCTCCGATTTCGTCGTTTTCATAGGCGTTGGAAATCTATTGAGGAATAGAGCTGATAGCACTTCTAGTTTTTGCGATCAGGAGAATTTTACATATATGCACCCACAGGATAATGTGCACGGAAAATATCGACCCCAAAAAGGGCCGTCTAGGCCCTAAAAATGGCTTGCAGGATTGGAAAAAACGAAAGTTATCGCAATTACAGCTCGAGCTGGTACATCCCTTTGGTGTTCAGGTCCTGGGTGCCCCAGCCATGTATGGATACAATAGGGTGTTAGGCCAACTCTCGCGAAGAAACGATGATCAAAGAAAATACAAAAATCAACCTAGATTCTGAATTGATCGAGACTCTCAAAGCAAGTGAGAACAAGCTCCGATTTCATCGTTTTCATAGGCGTTGGAAAGCTATTGGGGAATTGAGCTGATCGGACTTCTAGTTTTTGTGATCTGGAGGATTTTACATACGTGCACACATAGGATCACGTGCGCGGAAAATATCGAGCCCAAAAATGGCTGTCTGGGCCCTAAAAAATGGCCTGCAGTATTGGAAAAAACGAAAGTTATCGCAATTACAGCTGAAATTTCGATGAGCCGGCACATCCCCTTTGGTGTTCAGGTCCTGGGTGCCCCACCCATGTATGGATACAATAGGGTGTTAGCTTCACTCTTGCGAAGAAATGGTGATCAAGGAAAATACAAAGATCAACCTAAAGTCCGAATTGATCGAGACTCTCAAAGCAAGTGAGAACAAGCTCCGATTTCGTCATTTTCATAGGCGTTGGAAAGCTATTGGGGAATTGAGCTGGTAGGACTTCTAGTTTTTGTGATCTGGAGGATTTTACATATGTGCACACACAGGATCACGTGCATGGAAAATAACGAGCCCAAAAAGGTCCGTCTGGGCCCTAAAAAATGGCCTGCAGGATTGGAAAAAACGAAAGTTATCGCAATTACAGCTCAAATTTCGATGAGCCGGCACATCCCTTTGGTGTTCAGGTCCTGGGCGCCCCACCCATGTATGGATACAATAGGGTGTTAGGCCAACTCTCGCGAAGAAACGGTGATCATAGAAAATACAAAAATCGACCTAGAGTCTGAATTGATCGAGACTCTCAAAACAAGTAAGAACAAGCTCCGATTTCGTCGTTTTCATAGGCGTTGGAAAGCTATTGGGGAATTGTGCTGATAGGACTTCTAGTTTTTGTGATATGGAGGATTTTACATACGTGCACACACAGGATCATGTGCGTGGAAAATATAGAGCCCAAAAAGGGCCGTCTGGGCCCTAAAAAATGGCCTGCGGGATTGGAAAAAACGAAAGTTATCGCAATTACAGCTCAAATTTCAATGAGCCGGCACATCCCTTTGGTGTTCAGGTCCAGGGCGCCCCACCCATGTATGGATACAATAGGGTTATAGGCTCTCTCTCGCGAAGAAACGGTGATCAAAGAAAATACAAAAATCAACCTAGAGTCCAAATTGATCGAGACTCTCAAAACAAGTGAGAACAAGCTCCGATTTCGTCGTTTTCATAGGCGTTGGAAAGCTATTGGGGAATTGAGCTGATAGGACTTCTAGTTTTTGCGATCTGGAGGATTTTACATATGTGCACACATAGGATCACGTGCGCGGAAAATATCAAGCCTAAAAAGGTCTGTCTGGGCCCTCAAAAATGGCCTGCGGGATTGGAATAAACGAAAGTTATCGCAATTACAGCTCAAATTTCGATGAGCCGGCACATCCCTTTTGTGTTCAGGTCCTGGGCGCCCCACCCATGTATGGATACAATAGGGTGTTAGGCCAACTCTCGCGAAGAAACAGTGATCAAAGAAAATACAAAAATCAACCTCGAGTCCGAATTGATCGAGACTCTCAAAGCAAGTGAGAACAAGCTCCGATTTTGTCGATTTCATAGGCGTTGGAAATCTATTGAGGAATTGAGCTGATAGCACTTCTAGTTTTTGCGATCTGGAGGATTTTACATATATGCACACACAGGATCATGTGCGCGGAAAATATCGGGCCCAAAAAGGGCCGTCTAGGCCCTAAAAAATGGCTTGCAGGATTGGAAAAAACGAAAGTTATCGCAATTACAGCTCGAGCTGGCACATCCCTTTGGTGTTCAGGTCCTGGGTGCCCCAGCCATGTATGGATACAATAGTGTTTTAGGCCAACTCTCGCGAAGAAACGGTGATCAAAGAAAATACAAAAATCAACCTAGATTCTGAATTGATCGAGACTCTCAAAGCAAGTGAGAACAAGCTCCGATTTCAGCGTTTTCATAGGCGTTGGAAAGCTATTGGGGAATTGAGCTGATCGGACTTCTAGTTCTTGGGATCTAGAGGATTTTACATACGTGCACACATAGGATCACGTGCGCGGAAAATATCGAGCCCAAAAAGGGCTGTCTGGGC
This sequence comes from Elymus sibiricus, assembly GCA_039707655.1. Lineage (NCBI taxonomy): Eukaryota > Viridiplantae > Streptophyta > Magnoliopsida > Poales > Poaceae > Elymus > Elymus sibiricus. The sequence goes on from CM077672.1 coordinate 3,832,080, forward strand.
CCTAAAAAATGGCCTGTAGTATTGGAAAAAACGAAAGTTATCGCAATTACAGCTGAAATTTCGATGAGCCGGCACATCCCCTTTGGTGTTCAGGTCATGGGTGCCCCACCCATGTATGGATACAATAGGGTGTTAGCCTCACTCTCGCAAAGAAATGGTGATCAAGGAAAATACAAAGATCAACCTAAAGTCCGAATTGATCGAGACTCTCAAAGCAAGTGAGAACAACCTCCGATTTCGTCATTTTCATAGGCGTTGGAAAGCTATTGGGGAATTGAGCTGGTACGACTTCTAGTTTTTGTGATCTGGAGGATTTTACATATGTGCACACACAGGATCACGTGCGTGGAAAATAACGAGCCCAAAAAGGTCCGTCTGGGCCCTAAAAAATGTCCTGCGGGATTGGAAAAAATGAAAGTTATCGCAATTACAGCTCAAATTTCTATGAGCCGGCACATCCCTTTGGTGTTCAGGTCCTGGGCGCCCCACCCATGTATGGATACAATAGGGTTTTAGGCCAACTCTCGCGAAGAAACGGTGATCAAAGAAAATACAAAAATCGACCTAGAGTCTGAATTGATCGAGACTCTCAAAACAAGTAAGAACAAGCTCCGATTTCGTCGTTTTCATAGGCGTTGGAAAGCTATTGGGGAATTGTGCTGATAGGACTTCTAGTTTTTGTGATCTGGAGGATTTTACATACGTGCACACACAGGATCACGTGCGTGGAAAATATAGAGCCCAAAAAGGGCCGTCTGGGCCCTAAAAAATGGCCTGCAGGATTGGAAAAAACGAAAGTTATCGCAATTACAGCTCAAATTTCAATGAGCCGGCACATCCCTTTGGTGTTCAGGTCCAGGGCGCCCCACCCATGTATGGATAGAATAGGGTTATAGGCTCTCTCTCGCGAAGAAACGGTGATCAAAGAAAATACAAAAATCAACCTAGAGTCCAAATTGATTGAGACTCTCAAAGCAAGTGAGAACAAGCTCCGATTTCGTCGTTTTCATAGGCGTTGGAAAGCTATTGGGGAATTGAGCTGATAGGACTTCTAGTTTTTGCGATCTGGAGGATTTTACATAAGTGCACATATAGGATCACGTGCGCGGAAAATATCAAGCCCAAAAAGGTCTGTCTGGGCCCTCAAAAATGGCCTGCGGGATTGGAATAAACGAAAGTTATCGCAATTACAGCTCAAATTTCGATGAGCCGGCACATCCCTTTTGTGTTCAGGTCCTGGGCGCCCCACCCATGTATGGATACAATAGGGTGTTAGGCCAACTCTCGCAAAGAAACAGTGATCAAAGAAAATACAAAAATCAACCTCGAGTCCGAATTGATCGAGACTCTCAAAGCAAGTGAGAACAAGCTCCGATTTCGTCGTTTTCATAGGCGTTGGAAATCTATTGAGGAATTGAGCTGATAGCACTTCTAGTTTTTGCGATCTGGAGGATTTTACATATATGCACACACAGTGTCATGTGCGCGGAAAATATCGAGCCCAAAAAGGGCCGTCTAGGCATTAAAAAATGGCTTGCAGGATTGGAAAAAACGAAAGTTATCGCAATTACAGCTCGAGCTGGCACATCCCTTTGGTGTTCAGGTCCTGGGTGCCCCAGCCATGTATGGATACAATAGGGTGTTAGGCCAACTCTCGCGAAGGAACGGTGATCAAAGAAAATACAAAAATCAACCTAGATTCTGAATTGATCGAGACTCTCAAAGCAAGTGAGAACAAGCTCCGATTTCAGCGTTTTCATAGGCGTTCGAAAGCTATTGGGGAATTGAGCTGATCGGACTTCTAGTTTTTGTTATCTGGAGGATTTTACATACGTGCACACATAGGATCACGTGCGCGGAAAATATCGAGCCCAAAAAGGGCTGTCTGGGCCATAAAAAATGGCCTGCAGTATTGGAAAAAACGAAAGTTATCGCAAATACAGCTGAAATTTCGATGAGCCGGCACATCCCCTTTGGTGTCCAGGTCCTGGGAGCCCCACCCATGTATGGATACAATAGGGTGTTAGCCTCACTCTCGCGAAGAAACGGTGATCAAGGAAAATACAAAAATAAACCTAAAGTCCGAATTGATCGAGACTCTCAAAGCAAGTGAGAACAAGCTGCGATTTCGTCATTTTCATAGGCGTTGGAAAGCTATTGGGGAATTGAGCTGATAGGACTTCTAGTTTTTGTGATCTGGAGGATTTTACATACGTGCACACACATGATCACGTGCGCGGAAAATAACGAGCCCAAAAAGGGCCGTCTGGGCCCTAAAAATGGCCTGCAGGATTGGAAAAAATGAAAGTTATCGCAATTACAGCTCAAATTTCGATGAGCCGGCACATCCCTTTGGTGTTCAGGTCCTGGGCGCCCCACCCATGTATGGATACAATAGGGTGTTAGGCCAACTTTGACGTAGAAACGGTGATCAAAGAAAATACAAAAATCGACCTAGAGTCCGAATTGATCGAGACTCTCAAAACAAGTAAGAACAAGCTCCGATTTCGTCGTTTTCATAGGCGTTGGAAAGCTATTGGGGAATTGTGCTGGTAGGACTTCTAGTTTTTGTGATCTGGAGGATTTTATATACGTGCACACACAGGATCACGTGCGTGGAAAATATAGAGCCCAAAAAGGGCCGTCTGGGCCCTAAAAAATGTCCTGCAGGATTGGAAAAAACGAAAGTTATCGCAATTACAGCTCAAATTTCAATGAGCCGGCACATCCCTTTGGTGTTCTGGTCTTGGGCGCCCCACCAATGTATGGATACAATAGGGTTATAGGCTCTCTCTCGCGACGAAACGGTGATCAAAGAAAATATAAAAATCAACCTAGAGTCCGAATTGATCGAGACTCTCAAAGCAAGTGAGAACAAGCTCTGATTTCGTCGTTTTCATAGGCGTTGGAAAGCTATTGGGGAATTGAGCTGATAGGACTTCTACTTTTTGCGATCTGGAGGATTTTACATATGTGCACACATAGAATCACGTGCGCGGAAAATATCAAGCCCAAAAAGGTCCGTCTGGGCCCTCAAAAATGGCCTGCGGGATTGGAATAAACGAAAGTTATTACAATTACAGCTCAAATTTCGATGAGCCGGCACATCCCTTTGGTGTTCAGGTCCTGGGCGCCCCACCCATGTATGGATACAATAGGGTGTTAGGCCAACTCTCGCGAAGAAACGGTGATCAAAGAAAATACAAAAATCAACCTAGAGTCCGAATTGATCGAGAATCTCAAAGCAAGTGAGAACAAGCTCCGATTTCGTCGTTTTCATAGGCGTTGGAAAGCTATTGGGGAATTGAGCTGATAGGACTTCTAGTTTTTGCGATCTAGAGGATTTTACATACGTGCACACACAGGATCACGTGCGCGGAAAATATCGAGCCCAAAAAGGGTCGTCTGGGCCCTAAAAAATGGCCTGCAATATTGGAAAAACCGAAAGTTATCGCAATTACAGCTCAAATTTTGATGAGCTAGCACATCCCCTTTGGTGTTCAGCTCCTGGGCGCCCCACCCATGTATGGATACAATAGGGTGTTAGGCTCACTCTCGCGAAGAAACGGTGAACAAGGAAAATACAAAAATCAACCTAAAGTCCGAATTGATCGAGACTCTCAAAACAAGTGAGAACAAGCCCCGATTTCGTCGTTTTCATAGGCGTTGGAAAGCTATTGGGGAATTGAGCTGATCGGACTTCTAGTTTTTGTGATCTGGAGGATTTTACATACGTGCACACACAGGATCACGTGCGCAGAAAATATCGAGCCCAAAAAGGGCCGTCTGGGCCCTAAAAAATGGCCTGCTGTATTGGAAAAATCAAAAGTTATCGCAATTATAGCTCAAATTTCGATGAGCCTGCACATCCCCTTTGGTGTTCAGGTCCTGGACGCCCCACCCATGTATGGATACAATAGGGTGTTAGGCTCACTCTCGCGAAGAAACGGTGATCAAGGAAAATACAAAAATCAACCTAAAGTCCGAATTGATCGAGACTCTCAAAGCAAGTGAGAACAAGCTCCGATTTCGTCGTTTTCATAGGCGTTGGAAATCTATTGAGGAATTGAGCTGATAGCACTTCTAGTTTTTGCGATCTGGAGGATTTTACATATATGCACACACAGGATCATGTGCGCGGAAAATATCGAGCCCAAAAAGGGCCGTCTAGGCCCTAAAAAATGGCTTGCAGGATTGGAAAAAACGAAAGTTATCGCAATTACAGCTCGAGCTGGCACATCCCTTTGGTGTTCAGTTCCTGGGTGCCCCAGCCATGTATGGATACAATAGGGTGTTAGGCCGACTCTCGCGAAGAAACGGTGATCAAAGAAAATACAAAAATCAACCTAGATTCTGAATTGATCGAGACTCTCAAAGCAAGTGAGAACAAGCTCCGATTTCAGCGTTTTCATAGGCGTTGGAAAGCTATTGGGGAATTGAGCTGATCGGACTTCTAGTTTTTGGGATCTGGAGGATTTTACATACGTGCACACATAGGATCACGTGCGCGGAAAATATCGAGCCCAAAAAGGGCTGTCTGGGCCCTAAAAAATGGCCTGCAGTATTGGAAAAAACGAAAGTTATCGCAATTACAGCTGAAATTTCGATGAGCCGGCACATCCCCTTTGGTGTTCAGGTCCTGGGTGCCCCACCCATGTATGGATACAATAGGGTGTTAGCCTCACTCTCGCGAAGAAATGGTGATCAAGGAAAATACAAAGATCAACCTAAAGTCCGAATTGATCGAGACTCTCAAAGCAAGTGAGAACAAGCTCCGATTTCGTCATTTTCATAGGCGTTGGAAAGCTATTGGGGAATTGAGCTGGTAGGACTTCTAGTTTTTGTGATCTGGAGGATTTTACATATGTGCACACACAGGATCACGTGCGTGGAAAATAACGAGCCCAAAAAGGTCCGTCTGGGCCCTAAAAAATGGCCTGCAGGATTGGAAAAAATGAAAGTAATCGCAATTACAGCTCAAATTTCGATGAGCCGGCACATCCCTTTGGTGTTCAGGTCCTGGGCGCCCCACCCATGTATGGATACAATAGGGTGTTAGGCCAACTCTCGCGAAGAAACGGTGATCAAAGAAAATACAAAAATCGACCTAGAGTCTGAATTGATCGAGACTCTCAAAACAAGTAAGAACAAGCTCCGATTTTGTCGTTTTCATAGGCGTTGGAAAGCTATTGGGGAATTGTGCTAATAGGACTTCTAGTTTTTGTGATCTGGAGGATTTTACATACGTGCACACACAGGATCACGTGCGTGGAAAATATAGAGCCCAAAAAGGGCCGTCTGGGCCCTAAAAAATGGCCTGCAGGATTGGAAAAAACGAAAGTTATCGCAATTACAGCTCAAATTTCAATGAGCCGGCACATCCCTTTGGTGTTCAGGTCCAGGGCGCCCCACCCATGTATGGATACAATAGGGTTATAGGCTCTCTCTCGCGAAGAAACGGTGATCAAAGAAAATACAAAAATCAACCTAGAGTCCAAATTGATCGAGACTCTCAAAGCAAGTGAGAACAAGCTCCGATTTCGTCGTTTTCATAGGCGTTGGAAAGCTATTGGGGAATTGAGCTGATAGGACTTCTAGTTTATGCGATCTGGAGGATTTTACATAAGTGCACACATAGGATCACGTGCGCGGAAAATATCAAGCCCAAAAAGGTCTGTCTGGGCCCTCAAAAATGGCCTGCGGGATTGGAATAAACGAAAGTTATCGCAATTACTGCTCAAATTTCGATGAGCCGGCACATCCCTTTTGTGTTCAGGTCCTGGGCGCCCCACCCATGTATGGATACAATAGGGTGTTAGGCCAACTCTCGCGAAGAAACAGTGATCAAAGAAAATACAAAAATCAACCTCGAGTCCGAATTGATCGAGACTCTCAAAGCAAGTGAGAACAAGCTCCGATTTCGTCGTTTTCATAGGCGTTGGAAATCTATTGAGGAATTGAGCTGATAGCACTTCTAGTTTTTGCGATCTGGAGGATTTTACATATATGCACACACAGGATCATGTGCGCGGAAAATATCGAGCCCAAAAAGGGCCGTCTAGGCCCTAAAAAATGGCTTGCAGGATTGGAAAAAACGAAAGTTATCGCAATTACAGCTCGAGCTGGCACATCCCTTTGGTGTTCAGTTCCTGGGTGCCCCAGCCATGTATGGATACAATAGGGTGTTAGGCCAACTCTCGCGAAGGAACGGTGATCAAAGAAAATACAAAAATCGACCTAGAGTCTGAATTGATCGAGACTCTCAAAACAAGTAAGAACAAGCTCCGATTTTGTCGTTTTCATAGGCGTTGGAAAGCTATTGGGGAATTGTGCTAATAGGACTTCTAGTTTTTGTGATCTGGAGGATTTTACATACGTGCACACACAGGATCACGTGCGTGGAAAATATAGAGCCCAAAAAGGGCCGTCTGGGCCCTAAAAAATGTCCTGCAGGATTGGAAAAAACGAAAGTTATCGCAATTACAGCTCAAATTTCAATGAGCCGGCACATCCCTTTGGTGTTCAGGTCCAGGGCGCCCCACCCATGTATGGATACAATAGGGTTATAGGCTCTCTCTCGCGAAGAAACGGTGATCAAAGAAAATACAAAAATCAACCTAGAGTCCAAATTGATCGAGACTCTCAAAGCAAGTGAGAACAAGCTCCGATTTCGTCGTTTTCATAGGCATTGGAAAGCTATTGGGGAATTGAGCTGATAGGACTTCTAGTTTATGCGATCTGGAGGATTTTACATAAGTGCACACATAGGATCACGTGCGCGGAAAATATCAAGCCCAAAAAGGTCTGTCTGGGCCCTCAAAAATGGCCTGCGGGATTGGAATAAACGAAAGTTATCGCAATTACTGCTCAAATTTCGATGAGCCGGCACATCCCTTTTGTGTTCAGGTCCTGGGCGCCCCACCCATGTATGGATACAATAGGGTGTTAGGCCAACTCTCGCGAAGGAACGGTGATCAAAGAAAATACAAAAATCAACCTAGATTCTGAATTGATCGGGACTCTCAAAGCAAGTGAGAACAAGCTCCGATTTCAGCGTTTTCATAGGCGTTGGAAAGCTATTGGGGAATTGAGCTGATCGGACTTCTAGTGTTTGGGATCTGGAGGATTTTACATACGTGCACACATAGGATCACGTGCGCGGAAAATATCGAGCCCAAAAAGGGCTGTCTGGGCCCTAAAAAATGGCCTGCAGTATTGGAAAAAACGAAAGTTATCACAATTACAGCTGAAATTTCGATGAGCCGGCACATCCCCTTTGGTGTCCAGGTCCTGGGAGCCCCACCCATGTATGGATACAATAGGGTGTTAGCCTCACTCTCGCGAAGAAACGGTGATCAAGGAAAATACAAAATTTAACTTACAGTCCGAATTGATCGAGACTCTCAAAGCAAGTGAGAACAAGCTGCGATTTCGTCATTTTCATAGGCGTTGGAAAGCTATTGGGGAATTGAGCTGATAGGGCTTCTAGTTTTTGTGATCTGGAGGATTTTACATACGTGCACACACAGGATCACGTGCGCGGAAAATAACGAGCCCAAAAAGGGCCGTCTGGGCCCTAAAAAATGGCCTGCAGGATTGGAAAAAACGAAAGTTATCGCAATTACAGCTCAAATTTCAATGAGCCGGCACATCCCTTTGGTGTTCTGGTCTTGGGCGCCCCACCCATGTATGGATACAATAGGGTTATAGGCTCTCTCTCGCGACGAAACGGTGATCAAAGAAAATACAAAAATCAACCTAGAGTCCGAATTGATCGAGACTCTCAAAGCAAGTGAGAACAAGCTCCGATTTCGTCGTTTTCATAGGCGTTGGAAAGCTATTGGGGAATTGAGCTGATAGGACTTCTAGTTTTTGCCTTCTGGAGGATTTTACATACGTGCACACATGGGATCACGTGCACGGAAAATATCGAGCCCAAAAAGGGTCGACTGGGCCCTCAAAAATGGCCTGCAGGATTGGAAAAAACGAAAGTTATCGCAATTACAGCTCAAATTTCGATGAGCCGGCACATCCCTTTGGTGTTCAGGTCCTGGGCGCCCCCCCCATGTATGGATACAATAGGGTGTTAGGCTCACTCTCGCGAAGAAATGGTGATCAAAGAAAATACAAAAATCAACCTAGAGTCCGAATTGATCGAGACTCTCAAAGCAAGTGAGAACAAGCTCCGATTTCGTCGTTTTCATATGCGTTGGAAAGCTATTTGGGAATTGAGCTGATAGGACTTCTAGTTTATGCGATCTGGAGGATTTTACATAGGTGCACACATAGGATCACGTGCGCGGAAAATATCAAGCCCAAAAAGGTCTGTCTGGGCCCTAAAAAATGGCCTGCGGGATTGGAATAAACGAAAGTTATCGCAATTACTGCTCAAATTTCGATGAGCCGGCACATCCCTTTTGTGTTCAGGTCCTGGGCGCCCCACCCATGTATGGATACAATAGGGTGTTAGGCCAACTCTCGCGAAGAAACAGTGATCAAAGAAAATACAAAAATCAACCTCGAGTCCGAATTGATCGAGACTCTCAAAGCAAGTGAGAACAAGCTCCGATTTCGTCGTTTTCATAGGCGTTGGAAATCTATTGAGGAATTGAGCTGAGAGCACTTCTAGTTTTTGCGATCTGGAGGATTTTACATATATGCACACACAGGATCATGTGCGCGGAAAATATCGAGCCCAAAAAGGGCCGTCTAGGCCCTAAAAAATGGCTAGCAGGATTGGAAAAAACGAAAGTTATCGCAATTATAGCTCGAGCTGGCACATCCCTTTGGTGTTCAGGTCCTGGGTGCCCCAGCCATGTATGGATACAATAGGGTGTTAGGCCAACTCTCGCGAAGGAACGGTGATCAAAGAAAATACAAAAATCAACCTAGATTCTGAATTGATCGGGACTCTCAAAGCAAGTGAGAACAAGCTCCGATTTCAGCGTTTTCATAGGCGTTGGAAAGCTATTGGGGAATTGAGCTGATCGGACTTCTAGTGTTTGGGATCTGGAGGATTTTACATACGTGCACACATAGGATCACGTGCGCGGAAAATATCGAGCCCAAAAAGGGCTGTCTGGGCCCTAAAAAATGGCCTGCAGTATTGGAAAAAAGGAAAGTTATCACAATTACAGCTGAAATTTCGATGAGCCGGCACATCCCCTTTGGTGTCCAGGTCCTGGGAGCCCCACCCATGTATGGATACAATAGGGTGTTAGCCTCACTCTCGCGAAGAAACGGTGATCAAGGAAAATACAAAAATCAACCTACAGTCCGAATTGATCGAGACTCTCAAAGCAAGTGAGAACAAGCTGCGATTTCGTCATTTTCATAGGCGTTGGAAAGCTATTGGGGAATTGAGCTGATAGGGCTTCTAGTTTTTGTGATCTGGAGGATTTTACATACGTGCACACACAGGATCACGTGCGCGGAAAATAACGAGCCCAAAAAGGGCCGTCTGGGCCCAAAAAAATGGCCTGCAGGATTGGAAAAAACGAAAGTTATCGCAATTACAGCTCAAATTTCAATGAGCCGGCACATCCCTTTGGTGTTCTGGTCTTGGGCGCCCCACCCATGTATGGATACAATAGGGTTATAGGCTCTCTCTCGCGACGAAACGGTGATCAAAGAAAATACAAAAATCAACCTAGAGTCCGAATTGATCGAGACTCTCAAAGCAAGTGAGAACAAGCTCCGATTTCGTCGTTTTCATAGGCGTTGGAAAGCTATTGGGGAATTGAGCTGATAGGACTTCTAGTTTTTGCCATCTGGAGGATTTTACATACGTGCACACATGGGATCACGTGCACGGAAAATATCGAGCCCAAAAAGGGTCGACTGGGCCCTCAAAAATGGCCTGCAGGATTGGAAAAAACGAAAGTTATCGCAATTACAGCTCAAATTTCGATGAGCCGGCACATCCCTTTGGTGTTCAGGTCCTGGGCGCCCCCCCCCCCATGTATGGATACAATAGGGTGTTAGGCTCACTCTCGCGAAGAAATGGTGATCAAAGAAAATACAAAAATCAACCTAGAGTCCGAATTGATCGAGACTCTCAAAACAAGTGAGAACAAGCTCCGATTTCGTCGTTTTCATATGCGTTGGAAAGCTATTTGGGAATTGAGCTGATAGGACTTCTAGTTTATGCGATCTGGAGGATTTTACATAGGTGCACACATAGGATCACATGCGCGGAAAATATCAAGCCCAAAAAGGTCTGTCTGGGCCCTCAAAAATGGCCTGCGGGATTGGAATAAACGAAAGTTATCGCAATTACTGCTCAAATTTCGATGAGCCGGCACATCCCTTTTGTGTTCAGGTCCTGGGCGCCCCACCCATGTATGGATACAATAGGGTGTTAGGCCAACTCTCGCGAAGAAACAGTGATCAAAGAAAATACAAAAATCAACCTCGAGTCCGAATTGATCGAGACTCTCAAAGCAAGTGAGAACAAGCTCCGATTTCGTCGTTTTCATAGGCGTTGGAAATCTATTGAGGAATTGAGTTGAGAGCACTTCTAGTTTTTGCGATCTGGAGGATTTTACATATATGCACACACAGGATCATGTGCGCGGAAAATATCGAGCCCAAAAAGGGCCGTCTAGGCCCTAAAAAATGGCTTGCAGGATTGGAAAAAACGAAAGTTATCGCAATTATAGCTCGAGCTGGCACATCCCTTTGGTGTTCAGGTCCTGGGTGCCCCAGCCATGTATGGATACAATAGGGTGTTAGGACAACTCTCGCGAAGGAACGGTGATCAAAGAAAATACAAAAATCAACCTAGATTCTGAATTGATCGGGACTCTCAAAGCAAGTGAGAACAAGCTCCGATTTCAGCGTTTTCATAGGCGTTGGAAAGCTATTGGGGAATTGAGCTGATCGGACTTCTAGTGTTTGGGATCTGGAGGATTTTACATACGTGCACACATAGGATCACGTGCGCGGAAAATATCGAGCCCAAAAAGGGCTATCTGGGCCCTAAAAAATGGCCTGCAGTATTGGAAAAAACGAAAGTTATCACAATTACAGCTGAAATTTCGATGAGCCGGCACATCCCCTTTGGTGTCCAGGTCCTGGGAGCCCCACCCATGTATGGATACAATAGGGTGTTAGCCTCACTCTCGCGAAGAAACGGTGATCAAGGAAAATACAAAAATCAACCTACAGTCCGAATTGATCGAGACTCTCAAAGCAAGTGAGAACAAGCTGCGATTTCGTCATTTTCATAGGCGTTGGAAAGCTATTGGGGAATTGAGCTGATAGGGCTTCTAGTTTTTGTGATCTGGAGGATTTTACATACGTGCACACACAGGATCACGTGCGCGGAAAATAACGAGCCCAAAAAGGGCCGTCTGGGCCCTAAAAAATGGCCTGCAGGATTGGAAAAAACGAAAGTTATCGCAATTACAGCTCAAATTTCAATGAGCCGGCACATCCCTTTTGTGTTCTGGTCTTGGGCGCCCCACCCATGTATGGATACAATAGGGTTATAGGCTCTCTCTCGCGACGAAACGGTGATCAAAGAAAATACAAAAAATCAACCTAGAGTCCGAATTGATCGAGACTCTCAAAGCAAGTGAGAACAAGCTCCGATTTCGTCGTTTTCATAGGCGTTGGAAAGCTATTGGGGAATTGAGCTGATAGGACTTCTACTTTTTGCGATCTGGAGGATTTTACATATGTGCACACATAGAATCACGTGCGCGGCAAATATCAAGCCCAAAAAGGTCCGTCTGGGCCCTCAAAAATGGCCTGCGGGATTGGAATAAACGAAAGTTATTACAATTACAGCTCAAATTTCGATGAGCCGGCACATCCCTTTGGTGTTCAGGTCCTGGGCGCCCCACACATGTATTGATACAATAGGGTGTTAGGCCAACTCTCGCGAAGAAACGGTGATCAAAGAAAATACAAAAATCAACCTAGAGTCCGAATTGATCGAGAATCTCAAAGCAAGTGAGAACAAGCTCCGATTTCGTCGTTTTCATAGGCGTTGGAAAGCTATTGGGGAATTGAGCTGATAGGACTTCTAGTTTTTGCGATCTAGAGGATTTTACATACGTGCACACACAGGATCACGTGCGCGGAAAATATCGAGCCCAAAAAGGGTCGTCTGGGCCCTAAAAAATGGCCTGCAGTATTGGAAAAACCGAAAGTTATCGCAATTACAGCTCAAATTTCGATGAGCGGGCACATCCCCTTTGGTGTTCAGCTCCTGGGCGCCCCACCCATGTATGGATACAATAGGGTGTTAGGCTCACTCTCGCGAAGAAACGGTGATCAAGGAAAATACAAAAATCAACCTAAAGTCCGAATTGATGGAGACTCTCAAAGCAAGTGAGAACAAGCTCCGATTTCGTCGTTTTCATAGGCGTTGGAAAGCTATTGGGGAATTGAGCTGATCGGACTTCTAGTTTTTGCGATCTAGAGGATTTTACATACGTGCACACATAGGATCACGTGCGCGGAAAATATCGAGCCCAAAAAGGGCCGTCTGGGCCCTCAAAAATGGCCTGCAGGATTGGAAAAAATGAAAGTTATCGCAATTACAGCTCAAATTTCGATGAGCCGGCACATGCCTTTGGTGTTCAGGTCCTGGGCGCCCCACCCATGTATGGATACAATAGGGCGTTAGGCCAACTCTCGCAAAGAAACGGTGATCAAAGAGAATACAAAAATCAACCTAGAGTCCGAATTGATCGAGACTCTCAAGGCAAGTGAGAACAAGCTCCGATTTCGTCGTTTTCATAGGCCTTGGAAAGCTATTGGGGAATTGAGCTGATAGGACTTCTAATTTTTGCGATCTGGAGGATTTTACATACGTGCACACAAAGGATCACGTGCGTGGAAAATATAGAGCACAAAAAGGGCCGTCTGGGCCCTAAAAAATGGTCTGCAAGATTGGAAAAAACGAAAGTTATCGCAATTACAGCTCAAATTTCAATGAGCCGGCACATCTCTTTGGTGTTCAGGTCCTGGGCGCCCCACCCATGTATGGATACAATAGGGTTATAGGCTCATTCTCGCGAAGAAACGGTGATCAAAGAAAATAAAAAAATCAACCTAGAGTCCGAATTGATCGAGACTCTCAAAGCAAGTGAGAACAAGCTCCGATTTCGTCGTTTTCATAGGCGTTGGAAAGCTATTGGGGAATTGAGCTGATAGGACTTCTAGTTTTTGTGATCTGGAGGATTTTACATATGTGCACACATAGGATCACGTGCGCAGAAAATATCAAGCACAAAAAGGGCCGTCTGGGCCCTCAAAAATGGCCTGCAGGATTGGAATAAACGAAAGTTATCGCAATTACAGCTCAAATTTCGATGAGCCGGCACATCCCTTTGGTATTCAGGTCCTGGGCGCCCCACCCATGTATGGATACAATAGGGTGTTAGGCCAACTCTCGCGAAGAAACGGTGATCAAAGAAAATACAAAAATGAACCTAGATTCCGAATTGATCGAGACTCTCAAAGCAAGTGAGAACAAGCTCCGATTTTGTCGTTTTCATAGGCGTTGGAAAGCTATTGGGGAATTGAGCTGATAGGACTTCTAGTTTTTGCGATCTAGAGGATTTTACATATTTGCACACATAGGATCACGTGCGCGGAAAATATCGAGCCCAAAAAGGGTCGTCTGGGCCCTAAAAAATGGCCTGCAGTATTGGAAAAAACGAAAGTTATCGCAATTACAGCTCAAATTTCAATGAGCCGGCACATCCCCTTTGGTGTTCAGGTCCTGGGCGCCCCACCCATGTATGGATACAATAGGGTTATAGGCTCTCTCTCGCGACGAAACGGTGATCAAAGAAAATACAAAAATCAACCTAGAGTCCGAATTGATCGAGACTCTCAAAGCAAGTGAGAACAAGCTCCGATTTCGTCGTTTTCATAGGCGTTGGAAAGCTATTGGGGAATTGAGCTGATAGGACTTCTACTTTTTGCGATCTGGAGGATTTTACATATGTGCACACATAGAATCACATGCGCGGAAAATATCAAGCCCAAAAAGGTCCGTCTGGGCCCTCAAAAATGGCCTGCGGGATTGGAATAAACGAAAATTATTACAATTACAGCTCAAATTTCGATGAGCCGGCACATCCCTTTGGTGTTCAGGTCCTGGGCGCCCCACCCATGTATTGATACAATAGGGTGTTAGGCCAACTCTCGCGAAGAAACGGTGATCAAAGAAAATACAAAAATCAACCTAGAGTCCGAATTGATCGAGAATCTCAAAGCAAGTGAGAACAAGCTCCGATTTCGTCGTTTTCATAGGCGTTGGAAAGCTATTGGGGAATTGAGCTGATAGGACTTCTAGTTTTTGCGATCTAGAGGATTTTACATACGTGCACACACAGGATCACGTGCGCGGAAAATATCGAGCCCAAAAAGGGTCGTCTGGGCCCTAAAAAATGGCCTGCAGTATTGGAAAAACCGAAAGTTATCGCAATTACAGCTCAAATTTCGATGAGCTGGCACATCCCCTTTGGTGTTCAGCTCCTGGGCGCCCCACCCATGTATGGATACAATAGGGTGTTAGGCTCACTCTCGCGAAGAAACGGTGAACAAGGAAAATACAAAAATCAACCTAAAGTCCGAATTGATGGAGACTCTCAAAGCAAGTGAGAACAAGCTCCGATTTCGTCGTTTTCATAGGCGTTGGAAAGCTATTGGGGAATTGAGCTGATCGGACTTCTAGTTTTTGCGATCTAGAGGATTTTACATACGTGCACACATAGGATCACGTGCGCGGAAAATATCGAGCAAAAAAAGGGCCGTCTGGGCCCTCCAAAATGGCCTGCAGGATTGGAAAAAATGAAAGTTATCGCAATTACAGCTCAAATTTCGATGAGCCGGCACATCCCTTTGGTGTTCAGGTCCTGGGCGCCCCACCCATGTATGGATACAATAGGGCGTTAGGCCAACTCTCGCAAAGAAACGGTGATCAAAGAGAATACAACAATCAACCTAAAGTCCGAATTGATCGAGACTCTCAAGGCAAGTGAGAACAAGCTCCGATTTCGTCGTTTTCATAGGCGTTGGAAAGCTATTGGGGAATTGAGCTGATAGGACTTCTAATTTTTGCGATCTGGAGGATTTTACATACGTGCACACAAAGGATCACGTGCGTGGAAAATATAGAGCACAAAAAGGGCCGTCTGGGCCCTAAAAAATGGTCTGCATGATTGGAAAAAACGAAAGTTATCGCAATTACAGCTCAAATTTCAATGAGCCGGCACATCTCTTTGGTGTTCAGGTCCTGGGCGCCCCACCCATGTATGGATACAATAGGGTTATAGGCTCACTCTCGCGAAGAAACGGTGATCAAAGAAAATACAAAAATCAACCTAGAGTCCGAATTGATCGAGACTCTCAAAGCAAGTGAGAACAAGCTCCGATTTCGTCGTTTTCATAGGCGTTGGAAAGCTAGTGGGGAATTGAGCTGATAGGACTTCTAGTTTTTGTGATCTGGAGGATTTTACATATGTGCACACATAGGATCACGTGCGCAGAAAATATCAAGCACAAAAAGGGCCGTCTGGGCCCTAAAAAATGGTCTGCAAGATTGGAAAAAACGAAAGTTATCGCAATTACAGCTCAAATTTCAATGAGCTGGCACATCCCTTTGGTGTTCAGGTCCTGGGTGCCCCAGCCATGTATGGATACAATAGCGTGTTAGGCCGACTCTCGCGAAGAAACGGTGATCAAAGAAAATACAAAAATCAACCTAGATTCTGAATTGATCGAGACTCTCAAAGCAAGTGAGAACAAGCTCCGATTTCAGCGTTTTCATAGGCGTTGGAAAGCTATTGGGGAATTGAGCTGATCGGACTTCTAGTTTTTGGGATCTGGAGGATTTTACATACGTGCACACATAGGATCACGTGCGCGGAAAATATCGAGCCCAAAAAGGGCTGTCTGGGCCCTAAAAAATGGCCTGCAGTATTGGAAAAAACGAAAGTTATCGCAATTACAGCTGAAATTTCGATGAGCCGGCACATCCCCTTTGGTGTTCAGGTCCTGGGTGCCCCACCCATGTATGGATACAATAGGGTGTTAGCCTCACTCTCGCGAAGAAATGGTGATCAAGGAAAATACAAAGATCAACCTAAAGTCCCAATTGATCGAGACTCTCAAAGCAAGTGAGAACAAGCTCCGATTTCGTCATTTTCATAGGCGTTGGAAAGCTATTGGGGAATTGAGCTGGTAGGACTTCTAGTTTTTGTGATCTGGAGGATTTTACATATGTGCACACACAGGATCACGTGCGTGGAAAATAACGAGCCCAAAAAGGTCCGTCTGGGCCCTAAAAAATGGCCTGCAGGATTGGAAAAAATGAAAGTAATCGCAATTACAGCTCAAATTTCGATGAGCCGGCACATCCCTTTGGTGTTCAGGTCCTGGGCGCCCCACCCATGTATGGATACAATAGGGTGTTAGGCCAACTCTCGCGAAGCAACGGTGATCAAAGAAAATACAAAAATCGACATAGAGTCTGAATTGATCGAGACTCTCAAAACAAGTAAGAACAAGCTCCGATTTCGTCGTTTTCATAGGCGTTGGAAAGCTATTGGGGAATTGTGCTGATAGGACTTCTAGTTTTTGTGATCTGGAGGATTTTACATACGTGCACACACAGGATCACGTGCGCGGAAAATATCAAGCCCAAAAAGGTCTGTCTGGGCCCTCAAAAATGGCCTGCAGGATTGGAATAAACGAAAGTTATCGCAATTACAGCTCAAACTTCGATGAGCCGGCACATCCCTTTGGTATTCAGGTCCTGGGCGCCCCACCCATGTATGGATACAATAGGGTGTTAGGCCAACTCTCGCGAAGAAACGGTGATCAAAGAAAATACAAAAATGAACCTAGATTCCGAATTGATCGAGACTCTCAAAGCAAGTGAGAACAAGCTCCGATTTTGTCGTTTTCATAGGCGTTGGAAAGCTATTGGGGAATTGAGCTGATAGGACTTCTAGTTTTTGGGATCTGGAGGATTTTACATATTTGCACACACAGGATCATGTGCGCGGAAAATATCGAGCCCAAAAAGGGCCGTCTAGGCCCTAAAAAATGGCTTGCAGGATTGGAAAAAACGAAAGTTATCGCAATTACAGCTCGAGCTGGCACATCCCTTTGGTGTTCAGGTCCTGGGTGCCCCAGCCATGTATGGATACAATAGGGTGTTAGGCCAACTCTCGCGAAGGAACGGTGATCAAAGAAAATACAAAAATCAACCTAGATTCTGAATTGATCGAGACTCTTAAAGCAAGTGAGAACAAGCTCCGATTTCAGCGTTTTCATAGGCGTTGGAAAGCTATTGGGGAATTGAGCTGATCGGACTTCTAGTGTTTGGGATCTGGAGGATTTTACATACATGCACACATAGGATCACGTGCGCGGAAAATATCGAGCCCAAAAAGGGCTGTCTGGGCCCTAAAAAATGGCCTGCAGTATTGGAAAAAACGAAAGTTATCGCAATTACAGCTGAAATTTCGATGAGCCGGCACATCCCCTTTGGTGTCCAGGTCCTGGGAGCCCCACCCATGTATGGATACAATAGGGTGTTAGCCTCACTCTCGCGAAGAAACGGTGATCAAGGAAAATACAAAAATCAACCTACAGTCCGAATTGATCGAGACTCTCAAAGCAAGTGAGAACAAGCTGCGATTTCGTCATTTTCATAGGCGTTGGAAAGCTATTGGGGAATTGAGCTGATAGGGCTTCTAGTTTTTGTGATCTGGAAGATTTTACATACGTGCACACACAGGATCACGTGCGCGGAAAATAACGAGCCCAAAAAGGGCCGTCTGGGCCCTAAAAAATGGCCTGCAGGATTGGAAAAAACGAAAGTTATCGCAATTACAGCTCAAATTTCAATGAGCCGGCACATCCCTTTGGTGTTCTGGTCTTGGGCGCCCCACCCATGTATGGATACAATAGGGTTATAGGCTCTCTCTCGCGACGAAACGGTGATCAAAGAAAATACAAAAATCGACCTAGAGTCCGAATTGATCGTGACTCTCAAAGCAAGTGAGAACAAGCTCCGATTTCGTCGTTTTCATAGGCGTTGGAAAGCTATTGGGGAATTGAGCTGATAGGACTTCTACTTTTTGCGATCTGGAGGATTTTACATATGTGCACACATAGAATCACGTGCGCGGAAAATATCAAGCCCAAAAAGGTCCGTTTGGGACCTCAAAAATGGCCTGCGGGATTGGAATAAACGAAAGTTATTACAATTACAGCTCAAATTTCGATGAGCCGGCACATCCCTTTGGTGTTCAGGTCCTGGGCGCCCCACCCATGTATTGATACAATAGGGTGTTAGGCCAACTCTCGCGAAGAAACGGTGATCAAAGAAAATACAAAAATAAACCTAGAGTCTGAATTGATCGAGAATCTCAAAGCAAGTGAGAACAAGCTCCGATTTCGTCGTTTTCATAGGCGTTGGAAAGCTATTGGGGAATTGAGCTGATAGGACTTCTAGTTTTTGCGATCTAGAGGATTTTACATACATGCACACACAGGATCACGTGCGCGGAAAATATCGAGCCCAAAAAGGGTCGTCTGGGCCCTAAAAAATGGCCGGCAGTATTGGAAAAACCGAAAGTTATCGCAATTACAGCTCAAATTTCGATGAGCTGGCACATCCCCTTTGGTGTTCAGCTCCTGGGCGCCCCACCCATGTATGGATACAATAGGGTGTTAGGCTCACTCTCGCGAAGAAACGGTGATCAAGGAAAATACAAAAATCAACCTAAAGTCCGAATTGATGGAGACTCTCAAAGCAAGTGAGAACAAGCTCCGATTTCGTCGTTTTCATAGGCGTTGGAAAGCTATTGGGGAATTGAGCTGATCGGACTTCTAGTTTTTGCGATCTAGAGGATTTTACATACGTGCACACATAGGATCACGTGCGCGGAAAATATCGAGCCCAAAAAGGGCCGTCTGGGCCCTCAAAAATGGCCTGCAGGATTGGAAAAAATGAAAGTTATCGCAATTACAGCTCAAATTTCGATGAGCCGGCACATCCCTTGGGTGTTCAGGTCCTGGGCGCCCCACCCATGTATGGATACAATAGGGCGTTAGGCCAACTCTCGCAAAGAAACGGTGATCAAAGAGAATACAAAAATCAACCTAGAGTCCGAATTGATCGAGACTCTCAAGGCAAGTGAGAACAAGCTCCGATTTCGTCGTTTTCATAGGCGTTGGAAAGCTATTGGGGAATTGAGCTGATAGGACTTCTAATTTTTGCGATCTGGAGGATTTTACATACGTGCACACAAAGGATCACGTGCGTGGAAAATATAGAGCACAAAAAGGGCCGTCTGGGCCCTAAAAAATGGTCTGCAAGATTGGAAAAAACGAAAGTTATCGCAATTACAGCTCAAATTTCAATGAGCCAGCACATCTCTTTGGTGTTCAGGTCCTGGGCGCCCCACCCATGTATGGATACAATAGGCTTATAGGCTCACTCTCGCGAAGAAACGGTGATCAAAGAAAATACAAAAATCAACCTAGAGTCCGAATTGATCGAGACTCTCAAAGCAAGTGAGAGAACAAGCTCCGATTTCGTCGTTTTCATAGGCGTTGGAAAGCTATTGGGGAATTGAGCTGATAGGACTTCTAGTTTTTGTGATCTGGAGAATTTTACATATGTGCACACATAGGATCACGTGCGCAGAAAATATCAAGCACAAAAAGGGCCGTCTGGGCCCTCAAAAATGGCCTGCAGGATTGGAATAAACGAAAGTTATCGCAATTACAGCTCAAACTTCGATGAGCCGGCACATCCCTTTGGTATTCAGGTCCTGGGCGCCCCACCCATGTATGGATACAATAGGGTGTTAGGCCAACTCTCGCGAAGAAACGGTGATCAAAGAAAATACAAAAATGAACCTAGATTCCGAATTGATCGAGACTCTCAAAGCAAGTGAGAACAAGCTCCGATTTTGTCGTTTTCATAGGCGTTGGAAAGCTATTGGGGAATTGAGCTGATAGGACTTCTAGTTTTTGTGATCTGGAGGATTTTACATATTTGCACACACAGGATCATGTGCGCGGAAAATATCGAGCCCAAAAAGGGCCGTCTAGGCCCTAAAAAATGGCTTGCAGGATTGGAAAAAACGAAAGTTATCGCAATTACAGCTCGAGCTGGCACATCCCTTTGGTGTTCAGGTCCTGGGTGCCCCAGCCATGTATGGATACAATAGGGTGTTAGGCCAACTCTCGCGAAGGAACGGTGATCAAAGAAAATACAAAAATCAACCTAGATTCTGAATTGATCGAGACTCTCAAAGCAAGTGAGAACAAGCTCCGATTTCAGCGTTTTCATAGGCGTTGGAAAGCTATTGGGGAATTGAGCTGATCAGACTTCTAGTGTTTGGGATCTGGAGGATTTTACATACGTGCACACATAGGATCACGTGCGCGGAAAATATCGAGCCCAAAAAGGGCTGTCTGGGCCCTAAAAAATGGCCTGCAGTATTGGAAAAAACGAAAGTTATCGCAATTACAGCTGAAATTTCGATGAGCCGGCACATCCCCTTTGGTGTCCAGGTCCTGGGAGCCCCACCCATGTATGGATACAATAGGGTGTTAGCCTCACTCTCGCGAAGAAACGGTGATCAAGGAAAATACAAAAATCAACCTACAGTCCGAATTGATCGAGACTCTCAAAGCAAGTGAGAACAAGCTGCGATTTTGTCATTTTCATAGGCGTTGGAAAGCTATTGGGGAATTGAGCTGATAAGGCTTCTAGTTTTTGTGATCTGGAAGATTTTACATACGTGCACACACAGGATCACGTGCGCGGAAAATAACGAGCCCAAAAAGGGCCGTCTGGGCCCTAAAAAATGGCCTGCAGGATTGGAAAAAACGAAAGTTATCGCAATTACAGCTCAAATTTCAATGAGCCGGCACATCCCTTTGGTTTTCTGGTCTTGGGCGCCCCACCCATGTATGGATACAATAGGGTTATAGGCTCTCTCTCGCGACGAAACGGTGATCAAAGAAAATACAAAAATCGACCTAGAGTCCGAATTGATCGTGACTCTCAAAGCAAGTGAGAACAAGCTCTGATTTCGTCGTTTTCATAGGCGTTGGAAAGCTATTGGGGAATTGAGCTGATAGGACTTCTACTTTTTGCGATCTGGAGGATTTTACATATGTGCACACATAGAATCACGTGCGCGGAAAATATCAAGCCCAAAAAGGTCCGTTTGGGACCTCAAAAATGGCCTGCGGGATTGGAATAAACGAAAGTTATTACAATTACAGCTCAAATTTCGATGAGCCGGCACATCCCTTTGGTGTTCAGGTCCTGGGCGCCCCACCCATGTATTGATACAATAGGGTGTTAGGCCAACTCTCGCGAAGAAACGGTGATCAAAGAAAACACAAAAATAAACCTAGAGTCTGAATTGATCGAGAATCTCAAAGCAAGTGAGAACAAGCTCCGATTTCGTCGTTTTCATAGGCGTTGGAAAGCTATTGGGGAATTGAGCTGATAGGACTTCTAGTTTTTGCGATCTAGAGGATTTTACATACGTGCACACACAGGATCACGTGCGCGGAAAATATCGAGCCCAAAAAGGGTCGTCTGGGACCTAAAAAATGGCCTGCAGTATTGGAAAAACCGAAAGTTATCGCAATTACAGCTCAAATTTCGATGAGCTGGCACATCCCCTTTGGTGTTCAGCTCCTGGGCGCCCCACCCATGTATGGATACAATAGGGTGTTAGGCTCACTCTCGCGAAGAAACGGTGATCAAGGAAAATACAAAAATCAACCTAAAGTCCGAATTGATGGAGACTCTCAAAGCAAGTGAGAACAAGCTCCGATTTCGTCGTTTTCATAGGCGTTGGAAAGCTATTGGGGAATTGAGCTGATCGGACTTCTAGTTTTTGCGATCTAGAGGATTTTACATACGTGCACACATAGGATCACGTGCGCGGAAAATATCGAGCCCAAAAAGGGCCGTCTGGGCCCTCAAAAATGGCCTGCAGGATTGGAAAAAATGAAAGTTATCGCAATTACAGCTCAAATTTCGATGAGCCGGCACATCCCTTTGGTGTTCAGGTCCTGGGCGCCCCACCCATGTATGGATACAATAGGGCGTTAGGCCAACTCTCGCAAAGAAACGGTGATCAAAGAGAATACAAAAATCAACCTAGAGTCCGAATTGATCGAGACTCTCAAGGCAAGTGAGAACAAGCTCCGATTTCGTCGTTTTCATAGGCGTTGGAAAGCTATTGGGGAATTGAGCTGATAGGACTTCTAATTTTTGCGATCTGGAGGATTTTACATACGTGCACACAAAGGATCACGTGCGTGGAAAATATAGAGCACAAAAAGGGCCGTCTGGGCCCTAAAAAATGGTCTGCAAGATTGGAAAAAACGAAAGTTATCGCAATTACAGCTCAAATTTCAATGAGCCAGCACATCTCTTTGGTGTTCAGGTCCTGGGCGCCCCACCCATGTATGGATACAATAGGCTTATAGGCTCACTCTCGCGAAGAAACGGTGATCAAAGAAAATACAAAAATCAACCTAGAGTCCGAATTGATCGAGACTCTCAAAGCAAGTGAGAACAAGCTCCGATTTCGTCGTTTTCATAGGCGTTGGAAAGCTATTGGGGAATTGAGCTGATAGGACTTCTAGTTTTTGTGATCTGGAGGATTTTACATATGTGCACACATAGGATCACGTGCGCAGAAAATATCAAGCACAAAAAGGGCCGTCTGGGCCCTCAAAAATGGCCTGCAGGATTGGAATAAACGAAAGTTATCGCAATTACAGCTCAAACTTCGATGAGCCGGCACATCCCTTTGGTATTCAGGTCCTGGGCGCCCCACCCATGTATGGATACAATAGGGTGTTAGGCCAACTCTCACGAAGAAATGGTGATCAAAGAAAATACAAAAATGAACCTAGATTCCGAATTGATCGAGACTCTCAAAGCAAGTGAGAACAAGCTCCGATTTTGTCGTTTTCATAGGCGTTGGAAAGCTATTGGGGAATTGAGCTGATAGGACTTCTAGTTTTTGCGATCTAGAGGATTTTACATATTTGCACACATAGGATCACGTGCGCGGAAAATATCGAGCCCAAAAAGGGTCGTCTGGGTCCTAAAAAATGGCCTGCAGTATTGGAAAAAACGAAAGTTATCGCAATTACAGCTCAAATTTCAATGAGCCGGCACATCCCCTTTGGTGTTCAGGTCCTGGGCGCCCCACCCATGTATGGATACAATAGGGTTATAGGCTCTCTCTCGCGATGAAACGGTGATCAAAGAAAATACAAAAATCAACCTAGAGTCCGAATTGATCGAGACTCTCAAAGCAAGTGAGAACAAGCTCCGATTTTGTCGTATTCATAGGCGTTGGAAAGCTATTGGGGAATTGAGCTGATAGGACTTCTACTTTTTGCGATCTGGAGGATTTTACATATGTGCACACATAGAATCACGTGCGCGGAAAATATCGAGCCCAAAAAGGTCCGTCTGGGCCCTCAAAAATGGCCTGCGGGATTGGAATAAACGAAAATTATTACAATTACAGCTCAAATTTCGATGAGCCGGCACATCCCTTTGGTGTTCAGGTCCTGGGCGCCCCACCCATATATTGATACAATAGGGTGTTAGGCCAACTCTCGCGAAGAAACGGTGATCAAAGAAAATAGAAAAATCGACCTAGAGTCCGAATTGATCGAGAATCTCAAAGCAAGTGAGAACAAGCTCCGATTTCGTCGTTTTCATAGGCGTTGGAAAGCTATTGGGGAATTGAGCTGATAGGACTTCTAGTTTTTGCGATCTAGAGGATTTTACATACGTGCACACACGGGATCACGTGCGCGGAAAATATCGATCCCAAAAAGGGTCGTCTGGGCCCTAAAAAATGGCCTGCAGTATTGGAAAAACCGAAATTTATCGCAATTACAGCTCAAATTTCGATGAGCTGGCACATCCCCTTTGGTGTTCAGCTCCTGGGCGCCCCACCCATGTATGGATACAATAGGGTGTTAGGCTCACTCTCGCGAAGAAACGGTGAACAAGGAAAATACAAAAATCAACCTAAAGTCCGAATTGATCGAGACTCTCAAAGCAAGTGAGAACAAGCCCCGATTTCGTCGTTTTCATAGGCGTTGGAAAGCTATTGGGGAATTGAGCTGATCGGACTTCTAGTTTTTGTGATCTGGAGGATTTTACATACGTGCACTCACAGGATCACGTGCGTGGAAAATATAGAGCACAAAAAGGGCCGTCTGGGCCCTAAAAAATGGTCTGCAAGATTGGAAAAAACGAAAGTTATCGCAATTACAGCTCAAATTTCAATGAGCCAGCACATCTCTTTGGTGTTCAGGTCCTGGGCGCCCCACCCATGTATGGATACAATAGGCTTATAGGCTCACTCTCGCGAAGAAACGGTGATCAAAGAAAATACAAAAATCAACCTAGAGTCCGAATTGATCGAGACTCTCAAAGCAAGTGAGAACAAGCTCCGATTTCGTCGTTTTCATAGGCGTTGGAAAGCTATTGGGGAATTGAGCTGATAGGACTTCTAGTTTTTGTGATCTGGAGGATTTTACATATGTGCACACATAGGATCACGTGCGCAGAAAATATCAAGCACAAAAAGGGCCGTCTGGGCCCTCAAAAATGGCCTGCAGGATTGGAATAAACGAAAGTTATCGCAATTACAGCTCAAACTTCGATGAGCCGGCACATCCCTTTGGTATTCAGGTCCTGGGCGCCCCACCCATGTATGGATACAATAGGGTGTTAGGCCAACTCTCGCGAAGAAATGGTGATCAAAGAAAATACAAAAATGAACCTAGATTCCGAATTGATCGAGACTCTCAAAGCAAGTGAGAACAAGCTCCGATTTTGTCGTTTTCATAGGCGTTGGAAAGCTATTGGGGAATTGAGCTGATAGGACTTCTAGTTTTTGCGATCTAGAGGATTTTACATATTTGCACACATAGGATCACGTGCGCGGAAAATATCGAGCCCAAAAAGGGTCGTCTGGGTCCTAAAAAATGGCCTGCAGTATTGGAAAAAACGAAAGTTATCGCAATTACAGCTCAAATTTCAATGAGCCGGCACATCCCCTTTGGTGTTCAGGTCCTGGGCGCCCCACCCATATATGGATACAATAGGGTTATAGGCTCTCTCTCGCGATGAAACGGTGATCAAAGAAAATACAAAAATCAACCTAGAGTCCGAATTGATCGAGACTCTCAAAGCAAGTGAGAACAAGCTCCGATTTCGTCGTATTCATAGGCGTTGGAAAGCTATTGGGGAATTGAGCTGATAGGACTTCTACTTTTTGCGATCTGGAGGATTTTACATATGTGCACACATAGAATCACGTGCGCGGAAAATATCAAGCCCAAAAAGGTCCGTCTGGGCCCTCAAAAATGGCCTGCGGGATTGGAATAAACGAAAATTATTACAATTACAGCTCAAATTTTGATGAGCCGGCACATCCCTTTGGTGTTCAGGTCCTGGGCGCCCCACCCATATATTGATACAATAGGGTGTTAGGCCAACTCTCGCGAAGAAACGGTGATCAAAGAAAATAGAAAAATCAACCTAGAGTCCGAATTGATCGAGAATCTCAAAGCAAGTGAGAACAAGCTCCGATTTCGTCGTTTTCATAGGCGTTGGAAAGCTATTGGGGAATTGAGCTGATAGGACTTCTAGTTTTTGCGATCTAGAGGATTTTACATACGTGCACACACGGGATCATGTGCGCGGAAAATATCGATCCCAAAAAGGGTCGTCTGGGCCCTAAAAAATGGCCTGCAGTATTGGAAAAACCGAAAGTTATCGCAATTACAGCTCAAATTTCGATGAGCTGGCACATCCCCTTTGGTGTTCAGCTCCTGGGCGCCCCACCCATGTATGGATACAATAGGGTGTTAGGCTCACTCTCGCGAAGAAACGGTGAACAAGGAAAATACAAAAATCAACCTAAAGTCCGAATTGATCGAGACTCTCAAAGCAAGTGAGAACAAGCCCCGATTTCGTCGTTTTCATAGGCGTTGGAAAGCTATTGGGGAATTGAGCTGATCGGACTTCTAGTTTTTGTGATCTGGAGGATTTTACATACGTGCACTCACAGGATCACGTGCGCAGAAAATATCGAGCCCAAAAAGGGCCGTCTGGGCCCTAAAAAATGGCCTGCAGTATTGGAAAAATCAAAAGTTATCGCAATTATAGCTCAAATTTCGATGAGCCTGCACATCCCCTTTGGTGTTCAGGTCCTGGGCGCCCCACCCATGTATGGATACAATAGGGTGTTAGGCTCACTCTCGCGAAGAAACGGTGATCAAGGAAAATACAAAAATCAACCTAAAGTCCGAATTGATGGAGACTCTCAAAGCAAGTGAGAACAAGCTCCGATTTCGTCGTTTTCATAGGCGTTGGAAAGCTATTGGGGAATTGAGCTGATCGGACTTCTAGTTTTTGCGATCTAGAGGATTTTACATTCGTGCACACATAGGATCACGTGCGCGGAAAATATAGAGCACAAAAAGGGCCGTCTGGGCCCTAAAAAATGGTCTGCAAGATTGGAAAAAACGAAAGTTATCGCAATTACAGCTCAAATTTCAATGAGCCAGCACATCTCTTTGGTGTTCAGGTCCTGGGCGCCCCACCCATGTATGGATACAATAGGCTTATAGGCTCACTCTCGCGAAGAAACGGTGATCAAAGAAAATACAAAAATCAACCTAGAGTCCGAATTGATCGAGACTCTCAAAGCAAGTGAGAACAAGCTCCGATTTCGTCGTTTTCATAGGCGTTGGAAAGCTATTGGGGAATTGAGCTGATAGGACATCTAGTTTTTGTGATCTGGAGGATTTTACATATGTGCACACATAGGATCACGTGCGCAGAAAATATCAACCACAAAAAGGGCCGTCTGGGCCCTCAAAAATGGCATGCAGGATTGGAATAAACGAAAGTTATCGCAATTACAGCTCAAATTTCGATGAGCCGGCACATCCCTTTGGTATTCAGGTCCTGGGCGCCCCACCCATGTATGGATACAATAGGGTGTTAGGCCAACTCTCGCGAAGAAACGGTGATCAAAGAAAATACAAAAATTAACCTAGATTCCGAATTGATCGAGACTCTCAACGCAAGTGAGAACAAGCTCCGATTTTGTCGTTTTCATAGGCGTTGGAAAGCTATTGGGGAATTGAGCTGATAGGACTTCTAGTTTTTGCGATCTAGAGGATTTTACATATTTGCACACATAGGATCACGTGCGCGGAAAATATCGAGCCCAAAAAGGGTCGTCTGGGCCCTAAAAAATGGCCTGCAGTATTGTAAAAAACGAAAGTTATCGCAATTACAGCTGAAATTTCGATGAGCCGGCACATCCCCTTTGGTGTTCAGGTCCTGGGCGCCCCACCCATGTATGGATACAATAGGGTGTTAGGCTCACTCTCGCGAAGAAACGGTGATCAAGGAAAATACAAAAGTCAACCTAAAGTCCGAATTGATCGAGACTCTCAAAGCAAGTGAGAACAAGCTCTGATTTCGTCGTTTTCATAGGCATTGGAAAGCTATTGGGGAATTGAGCTGTTCGGACTTCTAGTTTTTGCAATATGGAGGATTTTACATACGTGCACACACATGATCACGTGCGCGGAAAATATCGAGCCCAAAAAGGGCCGTCTGGGCCCTCAAAAATGGCCTGCAGGATTAGAAAAAACGAAAGTTATCGCAATTACAACTCAAATTTCGATGAGCCGGCACATCCCTTTGGTGTTCAGGTCCTGGGCGCCCCACCCATGTATGGATACAATAGGGTGTTAGGCCAACTCTCGTGAAGAAACGGTGATCAAAGAAAATACAAAAATCAACCTAGAGTCCGAATTGATCGAGACTCTCAAAGCAAGTGAGAACAAGCTCCGATTTTGTCGTTTTCATAGGCGTTGGAAATCTATTGAGGAATTGAGCTGATAGCACTTCTAGTTTTTGCGATCTGGAGGATTTTACATATATGCACACACAGGATCATGTGCGCGGAAAATATCGAGCCCAAAAAGGGCCGTCTAGGCCCTAAAAAATGGCTTGCAGGATCGGAAAAAACGAAAGTTATCGCAATTACAGCTCGAGCTGGCACATCCCTTTGGTGTTCAGGTCCTGGGTGCCCCAGCCATGTATGGATACAATAGGGTGTTAGGCCAACTCTCGCGAAAAAACGGTGATCAAAGAAAAAACAAAAATCAACCTAGAGTCCGAATTGATCGAGACTCTCAAAGCAAGTGAGAACAAGCTCCGATTTCGTCGGTTTCATAGGCGTTGGAAAGCTATTTGGGAATTGAGCTGATAGGACTTCTAGTTTTTGCAATCTGGAGGATTTTACATTCGTGCACACACAGGATCACGTGCGCGGAAAATATCGAGCCCAAAAAGGGCCGTCTGGGCCCTCAAAAATGGCCTGCGGGATTGGAAAAAATGAAAGTTATCATAATTACAGCTCAAATTTCGATGAGCCAGCACATCCCTTTGGTGTTCAGGTCCTGGGCGCCCCAGCCATGTATGGATACAATAGGGTGTTAGGCCAACTCTCGCGAAGAAACGGTGATCAAAGAAAATACAAAAATCAACCTAGAGTCCGAATTGATCGAGACTCTCAAAGCAAGTGAGAACAAGCTCCGATTTCGTCGTTTTCATAGGCGTTGGAAAGCTATTGGGGAATTGAGCTGATAGGACTTCTAGTTTTTGCGATCTGGAGGATTTTACATATGTGCACACATAGGATCATGTGCGCAGAAAATATCAAGCACAAAAAGGGCCGTCTGGGCCCACAAAAATGGCCTGCAGGATTGGAATAAACGAAAGTTATCGCAATGACAGCTCAAATTTCGATGAGCCGACACATCCCTTTGGTATTCAGGTCCTGGGCGCCCCACCCATGTATGGATACAATAGGGTATTAGGCCAACTCTCGCGAAGAAACGGTGATCAAAGAAAATACAAAAATTAACCTAGATTCCGAATTGATCGAGACTCTCAAAGCAAGTGAGAACAAGCTCCGATTTTGTCGTTTTCATAGGCGTTGGAAAGCTATTGGGGAATTGAGCTGATTGGACTTCTAGTTTTTGCGATCTAGAGGATTTTACATATTTGCACACACAGGATCACGTGCGCGGAAAATATCGAGCACAAAAAGGGTCGTCTGGGCCCTAAAAAATGGCCTGCAGTATTGTAAAAAACGAAAGTTATCGCAATTACAGCTCAAATTTCGATGAGCCGGCACATCCCCTTTGGTGTTCAGGTCCTGGGCGCCCCACCCATGTATGGATACAATAGGGTGTTAGGCCAACTCTCGTGAAGAAATGGTGATCAAAGAAAATACAAAAATCAACCTAGAGTCCGAATTGATCGAGACTCTCAAAGCAAGTGAGAACAAGCTCCGATTTTGTCGTTTTCATAGGCGTTGGAAATCTATTGAGGAATTGAGCTGATAGCACTTCTAGTTTTTGCGATCTGGAGGATTTTACATATATGCACACACAGGATCATGTGCGCGGAAAATATCGATCCCTAAAAGGGTCGTCTAGGCCCTAAAAAATGGCTTGCAGGATCGGAAAAAACGAAAGTTATCGCAATTACAGCTCGAGCTGGCACATCCCTTTGGTGTTCAGGTCCTGGGTGCCCCAGCCATGTATGGATACAATATGGTGTTAGGCCAACTCTCGCGAAAAAACGGTGATCAAAGAAAATACAAAAATCAACCTAGAGTCCGAATTGATCGAGACTCTCAAAGCAAGTGAGAACAAGCTCCGATTTCGTCGGTTTCATAGGCGTTGGAAAGCTATTTGGGAATTGAGCTGATAGGACTTCTAGTTTTTGCAATCTGGAGGATTTTACATTCGTGCACACACAGGATCACGTGCGCGGAAAATATCGAGCCCAAAAAGGGCCGTCTGGGCCCTCAAAAATGGCATGCGGGATTGGAAAAAACGAAAGTTATCACAATTACAGCTCAAATTTTTATGAGCCAGCACATCCCTTTGGTGTTCAGGTCCTGGGCGCCCCAGCCATGTATGGATACAATAGGGTGTTAGGCCAACTCTCGCGAAGAAACAGTGATCAAAGAAAATACAAAAATCAACCTAGAGTCCGAATTGATCGAGACTCTCAAAGCAAGTGAGAACAAGCTCCGATTTTGTCGTTTTCATAGGCGTTGGAAAGCTATTTTGGAATTGAGCTGATAGGACTTCTAGTTTTGCGATCTGGAGGATTTTACTTTCGTGCACACACAGGATCACGCGCGCGGAAAATATCGAGCCCAAAAAAGGGCCGTCTGGGCACTCATAAATGGCCCGCAGGATTGGAAAAAACGAAAGTTATCGTAATTACAGCTCAAATTTCGATGAGCCGGCACATCCCTTTGGTGTTCAGGTCCTGGGCGCCCAACCCATGTATGGATACAATAGGGTGTTAGGCCAACTCTCGCAAAGAAACGGTGATCAAAGAAAATACAAAAATCAACCTAGAATCCGAATTGATCGAGACTCGCAAAGCAAGTGAGAACAAGCTCCGATTTCGTCGTTTTCATAGGCGTTGGAAAGCTATTTGGGAATTGAGCTGATAGGACTTCTAGTTTTTGCGATCTGGAGGATTTTACATTCGTGCACACACAGGATAACGTGCGCGGAAATTATCGAGCCCAAAAAAAGCCGTCTGGGCCCTCAAAAATGGCCTGCAGGATTGGAAAAAATGAAAGTTATCATAATTACAGCTCAAATTTCGATGAGCCGACACATCCCTTTGGTGTTCAGGTCCTGGGCGCCTCAGCCATGTATGGATACAATAGGGTGTTAGGCCAACTCTCGTGAATAAACGGTGATCAAAGAAAATACAAAAATCAACCTAGAGTCCGAATTGATCGAGACACTCAAAGCAAGTGAGAACAAGCTCTGATTTCGTCGTTTTCATAGGCGTTGGAAAGCTATTGGGGAATTGAGCTGATAGGACTTCTAGTTTTAGCAATCTGGAGGATTTTACATTCATGCACACAGGATCATGTGCGCGGTAAATATCGAGCCCAAAAAGGGCCGTCTGGGTCCTCATAAATGGCCTGCAGGATTGAAAAAACGAAAGTTATCGTAATTACAGCTCAAATTTCGATGAGCCGGCAAATTTCTTTGGTGTTCAGGTCCTGGGCGCCCCACCCATGTATGGATACAATAGGGTGTTAGGCCAACTCTCACGAAGAAACGGTGATAAAGGAAAATACAAAAATCAACCTACAGTCCGAATTGATCGAGACTCTCAAAGCAAGAGAGAACAAGCTCCGATTTCATCGTTTTCATAGGCATTGGAAAGCTATTGGGGAATTGAGCTGATAGGACTTCTAGTTTTTGTGATCTGGAGGATTTTACATACGCGCACACACAGGATCACATGCGCGGAAAATATCGAGCCCAAAAAGGGCCATCTGGGCCCTAAAAAATGTCCTGCGGGATTGAAAAAAACGAAAGTTATCGCAATTACAGCTCAAATTTCGATGAGCCGGCACATCCCTTTGGTGTTCAGGTCCTGGGCGCCCCACCCATGTATGGATACAATAGGGTTATAGGCTCACTCTCGCGAAGAAACGGCGATCAAAGAAAATACAAAAATCAACCTAGAGTCCGAATTGATCGAGACTCTCAAAGCAAGTGAGAACAAGCTCCGATTTCGTTGTTTTCATAGGCGTTGGAAAGCTATTGGGGAATTGAGCTGATAGGACTTCTAGGTTTTTCGATCTGGAGGATTTTACATACATGCACACACAGGATCACGTGCGTGGAAAAAATCGAGCCCAAAAAGGGCCGTCTGGGCCCTCAAAAATGGCCTGCAGTATTCGAAAAAACGAAAGTTATCGCAATTATAGCTCAAATTTGGATGAGCCGGCACATCCCTTTGGTGTTCAGGTCCTGGGCGCCCCACCCATGTATGGATACAATAGGGTGTTAGGCCAACTCTCGCGAAGAAACGGTGATCAAAGAAAATACAAAAATCAACCTAGAGTCCGAATTGATCGAGACTCTCAAAGCAAGTGAGAACAAGCTCCGATTTCGTCGTTTTCATAGGCGTTGGAAAGCTATTGGGGAATTGAGCTGATAGGACTTCTAGTTTTTGCGATCTGGAGGATTTTACATACGTGCACACACAGGATCACATGCGCAGTAAATATCGAGCCCAAAAAGGCCGTCTGGGTTCTAAAAAATGGCCTGCAGGATTGGAAAAAACGAAAGTTATCGCAATTACAGCTCAAATTTCGATGAGCCGGCACATCCCTTTGGTGTTCAGGTCCTGGGCGCCCCACCCATGTATGGATACAATAGGGTGTTAGGACAACTCTCGCGAAGCAAAGGTGATCAAAGAAAATACAAAAATTAACCTAGAGTCCGAATTGACCGAGACTCTCAAAGCATGTGAGAACAAGCTCCGATATCGTCGTTTTCATAATCGTTGGAAAGCTATTGGGGAATTGAGCTGATAGGGCTACTAGTTTTTGCGATCTTGAGGATTTTATATACA
This sequence comes from Elymus sibiricus, assembly GCA_039707655.1. Classification (NCBI taxonomy): domain Eukaryota; kingdom Viridiplantae; phylum Streptophyta; class Magnoliopsida; order Poales; family Poaceae; genus Elymus; species Elymus sibiricus. Next base: position 3,864,637 of record CM077672.1, read on the forward strand.
TGCACACACAGGTTCACGTGCGCAGAAAATATCGAGCCCAAAAAGGGCCGTCTGGGACCTAAAAAATGGCCTGCAGGTTGGAAAAAACGAAAGTTATCGTTATTACAACTCAAATTTTGATGAGCCAGCACATCCCTTTGGTGTTCAGGTCCTGGGCGCCCCAGCCATGTATGGATACAATAGGGTCTTACGCCAACTCTCGCGAAGAAACGGTGATAAAAAAAATACAAAAATCAACCTAGAGTCCGAATTGATCGAGACTCTCAAAGCAAGTGAGAACAAGCTCCGATTTCATCGTTTTCATAGGCGTTGGAAAGCTATTGGGGAATTGAGCTGATAGGACTTCTAGTTTTTGCGATCTGGAGGATATTACATACGCGCACACATAGGTTCACGTGCGTGGAAAATATCGAGCCCAAAAATGGCTGTCTGGGCCCTCAAAAATGTCCTGCAGGGTTAGAAAAAACGAAAGTTATCGCAATTACAGCTCAAATTTTGATGAGCCGGCACATCCCTTTGGTGTTCAGGTCCTGGGCGACCCACCCATGTATGGATATAATAGGGTGTTAGGCCAACTCTCGCGAAGAAACGGTGATCAAAGAAAATACAAAAATCAACCTAGAGTCCGAATTGATCGAGACTCTCAAAGCAAGTGAGAACAAGCTCCGATTTCGTCGTTTTCATAGGCGTTGGAAAGCTATTGGGGAATTGAGCTGATAGGACTTCTTGTTTTTGCAATCTGGAGGATTTTACATTCGTGCACACACAGGATCACGTGCGCGGAAAATATGGAGCCCAAAAAGAGCCGTCTGGGCCCTAAAAAATGGCCTGCAGGATTGGAAAAAACGAAAGTTATCGTAATTACAGCTCAAATTTCGATGATCCGGCACATCCCTTTGGTGTTCAGGTCCTGGGCACCCCACCCATGTATCACTACAGGAATCAGGCACTTTGCCATCTGCCATGGCAGATGGCAAAGGCATGGTCGGCGGATGGCAAAGGCTTTGCCATCTGCCAGCAGACGGCAAGGGCTGTAGGTTCTTTGCCATCTGCTGGCAGACGGCAAATGCTGCAGGCTGTTTGCCATCTGCCAGCAGATGGCAAAGATCCTGCAGCCTTTGCCATCTGCTGGCAGACGACAAAGAGACCAAATAGGACAGCCGAGTGCTTCCCAGGTTCTACAGGTATCTGCCACGTGGCCTCTTTGCCATCTGCCAGCGGATGGCAAAGTGCCTATATTGCCCCATTTAATTTTGTTTTTTCTTATATCAATTCATTTTCACAAAAAATCAAACACAGATATATATATATATATGACCAATATAGCATATTCAACACATATTACCAATAGTCATGAACACATATCCATGAACACATATCCAACACATGTTACCAGTAGTAGCAAGTTTCATCTATACATATACATAGTTTCATCAATATTACACAGTTTCATCCATAGGTAGCAAGTTTCACAAAGTCAAAACAAAAACTAAAGACAAGCACTCCATCAACCCAAGCTTCCGTGATCTAAAGCAAATCTGCTAAATGGGAAAGAAGAAAGTTAGAAGAAGAAAACTAGAAGAAGAAGATTATTATGATGCATCTAAAATGTGAAGATTATTATGATGCAACTTATATCTGTAAAATAGGTCATTTTGGACCTAAGTATGGTTATTATGTCATTTTTGAGCTAGCTAAGCATACTAAGTCATTTTGGTGTAAAAAATGCTAAGTATGGTCATTTTGGAGCTAAGGTTATTATGTCATTTTAGAGCTAGCTAAGCATATGAAGTCATTTAGGAGCTAAAATATGTCATTTCTTAAGCATATTATGGCATTTTAGAGCTAGCTAAGCATATTAAGTCATTTTGGAGGAAACTATGCTAAGTATAGGTCATTTTAGAGCTATCCTAGGTTAAATAGGTCATTTTTGAGCTAGCTATGCATATTAAGTCATTTTGGAGCAAAAAATGCTAAGTATAGGTAATTTTAGAGCTATCCTAGGTTAAGTAGGTCATTTTGGAGCTAATTAAGCTTATTATGTCATTTTTTAGCTAGCTAAGCATATTAAGTCATTTTGGAGGAAAAAATGCCAAGTATAGGTCATTTTAGAGCTATTCTAGGTTAAATAGGTCATTTTGGAGCTAATTAAGATTATTATGTCATTTTTGAGCTAGCTAAGCATATGAAGTCATTTCGGAGGAAAAAATGCTAAGTATAGGTCATTTTAGAGCTATCCTAGTTTAAATAGGTCATTTTGGAGCTAAGTATGGTTATTATGTCTTTTTTGAGCTAGCTAAGCATATAAATTCATTTTTGGAGGAATAAATGCTAAGTATAAGTCATTTTAGAGCTATCCTAGGTTAAATAGGTCATTTTTGAGCTAATTAAGGTTGTTATGTCTTTTTTGAGCTAGCTAAGCATATAAATTCATTTTGGAGGAATAAATGCTAAGTACAGGTCATTTTGGAGCTAATTAAGGTTATTATGTCATTTTGGAGGAAATAATGCTAAGTACAGGTCATTTTAGAGCTAAATTGGTCATTTCTTAAGCTAAGCTAAGTATAGGTCATTTGAGAGCTATCCGTGGTAAAATTGGTCATTTTGGAGCTAAGGTTATAATGTCATTTTCGAGGAAACTAAGCTAAGTATACGGCATTTTGGAGATAAATAGGTCATTTCTTAAGCTAAGTATGCATTTGTTAAGCTAAACACTTGGGAAAACTTACCGTCATCACGGAGGTGTAGGTGTAGGTGTAGGACTGGTCGCGCCAGTGGCAGACGGAGAAGGATCGGTCGATGCTTGTCGGGAGTTATGCTGCACCAAAGATCATTTCCAATGTATCGTTAGCATGATGCAACTCAAATGTGAAGACTAGTAACTAATGACCATTCAAATGAAACTCACCGTGCCCGCCAGAGCAACGACTGGCATCGGCGAAGCGGTCATGCTGGTCTTCTCGCACAGGGTCTGCACATTTGGTTTTGACGAGCCAGTCATATTAGATACTAATGAAAGGAACATTACGTGCATAATTTGGCTAATATGCAGAAGAAACTTACCGCGAACATCTCGTATAGGGCCCAGTTAGCCATCATGTTCCGGTTCCTCTCCTCCTCCAACATCTTAGCCGTCCTGTCCTCAAGCTCCCTCTCCCTCTCCACCGCCTGCCGGTCCCTCTCCTCTAGAAGCGCCTGGGTCTTCGCTCTCTCTTCCTCAATAGCAGCCTGCAACACCACTCGTTAGCATTGTAATGATCGACGGCCGCACACACAATGTAGTGGAGGAAAGGTATCTGAGTCCGTATAACTAACCTTGAATTCGAGCTCCACTGGCCGTGCACGAGGCAATATCTCAGGATCGGAGCTGGTCTGGTGCTTCTTGATCTGCGGGAGAGTTCTACTACAACGTATCAGTCCATCCGCAATGGCTAACGAGCCATGGTGCCTCCCTCCACCAGATATCATCACCAGCTCTGGATCAAGAGGTTGCTGGCTCGGGTTAAAGTCCGGCCCTTTCCTCGCCTTCCCCTCGTCTCTGTACCTCACAAGCTTGTGGTGGGAGGCGCGGTTGCTGAATTTCTCTGGATCATCGAGGTCAGACTCAGAGAATGCCTTAGCCTTCTTGTATGAGGCAGTATTGGACATGGCATAGAGGTCGAACAGCTCTGGCACTGGAGCCTTGTTGTGTCACGCCTAAAAGAGAGGAACAGAGTATTCGTTAAGGGCTCAAGCTAGCATGAAGAATGAATTTGCATGAATCATGAAGCAAACCACATACCCAGTTTTTCCAGTACTGATGTAGGTTGACGCTGCCTAGATGGGTGCAACCATGTGAAGCATGGGGACGTGGTGAAGGAGGCATCGCTACCCTCCGTCCTCATCCTCGTGATAGCCAACTGTTGTCAAGGAGTATGATTGAAGCACGTAAAAGTTCTCAGAAGACGATGATGCACGGATTGTTTTGTGCACCTCAACGAAGATGTTGACCTTGTCTATGGGTCCTAGTCCAAGCGTAACCAACCTTGTAGTATGATGTATGCCGTGATACACCCATAGTAAAAGCTTATGGAGGAGATACCCAAGTCAAGTGATACATTGTTTTCACGTAGCAATGCGCAATAGAGTTGAAGTATTGCCTGCCACATTTGTAATCTTGAATACTTCCAGTAAGCCTGACAATTTCCATTACACTGAATACTCTTCAAAACTTGTGCTCAGAACAACATGATGATGCAAAGCTCAAAATAGAAATTTTTCAGAAGAAATGGTAATGTGGTTCTATTTACGACGACTAGTTAAACAGGAAATTTCCAAATCATAGGAGCTCTTGACCCTTGATATCATACTATCCTATATATGTGAAAGAACACTCACTGTGTTGCACCTTTTTTCTCTTTCCCTAAAAAAGATTCTTGTCTTCTCTACGAAGCCAATGGAAAATAATCGATAACAGAAATCAACAACCCTTATAGTTAGAGAAGAGAGATTATGTGTTATGTGTGCAAATAATTAAGTAATCAGCAGGACCATGTTTACTACCTGGAGTATGTAATATTTAAAACCTTATGTTTTAGCTAAGGCATGCATGTTAGCTAAGTAATCTTAAAGGCAACATGGAGGAAAAAACTGAAATGGAATTATGGTACGCACATCCTTATAGAGGACAAATTAAAGAGAAATCGTAAGTTCTCTCTCATCTTCATGAAGGAAAAAGAGGCCCTCTGCATGCTATTGACTTGATATCCATAGGCATCCCTTGATTTAGCGGAATAATTTCATCAAGTGGAAATATTCATCTCAATATCACCATAAAGTGCATGGGAATAATCCTAACAATAACGCCATTCGCACAAAATTGTTTTTTTTTGTTACCACAATAATTGCCTAATTGGTACAATCCCGATAATATGAAAATGTTTAGAACTATACGCAAAGACGAAAATTTTATGAATCTCGCAAGTCACATATCAGCCAAATGCCGAGGACCAAAGTTATTTTTATTCTGTAATAAAGGAGTGTGCACATAGCTACTAATGTTGGCCACAGAAGTGTTGAAAAATCAAAAACACATCTGTAGCAGATAAACACACAGAGAATAAAACGCTAAATCCACAAGACGACATAACAGATCCACATACCGTAATGTAACAATCGGGATCCAAGTTGCAGCGCTTAATGAAAGCATCAACAAGTGATGGATCCTGACTTGGTAGAATTTCTAGAACATCACCAACTTGATTAGTTGATGGCCTAAAATGACAAAGTGGTACATTCTTTTAGTTTCCTTCATGTGCTCAGAAGATGGTTGCAAGCAAATATATGATCAAATGGATCAAAGAACATACAGAACATCGATATTTTTCCAGTTCAAAGTGGCGGACATCTCTGTCAGAAGCTCCCTTGGTCAAACGTTGATTTGTTACCTAAAAAGGTTAGCAGTACCATCAACAACAGAAACTAAGTAAATAAAAATGGATCAACTAAGTTATAACACAATTATTGTATCACCAATTCATTTTTAGTTATGATACAGATGAAGCATGAGTTAATAAGGATTCTTCACATCCATACTAACAACAGTGAGCATGAGTTATGAACTTATGATGAGCATCTTTTATAATGGAGATAGACCTCAAAGGTGCCAGTCATGGCAACTTTCATTCTTCTCTTTGACCACAGCTTTCACCAGATGTTAGCAAGGAGAGGCTAATACGCAGAAGATCTTGTAATACAATGAATCAGATTAGAACCACAAATTTTAATTGTTTTCGTAAGTAAGAACTGGTACTGAGTGTCAGATAGCAGAGGTAGCATACCTATACACCTTAGTACAATATTCAGCCAGACACAAGACAGGAAAAGACCTTCTTTTACGACCGATATCTAAATAATAACAAGATATTAAAATTTTCAGTAGACCTAGAGAGTGTGCACAGTACGGTTGTCAATCAAAAAAGTTTGTAAAAGACAGTTTCTACCAAAACATGTATGCAAGGCATAGTGGTGATTCAATGTCTTTTTTAGACATATTGTAATGAAATTGGTAGCCGTATGTGGTATAAACAGCATTGAAAGCTCTATCAATATAGTTTAGAAGAGTCATTATTAACAGAGTATGGTACATATTGCCATGACACCAGGCTGGTCTTATCAAGGATTCTCACTACACAGATAAACAAAGCATGTGGTTTCTCAAAAGATGAGACTATATTGCTGGGTTGCGAACCTTTACTTCAATTGACATTGTTCCGCAAGATTCTCTATTTGTCCCACTATTGTTCCTATGGACCGAACACTAAAAATATTGGAAATGACAAAACACTTGCCGCTGCTCGCCACTGTCATCTGCAGCCCCAACTGAACTGAAAAAAATGATATAAATGATGTGAAATTCTGAGCTCCAAAATTAGTGCATTTACTGAAATCTGATTCAGAACTCCAGAAACAATAGCAAATGCAAATAAAAGTCAATGCAAGCTTTAAACCCACCCTCAAAAAAATAGATCAAGATAGCTAATGAAGTTAAGGATCATTTTTCCGCAGCAGATCCGTAAGAGTGAAAGACCATAGCAGATCACAAAATTATATCACTGGAACATTGCTAGTAGTGGCCAAGCAAAGGAGGAAGCGAACATGATAGTAGTGGCCTCTTGCCATCGAGGCCAGTGCACTCGACCTGGCGTTAATATTTCACCACTAGAGATATACTTGAACATTGCTTCTTTGTTTTTCAATTTTTATGCCATTCAAATATATTTTGACTTGTGAGGTCAGCAATGTCACCAAATCTTTCAGGATATTCTGGCTTCTAGTCAACCTGCACAATTGAAAAGCAACAATCATGAGGGCAATGTGAGGGCTTGCATATTTATTTCTTTGACATGTTACTAATTGTGCAGTGCCAACAAGGGGTACAGATTACAGAGAGAAGTGGTTAACCGGTTATGCTGTCAACATACCCGACATAGTTTTTCAAACATCTTATTAAATTCCAGAGATCCGGTGTGGGCAAATATTTTTATTATGCACCAGGAAATATGAAGATAATCATGTAAGCATCCTAAACCATTTCCATATCATGCTAAAGCTGTAGGAAATGTACACATTATCTAGTTGAAGCCTTGGAGCTGTAGTAGCAGTCATAAAATGGCGACCATCAGGGGACCATTATCTGAAATATTATGGTTCATGTAAGAACTATGTAAGGATACATCCATAGACCACAGCAACTGAAAACAAAATTTTGGCATAGTAAAATACATCAATACCCAAGTCTGTCCCACGGGTGATATTTTTCTGTCAGTGACAATCATGTGAAACTAAAATCACCTTAATGTAACCTGAAGACTAAGAATTTCCTCAGAAAATGAGAGAGCAGACTGAGAATCACCAAAAACAACTCACCTTGGATGAAGCACACATCGAGATGACCTGCTTCACCTTCGATGATCCACGCATCATAGTTTATTTGATTTACCCTTTTCTATCTATTGCTCAACGCATCATAGCAAATCTAGATGACAACATCATACTTCAGCAGTAGCTTACAGCAAATCAAGATGAAATCTTTGCAAAAGAAATCACAGGAGCTGCTCACCTTGGTGGCTCACGGCCAGGAGGAGGGGAGGCGGAACGGGGGTCCTTCAACGGAGTAGCACGTCCGCCGGAGTGGGGCGCCGTCGGCCGGAGTGGAGCCCTGGGCCGGACCGGGCCAGGAGCTACTGCTGGACACCAGGGACGGAGGGGACACGGCCGAGGGAGGGGTCGCGCCCGAGGGAGCTGGGGTGGAAGATGCAGGCCTACCCGCTGGCCATGTCGCCGGAGATGGCCTCGTCGAGGAGCAGAGGACCTGAGGACCGGCGGCGGCGGCGGTAACGGGAGGAACCCTAGGGGGAGATGGTGCAGGTGGAGAATGGGGGCGGCGGACTGGGCGGGGTCGGCGGCCGGCGGCGATGTGGAGAATTGGGGCGGCGGACTGGGCGGGGTCGGCGGCCGGCGGCGGTGTGGAGAATGGGGGCGGCGGACTGGGCGGGGTCGGCGGCCGGCGGCGCGAATCCCTGGCTCCCCGGGGGGGTCGAGCAGGTCGAGAGAGAGGAGAGGACCGCTTGTTTTTTTTTTTTTGAGGGAAAGAGAGGACCTCAGGTGGAGAGAGAGGACTGGACCGTGGGTGGGGCCGGGCTGGGAGAGAGGGGAGATAGCCGCACCTCTTTGCCATCAGCCAGCGGATGGCAAAGCCCCACCTCTTTGCCATCAGCCAGCAGATGGCAAAGAGGTGGGCTAGTGCGCCGTTGCAACGCTGTCACCCACTGGACCCACCAACCTCTTTGCCGTCTGCCAGCAGACGGCAAAGATTCTTTGCCATCTGCTGGCAGATGGCAAAGAGGTGGAGTTGATGGGCCGTTGTAGCGCCGACGCCCACTGGACCCCACCCACCTCTTTGCCGTTTGCCAGTGGACGGCAAAGATTCTTTGACATCCGCTGGCAGATGGCAAAGAATTGACTGATGGCAACCATGTTCTTTGCCATCTGTCAGTTATTTGCCGTCTGTTTTTTGTAAGCATATGGCAAAGACGTTCTTTGCCATCCGCTGGCAGACGGCAAAGAGCTGACTGATGGCAAATTCCCTGTTTCCAGTAGTGTATGGATACAATAGGGTGTTAGGCCAACTCTCGCGAAGAAACGGTGATAAAAGAAAATACAAAAATCAACCTAGAGTCCGAATTGATCGAGACTCTCAAAGCAAGTGAGAACAAGCTCCGATTTCGTCGTTTTCATAGGCGTTGGAAAGCTATTGGAGAATTGAGCTGATAGGACTTCTAGTTTTTGCGATCTGGAGGATTTTACATACGCGCACACACAGGATCACGTGCGCGGAAAATATCGAGCCCAAAAAGGGTCGTCTGGGCCCTAAAAAATGTCCTGCAGGATTGGAAAAAACGAATGTTATCGCAATTACAGCTCAAATTTCGATGAGCCGGCACATCTCTTTGGTGTTCAGGTCCTCGGCGCCCCACCCATGTATGGATAAAATAGGGTGTTAGGCCAACTCTCGCGAAGAAACGGTGATCAAAGAAAATACAAAAATCAACCTAGAGTCTGAATTGATCGAGACTCTCAAAGCAAGTGAGAACAAGCTACGATTTTGTCGTTTTCATAGGCGTGGGAAAGCTATTGGGGAATTGAGCTGATTGGACTTCTAGTTTTTGTGATCTGGAGGATTTTACATACGTGCACACACAGGATCACGTGCGTGGAAAATATCGAGCCCAAAAAGGGTCGTCTGGGCCCTAAAAAATGGCCTGCAGGATTGGAAAAAACAAAAGTTATCACAATTACAGCTCAAATTTCGATGAGCCGGCACATCCCTTTGGTGTTCAGGTCCTGGGCGCCCCACCCATGTATGGATACAATAGGGTTATAGGCTCACTCTCGCAAAGAAACGGTGATCAAAGAAAATACAAAAATCAACCTAGATTACGAATTGATTGACACTCTCAAAGCAAGTGAGAACAAGCTCCGATTTCGTCATTTTCATAGGTGTTGGAAAGCTATTGGGGAATTGAGCTGATAGGACTTCTAGTTTTTGCAATCTGGAGGATTTTACATACGTGCACACACATGATCACGTGCACGGAAAATATCGAGCCCAAATAGGGCCGTCTGGGCCCTAAAAATGGCCTGCAGGATTGGAAAAAACGAAAGTTATCGCAATTACAGCTCAAATTTCGATGAGCCGGCACATCCCTTTGGTGTTCAGGTCCTGGGCGCCCCACCCATGTATGGATACAATAGGGTGTTAGGCCTACTCTCGCGAAGATATGGTGATCAAAGAAAATACAAAAATCAACCTAGAGTCCGAATTGATCGAGACTCTCAAAGCAAGCGAGAACGAGCTCCGATTTCGTCGTTTTCATAGGCGTTGGAAATCTATTGGGGAATTGAGCTGATAGCACTTCTAGTTTTTGCGATCTGGAGGATTTTACATACATGCACACACAGGATAATGTGCGCGGAAAATATCGAGCCCAAAAAGGGTCGTCTAGGCCCTAAAAAATGGCCTGCAGGATTGGAAAAAATGAAAGTTATCGCAATTACAGCTCGAGCTGGCACATCCCTTTGGTGTTCAGGTCCTGGGTACCCCACCCATGTATGGATACAATAGGGTGTTAGGCCAACTCTCGCGAAGTAACGGTGATAAAAGAAAATACAAAAATCAAGCTAGAGTCCGAATTGATCGAGACTCTCAAAGCAAGTGAGAACAAGCTCCGATTTCGTCGTTTTCATAGGCGTTGGATAGCTATTGGGGAATTGAGCTGATAGGACTTCTAGTTTTTGCAATCTGGAGGATTTTACATTCGTGCACACACAGGATCACGTGCGCGGAAAATATCGAGCCCAAAAAGGGCTGTCTGGGCCCTCAAAAATGGCCTGCAGGATTGGAAAAACCGAAAGTTATCATAATTACAGCTCAAATTTCGATGAGCCGGCACATCCCTTTGGTGTTCAGGTCCTGGTCGCCCCAGCCATGTATGGATACAATAGGGTGTTAGGCCAGCTCTCGCGAAGAAACGGTGATCAAAGAAAATACAAAAATCAACCTAGAGTCCGAATTGATCGAGACTCTCAAAGCAAGTGAGAACAAGCTACGATTTTCTCGTTTTCATAGGCGTTGGAAAGCTATTGGGGAATTGAGCTGATAGGACTTCTAGTTTTTGCGATCTGGAGGATTTTACATACGTGCACACACAGGATCACGTGCGTGGAAAATATCGAGCCCAAAAAGGCCGTCTGGGCCATAAAAAATGGCCTGCAGGATTGGAAAAAACGAAAGTTATCACAATTACAGCTCAAATTTCGATGAGCCGGCACATCCCTTTGGCGTTCAGGTCCTGGGCGCCCCACCCATGTATGGATACAATAAGGTTATAGGCTCACTCTCGCAAAGAAACGGTGATCAAAGAAAATACAAAAATCAACCTAGAGTACGAATTGATTGACACTCTCAAAGCAAGTGAGAACAAGCTCCGATTTCGTCATTTTCATAGGTGTTGGAAAGCTATTGGGGAATTGAGCTGATAGGACTTCTAGTTTTTGCGATCTGGAGGATTTTACATACGTGCACACACATGATCACGTGCACGGAAAATATCGAGCCCAAATAGGGTCGTCTGGGCCCTAAAAAATGGCCTGCAGGATTGGAAAAAACAAAAGTTATCGCAATTACAGCTCAAATTTCGATGAGTCGGCACATCCCTTTGGTGTTCAGGTCCTGGGCGCCCCACCCATGTATGGATACAATAGGGTGTTAGGCCTACTCTCGCGAAGATATGGTGATCAAAGAAAATACAAAAATCAACCTAGAGTCCGAATTGATCGAGACTTTCAAAGCAAGCGAGAACAAGCTCCGATTTCGTCGTTTTCATAGGCGTTGGAAATCTATTGGGGAATTGAGCTGATAGCACTTCTAATTTTTGCGATCTGGAAAAATTAGAAATCGGAGCTGGCAAATACAAAAATCTATTGGGGAATTGAGCTGATTGCCCTAAAAAATGGCCTGCAGGATTGGAAAAAATGAAAGTTATCGCAATTACAGCTCGAGCTGGCACATCCCTTTGGTGTTCATGTCCTGGGTGCCCCACCCATGTATGGATACAATAGGGTGTTAGGCCAACTCTCGCGAAGTAACGGTGATAAAAGAAAATACAAAAATCAAGCTAGAGTCCCAATTGATCTAGACTCTCAAAGCAAGTGAGAACAAGCTCCGATTTCGTCGTATTCATAGGCGTTGGATAGCTATTGGGGAATTGAGCTGATAGGACTTCTAGTTTTTGCAATCTGGAGGATTTTACATTCGTGCACACACAGGATCACGTGCGCGGAAAATATCGAGCCCAAAAAGGGCTGTCTGGGCCCTCAAAAATGGCCTGCAGGATTGGAAAAACCGAAAGTTATCATAATTACATCTCAAATTTCGATGAGCCGGCACATCCCTTTGGTGTTCAGGTCCTGGTCGCCCCAGCCATGTATGGATACAATAGGGTTATAGGCTCACTCTCGCAAAGAAACGGTGATCAAAGAAAATACAAAAATCAACCTAGAGTACGAATTGATTGACACTCTCAAAGCAAGTGAGAACAAGCTACGATTTTCTCGTTTTCATAGGCGTTGGAAAGCTATTGGGGAATTGAGCTGATAGGACTTCTAGTTTTTGCGATCTGGAGGATTTTACATACGTGCACACACAGGATCACGTGCGTGGAAAATATCGAGCCCAAAAAGGGCCGTCTGGGCCATAAAGAATGGCCTGCAGGATTGGAAAAAATGAAAGTTATCACAATTACAGCTCAAATTTCGATGAGCCGGCACATCCCTTTGGTGTTCAGGTCCTGGGCGCCCCACCCATGTATGGATACAATAGGGTTATAGGCTCACTCTCGCAAAGAAACGGTGATCAAAGAAAATACAAAAATCAACCTAGAGTACGAATTGATTGACACTCTCAAAGCAAGTGAGAACAAGCTCTGATTTCGTCATTTTCATAGGCGTTGGAAAGCTATTGGGGAATTGAGCTGATAGGACTTCTAGTTTTTACGATCTGAAGGATTTTACATACGTGCACACACATGATCACATGCGCGGAAAATATCGAGCCCAAATAGGGCCATCTGGGCCCTCAAAAATGGCCTGCAGGATTGGAAAAAACGAAAGTTATCGCAATTACAGCTCAAATTTCGATGAGCCGGCACATCCCTTTGGTGTTCAGGTCCTGGGCTCCCCACCCATGTATGGATACAATAGGGTGTTAGGCCAACTCAAGCGAAGAAACGGTGATCAAAGAAAATATAAAAATCAACCTAGAGTCCGAATTGATCGAGACTCTCAAAGCAAGTGAGAACAAGCTCCGATTTCGTCGTTTTCATAGGCGTTGGAAATCTATTGGGGAATTGAGCTGATAGCACTTCTAGTTTTTCCGATCTGGAGGATTTTACATACATGCACACACATGATCATGTGCGTGGAAAATATCGAGCCCAAAAAGGGCCGTCTAGGCCCTAAAAAATGGCCTGCAGGATTGGAAAAAACGAAAGTTATCGCAATTACAGCTCGAGCTGGCACATCCCTTTGGTGTTCAGGTCCTGGGTGCTCCACCCATGTATGGATACAATAGGGTGTTAGGCCAACTCTCGCGAAGTAATGGTGATAAAAGAAAATACAAAAATCAAGCTAGTGTCCGAATTGATCGAGACTCTCAAAGCAAGTGAGAACAAGCTCCGATTTCGTCGTTTTCATAGGCGTTGGATAGCTATTTGGGGATTGAGCTGATAGGACTTCTAGTTTTTGCAATCTGGAGGATTTTACATTCGTGCACACACAGTATCACGTGCGCGGAAAATAGCGAGCCCAAAAAGGGCTGTCTGGGCCCTCAAAAATGGCCTGCAGGATTGGAAAAAACGAAAGATATCATAATTACAGCTCAAATTTCGATGAGCCGGCACATCCCTTTGGTGTTCAGGTCCTGGTCGCCCCAGCCATGTATGGATACAATAGGGTGTTAGGCCAGCTCTCGAGAAGAAACGGTGATCAAAGAAAATACAAAAATCAACCTAGAGTCCGAATTGATCGAGATTCTCAAAGCAAGTGAGAACAAGCTCCGATTTCGTTGTTTTCATAGGCGTTGGAAAGCTATTGGGGAATTGAGCTGATAGGACTTCTAGTTTTTGCGATTTGGAGGATTTTTCATACGTGCACACACAGGATCACGTGCGTGGAAAATATCGAGCCCAAAAAGGGCCGTCTGGGCCCTAAAAAATGGCCTGCAGGATTGGAAAAAACGAAAGTTATCACAATTACAGCTCAAATTTCGATGAGCCGGCACATCCCTTTGGTGTTCAGGTCCTGGGCGCACCACCTATGTATGGATACAATAGGGTTATAGGCTCACTCTCGCAATGAAATGGTGATCAAAGAAAATACAAAAATAAACCTAGAGTACGAATTGATTGACACTCTCAAAGAAAGTGAGAACAAGCTCCGATTTCGTCATTTTCATAGGCGTTGGAAAGCTATTGGGGAATTGAGCTGATAGGACTTCTAGTTTTTGTGATCTGGAGGATTTTACATTCGTGCACACACATGATCACGTGCGCGGAAAATATCGAGCCCAAATAGGGCCGTCTGGGCCCTCAAAAATGGCCTGCAGGATTGGAAAAAATGAAAGTTATCGCAATTATAGCTCAAATTTCGATGAGCCGGCACATCCCTTTGGTGTTCAGGTCCTGGGCGCCCCACCCATGTATGGATACAATAGGGTGTTAGGCCAACTCTCGCAAAGAAACGGTGATCAAAGAAAATACAAAAATCAACCTAGAGTCCGAATTGATCGAGACTCTCAAAGCAAGTGAGAACAAGCTCCGATTTCGTCGTTTTCATAGGCATTGGAAATCTATTGGGGAATTGAGCTGATAGCACTTCTAGCTTTTGCGATCTGGAGGATTTTACATACATGCACACACAGGATCATGTGCGCGGAAAATATCGAGCCCAAAAAGGGCCGTCTAGGCACTAAAAAATGGCCTGCAGGATTGGAAAAAACGAAAGTTATCGCAATTACAGCTCGAGCTGGCACATCCCTTTGGTGTTCAGGTCCTGGGTGCCCCACCCATGTATGGATACAATAGGGTGTTAGGCCAACTCTCGCGAAGAAACGGTGATAAAAGAAAATTCAAAATCAAGCTAGAGTCCGAATTGATCGAGACTCTCAAAGCAAGTGAGAACAAGCTCCGATTTCGTTGTTTTCATAGGCGTTGGAAAGCTATTGGGGAATTGAGCTGATAGGACTTCTAGTTTTTACGATCTGGAGGATTTTACATTCTTGCACACACAGGATCACGTGCGCGGTAAATATCGAGCCCAAAAAGGGCCGTCTGGGCCCTCATAAATGGCCTGCAGGATTGGAAAAACGAAAGTTATCGTAATTACAGCTCAAATTTCGATGAGCCGGCACATCCCTTTGGTGTTCAGGTCCTGGGCGCCCCACCCATATATGGATACAATAGGGTGTTAGGCCAACTCTCGTGAAGAAACGGTGATCAAAGAAAATACAAAAATCAACCTAGAGTTCGAATTGATCGAGACTCTCAAAGCAATTGAGAACAAGCTCCGATTTCATCGTTTTCATAGGCGTTGGAAATATATTGGGGAATTGAGCTGATAGCACTTCTAGTTTTTGCGATCTGGAGGATTTTACATACATGCACACACAGGATCATGTGCGCGGAAAATATCGAGCCCAAAATGGGCCGTCTAGGCCCTAAAAAATGGCCTGCAGGATTGGAAAAAACGAAAGTTATCGCAATTACAGCTCGAGCCGGCACATCCCTTTGGTGTTCAGGTCCTGGGTGCCCCACCCATGTATGGATACAATAGGGTGTTAGGCCAACTCTCGCGAAGAAACGGTGATCAAAGAAAATACAAAAATCAACCTAGAGTCCGAATTGATCGAGACTCTCAAAGCAAGTGAGAACAAGCTCCGATTTCGTCGTTTTCATAGGCGTTGGAAAGCTATTTGTGAATTGAGCTGATAGGACTTCTAGTTTTTGCGATCTGGAGGATTTTACTTTCGTGCACACACAGTATCACGTGCGCGGAAAATATCAAGCCCAAAAAGGGCCGTCTGGGCCCTCAAAAATGGCCTGCAGGATTGGAAAAAACGAATGTTATCATAATTACAGCTCAAATTTCGATGAGCCGGCACATCCCTTTGGTGTTCAGGTCCTGGGCGCCCCAGCCATGTATGGATACAATAGGGTGTTAGGCCAACTCTCGCGAAGAAACGTGATCAAAGAAAATACAAAAATCAACCTAGAGTCCGAATTGATCGAGACTCTCAAAGCAAGTGAGAACAAGCTCCGATTTCGTCGTTTTCATAGGCGTTGGAAAGCTATTGGGGAATTGAGCTGATAGGACTTCTAGTTTTTGCAATCTGGAGGATTTTACATTCGTGCACACATAGGATCACGTGCGCGGTAAATATCGAGCCCAAAAAGGGCCGTCTGGGCCCTCATAAATTGCCTGCAGTATTGGAAAAAACGAAAGTTATCATAATTACAGCTTCAATTTCGATGAGCCGGCACATCCCTTTGGTGTTCAGGTCCTGGGCGCCCCACCCATGTATGGATACAATAGGGTGTTAGGCCAACTTTCGCGAAGAAACGGTGATAAAAGAAAATACAAAAATCAACCTAGAGTCCGAATTGATCGAGACTCTCAAAACAAGTGAGAACAAGCTCCGATTTCATCGTTTTCATAGGCGTTGGAAAGCTATTGGGGAGTTGAGCTGATAGGATTTCTAGTTTTTGTGATCTGGAGGATTTTACATACGCGCACACACAGGATCACATGCGCGGAAAATATCGAGCCCAAAAAGGGCCGTCTGGGCCCTCTAAAATGTCCTGCAGGATTGGAAAAAAGAAAGTTATCGCAATTACAGCTCAAATTTCGATGAGCCGGCACATCCCTTTGGTGTTCAGGTCCTGGGCGCCCCACCCATGTATGGATACAATAGGGTGTTAGGCCAACTCTCGCGAAGAAACGGTGATCAAAGAAAATACAAAAATCAACCTAGAGTCCGAATTGATCGAGACTCTCAAAGCAAGTGAGAACAAGCTCCGATTTCATTGTTTTCATAGGCGTTGGAAAGCTATTGGGGAATTGAGCTGATAGGACTTCTAGGTTTTTCGATCTGGAGGATTTTACATACGTGCACACACAGGATCACGTGCGTGGAAAATATCGAGCCCAAAAAGGGCCGTCTGGGCCCTAAAAATGGCCTGCTGGATTGGAAAAAACGAAAGTTATCGCAATTACAATTCAAATTTCGATGAGCCGGCACATCCTTTGGTGTTCAGGTCCTGGGCGCCCCACCCATGTATGGATACAATAGGGTTATAGGCTCACTCACGCGAAGAAACGGTGATAAAAGAAAATACAAAAATCCACCTAGAGTCCGAATTGATCGAGACTCTCAAAGCAAGTGAGAACAAGCTCCGATTTCATTGTTTTCATAGGCGTTGGAAAGCTATTGGGGAGTTGAGCTGATAGGATTTCTAGTTTTTGCGATCTGGAGGATTTTACATACGCGCACACACAGGATCACGTGCGCGAAACATATCGAGCCCAAAAAGGGCCGTCTGGGCCCTCAAAAATGTCCTGCAGGAATATAAAAAAGAAAGTTATCGCAATTACAGCTCAAATTTCGATGAGCCGGCACATCCCTTTGGTGTTCAGGTCCTGGGCGCCCCACCCAAGTATGGATACAATAGGGTGTTAGGCCAACTCTCGCGAAGAAACGGTCATCAAAGAAAATACAAAAATCAACCTAGAGTCCGAATTGATCGAGACTCTCAAAGCAAGTTCTGATATCGTAGTGCTCGCGCGCCTACGTGTACTACTAACGGATTCAAGAACCGGTGCTCCCTCCGAGAGTAAGTCACTCCAGTGGAATCAGCAGATACCGGGTCCTAGTTCCCTAAGTGGTTACCCGCTTGTGTTCCTTTATATGACCACTAGAGCCGGTAGAGGATCAAACGGAGGTAGAACTTAGCAATCCAGCCTACTCACCCGACTCGGTCCACCCGTATGCGAGGTTTGGGTCTCCTACGAGACGTGGTAGGTAGGCAATCTCCTACTATGCGTTTTTCATCCCACTCCCTCTATCAACATAAGTAAATGTGCATAAAAGAAATACAACTGCTCAGTCAAATCTCTATGCGCCAATACATGGAAAGATCAAAGCCTTGCGGGACACGTAAAGAGACCTATCCACCACCCTTGTGCGTGCGAACCTAACAAGAGATGCTGATGCCAGCTACACCGCGCTTTCTTTCCGACCGACCTGACGTTCCGAGGAGAAGAAGGAATGGTTGTATGCATGCGCCGGACGCCTATAAAAAAGTAAAAGAAACCATGGATGGGGAGAAAGAAATCCCTACTTACTTGACAGGTTTCCGGGTCTCAGAAACATAGAAAGGATTTCACAAATAGGATAAATGTCCAGTGAGGACATCTCCTTGCTTGCTTTTTCATTGACTGATTCTAGTGGCTGGCCCAGTGAGAGAATTACCAGTGTCTGTCATTAGACTTTATCTTTCCACGGTGAACTCCTTTGTTGTAGAAAATCGGCTGGCTGGATTGACCTTTGGGATTGAGTCACTCGTACATTGAATCAGAGTATTTCGTATAACTCTTACTTAACAGACTTAGTGGACTGATTGATTGTTTCTTAGTTAGGATTTTCTATTCCTCCTAGCTTGCGAAATTCCCCTCTGCACTTGCAGCTTTAATAAGAAGTAGTAGATGGGAGTAAGGGCTCGGCTGGTGAGTAGTAGGAGTCAGGGCCCGGCTAGTGAGAACTAGCTTATACTATCTTTCTGGTGTAAGAGCATCTCGCTTATACTTTCGGAGATCTCTCTCGTAATTCGTAGATCTAAAAGCCTAATCTAGAAAAGGGTTTTTCTCAGAGCCATAAGTCAAAATAATAAGTCCAAATTCCGCAAGAGCTTGACAAGCAATCCTTCCTACACAACTCATCGGCGGTGTGACCTGCTTGACTTTTATCTTCGATTCAACCTTGGTATTCTCCTTTCTGAAACTTACTAAGACTATTGAAAGCTTTTTCAATGATTCAAAAAAGCATCCCTAGTATAAGAAGCTGTACCTGACCTACTCCTACTATAGTATTAGAAAAAATAAGAAGCTTTCAAAACACCACTACTATATCTAATATGCCCCGCCAGACCAAGAGTGAGGAGCTTGACTGAACCTCTGAGCGAGCTATTAGTACCTTCTTCCTGAAGAGTAGTAGCCTTCATTCATAGCCTGACCAACTCGTTCGTACGCTAGTCAGCTATGAATTTCTAGTCAGGTTGCTATTCCCTTCTATGGAAGGCTTTTGACCACTATCATACATGACTTTTTTTTCGCCCTTATTTTTAGAACTCATATAATACTGCTGCCCTTTCACTTGCTTCTGCCTTTTCACAAGAATTAAGATAGTGTCCTCCCTGAATTGAGAAAGAAGAGAGAATACCTATGTGCTGCTATGCCTATGGTCCAGAATTGCTATCCGTACGACCTTGGTCTTTGATTGTATCAAAAATACATACTAAGCAAGTAAGCCTGCCTAAAAGCATTTCTTTTTGACACCTCTTCTCTCGATTTGAAGAGATTACACATCACTGCGAACGAACTTATTCACTCTTCGAAGCCCCCACCACCTTCTTTCTTTGAGCTGAGCACTTTACTTCGGTTGTGGTCATTGCCTACCGGTAAACTCCCATTCTTCCTTCTTTTGTTCGAGGGAGGCCATACATCTTCCTTCTTTGGTTGGATCCAGGTCAGAAAGTTATAGGAAGGTTGTGTGCACAAACAAGTCTGAATTAAGAAGAAGGGGAGCGAGCAGTACACTACCCATTTGGGTATTGGCAAATCACAGTCATACTTCTTAGAGCGGGGTGGAGCACCAGCACCTTAAGCTGCACCAGTATCTTAGTAAGATAGACACCGATTAAGAAACCGAGAAGTCTAGATTATGGAGACTCTCTAAGTTTTTCTCTGATTTCCTGTGTCTGTACTACTTCACTTTAGACCCGGCATATTGTATGTATCCTTCGCCCTTATTTTAAGTTCAGAGAATCCGCCTTCACCCTTCGGAGAAAACATGGTGGCCGGAGACAAGGTATGTAGATTAATAGAGTTGCTCTTACTTTTAGAATATATCATTGATCAAAACTTGGTTCTCATGGATGAATTGTTTGAGTAGACAAAAGAAGAAGAAGCTGCTACACGAAGTGAAAACCGGTGCTAAGAGCAGGATATTCTTATCTATGAGAGAGAACTGCTTGGCCCACGATGAGAGAGAACTGGTAGAGAAGTGCTAAAAGTAAGTGTAAGTTAACGAGCATGAACCTCCTCGTTGAGCAGCCGCCTGAGCTTTCTCTTTGTTTAGAATTGAAAGAGAAGTTTTTGGTAGTGGGGTGCGTGGTGTATTAAAAGTGGATATAGACCCCGGACAAGAAAGCCTTTTCTTAAGCACAAATGCGGTACTATTTTTAGCAAGCAATCTCTTCTACAATAGGCGGTCTGATCAATCCAAAATATTGAGGCTGGATTGAGATTTCTCTCTAAATCAAACCGGATTGGAATGCAGGTATAAACCAGCAGCAACCAATAGAGGAGTCAGCCAGTTATGATGCAGCAACAGGTAGACCACTCAGAGACTGAATACAACTAACATTAGCAGCAAGTGCACCATCACTAACAGGAATCGTAATGGTCTCAAGCATGTGCTTCCTTTCTTCTTGAAGGACCTTGTTTTAAACTTTCTTAATGTCAGGAAGTAGAAGTACGGTGAAATAGATCGAGTATCAAGTATATTAGTGTGTAAGGGTTTCAATGCAGACTTTGATGGGGATCAAATGGCTCTTTCTGGAATTGACTTTTGAAAGCCATCAACCAGAGAACGAAGAATCACTGTGTCCGCCGCAAGAGCAAGAGAAGAGAAAGGACAAGACCTCTAAGCGAGTGCGAGGCGAGATCTGCGAAACCAATTTGATGCATCCAACGGGCAGCAGTATTGAGGCGACGTGGCCTACCTGAGTGTAGTCACCACAATTTGAGAGTCCATCATAATTTTTTCCCTCACCTTATTCTGCTGAGCTCTATTCTCCTCCGCAATTCTCTTCTCGTTCGCATGAGCAAAATTCAGAGAACTAGTTATTTTCCTCTTGTGCCCATACAATTGGTTCCGCTTTGCTCCGCATCATCTGGAATCTCGCGCGATTCGTCTCGAGATAAAGATACCTTACCATTAAAATCATCTTCTTCCCGTTGCTATTTCTTTTCGCACGCCTCGCTTCATACGGAGTACCTGATATCATCTACCACTCTTTCCAATCTTGCCCTCAGCGAACTGGTCGACTCAAAATCCGCCCCAGCTTTACCATCGGCCTTCGATTTCATTTCTTCGCTTTTATAGAGCTTTTCCTTTTACCTAATGCCGGCTACCGACAACTCTTGCTATCCAATCCTGACCCAATGTACTCCATACTGAGGGGTATGGCGCATACCCATACCCATGACCAACCTGTAAGGTGTTCCCTAGTGAACTGAATTTCTGGGAACATCAATAGAAAAATGACTGTGCACTCTAATTTGGTAGAGAAATATATTACAACATTGTTTAGCTGTCTATACTCTGACTCTGCATTCAAATAGGGGTCAAAATGCTTGGTGTCCAACCAGATATCCACAGAGAATAGTCAGTATTAGTTTACCATTTTCTAGTACATATTTCTAAACCAATTGCATCTCTGGTAACTCTGAAATTACTTGAATCAGTATTGCTATGAGATCCCCTCTCCAGTACTGCATGTTCCCTTGCCGCTCCAGTTGGTTTACTCCCAGAGACATGATTAGTACCACCAGAGCTTGAATCAATCATTCCATCCCCAACTCCTACATCAGAAACAACAGTGATAAAAAACTCTTCCATTCTATCTATGGTAGATAAAGGAGCTTCAAAGCCGTAGCCATCCTCATGGCCTTTTCACCCTACAGCTGTTGCACTTTTTTTATTAAATGAAATAGTTCGTTTTCTCGCTCTTAACTCGAAAGTACTAACTAAATAGGGGCACGGAGAAATAAAGAAGTGTGGGGGAGAAGCAGCCGAGCTCATTCCCTTCCATTCCTGCTCTATAGTAGGGGTTATGTCCCCCTTTCCTAGTGAGAGCAATACGCAATGCTGCTACGAATAGAGATAGTGCCCTATCCACTGCAAAACGGTACTCTGCTTCAACCACACGGTATGGCTCCCTCATTTCAAACCAAGCTGTAGACCGAGTAGGAAACAACTAAAGGTTCCGGTCCAAAGGTAAGAAGATCCGTTGGTTGGAAATCCGTATCAATTGTTACTGGTTCTCCCGTTCTTGGTACTGTGTCATGTGACTCTAAAGCCCCAACTAGGCTAGATCGAGATCTTGGTCCTTGCTAGGCTTACTCGCGTAAATAACCCCCATGTCTTAGGTGTTCTCGGCGGTAAGCGAGTCAGTACAATCGGTTGCACAACCATCCAGTCCATATCATAATTGTCATAATCAATCATATCAGTAGGTGGCATACTTGCCTGCTCAAGTCCATCTACTATGGATGTGGGCTTGGACCAAGCCATCCCCAAACACTGAACCGGATCTTGAAAACGGGACTGAACTGAATCCGACTTCTTGGTAGCCCAGTGGCTTTTGGTCCCCATCGGAAAGTGCTGAATGGATTGCTCCTTGCCCAACGACAAAAAGAAAGAAATTTAGGAGAGGATTGATAGGTTTAAGCATTCAGGGCTGGTCGCTCTTATGGATACCTGTGAGCTAGAGTCGGGAATCGAAAAGGAGACAACGGAAGCCGTACAGATCTAGTTGGGAATGCTGTTCATGCAGTGGAGAGCGTAAATGACCGACCCTTGAGGCGCGAGTAGACTTATCATATAGAAAGGAAAGAGATAAGCGGAGGGAGGATGGTTTGATGATAGCCAAGATCTCCATCTCATTTGTCACTCTCGTATTCTTAATAGGAATCGGCAAGCAGATACAACCACTAGGCCATTGCCATTCGATCTTCCTGCTGGTGGTCCACCATAGAGCTCCTATGTAGCCGTTTGTTTTCTCGCTTAACTAATTTGTATGAGGCGATACAGCTGAGATCAGCCAACGGTTCGAGCACTTAGCACAATGTGCCACTTAACCAGACGAGCGCAAGACCGGGTCTACCTACCTTATGACATTTATGAAAAACGAACGTTGTATTAAGGGGTTTCTATCAGTTAGTAACAAAGCCGGCAGTATCCTTGAATTCAGGGGTCAGCTACGGGAGGTATGTCTCCATGTGTGCCGAAGAAGCGTCTATCATTATACGCTGTTTATCCAATCAAAAACTTCTTCGTTTAGTTGGTAGAACCCACGCCAATATCATATTGACTCTCTCTCGTCCAATAAGAGTTTCCGAGAGTTACTTTATTCAAATTCTCTCCTTTCCAAAGCTCCACAAGGAAAAAAGAGTAATAGGACAACAATATTGCTTTCATTTATTTTGAGTTCTTTCTTTGTTGAGATGGAAATCGACGTTCTTTTGAAAAGGGCTAGGTAGTTTGCACGCAGGCAAAACTTCTTCATGAAAGGTAAAAAATAGACTTGGATTTCATGGGTTTCTTAATGACTAGTCGTTCGTTTGAAGCCTTAAGAAACCGGCAGAGAAAGCGGCAGTTTTTTTTTTCCGAATGACCTTATTTCGAGAATCAACTAACCGACAAATCCGTAGCCCAGGTGATTCGCTGCCTCCCTCTCGCCAAAATGGGATGAATCTTCTCATGCAGCTTTTTGATTATTCAGGGCGCAGCGAAGCCAATTTCCATCAAGGCAAGGGGGTAAATAAGGGGGAAGAGGAGTTGTAACGATAGAAAAGAGAAATGACTATAAGGAACCAACGATTCTCTCTTCTTAAACAACCTATATACTCCACACTTAACTAGCATTTGATAGATTATCCAACCCCGAGCAATCTTAGTTATTGGTGGGGGTTCGGTTCGTTAGCAGGTATTTGTTTAGTCATTCAGATAGTGACTGGCGTTTTTTTAGCTATGCATCACACACCTCATGTGGATCTAGCTTTCAACAGCGTAGAACACATTATGAGAGATGTTGAAGGGGGCTGGTTGCTCCGTTATATGCATGCTAATGGGGCAAGTATGTTTCTCATTGTGGTTCACCTTCATATTTTTCGTGGTCTATATCATGCGAGTTATAGCAGTCCTAGGGAATTTGTTCGGTGTCTCGGAGTTGTCATATTCCTATTAATGATTGTGACAGCTTTTATAGGATACGTACCACCTTGGGGTCAGATGAGCTTTTGGGGAGCAACAGTAATTACAAGCTTAGCTAGCGCCATACCAGTAGTAGGAGATACCATAGTGACTTGGATTTGGGGTGGTTTCTCCGTGGACAATGCCACCTTAAATCGTTTTTTTAGTCTCCATCATTTACTCCCCCTTATTTTAGTAGGCGCCAGTCTTCTTCATCTGGCCGCATTGCATCAATATGGATCAAATAATCCATTGGGTGTACATTCTGAGATGGATAAAATTGCTTCTTACCCTTATTTTTATGTAAAGGATCTTGTAGGTCGGGTAGCTTCTGCTATCTTTTTTTCCATTTGGATTTTTTTGCTCCTAATGTTTTGGGGCATCCCGACAATTATATACCTGCTAATCCGATGCCCACCCCGCCTCATATTGTGCCGGAATGGTATTTCCTACCGATCCATGCCATTCTTCGCAGTATACCTGACAAAGCGGGAGGTGTAGCCGCAATAGCACCAGTTTTTATATCTCTCTTGGCTTTACCTTTTTTTAAAGAAATGTATGTGCGTAGTTCAAGTTTTCGACCGATTCACCAAGGAATATTTTGGTTGCTTTTGGCGGATTGCTTACTACTAGGTTGGATCGGATGTCAACCTGTGGAGGCACCATTTGTTACTATTGGACAAATTCCTTCTGTCTTTTTCTTCTTGTTCTTTGCCATAACGCCCATTCCGGGACGAGTTGGAAGAGGAATTCCAAAATATTACACGGATGAGACTCATCGCACCGGATCCTTAGACGGATGAGACTGATCACACCTGATCAGTGATCAATTCTGGCACAATGAATTTACGAGTTATTTTACACAATGAATTTACAAGCAGATGATGATTTTGGCTATAAAGATACGCTCCTTTCGTTTCAGATTTAGGAAATGCTTGGAATTGGAATTGGTTGAAAGGAAACCGGAACTGGAAGATCGACTCGGGGAAACAGGACCTTAATAAGCGCCTTCCGAGACTTGGACTCGAGGAAGGTAAGAACCCCCGGTTTTCTACACGCGGGAACCCCTAAGCTGCGGTTGGAAAAGCTCTCTAGTTTGATTGTCTGGTTTTTTTCTAGGCAAAGGAAAGGGCTTGCATTGCTCGGACATCTGAGATGGAAGATCCTTTGTATTATGTTGATCTTGCTCTTATTATTTGTAAAGAAAATGCATTCAAAGATGGATTGTTATTTTGATACGAGAAACTCAAACTCTACAAAGAAGTTCTCAGTTGCTACAAGCAAGCTCTCGATCACGAAGGTTTAATTGCATGCTGTAAGAAGCTAGGGGACTCATCTCAAGGGGGGGATCCATCTCTGTGGGGTGATCTGTTGAAGTTGGGGATCTTGGGGAAGATTGCTCTAAGGAAGTGAAAGAGGTCTTGACCTACATTGAGAAGGAGGATGTTTTGCCTCCCATCGTTGTGCTACATACACTATCAAAAAACCCATGCTTGATGCTCTCGGTTGTCAAGGATTACATTGCTCGCAAACTTGAGCAAGAATCAAAGCTTATTGAAGATGCTAGAAAATCTATGAACAAGTACCAGGTTAGTAATTCAATTGTGATATCTTCTGCAGCGTTTTCTCTCTGTTGCTATTCTCAGCACTTTTGAAAGTATCTATGCAAAGGAATTAGTATTAAGAATAGCTTGGTTTGGTGCAAATGTAATATAAAAAAGGCATTCCCCTATATGCTGTTAGATGTACTGCAAAAAGGTCAAGTTAAAGAAATATTAGGAAAATTGTTTCGGCTGTCTGTGCTATCATTTTTCTGGAAGCTTTTAAGCCTGTTGTCCAGATGCTGCCGCCTCCAAGTAGTTCTTGTAAATTGTTTTCTTGTGGTCTTGTTCTCTGTATTGTTTTTGGAAACAAAGTACTCTGTATTATTCATGTGCTGAACTTCATAGTTGGAGGTAGCACAGCAGCAGCAGCTACTCTCACCAGGTGCCTTTCGCCAAGGATACCGTCAACCGATTAAACCTTTGCTAATGGTGGAATTGCCAAACCTTTGCCCATGCCGAAAAAGAAGCCAAGTCCGATTCAATAATTACCTTTCTTTTGTCTCTATCTTTGGACTGAATCAGAATCAGAAGAAAAGCAAGGCTATCCTTCGTTGCACACCTAATGGAAAGCACTGGCTAGATTTCCGATGAAGGAAGCCGTCTACTAACCGGAATACTACAGCAGAGGACAAAACTAGGGACTTCGAAAACGAGGATAGTTTGCCAGGTAGGGATACCGTTGTTCGAATTGAAAAAAGATACCTTTCCCCAGAGAGATAGGATTCGAAAACAAACCATTCATGAAACTCATGCAGGAGCATGCGGTGGTCACATTAATGGACATGCGCTAGCTAAGAGAACTTCTTAAGTTAGGGTACTATTGGCTGGCTTACTATGGGGAAGGGGAGAAGGCAAGCCGCGTATGGATTGATCCCTAATTCAGTTCTTTTTTCGTGGTTTTCTTTCCATCTCACAACTTCCATTTCTTGAGCCGACCTTGCCCGCTGGAGGTATGATTCCGATCTTTGAATCGAATTGGATTTTTTGTCTTAAAGTGAGGGCGATGAGTGGGGAAGGAAGCTGACGATTTTATTAGTGTGTAAGGTGGCCCCGAGAGCTGAACCAAAGCCGGCCGTTTCGAGACCAGGGAGCTTTAACAGTTTCTACTTAAACTATGTGTTCAGCTATGTGTTCAGATTATGCTATTTTATTAGTAGCTTTCGGTCTCGATTCGCCCTTACCTCGGAGGGATCAACTACTTCGCTTAGGCAAAAGATTGAAAAAGTCTGTATCTGTCTACATGTGCCTCCGTCTATGTTACCCCTTCCCCGGAAAGGAGATTATACGTTTAGTAAAAAAAACGAGAATAAAAAATCAAAAAGAAAGAAGAGAAAGAACTGGGAGTTGGCGCCTACATAACAGGTAGCTTGCTTACCAAGCCGTCCTGGCAAGCTCCTACAGTTCTCTTATTACTCTTGACTTGACTTATTAATAAGAAAACTACTCACTAACAAAATGAAAGACGATCTAGAATCTACCCAAGAAGATAGAGAGTCCCACATACGAGAAAAGGTCACAAATGGAGTTGAACCAAGTAACATTGCAAAGGCATAATGATAGTAGGGTCGGGATATCCCCGCCCTCCGAACCGGACGTGAGGGTCTCCCCTCATCCGGCTCTCCGCAAGGGAATCTCCACTCACTGCTTCCCCTAATATCCTCCCTTTACCACATCATGGGGGTTTACAGGAGATCCCAGAGACTCGCTCGGAAAGGCTGCTATACCAAACATTATTACTTAACTACAAAGAAAGAAAAGACTATAGTAGTCACTAGACTGACTATAGTAGTCCGTCCGGCTGCTCTTGCTTAAATCATTACTCTTCATTCTCCCGTGCTATAGCAATTGCGCTCCCTAGACCACTACCATTTAGTTAGGTAGGGACAATCAATCCATAGTTACGGGAATAACGGAATGCATGGGGATAAAAAAAAAATAGAAAAATGCAGATTTTCTATGAAATCCTTTCTTTCCATAGATGTATCTGGTCTGAGACGGTACAGTACTCTACGAGAGGAATGCAATGGGATGGATGGTAGAGGGCTGCCTGCGCCCAAAAGCGATGATTCACTTGTCCCCTTGTCTATAGGGACCTTGTGGCATACAACCGCCACGACTCCTGCGTTATAGCCGCCCCTTTCTCTCTTTCTTTTGACTGCCTCGTGGACGGACGAAAGAAGGGAAGTTACAGAAGGGGGCAGTGAAGGCTCGCCAAGTAGACAGCAAGCCCCCACCCCGTCAGTCCTGTGTTGCCGTAGCGTGCCCTACTTCAATAAGGTATTACCTCGCCGATTTTAAAGGGGATGGGATTGGATTCATTCACTTGCATTCCTGCTAGCACTACAAAAAGCTCCGGTCTTAACGCCCCTACGGAAGCTGTGCAGCCTTTCCTCGGGTTCGTAGAGTCGGGTTTCCCGTTTACCCACAACGGAGGAGCCGCCCCCACCAACCAAAGCAGGTAGGCGGCCACGGTTCATAACGCACTCTTCGCACAACAGATCCACTTTGAAGTTGACTTATTCGCTCGGCCAATCGTCGGAATGTGTACGAGATACCATAAGGGCCCAATATCTCAATAGCACCCTTGTCTAAAGCTTCGAATGAGACTGAATATCCGAAACGCAGGAACGATCTGACTAGAAAGTCATTCAAAACTTGATCGAAGAACCAGCGTTTATTGAAGAAGCTATAGAGTCGATTACAAAAAGTACTAGTTTGAAAGGCTCGTTGGAATTGATCCGCTACGAGATTTACATTATACGCTAGAGAAGCACCTGAAGTACTAAACAGAATAGGTATTAGTTTTGTAATGGTTGGGGCAGCAAACTCGGATTCGGCAAGAATCTCATTTTTTGGTAGTACGAAGGGGGAATTGGCCCAAAAATTGGATAGGGGTAAAGACGCAGCCGGGTGCCGGCGGCTTATTCAAGTGCCCCCCGAACCGCGCGAAATGGTCGCCTATTACACGGCTCACAAACTCTGCCTGGGGTGGGGCTACCTATTATTCGTAGGCGGTACGTACGGCACACGCAGGGCCTCGGTTTGCTGCGTGGACTGTCTATGCATTTCCTACAGAGTGTAATGGAACCCAGCTCAGCTCCGCCGAGCCAAAAGAAAAGAACAGAACAGCCGGAGGCGAAGAGTAGAGTATAGCCAAGGGGCTTTCGTCGTCCGTAAAGGACCTAACGGAAGACCGTGCTCCGAAGTGTGCACTGAGAGTTTTGTTTTAAGAACACTTGGCCTTACCCCTTCATTTTGAGCCATGTCTAGGTAGAATCGGCAAGATTGAACCGAGGCCCGCCCGGGCACTGCCGGGGGACAACCAGACCAACCAGTAGGCTTTCTTTCCGAAGTTTCCTCCCGGGGCCCTTAAATCATTGAATTCATAGGCATAGGGGCGTCCCAGGCAGTGGTTCATTCAATGAGAAAGAAAGACAGGAGGGCAGGATTCGTTGTGTCGGGCTAATTCACTCTGTGAAAAAAGGGGGAAGGGAGTCACCTGAGCTATGCGAAGGGAAGGAAGTCGTGGGCTGAGCCGGAGGTCACTTTTCCCGATCCATCCCGAAGGGTTTTTTCCCTCTCTCGCCCCATCATCGTACCCAGTCCTGCTATCGGCTCAGCCCTATCTATTCATCTCTTTTTTTTTACATGGAGATTTTTTGGATCTCTCTTGTTCATAGATCTTGAAAGCGGATCAATAGAAATTTCTCAAAGGATCTATCTATAGAAAGATCTAGATCTCTATCATCATCTATCTCTATATCTAGATATGGAAGAACCCTCGAAGCCTGTCCCCGACGACGATGCCCCCTGGGCGAAAGGAAAGGGGCCGCCATTCTCTTTCTTTCCTCAATCGTTCCGATCATTTCTCTCATTCCCTTTTGTTTGTTTTTTCGGGTTGGTTCGTTTCCTCCTCCTATCTACGCAATTCTCTGTCTTCGTTCGTGATCATCTTAGGCGAAAGGATAGGTATAAATTTTGTGGAGGGGCGGCTGTGAAAGGGCGATTCCCCCTTTTCCATTGAAGTAGGGAAGGGGGTGATTGATCTTTTTTTGAATCAGGCCTTACTGACCAAGTGGTGGTATAAGCTTCATTGCGGATGAAAAGAAGTCCTTGTGAGCGGAGCTACAAAAGGAAGTTCAAGCTCAAGAAATCCTCTCAATAGGGATTGGGCAAGCAAGCTGTTTGTTTATTTGATCTTACCCGGTTGTGAGACGGGACGTGAAGTCAACCAAGTACATGTGTGTTCATAGTGTCCCCGGCACCTTCCTCCTAGCTGAGTATGGATGCTGAAGTTAGCTGGAGTGTGGGGCGAGTGCGTGGTAGATGGAACTCCTATTTACCGCATTTCTTCTTGCACTTCCAACTTGAAGAGGAAGAAGCATCTCTCTTTGCATCTTCAATAGATAGGAAAAAGGATCTTGACCTGAAGCCTTCGACCAAAGAAAGGGAGACTTGGTGAAGTCAGAGGTGGTTTTCCTTCCCTAGATTCATGGAAGGACTTTTTGAAGTTTGAGTGAGGAAGGAAAGTAAGGAAAGCGGGAAAGGTCCGATACAAAGGAAAGGGTTGCGAGGCTTAACGATTTAGAATATAGCTGTTGAGGTGGCACCTGTTCCCCCGGGGCAGGGGTATATGCCTGTAGCTTTCTTCTGTCACTTCTTTCAGATCAATGAAGTGGAAAAGTAATAGAGTAAGGGACCCTTGTTTACAAAGAAAGCTGTCACTCCAAGAACTCGAAGTCAAGCATCTTCGGGAATATCCAGATTAGTCTTCAACTAGAGAAAGGATAGGAATCTCCTTTGCTGAGTTTTCTTCTCCAGCGGATGTAGCGGTAAAAGATTCTATTCTTTCCGTGGTCTAGTTACGTCTTTCCTCTCCCTATCTAAAGAGCTCTATTAACATAGACCCTCTCCTGACTCTCTATCATTTTAAGAAAGCAGCAAATCCTTCTCTCTATTCTACTATCCGATCTCGTCTGTTGAAAATCGATCTGAAATATGGTCATATCTTCGTTATCCCAATAGTAAACCTTCTTACTTCTCTTCGCATCTCGAAAGACGCAAAAGATCTGTTATTAGCTTATTTATAAGCTGTCGAAGGTCCTTAAAAGCCTTTATTTTTGGCTTACGGCTTACTTGCCTTTTTCCTTAAAGCCTATATAGACAGACATAGACTGAGGGCATTCTGGGCATCCATGCTCCTGGCAATGGCAAGATCCGAGATGTCAGTTGCTTGTCTTCAAGCCTCAACCTTATTCTGACTCCTACTAGGGCAATCAGGTTTAAGTTAAGCCCGAACAGCTTAGTTTTCCACTTCTCTTCCGACACAAGCTTCTTTGCCAAGCCTTCCCCATCAACTGGAAATCCAGTAAGAAAGGCAAGGGGCGCAACGGCAAGGCAATCTCAAATCATAATGGGAGTTTTAGGTTTATTTTGATAGATTCGCCTTTGGGGTTGTTACAGAATCGGTTCTTCAAGAAGGAGCTCTTAGTACGGTGGATGCATCGAATGCAAGCTGTAAGGAAGAATAATTCTCTTAGCAGACAAGAATGAAATTCAATTAGTCCCACACTTCCCGCAGGAATCGAAGAGTACGCAAGCACATTCATTTAATGGGAAAGCTTTCCTTGGCTAGGCCCCTATGAAGAAAGATGCCAATTCCCAAAAGCAGTAACAATAGCAATAGCAGTAGGAGTAGCATTAGGAATTAAGACCGTCAGGCCTCATTCATCAAAGTAGCAGTCCTTAGGGGCTGAAAAAGAGCCCAGATTCCCCGCAACAAGCTTGGAAAGGAAGAAGAGGCGGAAACGTCGGCCGGCCCGTCCGAGTCACGGAAGCGCCCCCGAGAGGAGGAAACAGAGCAAGGTTCGAGGAAATTGGCAGATTTTCATTCTCAGGGAGATTTTGATACTGATTCGTGGGAGGACTGATAAGCAGGAAAGGTTGAAGCTAGAAAGAGTTGGCTTAGACCTTATATTCTGAAAGAATTGCGCGGTTTCTTGGGACTTAAGGGATACTACAGGAAGTTTGTAAAGAGATATGGCATCATTAGTAAACCACTCAAGGAGCAATTGAAGAAAGGAGGGTGGAATTGGGGACAAGAGGAAGACATGGCATTTGAGCAGCTTAAGAGTGCCATGACGCATGCACCAGTTTTAGCACTTCCTTACTTTTTAAAAACCTTTCTACTAGAGAAAGATGCATGTGATGTCGGTATTGGTGCAGTGCTTATGCAAGACGGAAGACCTCTTTCTCGCAGCAGAGTATTCGAATGGAACCGCTTTTTCGGCTAGTATTTTTTATTATCACAACACTTCTTCTTAGACTGGACTACTTATCATTGCAAGGCCGCTAGGTTTGACTTCAGAAACTTTTTATTCGGCTAGGAAGTTGTTCTTTCACTGCTGATGAGACTGCTTTTAGCGTAAATAAAGGCACGCTGTGAAAGAATCCACTCGTGTGAACTAGGTTTGCAGGCCTTTTGCATTCTCAAGAGACTTCTGCCTTGAACTGTTTTTTGCTATCAACTACTTATTGCTGTTATCCACTACTGTATTTGGGAGAACTCTTGCTTGAAAACTCCTTACTCTGTAGAAGGACAGAATGGTACAGCTTATCGCTTGGCAGAACGGGATTGACCTTCTTTGGCAACAGAGCTATTGCAATAGAGAAATCGAGGGAAATAGGCTTAACCTACAGAGAAAGAGTGTAAGGAAAGAATGCAGAAAAAGATAGAAAAAGTGAGTGAAACAAATGAGATCAGAGTAAGAAATCTCACAAATAGTAGGTTTTACCGGACTAGAACAAACGAATTAGCTTGTTTTAACTAAAAAGCACAGTTGAGCAGGAACGAAGTGTGAACATAGGCACAAAAACAACGTTTTGGTGATCCTGTGTAGTTGCTTGCTTTCCGCTTGAGCTACTTTCACTGTGAAGAAGAGGACTTCATCTCTTCACTTACCCAAGGAAACTTGGAAATAACGCGTCTGGCTTGGAAAGCTAGTTAGGGATATTCGATAGAGGAAGGACCCGAAGCCGAACTAGGAAAACAGGGAAGTACGTACGAAACTAAAGGGATGTCGTCAAAGGGGAATTTGCTTATTACCTACGTCTCAGTTCGGCGAGGTCATAGAAAGCTCTTTTTTTTAGCCTCGCGCCTGCCTCTCACCTGAAAGGAGTACCCGAACAAAGGGGGAAGCTTGGTTTAAGCATATTTCCCTTGCCCGAGGATACGAATCCGAGCTATTAATTGAAAAGGCAGGGAAGGATATCTCGGAACTACAATATTCTACTACTATTGAATCCGAAAGAGGAGCCTACAACTATTTCATTGATTGATTTCTTTCATTCGTGGGGATCATTGGATAAAAGCGCTGGGAATCATAGGAGCAATTCGTATTGGTTTTAAGCCGAGAAAAGGGACTATCGGAGGATGTGTCTAGCCGTGGCCTAGCCCAAGCTGTCGATGATCACCTAGCGCTATCAATTAACATAGGGAATGTACACTACTACGAATGGTTCTACACATGCCGTAACAAAGCTAAAGGAAGCCGATCAATCGAGTACGAACCTACACCGTGGCCGTTGTTCGAAAGTCAACCGGAAACCGAGCCCTAACCTTTAATTGATGAGAATTTCAATACCCCTGCTACTCGTATGTATTGGCGTGGGTTCGTATGTAAACATTCGTATTGGCTTAGCAGAGCACTTCGTATCCCGCCACAACCGATCCTTTGCTTCCTTCTCACTCAGCTTTTTGACTCAACAGTCGTTCCCCCTGTTACACAAAGCTACGTATACAGGGGTAGTTGTTCATCCCTTTTGCTCATGACATATCCCCTCGCTCTGTCTTCTATTCCTTCTGTGCGTTACGTTACTAAGGCCATCGGTCTTATGGAAAGAGAAGGCATATAATCGATTCTTTGACCGGCTTTGCTTCTTTCGTGATTCACGTAGATTGGAATTCACTTTCTTTAGGGCATGGCTAGTTTCGGGTTTTCTAAAACCATCGCCCAACTCTTTCTTATTCAGACACGCCAACTGATATGTTGGATTAACAAGCTAGGGAATAATTGGGGCTTATGTGGACCCCTTCCCTTTAATTTAAGAAAGAGGTCTTCCTAGCTGACTTGAAACTAGATCTTCTTCCGAGTTTCGTTCTCTATGGCTTGTGAATTGCTGTACTGCCTGTTTCACTCTCTTCTAAGGGATCTCCTCCTATGGAGGTATGTAAAGTGGGTTCTATCGCATTTTCCATCTTAGGGCGAGCAATATAAGCAATTCTGGTATCAACAGATACATTGTTTGGGAAAGAAAGTGAAAACAATAGATCCAATTCTGGGTTTTGGGGATGGATTTCTCACAACCCTGAGGTGCTTGCTAATCTCTCAGACGAGTCGATGTCAATAGCAATTCTGATGAAACATCTTAAACATCTTTAGTGCCTTTTGCCTTTGAGCTCAATCGATCAGAAGAAAGGGAATATAACCTGCCCCTCATTGTCCTTCAATCATGGTGCAATGAATATCATAGATAGAGTGATTTCGATCTCATATAGCTAGCTTTCCTTTCAAAGTGAAACGATTTTCCTTTTACGTTGAGATATTTGAATTGGATTTTCTTTCACCACTACTATCGTAACGCACAGAAAACACTGACGTTTCCGCTCGCTTTCAACCACTGCCACTTTACCTGAGCACTGTGACGCAGTCGGTCAAGTATTGAGTTTCTGCTAGTATATCAAGGACTTATGAGAACTGAAAAGAAAAAAACTAAAAAAGGAATTCTCATAGTTCATTGAATTAAGGGAGGACCATTCCTGGGGGGTTCGTGGAAGAGTTGGGTTCGATTCCCTTTATACGCGATGTGGCGAAAAAGACTGATTCAATGAAATATGCCATGCCAGCATTAAGATTTAAAACATGTCATCTACTTCCAGGAAATGTTCGGAACAGAGAACTTTCTCTAATCCAACGCCGTATTCTCCGAAGATTGAGGAACAAGAGGAGATCCATTAAAAGAAATCTTTCTCGGAGAGAAAATCTAAACAGTAACATCAAATCACAAACTACACGAAAGTTGTCTCTTTATTATGGGGATTTACCCATAAGGGAGATGCACAGAGGAAGAGAACGAACTTCATATATCCCTTTTTTACTCAATCAAGAAACAAGATCGGACGTGATTCTGGTTCGTCTCCATTTTAGTGACACTCTTCCTCAAGCAAGGCAACCGATAAGTCATCGAAGGGTTTGTTTGAATAATGGACTGGTAACCATTACTCATTTGAAAGTTTCCCATGGTGATCTAATATCTTTTAAAGAAAATGACGCGAGAACCCGCGGTTTTGAAATAAGGACATCTTTCTATATCGACATATCAGTTGGAAAAATCATAGGAAAATTCCTATCGGCCATATCAGTTGGAAAAAGAAGAGGAAAATTCCTACCGGCCAGAATCTGGAGAAGAACAAAAACAGAATGGTTCCGCTTACTCACAACTCAGAGGGGATGCCGCTTACTACTCAAATCCATGGAATTGCAAGAGTTGCGTTCTTATATGCAAGAAGAAGACTTTGAAAGAACAAAGAAGTTTGGATCCGCAAAAGTATGCTTAGGCAGTTCCTTCGCTGAGCACAACAGAATGAAGAGGAATTTGTTTCATTTCAAATACTTCTTCTTATTGAAAAGAGGGAAGGAGAAAAACCGAAATCTTCCTACTCGAACAATAAGTCCTTTTGTTTACAAGTCTTCTTTATATAGTAATTCGACCTATTGCTCCGGATCCCCGTTTACTAGGAAGATAAGAATCAAAAGGATCGAACTACCTACTCATTATTCGGAGGTGAATCATAGAACACTAAAAGCTGTGGTATCTTATGGACCTAACATAGGTCACATCCCTCACGACATAAGATTGAAAGATCCAAACCTTCCTCTTCGGAGCGGAAACGGACGTGGCCAAAACATATAAAAAAAGATCGGCCTAGTCGCTCATAGGGACATATCTATCCGGATAGAGGATAGTCTAGATCAATTTGGAGAAAAATCTCTCTCTATATAGATAGGTATCTCTGTGGATAGAGATAAAGATAGGGATCCCTATAAATCGAAATATATGGAAAAAGTGCACTTTTTGACTACTACTACTATTTCTTAGACTTTTTCAAGGAAACATCGTTTTTTCGATTTTGACTGAATTGGTCGGAGCGTAGACGAGCAAGCAGAGTCCAGGAAAGAGGTCAGATCGTCATAGAGCAGTCGACTATA
Organism: Elymus sibiricus; assembly: GCA_039707655.1. Taxonomy (NCBI): domain Eukaryota; kingdom Viridiplantae; phylum Streptophyta; class Magnoliopsida; order Poales; family Poaceae; genus Elymus; species Elymus sibiricus. The sequence goes on from CM077672.1 coordinate 3,900,417, forward strand.
ATTATAAGACTGCTGGCCTGAGAGAAGGCAGTCTCTCTCGGGAAACATGGCCCAATTTCTCTTCTTTCTTTTCACACGGGCAACAATTGGGAATAAAACAGACCATGAACATGAGTTTAAAATGTAAAAAAAAAGGGAAGAGTGCATTCTCCACTTTCTTATCTCGAAAATGCGTAATATAGTTATGTCATGTGTGTGTTTCTCTGAAAAGGTGTGTTGGCCCTTAGGGCAAACAGTAGTGCCAGGTTCCATTGTGGAACGGTCGTTTGCCGGTGACCTTTGTCCGCTGTAGTACGAGTGACTGGCGCATCGCATCCAATCTCTCATGTCAATGAGTCAGTTAGAAAACTGCTCCAAATGAATCAGTGATTTCCCCTTTATTTCCCTCGGAGCGCAAGGGGAAACAAGATTGAGAATGAATTAAAACACACCAAATGTTTCATTTTTCCTATTATCAGTGGTCAGCTCTGATACAAACCAGGGGAAAAATAACCTGGAACGGCTTCTTTATACTCGAAAGCCGTTGCCTTTCCAACTCGAAAGAACGAAGTTGCGAATAAAGAAATTCTCGATTGTGTGGGTGTGAAGTCTACCGTCAAGCTAGTTTCTAGTCAGTCTAGCTCTTTCTTTCTCACGGCGTGGACTCGAACCACAATTTCTCCTTTTAGTGGATCGTGATTTGGTCTGTCGTCCTCCTCATTATAGTCCTCCTAGAATCCAAGGCATTTCGTCGGAATACATCCTGTCTTTTCACCTTTGTAGTCCTATGCATAGTAAGTACTATAGCCCCAATCATAGCTACTAATAAAATCAGACTAGAAACCAAAAACTAGACGGAATAGTAGGTATAAACTAAATTTCCCAATGTTTCCAAATTAGTCCAACTTCGTACCTTTCCGGCATAAACCGTATATCTCAGAGAGGTCGTATTTCTGTGGGTTGGTAGTAATGGAATGGTTTCATTATCTAAAATGAAGAACATTTCCCACCAAAAGATCAGTCCAATAATACCACTCACTGGTAAATAGCGCAATACTTCTTCGTGAATCTCCGCTATTTGAATATTGAACATCATAACCACGAATAGGAATGAAACGGCAATAGCTCCTATATGAACTACTGGGGAGATCATAGCGGAGAAGTCGAGACCTAACAAAATAAGTAAACCAGAAGTGTCGCAAAAGACTAGGATGGGAAACAAAACGGAATGTACCGGATTTTTAGCACGTACAACCATCAAACCAGAGACCAAAGCAGGGCTCGACAAAACAGAAAGTATCATGGTACGTCGTCCTCCCTTGAAATGGAACTTGAATGCTGGAGCAAGAAGACGCATTCAAGTCTATCTATTACAACCAGCGCGGTTGTTCGTATTTCATTTTCTTCTTCCAAGCCGACGCTCTTCTTATAAAAGAAAGCACTCACTGAATTACTTACTGAATCTCGTCTTTCTCTCGGCGCCGAGAATTTTTGACGTGTCCGGGTCGATCAGAGGTTCGGCTTGCTTCTCCCCCACCCTCGCCTATGAAATGGATAACCCTTGCTGCCATAGCAGCAGGATTTTAAGGGCTTCTGTTGAAGCGGAATAGGAGGAAGCCATGCATTCTTTCAAGAATCTCCAAACCCCCCCCTTTACCTTCTCTTTCTATTCTATAAAAAGGCGAACATCTAATCTAGGCCCGGTCGCCTTTCTATGAAGGCGAGCAGCCCAGCCCCCTTGTTGAAATTTGGATATTAAGGAAGCCGTATTTCGCAATAGCAGCTCCGAGAAGCTGGGCTTAGGGTGCGCCTCCTGCGGTCGTTTCAGTGACTCAATTGGCTGGCTTCCCTCAGCTCAGACTGGTGTCGCCACCTCTCCCAGGACCGGAATGATTATCCCCGCCCGATGGGTCTACATTCATCCCTGAATGTCGTCGGGTACTCTTCACTTCCCCGCCATTCTTGTAACCGTCACCTGTAATCCGCGCAGGTGTGTCCGCACCCCCTAGAGTGGACGAGAAAGAAAGGATTTTTTCTCGGAGCAACCCCCCCAGGTTCCAGACCCAGGAGTTCACTTTCCCGTATGAGCATTCGGTACATATATAAGACAGTGGAAGAGTCAAAGGGTCACCACTACTGAGGATCTCCCCCCTTATCTTAGAAGGGTCGTCTGAGGGTTCGCCGCAGTTCATTGCTGTGCTTACACACTAGGCTACCCTTCTCCGAAAGCTCCGCGGGACCACCTATCACTAGTCTTCGGCCGGAGGGGTTTATTGCACAAAAAGGCCGGGACGCGGGCTCCCGCGGAGGAAAGCCCAACGAATGTCAGATGCAAAGCCCCGCACCTCATTAAGATCATATTGGCATACTCTCCTAAAAAAAAAGAGCAGACCCCATTGAAGACGGGAGTGAGGTACAACAAGGCCATTTCCGTCCACCTTCTCACGGAGCCGTACGTGGACGTTACCGCTCATACAGCTCCCAGCCAGCAAGCAGTTAGCTTTCCTCTAGAAGTCATGGAAGTGTGGATAAATCGACAGAAGGTTTTTATTTCTTAAAAAATCGCCCTAACCGTCCTAAATATGGACGGAGAGCGGTCTCGAGTTTTTCGGGGTCCTCGAGATCGCATTTTAGGTCGAGTAGAGACGCTAGGGAGTCTGTGGGCTTCCCTTGGCATTTCAAGATGGCCTCTATCGTCTTTTCGAGAGCCTCCCGTTTGCCCGTCAAGGGGCATTTGACATCCAGAGACAAAAGCAGTCCCACACGAAACTGGGAATTTTCCCAATGGACGTAACCAGCTCTGCTTTCGCGGTCTCAAAAGGAGAAGCCCCGAACGCTTGCAGTTGCTTTTTTCTCTTTATTCCTTCTAAGCGAGCCTCTAAAGACTCTACTCCTACTTTAAACTTAGAGTCCGATTCTTCCAATTCTTCCAAAGACAAAGTAGAACTTCGTTTTGAGGAGTTTGCCCCCCGTTCGCCGCCGTCCAGCCGGCGGCTACTCTGGGATGGATCGAGGTTTAGGCCAACAGAGGGGGCTTGCTCCCTTTCTTCTGGAGCTAAGGAAGGACCTGCGGGTGGCATTTCCGGTAAAGGGGGAATCTCAAGGAGGGTCTCCAGACCTTCGAAGTGCCCCACCACCAGGGTTGGCGTTGTGTCGACGACCCCCTCTGGCTCCGGGCTAGAGGTAATTTCGATGATCTCCCCGGCCCTTTGTTCCTCGTCACCATCGCAATAACAATAAGGAGACGCGCTGAGGTCGTCATCCAGAAGGAAAAAGAAAACCCCAAAGGTACCGAATGGAATTCTACTTGTCGGGCTTGGATTCGTTTCGTTTATCAAAAATCGAAATAATAAATAACAACCCATAAATAAAAGAGAAATTACGATAACAAATCTAAAGTGAAGCCAATCGCTTATAAAAATAAACCAGTCTCCTTTTAAAAGGAACTGGCCAATTAACTTCGAAAAACTACGTTCTAACTTGAGCAGAAAAATTGGTGGCATTTGACATCTAAAGTTTCACCACCCCTACTACCGCCCGAAATCCTGCTTTGGTGAGCTTTCCCCAAGGTGACACCGAAGGTCTACCTCCTTTCGTGCGCCCCTCATCTCCTCCATGAGGATGATCCACTGGATTCATTGCAACATCATGAACAATGGGGCATCTGCCTAAGCACCGGCACCCCCACCACGCTTACGGCTCTATACCTACTAGACCTGTATTCGGTAAAGCTTTCTTTCTATATGCTAATTCTCATGCAGTTCATATTGTCGATATGAGTATAATTGCCTCGAGAAATAGATAAGAATTCCTTCCTTTACCGGTAAATGAATAGGAATCAGGTTAATAAAACCGGAACTGTTTCCGCCTTCCTCTCGAACTGAGCTATTTCTCTGAAATATACAGTTTCACATCATTACAGGAAATCCTATACCTGTGTATTACCACCCGGTATGGAGCCATCGTCGTCTTCGGCGTAGCGTGAAGACCTTCCCACGGTCTTCGAGTCGTTCTTGACTGGCTAGCAAGCACCAGTGGAATTTAACCGCCTTGTGGTCGGGACACCGCCTTCTTCTCTAGAATCACGCAAGTGGTACCGCTCCCCACGGTAAGGAGAAAGACCTTAAGGCATAAACGTAGAGCCTGAGTCAACAAGATAGTATTTTCTCGGTGACGATAGTGGCCATTTTCCGGTTCAGTGGTTGTATCCAGAAAGATTCTAGAGTCATTTGCCGTACCCTCCCAACCAACCATCACATATGTGAAACTCATGTGAAAATAAAAAGCACACAAACTCTTCTGTGTTGGCGAAACTCGTTTTCCACGATAACGTATTTGGTTTGCTGTTGGAACTCGGGCAGAAATGTGTGTCCCGGCTCCAACGCTATTCTAGAAATGCAAAAAATATAATAATAGATGAATTAGAAAACTCAACTGTTCTTTGTGATTCGGTACCGCTTGAACTAACTGGCCCAATTCTTGGTAGGTACTTATTAGGGGGAGGGCCAACCACCGAATGAACAACGATCTCCCGGTCCCACTTGATTCCTGGGGAATTTAGGGAACCCTGCGGACTTGACTCTTTTAAGAGGAAGAAATCCGAAGTGAAATATCTAGAATATGCTTTACACTCCATTTTCACACAGGTATGCCCCCCTACCTTTCTGTAGATTGATGCACTAATAAGACTCCAAATCCTTGGTTTGAGCATCCCTTTCTTTTGTAACCTCTCTTAGGAACTTCAAACGGAACAAGGCTAGGATCCTAATCTCTATTCCTTCCTCCTTGGCGTCAGATAACTCCAATAAAGCATGACTGAAGTAGATATAAAACGTGTCGAAGAGCAATAGACTCTTTTTTTTATAGAGCTTATCATTGTCATTGATTGACCAGCATGACTTATGGATTGAATTTTATACTGTGCTATTTGAATAGCGAGATTCTTGAAAGGCGGAGGAAATAGACTTTCTTGCTCCTGCATCATTCTTGCTAAGGGCATCTAAGGAACTAATCAAAGGTTACGAAAGAGAAGGCTTGAAAAGGAGCTTACTTTTCCCGCTAATGCTACTTCCGCTATATCAAAACAAGCTCCGATTTCGTTGTTTTCATAGGCGTTGGAAAGCTATTGGGGAATTGAGCTGATAGGACTTCTAGGTTTTTCGATCTGGAGGATTTTACATACGTGCACACACAGGATCACGTGCGTGGAAAATATCGAGCCCAAAAAGGGCCGTCTGGGCCCTAAAAAATGGCCTGCAGGATTGGAAAAAACAAAAGTTATCGCAATTATAGCTCAAATTTCGATGAGCCGTCACATCCCTTTGGTGTTCAGGTCCTGGGCGCCCCACCCATGTTTGGATACAATAGGGTTATAGGCTCACTCTCGGGAAGAAACGGTGAGCAAAGAAAATACAACAATCCACCTAGAGTACGAATTGATCGACACTCTCAAAGCAAGTGAGAACAAGCTCCGATTTCATTGTTTTCATAGGCGTTGGAAAGCTATTGGGGAATTGAGCTGATAGGACTTCTAGGTTTTTCGATCTGGAGGATTTTACATACGTGCACACACAGGATCACGTGCGTGGAAAATATCGAGCCCTAAAAGGGCCGTCTAGGCCCTAAAAATGGCCTGCTGGATTGGAAAAAACGAAAGTTATCGCAATTACAGCTCAAATTTCGATGAGCCGGCACATCCTTTGGTGTTCAGGTCCTGGGCGCCCCACCCACGTATGGATACAATAGGGTTATAGGCTCACTCTCGCAAAGAAATGGTGATCAAAGAAAATACAAAAATCCACCTAGAGTCCGAATTGATCGAGACTCTCAAAGCAAGTGAGAACAAGCTCCGATTTCATCGTTTTCATAGGCGTTGGAAAGCTATTGGGGAGTTGAGCTGATAGGATTTCTTGTTTTTGCGATCTGGAGAATTTTACAAACGCGCACACACAGGATCACGTGCGCGGAAAATATCGAGCCCAAAAAGGGCCGTCTGGGCCCTCAAAAATGTCCTGCAGGAATATAAAAAAGAAAGTTATCGCAATTACAGCTCAAATTTCGATGAGCCGGCACATCCCTTTGGTGTTCAGGTCCTGGGCGCCCCACCCATGTATGGATACAATAGGGTGTTAGGCCAACTCTTGCGAAGAAACGGCCATCAAAGAAAATACAAAAATCAACCTAGAGTCCGAATTGATCGAGACTCTCAAAGCAAGTGAGAACAAGCTCCGATTTCGTTGTTTTCATAGGCGTTGGAGAGCTATTGGGGAATTGAGCTAATAGGACTTCTAGGTTTTTCGATCTGGAGGATTTTACATACGTGCACACACAGGATTACGTGCGTGGAAAATATCGAGCCCAAAAAGGGCCGTCTGGGCCCTAAAAAATGGCCTGCAGGATTGGAAAAAACGAAAGTTATCGCAATTATAGCTCAAATTTCGATGAGCCGTCACATTCCTTTGGTGTTCAGGTCCTGGGCGCCCCACCCATGTTTGGATACAATAGGGTTATAGGCTCACTCTCGTGAAGAAATGGTGAACAAAGAAAATACAACAATCAACCTAGAGTACGAATTGATCGACACTCTCAAAGCAAGTGAGAACAAGCTCCGATTTCGTCGTTTTCATAGGCGTTGGAAAGCTATTGGGGAATTGAGCTGATAGGACTTCTAATTTTTGCGATCTGGAGGATTTTACATACGCGCACACACAGGATCACATGCGCGGAAAATATCGAGCCCAAAAAGGGCCGTCTGGGCCCTCAAAAATGTCCTGCAGGATTGGAAAAAACGAAAGTTATCGCATTTACAGCTCAAATTTCGATGAGCCGGCACATCCCTTTGGTGTTCAGGTCCTCGGCGCCCCACCCATGTATGGATACAATAGGGTATTAGGCCAACTCTCGGGAAGAAACGGTGATCAAAGAATATACAAAAATCAACCTAGAGTACGAATTGGTCGACACTCTCAAAGCAAGTGAGAACAAGCTCCGATTTCATCATTTTCATAGGCGTTGGAAAGCTATTGGGGAATTGAGCTGATAGGACTTCTAGTTTTTGCGATCTGGAGGATTTTACATATGTGCACACATAGGATCATGTGCGCGGAAAATATCGAGCCCACAAAGGGCCGTCTGGGCCCTAAAAAATTGTCTGCAGTATTGGAAAAAACGAAAGTTATCGCAATTACAGCTCAAATTTCGATGAGCCGGCACATCCCTTTGGTGTTCAGGTCCTGGGCGCCCCACCCATGTATGGATAGAATAGGGTGTTAGGACAACTCTCGCGAAGAAAAGGTGATCAAAGAAAATACAAAAATCAACCTAAAGTCCGAATTGACCGAGACTCTCAAAGCAAGTGAGAACAAGCTCTGATTTCGTCGTTTTCATAGGCGTTGGAAAGGTATTGGGGAATTGAGCTGATAGGGCTTCTAGTTTTTGCGATCTGGAGGATTTTATATACATGCACACACAGGATCACGTGCGCAGAAAATATCGAGCCCAAAAAGGGCCGTCTGGGCCGTCAAAAATGTCTTGCAGGATTGGAAAAAATGAAAGTTATCGCAATTACAGCTCAAATTTCGATGAACCGGCACATCCCTTTGGTGTTCAGGTCCTGGGCGCCCCACCCATGTACGGATACAATAGGGTGTTAGGCTCACTCTCGCGAAGAAACGGTGATCAAAGAAAATACAAAAATCAACCTAGAGTCCGAATTGATCGAGACTCTCAAAGCAAGTGAGAACAAGCTCCGATTTCGTCGTTTTCATTGGCGTTGGAAAGCTATTGGTGAATTGAGCTGATAGGACTTATAGTTTTTCCGATCTGGAGGATTTTACATACGTGCACACACAGGATCACGTGCGTGGAAAATATCGAGCCCAAAAAGGGCCGTCTGGGCCCTAAAAAATGGCATGCAGGATCTTAAAAAATGAAAGTTATCGCAATTACATCTCAAATTTCGATGAGCCGGCACATCGCTTTGGTGTTCAGGTCCTGGGCGCCCCACCCATGTATGCATACAATAGGGTGTTAGGCCAACTCTCGCGAAGAAACAGTCATAAAAGAAAATACAAAAATCAACCTAGAGTCCGAATTGATCGAGACTCTCAAAGCAAGTGAGAACAAGCTCCGATTTCATCGTTTTCATAGGCGTTGGAAAGCTATTGGGGAATTGAGCTGATAGGACTTCTAGTTTTTTCGATCTGGAGGATTTTACATACGTGCACACACAGGATCACGTGCGTGGAAAATATCGAGCCCAAAAAGGGCCGTCTGGGCCCTAAAAAATGGCCTGCAGGATTGGAAAAAACGTAAGTTATCACAATTACAGCTCAAATTTCGATGAGCCGGCACATCCCTTTGGTGTTCAGGTCCTGGGCGCCCCACCCATGTATGGATACAATAGGGTGTTAGGCCAACTCTCGCGAAGAATAGGTGTTCAAAGAAAATGCAAAAATCAACCTAGAGTCCGAATTGATCGAGACTCTCAAAGCAAGTGAGAACAAGCTCTGATTTCATCATTTTCATAGGCGTTGGAAAGCTATTGGGGAATTGAGCTGATAGGACTTCTAATTTTTCCGATCTGGAGGATTTTACATACGTGCACACACAGGATCACATGCGCAGAAAATATCGATCCCAAAATGGCTGTCTGGGCCCTAAAAAATGGCCTGCAGGATTGGAAAAAACGAAAGTTATCGCAATTACAGCTCAAATTTCGATGAGCCGGCACATCCCTTTGGTGTTCAGGTCCTGGGCGCCCCACCCATGTATGGATACAATAGGGTGTTAGGCTCACTCTCGCAAAGAAATGGGATCAAAGAAAATACAAAAATCAACCTAGAGTACGAATTGATTGACACTCTCAAAGCAAGTGAGAACAAGCTCCGATTTCGTCATTTTCATAGGCGTTGGAAAGCTATTGGGGAATTGAGCTAATAGGACTTCTAGTTTTTGCGATCTGGAGGATTTTACATACATGTACACATAGGATCACGTGCGCGGAAAGTATTGAGCCCAAAAAGGCCGTCTGGGCCCTAAAAAATGGCCTGCAGTATTGGAAAAAACGAAAGTTATCGCAATTACAGCTCAAATTTCGATGAGCCGGCACATCCCTTTGGTGTTCAGGTCCTGGGCGCCCCACCCATGTATGGATAGAATAGGGTGTTAGGACAACTCTCGCGAAGAAAAGGTGATCAAAGAAAATACAAAAATCAACCTAAAGTCCGAATTGACCGAGACTCTCAAAGCAAGTGAGAACAAGCTCTGATTTCGTCGTTTTCATAGGCGTTGGAAAGGTATTGGGGAATTGAGCTGATAGGGCTTCTAGTTTTTGCGATCTGGAGGATTTTATATACATGCACACACAGGATCACATGCACAGAAAATATCGAGCCCAAAAAGGGCCGTCTGGGCCCTCAAAAATGGCCTGAAGGATTGGAAAAAACGAAAGTTATCATAATTATAACTCAAATTTCGATGAGCCAGCACATCCCTTTGGTGTTCAGGTCCTGGGCGCCCCAGCCATGTATTGATACAATAGCGTGTTAGCCCAACTCTCGCGAAAAAACGGTGATCAAAGAAAATACAAAAATCAACCTAGAGTCCGAATTGATCGAGACTCTCAAAGCAAGTGAGAACAAGCTCTGATTTCGTCGTTTTCATAGGCATTGGAAAGCTATTGGGGAATTGAGCTGATAGGACTTCTTGTTTTTGCAATCTGGAGGATTTTACATTCGTGCACACACAGGATCACGTGCGCGGAAAATATCGAGCCCAAAAAGGGCCGTCTGGTCCCTCGAAATGGCCTGCAGGATTGGAAAAAACGAAAGTTATCGTAATTACAGCTCAAATTCCGATGAGCCGGCTCATCCCTTTGGTGTTCAGGTCCTGGGCACCCCACCCATGTATGGATACAATAGGGTGTTAGGCCAACTCTCGCAAAGAAACGGTGATAAAAGAAAATACAAAAATCAACCTATAGTCTGATTTATCGAGACTCTCAAAGCAAGTGAGAACAAGCTCCGATTTCGTCGTTTTCATAGGCGTTGGAAAGCTATTGGAGAATTGAGCTGATAGGACTTATAGTTTTTGCGATCTGGAGGATTTTACATACGCGCACACACAGGATCACGTGCGCGGAAAATATCGTGCCCAAAAAGGGCCGTCTGGGCCCTCAAAAATGTCCTGCAGGATTGGAGAAAACGAAAGTTATCGCAATTAGAGCTCAAATTTCGATGAGCCGGCACATCCCTTTGGTGTTCAGGTCCTGGGCGCCCCACCCATGTATGGATACAATATGGTGTTAGGCCAAGTCTCGCGAAGAAACGGTGATCAAAGAAAATACAAAAATCAACCTAGAGTCTGAATTGATCGAGACTCTCAAAGCAAGTGAGAACAAGCTCCGATTTCGTCGTTTTCATAGGCGTTGGAAAGCTATTGGGGAATTGAGCTGATAGGACTTCTAGTTTTTGCGATCTAGAGGATTTAACATACGCGCACACACAGGATCACGTGCGCGGAAAATATCGAGCCCAAAATGGGCCGTCTGGGCCGTCAAAAATGTCCTGCAGGATTGGAAAAAATGAAAGTTATCGCAATTACAGCTCAAATTTGGATGAGCCGGCACACCCCTTTGGTGTTCAGGTCCTGGGCGCCCCACCCATGTATGGATACAATAGGGTGTTAGGCCAACTCTCGCGAAGAAACGGTGATCAAAGAAAATACAAAAATCAACCTAGAGTCTGAATTGATCGAGACTCTCAAAGCAAGTGTGAACAAGCTCCGATTTTGTCGTTTTCATAGGCATTGGAAAGCTATTGGGGAATTGAGCTGATAGGACTTCTAGTTTTTGCGATCTGGAGGATTTTACATACGTGCACACACAGGATCACGTGCGTGGAAAATATCGAGCCCAAAAAGGGCCGTCTGGGCCCTCAAAAATGGCATGTAGGATTGGAAAAACGAAAGTTATCGCAATTACAGCTCAAATTTCGATGAGCCGGCACATCCCTTTGGTGTTCAGGTCCTGGGCGCCCCACCCATGTATGGATACAATAGGGTGTTAGGCCAACTCTCACGAAGAAATGGTGATCAAAGAAAATACAAAAATCAACCTAGAGTCCGAAGTGATCGAGACTCTCAAAGCAAGTGAGAACAAGCTCCGATTTCGTCGTTTTCATAGGCGTTGGAAAGCTATTGGGGAATTGAGCTGATAGGACTTCTAGTTTTTGCGATCTGAAGGATTTTAGATACGTGCAAACACAGGATCACGTGCATGGAAAATATCGAGCCCAAAAAGGGCCGTCTGGGCCCTAAACAATGGCCTGCAGGATTTGAAAAAATGAAAGTTATCGCAATTACAGCTCGAATTTCGATGAACCGGCACATCCCTTTGGTGTTCAGGTCCTGGGCGCCCCACCCATGTACGGATACAATAGGGTGTTAGGCTCACTCTCGCGAAGAAACGGTGATCAAAGAAAATACAAAAATCAACCTAGAGTCCGAATTGATCGAGACTCTCAAAGCAAGTGAGAACAAGCTCCGATTTCGTCGTTTTCATAGGCGTTGGAAAGCTATTGGGGAATTGAGCTGATAGGACTTCTAGTTTTTGCGATCTGAAGGATTTTAGATACGTGCAAACACAGGATCACGTGCATGGAAAATATCGAGCCCAAAAAGGGCCGTCTGGGCCCTAAAAAATGGCCTGCAGGATTTGAAAAAATGAAAGTTATCGCAATTACAGCTCGAATTTCGATGAACCGGCACATCCCTTTGGTGTTCAGGTCCTGGGCGCCCCACCCATGTACGGATACAATAGGGTGTTAGGCTCACTCTCGCGAAGAAACGGTGATCAAAGAAAATACAAAAATCAACCTAGAGTCCGAATTGATCGAGACTCTCAAAGCAAGTGAGAACAAGCTCTGATTTCGTCGTTTTCATAGGCATTGGAAAGCTATTGGGGAATTGAGCTGATAGGACTTCTTGTTTTTGCAATCTGGAGGATTTTACATTCGTGCACACACAGGATCACGTGCGCGGAAAATATCGAGCCCAAAAAGGGCCGTCTGGTCCCTCGAAATGGCCTGCAGGATTGGAAAAAACGAAAGTTATCGTAATTACAGCACAAATTCCGATGAGCCGGCTCATCCCTTTGGTGTTCAGGTCCTGGGCACCCCACCCATGTATGGATACAATAGGGTGTTAGGCCAACTCTCGCAAAGAAACGGTGATAAAAGAAAATACAAAAATCAACCTATAGTCTGATTTATCGAGACTCTCAAAGCAAGTGAGAACAAGCTCCGATTTCGTCGTTTTCATAGGCGTTGGAAAGCTATTGGAGAATTGAGCTGATAGGACTTATAGTTTTTGCGATCTGGAGGATTTTACATACGCGCACACACAGGATCACGTGCGCGGAAAATATCGTGCCCAAAAAGGGCCGTCTGGGCCCTCAAAAATGTCCTGCAGGATTGGAGAAAACGAAAGTTATCGCAATTAGAGCTCAAATTTCGATGAGCCGGCACATCCCTTTGGTGTTCAGGTCCTGGGCGCCCCACCCATGTATGGATACAATATGGTGTTAGGCCAAGTCTCGCGAAGAAATGGTGATCAAAGAAAATACAAAAATCAACCTAGAGTCTGAATTGATCGAGACTCTCAAAGCAAGTGAGAACAAGCTCCGATTTCGTCGTTTTCATAGGCGTTGGAAAGCTATTGGGGAATTGAGCTGATAGGACTTCTAGTTTTTGCGATCTAGAGGATTTAACATACGCGCACACACAGGATCACGTGCGCGGAAAATATCGATCCCAAAATGGGCCGTCTGGGCCGTCAAAAATGTCCTGCAGGATTGGAAAAAATGAAAGTTATCGCAATTACAGCTCAAATTTCGATGAGCCGGCACACCCCTTTGGTGTTCAGGTCCTGGGCGCCCCACCCATGTATGGATACAATAGGGTGTTAGGCCAACTCTCGCGAAGAAACGGTGATCAAAGAAAATACAAAAATCAACCTAGAGTCTGAATTGATCGAGACTCTCAAAGCAAGTGTGAACAAGCTCCGATTTTGTCGTTTTCATAGGCATTGGAAAGCTATTGGGGAATTGAGCTGATAGGACTTCTAGTTTTTGCGATATGGAGGATTTTACATACGTGCACACACAGGATCACGTGCGTGGAAAATATCGAGCCCAAAAAGGGCCGTCTGGGCCCTCAAAAATGGCATGTAGGATTGGAAAAACGAAAGTTATCGCAATTACAGCTCAAATTTCGATGAGCCGGCACATCCCTTTGGTGTTCAGGTCCTGGGCGCCCCACCCATGTATGGATACAATAGGGTGTTAGGCCAACTCTCACGAAGAAATGGTGATCAAAGAAAATACAAAAATCAACCTAGAGTCCGAAGTGATCGAGACTCTCAAAGCAAGTGAGAACAAGCTCCGATTTCGTCGTTTTCATAGGCGTTGGAAAGCTATTGGGGAATTGAGCTGATAGGACTTCTAGTTTTTGCGATCTGAAGGATTTTAGATACGTGCAAACACAGGATCACGTGCATGGAAAATATCGAGCCCAAAAAGGGCCGTCTGGGCCCTAAAAAATGGCCTGCAGGATTTGAAAAAATGAAAGTTATCGCAATTACAGCTCGAATTTCGATGAACCGGCACATCCCTTTGGTGTTCAGGTCCTGGGCGCCCCACCCATGTACGGATACAATAGGGTGTTAGGCTCACTCTCGCGAAGAAACGGTGATCAAAGAAAATACAAAAATCAACCTAGAGTCCGAATTGATCGAGACTCTCAAAGCAAGTGAGAACAAGCTCCGATTTCGTCGTTTTCATTGGCGTTGGAAAGCTATTGGTGAATTGAGCTGATAGGACTTATAGTTTTTGCGATCTGGAGGATTTTACATACGTGCACACACAGGATCACGTGCGTGTAAAATATCGAGCCCAAAAAGGGCCGTCTGGGCCCTAATAAATGGCCTGCAGGATTTGAAAAAATGAAAGTTATCGCAATTACAGCTCGAATTTCGATGAACCGGCACATCCCTTTGGTGTTCAGGTCCTGGGCGCCCCACCCATGTACGGATACAATAGGGTGTTAGGCTCACTCTCGCGAAGAAACGGTGATCAAAGAAAATACAAAAATCAACCTAGAGTCCGAATTGATCGAGACTCTCAAAGCAAGTGAGAACAAGCTCTGATTTCGTCGTTTTCATAGGCATTGGAAAGCTATTGGGGAATTGAGCTGATAGGACTTCTTGTTTTTGCAATCTGGAGGATTTTACATTCGTGCACACACAGGATCACGTGCGCGGAAAATATCGAGCCCAAAAAGGGCCGTCTGGTCCCTCGAAATGGCCTGCAGGATTGGAAAAAACGAAAGTTATCGTAATTACAGTTCAAATTCCGATGAGCCGGCTCATCCCTTTGGTGTTCAGGTCCTGGGCACCCCACCCATGTATGGATACAATAGGGTGTTAGGCCAACTCTCGCAAAGAAACGGTGATAAAAGAAAATACAAAAATCAACCTATAGTCTGATTTATCGAGACTCTCAAAGCAAGTGAGAACAAGCTCCGATTTCGTCGTTTTCATAGGCGTTGGAAAGCTATTGGAGAATTGAGCTGATAGGACTTATAGTTTTTGCGATCTGGAGGATTTTACATACGCGCACACACAGGATCATGTGCGCGGAAAATATCGTGCCCAAAAAGGGCCGTCTGGGCCCTCAAAAATGTCCTGCAGGATTGGAGAAAACGAAAGTTATCGCAATTAGAGCTCAAATTTCGATGAGCCGGCACATCCCTTTGGTGTTCAGGTCCTGGGCGCCCCACCCATGTATGGATACAATATGGTGTTAGGCCAAGTCTCGCGAAGAAATGGTGATCAAAGAAAATACAAAAATCAACCTAGAGTCTGAATTGATCGAGACTCTCAAAGCAAGTGAGAACAAGCTCCGATTTCGTCGTTTTCATAGGCGTTGGAAAGCTATTGGGGAATTGAGCTGATAGGACTTCTAGTTTTTGCGATCTAGAGGATTTAACATACGCGCACACACAGGATCACGTGCGCGGAAAATATCGAGCCCAAAATGGGCCGTCTGGGCCGTCAAAAATGTCCTGCAGGATTGGAAAAAATGAAAGTTATCGCAATTACAGCTCAAATTTCGATGAGCCGGCACACCCCTTTGGTGTTCAGGTCCTGGGCGCCCCACCCATGTATGGATACAATAGGGTGTTAGGCCAACTCTCGCGAAGAAACGGTGATCAAAGAAAATACAAAAATCAACCTAGAGTCTGAATTGATCGAGACTCTCAAAGCAAGTGTGAACAAGCTCCGATTTTGTCGTTTTCATAGGCATTGGAAAGCTATTGGGGAATTGAGCTGATAGGACTTCTAGTTTTTGCGATCTGGAGGATTTTACATACGTGCACACACAGGATCACATGCGTGGAAAATATCGAGCCCAAAAAGGGCCGTCTGGGCCCTCAAAAATGGCATGTAGGATTGGAAAAACGAAAGTTATCGCAATTACAGCTCAAATTTCGATGAGCCGGCACATCCCTTTGGTGTTCAGGTCCTGGGCGCCCCACCCATGTATGGATACAATAGGGTGTTAGGCCAACTCTCACGAAGAAATGGTGATCAAAGAAAATACAAAAATCAACCTAGAGTCCGAAGTGATCGAGACTCTCAAAGCAAGTGAGAACAAGCTCCGATTTCGTCGTTTTCATAGGCGTTGGAAAGCTATTGGGGAATTGAGCTGATAGGACTTCTAGTTTTTGCGATCTGAAGGATTTTAGATACGTGCAAACACAGGATCACGTGCATGGAAAATATCGAGCCCAAAAAGGGCCGTCTGGGCCCTAAAAAATGGCCTGCAGGATTTGAAAAAATGAAAGTTATCGCAATTACAGCTCGAATTTCGATGAACCGGCACATCCCTTTGGTGTTCAGGTCCTGGGCGCCCCACCCATGTACGGATACAATAGGGTGTTAGGCTCACTCTCGCGAAGAAACGGTGATCAAAGAAAATACAAAAATCAACCTAGAGTCCGAATTGATCGAGACTCTCAAAGCAAGTGAGAACAAGCTCCGATTTCGTCGTTTTCATTGGCGTTGGAAAGCTATTGGTGAATTGAGCTGATAGGACTTATAGTTTTTGCGATCTGGAGGATTTTACATACGTGCACACACAGGATCACGTGCGTGTAAAATATCGAGCCCAAAAAGGGCCGTCTGGGCCCTAATAAATGGCATGCAGGATCTTAAAAAATGAAAGTTATCGCAATTACATCTCAAATTTCGATGAGCCGGCACATCGCTTTGGTGTTCAGGTCCTGGGCGCCCCACCTATGTATGCATACAATAGGGTGTTAGGCCAACTCTCGCGAAGAAACGGTCATAAAAGAAAATACAAAAATCAACCTAGAGTCTGAATTGATCGACACTCTCAAAGCAAGTGAGAACAAGCTCCGATTTCATCGTTTTCATAGGCGTTGGAAAGCTATTGGGGAATTGAGCTGATAGGACTTCTAGTTTTTTCGATCTGGAGGATTTTACATACGTGCACACATAGGATCACGTGCGTGGAAAATATCGAGCCCAAAAAGGGCCGTCTGGGCCCTAAAAAATGGCCTGCAGGATTGGAAAAAACGTAAGTTATCACAATTACAACTCAAATTTTGATGAGCCGGCACATCCCTTTGGTGTTCAGGTCCTGGGCGCCCCACCCATGTATGGATACAATAGGGTGTTAGGCTCACTCTCGCGAAGAAACGGTGATCAAAGAAAATACAAAAATCAACCTAGAGTCCGAATTGATCGAGACTCTCAAAGCAAGTGAGAACAAGCTCCGATTTCGTCGTTTTCATTGGCGTTGGAAAGCTATTGGTGAATTGAGCTGATAGGACTTATAGTTTTTGCGATCTGGAGGATTTTACATACGTGCACACACAGGATCACGTGCGTGTAAAATATCGAGCCCAAAAAGGGCCGTCTGGGCCCTAATAAATGGCATGCAGGATCTTAAAAAATGAAAGTTATCGCAATTACATCTCAAATTTCGATGAGCCGGCACATCGCTTTGGTGTTCAGGTCCTGGGCGCCCCACCTATGTATGCATACAATAGGGTGTTAGGCCAACTCTCGCGAAGAAACGGTCATAAAAGAAAATACAAAAATCAACCTAGAGTCTGAATTGATCGACACTCTCAAAGCAAGTGAGAACAAGCTCCGATTTCATCGTTTTCATAGGCGTTGGAAAGCTATTGGGGAATTGAGCTGATAGGACTTCTAGTTTTTTCGATCTGGAGGATTTTACATACGTGCACACACAGGATCACGTGCGTGGAAAATATCGAGCCCAAAAAGGGCCGTCTGGGCCCTAAAAAATGGCCTGCAGGATTGGAAAAAACGTAAGTTATCACAATTACAACTCAAATTTTGATGAGCCGGCACATCCCTTTGGTGTTCAGGTCCTGGGCGCCCCACCCATGTATGGATACAATAGGGTGTTAGGCTCACTCTCGCAAAGAAATGGGATCAAAGAAAATACAAAAATCAACCTAGAGTACGAATTGATTGACACTCTCAAAGCAAGTGAGAACAAGCTCCGATTTCGTCATTTTCATAGGCGTTGGAAAGCTATTGGGGAATTGAGCTAATAGGACTTCTAGTTTTTGCGATCTGGAGGATTTTACATACGTGTACACATAGGATCACGTGCGCGGAAAATATTGAGCCCAAAAAGGGCCATCTGGGCCCTCAAAAATGGCCTGCAGTATTGGAAGAAACGAAAGTTATCGCAATTACATCTCAAATTTCGATGAGCCGGCACATCCCTTTGGTGTTCAGGTCCTGGGCGCCCCACCCATGTATGGATACAATAGGGTGTTAGGCCAACTCTCGTGAAGAATAGGTGATCAAAGAAAATACAAAAATCAACCTAGAGTCCGAATTGATCGAGACTCTCAAAGCAAGTGAGAACAAGCTCTGATTTCATCATTTTCATAGGCGTTGGAAAGCTATTGGGGAATTGAGCTGATAGGACTTCTAATTTTTCCGATCTGGAGGATTTTACATACGTGCACACACAGGATCACGTGCGCAGAAAATATCGATCCCAAAATGGCTGTCTGGTCCCTCAAAAATGGCCTGCAGGATTGGAAAAAACGAAAGTTATCGCAATTACAGCTCAAATTTTGATGAGCCGGCACATCCCTTTGGTGTTCAGGTCCTGGGCGCCCCACCCATGTATGGATACAATAGGGTGTTAGGCTCACTCTCGCAAAGAAATGGGATCAAAGAAAATACAAAAATCAACCTAGAGTACGAATTGATTGACACTCTCAAAGCAAGTGAGAACAAGCTCCGATTTCGTCATTTTCATAGGCGTTGGAAAGCTATTGGGGAATTGAGCTAATAGGACTTCTAGTTTTTGCGATCTGGAGGATTTTACATACATGTACACATAGGATCATGTGCGCGGAAAGTATTGAGCCCAAAAAGGCCGTCTGGGCCCTAAAAAATGGCCTGCAGTATTGGAAAAAACGAAAGTTATCGCAATTACAGCTCAAATTTCGATGAGCCGGCACATCCCTTTGGTGTTCAGGTCCTGGGCGCCCCACCCATGTATGGATAGAATAGGGTGTTAGGACAACTCTCGCGAAGAAAAGGTGATCAAAGAAAATACAAAAATCAACCTAAAGTCCGAATTGACCGAGACTCTCAAAGCAAGTGAGAACAAGCTCTGATTTCGTCGTTTTCATAGGCGTTGGAAAGGTATTGGGGAATTGAGCTGATAGGGCTTCTAGTTTTTGTGATCTGGAGGATTTTATATACATGCACACACAGGATCACATGCACAGAAAATATCGAGCCCAAAAAGGGCCGTCTGGGCCCTCAAAAATGGCCTGCAGGATTGTAAAAAACGAAAGTTATCATAATTACAACTCAAATTTCGATGAGCCAGCACATCCCTTTGGTGTTCAGGTCCTGGGCGCCCCAGCCATGTATTGATACAATAGCGTGTTAGCCCAACTCTCGCGAAAAAACGGTGATCAAAGAAAATACAAAAATCAACCTAGAGTCCGAATTGATCGAGACTCTCAAAGCAAGTGAGAACAAGCTCTGATTTCGTCGTTTTCATAGGCATTGGAAAGCTATTGGGGAATTGAGCTGATAGGACTTCTTGTTTTTGCAATCTGGAGGATTTTACATTCGTGCACACACAGGATCACGTGCGCGGAAAATATCGAGCCCAAAAAGGGCCGTCTGGTCCCTCGAAATGGCCTGCTGGATTGGAAAAAACGAAAGTTATCGTAATTACAGCTCAAATTCCGATGAGCCGGCACATCCCTTTGGTGTTCAGGTCCTGGGCGCCCCACCCATGTATGGATACAATAGGGTGTTAGGCCAACTCTCGCAAAGAAACGGTGATAAAAGAAAATACAAAAATCAACCTATAGTCTGATTTATCGAGACTCTCAAAGCAAGTGAGAACAAGCTCCGATTTCGTCGTTTTCATAGGCGTTGGAAAGCTATTGGAGAATTGAGCTGATAGGACTTATAGTTTTTGCGATCTGGAGGATTTTACATACGCGCACACACAGGATCACGTGCGCGGAAAATATCGTGCCCAAAAAGGGCCGTCTGGGCCCTCAAAAATGTCCTGCAGGATTGGAGAAAACGAAAGTTATCGCAATTAGAGCTCAAATTTCGATGAGCCGGCACATCCCTTTGGTGTTCAGGTCCTGGGCGCCCCACCCATGTATGGATACAATATGGTGTTAGGCCAAGTCTCGCGAAGAAACGGTGATCAAAGAAAATACAAAAATCAACCTAGAGTCTGAATTGATCGAGACTCTCAAAGCAAGTGAGAACAAGCTCCGATTTCGTCGTTTTCATAGGCGTTGGAAAGCTATTGGGGAATTGAGCTGATAGGACTTCTAGTTTTTGCGATCTAGAGGATTTAACATACGCGCACACACAGGATCACGTGCGCGGAAAATATCGAGCCCAAAATGGGCCATCTGGGCCGTCAAAAATGTCCTGCAGGATTGGAAAAAAATGAAAGTTATCGCAATTACAGCTCAAATTTCGATGAGCCGGCACACCCCTTTGGTGTTCAGGTCCTGGGCGCCCCACCCATGTATGGATACAATAGGGTGTTAGGCCAACTCTCGCGAAGAAACGGTGATCAAAGAAAATACAAAAATCAACCTAGAGTCTGAATTGATCGAGACTCTCAAAGCAAGTGTGAACAAGCTCCGATTTTGTCGTTTTCATAGGCATTGGAAAGCTATTGGGGAATTGAGATGATAGGACTTCTAGTTTTTGCGATCTGGAGGATTTTACATACGTGCACACACAGGATCACGTGCGTGGAAAATATCGAGCCCAAAAAGGGCCGTCTGGGCCCTCAAAAATGGCATGTAGGATTGGAAAAACGAAAGTTATCGCAATTACAGCTCAAATTTCGATGAGCCGGCACATCCCTTTGGTGTTCAGGTCCTGGGCGCCCCACCCATGTATGGATACAATAGGGTGTTAGGCCAACTCTCACGAAGAAATGGTGATCAAAGAAAATACAAAAATCAACCTAGAGTCCGAAGTGATCGAGACTCTCAAAGCAAGTGAGAACAAGCTCCGATTTCGTCGTTTTCATAGGCGTTGGAAAGCTATTGGGGAATTGAGCTGATAGGACTTCTAGTTTTTGCGATCTGAAGGATTTTAGATACGTGCAAACACAGGATCACGTGCATGGAAAATATCGAGCCCAAAAAGGGCCGTCTGGGCCCTAAAAAATGGCCTGCAGGATTTGAAAAAATGAAAGTTATCGCAATTACAGCTCGAATTTCGATGAACCGGCACATCCCTTTGGTGTTCAGGTCCTGGGCACCCCACCCATGTACGGATACAATAGGGTGTTAGGCTCACTCTCGCGAAGAAACGGTGATCAAAGAAAATACAAAAATCAACCTAGAGTCCGAATTGATCGAGACTCTCAAAGCAAGTGAGAACAAGCTCCGATTTCGTCGTTTTCATTGGCGTTGGAAAGCTATTGGTGAATTGAGCTGATAGGACTTATAGTTTTTGCGATCTGGAGGATTTTACATACGTGCACACACAGGATCACGTGCGTGTAAAATATCGAGCCCAAAAAGGGCCGTCTGGGCCCTAATAAATGGCATGCAGGATCTTAAAAAATGAAAGTTATCGCAATTACATCTCAAATTTCGATGAGCCGGCACATCGCTTTGGTGTTCAGGTCCTGGGCGCCCCACCTATGTATGCATACAATAGGGTGTTAGGCCAACTCTCGCGAAGAAACGGTCATAAAAGAAAATACAAAAATCAACCTAGAGTCTGAATTGATCGACACTCTCAAAGCAAGTGAGAACAAGCTCCGATTTCATCGTTTTCATAGGCGTTGGAAAGCTATTGGGGAATTGAGCTGATAGGACTTCTAGTTTTTTCGATCTGGAGGATTTTACATACGTGCGTGGAAAATATCGAGCCCAAAAAGGGCCGTCTGGGCCCTAAAAAATGGCCTGCAGGATTGGAAAAAACGTAAGTTATCACAATTACAACTCAAATTTTGATGAGCCGGCACATCCCTTTGGTGTTCAGGTCCTGGGCGCCCCACCCATGTATGGATACAATAGGGTGTTAGGCTCACTCTCGCAAAGAAATGGGATCAAAGAAAATACAAAAATCAACCTAGAGTACGAATTGATTGACACTCTCAAAGCAAGTGAGAACAAGCTCCGATTTCGTCATTTTCATAGGCGTTGGAAAGCTATTGGGGAATTGAGCTAATAGGACTTCTAGTTTTTGCGATCTGGAGGATTTTACATACGTGTACACATAGGATCACGTGCGCGGAAAATATTGAGCCCAAAAAGGGCCATCTGGGCCCTCAAAAATGGCCTGCAGTATTGGAAGAAACGAAAGTTATCGCAATTACATCTCAAATTTCGATGAGCCGGCACATCCCTTTGGTGTTCAGGTCCTGGGCGCCCCACCCATGTATGGATACAATAGGGTGTTAGGCCAACTCTCGTGAAGAATAGGTGATCAAAGAAAATACAAAAATCAACCTAGAGTCCGAATTGATCGAGACTCTCAAAGCAAGTGAGAACAAGCTCTGATTTCATCATTTTCATAGGCGTTGGAAAGCTATTGGGGAATTGAGCTGATAGGACTTCTAATTTTTCCGATCTGGAGGATTTTACATACGTGCACACACAGGATCACGTGCGCAGAAAATATCGATCCCAAAATGGCTGTCTGGTCCCTCAAAAATGGCCTGCAGGATTGGAAAAAACGAAAGTTATCGCAATTACAGCTCAAATTTTGATGAGCCGGCACATCCCTTTGGTGTTCAGGTCCTGGGCGCCCCACCCATGTATGGATACAATAGGGTGTTAGGCTCACTCTCGCAAAGAAATGGGATCAAAGAAAATACAAAAATCAACCTAGAGTACGAATTGATTGACACTCTCAAAGCAAGTGAGAACAAGCTCCGATTTCGTCATTTTCATAGGCGTTGGAAAGCTATTGGGGAATTGAGCTAATAGGACTTCTAGTTTTTGCGATCTGGAGGATTTTACATACATGTACACATAGGATCATGTGCGCGGAAAGTATTGAGCCCAAAAAGGCCGTCTGGGCCCTAAAAAATGGCCTGCAGTATTGGAAAAAACGAAAGTTATCGCAATTACAGCTCAAATTTCGATGAGCCGGCACATCCCTTTGGTGTTCAGGTCCTGGGCGCCCCACCCATGTATGGATAGAATAGGGTGTTAGGACAACTCTCGCGAAGAAAAGGTGATCAAAGAAAATACAAAAATCAACCTAAAGTCCGAATTGACCGAGACTCTAAAAGCAAGTGAGAACAAGCTCTGATTTCGTCGTTTTCATAGGCGTTGGAAAGGTATTGGGGAATTGAGCTGATAGGGCTTCTAGTTTTTGCGATCTGGAGGATTTTATATACATGCACACACAGGATCACATGCACAGAAAATATCGAGCCCAAAAAGGGCCGTCTGGGCCCTCAAAAATGGCCTGCAGGATTGTAAAAAACGAAAGTTATCATAATTACAACTCAAATTTCGATGAGCCAGCACATCCCTTTGGTGTTCAGGTCCTGGGCGCCCCAGCCATGTATTGATACAATAGCGTGTTAGCCCAACTCTCGCGAAAAAACGGTGATCAATGAAAATACAAAAATCAACCTAGAGTCCGAATTGATCGAGACTCTCAAAGCAAGTGAGAACAAGCTCTGATTTCGTCGTTTTCATAGGCATTGGAAAGCTATTGGGGAATTGAGCTGATAGGACTTCTTGTTTTTGCAATCTGGAGGATTTTACATTCGTGCACACACAGGATCACGTGCGCGGAAAATATCGAGCCCAAAAAGGGCCGTCTGGTCCCTCGAAATGGCCTGCAGGATTGGAAAAAACGAAAGTTATCGTAATTACAGCTCAAATTCCGATGAGCCGGCTCATCCCTTTGGTGTTCAGGTCCTGGGCACCCCACCCATGTATGGATACAATAGGGTGTTAGGCCAACTCTCGCAAAGAAACGGTGATAAAAGAAAATACAAAAATCAACCTATAGTCTGATTTATCGAGACTCTCAAAGCAAGTGAGAACAAGCTCCGATTTCGTCGTTTTCATAGGCGTTGGAAAGCTATTGGAGAATTGAGCTGATAGGACTTATAGTTTTTGCGATCTGGAGGATTTTACATACGCGCACACACAGGATCACGTGCGCGGAAAATATCGTGCCCAAAAAGGGCCGTCTGGGCCCTCAAAAATGTCCTGCAGGATTGGAGAAAACGAAAGTTATCGCAATTAGAGCTCAAATTTCGATGAGCCGGCACATCCCTTTGGTGTTCAGGTCCTGGGTGCCCCACCCATGTATGGATACAATATGGTGTTAGGCCAAGTCTCGCGAAGAAACGGTGATCAAAGAAAATACAAAAATCAACCTAGAGTCTGAATTGATCGAGACTCTCAAAGCAAGTGAGAACAAGCTCCGATTTCGTCGTTTTCATAGGCGTTGGAAAGCTATTGGGGAATTGAGCTGATAGGACTTCTAGTTTTTGCGATCTAGAGGATTTAACATACGCGCACACACAGGATCACGTGCGCGGAAAATATCGAGCCCAAAATGGGCCATCTGGGCCGTCAAAAATGTCCTGCAGGATTGGAAAAAATGAAAGTTATCGCAATTACAGCTCAAATTTCGATGAGCCGGCACACCCCTTTGGTGTTCAGGTCCTGGGCGCCCCACCCATGTATGGATACAATAGGGTGTTAGGCCAACTCTCGCGAAGAAACGGTGATCAAAGAAAATACAAAAATCAACCTAGAGTCTGAATTGATCGAGACTCTCAAAGCAAGTGTGAACAAGCTCCGATTTTGTCGTTTTCATAGGCATTGGAAAGCTATTGGGGAATTGAGCTGATAGGACTTCTAGTTTTTGCGATCTGGAGGATTTTACATACGTGCACACACAGGATCACGTGCGTGGAAAATATCGAGCCCAAAAAGGGCCGTCTGGGCCCTCAAAAATGGCATGTAGGATTGGAAAAACGAAAGTTATCGCAATTACAGCTCAAATTTCGATGAGCCGGCACATCCCTTTGGTGTTCAGGTCCTGGGCGCCCCACCCATGTATGGATACAATAGGGTGTTAGGCCAACTCTCACGAAGAAATGGTGATCAAAGAAAATACAAAAATCAACCTAGAGTCCGAAGTGATCGAGACTCTCAAAGCAAGTGAGAACAAGCTCCGATTTCGTCGTTTTCATAGGCGTTGGAAAGCTATTGGGGAATTGAGCTGATAGGACTTCTAGTTTTTGCGATCTGAAGGATTTTAGATACGTGCAAACACAGGATCACGTGCATGGAAAATATCGAGCCCAAAAAGGGCCGTCTGGGCCCTAAAAAATGGCCTGCAGGATTTGAAAAAATGAAAGTTATCGCAATTACAGCTCGAATTTCGATGAACCGGCACATCCCTTTGGTGTTCAGGTCCTGGGCGCCCCACCCATGTACGGATACAATAGGGTGTTAGGCTCACTCTCGCGAAGAAACGGTGATCAAAGAAAATACAAAAATCAACCTAGAGTCCGAATTGATCGAGACTCTCAAAGCAAGTGAGAACAAGCTCCGATTTCGTCGTTTTCATTGGCGTTGGAAAGCTATTGGTGAATTGAGCTGATAGGACTTATAGTTTTTGCGATCTGGAGGATTTTACATACGTGCACACACAGGATCACGTGCGTGTAAAATATCGAGCCCAAAAAGGGCCGTCTGGGCCCTAATAAATGGCATGCAGGATCTTAAAAAATGAAAGTTATCGCAATTACATCTCAAATTTCGATGAGCCGGCACATCGCTTTGGTGTTCAGGTCCTGGGCGCCCCACCTATGTATGCATACAATAGGGTGTTAGGCCAACTCTCGCGAAGAAACGGTCATACAAGAAAATACAAAAATCAACCTAGAGTCTGAATTGATCGACACTCTCAAAGCAAGTGAGAACAAGCTCCGATTTCATCGTTTTCATAGGCGTTGGAAAGCTATTGGGGAATTGAGCTGATAGGACTTCTAGTTTTTTCGATCTGGAGGATTTTACATACGTGCGTGGAAAATATCGAGCCCAAAAAGGGCCGTCTGGGCCCTAAAAAATGGCCTGCAGGATTGGAAAAAACGTAAGTTATCACAATTACAACTCAAATTTTGATGAGCCGGCACATCCCTTTGGTGTTCAGGTCCTGGGCGCCCCACCCATGTATGGATACAATAGGGTGTTAGGCTCACTCTCGCAAAGAAATGGGATCAAAGAAAATACAAAAATCAACCTAGAGTACGAATTGATTGACACTCTCAAAGCAAGTGAGAACAAGCTCCGATTTCGTCATTTTCATAGGCGTTGGAAAGCTATTGGGGAATTGAGCTAATAGGACTTCTAGTTTTTGCGATCTGGAGGATTTTACATACGTGTACACATAGGATCACGTGTGCGGAAATTATTGAGCCCAAAAAGGGCCATCTGGGCCCTCAAAAATGGCCTGCAGTATTGGAAGAAACGAAAGTTATCGCAATTACATCTCAAATTTCGATGAGCCGGCACATCCCTTTGGTGTTCAGGTCCTGGGCGCCCCACCCATGTATGGATACAATAGGGTGTTAGGGCAACTCTCGTGAAGAATAGGTGATCAAAGAAAATACAAAAATCAACCTAGAGTCCGAATTGATCGAGACTCTCAAAGCAAGTGAGAACAAGCTCTGATTTCATCATTTTCATAGGCGTTGGAACGCTATTGGGGAATTGAGCTGATAGGACTTCTAATTTTTCCGATCTGGAGGATTTTACATACGTGCACACACAGGATCACGTGCGCAGAAAATATCGATCCCAAAATGGCTGTCTGGGCCCTCAAAAATGGCCTGCAGGATTGGAAAAAACGAAAGTTATCGCAATTACAGCTCAAATTTTGATGAGCCGGCACATCCCTTTGGTGTTCAGGTCCTGGGCGCCCCACCCATGTATGGATACAATAGGGTGTTAGGCTCACTCTCGCAAAGAAATGGGATCAAAGAAATTACAAAAATCAACCTAGAGTACGAATTGATTGACACTCTCAAAGCAAGTGAGAACAAGCTCCGATTTCGTCATTTTCATAGGCGTTGGAAAGCTATTGGGGAATTGAGCTAATAGGACTTCTAGTTTTTGCGATCTGGAGGATTTTACATACGTGTACACATAGGATCACATGCGCGGAAAATATTGAGCCCAAAAAGGGCCATCTGTGCCCTCATAAATGGCCTGCAGTATTGGAAGAAACGAAAGTTATCGCAATTACAGCTCAAATTTCGATGAGCCGGCACATCCCTTTGGTGTTCAGGTCCTGGGCGCCCCACCCATGTATGGATACAATAGGGTGTTAGGCCAACTCTCGCGAAGAAACGGCGATCAAAGAAAATACAAAAATCAACCTAGAGTCCGAATTGATCGAGACTCTCAAAGCAAGTGAGAACAAGCTCCGATTTCATCGTTTTCATAGGAGTTGGAAAGCTATTGAGGAATTGAGCTGATAGGACTTCTACTTTTTGCGATCTGGAGGATTTTCCATACGTGCACACACAGGATCACGTGCGTGGAAAATATCGAGCCCAATAAGGCCGTCTGGGCCCTCAAAAATGGCCTGCAGGATTGGAAAAAACGAAAGTTATTGCAATTACAGCTCAAATTTCGATGAGCCGGCACATCCCTTTGGTGTTCAGGTCCTGGGCGCCCCACCCATGTATGGATACAATAGGGTGCTAGGACAACTGTCGCGAAGAAACGGTGATCAAAGAAAATACAAAAATCAACCTAGAGTCCGAATTGATCGAGACTCTCAAAGCAAGTGAGAACGAGCTCCGATTTCGTAATTTTCATTGGCGTTGGAAAGCTATTGGGGAATTGAGCTGATACGACTTCTAGTTTTTGCGATCTGGATGATTTTACATATATGCACACACGGGATTACGTGTGCGGAAAATATCGAGCCCAAAAAGGCAGTCTGGTCCCTCAAAAATGGGCTGCAGCAGGGTTAGAAAAAACGAAAGTTATCGCAATTACAGCTCAAATTTCGATGAGCCGGCACATCCCTTTGGTGTTCAGGTCCTGGGCGCCCCACCCATGTATGGATACAATAGGGTGTTAGGCTAACTCTCGCGAAGAAACAGTGATCAAAGAAAATACAAAAATCAAGCTAGAGTCCGAAGTGATCGAGACTCTCAAAGCAAGTGAGAACAAGCTCCAATTTCATCGTTTTCATAGGCGTTGGAAAGCTAATGGGGTATTGAGCTGATAGGACTTCTAGTTTTTGCGATCTGGAGGATTTT
This sequence comes from Elymus sibiricus, assembly GCA_039707655.1. Taxonomy (NCBI): domain Eukaryota; kingdom Viridiplantae; phylum Streptophyta; class Magnoliopsida; order Poales; family Poaceae; genus Elymus; species Elymus sibiricus. The sequence continues at coordinate 3,928,306 of CM077672.1, forward strand.
ACATATGTGCACACACAGGATCACGTGCGTGGAAAATATCGAGCCCAAAAAGGCCGTCTGGGCCCTAAAAAATGGCCTGCAGGATTGGAAAAAACGAAAGTTATCGCAATTACAACTCAAATTTCGATGAGCTGGCACATCCCTTTGGTGTTCAGGTCCTGGGCGCCCCACCCATGTATGGATACAATAGGGTGCTAGGACAACTCTCGCGAAGAAACGGTGATCAAAGAAAATACAAAAATCAACCTAGAGCCCGAATTGATCGAGACTCTCAAAGCAAGTGAGAACGAGCTCCGATTTCGTAATTTTCATTGGCGTTGGAAAGCTATTGGGGAATTGAGCTGATAGGACTTCTAGTTTTTGCGATCTGGATGATTTTACATATATGCACACACGGGATCACGTGCGCGGAAAATATCGAGCCCAAAAAGGCAGTCTGGTCCCTCAAAAATGGCCTACAGCAGGGTTAGAAAAAACGAAAGTTATCGCAATTACAACTCAAATTTCGATGAGCCGGCACATCCCTTTGGTTTTCAGGTCCTGGGCGCCCCACCCATGTATGGATACAATAGGGTGTTAGGCCAACTCTCGCGAAGAAACGGTGATCAAAGAAAATACAAAAATCAACCTAGAGTCCGAAGTGATCGAGACCCTCAATTAAAGTGAGAACTAGCTCCAATTTCGTCGTTTTCATAGGCGTTGGAAAGCTATTGGGGTATTGAGCTGATACGACTTCTAGTTTTTGTGATCTGGAGGATTTTACATACGTGCACACACAAGATCACGTGCGCGGAAAATATCAAGCCCAAAAAGGGCCGTCTGGGCCCTAAAAATGGCATGTAGGATTGGAAAAAACAAAAGTTATCGCAATTACAGCTCAAATTTCGATGAGCCGGCACATCCCTTTGGTGTTCAGGTCCTGGGCGCCCCACCCATGTATGGATACAATAGGGTGTTAGGCCAACTCTCGCAAAGAAACGGTGATCAAAGAAAATACAAAAATCAACCTAGAGTCCGAAGTGATCGAGACTCTCAAAGCAAGTGAGAAGAAGCTCCGATTTCGTCGTTTTCATAGGCGTTGGAAAGCTATTGGGGAATTGAGCTGATAGGACTTCTAGTTTTTGCGATCTGGAGGATTTTACATACGTGCAGACAAAGGATCACATGCACGGAAAATATAGAGCCCAAAAAGGGTCGTCTGGGCCCTCAAAAATAGCCTACAGGATTGGAAAAAACGAAAGTTATCGCATTTACAGCTCAAATTTCGATGAGCCGGCACATCCCTTTGGTGTTTAGGTCCTGGGTGCCCCACCCATGTATGGATACAATAGGGTGTTATGCCAACTCGCGTGAAGAAACGGTGATCAATGAAAATACAAAAATCAACCTAGAGTCTGAATTGATCGAGACTCTCAAAGCAAGTGAGAACAAGCTCTGATTTTGGCGTTTTCATAGGCGTTGGAAAGCTATTGGGGAACTGAGTTTATAGGACTTCTAGTTTTTGCGATCTGGAGGATTTTACATACGTGCACACACAGGATCATGTGCGTGGAAAATATCTAGCCCAAAAAGGGTCGTCTGGGCCCTAAAATATGGCCTGCATGATTTGAAAAAACGAAAGTTATCCCAATTACAGCTCAAATTTCGATGAGCCGGCACATCCCTTTGGTGTTCAGGTCCTGGGCGCCCCACCCATGTATGGATACAATAGGGTGTTAGGCTCACTCTCGCGAAGAAACGGTGATCAAAGAAAATACAAAAATCAACCTAGAGTCCGAATTGATCGAGACTCTCAAAGCAAGTGAGAACAAGCTCCGATTTCGTCGTTTTCATAGGCGTTGGAAAGCTATTGGGGAATTGAGCTGATAGGACTTCTAGTGTTTGCGATCTGGAGGATTTTACATACGTGCTCACATAGGATCACATGCGCGGAAACTATCGAGCCCAAAAAGGCTGTCTGGGCCCTCAAAAATGGCCTGCAGTAGGATTGGAAAAAACGAAAGTTATAGCAATTACGGCTCAAATTTCGATGAGCCAGCACATCCCTTTGGTGTTCAGGTCCTGGGCGCCCCACCCATGTATGGATACAATAGGGTGATAGGCCAACTCTCGCGAAGAAACGGTGATCAAAGAAAATACAAAAAGCAACCTAGATTCCAAAGTGATCGAGACTCTCAAAGCAAGTGAGAACAAGCCCCGATTTCGTCGTTTTCATAGGCGTTGGAAAGCTATTGGGGAATTGAGCTGATAGGACTTCTAGTTTTTGCGATCTGGAGGATTTTAGATACGTGCACACACAGGATCACATGCGCAGAAAATATCGAGCCCAAAAAGGCCGTCTGGGCCCTTAAAACTGGCCTGCAGGATTGGAAAAAACGAAAGTTATCGCAATTACAGCTCAAATTTCGATGAGCCGGGACATCCCTTTCGTGTTCAAGTCCTGGGTGCCCCACCCATGTATGGATACAATAGGGTGTTAGGACAACTCTCTCGAAGAAACAGTGTTCAAAGAAAATACAAAAATCAACCTAGAGTCCAAATTGATCGAGACTCTCAAAGCAAGTGAGAACAAGCTCCGATTTCATCGTTTTCATAGGCGTTGGAAAGCTATTGGGGAATTGAGCTGATAGGACTTCTAGTTTTTGCGATCTGGATGATTTTAGATACATGCACACATGGGATCACGTGCGCGGAAAATATCGTGCCCAAAAAGGCCTTGTGGGCCCTCAAATATGGCCTGCAGCAGGATTAGAAAAAAAGAAAGTTATCGCAATTACAGCTCAAATTTTGATGAGCCGGCACATCCCTTTGGTGTTCAGGTCCTGGGCGCCCCACCCATGCATGGATACAATAGCGTGTTAGGCCAACTCTCGCGAAGAAACGGTGATCAAAGAAAATACAAAAATCAACCTAGAGTCCGAAGTGATTGAGACTCTCAAAGCAAGTGAGAACAAGCTCCGATTTCGTCGTTTTCATAGGCGTTGGAAAGCAATTGGGGAATTGAGCTGATAGGACTTCTAGTTTTTGCGATCTGGAGGATTTTACATACGTGCACACACAGGATCACATGCATGGAAAATATCGAGCCCAAAAAGGGCCGTCTGGGCCCTAAAAAATGGCCTGCAGGATTTGAAAAAATGAAAGTTATCGCAATTACAGCTCAAATTTCGATGAACCGACACATCCCTTTGGTGTTCAGGTCCTGGGCGCCCCACCCGTGTACGGATACAATAGGGTGTTAGGCTCACTCTCGCGGAGAAACGGTGATCAAAGAAAATACAAAAATCATCCAAGAGTCCGAATTGATCGAGACTCTCAAAGCAAGTGAGAACAAGCTCCGATTTCGTCGTTTTCATTGGCGTTGGAAAGCTATTGGTGAATTGAGCTGATAGGACTTATAGTTTTTGCGATCTGGAGGATTTTACATACGTGCACACACAGGATCATGTGCGTGGAAAATATCGAGCCCAAAAAGGGCCGTCTGGGCCCTAAAAAATGGCATGCAGGATCTTAAAAAATGAAAGTTATCGCAATTACATCTCAAATTTCGATGAGGCGGCATATCGCTTTGGTGTTCAGGACCTGGGCGCCCCACCCATGTATGCATACAATAGGGTGTTAGGCCAACTCTCGCGAAGAAACGGTCATAAAAGAAAATACAAAAATCAACCTTGAGTCCGAATTGATCGAGACTCTCAAAGCAAGTGAGAACAAGCTCCGATTTCGTCGTTTTCATAGGCGTTGGAAAGCTATTGGGGAATTGAGCTGATAGGACTTCTAGTTTTTTCGATCTGGAGGATTTTACATACGTGCACACACAGGATCACGTGCGTGGAAAATATCGAGCCCAAAAAGGGCCGTCTGGGCCCTAAAAAATGGCCTGCAGGATTGGAAAAAACGTAAGTTATCACAATTACAGCTCAAATTTCGATGAGCCGGCACATCCCTTTGGTGTTCAGGTCCTGGGCGCCCCACCCATGTATGGATACAATAGGGTGTTAGGCCAACTCTCGCGAAGAATAGGTGATCAAAGAAAATACAAAAATCAACCTAGTGTCCGAATTGATCGAGACTCTCAAAGCAAGTGAGAACAAGCTCTGATTTCATCATTTTCATAGGCGTTGGAAAGCTATTGGGGAATTGAGCTGATAGGACTTCTAATTTTTCCGATCTGGAGGATTTTACATACGTGCACACACAGGATCACGTGCGCAGAAAATATCGATCCCAAAATGGCTGTCTGGGCCGTCAAAACTGGCCTGCAGGATTGGAAAAAACGAAAGTTATCGCAATTACAGCTCAAATTTCGATGAGCCGGCACATCCCTTTGGTGTTCAGGTCCTGGGCGCCCCACCCATGTATGGATACAATAGGGTGTTAGGCTCACTCTCGCAAAGAAATGGGATCAAAGAAAATACAAAAATCAACCTAGAGTACGAATTGATTGACACTCTCAAAGCAAGTGAGAACAAGCTCCGATTTCGTCATTTTCATAGGCGTTGGAAAGCTATTGGGGAATTGAGCTGATAGGACTTCTAGTTTTTGCGATCTGGAGGATTTTACATACGTGCACACACAGGATCATGTGCATGGAAAATATCGAGCCCAAAAAGGGCCGTCTGGGCCCTAAAAAATGGCCTGCAGGATTTGAAAAAATGAAAGTTATGGCAATTACAGCTCAAATTTCGATGAACCGGCACATCCCTTGGGTGTTCAGGTCCTGGGCGCCCCACCCATGTACGGATACAATAGGGTGTTAGGCTCACTCTCGCGAAGAAACGGTGATCAAAGAAAATACAAAATTCAACCTAGAGTCCGAATTGATCGAGACTCTCAAAGCAAGTGAGAACAAGCTCCGATTTCGTCGTTTTCATTAGCGTTGGAAAGCTATTGGGGAATTGAGCTGATAGGACTTATAGTTTTTGCTATCTGGAGGATTTTACATACGTGCACACACCGGATCACATGCGTGGAAATTATCGAGCCCAAAAAGGGCCGTCTGGGCACTAAAAAATGGCCTGCAGGATCTTAAAAAATGAAAGTTATCCCAATTACATCTCAAATTTCGATGAGCCGGCACATCCCTTTGGTGTTCAGGTCCTGGGCGCCCCACCCATGTATGGATACAATAGGGTGTTAGGCCAATTCTCGCGAAGAAACGGTCATGAAAGAAAATACAAAAATCAACCTAGAGTACGAATTGATCGAGACTCTCAAAGCAAGTGAGAACAAGCTCCGACTACGTCGTTTTCATAGGCGTTGGAAAGCTATTGGGGAATTGAGCTGATAGGACTTCTAGTTTTTGCGATCTGGAGGATTTTACATACATGCACACACAGGATCACGTGCTCGGAAAATATCGAGCCCAAAAAGGCCGTCTGGGCCCTAAAAAATGGTCTGCAGGATTGGAAAAAACGAAAGTTATCGCAATTACAGCTCAAATTTCGATGAGCCAGGACATCCCTTTGGTGTTCAGGTCCTGGGTGCCCCACCCATGTATGGATACAATAGCGTGTTAGGACAACTCTCGCGAAGAAACGGTGTTCAAAGAAAATACAAAAATCAACCTAGAGTCCGAATTGATCGAGACTCTCAAAGCAAGTGAGAACAAGCTTCAATTTCGTCTTTTTCATAGGTGTTGGAAAGCTATTGGGGTATTGAGCTGATAGGACTTCTAGTTTTTGCGATCTGGAGGATTTTACATACGTGCACACATAGGATCACGTGCGCGGAAAATATCGAGCCCAAAAAGGGTCGTCTGGGCCCTAAAAAATGGCCTGCAAGATTGGGAAGAACGAAAGTTATCGCAATTACCGCTCAAATTTCGATGAGCTGGCACATCCCTTTGGTGTTCAGGTGCTGGGCGCCCCACCCATGTATGGATACAATAGGGTGTTAGGCCAACTCTCGCAAGAAACGGTGATCAAAGAAAATACAAAAATCAACCTAGAGTCCGAATTCATCGAGACTCTCAAAGCAGGTGGGAACAAGCTCCTATTTCGTCGTTTTCATAGGCGTTGGAAAGCTATTGGGGAATTGAGCTGATAGGACTTCTAGTTTTTGCGATCTGGAGGATTTTACATACGTGCACACACAGGATCACGTGCGCGGAAAATATCGAGCCCAAAAAGGCCGTCTGGGCCCTCAAAAATGGCCTGCAGGATTTGAAAAAACGAAAGTTATCGCAATTACAGCTCAAATTTCGATGAGCCGGCACATCCCTTTGGTGTTCAGGTCCTAGGCGCCCCACCCATGTATGGATACAATAGGGTGTTAGGCCAACTCTCGCGAAGAAACGATGATCAAAGAAAATACAAAAATCAACGTAGAGTCCGAATTGATCCAGACTCTCAAAGCAAGTGAGAACAAGCTCCGATTTCGTCGTTTTCATAGGCATTGGAAAGCTATTGGGGAATTGAGCCGATAGGACTTCTAGTTTTTGCGATCTGGAGGATTTTACATATGTGCACACATAGGATCACGTGCGCGGAAAATATCAAGCCCAAAAAGGCCGTCTGGGCCCTCAAAAATGGCCTGTAGGATTGGGAAATACAAAAGTTATCACAATTACAGTTCAAATTTCGATGAGCCGGCACATCCCTTTGGTGTTCAGGTATTGGGCACCCCACCCATGTATGGGTACAATAGGGTGTTAGGCCAACTCTCGCGAAGAAACGGTGATCAAAGAAAATACAAAAATCAACCTAGAGTCCGAATTGATCGAGACTCTCAAAGCAAGTGAGAACAAGCTCCGATTTCGTCGTTTTCATGGGCGTTGGAAAGCTATTGGGGAATTGAGCTGATAGGACTTCTAGTTTTTGCGATCTGGAGGATTTTACATATGTGCACACACAGGATCACATGCGCGGAAAATATCAAGCCCAAAAAGGCCGTCTGGGCCCTCAAAAATGGCCTGCAAGATTGGAAAAAATGAAAGTTATCGCAATTACAGCTCAAATGTCGATGAGCCGGCACATCCCTTTGGTGTTCAGGTCCTGGGTGCCCCACCCATGTATGGATACAATAGGGTGTTAGGCCAACTCTCGCGAAGAAACGGTGATCAAAGAAAATACAAAAATCAACCTAGAGTCTGAATTGATCGAGACTCTCAAAGCAAGTGAGAACAACCTACGATATCGTCGTTTTCATAGGCGTTGGAAAACTATTGGGGAATTGAGCTGACAGGACTTCTAGTTTTTGCGATCTGGAGGATTTTACATACGTGCACACACAGGATCACGTGCGTGGAAAATATCGAGCCCAAAAAGGGCCGTCTGGGCCCTAAAAAATGGCCTGCAGGATCTTAAAAAATGAAAGTTATCACAATTACATCTCAAATTTCGATGAGCCGGCACATCCCTTTGGTGTTCAGGTCCTGGGCGCCCCACCCATGTATGGATACAATAGGGTGTTAGGCCAACTCTCGCGAAGAAACGGTCATAAAAGAAAATACAAAAATCAACCTAGAGTTCGAATTGATCGAGACTCTCAAAGCAAGTGACAACAAGCTCCGATTTCGTCGTTTTCATAGGCGTTGGAAAGCTATTGGGGAATTGAGCTGATAGGACTTCTAGTTTTTTTGATCTGGAGGATTTTACATACGTGCACACACAGGATCATGTGCATGGAAAATATCGAGCCCAAAAAGGGCCGTCTGGGCCCTAAAAAATGGCCTGCAAAATTGCAAAAAACGAAAGTTATCACAATTACAGCTCAAATTTCGATGAGCCGGCACATCCCTTTGGTGTTCAGGTCCTGGGCGCCCCACCCATGTATGGATACAATAGGGTGTTAGGCGAACTCTCGCGAAGAAACGGTGATAAAAGAAAATACAAAAATCAACCTAGAGTCCGAATTGATCGAGACTCTCAAAGCAAGTGGGAACAAGCTCCGATTTCGTTGTTTTCATAGGCGTTGGGAAGCTATTGGGGAATTGAGCTGATAGGACTTCTAGTTTTGCGATCTGGAGGATTTTACATAAGTGCACACACAGAATCACGTGCGCAGAAAATATCGAGCCCAAAAAGGCCGTCTGGGCCCTAAAAATGGTCTGCAGGATTGGAAAAAATGAAAGTTATCGCAATTACAGCTCAAATTTTGATGAGCCGGGACATCCCTTTGGTGTTCAGGTGCTGGGCGCCCCACCCATGTATGGATACAATAGGGTGTTAGGCCAACTCTCGCAAGAAACGGTGATCAATGAAAATACAAAAATCAACATAGAGTCCGAATTGATCGAGACTCTCAAAGCAAGTGGGAACAAGCTCCTATTTCGTCGTTTTCATAGGCTTTGGAAAGCAATTGGGGAATTGAGCTGATAGGACTTCTAGTTTTTGCGATCTGGAGGATTTTACAAACGTGCACACACAGGATCACATGCGCAGAAAATATCGAGCCCAAAAAGGCCGTCTGGGCCCTAAAAATGGCCTGCAGGATTGGAAAAAACGAAAGTTATCGCAATTACAACTCAAATTTCAATGAGCCGGCACATCCCTTTGGTGTTCAGGTCCTGGGCGCCCCACCCATGTATGGATACAATAGGGTGTTAGGCCAACTCTCGCGAAGAAACGGTGATCAAAGAAAATACAAAAATCAACCTAGAGTCCGAATTGATCGAGACTCTCAAAGCAAGTGAGAACAAGCTCCGATTTCGTCGTTTTCATAGGCGTTGGAAAGCTATTGGGGAATTGAGCTGATAGGACTTCTAGTTTTTGCGATCTGGAGGATTTTACATATGTGCACACACAGGATCACGTGCGCGGAAAATATCAAGCCCAAAAAGGCCGTCTCGGCCCTAAAAATGGCCTGCAAGATTGGAAATAATGAAAGTTATCGCAATTACAGCTCAAATTTCGATGAGCCGGCACATCCCTTTGGTGTTCAGGTCCTGGGTGCCCCACCCATGTATGGATACAATAGGGTGTTAGGCCAACTCTCGCGAAGAAACGGTGATCAAAGAAAATACAAAAATCAACCTAGAGTTCGAATTGATCGAGACTCTCAAAGCAAGTGAGAACAAGCTCCGATTTCGTCGTTTTCATAGGCGTTGGAAAGCTATTGGGGAATTGAGCTGATAGGACTTCTAGTTTTTGCGGTCTGGAGGATTTTACATACGTGCACACACAGGATCACGTGCATGGAAAATATCGAGCCCAAAAAGGGCCGTCTGGGCCCTAAAAAATGGCCTGCAGGATTTGAAAAAAATGAAAGTTATCGCAATTACAGCTCAAATTTCGATGAACCGGCACATCCCTTTGGTGTTCAGGTCCTGGGCGCCCCACCCATGTACGGATACAATAGGGTGTTAGGCTCACTCTCGCGAAGAAATGGTGATCAAAGAAAATACAAAAATCAACCTGGAGTCCGAATTGATTGAGACTCTCAAAGCAAGTGAGAACAAGCTCCGATTTCGTCGTTTTCATTGGCGTTGGAAAGCTATTGGGGAATTGTGCTGATAGGACTTATAGTTTTTGCTATCTGGAGGATTTTACATACGTGCACACATAGGATCACGTGCGTGTAAAATATCGATTCCAAAAAGGGCCGTCTGGGCCCTAAAAAATGGCCTGCAGGATCTTAAAAAATGAAAGTTATCGCAATTACATCTCAAATTTCGATGAGCCGGCACATCCCTTTGGTGTTCAGGTCCTGGGCGCCCCACCCATGTATGGATACAATCGGGTGTTAGGCGAACTCTCGCGAAGAAATGGTGATAAAAGAAAATACAAAAATCAACCTAGAGTCCGAATTGATCGAGACTCTCAAAGCAAGTGAGATCAAGCTCCGATTTCGTCGTTTTCATAGGCGTTGGAAAGCTATTGGGGAATTGAGCTGATAGGACTTCTAGTTTTTGCGATCTGGAGGATTTTACTTACGTGCACACACAGGATCACGTGCGCAGAAAATATCGAGCCCAAAAAGGCCGTCTGGGCCCTAAAAAATGGAATGCAGGATTGGAAAAAACGAAAGTTATAGCAATTACAGCTCAAATTTCGATGAGCCGGGACATCCCTTTGGTGTTCAGGTCCTAGGTGCCCCACCCATGTATGGCTACAATAGGGTGTTAGGCCAACTCTCGCGAAGAAACGGTGATAAAAGAAAATAAAAAAAATCACCCTAGAGTCCAAAGTGATCAAGACTCTCAAAGCAAGTGAGAACAAGCTCCGATTTCGTCTTTTTCGTAGGTGTTGGAAAGCTATTGGGGTATTTAACTGATAGGACTTCTAGTTTTTGTGATCTGGAGGATTTGACATACGTGCACACACAGGATCACGTGCGCCGCAAATATCAAGCCCAAAAAGGGCCGTCTGGGCCCTCAAAAATGGCATGTAGGATTGGAAAAAATGAAAGTTATCGCAATTACAGCTCAAATTTCGATGAGGCGGCACATCCCGTTGGTGTTCAGGTCCTGGGTGCCCCACCCATGGATGGATACAATAGGGTGTTAGGCCAGCTCTCACGAAGAAACGGTGATCAAAGAAAATTCCAAAATCAACCTAGAGTCCGAAGTGATCGAGACTCTCAAAGCAAGTGAGAACAAGCTCCGATTTCGACGTTTTCATAGGCGTTGGAAAGCTATTGGGGAATTGAGCTGATAGGACTTCTAGTTTTTGCGATCCGGAGGATTTGACATTCGTGCACACATAGGATCACATGCGCGGAAACTATCGAGCCGAAAAAGGGTCGTCTGGGCCCTAAAAAATGGCCTGCAAGATTGGAAAGAACGAAAGTTATCGCAATTACCGCTCAAATTTCCATGAGCTGGCACATCCCTTTGGTGTTCAGGTGCTGGGCGCCCCACCCATGTATGGATACAATAGGGTGTTAGGCCAACTCTCGCAAGAAACGGTGATCAAAGAAAATACAAAAATCAACCTAGAGTCCGAATTGATCGAGACTCTCAAAGCAATTGGGAACAAGCTCCTATTTCGTCGTTTTCATAGGCCTTGGAAAGCAATTGGGGAATTGAGCTGATAGGACTTCTAGTTTTTGCGATCTGGAGGATTTTACATACGTGCACACACAGGATCACGTGCGCAGAAAATATCGAGCCCAAAAAGGCCGTCTGGGCCCTCAAAAATGGCCTGCAGGATTGGAAAAAACGAAAGTTGTCGCAATTACAGCTCAAATTTCAATGAGCCGGCACATCCCTTTGGTGTTCAGGTCCTGGGCGCCCCACCCATGTATGGATACAATAGGGTGTTAGGCCAACTCTCGCGAAGAAACGGTGATCAAAGAAAATACAAAAATCAACCTAGAGTCCGAATTGATCGAGACTCTCAAAGCAAGTGAGAACAAGCTCCGATTTCGTCGTTTTCATAGGCATTGGAAAGCTATTGGAGTATTGAGCTGATAGGACTTCTAGTTTTTGTGATCTGGAGGATTTTACATACGTGCACACACAGGATCACGTGCGCGGAAAATATCGAGCCCAAAAAGGCCGTCTGGGCCCTCAAAAATGGCCTGCAGGATTGGAAAAAACAAAAGTTATCGCAATTACAGCTCAAATTTCGATGAGCCGACACATCCCTTTGGTGTTCAGGTCCTGGGCGCCCCACCCATGTATGGAAACAATAGGGTGCTAGGACAACTCTCGCGAAGAAACGGTGATCAAAGAAAATACAAAAATCAACCTAGAGTCCGAATTGATCGAGACTCTCAAAGCTAGTGAGAACGATCTCCGATTTCGTAATTTTCATAGGCGTTGGAAAGCTATTGGGGAATTGAGCTGATAGGACTTCTAGTTTTTGCGATCTGGATGATTTTACATATATGCACACACGGGATCACGTGCACAGAAAATATCAAGACTGAAAAGGCAGTCTGGTCCCTCAAAAATGGCCTGCAGTAGGGTTAGAAAAAACGAAAGTTATCGCAATTACAACTCAAATTTCGATGAGCGGGCACATCCCTTTGGTGTTCAGGTCCTGGGCGCCCCACCCATGTATGGATACAATAGGGTGTTAGGCCAACTCTCACGAAGAAACGGTGATCAAAGAAAATACAAAAATCAACCTAGAGTCCGAAGTGATCGAGACTCTCAAAGCAACTGAGAACAAGCTCCAATTTCGTCGTTTTCATAGGCGTTGGAATGCTATTGGGGTATTGAGCTGATAGGACTTCTAGTTTTTGCGATCTGGAGGATTTTACATACGTGCACACACAAGATCACGTGCGCGGAAAATATCAAGCCCAAAAAGGGCCGTCTGGGCCCTCAAAAATGGCATGTAGGATTGGAAAAAACAATAGTTATCGCAATTACAGCTCAAATTTTGATGAGCCGGCACATCCCTTTGGTGTTCAGGTCCTGGGCGCCCCACCCATGTATGGATACAATAGGGTGTTAGGCCAACTCTCACGAAGAAACGGTGATCAAAGAAAATACAAAAATCAACCTAGAGTCCGAAGTGATCGAGACTCTCAAAGCAAGTGAGAACAAGCTCCGATTTCATCGTTTTCATAGGCGTTGGAAAGCTATTGGGGAATTGAGCTGATAGGACTTATAGTTTTTGCGAACTGGAGGATTTTACATACGTGCACACACAGGATCACATGCGTGGAAAATATCGAGCCCAAAAAGGGGCGTCTGGGCCCTAAAAAATGGCCTACATGATTTGAAAAAACAAAAGTTATCCCAATTACAGCTCAAATTTCGATGAGCCGGCACATCCCTTTGGTGTTCATGTCCTGGGCGCCCCACTCATGTATGGATACAATAGGGTGTTACGCTCACTCTCGCGAAGAAACGGGGATCAAAGAAAATACAAAAATCAACCTAGAGTCCGAATTGATCGAGACTCTCAAAGCAAGTGAGAACAAGCTCCGATTTCGTCGATTTCATAAGCGTTGGAATGCTATTGGGGAATTGAGCTGATAGGACATCTAGTTTTTGCGATCTGGAGGATTTTACATACGTGCACACACAGGATCACATGCGCGGAAAATATCGAGCCCAAAAAGGCCGTCTGGGCCCTCAAAAATGGCCTGCAGTTGGATTGGAAAAAACGAAAGTTATCGCAATTACAGCTCAAGTTTCGATGAGCCAGCACATCCCTTTGGTGTTCAGGTCCTGGGCGCCACACCCATGTATGGATACAATAGGGTGTTAGGCCAACTCTCGCAAAGAAACGGTGATCAAAGAAAATACAAAAATCAACCTAGAGTCCGAAGTGATCGAGACTCTCAAAGCAAGTGAGAACAAGCTCCGATTTCGTCGTTTTCATTGGCGTTGGAAAGCTATTGGGGTATTGAGCTGATAGGACTTCTAGTTTTTGCGATCTGGAGGATTTTACATACGTGCACACACAGGATCACGTGCGCAGAAAATATCAAGCCCAAAAAGGGCCGTCTGGGCCCTAAAAAATGGCATGTAGGATTGGAAAAAATGAAAGTTATCGCAATTATATCTCAAATTTCGATGAGCCGGCACATCCCTTTGTTGTTCAGGCCTGGGCGCCCCACCCATGTATGGATACAATAGGGTGTTTGGCCAACTCTCGCGAAGAAACGGTGATCAAAGAAAATACAAAAATCAACATAGAGTACGAAGTGATCGAGACTCTCAAAGCAAGTGAGAACAAGCTTTGATTTCATCATTTTCATAGGCGTTGGAAAGCTATTGGGGAATTGAGCTGATAGGACTTCAAGTTTTTGCGATCTGGAGGACTTTACATACGTGCACACACAGGATCACGTGCGCGGAAAATATCGAGCCCAAAAAGGGTGGTTTGGTCCAAAAAAAATGGCCTGCAGGATTGGGAAAAATGAAAGTTATCGTAGTTACAACTCAAATTTCGATGAGCCGGCACATCCCTTTGGTGTGCAGGTCCTGGGCGCCCCACCCATGTATGGATACAATAGGGTGTTAGACTCACTCTCGCGAAGAAACGGTGATCAAAGAAAATACAAAAATCAACCTAGAGTCCGAACTGATCGAGACTCTCAAAGCAAGTGAAAACAAGCTCAGATTTCGTCATTTTCATAGGCGTTGGAAAGCTATTGGGGAATTGAGCTGGTAGGACTTCTAGTTTTTGCGATCTAGAGGATTTTACATACGTGCACACACAGGATCACGTGCGCAGAAAATATCGAGCCCAAAAAGGCCGTCTGGGCCCTCAAAAATGGCCTGCAGCAGGATTGGAAAAAATGAAAGTTATCGCAATTACAGCTCAAATTTCGATGAGCCGGCACATCCCATTGGTGTTCAGGTCCTGGGCGCCCCACCCATGTATGGATACAATAGGGTGTTAGGCCAACTCTCGCGAAGAAACGGTGATCAAAGAAAATACAAAAAGAAACCTAGAGTACGAAGTGATCGAGACTCTCAAAGGAAGTGAGAACAAGCTCCGATTTCGTCATTTTCATGGGCATTGGAAAGCTATTGGAGTATTGAGCTGATAGGACTTCAAGTTTTTGTGATCTGGAGGAATTTACATACGTGCACACACAGGATCACGTGCATGGAAAATATTGAGCCCAAAAAGGGCCGTCTGGGCCCTAAAAAATGGCATGTAGGATTGGAAAAAACGAAAGTTATCGCAATTACAGCTCAAATTTCGATGAGCGGGCACATCCCTTTGGTGTTCAGGTCCTGGGCGCCCCACCCATGTATGGATACAATAGGGTGTTAGGCCAACTCTCACAAAGAAATGGTGATCAAAGAAAATACAAAAATCAACCTAGAGTCCGAAGTGATCGAGACTCTCAAAGCAAGTGAGAACAAGCTCCGATTTCGTCGTTTTCATAGGCGTTGGAAAGCTATTGGGGAATTGAGCTGATAGGACTTCAAGTTTTTGCGATATGGAGGATTTTACATACGTGCTCACACAGGATCACGTGCATGGAAAATATCGAGCCCAAAAAGGGCCGTCTGGGCCCTAAAAAATGGCCTGCAGGATTTGAAAAAATGAAAGTTATCGCAATTACAGCTCAAATTTCGATGAACCGGCACATCCCTTTGGTGTTCAGGTCCTGGGCGCCCCACCCATGTATGGATACAATAGGGTGTTAGGCTCACTCTCGCGAAGAAACGGTGACCAAATAAAATACAAAAATCAACCTAGAGTCCGAATTGATCGAGACTCTCAAAGCAAGTGAGAACAAGCTCCGATTTCGTCGTTTTCATAGGCGTTGGAAAGCTATTGGGGAATTGAGCTGATAGGACTTCTAGTTTTTGCGATCTGAAGGATTTTGCATACGTGCACACACAGGATCACGTGCGTGGAAAATATCGAGCCCAAAAAGGGTCGTCTGGGCCCTAAAAAATGTCCCGCAGGTTCTTAAAAAATGAAAGTTATCACAATTACATCTCAAATTTCGATGAGCCGGCACATCCCTTTGGTGTTCAGGTCCTGGGCGCCCCACCCATGTATGGATACAATAGGGTGTTAGGCCAACTCTCGCGAAGAAACGGTCATAAAAGAAAATACAAAAATCAACCTAGAGTCCGAATTGATCGAGACTCTCAAAGCAAGTGAGAACAAGCTCCGATTTCGTCGTTTTCATAGGCGTTGGAAAGCTATTGGGGAATTGAGCTGATAGGACTTCTAGTTTTTTCGATCTGGAGGATTTTACATACGTGCACACACAGGATCACATGCGTGGAAAATATCGAGCCCAAAAAGGGCCGTCTGGGCCCTAAAAAATGGCCTGCAGGATTGGAAAAAACGAAAGTTATCACAATTACAGCTAAAATTTCGATGAGCCGGCACATCCCTTTGGTGTTCAGGTCCTGGGCGCCCCACCCATGTATGGATACAAAAGGGTGTTAGGCCAACTCTCGTGAAGAAACAGTGATCAAAGAAAATACAAAAATCAACCTAGAGTCCGAATTGATCGAGACTCTCAAAGCAAGTGAGAACAAGCTCTGATTTCATCGTTTTCATAGGCGTTGGAAAGCTATTGGGGAATTGAGCTGATAGGACTTCTAGTTTTTTCGATCTGGAGGATTTTACATACGTGCACACATAGGATCACGTGCGCAAAAAATATCGAGCCCAAAATGGCCGTCTGGGCCCTCAAAAATGGTCTGCAGGATTAGGAAAAACGAAAGTTATCGCAATTACAGCTCAAATTTCGATGAGCCGGCACATCCCTTTGGTGTTCAGGTCCTGGGCGCCCCACCCATGTATTGATACAATAGGGTGTTAGGCTCACTCTCGCAAAGAAATGGGATCAAAGAAAATACAAAAATCAACCTAGAGTACGAATTGATTGACACTCTCAAAGCAAGTGAGAACAAGCTCCGATTTCGTCATCTTCATAGGCGTTGGAAAGCTATTGGGGAATTGAGCTGATAGGACTTCTAGTTTTTGCGATCTGGAGGATTTTACATACGTGTACACATAGGATCACGTGCGCGGAATATAATGAGCCCAAAAAGGGCTGTCTGGGCCATCAAAAATGACATGCAGTATTGGAAGAAACGAAAGTTATCGCAATTACAGCTCAAATTTCGATGAGCCGGCACATCCCTTTGGTGTTCAGGTCCTGGGCGCCCCACCCATGTATGGATACAATAGGGTGTTAGGCCAACTCTCGCGAAGAAATGGTGATCATAGAAAATACAAAAAGCAACCTAGAGTCCGAAGTGATCGAGACTCTCAAAGCAAGTGAGAACAAGCTGCGATTTCGTCGTTTTCATAGGCATTGGAAAGCTATTGGAGAATAGAGCTGATAGGACTTCTAGTTTTTGTGATCTGGAGGATTTTACATACGTGCACACACAGGATAACGTGCATGGAAAATATCGAGCCCAAAAAGGGCCGTCTGGGCCCTAAAAAATGGCATGTATGGATACAATAGGGTGTTACATACGGCTTCTGGAGGATTTTACATACGGCTTCGATGAGCCGGCACATCCCTTTGGTGTTCAGGTCCTGGGCGCCCCACCCATGTATGGATACAATAGGGTGTTAGGCCAACTCTCGTGAAGAAACGGTGATCAAAGAAAATACAAAAATCAACCTAGAGTCCGAATTGATCGAGACTCTCAAAGCAAGTGAGAACAAGCTCCGATTTCATCGTTTTCATAGGCGTTGGAAAGCTATTGGGAATTGAGCTGATAGGACTTCTAGTTTTTCCGATCTGGAGGATTTTACATACGTGCACACATAGGATCACGTGCGTAGAAAATATCTAGCCCAAAATGGCCGTCTGGGCCCTCAAAAATGGCCTGCAGGATTGGGAAAAACGAAAGTTATCGCAATTACAGCTCAAATTTCGATGAGCCGGCACATCCCTTTGGTGTTCAGGTCCTGGGCGCCCCACCCATGTATTGATACAATAGGGTGTTAGGCTCACTCTCGCAAAGAAATGGGATCAAAGAATATACAAAAATCAACCTAGAGTATGAATTGATTGACACTCTCAAAGCAAGTGAGAACAAGCTCCGATTTCATCATCTTCATAGGCGTTGGAAAGCTATTGGGGAATTGAGCTGATAGGACTTCTAGTTTTTGCGATCTGGAGGATTTTACATACGTGTACACATAGGATCACGTGCGCGGAATATATTGAGCCCAAAAAGGGCTGTCTGGGCCATCAAAAATGGCCTGCAGTATTGGAAGAAACGAAAGTTATCGCAATTACAGCTCAAATTTCGATGAGCCGGCACATCCCTTTCGTGTTCAGGTCCTGGGCGCCCCACCCATGTATGGATACAATAGGGTGTTAGGCCAACTCTCGCGAAGAAACGGTGATAAAAGAAAATACAAAAAGCAACCTAGAGTCCGAAGTGATCGAGACTCTCAAAGCAAGTGAGAACAAGCTGCGATTTCGTCGTTTTCATAGGCATTGGAAAGCTATTGGAGTATTGAGCTGATAGGACTTCTAGTTTTTGTGATCTGGAGGATTTTACATACGTGCACACACAGGATCACGTGCATGGAAAATATCGAGCCCAAAAAGGGCCGTCTGGGCCCTAAAAAATGGCATGTAGGATTGGAAAAAACGAAAGTTATCGCAATTACAGCTCAAATTTCGATGAGCCGGCACATCCCTTTGGTGTTCAGGTCCTGGGCGCCCCACCCATGTATGGATACAATAGGGTGTTAGGCCAACTCTCACGAAGAAATGGTGATCAAAGAAAATACAAAAATGAACCTAGAGTCCGAAGTGATCGAGACTCTCAAAGCAAGTGAGAACAAGCTCCGATTTCGTCGTTTTCATAGGCGTTGGAAAGCTATTGGGGAATTGAGCTGATAGGACTTCTAGTTTTTGCGATCTGGAGGATTTTACATACGTGCTGATGCAGGATCACGTGCATGGAAAATATCGAGCCCAAAAAGGGCCGACTGGGCCCTAAAAAATGGCCTGTAGGATTTGAAAAAATGAAACTTATCGCAATTACAGCTCAAATTTCGATGAAACGGCACATCCCTTTGGTGTTCAGGTCCTGGGCGCCCCACCGATGTACGGATACAATAGGGTGTTAGGCTCACTCTCGCGAAGAAACGGTGATCAAATAAAATACAAAAATCAACCTAGAGTCCGAATTGATCGAGACTCTCAAAGCAAGTGAGAACAAGCTCCGATTTCGTTGTTGTCATAGGCGTTGGAAAGCTATTGGGGAATTGAGCTGATAGGACTTCTAGTTTTTTCGATCTGGAGGATTTTACATACGTGCACACACAGGATCCCGTGCGTGGAAAATATCGAGCCCAAAAAGGGCCGTCTGGGCCCTAAAAAATGGCCTGCAGGATTGGAAAAAACCAAAGTTATCACAATTACAGATCAAATTTCGATGAGCCGGCACATCCCTTTGGTGTTCAGGTCCTGGGCGCCCCACCCATGTATGGATACAATAGGGTGTTAGGCCAACTCTCGTGAAGAAACGGTGATCAAAGAAAATTCAAAAATCAAACTAGAGTACGAATTGATCGAGACTCTCAAAGCAAGTGAGAACAAGCTCTGATTTCATCGTTTTCATAGGCGTTGGAAAGCTATTGGGGAATTGAGCTGATAGGACTTCTATTTTTCCCGATCTGGAGGATTTTACATACGTGCACACATAGGATCACGTGCGCAGAAAATATCCAGCCCAAAATGGCCGTCTGGGCCCTCAAAAATGGCCTGCAGGATTGGGAAAAACGAAAGTTATCGCAATTACAGTTCAAATTTCGAAGAGCCGGCACATCCCTTTGGTGTTCAGGTCCTGGGCGCCCCACCCATGTATTGATACAATAGGGTGTTAGGCTCACTCTCGCAAAGAAATGGGATCTAAGAAAATATAAAAATCAACCTAGAGTACGAATTGATTGACACTCTCAAAGCAAGTGAGAACAAGCTCCGATTTGGTCATCTTCATAGGCGTTGGAAAGCTATTGGGGAATTGAGCTGATAGGACTTCTAGTTTTTGCGATCTGGAGGATTTTACATACGTGTACACATAGGATCACGTGCACGGAATATATTGAGCCCAAAAAGGGCTGTCTGGGCCATAAAAAATGGCCTGCAGTATTGGAAGAAACGAAAGTTATCGCAATTACAGCTCAAATTTTGATGAGCCGGCACATCCCTTTGGTGTTCAGGTCCTGGGCGCCCCACCCATGTATGGATACAATAGGGTGTTAGGCCAACTCTCGCGAAGAAACGGTGATCAAAGAAAATACAAAAAGCAACCTAGAGTCCGAAGTGATCGAGACTCTCAAAGCAAGTGAGAACAAGCTGCGATTTCGTCGTTTTCATAGGCATTGGAAAGCTATTGGAGTATTGAGCTGATAGGACTTCTAGTTTTTGTGATCTGGAGGATTTTACATACGTGCACACACAGGATCACGTGCATGGAAAATATCGAGCCCAAAAAGGGCCGTCTGGGCCCTAAAAAATGGCATGTAGGATGGGAAAAAACGAAAGTTATCGCAATTACAGCTCAAATTTTGATGAGATGGCACATCCCTTTGGTGTTCAGGTCCTGGGCGCCCCACCCATGTATGGATACAATAGGGTGTTAGGCCAACTCTCACGAAGAAATGGTCATCAAAGAAAATACAAAAATCAACCTAGAGTCCAAAGTGATCGAGACTCTCAAAGCAAGTGAGAAGAAGCTCCGATTTCGTCGTTTTCATAGGCGTTGGAAAGCTATTGGGGAATTCAGCTGATAGGACTTCTACTTTTTGCGATCTGGAGGATTTTACAAACGTGCTCACACAGGTTCACGTGCATGGAAAATATCGAGCCCAAAAAGGGCCGTCTGGGCCCTAAAAAATGGCCTGCAGGATTTGAAAAAATGAAAGTTATCGCAATTACAGCTTAAATTTCGGTGAACCGACACATCCCTTTGGTGTTCAGGTCCTGGGCGCCCCACCCATGTACGGATACAATATGGTGTTAGGCTCACTCTTGCGAAGAAACGGTGATCAAATAAAATACAAAAATCAACCTAGAGTCCGAATTGATCGAGACTCTCAAAGCAAGTGAGAACAAGCTCCGATTTCGTCGTTTACATTGGCGTTGGAAAGCTATTGGGGAATTGAGCCGATAGGACTTATAGTTTTTGCGATCTGGAGGATTTTACATACGTGCACACACAGGATCACGTGCGTGGAAAATATCGAGCCCAAAAAGGGCCGTCTGGGCCCTAAAAAATGGCCCGCAGGTCCTTAAAAAATGAAAGTTATCACAATTACATCTCAAATTTCGATGAGCCGGCACATCCCTTTGGTGTTCAGGTCCTGGGCGCCCCACCCATGTATGGATAAAATAGGGTGTTAGGCCAACTCTCGCGAAGAAACGGTCATAAAAGAAAATACAAAAATCAACCTAGAGTCCGAATTGATCGAGACTCTCAAAGCAAGTGAGAACAAGCTCCGATTTCGTCGTTTTCATAGGCGTTGGAAAGCTATTGGGGAATTGAGCTGATAGGACTTCTAGTTTTTTCGATCTGGAGGATTTTACATACGTGCACACACAGGATCACGTGCGTGGAAAATATCGAGCCCAAAAAGGGCCGTCTGGGCCCTAAAAAATGGCCTGCAGGATTGGAAAAAACGAAAGTTATCACAATTACAGCTCAAATTTCGATGAGCCGGCACATCCCTTTGGTGTTCAGGTCCTGGGCGCCCCACCCATGTATGGATACAATAGGGTGTAAGGCCAACTCTCGTGAAGAAATGGTGAACAAAGAAAATACAAAAATCAACCTAGAGTCCGAATTGATCGAGACTCTCAAAGCAAGTGAGAACAAGCTCTGATTTCATCGTTTTCATAGGCGTTGGAAAGCTATTGGCGAATTGTGCTGATAGGACTTGTAGTTTTTCCGATCTGGAGGATTTTACATACGTGCACACATAGGATCACGTGCGCAGAAAATATCGAGCCCAAAATGGCCGTCTGGGCCCTCAAAAATGGCCTGCAGGATTGGGAAAAACGAAAGTTATCGCAATTACAGCTCAAATTTCGATGAGCCGGCACATCCCTTTGGTGTTCAGGTCCTGGGCGCCCCACCCATGTCTTGATACAATAGGGTGTTAGGCTCACTCTCGCAAAGAAATGGGATCAAAGAAAATACAAAAATCAACCTAGAGTACGAATTGATTGACACTCTCAAAGCAAGTGAGAAGAAGCTCCGATTTCGTCGTTTTCATAGGCGTTGGAAAGCTATTGGGGAATTCAGCTGATAGGACTTCTACTTTTTGCGATCTGGAGGATTTTACAAACGTGCTCACACAGGATCACGTGCATGGAAAATATCGAGCCCAAAAAGGGCCGTCTGGGCCCTAAAAAATGGCCTGCAGGATTTGAAAAAATGAAAGTTATCGCAATTACAGCTTAAATTTCGGTGAACCGGCACATCCCTTTGGTGTTCAGGTCCTGGGCGCCCCACCCATGTATGGATACAATATGGTGTTAGGCTCACTCTTGCGAAGAAACGGTGATCAAATAAAATACAAAAATCAACCTAGAGTCCGAATTGATCGAGACTCTCAAAGCAAGTGAGAACAAGCTCCGATTTCGTCGTTTACATTGGCGTTGGAAAGCTATTGGGGAATTGAGCCGATAGGACTTATAGTTTTTGCGATCTGGAGGATTTTACATACGTGCACACACAGGATCACGTGCGTGGAAAATATCGAGCCCAAAAAGGGCCGTCTGGGCCCTAAAAAATGGCCCGCAGGTTCTTAAAAAATGAAAGTTATCACAATTACATCTCAAATTTCGATGAGCCGGCACATCCCTTTGGTGTTCAGGTCCTGGGCGCCCCACCCATGTATGGATACAATAGGGTGTTAGGCCAACTCTCGCGAAGAAACGGTCATAAAAGAAAATACAAAAATCAACCTAGAGTCCGAATTGATCGAGACTCTCAAAGCAAGTGAGAACAAGCTCCGATTTCGTCGTTTTCATAGGCGTTGGAAAGCTATTGGGGAATTGAGCTGATAGGACTTCTAGTTTTTTCGATCTGGAGGATTTTACATACGTGCACACACAGGATCACGTGCGTGGAAAATATCGAGCCCAAAAAGGGCCGTCTGGGCCCTCAAAAATGGCCTGCAGGATTGGGAAAAACGAAAGTTATCGCAATTACAGCTCAAATTTCGATGAGCCGGCACATCCCTTTGGTGTTCAGGTCCTGGGCGCCCCACCCATGTCTTGATACAATAGGGTGTTAGGCTCACTCTCGCAAAGAAATGGGATCAAAGAAAATTCAAAAATCAACCTAGAGTACGAATTGATTGACACTCTCAAAGCAAGTGAGAACAAGCTCCGATTTCGTCATCTTCATAGGCGTTGGAAAGCTATTGGGGAATTGAGCTGATAGGACTTCTAGTTGTTGCGATCTGGAGGATTTTACATACGTGTACACATAGGATCACGTGCGCGGAATATATTGAGCCCAAAAAGGACCGTCTGGGCCCTCAAAAATGGCCTGCAGTATTGGAAGAAATGAAAGTTATCGCAATTACAGCTCAAATTTCGATGAGCCGGCACATCCCTCTGGTGTTCAGGTCCTGGGCGCCCCACCCATG
Organism: Elymus sibiricus; assembly: GCA_039707655.1. NCBI lineage: Eukaryota > Viridiplantae > Streptophyta > Magnoliopsida > Poales > Poaceae > Elymus > Elymus sibiricus. The sequence goes on from CM077672.1 coordinate 3,951,273, forward strand.
TATGGATACAATAGGGTGTTAGGCCAACTCTTGCGAAGAAACGGTGATCAAAGAAAATACAAAAAGCAACCTAGAGTCCGAAGTGATCGAGACTCTCAAAGCAAGTGAGAACAAGCTCCGATTTCGTCGTTTTCATAGGCATTGGAAAGCTATTGGAGTATTGAGCTGATAGGACTTCTAGTAGTTGTGATCTGGAGGATTTTACATACGTGCACACACAGGATCACGTGCGTGGAAAATATCGAGCCCAAAAAGGGCCGTCTGGGCCCTCAAAAATGGCCTGCAGGATTGGGAAAAACGAAAGTTATCGCAATTACAGCTCAAATTTCGATGAGCCGGCACATCCCTTTGGTGTTCAGGTCCTGGGCGCCCCACCCATGTCTTGATACAATAGGGTGTTAGGCTCACTCTCGCAAAGAAATGGGATCAAAGAAAATACAAAAATCAACCTAGAGTACGAATTGATTGACACTCTCAAAGCAAGTGAGAACAAGCTCCGATTTCGTCATCTTCATAGGCGTTGGAAAGCTATTGGGGAATTGAGCTGATAGGACTTCTAGTTGTTGCGATCTGGAGGATTTTACATACGTGTACACATAGGATCACGTGCGCGGAATATATTGAGCCCAAAAAGGGCCGTCTGGGCCCTCAAAAATGGCCTGCAGTATTGGAAGAAATGAAAGTTATCGCAATTACAGCTCAAATTTCGATGAGCCGGCACATCCCTCTGGTGTTCAGGTCCTGGGCGCCCCACCCATGTATGGATACAATAGGGTGTTAGGCCAACTCTTGCGAAGAAACGGTGATCAAAGAAAATACAAAAAGCAACCTAGAGTCCGAAGTGATCGAGACTCTCAAAGCAAGTGAGAACAAGCTCCGATTTCGTCGTTTTCATAGGCATTGGAAAGCTATTGGAGTATTGAGCTGATAGGACTTCTAGTAGTTGTGATCTGGAGGATTTTACATACGTGCACACACAGGATCATGTGCATGGAAAATATCGAGCCCAAAAAGGGCCGTCTGCGCCCTAAAAAATGGCATGTAGGATTGGAAAAAACGAAAGTTATCGCAATTACAGCTCAAATTTCGATGAGCCGGCACATCCCTTTGGTGTTCAGGTCCTGGGCGCCCCACCCATGTATGGATACAATAGGGTGTTAGGCCAACTCTCACGAAGAAATGGTGATCAAAGAAAATACAAAAATCAACCTAGAGTCCGAAGTGATCGAGACTCTCAAAGCAAGTGAGAACAAGCTCCGATTTCGTCGTTTTCATAGGCGTTGGAAAGCTATTGGGGAATTGAGCTGATAGGTCTTCTAGTTTTTGCGATCTGGAGGATTTTACATATGTGCTCACGCAGGATCACGTGCATGGAAAATATCGAGCCCAAAAAGGGCCGTCTGGGCCCTAAAAAATGGCTTCCAGGATTTGAAAAAATGAAAGTTATCGCAATTACAGCTCAAATTTCGATGAACCGGCACATCCCTTTGGTGTTCAGGTCCTGGGCGCCCCACCCATGTACGGATACAATAGGGTGTTAGGCTCACTCTCGCGAAGAAACGGTGATCAAATAAAATACAAAAATCAACCTAGAGTCCGAAGTGATCGAGACTCTCAAAGCAAGTGAGAACAAGCTCCGATTTCGTCGTTTTCATAGGCATTGGAAAGATATTGGAGTATTGAGCTGATAGGACTTCTAGTTTTTGTGATCTGGAGGATTTTACATACGTGCTCACACAGGATCGCGTGCATGGCAAATATCGAGCCCAAAAAGGGCCGTCTGGGCCCTAAAAAATGGCATGCAGGATTTGAAAAAATGAAAGTTATCGCAATTACAGCTCAAATTTCGATGAACCGGCACATCCCTTTGGTGTTCAGGTCCTGGGCGCCCCACCCATGTACGGATACAATAGGGTGTTAGGCTCACTCTCGCGAAGAAACGGTGATCAAATAAAATACAAAAATCAACCTAGAGTCCGAATTGATCGAGACTCTCAAAGCAAGTGAGAACAAGCTCCGATTTCGTCGTTTACATTGGCGTTGGAAAGCTATTGGCGAATTGAGCTGATAGGACTTGTAGTTTTTCCGATCTGGAGGATTTTACATACGTGCACACATAGGATCACGTGCGCAGAAAATATCGAGCCCAAAATGGCCGTCTGGGCCCTCAAAAATGGCCTGCAGGATTGGAAAAAACGAAAGTTATCGCAATTACAGCTCAAATTTCGATGAGCCGGCACATCCCTTTGGTGTTCAGGTCCTGGGTGCCCCACCCATGTATGGATACAATAGGGTGTTAGGCCAACTCTCACGAAGAAATGGTGATCAAAGAAAATACAAAAATCAACCTAGAGTCCGAAGTGATCGAGACTCTCAAAGGAAGTGAGAACAAGCTCCGATTTCGTCGTTTTCATAGGCGTTGGAAAGCTATTGGGGTATTGAGCTGATAGGACTTCTAGTTTTTGCGATCTGGAGGATTTTACATATGTGCTCACGCAGGATCACGTGCATGGAAAATATCGAGCCCAAAAAGGGCCGTCTGGGCCCTAAAAAATGGCTTCCAGGATTTGAAAAAATGAAAGTTATCGCAATTACAGCTCAAATTTCGATGAACTGGCACATCCCTTTGGTGTTCAGGTCCTGGGCGCCCCACCCATGTACGGATACAATAGGGTGTTAGGCTCACTCTCGCGAAGAAACGGTGATCAAATAAAATACTAAAATCAACCTAGAGTCCGAAGTGATCGAGACTCTCAAAGCAAGTGAGAACAAGCTCCGATTTCGTCGTTTTCATAGGCATTGGAAAGATATTGGAGTATTGAGCTGATAGGACTTCTAGTTTTTGTGATCTGGAGGATTTTACATACGTGCTCACACAGGATCGCGTGCATGGCAAATATCGAGCCCAAAAAGGGCCGTCTGGGCCCTAAAAAATGGCCTGCAGGATTTGAAAAAATGAAAGTTATCGCAATTACAGCTCAAATTTCGATGAACCGGCACATCCCTTTGGTGTTCAGGTCCTGGGCGCCCCACCAATGTACGGATACAATAGGGTGTTAGGCTCACTCTCGCGAAGAAACGGTGATCAAATAAAATACAAAAATCAACCTAGAGTCCGAATTGATCGAGACTCTCAAAGCAAGTGAGAACAAGCTCCGATTTCGTCGTTTACATTGGCGTTGGAAAGCTATTGGGGAATTGAGCTGATAGGACTTATAGTTTTGGCGATCTGGAGGATTTTACATACGAGCACACACAGGATCACGTGCGTGGAAAATATCGAGCCCAAAAAGGGCCGTCTGGGTCCTAAAAAATGGCCCGCAGGTTCTTAAAAAATGAAAGTTATCACAATTACATCTCAAATTTCGATGAGCCGGCACATCCCTTTGGTGTTCAGGTCCTGGGCGCCCCACCCATGTATGGATACAATAGGGTGTTAGGCCAACTCTCGCGAAGAAACGGTCATAAAAGAAAATACAAAAATCAACCTAGAGTCTGAATTGATCGAGACTCTCAAAGCAAGTGAGAACAAGCTCCGATTTCGTCGTTTTCATAGGCGTTGGAAAGCTATTGGGGAATTGAGCTGATAGGACTTCTAGTTTTTTCGATCTGGAGGATTTTACATACGTGCACACACAGGATCACGTGCATGGAAAATATCGAGCCCAAAAAGGGCCGTCTGGGCCCTAAAAAATGGCCTGCAGGATTGGAAAAAACGAAAGTTATCACAATTACAACTCAAATTTCGATGAGCCGGCACATCCCTTTGGTGTTCAGGTCCTGGGCGCCCCACCCATGTATGGATACAATAGGGTGTTAGGCCAACTCTCATGAAGAAACGGTGATCAAAGAAAATACAAAAATCAACCTAGAGTCCGAATTGATCGAGACTCTCAAAGCAAGTGAGAACAAGCTCTGATTTCATCGTTTTCATAGGCGTTGGAAAGCTATTGGGGAATTGAGCTGATAGGACTTCCTGTTTTTCCGATCTGGAGGATTTTACATATGTGCACACATAGGATCACATGCGCAGAAAATATCAAGCCCAAAATGGCCGTCTGGGCCCTCAAAAATGGCCTGCAGGATTGGGAAAAAACGAAAGTTATCGCAATTACAGCTCAAATTTCGATGAGCCGGCACATCCCTTTGGTGTTCAGGTCCTGGGTGCCCCACCCATGTATTGATACAATAGGGTGTTAGGCTCACTCTCGCAAAGAAATGGGATCAAAGAAAATACAAAAATCAACCTAGAGTACGAATTGATTGACACTCTCAAAGCAAGTGAGAACAAGCTCCGATTTCGTCATCTTCATAGGCGTTGGAAAGCTATTGGGGAATTGAGCTGATAGGACTTCTAGTTTTTGCGATCTGGAGGATTTTACATACGTGTACACATAGGATCACGTGCACCGAATATATTGAGCCCAAAAAGGGCCGTCTGGGCCCTCAGAAAAGGCCTGCAGTATTGGAAGAAACGAAAGTTATCGCAATTACAGCTCAAATTTCGATGAGCCGGCACATCCCTTTGGTGTTCAGGTCCTGGGCGCCCAACCCATGTATAGATACAATAGGGTGTTAGGCCAACTCTCGCGAAGAAACGTTGATCAAAGAAAATACAAAAAGCAACCTAGAGTCCGAAGTGATCGAGACTCTCAAAGCAAGTGAGAACAAGCTCCGATTTCGTCGTTTTCATAGGCATTGGAAAGCTATTGGAGTATTGAGCTGATAGGACTTCTAGTTTTTGTGATCTGGAGGATTTTACATACGTGCACACACAGGATTACGTGCATGGAAAATATCAAGCCCAAAAAGGGCCGTCTGGGCCCTAAAAAATGGCATGTAGGATTGGAAAAAACGAAAGTTATCGCAATTACAGCTCAAATTTCGATGAGCCGGCACATCCCTTTGGTGTTCAGGTCCTGGGCGCCCCACCCATGTATGGATACAATAGGGTGTTAGGCCAACTCTCATGAAGAAATGGTGATCAAAGAAAATACAAAAATCAACCTAGAGTCCGAAGTGATCGAGACTCTCAAAGCAAGTGAGAACAAGCTCCGATTTCGTCGTTTTCATAGGCGTTGGAAAGCTATTGGGGAATTGAGCTGATAGGACTTCTAGTTTTTGCGATCTGGAGGATTTTACATACGTGCTCATGCAGGATCACGTGCATGGAAAATATCGAGCCCAAAAAGGGCCGTCTGGGCCCTAAAAAATGGCCTGCAGGATTTGAAAAAATGAAAGTTATCGCAATTACAGCTCAAATTTCGATGAACCGGCACGTCCCTTTGGTGTTCAGGTCCTGGGCGCCCCTGTTGGAAATATGCCCTAGAGGCAATAATAAATTGGTTATTATTATATTTCCTTGTTCATGATAATCGTTTATTATCCATGCTATAATTGTATTGATTCGAAACTCAAATACATGTGTGGGTACATAAACAACACTGTGTCCCTAGTATGCCTCTAGTTGACTAGCTCGTTGATCAAAGATGGTTAAGGTTTCCTAGCCATTGACATGAGATGTCATTTGATAACGGGATCACATCATTAGGAGAATGATGTGATGGACAAGACCCAAACTAAGAACGTAGCATTTGATCGTGTCAGTTTATTGCTATTGTTTTCTGCATGTCAAGTATCTGTTCCTATGACCATGAGATCATGCAACTCCCTGACATCGGAGGAGTACCTTGTGTGTATCAAACGTCGCAACGTAACTGGGTGACTATAAAGGTGCTCTACAGGTATCTCCGAGGGTGTCTGTTGGGTTGGCATGGATCAAGACTGGGATTTGTTACTCTGTGTGACGGAGAGGTATCTCAGGGCCCACTCGGTAATACAACATCACAATGAGCCTTGCAAGCAATGTGACTAAAGTGTTAGCCACGAGATCTTGTATTACGGAACGAGTAAAGAGACTTGCCGGTAACGAGATTGAACTAGGTATAGAGATACCGACGATCGAATCTCGGGCAAGTAACATACCGAAGAACAAAGGGAACAGCATACGGGATTAACTGAATCCTTGACATAGAGGTTCGACCGATAAAGATCTTCGTAGAATATGTAGGAGCCAATATGGGCATCCAGGTCCCGCTATTGGTTATTGACCGTAGAGGTGTCTCGGTCATGTCTACATAGTTCTCGAACCCGCAGGGTCTACACACTTAACGTTTGGTGACGATATAAGTATAGTTGAGTTGTTATGTTGGTGACCGAAAGTTGTTCGGAGTCCCGGATGAGATCACGGACATGACGAGGAGTCTCGGAATGTCCGAGAGGTAAAGATCGATATATTGGACGATATGTTTGGGCCAAGAGGTGAGACCCACGGGGCGTTAGCAAAAGGCAGTTTTGCAGAGGGCAGGGTCCAGACGCCAGGAACCCTGGCGTCTGGCCCTGGGCCAGACGCCGAGGCCCATGGCGTCTGGGCCAGACGCCGGGAACCGTGGCGTTTGGTACTGGAATCCGAGAAGGACTCTTCCTTTTGTTCCAAACTGACTTTGAGGAGGCTCTTTCTCCAAGTTTCGACCCCAGGGCTCAACATATAAATAGAGGGGCAGGGCTAGCACCCGGAACACATCAAGATTTCCCCAAGCCGTGTGCGGCAACCCTAACCCTCTAGTTCCTCCGTCATAATCTCCGTAGCGCTTGGCGAAGCCCTGCAGAGATTGTTCCTCACCACCATCACCACGCCGTCGTGCTGCTGGAACTCAACCACTACTTCACCATCGCTCGCTGGATCGAGGAGGTGAAGGCGTCATCAAGCCGTACGTGTGTTGAACGCGGAGGTGCCGTCCGTTCGGCGCTAGTTCGTGATCGGATCGAGGGACGACTTGCGATTTGGATCGCGGAGACGTTCGACTACATCAACCGCGTTTCTTAAACGCTTCCGCTTAGCGATCTACAAGGGTATGTAGATTTACTCTCCCTCTCGTAGATGCTCATCACCATGGATAGATCTTGTGTGTGCGTAGGAAAATTTTTGTTTCCCATGCAACGTTCCCCAACAGTGGCATCATGAGCCAGGTCTATGCGTAGATGAGATCTCGAGTAGAACACAAACGAGTTGTGGGCGTGGGTGTATACATATTGCTTGCCGTTACTAGTTGATATTTGATTCGGCGGTACTGTGAGATGAAGCGGCCCGGACCGACATTACGCGTACACTTACGCGAGACAGGTTCCTTCAACTGACATGTAACTTCGTTGCATAAAGATGGCTAGCGGGTGTCTGTCTCTCTCACTTTAGTTGAATCGATTTCAATGAAGAGGGTTCTTTTAGAAGATCAAAAAGCAATCACTACACCACGTTGTGGTTTTGCGTAGGTAAGAACGGTTCTTGCAAAACCGTAGCAGCCACGTAAAATTTGCAACAACAATTAGAGGACGTCTAACTTGTTTTTGCAGGGTATGTTGTGATGTGATATAGCCAATTACATGATGAGATATATGTGATGTATGAGATGATCATGTGTTGTATAGAATATCACGACTTGCATGTCGATGAGTACGGCAACTGGCAGGAGCCATAGAGTTGTCTTTAATTATTGTATGACCTGCGTGTCAATCATTAAGCGCTATGTAATGCTTTACTTTATCGCTAAACGTTAGCAATAGTCGTGGAAGCAACAGTCGGCGCGACAACCTCATGGCGACACGTTGATAGAGATCAAGATGATGGAGATCATGGTGTCATGCCGGTGATGATGGAGATCATGCCGGTGCTTTGGAGATGGAGATCAAAAGCAGAAGTTCATGGCCATATCATGTCACTTATGATTTGCATGTGATGTTAATCCTTTTATGCATCTTATTTTGCTTAGGACGACGGTAGCATTATAAGGTGATCCCTCACTTAAATTTCAAGATAAATTGTGTTCTCCCCGAGTGTGCACCGTTGCGAAAGTTCGTCGTTTCGAGACACGCCGTGATGATCGGGTGTGATAGACTCCACGTTCACATACAACGGGTGCAAGCCATGTTGCACACGCGGAACACTTGGGTTAAACTTGACGAGCCTAGCATGTACAGACATGGCCTCGGAACACAAGAGACCGAAAGGTCGAACATGAGTCATATAGTAGATATGATCAACATGAAGATGGTCACCATTGAAACCACCTCAACTCACGTGATGATCGGACTTGAGTTGGTGGATTTGGATCATGTTACACTCGAATGACCGGAGGGATGTCAATTTGAGTGGGAGTTTTTAAGTAATATGATTAACTAAACTCATTATCTAGAACAATAGTCTAAGTTGTCTTTGCTATATTTATGTTGTAGATCATGGCTCGCGCAGTAGCACCCCTGAATTTTAATGCGTTCCTAGAGAAAGCTAAGTTGAAAGATGATGGAAGTAACTTTGTGGACTGGGCCCGTAATCTAAGGATTATCCTTACGGCTTCCTAGAAAGCTTATGTCCTTGATGCACCGCTTGGTGATCCACCCGCTCCAGTTGAGTCTCTAGACGTTGTGAACGCCTGGCAGGCTCGTTCTGATGATTACTCAATAGTTCAATGTGCAATGTTGTATGGCTTAGAACCGGGACTTCAAAGACGTTTTGAACGTCATGGAGCATATGAGATGTTCCAGGAGTTGAAGTTTATCTTTCAGAAGAATGCCCGGATCGAGAGATATGAGATCTCCGATAAGTTCTATGCTTGCAAGATGGAGGAGAACGGGTCTATCAGTGATCACGTGCTCAGAATGTCTGGGTACTCCACCCGTCTGGCTGAATTAGGGATGCCCCTTCCGCCAGAGGCTATCACTGACAGAGTTCTTCAATCATTGCCACCTAGCTACAAGAGCTTCGTGTTGAACTATAACATGCACGGGATGAACAAGTCAGTCGCCGAGCTGTTTGCGATGCTGAAAGCCGCTGAGTCTGAAATTCAGAAGGAGCATCAAGTGTTGATGGTCAATAAAACCACTAGTTTCAAGAAAAATGGCAAGGGTAAGAAGGGTAACTCCAAGAAGAGTGGCAAAATAGTTGCTCCTCTCGTGAAGAAACCCAAGGCTGGACCCAAACCAGAAACTGTGTGTTTTCATTGCAAGGGAACTGGACACTGGAAGCGGAACTGCCCCAAGTATTTGGCTGACAAGAAGGCGGCCAACAACAAACAAGGTATATATGATATACATGTTATTGATGTGTACCTTACCAACCCTCGTTGTAGTGCCTGGGTATTTGATACCGGTGCGGTTGCTCATATTTGCAACTCTAAACAGGAACTGCGGAATAGACGGAGGCTGGCAAAGGACGAAGTGACGATGCGCGTGGGAAATGGTTCCAAGGTTGATGTGATCGCCGTCGGCACGCTCGCTCTTCGATTACTGTCGGGATTAGTGATGAACCTAAATAAGTGTTATTTGGTGCCTGCGTTAAGCATGAACATTATATCTGGATCTTGTTTATTGCGAGACGGTTACTCATTTAAATCAGAGAATAATGGTTGTTCTATTTATATGAGTAATATCTTTTATGGTCATGCACCCAATGTGAGGGGTTTATTCTTATTGAATCTCGATAGTAATGATACACATGTTCATAACATTGATGCCAAAAGATGTAGAATTGATAATGATAATACCACTTTCTTGTGGCACTGCCGTTTAGGTCATATTGGTGTAAAACGCATGAAGAAGCTCCATGCTGATGGACTTTTGGAGTCACTTGATTTTGAATCACTTGACACATGTGAGCCATGCCTCACGGGCAAGATGACTAAAACGCCGTTCTCTGGAACAATGGAACGGGCAAGTGACTTATTGGAAATCATACATACTGATGTGTGTGGTCCGATGAGTATTGAGGCGCGCGGTGGTTATCGTTACTTTCTCACCTTCACTGATGACTTAAGTAGATATGGGTATATTTACTTAATGAAACATAAGTCTGAAACATTTGAAAAGTTCAAACAATTTCAGAGTGAAGTTGAGAATCATCGTAACAAGAAGATTAAATTCCTACGATCTGATCGAGGAGGAGAATATCTGAGTTATGAGTTTGGCAGTCACTTAAGACAATGTGGAATTGTTTCACAACTGACACCGCCTGGAACACCACAGCGTAATGGTGTGTCCGAACGTCGTAATCGAACTTTATTGGATATGGTGCGATCTATGATGTCTCTTGCCGATTTGCCACTATCGTTTTGGGGTTATGCATTAGAGACAACTGCATTCACTTTAAATAGGGCACCATCGAAATCCGTTGAGACGACGCCATATGAACTTTGGTTTGGCAAGAAGCCAAAACTATCGTTTCTTAAAGTTTGGGGATGTGATGCTTATGTCAAAAAGCTTCAGCCTGAAAAGCTGGAACCCAAAGCGGAGAAATGCGTCTTCATAGGATACCCAAAAGAGACAGTTGGGTATACCTTCTACCTCAGATCCGAAGGCAAAGTGTTTGTCGCTAAAAACGGAACATTTCTTGAGAAAGAGTTTCTCTCGAAAGAATTGAGTGGGAGGAAGATAGAACTTGATGAGGTTGTTGAACCTTTACTTCAACCTGAGAGTAGCGCAGTGCAGAAAGTTGTTTCTGTGGAGCCTACATTAACTGAAGAGGAAGTTAATGATGATGATCATGAAGCTTTGGATCAAGTTACTATCGAACCTCGTAGGTCGACAAGGACGCGTACTGCTCCTGAGTGGTACGGCAACCCTGTCTTAGAGGTCATGTTGTTAGACAACGATGAATCTACGAGCTATGGAGAAGCGATGATGGGCCCGGATTCCGAGAAGTGGTTAGAGGCCATGAAATCCGAGATGGGATCCATGTATGAAAACAAAGTATGGACTTTGGAAGTATTACCTGAAGGGCGTAAGGCCATTCAGAACAAATGGATCTTTAAGAGGAAGACGGACGCGGACGGTAATGTCACCGTCTATAAAGCTCGACTTGTGGCAAAGGGTTTTTCACAAGTTCAAGGAGTTGACTACGATGAGACCTTCTCACCCGTAGCGATGCTTAAGTCCATCAGAATCATGTTAGCAATAGCTGCCTTTTTCGATTATGAAATTTGGCAGATGGATGTCAAAACAGCGTTCCTTAACGGTTACCTTAAGGAAGAGTTGTATATGATGCAACCAGAAGGTTTTGTCGATCCAGAGAATGCTGACAAAGTTTGCAAACTCCAGCGATCCATTTATGGACTGGTGCAAGCATCTCGGAGTTGGAATCTTCGTTTTGATGAGGTGATAAAAGCGTTCGAGTTTATACAAGTTTACGGAGAAGCTTGTATTTACAAGAAAGTGAGTGGGAGCTCTATAGCGTTTCTAATATTATATGTGGATGACATATTACTGATTGGAAACAATATAGAAATGCTGGAAAGCGTAAAGGAATATTTGAACAAGAGATAGATCGAGACGCTTGATAGGACTTTCACAAAGCACATACCTTGACAAAGTTTTGAAGAAGTTCAAAATGGATCAGTCCAAGAAGGGGTTCTTGCCTGTATTGCAAGGTGTGAAGTTGAGTAAGACTCAATGCCCAGTGACTGCAGAAGATAGAGAAAAGATGAGTGTCATCCCCTATGCTTCTGCCATAGGCTCTATCATGTATGCAATGCTGTGCACAAGACCCGATGTCAGCCTTGCCATAAGTATGGTCGGAAGGTTTCAAAGTGATCCAGGAATGGAACACTGGACGGCGGTCAAGAATATCCTGAAGTACCTGAAAAGGACTAAGGATATGTTTCTCGTTTATGGAGGTGATCAAGAGCTCGTCGTAAAGGGTTACGTCGATGCAAGCTTTGACACTGATCCGGATGACTCTAAGTCTCAAACCGGATACGTGTTTATTCCTAATGGGGGTGCGGTTAGCTGGTGCAGTTCCAAGCAAAGCGTGGTAGCTGATTCTACATGCGAAGCGGAGTACATCGCAGCCTCGGAGGCGGCGAAGGAAGGTGTCTGGATGAAGGAGTTCATGACAGATCTTGGAGTAGTGCCTAGTGCGCTTAACCCAATGACTCTGTTTTGTGATAATACTGGTGCCATTGCTCTAGCCAAGGAACCAAGATTTCACAAGAGGACCAGACACATAAAGCGACGTTTCAATTCCATCCGCGATTACATCAAGGAGGACGACATAAATATTTGCAAAGTACACACGGATCTAAATGTTGCAGATCCGATGACTAAACCTCTTCCAAGGGCTAAACATGAACAACACCAGAACTGCATGGGTGTTCGATTCATTAGAATGTAAATCACATAGTGATGTGAACTAGATTATTGACTCTAGTGCAAGTGGGAGACTGTTGGAAATATGCCCTAGAGGCAATAATAAATTGGTTATTATTATATTTCCTTGTTCATGATAATCGTTTATTATCCATGCTATAATTGTATTGATTGGAAACTCAAATACATGTGTGGGTACATAAACAACACTGTGTCCCTAGTAAGCCTCTAGTTGACTAGCTCGTTGATCAAAGATGGTTAAGGTTTCCTAGCCATTGACATGAGATGTCATTTGATAACAGGATCACATCATTAGGAGAATGATGTGATGGACAAGACCCAAACTAAGAACGTAGCATTTGATCGTGTCAGTTTATTGCTATTGTTTTCTGCATGTCAAGTATCTGTTCCTATGACCATGAGATCATGCAACTCCCTGACATCAGAGGAGTACCTTGTGTGTATCAAACGTCGCAACGTAACTGGGTGACTATAAAGGTGCTCTACAGGTATCTCCGAGGGTGTCTGTTGGGTTGGCATGGATCAAGACTGGGATTTGTTACTCTGTGTGACGGAGAGGTATCTCAGGGCCCACTCGGTAATACAACATCACAATGAGCCTTGCAAGCAATGTGACTAAAGTGTTAGCCACGAGATCTTGTATTACGGAACGAGTAAAGAGACTTGCCGGTAACGAGATTGCACTAGGTATAGAGATACCGACGATCGAATCTCGGGCAAGTAACATACCGAAGAACAAAGGGAACAGCATACGGGATTAACTGAATCCTTGACATAGAGGTTCGACCGATAAAGATCTTCGTAGAATATGTAGGATCCAATATGGGCATCCAGGTCCCGCTATTGGTTATTGACCATAGAGGTGTCTCGGTCATGTCTACATAGTTCTCGAACCCGCAGGGTCTACACACTTAACGTTTGGTGACGATATAAGTATAGTTGAGTTGTTATGTTGGTGACCGAAGGTTGTTCGGAGTCCCGGATGAGATCCCGGACATGACGAGGAGTCTCGGAATGTCCGAGAGGTAAAGATCGATATATTGGACAATATGTTTGGGCCAAGAGGTGAGACCCACGGGGCGTTAGCAAAAGGCAGTTTTGCAGAGGGCAGGGTCCAGACGCCGAGGCCCATGGCGTCTGGGCCAGACGCTGGGAACCGTGGCGTTTGGTACTGGAATCCGAGAAGGACTCTTCCTTTTGTTCCAAACTGACTTTGAGGAGGCTCTTTCTCCAAGTTTCGACCCCAGGGCTCAACATATAAATAGAGGGGCAGGGCTAGCACCCGGAACACATCAAGATTTCCCCAAGCCGTGTGCGGCAACCCTAACCCTCTAGTTCCTCCGTCATAATCTCCGTAGCGCTTGGCAAAGCCCTGCAGAGATTGTTCCTCACCACCATCACCACGCCGTCGTGCTGCTGGAACTCAACCACTACTTCACCATCGCTCGCTGGATCGAGGAGGTGAAGGCGTCATCAAGCCGTACGTGTGTTGAACGCGGAGGTGCCGTCCGTTCGGCGCTAGTTCGTGATCGGATCGAGGGACGACTTGCGATTTGGATCGCGGAGACGTTCGACTACATCAACCGCATTTCTTAAACGCTTCCGCTTAGCGATCTACAAGGGTATGTAGATTTACTCTACCTCTCGTAGATGCTCATCACCATGGATAGATCTTGTGTGTGCGTAGGAAAATTTTTGTTTCCCATGCAACGTTCCCCAACAGCCCTACCCATGTACGGATACAATAGGGTGTTAGGCTCACTCTCGCGAAGAAACGGTGATCAAATAAAATACTAAAATCAACCTAGAGTCCGAAGTGATCGAGACTCTCAAAGCAAGTGAGAACAAGCTCCGATTTTGTCGTTTTCATAGGCATTGGAAAGATATTGGAGTATTGAGCTGATAGGACTTCTAGTTTTTGTGATCTGGAGGATTTTACATACGTGCTCACACAGGATCGCGTGCATGGCAAATATCGAGCCCAAAAAGGGCCGTCTGGGCCCTAAAAAATGGCCTGCAGGATTTGAAAAAATGAAAGTTATCGCAATTACAGCTCAAATTTCGATGAACCGGCACATCCCTTTGGTGTTCAGGTCCTGGGCGCCCACCCATGTATGGATACAATAGGGTGTTAGGCCAACTCTCGCGAAGAAACGGTCATAAAAGAAAATACAAAAATCAACCTAGAGTCCGAATTGATCGAGACTCTCAAAGCAAGTGAGAACAAGCTCCGATTTCGTCGTTTTCATAGGCGTTGGAAAGCTATTGGGGAATTGAGCTGATAGGACTTCTAGTTTTTTCGATCTGGAGGATTTTACATACGTGCACACACAGGATCACGTGCATGGAAAATATCGTGCCCAAAAAGGGCCGTCTGGGCCCTAAAAATTGGCCTGCAGGATTGGAAAAAACGAAAGTTATCACAATTACAGCTCAAATTTCGATGAGCCGGCACATCCCTTTGGTGTTCAGGTCCTGGGCGCTCCACCCATGTATGGATACAATAGGGTGTTAGGCCAACTCTCGTGAAGAAACGGTGATCAAAGAAAATACAAAAATCAACCTAGAGTCCGAATTGATCGAGACTCTCAAAGCAAGTGAGAACAGGCTCTGATTTCATCGTTTTCATAGGCGTTGGAAAGCTATTGGGGAATTGAGCTGATAGGACTTCCTGTTTTTCCGATCTGGAGGATTTTACATATGTGCACACATAGGATCACGTGCGCAGAAAATATCGAGCCCAAAATGGCCGTCTGGGCCCTCAAAAATGGCCTGTAGGATTGGGAAAAAACGATAGTTATCGCAATTACAGCTCAAATTTCGATGAGCCGGCACATCCCTTTGGTGTTCAGGTCCTGGGCGCCCCACCCATGTATTGATACAATAGGGTGTTAGGCTCACTCTCGCAAAGAAATGGGATCAAAGAAAATACAAAAATCAACCTAGAGTACGAATTGATTGACACTCTCAAAGCAAGTGAGAACAAGCTCCGATTTCGTCATCTTCATAGGCGTTGGAAAGCTATTGGGGAATTGAGCTGATAGGACTTCTAGTTTTTGCGATCTGGAGGATTCTACATACGTGTACACATAAGATCACGTGCGCGGAATATATTGAGCCCAAAAAGGGCCGTCTGGGCCCTCAAAAATGGCCGGCAGTATTGGAAGAAACGAAAGTTATCGCAATTACAGCTCAAATTTCGATGAGCCGGCACATCCCTTTGGTGTTCAGGTCCTGGGCGCCCAACCCATGTATGGATACAATAGGGTGTTAGGCCAACTCTCGCGAAGAAACGTTGATCAAAGAAAATACAAAACGCAACCTAGAGTCCGAAGTGATCGAGACTCTCAAAGCAAGTGAGAACAAGCTCCGATTTCGTCGTTTTCATAGGTATTGGAAAGCTATTGGAGTATTGAGCTGATAGGACTTCTAGTTTTTGTGATCTGGAGGATTTTACATACGTGCACACAGAGGATCACGTGCATGGAAAATATAGAGCCCAAAAAGGGCCGTCTGGGCCCTAAAAAATGGCATGTAGGATTGGAAAAAACGAAAGTTATCGCAATTACAGCTCAAATTTCGATGAGCCGGCACATCCCTTTGGTGTTCAGGTCCTGGGCACCCCACCCATGTATGGATACAATAGGGTGTTAGGCCAACTCTCATGAAGAAATGGTGATCAAAGAAAATACAAAAATCAACCTAGAGTCCGAAGTGATCGAGACTCTCAAAGCAAGTGACAACAAGCTCCGATTTCGTCGTTTTCATAGGCGTTGGAAAGCTATTGGGGAATTGAGCTCATAGGACTTCTAGTTTTTGCGATCTGGAAGATTTTACATACGTGCACACACAGAATCACATGCGCGGAAAATATCGAGCCCAAAAAGGTCCATCCGGGCCCTCAAAAATGGCCTGCAGGATTTGAAAAAATGAAAGTTATAGCAATTACAGCTCAAATTTCGATGAACCGGCACATCCCTTTGGTGTTCAGGTCCTGGTCGCCCCACCCATGTACGGATACAATAGGGTGTTAGGCTCACTCTCGTGAAGAAATGGTGATCAAATAAAATACAAAAATCAACCTAGAGTCCGAATTGATCGAGACTCTCAAAGCAAGTGAGAACAAGCTCCGATTTGGTCGTTTACATTGGCGTTGGAAAGCTATTGGGGAATTGAGCTGATAGGACTTATAGTTTTTGCGATCTGGAGGATTTTAAATACGTGCACACAAAGAATCACGTGCGTGGAAAATATCGAGCCCAAAAAGGGCCGTCTGGGCCCTAAAAAATGGCCCGCAGGTTCTTAACAAATGAAAGTTATCACAATTACATCTCAAATTTCGTTGAGCCGGCACATCCCTTTGGTGTTCAGGTCCTGGGCGCCCCACCCATGTATGGATACAATAGGGTGTTAGGCCAACTCTCGCGAAGAAACGGTCATAAAAGAAAATACAAAAATCAACCTAGATTCCGAATTGATCGAGACTCTCAAAGCAAGTGAGAACAAGCTCCGATTTCGTCGTTTTCATGGGCGTTGGAAAGCTATTGGGGAATTGAGCTGATAGGATTCTAGTTTTTTCGATCTGGAGGATCTTACATACGTGCACACACAGGATCACGTGCGTGGAAAATATCGAGCCCAAAAAGGGCCGTCTGGGCCCTAAAAAATGGCCTGCAGGATTGGAAAAAACGAAAGTTATCACAATTACAGCTCAAATTTCGATGAGCCGGCACATCCCTTTGGTGTTCAGGTCCTGGGTGCCCCACCCAAGTATGGATACAATAGGGTGTTAGGCCAATTCTCGTGAAGAAACGGTGATCAAAGAAAATACAAAAAGCAACCTAGAGTCCGAATTGATCGAGACTCTCAAAGCAAGTAAGAACAAGCTCTGATTTCATCGTTTTCATAGGCGTTGGAAAGCTATTGGGGAATTGAGCTGATAGGACTTCTAGTTTTTCCGATTTGGAGGATTTTACATACGTGCACACACAGGATCACGTGCGCAGAAAATATCGAGCCCAAAATGGCCGTCTGGGCCCTCAAAAATGGCCTGCAGGATTGGGAAAAACGAAAGTTATCGCAATTACAGCTCAAATTTTGATGAGCCGGCACATCCCTTTGGTGTTCAGGTCCTGGGCGCCCCACCCATGTATTGATACAATAGGGTGTTAGGCTCACTCTCGCAAAGAAATGGGATCAAAGAAAATACAAAAATCAACCTAGAGTACGAATTGATTGACACTCTCAAAGCAAGTGAGAACAAGCTCCGATTTCGTCATCTTCATTGGCGTTGCAAAGCTATTGGGGAATTGAGCTGATAGGACTTCTAGTTTTTGCGATCTAGAGGATTTTACATACGTGTACACATAGGATCACGTGCGCGGAATATATTGAGCCCAAAAAGGGCCGTCTGGGCCCTCAAAAATGGCCTGCAGTATTGGAAGAAACGAAAGTTACCGCAATTACAGCTCAAATTTCGATGAGCCGGCACATCCCTTTGGTGTTCAGGTCCTGGGTGCCCCACCCATGTATGGATACAATAGGGTGTTAGGCCAACTCTCGCGAAGAAACGGTTATCAAAGAAAATATAAAAATCAACCTAGAGTCCTAATTGATCGAGACTCTCAAAGCAAGTGAGAACAAGCTCCGATTTCATCGTTTTCATAGGCGTTGGAAAGCTATTGAGGAATTGAGCTGATAGGACTTCTACTTTTTGCGATCTGGAGGATTTTACATACGTGCACACACAGGATCACGTGCGCGGAAAATATCGAGCCCAAAAAGGCCGTCTGCGCCCTCAAAAATGGCCTGCAGGATTGGAAAAAACGAAAGTTATCACAATTACAGCTCAAATTTCGATGAGCCGGCACATCCCTTTAGTGTTCAGGTCCTGGGCGCCCCACCCATGTATGGATACAATAGGGTGCTAGGAGAACTCTCGCGAAGAAACGGTGAGCAAAGAAAATACAAAAATCAACCTAGAGTCCGAATTGATCGAGACTCTCAAAGCAAGTGAGAACGAGCTCTGATTTCGTAATTTTCATAGGCGTTGGAAAGCTATTGGGGAATTGAGCTGATAGGACTTCTAGTTTTTGCAATCTGGATGATTTTACATATATGCACACACGGGATCACGTGCGCGGAAAATATCAAGCCTAAAAAGGCAGTCTGGTCCCTCAAAAATGGCCTGCAGCAGGGTTAGAAAAAACGAAAGTTATCGCAATTACAACTCAAATTTCGATGAGCCGGCACATCCCTTTGGTGTTCCGGTCCTGGGCGCCCCACCCATGTATGGATACAATAGGGTGTTAGGCCAACTCTCGTGAAGAAACGGTGATCAAAGAAAATACAAAAATCAACCTAGAGTCCGAAGTGATCGAGACTCTCAAAGCAAGTGAGAACAAGCTCCAATTTCGTCGTTTTCATAGGCATTGGAAAGCTATTGGGGTATTGAGCTGATAGGACTTCTAGTTTTTGTGATCTGGAGGATTTTAAATACGTGCACACACAAGATCACGTGCGCGGAAAATATCAAGCCCAAAAAGGGCCGTCTGGGCCCTCAAAAATGGCATGTAGGATTGGAAAAAACAAAAGTTATCGCAATTACAGCTCAAATTTCGATGAGCCGGCACATCCCTTTGGTGTTGAGGTCCTGGGCGCCCAACCCATGTAAGGATACAATAGGGTGTTAGGCCAACTCTCGTGAAGAAACGGTGATCAAAGAAAATACAAAAATCAACCTAGAGTCCAAATTGATCGAGACTCTCAAAGCATGTGAGAACAAGCTCCAATTTCGTCATTTTCATAGGCGTTGGAAAGCTATTGGGGAATTGAGCTGATAGGACTTCTAGTTTTTGCGATCTGGAGGATTTTACATACGTTCACACACAGGATCACGTGCGTGGAAAATATCGAGCCCAAAAAGGGCCGTCTGGGCCCAAAAAAATGGCCTGCATGATTTCAAAAAACGAAAGTTATCCCAATTACAGCTCATATTTTGATGAGCCGGCACATCCCTTTGGTGTTCAGGTCCTGGGTGCCCCACCCATGTATGGATACAATAGGGTGTTAGGCTCACTCTCGCGAAGAAACGGTGATCAAAGAAAATACAAAAATCAACCTAGAGTCCGAATTGATCGACACTCTCAAAGCAAGTGAGAACAAGCTCCGATTTCGTCGTTTTCATAAGCGTTGGAATGCTATTGGGGAATTGAGCTGATAGGACTTCTAGTTTTTGCGATCTGGAGGATTTTACATACGTGCACAAACAGGATCAGATGCGCGGAAAATATCGAGCCCAAAAAGGCCGTCTGGGCCCTCAAAAATGGCCTGCAGTAGGATTGGAAAAAACGAAAGTTATCGCAATTACAGCTCAAATTTCGATGAACCGTCACATCCCTTTGGTGTTCAGGTCCTGGGCGACCCACCCATGTATCGATACAATAGGGTGTTAGGCTCACTCTCGCGAAGAAATGGTGATCAAAGAAAATACAAAAATCAACCTAGAGTCCGAATTGATCGAGACTCTCAAAGCAAGTGAGAACAAGCTCCGATTTCGTCGTTTTCATTGGCGTTGGAAAGCCATTGGGGAATTGAGCTGATAGGACTTATAGTTCTTGCGATCTGGAGGATTATACATACGTGCACACACAGGATCACGTGCGTGGAAAATATCGAGCCCAAAAAGGGTCGTCTGGGCCCTAAAAAATGGCCTGTAGGATCTTAAAAAATGAAAGTTATCGCAATTACATCTCAAATTTCGATGAGCCGGCACATCACTTTGGTGTTCAGGTCCTGGGCGCCCCACCCATGTATGGATACAATAGGGTGTTAGGCCAAGTCTCGCGAAGAAACGGTCATAAAAGAAAATACAAAAATCAACCTAGAGTCCGAATTGATCGAGACTCTCAAAGCAAGTGAGAACAAGCTCCGATTTCGTCGTTTTCATAGGTGTTGGAAAGCTATTGGGGAATTGAGCTGATAGGACTTCTAGTTTTTTCGATCTGGAGGATTTTAAATACGTGCACACACAGGATCACGTGCGTGGAAAATATCGAGCCCAAAAAGGGCCGTCTGGGCCCTAAAAAATGGCCTGCACGATTGGAAAAAACGAAAGTTATCGCAATTACAGCTCAAATTTCGATGAGCCGGCACATCCCTTTGGTGTTCAGGTCCTGGGCGCCCCACCAATGTATGGATACAATAGGGTGTTAGGCCAACTCTCGCGAAGAAATGGTGATCAAAGAAAATACAAAAATCAACCTAGAGTCCGAATTGATCGAGACTCTCAAAGCAAGTGAGAACAAACTCCGATTTCGTCGTTTTCATAGGCGTTGGAAAGCTATTGGGGAATTGAGCTGATAGGACTTCTAGTTTTTGCGATCTGGAGGATTTTACATACGTGCACACACAAGATCACGTGCGCAGAAAATATTGAGCCCAAAATGGCCGTCTGGGCCCTCAAAAATGGCCTGCAGGATTGGAAAAAACGAAAGTTATCGCAATTACAGCTCAAATTTCGATGAGCCGGCACATCCCTTTGGTGTTCAGGTCCTGGGCGCCCCACCCATGTATGGATACAATAGGGTGTTAGGCTCACTCTCGCGAAGAAACGGTGATCAAAGAAAATACAAAAATCAACCTAGAGTCCGAATTGATCGAGACTCTCAAAGCAAGTGAGAACAAGCTCCGATTTCGTCGTTTTCATTGGCGTTGGAAAGCCATTGGGGAATTGAGCTGATAGGACTTATAGTTCTTGCGATCTGGAGGATTATACATACGTGCACACACAGGATCACGTGTGTGGAAAATATCAAGCCCAAAAAGGGTCGTCTGGGCCCTAAAAAATGGCCTGCAGGATCTTAAAAAATGAAAGTTATCGCAATTATATCTCAAATTTCGATGAGCCGGCACATCCCTTTGGTGTTCAGGTCCTGGGCGCCCCACCCATGTATGGATACAATAGGGTGTTAGGCCAAGTCTCGCGAAGAAACGGTCATAAAAGAAAATACAAAAATCAACCTAGAGTCCGAATTGATCGAGACTCTCAAAGCAAGTGAGAACAAGCTCCGATTTCGTCGTTTTCATAGGCCACTACTAGAAAAAGGGCTATAGCTAATATAGACATTAGTGGTGCACCATGTATGTTGTGCGCCACTGCTAAATAGCAGTGGCGCATCACACATAGGTGCGCCACTAATGTCTATATTAGTAATGGCGCACCTGGTGTGTGGTGCGCCACTGCTAAGTTTCTCCTGGGCACACCCCTCCCCAAACTTAACAGTGGCGCACCGTGGGTGTGGTGCGCCATTACTAGTTCTAGTAATGGCGCACCACCCCCACGGTGCGCCACTACTAACAATTTTTTTTTACAATTTCTTTTTGAAAAAAAAATGTTAGTAATGGCGCACCGTGGGTGTGGTGCGCCATTACTAGTGAAAACTAGTAATGGCGCACCACACCCACGGTGTGCCATTACTAGTTTTCGCACATGCCGAGCCCCACCCTGCCACCCACTGCACCACGCACATGCCCGGCCCCACCCTGCGCTCTCACTTTCTCTTCTCAATCCTCTCCCACCACTCCTCCTCTCCCCCGCCCGAGATCTCCCCACGAGATCGCCGAGGACGACGACCTGCCCCACGAGATCGCCGAGGACGAAGACGAGGGGTACGTGACGGCCGCGTCCAGGGGTGGGAGCAGCACGGCCGCATCCTGGAGGAGGGACGAGTTCGAGGGGCTCGAGGAGGAGGAGGAGGACGGCCCGCCCAGCCCCAGCAACAGCGGCTACGCTAGCGAGCGGGGCAGCAGCGTCGCCTCCAGCGCCGGCGCCGAGGACCCCGACCCCGCCCCGCCCCTCGCACCCGGCGCCGAGGACTGGGCGCGCGGCAAGAAGCACGCCGACGAGGTCAGCCCAGCTCCACGCTCTGTCTTCTTGTCTCTTGAGCTACTTCAACCATCTAATCATGGATTATTCACCCCTCAATTCATTCTTCATTACTAGTAATTTGGATGCCGAGCGCTGGCATTATTAAGTAGCTTTAGCTTCACTCGTAAATGTATTTATGGATCTAAAAACTACCAAACTTGCACTACATAGTTTCCAAAATTTTCTTTTTCGGTGTCGTGGGTGGCATTCAAGTCAAGGTTGCATGCACCGCTGTAGCTGCTACCGTTGGAGGTGTAGGTGTTTGTGTCATCTGACCCTGAATGTGTTTCACCCATGACTGTTCCAGGATGATGGTTCAGCTTCATGGAGGAAGAGGAAGAAGCATTTCTTCATTCTGAGCAATTCCGGCAAGCCAATATACTCTTGGTAAGATCACTTCAGAAAGAGGAATTCATGATAGAGTTTATCTATCAGGAATTGCTGCAGTTTCTCAGGTAAAACCATAACATCACATTTCCTTCGTCTTGTTCCACTTCTAGGTATGGAGATGAGCACAGGTTAGCTGGGTTTTCTGCTACACTGCAAGCGATTGTTTCTTTTGTTGAGAACAGGTACGCCTTTCTGCTTTCGCTGATTGCAATGATTAGTGTCCTTAACCCTTTCCTTTGGGCTGTACTGAAATTTACTCTTGCTGTTTTTTTCGTTTTTATCCAGTGGTGATCATATCAAATTTGTGAGAGCTGGAAAACATCAGGTCAGATGGCCCTCCTTGTCCAAATATACCCTATTATTTTCATCTTACTTCTGAATGACAATGCACGCGCCTGAACAATCAGACACCACTAACATGGGCATTTCACCGGAAAGCCCTTTTATGTATTCTTTCCACGGATCCCATCTTAATACATTTTAGACTTTAGTGCTTAATTGAAATCTTATTGAACCATTCTATAGGAATCCTACTCACCCGGGCATTCTGATTGCCATCAATGATGCACTAATCTATAAGTCAGATGAAACTTACTAGCCAGAAGATTATGGCGAGGAAGCACTCTTTTGCACCCTTTGCAACACAGAGGTACTTAACATCAGCTCCAACCATAGTCTGGTAGCAGAATATATTGCTGAAAAACTGAGCTAGTTGCGTTCTTTTTAGATGGGCCAACAAGTAGCATACAACCAATGAATGGTTTATATGCAACCTCAGGTGTTATCTTGAATATGCATGATGATTTATTAGTCAGTTACGTAATATGGTCTGGACTTTATGTTTATTGATATTAGCTAGCTAAGCTCTTTGCCAATACAATGAATTTTATCTTTCATTTTATGATCACATGCTTGTGTTCATATGGGGTATGTCATGCTGCTTTATTTGTCATGGTATTTCTTAGAAACTGTTTGAATCTTCGCCATGGAACTCTGTATGAATTTGTACCAGCAAGTTGTTGTGTAACTTGTACCATAAGCTGAACTTTTTTCTCTTATTGACAATCTAAAGGTTCTAACAGTTAGCTCTTTACTCCCGGCATTATCTAAAGCTTTAAAGGATGATGAACTCTTGTATCTCAGGCTACAGTTTAAGCTGCTTGAGCCTAGAGATGGAGTCATGACACTTGACAACTTTTGAACGGTGAGTTTATTATGATTTTGCTGATAACTCTGTTTATTTTTGTCATCGAATGGTGCAATCTTTTAACATCAGTTCCTTCAACAATATGTAGTTTTAGTGATACATGAGTGCTGCTCTGAGTTGGTTGTTCTATTGGTTTTCAGCACATTTGAATTAGTTTCCTTCTCATCTATTTATATATGTTGTCTGTATCATGGAGCTTGACTAGAAAGGGGAGTTCTTAGTTATCCTTTCCGCGTGGGTTTGTATAATTGGTAGTTAAAGTTGGCTGATATCGTTCTTGTTTCTCTATCAGTTGGAACCACTTGCATATAGAAGTATGGACTTCAAAGAGTTCTGTGCTGCAGCTATCAGCCCTTACCAGCTTCAGGCTCTGGACAGGTGGGCAGATTTTGCTGGAACATCTTTCCAACACTTTGAACAGGAGGGGAACCGAGTCATATCTGTTGAGGAGTTGGCACAGGTATGTAGGATCACAATAATTTAACAGAGGATTTACCTCAGTTGAGACTTGCATCCTGAATTAAGAACCTAGAAAGGAATCATAATTTTGGGTTCTCCTATGCTGTAATGGTTAACCTGACCTCCCTTCCTTGTGTACAGGAACTAAATCATGCTCCAACACACTATTCCATCGTGCAAGATTGGATCAAGAGTGAAGTGAAGATAGTGGTGCTGGTGATGTGAATGAAGTGGTGGTGCTGGCTGTGGTGATAGTGTAGTGTAGAATAGGCTAGATAGGTTTTAGGATTTTCTATTTCTTTCCTTAGTTTGTAACTAGGTCAGATTACCAATGAACTGGGCGCGTGACAACTTTTTCCGGACGGAGGGAGTAGAAGATTAGTTTTAGAATTTTCTTTTATTTCCTTGTAATTTTTCTTTTATTGGATACTTGTAAAGACATTGTAATATTCTTACTATAATAAAAATTATGATTCTATTTCATTTTTTGTTTTTAAATTATTTTTTCTTATAGGTTGTTTTCTGTAAATTTGGATTTTTTTTTGTTTTCCAAATACATTACTAGTGGCGCATTTCAGCCCTTATTAGTGGCGCACCTTCCTTTATTACAAGTGGCGCACCTATAAGGCTATTAGTGGCGCACCTAGAGGGAATACCAGTGGAGCACCTAAGGGTTAGTAATGGCGCACCAGAGGTGCGCCATTACTATCTGGATTACTAATGGCGCACCAGAGGTGCGCCATTACTATCTGTTACTAGTGGCGTGTTAATAGTGGCGTACCTATAGTGCGCCATTACTAACGAAAATAGGTGCGCCACTAATAAGGCTTTTTCTAGTAGTGGGCGTTGGAAAGCTATTGGGGAATTGAGCTGATAGGACTTCTAGTTTTTTCGATCTGGAGGATTTTACATACGTGCACACACAGGATCACATGCGTGGAAAATATCGAGCCCAAAAAGGGCCGTCTGGGCCCTAAAAAATGGCCTGCACGATTGGAAAAAATGAAAGTTATCGCAATTACAGCTCAAATTTCGATTAGCCGGCACATCCCTTTGGTGTTCAGGTCCTGGGCGCCCCACCCATGTATGGATACAATAAGGTGAAAGGCCAACTCTCGCGAAGAAACGGTGATCAAAGAAAATACAAAAATCAACCTAGAGTCCGAATTGATCGAGACTCTCAAAGCAAGTGAGAACAAACTCCGATTTCGTCGTTTTCATAGGCGTTGGAAAGCTATTGGGGAATTGAGCTGATAGGACTTCTAGTTTTTGCGATCTGGAGGATTTTACATACGTGCACACACAAGATCACGTGCGCGGAAAATATCGAGCCCAAAATGGCCGTCTGGGCCCTCAAAAATGGCCTGCAGGATTGGAAAAAACGAAAGTTATCGCAATTACAGCTCAAATTTCGATGAGCCGACACATCCCTTTGGTGTTCAGGTCCTGGGCGCCCCACCCATGTATGGATACAATAGGGTGTTAGGCCAACTCTCGCGAAGAAACGGTGATCAAAGAAAATACAAAAATCAACCTAGAGTCCGAAGTGATCGAGACTCTCAAAGCAAGTGAGAACAAGCTCCGATTTCGTCATTTTCATAGACGTTGGAAAGCTATTGGGGAATTGAGCTGATAGGACTTCTAGTTTTTGCGATCTGGAGGATTTTACATATGTGTAGACATAGGATCACGTGCGCGGAAAATATCAAGCCCAAAAAGGGCCGTCTGGGCCCTCAAAAATGGCCTGCAGGATCTTAAAAAATGAAAGTTATCGCAATTACATCTCAAATTTCGATGAGCCAGCACATCCCTTTGGTGTTCAGGTCCTGGGCGCCCCACCCATTGATGGATACAATAGGGTGTTAGGCCAACTCTCACGAAGAAACGGTGATCAAAGAAAATTCAGAAATCATCCTAGAGTCCAAAGTGATCGAGACTCTCAAAGCAAGTGAGAACAAGCTCCGATTTCGTCGTTTTCATACGTGCACACACAGAATCACGTGCACGGAAAATATCGAGCCCAAAAAGGGTCGTCTGGGCCCTAAAAAATGGCCTGCAAGATTGGAAAGAACGAAAGTTATCGCAATTACCGCTCAAATTTCGATGAGCCAGCACATCCCTTTGGTGTTCAGGTGCTGGGTGCCCCACCCATGTATGGATACAATAGGGTGTTAGGCCAACTCTCGCAAGAAACAGTGATCAAAGAAAATACAAAAATCAACCTAGAATCCGAATTGATCGAGACTCTCAAAGCAAGTGGGAACAAGCTCCGATTTCGTCGTTTTCATAGGCGTTGGAAAGCTATTGGGGAATTGAGCTGATAGGACTTCTAGTTTTTGCGATCTGGAGGATTTTACATACGTGCACACACAGGATCACTTGCGCGGAAAATATCGAGCCCAAAAAGGCCGTCTGGGCCCTCAAAAATGGCCTGCAGGATTGGAAAAAATGAAAGTTATGGCAATTACAGCTCAAATTTCGATGAGCCGGCACATCCCTTTGGTGTTCAGGTCCTGGGCGCCCCACCCATGTATGGATACAATAGGGTGTTAGGCCAACTCTTGCGAAGAAACAATGATCAAAGAAAATACAAAAATCAACCTAGAGTCCGAATTGATCGAGACTCTCAAACAAGTGAGAACAAGCTCCGATTTCGTCATTTTCATAGGCGTTGGAAAGCTATTGAGGAATTGAGTTGATAGGACTTCTAGTTTTTGCGATCTAGAGGATTTTACATACGTGCACACATAGGATCACGTGCGCGGAAAATATCAAGCCCAAAAAGGTCGTCTGGGCCCTAAAAAATGGCCTGCAGGAATGGAAAAAACGAAAGTTATCGCAATTACAGCTCTAATTTCGATGAGCCGGCACATCCCTTTGGTGTTGAGGTCCTGGGCGCCCCACCCATGTATGGATACAATAGGGTGCTAGGACAACTCTCGCGAAGAAAGGGTGATCAAAGAAAATACAAAAATCGACCTAGAGTCCCAATTGATCGAGACTCTCAAAGCAAGTGAGAACGAGCTCCGATTTCGTAATTTTCATAGGCGTTGAAAAGCTAATGGGGAGTTGAGCTGATAGGACTTCTAGTTTTTGCGATCTGGAGGATTTTACATACGTGCACACACAGGATCATGTGCGCGGAAAATATCGAGCCCAAAAAGGGTCGTCTGGGCCCTCAAAAATGGCCTGCAGGATTGGAAAAAATGAAAGTTATCGCAATTACAGCTCAAATTTCGATGAGCCGGCACATCCCTTTGGTGTTCAGGTCCTGGGCGCCCCACCCATGTATGGATACAATAGGGTGTTAGGCTCACTCTCGCAAAGAAATGGGATAAAAGAAAATACAAAAATCAACCTAGAGTACGAATTTATGGACACTCTCAAAGCAAGTGAGAACAAGCTCCGATTTCGTCATTTTCATAGGCGTTGGAAAGCTATTGGGGAATTGAGCTGATAGGACTTCTAGTTTTTGCGATCTAGAGGATCTTACATACGTGTACACATAGGATCGCGTGCGCGAAAAATATCAAGCCCAAAAAGGGCCGTCTGGGCCCTCAAAAATGGCCTGCAGTATTGGAAGAAACGAAATTTATCGCAATTACAGCTCAAATTTCGATGAGCCGGCACGTCCCTTTGGTGTTCAGGTCCTGGGTGCCCCACCCATGTATGGATACAATAGGGTGTTAGGCCAACTCTCGCGAAGAAACGATGATCAAAGAAAATACAAAAATCAACCTAGAGTCCGAATTGATCGAGACTCTCAAAGCAAGTGAGAACAAGCTCCGATTTCGTCATTTTCATAGGCGTTGGAATGCTATTGAGGAATTGAGCTGATAGGACTTCTAGTTTTTGCGATCTGGAGCATTTAACATACGTGCACACACAGGATCACGTGCGCGAAAAATATCAAGCCCAAAAAGGTCGTCTGGGCCCTCAGAAATGGCCTGCAGGATTGGAAAAAACGAAAGTTATCGCAATTACAGCTCAAATTTCGATGAGCCGGCACATCCCTTTGGTGTTCAGGTCCTGGGCGCCCCACCCATGTATGGATACAATAGGGTGCTAGGACAACTCTCGCGAAGAAACGGTGATCAAAGAAAATACGAAAGTCGACCTAGAGTCCCAATTGATCGAGACTCTCAAAGCAAGTGAGAACGAGCTCCGATTTCGTAATTTTCGTAGGCGTTGGAAAGCTATTGGGGAATTGAGCTGATAGGACTTCTAGTTTTTGAGATCTGCATGAATTTACATATATGCACACACGGTATCACGTGCGCGGAAAATATCGAGCCCAAAATGGCCTGCAGCAGGGTTAGAAAAAACGAAAGTTATCGCAATTACAGCTCAAATTTCGATGAGCCGGCACATCCCTTTGGTGTTCAGGTCCTGGGCGCCCCACCCATGTATGGATACAATAGGGTGTTAGGCCAACTCTCGCGAAGAAACGGTGATCAAAGAAAGTACAAAAATCAACCTAGAGTCCAAAGTGATCGAGACTCTCAAAGCAAGTGAGAACAAGCTCCAATTTCGTCGTTTTCATAGGCGTTGGAAAGATACTGGGGTATTGAGCTGATAGGACTTCTAGTTTTTGCGATCTGGAGGATTTTACATATGTGCACATCCTAGATCACGTGCGCGGAAAATATCGAGCCCAAAAAGGGTCGTCTGGGCCCTCAAAAATGGCATGCAGGATTGGAAAAAACCAAAGTTATCGCAATTACAGCTCAAATTTCTATGAGCCGGCACATCCCTTTGGTGTTCATGTCCTGGGCGCCCCTCCCATGTATGGATACAATAGGGTGTTAGGCTCACTCTCGAGAAGAAACGGTGATAAAAAAAATACAAAAATCAACCTAGAGTCCGAATTGATCGAGACTCTCAAAGCAAGTGAGAACAAGCTCCGATTTCGTCGTTTTCATAGGCGTTGGAAAGCTATTGGAGAATTGAGCTGATAGGACTTCTAGTTTTTGAGATCTGCATGAATTTACATATATGCACACACGGTATCACGTGCGCGGAAAATATCGAGCCCAAAATGGCCTGCAGCAGGGTTAGAAAAAACGAAAGTTATCGCAATTACAGCTCAAATTTCGATGAGCCGGCACATCCCTTTGGTGTTCAGGTCCTGGGCGCCCCACCCATGTATGGATACAATAGGGTGTTAGGCCAACTCTCGCGAAGAAACGGTGATCAAAGAAAGTACAAAAATCAACCTAGAGTCCAAAATGATCGAGACTCTCAAAGCAAGTGAGAACAAGCTCCAATTTCGTCGTTTTCATAGGCGTTGGAAAGATACTGGGGTATTGAGCTGATAGGACTTCTAGTTTTTGCGATCTGGAGGATTTTACATATGTGCACATCCTAGATCACGTGCGCGGAAAATATCGAGCCCAAAAAGGGTCGTCTGGGCCCTCAAAAATGGCATGCAGGATTGGAAAAAACCAAAGTTATCGCAATTACAGCTCAAATTTCGATGAGCCGGCACATCCCTTTGGTGTTCATGTCCTGGGCGCCCCTCCCATGTATGGATACAATAGGGTGTTAGGCTCACTCTCGAGAAGAAACGGTGATAAAAAAAATACAAAAATCAACCTAGAGTCCGAATTGATCGAGACTCTCAAAGCAAGTGAGAACAAGCTCCGATTTCGTCGTTTTCATAGGCGTTGGAAAGCTATTGGAGAATTGAGCTGATAGGACTTCTAGTTTTGTGATCTGGAGGATTTTACATACGTGCACACAAAGGATCACGTGCGCGGAAAATATCGAGCCCAAAAAGGGCCGTCTGGGCCCTCAAAAATGGCCCGGAGGATTGGAAAAAACGAAAGTTATCCCAATTACAGCTCAAATTTCGATGAGCCAGCACATCCCTTTGGTGTTCAGGTCCTGGGCGCCCCACCCATCTATGGATACAATAGGTTGTTAGGCTCACTCTCGCGAATAAACGGTGATCAAAGAAAATACAAAATTCAACCAAGAGTCCGAATTGGTCGAGACTCTCAAACCAAGTGAGAACAAGCTCCGATTTCGTTGTTTTCATAGGCGTTGGAAAGCTATTGGGGAATTGAGCTGATAGGACTTCTAGTTTTTGCGATCTGGAGGATTTTACATACGTGCACACACAGGATCACGTGCGTGGAAAATATCGAGTCCAAAAAGGGTCGTCTGGGCCCTCAAATATGGCATGCAGGATTGGAAAAAACGAAAGTTATCGCAATTACAGCTCAAATTTCGATGAGCCAGCACATCCCTTTGGTGTTTAGGTCCTGGGTGCTCCACCCATGTATGGATACAATAGGGTGTTAGTATCACTCTCGCAAAGAAACGGTGATCAAAGAAATTACAAAAATCAACCTAGAGTCCGAAGTGATCGAGACTCTCAAAGCAAGTGTGAACAAGCTCCGATTTCGTCGTTTTCATAGGAGTTGGAAAGCTATTGGGGAATTGGGCTGATAGGACTTCTAGTTTTTGCGATCTGGAGGATTTTACATACGTGCACACACAGGATCACGTGCGCGGGAAATATCGAGCCCAAAAAGGGCCGTCTGGGCCCTAAAAAATGGCCTGCATGATTCAAAAAAATGAATGTTATCGCAATTACAGCTCAAATTTCAATGAGCCGGCACATCCCTTTGGTGTTCAGGTCATGGGCGCCCCACCTATTTATGGATACAATAGGGTGTTAGGCTCACTCTCGCGAAGAAACGGTGATCAAAGAAAATACAAAAATCAACCTAGAGTCCGAATTGATCGAGACTCTCAAAGCAAGTGAGAACAAGCTCTGATTTCGTCGTTTTCACAGGCGTTGGAAAGCTATTGGGGAATTGAGCTGATAGGACTGCTAGTTTTTGCGATCTGGAGGATTTTACATACGTGCACACACAGGATCATGTGCGCGGAAAATATCGAGCCCAAAAAGGGCCGTCTGGGCCCTAAAAATGGCCCGGAGGATTGGAAAAAACGAAAGTTACCGCAATTACAGCTCAAATTTCGATGAGCCGGCACATCTCTTTGGTGTTCAGGTCCTGGGCGCCCCACCCATCTAGGGATACAATAGGTTGTTAGGCTCACTCTCGCGAAGAAATGGTGATCAAAGAAAATACAAAAATCAACCTAGAGTGAGAACAAGCTCCGATTTCGTCGTTTTCATAGGCGTTGGAAAGCTATTGGGGAATTGAGCTGGTAGGACCTCTAGTTCTTGCGATCTGGAGGATTTTACATACGTGCACACACAGGATCACGTGCACGGAAAATATCGAGCCCAAAAAGGGCAGTCTGGGCCTTCAAATATGGCATGCAGGATTGGAAAAAACGAAAGTTATCGAAATTACAGCTCAAATTTCGATGAGCCGGCACATCGCTTTGGTGTTCAGGTCCTGGGCGCCCCACCCATGTATGGATACAATAGGGTGTTACACGAACTCTCGTGAAGAAACGGTGATCAAAGAAAATACAAAAATCAACCTAGAGTCCGAATTGATCGAGACTCTCAAAGTTAGTGAGAACAAGCTCCGATTTTGTCGTTTTCATAGGCGTTGGAAAGCTATTGGAGAATTGAGCTGATAGGACTTCTAGTTTTGTGATCTGGAGGATTTTACATACGTGCACACAAAGGATCACGTGCGCGGAAAATATCGAGCCCAAAAAGGGCCGTCTGGGCCCTCAAAAATGGCCCGGAGGATTGGAAAAAACGAAAGTTATCCCAATTACAGCTCAAATTTCGATGAGCCGGCACATCCCTTTGGTGTTCAGGTCCTGGGCGCCCCACCCATCTATGGATACAATAGGTTGTTAGGCTCACTCTCGCGAATAAACGGTGATCAAAGAAAATACAAAAATCAACCAAGAGTCCGAATTGGTCGAGACTCTCAAAGCAAGTGAGAACAAGCTCCGATTTCGTTGTTTTCATAGGCGTTGGAAAGCTATTGGGGAATTGAGCTGATAGGACTTCTAGTTTTTGCGATCTGGAGGATTTTACATACGTGCACACACAGGATCACGTGCGCGGAAAATATCGAGCCCAAAAAGGGTCGTCTGGGCCCTCAAATATGGCATGCAGGATTGCAAAAAACGAAAGTTCTCGCAATTACAGCTCAAATTTCGATGAGCCAGCACATCCCTTTGGTGTTTAGGTCCTGGGTGCTCCACCCATGTATGGATACAATAGGGTGTTAGGATCACTCTCGCAAAGAAACGGTGATCAAAGAAATTACAAAAATCAACCTAGAGTCCGAAGTGATCGAGACTCTCAAAGCAAGTGTGAACAAGCTCCGATTTCGTCGTTTTCATAGGAGTTGGAAAGCTATTGGGAATTGGGCTGATAGGACTTCTAGTTTTTGCGATCTGGAGGATTTTACATACGTGCACACACAGGATCACGTGCGCGGGAAATATCGAGCCCAAAAAGGGCCGTCTGGGCCCTAAAAAATGGCCTGCATGATTCAAAAAAATGAATGTTATCGCAATTACAGCTCAAATTTCAATGAGCCGGCACATCCCTTTGGTGTTCAGGTCATGGGCGCCCCACCCATTTATGCATACAATAGGGTGTTAGGCTCACTCTCGCGAAGAAACGGTGATCAAAGAAAATACAAAAATCAACCTAGAGTCCGAATTGATCGAGACTCTCAAAGCAAGTGAGAACAAGCTCTGATTTCGTCGTTTTCACAGGCGTTGGAAAGCTATTAGTGAATTGAGCTGATAGGACTGCTAGTTTTTGCGATCTGGAGGATTTTACATACGTGCACACACAGGATCACGTGCGCGGAAAATATCAAGCCCAAAAAGGGCCGTCTGGGCCCTAAAAAATGGCCCGGAGGATTGGAAAAAACGAAAGTTACCGCAATTACAGCTCAAATTTCGATGAGCCGGCACATCTCTTTGGTGTTCAGGTCCTGGGCGCCCCACCCATCTATGGATACAATAGGTTGTTAGGCTCACTCTCGCGAAGAAATGGTGATCAAAGAAAATACAAAAATCAACCTAGAGTGAGAACAAGCTCCGATTTCGTCGTTTTCATAGGCGTTGGAAAGCTATTGGGGAATTGAGCTGGTAGGACCTCTAGTTCTTGCGATCTGGAGGATTTTACATACGTGCACACACAGGATCACGTGCGCGGAAAATATCGAGCCCAAAAAGGGCAGTCTGGGCCTTCAAATATGGCATGCAGGATTGGAAAAAACGAAAGTTATCGAAATTACAGCTCAAATTTCGATGAGCCGACACATCCCTTTGGTGTTCAGGTCTTGGGCGCCCCACCCATGTATGGATATAATAGGGTGTTAGGCTCACTCTCGCAAAGAAACTGTAATCAAAGAAAATACAAAAATCAACCTAGAGTCCGAATTTATCGAGACTCTCAAAGCAAGTGAGAACAAGCTCCGATTTCGTCGTTTTCACAGGCGTTGGAAAGCTGTTGGGGAATTGAGCTGATAGGGCTTCTAGTTTTTGCAATCTGGAGGATTTTTAAGACGTGAACACATAGGATCACATGCTCGGAATATAATGAGCCCAAAAAGGGTCGTATGGTCCCTAAAAAATGGCCTACAGGAATGAAAAAAACGGAAGAGCTCAAATTTCAATGAGCCGGCACATCCCTTTGGTGTTCAGGTCCTGGGCGCCCCACCCATGTATGGATACAATAGGGTGTTAGGCCAACTCTCGCGAAGAAACGGTGATCAAATAAAATACAAAAATCAACCTAGAGTCCGAATTGATTGAGACTCTCAAAGCAAGTGAGAACAAGCTCCGATTTTGTCGTTTTCATAGGCGTTGAAAAGCTATTGGGGAATTGAGCTGATAGGACTTCTAGTTTTTGCGATCTGGAGGATTTTAAATAAGTCCACACACAGGATCGAGTGCACAGAAAAATATTGAGCCCAAAAAGGGCCGTCTGGGCCCTCAAAAATAGCCTGTAGGATTGGAAAAAACGAAAGTTATAGCAATTACAGCTCAAATTTCGATGAGCCGGCACATCCCTTTGGTGTTCAGGTCCTGGGCGCCCCACCTAGGTTTGGATACAATAGGGTGTTAGGCCAACTCTCGGGAAGAAACGGTGATCAAACAAAATAAAAAAATCAACCTAGAGTCCGAATTGATCGAGACTCTCAAAGCAAGTGAGAACAAGCTCCGATTTCGTCGTTTTCACAGGCGTTGGAAAGCTGTTGGGGAATTGAGCTGATAGGGCTTCTAGTTTTTGCGATCTGGAGGAGTTTACAGACGTGAACACACAGGATCACATGCTCGGAATATAACGAGCCCAAAAAGGGTCGTATGGTCCCTAAAAAATGGCCTGCAGGAATGAAAAAAACGAAAGAGCTCAAATTTCAATGAGCCGGCACATCCCTTTGGTGTTCAGGTACTGGGCGCCCCACCCATGTATGGATACAATAGGGTGTTAGGCCAACTCTCGCGAAGAAACGGTGATCAAATAAAATACAAAAATCAACCTAGAGTCCGAATTGATTGAGACTCTCAAAGCAAGTGATAATAAGCTCCGATTTCGTCGTTTTCATATGCGTTGGAAAGCTATTGGGGAATTGAGCTGATAGGACTTCTAGTTTTTGTTATCTGGAGGATTTTAAATTTGTCCACACACAGGATCAAGTGCACGGAAAAATATTGAGCCCAAAAAGGGCCGTCTGGGCCCTCAAAAATGGCCTGCAGGATTGGAAAAAATGAAAGTTATAGCAATTACAGCTCAAATTTCGATGAGCCGGCACATCCCTTTGGTGTTCAGGTCCTGGGCGCCCCACCCAGGTATGGATACAATAGGGTGTTAGGCCAACTCTCGGGAAGAAACGGTGATCAAACAAAATAAAAAAATCAACCTAGAGTCTGAATTGATCGAGACTCTCAAAGCAAGTGATAATAAGCTCCGATTTCGTTGTTTTCATATGCGTTGGAAAGCTATTGGGGAATTGAGCTGATAGGACTTCTAGTTTTTGTTATATGGAGGATTTTACATACGTGCACACACAGGATCACGTGCGCGGAAAATATCGAGCCCGAAAAGGGCCGTCTGGGCCCTCAAAAATGGCCTGCAGGATTGGAAAAAACGAAAGTTATAGGAATTACAGCTCAAATTTCGATGAGCCGGCACATCCCTTTGGTGTTCAGGTCCTGGGCGCCCCACCCAGGTATGGATACAATAGGGTGTTAGGCCAACTCTCGGGAAGAAACGGTGATCAAACAAAATAAAAAAATCAACCTAGAGTCCGAATTGATCGAGACTCTCAAAGCAAGTGAGAACAAGCTCCGATTTCGTCGTTTTCACAGGCGTTGGAAAGCTGTTGGGGAATTGAGCTGATAGGGCTTCTAGTTTTTGCGATCTGGAGGATTTTACAGACGTGAACACACAGGATCACATGCTCGGAATATAACGAGCCCAAAAAGGGTCGTATGGTCCCTAAAAAATGGCCTGCAGGAATGAAAAAAACGAAAGAGCTCAAATTTCAATGAGCCGGCACATCCCTTTGGTGTTCAGGTACTGGGCGCCCCACCCATGTATGGATACAATAGGGTGTTAGGCCAACTCTCGCGAAGAAACGGTGATCAAATAAAATACAAAAATCAACCTAGAGTCCGAATTGATTGAGACTCTCAAAGCAAGTGATAATAAGCTCCGATTTCGTCGTTTTCATATGCGTTGGAAAGCTATTGGGGAATTGAGCTGATAGGACTTCTAGTTTTTGTTATCTGGAGGATTTTAAATTTGTCCACACACAGGATCAAGTGCACGGAAAAATATTGAGCCCAAAAAGGGCCGTCTGGGCCCTCAAAAATGGCCTGCAGGATTGGAAAAAATGAAAGTTATAGCAATTACAGCTCAAATTTCGATGAGCCGGCACATCCCTTTGGTGTTCAGGTCCTGGGCGCCCCACCCAGGTATGGATACAATAGGGTGTTAGGCCAACTCTCGGGAAGAAACGGTGATCAAACAAAATAAAAAAATCAACCTAGAGTCTGAATTGATCGAGACTCTCAAAGCAAGTGATAATAAGCTCCGATTTCGTCGTTTTCATATGCGTTGGAAAGCTATTGGGGAATTGAGCTGATAGGACTTCTAGTTTTTGTTATATGGAGGATTTTACATACGTGCACACACAGGATCACGTGCGCGGAAAATATCGAGCCCGAAAAGGGCCGTCTGGGCCCTCAAAAATGGCCTGCAGGATTGGAAAAAACGAAAGTTATAGCAATTACAGCTCAAATTTCGATGAGCCGGCACATCCCTTTGGTGTTCAGGTCCTGGGCGCCCCACCCAGGTATGGATACAATAGGGTGTTAGGCCAACTCTCGGGAAGAAACGGTGATCAAACAAAATAAAAAAATCAACCTAGAGTCCGAATTGATCGAGACTCTCAAAGCAAGTGAGAACAAGCTCCGATTTCGTCGTTTTCACAGGCGTTGGAAAGCTGTTGGGGAATTGAGCTGATAGGGCTTCTAGTTTTTGCGATCTGGAGGATTTTACAGACGTGAACACATAGGATCACATGCTCGGAATATAACGAGCCCAAAAAGGGTCGTATGGTCCCGAAAAAATGGCCTGCAGGAATGAAAAAACCGAAAGAGCTCAAATTTCAATGAGCCGGCACATCCCTTTGGTGTTCAGGTCCTGGGCGCCCCACCCATGTATGGATACAATAGGGTGTTAGGCCAACTCTCGCGAAGAAACGGTGATCAAATAAAATACAAAAATCAACCTAGAGTCCGAATTGATCAATACTCTGAAAGCAAGTGATAATAAGCTCCGATTTCGTCGTTTTCATATGCGTTGGAAGGCTATTGGTGAATTGAGCTGATAGGACTTCTAGTTTTTGTTATCTGGAGGATTTTACATACGTGCACACACAGGATCACGTGCGCGGAAAATATCGAGCCCGAAAAGGGCCGTCTGGGCCCTCAAAAATGGCCTGCAGGATTGGAAAAAACGAAAGTTATCGCAATTACAGCTCAAATTTCGATGAGCCGGCACATCCCTTTGGTGTTCAGGTCCTGGGCGCCCCACCCATGTATGGATACAATAGGGTGTTACACGAACTCTCGCGAAGAAACGGTGATCAAAGAAAATACAAAAATCAACCTAGAGTCCGAATTGATCGAGACTCTCAAAGCAAGTGTGAACAAGCTCCGATTTCGTCATTTTCATAGGCGTTGGAAAGCTATTGGGGAATTGAGCTGATAGGACTTCTAGTTTTTGTTATCTGGAGGTTTTTACATACGTGCACACACAGGATCACGTGCGCGGAAAATATCGAGCCCGAAAAGGGCCGTCTTGGCCCTCAAAAATGGCCTACAGGATTGGAAAAAACGAAAGTTATCGCAATTAGAGCTCAAATTTCGATGAGCCGGCACATCCCTTTGGTGTTCAGGTCCTGGGCGCCCCACCCATGTATGGATACAATAGGGTGTTAGGCCAACTCTCGCGAAGAAACGGTGATAAAAGAAAATACAAGAATCAACCTAGAGTCTGGATTGATCGAGACTCTCAAAGCAAGTGTGAACAAGCTCCGATTTCGTCATTTTCATAGGCGTTGGAAAGCTATTGGGGAATTGAGCTGATACGACTTCTAGTTTTTGCGATCTAGAGGATTTTACATACGTGCAGACATAGGATCACGTTAGCGGAAAATATCGAGCCCAAAAAGGGCCGTCTGGGCCCTCAAAAATGGCCTGCAGGATTGGAAACAATGAAAGTTATCACAATTACAGCTCAAATTTCGATGAGCCGGCACATCCCTTTGGTGTTCAGGTCCTGGGCGCCCCACCTATGTATGGATACAATAGGGTGTTAGGACAACTCTCACGAAGAAACGGTGATCAAAGAAAATACAAAAATCAACCTAGAGTCCGAATTGAAAGAGACTCTCAAAGCAAGTGTGAACAATCTCCGATTTCATCGTTTTCATAGGCGTTGGAAAGCTATTGGGGAATTGAGCTGATAGGACCTCTAGTTTTTGCGATCTGGAGGATTTTACATATGTGCACACACAGGATCATGTGCGTGGAAAATATCAAGCCCAAAAAGGACAGTCTCGGCCATCAAAAATGGCCTGCAGGATTGGAAAAAACGAAAGTTATCGAAATTACAGCTCAAATTTTGATGAGCCGGCACATCCCTTTGGTGTTCAGGTCCTGGGAGCCCCACCCATGTATGAATATAATAGGGTGTTAGGCCAAATCTCGCGAAGAAACGGTGATCAAAGAAAATAAAAAAATCAACCTAGAGTCCGGATTGATCGAGACTCTCAAAGCAAGTGTGAACAAGCTCCGATTTCGTCATTTTCATAGGCGTTGGAAAGCTATTGGGGAATTGAGCTGATAGGACTTCTAGTTTTTGCGATCTGGAGGATTTTACATACGTGCAGACATAGGATCACGTGCGCGGAAAATATCGAGCCCAAAAAGGGCCGTCTGGGCCCTTAAAAATGGCCTGCAGGATTCGAAACGATGAAAGTTATCATAATTACAGCACAAATTTCGATGAGCCGGCACATCCCTTTGGTGTTCAGGTCCTGGGCGCCCCACCCAGTTATGGATACAATAGGGTGTTAGGCCAACTCTCGGGAAGAAACAGTGATCAAACAAAATAAAAAAATCAACCTAGAGTCTGAATTGATCGAGACTCTCAAAGCAAGTGATAATAAGCTCCGATTTCGTCGTTTTCATATGCGTTGGAAGGCTATTGGGGAATTGAGCTGATAGGACTTATAGTTTTTGTTATCTGGAGGATTTTACATACGTGCACACACAGGATCATGTGCGCGGAAAATATCGAGCCCGAAAAGGGCCATCTGGGCCCTCAAAAATGGCCTGCAGGATTGGAAAAAACGAAAGTTATCGCAATTACAACTCAAATTTCGATGAGCCGGCACATCCCTTTGGTGTTCAGGACCTGGGCGCCCCACCCAGGTATGGATACAATAGGGTGTTAGGCCAACTCTCGGGAATAAACGGTGATCAAACAAAATAAAAAAATCAACCTAGAGTCTGAATTGATCGAGACTCTCAAAGCAAGTGATAATAAGCTCCGATTTTGTCGTTTTCATATGCGTTGGAAAGCTATTGGGGAATTGAGCTGATAGGACTTCTAGTTTTTGTTATCTGGAGGATTTTACATACGTGCACACACAGGATCACGTGCGCGGAAAATATCGAGCCCGAAAAGGGCCGTCTGGGCCCTCAAAAATGGCCTGCAGGATTGGAAAAAATGAAAGTTATCGCAATTACAGCTCAAATTTCGATGAGCCGGCACATCCCTTTGGTGTTCAGGTCTTGGGCGCCCCACCCATGTATGGATACAATAGGGTGTTAGGCCAACTCTCGGGAAGAAACGGTGATCAAAGAAAATACAAAAATCAACCTAGAGTCCGAATTGATCGAGACTCTCAAAGCAAGTGTGAACAAGCTCCGATTTCGTCATTTTCATAGGCGTTGGAAAGCTATTGGGGAATTGAGCTGATAGGACTTCTAGTTTTTGCGATCTGGAGGATTTTACATACGTGCAGACACAGGATCACGTGCGCGGAAAATATCGAGCCCAAAAAGGGCCGTCTGGGCCCTCAAAAATGGCCTGCAGGATTCGAAACAATGAAAGTTATCATAATTACAGCTCAAATTTCGATGAGCCGGCACATCCCTTTGGTGTTCAGGTCCTGGGCGCCCCACCCATGTATGGATACAATAGGGTGTTAGGCCAACTCTTGCGAAGAAACGGTGATCAAAGAAAATACAAAAATCAACCTAGAGTCTGAATTGATCGAGACTCTCAAAGCAAGTGAGAACAAGCTCCGATTTCGTCGTTTTCATAGGCGTTGGAAAGCTATTGGGGAATTGAGCTGATAGGACTTCTAGTTTTTGCGATCTGGAGGATTTTAAATACGTGCACACACAAGATCAAGTGCATGGAAAATATCGAGCCCAAAAAGGGCCGTCTGGGCCCTAAAAAATGGCCTGCAGGATTGCAAAAAAGAAAGTTATAGCAATTACAGCTCAAAATTCGATGAGCCGACACATCCCTTTGGTGTTCAGGTCCTGGGTGCCCCACCCATGTATGGATACAATAGGGTGTTAGACCAACTCTCGCGAAGAAACGGTGATCAAATAAAATATAAAAATCAACCTAGAGTCCGAATTGATAGAGACTCTCAAAGCAAGTGAGAACAAGCTCCGATTTCGACGTTTTCATAGGCGTTGGAAAGCAATTGGGGAATTGAGCTGATAGGGCTTCTAGTTTTTGCGATCTGGAGGATTTTACAGACATGCACACACGGGATCACATGCGCGGAATATATCAAGCCCAAAAAAGGTCGTATGGGCCCTAAAAAATGGCCTGCAGGAATGTAAAAAATAAAAGAGCTCAAATTTCGATGAGCCGGCACATCCCTTTGGTGTTCAGGTCCGATTTCGTCGTTTTCATAGGTGTAGTAAAGCTATTGGGGAATTGAGCTGATAGGACTTCTAGTTTTTGCGATATGGAGGATTTACATACGTGAACACACAGGATCATGTGCGTGGAAAATATCGAGCCCAAAAAGGACAGTCTGGGCCATCAAAAATGGCCTGCAGGATTGGAAAAAACGAAAGTTATCGAAATTACAGCTCAAATTTCGATGAGCCGGCACATCCCTTTGGTGTTCAGGTCCTGGGAGCCCCACCCATGTATGGATACAATAGGGTGTTAGGCCAACTCTCGTGAAGAAACGGTGATCAAAGAAAATACAAAAATCAACCTAGAGTCTGAATTGATCGAGACTCTCAAAGCAAGTGAGAACAAGCTCCGATTTCATTGTTTTCATAGGTGTTGGAAAGCTATTCGGGAATTGAGCTGATAGGGCTTCTAGTTTTTGCGATCTGGAGGATTTTACAGACGTGCACACACAGGATCACATGCACGGAATATATCGAGCCCAAAAAGGGTCGTATGGGCCCTAAAAAATGGCCTGCAGGAATGGAAAAAACGAAAGAGCTCAAATTTCGATGAGCCGGCACATCCCTTTGGTGTTCAGGTCCTGGGCGCCCCACCCATGTATGGATACAATAGGGTGTTAGGCCAACTCTCGCGAAGAAACGGTGATCAAAGAAAATACAAAAATCAACCTAGAGTCCGAATTGATCGAGACTCTCAAAGCAAGTGAGAACAAGCTCCGATTTCGTCGTTTTCATAGGCGTTGGAAAGCAATTGGGGAATTGAGCTGATAGGGCTTCTAGTTTTTGCGGTCTGGAGGATTTTACAGACGTGCACACACGGGATCATATGCGCGGAATATATCGAGCCCAAAAAAGGTCGTATGGGCCCAAAAAAATGGCCTGCAGGAATGTAAAAAATGAAAGAGCTCAAATTTCGATGAGCCTGCACATCCCTTTGGTGTTCAAGTCCTGGGCGCCCCACCCATGTATGGATACAATAGGGTGTTAGGTCAACTCTCGCGAAGAAACGGTGATCAAAGAAAATACAAAAATCAACCTAGAGTCCGAATTGATCGAGACTCTCAAAGCAAGTGTGAACAAGCTCCGATTTCGTCATTTTCATAGGCGTTGGAAACCTATTGGGGAATTGAGCTGATAGGACTTCTAGTTTTTGCGATCTGGAGGATTTTACATACGTGCAGACACAGGATCACGTGCGTGGAAAATATCGAGCCCAAAAAGGGCCGTCTGGGCCCTCAAAAATGGCCTGCAGGATTCGAAACAATGAAAGCTATCATAATTACAGCTCAAATTTCGATGAGCCAGCACATCCCTTTGGTGTTCAGCTCCTGGGCGCCCCACCCATGTATGGATACAATAGGGTGTTAGGCCAACTCTCGTGAAGAAACGGTGATCAAAGAAACTACAAAAATCAACCTAGAGTCCGAATTGATCGAGACTCTCAAAGCAAGTGAGGACAAGCTCCGATTTTGTCGTTTTCATAGGTGTTGGAAAGCTATTGGGGAATTGAGCTGATAGGACTTCTAGTTTTTGCGATCTGGAGGATTTTATAGATGTGCACACACAGGATCACATGCACGGAATATATCGAGCCCAAAAAGGGTCGTATGGGCCCTAAAAAATGGCCTGCAGGAATGGAAAAAATGAAAGAGCTCAAATTTCGATGAGCCGGCAGATCCCTTTGGTGTTCAGGTCCTGGGCGCCCCACCCATGTATGGATACAATTGGGTGTTAGGCCAACTCTCGCAAAGAAACGGTGATCAAAGAAAATACAAAAATCAACCAAGAGTCTGAATTGATCGAGACTCTCAAAGCAAGTGAGAACAAGCTCCGATTTCGTCGTTTTCATAGGCGTTGGAAAGCTATTGGGGATTTGAGCTGATAGGGCTTCTAGTTTTTGCGATCTGGAGGATTTTATAGATGTGCACACACAGGATCACATGCACGGAATATATCGAGCCCAAAAAGGGTCGTATGGGCCCTAAAAAATGGCCTGCAGGAATGGAAAAAATTAAAGAGCTCGAATTTTGATGAGCCGGCACATCGCTTTGGTGTTCAGGTCCTGGGCGCCCCACCCATGTATGGATACAATTGGGTGTTAGGCCAACTCTCGCAAAGAAACGGTGATCAAAGAAAATACAAAAATCAACCAAGAGTCTGAATTGATCGAGACTCTCAAAGCAAGTGAGAACAAGCTCCGATTTCGTCGTTTTCATAGGCGTTGGAAAGCTATTGGGGATTTGAGCTGATAGGGCTTCTAGTTTTTGCGATCTGGTGGATTTTACAGACGTGCACACACAGGATCACATGCGCGGAAT
This sequence comes from Elymus sibiricus, assembly GCA_039707655.1. NCBI lineage: Eukaryota > Viridiplantae > Streptophyta > Magnoliopsida > Poales > Poaceae > Elymus > Elymus sibiricus. Next base: position 3,994,219 of record CM077672.1, read on the forward strand.
ATATCGAGCCCAAAAAGGGTCGTATGGGCCCTAAAAAATGGCCTGCAGGAATGGCAAAAATGAAAGAGCTCAAATTTCGATGAGCCGGCACGTCCCTTTGGTGTTCAGGTCCTGGGCGCCCCACCCATGTATGGATACAATAGGGTGTTAGGCCAACTCTCGAGAAGAAACGGTGATAAAAGAAAATACAAAAATCAACCTAGAGTACGAATTGATCGAGACTCTCAAAGCAAGTGAGAACAAACTCCGATTTCGTTGTTTTCATAGGCGTTGGAAAGCTATTGGGGAATTTAGCTGATAGGACTTCTAGTTTTTGCGATCTGGAGGATTTTACATATGTGCACATAGGATCATGTGCGCCAAAAATGGCCTGCAGGATTGGAAAAAATGAAGTTATCGCAATTACAGCTCAAATTTCGATGAGCCGGCACATCCCTTTGGTGTTCAGGTCCTGATCGCCCCACCCATGTATGGACACAATAGGGTGTTAGGCCAACTCTCGCGAAGAAACAGTGATCAAAGAAAATACAAAAATCAACCTAGAGTCCGTATTGATCGAGACACCTAAAGCAAGTGAGAACAAGATCAGATTTCGTCGTTTTCATAGGCATTGGAAAGCTATTGGGGAATTGAGTTGATAGGACTTCTAGTTTTTGCGATCTAGATGATTTTACATACGTGCAGACATAGGATCACGTGCGCGGAAAATATCGAGCCCAAAAAGGGCCGTTTGGGCCCTCAAAAATGGCTTGCAGGATTGGGAAAAATGAATGTTATCGCAATTACAGCTCAAATTTCGATGAGCCGGCACATCCCTTTGGTGTTCAGGTCCTGGGCGCCCCACCCATGTATGGATACAATAGGGTGTTAGGCCAAGTCTCGCGAAGAAACGGTGAAGAAAGAAAATACAAAAATCAACCTAGAGTCTGAATTGATCGATACTCTCAAAGGAAGTGAGGACAAGCTCCGATTTCATCGTTTTCATAGGCGTTGGAAAGCTATTGGGGAATTGAGCTGATAGGACTTCTAGTTTTTGCGATCTAGAGGATTTTACATACGTGCACACACAGGATCATGTGCACAGAAAATATCGAGCCCAAAAAGGACAGTCTGGGCCATAAAAAATGGCCTGCAGGATTGGAAAAAACAAAAGTTATCGAAATTACAGCTCAAATTTCGATGAGCCGGCACATCCCTTTGGTGTTCAGGTCCTGGGCGCCCCACCCATGTATGGATACAATATGGTGTTAGGCCAACTCTCGCGAAGAAACGGTGATGAGGAAGAAAATACAAAAATCAACCTAGAGTCCGAATTGATCGAGACTCTCACAGCAAGTGAGAACAAGGTCGGATTTCGTCGTTTTCATAGGCGTTGGAAAGCTATTGGGGAATTCTGCTGATAGGACTTCTAGTTTTTGCGATCTGGAGAATTTTACGTACGTGCACACACAGGATCACGTGCGCGGAAAATATCGAGCCCAAAAATGGCCGTCTGGGCCCTCAAAAATGGCCTGCAGGATTGGAAAAAACGAAAGTTATCGAAATTACAGCTCAAATTTCCATGAGCCGGCACATCCCTTTGTTGTTCATGTCCTGGGCGCCCCACCCATATATAGATATAATAGGGTGTTAGGCCAACTCTCATGAAGAAACGGTGATAAAAAAAATACAAAATTTAACGTAGAGTCCGAATTGATCAAGACTCTCAAAGCAAGTGAGAACAAGCTCGAATTTCGTCGTTTTCATAGGCGTTAGAAAGCTATTGGGCAATTGAGCTGATAGGACTTCAAGTTTTTACGATCTGGAGGATTTTACATACGTGCACACACAGGACCACGTGGGCGGAAAATATCGAGCTGAAAAAGGGCCGTCTGGGCACTCAAAAATGGCCTGCAGGATTGAAAAAAGGGAAGTTATCGCAATTACAGCTCAAATTTTGTTGAGCCGGCACATCCCTTAGATGTTCAGGTCCTGGGCGCCCCACCCATTTATGCATACAATAGGGTGTTAGGCCAACTCGTGCTAAGAAACGGTGATCAAAGAAAATACAAAAATCAACCTAGAGTACGAATTGATCGAGACTCTCAAAGCAAGTGAGAACAAGCTCCGATTTCGTCGTTTTCATAGGCGTTGGAAAGCTATTGGGGAATTGAGCTGATAGGACTTCTAGTTTTTGCGATCTGGAGGATTTTACATACATGCACACAAAGGATCACGTGCGCAGAAAATATCGTGCCCAAAATGGGCCGTCTGGGCCCCCAAAAATGGCCTGCAGGATTGGAAAAAACAAAAGTTATCACAATTACAACTCAAATTTCGATGAGCCGGCACATCCTTTTGGTATTCAGGTCCTGGGCACCCCACCCATATATGGATACAATAGGTTGTTAGGCCATGTCTCGCGAAGAAACGGTGAAGAAAGAAAATACAAAAATAAACCTAGAGTCCGAATTGATCGAGACTCTCAAAGCAAGTGTGAACAAGCTCCGATTTCGTCGTTTTCATACGCGTTGGAAAGCTATTGGGGAATTGAGCTGATAGGACTTCTAGTTTTTGTGATCTGGAGGATTTTTCATACGTGCAGACATAGGATCACGTGCGCGGAAAATATCGAGCCCAAAAAGGGCCGTCTGGGCCCTAAAAAATGGCCTGCAGGATTGGAAAAAACGAAAGAGCTCAAATTTCGATGAGCCGGCACATCCCTTTGGTGTTCAGGTCCTGGGCGCCCCACCCATGTATGGATACAATAGGGTGTTAGGCCAACTCTCGCGAAGAAACGGTGATCAAAGAGAATACAAAAATCAACCTAGAGTACGAATTGATCGAGACTCTCAAAGCAAGTGAGAACAAGCTCCGATTTCGTCGTTTTCATAGGCGTTGGAAAGCTATTTGGGAATTGAGCTGATAAGACTTCTAGTTTTTGCGATCTGGAGGATTTTACATCCGTTCAGACATAGGATCATGTGCGCGGAAAATATCGAGCCCAAAAAGGGCCGTCTGGGCCCTTAAAAATAGCCTACAAGATTTGAAAAAATGAAAGTTATCACAATTACAGCTCAAATTTCCATGAGCCGGCACATCCCTTTGGTGTTCAGGTCCTGGGCGCCCTACCAATGTATGGATACAATAGGATGTTAGGCCAACTCTCGCAAAGAAACGGTGATCAAAGAAAATACAAAAATCAACCTAGAGTCTGAATTGATCGAGACTCTCAAAGCAAGTGAGAACAAGCTCGGATTTCGTCGTTTTCATAGGCGTTGGAAAGCTATTGGGGAATTGAGCCGATAGGACTTCAAGTTTTTGCGATCTGGAGGATTTTACATACGTACACACATAGGATCACGTGCGTGGAAAATATCGAGCCCAAAAAGGGTCGTCTGGGCCCTCAAAAATGGCCTGCAGGATTGGAAAAAATGAAAGTTATCGAAATTATAGTTCAAATTTCCATGAGCCGGCACATCCCTTTGTTTTTCAGGTCCTGGGCGCCCCACCCATGTATGAATACAATAGGGTGTTAGGCCAACTCTCTCAAAGAAACGGTGATCAAAGAAAATACAAAAATCAACCTAGAGTCCGAATTGATCGAGACTCTCAAAGCAAGTGAGAACAAGCTCAGATTTCGTCGTTTTCATAGGCGTTGGAAAGCTATTGGGGAATTGTGCTGATAGGACTTCTAGTTTTTGCGATCTGTAGGATTTTACATACGTGCACACACAGGATCACGTGCGCGGAAAATATCGTGCCCAAAAAGGGCCGTCTGGGCCCCCAAAAATGGCCTGCAGGATTGGAAAAAACAAAAGTTATCGCAATTACAGCTCAAATTTCGATGAGCCGGCACATCCCTTTGGTGTTCAGGTCCTGGGCGCCCCACCCATGTATGGATACAATAGGGTGTTAGGCCAACTCTCGCGAAGAAACAGTGATCAAAAAAATACAAAAATCAACCTAGAGTCCGTATTGATCGAGACTCCTAAAGCAAGTGAGAACAAGCTCAGATTTCGTCGTTTTCATAGGCATTGGAAAGCTATTGGGGAATTGAGTTGATTGGACTTCTAGTTTTTGCGATCTAGATGATTTTACATACGTGCAGACATAGGATAACGTGCGCGGAAAATATCGAGCCCAAAAAGGGCCGTTTGGGCCCTCAAAAATGGCTTGCAGGATTGGGAAAAATGAAAGTTATCGCAATTACAGCTCAAATTTCGATGAGCCGGCACATCCCTTTGGTGTTCAGGTCCTGGGCGGCCCACCCATGTATGGATACAATAGGGTGTTAGGCCATGTCTCGCGAAGAAACGGTGAAGAAAGAAAATACAAAAATCAACCTAGAGTTTGAATTGATCGAGACTCTCAAAGCACGTGAGGACAAGCTCCGATTTCGTCGTTTTCATAGGCGTTGGGAAGCTATTGGGGAATTGAGCTGATAGGACTTCTAGTTTTTGCGATCTGGAGGATTTTACATACTTGCACACACAGGATCATGTGCACGGAAAATATCGAGACCAAAAAGGACAGTCTGGGCCATCAAAAATGGCCTGTAGGATTGGAAAAAACGAAAGTTATCGAAATTACAGCTCAAATTTCGATGAGCCGGCACATCCCTTTGGTGTTTAGGTCCTGGGCGCCCCACCCATGTATGGATACAATAGGGTGTTAGGCCATGTCTCGCGAAGAAACGGTGTAGAAAAAAAATACAAAAATCAACCTAGAGTCTGAATTGATCGACACTCTCAAAGCAAGTGAGGACAAGCTCCGATTTCATCGTTTTCATAGGCGTTGGAAAGCTATTGGGGAATTGAGCCGATAGGACTTCTAGTTTTTGCGATCTGGAGGATTTTACATACGTACACACATAGGATCACGTGCGTGGAAAATATCGAGCCCAAAAAGGGTCGTCTGGGCCCTCAAAAATGGCCTGCAGGATTGGAAAAAATGAAAGTTATCGAAATTATAGTTCAAATTTCCATGAGCCGGCACATCCCTTTGTTTTTCAGGTCCTGGGCGCCCCACCCATGTATGAATACAATAGGGTGTTAGGCCAACTCTCTCAAAGAAACGGTGATCAAAGAAAATACAAAAATCAACCTAGAGTCCGAATTGATCGAGACTCTCAAAGCAAGTGAGAACAAGCTCAGATTTCGTCGTTTTCATAGGCGTTGGAAAGCTATTGGGGAATTGTGCTGATAGGACTTCTAGTTTTTGCGATCTGTAGGATTTTACATACGTGCACACACAGGATCACGTGCGCGGAAAATATCGTGCCCAAAAAGGGCCGTCTGGGCCCCCAAAAATGGCCTGCAGGATTGGAAAAAACAAAAGTTATCGCAATTACAGCTCAAATTTCGATGAGCCGGCACATCCCTTTGGTGTTCAGGTCCTGGGCGCCCCACCCATGTATGGATACAATAGGGTGTTAGGCCAACTCTCGCGAAGAAACAGTGATCAAAAAAATACAAAAATCAACCTAGAGTCCGTATTGATCGAGACTCCTAAAGCAAGTGAGAACAAGCTCAGATTTCGTCGTTTTCATAGGCATTGGAAAGCTATTGGGGAATTGAGTTGATTGGACTTCTAGTTTTTGCGATCTAGATGATTTTACATACGTGCAGACATAGGATAACGTGCGCGGAAAATATCGAGCCCAAAAAGGGCCGTTTGGGCCCTCAAAAATGGCTTGCAGGATTGGGAAAAATGAAAGTTATCGCAATTACAGCTCAAATTTCGATGAGCCGGCACATCCCTTTGGTGTTCAGGTCCTGGGCGGCCCACCCATGTATGGATACAATAGGGTGTTAGGCCATGTCTCGCGAAGAAACGGTGAAGAAAGAAAATACAAAAATCAACCTAGAGTTTGAATTGATCGAGACTCTCAAAGCACGTGAGGACAAGCTCCGATTTCGTCGTTTTCATAGGCGTTGGAAAGCTATTGGGGAATTGAGCTGATAGGACTTCTAGTTTTTGCGATCTGGAGGATTTTACATACTTGCACACACAGGATCATGTGCACGGAAAATATCGAGACCAAAAAGGACAGTCTGGGCCATCAAAAATGGCCTGTAGGATTGCAAAAAACGAAAGTTATCGAAATTACAGCTCAAATTTCGATGAGCCGGCACATCCCTTTGGTGTTTAGGTCCTGGGCGCCCCACCCATGTATGGATACAATAGGGTGTTAGGCCATGTCTCGCGAAGAAACGGTGTAGAAAAAAAATACAAAAATCAACCTAGAGTCTGAATTGATCGACACTCTCAAAGCAAGTGAGGACAAGCTCCGATTTCATCGTTTTCATAGGCGTTGGAAAGCTATTGGGGAATTGAGCTGATAGGACTTCTAGTTTTTGCGATCTGGAGGATTTTACATACGTGCACACACAGGATCATGTGCACAGAAAATATCGAGCCCAAAAAGGACAGTCTGGGCCATCAAAAATGTCCTGCAGGATTGGAAAAAACAAAAGTTATCGACATTACAGCTCAAATTTCGATGAGCCGGCACATCCCTTTGGTGTTCAGGTCCTGGGCGCCCCACCCATGTATGGCTACAATATGGTGTTAGGCCAACTCTCGCGAAGAAACGGTGATGAGAAAGAAAATACAAAAATCAACCTAGAGTCCGAATTGATCGAGACTCTCAAAGCAAGTGAGAACAAGCTCCGATTTCGTCGTTTTCATAGGCGTTGGAAAGCCATTGGGGAATTGAGCTGATAGGACTTCTAGTTTTTGCGATCTGGAGGATTTTACATACGTGCAGAGACAGGATCACGAGCGCTGAAAATATCGAGCCCAAAAAGGGCCGTCTAGGCCCTCAAAAATGGCCTGCAGGATTGGAAAAAATGAAAGTCATCGCAATTACAGCTGAAATTTCGATGAGCCGGCACATCCCTTTGGTGTTCAGGTCCTGGCGCCCCACCCATGATTGGATACAATAGGGTGTTAGGCCAACTCTCGCGAAGAAACGGTAATGAAAGAAAATACAAAAATCAACCTAGAGTCCGAATTGATCGAGACTCTCAAGGCAAGTGAGAACAAGCTCAGGTTTCGTCGTTTTCATAGGCGTTGGAAACCTATTGGGGAATTGAGCTGATAAGACTTCTAGTTTTTGCGATCTGGATTATTTTACATCCGTGCAGACACAGGATCACGTGCGCGGAAAATATCGAGCCCAAAAAGGGCCGTCTGGGCCCCCAAAAATGGCCTGTAGGATTGGAAGAAACAAAAGTTATCACAATTACAGCTCAAATTTCGATGAGCCGGCACATCCCTTTGGTGTTCAGGTCCTGGGCGCCCCACCCACGTATGGATACAATAGGTTGTTAGGCCAACTCTCGCGAAGAAACAGTGATCAAAGAAAATACAAAAATAAACCTAGAGTCCGAATTGATCGAGACTCTCAAGGCAAGTGAGAACAAGCTCCGGTTTCGTCGTTTTCATAGGCGTTGGAAACCTATTGGGGAATTGAGCTGATAAGACTTCTAGTTTTTGCGATCTGGAGGATTTTACATCCGTGCAGACACAGGATCACGTGCGCGGAAAATATCGAGCCCAAAAAGGGCTGTCTGGGCCCTTAAAAATAGCCTACATGATTCGAAAAAATGAAAGTTATCACAATTACAGCTCAAATTTCCATGAGCCGGCACATCCCTTTGGTGTTCAGGTCCTGGGCGCCCCACCAATGTATGGATACAATAGGGTGTTAGGCCAACTCTCGCAAAGAAACGGTGATCAAAGAAAATAAAAAAATCAACCTAGAGTCCGAATTGATCGAGACTCTCAAAGCAAGTGAGAACAAGCTCGGATTTCATCGTTTTCATAGGCGTTGGAAAGCTATTGGGGAATTGAGACGATAGGACTTCAAGTTTTTGCGATCTGGAGGATTTTACATACGTACACACATAGGATCACGTGCGTCGAAAATATCGAGCCCAAAAGGGGTCGTCTGGGCCCTCAAAAATGGCCTGCAGGATTGGAAAAAATGAAAGTTATCGAAATTATAGTTCAAATTTCCATGAGCCGGCACATCCCTTTGTTTTTCAGGTCCTGGGCGCCCCACCCATGTATGGATACAATAGGGTGTTAGGCCAACTCTCGCAAAGAAACGGTGTTCAAAGAAAATAAAAAATCAACCTAGAGTACGAATTGATCGAGACTCTCAAAGCAACTGAGAACAAGCTCCGATTTCGTCGTTTTCATAGGCGTTGGAAAGCTATTGGGGAATTGAGCTGATAGGACTTCTAGTTTTTGCGATCTGGAGGATTTTACATACATGCACACACAGGATCACGTGCGCGGAAAATATCGTGCCCAAAAAGGGCCGTCTGGGCCCCAAAAATGGCTTATAGGATTGGAAAAAACAAAAGTTATCACAATTACAGCTCAAATTTCGATGAGCCGGCACATCCCTTTGGTGTTCAGGTCCTGGGCGCCCCACCCATGTATGGATACAATAGGTTGTTAGGCCAACTCTCGCGAAGAAACAGTGATCAAAGAAAATACAAAAATAAACCTAGAGTCCGAATTGATCGAGACTCTCAAAGCAAGTGTGAACAAGCTCCGATTTCGTCGTTTTCATACGCGTTGGAAAGCTATTGGGGAATTGAGCTCATAGGACTTCTAGTTTTTGTGATCTGGAGGATTTTACATACGTGCAGACATAGGATCACGTACGCGGAAAATATCGAGCCCAAAAAGGGCCGTCTGGGCCCTAAAAATGGCCTGCAGGATAGGAAACAACGAAAGAGCTCAAATTTCGATGAGCCGGCACATCCCTTTGGTGTTCAGGTCCTGGGCGCCCCACCCATGTATGGATACAATATGGTGTTAGGCCAACTCTCGCGAAGAAACGGTGATGAGAAAGAAAATACAAAAATCAACCTAGAGTCCGAATTGATCGAGACTCTCAAAGCAAGTGAGAACAAGCTCGGATTTCATCGTTTTCATAGGCGTTGGAAAGCTATTGGAGAATTGAGACGATAGGACTTCAAGTTTTTGCGATCTGGAGGATTTTACATACGTACACACACAGGATCACGTGCGTCGAAAATATCGAGCCCAAAAGGGGTCGTCTGGGCCCTCAAAAATGGCCTGCAGGATTGGAAAAAATGAAAGTTATCGAAATTATAGTTCAAATTTCCATGAGCCGGCACATCCCTTTGTTTTTCAGGTCCTGGGCGCCCCACCCATGTATGGATACAATAGGGTGTTAGGCCAACTCTCGCAAAGAAACGGTGTTCAAAGAAAATAAAAAATCAACCTAGAGTACGAATTGATCGAGACTCTCAAAGCAACTGAGAACAAGCTCCGATTTCGTCGTTTTCATAGGCGTTGGAAAGCTATTGGGGAATTGAGCTGATAGGACTTCTAGTTTTTGCGATCTGGAGGATTTTACATACATGCACACACAGGATCACGTGCGCGGAAAATATCGTGCCCAAAAAGGGCCGTCTGGGCCCCAAAAATGGCTTATAGGATTGGAAAAAACAAAAGTTATCACAATTACAGCTCAAATTTCGATGAGCCGGCACATCCCTTTGGTGTTCAGGTCCTGGGCGCCCCACCCATGTATGGATACAATAGGTTGTTAGGCCAACTCTCGCGAAGAAACAGTGATCAAAGAAAATACAAAAATAAACCTAGAGTCCGAATTGATCGAGACTCTCAAAGCAAGTGTGAACAAGCTCCGATTTCGTCGTTTTCATACGCGTTGGAAAGCTATTGGGGAATTGAGCTCATAGGACTTCTAGTTTTTGTGATCTGGAGGATTTTACATACGTGCAGACATAGGATCACGTACGCGGAAAATATCGAGCCCAAAAAGGGCCGTCTGGGCCCTAAAAATGGCCTGCAGGATAGGAAACAACGAAAGAGCTCAAATTTCGATGAGCCGGCACATCCCTTTGGTGTTCAGGTCCTGGGCGCCCCACCCATGTATGGATACAATATGGTGTTAGGCCAACTCTCGCGAAGAAACGGTGATGAGAAAGAAAATACAAAAATCAACCTAGAGTCCGAATTGATCGAGACTCTCAAAGCAAGTGAGAACAAGCTCGGATTTCATCGTTTTCATAGGCGTTGGAAAGCTATTGGAGAATTGAGACGATAGGACTTCAAGTTTTTGCGATCTGGAGGATTTTACATACGTACACACACAGGATCACGTGCGTCGAAAATATCGAGCCCAAAAGGGGTCGTCTGGGCCCTCAAAAATGGCCTGCAGGATTGGAAAAAATGAAAGTTATCGAAATTATAGTTCAAATTTCCATGAGCCGGCACATCCCTTTGTTTTTCAGGTCCTGGGCGCCCCACCCATGTATGGATACAATAGGGTGTTAGGCCAACTCTCGCAAAGAAACGGTGTTCAAAGAAAATAAAAAATCAACCTAGAGTACGAATTGATCGAGACTCTCAAAGCAACTGAGAACAAGCTCCGATTTCGTCGTTTTCATAGGCGTTGGAAAGCTATTGGGGAATTGAGCTGATAGGACTTCTAGTTTTTGCGATCTGGAGGATTTTACATACATGCACACACAGGATCACGTGCGCGGAAAATATCGTGCCCAAAAAGGGCCGTCTGGGCCCCAAAAATGGCTTATAGGATTGGAAAAAACAAAAGTTATCACAATTACAGCTCAAATTTCGATGAGCCGGCACATCCCTTTGGTGTTCAGGTCCTGGGCGCCCCACCCATGTATGGATACAATAGGTTGTTAGGCCAACTCTCGCGAAGAAACAGTGATCAAAGAAAATACAAAAATAAACCTAGAGTCCGAATTGATCGAGACTCTCAAAGCAAGTGTGAACAAGCTCCGATTTCGTTGTTTTCATACGCGTTGGAAAGCTATTGGGGAATTGAGCTCATAGGACTTCTAGTTTTTGTGATCTGGAGGATTTTACATACGTGCAGACATAGGATCACGTACGCGGAAAATATCGAGCCCAAAAAGGGCCGTCTGGGCCCTAAAAATGGCCTGCAGGATAGGAAACAACGAAAGAGCTCAAATTTCGATGAGCCGGCACATCCCTTTGGTGTTCAGGTCCTGGGCGCCCCACCCATGTATGGATACAATATGGTGTTAGGCCAACTCTCGCGAAGAAACGGTGATGAGAAAGAAAATACAAAAATCAACCTAGAGTCCGAATTGATCGAGACTCTCAAAGCAAGTGAGAACAAGCTCCGATTTCGTCGTTTTCATAGGCGTTGGAAAGCCATTGGGGAATTGAGCTGATAGGACTTCTAGTTTTTGCGATCTGGAGGATTTTACATACGTGCAGAGACAGGATCACGTGCGCTGAAAATATCGAGCCCAAAAAGGGCCGTCTAGGCCCTCAAAAATGGCCTGCAGGATTGGAAAAAATGAAAGTCATCGCAATTACAGCTGAAATTTCGATGAGCCGGCACATCCCTTTGGTGTTCAGGTCCTGGTGCCCCACCCATGATTGGATACAATAGGGTGTTAGGCCAACTCTCGCGAAGAAACGGTGATGAAAGAAAATACAAAAATCAACCTAGAGTCCGAATTGATCGAGACTCTCAAGGCAAGTGAGAACAAGCTCCGGTTTCGTCGTTTTCATAGGCGTTGGAAACCTATTGGGGAATTGAGCTGATAAGACTTCTAGTTTTTGCGATCTGGAGGATTTTACATCCGTGCAGACACAGGATCACGTGCGCGGAAAATATCGAGCCCAAAAAGGGCTGTCTGGGCCCTTAAAAATAGCCTACATGATTCGAAAAAATGAAAGTTATCACAATTACAGCTCAAATTTCCATGAGCCGGCACATCCCTTTGGTGTTCAGGTCCTGGGCGCCCCACCAATGTATGGATACAATAGGGTGTTAGGCCAACTCTCGCAAAGAAACGGTGATCAAAGAAAATACAAAAATCAACCTAGAGTCCGAATTGATCGAGACTCTCAAAGCAAGTGAGAACAAGCTCGGATTTCATCGTTTTCATAGGCATTGGAAAGCTATTGGGGAATTGAGACGATAGGACTTCAAGTTTTTGCGATCTGGAGGATTTTACATACGTACACACACAGGATCACGTGCGTGGAAAATATCGAGCCCAAAAAGGGTCGTCTGGGCCCTAAAAAATGGCCTGCAGGATTGGAAAAAATGAAAGTTATCAAAATTATAGTTCAAATTTCCATGAGCCGGCACATCCCTTTGTTTTTCAGGTCCTGGGCGCCCCACCCATGTATGGATACAATAGGGTGTTAGGCCAACTCTCGCAAAGAAACGGTGTTCAAGGAAAATAAAAAATCAACCTAGAGTACGAATTGATCGAGACTCTCAAAGCAAGTGTGAACAAGCTCCGATTTCGTCGTTTTCATACGCGTTGGAAAGATATTGGGGAATTGAGCTCATAGGACTTCTAGTTTTTGTGATCTGGAGGATTTTACATACGTGCAGACATAGGATCACGTACGCGGAAAATATCGAGCCCAAAAAGGGCCGTCTGGGCCCTAAAAATGGCCTGCAGGATTGGAAACAACGAAAGAGCTCAAATTTCGATGAGCCGGCACATCCCTTTGGTGTTCAGGTCCTGGGCGCCCCACCCATGTATCGATACAATAGGGTGTTAGGCCAACTTTCGCGAAGAAACGGTGATCAAAGAAAATACAAAAATCAACCTAGAGTACGAATTTATCGAGACTCTCAAAGCAAGTGAGAACAAGCTCCGATTTCGTCGTTTTCATAGGCGTTGGAAAGCTATTGGGGAATTGAGCTGATAAGACTTCTAGTTTTTGCGATCTGGAGGATTTTACATCCGTGCAGACACAGGATCACGTGCGCGGAAAATATCGAGCCCAAAAAGGGCCGTCTGGGCCCTTAAAAATAGCCTACAGGATTTGAAAAAACGAAAGTTATCACAATTATAGCTCAAATTTCCATGAGGCGGCACATCCCTTTGGCGTTCAGGTCCTGGGCGCCCCACCAATGTATGGATACAATAGGGTGTTAGGCCAACTCTCGCAAAGAAAGGGTGATCAAAGAAAATACAAAAATCAACCTAGAGTCTAAATTGATCGAGACTCTCAAAGCAAGTGAGAACAAGCGCGGATTTCGTCGTTTTCATAGGCGTTGGAAAGCTATTGGGGAATTGAGCCAATAGGACTTCAAGTTTTTGAGATCTGGAGGATTTTACATACGTACACACACAGGATCACGTGTGTGGAAAATATTGAGCCCAAAAAGGGTCGTCTGGGCCCTCAAAAATGGCCTGCAGGATTGGAAAAAATGAAAGTTATCGAAATTATAGTTCAAATTTCCATGAGCCGGCACATCCCTTTGTTTTTCAGGTCCTGGGCGCCCCACCCATGTATGGATACAATAGGGTGTTAGGCCAACTCTCGGAAAGAAACGGTGATCAAAGAAAATACAAAAATCAACCTAGAGTCCGAATTGATCGAGACTCTCAAAGCAAGTGAGAACAAGCTCGGATTTCGTCGTTTTCATAGGCGTTGGAAAGCTATTGGGGAATTGTGCTGATAGGACTTCTAGTTTTTGCGATCTGGAGTATTTTACATACGTGCACACACAGGATCACATGCGCGGGAAATATCGATCCCAAAAAGGGCCAGCTGGGCCCTCAAAAATGGCCTGCAGGATTGCAAAAAACGAAAGTTATCGAAATTACAGCTCAAATTTCCATGAGCCGGCACATCCCTTTGTTGTTCAGGTCCTGGGCGCCCCACCCATATATGGATATAATAGGGTGTTAGGCCAACTATCATGAAGAAACGGTGACAAAAAAAAATACAAAAATTAACCTAGAGTCCGAATTGATCGAGACTCTCAAAGCAAGTGAGAACAAGCTCTGATTTCGTCGTTTTCATAGGCGGTGCAAAGCTATTGGGGAATTGAGCTGATAGGGCTTCTAGTTTTTGCGATCTGGAGGATTTTACAGACGTGCACACATAGGATCACATGCACAGAATATATCGATCCCAAAAACGGTCGTATGGGCCCTAAAAAATGGCCTGCAGGAATGGAAAAAATGAAAGAGCTCAAATTTCGATGAGCCGGCAGATCCCTTTGGTGTTCAGGTCCTGGGCGCCCCACCCATGTATGGATACAATAGGGTGTTAGGGCAACTCTCGCGAAGAAACGGTGATCAAAGAAAATACAAAAATCAACCTAGAGTACGAATTGATCGAGACTCTCAAAGCAAGTGAGAACAAACTCCGATTTCGTTGTTTTCATAGGCGTTGGAAAGCTATTGGGGAATTGAGCTGATAGGACTTCTAGTTTTTGCGATCTGGAGGATTTTACATATGTGCACATAGGATCATGTGCGCGGAAAATATCACGCCCAAAAAGGGCCTTCTGGGCCCCCAAAAATGGCCTGCAGGATTGAAAAAAATGAAGTTATCGCAATTACAGCTGAAATTTCGATGAGCCGGCACATCCCTTTGGTGTTCAGGTCTTGGGCGCCCCACCCATGTATGGATAGAATAGGGTGTTAGGCCAACTCTCGCGAAGAAACAGTGATCAAAGAAAATACAAAAATCAACCTAGAGTCCGTATTGATCGAGACTCCTAAAGCAAGTGAGAACAAGCTCAGATTTCGTCGTTTTCATAGGCATTGGAAAGCTATTGGGGAATTGAGTTGATTGGACTTCTAGTTTTTGCGATCTAGATGATTTTACATACGTGCAGACATAGGATAACGTGCGCGGAAAATATCGAGCCCAAAAAGGGCCGTTTGGGCCCTCAAAAATGGCTTGCAGGATTGGGAAAAATGAAAGTTATCGCAATTACAGCTCAAATTTCGATGAGCCGGCACATCCCTTTGGTGTGCAGGTCCTGGGCGCCCCACCCATGTATGGATACAATAGGGTGTTAGTCCAAGTCTCGCGAAGAAACGGTGAAGAAAGAAAATACAAAAATCAACCTAGAGTTTGAATTGATCGAGACTCTCAAAGCACGTGAGGACAAGCTCTGATTTCGTCGTTTTCATAGGCATTGGAAAGCTATTGGGGAATTGAGCTGATAGGACTTTTAGTTTTTGCGATCTGGAGGATTTTACATACTTGCACACATAGGATCATGTGCACGGAAAATATCGAGCCCAAAAAGGACAGTCTGGGCCATCAAAAATGGCCTGTAGGATTGGAAAAAACGAAAGTTATCGAAATTACAGCTCAAATTTCGATGAGCCGGCACATCCCTTTGGTGTTTAGGTCCTGGGCGCCCCACCCATGTATGGATACAATAGGGTGTTAGGCCAAGTCTCGCGAAGAAACGGTGTAGAAAGAAAATACAAAAATCAACCTAGAGTCTGAATTGATCGACACTCTCAAAGCAAGTGAGGACAAGTTCCGATTTCATCGTTTTCATAGGCGTTGGAAAGCTATTGGGGAATTGAGCTGATAGGACTTCTATTTTTTGCGATCTGGAGGATTTTACATACGTGCACACACAGGATCATGTGCGCAGAAAATATCGAGCCCAAAAAGGACAGTCTGGGCCATCAAAAATGGCCTGCAGGATTGGAAAAAACAAAAGTTATCGAAATTACAGCTCAAATTTCGATGAGCCGGCACATCCCTTTGGTGTTCAGGTCCTGGGCACCCCACCCATGTATGGATACAATATGGTGTTAGGCCAACTCTCGCGAAGAAACGGTGATGAGAAAGAAAATACAAAAATCAACCTAGAGTCCGAATTGATCGAGACTCTCAAAGCAAGTGAGAACAAGCTCCGATTTCGTCGTTTTCATAGGCGTTGGAAAGCCATTGGGGAATTGAGCTGATAGGACTTCTAGTTTTTACGATCTGGAGGATTTTACATACGTGCAGAGACAGGATCACGTGCGCTGAAAATATCGAGCCCAAAAAGGGCCGTCATGGCCCTCAAAAATGGCCTGCAGGATTGGAAAAAATGAAAGTCATCGCAATTACAGCTGAAATTTCGATGAGCCGGCACATCCCTTTGGTGTTCAGGTCCTGGGCGCCCCACCCATGATTGGATACAATAGGGTGTTAGGCCAACTCTCGCGAAGAAACGGTGATGAAAGAAAATACAAAAATCAACCTAGAGTCCGAATTGATCAAGACTCTCAAGGCAAGTGAGAACAAGCTCCGGTTTCGTCGTTTTCATAGGCGTTGGAAACCTATTGGGGAATTGAGCTGATAAGACTTCTAGTTTTTGCGATCTGGAGGATTTTACATCCGTGCAGACACAGGATCACGTGCGCGGAAAATATCGAGCCCAAAAAGGGCCGTTTGGGCCCTTAAAAATAGCCTACATGATTCGAAAAAATGAAAGTTATCACAATTACAGCTCAAATTTCCATGAGCCGGCACATCCCTTTGGTGTTCAGGTCCTGGGCGCCCCACCAATGTATGGATACAATAGGGTGTTAGGCCAACTCTCGCAAAGAAACGGTGATCAAAGAAAATACAAAAATCAACCTAGAGTCCGAATTGATCGAGACTCTCAAAGCAAATGAGAACAAGCTCGGATTTCATCGTTTTCATAGGCGTTGGAAAGCTATTGGGGAATTGAGCCGATAGGACTTCATGTTTTTGCGATCTGGAGGATTTTACATACGTACACACACAGGATCACGTGCGTGGAAAATATCGAGCCCAAAAAGGGTTGTCTGGGCCCTCAAAAATGGCCTGCAGGATTGGAAAAAATGAAAGTTATCGAAATTATAGTTCAAATTTCCATGAGCCGGCACATCCCTTTGTTTTTCAGGTCCTGGGCACCCCACCCATGTATGGATACAATAGGTTGTTAGGCCAACTCTCGCAAAGAAATGGTGATCAAAGAAAATACAAAAATCAACCTAGAGTCCGAATTGATCGAGACTCTCAAAGCAAGTGAGAACAAGCTCGGATTTCATCGTTTTCATAGGCGTTGGAAAGCTATTGGGGAATTATGCTGATAGGACTTCTAGTTTTTGCGATCTGGAGGATTTTACATACGTGCACACACAGGATCACGTGCGCGAAAATATCGAGCCCAAAAAGGGCCGTCTGGGCCCTAAAATATGGCCTGCAGGATTGGAAAAAACGAAAGTTATCGAAATTACAGCTCAAATTTCCATGAGCGGGCACATCCCTTTGTTGTTCAGGTCCTGGGCGCCCCACCCATATATGGATACAATATGGTGTTAGGCCAACTCTAGCGAAGAAACGGTGATGAGAAAGAAAATACAAAAATCAACCTAGAGTCCGAATTGATCGAGACTCTCAAAGCAAGTGAGAACAAGCTCCGATATCGTCGTTTTCATAGGCGTTGGAAAGCCATTGGGGAATTGAGCTGATAGGACTTCTAGTTTTTACGATCTGGAGGATTTTACATACGTGCAGAGACAGGATCACGTGCACTGAAAATATCGAGCCCAAAAAGGGCCGTCTAGGCCCTCAAAAATGGCCTGCAGGATTGGAAAAAATGAAAGTCATCGCAATTACAGCTGAAATTTCGATGAGCCGGCACATCCCTTTGGTGTTCAGGTCCTGGGCGCCCCACCCATGATTGGATACAATAGGGTGTTAGGCCAACTCTCGCGAAGAAACGGTGATGAAAGAAAATACAAAAATCAACCTAGAGTCCGAATTGATCAAGACTCTCAAGGCAAGTGAGAACAAGCTCCGGTTTCGTCGTTTTCATAGGCGTTGGAAACCTATTGGGGAATTGAGCTGATAAGACTTCTAGTTTTTGCGATCTGGAGGATTTTACATCCGTGCAGACACAGGATCACGTGCGCGGAAAATATCGAGCCCAAAAAGGGCCGTCTGGGCCCTTAAAAATAGCCTACATGATTCGAAAAAATGAAAGTTATCACAATTACAGCTCAAATTTCCATGAGCCGGCACATCCCTTTGGTGTTCAGGTCCTGGGCGCCCCACCAATGTATGGATACAATAGGGTGTTAGGCCAACTCTCGCAAAGAAACGGTGATCAAAGAAAATACAAAAATCAACCTAGAGTCCGAATTGATCGAGACTCTCAAAGCAAGTGAGAACAAGCTCGGATTTCATCGTTTTCATAGGCGTTGGAAAGCTATTGGGGAATTGAGCCGATAGGACTTCATGTTTTTGCGATCTGGAGGATTTTACATACGTACACACACAGGATCACGTGCGTGGAAAATATCGAGCCCAAAAAGGGTCGTCTGGGCCCTCAAAAATGGCCTGCAGGATTGGAAAAAATGAATGTTATCGAAATTATAGTTCAAATTTCCATGAGCCGGCACATCCCTTTGTTTTTCAGGTCCTGGGCGCCCCACCCATGTATGGATACAATAGGGTGTTAGGCCAACTCTCGGAAAGAAACGGTGATCAAAGAAAATACAAAAATCAACCTAGAGTCCGAATTGATCGAGACACTCAAAGCAAGTGAGAACAAGCTCGGATTTCATCGTTTTCATAGGCGTTGGAAAGCTATTGGGGAATTATGCTGATAGGACTTCTAGTTTTTGCGATCTGGAGGATTTTACATACGTGCACACACAGGATCACGTGCGCGAAAATATCGAGCCCAAAAAGGGCCGTCTGGGCCCTAAAAAATGGCCTGCAGGATTGGAAAAAACGAAAGTTATCGAAATTACAGCTCAAATTTCCATGAGCGGGCACATCCCTTTGTTGTTCAGGTCCTGGGCGCCCCACCCATATATGGATACAATATGGTGTTAGGCCAACTCTAGCGAAGAAACGGTGATGAGAAAGAAAATACAAAAATCAACCTAGAGTCCGAATTGATCGAGACTCTCAAAGCAAGTGAGAACAAGCTCCGATTTCGTCGTTTTCATAGGCGTTGGAAAGCCATTGGGGAATTGAGCTGATAGGACTTCTAGTTTTTACGATCTGGAGGATTTTACATACGTGCAGAGACAGGATCACGTGCGCTGAAAATATCGAGCCCAAAAAGGGCCGTCTAGGCCCTCAAAAATGGCCTGCGGGATTGGAAAAAATGAAAGTCATCGCAATTACAGCTGAAATTTCGATGAGCCGGCACATCCCTTTGGTGTTCAGGTCCTGGGCGCCCCACCCATGATTGGATACAATAGGGTGTTAGGCCAACTCTCGCGAAGAAACGGTGATGAAAGAAAATACAAAAATCAACCTAGAGTCCGAATTGATCAAGACTCTCAAGGCAAGTGAGAACAAGCTCCGGTTTCGTCGTTTTCATAGGCGTTGGAAACTTATTGGGGAATTGAGCTGATAAGACTTCTAGTTTTTGCGATCTGGAGGATTTTACATCCGTGCAGACACAGGATCACGTGCGCGGAAAATATCGAGCCCAAAAAGGGCCGTCTGGGCCCTTAAAAATAGCCTACATGATTCGAAAAAATGAAAGTTATCACAATTACAGCTCAAATTTCCATGAGCCGGCACATCCCTTTGGTGTTCAGGTCCTGGGCGCCCCACCAATGTATGGATACAATAGGGTGTTAGGCCAACTCTCGCAAAGAAACGGTGATCAAAGAAAATACAAAAATCAACCTAGAGTCCGAATTGATCGAGACTCTCAAAGCAAGTGAGAACAAGCTCGGATTTCATCGTTTTCATAGGCGTTGGAAAGCTATTGGGGAATTGAGCCGATAGGACTTCATGTTTTTGCGATCTGGAGGATTTTACATACGTACACACACAGGATCACGTGCGTGGAAAATATCGAGCCCAAAAAGGGTCGTCTGGGCCCTCAAAAATGGCCTGCAGGATTGGAAAAAATGAAAGTTATCGAAATTATAGTTCAAATTTCCATGAGCCGGCACATCCCTTTGTTTTTCAGGTCCTGGGCGCCCCACCCATGTATGGATACAATAGGGTGTTAGGCCAACTCTCGCAAAGAAACGGTGATCAAAGAAAATACAAAAATCAACCTAGAGTCCGAATTGATCGAGACTCTCAAAGCAAGTGAGAACAAGCTCGGATTTCATCGTTTTCATAGGCGTTGGAAAGCTATTGGGGAATTATGCTGATAGGACTTCTAGTTTTTGCGATCTGGAGGATTTTACATACGTGCACACACAGGATCACGTGCGCGGAAAATATCGAGCCCAAAAAGGGCCGTCTGGGCCCTAAAAAATGGCCTGCAGGATTGGAAAAAACGAAAGTTATCGAAATTACAGCTCAAATTTCCATGAGCGGGCACATCCCTTTGTTGTGCAGGTCCTAGGCGCCCCACCCATATATAGATATAATAGGGTGTTAGGCCAACTCTCATGAAGAAACGGTGATAAAAAAAATAAAAAAATTAACCTAGAGTCCGAATTGATCAAGACTCTCAAAGCAAGTGAGAACAAGCTCGAATTTCGTCGTTTCCATAGGCGTTGGAAAGCTATTGGGCAATTGAGCTGATAGGACTTCAAGTTTTTACGATCTGGAGGATTTTACATAAGTGCAGACACAGGATCACATGGGCGGAAAATATCGAGCACAAAAAGGGGCGTCTGGGCACTCAAAAATGGCCTGCAGGATTGAAGAAACGGAAGTTATCGCAATTACAGCTCAAATTTTGCTGAGCCGGCACATCCCTTAGATGTTCAGGTCTTGGGCGCCCCACCCATGTATGGATACAATAGGGTGTTAGGCCAACTCTCGCAAAGAAACGGTGTTCAAAGAAAATACAAAAATCAACCTAGAGTGCGAATTGATCGAGACTCTCAAAGCAAGTGAGAACAAGCTCCGATTTCGTTGTTTTCATAGGCGTTGGAAAGCTATTGGGGAATTGAGCTGATAGGACTTCTAGTTTTTGCGATCTGGAGGATTTTACATACATGCACACACAGGATCACGTGCGCGGAAAATATCGTGCCCAAAAAGGGCCGTCTGGGCCCCCAAAAATGGCCTGCAGGATTGGAAAAAACAAAAGTTATCACAATTACAGCTCAAATTTCGATGAGCCGGCACATCCCTTTGGTGTTCAGGTCCTGGGCGCCCCACCCATGTATGGATACAATAGGTTGTTAGGCCAACTCTCGCGAAGAAACAGTGATCAAAGAAAATACAAAAATAAACCTAGAGTCCGAATTGATCGAGACTCTCAAAGCAAGTGTGAACAAGCTCCGATTTCGTCGTTTTCATACGCGTTGGAAAGCTATTGGGGAATTGAGCTCATAGGACTTCTAGTTTTTGTGATCTGGAGGATTTTACATACGTGCAGACATAGGATCACGTACACGGAAAATATCGAGCCCAAAAAGGGCCGTCTGGGCCCTAAAAATGGCCTGCAGGATTGGAAACAACGAAAGAGCTCAAATTTCGATGAGCCGGCACATCCCTTTGGTGTTCAGGTCCTGGGCGCCCCACCCATGTATCGATACAATAGGTTGTTAGGCCAACTCTCGCGAAGAAACAGTGATCAAAGAAAATACAAAAATAAACCTAGAGTCCGAATTGATCGAGACTCTCAAAGCAAGTGAGAACAAGCTCCGATTTCGTCGTTTTCATAGGCGTTGGAAAGCTATTGGGGAATTGAGCTGATAAGACTTCTAGTTTTTGCGATCTGGAGGATTTTACATCCGTGCAGACACAGGATCACGTGCGCGGAAAATATCGAGCCCAAAAAGGGCCGTCTGGGCCCTTAAAAATAGCCTACAGGATTTGAAAAAACGAAAGTTATCACAATTACAGCTCAAATTTCCATGAGGCGGCACACCCCTTTGGCGTTCAGGTCCTGGGCGCCCCACCAATGTATGGATACAATAGGGTGTTAGGCTAACTCTCGCAAAGAAAGGGTGATCAAAGAAAATACAAAAATCAACCTAGAGTCCGAATTGATCGAGACTCTCAAAGCAAGTGAGAACAAGCTCGGATTTCGTCATTTTCATAGGCGTTGGAAAGCTATTGGGGAATTGAGCCGATAGGACTTCATGTTTTTGCGATCTGGAGGATTTTACATACGTGCACACACAAGATCACGTGCGCGGAAAATATCGAGCCCAAAAAGGGCCATCTGGGCCCGAAAAAACGGCCTGCAGGATTGGAAAAACGGAAGTTATCGCAATTACAGCTCAAATTTCGATGAGCCGGCACATCCCTTTGGTGTTCAGGTCCTGGGCGCCCCACCCATGTATGGATACAATAGGGTGTTAGGCCAACTCTCGCGAAGAAACAGTGATGAAAGAAAATACAAAACTCAACCTAGAGTTCGAATTGATCGAGACTCTCAAAGCAAGTGGGAACAAGCTCCGATTTCGTCGTTTTCATAGGCGTTGGAAACCTATTGGGGAATTGTGCTGATAGGACTTCTAGTTTTTGCGATCTGGATTATTTTACATACGTGCACACATAGGATCACATGCGCGGAAAATATCGAGCCCAAAAAGGGCCGTCTGGGCCCTAAAAAATGGCCTGCAGGATTGGAAAAAACGAAAGTTATCGAAATTACAGCTCAAATTTCCATGAGCCGGCACATCCCTTTGTTGTTCAGGTCCTGGGCGCCCCACCCATATATGGATATAATAGGGTGTTAGGCCAACTCTCATGAAGAAACGGTGATAAAACAAAATAAAAAATTAACCTAGAGTCCGAATTGATCAAGACTCTCAAAGCAAGTGAGAACAAGCTCCGATTTCGTCGTTTTCATAGGCGTTGCAAAGCTATTGGGGAATTGAGCTAATAGGGCTTCTAGTTTTTGCGATCTGGAGGATTTTACAGACGTGCACACACAGGATCACATGCACAGAATATATCGAGCCCAAAAAGGGTCGTATGGGCCCTAAAAAATGGCCTGCAGGAATGGAAAAAATGAAAGAGCTCAAATTTCGATGAGCCGGCACATCCCTTTGGTGTTCAGGTCCGGGGCGCCCCACCCATGTATGGATACAATAGGGTGTTAGGCCAACTCTCGCGAAGAAACGGTGATCAAAGAAAATACAAAAATCAACCTAGAGTACGAATTGATCGAGACTCTCAAAGCAAGTGAGAACAAACTCCGATTTCGTTGTTTTCATAGGCGTTGGAAAGCTATTGGGGAATTGAGCTGATAGGACTTCTAGTTTTTGCGATCTGGAGGATTTTACATACGTGCACATAGGATCATGTGCGCGGAAAATATCACGCCCAAAAAGGGCCTTCTGGGCCCCCAAAAATGGCCTGCAGGATTGAAAAAAATGAAGTTATCGCAATTACAGCTCAAATTTCGATGAGCCGGCACATCCCTTTGGTGTTCAGGTCTTGGGCGCCCCACCCATGTATGGATACAATAGGGTGTTAGGCCAACTCTCGCGAAGAAACAGTGATCAAAGAAAATACAAAAATCAACCTAGAGTCCGTATTGATCGAGACTCCTAAAGCAAGTGAGAACAAGCTCCGATTTCGTCGTTTTCATAGGCGTTGGAAAGCTATTGGGGAATTGAGCTGATAAGACTTCTAGTTTTTGCGATCTGGAGGATTTTACATCCGTGCAGACACAGGATCACGTGCGCGGAAAATATCGAGCCCAAAAAGGGCCGTCTGGGCCCTTAAAAATAGCCTACAGGATTTGAAAAAACGAAAGTTATCACAATTACAGCTCAAATTTCCATGAGGCGGCACACCCCTTTGGCGTTCAGGTCCTGGGCGCCCCACCAATGTATGGATACAATAGGGTGTTAGGCTAACTCTCGCAAAGAAAGGGTGATCAAAGAAAATACAAAAATCAACCTAGAGTCCGAATTGATCGAGACTCTCAAAGCAAGTGAGAACAAGCTCGGATTTCGTCATTTTCATAGGCGTTGGAAAGCTATTGGGGAATTGAGCCGATAGGACTTCAAGTTTTTGCGATCTGGAGGATTTTACATACGTGCACACACAAGATCACGTGCGCGGAAAATATCGAGCCCAAAAAGGGCCATCTGGGCCCGAAAAAACGGCCTGCAGGATTGGAAAAACGGAAGTTATCGCAATTACAGCTCAAATTTCGATGAGCCGGCACATCCCTTTGGTGTTCAGGTCCTGGGCGCCCCACCCATGTATGGATACAATAGGGTGTTAGGCCAACTCTCGCGAAGAAACGGTGATGAAAGAAAATACAAAACTCAACCTAGAGTTCGAATTGATCGAGACTCTCAAAGCAAGTGGGAACAAGCTCCGATTTCGTCGTTTTCATAGGCGTTGGAAACCTATTGGGGAATTGTGCTGATAGGACTTCTAGTTTTTGCGATCTGGATTATTTTACATACGTGCACACATAGGATCACATGCGCGGAAAATATCGAGCCCAAAAAGGGCCGTCTGGGCCCTAAAAAATGGCCTGCAGGATTGGAAAAAACGAAAGTTATCGAAATTACAGCTCAAATTTCCATGAGCCGGCACATCCCTTTGTTGTTCAGGTCCTGGGCGCCCCACCCATATATGGATATAATAGGGTGTTAGGCCAACTCTCATGAAGAAACGGTGATAAAACAAAATAAAAAATTAACCTAGAGTCCGAATTGATCAAGACTCTCAAAGCAAGTGAGAACAAGCTCCGATTTCGTCGTTTTCATAGGCGTTGCAAAGCTATTGGGGAATTGAGCTAATAGGGCTTCTAGTTTTTGCGATCTGGAGGATTTTACAGACGTGCACACACAGGATCACATGCACAGAATATATCGAGCCCAAAAAGGGTCGTATGGGCCCTAAAAAATGGCCTGCAGGAATGGAAAAAATGAAAGAGCTCAAATTTCAATGAGCCGGCACATCCCTTTGGTGTTCAGGTCCGGGGCGCCCCACCCATGTATGGATACAATAGGGTGTTAGGCCAACTCTCGCGAAGAAACGGTGATCAAAGAAAATACAAAAATCAACCTAGAGTACGAATTGATCGAGACTCTCAAAGCAAGTGAGAACAAACTCCGATTTCGTTGTTTTCATAGGCGTTGGAAAGCTATTGGGGAATTGAGCTGATAGGACTTCTAGTTTTTGCGATCTGGAGGATTTTACATACGTGCACATAGGATCATGTGCGCGGAAAATATCACGCCCAAAAAGGGCCTTCTGGGCCCCCAAAAATGGCCTGCAGGATTGAAAAAAATGAAGTTATCGCAATTACAGCTCAAATTTCGATGAGCCGGCACATCCCTTTGGTGTTCAGGTCTTGGGCGCCCCACCCATGTATGGATACAATAGGGTGTTAGGCCAACTCTCGCGAAGAAACAGTGATCAAAGAAAATACAAAAATCAACCTAGAGTCCGTATTGATCGAGACTCCTAAAGCAAGTGAGAACAAGCTCCGATTTCGTCGTTTTCATAGGCGTTGGAAAGCTATTGGGGAATTGAGCTGATAAGACTTCTAGTTTTTGCGATCTGGAGGATTTTACATCCGTGCAGACACAGGATCACGTGCGCGGAAAATATCGAGCCCAAAAAGGGCCGTCTGGGCCCTTAAAAATAGCCTACAGGATTTGAAAAAACGAAAGTTATCACAATTACAGCTCAAATTTCCATGAGGCGGCACACCCCTTTGGCGTTCAGGTCCTGGGCGCCCCACCAATGTATGGATACAATAGGGTGTTAGGCTAACTCTCGCAAAGAAAGGGTGATCAAAGAAAATACAAAAATCAACCTAGAGTCCGAATTGATCGAGACTCTCAAAGCAAGTGAGAACAAGCTCGGATTTCGTCATTTTCATAGGCGTTGGAAAGCTATTGGGGAATTGAGCCGATAGGACTTCAAGTTTTTGCGATCTGGAGGATTTTACATACGTGCACACACAAGATCACGTGCGCGGAAAATATCGAGCCCAAAAAGGGCCATCTGGGCCCGAAAAAACGGCCTGCAGGATTGGAAAAACGGAAGTTATCGCAATTACAGCTCAAATTTCGATGAGCCGGCACATCCCTTTGGTGTTCAGGTCCTGGGCGCCCCACCCATGTATGGATACAATAGGGTGTTAGGCCAACTCTCGCGAAGAAATGGTGATGAAAGAAAATACAAAACTCAACCTAGAGTTTGAATTGATCGAGACTCTCAAAGCAAGTGGGAACAAGCTCCGATTTCGTCGTTTTCATAGGCGTTGGAAACCTATTGGGGAATTGTGCTGATAGGACTTCTAGTTTTTGCGATCTGGATTATTTTACATACGTGCACACATAGGATCACATGCGCGGAAAATATCGAGCCCAAAAAGGGCCGTCTGGGCCCTAAAAAATGGCCTGCAGGATTGGAAAAAACGAAAGTTATCGAAATTACAGCTCAAATTTCCATGAGCCGGCACATCCCTTTGTTGTTCAGGTCCTGGGCGCCCCACCCATATATGGATATAATAGGGTGTTAGGCCAACTCTCATGAAGAAACGGTGATAAAACAAAATAAAAAATTAACCTAGAGTCCGAATTGATCAAGACTCTCAAAGCAAGTGAGAACAAGCTCCGATTTCGTCGTTTTCATAGGCGTTGCAAAGCTATTGGGGAATTGAGCTAATAGGGCTTCTAGTTTTTGCGATCTGGAGGATTTTACAGACGTGCACACACAGGATCACATGCACAGAATATATCGAGCCCAAAAAGGGTCGTATGGGCCCTAAAAAATGGCCTGCAGGAATGGAAAAAATGAAAGAGCTCAAATTTCGATGAGCCGGCACATCCCTTTGGTGTTCAGGTCCGGGGCGCCCCACCCATGTATGGATACAATAGGGTGTTAGGCCAACTCTCGCGAAGAAACGGTGATCAAAGAAAATACAAAAATCAACCTAGAGTACGAATTGATCGAGACTCTCAAAGCAAGTGAGAACAAACTCCGATTTCGTTGTTTTCATAGGCGTTGGAAAGCTATTGGGGAATTGAGCTGATAGGACTTCTAGTTTTTGCGATCTGGAGGATTTTACATACGTGCACATAGGATCATGTGCGCGGAAAATATCACGCCCAAAAAGGGCCTTCTGGGCCCCCAAAAATGGCCTGCAGGATTGAAAAAAATGAAGTTATCGCAATTACAGCTCAAATTTCGATGAGCCGGCACATCCCTTTGGTGTTCAGGTCTTGGGCGCCCCACCCATGTATGGATAGAATATGGTGTTAGGCCAACTCTCGCGAAGAAACAGTGATCAAAGAAAATACAAAAATCAACCTAGAGTCCGTATTGATCGAGACTCCTAAAGCAAGTGAGAACAAGCTCAGATTTCGTCGTTTTCATAGGCATTGGAAAGCTATTGGGGAATTGAGTTGATTGGACTTCTAGTTTTTGCGATCTAGATGATTTTACATACGTGCAGACATAGGATAACGTGCGCGGAAAATATCGAGCCCAAAAAGGGCCGTTTGGGCCCTCAAAAATGGCTTGCAGGATTGGGAAAAATGAAAGTTATCGCAATTACAGCTCAAATTTCGATGAGCCGGCACATCCCTTTGGTGTTCAGGTCCTGGGCGCCCCACCCATGTATGGATACAATAGGGTGTTAGGCCAAGTCTCGCGAAGAAACGGTGAAGAAAGAAAATACAAAAATCAACCTAGAGTTTGAATTGATCGAGACTCTCAAAGCACGTGAGGACATGCTCCGATTTCGTCGTTTTCATAGGCGTTGGAAAGCTATTGGGGAATTGAGCTGATAGGACTTCTAGTTTTTGCGATCTGGAGGATTTTACATACTTGCACACACAGGATCACGTGCACGGAAAATATCGAGCCCAAAAAGGACAGTCTGGGCCATCAAAAATGGCCTGTAGGATTGGAAAAAATGAAAGTTATCGAAATTACAGCTCAAATTTCGATGAGCCGGCACATCCCTTTGGTGTTTAGGTCCTGGGCTCCCCACCCATGTATGGATACAATAGGGTGTTAGGCCAAGTCTCGCGAAGAAACGGTGTAGAAAGAAAATACAAAAATCAACCTAGAGTCTGAATTGATCGACACTCTCAAAGCAAGTGAGGACAAGCTCCGATTTCATCGTTTTCATAGGCGTTGGAAAGCTATTGGGGAATTGAGCTGATAGGACTTCTAGTTTTTGCGATCTGGAGGATTTTACATACGTGCACACACAGGATCTTGTGCACAGAAAATATCGAGCCCAAAAAGGACAGTCTGGGCCATCAAAAATGGCCTGCAGGATTGGAAAAAACAAAAGTTATCAAAATTACAGCTCAAATTTCGATGAGCCGGCACATCCCTTTGGTGTTCAGGTCCTGGGCGCCCCACCCATGTATGGATACAATATGGTGTTAGGCCAACTCTCGCGAAGAAAACGGTGATGAGAAAGAAAATACAAAAATCAACCTAGAGTCCGAATTGATCGAGACTCTCAAAGCAAGTGAGAACAAGCTCCGATTTCGTCGTTTTCATAGGCGTTGGAAAGCCATTGGGGAATTGAGCTGATAGGACTTCTAGTTTTTGCGATCTGGAGGATTTTACATACGTGCAGAGACAGGATCACGTGCGCTGAAAATATCGAGCCCAAAAAGGGCCGTCTAGGCCCTCAAAAATGGCCTGCAGGATTGGAAAAAATGAAAGTCATCGCAATTACAGCTGAAATTTCGATGAGCCGGCACATCGCTTTGGTGTTCAGGTCCTGGGCGCCCCACCCATGATTGGATACAATAGGGTGTTAGGCCAACTCTCGCGAAGAAACGGTGATGAAAGAAAATACAAAAATCAACCTAGAGTCCGAATTGATCGAGACTCTCAAGGCAAGTGAGAACAAGCTCCGGTTTCGTCGTTTTCATAGGCGTTGGAAACCTATTGGGGAATTGAGCTGATAAGACTTCTAGTTTTTGCGATCTGGAGGATTTTACATCCGTGCAGACACAGGATCACGTGCGTGGAAAATATCGAGCCCAAAAAGGGCCGTCTGGGCCCTTAAAAATAGCCTACATGATTCGAAAAAATGAAAGTTATCACAATTACAGCTCAAATTTCCATGAGCCGACACATCCCTTTGGTGTTCAGGTCCTGGGCGCCCCACCAATGTATGGATACAATAGGGTGTTAGGCCAACTCTCGCAAAGAAACGGTGATCAAAGAAAATACTAATATCAACCTAGAGTCCGAATTGATCGAGACTCTCAAAGCAAGTGAGAACAAGCTCGGATTTCATCGTTTTCATAGGCGTTGGAAAGCTATTGGGGAATTGAGCCGATAGGACTTCAAGTTTTTGCGATCTGGAGGATTTTACATACGTACACACACAGGATCACGTGCGTGGAAAATATCGAGCCCAAAAAGGGTCGTCTGGGCCCTCAAAAATGGCCTGCAGGATTGGAAAAAATGAAAGTTATCGAAATTATAGTTCAAATTTCCATGAGCCGGCACATCCCTTTGGTGTTCAGGTCCTGGGCGCCCCACACATGTATGGATACAATAGGGTGTTAGGCCAACTCTCGCAAAGAAACGGTGATCAAAGAAAATACAAAAATCAACCTCGAGTCCGAATTGATCGAGACTCTCAAAGCAAGTGAGAACAAGCTCGGATTTCATCGTTTTCAAAGGCGTTGGAAAGCTATTGGGGAATTATGCTGATAGGACTTCTAGTTTTTGCGATCTGGAGGATTTTACATACGTGCACACATAGGATCACGTGCGCGGAAAATATCGAGCCCAAAAAGGGCCGTCTGGGCCCTAAAAAATATCCTACAGGATTTGAAAAAACGAAAGTTATCACAATTACAGCTCAAATTTTGATGAGATGCACATCCCTTTGGAGTTCAGGTCCTGGGCGCCCCACCAATGTATGGATACAATAGAGTGTTAGGACAACTCGCGCGAAGAAACGGTGATCAAAGAAAATACAAAAATCAATCTAGAGTCCGAATTGATCAAGACTCTCAAAGCAAGTGAGAACAAGCTCCGATTTCGTCGTTTTCATAGGCGTTGGAAAGCTATTGGGGAATTGAGCTGATAGGACTTCTAGTTTTTGCCATCTGGAGGATTTTACATATGTGCACACACAGGATAACGTGCGCGGAAAATATTGAGCCCAAAAAGGGCCGTCTGGGCCCTCAAAAATGGCCTGCAGGATTGCAAAAAACGAAAGTTATCACAATTACAGCTCAAATTTCGATGAGCCGGCACATCCCTTTGGTGTTCAGGTCCTGGGCGCCCCCCCCATGTATGGATACAATAGGGTGTTAGGCCAACTCTCGCGAAGAAACGGTGATCAAAGAAAATACAAAAATCAACCTAGAGTACGAATTGATCGAGACTCTCAAAGCAAGTGAGAGCAAGCTTTGATTTCGTCGTTTTCATAGGCGTTGGAAAGCTATTGGTGAATTGAGCTGATAGAACTTCTAGTTTTTGTGATCTGGAGGATTTTACATCCGTGCAGACATAGGATCATGAGCGTGGAAAATATCGAGCCCAAAAAGGGCCGTCTGGGCCCTCAAAAATAGCCTACAAGATTGGAAAAAACGAAAGTTATCGCAATTACAGCTCAAATTTCGATGAGTCGGCACATCCCTTTGGTTTTAAGGTCCTGGGCGCCCCACCCCTGCATGGATACAATTGGGTGTTATGCCAACTCTCGCGAAGAAACGGTGATCAAAGAAAATACCAAAATCAACCTAGAGTCCGAATTGATCGAGACACTCAAAGCAAGTGAGAACAAGCTCCGATTTCGTCGTTTTCATAGGCGTTGGAAAGCTATTGGGGAATTGAGCTGATAGGACTTCTATTTTTTGCGATCTGGAGGATTTTACATACATGCACACATAGGATCACGTGCGCGCAAAATATCGTGCCCAAAAAGGGCCGTCTGGGCCCCCTAAAAAATGGCCTACAGGATTGGAAAACACGAAAGAGATCAAATTTCGATGAGCCGGCACATCCCTTTGGTGTTCAGGTCCTGGGCGCCCCACCCATGTATGGATACAATAGGGTGTTAGGCCAACTCTCGCGAAGAAACGGTGATCAAAGAAAATACAAAAATCAATCTAGAGTACGAATTGATCGAGACTCTCAAAGCAAGTGAGAACAAGCTCCGATTTCGTCGTTTTCATAGGCGTTGGAAAGCTATTGGGGACTTGAGCTGATAGGACTTCTAGTTTTTGCGATCTGGAGGATTTTACATCCGTGCAGACACAGGATCACATGCGCGGAAAATATCGAGCCCAAAAAGGGCCGTCTGGGCCCTCAAAAATAGCCTACAGTATTTGAAAAAACGAAAGTTATCACAATTACAGCTCAAATTTTGATGAGCCGGCACATCCCTTTGGTGTTCAGGTCCTGGGCGCCCCACCAATGTATGGATACAATAGGGTGTTAGGACAACTCTCGCGAAGAAACGATGATCAAAGAAAATACAAAAATCAATCTAGAGTCCGAATTGATCAAGACTCTCAAAGCAAGTGAGAACAAGCTCCGATTTCGTCGTTTTCATAGGCGTTGGAAAGCTATTGGGGAATTGAGCTGATAGGACTTCTAGTTTTTGCCATCTGGAGGATTTTACATATGTGCACACACAGGATCACGTGCGCGGAAAATATTGAGCCCAAAAAGGGCCGTCTGGGCCCTCAAAAATGGCCTGCAGGATTGCAAAAAACGAAAGTTATCACAATTACAGCTCAAATTTCGATGAGCCGGCACATCCCTTTGGTGTTCAGGTCCTGGGCGCCCCACCCATGTATGGATACAATAGGGTGTTAGGCCAACTCTCGCGAAGAAACGGTGATCAAAGAAAATACAAAAATCAACCTAGAGTACGAATTGATCGAGACTCTCAAAGCAAGTGAGAACAAGCTTTCATTTCGTCGTTTTCATAGGCGTTGGAAAGCTATTGGTGAATTGAGTTGATAGGACTTCTAGTTTTTGTGATCTGGAGGATTTTACATCCGTGCAGACATAGGATCACGAGCGTGGAAAATATCGAGCCCAAAAAGGGCCGTCTGGGCCCTCAAAAATAGCCTACAAGATTGGAAAAAACGAAAGTTATCGCAATTACAGCTCAAATTTCGATGAGTCGGCACATCCCTTTGGTGTTAAGGTCCTGGGCGCCCCACCCCTGCATGGATACAATTGGGTGTTATGCCAACTCTCGCGAAGAAACGGTGATCAAAGAAAATACCAAAATCAACCTAGAGTCCGAATTGATCGAGACACTCAAAGCAAGTGAGAACAAGCTCCGATTTTGTCGTTTTCATAGGCGTTGGAAAGCTATTGGGGAATTGAGCTGATAGGACTTCTATTTTTTGCGATCTGGAGGATTTTACATACATGCACACACAGGATCACGTGCGCGCAAAATATCGTGCCCAAAAAGGGCCGTCTGGGCCCCCTAAAAAATGGCCTACAGGATTGGAAAACACGAAAGAGCTCAAATTTCGATGAGCCGGCACATCCCTTTGGTGTTCAGGTCCTGGGCGCCCCACCCATGTATGGATACAATAGGGTGTTAGGCCAACTCTCGCGAAGAAACGGTGATCAAAGAAAATACAAAAATCAATCTAGAGTACGAATTGATCGAGACTCTCAAAGCAAGTGAGAACAAGCTCCGATTTCGTCGTTTTCATAGGCGCTGGAAAGCTATTGGGGAATTGAGCTGATAGGACTTCTAGTTTTTGCGATCTGGAGGATTTTACATCCGTGCAGACACAGGATCACGTGCGCGGCAAATATCGAGCCCAAAAAGGGCCGTCTGGGCCCTCAAAAATAGCCTACAGTATTTGAAAAAACGAAAGTTATCACAATTACAGCTCAAATTTTGATGAGCCGGCACATCCCTTTGGTGTTCAGGTCCTGGGCGCCCCACCAATGTATGGATACAATAGGGTGTTAGGCCAACTCTCGCGAAGAAACGGTGATCAAAGAAAATACAAAAATCAATCTAGAGTCCGAATTGATCAAGACTCTCAAAGCAAGTGAGAACAAGCTCCGATTTTGTCGTTTTCATAGGCGTTGGAAAGCTATTGGGGAATTGAGCTGATAGGACTTCTAGTTTTTGTTATCTGGAGGATTTTACATACGTGCACACATAGGATCACGTGCGCGGAAAATATCGAGCCCAAAAAGGGCCGTCTGAGCCCTCAAAAATGGCCTGCAGGATTGCAAAAAACGAAAGTTATCACAATTACAGCTCAAATTTCGATGAGCCGGCACATCCCTTTGGTGTTCAGGTCCTGGGCGCCCCACCCATGTATGGATACAATAGGGTGTTAGGCCAACTCTCGCGAAGAAACGGTGATCAAAGAAAATACAAAAATCAACCTAGAGTACGAATTGATCGAGACTCTCAAAGCAAGTGAGAACAAGCTTTCATTTCGTCGTTTTCATAGGCGTTGGAAAGCTATTGGTGAATTGAGTTGATAGGACTTCTAGTTTTTGTGATCTGGAGGATTTTACATCCGTGCAGACATAGGATCACGAGCGTGGAAAATATCGAGCCCAAAAAGGGCCGTCTGGGCCCTCAAAAATAGCCTACAAGATTGGAAAAAACGAAAGTTATCGCAATTACAGCTCAAATTTCGATGAGTCGGCACATCCCTTTGGTGTTAAGGTCCTGGGCGCCCCACCCCTGCATGGATACAATTGGGTGTTATGCCAACTCTCGCGAAGAAACGGTGATCAAAGAAAATACCAAAATCAACCTAGAGTCCGAATTGATCGAGACACTCAAAGCAAGTGAGAACAAGCTCCGATTTTGTCGTTTTCATAGGCGTTGGAAAGCTATTGGGGAATTGAGCTGATAGGACTTCTATTTTTTGCGATCTGGAGGATTTTACATACATGCACACACAGGATCACGTGCGCGCAAAATATCGTGCCCAAAAAGGGCCGTCTGGGCCCCCTAAAAAATGGCCTACAGGATTGGAAAACACGAAAGAGCTCAAATTTCGATGAGCCGGCACATCCCTTTGGTGTTCAGGTCCTGGGCGCCCCACCCATGTATGGATACAATAGGGTGTTAGGCCAACTCTCGCGAAGAAACGGTGATCAAAGAAAATACAAAAATCAATCTAGAGTACGAATTGATCGAGACTCTCAAAGCAAGTGGGAACAAGCTCCGATTTCGTCGTTTTCATAGGCGCTGGAAAGCTATTGGGGAATTGAGCTGATAGGACTTCTAGTTTTTGCGATCTGGAGGATTTTACATCCGTGCAGACACAGGATCACGTGCGCGGCAAATATCGAGCCCAAAAAGGGCCGTCTGGGCCCTCAAAAATAGCCTACAGTATTTGAAAAAACGAAAGTTATCACAATTACAGCTCAAATTTTGATGAGCCGGCACATCCCTTTGGTGTTCAGGTCCTGGGCGCCCCACCAATGTATGGATACAATAGGGTGTTAGGCCAACTCTCGCGAAGAAACGGTGATCAAAGAAAATACAAAAATCAATCTAGAGTCCGAATTGATCAAGACTCTCAAAGCAAGTGAGAACAAGCTCCGATTTCGTCGTTTTCATAGGCGTTGGAAAGCTATTGGGGAATTGAGCTGATAGGACTTCTAGTTTTTGTTATCTGGAGGATTTTACATACGTGCACACATAGGATCACGTGCGCGGAAAATATCGAGCCCAAAAAGGGCCGTCTGGGCCCTCAAAAATGGCCTGCAGGATTGCAAAAAACGAAAGTTATCACAATTACAGCTCAAATTTCGATGAGCCGGCACATCCCTTTGGTGTTCAGGTCCTGGGCGCCCCACCCATGTATGGATACAATAGGGTGTTAGGCCAACTCTCGCGAAGAAACGGTGATCAAAGAAAATACAAAAATCAACCTAGAGTACGAATTGATCGAGACTCTCAAAGCAAGTGAGAACAAGCTTTCATTTCGTCGTTTTCATAGGCGTTGGAAAGCTATTGGTGAATTGAGTTGATAGGACTTCTAGTTTTTGTGATCTGGAGGATTTTACATCCGTGCAGACATAGGATCACGAGCGTGGAAAATATCGAGCCCAAAAAGGGCCGTCTGGGCCCTCAAAAATAGCCTACAAGATTGGAAAAAACGAAAGTTATCGCAATTACAGCTCAAATTTCGATGAGTCGGCACATCCCTTTGGTGTTAAGGTCCTGGGCGCCCCACCCCTGCATGGATACAATTGGGTGTTATGCCAACTCTCGTGAAGAAACGGTGATCAAAGAAAATACCAAAATCAACCTAGAGTCCGAATTGATCGAGACACTCAAAGCAAGTGAGAACAAGCTCCGATTTTGTCGTTTTCATAGGCGTTGGAAAGCTATTGGGGAATTGAGCTGATAGGACTTCTATTTTTTGCGATCTGGAGGATTTTACATACATGCACACACAGGATCACGTGCGCGCAAAATATCGTGCCCAAAAAGGGCCGTCTGGGCCCCCTAAAAAATGGCCTACAGGATTGGAAAACACGAAAGAGCTCAAATTTCGATGAGCCGGCACATCCCTTTGGTGTTCAGGTCCTGGGCGCCCCACCCATGTATGGATACAATAGGGTGTTAGGCCAACTCTCCCGAAGAAACGGTGATCAAAGAAAATACAAAAATCAATCTAGAGTACGAATTGATCGAGACTCTCAAAGCAAGTGAGAACAAGCTCCGATTTCGTCGTTTTCATAGGCGCTGGAAAGCTATTGGGGAATTGAGCTGATAGGACTTCTAGTTTTTGCGATCTGGAGGATTTTACATCCGTGCAGACACAGGATCACGTGCGCGGCAAATATCGAGCCCAAAAAGGGCCGTCTGGGCCCTCAAAAATAGCCTACAGTATTTGAAAAAACGAAAGTTATCACAATTACAGCTCAAATTTTGATGAGCCGGCACATCCCTTTGGTGTTCAGGTCCTGGGCGCCCCACCAATGTATGGATACAATAGGGTGTTAGGCCAACTCTCGCGAAGAAACGGTGATCAAAGAAAATACAAAAATCAATCTAGAGTCCGAATTGATCAAGACTCTCAAAGCAAGTGAGAACAAGCTCCGATTTCGTCGTTTTCATAGGCGTTGGAAAGCTATTGGGGAATTGAGCTGATAGGACTTCTAGTTTTTGTTATCTGGAGGATTTTACATACGTGCACACATAGGATCACGTGCGCGGAAAATATCGAGCCCCAAAAGGGCCGTCTGGGCCCTCAAAAATGGCCTGCAGGATTGCAAAAAATGAAAGTTATCACAATTACATCTCAAATTTCGATGAGCCGGCACATCCCTTTGGTGTTCAGGTCCTGGGCGCCCCACCCATGTATGGATACAATAGGGTGTTAGGCCAACTCTCGCGAAGAAACGGTGATCAAACAAAATACAAAAATCAACCTAGAGTCCGAATTGATTGAGACTCTCAAAGCAAGTGAGAACAAGCTCCGATTTCGTCATTTTCATAGGCGTTGGAAAGCTATTGGGGAATTGAGCTGATAGGACTTCTGGTTTTTGCGATCTGGAGGATTTTACATACATGCACACACAGGATCACGTGCGCGGAAAATATCGCACCCAAAAAGGGCCATCTGGGCCCCCAAAAATGGCCTGTAGGATTGGAAAAAACGAAAGTTATCGCAATTACAGCTCAAATTTCGATGAGCCGGCACATCCCTTTGGTGTTCAGGTCCTGGGCGCCCCACCCATGTATGGTTACAATAGGGTGTTAGGCCAACTCTCGCGAAGAAACAATGATCAAACAAAATACAAAAATAAACCTAGAGTACGAATTGATCGAGACTCTCAAAGCAAGTGAGAACAAGCTCCGATTTCGTCGTTTTCATAGGCGTTGGAAAGCTATTGGGGAACTGAGTTTATAGGACTTCTAGTTTTTGCGATCTGGAGGATTTTACATATGTGCACACACAGGATCACGTGCGCGGAAAATATCGAGCCCAAAAAGGGCCGTCTGGGCCCTCAAAAATGGCCTGCAGGATTGGAAAAAACGAAAGTTATCGAAATTACAGCTCAAATTTCCATGAGCCGGCACATCCCTTTGGTGTTCAGGTCCTAGGCGCCCCACCCATGTATGGATACAATAGGGTGTTAGGAAAACTCTCACGAAGAAACGGTGATCAAAGAAAATACAAAAATCAACCTAGAGTCCGAATTGATCGAGACTCTCAAAGCAAGTGAGAACAAGCTCCGATTTCGTCGTTTTCATAGGCGTTGGAAAGCTATTGGGGAATTGAGCTGATAGGACTTCTAGTTTTTGCGATCTGGACGATTTTACATACGTGCAGACATAGGATCATGTGCGCGGAAAATATCGAGCCCAAAAAGGGCCGTCTGGGCCCTCAAATATGGCCTGCAGGATTGGAAAAAACGAAAGTTATCGCAATTACAGCTCAAATTTCGATGAGCGGGCACATCCCTTTGGTGTTCAGGTCCTGGGCGCCCCACCCATGTATGGATACAATAGGGTGTTAGGCCAACTCTCACGAAGAAACGGTGATGAAAGAAAATACGGAAATCAACCTAGAGTCCGAGTTGATCGAGACTCTCAATGCAAGTGAGAACAAGCTCCGATTTCGTCGTTTTCCTAGGCGTTGGAAAGCTATTGGGGAATTGAGCTGATAGGACTTCTAGTTTTTGCGATCTGGAGGATTTTACATACGTGCACACATAGGATCACGTGCGCGGAAAATATCGAGCCTAAAAAGGGTCGTCTGGGCCCTCAAAAATGGCCTGCAGGATTGCAAAAAACGAAAGTTTTCACAATTACATCTCAAATTTCGATGAGCCGGCACATCCCTTTGGTGTTCAGGTCCTGGGCGCCCCACCCATGTATGGATACAATAGGGTGTTAGGCCAACTCTCGCGAAGAAACGGTGATCAAACAAAATACAAAAATCAACCTAGAGTCCGAATTGATTGAGACTCTCAAAGCAAGTGAGAACAAGCTCCGATTTCGTCATTTTCATAGGCGTTGGAAAGCTATTGGGGAATTGAGCTGATAGGACTTCTGGTTTTTGCGATCTGGAGGATTTTACAAACATGCACACACAGGATCACGTGCGCGGAAAATATCGCGCCCAAAAAGGGCCATCTGGGCCCCCAAAAATGGCCTGCAGGATTGGAAAAAACGAAAGTTATCGCAATTACAGCTCAAATTTCGATGAGCCGGCACATCCCTTTGGTGTTCAGGTCCTGGGCGCCCCACCCATGTATGGTTACAATAGGGTGTTAGGCCAACTCTCGCGAAGAAACGATGATCAAACAAAATACAAAAATAAACCTAGAGTACGAATTGATCGAGACTCTCAAAGCAAGTGAGAACAAGCTCCGATTTCGTCATTTTCATAGGCGTTGGAAAGCTATTGGGGAACTGAGTTTATAGGACTTCTAGTTTTTGCGATCTAGAGGATTTTACATATGTGCACACACAGGATCACGTGCGCGGAAAATATCGAGCCCAAAAAGGGCCGTCTGGGCCCTCAAAAATGGCCTGCAGGATTGGAAAAAACGAAAGTTATCGAAATTACAGCTCAAATTTCCATGAGCCGGCACATCCCTTTGGTGTTCAGGTCCTGGGCGCCCCACCCATGTATGGATACAATAGGGTGTTAGGAAAACTCTCGCGAAGAAACGGTGATCAAAGAAAATACAAAAATCAACCTAGAGTCCGAATTGATCAAGACTCTCAAAGCAAGTGAGAACAAGCTCCGATTTCGTCGTTTTCATAGCCGTTGGAAAGCTATTGGGGAATTGAGCTGACAGAACTTCTAGTTTTTGCGATCTGGAGGATTTTACATATGTGCACACACAGGATCTCGTGCGTGGAAAATATCGAGCCCAAAAAGGGCCGTCTGGGCCCTCAAAAATGGCCTGCAGGATTGGAAAAAACGAAAGTTATCGAAATTACAGCTCAAATTTCCATGAGCCGGCACATCCCTTTGGTGTTCAGGTCCTGGGCGCCCCACCCATGTATGGATACAATAGGGTGTTAGGACAACTCTCGCAAAGAAACGGTGATCAAAGAAAATACAAAAATCAACCTAGAGTCCAAATTGATCAAGACTCTCAAAGCAAGTGAGAACAAGCTCCGATTTCGTCGTTTTCATAGGCGTTGGAAAGCTATTGGGGAATTGAGCTGATAGGACTTCTAGTTTTTGCCATCTGGAGGATTTTACATATGTGCACACACAGGATCACGTGCGCGGAAAATATTGAGCCCAAAAAGGGCCGTCTGGGCCCTCAAAAATGGCCTGCAGGATTGCAAAAAACGAAAGTTATCACAATTACAGCTCAAATTTCGATGAGCCGGCACATCCCTTTGGTGTTCAGGTCCTGGGCGCCCCACCCATGTATGGATACAATAGGGTGTTAGGCCAACTTTTGCGAAGAAACGGTGATCAAAGAAAATACAAAAATCAACCTAGAGTACGAATTGATCGAGACTCTCAAAGCAAGTGAGAACAAGCTTTGATTTCGTCGTTTTCATAGGCGTTGGAAAGCTATTGGTGAATTGAGTTGATAGGACTTCTAGTTTTTGTGATCTGGAGGATTTTACATCCGTGCAGACATAGGATCACGAGCGTGGAAAATATCGAGCCCAACAAGGGCCGTCTGGGCCCTCAAAAATAGCCTACAAGATTGGAAAAAACGAAAGTTATCGCAATTACAGCTCAAATTTCGATGAGTCGGCACATCCCTTTGGTGTTAAGGTCCTGGGCGCCCCACCCCTGCATGGATACAATTGGGTGTTATGCCAACTCTCGCGAAGAAACGGTGATCAAAGAAAATACCAAAATCAACCTAGAGTCCGAATTGATCGAGACACTCAAACCAAGTGAGAACAAGCTCCGATTTTGTCGTTTTCATAGGCGTTGGAAAGCTATTGGGGAATTGAGCTGATAGGACTTCTATTTTTTGCGATCTGGAGGATTTTACATACATGCACACACAGGATCACGTGCGCGCAAAATATCGTGCCCAAAAAGGACCGTCTGGGCCCCCTAAAAAATGGCCAACAGGATTGGAAAACACGAAACAGCTCAAATTTCGATGAGCCGGCACATCCCTTTGGTGTTCAGGTCCTGGGCGCCCCACCCATGTATGGATACAATAGGGTGTTAGGCCAACTCTCGCGAAGAAACGGTGATCAAAGAAAATACAAAAATCAATCTAGAGTACGAATTGATCGAGACTCTCAAAGCAAGTGAGAACAAGCTCCGATTTCGTCGTTTTCATAGGTGTTGGAAAGCTATTGGGGAATTGAGCTGATAGGACTTCTAGTTTTTGCGATCTGGAGGATTTTACATCCGTGCAGACACAGGATCACGTGCGCGGCAAATATCGAGCCCAAAAAGGGCCGTCTGGGCCCTCAAAAATAGCCTACAGTATTTGAAAAAACGAAAGTTATCACAATTACAGCTCAAATTTTGATGAGACGGCACATCCCTTTGGTGTTCAGGTCCTGGGCGCCCCACCAATGTATGGATACAATAGGGTGTTAGGCCAACTCTCGCGAAGAAACGGTGATCAAAGAAAATACAAAAATCAATCTAGAGTCCGAATTGATCAAGACTCTCAAAGCAAGTGAGAACAAGCTCCGATTTCGTCGTTTTCATAGGCGTTGGAAAGCTATTGGGGAATTGAGCTGATAGGACTTCTAGTTTTTGTTATCTGGAGGATTTTACATACGTGCACACATAGGATCACGTGCGCGGAAAATATCGAGCCCAAAAAGGGCCGTCTGGGCCCTCAAAAATGGCCTGCAGGATTGCAAAAAATGAAAGTTATCACAATTACATCTCAAATTTCGATGAGCCGGCACATCCCTTTGGTGTTCAGGTCCTGGGCGCCCCACCCATGTATGGATACAATAGAGTGTTAGGCCAACTCTCGCGAAGAAACGGTGATCAAACAAAATACAAAAATCAACCTAGAGTCCGAATTGATTGAGACTCTCAAAGCAAGTGAGAACTAGCTCCGATTTCGTCATTTTCATAGGCGTTGGAAAGCTATTGGGGAATTGAGCTGATAGGACTTCTGGTTTTTGCGATCTGGAGGATTTTACATACATGCACACACAGGATCACGTGCGCGGAAAATATCGCGCCCAAAAAGGGCCATCTGGGCCCCCAAAAATGGCCTGCAGGATTGGAAAAAACGAAAGTTATCGCAATTACAGCTCAAATTTCGATGAGCCGGCACATCCCTTTGGTGTTCAGGTCCTGGGCGCCCCACCCATGTATGGTTACAATAGGGTGTTAGGCCAACTCTCGCGAAGAAACGATGATCAAACAAAATACAAAAATAAACCTAGAGTACGAATTGATCGAGACTCTCAAAGCAAGTGAGAACAAGCTCCGATTTCGTCGTTTTCATAGGCGTTGGAAAGCTATTGGGGAACTGAGTTTATAGGACTTCTAGTTTTTGCGATCTGGAGGATTTTACATATGTGCACACACAGGATCACGTGCGCGGAAAATATCGAGCCCAAAAAGGGCCGTCTGGGCCCTCAAAAATGGCCTGCAGGATTGAAAAAAACGAAAGTTATCGAAATTACAGCTCAAATTTCCATGAGCCGGCACATCCCTTTGGTGTTCAGGTCCTGGGCGCCCCACCCATGTATGGATACAATAGGGTGTTAGGAAAACTCTCACGAAGAAACGGTGATCAAAGAAAATACAAAAATCAACCTAGAGTCCGAATTGATCGAGACTCTCAAAGCAAGTGAGAACAAGCTCCGATTTCGTCGTTTTCATAGGCGTTGGAAAGCTATTGGGGAATTGAGCTGATAGGACTTCTAGTTTTTGCGATCTGGACGATTTTACATACGTGCAGACATAGGATCACATGCGCGGAAAATATCGAGCCCAAAAAGGGCCGTCTGGGCCCTCAAATATGGCCTGCAGGATTGGAAAAAACGAAAGTTATCGCAATTACAGCTCAAATTTCGATGAGCGGGCACATCCCTTTGGTGTTCAGGTCCTGGGCGCCCCACCCATGTATGGATACAATAGGGTGTTAGGCCAACTCTCACGAAGAAAC
This sequence comes from Elymus sibiricus, assembly GCA_039707655.1. NCBI lineage: Eukaryota > Viridiplantae > Streptophyta > Magnoliopsida > Poales > Poaceae > Elymus > Elymus sibiricus. Next base: position 4,035,943 of record CM077672.1, read on the forward strand.
GGTGATGAAAGAAAATACGGAAATCAACCTAGAGTCCGAGTTGATCGAGACTCTCAATGCAAGTGAGAACAAGCTCCGATTTCGTCGTTTTCCTAGGCGTTGGAAAGCTATTGGGGAATTGAGCTGATAGGACTTCTAGTTTTTGCGATCTGGAGGATTTTACATACGTGCACACACAGGATCACGTGCGCGGAAAATATCGAGCCTAAAAAGGGTCGTCTGGGCCCTCAAAAATGGCCTGCAGGATTGCAAAAAACGAAAGTTATCACAATTACATCTCAAATTTCGATGAGCCGGCACATCCCTTTGGTGTTCAGGTCCTGGGCGCCCCACCCATGTATGGATACAATAGGGTGTTAGGCCAACTCTCGCGAAGAAACGGTGATCAAACAAAATACAAAAATCAACCTAGAGTCCGAATTGATTGAGACTCTCAAAGCAAGTGAGAACAAGCTCCGATTTCGTCATTTTCATAGGCGTTGGAAAGCTATTGGGGAATTGAGCTGATAGGACTTCTGGTTTTTGCGATCTGGAGGATTTTACATACATGCACACACAGGATCACGTGCGCGGAAAATATCGCGCCCAAAAAGGGCCATCTGGGCCCCCAAAAATGGCCTGCAGGATTGGAAAAAACGAAAGTTATCGCAATTACAGCTCAAATTTCGATGAGCCGGCACATCCCTTCGGTGTTCAGGTCCTGGGCGCCCCACCCATGTATGGTTACAATAGGGTGTTAGGCCAACTCTCGCGAAGAAACGATGATCAAACAAAATACAAAAATAAACCTAGAGTACGAATTGATCGAGACTCTCAAAGCAAGTGAGAACAAGCTCCGATTTCGTCATTTTCATAGGCGTTGGAAAGCTATTGGGGAACTGAGTTTATAGGACTTCTAGTTTTTGCGATCTGGAGGATTTTACATATGTGCACACACAGGATCACGTGCGCGGAAAATATCGAGCCCAAAAAGGGCTGTCTGGGCCCTCAAAAATGGCCTGCAGGATTGGAAAAAACGAAAGTTATCGAAATTACAGCTCAAATTTCCATGAGCCGGCACATCCCTTTGGTGTTCAGGTCCTGGGCGCCCCACCCATGTATGGATACAATAGGGTGTTAGGACAACTCTCGCGAAGAAACGGTGATCAAAGAAAATACAAAAATCAACCTAGAGTCCGAATTGATCAATACTCTCAAAGCAAGTGAGAACAAGCTCCGATTTCGTCGTTTTCATAGCCGTTGGAAAGCTATTGGGGAATTGAGCTGACAGAACTTCTAGTTTTTGCGATCTGGAGGATTTTACATATGTGCACACATAGGATCTCGTGCGTGGAAAATATCGAGCCCAAAAAGGGCCGTCTGGGCCCTCAAAACTGGCCTGCAGGATAGGAAAAAATGAAAGTTATCGCAATTACAGCTCAAATTCGATGAGCCGGCACATCTCTTTGGTGTTCAGGTCCTGGGCGCCCCACCCATGTATGGATACAGTAGGGTGTTAGGCTTACTCTCGCGAAGAAACGGTGATCAAAGGATAAGCAAAAATCAACCTAGAGTCCGAATTGATCGAGACTCTCAAAGCAAGTGAGAACAAGCTCTGATTTCGTCATTTTCATATGCGTTGGAAAGCTATTGGGGAATTGAGCTGATAGGACTTCTAGTTTTTGCGATCTGGAGGATTTTACATATGTGCACACACAATATCACATGTGCGGAAAATATCGAGCCCAAAAAGGGCCGTCTGGGCCCTCAAAAATGGCCTGCAGGATTGGAAAAAATGGAAGTTATCACAATTACAGCTCAAATTTGGATGAGCCGGCACATCCCTTTGGTGTTCAGGTCCTGGGCGCCCCACCCATGTATGGATACAATAGGGTGTTAGGCCAACTCTCGCGAAGAAACGGTGATCAAAGAAAATACAAAAATCAACCTAGAGTCTGAATTGATCGAGACTCTCAAAGCAAGTGAGAACAAGCTCCGATTTCGTCGTTTTCATAGGCGTTGGAAAGCTATTGGGGAATTGAGCTGATAGGACTTCTAGTTTTTGCTATCTGGAGGATTTTACATACGTGCACACACAGGATCACATGCACGGAAAATATAGAGCCCAAAAAGGGCCGTCTGGGCCCTCAAAAATGGCCTGCATGATTGGAAAAAATGAAAGTTATCGAAATTACAGCTCAAATTTTGATGAGCCGGCACATTCCTTTGGTGTTCAGGTCCTGGGCGCCCCACCCATGGATGGATACAATAGGGTGTTAGGAAAACTCTCACGAAGAAACGATGATCAAAGAAAATACAAAAATCAACCAAGAGTCCGAATTGATCGAGACTCTCAAAGCAAGTGAGAACAAGCTCCGATTTCGTCGTTTTCACAGGCGTTGGAAAGCTATTGGGGAATTGAGCTGATAGGACTTCTAGTTTTTGCGCTCTGGAGGATTTTACATACGTGCAGACACAGGATCATGTGCGCGGAAAATATCACGCCCAAAACGGCCGTCTGGGCCACCAAAAATGGCTTGCAGGATTGGAAAAAATGAAAGTTATCGCAATTACAGCTCAAATTTCGATGAGCCGGCACATCCCTTTGGTGTTCAGGTCCTGGGCGCCCCACCCATGTATGGATACAATAGGGTGTTAGGCAAACTCTCGCGAAGAAACAGTGATCAACCTAGAGTCTGAATTGATCGAGACTCTCAAAGCAAGTGAGAACAAGCTCCGATTTCGTCGTTTCATAGGCATTGGAAAGCTATTGGGGAATTGAGCTGATAGGCCTTCTAGCTTTTGCGATCTGGAGGATTTTGCATACCTGTAGACATAGGATCACGTGCGCAGAAAATATCGAGCCCAAAAAGGGCCATCTGGGCCCCCAAAAATGGCCTGCAGGATTGGAAAAAACGAAAGTTATCGCAATTACAGCTCAAATTTTGATGAGCCGGCACATCCCTTTGGTGTTCATGTCCTAGGCGTCCCACCCTTGTATGGATACAATAGGGTGTTAGGCCAACTCTCGCGAAGAAATGGTGATGAAAGAAAATGCAAAAATCAACCTAGAGTCCGAATTGATCGAGACTCTCAAAGCAAGTGGGAACAAGCTCTGATTTCGTCGTTTTCATAGGCGTTGGAGAGCTATTGGGGAATTGAGCTGATAGGACTTCTAGTTTTTCCGATCTGGAGGATTTTACATACGTGCACACACAGGATCACGTGCACGGAAAATATCGAGCCCAAAAAGGGCCATCTGGGCCCTCAAAAATGGCCTGCAGGATTGGAAAAAACGAAAGTTTTCGAAATTACAGCTCAAATTTTGATGAGCTGGCACATCCCTTTGGTGTTCAGGTCCTAGGTGCCCCACCCATGTATGGATACAATAGGGTGTTAGGTCAACTCTCGCGAAGAAAGGGTGATCAAAGAAAATAAAAAAATCAACCTAGAGGCCGAATTGATCGAGACTCTGAAAGCAAGTGAGAACAAGCTCCGATTTCGTCGTTTTCATAGCGTTGGAAAGCTTTTGGGGAATTGAGCTGATAGGACTTCTAGTTTTTGCGATATGGATGATTTTACACACGAGCAGACACACGATCACGTGCGCGGAAAATATCGAGCCTAAAATGGGCAGTCTGGGCCCTCAAAAATGGCCTGCAGGATTGGAAAAAGTGAAAGTTATCGCAATCACAGCTCAAATTTCGATGAGCCGGCACATCCCGTTGGTGTTCAGGTCCTGGGATCCCCACCCATGTATGGATACAAAAGGGTGTTAGGCCAACTCTCGTGAAGAAACGGCGATGAAAGAAAAATACAAATATCAACCTAGAGTCCGAATTGATCGAGACTCTCAAAGAAAGTGAGAACAAGCTCTGATTTCATCGTTTTCATAGGCGTTGGAAAGCTATTGGGAAATTGAGCTGATAGGACTTCAACTTTTTGCGATCTGGAAGATTTTACATATGTGTAGACACAGGATCACGTGCGCGGAAAATATCGTGCCCAAAAAGGGCCGTCTGGGCCCTCAAGAATGGCCTGCAGGATTGGAAAAAACGAAAGTTATCGCAATTACAACACAAATTTCGATGAGCCGGCACATCCCTTTGATGTTCAGGTCCTGGGCGTCCCACCCATGTATGGATACAATAGGGTGTTAGGCCAACTCTCGCGAAGAAAGGGTGATCAAAGAAAATACAAAAATCCGAATTGATCGAGACTCTCAAAGCAAGTGAGAACAAGCTCCGATTTCATCGTTTTCATAGGCGTTGGAAAGCTTTTGGGGAATTGAGCTGATAGGACTTCTAGTTTTTGTGATCTGAATGATTTTGCATACATGCACACACAGGATCACGTGCGCGGAAAATATCGAGCCCAAAAAGGGCGGTCTGGGCCCTCAAGAATGGCCTGCAGGATTGGAAAAAATGAAAGTTATCGCAATTACAACTCAAATTTTGATGAGCCGGCACATCCCTTGGGTGTTCAGGTCCTGGGCGCACCACCCATGTATGGATACAATAGGGTGTTAGGCCAACTCTCGTGAAGAAACGGTGATGAAAGAAAATACAAAAATGAACCTAGAGTCCGAATTGATCAAGACTCTCAAAGCAAGTGAGAACAAGCTCCGATTTCGTCATTTTCATAGGCGTTGGAAAGCTATTGGGGAATTGAGCTGACAGGACTTCTAGTTTTTGTGATCTGGAGGATTTTACTTACGTGCACATCTAGGATCACGTGCATGGAAAATATCGAGCCCAAAAAGGGCCGTCTGGGCCCTAAAAAATGGCCAGCAGGATAATAAAAAACGAAAGTTATCGCAATTACAACTCAAATTTCGATGAGCCGGCACATCCCTTTGGTGTTCAGGTCCTGGGCGCCCCAATAGGGTGTTAGGCCAACTCTTGCGAAGAAATAGTGATCAAAGAAAATACAAAAATCAACCTAGAGACCGAATTGATGGAGACTCTCAAAGCAAGTGAGAACAAGCTCCGATTTCGGCGTTTTCATAGGCGTTGGAAACCTATTGGGGAATTGAGCTGATAGGACTTCTAGTTTTTGCGATCCAGAGGATTTTATATACGTGCACACACAGGATCACGTGCGCGGAAAATATCGAGACCAAAAAGGGTTGTCTGGGCCCTCAAAAATGGCCTGTAGGGTTGGAAAAAATGAAAGTTATCTCAATTACAGCTCAAATTTCGATGAGTCGGCACATCCCTTTGGTGTTCAGGTCTTGGGCGCCCCACCCATGTATGGATACAATAGGGTGTTAGGCCAACTCTCACGAAGAAACGGTGATCAAAGAAATTACAAAAATCAACCTAGAGTCCGAATTGATGGAGACTCTCAAAGCAAGTGAGAACAAGCTCCGATTTCGTCGTCTTCATAGGCGTTGGAAAGCTATTGGGGAATTGAGCTGCTAGGACTTCTAGTTTTTGCAATCTGGAGGATTTTACATACGTGCACACACAGGATCACTTGCGCGGAAAATATCGAGCCCAAAAAGGGTTGTCTAGGCGCTAAAAAATGGCATGCAGGATTGGAAAAAACGAAAGTTATCGCAATTACAGCTCAAATTTCGATGAGCCGGCTCATCTCTTTGGTGTTCAGGTCCTGGGCGCACCACCCATGTATGGATACAATAGGGTGTTAGGCCAACTATCGCGAAGAAACGGTGATCAAAGAAAATACAAAAATCAACCTAGAGTCCGAATTGATTGAGACTCTCAAAGCAAGTGAGAACAAGCTCCGATTTCATTGTTTTCATAGGCGTTGGAAAGCTATTGGGGAATTGAGCTGACAGGACTTCTAGTTTTTGCGATCTGGAGGATTTTACATACGTGCACATACAGGATCACGTGCGCGGAAAATATGAAGCCCAAAAAGGGCTGTCTGGGCCCTCAAAAATGGCCTGCGGGATTGGAAAAAACGAAAGTTATCACAATTACAGCTCAAATTTCAATGAGCCGGCACATCCCTTTGGTGTTCAGGTCCTGGGCGCCCCACCCATGTATGGATACAATAGCGTGTTAGGACAACTCTCGCGAAGAAACGTTGATCAAAGAAAATACAAAAACCAACCTACCGTCTGAATTGAACGAGACTCTCAAAGCATGTGAGAACAAGCTCCGATTTCATCGTTTTCATAGGCGTTGGAAAGCTATTGGGGAATTGAGCTGATAGGACTTCCATTTTTTGCGATCTGGAGGATTTTACATACGTGCACACACAGGATCACGTGTGCGGAAAATATCGCGCCCAAAAAGGGTCGTCTGGGCCCCCAAAAATGGCCTGCAGGATTGGAAAAAATCAAAGTTATCGCAATTACAGCTCAAATTTCGATGAGCCGGCACATCCCTTTGGTGTTCAGGTCCTGGGCGCCCCACCCATGTATGGATACAATAGGGTGTTAGGCCAACTCTTGCGAAGAAATAGTGATCAAAGAAAATACAAAAATCAAGCTAGAGTCCGAATTGATCGAGACTCTCAAAGCAAGTGAGAACAAGCAACGATTTCGTCATTTTCATAGGCGTTGGAAAGCTATTGGGGAATTGAGCTGATAGGACTTCCATTTTTTGCGATCTAGAGGATTTTACATACGTGCAGATACAGGATCACGTGCGCAGAAAATATCGAGCCCAAAAAGGGCCGTCTGGGCCATAAAAAATTTCCAGAAGGATTGGAAAAAACGAAAGTTATCGCAATTACAACTCAAATTTTGATGAGCCGGCACATCCCTTTGGTGTTCAGGTCCTGGGCGCCCCACCCATGTATGGATACAATAGGGTGTTAGGCCAACTCTCAAGAAGAAACGGTGATCAAACAAAATACAAAAATCAACCTAGAGTCCGAATTGATCGAGACTCTCAAAGCAAGTGAGAACAAGCTCCGATTTCGTCGTTTTCATAGGCGCTGGAAAGCTATTGGGGAACTGAGCTGATAGGACTTCTAGTTTTTGCGATCTAGAGGCTTTTGCATACGTGCAGACACAGGATCACATGCGCGGAAAATATCGAGCCCAAAAAGGGCCGTCTGGGCCCTCAAAAATGGCCTGCAGGATTGGAAAAAACGAAAGTTATCGCAATTACAGCTCAAATTTCGATGAGCCGGCACATCCCTTTGGTGTTCAGGTCCTGGGCGCCCCACCCATGTATGGATACAATAGCGTGTTAGGAAAACTCTCGCAAAGAAACGGTGATCAAAGAAAATACAAAAATCAACATAGAGTCTGAATTGATCGAGACTCTCAAAGCAAGTGAGAACAAGCTCCGATTACATCGTTTTCATAGGCATTTGAAAGCTGTTGGGGAATTGAGCTGATAGGACTTCTAGTTTTTGCGATCTAAAGGATTTTACATCCGTGCACACACAGGATGACGTGCGCGGAAAATAACGCGCCCAAAAAGGGCCGTCTGGGCCCTCAAAAATGGCATGCAGGATTGGAAAAAAACGAAAGTTATCGCAATTACAACTCAAATTTCGATGAGCCGGCACATCCCATTGGTGTTCAGGTCCTAGGCGCCCCACCCATGTATGGATCCAATAGGGTGTTAGGTAACTCTCGCGAAGAAACGGTGATCAAAGAAAATACAAAAATCAACCTAGAGTCCGAATTGATCGAGACTCTCAAAGCAAGTGAGAACAAGCTCCGATTTCGTCGTTTTCATAGGCGCTGGAAACCTATTGGGGAACTGAGCTGATAGGACTTCTAGTTTTTGCGATCTAGAGGCTTTTGCATACGTGCAAACACAGGATCACAAGCGCGGAAAATATCGAGCCCAAAAAGGGCCGTCTGGGCCCTCAAAAATGGCCTGCAGGATTGGAAAAAACGAAAGTTATCGCAATTACAGCTCAAATTTCGATGAGCCGGCACATCCCTTTGGTGTTCAGGTCCTGGGCGCCCCACCCATGTATGGATACAATACAGTGTTAGGACAACTCTCGCAAAGAAACGGTGATCAAAGAAAATACAAAAATCAACATAGAGTCTGAATTGATCGAGACTCTCAAAGCAAGTGAGAACAAGCTCCGATTTCGTCGTTTTCATAGGCGCTGGAAAGCTATTGGGGAACTGAGCTGATAGGACTTCTAGTTTTTGCGATCTAGAGGCTTTTGCATACGTGCAGACACAGGATCACATGCGCGGAAAATATCGAGCCCAAAAAGGGCCGTCTGGGCCCTCAAAAATGGCCTGCGGGATTGGAAAAAACGAAAGTTATCGCAATTACAGCTCAAATTTCGATGAGCCGGCACATCCCTTTGGTGTTCTGGTCCTGGGCGCCCCACCCATTTATGGATACAATAGCGTGTTAGGACAACTCTCGCAAAGAAACGGTGATCAAAGAAAATACAAAAATCAACCTAGAGTCCGAATTGATCGAGACTCTCAAAGCAAGTGAGAACAAGCTCCGATTTTGTCGTTTTCATAGGCGTTGGAAAGCTATTGGGGAACTGAGCTGATAGGACTTCTAGTTTTTGCGATCTAGAGGATTTTACATACGTGCGCACACAGGATCACGTGCGCGGAAAATATCGAGCCCAAAAAGGGCCGTCTAGGCCCTAAAAAATGGCCTGCAGGATTGGAAAAAACGAAAGTTATCGCAATTATAGCTCAAATTTCGATGAGCCGGCACGTCCCTTTGGTGTTCAGGTCCTAGGCGCCCCACCCATGTATGGATACAATAGGGTGTTAGGCCAACTCTCGCGAAGAAATGGTGATCAAAGAAAATACAAAAATCAACCTAGAGTCCAAATTGATCTAGTCTCTCAAAGCAAGTGAGAACAAGCTCCGATTTCGTCGTTTTCATAGGCGTTGGAAAGCTATTGGGGAATTGAGCTGATAGGACTTCTAGTTTTTGCGATCTGGAGGATTTTACATACGTGCACACACAGGATCACGTGCGCGGAAAATATTGAGCCCAAAAAGGGCCGTCTGGGCCCTCAAAATGCTCTGTAGGATTGGAAACTATGAAAGTTATCGCAATTACAGCTCAAATTTCGATGAGCCGGCACATACCTTTGGTGTTCAGGTCCTGGGCGCCCCACCCATGTATGGATACAATAGGGTGTTAGGACAACTCTCAAGAAGAAACAGTGATCAAAGAAAATACAAAAATCAACCTAGAGTCTGAATTGATCGAGACTCTCGAAGCAAGTGAGAACAAGCTCCGATTACATCGTTTTCATAGGCATTTGAAAGCTGTTGGGGAATTGAGCTGATAGGACTTCTAGTTTTTGCGATCTAAAGGATTTTACATCCGTGCACACACAGGATGACGTGCGCGGAAAATATCGCGCCCAAAAAGGGCCGTCTGGGCCCTCAAAAATGGCATGCAGGATTGGAAAAAAACGAAAGTTATCGCAATTACAACTCAAATTTCGATGAGCCGGCACATCCCATTGGTGTTCAGGTCCTAGGCGCCCCACCCATGTATGGATCCAATAGGGTGTTAGGTAACTCTCGCGAAGAAACGGTGATCAAAGAAAATACAAAAATCAACCTAGAGTCCGAATTGATCGAGACTCTCAAAGCAAGTGAGAACAAGCTCCGATTTCGTCGTTTTCATAGGCGCTGGAAACCTATTGGGGAACTGAGCTGATAGGACTTCTAGTTTTTGCGATCTAGAGGCTTTTGCATACGTGCAAACACAGGATCACATGCGCGGAAAATATCGAGCCCAAAAAGGGCCGTCTGGGCCCTCAAAAATGGCCTGCAGGATTGGAAAAAACGAAAGTTATCGCAATTACAGCTCAAATTTCGATGAGCCGGCACATCCCTTTGGTGTTCAGGTCCTGGGCGCCCCACCCATGTATGGATACAATACAGTGTTAGGACAACTCTCGCAAAGAAACGGTGATCAAAGAAAATACAAAAATCAACATAGAGTCTGAATTGATCGAGACTCTCAAAGCAAGTGAGAACAAGCTCCGATTTCGTCGTTTTCATAGGCGCTGGAAAGCTATTGGGGAACTGAGCTGATAGGACTTCTAGTTTTTGCGATCTAGAGGCTTTTGCATACGTGCAGACACAGGATCACATGCGCGGAAAATATCGAGCCCAAAAAGGGCCGTCTGGGCCCTCAAAAATGGCCTGCGGGATTGGAAAAAACGAAAGTTATCGCAATTACAGCTCAAATTTCGATGAGCCGGCACATCCCTTTGGTGTTCTGGTCCTGGGCGCCCCACCCATTTATGGATACAATAGCGTGTTAGGACAACTCTCGCAAAGAAACGGTGATCAAAGAAAATACAAAAATCAACCTAGAGTCCGAATTGATCGAGACTCTCAAAGCAAGTGAGAACAAGCTCCGATTTTGTCGTTTTCATAGGCGTTGGAAAGCTATTGGGGAACTGAGCTGATAGGACTTCTAGTTTTTGCGATCTAGAGGATTTTACATACGTGCGCACACAGGATCACGTGCGCGGAAAATATCGAGCCCAAAAAGGGCCGTCTAGGCCCTAAAAAATGGCCTGCAGGATTGGAAAAAACGAAAGTTATCGCAATTATAGCTCAAATTTCGATGAGCCGGCACGTCCCTTTGGTGTTCAGGTCCTAGGCGCCCCACCCATGTATGGATACAATAGGGTGTTAGGCCAACTCTCGCGAAGAAATGGTGATCAAAGAAAATACAAAAATCAACCTAGAGTCCAAATTGATCTAGTCTCTCAAAGCAAGTGAGAACAAGCTCCGATTTCGTCGTTTTCATAGGCGTTGGAAAGCTATTGGGGAATTGAGCTGATAGGACTTCTAGTTTTTGCGATCTGGAGGATTTTACATACGTGCACACACAGGATCACGTGCGCGGAAAATATTGAGCCCAAAAAGGGCCGTCTGGGCCCTCAAAATGCTCTGTAGGATTGGAAACTATGAAAGTTATCGCAATTACAGCTCAAATTTCGATGAGCCGGCACATACCTTTGGTGTTCAGGTCCTGGGCGCCCCACCCATGTATGGATACAATAGGGTGTTAGGACAACTCTCAAGAAGAAACAGTGATCAAAGAAAATACAAAAATCAACCTAGAGTCTGAATTGATCGAGACTCTCGAAGCAAGTGAGAACAAGCTCCGATTACATCGTTTTCATAGGCATTTGAAAGCTGTTGGGGAATTGAGCTGATAGGACTTCTAGTTTTTGCGATCTAAAGGATTTTACATCCGTGCACACACAGGATGACGTGCGCGGAAAATATCGCGCCCAAAAAGGGCCGTCTGGGCCCTCAAAAATGGCATGCAGGATTGGAAAAAAACGAAAGTTATCGCAATTACAACTCAAATTTCGATGAGCCGGCACATCCCATTGGTGTTCAGGTCCTAGGCGCCCCACCCATGTATGGATCCAATAGGGTGTTAGGTAACTCTCGCGAAGAAACGGTGATCAAAGAAAATACACAAATCAACCTAGAGTCCGAATTGATCGAGACTCTCAAAGCAAGTGAGAACAAGCTCCGAATTCGTCGTTTTCATAGGCGCTGGAAACCTATTGGGGAACTGAGCTGATAGGACTTCTAGTTTTTGCGATCTAGAGGCTTTTGCATACGTGCAGACACAGGATCACATGCGCGGAAAATATCGAGCCCAAAAAGGGCCGTCTGGGCCCTCAAAAATGGCCTGCAGGATTGGAAAAAACGAAAGTTATCGCAATTACAGCTCAAATTTCGATGAGCCGGCACATCCCTTTGGTGTTCAGGTCCTGGGCGCCCCACCCATGTATGGATACAATAGCGTGTTAGGACAACTCTCGCAAAGAAACGGTGATCAAAGAAAATACAAAAATCAACATAGAGTCTGAATTGATCGAGACTCTCAAAGCAAGTGAGAACAAGCTCCGATTTCGTCGTTTTCATAGGCGCTGGAAAGCTATTGGGAACTGAGCTGATAGGACTTCTAGTTTTTGCGATCTAGAGGCTTTTGCATACGTGCAGACACAGGATCACATGCACGGAAAATATCGAGCCCAAAAAGGGCCGTCTGGGCCCTCAAAAATGGCCTGCGGGATTGGAAAAAACGAAAGTTATCGCAATTACAGCTCAAATTTCGATGAGCCGGCACATCCCTTTGGTGTTCTGGTCCTGGGCGCCCCACCCATGTATGGATACAATAGCGTGTTAGGACAACTCTCGCAAAGAAACGGTGATCAAAGAAAATACAAAAATCAACCTAGAGTCCGAATTGATCGAGACTCTCAAAGCAAGTGAGAACAAGCTCCGATTTTGTCGTTTTCATAGGCGTTGGAAATCTATTGGGGAACTGAGCTGATAGGACTTCTAGTTTTTGCGATCTAGAGGATTTTACATACGTGCGCACACAGGATCACGTGCGCAGAAAATATCGAGCCCAAAAAGGGCCGTCTAGGCCCTAAAAAATGGCCTGCAGGATTGGAAAAAACGAAAGTTATCGCAATTATAGCTCAAATTTCGATGAGCCGGCACGTCCCTTTGGTGTTCAGGTCCTAGGCGCCCCACCCATGTATGGATACAATAGGGTGTTAGGCCAACTCTCGCGAAGAAATGGTGATCAAAGAAAATACAAAAATCAACCTAGAGTCCAAATTGATCTAGTCTCTCAAAGCAAGTGAGAACAAGCTCCGATTTCGTCGTTTTCATAGGCGTTGGAAAGCTATTGGGGAATTGAGCTGATAGGACTTCTAGTTTTTGCGATCTGGAGGATTTTACATACGTGCACACACAGGATCACGTGCGCGGAAAATATTGAGCCCAAAAAGGGCCGTCTGGGCCCTCAAAATGCTCTGTAGGATTGGAAACTATGAAAGTTATCGCAATTACAGCTCAAATTTCGATGAGCCGGCACATACCTTTGGTGTTCAGGTCCTGGGCGCCCCACCCATGTATGGATACAATAGGGTGTTAGGACAACTCTCAAGAAGAAACAGTGATCAAAGAAAATACAAAAATCAACCTAGAGTCTGAATTGATCGAGACTCTCGAAGCAAGTGAGAACAAGCTCCGATTACATCGTTTTCATAGGCATTTGAAAGCTGTTGGGGAATTGAGCTGATAGGACTTCTAGTTTTTGCGATCTAAAGGATTTTACATCCGTGCACACACAGGAAGACGTGCGCGGAAAATATCGCGCCCAAAAAGGGCCGTCTGGGCCCTCAAAAATGGCATGCAGGATTGGAAAAAAACGAAAGTTATCGCAATTACAACTCAAATTTCGATGAGCCGGCACATCCCATTGGTGTTCAGGTCCTAGGCGCCCCACCCATGTATGGATCCAATAGGGTGTTAGGTAACTCTCGCGAAGAAACGGTGATCAAAGAAATACAAAAATTAACCTAGAGTCCGAATTGATCGAGACTCTCAAAGCAAGTGAGAACAAGCTCCGATTTCGTCGTTTTCATAGGCGTTGGAAAGCTATTGGGGAATTGAGCTGATAGGACTTCTAGTTTTTGCGATCTGGAGGATTTTACATACGTGCACACACAGGATCACGTGCGCGGAAAATATCGAGCCCAAAAAGGGTCGTTTGGGCCCTAAAAAATGGCCTGCATGATTGGAAAAAAAATAAAGTTATCACAATTACAGCTCAAATTTCGATGAGCCGACACATCCCTTTGGTGTTCAGGTCCTGGGTGCCCCACCCATGTATGGATACAATAGGGTGTTAGGCTGACTCTCGCGAAGAAACAATGATCAAAGAAAATACAAAAATCAACATAGAGTACGAATTGATCAAGAGTCTAAAAGCAAGTGAGAACAAGCTCCGATTTCGTTGTTTTCATAGGCGTTGGAAAGCTATTATGGAATTGAGCTGATAGGACTTCTAGTTTTTTCGATCTGGAGGATTTTACATACGTGCACACACATGATCACGTGCGTGAAAAATATCGAGCCCAAAAAGGGCCGTCTGGGCCCTAAAAAATGACATGCAGGATTGGAAAAAACAAAAGTTATCGCAATTACAGCTCAAATTTCGATGAGCCGGCACATCCCTTTCGTGTTCAGGTCCTGGGCGCCCCACCCATGTATGGATACAATAGGGTGTTAGGCCAACTCTCGTGAAGAAACGGTGATCAAAGAAAATACAAAAATCAACCTAGAGTCCAAATTGATCGAGACTCTCAAAGCAATTGAGAACAAGCTCCGATTTCGTCATTTTCATAGGCGTTGGAAAGCTATTGGGAATTGAATTGATAGGACTTCTAGTTTTTGCGATCTGGAGGATTTTACATACGTGCGCACACAGAATCACATGCGCGGAAAATATCGAGCCCAAAAAGGGCCATCTGGGCCCTCAAAAATGGCCTGGAGGATTGGAAAAAACGAAAGTTATCGCAATTACAGCTCAAATTTCGATGAGCCGGCACATCCCTTTGGTGTTCAGGTCCTGGGTGCCCCACCCATGTATGGATACAATAGGGTGTTAGGACAACTCTCATGAAGAAACGGTGATCAAAGAAAATACAAAAATCAATCTAGAGTCCGAATTGATCAAGACACTCAAAGCAAGTGAGAACAAGCTCCGATTTCGTCATTTTCATAGGCTTTGGAAAGCTCTTGGGAATTGAGCTGATAGGACTTCTAGTTTTTGCGATCTGGAGGATTTTACATATGTGCACACACAGAATCACATGCGCGGAAAATATCGAGCCCAAAAAGGGCCATCTGGGCCCTCAAAAATGGCCTGGAGGATTGGAAAAAATGAAAGTTATCGCAATTACAGCTCAAATTTCGATGAGCCGGCACATCCCTTTCTTGTTCAGGTCCTGAGCGCCCCACCCATGTATGGATACAATAGGGTGTTAGGACCACTCTCGCGAAGAAACGGTGATCAAAGAACTACAAAAATCAACCTAGAGTCCTAATTTATCGACACTCTCAAAGCAAGTGAGAACAAGCTCTGATTTCGTCGTTTTCATAGGCGTTGGAAAGCTATTGGGGAATTGAGCTTATAGGACTTCTAGTTTTTGCGATCTGGAGGATTTTACATACGTGCACACACAGGATCACGTGCGCGGAAAATATTGAGCCCAAAAAGGGCCGTCTGGGCCCCCAAAAATTGCCTGCAGGATTGGAAAAAATGAAAGTTATCGCAATTACAGCTCAAATTTCGATGAGCCGGCACATCCCTTTGGTGTTCAGGTCCTGGTCGCCCCACCCATGTATGGATACAATAGGGTGTTAGGCCAACCCTCGTGAAGAAACGGGGATCAAAGAAAATACAAAAATCAACCTAGAGTCCAAATTGATCGAGACTCTCAAAGCAATTGAGAACAAGCTCCGATTTCGTCATTTTCATAGGCGTTGGAAAGCTATTGGGAATTGAATTGATAGGACTTCTAGTTTTTGCGATCTGGAGGATTTTACATACGTGCGCACACAGAATCACATGCGCGGAAAATATCGAGCCCAAAAAGGGCCATCTGGGCCCTCAAAAATGGCCTGGAGGATTGGAAAAAACGAAAGTTATCGCAATTACAGCTCAAATTTCGATGAGCCGGCACATCCCTTTGGTGTTCAGGTCCTGGGTGCCCCACCCATGTATGGATACAATAGGGTGTTAGGACAACTCTCATGAAGAAACGGTGATCAAAGAAAATACAAAAATCAATCTAGAGTCCGAATTGATCAAGACACTCAAAGCAAGTGAGAACAAGCTCCGATTTCGTCATTTTCATAGGCGTTGGAAAGCTCTTGGGAATTGAGCTGATAGGACTTCTAGTTTTTGCGATCTGGAGGATTTTACATATGTGCACACACAGAATCACATGCGCGGAAAATATCGAGCCCAAAAAGGGCCATCTGGGCCCCCAAAAATGGCCTGGAGGATTGAAAAAATGAAAGTTATCGCAATTACAGCTCAAATTTCGATGAGCCGGCACATCCCTTTCTTGTTCAGGTCCTGAGCGCCCCACCCATGTATGGATACAATAGGGTGTTAGGACCACTCTCGCGAAGAAACGGTGATCAAAGAACTACAAAAATCAACCTAGAGTCCTAATTTATCGACACTCTCAAAGCAAGTGAGAACAAGCTCTGATTTCGTCGTTTTCATAGGCGTTGGAAAGCTATTGGGGAATTGAGCTGATAGGACTTCTAGTTTTTGCGATCTGGAGGATTTTACATACGTGCACACACAGGATCACGTGCGCGGAAAATATTGAGCCCAAAAAGGGCCGTCTGGGCCCTCAAAATGCTCTGTAGGATTGGAAACTATGAAAGTTATCGCAATTACAGCTCAAATTTCGATGAGCCGGCACATACCTTTGGTGTTCAGGTCCTGGGCGCCCCACCCATGTATGGATACAATAGGGTGTTAGGACAACTCTCAAGAAGAAACAGTGATCAAAGAAAATACAAAAATCAACCTAGAGTCTGAATTGATCGAGACTCTCGAAGCAAGTGAGAACAAGCTCCGATTACATCGTTTTCATAGGCATTTGAAAGCTGTTGGGGAATTGAGCTGATAGGACTTCTAGTTTTTGCGATCTAAAGGATTTTACATCCGTGCACACACAGGAAGACGTGCGCGGAAAATATCGCGCCCAAAAAGGGCCGTCTGGGCCCTCAAAAATGGCATGCAGGATTGGAAAAAAACGAAAGTTATCGCAATTACAACTCAAATTTCGATGAGCCGGCACATCCCATTGGTGTTCAGGTCCTAGGCGCCCCACCCATGTATGGATCCAATAGGGTGTTAGGTAACTCTCGCGAAGAAACGGTGATCAAAGAAATACAAAAATTAACCTAGAGTCCGAATTGATCGAGACTCTCAAAGCAAGTGAGAACAAGCTCCGATTTCGTCGTTTTCATAGGCGTTGGAAAGCTATTGGGGAATTGAGCTGATAGGACTTCTAGTTTTTGCGATCTGGAGGATTTTACATACGTGCACACACAGGATCACGTGCGCGGAAAATATCGAGCCCAAAAAGGGTCGTTTGGGCCCTAAAAAATGGCCTGCATGATTGGAAAAAAAATAAAGTTATCACAATTACAGCTCAAATTTCGATGAGCCGACACATCCCTTTGGTGTTCAGGTCCTGGGTGCCCCACCCATGTATGGATACAATAGGGTGTTAGGCTGACTCTCGCGAAGAAACAATGATCAAAGAAAATACAAAAATCAACATAGAGTACGAATTGATCAAGAGTCTAAAAGCAAGTGAGAACAAGCTCCGATTTCGTTGTTTTCATAGGCGTTGGAAAGCTATTATGGAATTGAGCTGATAGGACTTCTAGTTTTTGCGATCTGGAGGATTTTACATACGTGCACACACATGATCACGTGCGTGAAAAATATCGAGCCCAAAAAGGGCCGTCTGGGCCCTAAAAAATGACATGCAGGATTGGAAAAAACAAAAGTTATCGCAATTACAGCTCAAATTTCGATGAGCCGGCACATCCCTTTCGTGTTCAGGTCCTGGGCGCCCCACCCATGTATGGATACAATAGGGTGTTAGGCCAACTCTCGTGAAGAAACGGTGATCAAAGAAAATACAAAAATCAACCTAGAGTCCAAATTGATCGAGACTCTCAAAGCAATTGAGAACAAGCTCCGATTTCGTCATTTTCATAGGCGTTGGAAAGCTATTGGGAATTGAATTGATAGGACTTCTAGTTTTTGCGATCTGGAGGATTTTACATACGTGCGCACACAGAATCACATGCGCGGAAAATATCGAGCCCAAAAAGGGCCATCTGGGCCCTCAAAAATGGCCTGGAGGATTGGAAAAAACGAAAGTTATCGCAATTACAGCTCAAATTTCGATGAGCCGGCACATCCCTTTGGTGTTCAGGTCCTGGGTGCCCCACCCATGTATGGATACAATAGGGTGTTAGGACAACTCTCATGAAGAAACGGTGATCAAAGAAAATACAAAAATCAATCTAGAGTCCGAATTGATCAAGACACTCAAAGCAAGTGAGAACAAGCTCCGATTTCGTCATTTTCATAGGCGTTGGAAAGCTCTTGGGAATTGAGCTGATAGGACTTCTAGTTTTTGCGATCTGGAGGATTTTACATATGTGCACACACAGAATCACATGCGCGGAAAATATCGAGCCCAAAAAGGGCCATCTGGGCCCTCAAAAATGGCCTGGAGGATTGGAAAAAATGAAAGTTATCGCAATTACAGCTCAAATTTCGATGAGCCGGCACATCCCTTTCTTGTTCAGGTCCTGAGCGCCCCACCCATGTATGGATACAATAGGGTGTTAGGACCACTCTCGCGAAGAAACGGTGATCAAAGAACTACAAAAATCAACCTAGAGTCCTAATTTATCGACACTCTCAAAGCAAGTGAGAACAAGCTCTGATTTCGTCGTTTTCATAGGCGTTGGAAAGCTATTGGGGAATTGAGCTTATAGGACTTCTAGTTTTTGCGATCTGGAGGATTTTACATACGTGCACACACATGATCACGTGCGCGGAAAATATTGAGCCCAAAAAGGGCCGTCTGGGCCCCCAAAAATTGCCTGCAGGATTGGAAAAAATGAAAGTTATCGCAATTACAGCTCAAATTTCGATGAGCCGGCACATCCCTTTGGTGTTCAGGTCCTGGGCGCCCCACCCATGTATGGATACAATAGGGTGTTAGGACAACTCTGAAGAAGAAACAGTGATCAAAGAAAATACAAAAATCAACCTAGAGTTCTAATTGATCGAGACTCTCGAAGCAAGTGAGAACAAGCTCCGATTACATCGTTTTCATAGGAATTTGAAAGCTGTTGGGGAATTGAGCTGATAGGACTTCTAGTTTTTGCGATCTAAAGGATTTTACATACGTGCACACACAGGATCACGTGCGCGGAAAATATCGCGCCCAAAAAGGGCCGTCTGGGCCCGTAAAAATGGCCTGCAGGATTGGAAAAAAACGAAAGTTATCGCAATTACAACTCAAATTTCGATGAGCCGGCACATCCCATTGGTGTTCAGGTCCTAGGCGCCCCACCCATGTATGGATACAATAGGGTGTTAGGCCAACTCTCACGAATAAACGGTGATCAAAGAAAATACAAAAATCAATCTAGAGTCCGAATTGTTCAAGACACTCAAAGCAAGTGAGAACAAGCTCCGATTTCGTCATTTTCATAGGCGTTGGAAAGCTATTGGGAATTGAGCTGATAGGACTTCTAGTTTTTGCGATCTGGAGGATTTTACATACGTGCGCACACAGAATCACATGCGCGGAAAATATCGAGCCCAAAAAGGGCCATCTGGGCCCTCAAAAATGGCCTGGAGGATTGGAAAAAACGAAAGTTATCGCAATTACAGCTCAAATTTCGATGAGCCGGCACATCCCTTTGGTGTTCAGGTCCTGGGCGCCCCACCCATGTATGGATACAATAGGGTGTTAGGCCAACTCTCATGAAGAAACGGTGATCAAAGAAAATACAAAAATCAATCTAGAGTCCGAATTGATCAAGACACTCAAAGCAAGTGAGAACAAGCTCCGATTTCGTCATTTTCATAGGCGTTGGAAAGCTCTTGGGAATTGAGCTGATAGGACTTCTAGTTTTTGCGATCTGGAGGATTTTACATATGTGCACACACAGAATCACATGCGTGGAAAATATCGAGCCCAAAAAGGGCCATCTGGGCCCTCAAAAATGGCCTGGAGGATTGGAAAAAACGAAAGTTATCGCAATTACAGCTCAAATTTCGATGAGCCGGCACATCCCTTTGGTGTTCAGGTCCTGGGTGCCCCACCCATGTATGGATACAATAGGGTGTTAGGACAACTCTCATGAAGAAACGGTGATCAAAGAAAATACAAAAATCAATCTAGAGTCCGAATTGATCAAGACACTCAAAGCAAGTGAGAACAAGCTCCGATTTCGTCATTTTCATAGGCGTTGGAAAGCTCTTGGGAATTGAGCTGATAGGACTTCTAGTTTTTGCGATCTGGAGGATTTTACATATGTGCACACACAGAATCACATGCGCGGAAAATATCGAGCCCAAAAAGGGCCATCTGGGCCCTCAAAAATGGCCTGGAGGATTGGAAAAAATGAAAGTTATCGCAATTACAGCTCAAATTTCGATGAGCCGGCACATCCCTTTCTTGTTCAGGTCCTGAGCGCCCCACCCATGTATGGATACAATAGGGTGTTAGGACCACTCTCGCGAAGAAACGGTGATCAAAGAACTACAAAAATCAACCTAGAGTCCTAATTTATCGACACTCTCAAAGCAAGTGAGAACAAGCTCTGATTTCGTCGTTTTCATAGGCGTTGGAAAGCTATTGGGGAATTGAGCTGATAGGACTTCTAGTTTTTGCGATCTGGAGGATTTTACATACGTGCACACACAGGATCACGTGCGCGGAAAATATTGAGCCCAAAAAGGGCCGTCTGGGCCCCCAAAAATTGCCTGCAGGATTGGAAAAAATGAAAGTTATCGCAATTACAGCTCAAATTTCGATGAGCCGGCACATCCCTTTGGTGTTCAGGTCCTGGGCGCCCCACCCATGTATGGATACAATAGGGTGTTAGGACAACTCTGAAGAAGAAATAGTGATCAAAGAAAATACAAAAATCAACCTAGAGTTCTAATTGATCGAGACTCTCGAAGCAAGTGAGAACAAGCTCCGATTACATCGTTTTCATAGGCATTTGAAAGCTGTGGGGGAATTGAGCTGATAGGACTTCTAGTTTTTGCGATCTAAAGGATTTTACATACGTGCACACACAGGATCACGTGCGCGGAAAATATCGCGCCCAAAAAGGGCCGTCTGGGCCCGTAAAAATGGCCTGCAGGATTGGAAAAAAACGAAAGTTATCGCAATTACAACTCAAATTTCGATGAGCCGGCACATCCCATTGGTGTTCAGGTCCTAGGCGCCCCACCCATGTATGGATACAATAGGGTGTTAGGCCAACTCTCACGAATAAACGGTGATCAAAGAAAATACAAAAATCAATCTAGAGTCCGAATTGTTCAAGACACTCAAAGCAAGTGAGAACAAGCCCCGATTTCGTCATTTTCATAGGCGTTGGAAAGCTATTGGGAATTGAGCTGATAGGACTTCTAGTTTTTGCGATCTGGAGGATTTTACATACGTGCGCACACAGAATCACATGCGCGGAAAATATCGAGCCCAAAAAGGGCCATCTGGGCCCTCAAAAATTGCCTGGAGTATTGGAAAAGACGAAAGTTATCGCAATTACAGCTCAAATTTTGATGAGCCGACACATCCCATTGGTGTTCAGGTCCTGGGCGCCCCACCCATGTATGGATACAATAGGGTGTTAGGCCAACTCTCATGAAGAAACGGTGATCAAAGAAAATACAAAAATCAATCTAGAGTCCGAATTGATCAAGACACTCAAAGCAAGTGAGAACAAGCTCCGATTTCGTCATTTTCATAGGCGTTGGAAAGCTCTTGGGAATTGAGCTGATAGGACTTCTAGTTTTTGCGATCTGGAGGATTTTACATATGTGCACACACAGAATCACATGCGTGGAAAATATCGAGCCCAAAAAGGGCCATCTGGGCCCTCAAAAATGGCCTGGAGGATTGGAAAAAATGAAAGTTATCGCAATTACAGCTCAAATTTCGATGAGCCGGCACATCCCTTTCTTGTTCAGGTCCTGAGCGCCCCACCCATGTATGGATACAATAGGGTGTTAGGACCACTCTCGCGAAGAAACGGTGATCAAAGATATACAAAAATCAACCTAGAGTCCGAATTGATCAAGACACTCAAAGCAAGTGAGAACAAGCTCCGATTTTGTCGTTTTCATAGGCGTTGGAAAGCTATTGGGAATTGAGCTGATAGGACTTCTAGTTTTTGCGATCTGGAGGATTTTACATACGTGCACACACAGAATCACATGCGCAGAAAATATCGAGCCCAAAAAGGGCCATCTGGGCCCTCAAAAATGGCCTGGAGGATTGGAAAAAACGAAAGTTATCGCAATTACAGCTCAAATTTCGATGAGCCGGCACATCCCTTTGGTGTTCAGGTCCTGGGCGCCCCACCCATGTATGGATACAATAGGGTGTTAGGACAACTCTGAAGAAGAAACAGTGATCAAAGAAAATACAAAAATCAACCTAGAGTTCTAATTGATCGAGACTCTCGAAGCAAGTGAGAACAAGCTCCGATTACATCGTTTTCATAGGCATTTGAAAGCTGTTGGGGAATTGAGCTGATAGGACTTCTAGTTTTTGCGATCTAAAGGATTTTACATACGTGCACACACAGGATCACGTGCGCGGAAAATATCGCGCCCAAAAAGGGCCGTCTGGGCCCTCAAAAATGGCCTGCAGGATGGGAAAAAAACGAAAGTTATCGCAATTACAACTCAAATTTCGATGAGCCGGCACATCCCTTTGGTGTTCAGGTCCTAGGCGCCCCACCCATGTATGGATACAATAGGGTGTTAGGTAACTCTCGCGAAGAAACGGTGATCAAAGAAATACAAAAATCAACCTAGAGTCCGAATTGATCGAGACTCGCAAAGCAAGTGAGAACAAGCTCCGATTTCGTCGTTTTCATAGGCGTTGGAAAGCTATTGGGGAATTGAGCTGATAGGACTTCTAGTTTTTGCTATCTGGAGGATTTTACATACGTGCACACACAGGATCACGTGCGCGGAAAATATCGAGCCCAAAAAGGGCCGTCTGGGCCCTAAAAAATGGCCTGCACGATTGGAAAATAAATAAAGTTATCACAATTACAGCTCAAATTTCGATGAGCCGACACATCCCTTTGGTGTTCAGGTCCTGGGTGCCCCACCCATGTATGGATACAATAGGGTGTTAGGCTGACTCTCGCGAAGAAACAATGATCAAAGAAAATACAAAAATCAACCTAGAGTCCGAATTGATCAAGAGTCTAAAAGCAAGTGAGAACACGCTCCGATTTCGTCGTTTTCATAGGCGTTGGAAAGCTATTATGGAATTGAGCTGATAGGACTTCTAGTTTTTGCGATCTGGAGGATTTTACATACGTGCACACACATGATCACATGCGTGAAAAATATCGAGCCCAAAAAGGGCCGTCTGGGCCCTAAAAAATGGCTTGCAGGATTGGAAAAAACAAAAGTTATCGCAATTACAGCTAAAATTTCGATGAGCCGGCACATCCCTTTGGTGTTCAGGTCCTGGGCGCCCCACCCATGTATGGATACAATAGGGTGTTAGGCCAACTCTCGTGAAGAAACGGTGATCAAAGAAAATACAAAAAACAACCTAGAGTCCAAATTGATCGAGACTCTCAAAGCAAGTGAGAACAAGCTCCAATTTCGTCATTTTCATAGGCGTTGGAAATCTATTGGGGAATTGAATTGATAGGACTACTAGTTTTTGCGATCTGGAGGATTTTACATACGTGCACACACAGGATCATGTGCGCGGAAAATATCGAGCCCAAGAAGGGTCGTCTGGGCCCTCAAAAATGGCCTGGAGTATTGGAAAAGACGAAAGTTATCGCAATTACAGCTCAAATTTTGATGAGCCGACACATCCCATTGGTGTTCAGGTCCTGGGCGCCCCACCCATGTATGGATACAATAGGGTGTTAGGCCAACTCTCACGAAGAAACGGTGATCAAAGAAAATACAAATATCAATCTAGAGTCCGAATTGATCAAGACACTCAAAGCAAGTGAGAACAAGCTCCGATTTTGTCATTTTCATAGGCGTTGGAAAGCTATTGGGAATTGAGCTGATAGGACTTCTAGTTTTTGCGATCTGGAGGATTTTACATACGTGCACACACAGAATCACATGCGCAGAAAATATCGAGCCCAAAAAGGGCCATCTGGGCCCTCAAAAATGGCCTGGAGGATTGGAAAAAACGAAAGTTATCGCAATTACAGCTCAAATTTCGATGAGCCGGCACATCCCTTTGGTGTTCAGGTCCTGGGCGCCCCACCCATTTATGGATACAATAGGGTGTTAGGACAACTCTCAAGAAGAAACAGTGATGAAAGAAAATACAAAAATCAACCTAGAGTTCTAATTGATCGAGACTCTCGAAGCAAGTGAGAACAAGCTCCGATTACATCGTTTTCATAGGCATTTGAAAACTGTTGGGGAATTGAGATGATAGGACTTCTAGTTTTTGCGATCTAAAGGATTTTACATACGTGCACACACAGGATCACGTGCGCGGAAAATATCGCGCCCAAAAAGGGCCGTCTGGGCCCTCAAAAATAGCCTGCAGGATTGGAAAAAAATGAAAGTTATCGCAATTACAACTCAAATTTCGATGAGCCGGCACATCCCTTTGGTGTTCAGGTCCTAGGCGCCCCACCCATGTATGGATACAATAGGATGTTAGGTAACTCTCGCGAAGAAACGGTGATCAAAGAAATACAAAAATCAACCTAGATTCCGAATTGATCGAGACTCTAAAAGCAAGTGAGAACAAGCTCCGATTTCGTCGTTTTCATAGGCGTTGGAAAGCTATTGGGGAATTGAGTTGATAGGACTTCTAGTTTTTGCGATCTGGAGGATTTTACATACGTGCACACACAAGATCACGTGCGCGGAAAATATCGAGCCCAAAAAGGGCCGTCTGGGCCCTAAAAAATGGCCTGCACGATTGGAAAAAAAATAAAGTTATCACAATTACAGCTCAAATTTCGATGAGCCGACACATCCCTTTGGTGTTCAGGTCCTGGGTGCCCCACCCATGTATGGATACAATAGGGTGTTAGGCTGACTCTCGCGAAGAAGCAATGATCAAAGAAAATAAAAAATCAACCTAGAGTCCGAATTGATCAAGAGTCTAAAAGCAAGTGAGAACAAGCTCCGATTTCGTCGTTTTCATAGGCGTTGGAAAGCTATTATGGAATTGAGCTGATAGGACTTCTAGTTTTTGCGATCTGGAGGATTTTACATACGTGCACACACATGATCACGTGCATGAAAAATATCGAGCCCAAAAAGGGCCGTCTGGGCCCTAAAAAATGGCCTGCAGGATTGGAAAAAACAAAAGTTATCGCAATTACAGCTAAAATTTCGATGAGCCGGCACATCCCTTTGGTGTTCAGGTCCTGGGCGCCCCACCCATGTATGGAGACAATAGGGTGTTAGGCCAACTCTCGTGAAGAAACGGTGATCAAAGAAAATACAAAAAACAACCTAGAGTCCAAATTGATCGAGACTCTCAAAGCAAGTGAGAACAAGCTCCAATTTCGTCATTTTCATAGGCGTTGGAAAGCTATTGGGGAATTGAATTGATAGGACTACTAGTTGTTGCGATCTGGAGGATTTTACATACGTGCACACACATGATCATGTGCACGGATAATATCGAGCCCAAGAAGGGTCGTCTGGGCCCTCAAAAATGGCCTGGAGTATTGGAAAAGACGAAAGTTATCGCAATTACAGGTCAAATTTCGATGAGCCGGCACATCCCATTGGTGTTCAGGTCCTGGGCGCCCCACCCATGTATGGATACAATAGGGTGTTAGGCCAACTCTCACGAAGAAACGGTGATCAAAGAAAATACAAAAATCAATCTGGAGTCCGAATTGATCAGGACACTCAAAGCAAGTGAGAACAAGCTCCGATTTCGTCATTTTCATAGGCGTTGGAAAGCTATTGGGAATTGAGCTGATAGGACTTCTAGTTTTTGCGATCTAGAGGATTTTACATACGTGCACACATAGAATCACATGCGCGGAAAATATCGAGCCCAAAAAGGGCCATCTGGGCCCTCAAAAATGGCCTGGAGGATTGGAAAAAACGAAAGTTATCGCAATTACAGCTCAAATTTCGATGAGCCGGCACATCCCTTTGGTGTTCTGGTCCTGGGCGCCCCACCCATGTATGGATACAATAGGGTGTTAGGCCAACTCTCACGAAGAAACGGTGATCAAAGAAAATACAAAAATCAACCTAGAGTCCGAATTGATCAAGACACTCAAAGCAAGTGAGAACAAGCTCCGATTTCGTCGTTTTCATAGGCATTGGAAAGCTATTGGGGAATTGAGCTAATAAGACTTCCAGTTTCTGCGATCTGGAGGATTTTACATACGTGCACACAAAGGATCATGTGCGCGGAAAATGTCGCGCCCAAAAAGGGCCGTCTGGGCCCCCAAAAATTGCCTGCAGGATTGGAAAAAATGAAAGTTATCGCAATTACAGCTCAAATTTCGATGAGCCGGCACATCCCTTTGGTGTTCAGGTCCTGGGCGCCCCACCCATGTATGGATACAATAGGGTGTTAGGCCAACTCTCGTGAAGAAACGGTGATCAAAGAAAATACAAAAAACAACCTAGAGTCCAAATTGATCGAGACTCTCAAAGCAAGTGAGAACAAGCTCCAATTTCGTCATTTTCATAGGCGTTGGAAAGCTATTGGGGAATTGAATTGATAGGACTACTAGTTGTTGCGATCTGGAGGATTTTACATACGTGCACACACAGGATCATGTGCGCGGATAATATCGAGCCCAAGAAGGGTCGTCTGGGCCCTCAAAAATGGCCTGGAGTATTGGAAAAGACGAAAGTTATCGCAATTACAGGTCAAATTTCGATGAGCCGGCACATCCCATTGGTGTTCAGGTCCTGGGCGCCCCACCCATGTATGGATACAATAGGGTGTTAGGCCAACTCTCACGAAGAAACGGTGATCAAAGAAAATACAAAAATCAATCTGGAGTCCGAATTGATCAGGACACTCAAAGCAAGTGAGAACAAGCTCCGATTTCGTCATTTTCATAGGCGTTGGAAAGCTATTGGGAATTGAGCTGATAGGACTTCTAGTTTTTGCGATCTAGAGGATTTTACATACGTGCACACACAGAATCACATGCGCGGAAAATATCGAGCCCAAAAAGGGCCATCTGGGCCCTCAAAAATGGCCTGGAGGATTGGAAAAAACGAAAGTTATCGCAATTACAGCTCAAATTTCGATGAGCCGGCACATCCCTTTGGTGTTCAGGTCCTGGGCGCCCCACCCATGTATGGATACAATAGGGTGTTAGGCCAACTCTCACGAAGAAACGGTGATCAAAGAAAATACAAAAATCAACCTAGAGTCCGAATTGATCAAGACACTCAAAGCAAGTGAGAACAAGCTCCGATTTCGTCGTTTTCATAGGCGTTGGAAAGCTATTGGGGAATTGAGCTGATAAGACTTCCAGTTTCTACGATCTGGAGGATTTTACATACGTGCACACACAGGATCATGTGCGCGGAAAATATCGCGCCCAAAAAGGGCCGTCTGGGCCCCCAAAAATTGCCTGCAGGATTGGAAAAAATGAAAGTTATCGCAATTACAGCTCAAAATTCGATGAGCCGGCACATCCCTTTGGTGTTCAGGTCCTGGGCGCCCCACCCATGTATGGATACAATAGGGTGTTAGGCCAACTCTTGCGAAGAAATAGTGATCAAAGAAAATACAAAAATCAAGCTAGAGTCCGAATTGATCGAGACTCTCAAAGCAAGTGAGACCAAGCAACGATTTCGTCGTTTTCATAGGCGTTCCAAAGCTATTGGGGAATTGAGCTGATAGGACTTCCATTTTTTGCGATCTAGAGGATTTTACATACGTGCACACACAGAATCACATGCGCAGAAAATATCGAGCCCAAAAAGGGCCATCTGGGCCCTCAAAAAAAGCCTGGAGGATTGGAAAAAACGAAAGTTATCGCAATTACAGCTCAAATTTCGATGAGCCGGCACATCCCTTTGGTGTTCAGGTCCTGGGCGCCCCACGCATGTATGGATACAATAGGGTGTTAGGCCAACTCTCACGAAGAAACGGTGATCAAAGAAAATACAAAAATCAACCTAGAGTCCGAATTGATCGAGACACTCAAAGCAAGTGAGAACAAGCTCCGATTTCGTCGTTTTCATAGGCGCTGGAAAGCTATGGGGGAATTGAGCTGATACGACTTCCAGTTTCTGCGATCTGCAGGATTTTACATACGTGCACACACAGGATCACGTGCGTGGAAAATATCGCGCCCAAAAAGGGCCGTCTGGGCCCCCAAAAATTGCCTGCAGGATTGGAAAAAATGAAAGTTATCGCAATTACAGCTCAAATTTCGATGAGCCGGCACATCCCTTTGGTGTTCAGGTCCTGGGCACCCCACTCATGTATGGATACAATAGGGTGTTAGGCCAACTCTTGCGAAGAAATAGTGATCAAAGAAAATACAAAAATCAAGCTAGAGTCCGAATTGATCGAGACTCTCAAAGCAAGTGAGACCAAGCAACGATTTCGTCGTTTTCATAGGCGTTCGAAAGCTATTGGGGAATTGAGCTGATAGGACTTCCATTTTTTGCGATCTAGAGGATTTTACATACGTGCAGACACAGGATCACATGCGCAGAAAATATCGAGCCCAAAAAGGGCCGTCTGGGTCCTCAAAAATGGCCAGCAGGATTGGAAAAAAAGAAAGTTATCGCAATTACAACTCAAATTTCGATGAGCCGGCACATCCCTTTGGTGTTCAGGTCCTGGGCGCCCCACCCACGAATGGATACAATAGGGTGTTATGCCAACTCTCGCGAAAAAACGGTGATCAAAGAAAATACAAATATCAACCTAGAGTCCGAATTGATCGAGACTCTCAAAGCAAGTGAGAACAAGCTCCGATTTCGTTGTTTTCATAGGCGCTGGAAAGCTATTGGGGAACTGAGCTGATAGGACTTCTAGTTTTTGCGATCTGGAGGATTTTACATACGTGCACACAGAGGATCACGTGCGCGGAAAATATCGAGCCCAAAAAGGGCCGTCTGGGCCCTAAAAAATGGCCTGCACGATTGGAAAAAAAATAAAGTTATCACAATTACAGGTCAAATTTCGATGAGCCGACACATCCCTTTGGTGTTCAGGTCCTGGGTGCCCCACCCATGTATGGATACAATAGGGTGTTAGGCTGACTCTCGCGAAGAAGCAATGATCAAAGAAAATACAAAAATCAACCTAGAGTCCGAATTGATCAAGAGTCTAAAAGCAAGTGAGAACAAGCTCCGATTTCGTTGTTTTCATAGGCGTTGGAAAGCTATTATGGAATTGAGCTGATAGGACTTCTAGTTTTTGCGATCTGGAGGATTTTACATACGTGCACACACATGATCACGTGCATGAAAAATATGGAGCCCAAAAAGGGCCGTCTGGGCCCTAAAAAATGGCCTGCAGGATTGGAAAAAACAAAAGTTATCGCAATTACAGCTAAAATTTCGATGAGCCGGCACATCCCTTTGGTGTTCTGGTCCTGGGCGCCCCACCCATGTATGGATACAATAGGGTGTTAGGCCAACTCTCGTGAAGAAACGGTGATCAAAGAAAATACAAAAAACAACCTAGAGTCCAAATTGATCGAGACTCTCAAAGCAAGTGAGAACAAGCTCCAATTTCGTCATTTTCATAGGCGTTGGAAAGCTATTGGGGAATTGAATTGATAGGACTACTAGTTGTTGCGATCTGGAGGATTTTACATACGTGCACACACAGGATCATGTGCGCGGAAAATATCGAGCCCAAGAAGGGTCGTCTGGGCCCTCAAAAATGGCCTGGAGTATTGGAAAAGACGAAAGTTATCGCAATTATAGGTCAAATTTCGATGAGCCGGCACATCCCATTGGTGTTCAGGTCCTGGGCGCCCCACCCATGTATGGATACAATAGGGTGTTAGGCCAACTCTCACGAAGAAACGGTGATCAAAGAAAATACAAAAATCAATCTGGAGTCCGAATTGATCAGGACACTCAAAGCAAGTGAGAACAAGCTCCGATTTCGTCATTTTCATAGGCGTTAGAAAGCTATTGGGAATTGAGCTGATAGGACTTCTAGTTTCTGCGATCTAGAGGATTTTACATACGTGCACACACAGAATCACATGCGCGGAAAATATCGAGCCCAAAAAGGGCCATCTGGGCCCTCAAAAATGGCCTGGAGGATTGGAAAAAACGAAAGTTATCGCAATTACAGCTCAAATTTCGATGAGCCGGCACATCCCTTTGGTGTTCAGGTCCTGGGCGCCCCACCCATGTATGGATACAATAGGGTGTTAGGCCAACTCTCACGAAGAAACGGTGATCAAAGAAAATACAAAAATCAACCTAGAGTCCGAATTGATCAAGACACTCAAAGCAAGTGAGAACAAGCTCCGATTTCGTCGTTTTCATAGGCGTTGGAAAGCTATTGGGGAATTGAGCTGATAAGACTTCCAGTTTCTGCGATCTGGAGGATTTTACATACGTGCACACACAGGATCACGTGCGCTGAAAATATCGCGCCCAAAAAGGGCCGTCTGGGCCCCCAAAAATTGCCTGCAGGATTGGAAAAAATGAAAGTTATCGCAATTACAGCTCAAATTTCGATGAGCCGGCACATCCCTTTGGTGTTCAGGTCTTGGGAGCCCCACCCATGTATGGATACAATAGGGTGTTAGGCCAACTCTTGCGAAGAAATAGTGATCAAAGAAAATACAAAAATCAAGCTAGAGTCCGAATTGATCGAGACTCTCAAAGCAAGTGAGACCAAGCAACGATTTCGTCGTTTTCATAGGCGTTCCAAAGCTATTGGGGAATTGAGCTGATAGGACTTCCATTTTTTGCGATCTAGAGGATTTTACCGACGTGCACACACAGAATCACAAGCACGGAAAATATCGAGCCCAAAAAGGGCCATCTGGGCCCTCAAAAAAAGCCTGGAGGATTGGAAAAAATGAAAGTTATCGCAATTACAGCTCAAATTTCGATGAGCCGGCACATCCCTTTGGTGTTCAGGTCCTGGGCGCCCCACCCATGTATGGATACAATAGGGTGTTAGGCCAACTCTCACGAAGAAACGGTGATCAAAGAAAATACAAATATCAACCTAGAGTCCGAATTGATCGAGACTCTCAAAGCAAGTGAGAACAAGCTCCGATTTCGTCGTTTTCATAGGCGCTGGAAAACTATGGGGGAATTGAGCTGATAGGACTTCCAGTTTCTGCGATCTGGAGGATTTTACAAACGTGCACACACAGGATCATGTGCGCGGAAAATATCGAGCCCAAAAAGGGCCGTCTGGGCCCTCAAAAATGGCCTGGAGTATTGGAAAAGACGAAAGTTATCGCAATTACAGCTCAAATTTCGATGAGCCGGCACATCCCTTTGGTGTTCAGGTCCTGGGCGCCCCACCCATGTATGGATACAATAGGGTGTTAGGCCAACTCTTGCGAAGAAATAGTGATCAAAGAAAATACAAAAATCAAGCTAGAGTCCGAATTGATCGAGACTCTCAAAGCAAGTGAGACCAAGCAACGATTTCGTCGTTTTCATAGGCGTTCGAAAGCTATTGGGGAATTGAGCTGATAGGACTTCCATTTTTTGCGATCTAGAGGATTTTACATACGTGCACACACAGGATCACGTGCGCGGAAAATATCGAGCCCAAAAAGGGCCGTCTGGGCCCTCAAAAATGGCCTGGAGGATTGGAAAAAACGAAAGTTATCGCAATTACAGCTCAAATTTCGATGAGCCGGCACATCCCTTTGGTGTTCAGGTCCTGGGCGCCCCACCCATGTATGGATACAATAGGGTGTTAGGCTGACTCTCGCGAAGAAATAATGATCAAAGAAAATACAAAAATCAACCTAGAGTCCGAATTGATCAAGAGTCTAAAAGCAAGTGAGAACAAGCTCCGATTTTGTCGTTTTCATAGGCGTTGGAAAGCTATTATGGAATTGAGCTGATAGGACTTCTAGTTTTTGCGATCTGGAGGATTTTACATACGTGCACACACATGATCACGTGCGTGAAAAATATCGAGCCCAAAAAGGGCCGTCTGGGCCCTAAAAAATGGCCAGCAGGATTGGAAAAAACAAAAGTTATCGCAATTACAGCTAAAATTTCGATGAGCCGGCACATCCCTTTGGTGTTCAGGTCCTGGGCGCCCCACCCATGTATGGATACAATAGGGTGTTAGGCCAACTCTCGTGAAGAAACGGTGATCAAAGAAAATACAAATATCAACCTAGAGTCCGAATTGATCGAGACTCTCAAAGCAAGTGAGAACAAGCCCCAATTTCGTCATTTTCATAGGCGTTGGAAAGCTATTGGGGAATTGAGTTGATAGGACTTCTAGTTTTTGCGATCTGGAGGATTTTACATACGTGCACACACAGGATCATGTGCGCGGAAAATATCGAGCCCAAAAAGGGCCGTCTGGGCCCTCAAAAATGGCCTGGAGTATTGGAAAAGACGAAAGTTATCGCAATTACAGCTCAAATTTCGATGAGCCGGCACATCCCATTGGTGTTCAGGTCCTGGGCGCCCCACCGATGTATGGATACAATAGGGTGTTAGGCCAACTCTCACGAAGAAATGGTGATCAAAGAAAATACAAAAATCAACCTAGAGTCCGAATTGATCAAGACACTCAAAGCAAGTGAGAACAAGCTCCGATTTCGTCATTTTCATAGGCGTTGGAAAGCTATTGGGGAATTGAGCTGATAGGACTTCTAGTTTTTGCGATCTGGAGGATTTTACATACGTGCACACACATGATCACGTGCGTGGAAAATATCGAGCCCAAAAAGGGCCGTCTGGGCCCTAAAAAATGGACTGCAGGATTGGAAAAAACGAAAGTTATCGCAATTACAGATCAAATTTCGATGAGCCGGCACATCCCTTTGGTGTTCAGGTCCTGGGCGCCCCACCCATGTATGGATACAATAGGGTGTTATGCCAACTCTCATGAAGAAACGGTGATCAAAGAAAATACGAAAATCAACCTAGAGTCCGAATTGATCGAGACTCTCAAAGCAAGTGAGAACAACCTCCGATTTCGTCATTTTCATAGGCGTTGGAAAGCTATTGGGGAACTGAGCTGATAGGACTTCTAGTTTTTGCGATCTGGAGGATTTTACATACGTGCACACACATGATCATGTGCGTGAAAAATATCGAGCCCAAAAAGGGCCGTCTGGGCCCTAAAAAATGGCCAGCAGGATTGGAAAAAACAAAAGTTATCTCAATTACAGCTAAAATTTCGATGAACCGGCACATCCCTTTGGTGTTCAGGTCCTGGGCGCCCCACCCATGTATGGATACAATAGGGTGTTAGGCCAACTCTCGTGAAGAAACGGTGATCAAACAACATACAAAAATCAACCTAGAGTCCATATTGATCGAGACTCTCAAAGCAAGTGAGAACAAGCTCCAATTTCTTCATTTTCATAGGCGTTGGAAAGCTATTGGGGAATTGAGTTGATAGGACTTCTAGTTTTTGCGATCTGGAGGATTTTACATACGTGCCCACACAGGATCATGTGCGCGGAAAATATCGAGCCCAAAAACGGCCGTCTGGGCCCTCAAAAATGTCCTGGAGTATTGGAAAAGACAAAAGTTATCGCAATTACAGCTCAAATTTCGATGATCCGGCACATCCCATTGGTGTTCAGGTCCTGGGCGCCCCACCGATGTATGGATACAATAGGGTGTTAGGCCAACTCTCACGAAGAAATGGTGATCAAAGAAAATACAAAAATCAACCTAGAGTCCGAATTGATCAAGACACTCAAAGCAAGTGAGAACAAGCTCCGATTTCGTCATTTTCATAGGCGTTGGAAAGCTATTGGGGAATTGAGCTGATAGGACTTCTAGTTTTTGCGATCTGGAGGATTTTACATACGTGCACACACATGATCACGTGCGTGGAAAATATCGAGCCCAAAAAGGGCCGTCTGGGCCCTAAAAAATGGCCTGCAGGATTGGAAAAAACGAAAGTTATCGCAATTACAGCTCAAATTTCGATGAGCCGACACATCCCTTTGGTGTTCAGGTCCTGGGCGCCCCACCCATGTATGGATACTATAGGGTGTTATGCCAACTCTCGCGAAAAAACGGTGACAAAGAAAATACAAAAATCAACCTAGAGTCCGAATTGATCGAGACTCTCAAAGCAAGTGAGAACAAGCTCCGATTTCGTCGTTTTAATAGGCGTTGCAAAGTTATTGGGGAACTGAGCTGATAGGACTTCTAGTTTTTGCGATCTAGAGGATTTTACATACATTCGCACACAGGATCACGTGCGTGGAAAATATCGAGCCCAAAAAGGGCCGTCTAGGCCCTAAAAAATGGCCTGCAGGATTGGAAAAAACGAATGTTATCGCAATTACAGCTCAAATTTCGATGAGCCGGCACGTCCCTTTGGTGTTCAGGTCCTAGGCGCCCCACCCATGTATGGATACAATAGGGTCTTAGGCCAACTCTCGTGAAGAAACGGTGATCAAAGAAAATACAAAAATAAACCTAGAGTCCAAATTGATCGAGACTCTCAAAGCAAGTGAGAACAAGCTCCAATTTCGTCATTTTCATAGGCGTTGGAAAGCTATTGGGGAATTGAGTTGATAGGACTTCTAGTTTTTGCGATCTGGAGGATTTTACATACGTGCACACACAGGATCATGTGCGCGGAAAATATCGAGCCCAAAAAGGGCCGTCTGGGCCCTCAAAAATGGCCTGGAGTATTAGAAAAGTCGAAACTTATCGCAATTACAGCTCAAATTTCGATGAGCCGGCACATCCCATTGGTGTTCAGGTCCTGGGCGCCCCACCGATGTATGGATACAATAGGGTGTTAGGCCAATTCTCACGAAGAAATGGTGATCAAAGAAAATACAAAAATCAACCTGGAGTCCGAATTGATCAAGACACTCAAAGCAAGTGAGAACAAGCTCCGATTTCGTCATTTTCATAGGCGTTGGAAAGCTATTGGGGAATTGAGCTGATAGGACTTCCATTTTTTGCGATCTAGAGGATTTTACCGACGTGCACACACAGAATCACATGCACGGAAAATATCGAGCCCAAAAAGGGCCATCTGGGCCCTCAAAAAAAGCCTGGAGGATTGGAAAAAATGAAAGTTATCGCAATTACAGCTCAAATTTCGATGAGCCGGCACATCCCTTTGGTGTTCAGGTCCTGGGCGCCCCACCCATGTATGGATACAATAGGGTGTTAGGCCAACTCTCACGAAGAAACGGTGATCAAAGAAAATACAAATATCAACCTAGAGTCCGAATTGATCGAGACTCTCAAAGCAAGTGAGAACAAGCTCCGATTTCGTCGTTTTCATAGGCGCTGGAAAGCTATGGGGGAATTGAGCTGATAGGACTTCCAGTTTCTGCGATCTGGAGGATTTTACATACGTGCACACACAGGATCATGTGCGCGGAAAATATCGAGCCCAAAAAGGGCCGTCTGGGCCCTCAAAAATGGCCTGGAGTATTGGAAAAGACGAAAGTTATCGCAATTACAGCTCAAATTTCGATGAGCCGGCACATCCCTTTGGTGTTCAGGTCCTGGGCGCCCCACCCATGTATGGATACAATAGGGTGTTAGGCCAACTCTTGCGAAGAAATAGTGATCAAAGAAAATACAAAAATCAAGCTAGAGTCCGAATTGATCGAGACTCTCAAAGCAAGTGAGACCAAGCAACGATTTCGTCGTTTTCATAGGCGTTCGAAAGCTATTGGGGAATTGAGCTGATAGGACTTCCATTTTTTGCGATCTAGAGGATTTTACATACGTGCACACACAGGATCACGTGCGCGGAAAATATCGAGCCCAAAAAGGGCCGTCTGGGCCCTCAAAAATGGCCTGGAGGATTGGAAAAAACGAAAGTTATCGCAATTACAGCTCAAATTTCGATGAGCCGGCACATCCCTTTGGTGTTCAGGTCCTGGGCGCCCCACCCATGTATGGATACAATAGGGTGTTAGGCTGACTCTCGCGAAGAAATAATGATCAAAGAAAATACAAAAATCAACCTAGAGTCCGAATTGATCAAGAGTCTAAAAGCAAGTGAGAACAAGCTCCGATTTTGTCGTTTTCATAGGCGTTGGAAAGCTATTATGGAATTGAGCTGATAGGACTTCTAGTTTTTGCGATCTGGAGGATTTTACATACGTGCACGCACATGATCACGTGCGTGAAAAATATCGAGCCCAAAAAGGGCCGTCTGGGCCCTAAAAAATGGCCAGCAGGATTGGAAAAAACAAAAGTTATCGCAATTACAGCTAAAATTTCGATGAGCCGGCACATCCCTTTGGTGTTCAGGTCCTGGGCGCCCCACCCATGTATGGATACAATAGGGTGTTAGGCCAACTCTCGTGAAGAAACGGTGATCAAAGAAAATACAAATATCAACCTAGAGTCCAAATTGATCGAGACTCTCAAAGCAAGTGAGAACAAGCCCCAATTTCGTCATTTTCATAGGCGTTGGAAAGCTATTGGGGAATTGAGTTGATAGGACTTCTAGTTTTTGCGATCTGGAGGATTTTACATACGTGCACACACAGGATCATGTGCGCGGAAAATATCGAGCCCAAAAAGGGCCGTCTGGGCCCTCAAAAATGGCCTGGAGTATTGGAAAAGACGAAAGTTATCGCAATTACAGCTCAAATTTCGATGAGCCGGCACATCCCATTGGTGTTCAGGTCCTGGGCGCCCCACCGATGTATGGATACAATAGGGTGTTAGGCCAACTCTCACGAAGAAATGGTGATCAAAGAAAATACAAAAATCAACCTAGAGTCCGAATTGATCAAGACACTCAAAGCAAGTGAGAACAAGCTCCGATTTCGTCATTTTCATAGGCGTTGGAAAGCTATTGGGGAATTGAGCTGATAGGACTTCTAGTTTTTGCGATCTGGAGGATTTTACATACGTGCACACACATGATCACGTGCGTGGAAAATATCGAGCCCAAAAAGGGCCGTCTGGGCCCTAAAAAATGGACTGCAGGATTGGAAAAAACGAAAGTTATCGCAATTACAGATCAAATTTCGATGAGCCGGCACATCCCTTTGGTGTTCAGGTCCTGGGCGCCCCACCCATGTATGGATACAATAGGGTGTTATGCCAACTCTCATGAAGAAACGGTGATCAAAGAAAATACGAAAATCAACCTAGAGTCCGAATTGATCGAGACTCTCAAAGCAAGTGAGAACAACCTCCGATTTCGTCATTTTCATAGGCGTTGGAAAGCTATTGGGGAACTGAGCTGATAGGACTTCTAGTTTTTGCGATCTGGAGGATTTTACATACGTGCACACACATGATCATGTGCGTGAAAAATATCGAGCCCAAAAAGGGCCGTCTGGGCCCTAAAAAATGGCCAGCAGGATTGGAAAAAACAAAAGTTATCTCAATTACAGCTAAAATTTCGATGAGCCGGCACATCCCTTTGGTGTTCAGGTCCTGGGCGCCCCACCCATGTATGGATACAATAGGGTGTTAGGCCAACTCTCGTGAAGAAACGGTGATCAAACAACATACAAAAATCAACCTAGAGTCCATATTGATCGAGACTCTCAAAGCAAGTGAGAACAAGCTCCAATTTCTTCATTTTCATAGGCGTTGGAAAGCTATTGGGGAATTGAGTTGATAGGACTTCTAGTTTTTGCGATCTGGAGGATTTTACATACGTGCCCACACAGGATCATGTGCGCGGAAAATATCGAGCCCAAAAAGGGCCGTCTGGGCCCTCAAAAATGGCCTGGAGTATTGGAAAAGACGAAAGTTATCGCAATTACAGCTCAAATTTCGATGATCCGGCACATCCCATTGGTGTTCAGGTCCTGGGCGCCCCACCGATGTATGGATACAATAGGGTGTTAGGCCAACTCTCACGAAGAAATGGTGATCTAAGAAAATACAAAAATCAACCTAGAGTCCGAATTGATCAAGACACTCAAAGCAAGTGAGAACAAGCTCCGATTTCGTCATTTTCATAGGCGTTGGAAAGCTATTGGGGAATTGAGCTGATAGGACTTCTAGTTTTTGCGATCTGGAGGATTTTACATACGTGCACACACAGGATCATGTGCGCGGAAAATATCGAGCCCAAAAAGGGCCGTCTGGGCCCTCAAAAATGGCCTGGAGTATTAGAAAAGTCGAAACTTATCGCAATTACAGCTCAAATTTCGATGAGCCGGCACATCCCATTGGTGTTCAGGTCCTGGGCGCCCCACCGATGTATGGATACAATAGGGTGTTAGGCCAATTCTCACGAAGAAATGGTGATCAAAGAAAATACAAAAATCAACCTGGAGTCCGAATTGATCAAGACACTCAAAGCAAGTGAGAACAAGCTCCGATTTCGTCATTTTCATAGGCGTTGGAAAGCTATTGGGGAATTGAGCTGATAGGACTTCCATTTTTTGCGATCTAGAGGATTTTACCGACGTGCACACACAGAATCACATGCACGGAAAATATCGAGCCCAAAAAGGGCCATCTGGGCCCTCAAAAAAAGCCTGGAGGATTGGAAAAAATGAAAGTTATCGCAATTACAGCTCAAATTTCGATGAGCCGGCACATCCCTTTGGTGTTCAGGTCCTGGGCGCCCCACCCATGTATGGATACAATAGGGTGTTAGGCCAACTCTCACGAAGAAACGGTGATCAAAGAAAATACAAATATCAACCTAGAGTCCGAATTGATCGAGACTCTCAAAGCAAGTGAGAACAAGCTCCGATTTCGTCGTTTTCATAGGCGCTGGAAAGCTATGGGGGAATTGAGCTGATAGGACTTCCAGTTTCTGCGATCTGGAGGATTTTACATACGTGCACACACAGGATCATGTGCGCGGAAAATATCGAGCCCAAAAAGGGCCGTCTGGGCCCTAAAAAATGGCCTGGAGTATTGGAAAAGACGAAAGTTATCGCAATTACAGCTCAAATTTCGATGAGCCGGCACATCCCTTTGGTGTTCAGGTCCTGGGCGCCCCACCCATGTATGGATACAATAGGGTGTTAGGCCAACTCTTGCGAAGAAATAGTGATCAAAGAAAATACAAAAATCAAGCTAGAGTCCGAATTGATCGAGACTCTCAAAGCAAGTGAGACCAAGCAACGATTTCGTCGTTTTCATAGGCGTTCGAAAGCTATTGGGGAATTGAGCTGATAGGACTTCCATTTTTTGCGATCTAGAGGATTTTACATACGTGCACACACAGGATCACGTGCGCGGAAAATATCGAGCCCAAAAAGGGCCGTCTGGGCCCTCAAAAATGGCCTGGAGGATTGGAAAAAACGAAAGTTATCGCAATTACAGCTCAAATTTCGATGAGCCGGCACATCCCTTTGGTGTTCAGGTCCTGGGCGCCCCACCCATGTATGGATACAATAGGGTGTTAGGCTGACTCTCGCGAAGAAATAATGATCAAAGAAAATACAAAAATCAACCTAGAGTCCGAATTGATCAAGAGTCTAAAAGCAAGTGAGAACAAGCTCCGATTTTGTCGTTTTCATAGGCGTTGGAAAGCTATTATGGAATTGAGCTGATAGGACTTCTAGTTTTTGCGATCTGGAGGATTTTACATACGTGCACGCACATGATCACGTGCGTGAAAAATATCGAGCCCAAAAAGGGCCGTCTGGGCCCTAAAAAATGGCCAGCAGGATTGGAAAAAACAAAAGTTATCGCAATTACAGCTAAAATTTCGATGAGCCGGCACATCCCTTTGGTGTTCAGGTCCTGGGCGCCCCACCCATGTATGGATACAATAGGGTGTTAGGCCAACTCTCGTGAAGAAACGGTGATCAAAGAAAATACAAATATCAACCTAGAGTCCAAATTGATCGAGACTCTCAAAGCAAGTGAGAACAAGCCCCAATTTCGTCATTTTCATAGGCGTTGGAAAGCTATTGGGGAATTGAGTTGATAGGACTTCTAGTTTTTGCGATCTGGAGGATTTTACATACGTGCACACACAGGATCATGTGCGCGGAAAATATCGAGCCCAAAAAGGGCCGTCTGGGCCCTCAAAAATGGCCTGGAGTATTGGAAAAGACGAAAGTTATCGCAATTACAGCTCAAATTTCGATGAGCCGGCACATCCCATTGGTGTTCAGGTCCTGGGCGCCCCACCGATGTATGGATACAATAGGGTGTTAGGACAACTCTCACGAAGAAATGGTGATCAAAGAAAATACAAAAATCAACCTAGAGTCCGAATTGATCAAGACACTCAAAGCAAGTGAGAACAAGCTCCGATTTCGTCATTTTCATAGGCGTTGGAAAGCTATTGGGGAATTGAGCTGATAGGACTTCTAGTTTTTGCGATCTGGAGGATTTTACATACGTGCACACACATGATCACGTGCGTGGAAAATATCGAGCCCAAAAAGGGCCGTCTGGGCCCTAAAAAATGGACTGCAGGATTGGAAAAAACGAAAGTTATCGCAATTACAGATCAAATTTCGATGAGCCGGCACATCCCTTTGGTGTTCAGGTCCTGGGCGCCCCACCCATGTATGGATACAATAGGGTGTTATGCCAACTCTCATGAAGAAACGGTGATCAAAGAAAATACGAAAATCAACCTAGAGTCCGAATTGATCGAGACTCTCAAAGCAAGTGAGAACAACCTCCGATTTCGTCATTTTCATAGGCGTTGGAAAGCTATTGGGGAACTGAGCTGATAGGACTTCTAGTTTTTGCGATCTGGAGGATTTTACATACGTGCACACACATGATCATGTGCGTGAAAAATATCGAGCCCAAAAAGGGCCGTCTGGGCCCTAAAAAATGGCCAGCAGGATTGGAAAAAACAAAAGTTATCTCAATTACAGCTAAAATTTCGATGAGCCGGCACATCCCTTTGGTGTTCAGGTCCTGGGCGCCCCACCCATGTATGGATACAATAGGGTGTTAGGCCAACTCTCGTGAAGAAACGGTGATCAAACAACATACAAAAATCAACCTAGAGTCCATATTGATCGAGA
The DNA here is from genome assembly GCA_039707655.1 of Elymus sibiricus. Lineage (NCBI taxonomy): Eukaryota > Viridiplantae > Streptophyta > Magnoliopsida > Poales > Poaceae > Elymus > Elymus sibiricus. Next base: position 4,076,579 of record CM077672.1, read on the forward strand.
CTCTCAAAGCAAGTGAGAACAAGCTCCAATTTCTTCATTTTCATAGGCGTTGGAAAGCTATTGGGGAATTGAGTTGATAGGACTTCTAGTTTTTGCGATCTGGAGGATTTTACATACGTGCCCACACAGGATCATGTGCGCGGAAAATATCGAGCCCAAAAAGGGCCGTCTGGGCCCTCAAAAATGGCCTGGAGTATTGGAAAAGACGAAAGTTATCGCAATTACAGCTCAAATTTCGATGATCCGGCACATCCCATTGGTGTTCAGGTCCTGGGCGCCCCACCGATGTATGGATACAATAGGGTGTTAGGCCAACTCTCACGAAGAAATGGTGATCTAAGAAAATACAAAAATCAACCTAGAGTCCGAATTGATCAAGACACTCAAAGCAAGTGAGAACAAGCTCCGATTTCGTCATTTTCATAGGCGTTGGAAAGCTATTGGGGAATTGAGCTGATAGGACTTCTAGTTTTTGCGATCTGGAGGATTTTACATACGTGCACACACATGATCACGTGCGTGGAAAATATCGAGCCCAAAAAGGGCCGTCTGGGCCCTAAAAAATGGCCTGCAGGATTGGAAAAAACGAAAGTTATCGCAATTACAGCTCAAATTTCGATGAGCCGACACATCCCTTTGGTGTTCAGGTCCTGGGCGCCCCACCCATGTATGGATACTATAGGGTGTTATGCCAACTCTCGCGAAAAAACGGTGACAAAGAAAATACAAAAATCAACCTAGAGTCCGAATTGATCGAGACTCTCAAAGCAAGTGAGAACAAGCTCCGATTTCGTCGTTTTAATAGGCGTTGGAAAGTTATTGGAGAACTGAGCTGATAGGACTTCTAGTTTTTGCGATCTAGAGGATTTTACATACGTTCGCACACAGGATCACGTGCGTGGAAAATATCGAGCCCAAAAAGGGCCGTCTACGCCCTAAAAAATGGCCTGCAGGATTGGAAAAAACGAATGTTATCGCAATTACAGCTCAAATTTCGATGAGCCGGCACGTCCCTTTGGTGTTCAGGTCCTAGGCGCCCCACCCATGTATGGATACAATAGGGTCTTAGGCCAACTCTCGTGAAGAAACGGTGATCAAAGAAAATACAAAAATCAACCTAGAGTCCAAATTGATCGAGACTCTCAAAGCAAGTGAGAACAAGCTCCAATTTCGTCATTTTCATAGGCGTTGGAAAGCTATTGGGGAATTGAGTTGATAGGACTTCTAGTTTTTGCGATCTGGAGGATTTTACATACGTGCACACACAGGATCATGTGCGCGGAAAATATCGAGCCCAAAAAGGGCCGTCTGGGCCCTCAAAAATGGCCTGGAGTATTAGAAAAGTCGAAACTTATCGCAATTACAGCTCAAATTTCGATGAGCCGGCACATCCCATTGGTGTTCAGGTCCTGGGCGCCCCACCGATGTATGGATACAATAGGGTGTTAGGCCAATTCTCACGAAGAAATGGTGATCAAAGAAAATACAAAAATCAACCTGGAGTCCGAATTGATCAAGACACTCAAAGCAAGTGAGAACAAGCTCCGATTTCGTCATTTTCATAGGCGTTGGAAAGCTATTGGGGAATTGAGCTGATAGGACTTCTAGTTTTTGCGATCTGGAGGATTTTACATACGTGCACACACATGATCACGTGCGTGGAAAATATCGAGCCCAAAAAGGGCCGTCTGGGCCCTAAAAAATGGCCTGCAGGATTGGAAAAAACGAAAGTTATCGCAATTACAGCTCAAATTTTGATGAGCCGGCACATCCCTTTGGTGTTCAGGTCCTGGGCGCCCCACCCATGTATGGATACAATAGCGTGTTATGCCAACTCTCGTGAAGAAACGGTGATCAAAGAAAATACGAAAATCAACCTAGAGTCCGAATTGATCGAGACTCTCAAAGCAAGTGAGAACAAGCTCCGATTTCGTCGTTTTCATAGGCGTTGGAAAGTTATTGGGGAACTGAGCTGATAGGACTTCTAGTTTTTGCGATCTAGAGGATTTTACATACGTGCGCACACAGGATCACATGCGTGGAAAATATCGAGCCCAAAAAGGGCCGTCTAGGCCCTAAAAAATGGCCTGCAGGATTGGAAAAAACGAATGTTATCGCAATTACAGCTCAAATTTCGATGAGCCGGCACGTCCCTTTGGTGTTCAGGTCCTAGGCGCCCCACCCATGTATGGATACAATAGGGTCTTAGGCCAACTCTCGCGAAGAAATGGTGATCAAAGAAAATACAAAAATGAACCTAGAGTCCGAATTGATCTAGACTCTCAAAGCAAGTGAGAACATGCTCCGATTTCGTCGTTTTCATAGGCGTTGGAAAGCTATTGGGGAATTGAGCTGATAGGACTTCTAGTTTTTGCGATCTGGAGGATTTTACATACGTGCACACACAGGATCACGTGCGCGGAAAATATCGAGCCCAAAAAGGGCCATCTCGGCCCTAAAAAATGGCCTGCAGGATTGGAAAAAATGAAAGTTATCGCAATTACAGCTCAAATTTCGATGAGCCAGCACATCCCTTTGTTGTTCAGGTCCTGGGCGCCCCACCCATGTATGGATACAATAGGGTGTTAGGACAACTCTCGCGATGAAACGGTGATCAAAGAAAAACAAAAATCAACCTAGAGTCCGAAATGATCGACACTCTCAAAGCAAGTGAGAACAAGCTCTGATTTCGTCGTTTTCATAGGCGTTGGAAAGCTATTGGGGAATTGAGCTGATAGGACTTCTAGTTTTTGCGATCTGGAGGATTTTACATACGTGCACACACAGGATCACGTGCGCGGAAAATATTGAGCCCAAAAAGGGCCGTCTGGGCCCTCAAAATGGTCTGTAGGATTGGAAACAATGAAAGTTATCGCAATTACAGCTCAAATTTCGATGAGCCGGCACATCCCTTTGGTGTTGAGGTCCTGGGCGCCCAACCCATGTAAGGATACAATAGGGTGTTAGGCCAACTCTCGTGAAGAAACGGTGATCAAAGAAAATACAAAAATCAACCTAGAGTCCAAATTGATCGAGACTCTCAAAGCATGTGAGAACAAGCTCCAATTTCGTCATTTTCATAGGCGTTGGAAAGCTATTGGGGAATTGAGTTGATAGGACTTCTAGTTTTTGCGATCTGGAGGATTTTACATACGTGCACACACAGGATCATGTGCGCGGAAAATATCGAGCACAAAAAGGGCCGTCTGGGCCCTCAAAAATGGCCTGGAGTATTGGAAAAGACGAAAGTTATCGCAATTACAGCACAAATTTCGATGAGCCGGCACATCCCATTGGTGTTCAGGTCCTGGGCGCCCCACCGATGTATGGATACAATTGGGTGTTAGGCCAACTCTCACGAAGAAATGGTGATCAAAGAAAATACAAAAATCAACCTAGAGTCCGAATTGATCAAGACACTCAAAGCAAGTGAGAACAAGCTCCGATTTCGTCATTTTCATAGGCGTTGGAAAGCTATTGGGGAATTGAGCTGATAGGACTTCTAGTTTTTGCGATCTGGAGGGTTTTACATATGTGCACACACATGATCACGTGCGTGGAAAATATCGAGCCCAAAAAGGGCCGTCTGGGCCCTAAAAAATGGCCTGCAGGATTGGAAAAAACGAAAGTTATTGCAATTACAGCTCAAATTTTGATGAGCCGGCACATCCCTTTGGTGTTTAGGTCCTGGGCGCCCCACCCATGTATGGATACAATAGGGTGTTATGCCAACTATCGTGAAGAAACGGTGATCAAAGAAAATACGAATATCAACCTAGAGTCCGAATTGATCGAGACTCTCAAAGCAAGTGAGAACAAGCTCCGATTTCGTCGTTTTCATAGGCGTTGGAAAGTTATTGGGGAACTGAGCTGATAGGACTTCTAGTTTTTGCGATCTAGAGGATTTTACATACGTGCGCACACAGGATCACGTGCGCGGAAAATATCGAGCCCAAAAAGGGCCGTCTAGGCCCTAAAAAATGGCCTGCAGGATTGGAAAAAACGAATGTTATCGCAATTACAGCTCAAATTTCGATGAGCCGGCACGTCCCTTTGGTGTTCAGGTCCTAGGCGCCCCACCCATGTATGGATACAATAGGGTCTTAGGCCAACTCTCGCGAAGAAATGGTGATCAAAGAAAATACAAAAATCAACCTAGAGTCCGAATTGATCTAGACTCTCAAAGCAAGTGAGAACAAGCTCCGATTTCGTCGTTTTCATAGGCGTTGGAAAGCTATTGGGGAATTGAGCTGATAGGACTTCTAGTTTTTGTGACCTGGAGAATTTTACATACGTGCACACACAGGATCACGTGCGCGGAAAATATTGAGCCCAAAAAGGGCCGTCTGGGCCCTCAAAATGGTCTGTAGGATTGGAAACAATGAAAGTTATCGCAATTACAGCTCAAATTTCGATGAGCCGGCACATCCCTTTGGTGTTCAGGTCCTGGGCGCCCCACCCATGTATGGATACAAAAGGGTGTTAGGACAACTCTCAAGAAGAAACAGTGATCAAAGAAAATACAAAAATCAACCTAGAGTCTGAATTGATCGAGACTCTCGAAGCAAGTGAGAACAAGCTCCGATTACATCGTTTTCATAGGCATTTGAAAGCTGTTGGGGAATTGAGCTGATAGGACTTCTAGTTTTTGCGATCAAAAGGATTTTACATACGTGCACACACAAGATCACGTGCGCGGAAAATATCGCGCCCAAAAAGGGCCGTCTGGGCCCTCAAAAATAGCCTGCAGGATTGGAAAAAAACGAAAGTTATCGCAATTACAACTCAAATTTCGATGAGCCGGCACATCCCTTTGGTGTTCAGGTCCTAGGCGCCCCACCCATGTATGGATACAATAGGGTGTTATGCTCACTCTCGCGAAGAAACGGTGATCAAAGAAATACAAAAATCAACCTAGAGTCCGAATTGATCGAGACTCTCAAAGCAAGTGAGAACAAGCTCCGATTTCGTCGTTTTCATAGGCGTTGGAAAGCTATTGGGGAATTGAGCTGATAGGACTTCTACTTTTTGCGATCTAGAGGATTTTACATACGTGCACACACAGGATCACGTGCGCGGAAAATATCGAGCCCAAAAAGGGCCGTCTGGGCCCTAAAAAATGGCCTGCATGATTGGAAAAAAAAGAAAGTTATCACAATTACTGCTCAAATTTCGATGAGCCGACACATCCCTTTGGTGTTCAGGTCCTGGGTGCCCCACCGATGTATGGATACAATAGGGTGTTAGGCCAACTCTCACGAAGAAATGGTGATCAAAGAAAATACAAAAATCAACCTAGAGTCCGAATTGATCAAGACACTCAAAGCAAGTGAGAACAAGCTCCGATTTCGTCATTTTCATAGGCGTTGGAATGCTATTGGGGAATTGAGCTGATAGGACTTCTAGTTTTTGCGATCTGGAGGATTTTACATACGTGCACACACATGATCACGTGCGTGGAAAATATCGAGCCCAAAAAGGGCCGTCTGGGCCCTAAAAATGGCCTGCAGGATTGGAAAAAACAAAAGTTATCGCAATTACAGCTAAAATTTCGATGAGCCGGCACATCCCTTTGGTGTTCAGGTCCTGGGCGCCCCACCCATGTATGGATACAATAGGGTGTTATGCCAACTTTCGTGAAGAAACGGTGATCAAAGAACATACAAAAATCAGCCTAGAGTCCAAATTGATCGAGACTCTCAAAGCAAGTGAGAACAACCTCCAATTTCGTCATTTTCATAGGCGTTGGAAAGCTATTGGGGAATTGAGTTGATAGGACTTCTAGTTTTTGCAATCTGGAGGATTTTACATACGTGCCCACACAGGATCATGTGCGCGGAAAATATCGAGCCCAAAAAGGGCCGTCTGGGCCCTCAAAAATGGCCTGGAGTATTGGAAAAGACGAAAGTTATCGCAATTACAGCTCAAATTTCGATGATCCGGCACATCCCATTGGTGTTCAGGTCTTGGGCGCCCCACCGATGTATGGATACAATAGGGTGTTAGGCCAACTCTCACGAAGAAATGGTGATCAAAGAAAATACAAAAATCAACCTAGAGTCCGAATTGATCAAGACACTCAAAGCAAGTGAGAACAAGCTCCGATTTCGTCATTTTCATAGGCGTTGGAAAGCTATTGGGGAATTGAGCTGATAGGACTTCTAGTTTTTGCGATCTGGAGGATTTTACAAACGTGCACACACATGATCACGTGTGTGGAAAATATCGAGCCCAAAAAGGGCCGTCTGGGCCCTAAAAAATGGCCTGCAGGATTGGAAAAAACGAAAGTTATCGCAATTACAGCTCAAATTTCGATGAGCCGGCACATCCCTTTGGTGTTCAGGTCCTGGGCGCCCCACCCATGTATGGATACAATTGGGTGTGATGCCAACTCTCGTGAAGAAACGGTGATCAAAGAAAATACAAAAATCAACCTAGAGTCCGAATTGATCGAGACTCTCAAAGCAAGTGAGAACAAGCTCCGATTTCGTCGTTTTCATAGGCGTTGGAAAGTTATTGGGGAACTGAGCTGATAGGACTTCTAGTTTTTGCGATCTAGAGTTTTTTACATACGTTCGCACACAGGATCACGTGCGTGGAAAATATCGAGCCCAAAAAGGGCCATCTAGGCCCTAAAAAATGGCCTGCAGGATTGGAAAAAACGAATGTTATCGCAATTACAGCTCAAATTTCGATGAGCCGGCACGTCCCTTTGGTGTTCAGGTCCTAGGAGCCCCACCCATGTATGGATACAATAGGGTCTTAGGCCAACTCTCGTGAAGAAACGGTGATCAAAGAAAATACAAAAATCAACCTAGAGTCCAAATTGATCGAGACTCTCAAAGCAAGTGAGAACAAGCTCCAATTTCGTCATTTTCATAGGCGTTGGAAAGCTATTGGGGAATTGAGTTGATAGGACTTCTAGTTTTTGCGATCTGGAGGATTTTACATACGTGCACACACAGGATCATGTGCGCGGAAAATATCGAGCCCAAAAAGGGCCGTCTGGGCCCTCAAAAATGGCCTGGAGTATTGGAAAAGACGAAAGTTATCACAATTACAGCTCAAATTTCGATGAGCCGGCACATCCCATTGGTGTTCAGGTCCTGGGCGCCCCACCGATGTATGGATACAATAGGGTGTTAGGCCAACTCTCACGATGAAATGGTGATCAAAGAAAATACAAAAATCAACCTAGAGTCCGAATTGATCAAGACACTCAAAGCAATTGAGAACAAGCTCCGATTTCGTCATTTTCATAGGCGTTGGAAAGCTATTGTGGAATTGAGCTGATATGACTTCCTGTTTTTGCGATCTGGAGGATTTCACATACGTGCACACACATGATCACGTGCGTGGAAAATATCGAGCCCAAAAAGGGCCGTCTGGGCCCTAAAAAATGGCCTGCAGGATTGGAAAAAACGAAAGTTATCGCAATTACAGCTCAAATTTCGATGAGCCGGCACATCCCTTTGGTGTTCAGGTCCTGGGTGCCCCACCCATGTATGGATACAATAGGGTGTTAGGGTAACTCTCGTGAAGAAACGGTGATCAAAGAAAATACAAAAATCAACCTAGAGTCCGAATTGATCGAGACTCTCAAAGCAAGTGAGAACAAGCTCCGATTTCGTCATTTTCATAGGCGTTGGAAAGCTATTGGGGAATTAAGTTAATAGGACTTCTAGTTTTTGTGATCTGGAGGATTTTACATACGTGCACACACAGGATCACGTGCATGGAAAATATCAAGCCCAAAAAGGGACGTCTGGGCCCTCAAAAATGGCCTGGAGGATTGGAAAAAACGAAAGTTATCGCAATTACAACTCAAATTTCGATGAGCCGGCACATCCCATTGGTGTTCAGGTCATGGGCGCCCCAGCCATGTATGGATACAATGGGGAGTTAGGCCAATCTCACGAAGAAACGGTGATCAAAGAAAATACAAAAATCAACCTAGAGTCCGAATTGATCGAGACACTCAAAGCAAGTGAGAACAAGCTCCGATTTCGTCATTTTCATAGGCGTTGGAAAGCTATTAGGAATTGACCTGATAGGACTTCTAGTTTTTGCGATCTGGAGGATTTTACATACGGGCACACAGAGAATCATGTGCCCGGAAAATATCGAGCCCAAAAAGGGCCGTCTGGGCCCTAAAAAATGGCCTGGAGGATTGGAAAAGACGAAAGTTATCGCAATTACAGCTCAAATTTCGATGAGCCGGCACATCCCATTGGTGTTCAGGTCCTGGGTGCCCCACCCTTGTATGGATACAATAGGGTGTTAGGCCAACTCTCACGAAGAAACGGTGATCAAAGAAAATACAAAAATCAACCTAGAGTCCGAATTGATCAAGACACTCAAAGCAAGTGAGAACAAGCTCCGATTTCGTCATTTTCATAGGCGTTGGAAAGCTATTGGGGAATTGAGCTGATAGGACTTCGTGTTTTTGCGATCTGGAGGATTTCACATACGTGCACACACATGATCACGTGCGTGGAAAATATCGAGCCCAAAAAGGGCCGTCTGGGCCCTAAAAAATGGCCTGCAGGATTGGAAAAAACGAAAGTTATCGCAATTACAGCTCAAATTTCGATGAGCCGGCACATCCCTTTGGTGTTCAGGTCCTGGGCGCCCCACCCATGTATGGATACAATAGGGTGTTAGGGCAACTCTCGTGAAGAAACGGTGATCAAAGAAAATACAAAAATCAACCTAGAGTCCGAATTGATCGAGACTCTCAAAGCAAGTGAGAACAAGCTCCGATTTCGTCATTTTCATAGGCGTTGGAAAGCTATTGGGGAATTAAGTTGATAGGACTTCTAGTTTTTGTGATCTGGAGGATTTTACATACGTGCACACACAGGATCATGTGCATCGAAAATATCAAGCCCAAAAAGGGACGTCTGGGCCCTCAAAAATGGCCTGGAGGATTGGAAAAGACGAAAGTTATCGCAATTACAGCTCAAATTTCGATGAGCCGGCACATCCCATTGGTGTTCAGGTCCTGGGTGCCCCACCCTTGTATGGATACAACAGGTTGTTAGGCCAACTCTCACGAAGAAACGGTGATCAAAGAAAATACAAAAACCAACCTAGAGTCCGAATTGATCGAGACACTCAAAGCAAGTGAGAACAAGCTCCGATTTCGTCATTTTCATAGGCGTTGGAAAGCTATTGGGAATTGACCTGATAGGACTTCTAGTTTTTGCGATCTGGAGGATTTTACATACGGGCACACAAAGAATCATGTGCGCGGAAAATATCGAGCCCAAAAAGGGCCGTCTGGGCCCTAAAAAATGGCCTGGAGGATTGGAAAAAATGAAAGTTATCGCAATTACAGCTCAAATTTCGATGTGCCGGCACATCCCTTTGGTGTTCAGGTCCTGGGCGCCCCACCCATGTATGGATACAATAGGGTGTTAGGATAACTCTCACGAAGAAACGGTGATCAAAGAAAATACAAAAGTCAACCTAGAGTCCGAATTGATCGAGACTCTCAAAGCAAGTGAGAACAAGCCCCCATTTCGTCGTTTTCATAGGCGTTGGAAAGTTATTGGGGAACTGAGCTGATAGGACTTCTAGTTTTTGCGATCTAGAGGATTTTACATACGTGCGCACACAGGATCACGTGCGCGGAAAATATCGAGCCCAAAAAGGGCCGTCTAGGCCCTAAAAAATGGCCTGCAGGATTGGAAAAAACGAATGTTATCGCAATTACAGCTCAAATTTCGATGAGCCGGCACGTCCCTTTGGTGTTCAGGTCCTAGGCGACCCACCCATGTATGGATACAATAGGGTCTTACGCCAACTCTCGCGAAGAAATGGTGATCAAAGAAAATGCAAAAATCAACCTAGAGTCCGAATTGATCAAGACTCTCAAAGCAAGTGAGAACAAGCTCCGATTTCGTCGTTTTCATAGGCGTTGGAAAGCTATTGGGGAATTGAGCTGATAGGACTTCTAGTTTTTGCGATCTGGAGGATTTTACATACGTGCACACATAGGATCACGTGCGCGGAAAATATCGAGCCCAAAAAGGGCCGTCACGGCCCTAAAAAATGACCTGCAGGATTGGAAAAAATGAAAGTTATCGCAATTACAGCTCAAATTTCGATGAGCCAGCACATCCCTTTGTTGTTCAGGTCCTGGGCGCCCCACCCATGTATGGATACAATAGGGTGTTAGGACAACTCTCGCGAAGAAACGGTGATCAAAGAAATACAAAAATCAACCTAGAGTCCGAATTGATCGACACTCTCAAAGCAAGTGAGAACAAGCTCTGATTTCGTCGTTTTCATAGGCGTTGGAAAGCTATTGGGGAATTGAGCTGATAGGACTTCTAGTTTTTGCGATCTGGAGGATTTTACATACGTGCACACACAGGATCATGTGCGCGGAAAATATTGAGCCCAAAAAGGGCCGTCTGGGCCCTCAAAATGGTGTGTAGGATTGCAAACAATGAAAGTTATCGCAATTACAGCTCAAATTTCGATGAGCCGGCACATCCCTTTGGTGTTCAGGTCCTGGGCGCCCCACCCATGTATGGATACAATAGGGGGTTAGGCCAACTCTCGTGAAGAAACGGTGATCAAAGAAAATACAAAAATCAACCTAGAGTCCAAATTGATCGAGACTCTCAAAGCAAGTGAGAACAAGCTCCAATTTCGTCATTTTCATAGGCGTTGGAAAGCTATTGGGGAATTGAGTTGATAGGACTTCTAGTTTTTGCGATCTGGAGGATTTTACATACGTGCACACACAGGATCATGTGCGCGGAAAATATCGAGCCCAAAAAGGGCCGTCTGGGCCCTCAAAAATGGCCTGGAGTATTGGAAAAGACGAAAGTTATCGCAATTACAGCTCAAATTTCGATGAGCCGGCACATCCCATTGGTGTTCAGGTCCTGGGCGCCCCACCGATGTATGGATACAATAGGGTCTTAGGCAAACTCTCACGAAGAAATGGTGATCAAAGAAAATACAAAAATCAACCTAGAGTCCGAATTGATCAAGACACTCAAAGCAAGTGAGAACAAGCTCCGATTTCGTCATTTTCATAGGCGTTGGAAAGCTATTGGGGAATTGAGCTGATAGGACTTCTAGTTTTTGCGATCTGGAGGGTTTTACATACGTGCACACACATGATCACGTGCGTGGAAAATATCGAGCCCAAAAAGGGCCGTCTGGGCCCTAAAAAATGGCCTGCAGGATTGGAAAAAACGAAAGTTATTGCAATTACAGCTCAAATTTCGATGAGCCGGCACATCCCTTTGGTGTTTAGGTCCTGGGCGCCCCACCCATGTATGGATACAATAGGGTGTTATGCCAACTCTCGTGAAGAAACGGTGATCAAAGAAAATACGAAAATCAACCTAGAGTCCGAATTGATCGAGACTCTCAAAGCAAGTGAGAACAAGCTCCGATTTCGTCGTTTTCATAGGCGTTGGAAAGTTATTGGGGAACTGAGCTGATAGGACTTCTAGTTTTTGCGATCTGGAGGGTTTTACATACGTGCACACACATGATCACGTGTGTGAAAAATATCGAGCCCAAAAAGGGCCGTCTGGGCCCTAAAAAATGGCCTGCAGAATTGGAAAAAACAAAAGTTATCGCAATTACAGCTAAAATTTGGATGAGCCGGCACATCCCTTTGGTGTTCAGGTCCTGGGCGCCCCACCCATGTATGGATACAATAGGGTGATAGACCAACTCTCGTGAAGAAACGGTGATCAAATAAAATACAAAAATCAACCTAGAGTCCAAATTGATCGAGACTCTCAAAGCAAGTGAGAACAAGCTCCAATTTCGTCATTTTCATAGGCGTTGGAAAGCTATTGGGGAATTGAGTTGATAGGACTTCTAGTTTTTATGATCTGGAGGATTTTACATACGTGCACACATAGGATCATGTGCGCGGAAAATATCGAGCCCAAAAAGGGCCGTCTGGGCCCTCAAAAATGGCCTGGAGTATTGGAAAAGACAAAAGTTATCGCAATTACAGCTCAAATTTCGATGAGCCGGCACATCCCATTGGTGTTCAGGTCCTGGGCGCCCCACCCTTGTATGGATACAATAGTTTGTTAGGCCAACTCTCACGAAGAAACGGTGATCAAAGAAAATACAAAAATCAACCTAGAGTCCGAATTGATCAAGACACTCAAAGCAAGTGAGAACAAGCTCCGATTTCGTCATTTTCATAGGTGTTGGAAAGCTATTGGGGAATTGAGCTGATAGGACTTCGTGTTTTTGCGATCTGGAGGATTTCACATACGTGCACACACATGATCACGTGCGTGGAAAATATCGAGCCCAAAAAGGGCCGTCTGGGCCCTAAAAAATGGCCTGCAGGATTGGAAAAAACGAAAGTTATCGCAATTACAGCTCAAATTTCGATGAGCCGGCACATCCCTTTGGTGTTCAGGTCCTGGGCGCCCCACCCATGTATGGATACAATAGGGTGTTAGGGCAACTCTCGTGAATAAATGGTGATCAAAGAAAATACAAAAATCAACCTAGAGTACGAATTGATCGAGACTCTCAAAGCAAGTGAGAACAAGCTCCGATTTCGTCATTTTCATAGGCGTTGGAAAGCTATTGGGGAATTAAGTTGATAGGACTTCTAGTTTTTGTGATCTGGAGGATTTTACATACGTGCACACACAGTATCACGTGCATGGAAAATATCAAGCCCAAAAAGGGCCGTCTGGGCCCTCAAAAATGGCCTGGAGGATTAGAAAAAACGACAGTTATCGCAATTACAACTCCAATTTCGATGAGCCGGCACATCCCATTGGTGTTCAGGTCATGGGCGCCCAGCCATGTATGGATACAATAGGGAGTTAGGCCAATCTCACGAAGAAACGGTGATCAAAGAAAATGCAAAAATCAACCTAGAGTCCGAATTGATCGAGACACTCAAAGCAAGTGAGAACAAGCTCCGATTTCGTCATTTTCATAGGCGTTGGAAAGCTATTGGGAATTGAGCTGATAGGACTTCTAGTTTTTGCAATCTGGAGGATTTTACATACGTGCACACAGAGAATCATGTGCGCGGAAAATATCGAGCCCAAAAAGGGCCGTCTGGGCCCTAAAAAATGGCCTGGAGGATTGGAAAAAATGAAAGTTATCGCAATTACAGCTCAAATTTCGATGTGCCGGCACATCCCTTTGGTGTTCAGGTCCTGGGCGCCCCACCCATGTATGGATACAATAGGGTGTTAGGATAACTCTCACGAAGAAACGGTGATCAAAGAAAATACAAAAATCAAGCTAGAGTCCGAATTGATCGAGACTCTCAAAGCAAGTGAGAACAAGCCCCCATTTCGTCGTTTTCATAGGCGTTGGAAAGCTATTGGGGAACTAAGCTGATAGGACTTCTAGTTTTTGCGATCTAGAGGCTTTTACATACGTGCACACACAGGATCACGTGTGCGGAAAATATCGAGCCCAAAAAGGGCCGTCTGGGCCCTCAAAAATGGCCTGCAGGATTGGAAAAAACGAAAGTTATCGCAATTACAGCTCAAATTTCGATGAGCCGGCACATCCCTTTGGTGTTCAGGTCCTGGGCGCCCCACCCATGTATGGATACAATAGGGTGTTAGGCCAAGTCTCGCGAAGAAACGGTGATCAAAGAAAATACAAAAATCAACCTAGAGTCCGAATTGATCGAGACTCTCAAAGCAAGTGAGAACAAGCCCCCATTTCGTCGTTTTCATAGGCGTTGGAAAGCTATTGTGGAATTGAGCTGATAGGATTTCTAGTTTTTGCGATCTGGAGGATTTTGCATACGTGCACACACATGATCACGTGCGTGGAAAATATCGAGCCCAAAAAGGGCCGTCTGGGCCCTAAAAAATGGCCTGCAGGATTGGAAAAAACGAAAGTTATTGCAATTACAGCTCAAATTTCGATGAGCCAGCACATCCCTTTGGTGTTCAGGTCCTGGGCGCCCCACCCATGTATGGATACAATAGGGTGTTACGCCAACTCTCGTGAAGAAACGGTGATCAAAGAAAATACGAAAATCAACCTAGAGTCCGAATTGATCGAGACTCTCAAAGCAAGTGAGAACAAGCTCCGATTTCGTCGTTTTCATAGGCGTTGGAAAGTTATTGGGGAACTGAGCTGATAGGACTTCTAGTTTTTGCGATCTAGAGGATTTTACATACGTGCGCACACAGGATCACGTGCGCAGAAAATATCGAGCCCAAAAAGGGCCGTCTAGGCCCTAAAAAATGGCCTGCAGGATTGGAAAAAACGAATGTTATCGCAATTACAGCTCAAATTTCGATGAGCCGGCACGTCCCTTTGGTGTTCAGGTCCTAGGCGCCCCACCCATGTATGGATACAATAGGGTCTTAGGCCAACTCTCGCGAAGAAATGGTGATCAAAGAAAATACAAAAATCAACCTAGAGTCCGAATTGATCTAGACTCTCAAAGCAAGTGAGAACAAGCTCCGATTTCGTCGTTTTCATAGGCGTTGGAAAGCTATTGGGGAATTGAGCTGATAGGACTTCTAGTTTTTGCGATCTGGAGGATTTGACATACGTGCACACACAGGATCACGTGCGCGGAAAATATCGAGCCCAAAAAGGGCCGTCTCGGCCCTAAAAAATGGCCTGCAGGATTGGAAAAAATGAAAGTTATCGCAATTACAACTCAAATTTCGATGAGCCAGCACATCCCTTTGTTGTTCAGGTCCTGGGCGCCCCACCCATGTATGGATACAATAGGGTGTTAGGACAACTCTCGCGAAGAAACGGTGATCAAAGAAATACAAAAATCAACCTAGAGTCCGAATTGATCGACACTCTCAAAGCAAGTGAGAACAAGCTCTGATTTCGTCGTTTTCATAGGCGTTGGAAAGCTATTGGGGAATTGAGCTGATAGGACTTCTAGTTTTTGCGATCTGGAGGATTTTACATACGTGCACACACAGGATCATGTGCGCGGAAAATATTGAGCACAAAAAGGGCCGTCTGGGCCCTCAAAATGGTCTGTAGGATTGCAAACAATGAAAGTTATCGCAATTACAGCTCAAATTTCGATGAGCCGGCACATCCCTTTGGTGTTCAGGTCCTGGGCGCCCCACCGATGTATGGATACAATAGGGTGTTAGGCCAACTCTCGTGAAGAAACGGTGATCAAAGAAAATACAAAAATCAACCTAGAGTCCAAATTGATCGAGACTCTCAAAGCAAGTGAGAACAAGCTCCAATTTCGTCATTTTCATAGGCGTTGGAAAGCTATTGGGGAATTGAATTGATAGGACTTCTAGTTTTTGCGATCTGGAGGATTTTACATACGTGCACACACAGGATCATGTGCGCGGAAAATATCGAGCCCAAAAAGGGCCGTCTGGGCCCTCAAAAATGGCCTGGAGTATTGGAAAAGACGAAAGTTATCGCAATTACAGCTCAAATTTCGATGAGCCGGCACATCCCATTGGTGTTCAGGTCCTGGGCGCCCCACCGATGTATGGATACAATAGGGTCTTAGGCCAACTCTCACGAAGAAATGGTGATCAAAGAAAATACAAAAATCAACCTAGAGTCCGAATTGATCAAGACACTCAAAGCAAGTGAGAACAAGCTCCGATTTCGTCATTTTCATAGGCGTTGGAAAGCTATTGAGGAATTGAGCTGATAGGACTTCTAGTTTTTGCGATCTGGAGGGTTTTACATACGTGCACACACATGATCACGTGCGTGGAAAATATCGAGCCCAAAAAGGGCCGTCTGGGCCCTAAAAAATGGCCTGCAGGATTGGAAAAAATGAAAGTTATTGCAATTACAGCTCAAATTTCGATGAGCCGGCACATATCTTTGGTGTTTAGGTCCTGGGCGCCCCACCCATGTATGGATACAATAGGGTGTTATGCCAACTCTCGTGAAGAAACGGTGATCAAAGAAAATACGAAAATCAACCTAGTGTCCGAATTGATCGAGACTCTCAAAGCAAGTGAGAACAAGCTCCGATTTCGTCGTTTTCATAGGCGTTGGAAAGTTATTGGGGAACTGAGCTGATAGGACTTCTAGTTTTTGCGATCTAGAGGATTTTACATACGAGCGCACACAGGATCACGTGCGTGGAAAATATCGATCCCAAAAAGGGCCGTCTAGGCCCTAAAAAATGGCCTGCAGGATTGAAAAAAACGAATGTTATCGCAATTACAGCTTAAATTTCGATGAGCCGGCATGTCCCTTTGGTGTTCAGGCCCTAGGCGCCCCACCCATGTATGGATACAATAGGGTCTTAGGCCAACTCTCGTGAAGAAATGGTGATCAAAGAAAATACAAAAATCAACCTAGAGTCCGAATTGATCTAGACTCTCAAAGCAAGTGAGAACAAGCTCCGATTTCGTCGTTTTCATAGGCGTTGGAAAGCTATTGGGGAATTGAGCTGATAGGACTTCTAGTTTTTGCGATCTGGAGGATTTTACATAAGTGCACACACAGGATCACGGGCGCGGAAAATATCGAGCCCAAAAAGGGCCGTCTCGGCCCTAAAAAATGGCCTGCAGGATTGGAAAAAATGAAAGTTATCGCAATTACAGCTCAAATTTCGATGAGCCAGCACATCCCTTTGTTGTTCAGGTCCTGGGCGCCCCACCCATGTATGGATACAATAGGGTGTTAGGACAACTCTCGCTAAGAAACGGTGATCAAAGAAATAAAAAATCAACCTAGAGTCTGAATTGATCGACACTCTCAAAGCAAGTGAGAACAAGCTCTGATTTCGTCGTTTTCATAGGCGTTGGAAAGCTATTAGGGAATTGAGCTGATAGGACTTCTAGTTTTTGCGATCTGGAGGATTTTACATACGTGCACACACAGGATCACGTGCGCGGAAAATATTGAGCCCAAAAAGGGCCGTCTGGGCCCTCAAAATGGTCTGTAGGATTGGAAATAATGAAAGTTATCGCAATTACAGCTCAAATTTCGATGAGCCGGCACATCCCTTTGGTGTTCAGCTCCTGGGCACCCCACCCATGTATGGATACAATAGGGTGTTAGGCCAACTCTCGCGAAGAAATGGTGATCAAAGAAAATACAAAAATCAACCTAGAGTCTGAATTGATCGAGACTCTCGAAGCAAGTGAGAACAAGCTCCGATTACATCGTTTTCATAGGCATTTGAAAGCTGTTGGGGAATTGAGCTGATAGGACTTCTAGTTTTTGTGATCGAAAGGATTTTACATACGTGCACACACAGGATCACGTGCGCGGAAAATATCGCGCCCAAAAAGGGCTGTCTGGGCCCTCAAAAATGGCCTACAGGATTGGAAAAAAAACGAAAGTTATCGCAATTACAACTCAAATTTCGATGAGCCGGCACATCCCTTTGGTGTTCAGGTCCTAGGCGCCCCACCCATGTATGGATACAATAGGGTGTTAGGTACCTCTCGCGTAGAAACGGTGATCAAAGAAATACGAAAATCAACCTAGAGTCCGAATTGATCGAGACTCTCAAACCAAGTGAGAACAAGCTCCGATTTCGTCGTTTTCATAGGCGTTGGAAAGCTATTGGGGAATTGAGCTGATAGGACTTCTAGTTTTTGCGATCAGGAGGATTTTACATACGTGCACACACAGGATCACGTGCGCAGAAAATATCGAGCCCAAAAAGGGCCCTCTGGGCCCTAAAAAATGGCCTGCATGATTGGAAAAAAAAGAAAGTTATCACAATTACTGCTCAAATTTCGATGAGCCGACACATCCCTTTGGTGTTCAGGTCCTGGGTGCCCCACCCATGTATGGATACAATAGGGTGTTAGGCTGACTCTCACGAAGAAACAATGATCTAAGAAAATACAAAAATCAACCAAGAGTCCGAATTGATCAAGAGTCTAAAAGCAAGTGAGAACAAGCTCCGATTTCGTCGTTTTCATAGGCGTTGGAAAGCTATTATGGAATTGAGCTGATAGGACTTCTAGTTTTTGCGATCTGGAGGATTTTACGTACCTGCACACACATGATCACGTGCGTGAAAAATATCGAGCCCAAAAAGGGCCGTCTGGGCCCTAAAAAATGGCCTGCAGGATTGGAAAAAACAAAAGTTATCGCAATTACAGCTAAAATTTGGATGAGCCGGCACATCCCTTTGGTGTTCAGGTCCTGGGCGCCCCACCCATGTATGGATACAATAGGGTGATAGGCCAACTCTCGTGAAGAAACGGTGATCAAATAAAATACAAAAATCAACCTAGAGTCCAAATTGATCAAGACTCTCAAAGCAAGTGAGAACAAGCTCCAATTTCGTCATTTTCATAGGTGTTGGAAAGCTATTGGGGAATTGAGTTGATAGGACTTCTAGTTTTTGCGATCTGGAGGATTTCACATACGTGCACACACATGATCACGTGCATGGAAAATATCGAGCCCAAAAAGGGCCGTCTGGGCCCTAAAAAATGGCCTGCAGGATTGGAAAAAACGAAAGTTATTGCAATTACAGCTCAAATTTCGATGAGCCGGCACATCCCTTTGGTGTTCAGGTCCTGGGCACCCCACCCATGTATGGATACAATAGGGTGTTAGGGCAACTCTCGTGAAGAAACGGTGATCAAAGAAAATACAAAAATCAACCTAGAGTCCGAATTGATCGAGACACTCAAAGCAAGTGAGAACAAGCTCCGATTTCGTCATTTTCATAGGCGTTGGAAAGCTATTGGGAATTGAGCTGATAGGACTTCTAATTTTTGCGATCTGGAGGATTTTACATACGTACACACAGAGAATCATGTGCGCGGAAAATATCGAGCCCAAAAAGGGCCGTCTGGGCCCTAAAAAATGGCCTGGAGGATTGGAAAAAATGAAAGTTATCGCAATTACAGCTCAAATTTCGATGTGCAGGCACATCCCTTTGGTGTTCAGGTCCTGGGCGCCCCACCCATGTATGGATACAATAGGGTGTTAGGATAACTCTCACAAAGAAACGGTGATCAAAGAAAATACAAAAATCAACCTAGAGTCCGAATTGATCGAGACTCTCAAAGCAAGTGAGAACATGCCCCCATTTCGTCGTTTTCATAGGCGTTGGAAAGCTATTGGGGAACTGAGCTGATAGGACTTCTAGTTTTTGCGATCTAGAGGCTTTTACATACGTGCACACACAGGATCACGTGCGCGGAAAATATCGAGCCCAAAAAGGGCCGTCTGGCCCCTCAAAAATGGCCTGCAGGATTGGAAAAAACGAAAGTTATCGCAATTACAGCTCAAATTTCGATGAGCCGGCACATCCCTTTGGTGTTCAGGTCCTGGGCGCCCCACCCATGTATGGATACAATAGGGTGTTAGGCCAACTCTCGCGAAGAAACAGTGATCAAAGAAAATACAAAAATCAACCTAGAGTCCGAATTGATCGAGACTCTCAAAGCAAGTGAGAACAAGCCCCCATTTCGTCGTTTTCATAGGCGTTGGAAAGCTACTGTGGAATTGAGCTGATAGGATTTCTAGTTTTTGCGATCTGAAGGATTTTACATACGTGCACACACATGATCACGTGCGCGGAAAATATCAAGCTCAAAAAGGGCCGTGTGGGCCCTCAACAATGTCCTGGAGGATTGGAAAAAATGAAAGTTATCGCTATTACAGCTCAAATTTTGATGAGCCGGCACATCCCTTTGGTGTTCAGGACCTGGGTGTCCCACCCATGTATGGATACAATAGGGTGTTAGGACAACTCTCGCGAAGAAAAGGTGATCAAAGAAAATACAAAAATCATCCTAGAGTCTGAATTGATCGAGACTCTCAAAGCAAGTGAGAACAAGCTCCGATTTCGTCATTTTCATAGGCGTTGGAAAACTATTGGGGAATTAAGCTTATAGGACTTCTAGTTTTTGCGATCTGGAGGATTTTACATACGTGCACACACAGAATCATGTGTGCGGAAAATATCACACCCAAAAAGGGACGTCTGGGCCCTCAAAAATGGCCTGCAAGATTGGAAAAAACGAAAGTTATCGCAATTACAGCTCAAATTTCGATGAGCCGGCACATCCCTTTGGTGTTCAGGTCCTGGGCGCCCCACCCATGTATGGATACAATAGGGTGTTAGGCCAACTCTCGTGAAGAAACGGTGATCAAAGAAAATACAAAAATCAACCTAGAGTCCGAATTGATCGAGACACTCAAAGCAAGTGAGAACAAGCTCCGATTTCGTCATTTTCATAGGCGTTGGAAAGCTATTGGGAATTGAGCTGATAGGACTTCTATTTTTTGCGATCTGGAGGATTTTACATACGTGCACACAGAGAATCATGTGCGCGGAAAATATCGACCCCAAAAAGGGCCGTCTGGGCCCTAAAAAATGGCCTGGAGGATTGGAAAAAACGAAAGTTATCGCAATTACAGCTCAAATTTCGATGTGCAGGCACATCCCTTTGGTGTTCAGGTCCTGGGTGCCCCACCCATGTATGGATACAATAGGGTGTTAGGGCAACTCTCGTGAAGAAACGGTGATCAAAGAAAATACAAAAATCAAGCTAGAGTCCGAATTGATCGAGACACTCAAAGCAAGTGAGAACAAGCTCCGATTTCGTCATTTTCATAGGCGTTGGAAAGCTATTGGGAATTGAGCTGATAGGACTTCTAATTTTTGCGATCTGGAGGATTTTACATACATGCACACAGAGAATCATGTGCTTGGAAAATATCGAGCCCAAAAAGGGCCGTCTGGGCCCTAAAAAATGGCCTGGAGGATTGGAAAAAATGAAAGTTATCGCAATTACAGCTCAAATTTCGATGTGCAGGCACATCCCTTTGGTGTTCAGGTCCTGGGCGCCCCACCCATGTATGGATACAATAGGGTGTTAGGATAACTCTCACGAAGAAACGGTGATCAAAGAAAATACAAAAATCAACCTAGAGTCCGAATTGATCGAGACTCTCAAAGCAAGTGAGAACAAGCCCCCATTTCCTCGTTTTCATAGGCGTTGGAAAGCTATTGGGGAACTGAGCTGATAGGACTTCTAGTTTTTGCGATCTAGAGGCTTTTACATACGTGCACACACAGGATCACGTGCGCGGAAAATATCGAGCCCAAAAAGGGCCGTCTGGGCCCTCAAAAATGGCCTGCAGGATTGGAAAAAACGAAAGTTATCGCAATTACAGCTCAAATTTCGATGAGCCGGCACATCCCTTTGGTGTTCAGGTCCTGGGCGCCCCACCCATGTATGGATACAATAGGGTGTTAGGACAACTCTCGCGAAGAAAAAGTGATCAAACAAAATACAAAAATCAACCTAGAGTCCGAATTGATCGAGACTCTCAAAGCAAGTGAGAACAAGCCCCCATTTCGTCGTTTTCATAGGCGTTGGAAAGCTACTGTGGAATTGAGCTGATAGGATTTCTAGTTTTTGCGATCTGAAGGATTTTACATACGTGCACACACATGATCACGTGCGCGGAAAATATCGAGCTCAAAAAGGGCCGTGTGGGCCCTCAACAATGGCCTGGAGGATTGGAAAAAATGAAAGTTATCGGTATTACAGCTCAAATTTTGAAGAGCCGGCACATCCCTTTGGTGTTCAGGTCCTGGGTGTCCCACCCATGTATGGATACAATAGGGTGTTAGGACAACTCTCGCGAAGAAAAGGTGATCAAAGAAAATACAAAAATCATCCTAGAGTCTGAATTGATCGAGACTCTCAAAGCAAGTGAGAACAAGCTCCGATTTCGTCATTTTCATAGGCGTTGGAAAACTATTGGGGAATTAAGCTTATAGGACTTCTAGTTTTTGCGATCTGGAGGATTTTACATACGTGCACACACAGAATCACGTGCGCGGAAAATATCGCACCCAAAAAGGGCCGTCTGGGCCCTCAAAAATGGCCTGCAGGATTGGAAAAAACGAAAGTTATCGCAATTACAGCTCAAATTACGATGAGCCGGCACATCCCTTTGGTGTTCAGGTCCTGGGCGCCCCACCCATGTATGGATACTATAGGGTGTTATGCCAACTCTCGCGAAAAAACGTTTACAAAGAAAATACGAAAATCAACCTAGAGTCCGAATTGATCGAGACTCTCAAAGCAAGTGAGAACAAGCTCCGATTTCGTCGTTTTCATAGGCGTTGGAAAGCTATTGGGGAACTGAGCTGATATGCCTTCTAGTTTTTGCGATCTAGAGGATTTTACATACGTGCGCACACAGGATCATGTGCGCAGAAAATATCGAGCCCAAAAAGGGCCGTCTGGGCCCTCAAAAAGGGCTTGCAGGATTGGAAAAAATGAAAGTTATCGCAATTACAGCTCAAATTTCGATGAGCCGGCACGTCCCTTTGGTGTTCAGGTCCTAGGCGCCCCACCCATGTATGGATACAATAGGGTGTTAGGTAACTCTCGCGAAGAAACGGTGATCAAAGAAATACAAAAATCATCCTAGAGTCCGAATTGATCGAGACTCTCAAACCAAGTGAGAACAAGCTCCGATTTCATCGTTTTCATAGGCGTTGGAAAGCTATTGGGGAATTGAGCTGATAGGACTTCTAGTTTTTGCGATCTGGAGGATTTTACATACGTGCACACACAGGATCACGTGCGCGGAAAATATCGAGCCCAAAATGGGCCGTCTGGGCCCTAAAAAATGGCCTGCATGATTGGAAAAAAAAGAAAGTTATCACAATTACTGCTCAAATTTCGATGAGCCGACACATCCCTTTGGTGTTCAGGTCCTGGGTGCCCCACCCATGTATGGATACAATAGGGTGTTAGGCTGACTCTCGCGAAGAAACAATGATCTAAGAAAATACAAAAATCAACCTAGAGTCCGAATTGATCAAGAGTCTAAAAGCAAGTGAGAACAAGCTCCGATTTCGTCGTTTTCATAGACGTTGGAAAGCTATTATGGAATTGAGCTGATAGGACTTCTAGTTTTTGCGATCTGGAGAATTTTACATACGTGCACACACAGGATCATGTGCGCGGAAAATATTGAGCCCAAAAAGGGCCGTCTGGGCCCTAAAAAATGGCCTGCAGGATTGGAAAAAACAAAAGTTATCGCAATTACAGCTAAAATTTGGATGAGCCGGCACATCCCTTTGGTGTTGAGGTCCTGGGCGCCCCACCCATGTATGGATACAATAGGGTGATAGGCCAACTCTCGTGAAGAAACGGTGATCAAATAAAATACAAAAATCAACCTAGAGTCCAAATTGATCGAGACTCTCAAAGCAAGTGAGAACAAGCTCCAATTTCGTCATTTTCATAGGCGTTGGAAAGCTATTGGGGAATTGAGTTGATAGGACTTCTAGTTTTTGCGATCTGGAGGATTTTACATACGTGCACACACAGGATCATGTGCGCGGAAAATATCGAGCCCAAAAAGGGCCGTCTGGGCCCTCAAAAATGGCCTGGAGTATTGGAAAAGACGAAAGTTATCGCAATTACAGCTCAAATTTCGATGAGCCGGCACATCCCATTGTTGTTCAGGTCCTGGGCGCCCCACCCTTGTATGGATACAATAGGGTGTTAGGCCAACTCTCATGAAGAAACGGTGATCAAAGAAAATACAAAAATCAACCTAGAGTCCGAATTGATCAAGACACTCAAAGCAAGTGAGAACAAGCTCCGATTTCGTCATTTTCATAGGCGTTGGAAAGCTATTGGGGAATTGAGCTGATAGGACTTCGTGTTTTTGCGATCTGGAGGATTTCACATACGTGCACACACATGATCACGTGCGTGGAAAATATCGAGCCCAAAAAGGGCCGTCTGGGCCCTAAAAAATGGCCTGCAGGATTGGAAAAAACGAAAGTTATCGCAATTACAGCTCAAATTTCGATGAGCCGGCACATCCCTTTGGTGTTCAGGTCCTGGGCGCCCCACCCATGTATGGATACAATAGGGTGTTAGGGCAACTCTCGTGAAGAAACGGTGATCAAAGAAAATACAAAAATCAACCTAGAGTCCGAATTGATCGAGACTCTCAAAGCAAGTGAGAACAATCCCCCATTTCGTCGTTTTCATAGGCATTGGAAAGCTACTGTGGAATTGAGCTGATAGGATTTCTAGTTTTTGCGATCTGAAGGATTTGACATACGTGCACACACATGATCACGTGCGCGGAAAATATCGAGCTCAAAAAGGGCCGTGTGGGCCCTCAACAATGGCCTGGAGGATTGGAAAAAATGAAAGTTATCGCTATTACAGCTCAAATTTTGATGAGCCGGCACATCCCTTTGGTGTTCAGGTCCTGGGTGTCCCACCCATGTATGGATACAATAGGGTGTTAGGACAACTCTCGCGAAGAAAAGGTTATCAAAGAAAATACAAAAATCATCCTAGAGTCTGAATTGATCGAGACTCTCAAAGCAAGTGAGAACAAGCTCTGATTTCGTCATTTTCATAGGCGTTGGAAAACTATTGGGGAATTAAGCTTATAGGACTTCTAGTTTTTGCGATCTGGAGGATTTTACATACGTGCACACACAGAATCACGTGCGCAGAAAATATCGCACCCAAAAAGGGCCGTCTGGGCCCTCAAAAATGGCCTGCAGGATTGGAAAAAACGAAAGTTATCGCAATTACAGCTCAAATTTTGATGAGCCGGCACATCCCTTTGGTGTTCAGGTCCTGGGCGCCCCACCCATGTATGGATACTATAGGGTGTTATGCCAACTCTCGCGAAAAAACGGTGACAAAGAAAATACGAAAATCAACCTAGAGTCCGAATTGATCGAGACTCTCAAAGCAAGTGAGAACAAGCTCCGATTTCGTCGTTTTCATAGGCGTTGGAAAGCTATTGGGGAACTGAGCTGATATGACTTCTAGTTTTTGCGATCTAGAGGATTTTACATACGTGCGCACACAGGATCACGTGCGCGGAAAATATCGAGCCCAAAAAGGGCCGTCTGGGCCCTCAAAAAGGGCCTGCAGGATTGGAAAAAATGAAAGTTATCGCAATTACAACTCAAATTTCGATGAGCCGGCACGTCCCTTTGGTGTTCAGGTCCTAGGTGCCCCACCCATGTATGGATACAATAGGGTGTTAGGTAACTCTCGCGAAGAAATGGTGATCAAAGAAATACAAAAATCAACCTAGAGTCCGAATTGATCGAGACTCTCAAACCAAGTGAGAACAAGCTCCGATTTCGTCGTTTTCATAGGCGTTGGAAAACTATTGGGGAATTGAGCTGATAGGACTTCTAGTTTTTGCGATCTGGAGGATTTTACATACGTGCACACACAGGATCACATGCGCGGAAAATATCGAGCCCAAAAAGGGCCGTCTGGGCCCTAAAAAATGGCCTGCATGATTGGAAAAAAAAGAAAGTTATCACAATTACTGCTCAAATTTCGATGAGCCGACACATCCCTTTGGTGTTCAGGTCCTGGGTGCCCCACCCATGTATGGATACAATAGGGTGTTAGGCTGACTCTCGCGAAGAAACAATGATCTAAGAAAATACAAAAATCAACCTAGAGTCCGAATTGATCAAGAGTCTAAAAGCAAGTGAGAACAAGCTCCGATTTCGTCGTTTTCATAGGCGTTGGAAAGCTATTATGGAATTGAGCTGATAGGACTTCTAGTTTTTGCGATCTGGAGGATTTTACGTACCTGCACACACATGATCATGTGCGTGAAAAATATCGAGCCCAACAAGGGCCGTCTGGGCCCTAAAAAATGGCCTACATGATTGGAAAAAACAAAAGTTGTCGCAATTACAGCTAAAATTTCGATGAGCCGGCACATCCCTTTGGTGTTGAGGTCCTGGGCGTCCCACCCATGTATGGATACAATAGGGTGATAGGCCAACTCTCGTGAAGAAACGGTGATCAACTAAAATACAAAAATCAACCTAGAGTCCAAATTGATCGAGACTCTCAAAGCAAGTGAGAACAAGCTCCAATTTCGTCATTTTCATAGGCGTTGGAGAGCTATTGGGGAATTGAGTTGATAGGACTTCTAGTTTTTGCGATCTGGAGGATTTTACATACGTGCACACACAGGATCATGTGCGCGGAAAATATCGAGCCCAAAAAGGGCCGTCTGGGTCCTCAAAAATGGCCTGGAGTATTGGAAAAGACGAAGGTTATCGCAATTACAGCTCAAATTTCGATGAGCCGGCACATCCCATTGGTGTTCAGGTCCTGGGCGCCCCACCCTTTTATGGATACAATAGGGTGTTAGGCCAACTCTCACGAAGAAACGGTGATCAAAGAAAATACAAAAATCAACCTAGAGTCCGAATTGATCAAGACACTCAAAGCAAGTGAGAACAAGCTCCGATTTCGTCATTTTCATAGGCGTTGGAAAGCTATTGGGGAATTGAGCTGATAGGACTTCGTGTTTTTGCAATCTGGAGGATTTCACATACGTGCACACACATGATCACGTGCGTGGAAAATATCGAGCCTAAAAAGGGCCGTCTGGGCCCTAAAAAATGGCCTGAAGGATTGGAAAAAACGAAAGTTATCGCAATTACAGCTCAAATTTCGATGAGCCGGCACATCATTTTGGTGTTCAGGTCCTGGGCGCCCCACCCATGTATGGATACAATAGGGTGTTAGGGCAACTCTCGTGAAGAAACGGTGATCAAAGAAAATACAAAAATCAACCTAGAGTCCGAATTGATCGAGACACTCAAAGCAAGTGAGAACAAGCTCCGATTTCGTCATTTTCATAGGCGTTGGAAAGCTATTGGGAATTGAGCTGATAGGACTTCTAATTTTTGCGATCTGGAGGATTTTACATACGTGCACACAGAGAATCATGTGCGCGGAAAATATCGAGCCCAAAAAGGGCCGTCTGGGCCCTAAAAAATGGCCTGGAGGATTGGAAAAAATGAAAGTTATCGCAATTACAGCTCAAATTTCGATGTGCAGGCACATCCCTTTGGTGTTCAGGTCCTGGGCGCCCCACCCATGTATGGATACAATAGGGTGTTAGGATAACTCTCACGAAGAAACGGTGATCAAAGAAAATAGAAAAATCAACCTAGAGTCCGAATTGATCGAGACTCTCAAAGCAAGTGAGAACAAGCCCCCATTTCGTCGTTTTCATAGGCGTTGGAAAGCTATTGGGGAACTGAGCTGATAGGACTTCTAGTTTTTGCGATCTAGAGGCTTTTACATACGTGCACACACGGGATCACGTGCGCGGAAAATATCGATCCCAAAAAGGGCCGTCTGGGCCCTCAAAAATGGCCTGCAGGATTGGAAAAAACGAAAGTTATCGCAATTACATCTCAAATTTCGATGAGCCGGCACATCCCTTTGGTGTTCAGGTCCTGGGTGCCCCACCCATGTATGGATACAATAGGGTGTTAGGCCAACTCTCGCGAAGAAACAGTGATCAAACAAAATACAAAAATCAACCTAGAGTCCGAATTGATCGAGACTCTCAAAGCAAGTGAGAACAAGCCCCCATTTCGTCGTTTTCATAGGCGTTGGAAAGCTACTGTGGAATTGAGCTGATAGGATTTCTAGTTTTTGCGATCTGAAGGATTTTACATACGTGCACACACATGATCACGTGCGCGGAAAATATCGAGCTCAAAAAGGGCCGTGTGGGCCCTCAACAATGGCCTGGAGGATTGGAAAAAATGAAAGTTATCGCTATTACAGCTCAAATTTTGATGAGCCGGCACATCCCTTTGGTGTTCAGGTCCTGGGTGTCCCACCCATGTATGGATACAAAAGGGTGTTAGGACAACTCTCGTGAAGAAAAGGTGATCAAAGAAAATACAAAAATCATCCTAGAGTCTGAATTGATCGAGACTCTCAAAGCAAGTGAGAACAAGCTCCGATTTTGTCATTTTCATAGGCGTTGGAGAACTATTGGGGAATTAAGCTTATAGGACTTCTAGTTTTTGCGATCTGGAGGATTTTACATACGTGCACACACAGAATCACGTGCGCGGAAAATATCGCACCCAAAAAGGGCCGTCTGAGCCCTCAAAAATGGCCTGCAGGATTGGAAAAAACGAAAGTTATCGCAATTACAGCTCAAATTTCGATGAGCCGGCACATCCCTTTGGTGTTCAGGTCCTGGGCGCCCCACCCATGTATGGATACTATAGGGTGTTATGCCAACTCTCGCGAAAAAACGGTGACAAAGAAAATACGAAAATCAACCTAGAGTCCGAATTGATCGAGACTCTCAAAGCAAGTGAGAACAAGCTCCGATTTCGTCGTTTTCATAGGCGTTGGAAAGCTATTGGGGAACTGAGCTGATATGACTTCTAGTTTTTGCGATCTAGAGGATTTTACATATGTGCGCACACAGGATCACGTGCGCGGAAAATATCGAGCCCAAAAAGGGCCGTCTGGGCCCTAAAAAATGGCCTGTAGGATTGGAAAAAATGAAAATTATCGCAATTACAGCTCAAATTTCGATGAGCCGGCACGTCCCTTTGGTGTTCAGGTCCTGGGCGCCCCACCCATGTATGGATAGAATAGGGTGTTAGGCCAACTCTCGCGAAGAAATGGTGATCAAAGAAAATACAAAAATCAACCTAGAGTCCGAATTGATCTAGACTCTCAAAGCAAGTGAGAACAAGCTCCGATTTCGTCGTTTTCATAGGCGTTGGAAAGCTATTGGGGAATTGAGCTGATAGGACTTCTAGTTTTTGCGATCTGGAGGATTTCACATACGTGCACACACAGGATCACGTGCGCGGAAAATATCGAGCCCAAAAAGGGCCGTCTCGGCCCTAAAAAATGGCCTGCAGGATTGGAAAAAATGAAAGTTATCGCAATTACAGCTCAAATTTCGATGAGCCGCCACATCCCTTTGTTGTTCAGGTCCTGGGTGCCCCACCCATGTATGGATACAATAGGGTGTTAGGACAACTCTCGCGAAGAAACGGTGATCAAAGAAATACAAAAATCAACCTAGAGTCCAAATTGATCGACACTCTCAAAGCAAGTGAGAACAAGCTCTGATTTCGTCGTTTTCATAGGCGTTGGAAAGCTATTGGGGAATTGAGCTGATAGTACTTCTAGTTTATGCAATCTGGAGGATTTTACATACGTGCACACACAGGATCACGTGCGCGGAAAATATTGAGCCCAAAAAGGGCCGTCTGGGCCCTCAAAATGGTCTGTAGGATTGGAAAAAATGAAAGTTATCGCAATTACAGCTCAAATTTCGATGAGCCGGCACATCCCTTTGGTATTCAGGTCCTGGGCGCCCCACCCATGTATGGATACAATAGGGTGTTAGGACAACTCTCAAGAAGAAACAGTGATCAAAGAGAATACAAAAATCAACCTAGAGTCTGAATTGATCGAGACTCTCAAAGCAAGTGAGAACAAGCTCCGATTACATCGTTTTCATATGCATTTGAAAGCTGTTGGGGAATTGAGCTGATAGGACTTCTAGTTTCTGCGATCTAAAGGATTTTATATACGTGCACACACAGGATCACGTGTGCGGAAAATATCGCGCCCAAAAAGGGCCGTCTGGGCCCTAGAAAATGGCCTGCAGGATTGGAAAAAACGAAAGTTATCGCAATTACAACACAAATTTCGATGAGCCGGCACATCCCTTTGGTGTTCAGGTCCTGGGCGCCCCACCCATGTATGGATACAATAGGGTGTTAGGGCAACTCTCGTGAAGAAACGGTGACCAAAGAAAATACAAAATTCAACCTAGAGTCCGAATTGATCGAGACACTCAAAGCAAGTGAGAACAAGCTCCGATTTCGTCATTTTCATAGGCGTTCGAAACTATTGGGAATTGAGCTGATAGGACTTCTAGTTTTTGCGATCTAGAGGATTTTACATACGTGCACACACAGGATCACGTGCGCGGAAAATATCAATCCCAAAAAGGGTCGTCTGGGCCCTCAAAAATGGCCTGGAGGATTGGAAAAAACGAAAGTTATCGCAATTACAACTCAAATTTCGATGAGCCGGCACATCCCTTTGGTGTTCAGGTCCTGGGCGCCCCACCCATGTATGGATACAATAGAGCGTTACGACAACTCTCACGATGAAACAGTGATCAAAGAAAATACAAAAATCAACCTAGAGTCCGAATTGATCGAGACTCTCAAAGCAAGTCAGAACAAGCTCCAATTTTGTCGTTTTCATAGGCGTTGGAAAGCTATTGGGAATTGAGCTGATAGGACTTCTAGTTTTTGCGATCTGGAGTATTTTACATACGTGCACACACATGATCACGTGCGTGAAAAATAACGAGCCCAAAAAGGGCCGTCTGGGCCCTAAAAAATGGCCTGGAGGATTGGAAAAAATGAAAGTTATCGCAATTACAACTCAAATTTCGATGAGCCGGCACATCCCTTTGGTGTTCAGGTCCTGGGCGCCCCACCCATGTATGGATACAATAGGGTGTTAGGCCAACTCTCGTGAAGAAACGGTGCTCAAAGAAAATACAAAAATCAACCTATAGTCCGAATTGATCGAGACTATCAAAGCAAGTCAGAACAAGCTCCAATTTTTTCATTTTCATAGGCATTGGAAAGCTATTGGGGAATTGAGCAGATAGGACTTCTAGTTTTTGCAATCTGGATGATTTTACATACGTGCACACACTGGATCACGTGCGTGGAAAATATCGAGCCCAAAAAGGGCCGTCTGGGCCCTAGAAAATGGCCTGCAGGATTGGAAAAAACGAAAGTAATCGCAATTACAACTCAAATTTCGATGAGCCGGCACATCCCTTTGGTGTTCAGGTCCTGGGCGCCCCACCCATGTATGGATACAATAGGGTGTTAGGGCAACTCTCGTGAAGAAACGGTGATCAAAGAAAATACAAAATTCAACCTAGAGTCCGAATTGATCGAGACACTCAAACCAAGTGAGAACAAGCTCCGATTTCGTCATTTTCATAGGCGTTGGAAACTATTGGGAATTGAGCTGATAGGACTTCTAGTTTTTGCGATCTGGAGGATTTTACATACGTGCACACATAGGATCACGTGCGCGGAAAATATCAATCCTAAAAAGGGCCGTCTGGGCCCTCAAAAATGGCCTGGAGGATTGGAAAAAACGAAAGTTATCGCAATTACAACTCAAATTTCGATGAGCCGGCACATCCCTTTGGTGTTCAGGTCCTGGGCGCCCCACCCATGTATGGATACAATAGGGTGTTAGGACAACTCTCACGAAGAAACAGTGATCAAAGAAAATACAAAAATCAACCTAGAGTACGAATTGATCGAGACTCTCAAAGCAAGTCAGAACAAGCTCCAATTTTGTCGTTTTCATAGGTGTTGGAAAGCTATTGGGAATTGAGCTGATAGGACTTCTAGTTTTTGCGATCTGGAGTATTTTACATACGTGCACACACATGATCACGTGCGTGAAAAATATCGAGCCCAAAAAGGGCCGTCTGGGCCCTAAAAAATGGCCTGGAGAATTGGAAAAAATGAAAGTTATCGCAATTACAGCTCAAATTTCGATTTGCCGGCACATCCCTTTGGTGTTCAGGTCCTGGGCGCCCCACCCATGTATGGATACAATAGGGTGTTAGGCCAACTCTCGTGAAGAAACGGTGCTCAAAGAAAATACAAAAATCAACCTATAGTCCGAATTGATCGAGACTATCAAAGCAAGTCAGAACAAGCTCCAATTTTTTCATTTTCATAGGCATTGGAAAGCTATTGGGGAATTGAGCAGATAGGACTTCTAGTTTTTGCAATCTGGAGGATTTTACATACGTGCACACACAGGATCACGTGCGTGGAAAATATCGAGCCCAAAAAGGGCCGTCTGGGCCCTAGAAAATGGCCTGCAGGATTGGAAAAAATGAAAGTTATCGCAATTACAACTCAAATTTCGATGAGCCGGCACATCCCTTTGGTGTTCAGGTCCTGGGCGCCCCACCCATGTATGGATACAATAGGGTGTTAGGGAAACTCTCGTGAAGAAACGGTGATCAAAGAAAATACAAAATTCAACCTAGAGTCCGAATTGATCGAGACTCTCAAAGCAAGTGAGAACAAGCTCCGATTTCGTCATTTTCATAGGCGTTGGAAATTATTGGGAATTGAGCTGATAGGACTTCTAGTTTTTGCGATCTGGAGGATTTTACATACGTGCACACACAGGATCACGTGCGCGGAAAATATCAATCCCAAAAAGGTCCGTCTGGGCCCTCAAAAATGGCCTGGAGGATTGGAAAAAACGAAAGTTATCGCAATTACAACTCAAATTTCGATGAGCCGGCACATCCCTTTGGTGTTCAGGTCCTGGGCGCCCCACCCATGTATGGATACAATAGGGTGTTAGGACAACTCTCACGAAGAAACAGTGATCAAAGAAAATACGAAAATCAACCTAGAGTCCGAATTGATCGAGACTCTCAAAGCAAGTCAGAACAAGCTCCAATTTTGTCGTTTTCATAGGCGTTGGAAAGCTATTGGGAATTGAGCTGATAGGACTTCTAGTTTTTGCGATCTGGAGTATTTTACATACGTGCACACACATGATCACGTGCGTGAAAAATATCGAGCCCAAAAAGGGCCGTCTGGGCCCTAAAAAATGGCCTGGAGGATTGGAAAAAATGAAAGTTATCGCAATTACAGCTCAAATTTCGATTTGCCGGCACATCCCTTTGGTGTTCAGGTCCTGGGCGCCCCACCCATGTATGGATACAATAGGGTGTTAGGCCAACTCTCGTGAAGAAACGGTGATCAAAGAAAATACAAAAATCAACCTATAGTCCGAATTGATCGAGACTATCAAAGCAAGTCAGAACAAGCTCCAATTTTTTCATTTTCATAGGCATTGGAAAGCTATTGGGGAATTGAGCAGATAGGACTTCTAGTTTTTGCAATCTGGAGGATTTTACATACGTGCACACACAGGATCACGTGCGTGGAAAATATCGAGCCCAAAAAGGGCCGTCTGGGCCCTAGAAAATGGCCTGCAGGATTGGAAAAAACGAAAGTTATCGCAATTACAACTCAAATTTCGATAAGCCGGCACATCCCTTTGGTGTTCAGGTCCTGGGCGCCCCACCCATGTATGGATACAATAGGGTGTTAGGGCAACTCTCGTGAAGAAACGGTGATCAAAGAAAATACAAAATTCAACCTAGAGTCCGAATTGATCGAGACACTCAAAGCAAGTGAGAACAAGCTCCGATTTCGTCATTTTCATAGGCGTTGGAAACTATTGGGAATTGAGCTGATAGGACTTCTAGTTTTTGCGATCTGGAGGATTTTACATACGTGCACACATAGGATCACATGCGCGGAAAATATCAATCCTAAAAAGGGCCGTCTGGGCCCTCAAAAATGGCCTGGAGGATTGGAAAAAACGAAAGTTATCGCAATTACAACTCAAATTTCGATGAGCCGGCACATCCCTTTGGTGTTCAGGTCCTGGGCGCCCCACCCATGTATGGATACAATAGGGTGTTAGGACAACTCTCACGAAGAAACAGTGATCAAAGAAAATACAAAAATCAACCTAGAGTCCGAATTGATCGAGACTCTCAAAGCAAGTCAGAACAAGCTCCAATTTTGTCGTTTTCATAGGCGTTGGAAAGCTATTGGGAATTGAGCTGATAGGACTTCTAGTTTTTGCGATCTGGAGTATTTTACATACGTGCACACACATGATCACGTGCGTGAAAAATATCGAGCCCAAAAAGGGCCGTCTGGGCCCTAAAAAATGGCCTGGAGGATTGGAAAAAATGAAAGTTATCGCAATTACAGCTCAAATTTCGATTTGCCGGCACATCCCTTTGGAGTTCAGGTCCTGGGCGCCCCACCCATGTATGGATACAATAGGGTGTTAGGCCAACTCTCGTGAAGAAATGGTGATCAAAGAAAATACAAAAATCAACCTATAGTCCGAATTGATCGAGACTATCAAAGCAAGTCAGAACAAGCTCCAATTTTTTCATTTTCATAGGCATTGGAAAGCTATTGGGGAATTGAGCAGATAGGACTTCTAGTTTTTGCAATCTGGAGGATTTTACATACGTGCACACACAGGATCACGTGCGTGGAAAATATCGAGCCCAAAAAGGGCCGTCTGGGCCCTAGAAAATGGCCTGCAGGATTGGAAAAAACGAAAGTTATCGCAATTACAACTCAAATTTCGATGAGCCGGCACATCCCTTTGGTGTTCAGGTCCTGGGCGCCCCACCCATGTATGGATACAATAGGGTGTTAGGGCAACTCTCGTGAAGAAACGGTGATCAAAGAAAATACAAAATTCAACCTAGAGTCCGAATTGATCGAGACACTCAAAGCAAGTGAGAACAAGCTCCGATTTCGTCATTTTCATAGGCGTTGGAAACTATTGGGAATTGAGCTGATAGGACTTCTAGTTTTTGCGATCTGGAGGATTTTACATACGTGCACACATAGGATCACATGCGCGGAAAATATCAATCCTAAAAAGGGCCGTCTGGGCCCTCAAAAATGGCCTGGAGGATTGGAAAAAACGAAAGTTATCGCAATTACAACTCAAATTTCGATGAGCCGGCACATCCCTTTGGTGTTCAGGTCCTGGGCGCCCCACCCATGTATGGATACAATAGGGTGTTAGGACAACTCTCACGAAGAAACAGTGATCAAAGAAAATACAAAAATCAACCTAGAGTCCGAATTGATCGAGACTCTCAAAGCAAGTCAGAACAAGCTCCAATTTTGTCGTTTTCATAGGCGTTGGAAAGCTATTGGGAATTGAGCTGATAGGACTTCTAGTTTTTGCGATCTGGAGTATTTTACATACGTGCACACACATGATCACGTGCGTGAAAAATATCGAGCCCAAAAAGGGCCGTCTGGGCCCTAAAAAATGGCCTGGAGGATCGGAAAAAATGAAAGTTATCGCAATTACAGCTCAAATTTCGATTTGCCGGCACATCCCTTTGGTGTTCAGGTCCTGGGCGCCCAACCCATGTATGGATACAATAGGGTGTTAGGCCAACTCTCGTGAAGAAACGGTGATCAAAGAAAATACAAAAATCAACCTATAGTCCGAATTGATCGAGACTATCAAAGCAAGTCAGAACAAGCTCCAATTTTTTCATTTTCATAGGCATTGGCAAGCTATTGGGGAATTGAGCAGATAGGACTTCTAGTTTTTGCAATCTGGAGGATTTTACATACGTGCACACACAGGATCACGTGCGTGGAAAATATCGAGCCAAAAAAGGGCCGTCTGGGCCCTAGAAAATGGCCTGCAGGATTGGAAAAAATGAAAGTTATCGCAATTACAACTCAAATTTCGATGAGCCGGCACATCCCTTTGGTGTTCAGGTCCTGGGCGCCCCACCCATGTATGGATACAATAGGGTGTTAGGGCAACTCTCGTGAAGAAACGGTGATCAAAGAAAATACAAAATTCAACCTAGAGTCCGAATTGATCGAGACTCTCAAAGCAAGTGAGAACAAGCTCCGATTTCGTGATTTTCATAGGCGTTGGAAATTATTGGGAATTGAGCTGATAGGACTTCTAGTTTTTGCGATCTGGAGGATTTTACATACGTGCACACACAGGATCACGTGCGCGGAAAATATCAATCCCAAAAAGGGTCGTCTGGGCCCTCAAAAATGGCCTGGAGGATTGAAAAAACGAAAGTTATCGCAATTACAACTCAAATTTCGATGAGCCGGCACATCCCTTTGGTGTTCAGGTCCTGGGCGCCCCACCCATGTATGGATACAATAGGGTGTTAGGACAACTCTCACGAAGAAACAGTGATCAAAGAAAATACGAAAATCAACCTAGAGTCCGAATTGATCGAGACTCTCAAAGCAAGTCAGAACAAGCTCCAATTTTGTCGTTTTCATAGGCGTTGGAAAGCTATTGGGAATTGAGCTGATAGGACTTCTAGTTTTTGCGATCTGGAGTATTTTACATACGTGCACACACATGATCACGTGCGTGAAAAATATCGAGCCCAAAAAGGGCCGTCTGGGCCCTAAAAAATGGCCTGGAGGATTGGAAAAAATGAAAGTTATCGCAATTACAGCTCAAATTTCGATTTGCCGGCACATCCCTTTGGTGTTCAGGTCCTGGGCGCCCCACCCATGTATGGATACAATAGGGTGTTAGGCCAACTCTCGTGAAGAAACGGTGATCAAAGAAAATACAAAAATCAACCTATAGTCCGAATTGATCGAGACTATCAAAGCAAGTCAGAACAAGCTCCAATTTTTTCATTTTCATAGGCATTGGAAAGCTATTGGGGAATTGAGCAGATAGGACTTCTAGTTTTTGCAATCTGGAGGATTTTACATACGTGCACACACAGGATCACGTGCGTGGAAAATATCGAGCCCAAAAAGGGCCGTCTGGGCCCTAGAAAATGGCCTGCAGGATTGGAAAAAACGAAAGTTATCGCAATTACAACTCAAATTTCGATGAGCCGGCACATCCCTTTGGTGTTCAGGTCCTGGGCGCCCCACCCATGTATGGATACAATAGGGTGTTAGGGCAACTCTCGTGAAGAAACGGTGATCAAAGAAAATACAAAATTCAACCTAGAGTCCGAATTGATCGAGACACTCAAAGCAAGTGAGAACAAGCTCCGATTTCGTCATTTTCATAGGCGTTGGAAACTATTGGGAATTGAGCTGATAGGACTTCTAATTTTTGCGATCTGGAGGATTTTACATACGTGCACACATAGGATCACATGCGCGGAAAATATCAATCCTAAAAAGGGCCGTCTGGGCCCTCAAAAATGGCCTGGAGGATTGGAAAAAACGAAAGTTATCGCAATTACAACTCAAATTTCGATGAGCCGGCACATCCCTTTGGTGTTCAGGTCCTGGGCGCCCCACCCATGTATGGATACAATAGGGTGTTAGGACAACTCTCACGAAGAAACAGTGATCAAAGAAAATACAAAAATCAACCTAGAGTCCGAATTGATCGAGACTCTCAAAGCAAGTCAGAACAAGCTCCAATTTTGTCGTTTTCATAGGCGTTGGAAAGCTATTGGGAATTGAGCTGATAGGACTTCTAGTTTTTGCGATCTGGAGTATTTTACATACGTGCACACACATGATCACGTGCGTGAAAAATATCGAGCCCAAAAAGGGCCGTCTGGGCCCTAAAAAATGGCCTGGAGGATTGGAAAAAATGAAAGTTATCGCAATTACAGCTCAAATTTCGATTTGCCGGCACATCCCTTTGGTGTTCAGGTCCTGGGCGCCCCACCCATGTATGGATACAATAGGGTGTTAGGCCAACTCTCGTGAAGAAACGGTGATCAAAGAAAATACAAAAATCAACCTATAGTCCGAATTGATCGAGACAATCAAAGCAAGTCAGAACAAGCTCCAATTTTTTCATTTTCATAGGCATTGGAAAGCTATTGGGGAATTGAGCAGATAGGACTTCTAGTTTTTGCAATCTGGAGGATTTTACATACGTGCACACACAGGATCACGTGCGTGGAAAATATCGAGCCCAAAAAGGGCCGTCTGGGCCCTAGAAAATGGCCTGCAGGATTGGAAAAAATGAAAGTTATCGCAATTACAACTCAAATTTCGATGAGCCGGCACATCCCTTTGGTGTTCAGGTCCTGGGCGCCCCACCCATGTATGGATACAATAGGGTGTTAGGGCAACTCTCGTGAAGAAACGGTGATCAAAGAAAATACAAAATTCAACCTAGAGTCCGAATTGATCGAGACTCTCAAAGCAAGTGAGAACAAGCTCCGATTTCGTCATTTTCATAGGCGTTGGAAATTATTGGGAATTGAGCTGATAGGACTTCTAGTTTTTGCGATCTGGAGGATTTTACATACGTGCACACACAGGATCACGTGCGCGGAAAATATCAATCCCAAAAAGGGCCGTCTGGGCCCTCAAAAATGGCCTGGAGGATTGGAAAAAACGAAAGTTATCGCAATTACAACTCAAATTTCAATGAGCCGGCACATCCCTTTGGTGTTCAGGTCCTGGGCGCCCCACCCATGTATGGATACAATAGGGTGTTAGGACAACTCTCACGAAGAAACAGTGATCAAAGAAAATACGAAAATCAACCTAGAGTCCGAATTGATCGAGACTCTCAAAGCAAGTCAGAACAAGCTCCAATTTTGTCGTTTTCATAGGCGTTGGAAAGCTATTGGGAATTGAGCTGATAGGACTTCTAGTTTTTGCGATCTGGGGTATTTTACATACGTGCACACACATGATCACGTGCGTGAAAAATATCGAGCCCAAAAAGGGCCGTCTGGGCCCTAAAAAATGGCCTGGAGGATTGGAAAAAATGAAAGTTATCGCAATTACAGCTCAAATTTCGATTTGCCGGCACATCCCTTTCGTGTTCAGGTCCTGGGCGCCCCACCCATGTATGGATACAATAGGGTGTTAGGCCAACTCTCGTGAAGAAACGGTGATCAAAGAAAATACAAAAATCAACCTATAGTCCGAATTGATCGAGACTATCAAAGCAAGTCAGAACAAGCTCCAATTTTTTCATTTTCATAGGCATTGGAAAGCTATTGGGGAATTGAGCAGATAGGACTTCTAGTTTTTGCGATCTGGAGGATTTTACATACGTGCACACATAGGTTCACGTGCGTGAAAAATATCGAGCCCAAAAAGGGCCGTCTGGGCCCTAAAAAATGGCCTGCAGGATTGGAAAAAACAAAGGTTATCGCAATTACAGCTCAAATTTCGATGAGCCGGCACATCCCATTGGTGTTCAGGTCCTGGGCGCCCCACCCATGTATGGATACAATAGGGTGTTAGGCCAACTCTCACGAAGAAACGGTGATCAAAGAAAATACAAAAATCCACCTAGAGTCTGAATTGATCGAGACTATCAAAGGAAGTGAGAACAAGCTCTGATTTCGTCATTTTCATAGGCGTTGGAAAGCTATTGGGAATTGAGCTGATAGGACTTCTTCTTTTTGCGATATGGAGGATTTTACATACGTGCACACACAGAATCACATGCGCGGAAAATATCGAGCCCAAAAAGGGCCATCTGGGCCCTCAAAAATGGCCTGGAGGATTGGAAAAAACGAAAGTTATCGCAATTACAGCTCAAATTTCGATGTGCCGGCACATCCCTTTGGTGTTCAGGTCCTGGGCGCCCCACCCATGTATGGATACAATAGGGTGTTAGGCCAACTCTCACGAAGAAACGGTGATCAAAGAAAATACAAAAATCAACCTAGAGTCCGAATTGATCGAGACTCTCAAAGCAAGTGAGAACAAGCTCCGATTTCGTCATTTTCATAGGCGTTGGAAAGCTATTGGGAATTGAGCTGATAGGACTTCTAATTTTTGCGTTCTAGAGGATTTTTCATACGTGCACACACAGGATCATGTGCGCGGAAAATAGCGAGCCCAAAAAGGGGCGTCTGGGCCCTAAAAAATGGCCTGTAGGATTGGAAAAAACGAAACTTATCGCAATTACCGCTCAAATTTTGATGAGCCGGCACATCCCTTTGGTGTTCAGGTCTTGCGCGCCCCACCCATGTATGGATACAATAGGGTGCTAGGACAACTCTCGCGAATAAACGGTGATCAAAGAAAATATAAAAATCAACCTAGAGTCCGAATTGATCAAGACTCTAATAGCATGTGAGAACAAGCTCCGATTTCGTCATTTTCATAGGCGTTGGAAAGCTATTGGGGAATTGAGCTGATAGGACTTCTAGTTTTTGCGATCTGGAGGATTTTACATACGTGCACACACAGGATCATGTGCGTGGAAAATATCGAGCCCAAAAAGGGCCGTCTGGGGCCTAAAAAATGGCCTGTAGGATTGGAAAAAACAAAAGTTATCGCAATTACATCTCAAATTTCGATGAGCCGGCACATCCCTTTGGTGTTCAGGTCCTGGGCGCCCCACCCATGTATGGATACAATAGGGTGCTAGGACAACTCTCGCGAAGAAACAATGATCAAAGAAAATACAAAAATCAACCTAGAGTCCGAATTGATCAAGAGTCTAAAAGCATGTGAGAACAAGCTCCGATTTCGTCATTTTCATAGACGTTGGAAAGCTATTGGGGAATTGAGCTGATAGGACTTCTAGTTTTTGCGATCTGGAGGATTTTACATACGTGCACACACATGATCACGTGCGTGGAAAATATCGAGCCCAAAAAGGGCCGTCTGGGGCCTAAAAAATGGCCTGCAGGATTGGAAAAAACGAAAGTTATCGCAATTACATCTCAAATTTTGATGAGCCGGCACATCCCATTGGTGTTCAGGTCCTGGGCGCCCCAGCCATGTATGGATACAATAAGGTGTTAGGGCAACTCTCACGAAGAAACGGTGATCAAAGAAAATACAAAAATCAACCTAGAGTCGGAATTGATCGAGACACTCAAAGCAAGTGAGAACAAGCTCCGATTTCGTCATTTTCATAGGCGTTGGAAAGCTATTGGGAATTGAGCTGATAGGACTTCTAGTTTTTGCGATCTGGAGGATTTTACATACGTGCACACAGAGAATAACGTGCGCGGAAAATATCGAGCCCAAAAAGGGCCGTCTGGGCCCTAAAAAATGGCCTGGAGGATTGGAAAAAATGAAAGTTATCGCATTTACAGCTCAAATTTCGATGTGCCGGCACATCCCTTTGGTGTTCACGTCCTGGGTGCCCCACCCATGTATGGATACAATAGGGTGTTAGGATAACTCTCACGAAGAAACGGTGATTAAAGAAAATACAAAAATCAACCTAGAGTCCGAATTGATCGAGACTCTCAAAGCAAGTGAGAACAAGCTCCGATTTCGCCCTTTTCATAGGCGTTGGAAAGCTATTGGGGAACTGAGCTGATAGGACTTCTAGTTTTTGTGATCTGGAGGATTTTACATACGTGCACACAGAGAATCATGTGCGCGGAAAATATCGAGCCCAAAAAGGGCCGTCTGGGCCCTAAAAAATGGCCTGGAGGATTGGAAAAAACGAAAGTTATCTCTCGCGAAGAAACGATGATCAAAGAAAATACAAAAATCAACCTAGATTCCGAATTGATCGAGACTCTCAAAGCAAGTGAGAACAAGCTCTGATTTCGTCGTTTTCATAGGCGTTGGAAAGCTATTGGGGAATTGAGCTGATAGGACTTCTAGTTTTTGCGATCTAGAGGATTTTACATACGTGCGCACACAGGATCACGTGCGCGGAAAATATCGAGCCCAAAAAGGGCCGTCTGGGCCCTCAAAAAGGGCCTGCAGTATTGGAAAAAACGAAAGTTATCGCAATTACAGCTCAAATTTCGATGAGCCAGCACGTCCCTTTGGTGTTCAGGTCCTGGGCGCCCCACCCATGTATGGATACAATAGGGTGTTAGGCCAACCCTCGCGAAGAAACGGTGACAAAGAAAATACAAAAATCAACCTCGAGTCCGAATTGATCTAGACTCTCAAAGCAAGTGAGAACAAGCTCTGATTTCGTCGTTTTCATAGGCGTTGGAAAGCTATTGGGGAATTGAGCTGATATGACTTCTAGTTTTTCGATCTGGAGGATTTTACATACGTGCACACACAGGATCATGTGCGTGGAAAATATCGAGCCCAAAAAGGGCCGTCTGGGCCCTCAAAAAGGGCCTGCAGTATTGGAAAAAACGAAAGTTATCGCAATTACAGCTCAAATTTCGATGAGCCGGCACGTCCCTTTGGTGTTCAGGTCCTGGGCGCCCCACCCATGTATGGATACAATAGGGTGTTAGGCCAACTCTCGCGAAGAAACGGTGACAAAGAAAATACAAAAATCAACCTCGAGTCCGAATTGATCTAGACTCTCAAAGCAAGTGAGAACAAGCTCCGATTTCGTCGTTTTCATAGGCGTTGGAAAGCTATTGGGGAATTGAGCTGATATGACTTCTAGTTTTTCGATCTGGAGGATTTTACATACATGCACACACAGGATCACATGCGCGGAAAATATCGAGCCCAAAAAGGGCTGTCTCGGCCCTAAAAAATGGCCTGCAGGATTGGAAAAAAACGAAAGTTATCGCAATTACAACTCAAATTTCGATGAGCCGTTACATCCCTTTGGTGTTCAGGTCCTAGGCGCCCCACCCATGTATGGATACAATAGGGTGTTAGGTAACTCTCGCGAAGAAACATTGATCAAAGAAATACAAAAATCAACCTAGAGTCCGAATTGATCGAGACTCTCAAAGCAAGTGAGAACAAGCTCCGATTTCGTCGTTTTCATATGCGTTGGAAAGCTATTGGGGCATTGAGCTGATAGGACTTCTAGTTTTTGTTAT
This sequence comes from Elymus sibiricus, assembly GCA_039707655.1. Lineage (NCBI taxonomy): Eukaryota > Viridiplantae > Streptophyta > Magnoliopsida > Poales > Poaceae > Elymus > Elymus sibiricus. The sequence goes on from CM077672.1 coordinate 4,118,699, forward strand.
CTGGAGGATTTTACATACGTGCACACACAGGATCACGTGCGTGGAAAATATCGATCCCAGAAAGGGCCGTCTGGGCCCTAAAAAATGGCCTGCATGATTGGAAAAAAAAGAAAGTTATCGCAATTACAGCTCAAATTTCGATGAGCCGACACATCCCTTTGGTGTTCAGGTCCTGGGTGCCCCACCCATGTATGGATACAATAGGGTGTTAGGCTGACTCTCGTGAAGAAACAATGATCAAAGAAAATACAAAAATCAACCTAGAGTCCGAATTGATCAAGAGTCTAAAAGCAAGTGAGAACAAGCTCCGTTTTCGTCGTTTTCATAGGCGTTGGAAAGCTATTGGGGAATTGAGCTGATAGGACTTCTAGTTTTTGCGATCTGGAGGATTTTACATACGTGCACACACATGATCACGTGCGTGAAAAATATCGAGCCCAAAAAGGGCCGTCTGGGCCCTAAAAAATGGCCTGCAGGATTGGAAAAAACAAAAGTTATCACAATTATAGCTAAAATTTCGATGAGCCGGCACATCCCTTTGGTGTTCAGGTCATGGGCGCCCCACCCATGTATGGATACAATAGGGTGTTAGGCCAACTCTCGTGAAGAAATGGTGATCAAAGAAAATACAAAAATCAACCTAGAGTCCAAATTGATCGAGACTCTCAAAGCAAGTGAGAACAAGCTTCAATTTGGTCATTTTCATAGGCATTGGAAAACTATTGGTGAATTGAGTTGATAGGACTTCTAGTTTTTGCGATCTGGAGGATTTTACATACGTGCACACACAGGATCATGTGCGCGGAAAATATCGAGCCCAAAAAGGGGCGTCTGGGCCCTAAAAAATGGCCTGGAGTATTGGAAAAGACGAAAGTTATCGCAATTACAGCTCAAATTTCGGTGAGCCGGCACATCCAATTGGTATTCAGGTCCTGGGCGCCCCACCCATGTATGGATACAATAGGGTGTTAGGCCAACTCTCACGAAGAAACGGTGATCAAAGAAAATACAAAAATCAACCTAGAGTCCGAATTGATCAAGACACTCAAAGCAAGTGAGAACAAGCTCCGATTTCGTCATTTTCATAGGCATTGGAAAGCTATTGGGAATTGAGCTAATAGGACTTCTAGTTTTTGCGATCTGGAGGATTTTACATACGTGCACACACAGAATCACATGAGCGGAAAATATCGAGCCCAAAAAGGGCCATCTGGGCCCTAAAAAATGGCCTGGAGGATTGGAAAAAACGAAAGTTATCGCAATTACAGCTCAAATTTCGATGTGCCGGCACATCCCTTTGGTGTTCAGGTCCTGGGCGCCCCACCCATGTATGGATACAATAGGGTGTTAGGACAACTCTCACGAAGAAACGGTGATCAAAGAAAATACAAAAATCAACCTAGAGTCTGAATTGATCGAGACTCTCAAAGCAAGTGAGAACAAGCTCCAATTTCGTCGTTTTCATAGGCGTTGGAAATCTATTGGGGAATTGAACTGATAAGACTTCTAATTTTTGCATTCTGGAGGATTTTTCATACGTGCACACACAGGATCATGTGCGCGGAAAATATCGAGCCCAAAAAGGGGCGTCTGGGCCCTAAAAAATGGCCTGTAGGATTGGAAAAAAAGAAAGTTATCGCAATTACCGCTCAAATTTCGATGAGCCGGCACATCCCTTTGGTGTTCAGGTCCTGGGCGCCCCACCCATGTATGGATACAATAGGGTTCTAGGACAACTCTCGCGAAGAAACAATGATCAAAGAAAATACAAAAATCAACCTATAGTCCGAATTGATCAAGAGTCTAAAAGCATGTGAGAACAAGCTCCGATTTCATCATTTTCATAGGCGTTGGAAAGATATTGGGGATTTGAGCTGATAGGACTTCTAGTTTTTGCGATCTGGAGGATTTTACATACGTGCACACACATGATCACGTGTGTGGAAAATATAGAGCCCAAAAAGGGACGTCTGGGACCTAAAAAATGGCCTACAGCATTGGAAAAAACGAAAGTTATCGCAATTACAGCTAAAATTTCGATGAGCCGGCACATCCCTTTGGTGTTCAGGTCCTGGGCGCCCCACCCATGTATGGATACAATAGGGTGCTAGGACAACTCTCGCGAAGAAAAAATGATCAAAGAAAATACAAAAATCAACCTAGAGTCCGAATTGATCAAGAGTCTAAAAGCATGTGAGAACAAGCTCCGATTTCGTCATTTTCATAGGCGTTGGAAAGCTATTGGGGAATTGAGCTGATAGGACTTCTAGTTTTTGTTATCTGGAGGATTTTACATACGTGCACACACATGATCACGTGCGTGGAAAATATCATGCCCAAAAAGGGCCGTCTGGGGCCTAAGAAATGGCCTGCAGGATTGGAAAAAACGAAAGTTATCGCAATTACATCTCAAATTTTGATGAGCCGGCACATCCCATTGGTGTTCAGGTCCTGGGCGCCCCAGCCATGTATGGATACAATAGGGTGTTAGGGAAACTCTCACGAAGAAACGGTGATCAAAGAAAATACAAAAATCAACCTAGAGTCCGAATTGATCGAGACACTCAAAGCAAGTGAGAACAAGCTCCGATTTCGTCATTTTCATAGGCGTTGGAAAGCTATTGGGAATTGAGCTGATAGGACTTCTAGTTTTTGCGATCTGGAGGATTTTACATACGTGCACACAGAGAATCACGTGCGTGGAAAATATCGAGCCCAAAAAGGGCCGTCTCGGCCCTAAAAAATGGCCTGGAAATTTGGAAAAAATGAAAGTTATCGCATTTACAGCTCAAATTTCGATGTGCCGGCACATCCCTTTGGTGTTCACGTCCTGGGCGCCCCACCCATGTATGGATACAATAGGGTGTTAGGATAACTCTAACGAAGAAACGGTGATCAAAGAAAATACAAAAATCAACCTAGAGTCCGAATTGATCGAGACTCTCAAAGCAAGTGAGAACAAGCTCCGATTTCGCCCTTTTCATAGGCGTTGGAAAGCTATTGGGGAACTGAGCTGATAGGACTTCTAGTTTTTGCGATCTGGAGGATTTTACATACGTGCACACAGAGAATCATGTGCGCGGAAAATATCGAGCCCAAAAAGGGCCGTCTGGGCCCTAAAAAATGGCCTGGAGGATTGGAAAAAACGAAAGTTATCTCTCGCGAAGAAACGATGATCAAAGAAAATACAAAAATCAACCTAGATTCCGAATTGATCGAGACTCTCAAAGCAAGTGAGAACAAGCTCTGATTTCGTCGTTTTCATAGGCGTTGGAAAGCTATTGGGGAATTGAGCTGATAGGACTTCTAGTTTTTGCGATCTAGAGGATTTTACATACGTGCGCGGAAAATATCGAGCCCAAAAAGGGCCGTCTGGGCCCTCAAAAAGGGCCTGCAGTATTGGAAAAAACGAAAGTTATCGCAATTACAGCTCAAATTTCGATGAGCCGGCACGTCCCTTTGGTCTTCAGGTCCTGGGCGCCCCACCCATGTATGGATACAATAGGGTGTTAGGCCAACTCTCGCGAAGAAACGGTGACAAAGAAAATACAAAAATCAACCTCGAGTCCGAATTGATCTAGACTCTCAAAGCAAGTGAGAACAAGCTCCGATTTCGTCGTTTTCATAGGCGTTGGAAAGCTATTGGGGAATTGAGCTGATATGACTTCTAGTTTTTCGATCTGGAGGATTTTACATACGTGCACACACAGGATCATGTGCGTGGAAAATATCGAGCCCAAAAAGGGCCGTCTGGGCCCTCAAAAAGGGCCTGCAGTATTGGAAAAAACGAAAGTTATCGCAATTACAACTCAAATTTCGATGAGCCGGCACGTCCCTTTGGTGTTCAGGTCCTGGGCGCCCCACCCATGTATGGATACAATAGGGTGTTAGGCCAACTCTCGCGAAGAAATGGTGACAAAGAAAATACAAAAATCAACCTCGAGTCCGAATTGATCTAGACTCTCAAAGCAAGTGAGAACAAGCTCCGATTTCGTCGTTTTCATAGGCGTTGGAAAGCTATTGGGGAATTGAGCTGATATGACTTCTAGTTTTTCGATCTAGAGGATTTTACATACGTGCACACACAGGATCACGTGCGCGGAAAATATCGAGCCCAAAAAGGGCTGTCTCGGCCCTAAAAAATGGCCTGCAGGATTGGAAAAAACAAAAGTTATCGCAATTACAGCTCAAATTTCGATGAGCCGTCACATCCCTTTGGTGTTCAGGTCTTGGGCGCCCTACTCATGTGTGGATACAATAGGGTGTTAGGCTAACTCTCGCGAAGAAACGGTGATCAAAGAAAATACAAAAATCAAACTAGAGTCCAAATTGATCGAGACTCTCAAAGCAAGTGAGAACAAGCTCCGATTTCGTCGTTTTCATAGTCGTTGGAAAGCTATTGGGAATTGAGCTGATAGGACTTCTAGTTTTTTGGATCGGGAGGATTTTACATACGTGCACACACAGGATCACGTGGGTGGAAAATATCGATCCCCAAAAGGGCCGTCTAGGCCCTCAAAAATGGCGTACAGGATTGGAAAAAATGAAAGTTATCGCAATTACAGCTCAAAGTTCGATGAGCCGGCACATCCCTTTGGCATTCAGGTCCTGGGTGCCCCACCCATGTATGCATACAATAGGGTGTTAGGACAACTCTTGCGAAGAAACGATGATAAAAGAAAATACAAAAATAAACCTAGAGTCTGAATTGATCGAGACTCTCAAAGCAAGTGGGAACAAGCTCCGATTTCGTCGTTTTCATAGGCGTTGGAAAGCTATTGGGGAATTGAGCTGATAGGACTTCTAGTTTATGCGATCTGGAGGATTTTACATACGTGCACACACAGGATCACGTGCGCGGAAAATATTGAGCCCAAAAAGGGCCGTCTGGGCCCTCAAAATGGTCTGTAGGATTGGAAAAAATGAAAGTTATCGCAATTACAGCTCAAATTTCGATGAGCCGGCACATCCCTTTGGTGTTCAGGTCCTGGGCGCCCCACCCATGTATGGATACAATAGGGTGTTAGGACAACTCTCAAGAAGAAACAGTGATCAAAGAAAATACAAAAATCAACCTAGAGTCTGAATTGATCAAGACTCTCAAAGCAAGTGAGAACAAGCTCCGATTACATCGTTTTCATAGGCATTTGAAAGCCGTTGGAGAATTGAGCTGATAGGACTTCTAGTTTTTGCGATCTAAAGGATTTTACATATGTGCACACACAGGATCACGTGCGCGGAAAATATCGCGCCCAAAAAGGGCCGTCTGGGCCCTCAAAAATGGCCTGCAGGATTGGAAAAAAACGAAAGTTATCACAATTACAACTCAAATTTCGATGAGCCGGCACATCCCTTTGGTGTTCAGGTCCTAGGCACCCCATCCATACACAATAGGGTGTTAGGTAACTCTCGCGAATAAACGGTGATCAAAGAAATACAAAAATCAACCTAGAGTCCGAATTGATCGAGACTCTCAAAGCAAGTGAGAACAAGCTCCGATTTCGTCGTTTTCATATGCGTTGGAAAGCTATTGTGGAATTGAGCAGATAGGACTTCTAGTTTTTGCGATCTGGAGGATTTTACATACGTGCACACACAGGATCACGTGCGCGGAAAATATCGAGCCCAAAAAGGGCCGTCTGGGCCCTAAAAAATGTCCTGCATGATTGGAAAAAAAAGAAAGTTATCGCAATTACAGCTCAAAGTTCGATGAGCCGACACATCCGTTTGGTGTTCAGGTCCTGGGTGCCCCACCCATGTATGGATACAATAGGGTGTTAGGCTGACTCTCGCGAAGAAACAATGACCAAAGAAAATACAAAAATCAACCTAGAGTCCGAATTGATCAAGAGTCTAAAAGCAAGTGACAACAAGCTCCGATTTCGTCGTTTTCATAGGCGTTGGAAAGCTATTTAGAAATTGAGCTGATAGGACTTCTAGTTTTTGGGATCTGGAGGATTTTACATACGTGCACACACATGATCACGTGCGTGAAAAATATCGAGCCCAAAAAGGGCTGTCTGGGCCCTAAAAAATGGCCTGCAGGATTGGAAAAAACAAAAGTTATCACAATTACAGCTAAAATTTCGATGAGCCGGCACATCCCTTTGGTGTTCAGGTCCTGGGCGCCCCACCCATGTATGGATACAATAGGGTGTTAGGCCAACTCTCGTGAAGAAACGGTGATCAAACATAATACAAAAAGCAACCTACAGTCCAAATTGATCTAGACTCTCAAAGCAAGTGAGAACAAGCTCCAATTTCGTCATTTTCATAGGCGTTGGAAAGCTATTGGGGAATTGAGTTGATAGGACTTCTAGTTTTTGCGATCTGGAGGATTTTACATACGTGCACACACAAGATCATGTGCGCGGAAAATATCGAGCCCAAAAAGGGCCGTCTGGGGCCTCAAATATGGCCTGGAGTATTGGAAAAGACGAAAGTTATCGCAATTACAGCTCAAATTTCGATGAGCCGGCACATCCCATTGGTGTTCAGGTCCTGGGCGCCCCACCCATGTATGGATACAATAGGGTGTTAGGCCATCTCTCACGAAGAAACAGTGATCAAAGAAAATACAAAAATCAACCTAGAGTCCGAATTGATCAAGACACTCAAAGCAAGTGAGAACAAGCTCCGATTTCGTCATTTTCATAGGCGTTGGAAAGCTATTGGGAATTGAGCTGATAGGACTTCTAGTTTTTGCGATCTGGAGGTTTTTACATACGTGCACACACAAAATCACATGCGCGGAAAATATCGAGCCCAAAAAGGTCCATCTGGGCCCTCAAAAATGGCCTGGAGGATTGGAAAAAACGAAAGTTATCACAATTACAGCTCAAATTTCGATGTGCCGGCACATCCCTTTGGTGTTCAGGTCCTGGGCGCCCCACCCATGTATGGATACAATAGGGTGTTAGGACAACTCTCACGAAGAAACGGTGATCAAAGAAAATACAAAAATCAACCTAGAGTCTGAATTGATCGAGACTCTCAAAGCAAGTGAGAACAAGCTCCAATTTCGTCGTTTTCATAGGCGTTGGAAATCTATTGGGGAATTGAACTGATAAGACTTCTAATTTTTGCGTTCTGGATGATTTTTCATACGTGCACACACAGGATCATGTGCGCGGAAAATATCGAGCCCAAAAAGGGGCGTCTGGGCCCTAAAAAATGGCCTGTAGGATTGGAAAAAACGAAAGTTATCGCAATTACCGCTCAAATATCGATGAGCCGGCACATCCCTTTGGTGTTCAGGTCCTGGGCGCCCCACCCATGTATGGATACAATAGGGTGTTAGGCCATCTCTCACGAAGAAACGGTGATCAAAGAAAATACAAAAATCAACCTAGAGTCCGAATTGATCAAGACACTCAAAGCAAGTGAGAACAAGCTCCGATTTCTTCATTTTCATAGGCGTTGGAAAGCTATTGGGAATTGAGCTGATAGGACTTCTAGTTTTTGCGATCTGGAGGATTTTACATACATGCACACACAGAATCACATGCGCGGAAAATATCGAGCCCAAAAAGGGCCATCTGGGCCCTCAAAAATGGCCTGGAGGATTGGAAAAAACGAAAGTTATCGCAATTACAGCTCAAATTTCGATGTGCCGACACATCCCTTTGGTGTTCAGGTCCTGGGCGCCCCACCCATGTATGGATACAATAGGGTGTTAGGACAACTCTCACGAAGAATTGGTGATCAAAGAAAATACAAAAATCATTAGAGTCTGAATTGATCGAGACTCTCAAAGCAAGTGAGAACAAGCTCCAATTTTGTTGTTTTCATAGGCGTTGGACATCTATTGGGGAATTGAACTGATAAGACTTCTAATTTTTGCGTTCTGGAGAAGTTTTCATACGTGCACACACAGGATCATGTGCGCGGAAAATATCGAGCCCAAAAAGGGGCGTCTGGGCCCTAAAAAATGGCCTGTAGAATTGGAAAAAACGAAAGTTATCGCAATTACCGCTCAAATTTTGATGAGCCGGCACATCCCTTTGGTGTTCAGGTCCTGGGCGCCCCACCCATGTATGGATACAATAGGGTGCTAGGACAACTCTCGCGAAGAAACAATGATCAAAGAAAATACAAAAATCAACCTAGAGTCCGAATTGATCAAGAGTCTAAAAGCATGTGAGAACAAGCTCCGATTTCGTCATTTTCATAGGCGTTGGAAATCTATTGGGGAATTGAACTGATAAGACTTCTAGTTTTTGCGATCTGGAGGATTTTACATACGTGCACACATAGGATCACTTTCGCGGAAAATATCGAGCTCAAAAAGGGCCGTCTGGGCCCTCAAAAATGGTCTGGAGGATTGGAAAAAATGAAAGTTATCGCAATTACTGCTCAAATTTCGATGAGCCGGAACATCCCTTTGGTGTTCAGGTGCTGGGAGCCCCACCCATGTATGGATACAATAGGGTGTTAGGCCAACTCTCGCGAAGATACAATGATCAAAGAAAATACAAAAATCAACCTAGAGTCTGAATTGATCGAGACTCTCAAAGCAAGTGAGAACATGCTCCGATTTCGTCGTTTTCATAGGTGTTGGAAAGCTATTGGGAATTGAGCTGATAGGACTTCTAGTTTTTCCGATCTCGAGGATTTTACATACGTGCACACACAGGATCACGTGCGCGGAAAATATCGAGCCCAAAAAGGGCCGTCCGGGCCCTCAAAATTGGCCAGCAGGATTGGAAAAAACGAAAGTTATCGCAATTACAGCTCAAATTTCGATGAGCCGGCACATCCCTTTGGTGTTCAGGTGCTGGGCGCCCCACCCATGTATGGATACAATAGGGTGTTAGGCCAACTCTCGCGAACAAACGGTGCTAAAATAAAATACAAAAATGGCCTGCACGATTGGAAAAAACAAAAGTTATCGCAATTACAGCTCAAATTTCAATGAGCCGGCACATCCCTTTGGTGTTCAGGTCTTGGGCGCCCCACTCATGTATGGATAGAATAGGGTGTCCGGCCAACTCTCACGAAGAAACGGTGATCAAAGAAAATACAAAAATCAACCTAGAGTCCGAATTGATCGAGACTCTCAAAGCAATTCAGAACAAGCTCCGATTTCGTCGTTTTCATAGGCGTTGGAAAGCTATTGGGGAATTGAGCTGATAGGACTTCTAGTTTTTGTGATCTGGAGTATTTTACATACGTTCACACATAGGATCACATGCGCAGAAAATATCGAGCCCAAAAAGGGCCGTCTGGGCCCTAAAAAATGGCCTGGAGGATTGGAAAAACCAAAAGTTATCGCAATTACTGCTCAAATTTCGATGAGCCGGCACATCCCTTTGGTGTTCAGGTCCTGGGCGCCCCACCCATGTATGGATACAATAGGGTGTTAGGACAACTCTCGCGAAGAAACGGTGATCAAAGAAAATGTCAAAAATCAACCTAGAGTCCGAATTGACCGAGGCACTCAAAACAAGTGAGAACAAGCTCCGATTTCATCGTTTTCATAGGCGTTGGAAAGCTATTGGGGTATTGAGCTGATAGGACTTCTAGTTTTTGTGATCTGGAGGATTTTACATACGTGCACACAGAGGATCACGTGCGTGGAAAATATCGCGCCCAAAAAGGGCCGTATGGGCCCTCAAAAATGGCCTGGAGGATTGGAAAAAACAAAAGTTATCGCAATTACTGCTCAAATTTCGATGAGCCGGCACATCCCTTTGGTGTTGAGGTCCTGGGCGCCCCACCCATGTATGGATACAATAGGGTGTTAGGCCAATTCTCTCGAAGAAACAATGATCAAAGAAAATACAAAAATCAACCTAGAGTATGAATTAATCGAGACTCTCAAAGCAAGTCAGAACAAGCTCCGATTTCGTCGTTTTCATAGGCGTTGGAAAGCTATTGTTGAATTGAGCTGATAGGACTTCTAGTTTTTGCGATCTGGAGGATATTACATACGTGCACACACAGGATCACGTGCGCGTAAAATATCGCGCCCAAAAAGGGCCCTCTGGGCCCTCAAAAATGGCCTGCAGGATTGGCAAAAACGAAATTTATCGCAATTACAGCTCAAATTTCGATGAGCCGGCACATCCCTTTGGTGTTCAGGTCCTGGGCGCCCCACCCATGTATGGATACAATAGGGTGTTAGGACAACTCTCGCGAAGAAACGGTGATCAAAGAAATTACAAAAATCAACCTAGAGTCCAAATTGATCGAGACTCTCAAAGCAAGTGGGAACAAGCTCCGATTTCGTCGTTTTCATAGGCGTTGGAAAGCTATTGGGGAATTGAGCAGATAGGACTTCTAGTTTTTGCGATCTAGAGGATTTTACATACGTGCCCACACAGGATCAGGTGCGCGGAAAATATCGAGCCAAAAAGGGCCGTCTGGGCCCTCAAAAATGGCCTAGATGATTGGAAAAAACGAAAGTTATCACAATTACAGCTCAAATTTCGATGAGCCGGCAAATCCCTTTGGTGTTCTGGTCCTGGGCGTCCCACCCATGTATGGATACAATAGGGTGTTAGGCTCACTCTTACGAAGAAACGGTGATCCAAGAAAATAAAAAAATCAGCCTAGAGTCCGAATTGATCGAGACTCTCAAAGCAAGTGGGAACAAGCTCTGATTTCGTCGTTTTCATAGGCGTTGGAAAGCTATTGGGGAATTGAGCTGATAGGACTTCTAGTTTTTGCGATCTGGAGGATTTTACATACGTGCACACACAGGATCACGTGCGCGGAAAATATCGAGCCAAAAAGGGCCGTCTGGGCCCTCAAAAATGGCCTGGAGGATTGGAAAAAACGAAAGTTATCACAATTACAGCTCAAATTTCGATGAGCCGGCATATCCCTTAGGTGTTCTTGTCCTGGGCGTCCCACCCATGTACGGATACAATAGGGTGTTAGGACAACTCTCGCGAAGAAATGGTGATCAAAGAAAATAGAACAATCAGCCTAGAGTCTGAATTGATCGAGACTCTCTAAGCAAGTGAGAACAACCTCCGATTTCGTCGTTTTCATAGGCGTTGGAAAGCTATTGGGGAATTGAGCTTATAGGACTTCTAGTTTTTGCGATCTGGAGGATTTTACATACGTGCACACACAGAATCACATGCGTGGAAAATATCGAGCCCAAAAAGGGCCGTCTGGACGCTCAAAAATGGCCTGGAGTATTGGAAAAAACGTAAGTTATCGCAATTACAGCTCAAATTGCGATGAGCCGGCACATCCCTTTGGAGTTCAGGTCCTGGGCGCCCCACCCATGTATGGATACAATATGGTGTTAGGCTCACTCTCGCGAAGAAACGGTGATCAAAGAAAATGCAAAAATCAGCCTAGAGTCTAAATTGATCGAGACTCTCAAAGCAAGTGAGAACAAGCTCCGATTTCGTCGTTTTCATAGGCGTTGGAAAGCTATTGGGGAATTGAGCTGATAGGACTTCTAGTTTTTGCGATCTGGAGGATTTTACATACGTGCACACACAGGATCACGTGCACGGAAAATATCGAACCCAAAAAGGGCCGTTTGGACCCTAAAAAATGGCCTGGAGTATTGGAAAAAACGAAAGTTATCGGAATTACAGATTAAATTTCAATGAGCCGGCACATCCCTTTGGTGTTCAGGTCCTAGGCGCCCCACCCATGTATGGATACAATAGGGTGTTAGGACAACTCTCGCGAAGAAACGGTGATCAAAGAAAATACAAAAATCAACCTAGAGTCCGAATTGATCGAGACTCTCAAAGCTAGTGAGAACAAGCTCCGATTTCGTCGTTTTCATAGGCGTTGGAAAGCTATTGGGGAATTGAGCTGATAGGACTTCTAGTTTTTGCGATCTGGAGGATTTTACATACGTGCACACACAGGATCAAGTGCGCGTAAAATATCGCGCCCAAAAAGGGCCCTTTGGGCCCTCAAAAATGGCCTGCAGGATTGGAAAAAACGAAATTTATCGCAATTACAGCTCAAATTTCGATGAGCCGGCACATCCCTTTGGTGTTCAGGTCCTGGGCGCCCCACCCATGTATGGATACAATAGGGTGTTAGGACAACTCTCGCGAAGAAACGGTGATCAAAGAAATTACAAAAATCAACCTAGAGTCCGAATTGATCGAGACTCTCAAAGCAAGTGGGAACAAGCTCCGATTTGGTCGTTTTCATAGGCGTTGGAAAGCTATTGGGGAATTGAGCAGATAGGACTTCTAGTTTTTGCGATCTGGAGGATTTTACATACGTGCACACACAGGATCACGTGCGCGGAAAATATCGAGCCATAAAGGGCTGTCTGGGCCCTAAAAAATGGTCCGCGGGATTGGAAAAAAGAAAGTTATCGCAATTACAGCTCAAATTTCGATGAGCCGGCACATCTCTTTGGTGTTCCGGTCCTGGGCGTCCCACCCATGTATGGATACAATAGGGTGTTAGGCTCACTCTCGCGAAGAAACGGTGATCAAAGAAAATACAAAAATCAGCCTAGAGTCCGAATTGATCGAGACTCTCAAAGCAAGTGGGAACAAGCTCTGATTTCGTCGTTTTCATAGGCGTTGGAAAGCTATTGGGGAATTGAGCTTATAGGACTTCTAGTTTTTGCGATCTGGAGGATTTTACAGACGTGCACACATAGAATCACGTGCGCGGAAAATATCGAGCCAAAAAGGGCCGTCTGGACCCTCAAAAATGGCCTGGAGTATTGGAAAAAACGTAAGTTATCGCAATTACAGCTCAAATTTCGATGAGCCGGCACATCCCTTTGGTGTTCAGGTCCTGGGCGCCCCTCCCATGTATGGATACAATAGGGTGTTAGGCTCACTCTCGCGAAGAAACGGTGATCAAAGAAAATGCAAAAATCAACCTAGAGTCCGTATTAATCGAGACTCTCAAAGCAAGTAAGAACAAGCTTCGATTTCATCGTTTTCATAGGCGTTGGAAAGCTATTGGGGAATTGAGCTGATAGGACTTCTAGTTTTTGCGATCTGGAGGATTTTACATACGTGCACACAAAGGATCACGTGCGCGGAAAATATCGAGCCAAAAAGGGCCGTCTGGGCCCTCAAAAATGGCCTGGAGTATTGGAAAAAACGTAAGTTATCGCAATTACAGCTCAACTTTCGCTGAGCCGACACATCCCTTTGGTGTTCAGGTCCTGGGCGCCCCACCCATGTATGGATACAATAGGGTGTTAGGCTCACTCTCGCGAAGAAACGGTGATGAAAGAAAATGCAAAAATCAGCCTAGAGTCTGAATTGATCGAGACTCTCAAAGCAAGTAAGAACAAGCTCCGATTTCGTCGTTTTCATAGGCGTTGGAAAGCTATTGGGGAATTGAGCTGATAGGACTTCTAGTTTTTGCGATCTGGAGGATTTTACATACGTGCACACATAGAATCATGTGCACAGAAAATATCGAGCCCAAAAAGGGCCGTTTGGACGCTCAAAAATGGCCTGGAGTATTGGAAAAAACGTAAGTTATCGCAATTACACCTCAAATTTCGATGAGCCGGCACATCCCTTTGGTGTTCAGGTCCTGGGCGCCCCACCCATGTATGTATACAATAGGGTGTTAGGCTCACTCTCGCGAAGAAACGGTAATCAAAGAAAATGCAAAAATCAACCTAGAGTCCGTATTGATCGAGACTCTCAAAGCTAGTAAGAACGAGCTTCGATTTCATCGTTTTCATAGGCGTTGGAAAGCTATTGGGGAATTGAGCTGATAGGACTTCTAGATATTCCGATCTGGAGGATTTTACATACGTGCACACACAGCATCACGTGCGCGGAAAATATCGAGCCAAAAAGGGCCGTCTGGGCCCTCAAAAATGGCCTGGAGGATTGGAAAAAACGAAAGTTATCGCAATTACAGCTCAAATTTCGATGAGCCGGCACATCCCTTTGGCGTTCAGGTCCTGGGTGCCCCAGCCATGTAGGGATACAATAGTGTGTTAGGCCAACTCTCGCGAAGAAACGGTGATAAAAGAAAATACAAAAATCAACCTAGAGTCTGAATTGATCGAGACTCTCAAAGCAAGTGGGAACAAGCTCCGATTTCGTCGTTTTCATAGGCGTTGGAAAGCTATTGTTGAATTGAGCTGATAGGACTTCTAGTTTTTGTGATCTGGAGGATTTTACATACGTGCACACACAGGATCACGTGCGCGTAAAATATCGCGCCCAAAAAGGGCCGTCTGGGCCCTCAAAAATGGCCTGCATCATTGGAAAAAACGAAATTTATCGCAATTACAGCTCAAATTTCGATGAGCCGGCACATCCCTTTGGTGTTCAGGTCCTGGGCGCCCCACCCATGTATGGATACAATGGGGTGTTAGGACAACTCTCGCGAAGAAACGGTGATCAAAGAAATTACAAAAATCAACCTAGAGTCCGAATTGATCGAGACCCTCAAAGCAAGTGAGAACAAGCTCCGATTTTGTCGTTTCATAGGCGTTGGAAAGCTATTGGGGAATGGAGCTGATAGGACTTCTAGTTTTTGTGATCTGGAGGATTTTACATATGTGCACAAATAGGATCACAAGCGCGGAAAATATCGAGCCCTAAAACGGCCCTCTGGGCCCTCAAAAATGGCCTGCAGGATTGGAAAAAACAAAAGTTATCGCAATTACAGCTCAAATTTCGATGAGCCGGCACATCACTTTGGTGTTCAGGTCCTGGGCGCCCCACCCATGTATGGATACAATAGGGTGTTAGGCTCACTCTCGCGAAGAAATGGTGATCAAAGAAAATGCAAAAATCAAACTAGAGTCCGAATTGATCGAGACTCTCAGAGCAAGTAAGAACAAGCTACGATTTCGTCGTTTTCATAGGCATTGGAAAGCTATTGGGGAATTGAGCTGATAGGACTTCTAGTTTTTGCGATCTGGAGGATTTTACATACGTGCACACATAGGATCACATGCGCGGAAAATATCGAGCCAAAAAGGGCCGTCTGGGCCCTCAAAAATGGCCTGCAGGATTGGAAAAAATGAAAGTTATCGCAATTACAGCTCAAATTTCGATGAGCCGGCACATCACTTTGGTATTCAGGTCCTGGGCGCCCCACCCATGTATGTATACAATAGGGTGTAAGGCTCACTCTCGCGAAGAAACGGTGATCAAAGAAAATGCAAAAATAAACCTAGAGTCCAAATTAATCGAGACTCTCAAAGCAAGTAAGAACAAGCTCCGATTTCGTCGTTTTCATAGGAGTTGGAAAGCTATTGAGGAATTGAGCTGATAGGACTTCTAGTTTTTGCAATCTGGTGGATTTTACATACGTGCACACACAGGATCATGTGCGCGGAAAATATCAAGCCCGAAAATGGCCGTCTGGGACCGCAAAAAAGGCCTGCAGGATTGGAAACAATGAAAGTTATCGCAATTACAGCTCAAATTTTGATGAGCCGGCACATCCCTTTGGTGTTCAGGTCCTGGGCGCCCCAGCCATGTACGGATACAATAGGATGTTAGGAAAACTCTCGCGAAGAAACGGTGATCAAATAAAATACAAAACTCAACCTAGAATCTGAATTGATCGAGACTCTCAAAGCAAGTGAGAACAAGCTCCGATTTCGTCGTTTTTCATAGGCGTTGGAAAGCTATTGGTAATTGAGCTGATAGGACTTCTAATTTTTGCGATCTGGAGGATTGTACATACGTGCACACACAGAATCACGTGCGCGGTAAATATCGAGCCCAAAAAGGGCCGTCTGGGCCCTCAAAAATGGCTTGGAGGATTCGAAAAAACGAAAGTTATCGCAATTACAGCTCAAATTTCGATGAGCCGGCACATCCCTTTGGTGTTCAGGTCCTGGGCGCCCCACCCATGTATTGATACAATAGGGTGTTAAGCCAACTCTCGCGAAGAAACGGTGATCAAATAAAATACAAAAATCAACCTCGAGTCCGAATTGATCGAGACTCTCAAAGCAAGTGAGATCAAACTCCGATTTCGTCGTTTTTCATAGGCGTTGGAAAGCTATTGGTAATTGAGCTGATAGGACTTCTAATTTTTGCGATCTGGAGGATTTTACATACGTGCACACACAGAATCACGTGCGCGTAAAATATCGAGCCCAAAAAGGGCCGTCTGGGCCATCAAAAATGGCTTGGAGGATTGGAAAAAATTAAAGTTAACGCAATTACAGCTCAAATTTCGACGAGCCGGCACATCCCTTTGGTGTTCAGGTCCTAGGCGCCCCACCCATGTATGGATACAATAAGGTGTTAGGACAACTCTCGCGAAGAAACGGTGATCAAAGAAAATACAAAAATCAACCTAGAGTCCGAATTGATCAAGACTCTCAAAGCAAGTGAGAACAAGCTCCGATTTTGTCGTTTTCATAGGCGTTCGAAACCTATTGTTGAATTGAGATGATAGGACTTCTAGTTTTTGCGATCTGGAGGATTTTACATACGTGCACACACAAGATCATGTGCACGTAAAATATCACGCCCAAAAAGGGCCGTCTGAGCCCTAAAAAATGGCCTGCATGATTGGAAAACATGAAATCTATCGCAATTACAGCTCAAATTTTGATGAGCTGGCCCATCCCTTTGGTGTTCAGATCCTGGGCGCCCCACCCATGTATGGATACAATAGGGTGCTAGGCCAACTCTCGCGAAGAAACGGTGATCAAATAAAATACAAAACTCAACCGAGAGTCTGAATTGATCGACACTCTCAAAGCAAGTGAGAACAAGCTCCGATTTCGTCGTTTTCATAGGCGTAGGAAAGCTATTGGGGAATTAAGCTGATAGGACTACTAGTTTTTGCGATCTGGAGGATTTTACATACATGCACACACAGGATCATGTACGCGTAAAATATCAAGCCCAAAAAGGGCCGTCTGGGCCCTAAAAAATGGCCTGGATGATTGGAAAATACGAAAGTTATCGCAATGACAGCTCAAATTTCGATGAGCCGGCACATCCCTTTGGTGTTTAGGTCCTGGGCGCCCCACCCATGTATGGATACAATAGGGTGTTAGGACAACTCTCGCGAAGAAACGGTGATCAAAGAAAATACAAAAATCAACCTAGAGTCTGAATTGATCGAGACTCTCAAAGCAAGTGAGAACAAGCTCCGATTTCATCGTTTTCATAGGAGTTGGAAAGCTATTGAGGAATTGAGCTGATAGGACTTCTAGTTTTTGCGATCTGGTGGATTTTACATACTTGCACACACAGGATCATGTGCGCGGAAAATATCTAGCCCGAAAATGGCCGTCTAGGACCTCAAAAAGGCCTGCAGGATTGGAAAGAATGAAAGTTATCGCAATTAGAGCTCAAATTTTGATGAGCCGGCACATCCCTTTGGTGTTCAGGTCCTGGGCGCCCCACCCATGTACGGATACAACAGGGTGTTAGGCCAACTCTCGCGAAGAAACGGTGATCAAATAAATTAAAAAAATCAACCTAGAGTCCGAATTGATCGAGACTCTCAAAGCAAGTGAGAACAAGCTCCGATTTCGTCGTTTCATAGGCGTTGGAAAGCTATTGGGGAATTGAGCTGATAGGACTTCTAGTTTTTGTGATCTGGAGGATTTTACATATGTGCACAAATAGGATCACATGCGCGGAAAATATCGAGCCCTAAAACGGCCCTCTGGGCCCTCAAAAATGGCCTGCGGGATTGGAAAAAACAAAAGTTATCGCAATTACAGCTCAAATTTCGATGAGCCGGCACATCACTTTGGTGTTCAGGTCCTGGGCGCCCCACCCATGTATGGATACAATAGGGTGTTAGGCTCACTCTCGCGAAGAAATGGTGATCAAAGAAAATGCAAAAATCAAACTAGAGTCCGAATTGATCGAGAGTCTCAGAGCAAGTAAGAACAAGCTACGATTTCGTCGTTTTCATAGGCGTTGGAAAGCTATTGGGGAATTGAGCTGATAGGACTTCTAGTTTTTGCGATCTGGAGGATTTTACATACGTGCACACATAGGATCACATGCGCGGAAAATATCGAGCCCAAAAAGGGCCGTATGGGCCCTAAAAAATGGCCTGCAGGATTGGAAAAAATGAAAGTTATCGCAATTACACCTCAAATTTCGATGAGCCGGCACATCCCTTTGGTGTTCAGGTCCTGGGCGCCCCACCCATGTATGGATACAATAGGGTGTTAGGCTCACTCTCGCGAAGAAACGGTAATCAAAGAAAATGCAAAAATCAACCTAGAGTCCGTATTGATCGAGACTCTCAAAGCTAGTAAGAACGAGCTTCGATTTCATCGTTTTCATAGGCGTTGGAAAGCTATTGGGGAATTGAGCTGATAGGACTTCTAGATATTCCGATCTGGAGGATTTTACATACGTGCACACACAGCATCACGTGCGCGGAAAATATCGAGCCAAAAAGGGCCGTCTGGGCCCTCAAAAATGGCCTGGAGGATTGGAAAAAACGAAAGTTATCGCAATTACAGCTCAAATTTCGATGAGCCGGCACATCCCTTTGGCGTTCAGGTCCTGGGTGCCCCAGCCATGTAGGGATACAATAGTGTGTTAGGCCAACTCTCGCGAAGAAACGGTGATAAAAGAAAATACAAAAATCAACCTAGAGTCTGAATTGATCGAGACTCTCAAAGCAAGTGGGAACAAGCTCCGATTTCGTCGTTTTCATAGGCGTTGGAAAGCTATTGTTAAATTGAGCTGATAGGACTTCTAGTTTTTGTGATCTGGAGGATTTTACATACGTGCACACACAGGATCACGTGCGCATAAAATATCGCGCCCAAAAAGGACCGTCTGGGCCCTCAAAAATGGCCTGCATCATTGGAAAAAACGAAATTTATCGCAATTACAGCTCAAATTTCGATGAGCCGGCACATCCCTTTGGTGTTCAGGTCCTGGGCGCCCCACCCATGTATGGATACAATGGGGTGTTAGGACAACTCTCGCGAAGAAACGGTGATCAAAGAAATTACAAAAATCAACCTAGAGTCCGAATTGATCGAGACCCTCAAAGCAAGTGAGAACAAGCTCCGATTTTGTCGTTTCATAGGCGTTGGAAAGCTATTGGGGAATGGAGCTGATAGGACTTCTAGTTTTTGTGATCTGGAGGATTTTACATATGTGCACAAATAGGATCACATGCGCGGAAAATATCGAGCCCTAAAACGGCCCTCTGGGCCCTCAAAAATGGCCTGCAGGATTGGAAAAAACAAAAGTTATCGCAATTACAGCTCAAATTTCGATGAGCCGGCACATCACTTTGGTGTTCAGGTCCTGGGCGCCCCACCCATGTACGGATACAATAGGGTGTTAGGCTCACTCTCGCGAAGAAATGGTGATCAAAGAAAATGCAAAAATCAAACTAGAGTCCGAATTGATCGAGACTCTCAGAGCAAGTAAGAACAAGCTACGATTTCGTCGTTTTCATAGGCGTTGGAAAGCTATTGGGGAATTGAGCTGATAGGACTTCTAGTTTTTGCGATCTGGAGGATTTTACATACGTGCACACATAGGATCACATGCGCGGAAAATATCGAGCCAAAAAGGGCCGTCTGGGCCCTCAAAAATGGCCTGCAGGATTGGAAAAAATGAAAGTTATCGCAATTACAGCTCAAATTTCGATGAGCCGGCACATCACTTTGGTATTCAGGTCCTGGGCGCCCCACCCATGTATGTATACAATAGGGTGTAAGGCTCACTCTCGCGAAGAAACGGTGATCAAAGAAAATGCAAAAATAAACCTAGAGTCCAAATTAATCGAGACTCTCAAAGCAAGTAAGAACATGCTCCGATTTCGTCGTTTTCATAGGAGTTGGAAAGCTATTGAGGAATTGAGCTGATAGGACTTCTAGTTTTTGCAATCTGGTGGATTTTACATACGTGCACACACAGGATCATGTGCGCGGAAAATATCAAGCCCGAAAATGGCCGTCTGGGACCGCAAAAAAGGCCTGCAGGATTGGAAACAATGAAAGTTATCGCAATTACAGCTCAAATTTTGATGAGCCGGCACATCCCTTTGGTGTTCAGGTCCTGGGCGCCCCACCCATATACGGATACAATAGGATGTTAGGAAAACTCTCGCGAAGAAACGGTGATCAAATAAAATACAAAACTCAACCTAGAATCTGAATTGATCGAGACTCTCAAAGCAAGTGAGAACAAGCTCCGATTTCGTCGTTTTTCATAGGCGTTGGAAAGCTATTGGTAATTGAGCTGATAGGACTTCTAATTTTTGCGATCTGGAGGATTGTACATACGTGCACACACAGAATCACGTGCGCGGTAAATATCGAGCCCAAAAAGGGCCGTCTGGGCCCTCAAAAATGGCTTGGAGGATTGGAAAAATCGAAAGTTATCGCAATTACAGCTCAAATTTCGATGAGCCGGCACATCCCTTTGGTGTTCAGGTCCTGGGCGCCCCACCCATGTATTGATACAATAGGGTGTTAAGCCAACTCTCGCGAAGAAACGGTGATCAAATAAAATACAAAAATCAACCTAGAGTCCGAATTGATCGAGACTCTCAAAGCAAGTGCGATCAAACTCCGATTTCGTCGTTTTTCATAGGCGTTGGAAAGCTATTGGTAATTGAGCTGATAGGACTTCTAATTTTTGCGATCTGGAGGATTTTACATACGTGCACACACAGAATCACGTGCGCATAAAATATCGAGCCCAAAAAGGGCCGTCTGGGCCCTCAAAAATAGCTTGGAGGATTGGAAAAAATTAAAGTTAACGCAATTACAGCTCAAATTTCGATGAGCCGGCACATCCCTTTGGTGTTCAGGTCCTAGGCGCCCCACCCATGTATGGATACAATAAGGTGTTAGGACAACTCTCGCGAAGAAACGGTGATCAAAGAAAATACAAAAATCAACCTAGAGTCCGAATTGATCAAGACTCTCAAAGCAAGTGAGAACAAGCTCCGATTTTGTCATTTTCATAGGCGTTGGAAACCTATTGTTGAATTGAGCTGATAGGACTTCTAGTTTTTGCGATCTGGAGGATTTTACATACGTGCACACACAAGATCACGTGCACGTAAAATATCACGCCCAAAAAGGGCCGTCTGAGCCCTAAAAAATGGCCTGCATGATTGGAAAAAACGAAATCTATCGCAATTACAGCTCAAATTTTGATGAGCTGGCCCATCCCTTTGGTGTTCAGATCCTGGGCGCCCCACCCATGTATGGATACAATAGGGTGTTAGGCCAACTCTCGCGAAGAAACGGTGATGAAATAAAATACAAAATTCAACCGAGAGTCTGAATTGATCGACACTCTCAAAGCAAGTGAGAACAAGCTCCGATTTCGTCGTTTTCATAGGCGTAGGAAAGCTATTGGGGAATTAAGCTGATAGGACTACTAGTTTTTGCGATCTGGAGGATTTTACATACATGCACACACAGGATCATGTACGCGTAAAATATCAAGCCCAAAAAGGGCCGTCTGGGCCCTAAAAATGGCCTGGATGATTGGAAAATACGAAAGTTATCGCAATGACAGCTCAAATTTCGATGAGCCGGCACATCCCTTTGGTGTTTAGGTCCTGGGCGCCCCACCCATGTATGGATACAATAGGGTGTTAGGACAACTCTCGCGAAGAAACGGTGATCAAAGAAAATACAAAAATCAACCTAGAGTCTGAATTGATCGAGACTCTCAAAGCAAGTGAGAACAAGCTCCGATTTCATCGTTTTCATAGGAGTTGGAAAGCTATTGAGGAATTGAGCTGATAGGACTTCTAGTTTTTGCGATCTGGTGGATTTTACATACTTGCACACACAGGATCATGTGCGCGGAAAATATCTAGCCCGAAAATGGCCGTCTAGGACCTCAAAAAGGCCTGCAGGATTGGAAAGAATGAAAGTTATCGCAATTAGAGCTCAAATTTTGATGAGCCGGCACATCCCTTTGGTGTTCAGGTCCTGGGCGCCCCACCCATGTACGGATACAATAGGGTGTTAGGCCAACTCTCGCGAAGAAACGGTGATCAAATAAATTACAAAAATCAACCTAGAGTCCGAATTGATCGAGACTCTCAAAGCAAGTGAGAACAAGCTCCGATTTCGTCGTTTCATAGGCGTTGGAAAGCTATTGGGGAATTGAGCTGATAGGACTTCTAGTTTTTGTGATCTGGAGGATTTTACATATGTGCACAAATAGGATCACATGCGCGGAAAATATCGAGCCCTAAAACGGCCCTCTGGGCCCTCAAAAATGGCCTGCGGGATTGGAAAAAACAAAAGTTATCGCAATTACAGCTCAAATTTCGATGAGCCGGCACATCACTTTGGTGTTCAGGTCCTGGGCGCCCCACCCATGTATGGATACAATAGGGTGTTAGGCTCACTCTCGCGAAGAAATGGTGATCAAAGAAAATGCAAAAATCAAACTAGAGTCCGAATTGATCGAGAGTCTCAGAGCAAGTAAGAACAAGCTACGATTTCGTCGTTTTCATAGGCGTTGGAAAGCTATTGGGGAATTGAGCTGATAGGACTTCTAGTTTTTGCGATCTGGAGGATTTTACATACGTGCACACATAGGATCACATGCGCGGAAAATATCGAGCCCAAAAAGGGCCGTATGGGCCCTAAAAAATGGCCTGCAGGATTGGAAAAATGAAAGTTATCGCAATTACAGCTCAAATTTCGATGAGCCGGCACATCACTTTGGTATTCAGGTCCTGGGCGCCCCACCCATGTATGTATACAAAAGGGTGTAAGGCTCACTCTCGCGAAGAAACGGTGATCAAAGAAAATGCAAAAATAAACCTAGAGTCCAAATTAATCGAGACTCTCAAAGCAAGTAAGAACAAGCTCCGATTTCGTCGTTTTCATAGGAGTTGGAAAGCTATTGAGGAATTGAGCTGATAGGACTTCTAGTTTTTGCGATCTGGTGGATTTTACATACGTGCACACACAGGATCATGTGCGCGGAAAATATCAGGCCCGAAAATGGCCGTCTGGGACCGCAAAAAAGGCCTGCAGGATTGGAAAGAATGAAAGTTATCGCAATTACAGCTCAAATTTTGATGAGCCGGCACATCCCTTTGGTGTTCAGGTCCTGGGCGCCCCACCCATGTACGGATACAATAGGGTGTTAGGCCAACTCTCGCGAAGAAACGGTGATCAAATAAATTACAAAAATCAACCTAGAGTCCGAATTGATCGAGACTCTCAAAGCAAGTGAGAACAAGCTCCGATTTCGTCGTTTCATAGGCGTTGGAAAGCTATTGGGGAATTGAGCTGATAGGACTTCTAGTTTTTGTGATCTGGAGGATTTTACATATGTGCACAAATAGGATCACATGCGCGGAAAATATCGAGCCCTAAAACGGCCCTCTGGGCCCTCAAAAATGGCCTGCGGGATTGGAAAAAACAAAAGTTATCGCAATTACAGCTCAAATTTCGATGAGCCGGCACATCACTTTGGTGTTCAGGTCCTGGGCGCCCCACCCATGTATGGATACAATAGGGTGTTAGGCTCACTCTCGCGAAGAAATGGTGATCAAAGAAAATGCAAAAATCAAACTAGAGTCCGAATTGATCGAGAGTCTCAGAGCAAGTAAGAACAAGCTACGATTTCGTCGTCTTCATAGGCGTTGGAAAGCTATTGGGGAATTGAGCTGATAGGACTTCTAGTTTTTGCGATCTGGAGGATTTTACATACGTGCACACATAGGATCACATGCGCGGAAAATATCGAGCCCAAAAAGGGCCGTATGGGCCCTAAAAAATGGCCTGCAGGATTGGAAAAAATGAAAGTTATCGCAATTACAGCTCAAATTTCGATGAGCCGGCACATCACTTTGGTATTCAGGTCCTGGGCGCCCCACCCATGTATGTATACAAAAGGGTGTAAGGCTCACTCTCGCGAAGAAACGGTGATCAAAGAAAATGCAAAAATAAACCTAGAGTCCAAATTAATCGAGACTCTCAAAGCAAGTAAGAACAAGCTCCGATTTCGTCGTTTTCATAGGAGTTGGAAAGCTATTGAGGAATTGAGCTGATAGGACTTCTAGTTTTTGCGATCTGGTGGATTTTACATACGTGCACACACAGGATCATGTGCGCGGAAAATATCAGGCCCGAAAATGGCCGTCTGGGACCGCAAAAAGGGCCTGCAGGATTGGAAAGAATGAAAGTTATCGCAATTACAGCTCAAATTTTGATGAGCCGGCACATCCCTTTGGTGTTCAGGTCCTGGGCGCCCCACCCATGTACGGATACAATAGGATGTTAGGCCAACTCTCGCGAAGAAACGGTGATCAAATAAAATACAAAACTCAACCTAGAATCTGAATTGATCGAGACTCTCAAAGCAAGTGAGAACAAGCTCCGATTTCGTCGTTTTTCATAGGCGTTGGAAAGCTATTGGTAATTGAGGTGATAGGACTTCTAATTTTTGCGATCTGGAGGATTTTACATACGTGCACACATAGAATCACGTGCGCGGTAAATATCGAGCCCAAAAAGGGCCGTCTGGGCCCTCAAAAATGGCTTGGAGGATTGGAAAAAACGAAAGTTATCGCAATTACAGCTCAAATTTCGATGAGCCGGCACATCCCTTTGGTGTTCAGGTCCTGGGCGCCCCACCCATGTATGGATACAATAGGGTGTTAAGCCAACTCTCGCGAAGAAACGGTGATCAAATAAAATACAAAAATCAACCTAGAGTCCGAATTGATCGAGACTCTCAAAGCAAGTGAGATCAAACTCCGATTTCGTCGTTTTTCATAGGCGTTGGAAAGCTATTGGTAATTCAGCTGATAGGACTTCTAATTTTTGCGATCTGGAGGATTTTACATACGTGCACACACAGAATCACGTGCGCGGAAAATATCGAGCCCAAAAAGGGCCGTCTGGGCCCTCAAAAATGGCTTGGAGGATTGGAAAAAATGAAAGTTAACGCAATTACAGCTCAAATTTCGATGAGCCGGCACATCCCTTTGGTGTTCAGGTCCTAGGCGCCCCACCCATGTATGGATACAATAAGGTGTTAGGACAACTCTCGCGAAGAAACGGTGATCAAAGAAAATACAAAAATCAACCTAGAGTCCGAATTGATCAAGACTCTCAAAGCAAGTGAGAACAAGCTCCGATTTTGTCGTTTTCATTGGCGTTGGAAACCTATTGTTGAATTGAGCTGATAGGACTTCTAGTTTTTGCGATCTGGAGGATTTTACATACGTGCACACACAAGATCACGTGCACGTAAAATATCACGCCCAAAAAGGGCCGTCTGAGCCCTAAAAAATGGCCTGCATGATTGGAAAAAACGAAATCTATCGCAATTACAGCTCAAATTTTGATGAGCTGGCACATCCCTTTGGTGTTCAGATCCTGGGCGCCCCACCCATTTATGGATACAATAGGGTGTTAGGCCAACTCTCGCGAACAAACGGTGATCAACTAAAATACAAAACTCAACCGAGAGTCTGAATTGATCGACACTCTCAAAGCAAGTGAGAACAAGCTCCGATTTCGTCGTTTTCATAGGCGTAGGAAAGCTATTGGGGAATTAAGCTGATAGGACTACTAGTTTTTGCGATCTGGAGGATTTTACATACATGCACACACAGGATCATGTGTGCGTAAAATATCAAGCCCAAAAAGGGTTGTCTGGGCCCTAAAAAATGGCCTAGAGGATTGGAAAATACGAAAGTTATCGCAATGACAGCTCAAATTTCGATGAGCCGGCACATCCCTTTGGTGTTTAGGTCCTGGGCGCCCCACCCATGTATGGATACAATAGGGTGTCAGGACAACTCTCGCGAAGAAACGGTGATCAAAGAAAATACAAAAATCAACATAGAGTCCGAATTGATCGAGACTCTCAAAGCAAGTGAGAACAAGCTCCGATTTCATCGTTTTCATAGGAGTTGGAAAGCTATTGAGGAATTGAGCTGATAGGACTTCTAGTTTTTGCGATCTGGTGGATTTTACATACTTGCACACACAGGATCATGTGCGCGGAAAATATCAAGCCCGAAAATGGCCGTCTAGGACCTCAAAAAGGCCTGCAGGATTGGAAAGAATGAAAGTTATCGCAATTAGAGCTCAAATTTTGATGAGTCGGCACATCCCTTTGGTGTTCAGGTCCTGGGCGCCCCACCCATGTACGGATACAATAGGGTGTTAGGCCAACTCTCGCGAAGAAACGGTGATCAAATAAAATACAAAACTCAACCTAGAGTCTGAATTGATCGAGACTCTCAAAGCAAGTGAGAACAAGCTCCGATTTCGTCGTTTTTCATAGGCGTTGGAAAGCTATTGGTAATTGAGCTGATAGGACTTCTAATTTTTGCGATCTGGAGGATTTTACATACGTGCACACACAGAATCACGTGCGCGGAAAATATCGAGCCCAAAAAGGGCCGTCTGGGCCCTCAAAAATGGCTTGGAGGATTGGAAAAAATGAAAGTTAACGCAATTACAGCTCAAATTTCGATGAGCCGGCACATCCCTTTGGTGTTCAGGTCCTAGGCGCCCCACCCATGTATGGATACAATAAGGTGTTAGGACAACTCTCGCGAAGAAACGGTGATCAAAGAAAATACAAAAATCAACCTAGAGTCCGAATTGATCAAGACTCTCGAAGCAAGTGAGAACAAGCTCCGATTTTGTCGTTTTCATTGGCGTTGGAAACCTATTGTTGAATTGAGCTGATAGGACTTCTAGTTTTTGCGATCTGGAGGATTTTACATACGTGCACACACAAGATCACGTGCACGTAAAATATCACGCCCAAAAAGGGCCGTCTGAGCCCTAAAAAATGGCCTGCATGATTGGAAAAAACGAAATCTATCGCAATTACAGCTCAAATTTTGATGAGCTGGCACATCCCTTTGGTGTTCAGATCCTGGGCGCCCCACCCATTTATGGATACAATAGGGTGTTAGGCCAACTCTCGCGAACAAACGGTGATCAAATAAAATACAAAACTCAACCGAGAGTCTGAATTGATCGACACTCTCAAAGCAAGTGAGAACAAGCTCCGATTTCGTCGTTTTCATAGGCGTAGGAAAGCTATTGGGGAATTAAGCTGATAGGACTACTAGTTTTTGCGATCTGGAGGATTTTACATACATGCACACACAGGATCATGTGCGCGTAAAATATCAAGCCCAAAAAGGGTTGTCTGGGCCCTAAAAAATGGCCTGGAGGATTGGAAAATACGAAAGTTATCGCAATGACAGCTCAAATTTCGATGAGCCGGCACATCCCTTTGGTGTTTAGGTCCTGGGTGCCCCACCCATGTATGGATACAATAGGGTGTCAGGACAACTCTCGCGAAGAAACGGTGATCAAAGAAAATACAAAAATCAACCTAGAGTCCGAATTGATCGAGACTCTCAAAGCAAGTGAGAACAAGCTCCGATTTCATCGTTTTCATAGGAGTTGGAAAGCTATTGAGGAATTGAGCTGATAGGACTTCTAGTTTTTGCGATCTGGTGGATTTTACATACGTGCACACACAGGATCATGTGCGCGGAAAATATCAAGCCCGAAAATGGCCGTCTAGGACCTCAAAAAGGCCTGCAGGATTGGAAAGAATGAAAGTTATCGCAATTACAGCTCAAATTTTGATGAGCCGGCACATCCCTTTGGTGTTCAGGTCCTGGGCGCCCCACCCATGTACGGATACAATATGGTGTTAGGACAACTCTCGCGAAGAAACGGTGATCAAATAAAATACAAAACTCAACCTAGAGTCTGAATTGATCGAGACTCTCAAAGCAAGTGAGAACAAGCTCCGATTTCGTCGTTTTTCATAGGCGTTGGAAAGCTATTGGTAATTGAGCTGATAGGACTTCTAATTTTTGCGATCTGGAGGATTTTACATACGTGCACACACAGAATCACGTGCGCGGAAAATATCGAGCCCAAAAAGGGCCATCTGGGCCCTCAAAAATGGCTTGGAGGATTGGAAAAAACGAAAGTTATCGCAATTACAGCTCAAATTTCGATGAGCCGGCACATCCCTTTGGTGTTCAGGTCCTGGGCGCCCCACCCATGTATGCATACAATAGGGTGTTAGGCCAACTCTCGCGAAGAAACGGTGATCAAAGAAAATACAAAAATCAACCTAGAGTCCGAATTGATCGAGACTCTCAAAGCAAGTGAGAACAAGCTCCGATTTCATCGTTTTCATAGGAGTTGGAAAGCTATTGAGGAATTGAGCTGATAGGACTTCTAGTTTTTGCGATCTGGTGGATTTTACATACTTGCACACACAGGATCATGTGCGCGGAAAATATCAAGCCCGAAAATGGCCGTCTAGGACCTCAAAAAGGCCTGCAGGATTGGAAAGAATGAAAGTTATCGCAATTAGAGTTCAAATTTTGATGAGCCGGCACATCCCTTTGGTGTTCAGGTCCTGGGCGCCCCACCCATGTACGGATACAATAGGGTGTTAGGCCAACACTCGCGAAGAAACGGTGATCAAATAAAATACAAAACTCAACCTAGAGTCTGAATTGATCGAGACTCTCAAAGCAAGTGCGAACAAGCTCCGATTTCGTCGTTTTCATAGGCGTAGGAAAGCTATTGGGGAATTAAGCTGATAGGACTACTAGTTTTTGCGATCTGGAGGATTTTACATACATGCACACACAGGATCATGTGTGCGTAAAATATCAAGCCCAAAAAGGGTTGTCTGGGCCCTAAAAAATGGCCTGGAGGATTGGAAAATACGAAAGTTATCGCAATGACAGCTCAAATTTCGATGAGCCGGCACATCCCTTTGGTGTTTAGGTCCTGGGCGCCCCACCCATGTATGGATACAATAGGGTGTCAGGACAACTCTCGCGAAGAAACGGTGATCAAAGAAAATACAAAAATCAACCTAGAGTCCGAATTGATCGAGACTCTCAAAGCAAGTGAGAACAAGCTCCGATTTCATCGTTTTCATAGGAGTTGGAAAGCTATTGAGGAATTGAGCTGATAGGACTTCTAGTTTTTGCGATCTGGTGGATTTTACATACTTGCACACACAGGATCATGTGCGCGGAAAATATCAAGCCCGAAAATGGCCGTCTAGGACCTCAAAAAGGCCTGCAGGATTGGAAAGAATGAAAGTTATCGCAATTAGAGCTCAAATTTTGATGAGCCGGCACATCCCTTTGGTGTTCAGGTCCTGGGCGCCCCACCCATGTACGGATACAATAGGGTGTTAGGCCAACTCTCGCGAAGAAACGGTGATCAAATAAAATACAAAACTCAACCTAGAGTCTGAATTGATCGAGACTCTCAAAGCAAGTGAGAACAAGCTCCGATTTCGTCGTTTTTCATAGGCGTTGGAAAGCTATTGGTAATTGAGCTGATAGGACTTCTAATTTTTGCGATCTGGAGGATTTTACATACGTGCACACACAGAATCACGTGCGCGGAAAATATCGAGCCCAAAAAGGGCCGTCTGGGCCCTCAAAAATGGCTTGGAGGATTGGAAAAAATGAAAGTTAACGCAATTACAGCTCAAATTTCGATGAGCCGGCACATCCCTTTGGTGTTCAGGTCCTAGGCGCCCCACCCATGTATGGATACAATAAGGTGTTAGGACAACTCTCGCGAAGAAACGGTGAATAAAGAAAATACAAAAATCAACCTAGAGTCCGAATTGATCATGACTCTCAAAGCAAGTGAGAACAAGCTCCGATTTTGTCGTTTTCATTGGCGTTGGAAACCTATTGTTGAATTGAGCTGATAGGACTTCTAGTTTTTAAGATCTGGAGGATTTTACATACGTGCACACACAAGATCACGTGCACGTAAAATATCACGCCCAAAAAGGGCCGTCTGAGCCCTAAAAAATGGCCTGCATGATTGGAAAAAACGAAATCTATCGCAATTACAGCTCAAATTTTGATGAGCTGGCACATCCCTTTGGTGTTCAGATCCTGGGCGCCCCACCCATTTATGGATACAATAGGGTGTTAGGCCAACTCTCGCGAACAAACGGTGATCAAATAAAATACAAAACTCAACCGAGAGTCTGAATTGATCGACACTCTCAAAGCAAGTGAGAACAAGCTCCGATTTCGTCGTTTTCATAGGCGTAGGAAAGCTATTGGGGAATTAAGCTGATAGGACTACTAGTTTTTGCGATCTGGAGGATTTTACATACATGCACACACAGGATCATGTGTGCGTAAAATATCAAGCCCAAAAAGGGTTGTCTGGGCCCTAAAAAATGGCCTGGAGGATTGGAAAATACGAAAGTTATCGCAATGACAGCTCAAATTTCGATGAGCCGGCACATCCCTTTGGTGTTTAGGTCCTGGGCGCCCCACCCATGTATGGATACAATAGGGTGTCAGGACAACTCTCGCGAAGAAACGGTGATCAAAGAAAATACAAAAATCAACCTAGAGTCCGAATTGATCGAGACTCTCAAAGCAAGTGAGAACAAGCTCCGATTTCATCGTTTTCATAGGAGTTGGAAAGCTATTGAGGAATTGAGCTGATAGGACTTCTAGTTTTTGCGATCTGGTGGATTTTACATACTTGCACACACAGGATCATGTGCGCGGAAAATATCAAGCCCGAAAATGGCCGTCTAGGACCTCAAAAAGGCCTGCAGGATTGGAAAGAATGAAAGTTATCGCAATTAGAGTTCAAATTTTGATGAGCCGGCACATCCCTTTGGTGTTCAGGTCCTGGGCGCCCCACCCATGTACGGATACAATAGGGTGTTAGGCCAACTCTCGCGAAGAAACGGTGATCAAATAAAATACAAAACTCAACCTAGAGTCTGAATTGATCGAGACTCTCAAAGCAAGTGAGAACAAGCTCCGATTTCGTCGTTTTTCATAGGCGTTGGAAAGCTATTGGTAATTGAGCTGATAGGACTTCTAATTTTTGCGATCTGGAGGATTTTACATACGTGCACACACAGAATCACGTGCGCGGAAAATATCGAGCCCAAAAAGGGCCATCTGGGCCCTCAAAAATGGCTTGGAGGATTGGAAAAAACGAAAGTTATCGCAATTACAGCTCAAATTTCGATGAGCCGGCACATCCCTTTGGTGTTCAGGTCCTGGGCGCCCCACCCATGTATGCATACAATAGGGTGTTAGGCCAACTCTCGCGAAGAAACGGTGATCAAAGAAAATACAAAAATCAACCTAGAGTCCGAATTGATCGAGACTCTCAAAGCAAGTGAGAACAAGCTCCGATTTCATCGTTTTCATAGGAGTTGGAAAGCTATTGAGGAATTGAGCTGATAGGACTTCTAGTTTTTGCGATCTGGTGGATTTTACATACTTGCACACACAGGATCATGTGCGCGGAAAATATCAAGCCCGAAAATGGCCGTCTAGGACCTCAAAAAGGCCTGCAGGATTGGAAAGAATGAAAGTTATCGCAATTAGAGCTCAAATTTTGATGAGCCGGCACATCCCTTTGGTGTTCAGGTCCTGGGCGCCCCACCCATGTACGGATACAATAGGGTGTTAGGCCAACTCTCGCGAAGAAACGGTGATCAAATAAAATACAAAACTCAACCTAGAGTCTGAATTGATCGAGACTCTCAAAGCAAGTGAGAACAAGCTCCGATTTCGTCGTTTTTCATAGGCGTTGGAAAGCTATTGGTAATTGAGCTGATAGGACTTCTAATTTTTGCGATCTGGAGGATTTTACATACGTGCACACACAGAATCACGTGCGCGGAAAATATCGAGCCCAAAAAGGGCCGTCTGGGCCCTCAAAAATGGCTTGGAGGATTGGAAAAAATGAAAGTTAACGCAATTACAGCTCAAATTTCGATGAGCCGGCACATCCCTTTGGTGTTCAGGTCCTAGGCGCCCCACCCATGTATGGATACAATAAGGTGTTAGGACAACTCTCGCGAAGAAACGGTGAATAAAGAAAATACAAAAATCAACCTAGAGTCCGAATTGATCATGACTCTCAAAGCAAGTGAGAACAAGCTCCGATTTTGTCGTTTTCATTGGCGTTGGAAACCTATTGTTGAATTGAGCTGATAGGACTTCTAGTTTTTAAGATCTGGAGGATTTTACATACGTGCACACACAAGATCACGTGCACGTAAAATATCACGCCCAAAAAGGGCCGTCTGAGCCCTAAAAAATGGCCTGCATGATTGGAAAAAACGAAATCTATCGCAATTACAGCTCAAATTTTGATGAGCTGGCACATCCCTTTGGTGTTCAGATCCTGGGCGCCCCACCCATTTATGGATACAATAGGGTGTTAGGCCAACTCTCGCGAACAAACGGTGATCAAATAAAATACAAAACTCAACCGAGAGTCTGAATTGATCGACACTCTCAAAGCAAGTGAGAACAAGCTCCGATTTCGTCGTTTTCATAGGCGTAGCAAAGCTATTGGGGAATTAAGCTGATAGGACTACTAGTTTTTGCGATCTGGAGGATTTTACATACATGCACACACAGGATCATGTGTGCGTAAAATATCAAGCCCAAAAAGGGTTGTCTGGGCCCTAAAAAATGGCCTGGAGGATTGGAAAATACGAAAGTTATCGCAATGACAGCTCAAATTTCGATGAGCCGGCACATCCCTTTGGTGTTTAGGTCCTGGGCGCCCCACCCATGTATGGATACAATAGGGTGTCAGGACAACTCTCGCGAAGAAACGGTGATCAAAGAAAATACAAAAATCAACCTAGAGTCCGAATTGATCGAGACTCTCAAAGCAAGTGAGAACAAGCTCCGATTTCATCGTTTTCATAGGAGTTGGAAAGCTATTGAGGAATTGAGCTGATAGGACTTCTAGTTTTTGCGATCTGGTGGATTTTACATACTTGCACACACAGGATCATGTGCGCGGAAAATATCAAGCCCGAAAATGGCCGTCTAGGACCTCAAAAAGGCCTGCAGGATTGGAAAGAATGAAAGTTATCGCAATTAGAGTTCAAATTTTGATGAGCCGGCACATCCCTTTGGTGTTCAGGTCCTGGGCGCCCCACCCATGTACGGATACAATAGGGTGTTAGGCCAACTCTCGCGAAGAAACGGTGATCAAATAAAATACAAAACTCAACCTAGAGTCTGAATTGATCGAGACTCTCAAAGCAAGTGAGAACAAGCTCCGATTTCGTCGTTTTTCATAGGCGTTGGAAAGCTATTGGTAATTGAGCTGATAGGACTTCTAATTTTTGCGATCTGGAGGATTTTACATACGTGCACACACAGAATCACGTGCGCGGAAAATATCGAGCCCAAAAAGGGCCATCTGGGCCCTCAAAAATGGCTTGGAGGATTGGAAAAAACGAAAGTTATCGCAATTACAGCTCAAATTTCGATGAGCCGGCACATCCCTTTGGTGTTCAGGTCCTGGGCGCCCCACCCATGTATGCATACAATAGGGTGTTAGGCCAACTCTCGCGAAGAAACGGTGATCAAAGAAAATACAAAAATCAACCTAGAGTCCGAATTGATCGAGACTCTCAAAGCAAGTGAGAACAAGCTCCGATTTCATCGTTTTCATAGGAGTTGGAAAGCTATTGAGGAATTGAGCTGATAGGACTTCTAGTTTTTGCGATCTGGTGGATTTTACATACGTGCACACACAGGATCATGTGCGCGGAAAATATCAAGCCCGAAAATGGCCGTCTAGGACCTCAAAAAGGCCTGCAGGATTGGAAAGAATGAAAGTTATCGCAATTACAGCTCAAATTTTGATGAGCCGGCACATCCCTTTGGTGTTCAGGTCCTGGGCGCCCCACCCATGTACGGATACAATAGGGTGTTAGGCCAACTCTCGCGAAGAAACGGTGATCAAATAAAATACAAAACTCAACCTAGAGTCTGAATTGATCGAGACTCTCAAAGCAAGTGAGAACAAGCTCCGATTTCGTCGTTTTTCATAGGCGTTGGAAAGCTATTGGTAATTGAGCTGATAGGACTTCTAATTTTTGCGATCTGGAGGATTTTACATACGTGCACACACAGAATCACGTGCGCGGAAAATATCGAGCCCAAAAAGGGCCGTCTGGGCCCTCAAAAATGGCTTGGAGGATTGGAAAAAATGAAAGTTAACGCAATTACAGCTCAAATTTCGATGAGCCGGCACATCCCTTTGGTGTTCAGGTCCTAGGCGCCCCACCCATGTATGGATACAATAAGGTGTTAGGACAACTCTCGCGAAGAAACGGTGAATAAAGAAAATACAAAAATCAACCTAGAGTCCGAATTGATCATGACTCTCAAAGCAAGTGAGAACAAGCTCCGATTTTGTCGTTTTCATTGGCGTTGGAAACCTATTGTTGAATTGAGCTGATAGGACTTCTAGTTTTTAAGATCTGGAGGATTTTACATACGTGCACACACAAGATCACGTGCACGTAAAATATCACGCCCAAAAAGGGCCGTCTGAGCCCTAAAAAATGGCCTGCATGATTGGAAAAAACGAAATCTATCGCAATTACAGCTCAAATTTTGATGAGCTGGCACATCCCTTTGGTGTTCAGATCCTGGGCGCCCCACCCATTTATGGATACAATAGGGTGTTAGGCCAACTCTCGCGAACAAACGGTGATCAAATAAAATACAAAACTCAACCGAGAGTCTGAATTGATCGACACTCTCAAAGCAAGTGAGAACAAGCTCCGATTTCGTCGTTTTCATAGGCGTAGCAAAGCTATTGGGGAATTAAGCTGATAGGACTACTAGTTTTTGCGATCTGGAGGATTTTACATACATGCACACACAGGATCATGTGTGCGTAAAATATCAAGCCCAAAAAGGGTTGTCTGGGCCCTAAAAAATGGCCTGGAGGATTGGAAAATACGAAAGTTATCGCAATGACAGCTCAAATTTCGATGAGCCGGCACATCCCTTTGGTGTTTAGGTCCTGGGCGCCCCACCCATGTATGGATACAATAGGGTGTCAGGACAACTCTCGCGAAGAAACGGTGATCAAAGAAAATACAAAAATCAACCTAGAGTCCGAATTGATCGAGACTCTCAAAGCAAGTGAGAACAAGCTCCGATTTCATCGTTTTCATAGGAGTTGGAAAGCTATTGAGGAATTGAGCTGATAGGACTTCTAGTTTTTGCGATCTGGTGGATTTTACATACTTGCACACACAGGATCATGTGCGCGGAAAATATCAAGCCCGAAAATGGCCGTCTAGGACCTCAAAAAGGCCTGCAGGATTGGAAAGAATGAAAGTTATCGCAATTAGAGTTCAAATTTTGATGAGCCGGCACATCCCTTTGGTGTTCAGGTCCTGGGCGCCCCACCCATGTACGGATACAATAGGGTGTTAGGCCAACTCTCGCGAAGAAACGGTGATCAAATAAAATACAAAACTCAACCTAGAGTCTGAATTGATCGAGACTCTCAAAGCAAGTGAGAACAAGCTCCGATTTCGTCGTTTTTCATAGGCGTTGGAAAGCTATTGGTAATTGAGCTGATAGGACTTCTAATTTTTGCGATCTGGAGGATTTTACATACGTGCACACACAGAATCACGTGCGCGGAAAATATCGAGCCCAAAAAGGGCCATCTGGGCCCTCAAAAATGGCTTGGAGGATTGGAAAAAACGAAAGTTATCGCAATTACAGCTCAAATTTCGATGAGCCGGCACATCCCTTTGGTGTTCAGGTCCTGGGCGCCCCACCCATGTATGCATACAATAGGGTGTTAGGCCAACTCTCGCGAAGAAACGGTGATCAAAGAAAATACAAAAATCAACCTAGAGTCCGAATTGATCGAGACTCTCAAAGCAAGTGAGAACAAGCTCCGATTTCATCGTTTTCATAGGAGTTGGAAAGCTATTGAGGAATTGAGCTGATAGGACTTCTAGTTTTTGCGATCTGGTGGATTTTACATACGTGCACACACAGGATCATGTGCGCGGAAAATATCAAGCCCGAAAATGGCCGTCTAGGACCTCAAAAAGGCCTGCAGGATTGGAAAGAATGAAAGTTATCGCAATTACAGCTCAAATTTTGATGAGCCGGCACATCCCTTTGGTGTTCAGGTCCTGGGCGCCCCACCCATGTACGGATACAATAGGGTGTTAGGACAACTCTCGCGAAGAAACGGTGATCAAATAAAATACAAAACTCAACCTAGAGTCTGAATTGATCGAGACTCTCAAAGCAAGTGAGAACAAGCTCCGATTTCGTCGTTTTTCATAGGCGTTGGAAAGCTATTGGTAATTGAGCTGATAGGACTTCTAATTTTTGCGATCTGGAGGATTTTACATACGTGCACACACAGAATCACGTGCGCGGAAAATATCGAGCCCAAAAAGGGCCGTCTGGGCCCTCAAAAATGGCTTGGAGGATTGGAAAAAATGAAAGTTAACGCAAATACAGCTCAAATTTCGATGAGCCGGCACATCCCTTTGGTGTTCAGGTCCTAGGCGCCCCACCCATGTATGGATACAATAAGGTGTTAGGACAACTCTCGCGAAGAAACGGAGATCAAAGAAAATACAAAAATCAACCTAGAGTCCGAATTGATCAAGACTCTCAAAGCAAGTGAGAACAAGCTCCGATTTTGTCGTTTTCATAGGCGTTGGAAACCTATTGTTGAATTGAGCTGATAGGACTTCTAGTTTTTGCGATCTGGAGGATTTTACATACGTGCACACACAAGATCACGTGCACGTAAAATATCACGCCCAAAAAGGGCCGTCTGAGCCCTAAAAAATGGCCTGCATGATTGGAAAAAACGAAATCTATCGCAATTACAGCTCAAATTTTGATGAGCTGGCACATCCCTTTGGTGTTCAGATCCTGGGCGCCCCACCCATGTATGGATACAATAGGGTGTTAGGCCAACTCTCGCGAAGAAACGGTGATCAAATAAAATACAAAACTCAACCGAGAGTCTGAATTGATCGACACTCTCAAAGCAAGTGAGAACAAGCTCCGATTTCGTCGTTTTCATAGGCGTAGGAAAGCTATTGGGGAATTAAGCTGATAGGACTTCTAGTTTTTGCGATCTGGAGGATTTTACATACATGCACACACAGGATCACGTGCGCGTAAAATATCGAGCCCAAAAAGGGCCGTCTGGGCCCTAAAAATGGCCTGGAGGATTGGAAAATACGAAAGTTATCGCAATGACAGCTCAAATTTCGATGAGCCGGCACATCCCTTTGGTGTTTAGGTCCTGGGCGCCCCACCCATGTATGGATACAATATTGTGTTAGGAATACTCTCGCGAAGAAACGGTGATCAAAGAAAATACAAAAATCAACCTAGAGTCCGAATTGATCGAGACTCTCAAAGCAAGTGAGAACAAGCTCCGATTTCATCGTTTTCATAGGAGTTGGAAAGCTATTGAGGAATTGAGCTGATAGGACTTCTAGTTTTTGCGATCAGGTGGATTTTACATACGTGCACACACAGGATCATGTGCGCGGAAAATATCAAGCCCGAAAATGGCCGTCTAGGACCTCAAAAAGGCCTGCAGGATTGGAAAGAATGAAAGTTATCGCAATTACAGCTCAAATTTTGATGAGCCGGCACATCCCTTTGGTGTTCAGGTCCTGGGCGCCCCACCCATGTACGGATACAATAGGGTGTTAGGACAACTCTCGCGAAGAAACGGTGATCAAATAAAATACAAAACTCAACCTAGAGTCTGAATTGATCGAGACTCTCAAAGCAAGTGAGAACAAGCTCCGATTTCGTCGTTTTTCATAGGCGTTGGAAAGCTATTGGTAATTGAGCTGATAGGACTTCTAATTTTTGCGATCTGGAGGATTTTACATACGTGCACACACAGAATCACGTGCGCGGAAAATATCGAGCCCAAAAAGGGCCATCTGGGCCCTCAAAAATGGCTTGGAGGATTGGAAAAAACGAAAGTTATCGCAATTACAGCTCAAATTTCGATGAGCCGGCACATCCCTTTGGTGTTCAGGTCCTGGGCGCCCCACCCATGTATGCATACAATAGGGTGTTAGGCCAACTCTCGCGAAGAAACGGTGATCAAATAAAATACAAAAATCAACCTAGAGTCCGAATTAATCGAGACTCTCAAAGCAAGTGAGAACAAGCTCCGATTTCGTCGTTTTTCATAGGCGTTGGAAAGCTATTGGTAATTGAGCTGATAGGACTTCTAATTTTTGTGATCTGGAGGATTTTACATACGTGCACACACAGAATCACGTGCGCGGAAAATATCGAGCCCGAAATGGGCCGTCTGAGCCCTCAAAAATGGCTTGGAGGATTGGAAAAAATGAAAGTTATCGCAATTACAGCTCATATTTTGATGAGCCGGCACATCCCTTTGGTGTTCAGGTCCTAGGCGCCCACCCATGTATGGATACAATAGGGTGTTAGGACAACTCTCGCGAAGAAACGGTGATCAAAGAATATACAAAAATCAACCTAGAGTCCGAATTGATCAGAACTCTCAAAGCAAGTGAGAACAAGCACCTATTTCGTCGTTTTCATAGGCGTTGGAAAGCTATTGTTGAATTGAGCTGATAGGACTTCTAGTTTTTGCGATCTAGAGGATTTTACATACATGCACACACAAGATCACGTGCGCGTAAAATATCGCACCCAAAAAGGGCCGTCTGAGCCCTCAAAAATGGCCTGCATGATTGGAAAAAACGAAATTTATCGCAATTACAGCTCAAATTTCGATGAGCCGGCACATCCCTTTGGTGTTCAGCTCCTGGGCGCCCCACCCATGTATGGATACAATAGCGTGTTAGGACAACTCTCGCGAAGAAACGGTGATCAAAGAAATTACAAAAATCAACCTAGAGTCCGAATTGATCGAGACTCTCAAAGCAAGTGAGAAGAAGCTCTGATTTCTTCGTTTCATAGGCGTTGGAAAGCTATTGGGGAATTGAGCTGATAGGACTTCTAGTTTTTGTGATCTAGAGGATTTTACATACGTGCACAAATAGGATCACATGCGTGGAAAATATCGAGCCCAAAAAGGGCCCTCTGGGCCCTCAAAAATGGCCTGAAGGATTGGAAAAAACAAAAGTTATCGCAATTACAGCTCAAATTTCGATGAGCCGGCACATCACTTTGGTGTTCAGGACCTGGGCGCCCCACCCATGTCTGGATACAATATGGTGTTAGGCTCACTCTCGCGAAGAAACGGTGATCAAATAAAATGCAAAAATCAACCTAGAGTCCAAAGTGATCGAGACTCTCAAATCAAGTGGGAACAAGCTCCGATTTCATCGTTTTCATAGGTGTTGGAAAGCTATTGGGGAATTGAGCTGATAGGACTTCTAGTTTTTGCGATCTGGAGGATTTTACATATGTGCACACACAGGATCACGTGCGCGGAAAATATCGAGCCAAAAAGGGTCGTCTGGGCCCTCAAAAATGGCCTGGAGGATTGGAAAAAACGAAAGTTATCGCAATTACAGCTCAAATTTTGATGAGCCGGCACATCCCTTTGGTGTTCAGGTCCTGGGCATCCCACCCATGTATGGATACAATAGGGTGTTAGGACAACTCTCACGAAGAAACGGTGATCAAAGAAAATACAAAAATCAGCCTAGAGTCTGAATTGATCGAGACTCTCAAATCAAGTGAGAACAAGCTCCGATTTCGTCATTTTCATAGGCGTTGGAAAGCTATTGGGGAATTAAGCTTATAGGACTTCTAGTTCTTGCGAACTGGAGGATTTTACAGACGTGCACACACAGAATCATGTGCGCAGAAAATATCGAGCCCAAAAAGGGCCGTTTGGACCCTCAAAAATGGCCTGCAGGATTGGAAAAAACGTAAGTTATCGCAATTACAGCTCAAATTTCGATGAGCCAGCACATCCCTTTGGTGTTCAGGTCCTAGGCACCCCACCCATGTATGGATACAATAGGGTGTTAGGACAACTCTTGCGAAGAAACGGTGATCAAAGAAAATACAAAAATAAACCTAGAGTCCGAATTGATCGAGACTCTCAAAGCAAGTGAGAACAAGCTCCGATTTCGTCGTTTTCATAGGCGTTGGAAAGCTATTGGGGAATTGAGCTGATAGGACTTCTAGTTTTTGCGATCTGGAGGATTTTACATACGTGCACAAATAGGATCACATGCACGGAAAATATCGAGCCCAAAAAGGGCCCTCTGGGCCCTCAAAAATGGCCTGCAGGATTGGAAAAAACGAAAGTTATCGCAATTACAGCTCAAATTTCGATGAGCCGGCACATCACTTTGGTGTTCAGGTCCTAGGTGCCCACCCATGTATGGATACAATAGGGTGTTAGACCAACTCTCGCGAAGAAACGGTAATCAAAGAAAATATAAAAATCAACCTAGAGTCCGAATTGATCGAGACTCTCAAAGCAAGTGAGAACAAGCTCCGATTTCGTCGTTTTCATAGGCGTTGGAAAGCTATTGGGGAATTGAGCTGATAGGAATTCTAGTTTTTGCGATCTGGAGGATTTTACATACGTGCACACATAGGATCACATGCGCGGAAAATATCGAGCCAAAAAAGGGCCCTCTGGGCCCTAAAAAATGGCATGCAGGATTGGAAAAAACGAAAATTATCGCAATTACAGCTCAAATTTCGATGAGCCGGCACATCCCTTTGGTGTTCAGGTCCTGGGTGCCCCGCCCATGTATGGATACAATAGGGTGTTAGGCTCACTCTCGCGAAGAAACGGTGATCAAAGAAAATGCAAAAATCAACCTAGAGTCCGTATTGACTGAGACTCTCAAAGCAAGTAAGAACAAGCTCCGATTTCGTCGTTTTCATAGACGTTGGAAAGCTATTGGGGAATTGAGCTGATAGAACTTGTAGTTTTTCCGATCTGGAGGATTTTACATACGTGCGCACACAGGATCACGTGCGCGGAAAATATCGAGCCAAAAAGGGCCGTATGGGTCCTCAAAAATGGCCTGGAGGATTGGAAAATATCGAGCCAAAAAAGGGCCGTCTGGGCCCTCAAAAGTGAAAGTTATCGCAATTACAGCTCAAATTTCGATGAGCCGGCACATCCCTTTGGCGTTCAGGTCCAGGGCGCCCCACCTATGTAGGGATACAATAGGGTGTTAGGCCAACTCTCACGAAGAAACGGTGATAAAAGAAAATACAAAAATCAGCCTAGAGTCTGAATTGATCGAGACTCTCAAAGCAAGTGGGAACAAGCTCCGATTTCGTCGTTTTCATAGGCGTTGGAAAGCTATTGTTGAATTGAGCTGATAGGACTTCTAGTTTTTGCGATCTAGAGGATTTTACAAACGTGCACACACAGGATCACGTGCGCGTAAATTATCGCGCCCAAAAAGGGCCGTCTGGGCCCTCAAAAATGGCCTGCATGATTGGAAAAAACGAAATTTATCGCAATTACAGCTCAAATTTCGATGAGCCGACACATCCCTTTGGTGTTCAGGTCCTGGGTGCCCCACCCATGTATGGATACAATAGGGTGTTAGGACAACTCTCGCGAAGAAACGGTGATCAAAGAAATTACAAAAATCAACCTAGAGTTTGAATTGATCGTGACTCTCAAGGCAAGTGAGAACAAGCTCCGATTATGTCGTTTTCATAGGCGTTGGAAAGCTATTGGGGAATTGAGCTGATAGGACTTCTAGTTTTTGCGATCTGTAGGATTTTACATACGTGCACAAATAGGATCACATGCACGGAAAATATCGAGCCCAAAAAGGGCCCTCTGGGCCCTCAAAAATGGCCTGCAGGATTGGAAAAACGAAAGTTATCGCAATTACAGCTCAAATTTCGATGAGCCGGCACATCACTTTGGTGTTCAGGTCCTGGGTGCCCACCCATGAATGGATACAATAGGGTGTTAGACCAACTCTCGAGAAGAAACGGTAATCAAAGAAAATATAAAAATCAACCTAGAGTCCGAATTGATCGAGACTCTCAAAGCAAGTGAGAACAAGCACCGATTTCGTCGTTTTCAAAGGCGTTGGAAAGCTATTGGGGAATTGAGCTGATAGAACTTCTAGTTTTTCCGATCTAGAGGATTTTACATACGTGCACACACAGGATCACGTGCGCGGAAAATATCGAGCCAAAAAGGGACGTCTGGGCCCTCAAAAATGGCCTGGAGGATTGGAAAATATCGAGCCAAAAAAGGGCCGTCTGGGCCCTCAAAAGTGAAAGTTATCGCAATTACAACTCAAATTTCGATGAGCCGGCACATCCCTTTGGCGTTCAGGTCCAGGGCGCCCCACCTATGTAGGGATACAATAGGGTGTTAGGCCAACTCTCGCGAAGAAACGGTGATAAAAGAAAATACGAAAATCAGCCTAGAGTCTAAATTGATCGAGACTCTCAAAGCAAGTGGGAATAAGCTCCGATTTCGTCGTTTTCATAGGCGTTGGAAAGCTATTGTTGAATTGAGCTGATAGGACTTCTAGTTTTTGCGATCTGGAAGATTTTACAAACGTGCACACACAGGATCACGTGCGCGTAAAATATCGCGCCCAAAAAGGGCCGTTTGGGCCCTCAAAAATGGCCTGCATGATT
Organism: Elymus sibiricus; assembly: GCA_039707655.1. Taxonomy (NCBI): domain Eukaryota; kingdom Viridiplantae; phylum Streptophyta; class Magnoliopsida; order Poales; family Poaceae; genus Elymus; species Elymus sibiricus. Next base: position 4,161,044 of record CM077672.1, read on the forward strand.
GGAAAAAACGAAATTTATCGCAATTACAGCTCAAATTTCGATGAGCCGGCACATCCCTTTGGTGTTCAGGTCCTGGGCGCCCCACCCATGTATGGATACAATAGGGTGTTAGGACAACTCTCGCGAAGAAACGGTGATCAAAGAAATTACAAAAATCAACCTAGAGTTCGAATTGATCGAGACTCTCAAAGCAAGTGAGAACAAGCTCTGATTTCTTCGTTTCATAGGCGTTGGAAAGCTATTGGGGAATTGAGCTGATAGGACTTCTAGTTTTTGCAATCTAGAGGATTTTACATACGTGCACACACAGGATCACGTGCGCGGAAAATATCGAGCCAAAAAGGGTCGTCTGGGCCCTCAAAAATGGCCTGGAGGATTGGAAAAAACGAAAGTTATCGCAATTACAGCTCAAATTTTGATGAGCCGGCACATCCCTTTGGTGTTCAGGTCCTGGGCGTCCCACCCATGTATGGATACAATAGGGTGTTAGGACAACTCTCGCGAAGAAAAGGTGATCAAAGAAAATACAAAAATTATCCTAGAGTCTGAATTGATCGAGACTCTCAAAGCAAGTGAGAACAAGCTCCGATTTTGTCATTTTCGTGGGCGTTGGAAAGCTATTGGGGAATTAAGCTTATAGGACTTCTAGTTTTTGCGATCTGGAGGATTTTACATACGTGCACACACAGAATCATGTGCGCAGAAAATATCGAGCCCAGAAAGGGCCATTTGGACCCTCAAAAATGGCCTGTAGGATTGGAAAAAACGTAAGTTATCGCAATTACAGTTCAAATTTCGATGAGCCGGCACATCCCTTTGGTGTTCAGGTCCTAGGCGCCCCACCCATGTATGGATACAATAGGGTGTTAGGACAACTCTCGCGAAGAAACGGTGATCAAAGAAAATACAAAAATCAACCTAGAGTCCGAATTCATCGAAACGCTCAAAGCAAGTGAGAACAAGCTCCGATTTCGTCGATTTCATAGGCGTTGGAAAGCTATTGGGGAATTGAGCTGATAGGACTTCTAGTTTTTGCGATCTGGAGGATTTTACATACGTGCACAAATAGGATCACATGCACGGAAAATATCGAGCCCAAAAAGGGCCCTCTGGGCCCTCAAAAATGGCCTGCAGGATTGGAAAAAACGAAAGTTATCGCAATTACAACTCAAATTTCGATGAGCCGGCACATCACTTTGGTGTTCAGGTCCTGGGTGCGCACCCATGTATGGATACAATAGGGTGTTAGACCAACTCTCGCGAAGAAGCGGTAATCAAAGAAAATATAAAAATCAACCAAGAGTCCGAATTGATCGAGACTGTCAAAGCAAGTGAGAACAAGCTCCGATTTCGTCGTTTTCAAAGGCGTTGGAAAGCTATTGGGGAATTGAGCTGATAGGACTTCTAGTTTTTGCGATCTGGAGGATTTTACATACGTGCACACATAGGATCACATGCGCGGAAAATATCGAGCCAAAAAAGGGCCCTCTGGGCCCTAAAAAATGGCATGTAGGATTGGAAAAAACGAAAGTTATCGCAATTACAGCTCAAATTTCGATGAGCCGGCACATCCCTTTGGTGTTCAGGTCCTAGGCGCCCCACCCATGTATGGATACAATAGGGTGTTAGGCTCACTCTCGCGAAGAAACAGTGATCAAAGAAAATGCAAAAATCAACCTAGAGTCCGTATTGACCGAGACTCTCAAAGCAAGTAAGAACAAGCTCCGATTTCGTCGTTTTCATAGGCGTTGGAAAGCTATTGGGGAATTGAGCTGATAGAACTTCTAGTTTTTCCGATCTGGAGGATTTTACATACGTGCACACACAGGATCACGTGCGCAGAAAATATCGAGCCAAAAAGGGCCGTCTGGGCCCTCAAAAATGGCCTGGAGGATTGGAAAATATCGAGCCAAAAAAGGGCCATCTGGGCCCTCAAAAGTGAAAGTTATCGCAATTACAGCTCAAATTTCGATGTGCCGGCACATCCCTTTGGCGTTCAGGTCCTGGGCGCCCCACCTATGTAGGGATACAATACGGTGTTAGGCCAACTCTCACGAAGAAACGGTGATAATAGAAAATACAAAAATCAGCCTAGAGTCTGAGTTGATCGAGACTCTCAAAGCAAGTGGGAACAAGCTCCGATTTCGTCGTTTTCATAGGCGTTGGAATGCTATTGTTGAATTGAGCTGATAGGACTTCTAGTTTTTGCGATCTGGAGGATTTTACAAACGTGCACACATAGGATCACGTGCGCATAAAATATCGCGCCCAAAAAGGGCCGTCTGGGCCCTCAAAAATGGCCTGCATGATTGGAAAAAATGAAATTTATCGCAATTACAGCTCAAATTTCGATGAGCCGGCACATCCCTTTGGTGTTCAGGTCCTGGGCGCCCCACCCATGTATGGATACAATAGGGTGTTAGGACAACTCTCGCGAAGAAACGGTGATCAAAGAAATTACAAATATCAACCTAGAGTCCGAATTGATCGAGACTCTCAAAGCAAGTGAGAACAAGCTCTGATTTCTTAGTTTCATAGGCGTTGGAAAGCTATTGGGGAATTGAGCTGATAGGACTTCTAGTTTTTGTGATCTGGAGGATTTTACATACGTGCACAAATAGGATCACATGCGCGGAAAATATCGAGCCCAAAAAGGGCCCTCTGGGCCCTCAAAAATGGCCTGTAGGATTGGAAAAAAACGAAAGTTATCGCAATTACAGCTCAAATTTCGATGAGCCGGCACATCACTTTGGTGTTCAGGTCCTGGGCGCCCCACCCATGTATGGATACAATAGGGTGTTAGGCTCACTCTCGCGAAGAAACGGTGATCAAAGAAAATGCAAAAATCAACCTAGAGTCCGAATTGATCGAGACTCTCAAAGCAAGTGGGAACAAGCTCCGATTTCATCGTTTTCATAGGTGTTGGAAAGCTATTGGGGAATTGAGCTGATCGGACTTCTAGCTTTTTCGATCTGGAGGATTTTACATACGTGCACACACAGGATCACGTGCGCCGAAAATATCGAGCCAAAAAGGGTCGTTTGGGCCCTCAAAAATGGCCTGGAGGATTGGAAAAAACGAAAGTTATCGCAATTACAGCTCAAATTTCGATGAGCCGGCACATCCCTTTGGTGTTCAGGTCCTAGGCACCCCACCCATGTATGGATACAATAGGCTGTTAGGACAACTCTCGCGAAGAAACGGTGATCAAAGAAAATACAAAAATCAACATAGAGTCCGAATTGATCGAGACTCTCAAAGCAAGTGAGAACAAGCTCCGATTTCGTCGTTTTCATAGGCGTTGGAAAGCTATTGGGGAATTGAGCTGATAGGACTTCTAGTTTTTGTGATCTGGAGGATTTTACATACGTGCACAAATAGGATCACATGCGCGGAAAATATCGAGCCCAAAAAGGGCCCTCTGGGCCCTCAAAAATGGCCTGTAGGATTGGAAAAAAACGAAAGTTATCGCAATTACAGCTCAAATTTCGATGAGCCGGGACATCACTTTGGTGTTCAGGTCCTGGGCGCCCCACCCATGTATGGATACAATAGGGTGTTAGGACAACTCTCGCGAAGAAACAGTGATCAAAGAAAATACAAAAATCAACCTAGAGTCTGAATTCATCGAGACTCTCAAAGCAAGTGAGAACAAGCTCCGATTTCGTCGATTTCATAGGCGTTGGAAAGCTATTGGGGAATTGAGCTGATAGGACTTCTAGTTTTTGTGATCTGGAGGATTTTACATACGTGCACAAATAGGATCACATGCGCGGAAAATATCGAGCCCAAAAAGGGCCCTCTGGGCCCTCAAAAATGGCCTGTAGGATTGGAAAAAAACGAAAGTTATCGCAATTACAGCTCAAATTTCGATGAGCCGGCACATCACTTTGGTGTTCAGGTCCTGGGCGCCCCACCCATGTATGGATACAATAGGGTGTTAGGACAACTCTCGCGAAGAAACGGTGATCAAAGAAAATACAAAAATCAACCTAGAGTCCGAATTCATCGAGACTCTCAAAGCAAGTGAGAACAAGCTCCGATTTCGTCGATTTCATAGGCGTTGGAAAGCTATTGGGGAATTGAGCTGATAGGACTTGTAGTTTTTGCGATCTGGAGGATTTTACATACGTGCACAAATAGGATCACATGCGCGGAAAATATCGAGCCCAAAAAGGGCCCTCTGGGCCCTCAAAAATGGCCTGTAGGATTGGAAAAAAACGAAAGTTATCGCAATTACAGCTCAAATTTCGATGAGCCGGCACATCACTTTGGTGTTCAGGTCCTGGGCGCCCCACCCATGTATGGATACAATAGGGTGTTAGGCTCACTCTCGCGAAGAAACGGTGATCAAAGAAAATGCAAAAATCAACCTAGTGTCCGAATTGATCGAGACTCTCAAAGCAAGTGGGAACAAGCTCCGATTTCATCGTTTTCATAGGTGTTGGAAAGCTATTGGGGAATTGAGCTGATCGGACTTCTAGCTTTTTCGATCTGGAGGATTTTACATACGTGCACACACAGGATCACGTTCGCCGAAAATATCGAGCCAAAAAGGGTCGTTTGGGCCCTCAAAAATGGCCTGGAGGATTGGAAAAAACGAAAGTTATCGCAATTACAGCTCAAATTTCGATGAGCCGGCACATCCCTTTGGTGTTCAGGTCCTAGGCACCCCACCCATGTATGGATACAATAGGGTGTTAGGACAACTCTCGCGAAGAAACGGTGATCAAAGAAAATACAAAAATCAACCTAGAGTCCGAATTGATCGAGACTCTCAAAGCAAGTGAGAACAAGCTCCGATTTCGTCGTTTTCATAGGCGTTGGAAAGCTATTGGGGAATTGAGCTGATAGGACTTCTAGTTTTTGTGATCTGGAGGATTTTACATACGTGCACAAATAGGATCACATGCGCGGAAAATATCGAGCCCAAAAAGGGCCCTCTGGGCCCTCAAAAATGGCCTGTAGGATTGGAAAAAAACGAAAGTTATCGCAATTACAGCTCAAATTTCGATGAGCCGGCACATCACTTTGGTGTTCAGGTCCTGGGCGCCCCACCCATGTATGGATACAATAGGGTGTTAGGCTCACTCTCGCGAAGAAACGGTGATCAAAGAAAATGCAAAAATCAACCTAGAGTCCAAATTGATCGAGACTCTCAAAGCAAGTGGGAACAAGCTCCGATTTCATCGTTTTCATAGGTGTTGGAAAGCTATTGGGGAATTGAGCTGATCGGACTTCTAGCTTTTTCGATCTGGAGGATTTTACATACGTGCACACACAGGATCACGTGCGCCGAAAATATCGAGCCAAAAAGGGTCGTTTGGGCCCTCAAAAATGGCCTGGAGGATTGGAAAAAACGAAAGTTATCGCAATTACAGCTCAAATTTCGATGAGCCGGCACATCCCTTTGGTGTTCAGGTCCTAGGCACCCCACCCATGTATGGATACAATAGGGTGTTAGGACAACTCTCGCGAAGAAACGGTGATCAAAGAAAATACAAAAATCAACATAGAGTCCGAATTGATCGAGACTCTCAAAGCAAGTGAGAACAAGCTCCGATTTCGTCGTTTTCATAGGCGTTGGAAAGCTATTGGGGAATTGAGCTGATAGGACTTCTAGTTTTTGTGATCTGGAGGATTTTACATACGTGCACAAATAGGATCACATGCGCGGAAAATATCGAGCCCAAAAAGGGCCCTCTGGGCCCTCAAAAATGGCCTGTAGGATTGGAAAAAAACGAAAGTTATCGCAATTACAGCTCAAATTTCGATGAGCCGGGACATCACTTTGGTGTTCAGGTCCTGGGCGCCCCACCCATGTATGGATACAATAGGGTGTTAGGACAACTCTCGCGAAGAAATAGTGATCAAAGAAAATACAAAAATCAACCTAGAGTCCGAATTCATCGAGACTCTCAAAGCAAGTGAGAACAAGCTCCGATTTCGTCGATTTCATAGGCGTTGGAAAGCTATTGGGGAATTGAGCTGATAGGACTTCTAGTTTTTGTGATCTGGAGGATTTTACATACGTGCACAAATAGGATCACATGCGCGGAAAATATCGAGCCCAAAAAGGGCCCTCTGGGCCCTCAAAAATGGCCTGTAGGATTGGAAAAAAACGAAAGTTATCGCAATTACAGCTCAAATTTCGATGAGCCGGCACATCACTTTGGTGTTCAGGTCCTGGGCGCCCCACCCATGTATGGATACAATAGGGTGTTAGGACAACTCTCGCGAAGAAACGGTGATCAAAGAAAATACAAAAATCAACCTAGAGTCCGAATTCATCGAGACTCTCAAAGCAAGTGAGAACAAGCTCCGATTTCGTCGATTTCATAGGCGTTGGAAAGCTATTGGGGAATTGAGCTGATAGGACTTGTAGTTTTTGCGATCTGGAGGATTTTACATACGTGCACAAATAGGATCACATGCGCGGAAAATATCGAGCCCAAAAAGGGCCCTCTGGGCCCTCAAAAATGGCCTGTAGGATTGGAAAAAAACGAAAGTTATCGCAATTACAGCTCAAATTTCGATGAGCCGGCACATCACTTTGGTGTTCAGGTCCTGGGCGCCCCACCCATGTATGGATACAATAGGGTGTTAGGCTCACTCTCGCGAAGAAACGGTGATCAAAGAAAATGCAAAAATCAACCTAGTGTCCGAATTGATCGAGACTCTCAAAGCAAGTGGGAACAAGCTCCGATTTCATCGTTTTCATAGGTGTTGGAAAGCTATTGGGGAATTGAGCTGATCGGACTTCTAGCTTTTTCGATCTGGAGGATTTTACATACGTGCACACACAGGATCACGTTCGCCGAAAATATCGAGCCAAAAAGGGTCGTTTGGGCCCTCAAAAATGGCCTGGAGGATTGGAAAAAACGAAAGTTATCGCAATTACAGCTCAAATTTCGATGAGCCGGCACATCCCTTTGGTGTTCAGGTCCTAGGCACCCCACCCATGTATGGATACAATAGGGTGTTAGGACAACTCTCGCGAAGAAACGGTGATCAAAGAAAATACAAAAATCAACCTAGAGTCCGAATTGATCGAGACTCTCAAAGCAAGTGAGAACAAGCTCCGATTTCGTCGTTTTCATAGGCGTTGGAAAGCTATTGGGGAATTGAGCTGATAGGACTTCTAGTTTTTGTGATCTGGAGGATTTTACATACGTGCACAAATAGGATCACATGCGCGGAAAATATCGAGCCCAAAAAGGGCCCTCTGGGCCCTCAAAAATGGCCTGTAGGATTGGAAAAAAACGAAAGTTATCGCAATTACAGCTCAAATTTCGATGAGCCGGCACATCACTTTGGTGTTCAGGTCCTGGGCGCCCCACCCATGTATGGATACAATAGGGTGTTAGGCTCACTCTCGCGAAGAAACGGTGATCAAAGAAAATGCAAAAATCAACCTAGAGTCCGAATTGATCGAGACTCTCAAAGCAAGTGGGAACAAGCTCCGATTTCATCGTTTTCATAGGTGTTGGAAAGCTATTGGGGAATTGAGCTGATCGGACTTCTAGCTTTTTCGATCTGGAGGATTTTACATACGTGCACACACAGGATCACGTGCGCCGAAAATATCGAGCCAAAAAGGGTCGTTTGGGCCCTCAAAAATGGCCTGGAGGATTGGAAAAAACGAAAGTTATCGCAATTACAGCTCAAATTTCGATGAGCCGGCACATCCCTTTGGTGTTCAGGTCCTAGGCACCCCACCCATGTATGGATAAAATAGGGTGTTAGGACAACTCTCGCGAAGAAACGGTGATCAAAGAAAATACAAAAATCAACCTAGAGTCCGAATTGATCGAGACTCTCAAAGCAAGTGAGAACAAGCTCCGATTTCGTCGTTTTCATAGGCGTTGGAAAGCTATTGGGGAATTGAGCTGATAGGACTTCTAGTTTTTGTGATCTGGAGGATTTTACATACGTGCACAAATAGGATCACATGCGCGGAAAATATCGAGCCCAAAAAGGGCCCTCTGGGCCCTCAAAAATGGCCTGTAGGATTGGAAAAAAACGAAAGTTATCGCAATTACAGCTCAAATTTCGATGAGCCGGCACATCACTTTGGTGTTCAGGTCCTGGGCGCCCCACCCATGTATGGATACAATAGGGTGTTAGGACAACTCTCGCGAAGAAACGGTGATCAAAGAAAATACAAAAATCAACCTAGAGTCCGAATTCATCGAGACTCTCAAAGCAAGTGAGAACAAGCTCCGATTTCGTCGATTTCATAGGCGTTGGAAAGCTATTGGGGAATTGAGCTGATAGGACTTCTAGTTTTTGTGATCTGGAGGATTTTACATACTTGCACAAATAGGATCACATGCGCGGAAAATATCGAGCCCAAAAAGGGCCCTCTGGGCCCTCAAAAATGGCCTGTAGGATTGGAAAAAAACGAAAGTTATCGCAATTACAGCTCAAATTTCGATGAGCCGGCACATCACTTTGGTGTTCAGGTCCTGGGCGCCCCACCCATGTATGGATACAATAGGGTGTTAGGACAACTCTCGCGAAGAAACGGTGATCAAAGAAAATACAAAAATCAACCTAGAGTCCGAATTCATCGAGACTCTCAAAGCAAGTGAGAACAAGCTCCGATTTCGTCGATTTCATAGGCGTTGGAAAGCTATTGGGGAATTGAGCTGATAGGACTTCTAGTTTTTGCGATCTGGAGGATTTTACATACGTGCACAAATAGGATCACATGCACGGAAAATATCGAGCCCAAAAAGGGCCCTCTGGGCCCTCAAAAATGGCCTGCAGGATTGGAAAAAACGAAAGTTATCGCAATTACAACTCAAATTTCGATGAGCCGGCACATCACTTTGGTGTTCAGGTCCTGGGTGCGCACCCATGTATGGATACAATAGGGTGTTAGACCAACTCTCGCGAAGAAGCGGTAATCAAAGAAAATATAAAAATCAACCTAGAGTCCGAATTGATCGAGACTGTCAAAGCAAGTGAGAACAAGCTCCAATTTCGTCGTTTTCAAAGGCGTTGGAAAGCTATTGGGGAATTGAGCTGATAGGACTTCTAGTTTTTGCGATCTGGAGGATTTTACATACGTGCACACATAGGATCACATGCGCGGAAAATATCGAGCCAAAAAAGGGCCCTCTGGGCCCTAAAAAATGGCATGTAGGATTGGAAAAAACGAAAGTTATCGCAATGACAGCTCAAATTTCGATGAGCCGGCACATCCCTTTGGTGTTCAGGTCCTGGGCGCCCCACCCATGTATGGATACAATAGGGTGTTAGGCTCACTCTCGCAAAGAAACGGTGATGAAAGAAAATGCAAAAATCAACCTAGAGTCCGTATTGACCGAGACTCTCAAAGCAAGTAAGAACAAGCTCCGATTTCGTCGTTTTCATAGGCGTTGGAAAGCTATTGGGGAATTGAGCTGATAGAACTTCTAGTTTTTCCGATCTGGAGGATTTTACATACGTGCACACACAGGATCACGTGCGCAGAAAATATCGAGCCAAAAAGGGCCGTCTGGGCCCTCAAAAATGGCCTGGAGGATTGGAAAATATCGAGCCAAAAAAGGGCCATCTGGGCCCTCAAAAGTGAAAGTTATCGCAATTACAGCTCAAATTTCGATGTGCCGGCACATCCCTTTGCCGTTCAGGTCCTGGGCGCCCCACCTATGTAGGGATACAATAGGGTGTTAGGCCAACTCTCACGAAGAAACGGTGATAATAGAAAATACAAAAATCAGCCTAGAGTCTGAGTTGATCGAGACTCTCAAAGCAAGTGGGAACAAGCTCCGATTTCGTCGTTTTCATAGGCGTTGGAATGCTATTGTTGAATTGAGCTGATAGCACTTCTAGTTTTTGCGATCTGGAGGATTTTACAAACGTGCACACATAGGATCACGTGCGCATAAAATATCGCGCCCAAAAAGGGCCGTCTGGGCCCTAAAAAATGGCCTGCATGATTGGAAAAAACGAAATTTATCGCAATTACAGCTCAAATTTCGATGAGCCGGCACATCCCTTTGGTGTTCAGGTCCTGGGCGCCCCACCCATGTATGGATACAATAGGGTGTTAGGACAACTCTCGCGAAGAAACGGTGATCAAAGAAATTACAAATATCAACCTAGAGTCCGAATTGATCGAGACTCTCAAAGCAAGTGAGAACAAGCTCTGATTTCTTAGTTTCATAGGCGTTGGAAAGCTATTGGGGAATTGAGCTGATAGGACTTCTAGTTTTTGTGATCTGGAGGATTTTACATACGTGCACAAATAGGATCACATGCGCGGAAAATATCGAGCCCAAAAAGGGCCCTCTGGGCCCTCAAAAATGGCCTGTAGGATTGGAAAAAAACGAAAGTTATCGCAATTACAGCTCAAATTTCGATGAGCCGGCACATCACTTTGGTGTTCAGGTCCTGGGCGCCCCACCCATGTATGGATACAATAGGGTGTTAGGCTCACTCTCGCGAAGAAACGGTGATCAAAGAAAATGCAAAAATCAACCTAGAGTCCGAATTGATCGAGACTCTCAAGGCAAGTGGGAACAAGCTCCGATTGCATCATTTTCATAGGTGTTGGAAAGCTATTGGGGAATTGAGCTGATCGGACTTCTAGTTTTTTCGATCTGGAGGATTTTACATACGTGCACACACAGGATCACGTGCGCCGAAAATATCGAGCCAAAAAGGGTCGTTTGGGCCCTCTAAAATGGCCTGGAGGATTGGAAAAAACGAAAGTTATCGCAATTACAGCTCAAATTTCGATGAGCCGGCACATCACTTTGGTGTTCAGGTCCTAGGCACCCCACCCATGTATGGATACAATAGGGTGTTAGGACAACTCTCGCGAAGAAACGGTGATCAAAGAAAATACAAAAATCAACCTAGAGTCCGAATTGATCGAGACTCTCAAAGCAAGTGAGAACAAGCTCCGATTTCGTCGTTTTCATAGGCGTTGGAAAGCTATTGGGGAATTGAGCTGATAGGACTTCTAGTTTTTGCGATCTGGAGGATTTTACGTACGTGCACAAATAGGATCACTTGCACGGAAAATATCGAGCCCAAAAAGGGCCCTCTGGGCCCTCAAAAATGGCCTGGAGGATTGGAAGAAACGAAAGTTATCGCAATTACAGCTCAAATTTCGATGAGCCGGCACATCACTTTGGTGTTCAGGTCCTGGGTGCCCACCCATGTATGGATTCAATAGGGTGTCAGACCAACTATCGCGAAGAAACGGTAATCAAAGAAAATATAAAAATCAACCTAGAGTCCGAATTGATCGAGACTCTCAAAGCAAGTGAGAACAAGCTCCGATTTCGTCGGTTTCAAAGGCGTTGGAAAGCTATTGGGGAATTGAGCTAATAGGACTTCTAGTTTTTGCGATCTGGAGGATTTTACATACGTGCACACATAGGATCACATGCGCGGAAAATATCGAGCCAAAAAAGGGCCCTCTGGGCCCTAAAAAATGTCATGCAGGATTGGAAAAAACGAAAGTTATCGCAATTACAGCTCAAATTTCGATGAGCCGGCACATCCCTTTGGTGTTCAGGTCCTGGGCGCCCCACCCATTTATGGATACAATAGGGTGTTAGGCTCACTCTCGAAGAAGAAACGGTGATCAAAGAAAATGCAAAAATCAACCTAGAGTCCGTATTGAACGAGACTCTCAAAGCAAGTAAGAACAAGCTCCGATTTCGTCGTTTTCATAGGCGTCAGAAAGCTATTGGGGAATTGAGCTGATAGAACTTCTAGTTTTTCCGATCTGGAGGATTTTACAAACGTGCACACACAGGATCACGTGCGTAGAAAATATCGAGCCAAAAAGGGCCGTCTGGGCCCTCAAAAATGGCCTGGAGGATTGGAAAATATCGAGCTAAAAAAGGGACGTCTGGGCCCTCAAAAGTGAAAGTTATCGCAATTACAGCTCAAATTTCGATGAGCCGGCACATCCCTTTGGCGTTCAGGTCCTGGGCGCCCCACCGATGTAGGGATACAATAGGGTGTTAGGCCAACTCTCGCGAAGAAACGGTGATAAAAGAAAATACAAAAATCAGCCTAGAGTCTGAATTGATCGAGACTCTCAAAGCAAGTCGGAACAAGCTCCGATTTCGTCGTTTTCATAGTCATTGGAAAGCTATTGTATAATTGAGCTGATAGGACTTCTAGTTTTTGCGATCTGGAGGATTTTACAAACGTGCATACACAGGATCACGTGCGCGTAAAATATCGCGCCCAAAAAGGGCCGTCTGGGCCCTCAAAAATGGCCAGCATGATTGGAAAAAACGAAATTTATCGCAATTACAGCTCAATTTTCGATGAGCCGGCACATCCCTTTGGTGTTCAGGTCCTGGGCGCCCCACCAATGTATGGATACAATAGGGTGTTAGGACAACTCTCGCGAAGAAACGGTGATCAAATAAATTACAAAAATCAACCTAGAGTCCGAATTGATCGAGACACTCAAAGCAAGTGAGAACAAGCTCTGATTTCTTCGTTTCATAGGCGTTGGAAAGCTATTGGGGAATTGAGCTGATAGGACTTCTAGTTTTTGTGATGTGGAGGATTTTACATACGTGCACAAATAGGATCACATGCGCAGAAAATATAGAGCCCAAAAAGGGCCCTCTGGGCCTTCAAAAATGGCCTGTAGGATTGGAAAAAATGAAAGTTATCGCAATTACAGCTCAAATTTTGATGAGCTGGCACATCACTTTGGTGTTCAGGTCCTGGGCGCCCCACCCATGTATGGATACAATAGGGTGTTAGGCTCACTCTCGCGAAGAAACGGTGATCAAAGAAAATGCAAAAATCAACCTAGAGTCCGAATTGATCGAGACTCTCAAAGCAAGTGGGAACAAGCTCCGATTTCATCGTTTTCATAGGTGTTGGAAAGCTATTGGGGAATTGCGCTGATAGGACTGCTAGTTTTTGCGATCTGGAGTATTTTACATACGTGCACACACAGGATCACGTGCGCGGCAAATATCGAGCGAAAAAGGGTCGTCTGGGCCCTCAAAAATGGCCTGGAGGATTGGAAAAAACGAAAGTTATCACAATTACAGCCCAAATTTTGATGAGCCGGCACATCCCTTTGGTGTTCAGGTCCTGGGCGTCCCACCCACGTATGGATACAATAGGGTCTTAGGACAACTCTCGCGAAGAAACGGTGATCAAAGAAAATACAAAAATCAGCCTAGAGTCTGAATTGATCGAGACTCTCAAAGCAAGTGAGAACAAGCTCCGAATTCGTCATTTTCATAGGCGTTGGAAAGCTATTGGGGAATTAAGCTTATAGGACTTCTAGTTTTTGCGATCTGGAGGATATTACATACGTGCACACACAGAATCATGTGCACAGAAAATATCGAGCCCAAAAAGGGCCGTTTGGACCCTCAGAAATGGCCTGCAGGATTGGAAAAAACGTAAGTTATCGCAATTACAGCTCAAATTTCGATGAGCCGGCACATCCCTTTGGTGTTCAGGTCCTAGGCGCCCCACCCATGTATGGATACAATAGGGTGTTAGGACAACTCTCGCGAAGAAACGGTGATCAAAGAAAATACAAAAATCAACTAGAGTCCGAATTGATCGAGACTCTCAAAGCAAGTGAGAACAAGCTCCGATTTCGTCGTTTTCATAGGCGTTGGAAAGCTATTGGGGAATTGAGCTGATAGGACTTCTAGTTTTTGCGATCTGTAGGATTTTACATACGTGCACAAATAGGATCACATGCACGGAAAATATCGAGCCCAAAAAGGGCCCTCTGGGCCCTCAAAAATGGCCTGCAGGATTGGAAAAAACGAAAGATATCGCAATTACAGCTCAAATTTTGATGAGCCGGCACATCACTTTGGTGTTCAGGTCCTGGGTGCCCACCCATGTATGGATACAATAGGGTGTTAGACCAATTCTCGCGAAGAAACGGTAATCAAAGAAAATATAAAAATCAACCTAGAGTCCGAAGTGATCGAGACTCTCAAAGCAAGTGAGAACAAGCTCCGATTTCGTCGTTTTCATAGGCGTTGGAAAGCTATTGGGGAATTGAGCTGATAGGACTTCTAGTTTTTGCGATCTGGGGGATTTTACATATGTGCACACATAGGATCACATGCGCGGAAAATATCAAGCCAAAAAAGGGGCCTCTGGGCCCTAAAAAATGGCATGCAGGATTGGAAAAAACGAAAGTTATCGCAATTACAGCTCAAATTTCGATGAGCCGGCACATCCCTTTGGTGTTCTGGTCCTGGGTGCCCCACCCATGTATGGATACAATAGGGTGTTAGGCTCACTCTCGCGAAGAAACGGTGATCAAAGAAAATGGAAAAATCAACCTAGAGTCCGTATTGACCGAGACTCTCAAAGCAAGTAAGAACAAGCTCCGATTTCGTCGTTTTCATAGGCGTTGGAAAGCTATTGGGGAATTGAGCTGATAGAACTTCTAGTTTTTCTGATCTGGAGGATTTTACATACGTGCACACACAGGATCACGTGCGCGGAATATATTGAGCCAAAAAGGGCCGTCTGGGCCATCAAAAATGGCCTGGAAGATTCGAAAATATCGAGCCAAAAAAGGGCCGTCTGGGCCCTCAAAAGTGAAAGTTATCGCAATTACAGCTCAAATTTTGATGAGCCGGCACATCCCTTTGGCGTTCAGGTCCTGGGCGCCCCACCTATGTAGGGATACAATAGGGTGGTAGGCCAACTCTCGCGAAGAAACAGTGATAAAAGAAAATACAAAAATCAGCCTAGAGTCTAAATTGATCGAGACTCTCAAAGCAAGTGGGAACAAGCTCCGATTTCATCGTTTTCATAGGCGCTGGAAAGCTATTGTTGAATTGAGCTGATTGGACTTCTAGTTTTTGCGATCTGGAGGATTTTACAAACGTGCACACACAGGATCACGTGCGCGTAAAATATCGCAATTACAACTCAAATTTCGATGAGCCGGCACACACCTTTGGTGTTCAGGTCCTTGGCGCCCCACCCATGTATGGATACAATAGGGTGTTAGGACAAATCTCGCGAAGAAACGGTGATCAAAGAAATTACAAAAATCAACCTAGAGTCCAAATTGATCAAGACTCTCAAAGCAAGTGAGAACAAGCTCCGGTTTCGTCGTTTCATAGGCGTTGGAAAGCTATTGGGGAATTGAGCTGATAGGACTTCTAGTTTTGGCGATCTGGAGGATTTTACATACGTGCACAAATAGGATCACATGTGCGGAAAATATTGAGCCCAAAAAGGGCCCTCTGGGCCCTCAAAAATGGCCTGCAGGATTGGAAAAATGAAAGTTATCGCAATTACAGCTCAAATTTCGATGAGCCGGCACATCACTTTGGTGTTCAGGTCCTGGGCGCCCCACCCATGTATGGATACAATAGGGTGTTAGACTCACTCTCGCGAAGAAACGGTGATCAAAGAAAATACAAAAATCAACCTAGAGTACGAATTGATCGAAACTCTCAAAGCAAGTGAGAACAAGCTCCGATTTCGTCGTTTTCATAGGCGTTGGAAAGCTATTGGGGAATTGAGCTGATAGGACTTCTAGTTATTGCGATCTGGAGGATTTTACGTACATGCACACATAGGATCACGTGCGCAGAACATATCGAGCCCAAAAAGGGCCGTCTGGGCCCTCAAAAATGGCCTGCAGGATTGGAAAAAACGAATGTTATCGCAATTACAGCTTAAATTTCGATGAGCCGGCACATCCCTTTGGTGTTCAGATCCTGGGCGCCCCACCCATGTATGGATACAATAGGGTGTTAGGCCAACTCTCTCGAAGAAACGGTGATCAAACAAAATACAAAACTCAACCTAGAGTCTGAATTGATCGAGACTCTCAAAGCAAGTGAGAACAAGCTCCGATTTTGTCGTTTTTCATAGGCGTTGGAAAGCTATTGGGAATTGAGCTGATAGGACTTCTAGTTTTTGCGATCTGGAGGATTTTACATACATGCACACATAGAATCACATGCGCGGAAAATATCGAGCCCAAAAAGGGCCGTCTGGGCCCTAAAAAATGGCCTGGAGGATTGGAAAATACGAAAGTTATCGCAATTACAGCTCTTATTTCGATGAGCTGGCACATCCCTTTGGTGTTCAGGTCCTGGGCGCCCCACCGATGTATGGATACAATAGGGTGTTAGGCTCACTATCGGGAAGAAACGGTAATCAAAGAAAATGCAAAAATCAACCTAGAGTCCATATTGACCGAGACTCTCAAAGCAAGTAAGAACAAGCTCCGATTTCGTCGTTTTCATAGGCGTTGGAAAGCTATTGGGGAATTGAGCTGATAGGACTTCTAGTTTTTCTGATCTGGAGGATTTTACATACGTGCACACACAGGATCACGTGCGCGGAAAATATCGAGCCAAAAAGGGCCGTCTGGGCCCTCAAAAATGAAAGTTATCGCAATTACAGCTCAAATTTCGATGAGCCGGCACATCCCTTTGGCGTTCAGGTCCTGGGCGCCCCACCTATGTAGGGATACAATAGGGTGTTAGGCCAACTCTCGCGAAGAAACGGTGATAAAAGAAAATACAAAAATCAGCCTAGAGTCTAAATTGATCGAGACTCTCAAAGCAAGTGGGAACAAGCTCCGATTTCGTCGTTTTCATAGGCGCTGGAAAGCTATTGTTGAATTGAGCTGATTGGACTTCTAGTTTTTGCGATCTGGAGGATTTTACAAACGTGCACACACAGGATCACGTGCGCGTAAAATATCACAATTACAGCTCAAATTTCGATGAGCCGGCACATCCCTTTGGTGTTCAGGTCCTTGGCGCCCCACCAATGTATGGATACAATAGGGTGTTAGGACAAATCTCGCGAAGAAACGGAGATCAAAGAAAATACAAAAATCAACCTAGAGTACGAATTGATCAAAACTCTCAAAGCAAGTGAGAACAAGCTCCGATTTCGTCGTTTTCATAGGCGTTGGAAAGCTATTGGGGAATTGAGCAGATAGGACTTCTAGTTATTGCGATCTGGAGGATTTTACATACATGCACATATAGGATCACGTGCGTAGAAAATATCGAGCCCAAAAAGGGCCGTCTGGGCCCTCAAAAATGGACTGCAGGATTGGAAAAAACGAATGTTATCGCAATTACAGCTTAAATTTCGATGAGCCGGCACATCCCTTTGGTCTTCAGATCCTGGGCGCCCCACCCATGTATGGATACAATAGGGTGTTAGGCCAACTCTCGCGAAGAAACGGTGATCAAACAAAATACAAAACTCAACCAAGAGTCTGAATTGATTGAGACTCTCAAAGCAAGTGAGAACAAGCTCCGATTTTGTCGTTTTTCATAGGCGTTGGAAAGCTATTGGGAATTGAGCTGATAGGACTTCTAGTTTTTGCGATCTGGAGGATTTTACATACATGCACACACAGAATCACATGCGCGGAAAATATCGAGCCCAAAAAGGGCCGTCTGGGCCCTAAAAAATGGCCTGGAGGATTGGAAAATACGAAAGTTATCGCAATTACAGCTCTTATTTCGATGAGCTGGCACATCCCTTTGGTTTTCAGGTCCTGGGCGCCCCACCCATGTATGGATACAATAGGGTGTTAGGCTCACTCTCGGGAAGAAACAGTAATCAAAGAAAATGCAAAAATCAACCTAGAGTCCGTATTGACCGAGACTCTCAAAGCAAGTAAGAACAAGCTCCGATTTCGTCGTTTTCATAGGCGTTGGAAAGCTATTGGGGAATTGAGCAGATAGAACTTCTAGTTTTTCCGATCTGGAGGATTTTACATACGTGCACACACAGGATCACGTGCGCGGAAAATATCGAGCCAAAAAGGGCCGTCTGGGCCCTCAAAAATGAAAGTTATCGCAATTACAGCTCAAATTTCGATGAGCCGGCACATCCCTTTAGCGTTCAGGTCCTGGGCGCCCCACCCATGTAGGGATACAATAGGGTGTTAGGCCAACTCTCGCGAAGAAACAGTGAGAAAAGAAAATACAAAAATCAGCCTAGAGTCTGAATTGATCGAGACTCTCAAAGCAAGTGGGAACAAGCTCCGATTTCGTCGTTTTCATAGGCGTTGGAAAGCTATTGTTGAATTGAGCTGATAGGACTTCTAGTTTTTGCGATCTGGAGGATTTTACAAACGTGCACACACAGGATCACGTGCGCGTAAAATATCGCGCCCAAAAAGGGCCGTCTGGGCACTCAAAAATGGCTTGCATGATTGTAACAAATGAAATTTATCGCAATTACAGCTCAAATTTCGATGAGCCGGCACATCCCTTTGGTGTTCAGGTCCTGGGCGCCCCACCCATGTATGGATACAATAGGGTGTTAGGCTCACTCTCGCGAAGAAACGGTGATCAAATAAAATACAAAACTCAACCTAGAGTCCGAATTGATCGAGACTCTGAAAGCAAGTGAGAACAAGCTCCGGTTTCGTCGTTTCATAGGCATTGGAAAGCTATTGGGGAATTGAGCTGATAGGACTTCTAGTTTTGGCGATCTGGAGGATTTTACATACGTGCACAAATAGGATCACATGCGCGGAAAATATCGAGCCCAAAAAGGGCCCTATGGGCCCTCAAAAATGGCCTGCAGGATTGGAAAAAATGAAAGTTATCGCAATTACAGCTCAAATTTCGATGAGCCGGCACATCCCTTTGGTGTTCAGGTCCTGGGCGCCCCACCCATGTATGGATACAATAGGGTGTTAGGCTCACTCTCGCGAAGAAACGGTGATCAAATAAAATACAAAACTAAACCTAGAGTCTGAATTGATCGAGACTCTCAAAGCAAGTGAGAACAAGCTCCGATTTCGTCGTTTTTCATAGGCGTTGGAAAGCTATTGGGAATTGAGCTGAGAGGACTTCTAGTTTTTGTGATCTAGAGGATTTTACATACATACACACACAGAATCACGTGCGCGGAAAATATCGAGCCCAAAAAGGGCCGTCTGGGCCCTAAAAAATGGCTTGGATGATTGGAAAATACGAAAGTTATCGCAATTGCAACTCAAATTTCGATGAGCCGGCACATCCCTTTGGTGTTCAGGTCCTGGGCGCCCCACCCATGTATGGATACAATAGGGTGTTAGGACAACTCTCGCGAAGAAACGGTGATCAAAGAAAATACAAAAATCAACCTAGAGTCCGAATTGATCAAGACTCTCAAAGCAAGTGAGAACAAGCACCGATTTCGTCGTTTTCATAGGCGTTGGAAAGCTATTGGGGAATTGAGCTGATAGGACTTCTAGTTTTTGCGATTTGGAGGATTTTACATACATGCACACATAGGATCACGTGCGCGGAAAATATCGAGCCCAAAAAGGGCTGTCTGGGCCCTCAAAAATGGCCTGCAGGATTGGAAAAAACGAATGTTATCCCAATTACAGCTTAAATTTCGATTAGCCGGCACATCCCTTTGGTGTTCAGATCCTGGGCGACTCACCCATGTATGGATACAATAGGGTGTTAGGCCAACTCTCGCGAAGAAACAGTGATCAGATAAAATACAAAACTCAACCTAGAGTCTGAATTGATCGAGACTCTCAAAGCAAGTGAGAACAAGCTCCGATTTCGTCGTTTTTCATAGGCGTTGGAAAGCTATTGGGAATTGAGCTGATAGGACTTCTAGTTTTTGCGATCTGGAGGATTTTACATACATGCACACACGGAATCATGTGCGCGGAAAATATCGAGCCCAAAAAGGGCCGTCTGGGCCCTAAAAAATGGTCTGGAGAATTGGAAAATACGAAAGTTATCGCAATTACAGCTCAAATTTCGATGAGCCGGCACATCATTTTGGTGTTCAGGTCCTGGGCACCCCACCCATGTATGGATACAATAGGGTGTTAGGACAACTCTCGCGAAGAAACGGTGATCAAAGAAAATACAAATATCAACCTAGAGTCCGAATTGATCAAGACTCTCAAAGCAAGTGAGAACAAGCACCGATTTCGTCGTTTTCATAGGCGTTGGAAAGCTATTGTGGAATTGAGCTGATAGGACTTCTAGTTTTTGCTATCTGGAGAATTTTATATACTTGCACACACAGGATCACATGCGTGAAAAATATCGCGCCAAAAAAGGGCCGTCTGGGCCCTCAAAAATGGCCTGCACTGTTGGAAAAAACGAAAGTTATCGCAATTACAGCTCAAATTTCGATGAGCCGGCACATCACTTTGGTGTTCAGGTCCTGGGCGCCCCACCCATGTATGGATACAATAGGGTGTGAGGCTCACTCTCGCGAAGAAACGGTGATCAAAGAAAATACAAAAATCAACCTAGAGTACGAATTGATCAAAACTCTCAAAGCAAGTGAGAACAAGCTCCGATTTCGTCGTTTTCATAGGCGTTGGAAAGCTATTGGGGAATTGAGCTGATAGGACTTCTAGTTATTGCGATCTGGAGGATTTTACATACATGCACACATAGGATCACGTGCGCAGAAAAAATCGAGCCCAAAAAGGGCCGTCTGGGCCCTCAAAAATGGACTGCAGGATTGGAAAAAACGAATGTTATCGCAATTACAGCTTAAATTTCGATGAGCCGGCACATCCCTTTGGTCTTCAGATCCTGGGCGCCCCACCCATGTATCGATAAAATAGGGTGTTAGGCCAACTCTCGCGAAGAAACGGTGATCAAACAAAATACAAAACTCAACCAAGAGTCTGAATTGATTGAGACTCTCAAAGAAAGTGAGAACAAGCTCCGATTTTGTCGTTTTTCATTGGCGTTGGAAAGCTATTGGGAATTGAGCTGATAGGACTTCTAGTTTTTGCGATCTGGAGGATTTTACATACATGCACACACAGAATCACATGCGCGGAAAATATCGAGCCCAAAAAGGGTCGTCTGGGCCCTAAAAAATGGCCTGGAGGATTGGAAAATACGAAAGTTATCGCAATTACAGCTCTTATTTCGATGAGCTGGCACATCCCTTTGGTGTTCAGGTCCTGGGCGCCCCACCCATGTATGGATACAATAGGGTGTTAGGCTCACTCTCGGGAAGAAACAGTAATCAAAGAAAATGCAAAAATCAACCTAGAGTCCGTATTGACCGAGACTCTCAAAGCAAGTAAGAACAAGCTCAGATTTCGTCGTTTTCATAGGCGTTGGAAAGCTATTGGGGAATTGAGCAGATAGCACTTCTAGTTTTTCCGATCTGGAGGATTTTACATACGTGCACACACAGGATCACGTGCGCGGAAAATATCGTGCCAAAAAGGGCCGTCTGGGCCCTCAAAAATGAAAGTTATCGCAATTACAGCTCAAATTTCGATGAGCCGGCACATCCCTTTAGCGTTCAGGTCCTGGGCGCCCCACCCATGTAGGGATACAATAGGGTGTTAGTCCAACTCTCGCGAAGAAACAGTGATAAAAGAAAATACAAAAATCAGCCTAGAGTCTGAATTGATCGAGACTCTCAAAGCAAGTGGGAACAAGCTCCGATTTCGTCGTTTTCATAGGCGTTGGAAAGCTATTGGGGAATTGAGCTGATAGGACTTCTAGTTTTTGCTATCTGGAGAATTTTATATACTTGCACACACAGGATCACATGCGTGAAAAATATCGCGCCAAAAAAGGGCCGTCTGGGCCCTCAAAAATGGCCTGCACTATTGGAAAAAACGAAAGTTATCGCAATTACAGCTCAAATTTCGATGAGCCGGCACATCACTTTGGTGTTCAGGTCCTGGGCGCCCCACCCATGTATGGATACAATAGGGTGTTAGGCTCACTCTCGCGAAGAAACGGTGATCAAAGAAAATACAAAAATCAACCTAGAGTACGAATTGATCAAAACTCTCAAAGCAAGTGAGAACAAGCTCCGATTTCGTCGTTTTCATAGGCGTTGGAAAGCTATTGGGGAATTGAGCTGATAGGACTTCTAGTTATTGCGATCTGGAGGATTTTACATACATGCACACATAGGATCACGTGCGCAGAAAATATCGAGCCCAAAAAGGGCCGTCTGGGCCCTCAAAAATGGACTGCAGGATTGGAAAAAACAAATGTTATCGCAATTGCAGCTTAAATTTCGATGAGCCGGCACATCCCTTTGGTCTTCAGATCCTGGGCGCCCCACCCATGTATCGATAAAATAGGGTGTTAGGCCAACTCTCGCGAAGAAACGGTGATCAAACAAAATACAAAACTCAACCAAGAGTCTGAATTGATTGAGACTCTCAAAGCAAGTGAGAACAAGCTCCGATTTTGTCGTTTTTCATAGGCGTTGGAAAGCTATTGGGAATTGAGCTGATAGGACTTCTAGTTTTTGCGATCTGGAGGATTTTACATACATGCACACACAGAATCACATGCGCGGAAAATATCGAGCCCAAAAAGGGTCGTCTGGGCCCTAAAAAATGGCCTGGAGGATTGGAAAATACGAAAGTTATCGCAATTACAGCTCTTATTTCGATGAGCTGGCACATCCCTTTGGTGTTCAGGTCCTGGGCGCCCCACCCATGTATGGATACAATAGGGTGTTAGGCTCACTCTCGGGAAGAAACAGTAATCAAAGAAAATGCAAAAATCAACCTAGAGTCCGTATTGACCGAGACTCTCAAAGCAAGTAAGAACAAGCTCAGATTTCGTCGTTTCCATAGGCGTTGGAAAGCTATTGGGGAATTGAGCAGATAGCACTTCTAGTTTTTCCGATCTGGAGGATTTTACATACGTGCACACACAGGATCACGTGCGCGGAAAATATCGTGCCAAAAAGGGCCGTCTGGGCCCTCAAAAATGAAAGTTATCGCAATTACAGCTCAAATTTCGATGAGCCGGCACATCCCTTTAGCGTTCAGGTCCTGGGCGCCCCACCCATGTAGGGATACAATAGGGTGTTAGTCCAACTCTCGCGAAGAAACAGTGATAAAAGAAAATACAAAAATCAGCCTAGAGTCTGAATTGATCGAGACTCTCAAAGCAAGTGGGAACAAGCTCCGATTTCGTCGTTTTCATAGGCGTTGGAAAGCTATTGGGGAATTGAGCTGATAGGACTTCTAGTTTTTGCTATCTAGAGAATTTTATATACTTGCACACACAGGATCACATGCGTGAAAAATATCGCGCCAAAAAAGGGCCGTCTGGGCCCTCAAAAATGGCCTGCACTATTGGAAAAAACGAAAGTTATCGCAATTACAGCTCAAATTTCGATGAGCCGGCACATCACTTTGGTGTTCAGGTCCTGGGCGCCCCACCCATGTATGGATACAATAGGGTGTTAGGCTCACTCTCGCGAAGAAACGGTGATCAAAGAAAATACAAAAATCAACCTAGAGTACGAATTGATCAAAACTCTCAAAGCAAGTGAGAACAAGCTCCGATTTCGTCGTTTTCATAGGCGTTGGAAAGCTATTGGGGAATTGAGCTGATAGGACTTCTAGTTATTGCGATCTGGAGGATTTTACATACATGCACACATAGGATCACGTGCGCAGAAAATATCGAGCCCAAAAAGGGCCGTCTGGGCCCTCAAAAATGGACTGCAGGATTGGAAAAAACGAATGTTATCGCAATTACAGCTTAAATTTCGATGAGCCGGCACATCCCTTTGGTCTTCATATCCTGGGCGCCCCACCCATGTATGGATACAATAGGGTGTTAGGCTCACTCTCGCGAAGAAACGGTGATCAAAGAAAATACAAAACTCAACCTAGAGTCTGAATTGATCGAGACTCTCAAAGCAAGTGAGAACAAGCTCCGATTTCGTCGTTTTTCATAGGCGTTGGAAAGCTATTGGGAATTGAGCTGAGAGGACTTCTAGTTTTTGCGATCTAGAGGATTTTCCATACATACACACACAGAATCACGTGCGCGGAAAATATCGAGCCCAAAAAGGGCCGTCTGGGCCCTAAAAAATGGCCTGGAGGATTGGAAAATACGAAAGTTATCGCAATTACAGCTCAAATTTCGATGAGCCGGCACATCCCTTTGGTGTTCAGGTCCTGGGCGCCCCACCCATGTATGGATACAATAGGGTTTTAGGACAACTCTCGAGAAGAAACGGTGATCAAAGAAAATACAAAAATCAACCTAGAGTCCGAATTGATCAAGACTCTCAAAGCAAGTGAGAACAAGCACCGATTTCGTCGTTTTCATAGGCGTTGGAAAGCTATTGGGGAATTGAGCTGATAGGACTTCTAGTTTTTGCGATCTGGAGGATTTTACATACATGCACACATAGGATCACGTGCACGGAAAATATCGAGCCCAAAAAGGGCTGTCTGGGCCCTCAAAAATGGCCTGCAGGATTGGAAAAAACGAATGTTATCGCAATTACAGCTTAAATTTCGATTAGCCGGCACATCCCTTTGGTGTTCAGATCCTGGGCGCCTCACCCATGTATGGATACAATAGGGTGTTAGGCCAACTCTCACGAAGAAACGGTGATCAGATAAAATAAAAAACTCAACCTAGAGTCTGAATTGATCGAGACTCTCAAAGCAAGTGAGAACAAGCTCCGATTTCGTCGTTTTTCATAGGCGCTGGAAAGCTATTGGGAATTGAGCTGATAGGACTTCTAGTTTTTGCGATATGGAGAATATTACATACATGCACACACGGAATCACGTGCGCGGAAAATATCGAGCCCAAAAAGGGCCGTCTGGGCCCTAAAAAATGGCCTGGAGGATTGGAAAATACGAAAGTTATCGCAATTACAGCTCAAATTTCGATGAGCGGGCACATCATTTTGGTGTTCAGGTCCAGGGCGCCCCACCCATGTATGGATACAATAGGGTGTTAGGACAACTCTCGCGAAGAAACGGTGATTAAAGAAAATACAAATATCAACCTAGAGTCCGAATTGACCAAGACTCTCAAAGCAAGTGAGAACAAGCACCGATTTCGTCGTTTTCATAGGCGTTGGAAAGCTATTGGGGAATTGAGCTGATAGGACTTCTAGTTTTTGCTATCTGGAGAATTTTATATACTTGCACACACAGGATCACATGCGTGAAAAATATCGCGCCAAAAAAGGGCCGTCTGGGCCCTCAAAAATGGCCTGCACTATTGGAAAAAACGAAAGTTATTGCAATTACAACTCAAATTTCGAAGAGCCGGCACATCCCGTTGGTGTCCAGGTCCTGGGCGCCCCACCCATGTATGGATACAATAGGGTGTTAGGACAACTCCCGCGAAGAAACGGTGATCAAAGAAAATACAAAAATCAGCCTAGAGTCTGAATTGATCGAGACTCTCAAAGCAAGTGAGAACAAGCTCCGATTTCGTCGTTTTCATAGGCGTTGGAAAGCTATTGGGGAATTGAGCTGATAGGACTTCTAGTTTTTGCGATCTGGAGGATTTTACATACGTGCACACACAGGATCACGTGCGTGGAAAATATCGAGCCAAAAAGGGCCGTCTGGGCCCTAAAAAATGGCCTGGAGGATTGGAAAAAATGAAAGTTATCGCAATTACAGCTCAAATTTCGATGAGCCGGCACATCCCTTTGGTGTTCAGGTCCTGGGCGCCCCACCCATGTATGGATACAATAGGGTGTTAGGAAAACTCTCACGAAGAAACGGTGATTAAAGAAAATACAAAAATCAGCCTAGAGTCTGAATTGATCGAGACTCTCAAAGCAAGTGAGAACAAGCACCGATTTCGTCGTTTTCATAGGCGTTGGAAAGCTATTGGGGAATTGAGCTGATAGGACTTCTAGTTTCTGCGATCTGGAGGATTTTACATATGTGCACACACAGAATCATGTGCGCAGAAAATATCTAGCCCAAAAAGGGCCGTCTGGGCCCTCAAAAATGGCTGCAGTATTGGAAAAAACGAAAGTTATCGCAATTACAGCTCAAATTTCGATGAGCCGGCACATCCCTTTGGTGTTCAGGTCCTAGGCGCCCCACACATGTAGGGATACAATAGGGTGTTAGGACAACTCTCGCGAAGAAACGGTGATCAAAGAAAATACAAAAATAAACCTGGAGTCCGAATTGATCGAGACTCTCAAAGCAAGTGAGAACAAGCTCCGATTTCGTCGTTTTCATAGGCGTTGGAAAGCTATTGGGGAATTGAGCTGATAGGACTTCTAGTTTTTGCGATATGGAGGATTTTACGTACGTGCACACATAGGATCACATGCGCGGAAAATATCGAGCCCAAAAAGGGCCGTCTGGACCCTCAAAAATGGCCTGCAGGATTGGAAAAAATGAAAGTTATCGCAATTACAGCTCAAATTTCGATGAGCCGGCACATCCCTTTGGTGTTCAGGTCCTGGACGCCCCACCCTTGTATGGATACAATAGGGTGTTAGGCTCACTCTCGCGAAGAAACGGTGATCAAAGAAAATGCAAAAATCAACCTAGAGTCCGAATGGATCGAGACTCTCAAAGCAAGTAAGAACAAGCTCCGATTTCGTCGTTTTCATAGGCGTTAGAAAGCTATTGGGGAATTGAGCTGATAGGACTTCTAGTTTTTGGGATCTGGAGGATTTCACATACGTGCACACACAGGATCACGTGCGCGGAAAATATCGAGCCAAAAAGGGCCGTCTGGGCCCTCAAAAATGGCCTGGAGGATTGGAAAAAATGAAAGTTATCGCAATTACAGCTCAAATTTCGATGAGCCGGCACATCCCTTTGGTGTTCAGGTCCTGGACGCCCCACCCATGTATGGATACAATAGGGTGTTAGGACAACTCCCGCGAAGAAACGGTGATCAAAGAAAATACAAAAATCAGCCTAGAGTCTGAATTGATCGAGACTCTCAAAGCAAGTTAGAACAAGCTCCGATTTCGTCGTTTTCATAGGCGTTGGAAAGGTATTGGGGAATTGAGCTGATAGGACTTCTAGTTTTTGCGATCTGGAGGATTTTACATACGTGCACACACAGGATCCCGTGCGCGGAAAATATCGAGCTAAAAAGATCCCTTTGGGCCCTCAAAAATGGCCTGGAGGATTGGAAAAAATGAAAGTTATCGCAATTACAACTCAAATTTCAATGAGCCGGCACATCCCTTTGGTGTTCAGGTCCTGGGCGCCCCACCCATGTATGGATACAATAAGGCGTTAGGACAACTCTCACGAAGAAACGGTGATTAAAGAAAATACAAAAATCAGCCTAGAGTCTGAATTGATCGAGACTCTCAAAGCAAGTGAGAACGAGCTCCGATTTCATCGTTTTCATAGGCATTGGAAAGCTATTGGGGAATTGAGCTGATAGGACTTCTAGTTTTTGCGATCTGGAGGATTTTACATACGTGCACACATAGGATCACATGCGCGGAAAATATCGAGCCCAAAAAGGGCCCTCTGGGCCCTGAAAAATGGCCTGCAGGATTGGAAAAAACGAAAGTTATCACAATTACAGCACAAATTTCGATGAGCCGGCACATCAGTTTGCTGTTCAGGTCCTGGGCGCCCCACCCATGAATGGATACAATAGGGTGTTAGGCCAACTCTCGCGAAGAAACAGTGATCAGATAAAATACAAAACTCAACCTAGAGTCTGAATTGATCGAGACTCTCAAAGCAAGTGAGAACAAGCTCCGATTTCGTCGTTTTTCATAGGCGTTGGAAAGCTATTGGGAATTGAGCTGATAGGACTTCTAGTTTTTGCGATCTGGAGGATTTTACATACATGCACACACGGAATCATGTGCGCGGAAAATATCGAGCCCAAAAAGGGCCGTCTGGGCCCTAAAAAATGGTCTGGAGAATTGGAAAATACGAAAGTTATCGCAATTACAGCTCAAATTTCGATGAGCCGGCACATCATTTTGGTGTTCAGGTCCTGGGCACCCCACCCATGTATGGATACAATAGGGTGTTAGGACAACTCTCGCGAAGAAACGGTGATCAAAGAAAATACAAATATCAACCTAGAGTCCGAATTGATCAAGACTCTCAAAGCAAGTGAGAACAAGCACCGATTTCGTCGTTTTCATAGGCGTTGGAAAGCTATTGGGGAATTGAGCTGATAGGACTTCTAGTTTTTGCTATCTGGAGAATTTTATATAATTGCACACACAGGATCACATGCGTGAAAAATATCGCGCCAAAAAAGGGCCGTCTGGGCCCTCAAAAATGGCCTGCACTATTGGAAAAAACGAAAGTTATCGCAATTACAGCTCAAATTTCGATGAGCCGGCACATCACTTTGGTGTTCAGGTCCTGGGCGCCCCACCCATGTATGGATACAATAGGGTGTTAGGCTCACTCTCGCGAAGAAACGGTGATCAAAGAAAATACAAAAATCAACCTAGAGTACGAATTGATCAAAACTCTCAAAGCAAGTGAGAACAAGCTCCGATTTCGTCGTTTTCATAGGCGTTGGAAAGCTATTGGGGAATTGAGCTGATAGGACTTCTAGTTATTGCGATCTGGAGGATTTTACATACATGCACACATAGGATCACGTGCGCAGAAAATATCGAGCCCAAAAAGGGCCGTCTGGGCCCTCAAAAATGGACTGCAGGATTGGAAAAAACGAATGTTATCGCAATTACAGCTTAAATTTCGATGAGCCGGCACATCCCTTTGGTCTTCAGATCCTGGGCGCCCCACCCATGTATCGATAAAATAGGGTGTTAGGCCATCTCTCGCGAAGAAACGGTGATCAAACAAAATACAAAACTCAACCAAGAGTCTGAATTGATTGAGACTCTCAAAGAAAGTGAGAACAAGCTCCGATTTTGTCGTTTTTCATAGGCGTTGGAAAGCTATTGGGAATTGAGCTGATAGGACTTCTAGTTTTTGCGATCTGGAGGATTTTACATACATGCACACACAGAATCACATGCGCGGAAAATATCGAGCCCAAAAAGGGTCGTCTGGGCCCTAAAAAATGGCCTGGAGGATTGGAAAATACGAAAGTTATCGCAATTACAGCTCTTATTTCGATGAGCTGGCACATCCCTTTGGTGTTCAGGTCCTGGGCGCCCCACCCATGTATGGATACAATAGGGTGTTAGGCTCACTCTCGGGAAGAAACAGTAATCAAAGAAAATGCAAAAATCAACCTAGAGTCCGTATTGACCGAGACTCTCAAAGCAAGTAAGAACAAGCTCAGATTTCGTCGTTTTCATAGGCGTTGGAAAGCTATTGGGGAATTGAGCAGATAGCACTTCTAGTTTTTCCGATCTGGAGGATTTTACATACATGCACACACAGAATCACATGCGCGGAAAATATCGAGCCCAAAAAGGGTCGTCTGGGCCCTAAAAAATGGCCTGGAGGATTGGAAAATACGAAAGTTATCGCAATTACAGCTCTTATTTCGATGAGCTGGCACATCCCTTTGGTGTTCAGGTCCTGGGCGCCCCACCCATGTATGGATACAATAGGGTGTTAGGCTCACTCTCGGGAAGAAACAGTAATCAAAGAAAATGCAAAAATCAACCTAGAGTCCGTATT
Organism: Elymus sibiricus; assembly: GCA_039707655.1. NCBI lineage: Eukaryota > Viridiplantae > Streptophyta > Magnoliopsida > Poales > Poaceae > Elymus > Elymus sibiricus. The sequence continues at coordinate 4,190,379 of CM077672.1, forward strand.
GACCGAGACTCTCAAAGCAAGTAAGAACAAGCTCAGATTTCGTCGTTTCCATAGGCGTTGGAAAGCTATTGGGGAATTGAGCAGATAGCACTTCTAGTTTTTCCGATCTGGAGGATTTTACATACGTGCACACATAGGATCACGTGCGCGGAAAATATCGTGCCAAAAAGGGCCGTCTGGGCCCTCAAAAATGAAAGTTATCGCAATTACAGCTCAAATTTCGATGAGCCGGCACATCCCTTTAGCGTTCAGGTCCTGGGCGCCCCACCCATGTAGGGATACAATAGGGTGTTAGTCCAACTCTCGCGAAGAAACAGTGATAAAAGAAAATACAAAAATCAGCCTAGAGTCTGAATTGATCGAGACTCTCAAAGCAAGTGGGAACAAGCTCCGATTTCGTCGTTTTCATAGGCGTTGGAAAGCTATTGGGGAATTGAGCTGATAGGACTTCTAGTTTTTGCTATCTAGAGAATTTTATATACTTGCACACACAGGATCACATGCGTGAAAAATATCGCGCCAAAAAAGGGCCGTCTGGGCCCTCAAAAATGGCCTGCACTATTGGAAAAAACGAAAGTTATCGCAATTACAGCTCAAATTTCGATGAGCCGGCACATCACTTTGGTGTTCAGGTCCTGGGCGCCCCACCCATGTATGGATACAATAGGGTGTTAGGCTCACTCTCGCGAAGAAACGGTGATCAAAGAAAATACAAAAATCAACCTAGAGTACGAATTGATCAAAACTCTCAAAGCAAGTGAGAACAAGCTCCGATTTCGTCGTTTTCATAGGCGTTGGAAAGCTATTGGGGAATTGAGCTGATAGGACTTCTAGTTATTGCGATCTGGAGGATTTTACATACATGCACACATAGGATCACGTGCGCAGAAAATATCGAGCCCAAAAAGGGCCGTCTGGGCCCTCAAAAATGGACTGCAGGATTGGAAAAAACGAATGTTATCGCAATTACAGCTTAAATTTCGATGAGCCGGCACATCCCTTTGGTCTTCATATCCTGGGCGCCCCACCCATGTATGGATACAATAGGGTGTTAGGCTCACTCTCGCGAAGAAACGGTGATCAAAGAAAATACAAAACTCAACCTAGAGTCTGAATTGATCGAGACTCTCAAAGCAAGTGAGAACAAGCTCCGATTTCGTCGTTTTTCATAGGCGTTGGAAAGCTATTGGGAATTGAGCTGAGAGGACTTCTAGTTTTTGCGATCTAGAGGATTTTCCATACATACACACACAGAATCACGTGCGCGGAAAATATCGAGCCCAAAAAGGGTCGTCTGGGCCCTAAAAAATGGCCTGGAGGATTGGAAAATACGAAAGTTATCGCAATTACAGCTCAAATTTCGATGAGCCGGCACATCCCTTTGGTGTTCAGGTCCTGGGCGCCCCACCCATGTATGGATACAATAGGGTTTTAGGACAACTCTCGCGAAGAAACGGTGATCAAAGAAAATACAAAAATCAACCTAGAGTCCGAATTGATCAAGACTCTCAAAGCAAGTGAGAACAAGCACCGATTTCGTCGTTTTCATAGGCGTTGGAAAGCTATTGGGGAATTGAGCTGATAGGACTTCTAGTTTTTGCGATCTGGAGGATTTTACATACATGCACACATAGGATCACGTGCACGGAAAATATCGAGCCCAAAAAGGGCTGTCTGGGCCCTCAAAAATGGCCTGCAGGATTGGAAAAAACGAATGTTATCGCAATTACAGCTTAAATTTCGATTAGCCGGCACATCCCTTTGGTGTTCAGATCCTGGGCGCCTCACCCATGTATGGATACAATAGGGTGTTAGGCCAACTCTCGCGAAGAAACGGTGATCAGATAAAATACAAAACTCAACCTAGAGTCTGAATTGATCGAGACTCTCAAAGCAAGTGAGAACAAGCTCCGATTTCGTCGTTTTTCATAGGCGTTGGAAAGCTATTGGGAATTGAGCTGATAGGACTTCTAGTTTTTGCGATATGGAGAATTTTACATACATGCACACACGGAATCACGTGCGCGGAAAATATCGAGCCCAAAAAGGGCCGTCTGGGCCCTAAAAAATGGCCTGGAGGATTGGAAAATACGAAAGTTATCGCAATTACAGCTCAAATTTCGATGAGCGGGCACATCATTTTGGTGTTCAGGTCCAGGGCGCCCCACCCATGTATGGATACAATAGGGTGTTAGGACAACTCTCGCGAAGAAACGGTGATCAAAGAAAATACAAATATCAACCTAGAGTCCGAATTGATCAAGACTCTCAAAGCAAGTGAGAACAAGCACCGATTTCGTCGTTTTCATAGGCGTTGGAAAGCTATTGGGGAATTGAGCTGATAGGACTTCTAGTTTTTGCTATCTGGAGAATTTTATATACTTGCACACACAGGATCACATGCGTGAAAAATATCGCGCCAAAAAAGGGCCGTCTGGGCCCTCAAAAATGGCCTGCACTATTGGAAAAAACGAAAGTTATTGCAATTACAACTCTAATTTCGAAGAGCCGGCACATCCCGTTGGTGTCCAGGTCCTGGGCGCCCCACCCATGTATGGATACAATAGGGTGTTAGGACAACTCCCGCGAAGAAACGGTGATCAAAGAAAATACAAAAATCAGCCTAGAGTCTGAATTGATCGAGACTCTCAAAGCAAGTGAGAACAAGCTCCGATTTCGTCGTTTTCATAGGCGTTGGAAAGCTATTGGGGAATTGAGCTGATAGGACTTCTAGTTTTTGCGATCTGGAGGATTTTACATACGTGCACACACAGGATCACGTGCGTGGAAAATATCGAGCCAAAAAGGGCCGTCTGGGCCCTAAAAATGGCCTGGAGGATTGGAAAAAATGAAAGTTATCGCAATTACAGCTCAAATTTCGATGAGCCGGCACATCCCTTTGGTGTTCAGGTCCTGGGCGCCCCACCCATGTATGGATACAATAGGGTGTTAGGACAACTCTCACGAAGAAACAGTGATTAAAGAAAATACAAAAATCAGCCTAGAGTCTGAATTGATCGAGACTCTCAAAGCAAGTGACAACAAGCACCGATTTCGTCGTTTTCATAGGCGTTGGAAAGCTATTGGGGAATTGAGCTGATAGGACTTCTAGTTTCTGCGATCTGGAGGATTTTACATATGTGCACACACAGAATCATGTGCGCAGAAAATATCTAGCCCAAAAAGGGCCGTCTGGGCCCTCAAAAATGGCTGCAGTATTGGAAAAAACGAAAGTTATCGCAATTACAGCTCAAATTTCGATGAGCCGGCACATCCCTTTGGTGTTCAGGTCCTAGGCGCCCCACACATGTAGGGATACAATAGGGTGTTAGGACAACTCTCGCGAAGAAACGGTGATCAAAGAAAATACAAAAATAAACCTAGAGTCCGAATTGATCGAGACTCTCAAAGCAAGTGAGAACAAGCTCCGATTTCGTCGTTTTCATAGGCGTTGGAAAGCTATTGGGGAATTGAGCTGATAGGACTTCTAGTTTTTGCGATATGGAGGATTTTACGTACGTGCACACATAGGATCACATGCGCGGAAAATATCGAGCCCAAAAAGGGCCGTCTGGACCCTCAAAAATGGCCTGCAGGATTGGAAAAAATGAAAGTTATCGCAATTACAGCTCAAATTTCGATGAGCCGGCACATCCCTTTGGTGTTGAGGTCCTGGACGCCCCACCCTTGTATGGATACAATAGGGTGTTAGGCTCACTCTCGCGAAGAAACGGTGATCAAAGAAAATGCAAAAATCAACCTAGAGTCCGAATGGATCGAGACTCTCAAAGCAAGTAAGAACAAGCTCCGATTTCGTCGTTTTCATAGGCGTTAGAAAGCTATTGGGGAATTGAGCTGATAGGACTTCTAGTTTTTGGGATCTGGAGGATTTCACATACGTGCACACACAGGATCACGTGCGCGGAAAATATCGAGCCAAAAAGGGCCGTCTGGGCCCTCAAAAATGGCCTGGAGGATTGGAAAAAATGAAAGTTATCGCAATTACAGATCAAATTTCGATGAGCCGGCACATCCCTTTGGTGTTCAGGTCCTGGACGCCCCACCCATGTATGGATACAATAGGGTGTTAGGACAACTCCCGCGAAGAAACGGTGATCAAAGAAAATACAAAAATCAGCCTAGAGTCTGAATTGATCGAGACTCTCAAAGCAAGTTAGAACAAGCTCCGATTTCGTCGTTTTCATAGGCGTTGGAAAGGTATTGGGGAATTGAGCTGATAGGACTTCTAGTTTTTGCGATCTGGAGGATTTTACATACGTGCACACACAGGATCCCGTGCGCGGAAAATATCGAGCTAAAAAGATCCCTTTGGGCCCTCAAAAATGGCCTGGAGGATTGGAAAAAATGAAAGTTATCGCAATTACAACTCAAATTTCAATGAGCCGGCACATCCCTTTAGTGTTCAGGTCCTGGGCGCCCCACCCATGTATGGATACAATAAGGCGTTAGGACAACTCTCACGAAGAAACGGTGATTAAAGAAAATACAAAAATCAGCCTAGAGTCTAAATTGATCGAGACTCTCAAAGCAAGTGAGAACGAGCTCCGATTTCATCGTTTTCATAGGCATTGGAAAGCTATTGGGGAATTGAGCTGATAGGACTTCTAGTTTTTGCGATCTGGAGGATTTTACATACGTGCACACATAGGATCACATGCGCGGAAAATATCGAGCCCAAAAAGGGCCCTCTGGGCCCTGAAAAATGGCCTGCAGGATTGGAAAAAACGAAAGTTATCACAATTACAGCACAAATTTCGATGAGCCGGCACATCAGTTTGCTGTTCAGGTCCTGGGCGCCCCACCCATGAATGGATACAATAGGGTGTTAGGCTCACTCTCGCGAAGAAACGGTGATCCAAGAAAATACAAAAATCAGCCTAGAGTCTGAATTGATCGAGATTCTCAAAGCAAGTGAGAACAAGCACCGATTTCGTCGTTTTCATAGGCGTTGGAAAGCTATTGGGGAATTGAGCTGATAGGACTTCTAGTTTTTGCTATCTGGAGAATTTCACATACGTGCACACACAGGATCACATGCGTGGAAAATATCGCGCCAAAAAAGGGCCGTCTGGGCCCTCAAAAATGGCCTGCACTATTGGAAAAAACGAAAGTTATCGCAATTACAGCTCAAATTTCGATGAGCCGGCACATCCCTTTGGTGTTCAGGTCCTGGACGCCCCACCCATGTATGGATACAATAGGGTGTTAGGACAACTCCCGCGAAGAAACGGTGATCAAAGAAAATACAAAAATCAGCCTAGAGTCTGAATTGATCGAGACTCTCAAAGCAAGTGAGAACAAGCTCCGATTTCGTCGTTTTCATAGGCGTTGGAAAGCTATTGGGGAATTGAGCTGATAGGACTTCTAGTTTTTGCGATCTGGAGGATTTTACATACGTGCACACACAGGATCACGTGCGCGAAAAATATCGAGCCAAAAAGATCCGTCTGGGCGCTCAAAAATGGTCTGGAGGATTGGAAAAAATGAAAGTTATCGCAATTACAACTCAAATTTCAATGAGCCGGCACATCCCTTTGGTGTTCAGGTCCTGGGTGCCCCACCCATGTATGGATACAATAAGGCATTAGGACAGCTCTCACGAAGAAACGGTGATTAAAGAAAATACAAAAATCAGCCTAGAGTCTGAATTGATCGAGACTCTCAAAGCAGGTGAGAACAAGCACCGATTTCGTCGTTTTCATAGGCGTTGGAAAGCTATTGGGGAATTGAGCTGATAGGACTTCTAGTTTCTGCGATCTGGAGGATTTTACATACGTGCACACACAGAATCATGTGCGCGGAAAATATCGAGCCCAAAAAGGGCCGTCTGGACCCTCAAAAATGGCCTGGAGTATTGGAAAAAAACGTAAGTTACCGCAATTACAGGTCAAATTTAGATGAGCCGGCACATCCCTTTGGTGTTCAGGTCCTAGGCGCCCCACCCATGTAGGGATACAATAGGGTGTTAGGACAATTCTCGCGAAGAAACGGTGATCAAAGAAAATACAAAAATCAACCTGGAGTCCGAATTGATCGAGACACTCAAAGCAAGTGGGAACAAGCTCCGATTTCGTCGTTTTCATAGGCGTTGGAAAGCTATTGGGGAATTGAGCTGATAGGACTTCTAGTTTTTGCGATCTGGAGGATTTTACAAACGTGCACACACAGGATCACGTGCGTGGAAAATATCGAGCCCAAAAAGGGCCGTCTGGGCCCTCAAAAATGGCCTGCGGGATTGGAAAAAACGAAAGTTATCGCAATTACAGCTCAAAATTCGATGAGCCGGTACATCCCTTTGGTGTTCAGGTCCTGGGCGCCCCACCCATGTATGGATACAATAGGGTGTTAGGCTCACTCTCGCGAAGAAACGGTGATCAAAGAAAATACAAAATTGAACCTAGAGTACGAATTGATCGAGACTCTCAAAGCAAGTGAGAACAAGCCCCGATTTCGTCGTTTTCATAGGCGTTGTAAAGCTATTGGGGAATTGAGCTGATAGGACTTCTAGTTTTTGCGATCTGGAGGATTTTACATACGTGACACATAGGATCACGTGTGCGGAAAATATTGAGCCCAAAAAGGGCCGTCTGGGCCCTCAAAAATGGCCTGCAGGATTGGAAAAAACGAAAGTTATCGCAATTACAGCTCAAACTTTGATGAGCCGGCACATCAGTTTGGTGTTCAGGTCCTGGGCGCCCCACCCATGTATGGATACAATAGGTGGTAGGCCAACTCTCGCGAAGAAACGGTGATCAAAGAAAATACGAAAATCAACCTAGAGTCTGAATTGATCGAGACTCTCAAAGCAAGTGAGAACAAGCTCCGATTTCGTCGTTTTCGTAGGCGTTGGAAAGTTATTAGGGAATTGAGCTGATAGGACTTCTAGTTTTTGCGATCTAGAGGATTTTACAGACGTGCGCACACAGGTTAACATGCGCGGAAAATATCGCGCCCAAAAAGGGCCGTCTGGGCCCTCAAAAATGCCCAGCATGATTGGAAAAAATGAAAGTTATCGCAAGTACAGCTCAAATTTCGATGAGCCGGCACATCTCTTTGGTGTTCAAGTCCTGGGCGTCCCACCCATGTATGGATACTATAGGGTGTTAGGACAACTCTCGCGAAGAAACAGTGATCAAAGAAAATACAAAAATCAACCTAGAGTCCGAATTGATCGAGACTCTCAAAGCAAGTGAGAACAAGCTCCGATTTCGTCGTTTTCATAGGCGTTGGAAAGCTATTAGGGAATTGAGCTGATAGGACTTCTAGTTTTTGCGATCTGGAGGATTTTACATACATGCACACACAGGATCACGTGCGCGGAAAATATCGCGCCCAAAAAGGGCCGTCTGGGCCCTCAAAAATGGACAGCGGGATTGGAAAAAACGAAAGTTATCGCAATTACAGCTCAAATTTCGATGAGCCGGTACATCCCTTTGGTGTTCAGGTCCTGGGCGCCCCACCCATGTATGGATACAATAGGGTGTTAGACTCACTCTCACGAAGAAACGGTGATCAAAGAAAATACAAAAATCAACCTAGAGTACGAATTGATCGAGAGTCTCAAAGCAAGTGAGAACAAGCTCCGATTTCGTCGTTTTCATAGGCGTTGGAAAGCTATTGGGGAATTGAGCTGATAGGACTTCTAGTTTTTGCGATCTAGAGGATTTTACATACGTGCACACATAGGATCACGTGCGCGGAAAATATCGAGCCCAGAAAGGGCCGTCTGGGCCCTCAAAAATGGCCTGCAGGATTGGAAAAAACAAAAGTTATCGCAATTACAGCTCAAATTTTGATGAGCCGGCACATCCCTTTGGTGTTCAGGTCCTGGGCGCCCCACCCATGTATGGATACAATAGGTGGTAGGCCAACTCTCCCGAAGAAACGGTGATCAAAGAAAATACGAAAATCAACCTAGAGTGTGAATTGATCGAGACTCTCAAAGCAAGTGAGAACAAGCTCCGATTTCGTCGTTTTCATAGGCGTTGGAAAGTTATTAGGGAATTGAGCTGATAGAACTTCTAGTTTTTGCGATCTGGAGGATTTTACATACGTGCGTACACAGGATAACATGCGCGGAAAATATCGCGCCCAAAAAGGGCCGTCTGGTCCCTCAAAAATGGCCTGCAGGATTGGAAAAAACTAAAGTAATCGCAATTACAGCTCAAATTTCGATGAGCCGGCACATCCCTTTGGTGTTCAGCTCCTGGGCGCCCCACCCATGTATGGATACAATAGGGTGTTAGGATAACTCTCGCGAAGAAACCGTGATAAAAGAAAATACAAAAATCAACCTAGAGTCCGAATTGATCGAGACTCTCAAAGCAAGTTAGAACAACCTCCGATTTCGTCGTTTTCATAGGCGTTGGAAAGCTATTAGGGAATTGAGCTGATAGGACTTCTAGTTTTTGCGATCTGGAGGATTTTACATAAATGCACACACAGGATCACGTGCGCGGAAAATATCGAGCCCAAAAAGGGCCGTCTGGGCCCTCAAAAATTGCCTGCAGGATTGGAAAAAACGAAAGTTATCGCAATTACAGCTCAAATTTCGATGAGCCAGCACATCCCTTTGGTGTTCAGGTCCTGGGCGCCCCACCCATGTATGGATACAATAGGTGGTAGGCCAACTCTCGCGAAAAAACGGTGATCAAAGAAAATACGAAAATCAACCTAAAGTCCGAATTGATCGAGACTCTCAAAGCAAGTGAGAACATGCTCCGATTTCGTCGTTTTCATAGGCATTGGAAAGCTATTGGGGAATTGAGCTGATAGGACTTCTAGTTTTTGCGATATGGAGGATTTTACATACGTGCGCACATAGAATCATGTGCGCAGAAAATATCTAGCCCAAAAAGGGCCGTCTGGGCCCTAAAAAATGGCTGCAGTATTGGAAAAAACGAAAGTTATCGCAATTATAGCTCAAATTTCGATGAGCCGGCACATCCCTTTGGTGTTCAGGTCCTAGGCGCCCCACACATGTAGGGATACAATTGGGTGTTAGGACAACTCTCGCGAAGAAACGGTGATCAAAGAAAATACAAAAATAAACCTAGAGTCCGAATTGATCGAGACTCTCAAAGCAAGTGAGAACAAGCTCCGATTTCGTTGTTTTCATAGGCGTTGGAAAGCTATTGGGGAATTGAGCTGATAGGACTTCTAGTTTTTGCGATATGGAGGATTTTACATACGTGCACACATAGGATCACATGCGCGGAAAATATCGAGCCCAAAAAGGGCCGTCTGGGCCCTCAAAAATGGCCTGCAGGATTGGAAAAAATGAAAGTTATCGCAATTACAGCTCAAATTTCGATGAGCCGGCACATCCCTTTGGTGTTCAGGTCCTGGACGCCCCACCCATGTATGGATACAATAGGGTGTTAGGCTCACTCTCGCGAAGAAACGGTGATAAAAGAAAATGCAAAAATCAACCTAGAGTCTGAATGGATCGAGACTCTCAAAGCAAGTAAGAACAAGCTCCGATTTCGTCGTTTTCATAGGCGTTGGAAAGCTATTGGAGAATTGAGCTGATAGGACTTCTAGTTTTTGCGATCTGGAGGATTTCACATACGTGCACACACAGGATCATGTGCGCGGAAAATATCGAGCCAAAAAGGGCCGTCTGGGCCCTCAAAAATGGACTGGAGGATTGGAAAAAATGAAAGTTATCGCAATTACAGCTCAAATTTCGATGAGCCGGCACTTCCCTTTGGTGTTCAAGTCCTGGACGCCCCACCCATGTATGGATACAATAGGGTGTTAGGACAACTCCCACGAAGAAACGGTGATCAAAGAAAATACAAAAATCAGCCTAGAGTCTGAATTGATCGAGACTCTCAAAGCAAGTTAGAACAAGCTCCGATTTCGTCGTTTTCATAGGCGTTGGAAAGCTATTGGGGAATTGAGCTGATAGGACTTCTAGTTTTTGCGATCTGGAGGATTTTACATACGTGCACACACAGGATCACGTGCGTGGAAAATATCGAGCCAAAAAGATCCGTCTGGGCCCTCAAAAATGGCATGGAGGATTGGAAAAAATGAAAGTTATCGCAATTACAACTCAAATTTCAATGAGCCGGCACATCCCTTTGGTGTTCAGGTCCTGGGCGGCCCACCCATGTATGGATACAATAGGGCGTTAGGACAACTCTCACGAAGAAACGGTGATTAAAGAAAATACAAAAATCAGCCTAGAGTCTGAATTGATCGAGACTCTCAAAGCAAGTGAGAACAAGCACCGATTTCGTCGTTTTCATAGGCGTTGGAAAGCTATTGTGGAATTGAGCTGATAGGACTTCTAGTTTCTGTGATCTGGAGGATTTTACATACGTGCACACACAGAATCATGTGCGCGGAAAATATCGAGCCCAAAAAGGGCCGTCTGGACCCTGAAAAATGGCCTGGAGTATTGGAAAAAAACGTAAGTTACCGCAATTACAGGTCAAATTTAGATGAGCCGGCACATCCCTTTGGTGTTCAGGTCCTAGGCGCCCCACCCATGTAGGGATACAATAGGGTGTTAGGACAACTCTCGCGAAGAAACGGTGATCAAAGAAAATACAAAAATCATCCTAGAGTCCGAATTGATCGAGACACTCAAAGCAAGTGGGAACAAGCTCCGATTTCGTCGTTTTCATAGGCGTTGGAAAGCTATTGGGGAATTGAGCTGATAGGACTTCTAGTTTTTGCGATCTGGAGGATTTTACATACGTGCACACATAGGATCACGTGCGCGGAAAATATCGAGCCCAAAAAGGGCCGTCTGGGCCCTCAAAAATGGCCTGCGGGATTGGAAAAAACGAAAGTTATCGCAATTACAGCTCAAATTTCGATGAGCCGGTACATCCCTTTGGTGTTCAGGTCCTGGGCGCCCCACCCATTTATGGATACAATAGGGTGTTAGGCTCACTCTCGCGAAGAAACGGTGATCAAAGAAAATACAAAAATCAACCTAGAGTACGAATTGATCGAGACTCTCAAAGCAAGTGAGAACAAGCTCCGATTTCGTCGTTTTCATAGGCGTTGTAAAGCTATTGGGGAATTGAGCTGATAGGACTTCTAGTTTTTGCGATCTAGAGGATTTTACATATGTGCACACATAGGATCACGTGCGTGGAAAATATCGAGCCCAGAAAGGGTCGTCTGGGCCCTCAAAAATGTCCTGCAGGATTGCAAAAAACGAAAGTTATCGCAATTACAGCTCAAATTTTGATGAGCCGGCACATCCCTTTGGTGTTCAGGTCCTGGGCGCCCCACCCATTTATGGATACAATAGGTGGTAGGCCAACTCTCGCGAAGAAACGGTGATCAAAGAAAATACGAAAATCAACCTAGAGTGTGAATTGATCGAGACTCTCAAAGCAAGTGAGAACAAGCTCCGATTTCGTCGTTTTCATAGGCGTTGGAAAGTTATTAGGGAATTGAGCAGATAGGACTTCTAGTTTTTGCGATCTGGAGGATTTTACATACGTGCGCACACAGGATAACATGCGCGGAAAATATCGCGCCCAAAAAGGGCCGTCTGGGCCCTCAAAAATGGCCTGCAGGATTGGAAAAAACTAAAGTTATCGCAATTACAGCTCAAATTTCGATGAGCCGGCACATCCCGTTGGTGTCCAGGTCCTGGGCGCCCCACCCATGTATGGATACAATAGGGTGTTAGGACAACTCCCGCGAAGAAACGGTGATCAAAGAAAATACAAAAATCAGCCTAGAGTCTGAATTGATCGAGACTCTCAAAGCAAGTGAGAACAAGCTCCGATTTCGTCGTTTTCATAGGCGTTGGAAAGCTATTGGGGAATTGAGCTGATAGGACTTCTAGTTTCTGCGATCTGGAGGATTTTACATACGTGCACACACAGAATCATGTGCGCGGAAAATATCGAGCCCAAAAAGGGCCGTCTGGGCCCTCAAAAATGGCCTGGAAAAAACCAAAGTTATCGCAATTACAGCTCAAATTTCGATGAGCCGGCACATCCCTTTGGTGTTCAGGTCCTGGGCGCCCTACCCATGTATGGATACAATAGGTGGTAGGCCAACTCTCGCGAAGAAATGGTGATCAAAGAAAATACGAAAATAAACCTAGAGTCTGAATTCATCGAGACTCTCAAAGCAAGTGAGAACAAGCTCCGATTTCGTCGTTTTCATAGGCGTTGGAAAGTTATTTGGGAATTGAGCTGATAGGACTTCTAGTTTTTGCGATCTGGAGGATTTTACATACGTGCGCACACAGGATAACATGCGCGGAAAATATCGCGCCCAAAAAGGGCCGTCTGGGCCCTCAAAAATGGCCTACAGGATTGGAAAAAACGATAGTTATCGCAATTACAGCTCAAATTTCGATGAGGTGGCACATCCCTTTGGTGTTCAGGTCCTGAGTGCCCCACCCATGTATGGATACAATAGGGTGGTAGGCCAACTCTCGCGAAGAAACGGTGATCAAAGAAAATACAAAAATCAACCTAGAGTCTAAATTGATCGAGACTCTCAAAGCAAGTGAGAACAAGCTCCGATTTCGTCTTTTTCATAGGCGTTGGAAAGTTATTAGGGAATTGAGCTGATAGGACTTCTAGTTTTTGTGATCTGGAGGATTTTACATACGAGCGCACACAGGATCACATGCGCGGAAAATATCGCGCCCAAAAAGGGCCGTCTGGGCCCTCAAAAATGGCCTGCAGGATTGGAAAAAACGAAAGTTATCGCAATTACAGCTCAAATTTCGATGAGCCGGCACATCCCTTTGGTGCTCAGGTCCTGAGCGCCCAACCCATGTATGGATACAATAGGGTAGTAGGCCAACTCTCGCGAAGAAACGGTGATCAAAGAAAATACAAAAATCAACCTAGAGTCTGAATTGATCGAGACTGTCAAAGCAAGTGAGAACAAGCTCCGATTTCGTCGTTTTCATTGGTGTTGCAAAGTTATTAGGGAATTGAGCTGATAGGACTTCTAGTTTTTGTGATCTGGAGGATTTTACATACGTGCGCACACAGGATCACATGCGCGGAAAATATCGTGCCCAAAAAGGGCCGTCTGGGCCCTAAAAAATGGCCTGCAATATTGGAAAAAATGAAATTTATCGCAATTACAGCTCAAATTTCGATGAGCCGGCACATCCCTTTGGTGTTCAGGTCCAGGGCGCCCCACCCATGTATGGATAAAATAGGGTGTTAGGACAACTCTCGCGAAAAAATGCTGATCAAAGAAAATACAAAAATCAACCTAGAGTCTGAATTGATCGAGACTCTCAAAGCAAGTGAGAACAAGCTCCGATTTCGTCGTTTTCATAGGCGTTGGAAAGCTATTGGGGAATTGAGCTGATAGGACTTCTAGTTTCTGCGATCTGGAGGATTTTACATACGTGCACACACAGAATCATGTGCGCGGAAAATATCGAGCCCAAAAAGGGCCGTCTGGGCCCTCAAAAATGGCCTGGAAAAAACCAAAGTTATCGCAATTACAGCTCAAATTTCGATGAGCCGGCACATCCCTTTGGTGTTCAGGTCCTGGGCGCCCTACCCATGTATGGATACAATAGGTGGTAGGCCAACTCTCGCGAAGAAATGGTGATCAAAGAAAATACGAAAATAAACCTAGAGTCTGAATTCATCGAGACTCTCAAAGCAAGTGAGAACAAGCTCCGATTTCGTCGTTTTCATAGGCGTTGGAAAGTTATTTGGGAATTGAGCTGATAGGACTTCTAGTTTTTGCGATCTGGAGGATTTTACATACGTGCGCACACAGGATAACATGCGCGGAAAATATCGCGCCCAAAAAGGGCCGTCTGGGCCCTCAAAAATGGCCTACAGGATTGGAAAAAACGATAGTTATCGCAATTACAGCTCAAATTTCGATGAGGTGGCACATCCCTTTGGTGTTCAGGTCCTGAGTGCCCCACCCATGTATGGATACAATAGGGTGGTAGGCCAACTCTCGCGAAGAAACGGTGATCAAAGAAAATACAAAAATCAACCTAGAGTCTAAATTGATCGAGACTCTCAAAGCAAGTGAGAACAAGCTCCGATTTCGTCTTTTTCATAGGCGTTGGAAAGTTATTAGGGAATTGAGCTGATAGGACTTCTAGTTTTTGTGATCTGGAGGATTTTACATACGAGCGCACACAGGATCACATGCGCGGAAAATATCGCGCCCAAAAAGGGCCGTCTGGGCCCTCAAAAATGGCCTGCAGGATTGGAAAAAACGAAAGTTATCGCAATTACAGCTCAAATTTCGATGAGCCGGCACATCCCTTTGGTGCTCAGGTCCTGAGCGCCCAACCCATGTATGGATACAATAGGGTAGTAGGCCAACTCTCGCGAAGAAACGGTGATCAAAGAAAATACAAAAATCAACCTAGAGTCTGAATTGATCGAGACTGTCAAAGCAAGTGAGAACAAGCTCCGATTTCGTCGTTTTCATTGGTGTTGCAAAGTTATTAGGGAATTGAGCTGATAGGACTTCTAGTTTTTGTGATCTGGAGGATTTTACATACGTGCGCACACAGGATCACATGCGCGGAAAATATCGTGCCCAAAAAGGGCCGTCTGGGCCCTAAAAAATGGCCTGCAATATTGGAAAAAATGAAATTTATCGCAATTACAGCTCAAATTTCGATGAGCCGGCACATCCCTTTGGTGTTCAGGTCCAGGGCGCCCCACCCATGTATGGATAAAATAGGGTGTTAGGACAACTCTCGCGAAAAAATGCTGATCAAAGAAAATACAAAAATCAACCTAGAGTCTGAATTGATCGAGACTCTCAAAGCAAGTGAGAACAAGCTCCGATTTCGTCGTTTTCATAGGCGTTGGAAAGCTATTGGGGAATTGAGCTGATAGGACTTCTAGTTTCTGCGATCTGGAGGATTTTACATACGTGCACACACAGAATCATGTGCGCGGAAAATATCGAGCCCAAAAAGGGCCGTCTGGGCCCTCAAAAATGGCCTGGAAAAAACCAAAGTTATCGCTATTACAGCTCAAATTTCGATGAGCCGGCACATCCCTTTGGTGTTCAGGTCCTGGGCGCCCTACCCATGTATGGATACAATAGGTGGTAGGCCAACTCTCGCGAAGAAATGGTGATCAAAGAAAATACGAAAATAAACCTAGAGTCTGAATTCATCGAGACTCTCAAAGCAAGTGAGAACAAGCTCCGATTTCGTCGTTTTCATAGGCGTTGGAAAGTTATTTGGGAATTGAGCTGATAGGACTTCTAGTTTTTGCGATCTGGAGGATTTTACATACGTGCGCACACAGGATAACATGCGCGGAAAATATCGCGCCCAAAAAGGGCCGTCTGGGCCCTCAAAAATGGCCTACAGGATTGGAAAAAACGATAGTTATCGCAATTACAGCTCAAATTTCGATGAGGTGGCACATCCCTTTGGTGTTCAGGTCCTGAGTGCCCCACCCATGTATGGATACAATAGGGTGGTAGGCCAACTCTCGCGAAGAAACGGTGATCAAAGAAAATACAAAAATCAACCTAGAGTCTAAATTGATCGAGACTCTCAAAGCAAGTGAGAACAAGCTCCGATTTCGTCGTTTTCATAGGCGTTGGAAAGTTATTTGGGAATTGAGCTGATAGGACTTCTAGTTTTTGCGATCTGGAGGATTTTACATACGTGCGCACACAGGATAACATGCGCGGAAAATATCGCGCCCAAAAAGGGCCGTCTGGGCCCTCAAAAATGGCCTACAGGATTGGAAAAAACGATAGTTATCGCAATTACAGCTCAAATTTCGATGAGGTGGCACATCCCTTTGGTGTTCAGGTCCTGAGTGCCCCACCCATGTATGGATACAATAGGGTGGTAGGCCAACTCTCGCGAAGAAACGGTGATCAAAGAAAATACAAAAATCAACCTAGAGTCTAAATTGATCGAGACTCTCAAAGCAAGTGAGAACAAGCTCCGATTTCGTCTTTTTCATAGGCGTTGGAAAGTTATTAGGGAATTGAGCTGATAGGACTTCTAGTTTTTGTGATCTGGAGGATTTTACATACGAGCGCACACAGGATCACATGCGCGGGAAATATCGCGCCCAAAAAGGGCCGTCTGGGCCCTCAAAAATGGCCTGCAGGATTGGAAAAAACGAAAGTTATCGCAATTACAGCTCAAATTTCGATGAGCTGGCACATCCCTTTGGTGCTCAGGTCCTGAGCGCCCAACCCATGTATGGATACAATAGGGTAGTAGGCCAACTCTCGCGAAGAAACGGTGATCAAAGAAAATACAAAAATCAACCTAGAGTCTGAATTGATCGAGACTGTCAAAGCAAGTGAGAACAAGCTCCGATTTCGTCGTTTTCATTGGTGTTGCAAAGTTATTAGGGAATTGAGCTGATAGGACTTCTAGTTTTTGTGATCTGGAGGATTTTACATACGTGCGCACACAGGATCACATGCGCGGAAAATATCGTGCCCAAAAAGGGCCGTCTGGGCCCTAAAAAATGGCCTGCAATATTGGAAAAAATGAAATTTATCGCAATTACAGCTCAAATTTCGATGAGCCGGCACATCCCTTTGGTGTTCAGGTCCAGGGCGCCCCACCCATGTATGGATAAAATAGGGTGTTAGGACAACTCTCGCGAAAAAATGGTGATCAAAGAAAATACAAAAATCAACCTAGAGTCCGAATTGATCGAGACTCTCAAAGCAAGTGAGAACAAGCTCCGATTTCGTCGTTTTCATAGGCGTTGGAAAGCTATTGGGGAATTGAGCTGATAGGACTTCTAGTTTTTGCGATCTGGAGGATTTTACATACGTGCACACACAGGATCACGTGCGCGGAAAATATCGCGCCCAAAAAGGGCCGTCTGGGCCCTCAAAAATGGCCTGCGGGATTGGAAAAAATGAAAGTTATCGCAATTACAGCTCAAATTTCGATGAGCAGGTACATCCCTTTGGTGTTCAGGTCCTGGGCGCCCCACCCATGTACGATACAATAGGGTGTTAGGCTCACTCTCGCGAAGAAACAGTGATCAAAGAAAATACAAAAATCAACCTAGAGTACGAATTGATCGAGACTCTCAAAGCAAGTGAGAACAAGCTCCGATTTCGTCGTTTTCATAGGTGTTGGAAAGCTCTTGGGGAATTGAGCTGATAGGACTTCTAGTTTTTGCAATCTGGAGGATTTTACATACGTGCATACACAGGATCACGTGCGCGGAAAATATCGCGCTCAAAAAGGGCCGTCTGGGCCCTCAAAAATGGCCTGCGGGATTGGAAAAAACGAAAGTTATCTCAATTACAGCTCAAATTTCGATGAGCTGGTACATCCCTTTGGTGTTCAGGTCTAGGCGCCCCACACATGTATGATACAATAGGGTGTTATGCTCACTCTCGCGAAGAAACGGTGATCAAAGAAAATACAAAAATCAACCTACAGTACGAATTGATCGTGACTCTCAAACCATGTGAGAACAAGCTCCGATTTCGTCGTTTTCATAGGCGTTGTAAAGCTATTGGGGAATTGAGCTGATAGGACTTCTAGTTTTTGCGATCTGGAGGATTTTACATACGTGACACATAGGATCACGTGCGCGGAAAATATCGAGCCCAAAAAGGGCCGTCTGGGCCCTCAAAAATGGCCTGCGGGATTGGAAAAAACGAAAGTTATCGCAATTACAGCTCAAATTTCGATGAGCCGGTACATCCCTTTGGTGTTCAGGTCCTGGGCGCCCCACCCATTTATGGATACAATAGGGTGTTAGGCTCACTCTCGCGAAGAAACGGTGATCAAAGAAAATACAAAAATCAACCTAGAGTACGAATTGATCGAGACTCTCAAAGCAAGTGAGAACAAGCTCCGATTTCGTCGTTTTCATAGGCGTTGTAAAGCTATTGGGGAATTGAGCTGATAGGACTTCTAGTTTTTGCGATCTAGAGGATTTTACATACGTGCACACATAGGATCACGTGCGCGGAAAATATCGAGCCCAGAAAGGGTCGTCTGGGCCCTCAAAAATGGCCTGCAGGATTGGAAAAAACGAAAGTTATCGCAATTACAGCTCAAATTTTGATGAGCCGGCACATCCCTTTGGTGTTCAGGTCCTGTGCGCCCCACCTGTGTATGGATACAATAGGTGGTAGGCCAACTCTCGTGACGAAACGGTGATCAAAGAAAATACGAAAATCAATCTAGAGTGTGAATTGATCGAGACTCTCAAAGCAAGTGAGAACAAGCTCCGATTTCGTCGTTTTCATAGGCGTTGGAAAGTTATTAGGGAATTGAGCTGATAGGACTTCTAGTTTTTGCGATCTGGAGGATTTTACATACGTGCGCACACAGGATAACATGCGCGGAAAATATCGCGCCCAAAAAGGGCCGTCTGGGCCCTCAAAAATGGCCTGCAGGATTGGAAAAAACTAAAGTTATCGCAATTACAGCTCAAATTTCGATGAGCCGGCACATCCCGTTGGTGTCCAGGTCCTGGGCGCCCCACCCATGTATGGATACAATAGGGTGTTAGGACAACTCCCGCGAAGAAACGGTGATCAAAGAAAATACAAAAATCAGCCTAGAGTCTGAATTGATCGAGACTCTCAAAGCAAGTGAGAACAAGCTCCGATTTCGTCGTTTTCATAGGCGTTGGAAATCTATTGGGGAATTGAGCTGATAGGACTTCTAGTTTCTGCGATCTGGAGGATTTTACATACGTGCACACACAGAATCATGTGCGCGGAAAATATCGAGCCCAAAAAGGGCCGTCTGGGCCCTCAAAAATTGCCTGGAAAAAACCAAAGTTATCGCAATTACAGCTCAAATTTCGATGAGCCGGCACATCCCTTTGGTGTTCAGGTCCTGGGCGCCCTACCCATGTATGGATACAATAGGTGGTAGGCCAACTCTCGCGAAGAAATGGTGATCAAAGAAAATACGAAAATAAACCTAGAGTCTGAATTCATCGAGACTCTCAAAGCAAGTGAGAACAAGCTCCGATTTCGTCGTTTTCATAGGCGTTGGAAAGTTATTTGGGAATTGAGCTGATAGGACTTCTAGTTTTTGCGATCTGGAGAATTTTACATACGTGCGCACACAGGATAACATGCACGGAAAATATCGCGCCCAAAAAGGGCCGTCTGGGCCCTCAAAAATGGCCTGCAGGATTGGAAAAAACGATAGTTATCGCAATTACAGCTCAAATTTCGATGAGGCGGCACATCCCTTTGGTGTTCAAGTCCTGAGTGCCCCACCCATGTATGGATACAATAGGGTGGTAGGCCAACTCTCGCGAAGAAACGGTGATCAAAGAAAATACAAAAATCAACCTAGAGTCTAAATTGATCGAGACTCTCAAAGCAAGTGAGAACAAGCTCCGATTTCGTCTTTTTCATAGGCGTTGGAAAGTTATTAGGGAATTGAGCTGATAGGACTTCTAGTTTTTGTGATCTGGAGGATTTTACATACGAGCGCACACAGGATCACATGCGCGGAAAATATCGCGCCCAAAAAGGGCCGTCTGGGCCCTCAAAAATGGCCTGCAGGATTGGAAAAAACGAAAGTAATCGCAATTACAGCTCAAATTTCGATGAGCCGGCACATCCCTTTGGTGCTCAGGTCCTGAGCGCCCAACCCATGTATGGATACAATAGGGTGGTAGGCCAACTCTCGCGAAGAAACGGTGATCAAAGAAAATACAAAAATCAACCTAGAGTCTGAATTGATCGAGACTGTCAAAGCAAGTGAGAACAAGCTCCGATTTCGTCGTTTTCAATGGTGTTGCAAAGTTATTAGGGAATTGAGCTGATAGGACTTCTAGTTTTTGTGATCTGGAGGATTTTACATACGTGCGCACACAGGATCACATGCGCGGAAAATATCGTGCCCAAAAAGGGCCGTCTGGGCCCTAAAAAATGGCCTGCAATATTGGAAAAAATGAAATTTATCGCAATTACAGCTCAAATTTCGATGAGCCGGCACATCCCTTTGGTGTTCAGGTCCAGGGCGCCCCACCCATGTATGGATAAAATAGGGTGTTAGGACAACTCTCGCGAAAAAATGGTGATCAAAGAAAATACAAAAATCAACCTAGAGTCCGAATTGATCGAGACTCTCAAGGCAAGTGAGAACAAGCTCCGATTTCGTCGTTTTCATAGGCGTTGGAAAGCTCTTGGGGAATTGAGCTGATAGGACTTCTAGTTTTTGCGATCTAGAGGATTTTACATACGTGCATACACAGGATCACGTGCGCGGAAAATATCGCGCTCAAAAAGGGCCGTCTGGGCCCTCAAAAATGGCCTGCGGGATTGGAAAAAACGAAAGTTATCGCAATTACAGCTCAAATTTCGATGAGCTGGTACATCCCTTTGGTGTTCAGGTCTGGGCGCCCCACACATGTATGATACAATAGGGTGTTATGCTCACTCTCGCGAAGAAACGGTGATCAAAGAAAATACAAAAATCAACCTACAGTACGAATTGATCGTGACTCTCAAAGCATGTGAGAACAAGCTCCGATTTCGTTGTTTTCATAGGCGTTGTAAAGCTATTGGGGAATTGAGCTGATAGGACTTCTAGTTTTTGCGATCTGGAGGATTTTACATACGTGACACATAGGATCACGTGCGCGGAAAATATCGAGCCCAAAAAGGGCCGTCTGGGCCCTCAAAAATGGCCTGCGGGATTGGAAAAAACGAAAGTTATCGCAATTACAGCTCAAATTTCGATGAGCCGGTACATCCCTTTGGTGTTCAGGTCCTGGGCGCCCCACCCATTTATGGATACAATAGGGTGTTAGGCTCACTCTCGCGAAGAAACGGTGATCAAAGAAAATACAAAAATCAACCTAGAGTACGAATTGATCGAGACTCTCAAAGCAAGTGAGAACAAGCTCCGATTTCGTCGTTTTCATAGGCGTTGTAAAGCTATTGGGGAATTGAGCTGATAGGACTTCTAGTTTTTGCGATCTAGAGGATTTTACATACGTGCACACATAGGATCACGTGCGCGGAAAATATCGAGCCCAGAAAGGGTCGTCTGGGCCCTCAAAAATGTCCTGCAGGATTGGAAAAAACGAAAGTTATCGCAATTACAGCTCAAATTTTGATGAGCCGGCACATCCCTTTGGTGTTCAGGTCCTGGGCGCCCCACCCATGTATGGATACAATAGGTGGTAGGCCAACTCTCGCGAAGAAACGGTGATCAAAGAAAATACGAAAATCAACCTAGAGTGTGAATTGATCGAGACTCTCAAAGCAAGTGAGAACAAGCTCCGATTTCGTCGTTTTCATAGGCGTTGGAAAGTTATTAGGGAATTGAGCTGATAGGACTTCTAGTTTTTGCGATCTGGAGGATTTTACATACGTGCGCACACAGGATAACATGCGCGGAAAATATCGCGCCCAAAAAGGGCCGTCTGGGCCCTCAAAAATGGCCTGCAGGATTGGAAAAAACTAAAGTTATCGCAATTACATCTCAAATTTCGATGAGCCGGCACATCCCGTTGGTGTCCAGGTCCTGGGCGCCCCACCCATGTATGGATACAATAGGGTGTTAGGACAACTCCCGCGAAGAAACGGTGATCAAAAAAAATACAAAAATCAGCCTAGAGTCTGAATTGATCGAGACTCTCAAAGCAAGTGAGAACAAGCTCCGATTTCGTCGTTTTCATAGGCGTTGGAAAGCTATTGGGGAATTGAGCTGATAGGACTTCTAGTTTCTGCGATCTGGAGGATTTTACATACGTGCACACACTGAATCATGTGCGCGGAAAATATCGAGCCCAAAAAGGGCCGTCTGGGCCCTCAAAAATGGCCTGGAAAAAACCAAAGTTATCGCAATTACAGCTCAAATTTCGATGAGCCGGCACATCCCTTTTGTGTTCAGGTCCTGGGCGCCCTACCCATGTATGGATACAATAGGTGGTAGGCCAACTCTCGCGAAGAAATGGTGATCAAAGAAAATACGAAAATAAACCTAGAGTCTGAATTCATCGAGACTCTCAAAGCAAGTGAGAACAAGCTCCGATTTCGTTGTTTTCATAGGCGTTGGAAAGTTATTTGGGAATTGAGCTGATAGGACTTCTAGTTTTTGTGATCTGGAGGATTTTACATACGTGCGCACACAGGATAACATGCGCGGAAAATATCGCGCCCAAAAAGGGCCGTCTGGGCCCTCAAAAATGGCCTGCAGGATTGGAAAAAACGATAGTTATCGCAATTACAGCTCAAATTTCGATGAGGCGGCACATCCCTTTGGTGTTCAGGTCCTGAGTGCCCCACCCATGTATGGATACAATAGGGTGGTAGGCCAACTCTCGCGAAGAAACGGTGATCAAAGAAAATACAAAAATCAACCTAGAGTCTAAATTGATCGAGACTCTCAAAGCAAGTGAGAACAAGCTCCGATTTCGTCTTTTTCATAGGCGTTGGAAAGTTATTAGGGAATTGAGCTGATAGGACTTCTAGTTTTTGTGATCTGGAGGATTTTACATACGAGCGCACACAGGATCACATGCGCGGAAAATATCGCGCCCAAAAAGGGCCGTCTGGGCCCTCAAAAATGGCCTGCAGGATTGGAAAAAACGAAAGTTATCGCAATTACAGCTCAAATTTCGATGAGCCGGCACATCCCTTTGGTGCTCAGGTCCTGAGCGCCCAACCCATGTATGGATACAATAGGGTGGTAGGCCAACTCTCGCGAAGAAACGGTGATCAAAGAAAATACAAAAATCAACCTAGAGTCTGAATTGATCGAGACTGTCAAAGCAAGTGAGAACAAGCTCCGATTTCGTCGTTTTCATTGGTGTTGCAAAGTTATTAGGGAATTGAGCTGATAGGACTTCTAGTTTTTGTGATCTGGAGGATTTTACATACGTGCGCACACAGGATCACATGCGCGGAAAATATCGTGCCCAAAAAGGGCCGTCTGGGCCCTAAAAAATGGCCTGCAATATTGGAAAAAATGAAATTTATCGCAATTACAACTCAAATTTCGATGAGCCGGCACATCCCTTTGGTGTTCAGGTCTAGGGCGCCCCATCCATGTATGGATAAAATAGGGCGTTAGGACAACTCTCGCGAAAAAATGGTGATCAAAGAAAATACAAAAATCAACCTAGAGTCCGAATTGATCGAGACTCTCAAAGCAAGTGAGAACAAGCTCCGATTTCGTCGTTTTCATAGGCGTTGGAAAGCTATTGGGGAATTGAGCTGATAGGACTTCTAGTTTTTGCGATCTAGAGGATTTTACATACGTGCACACACAGGATCACGTGCGCGGAAAATATCGCGCCCAAAAAGGGCCGTCTGGGCCCTCAAAAATGGCCTGCGGGATTGGAAAAAATGAAAGTTATCGCAATTACAGCTCAAATTTCGATGAGCTGGTACATCCCTTTGGTGTTCAGGTCCTGGGCGCCCCACCCATGTATGATACAATAGGGTGTTAGGCTCACTCTCGCGAAGAAACAGTGATCAAAGAAAATACAAAAATCAACCTAGAGTACGAATTGATCGAGACTCTCAAAGCAAGTGAGAACAAGCTCCGATTTCGTCGTTTTCATAGGCGTTGGAAAGCTCTTGGGGAATTGAGCTGATAGGACTTCTAGTTTTTGCGATCTGGAGGATTTTACATACGTGCATACACAGGATCACGTGCGCGGAAAATATCGCGCTCAAAAAGGGCCGTCTGGGCCCTGAAAAATGGCCTGCGGGATTGGAAAAAACGAAAGTTATCGCAATTACAGCTCAAATTTCGATGAGCTGGTACATCCCTTTGGTGTTCAGGTCTGGGCGCCCCACACATGTATGATACAATAGGGTGTTATGCTCACTCTCGCGAAGAAACGGTGATCAAAGAAAATACAAAAATCAACCTACAGTACGAATTGATCGTGACTCTCAAAGCAAGTGAGAACAAGCTCCGATTTCGTCGTTTTCATAGGCGTTGTAAAGCTATTGGGGAATTGAGCTGATAGGACTTCTAGTTTTTGCGATCTGGAGGATTTTACATACGTGACACATAGGATCACGTGCGCGGAAAATATCGAGCCCAAAAAGGGCCGTCTGGGCCCTCAAAAATGGCCTGCGGGATTGGAAAAAACGAAAGTTATCGCAATTACAGCTCAAATTTCGATGAGCCGGTACATCCCTTTGGTGTTCAGGTCCTGGGCGCCCCACCCATTTATGGATACAATAGGGTGTTAGGCTCACTCTCGCGACGAAACGGTGATCAAAGAAAATACAAAAATCAAACTAGAGTACGAATTGATCGAGACTCTCAAAGCAAGTGAGAACAAGCTCCGATTTCGTCGTTTTCATAGGCGTTGTAAAGCTATTGGGGAATTGAGCTGATAGGACTTATAGTTTTTGCGATCTAGAGGATTTTACATACGTGCACACATAGGATCACGTGCGCGGAAAATATCGAGCCCAGAAAGGGTCGTCTGGGCCCTGAAAAATGGCCTGCAGGATTGGAAAAAACGAAAGTTATCGCAATTACAGCTCAAATTTTGATGAGCCGGCACATCCCTTTGGTGTTCAGGTCCTGGGCGCCCCACCCATCTATGGATACAATAGGTGGTAGGCCAACTCTCGCGAAGAAACGGTGATCAAAGAAAATACGAAATCAACCTAGAGTGTGAATTGATCGAGAATCTCAAAGCAAGTGAGAACAAGCTCCGATTTCGTCGTTTTCATAGGCGTTGGAAAGCTATTAGGGAATTGAGCTGATAGGACTTCTAGTTTTTGCGATATGGAGGATTTTACATACGTGCGCACACAGGATAACATGCGCGGAAAATATCGCGCCCAAAAAGGGCCGTCTGGGCCCTCAAAAATGGCCTGCAGGATTGGAAAAAACTAAAGTTATCGCAATTACAGCTCAAATTTCGATGAGCCGGCACATCCCGTTGGTGTCCAGGTCCTGGGCGCCCCACCCATGTATGGATACAATAGGGTGTTAGGACAACTCCCGCGAAGAAACGGTGATCAAAGAAAATACAAAAATTAGCCTAGAGTCTGAATTGATCGAGACTCTCAAAGCAAGTTAGAACAAGCTCCGATTTCGTCGTTTTCATAGGCGTTGGAAAGCTATTGGGGATTTGAGCTGATAGGACTTCTAGTTTCTGCGATCTAGAGGATTTTACATACGTGCACACACAGAATCATGTGCGCGGAAAATATCGAGCCCAAAAAGGGCCGTCTGGACCCTCAAAAATGGCCTGGAGTGTTGGAAAAAAACATAAGTTACCGCAATTACAGGTCAAATTTAGATGAGCCGGCACATCCCTTTGGTGTTCAGGTCCTAGGCGCCCCACCCATGTAGGGATACAATAGGGTGTTAGGACAACTCTCGCGAAGAAACGGTGATCAAAGAAAATACAAAAATCATCCTGGAGTCCGAATTGATCGAGACACTCAAAGCAAGTGGGAACAAGCTCCGATTTCGTCGTTTTCATAGGCGTTGGAAAGCTATTGGGGAATTGAGCTGATAGGACTTCTAGTTTTTGCGATCTGGAGGATTTTACATATGTGCACACATAGGATCACGTGCGCGGAAAATATCGAGCCCAAAAAGGGCCGTCTGGGCCCTCAAAAATGGCCTGCGGGATTGGAAAAAACGAAAGTTATCGCAATTACAGCTCAAATTTCGATGAGCTGGTACATCCCTTTGGTGTTCAGGTCCTGGGCGCCCCACACATGTATGATACAATAGGGTGTTATGCTCACTCTCGCGAAGAAACGGTGATCAAAGAAAATACAAAAATCAACCTACAGTACGAATTGATCGAGACTCTCAAAGCAAGTGAGAACAAGCTCCGATTTCGTCGTTTTCATAGGCGTTGTAAAGCTATTGGGGAATTGAGCTGATAGGACTTCTAGTTTTTGCGATGTAGAGGATTTTACATACGTGCACACATAGGATCACGTGCGCGGAAAATATCGAGCCCAGAAAGGGTCGTCTGGGCCCTCAAAAATGGCCTGCAGGATTGGAAAAAACGAAAGTTATCGCAATTACAGCTCAAATTTTGATGAGCCGGCACATCCCTTTGGTGTTCAGGTCCTGGGCGCCCCACCCATGTATGGATACAATCGGTGGTAGGACAACTCTCGCGAAGAAACGGTGATCAAAGAAAATACGAAAATCAACCTAGAGTGTGAATTGATCGAGAATCTCAAAGCAAGTGAAAACAAGCTCCGATTTCGTCGTTTTCATAGGCGTTGGAAAGTTATTAGGGAATTGAGCTGATAGGACTTCTAGTTTTTGCGATCTGGAGGATTTTACATACGTGCGCACACAGGATAACATGCGCGGAAAATATCGCGCCCAAAAAGGGCCGTCTGGGCCCTCAAAAATGGCCTGCAGGATTGGAAAAAACTAAAGTTATCGCAATTACAGCTCAAATTTCGATGAGCCGGCACATCCCGTTGGTGTCCAGGTCCTGGGCGCCCCACCCATGTATGGATACAATAGGGTGTTAGGATAACTCCCGTGAAGAAACGGTGATCAAAGAAAATACAAAAATCAGCCTAGAGTGTGAATTGATCGAGACTCTCAAAGCAAGTGAGAACAAGCTCCGATTTCGTCGTTTTCATAGGCGTTGGAAAGCTATTGGGGAATTGAGCTGATAGGACTTCTAGTTTCTGCGATCTGGAGGATTTTACATACGTGCACACACAGAATCATGTGCGCGGAAAATATCGAGCCCAAAAAGGGCCGTCTGGACCCTCAAAAATGGCCTGGAGTATTGGAAAAAAACATAAGTTACCGCAATTACAGGTCAAATTTAGATGAGCCGGCACATCCCTTTGGTGTTCAAGTCCTAGGCGCCCCACCCATGTAGCGATACAATAGGGTGTTAGGACAACTCTCGCGAAGAAACGGTGATCAAAGAAAATACAAAAATCATCCTGGAGTCCGAATTGATCGAGACACTCAAAGCAAGTGGGAACAAGCTCCGATTTCGTCGTTTTCATAGGCGTTGGAAAGCTATTGGGGAATTGAGCTGATAGGACTTCTAGTTTTTGCGATCTGGAGGATTTTACATACGTGCACACATAGGATCACGTGCGCGGAAAATATCGAGCCCAAAAAGGGCCGTCTGGGCCCTCAAAAATGGCCTGCGGGATTGGAAAAAACGAAAGTTATCGCAATTACAGCTCAAATTTCGATGAGCCGGTACATCCCTTTGGTGTTCAGGTCCTGGGCGCCCCACCCATTTATGGATACAATAGGGTGTTAGGCTCACTCTCGCGAAGAAACGGTGATCAAAGAAAATACAAAAATAAACCTAGAGTATGAATTGATCGAGACTCTCAAAGCAAGTGAGAACAAGCTCCGATTTCGTCGTTTTCATAGGCGTTGTAAAGCTATTGGGGAATTGAGCTGATAGGACTTCTAGTTTTTGCGATCTGGAGGATTTTACATACGTGACACATAGGATCACGTGCGTGGAAAATATCGAGCCCAAAAAGGGCCGTCTGGGCCCTCAAAAATGGCCTGCAGGATTGGAAAAAACGAAAGTTATCGCAATTACAGCTCAAATTTCGATGAGCTGGTACATCCCTTTGGTGTTCAAGTCCTGGGCGCCCCACCCATGTATGATACAATAGGGTGTTAGGCTCACTCTCGCGAAGAAACATTGATCAAAGAAAATACCAAAATCAACCTAGAGTACGAATTGATCGAGACTCTCAAAGCAAGTGAGAACAAGCTCCGATTTCGTCGTTTTCATAGGCGTTGGAAAGCTATTAGGGAATTGAGCTGATAAGACTTCTAGTTTTTGCGATCTGGAGGATTTTACATACGTGACACATAGGATCACGTGCACGGAAAATATCGAGCCCAAAAAGGGCCTTCTGGGCCCTCAAAAATGGCCTGGAAAAAAACAAAGTTATCGCAATTACAGCTCAAATTTCGATGAGCCGGCACATCCCTTTGGTGTTCAGGTCCTGGGCGCCCTACCCATGTATGGATACAATAGGTGGTAGGACAACTCTTGGGAAGAAACGGTGATCAAAGAAAATACGAAAATCAACCTAGAGTCTGAATTGATCGAGACTCTCAAAGCAAGTGAGAACAAGCTCCGATTTCGTCGTTTTCATAGGCGTTGGAAAGTTATGAGGGAATTGAGCTGATAGGACTTCTAGTTTTTGCGATCTGGAGGATTTTACATACGTGCGCAAACAGGATAACATGCGCGGAAAATATCGCGCCCAAAAAGGGCCGTCTGGGCCCTCCAAAATGGCCTGCAGGATTGGAAAAAACGATAGTTATCGCAATTACACCTCAAATTTCGATGAGCCGGCACATCCCTTTGGTGTTCAGGTCCTGAGCGCCCCACCCTTGTATGGATACAATAGGGTGGTAGGCCAACTCTCGCGAAGAAACGGTGATCAAAGAAAATACAAAAATCAACCTAGAATCTGAATTGATCGAGACTCTCAAAGCAAGTGAGAACAAGCTCCGATTTCGTCGTTTTCATAGGCGTTGGAAAGTTATTAGGGAATTGAGCTGATAGGACTTCTAGTTTTTGTGATCTGGAGGATTTTACATACGTGCGCACACAGGATCACATGCGCGGAAAATATCGCGCCCAAAAAGGGCCGTCTGGGCCCTAAAAAATGGCCTGCAGGATTGGAAAAAACGAAATTTATCGCAATTACAGCTCAAATTTCGATGAGCCGGCACATCCCTTTGGTGTTCAGGTCCTGGGCGCCCCACCCATGTATGGATACAATAGGGTGTTAGGACAACTCTCTTGAAAAAACGGTGATAAAAGAAAATACAAAAATCAACCTAGAGTCTGAATTGATCGAGTCTCTCAAAGCAAGTGAGAACAAGCTCCGATTTCGTCGTTTTCATAGGCGTTGGAAAGCTATTGGGGAATTGAGCTGATAGGACTTCTAGTTTTTGCGATCTGGAGGATTTTACATAAGTGACACATAGGATCACGTGCATGGAAAATATCAAGCCCAAAAAGGGCCGTCTGGGCCCTCAAAAATGGCCTGGAAAAAACCAAAGTTATCGCAATTACAGCTCAAATTTCCATGAGCCGGCACATCCCTTTGGTGTTCAGGTCCTGGGCGCCCTACCCATGTATGGATACAATAGGTGGTAGGCCAACTCTCGCGAAGAAATGGTGATCAAAGAAAATACGAAAATCAACCTAGAGTCTGAATTCATCGAGACTCTCAAAGCAAGTGAGAACAAGCTCCGATTTCGTCGTTTTCATAGGCGTTGGAAAGTTATTTGGGAATTGAGCTGATAGGACTTCTAGTTTTTGCGATTTGGAGGATTTTACATACGTGCGCACACAGGATAACATGCGCGGAAAATATCGCGCCCAAAAAGGGCCGTCTGGGCCCTCAAAAATGGCCTGCAGGATTGGAAAAAACGATAGTTATCGCAATTACAGCTCAAATTTCGATGAGGCGGCACATCCCTTTGGTGTTCAGGTCCTGAGTGCCCCACCCAAGTATGGATACAATAGGGTGGTAGGCCAACTCTCGCGAAGAAACGGTGATCAAAGAAAATACAAAAATCAACCTAGAGACTAAATTGATCGAGACTCTCAAAGCAAGTGAGAACAAGCTCCGATTTCGTCTTTTTCATAGGCGTTGGAAAGTTATTAGGGAATTGAGCTGATAGGACTTCTAGTTTTTGTGATCTGGAGGATTTTACATACGAGCGCACACAGGATCACATGCGCGGAAAATATCGCGCCCAAAAAGGGCCGTCTGGGCCCTCAAAAATGGCCTGCAGGATTGGAAAAAACGAAAGTTATCGCAATTACAGCTCAAATTTCGATGAGCCGGCACATCCCTTTGGTGCTCAGGTCCTGAGCGCCCAACCCATGTATGGATACAATAGGGTGGTAGGCCAACTCTCGCGAAGAAACGGTGATCAAAGAAAATACAAAAATCAACCTAGAGTCTGAATTGATCGAGACTGTCAAAGCAAGTGAGAACAAGCTCCGATTTCGTCGTTTTCATTGGTATTGGAAAGTTATTAGGGAATTGAGCTGATAGGACTTCTAGTTTTTGTGATCTGGAGGATTTTACATACGTGCGCACACAGGATCACATGCGCGGAAAATATCGTGCCCAAAAAGGGCCGTCTGGGCCCTAAAAAATGGCCTGCAATATTGGAAAAAATGAAATTTATCGCAATTACAGCTCAAATTTCGATGAGCCGGCACATCCCTTTGGTGTTCAGGCCCAGGGCGCCCCACCCATGTATGGATAAAATAGGGTGTTAGGACAACTCTCGCGAAAAAATGGTGATCAAAGAAAATACAAAAATCAACCTAGAGTCCGAATTGATCGAGACTCTCAAAGCAAGTGAGAACAAGCTCCGATTTCGTCGTTTTCATAGGCGTTGGAAAGCTATTGGGGAATTGAGCTGATAGGACTTCTAGTTCTTGCGATCTGGAGGATTTTACATACATGCACACACAGGATCACGTGCGCGGAAAATATCGCGCCCAAAAAGGGCCGTCTGGGCCCTCAAAAATGGCCTGCGGGATTGGAAAAAATGAAAGTTATCGCAATTACAGCTCAAATTTCGATGAGCTGGTACATCCCTTTGGTGTTCAGGTCCTGGGCGCCCCACCCATGTAGGATACAATAGGGTGTTAGGCTCACTCTCGCGAAGAAACAGTGATCAAAGAAAATACAAAAATCAACCTAGAGTACGAATTGATCGAGACTCTCAAAGCAAGTGAGAACAAGCTCCGATTTCGTCGTTTTCATAGGCGTTGGAAAGCTCTTGGGGAATTGAGCTGATAGGACTTCTAGTTTTTGCGATCTGGAGGATTTTACATACGTGCATACACAGGATCACGTGCGCGGAAAATATCGCGCTCAAAAAGGGCCGTCTGGGCCCTCAAAAATGGCCTGCGGGATTGGAAAAAACGAAAGTTATCGCAATTACAGCTCAAATTTCGATGAGCTGGTACATCCCTTTGGTGTTCAGGTCCTGGGCGCCCCACACATGTATGATACAATAGGGTGTTATGCTCACTCTCGCGAAGAAACGGTGATGAAAGAAAATACAAAAATCAACCTACAGTACGAATTGATCGTGACTCTCAAAGCAAGTGAGAAGAAGCTCCGATTTCGTCGTTTTCATAGGCGTTCTAAAGCTATTGGGGAATTGAGCTGATAGGACTTCTAGTTTTTGCGATCTAGAGGATTTTACATACGTGCACACATAGGATCACGTGCGCGGAAAATATCGAGCCCAGAAAGGGTCGTCTGGGCCCTCAAAAATGGCCTGCAGGATTTAAAAAAACGAAAGTTATCGCAATTACAGCTCAAAGTTTGATGAGCCGGCACATCCCTTTGGTGTTCAGGTCCTGGGCGCCCCACCCATGTATGGATACAATAGGGTGTTAGGACAACTCTCTTGAAAAAACGGTGATAAAAGAAAATACAAAAATCAACCTAGAGTCTGAATTGATCGAGTCTCTCAAAGCAAGTGAGAACAAGCTCCGATTTCGTCGTTTTCATAGGCGTTGGAAAGCTATTGGGGAATTGAGCTGATAGGACTTCTAGTTTTTGCGATCTGGAGGATTTTACATAAGTGACACATAGGATCACGTGCATGGAAAATATCGAGCCCAAAAAGGGCCGTCTGGGCCCTCAAAAATGGCCTGGAAAAAACCAAAGTTATCGCAATTACAGCTCAAATTTCGATGAGCCGGCACATCCCTTTGGTGTTCAGGTCCTGGGCGCCCTACCCATGTATGGATACAATAGGTGGTAGGCCAACTCTCGCGAAGAAATGGTGATCAAAGAAAATACGAAAATCAACCTAGAGTCTGAATTCATCGAGACTCTCAAAGCAAGTGGGAACAAGCTCCGATTTCGTCGTTTTCATAGGCGTTGGAAAGTTATTTGGGAATTGAGCTGATAGGACTTCTAGTTTTTGCGATCTGGAGGATTTTACATACGTGCGCACACAGGATAACATGCGCGGAAAATATCGCGCCCAAAAAGGGCCGTCTGGGCCCTCAAAAATGGCCTGCAGGATTGGAAAAAACGATAGTTATCGCAATTACAGCTCAAATTTCGATGAGGCGGCACATCCCTTTGGTGTTCAGGTCCTGAGTGCCCCACCCAAGTATGGATACAATAGGGTGGTAGGCCAACTCTCGCGAAGAAACGGTGATCAAAGAAAATACAAAAATCAACCTAGAGACTAAATTGATCGAGACTCTCAAAGCAAGTGAGAACAAGCTCCGATTTCGTCTTTTTCATAGGCGTTGGAAAGTTATTAGGGAATTGAGCTGATAGGACTTCTAGTTTTTGTGATCTGGAGGATTTTACATACGAGCGCACACAGGATCACATGCGCGGAAAATATCGCGCCCAAAAAGGGCCGTCTGGGCCCTCAAAAATGGCCTGCAGGATTGGAAAAAACGAAAGTTATCGCAATTACAGCTCAAATTTCGATGAGCCGGCACATCCCTTTGGTGCTCAGGTCCTGAGCGCCCAACCCATGTATGGATACAATAGGGTGGTAGGCCAACTGTCGCGAAGAAACGGTGATCCAAGAAAATACAAAAATCAACCTAGAGTCTGAATTGATCGAGACTGTCAAAGCAAGTGAGAACAAGCTCCGATTTCGTCGTTTTCATTGGTATTGGAAAGTTATTAGGGAATTGAGCTGATAGGACTTCTAGTTTTTGTGATCTGGAGGATTTTACATACGTGCGCACACAGGATCACATGCGCGGAAAATATCGTGCCCAAAAAGGGCCGTCTGGGCCCTAAAAAATGGATTGCAATATTGGAAAAAATGAAATTTATCGCAATTACAGCTCAAATTTCGATGAGCCGGCACATCCCTTTGGTGTTCAGGCCCAGGGCGCCCCACCCATGTATGGATAAAATAGGGTGTTAGGACAACTCTCGCGAAAAAATGGTGATCAAAGAAAATACAAAAATCAACCTAGAGTCCGAATTGATCGAGACTCTCAAAGCAAGTGAGAACAAGCTCCGATTTCGTCGTTTTCATAGGCGTTGGAAAGCTATTGGGGAATTGAGCTGATAGGACTTCTAGTTCTTGCGATCTGGAGGATTTTACATACATGCACACACAGGATCACGTGCGCGGAAAATATCGCGCCCAAAAAGGGCCGTCTGGGCCCTCAAAAATGGCCTGCGGGATTGGAAAAAATGAAAGTTATCGCAATTACAGCTCAAATTTCGATGAGCTGGTACATCCCTTTGGTGTTCAGGTCCTGGGCGCCCCACCCATGTAGGATACAATAGGGTGTTAGGCTCACTCTCGCGAAGAAACAGTGATCAAAGAAAATACAAAAATCAACCTAGAGTACGAATTGATCGAGACTCTCAAAGCAAGTGAGAACAAGCTCCGATTTCGTCGTTTTCATAGGCGTTGGAAAGCTCTTGGGGAATTGAGCTGATAGGACTTCTAGTTTTTGCGATCTGGAGGATTTTACATACGTGCATACACAGGATCACGTGCGCGGAAAATATCGCGCTCAAAAAGGGCCGTCTGGGTCCTCAAAAATGGCCTGCGGGATTGGAAAAAACGAAAGTTATCGCAATTACAGCTCAAATTTCGATGAGCTGGTACATCCCTTTGGTGTTCAGGTCCTGGGCGCCCCACACATGTATGATACAATAGGGTATTATGCTCACTCTCGCGAAGAAACGGTGATGAAAGAAAATACAAAAATCAACCTACAGTACGAATTGATCGTGACTCTCAAAGCAAGTGAGAAGAAGCTCCGATTTCGTCGTTTTCATAGGCGTTCTAAAGCTATTGGGGAATTGAGCTGATAGGACTTCTAGTTTTTGCGATCTAGAGGATTTTACATACGTGCACACATAGGATCACGTGCGCGGAAAATATCGAGCCCAGAAAGGGTCGTCTGGGCCCTCAAAAATGGCCTGCAGGATTTAAAAAAACGAAAGTTATCGCAATTACAGCTCAAATTTTGATGAGCCGGCACATCCCTTTGGTGTTCAGGTCCTGGGCGCCCCACCCATGTATGGATACAATAGGGTGTTAGGACAACTCTCTTGAAAAAACGGTGATAAAAGAAAATACAAAAATCAACCTAGAGTCTGAATTGATCGAGTCTCTCAAAGCAAGTGAGAACAAGCTCCGATTTCGTCGTTTTCATAGGCGTTGGAAAGCTATTGGGGAATTGAGCTGATAGGACTTCTAGTTTTTGCGATCTGGAGGATTTTACATAAGTGACACATAGGATCACGTGCATGGAAAATATCGAGCCCAAAAAGGGCCGTCTGGGCCCTAAAAAATGGCCTGGAAAAAACCAAAGTTATCGCAATTACAGCTCAAATTTCGATGAGCCGGCACATCCCTTTGGTGTTCAGGTCCTGGGCGCCCTACCCATGTATGGATACAATAGGTGGTAGGCCAACTCTCGCGAAGAAATGGTGATCAAAGAAAATACGAAAATCAACCTAGAGTCTGAATTCATCGAGACTCTCAAAGCAAGTGAGAACAAGCTCCGATTTCGTCGTTTTCATAGGCGTTGGAAAGTTATTTGGGAATTGAGCTGATAGGACTTCTAGTTTTTGCGATCTGGAGGATTTTACATACGTGCGCACACAGGATAACATGCGCGGAAAATATCGCGCCCAAAAAGGGCCGTCTGGGCCCTCAAAAATGGCCTGCAGGATTGGAAAAAACGATAGTTATCGCAATTACAGCTCAAATTTCGATGAGGCGGCACATCCCTTTGGTGTTCAGGTCCTGAGTGCCCCACCCAAGTATGGATACAATAGGGTGGTAGGCCAACTCTCGCGAAGAAACGGTGATCAAAGAAAATACAAAAATCAACCTAGAGACTAAATTGATCGAGACTCTCAAAGCAAGTGACAACAAGCTCCGATTTCGTCTTTTTCATAGGCGTTGGAAAGTTATTAGGGAATTGAGCTGATAGGACTTCTAGTTTTTGTGATCTGGAGGATTTTACATACGAGCGCACACAGGATCACATGCGCGGAAAATATCGCGCCCAAAAAGGGCCGTCTGGGCCCTCAAAAATGGCCTGCAGGATTGGAAAAAACGAAAGTTATCGCAATTACAGCTCAAATTTCGATGAGCCATCACATCCCTTTGGTGCTCAGGTCCTGAGCGCCCAACCCATGTATGGATACAATAGGGTGGTAGGCCAACTGTCGCGAAGAAACGGTGATCCAAGAAAATACAAAAATCTACCTAGAGTCTGAATTGATCGAGACTGTCAAAGCAAGTGAGAACAAGCTCCGATTTCGTCGTTTTCATTGGTATTGGAAAGTTATTAGGGAATTGAGCTGATAGGACTTCTAGTTTTTGTGATCTGGAGGATTTTACATACGTGCGCACACAGGATCACATGCGCGGAAAATATCGTGCCCAAAAAGGGCCGTCTGGGCCCTAAAAAATGGATTGCAATATTGGAAAAAATGAAATTTATCGCAATTACAGCTCAAATTTCGATGAGCCGGCACATCCCTTTGGTGTTCAGGCCCAGGGCGCCCCACCCATGTATGGATAAAATAGGGTGTTAGGACAACTCTCGCGAAAAAATGGTGATCAAAGAAAATACAAAAATCAACCTAGAGTCCGAATTGATCGAGACTCTCAAAGCAAGTGAGAACAAGCTCCGATTTCGTCGTTTTCATAGGCGTTGGAAAGCTATTGGGGAATTGAGCTGATAGGACTTCTAGTTCTTGCGATCTGGAGGATTTTACATACATGCACACACAGGATCACGTGCGCGGAAAATATCGCGCCCAAAAAGGGCCGTCTGGGCCCTCAAAAATGGCCTGCGGGATTGGAAAAAATGAAAGTTATCGCAATTACAGCTCAAATTTCGATGAGCTGGTACATCCCTTTGGTGTTCAGGTCCTGGGCGCCCCACCCATGTAGGATACAATAGGGTGTTAGGCTCACTCTCGCGAAGAAACAGTGATCAAAGAAAATACAAAAATCAACCTAGAGTACGAATTGATCGAGACTCTCAAAGCAAGTGAGAACAAGCTCCGATTTCGTCGTTTTCATAGGCGTTGGAAAGCTCTTGGGGAATTGAGCAGACAGGACTTCTAGTTTTTGCGATCTGGAGGATTTTACATACGTGCATACACAGGATCACGTGCGCGGAAAATATCGCGCTCAAAAAGGGCCGTCTGGGCCCTCAAAAATGGCCTGCGGGATTGGAAAAAACGAAAGTTATCGCAATTACAGCTCAAATTTCGATGAGCTGGTACATCCCTTTGGTGTTCAGGTCCTGGGCGCCCCACACATGTATGATACAATAGGATGTTATGCTCACTCTCGCGAAGAAACGGTGATGAAAGAAAATACAAAAATCAACCTACAGTACGAATTGATCGTGACTCTCAAAGCAAGTGAGAACAAGCTCCGATTTCGTCGTTTTCATAGGCGTTGTAAAGCTATTGGGGAATTGAGCTGATAGGACTTCTAGTTTTTGCGATCTGGAGGATTTTACATACGTGACACATAGGATCACGTGCGCGGAAAATATCGAGCCCAAAAAGGGCCGTCTGGGCCCTCAAAAATGGCCTGCGGGATTGGAAAAAACGAAAGTTATCGCAATTACAGCTCAAATTTCGATGAGCCGGTACATCCCTTTGGTGTTCAGGTCCTGGGCGCCCCACCCATTTATGGATACAATAGGGTGTTAGGCTCACTCTCGCGAAGAAACGGTGATCAAAGAAAATACAAAAATCAACCTAGAGTACGAATTGATCGAGACTCTCAAAGCAAGTGAGAACAAGCTCCGATTTCGTCGTTTTCATAGGCGTTCTAAAGCTATTGGGGAATTGAGCTGATAGGACTTCTAGTTTTTGCGATCTAGAGGATTTTACATACGTGCACACATAGGATCACGTGCGCGGAAAATATCGAGCCCAGAAAGGGTCGTCTGGGCCCTCAAAAATGGCCTGCAGGATTGGAAAAAACGAAAGTTATCGCAATTACAGCTCAAATTTTGATGAGCCGGCACATCCCTTTGGTGTTCAGGTCCTGGGCGCCCCACCCATGTATGGATACAATAGGTGGTAGGCCAACTCTCGCGAAGAAACGGTGATCAAAGAAAATACAAAAATCAACCTAGAGTGTGAATTGATCGAGACTCTCAAAGCAAGTGAGAACAAGCTCCGATTTCGTCGTTTTCATAGGCGTTGGAAAGTTATTAGGGAATTGAGCTGATAGGACTTCTAGTTTTTGTGATCTGGAGGATTTTACATACGTGCGCACACAGGATAACATGCGCGGAAAATATCGCGCCCAAAATGGGCCGTCTGGGCCCTCAAAAATGGCCTGCAGGATTGGAAAAAACTAAAGTTATCGCAATTACAGCTCAAATTTCGAAGAGCCGGCACATCCCGTTGGTGTCCAGGTCCTGGGCGCCCCACCCATGTATGGATACAATAGGGTGTTAGGACAACTCCCGCGAAGAAACGGTGATCAAAGAAAATACAAAAATCAGCCTAGAGTCTGAATTGATCGAGACTCTCAAAGCAAGTGAGAACAAGCTCCGATTTCGTCGTTTTCATAGGCGTTGGAAAGCTATTGGGGAATTGAGCTGATAGGACTTCTAGTTTCTGCGATCTGGTGGATTTTACATACGTGCACACACAGAATTATGTGCGCGGAAAATATCGAGCCCAAAAAGGGCCGTCTGGACCCTCAAAAATGGCCTGGAGTATTGGAAAAAAACATAAGTTACCGCAATTACAGGTCAAATTTAGATGAGCCGGCACATCCCTTTGGTGTTCAGGTCCTCGGCGCCCCACCCATGTAGGGATACAATAGGGTGTTAGGCTCACTCTCGCGAAGAAACAATGATCAAAGAAAATACAAAAATCATCCTGGAGTCCGAATTGATCGAGACACTCAAAGAAAGTGAGAACAAGCTCCGATTTCGTCGTTTTCACAGGCGTTGGAAAGCTATTGGGGAATTGAGCTAATAAGACTTCTAGTTTTTGCGATCTGGAGGATTTTACATATGTGACACATAGGATCACGTGCACGGAAAATATCGAGCTCAAAAAGGGCCGTCTGGGCCCTCAAAAATGGCCTGGAAAAAAACAAAGTTATCGCAATTACAGCTCAAATTTCGATGAGCCGGCACATCCCTTTGGTGTTCAGGTCCTGGGCGCCCTACCCATGTATGGATACAATAGGTGGTAGGCCAACTCTTGGGAAGAAACGGAGATCAAAGAAAATACGAAAATCGACCTAGAGTCTGAATTGATCGAGACTCTCAAAGCAAGTGAGAACAAGCTCCGATTTCGTCGTTTTCATAGGCGTTGGAAAGTTATGAGGGAATTGAGCTGGTAGGACTTCTAGTTTTTGCGATCTGGAGGATTTTACATACGTGCGCAAACAGGATAACATGCGCGGAAAATATCGCGCCCAAAAAGGGCCGTCTGGGCCCTCAAAAATGGCCTGCAGGATTGGAAAAAACGATAGTTATCGCAATTACACCTCAAATTTTGATGAGCCGGCACATCCCTTTGGTGTTCAGGTCCTGAGCGCCCCACCCATGTATGGATACAATAGGGTGGTAGGCCAACTCTCGCGAAGAAACGGTGATCAAAGAAAATACAAAAATCAACCTAGAGTCTGAATTGATCGAGACTCTCAAAGCAAGTGAGAACAAGCTCCGATTTCATCGTTTTCATAGGCGTTGGAATTTATTAGGGAATTGAGCTGATTGGACTTCTAGTTTTTGTGATCTGGAGGATTTTACATACGTGCGCACACAGGATCACATGCGCGGAAAATATCGCGCCCAAAAAGGGCCGTCTGGGCCCTAAAAAATGGCCTGCAGGATTGGAAAAAACGAAATTTATCGCAATTACAGCTCAAATTTCGATGAGCCGGCACATCCCTTTGGTGTTCAGGTCCTGGGCGCCCCACCCATGTATGGATACAATAGGGTGTTAGGACAACTCTCTTGAAAAAACGGTGATCAAAGAAAATACAAAAATCAACCTAGAGTCTGAATTGATCGAGTCTCTCAAAGCAAGTGAGAACAAGCTCCGATTTCGTCGTTTTCATAGGCGTTGGAAAGCTATTGGCGAATTGAGCTGATAGGACTTCTAGTTTTTGCGATCTGGAGGATTTTACATAAGTGACACATAGGATCACGTGCATGGAAAATATCGAGCCCAAAAAGGGCCGTCTGGGCCCTCAAAAATGGCCTGGAAAAAACCAAAGTTATCGCAATTACAGCTCAAATTTCGATGAGCCGGCACATCCCTTTGGTGTTCAGGTCCTGGGCGCCCTACCCATGTATGGATACAATAGGTGGTAGGCCAACTCTCGCGAAGAAATGGTGATCAAAGAAAATACGAAAATCAACCTAGAGTCTGAATTCATCAAGACTCTCAAAGCAAGTGAGAACAAGCTCCGATTTCGTCGTTTTCATAGGCGTTGGAAAGTTATTTGGGAATTGAGCCGATAGGACTTCTAGTTTTTGCGATCTGGAGGATTTTACATACGTGCGCACACAGGATAACATGCGCGGAAAATATCGCGCCCAAAAAGGGCCGTCTGGGCCCTCAAAAATGGCCTGCAGGATTGGAAAAAACGATAGTTATCGCAATTACAGCTCAAATTTCGATGAGGCGGCACATCCCTTTGGTGTTCAGGTCCTGAGTGCCCCACCCATGTATGGATACAATAGGGTGGTAGGCCAACTCTCGCGAAGAAACGGTGATCAAAGAAAATAGAAAAATCAACCTAGAGTCTAAATTGATCGAGACTCTCAAAGCAAGTGAGAACAAGCTCCGATTTCGTCTTTTCATAGGCGTTGGAAAGTTATTAGGGAATTGAGCTGATAGGACTTCTAGTTTTTGCGATCTGGAGGATTTTACATACGAGCGCACACAGGATCACATGCGCGGAAAATATCGCGCCCAAAAAGGGCCGTCTGGGCCCTCAAA
This sequence comes from Elymus sibiricus, assembly GCA_039707655.1. NCBI lineage: Eukaryota > Viridiplantae > Streptophyta > Magnoliopsida > Poales > Poaceae > Elymus > Elymus sibiricus. The sequence continues at coordinate 4,230,303 of CM077672.1, forward strand.
AATGGCCTGCAGGATTGGAAAAAACGAAAGTTATCGCAATTACAGCTCAAATTTCGATGAGCCGGCACATCCCTTTGGTGCTCAGGTCCTGAGCGCCCAACCCATGTATGGATACAATAGGGTGGTAGGCCAACTCTCGCGAAGAAACGGTGATCAAAGAAAATACAAAAATCGACCTAGAGTCTGAATTGATCGAGACTGTCAAAGCAAGTGAGAACAAGCTCCGATTTCATCGTTTTCATTGGTGTTGGAAAGTTATTAGGGAATTGAGCTGATAGGACTTCTAGTTTTTGTGATCTGGAGGATTTTACATACGTGCGCACACAGGATCACATGCGCGGAAAATGTCGTGCCCAAAAAGGGCCGTCTGGGCCCTAAAAAATGGCCTGCAATATTGGAAAAAATGAAATTTATCGCAATTACAGCTCAAATTTCGATGAGCTGGCACATCCCTTTGTTGTTCAGGTCCAGGGCGCCCCACCCATGTATGGATAAAATAGGGTGTTAGGACAACTCTCGCGAAAAAATGGTGATCAAAGAAAATACAAAAATCAACCTAGAGTCCGAATTGATCGAGACTCTCAAAGCAAGTGAGAACAAGCTCCGATTTCGTCGTTTTCATAGGCGTTGGAAAGCTATTGGGGAATTGAGCTGATAGGACTTCTAGTTTTTGCGATCTGGAGGATTTTACATACGTGCACACACAGGATCACGTGCGCGGAAAATATCGCACCCAAAAAGGGCCGTCTGGGCCCTCAAAAATGGCCTGCGGGATTGGAAAAAACGAAAGTTATCGCAATTACAGCTCAAATTTCGATGAGCTGGTACATCCCTTTGGTGTTCAGGTCCTGGGCGCCCCACACATGTATGATACAATAGGGTGTTATGCTCACTCTCGCGAAGAAACGGTGATCAAAGAAAATACAAAAATCAACCTACAGTACGAATTGATCGTGACTCTCAAAGCAAGTGAGAACAAGCTCCGATTTCGTCGTTTTCATAGGCGTTGTAAAGCTATTGGGGAATTGAGCTGATAGGACTTCTAGTTTTTGTGATCTGGAGGATTTTACATACGTGCGCACACAGGATCACATGCGCGGAAAATATCGCGCCCAAAAAGGGCCGTCTGGGCCCTAAAAAATGGCCTGCAGGATTGGAAAAAACGAAATTTATCGCAATTACAGCTCAAATTTCGATGAGCCGGCACATCCCTTTGGTGTTCAGGTCCTGGGCGCCCCACCCATGTATGGATACAATAGGGTGTTAGGACAACTCTCTTGAAAAAACGGTGATCAAAGAAAATACAAAAATCAACCTAGAGTCTGAATTGATCGAGTCTCTCAAAGCAAGTGAGAACAAGCTCCGATTTCGTCGTTTTCATAGGCTTTGGAAAGCTATTGGGGAATTGAGCTGATAGGACTTCTAGTTTTTGCGATCTGGAGGATTTTACATAAGTGACACATAGGATCACGTGCATGGAAAATATCGAGCCCAAAAAGGGCCGTCTGGGCCCTCAAAAATGGCCTGGAAAAAACCAAAGTTATCGCAATTACAGCTCAAATTTCGATGAGCCGGCACAACCCTTTGGTGTTCAGGTCCTGGGCGCCCTACCCATGTATGGATACAATAGGTGGTAGGCCAACTCTCGCGAAGAAATGGTGATCAAAGAAAATACGAAAATCAACCTAGAGTCTGAATTCATCGAGACTCTCAAAGCAAGTGAGAACAAGCTCCGATTTCGTCGTTTTCATATGCGTTGGAAAGTTATTTGGGAATTGAGCCGATAGGACTTCTAGTTTTTGCGATCTGGAGGATTTTACATACGTGCGCACACAGGATAACATGCGCGGAAAATATCGCGCACAAAAAGGGCCGTCTGGTTCCTCAAAAATGGCCTGCAGGATTGGAAAAAACGATAGTTATCGCAATTACAGCTCAAATTTCGATGAGGCGGCACATCCCTTTGGTGTTGAGGTCCTGAGTGCCCCACCCATGTATGGATACAATAGGGTGGTAGGCCAACTCTCGCGAAGAAACGGTGATCAAAGAAAATAGAAAAATCAACCTAGAGTCTAAATTGATCGAGACTCTCAAAGCAAGTGAGAACAAGCTCCGATTTCGTCTTTTTCATAGGCGTTGGAAAGTTATTAGGGAATTGAGCTGATAGGACTTCTAGTTTTTGTGATCTGGAGGATTTTACATACGAGCGCACACAGGATCACATGTGCGGAAAATATCGCGCCCAAAAAGGGCCGTCTGGGCCCTAAAAAATGGCCTGCAGGATTGGAAAAAACGAAAGTTATCGCAATTACAGCTCAAATTTCGATGAGCCGGCACATCCCTTTGGTGCTCAGGTCCTGAGCGCCCAACCCATGTATGGATACAATAGGGTGGTAGGCCAACTCTCGCGAAGAAACGGTGATCAAAGAAAATACAAAAATCAACCTAGAGTCTGAATTGATCGAGACTGTCAAAGCAAGTGAGAACAAGCTCCGATTTCATCGTTTTCATTGGTGTTGGAAAGTTATTAGGGAATTGAGCTGATAGGACTTCTAGTTTTTGTGATCTGGAGGATTTTACATACGTGCGCACACAGGATCACATGCGCGGAAAATGTCGTGCCCAAAAAGGGCCGTCTGGGCCCTAAAAAATGGCCTGCAATATTGGAAAAAATGAAATTTATCGCAATTACAGCTCAAATTTCGATGAGCTGGCACATCCCTTTGTTGTTCAGGTCCAGGGCGCCCCACCCATGTATGGATAAAATAGGGTGTTAGGACAACTCTCGCGAAAAAATGGTGATCAAAGAAAATACAAAAATCAACCTAGAGTCCGAATTGATCGAGACTCTCAAAGCAAGTGAGAACAAGCTCCGATTTCGTCGTTTTCATAGGCGTTGGAAAGCTATTGGGGAATTGAGCTGATAGGACTTCTAGTTTTTGCGATCTGGAGGATTTTACATACGTGCACACACAGGATCACGTGCGCGGAAAATATCGCGCCCAAAAAGGGCCGTCTGGGCCCTCAAAAATGGCCTGCGGGATTGGAAAAAACGAAAGTTATCGCAATTACAACTCAAATTTCGATGAGCTGGTACATCCCTTTGGTGTTCAGGTCCTGGGCGCCCCACACATGTATGATACAATAGGGTGTTATGCTCACTCTCGCGAAGAAACGGTGATCAAAGAAAATACAAAAATCAACCTACAGTACGAATTGATCGTGACTCTCAAAGCAAGTGAGAACAAGCTCCGATTTCGTCGTTTTCATAGGCGTTGTAAAGCTATTGGGGAATTGAGCTGATAGGACTTCTAGTTTTTGTGATCTGGAGGATTTTACATACGTGCGCACACAGGATCACATGCGCGGAAAATATCGCGCCCAAAAAGGGCCGTCTGGGCCCTAAAAAATGGCCTGCAGGATTGGAAAAAACGAAATTTATCGCAATTACAGCTCAAATTTCGATGAGCCGGCACATCCCTTTGGTGTTCAGGTCCTGGGCGCCCCACCCATGTATGGATACAATAGGGTGTTAGGACAACTCTCTTGAAAAAACGGTGATCAAAGAAAATACAAAAATCAACCTAGAGTCTGAATTGATCGAGTCTCTCAAAGCAAGTGAGAACAAGCTCCGATTTCGTCGTTTTCATAGGCGTTGGAAAGCTATTGGGGAATTGAGCTGATAGGACTTCTAGTTTTTGCGATCTGGAGGATTTTACATAAGTGACACATAGGATCACGTGCATGGAAAATATCGAGCCCAAAAAGGGCCGTCTGGGCCCTCAAAAATGGCCTGGAAAAAACCAAAGTTATCGCAATTACAGCTCAAATTTCGATGAGCCGGCACATCCCTTTGGTGTTCAGGTCCTGGGCGCCCTACCCATGTATGGATACAATAGGTGGTAGGCCAACTCTCGCAAAGAAATGGTGATCAAAGAAAATACGAAAATCAACCTAGAGTCTGAATTCATCGAGACTCTCAAAGCAAGTGAGAACAAGCTCCGATTTCGTCGTTTTCATATGCGTTGGAAAGTTATTTGGGAATTGAGCCGATAGGACTTCTAGTTTTTGCGATCTGGAGGATTTTACATACGTGCGCACACAGGATAACATGCGCGGAAAATATCGCGCCCAAAAAGGGCCGTCTGGTTCCTCAAAAATGGCCTGCAGGATTGGAAAAAACGATAGTTATCGCAATTACAGCTCAAATTTCGATGAGGCGGCACATCCCTTTGGTGTTCAGGTCCTGAGTGCCCCACCCATGTATGGATACAATAGGGTGGTAGGCCTACTCTCGCGAAGAAACGGTGATCAAAGAAAATAGAAAAATCAACCTAGAGTCTAAATTGATCGAGACTCTCAAAGCAAGTGAGAACAAGCTCCGATTTCGTCTTTTTCATAGGCGTTGGAAAGTTATTAGGGAATTGAGCTGATAGGACTTCTAGTTTTTGTGATCTGGAGGATTTTACATACGAGCGCACACAGGATCACATGTGCGGAAAATATCGCGCCCAAAAAGGGCCGTCTGGGCCCTCAAAAATGGCCCGCAGGATTGGAAAAAACGAAAGTTATCGCAATTACAGCTCAAATTTCGATGAGCCGGCACATCCCTTTGGTGCTCAGGTCCTGAGCGCCCAACCCATCTATGGATACAATAGGGTGGTAGGCCAACTCTCGCGAAGAAACGGTGATCAAAGAAAATACAAAAATCAACCTAGAGTCTGAATTGATCGAGACTGTCAAAGCAAGTGAGAACAAGCTCCGATTTCGTCGTTTTCATTGGTGTTGGAAAGTTATTAGGGAATTGAGCTGATAGGACTTCTAGTTTTTGTGATCTGGAGGATTTTACATTCGTGCGCACACAGGATCACATGCGCGGAAAATGTCGTGCCCAAAAAGGGCCGTCTGGGCCCTAAAAAATGGCCTGCAATATTGGAAAAAATGAAATTTATCGCAATTACAGCTCAAATTTCGATGAGCCGGCACATCCCTTTGGTGTTCAGGTCCAGGGCGCCCCACCCATGTATGGATAAAATAGGGTGTTAGGACAACTCTCGCGAAAAAATGGTGATCAAAGAAAATACAAAAATCAACCTAGAGTCCGAATTGATCGAGACTCTCAAAGCAAGTGAGAACAAGCTCCGATTTCGTCGTTTTCATAGGCGTTGGAAAGCTATTGGGGAATTGAGCTGATAGGACTTCTAGTTTCTGCGATCTAGAGGATTTTACATACGTGCACACACAGAATCATGTGCGCGGAAAATATCGAGCCCAAAAAGGGCCGTCTGGACCCTCAAAAATGGCCTGGAGTGTTGGAAAAAAACATAAGTTACCGCAATTACAGGTCAAATTTAGATGAGCCGGCACATCCCTTTGGTGTTCAGGTCCTGGGCGCCCTACCCATGTATGGATACAATAGGTGGTAGGCCAACTCTCGCGAAGAAATGGTGATCAAAGAAAATACAAAAATCAACCTAGAGTCTGAATTGATCGAGACTGTCAAAGCAAGTGAGAACAAGCTCCGATTTCGTCGTTTTCATATGCGTTGGAAAGTTATTTGGGAATTGAGCCGATAGGACTTCTAGTTTTTGCGATCTGGAGGATTTTACATACGTGCGCACACAGGATAACATGCGCGGAAAATATCGCGCCCAAAAAGGGCCGTCTGGTTCCTCAAAAATGGCCTGCAGGATTGGAAAAAACGATAGTTATCGCAATTACAGCTCAAATTTCGATGATGCGGCACATCCCTTTGGTGTTCAGGTCCTGAGTGCCCCACCCATGTATGGATACAATAGGGTGGTAGGCCAACTCTCGCGAAGAAACGGTGATCAAAGAAAATAGAAAAATCAACCTAGAGTCTAAATTGATCGAGACTCTCAAAGCAAGTGAGAACAAGCTCCGATTTCGTCTTTTTCATAGGCGTTGGAAAGTTATTAGGGAATTGAGCTGATAGGACTTCTAGTTTTTGTGATCTGGAGGATTTTACATACGAGCGCACACAGGATCACATGTGCGGAAAATATCGCGCCCAAAAAGGGCCGTCTGGGCCCTCAAAAATGGCCCGCAGGATTGGAAAAAACGAAAGTTATCGCAATTACAGCTCAAATTTCGATGAGCCGGCACATCCCTTTGGTGCTCAGGTCCTGAGCGCCCAACCCATCTATGGATACAATAGGGTGGTAGGCCAACTCTCGCGAAGAAACGGTGATCAAAGAAAATACAAAAATCAACCTAGAGTCTGAATTGATCGAGACTGTCAAAGCAAGTGAGAACAAGCTCCGATTTCGTCGTTTTCATTGGTGTTGGAAAGTTATTAGGGAATTGAGCTGATAGGACTTCTAGTTTTTGTGATCTGGAGGATTTTACATTCGTGCGCACACAGGATCACATGCGCGGAAAATGTCGTGCCCAAAAAGGGCCGTCTGGGCCCTAAAAAATGGCCTGCAATATTGGAAAAAATGAAATTTATCGCAATTACAGCTCAAATTTCGATGAGCCGGCACATCCCTTTGGTGTTCAGGTCCAGGGCGCCCCACCCATGTATGGATAAAATAGGGTGTTAGGACAACTCTCGCGAAAAAATGGTGATCAAAGAAAATACAAAAATCAACCTAGAGTCCGAATTGATCGAGACTCTCAAAGCAAGTGAGAACAAGCTCCGATTTCGTCGTTTTCATAGGCGTTGGAAAGCTATTGGGGAATTGAGCTGATAGGACTTCTAGTTTCTGCGATCTAGAGGATTTTACATACGTGCACACACAGAATCATGTGCGCGGAAAATATCGAGCCCAAAAAGGGCCGTCTGGACCCTCAAAAATGGCCTGGAGTGTTGGAAAAAAACATAAGTTACCGCAATTACAGGTCAAATTTAGATGAGCCGGCACATCCCTTTGGTGTTCAGGTCCTGGGCGCCCTACCCATGTATGGATACAATAGGTGGTAGGCCAACTCTCGCGAAGAAATGGTGATCAAAGAAAATACGAAAATCAACCTAGAGTCTGAATTCATCGAGACTCTCAAAGCAAGTGAGAACAAGCTCCGATTTCGTCGTTTTCATATGCGTTGGAAAGTTATTTGGGAATTGAGCCGATAGGACTTCTAGTTTTTGCGATCTGGAGGATTTTACATACGTGCGCACACAGGATAACATGCGCGGAAAATATCGCGCCCAAAAAGGGCCGTCTGGTTCCTCAAAAATGGCCTGCAGGATTGGAAAAAACGATAGTTATCGCAATTACAGCTCAAATTTCGATGATGCGGCACATCCCTTTGGTGTTCAGGTCCTGAGTGCCCCACCCATGTATGGATACAATAGGGTGGTAGGCCAACTCTCGCGAAGAAACGGTGATCAAAGAAAATAGAAAAATCAACCTAGAGTCTAAATTGATCGAGACTCTCAAAGCAAGTGAGAACAAGCTCCGATTTCGTCTTTTTCATAGGCGTTGGAAAGTTATTAGGGAATTGAGCTGATAGGACTTCTAGTTTTTGTGATCTGGAGGATTTTACATACGAGCGCACACAGGATCACATGTGCGGAAAATATCGCGCCCAAAAAGGGCCGTCTGGGCCCTAAAAAATGGCCTGCAGGATTGGAAAAAACGAAAGTTATCGCAATTACAGCTCAAATTTCGATGAGCCGGCACATCCCTTTGGTGCTCAGGTCCTGAGCGCCCAACCCATGTATGGATACAATAGGGTGGTAGGCCAACTCTCGCGAAGAAACGGTGATCAAAGAAAATACAAAAATCAACCTAGAGTCTGAATTGATCGAGACTGTCAAAGCAAGTGAGAACAAGCTCCGATTTCATCGTTTTCATTGGTGTTGGAAAGTTATTAGGGAATTGAGCTGATAGGACTTCTAGTTTTTGTGATCTGGAGGATTTTACATACGTGCGCACACAGGATCACATGCGCGGAAAATGTCGTGCCCAAAAAGGGCCGTCTGGGCCCTAAAAAATGGCCTGCAATATTGGAAAAAATGAAATTTATCGCAATTACAGCTCAAATTTCGATGAGCTGGCACATCCCTTTGTTGTTCAGGTCCAGGGCGCCCCACCCATGTATGGATAAAATAGGGTGTTAGGACAACTCTCGCGAAAAAATGGTGATCAAAGAAAATACAAAAATCAACCTAGAGTCCGAATTGATCGAGACTCTCAAAGCAAGTGAGAACAAGCTCCGATTTCGTCGTTTTCATAGGCGTTGGAAAGCTATTGGGGAATTGAGCTGATAGGACTTCTAGTTTTTGCGATCTGGAGGATTTTACATACGTGCACACACAGGATCACGTGCGCGGAAAATATCGCGCCCAAAAAGGGCCGTCTGGGCCCTCAAAAATGGCCTGCGGGATTGGAAAAAACGAAAGTTATCGCAATTACAACTCAAATTTCGATGAGCTGGTACATCCCTTTGGTGTTCAGGTCCTGGGCGCCCCACACATGTATGATACAATAGGGTGTTATGCTCACTCTCGCGAAGAAACGGTGATCAAAGAAAATACAAAAATCAACCTACAGTACGAATTGATCGTGACTCTCAAAGCAAGTGAGAACAAGCTCCGATTTCGTCGTTTTCATAGGCGTTGTAAAGCTATTGGGGAATTGAGCTGATAGGACTTCTAGTTTTTGTGATCTGGAGGATTTTACATACGTGCGCACACAGGATCACATGCGCGGAAAATATCGCGCCCAAAAAGGGCCGTCTGGGCCCTAAAAAATGGCCTGCAGGATTGGAAAAAACGAAATTTATCGCAATTACAGCTCAAATTTCGATGAGCCGGCACATCCCTTTGGTGTTCAGGTCCTGGGCGCCCCACCCATGTATGGATACAATAGGGTGTTAGGACAACTCTCTTGAAAAAACGGTGATCAAAGAAAATACAAAAATCAACCTAGAGTCTGAATTGATCGAGTCTCTCAAAGCAAGTGAGAACAAGCTCCGATTTCGTCGTTTTCATAGGCGTTGGAAAGCTATTGGGGAATTGAGCTGATAGGACTTCTAGTTTTTGCGATCTGGAGGATTTTACATAAGTGACACATAGGATCACGTGCATGGAAAATATCGAGCCCAAAAAGGGCCGTATGGGCCCTCAAAAATGGCCTGGAAAAAACCAAAGTTATCGCAATTACAGCTCAAATTTCGATGAGCCGGCACATCCCTTTGGTGTTCAGGTCCTGGGCGCCCTACCCATGTATGGATACAATAGGTGGTAGGCCAACTCTCGCAAAGAAATGGTGATCAAAGAAAATACGAAAATCAACCTAGAGTCTGAATTCATCGAGACTCTCAAAGCAAGTGAGAACAAGCTCCGATTTCGTCGTTTTCATATGCGTTGGAAAGTTATTTGGGAATTGAGCCGATAGGACTTCTAGTTTTTGCGATCTGGAGGATTTTACATACGTGCGCACACAGGATAACATGCGCGGAAAATATCGCGCCCAAAAAGGGCCGTCTGGTTCCTCAAAAATGGCCTGCAGGATTGGAAAAAACGATAGTTATCGCAATTACAGCTCAAATTTCGATGAGGCGGCACATCCCTTTGGTGTTCAGGTCCTGAGTGCCCCACCCATGTATGGATACAATAGGGTGGTAGGCCTACTCTCGCGAAGAAACGGTGATCAAAGAAAATAGAAAAATCAACCTAGAGTCTAAATTGATCGAGACTCTCAAAGCAAGTGAGAACAAGCTCCGATTTCGTCTTTTTCATAGGCGTTGGAAAGTTATTAGGGAATTGAGCTGATAGGACTTCTAGTTTTTGTGATCTGGAGGATTTTACATACGAGCGCACACAGGATCACATGTGCGGAAAATATCGCGCCCAAAAAGGGCCGTCTGGGCCCTCAAAAATGGCCCGCAGGATTGGAAAAAACGAAAGTTATCGCAATTACAGCTCAAATTTCGATGAGCCGGCACATCCCTTTGGTGCTCAGGTCCTGAGCGCCCAACCCATCTATGGATACAATAGGGTGGTAGGCCAACTCTCGCGAAGAAACGGTGATCAAAGAAAATACAAAAATCAACCTAGAGTCTGAATTGATCGAGACTGTCAAAGCAAGTGAGAACAAGCTCCGATTTCGTCGTTTTCATTGGTGTTGGAAAGTTATTAGGGAATTGAGCTGATAGGACTTCTAGTTTTTGTGATCTGGAGGATTTTACATTCGTGCGCACACAGGATCACATGCGCGGAAAATGTCGTGCCCAAAAAGGGCCGTCTGGGCCCTAAAAAATGGCCTGCAATATTGGAAAAAATGAAATTTATCGCAATTACAGCTCAAATTTCGATGAGCCGGCACATCCCTTTGGTGTTCAGGTCCAGGGCGCCCCACCCATGTATGGATAAAATAGGGTGTTAGGACAACTCTCGCGAAAAAATGGTGATCAAAGAAAATACAAAAATCAACCTAGAGTCCGAATTGATCGAGACTCTCAAAGCAAGTGAGAACAAGCTCCGATTTCGTCGTTTTCATAGGCGTTGGAAAGCTATTGGGGAATTGAGCTGATAGGACTTCTAGTTTCTGCGATCTAGAGGATTTTACATACGTGCACACACAGAATCATGTGCGCGGAAAATATCGAGCCCAAAAAGGGCCGTCTGGACCCTCAAAAATGGCCTGGAGTGTTGGAAAAAAACATAAGTTACCGCAATTACAGGTCAAATTTAGATGAGCCGGCACATCCCTTTGGTGTTCAGGTCCTGGGTGCCCTACCCATGTATGGATACAATAGGTGGTAGGCCAACTCTCGCGAAGAAATGGTGATCAAAGAAAATACGAAAATCAACCTAGAGTCTGAATTCATCGAGACTCTCAAAGCAAGTGAGAACAAGCTCCGATTTCGTCGTTTTCATATGCGTTGGAAAGTTATTTGGGAATTGAGCCGATAGGACTTCTAGTTTTTGCGATCTGGAGGATTTTACATACGTGCGCACACAGGATAACATGCGCGGAAAATATCGCGCCCAAAAAGGGCCGTCTGGTTCCTCAAAAATGGCCTGCAGGATTGGAAAAAACGATAGTTATCGCAATTACAGCTCAAATTTCGATGATGCGGCACATCCCTTTGGTGTTCAGGTCCTGAGTGCCCCACCCATGTATGGATACAATAGGGTGGTAGGCCAACTCTCGCGAAGAAACGGTGATCAAAGAAAATAGAAAAATCAACCTAGAGTCTAAATTGATCGAGACTCTCAAAGCAAGTGAGAACAAGCTCCGATTTCGTCTTTTTCATAGGCGTTGGAAAGTTATTAGGGAATTGAGCTGATAGGACTTCTAGTTTTTGTGATCTGGAGGATTTTACATACGAGCGCACACAGGATCACATGTGCGGAAAATATCGCGCCCAAAAAGGGCCGTCTGGGCCCTCAAAAATGGCCTGCAGGATTGGAAAAAACGAAAGTTATCGCAATTACAGCTCAAATTTCGATGAGCCGGCACATCCCTTTGGTGCTCAGGTCCTGAGCGCCCAACCCATGTATGGATACAATAGGGTGGTAGGCCAACTCTCGCGAAGAAACGGTGATCAAAGAAAATACAAAAATCAACCTAGAGTCTGAATTGATCGAGACTGTCAAAGCAAGTGAGAACAAGCTCCGATTTCATCGTTTTCATTGGTGTTGGAAAGTTATTAGGGAATTGAGCTGATAGGACTTCTAGTTTTTGTGATCTGGAGGATTTTACATACGTGCGCACACAGGATCACATGCGCGGAAAATGTCGTGCCCAAAAAGGGCCGTCTGGGCCCTAAAAAATGGCCTGCAATATTGGAAAAAATGAAATTTATCGCAATTACAGCTCAAATTTCGATGAGCTGGCACATCCCTTTGTTGTTCAGGTCCAGGGCGCCCCACCCATGTATGGATAAAATAGGGTGTTAGGACAACTCTCGCGAAAAAATGGTGATCAAAGAAAATACAAAAATCAACCTAGAGTCCGAATTGATCGAGACTCTCAAAGCAAGTGAGAACAAGCTCCGATTTCGTCGTTTTGATAGGCGTTGGAAAGCTATTGGGGAATTGAGCTGATAGGACTTCTAGTTTTTGCGATCTGGAGGATTTTACATACGTGCACACACAGGATCACGTGCGCGGAAAATATCGCGCCCAAAAAGGGCCGTCTGGGCCCTCAAAAATGGCCTGCGGGATTGGAAAAAAGAAAGTTATCGCAATTACAGCTCAAATTTCGATGAGCTGGTACATCCCTTTGGTGTTCAGGTCCTGGGCGCCCCACACATGTATGATACAATAGGGTGTTATGCTCACTCTCGCGAAGAAACGGTGATCAAAGAAAATACAAAAATCAACCTACAGTACGAATTGATCGTGACTCTCAAAGCAAGTGAGAACAAGCTCCGATTTCGTCGTTTTCATAGGCGTTGTAAAGCTATTGGGGAATTGAGCTGATAGGACTTCTAGTTTTTGTGATCTGGAGGATTTTACATACGTGCGCACACAGGATCACATGCGCGGAAAATATCGCGCCCAAAAAGGGCCGTCTGGGCCCTAAAAAATGGCCTGCAGGATTGGAAAAAACGAAATTTATCGCAATTACAGCTCAAATTTCGATGAGCCGGCACATCCCTTTGGTGTTCAGGTCCTGGGCGCCCCACCCATGTATGGATACAATAGGGTGTTAGGACAACTCTCTTGAAAAAACGGTGATAAAAGAAAATACAAAAATCAACCTAGAGTCTGAATTGATCGAGTCTCTCAAAGCAATGAGAACAAGCTCCGATTTCGTCGTTTTCATAGGCGTTGGAAAGCTATTGGGGAATTGAGCTGATAGGACTTCTAGTTTTTGCGATCTGGAGGATTTTACATAAGTGACACATAGGATCATGTGCATGGAAAATATCGAGCCCAAAAAGGGCCGTCTGGGCCCTCAAAAATGGCCTGGAAAAAACCAAAGTTATCGCAATTACAGCTCAAATTTCGATGAGCCGGCACATCCCTTTGGTGTTCAGGTCCTGGGCGCCCTACCCATGTATGGATACAATAGGTGGTAGGCCAACTCTCGCGAAGAAATGGTGATCAAAGAAAATACGAAAATCAACCTAGAGTCTGAATTCATCGAGACTCTCAAAGCAAGTGAGAACAAGCTCCGATTTCGTCGTTTTCATAGGCGTTGGAAAGTTATTTGGGAATTGAGCCGATAGGACTTCTAGTTTTTGCGATCTGGAGGATTTTACATACGTGCGCACACAGGATAACATGCGCGGAAAATATCGCTCCCAAAAAGGGTCGTCTGGGCCCTCAAAAATGGCCTGCAGGATTGGAAAAAACGATAGTTATCGCAGTTACAGCTCAAATTTCGATGAGGCGGCACATCCCTTTGGTGTTCAGGTCCTGAGTGCCCCACCCATGTATGGATACAATAGGGTGGTAGGCCAACTCTCGCGAAGAAACGGTGATCAAAGAAAATAGAAAAATCAACCTAGAGTCTAAATTGATCGAGACTCTCAAAGCAAGTGAGAACAAGCTCCGATTTCGTCTTTTTCATAGGCGTTGGAAAGTTATTAGGGAATTGAGCTGATAGGACTTCTAGTTTTTGTGATCTGGAGGATTTTACATACGAGCGCACACAAGATCACATGCGCGGAAAATATCGCGCCCAAAAAGGGCCGTCTGGGCCCTCAAAAATGGCCTGTAGGATTGGAAAAAACGAAAGTTATCGCAATTACAGCTCAAATTTCGATGAGCCGGCACATCCCTTTGGTGCTCAGGTCCTGAGCGCCCAACCCATGTATGGATACAATAGGGTGGTAGGCCAACTCTTGCGAAGAAACGGTGATCAAAGAAAATACAAAAATCAACCTAGAGTCTGAATTGATCGAGACTGTCAAAGCAAGTGAGAACAAGCTCCGATTTCGTCGTTTTCATTGGTGTTGGAAAGTTATTAGGGAATTGAGCTGATAGGACTTCTAGTTTTTGTGATCTGGAGGATTTTACATACGTGCGCACATAGGATCACATGCGCGGAAAATATCGCGCCCAAAAAGGGCCGTCTGGGCCCTAAAAAATGGCCTGCAGGATTGGAAAAAACGAAATTTATCGCAATTACAGCTCAAATTTCGATGAGCCGGCACATCCCTTTGGTGTTCAGGTCCTGGGCGCCCCACCCATGTATGGATACAATAGGGTGTTAGGACAACTCTCTTGAAAAAACGGTGATAAAAGAAAATACAAAAATCAACCTAGAGTCTGAATTGATCGAGTCTCTCAAAGCAAGTGAGAACAAGCTCCGATTTCGTCGTTTTCATAGGCGTTGGAAAGCTATTGGGGAATTGAGCTGATAGGACTTCTAGTTTTTGCGATCTGGAGGATTTTACATAAGTGACACATAGGATCACGTGCATGGAAAATATCGAGCCCAAAAAGGGCCGTCTGGGCCCTCAAAAATGGCCTGGAAAAAACCAAAGTTATCGCAATTACAGCTCAAATTTCGATGAGCCGGCACATCCCTTTGGTGTTCATGTCCTGGGCGCCCTACCCATGTATGGATACAATAGGTGGTAGGCCAACTCTCGCGAAGAAATGGTGATCAAAGAAAATACGAAAATCAACCTAGAGTCTGAATTCATCGAGACTCTCAAAGCAAGTGAGAACAAGCTCCGATTTCGTCGTTTTCATATGCGTTGGAAAGTTATTTGGGAATTGAGCCGATAGGACTTCTAGTTTTTGCGATCTGGAGGATTTTACATACGTGCGCACACAGGATAACATGCGCGGAAAATATCGCGCCCAAAAAGGGCCGTCTGGTTCCTCAAAAATGGCCTGCAGGATTGGAAAAAACGATAGTTATCGCAATTACATCTCAAATTTCGATGAGGCGGCACATCCCTTTGGTGTTCAGGTCCTGAGTGCCCCACCCATGTATGGATACAATAGGGTGGTAGGCCAACTCTCGCGAAGAAACGATGATCAAAGAAAATAGAAAAATCAACCTAGAGTCTAAATTGATCGAGACTCTCAAAGCAAGTGAGAACAAGCTCCGATTTCGTCTTTTTCATAGGCGTTGGAAAGTTATTAGGGAATTGAGCTGATAGGACTTCTAGTTTTTGTGATCTGGAGGATTTTACATACGAGCGCACACAGGATCACATGTGCGGAAAATATCGCGCCCAAAAAGGGCCGTCTGGGCCCTCAAAAATGGCCTGCAGGATTGGAAAAAACGAAAGTTATCGCAATTACAGCTCAAATTTCGATGAGCCGGCACATCCCTTTGGTGCTCAGGTCCTGAGGGCCCAACCCATGTATGGATACAATAGGGTGGTAGGCCAACTCTCGCGATGAAACGGTGATCAAAGAAAATACAAAAATCAACCTAGAGTCTGAATTGATCGAGACTGTCAAAGCAAGTGAGAACAAGCTCCGATTTCGTCGTTTTCATTGGTGTTGGAAAGTTATTAGGGAATTGAGCTGATAGGACTTCTAGTTTTTGTGATCTGGAGGATTTTACATTCGTGCGCACACAGGATCACATGCGCGGAAAATGTCGTGCCCAAAAAGGGCCGTCTGGGCCCTAAAAAATGGCCTGCAATATTGGAAAAAATGAAATTTATCGCAATTACAGCTCAAATTTCGATGAGCCGGCACATCCCTTTGGTGTTCAGGTCCAGGGCGCCCCACCCATGTATGGATAAAATAGGGTGTTAGGACAACTCTCGCGAAAAAATGGTGATCAGAGAAAATACAAAAATCAACCTAGAGTCCGAATTGATCGAGACTCTCAAAGCAAGTGAGAACAAGCTCCGATTTCGTCGTTTTCATAGGCGTTGGAAAGCTATTGGGGAATTGAGCTGATAGGACTTCTAGTTTTTGCGATCTGGAGGATTTTACATACGTGCACACACAGGATCACGTGCGCGGAAAATATCGCGCCCAAAAAGGGCCGTCTGGGCCCTCAAAAATGGCCTGCGGGATTGGAAAAAACGAAAGTTATTGCAATTACAGCTCAAATTTCGATGAGCTGGTACATCCCTTTGGTGTTCAGGTCCTGGGCGCCCCACACATGTATGATACAATAGGGTGTTATGCTCACTCTCGCGAAGAAACGGTGATCAAAGAAAATACAAAAATCAACCTAAAGTACGAATTGATCGTGACTCTCAAAGCAAGTGAGAACAAGCACCGATTTCGTCGTTTTCATAGGCGTTGTAAAGCTATTGGGGAATTGAGCTGATAGGACTTCTAGTTTTTGTGATCTGGAGGATTTTACATACGTGCGCACACAGGATCACATGCGCGGAAAATATCGCGCCCAAAAAGGGCCGTCTGGGCCCTAAAAAATGGCCTGCAGGATTGGAAAAAATGAAATTTATCGCAATTACAGCTCAAATTTCGATGAGCCGGCACATCCCTTTGGTGTTCAGGTCCTGGGCGCCCCACCCATGTATGGATACAATAGGGTGTTAGGACAACTCTGTTGAAAAAACGGTGATCAAAGAAAATACAAAAATCAACCTAGAGTCTGAATTGATCGAGTCTCTCAAAGCAAGTGAGAACAAGCTCCGATTTCGTCGTTTTCATAGGCGTTGGAAAGCTATTGGGGAATTGAGCTGATAGGACTTCTAGTTTTTGCGATCTGGAGGATTTTACATAAGTGACACATAGGATCATGTGCATGGAAAATATCGAGCCCAAAAAGGGCCGTCTGGGCCCTCAAAAATGGCCTGGAAAAAACCAAAGTTATCGCAATTACAGCTCAAATTTCGATGAGCCGGCACATCCCTTTGGTGTTCAGGTCCTGGGCGCCCTACCCATGTATGGATACAATAGGTGGTAGGCCAACTCTCGCGAAGAAATGGTGATCAAAGAAAATACGAAAATCAACCTAGAGTCTGAATTCATCGAGACTCTCAAAGCAAGTGAGAACAAGCTCCGATTTCGTCGTTTTCATAGGCGTTGGAAAGTTATTTGGGAATTGAGCCGATAGGACTTCTAGTTTTTGCGATCTGGAGGATTTTACATACGTGCGCACACAGGATAACATGCGCGGAAAATATCGCGCCCAAAAAGGGTCGTCTGGGCCCTCAAAAATGGCCTGCAGGATTGGAAAAAACGATAGTTATCGCAGTTACAGCTCAAATTTCGATGAGGCGGCACATCCCTTTGGTGTTCAGGTCCTGAGTGCCCCACCCATGTATGGATACAATAGGGTGGTAGGCCAACTCTCGCGAAGAAACGGTGATCAAAGAAAATAGAAAAATCAACCTAGAGTCTAAATTGATCGAGACTCTCAAAGCAAGTGAGAACAAGCTCCGATTTCGTCTTTTTCATAGGCGTTGGAAAGTTATTAGGGAATTGAGCTGATAGGACTTCTAGTTTTTGTGATCTGGAGGATTTTACATACGAGCGCACACAAGATCACATGCGCGGAAAATATCGCGCCCAAAAAGGGCCGTCTGGGCCCTCAAAAATGGCCTGTAGGATTGGAAAAAACGAAAGTTATCGCAATTACAGCTCAAATTTCGATGAGCCGGCACATCCCTTTGGTGCTCAGGTCCTGAGCGCCCAACCCATGTATGGATACAATAGGGTGGTAGGCCAACTCTTGCGAAGAAACGGTGATCAAAGAAAATACAAAAATCAACCTAGAGTCTGAATTGATCGAGACTGTCAAAGCAAGTGAGAACAAGCTCCGATTTCGTCGTTTTCATTGGTGTTGGAAAGTTATTAGGGAATTGAGCTGATAGGACTTCTAGTTTTTGTGATCTGGAGGATTTTACATACGTGCGCACATAGGATCACATGCGCGGAAAATGTCGTGCCCAAAAAGGGCCGTCTGGGCCCTAAAAAATGGCCTGCAATATTGGAAAAAATGAAATTTATCGCAATTACAGCTCAAATTTCGATGAGCCGGCACATCCCTTTGGTGTTCAGGTCCAGGGCGCCCCACCCATGTATGGATAAAATAGGGTGTTAGGACAACTCTCGAGAAAAAATGGTGATCAAAGAAAATACAAAAATCAACCTAGAGTCCGAATTGATCGAGACTCTCAAAGCAAGTGAGAACAAGCTCCGATTTCGTCGTTTTCATAGGCGTTGGAAAGCTATTGGGGAATTGAGCTGATAGCACTTCTAGTTTTTGCGATCTGGAGGATTTTACATACGTGCACACACAGGATCACGTGCGCGGAAAATATCGCGCCCAAAAAGGGTCGTCTGGGCCCTCAAAAATGGCCTGCAGGATTGGAAAAAACGATTGTTATCGCAGTTACAGCTCAAATTTCGATGAGGCGGCACATCCCTTTGGTGTTCAGGTCCTGAGTGCCCCACCCATGTATGGATACAATAGGGTGGTAGGCCAACTCTCGCGAAGAAACGGTGATCAAAGAAAATAGAAAAATCAACCTAGAGTCTAAATTGATCGAGACTCTCAAAGCAAGTGAGAACAAGCTCCGATTTCGTCTTTTTCATAGGCGTTGGAAAGTTATTAGGGAATTGAGCTGATAGGACTTCTAGTTTTTGTGATCTGGAGGATTTTACATACGAGCGCACACAGGATCACATGCGCGGAAAATATCGCGCCCAAAAAGGGCCGTCTGGGCCCTCAAAAATGGCCTGTAGGAT
Source organism: Elymus sibiricus (assembly GCA_039707655.1). NCBI lineage: Eukaryota > Viridiplantae > Streptophyta > Magnoliopsida > Poales > Poaceae > Elymus > Elymus sibiricus. Next base: position 4,248,871 of record CM077672.1, read on the forward strand.
TGGAAAAAACGAAAGTTATCGCAATTACAGCTCAAATTTCGATGAGCCGGCACATCCCTTTGGTGCTCAGGTCCTGAGCGCCCAACGCATGTATGGATACAATAGGGTGGTAGGCCAACTCTCGCGAAGAAACGGTGATCAAAGAAAATACAAAAATCAACCTAGAGTCTGAATTGATCGAGACTGTCAAAGCAAGTGAGAACAAGCTCCGATTTCGTCGTTTTCATTGGTGTTGGAAAGTTATTAGGGAATTGAGCTGATAGGACTTCTAGTTTTTGTGATCTGGAGGATTTTACATACGTGCGCACACAGGATCACATGCGCGGAAAATGTCGTGCCCAAAAAGGGCCGTCTGGGCCCTAAAAAATGGCCTGCAATATTGGAAAAAATGAAATTTATCGCAATTACAGCTCAAATTTCGATGAGCCGGCACATCCCTTTGGTGTTCAGGTCCAGGGCGCCCCACCCATGTATGGATAAAATAGGGTGTTAGGACAACTCTCGCGAAAAAATGGTGATCAAAGAAAATACAAAAATCAACCTAGAGTCCGAATTGATCGAGACTCTCAAAGCAAGTGAGAACAAGCTCCGATTTCGTCGTTTTCATAGGCGTTGGAAAGCTATTGGGGAATTGAGCTGATAGGACTTCTAGTTTTTGCGATCTGGAGGATTTTACATACGTGCACACACAGGATCACGTGCGCGGAAAATATCGCGCCCAAAAAGGGCCGTCTGGGCCCTCAAAAATGGCCTGCGGGATTGGAAAAAACGAAAGTTATCGCAATTACAGCTCAAATTTCGATGAGCTGGTACATCCCTTTGGTGTTCAGGTCCTGGGCGCCCCACACATGTATGATACAATAGGGTGTTATGCTCACTGTCGCGAAGAAACGGTGATCAAAGAAAATACAAAAATCAACCTACAGTACGAATTGATCGTGACTCTCAAAGCAAGTGAGAACAAGCTCCGATTTCGTCGTTTTCATAGGCGTTGTAAAGCTATTGGGGAATTGAGCTGATAGGACTTCTAGTTTTTGTGATCTGGAGGATTTTACATACGTGCGCACACAGGATCACATGCGCGGAAAATATCGCGCCCAAAAAGGGCCGTCTGGGCCCAAAAAAATGGCCTGCAGGATTGGAAAAAACGAAATTTATCGCAATTACAGCTCAAATTTCGATGAGCCGGCACATCCCTTTGGTGTTCTGGTCCTGGGCGCCCCACCCATGTATGGATACAATAGGGTGTTAGGACAACTCTCTTGAAAAAACGGTGATCAAAGAAAATACAAAAATCAACCTAGAGTCTGAATTGATCGAGTCTCTCAAAGCAAGTGAGAACAAGCTCCGACTTCGTCATTTTCATAGGCGTTGGAAATCTATTGGGGAATTGAGCTGATAGGACTTCTAGTTTTTGCGATCTGGAGGATTTTACATAAGTGACACGTAGGATCACGTGCATGGAAAATATCGAGCCCAAAAAGGGCCGTCTGGGCCCTCAAAAATGGCCTGGAAAAAACCAAAGTTATCGCAATTACAGCTCAAATTTCGATGAGCCGGCAAATCCCTTTGGTGTTCAGGTCCTGGGCGCCCTACCCATGTATGGATACAATAGGTGGTAGGCCAACTCTCGCGAAGAAATGGTGATCAAAGAAAATACGAAAATCAACCTAGAGTCTGAATTCATCGAGACTCTCAAAGCAAGTGAGAACAAGCTCCGATTTCGTCGTTTTCATAGGCGTTGGAAAGTTATTTGGGGATTGAGCCGATAGGACTTCTAGTTTTTGCGATCTGGAGGATTTTACATACGTGCGCACACAGGATAACATGCGCGGAAAATATCGCGCCCAAAAAGGGCCGTCTGGGCCCTCAAAAATGGCCTGCAGGATTGGAAAAAACGATAGTTATCGCAATTACAGCTCAAATTTCGATGAGGCGGCACATCCCTTTGGTGTTCAGGTCCTGAGTGCCCCACCCATGTATGGATACAATAGGGTGGTAGGCCAACTCTCGCGAAGAAACGGTGATCAAAGAAAATAGAAAAATCAACCTAGAGTCTAAATTGATCGAGACTCTCAAAGCAAGTAAGAACAAGCTCCGATTTCGTCTTTTTCATAGGCGTTGGAAAGTTATTAGGGAATTGAGCTGATAGGACTTCTAGTTTTTGTGATCTGGAGGATTTTACATACGAGCGCACACAGGATCACATGCGCGGAAAATATCGCGCCCAAAAAGGGCCGTCTGGGCCCTCAAAAATGGCCTGCAGGATTGGAAAAAACGAAAGTTATCGCAATTACAGCTCAAATTTCGATGAGCTGGTACATCCCTTTGGTGTTCAGGTCCTGGGCGCCCCACACATGTATGATACAATAGGGTGTTATGCTCACTGTCGCGAAGAAACGGTGATCAAAGAAAATACAAAAATCAACCTACAGTACGAATTGATCGTGACTCTCAAAGCAAGTGAGAACAAGCTCCGATTTCGTCGTTTTCATAGGCGTTGTAAAGCTATTGGGGAATTGAGCTGATAGGACTTCTAGTTTTTGTGATCTGGAGGATTTTACATACGTGCGCACACAGGATCACATGCGCGGAAAATATCGCGCCCAAAAAGGGCCGTCTGGGCCCAAAAAAATGGCCTGCAGGATTGGAAAAAACGAAATTTATCGCAATTACAGCTCAAATTTCGATGAGCCGGCACATCCCTTTGGTGTTCTGGTCCTGGGCGCCCCACCCATGTATGGATACAATAGGGTGTTAGGACAACTCTCTTGAAAAAACGGTGATCAAAGAAAATACAAAAATCAACCTAGAGTCTGAATTGATCGAGTCTCTCAAAGCAAGTGAGAACAAGCTCCGACTTCGTCATTTTCATAGGCGTTGGAAATCTATTGGGGAATTGAGCTGATAGGACTTCTAGTTTTTGCGATCTGGAGGATTTTACATAAGTGACACGTAGGATCACGTGCATGGAAAATATCGAGCCCAAAAAGGGCCGTCTGGGCCCTCAAAAATGGCCTGGAAAAAACCAAAGTTATCGCAATTACAGCTCAAATTTCGATGAGCCGGCAAATCCCTTTGGTGTTCAGGTCCTGGGCGCCCTACCCATGTATGGATACAATAGGTGGTAGGCCAACTCTCGCGAAGAAATGGTGATCAAAGAAAATACGAAAATCAACCTAGAGTCTGAATTCATCGAGACTCTCAAAGCAAGTGAGAACAAGCTCCGATTTCGTCGTTTTCATAGGCGTTGGAAAGTTATTTGGGGATTGAGCCGATAGGACTTCTAGTTTTTGCGATCTGGAGGATTTTACATACGTGCGCACACAGGATAACATGCGCGGAAAATATCGCGCCCAAAAAGGGCCGTCTGGGCCCTCAAAAATGGCCTGCAGGATTGGAAAAAACGATAGTTATCGCAATTACAGCTCAAATTTCGATGAGGCGGCACATCCCTTTGGTGTTCAGGTCCTGAGTGCCCCACCCATGTATGGATACAATAGGGTGGTAGGCCAACTCTCGCGAAGAAACGGTGATCAAAGAAAATAGAAAAATCAACCTAGAGTCTAAATTGATCGAGACTCTCAAAGCAAGTAAGAACAAGCTCCGATTTCGTCTTTTTCATAGGCGTTGGAAAGTTATTAGGGAATTGAGCTGATAGGACTTCTAGTTTTTGTGATCTGGAGGATTTTACATACGAGCGCACACAGGATCACATGCGCGGAAAATATCGCGCCCAAAAAGGGCCGTCTGGGCCCTCAAAAATGGCCTGCAGGATTGGAAAAAACGAAAGTTATCGCAATTACAGCTCAAATTTCGATGAGCCGGCACATCCCTTTGGTGCTCAGGTCCTGAGCGCCCAACCCATGTATGGATACAATAGGGTGGTAGGCCAACTCTCGCGAAGAAACGGTGATCAAAGAAAATACAAAAATCAACCTAGAGTCTGAATTGATCGAGACTGTCAAAGCAAGTGAGAACAAGCTCCGATTTCGTCGTTTTCATTGGTGTTGGAAAGTTATTAGGGAATTGAGCTAATAGGACTTCTAGTTTTTGTGATCTGGAGGATTTTACATACGTGCGCACACAGGATCACATGCGTGGAAAATGTCGTGCCCAAAAAGGGCCGTCTGGGCCCTAAAAAATGGCCTGCAATATTGGAAAAAATGAAATTTATCGCAATTACAGCTCAAATTTCGATGAGTCGGCACATCCCTTTGGTGTTCAGGTCCAGGGCGCCCCACCCATGTATGGATAAAATAGGGTGTTAGGACAACTCTCGCGAAAAAATGGTGATCTAAGAAAATACAAAAATCAACCTAGAGTCCGAATTGATCGAGACTCTCAAAGCAAGTGAGAACAAGCTTCGATTTCGTCGTTTTCATAGGCGTTGGAAAGCTATTGGGGAATTGAGCTGATAGGACTTCTAGTTTTTGCGATCTGGAGGATTTTACATACGTGCACACACAGGATCACGTGCGCGGAAAATATCGCGCACAAAAAGGGACGTCTGGGCCCTCAAAAATGGCCTGCGGGATTGGAAAAAACGAAAGTTATCGCAATTACAGCTCAAATTTCGATGAGCTGGTACATCCCTTTGGTGTTCAGGTCCTGGGCGCCCCACACATGTATGATACAATAGGGTGTTATGCTCACTCTCGCGAAGAAACGGTGATCAAAGAAAATACAAAAACAACCTACAGTACGAATTGATCGTGACTCTCAAAGCAAGTGAGAACAAGCTCCGATTTCGTCGTTTTCATAGGCGTTGTAAAGCTATTGGGGAATTGAGCTGATAGGACTTCTAGTTTTTGCGATCTGGAGGATTTTACATACGTGACACATAGGATCACGTGCGCGGAAAATATCGAGCCCAAAAAGGGCCGTCTGGGCCCTCAAAAATGGCCTGCGGGATTGGAAAAAACGAAAGTTATCGCAATTTCAGCTCAAATTTCGATGAGCCGGTACATCCCTTTGGTGTTCAGGTCCTGGGCGCCCCACCCATTTATGGATACAATAGGGTGTTAGGATCACTCTCGCGAAGAAACGGTGATCAAAGAAAATACAAAAATCAACCTAGAGTACGAATTGATCGAGACTCCCAAAGCAAGTGAGAACAAGCTCTGATTTCGTCGTTTTCATAGGCGTTGTAAAGCTATTGGGGAATTGAGCTGATAGGACTTCTAGTTTTTTGCGATCAGGAGGATTTTACATACGTGACACATAGGATCACGTGCGCGGAAAATGTCGAGCCGAAAAAGGGCCGTCTGGGCCCTCAAAAATGGCCTGCTGGATTGGAAAAAACGAAAGTTATCGCAATTACAGCTCAAATTTCGATGAGCTGGTACATCCCTTTGGTGTTCAAGTCCTGGGCGCCCCACCCATGTATGATACAATAGGGTGTTAGGCTCACTCTCGCGAAGAAACATTGATCAAAGAAAATACAAAAATCAACCTAGAGTACGAATTGATCGAGACTCTCAAAGCAAGTGAGAACAAGCTCCGATTTCGTCGTTTTCATAGGCGTTGGAAATCTATTGGGGAATTGAGCTGATAAGACTTCTAGTTTTTGCGATCTGGAGGATTTTACATACGTGACACATAGGATCACGTGCACGGAAAATATCGAGCCCAAAAAGGCCCGTCTGGGCCCTCAAAAATGGCCTGGAAAAAAACAAAGTTATCGCAATTACAGCTCAAATTTCGATGAGCCGGCACATCCCTTTGGTGTTCAGGTCCTGGGCGCCCTACCCATGTATGGATACAATAGGTGGTAGGCCAACTCTTGGGAAGAAACGGTGATCAAAGAAAATACGAAAATCAACCTAGAGTCTGAATTGATCGAGACTCTCAAAGCAAGTGAGAACAAGCTCCGATTTCGTAGTTTTCATAGGCGTTGGAAAGTTATGAGGGAATTGAGCTGATAGGACTTCTAGTTTTTGCGATCTGGAGGATTTTACATACGTGCGAAACAGGATAACATGCGCGGAAAATATCGCGCCCAAAAAGGGCCGTCTGGGCCCTCAAAAATGGCCCTCAGTATTGGAAAAAACGATAGTTATCGCAATTACACCTCAAATTTCGATGAGCCGGCACATCCCTTTGGTGTTTAGGTCCTGAGCGCCCCACCCATGTATGGATACAATAGGGTGGTAGGCCAACTCTTGCGAAGAAACGGTGATCAAAGAAAATACAAAAATCAACCTAGAGTCTGAATTGATCGAGACTCTCAAAGCAAGTGAGAACAAGCTCCGATTTCGTCGTTTTCATAGGCGTTGGAAAGTTATTAGGGAATTGAGCTGATAGGACTTCTAGTTTTTGTGATCTGGAGGATTTTACATACGTGCGCACACAGGATCACATGCGCGGAAAATATCACGCCCAAAAAGGGCCGTCTGGGCCCTAAAAAATGACCTGCAGGATTGGAAAAAACAAAATTTATCGCAATTACAGCTCAAATTTCGATGAGCCGGCACATCCCTTTGGTGTTCAGGTCCTGGGCGCCCCACCCATGTATGGATACAATAGGGTGTTAGGACAACTCTCGCGAAAAAACGGTGATCAAAGAAAATACAAAAATCAACCTAGAGTCTGAATTGATCGAGTCTCTCAAAGCAAGTGAGAACAAGCTCCGATTTCGTCGTTTTCATAGGCGTTGGAAAGCTATTGGGGAATTGAGCTGATAGGACTTCTAGTTTTTGCGATCTGGAGGATTTTACATACGTGCACACATAGGATCATGTGCGCATAAAATATCGAGCCCAAAAGGGCCGTCTGGGCCCTCAAAAATGCCGTGCAGGATTGGAAAAAACGAAAGTTATCGCAATTACAGCTCAAATTTCGATGAGCCGGCACATCCCTTTGGTGTTCAGGTCCTGGGCGCCCTACCCATGTATGGATATAATAGGTGGTAGGCCAACTCTCGCGAAGAAACGGTGATCAAAGAAAATACGAAAATCAACCTAGAGTCTGAATTAATCGAGACTCTCAAAGAAAGTGAGAACAAGCTCAGATTTCGTCGTTTTCATAGGCGTTGGAAAGCTATTGGGGAATTGAGCTGATAGGACTTCTAGTTTTTGCGATCTGGAGGATTTTACATACGTGCACACAAAGGATCACGTGCGTGGAAAATATCGCGCCCAAAAAGGGCCGTCTGGGCCCTCAAAAATGGCCTGCGGGATTGGAAAAAATGAAAGTTATCCCAATTACAGCTCAAATTTCGATAAGCTGGTACATCCCTTTGGTGTTCAGGTCCTAGGCGTCCCACCCATGTATGATACAATAGGGTGTTAGGCTCACTCTCAAGAAGAAACAGTGATCAAAGAAAATACAAAAATCAACCTAGAGTACGAATTGATCGAGACTCTCAAAGCAAGTGAGAACAAGCTCCGATTTCGTCGTTTTCATAGGCGTTGGAAAGCTATTGGGGAATTGAGCTGATAGGACTTCTAGTTTTTGTGATCTTGAGGATTTTACATACGTGCACACACAGGATCACGTGCGCGGAAAATATCGCGCTCAAAAAGGGCCGTCTGGGCACTCAAAAATGGCCAGCGGGATTGGAAAAAACGAAAGTTATCGCAATTACAGCTCAAATTTCGATGAGCTGGTACATCCCTTTGGTGTTCAGATCCTGGGCGCCCCAACCATGTATGATACAATAGGGTGTTAGGCTCACTCTCGCGAAGAAACGGTGATCAAATAAAATAGAAAAATCAACCTAGAGTACGAATTGATCGAAACTCTCAAAGCAAGTGAGAACAAGCTCCGATTTGGTCGTTTTCATAGGCGTTGGAAAGCTATTGGGGAATAGAGCTGATAGGACTTCTAGTTTTTGCGATCTGGAGGATTTTACATATGTGCACACATAGGATCACGTGCGCATAAAATATCGAGCCCAAAAAGGGCCGTTTGGGCCCTCAAAAATGCCCTGCAGGATTGGAAAAAACGAAAGTTATCGCAATTACAGCTCAAATTTTGATGAGCCGGCACATCCCTTTGGTGTTCAGGTCCTGGGCGCCCTACCCATGTATGGATATAATAGGTGGTAGGACAACTCTCGCGAAGAAACGGTGATCAAAGAAAATACGAAAATCAACCTAGAGTCTGAATTAATCGAGACTCTCCAAGCAAGTGAGAACAAGCTCCGATTTCGTCGTTTTCATAGGCGTTGGAAAGCTATTGGGGAATTGAGCTGATAGGACTTCTAGTTTTTGCGATCTGTAGAATTTTACATACGTGCCCACACAGGATCACATGCGCGGAAAATATCGCGCCCAAAAAGGGCCGTCTGGGCCCTCAAAAATGGCCTGCGGGATTGGAAAAAATGAAAGTTATCGCAATTACAGCTCAAATTTCGATGAGCTGGTACATCCCTTTGGCGTTCAGGTCCTGGGCGCCCCACCCAAGTATGATACAATAGGGTGTTAGGCTCACTCTCGCGAAGAAACAGTGATCAAAGAAAATACAAAAATCAACCTAGAGTACGAATTGATCGAGACTCTCAAAGCAAGTGAGAACAAGCTCCGATTTCGTCGTTTTCATAGGCGTTGGAAAGCTATTGGGGAATTGAGCTGATAGGACTTCTAGTTTTTTTGATCTGGAGGATTTTACATACGTGCACACATAGGATCACGTGCGCGGAAAATATCGTGATCAAAAAGGGCCGTTTGGGCCCTCAAAAATGCCGTGCAGGATTGGAAAAAACGAAAGTTATCGCAATTACAGCTCAAATTTCGATGAGCCGGCACATCCCTTTGGTGTTCAGGTCCTGGGCGCCCTACCCATGTATGGATATAATAGGTGGTAGGCCAACTCTCGCGAAGAAACGGTGATCAAAGAAAATACGAAAATCAACCTAGAGTCTGAATTAATCGAGACTCTCAAAGCAAGTGAGAACAAGCTCCGATTTCGTCGTTTTCATAGGCGTTGGAAAGTTATTAGGGAATTGAGCTGATAGGACTTCTAGTTTTTTTGATCTGGAGGATTTTACATACGTGCGCACATAGGATCACGTGCGCATAAAATATCGAGCCCAAAAAGGGCTGTCTGGGCCCTCAAAAATGCCGTGCAGGATTGGAAAAAACGAAAGTTATCGCAATTACAGCTCAAATTTCGATGAGCCGGCACATCCCTTTGGTGTTCAGGTCCTGGGCGCCCTACCCATATATGGATACAATAGGGTGGTAGGCCAACTCTCGCGAAGAAACGGTGATCAAAGAAAATACAAAAATCAACCTAGAGTCTGAATTGATCGAGACTCTCAAAGCAAGTGAGAACAAGCTCCGATTTCGTCGTTTTCATAGGCGTTGGAAAGTTATTTGGGAATTGAGCCGATAGGACTTCTAGTTTTTGCGATCTGGAGGATTTTACATACGTGCGCACACAGGATAACATGCGCGGAAAATATCGCGCCCAAAAAGGGTCGTCTGGGCCCTCAAAAATGGCCTGCAGGATTGGAAAAAACGATAGTTATCGCAATTACAGCTCAAATTTCGATGAGGCGGCACATCCCTTTGGTGTTCAGGTCCTGAGTGCCCCACCCATGTATGGATACAATAGGGTGGTAGGCCAACTCTCGCGAAGAAACGGTGATCAAAGAAAATAGAAAAATCAACCTAGAGTCTAAATTGATCGAGACTCTCAAAGCAAGTGAGAACAAGCTCCGATTTCGTCTTTTTCATAGGCGTTGGAAAGTTATTAGGGAATTGAGCTGATAGGACTTCTAGTTTTTGTGATCTGGAGGATTTTACATACGAGCGCACACAGGATCACATGCGCGGAAAATATCGCGCCCAAAAAGGGCCGTCTGGGCCCTCAAAAATGGCCTGTAGGATTGGAAAAAACGAAAGTTATCGCAATTACAGCTCAAATTTCGATGAGCCGGCACATCCCTTTGGTGCTCAGGTCCTGAGCGCCCAACCCATGTATGGATACAATAGGGTGGTAGGCCAACTCTCGCGAAGAAACGGTGATCAAAGAAAATACAAAAATTAACCTAGAGTCTGAATTGATCGAGACTGTCAAAGCAAGTGAGAACAAGCTCCGATTTCGTCGTTTTCATTGGTGTTGGAAAGTTATTAGGGAATTGAGCTGATAGGACTTCTAGTTTTTGTGATCTGGAGGATTTTACATACGTGCGCACACCGGATCACATGCGCGGAAAATGTCGTGCCCAAAAAGGGCCGTCTGGGCCCTAAAAAATGGCCTGCAATATTGGAAAAAATGAAATTTATCGCAATTACAGCTCAAATTTCGATGAGCCGGCACATCCCTTTGGTGTTCAGGTCCAGGGCGCCCCACCCATGTATGGATAAAATAGGGTGTTAGGACAACTCTCGCGAAAAAATGGTGATCAAAGAAAATACAAAAATCAACCTAGAGTCCGAATTGATCGAGACTCTCAAAGCAAGTGAGAACAAGCTCCGATTTCGTCGTTTTCATAGGCGTTGGAAAGCTATTGGGGAATTGAGCTGATAGGACTTCTAGTTTTTGCGATCTGGAGGATTTTACATACGTGCACACACAGGATCACGTGCGCGGAAAATATCGCGCCCAAAAAGGGCCGTCTGGGCCCTCAAAAATGGCCTGCGGGATTGGAAAAAACGAAAGTTATCACAATTACAACTCAAATTTCGATGAGCCGGCACATCCCTTTGGTGCTCAGGTCCTGAGCGCCCAACCCATGTATGGATACAATAGGGTGGTAGGCCAACTCTCGCGAAGAAACGGTGATCAAAGAAAATACAAAAATCAACCTAGAGTCTGAATTGATCGAGACTCTCAAAGCAAGTGAGAACAAGCTCCGATTTCGTCGTTTTCATAGGTGTTGGAAAGTTATTAGGGAATTGAGCTGATAGGACTTCTAGTTTTTGTGATCTGGAGGATTTTACATACGTGCGCACACAGGATCACATGCGCGGAAAATATCGTGCCCAAAAAGGGCCGTCTGGGCCCTAAAAAATGGCCTGCATGATTGGAAAAAACGAAATTTATCGCAATTACAGCTCAAATTTTGATGAGCCGGCACATCCATTTGGTATTCAGGTCCTGGGCGCCCCACCCATGTATGGATACAATAGGTTGTTAGGACAACTCTCTCAAAAAAACGGCGATCAAAGAAAATACAAAAATCAACCTAGAGTCCGAATTGATCGAGACTCTCATAGCAAGTAAGAACAAGCTCCGATTTCGTCGTTTTCATAGGCGTTGGAAAGCTATTGGGGAATTGAGATGATAGGACTTCTAGTTTCTGCGATCTGGAGGATTTTACATACATGCACACACAGACTCATGTGCGCTGAAAATATCGAGCCCAAAAAGGGCCGTCTGGACCCTAAAAAATGTCCTGGAGTATTGGAAAAAACGTAAGTTATCGCAATTACAGCTCAAATTTTGATGAGCCGGCACATCCCTTTGGTGTTCAGGTACTAGGCGCCCCACCCATGTATTGATACAATAGGGTGTTAGGACAACTCTCACGAAGAAACTATGACCAAAGAAAATACAAAAATCAACCTAGAGTCCGAATTGATCGAGACTCTCAAAGCAACTGGGAACAAGCTGCGATTTCGTCGTTTTCATAGGCGTTGGAAAGCTATTGGGGAATTGAGCTGATAGGACTTCTAGTTTTTGTGATCTGGAGAATTTTACATACTTGCACACACACGATCACATGCGTGGAAAATATCGCGCCCAAAAAGGGCCGTCTGGGGCCTCAAAAATGGCCTGCAGGATTGGAAAAAACGAAAGTTATCGCAATTACTGCTCAAATTTCGATGAGCCGGCACATCCCGTTGGTGTCCAGGTCCTGGGTGCCCCACCCATGTATGGATACAATAAGGTGTTAGACCAACTCTCGCGAAGAAATGGTAATCAAATAAAATACAAAAATCAACCTAGAGTCCGAATTGATCGAGACTCTCAAAGCAAGTGAGAACAAGCTCCGATTTCGTCGTTTTCATAGGCGTTGGAAAGCTATTGGGGAATTGAGCTGATAGGACTTCTAGTTTTTGCGATATGGAGGATTTTACATACGTGCACACATAGGATAACATACGCGGAAAATATCAAGCCCAAAATGGGCCCTCTGGGCCCTCAAAAATGGCCCGCATGATTGAAAAAAACGAAAGTTATCGCAATTACAGCTCAAATTTCGATGAGCCGGCACATCCCTTTGTTGTTCAGGTCTTGGGCGCCCCACCCATGTATGGATACAATAGGGTGTTAGGCTCACTCTCGCGAAGAAACGGTGATCAAAGAAAATGCGAAAATCAACCTAGAGTCCGAATTGATCGAGACTCTCAAAGCAAGTAAGAACAAGCTCCGATTTGGTCGTTTTCATAGGCGTTGGAAAGCTATTGGGGAATTGAGCTGATAGGACTTCTAGTTTTTGCGATCTGGAGGATTTTACATACGTACACACATAGGATCACGTGCGCATAAAATATCGAGCCCAAAAAGGGCCGTCTGGGCCCTCAAAATGCCTTGCAGGATTGGAAAAAACGAAAGTTATCGCAATTACAGATCAAATTTTGATGAGCCGGCACATCCCTTTGGTGTTCAGGTCCTGGGCGCCCTACCCATGTATGGATATAATAGGTGGTAGGCCAACTCTCGCGAAGAAACGGTGATCAAAGAAAATATGAAAATCAACCTAGAGTCTGAATTAATCGAGACTCTCAAAGCAAGTGAGAACAAGCTCCGATTTCGTCGTTTTCATAGGTGTTGGAAAGTTATTAGGGAATTGAGCTGATCGGACTTCTAGTTTTTGCGATCTGGAGGATTATACATACGTGCGCACATAGGATAACATGCGCGGAAAATATCGCGCCCAAAAAGGGCCGTCTGGGCCCTCAAAAATGGCCTGCAGGATTGGAAAAAACGAAAGTTATCACAATTACAGCTCAAATTTCGATGAGCCGGCACATCCCTTTGGTGCTCAGCTCCTGAGCGCCCAACCCATGTATGGATACAATAGGGTGGTAGGCCAACTCTCGCGAAGAAACGGTGATCAAAGAAAATACAAAAATCAACCTAGAGTCTGAATAGATCGAGACTCTCAAAGCAAGTGAGAACAAGCTCCGATTTCGTCGTTTTCATAGGTGTTGGAAAGTTATTAGGGAATGGAGCTGATAGGACTTCTAGTTTTTGTGATCTGGAGGATTTTACATACGTGCGCACACAGGATCACATGCATGGAAAATATCGTGCCCAAAAAGGGCCGTCTGGGCCCTAAAAAATGGCCTGCAGGATTGGAAAAAACGAAATTTATCGCAATTACAGCTCAAATTTCGATGAGCCGGCACATCCATTTGGTATTCAGGTCCTGGGCGCCCCACCCATGTATGGATACAATAGGGTGTTAGGACAACTCTATCGAAAAAACGGTGATCAAAGAAAATACAAAAATCAACCTAGAGTCCGAATTGATCGAGACTCTCAAAGCAAGTAAGAACAAGCTCCGATTTCGTCGTTTTCATAGGCGTTGGAAAGCTATTGGGGAATTGAGATGATAGGACTTCTAGTTTCTGCGATCTGGAGGATTTTACATACGTGCACACACAGACTCATGTGCGCTGAAAATATCGAGCCCAAAAAGGGCCGTCTGGACCCTAAAAAATGGCCTGGAGTATTGGAAAAAACGTAAGTTATCGCAATTACAGCTCAAATTTTGATGAGCCGGCACATCCCTTTGGTGTTCAGGTCCTAGGCGCGCCACCCATGTATTGATACAATAGGTTGTTAGGACAACTCTCGCGAAGAAACTATGACCAAAGAAAATACAAAAATCAACCTAGAGTCCGAATTGATCGAGACTCTCAAAGCAAGTGGGAACAAGCTGCGATTTCGTCGTTTTCATAGGCGTTGGAAAGCTATTGGGGAATTGAGCTGATAGGAATTCTAGTTTTTGTGATCTGGAGAATTTTACATACTTGCACACACAGGATCACATAGGTGGAAAATATCGCGCCCAAAAAGGGCCGTCTGGGGCCTCAAAAATGGCCTGCAGGATTGGAAAAAACGAAAGTTATCGCAATTACTGCTCAAATTTCGATGAGCCGGCACATCCCGTTGGTGTCCAGGTCCTGGGTGCCCCACCCATGTATGGATACAATAGGGTGTTAGACCAACTCTCGCGAAGAAATGGTAATCAAATAAAATACAAAAATCAACCTAGAGTCCGAATTGATCGAGACTCTCAAAGCAAGTGAGAACAAGCTCCGATTTCGTCGTTTTCATAGGCGTTGGAAAGCTATTGGGGAATTGAGCTGATAGGACTTCTAGTTTTTGCGATATGGAGGATTTTACATACGTGCACACATTGGATAACATACGCGGAGAATATCAAGCCCAAAAAGGGCCCTCTGGGCCCTCAAAAATGGCCTGCATGATTGAAAAAAACGAAAGTTATCGCAATTACAGCTCAAATTTCGATGAGCCGGCACATCCCTTTGTTGTTCAGGTCTTGGGCGCCCCACCCATGTATGGATACAATAGGGTGTTAGGCTCACTCTCGCGAAGAAACGGTGATCAAAGAAAATGCGAAAATCAACCTAGAGTCCGAATTGATCGAGACTCTCAAAGCAAGTAAGAACAAGCTCCGATTTCGTTGTTTTCATAGGCGTTGGAAAGCTATTGGGGAATTGAGCTGATAGGACTTCTAGTTTTTGCGATCTGGAGGATTTTACATATGTGCACACACAGGATCACGTGCGCGGAAAATATCGCGCCCAAAAAGGGCCGTCTGGGCCCTCAAAAATGGCTAGTGGGATAGGAAAAAGCGAAAGTTATCGCAATTACAGCTCAGATTTCGATGAGCTGGTACATCCCTTTTGTGTTCAGGTCCTGGGCAACCCACCCATGTAAGATACAATAGGGTGTTAGGCTCACTCTCGCGAAGAACCAGTGATCAAAGAAAATACAAAAATCAACCTAGAGTATGAATTGATCGAGACTCTCAAAGCAAGTGAGAACAAGCTCCGATTTCGTCGTTTTCATAGGCGTTGGAAAGCTATTGGGGAATTGAGCTGATAGGACTTCTAGTTTTTGCGATATGGAGGATTTTACATACGTGCACACATAGGATAACATACGCGGAAAATATCGAGCCCAAAAAGGGCCCTCTGGGCCCTCAAAAATGGCCTGCATGATTGAAAAAAACGAAAGTTATCGCAATTACAGCTCAAATTTCGATGAGCCGGCACATCCCTTTGTTGTTCAGGTCTTGGGCGCCCCACCCATGTATGCATACAATAGGGTGTTAGGCTCACTCTCGCGAATAAACGGTGATCAAAGAAAATGCGAAAATCAACCTAGAGTCCGAATTGAGCGAGACTCTCAAAGCAAGTAAGAACAAGCTCCGATTTGGTCGTTTTCATAGGCGTTGGAAAGCTATTGGGGAATTGAGCTGATAGGACTTCTAGTTTTTGCGATCTGGAGGATTTTACATACATACACACATAGGATCACGTGCACATAAAATATCGAGCCCAAAAAGGGCCGTCTGGGCCCTCAAAATGCCTTGCAGGATTGGAAAAAACGAAAGTTATCGCAATTACAGATCAAATTTTGATGAGCCGGCACATCCCTTTGGTGTTCAGGTCCTGGGCGCCCTACCCATGTATGGATATAATAGGTGGTAGGCCAACTCTCGCGAAGAAACGGTGATCAAAGAAAATATGAAAATCAACCTAGAGTCTGAATTAATCGAGACTCTCAAAGCAAGTGAGAACAAGCTCCGATTTCGTCGTTTTCATAGGCGTTGGAAAGTTATTAGGGAATTGAGCTGATAGGACTTCTAGTTTTTGTGATCTGGAGGATTTTACATACGTGCGCACACAGGATCACATGCGCGGAAAATATCGTGCCCAAAAAGGGCCGTCTGGGCCCTAAAAAATGGCCTGCATGATTGGAAAAAACGAAATTTATCGCAATTACAGCTCAAATTTTGATGAGCCGGCACATCCATTTGGTATTCAGGTCCTGGGCGCCCCACCCATGTATGGATACAATAGGTTGTTAGGACAACTCTCTCGAAAAAACGGCGATCAAAGAAAATGCAAAAATCAACCTAGAGTCCGAATTGATCGAGACTCTCATAGCAAGTAAGAACAAGCTCCGATTTCGTCGTTTTCATAGGCGTTGGAAAGCTATTGGGGAATTGAGATGATAGGACTTCTAGTTTCTGCGATCTGGAGGATTTTACATACATGCACACACAGACTCATGTGCGCTGAAAATATCGAGCCCAAAAAGGGCCGTCTGGACCCTAAAAAATGGCCTGGAGTATTGGAAAAAACGTAAGTTATCGCAATTACAGCTCAAATTTTGATGAGCCGGCACATCCCTTTGGTGTTCAGGTACTAGGCGCCCCACCCATGTATTGATACAATAGGGTGTTAGGACAACTCTCACGAAGAAACTATGACCAAAGAAAATACAAAAATCAACCTAGAGTCCGAATTGATCGAGACTCTCAAAGCAACTAGGAACAAGCTGCGATTTCGTCGTTTTCATAGGCGTTGGAAAGCTATTGGGGAATTGAGCTGATAGGACTTCTAGTTTTTGTGATCTGGAGAATTTTACATACTTGCACACACACGATCACATGCGTGGAAAATATCGCGCCCAAAAAGGGCCGTCTGGGGCCTCAAAAATGGCCTGCAGGATTGGAAAAAACGAAAGTTATCGCAATTACTGCTCAAATTTCGATGAGCCGGCACATCCCGTTGGTGTCCAGGTCCTGGGTGCCCCACCCATGTATGGATACAATAGGGTGTTAGACCAACTCTCGCGAAGAAATGGTAATCAAATAAAATACAAAAATCAACCTAGAGTCCGAATTGATCGAGACTCTCAAAGCAAGTGAGAACAAGC
Organism: Elymus sibiricus; assembly: GCA_039707655.1. NCBI lineage: Eukaryota > Viridiplantae > Streptophyta > Magnoliopsida > Poales > Poaceae > Elymus > Elymus sibiricus. The sequence goes on from CM077672.1 coordinate 4,265,749, forward strand.
TCCGATTTCGTCGTTTTCATAGGCGTTGGAAAGCTATTGGGGAATTGAGCTGATAGGACTTCTAGTTTTTGCGATATGGAGGATTTTACATACGTGCACACATAGGATAACATACGCGGAAAATATCAAGCCCAAAATGGGCCCTCTGGGCCCTCAAAAATGGCCTGCATGATTGAAAAAAACGAAAGTTATCGCAATTACAGCTCAAATTTCGATGAGCCGGCACATCCCTTTGTTTTTCAGGTCTTGGGCGCCCCACCCATGTATGGATACAATAGGGTGTTAGGCTCACTCTCGCGAAGAAACGGTGATCAAAGAAAATGCGAAAATCAACCTAGAGTCCGAATTGATCGAGACTCTCAAAGCAAGTAAGAACAAGCTCCGATTTGGTCGTTTTCATAGGCGTTGGAAAGCTATTGGGGAATTGAGCTGATAGGACTTCTAGTTTTTGCGATCTGGAGGATTTTACATACGTACACACATAGGATCACGTGCGCATAAAATATCGAGCCCAAAAAGGGCCGTCTGGGCCCTCAAAATGCCTTGCAGGATTGGAAAAAACGAAAGTTATCGCAATTACAGATCAAATTTTGATGAGCCGGCACATCCCTTTGGTGTTCAGGTCCTGGGCGCCCTACCCATGTATGGATATAATAGGTGGTAGGCCAACTCTCGCGAAGAAACGGTGATCAAAGAAAATATGAAAATCAACCTAGAGTCTGAATTAATCGAGACTCTCAAAGCAAGTGAGAACAAGCTCCGATTTCGTCGTTTTCATAGGCGTTGGAAAGTTATTAGGGAATTGAGCTGATTGGACTTCTAGTTTTTGTGATCTGGAGGATTTTACATACGTGCGCACACAGGATAACATGCGCGGAAAATATCGTGCCCAAAAAGGGCCGTCTGGGCCCTAAAAAATGGCCTGCAGGATTGGAAAAAACGAAATTTATCGCAATTACAGCTCAAATTTTGATGAGCCGGCACATCCATTTGGTATTCAGGTCCTGGGCGCCCCACCCATGTATGGATACAATAGGTTGTTAGGACAACTCTCTCGAAAAAACGGCGATCAAAGAAAATGCAAAAATCAACCTAGAATCCGAATTGATCGAGACTCTCATAGCAAGTAAGAACAAGCTCCGATTTCGTCGTTTTCATAGGCGTTGGAAAGCTATTGGGGAATTGAGATGATAGGACTTCTAGTTTCTGCGATCTGGAGGATTTTACATACATGCACACACAGACTCATGTGCGCTGAAAATATCGAGCCCAAAAAGGGCCGTCTGGACCCTAAAAAATGGCCTGGAGTATTGGAAAAAACGTAAGTTATCGCAATTACAGCTCAAATTTTGATGAGCCGGCACATCCCTTTGGTGTTCAGGTACTAGGCGCCCCACCCATGTATTGATACAATAGGGTGTTAGGACAACTCTCACGAAGAAACTATGACCAAAGAAAATACAAAAATCAACCTAGAGTCCGAATTGATCGAGACTCTCAAAGCAACTAGGAACAAGCTGCGATTTCGTCGTTTTCATAGGCGTTGGAAAGCTATTGGGGAATTGAGCTGATAGGACTTCTAGTTTTTGTGATCTGGAGAATTTTACATACTTGCACACACACGATCACATGCGTGGAAAATATCGCGCCCAAAAAGGGCCGTCTGGGGCCTCAAAAATGGCCTGCAGGATTGGAAAAAACGAAAGTTATCGCAATTACTGCTCAAATTTCGATGAGCCGGCACATCCCGTTGGTGTCCAGGTCCTGGGTGCCCCACCCATGTATGGATACAATAGGGTGTTAGACCAACTCTCGCGAAGAAATGGTAATCAAATAAAATACAAAAATCAACCTAGAGTCCGAATTGATCGAGACTCTCAAAGCAAGTGAGAACAAGCTCCGATTTCGTCGTTTTCATAGGCGTTGGAAAGCTATTGGGGAATTGAGCTGATAGGACTTCTAGTTTTTGCGATATGGAGGATTTTACATACGTGCACACATAGGATAACATACGCGGAAAATATCAAGCCCAAAATGGGCCCTCTGGGCCCTCAAAAATGGCCTGCATGATTGAAAAAAACGAAAGTTATCGCAATTACAGCTCAAATTTCGATGAGCCGGCACATCCCTTTGTTTTTCAGGTCTTGGGCGCCCCACCCATGTATGGATACAATAGGGTGTTAGGCTCACTCTCGCGAAGAAACGGTGATCAAAGAAAATGCGAAATTCAACCTAGAGTCCGAATTGATCGAGACTCTCAAAGCAAGTAAGAACAAGCTCCGATTTGGTCGTTTTCATAGGCGTTGGAAAGCTATTGGGGAATTGAGCTGATAGGACTTCTAGTTTTTGCGATCTGGAGGATTTTACATACGTACACACATAGGATCACGTGCGCATAAAATATCGAGCCCAAAAAGGGCCGTCTGGGCCCTCAAAATGCCTTGCAGGATTGGAAAAAACGAAAGTTATCGCAATTACAGATCAAATTTTGATGAGCCGGCACATCCCTTTGGTGTTCAGGTCCTGGGCGCCCTACCCATGTATGGATATAATAGGTGGTAGGCCAACTCTCGCGAAGAAACGGTGATCAAAGAAAATATGAAAATCAACCTAGAGTCTGAATTAATCGAGACTCTCAAAGCAAGTGAGAACAAGCTCCGATTTCGTCGTTTTCATAGGCGTTGGAAAGTTATTAGGGAATTGAACTGATAGGACTTCTAGTTTTTGTGATCTGGAGGATTTTACATACGTGCGCACACAGGATAACATGCGCGGAAAATATCGTGCCCAAAAAGGACCGTCTGGGCCCTAAAAAATGGCCTGCAGGATTGGAAAAAACGAAATTTATCGCAATTACAGCTCAAATTTTGATGAGCCGGCACATCCATTTGGTATTCAGGTCCTGGGCGCCCCACCCATGTATGGATACAATAGGTTGTTAGGACAACTCTCTCGAAAAAACGGCGATCAAAGAAAATGCAAAAGCAACCTAGAGTCCGAATTGATCGAGACTCTCATAGCAAGTAAGAACAAGCTCCGATTTCGTCGTTTTCATAGGCGTTGGAAAGCTATTGGGGAATTGAGATGATAGGACTTCTAGTTTCTGCGATCTGGAGGATTTTACATACATGCACACACAGACTCATGTGCGCTGAAAATATCGAGCCCAAAAAGGGCCGTCTGGACCCTAAAAAATGGCCTGGAGTATTGGAAAAAACGTAAGTTATCGCAATTACAGCTCAAATTTTGATGAGCCGGCACATCCCTTTGGTGTTCAGGTACTAGGCGCCCCACCCATGTATTGATACAATAGGGTGTTAGGACAACTCTCACGAAGAAACTATGACCAAAGAAAATACAAAAATCAACCTAGAGTCCGAATTGATCGAGACTCTCAAAGCAACTAGGAACAAGCTGCGATTTCGTCGTTTTCATAGGCGTTGGAAAGCTATTGGGGAATTGAGCTGATAGGACTTCTAGTTTTTGTGATCTGGAGAATTTTACATACTTGCACACACACGATCACATGCGTGGAAAATATCGCGCCCAAAAAGGGCCGTCTGGGGCCTCAAAAATGGCCTGCAGGATTGGAAAAAACGAAAGTTATCGCAATTACTGCTCAAATTTCGATGAGCCGGCACATCCCGTTGGTGTCCAGGTCCTGGGTGCCCCACCCATGTATGGATACAATAGGGTGTTAGACCAACTCTCGCGAAGAAATGGTAATCAAATAAAATACAAAAATCAACCTAGAGTCCGAATTGATCGAGACTCTCAAAGCAAGTGAGAACAAGCTCCGATTTCGTCGTTTTCATAGGCGTTGGAAAGCTATTGGGGAATTGAGCTGATAGGACTTCTAGTTTTTGCGATATGGAGGATTTTACATACGTGCACACATAGGATAACATACGCGGAAAATATCAAGCCCAAAATGGGCCCTCTGGGCCCTCAAAAATGGCCTGCATGATTGAAAAAAACGAAAGTTATCGCAATTACAGCTCAAATTTCGATGAGCCGGCACATCCCTTTGTTTTTCAGGTCTTGGGCGCCCCACCCATGTATGGATACAATAGGGTGTTAGGCTCACTCTCGCGAAGAAACGGTGATCAAAGAAAATGCGAAATTCAACCTAGAGTCCGAATTGATCGAGACTCTCAAAGCAAGTAAGAACAAGCTCCGATTTGGTCGTTTTCATAGGCGTTGGAAAGCTATTGGGGAATTGAGCTGATAGGACTTCTAGTTTTTGCGATCTGGAGGATTTTACATACGTACACACATAGGATCACGTGCGCATAAAATATCGAGCCCAAAAAGGGCCGTCTGGGCCCTCAAAATGCCTTGCAGGATTGGAAAAAACGAAAGTTATCGCAATTACAGATCAAATTTTGATGAGCCGGCACATCCCTTTGGTGTTCAGGTCCTGGGCGCCCTACCCATGTATGGATATAATAGGTGGTAGGCCAACTCTCGCGAAGAAACGGTGATCAAAGAAAATATGAAAATCAACCTAGAGTCTGAATTAATCGAGACTCTCAAAGCAAGTGAGAACAAGCTCCGATTTCGTCGTTTTCATAGGCGTTGGAAAGTTATTAGGGACTTGAACTGATAGGACTTCTAGTTTTTGTGATCTGGAGGATTTTACATACGTGCGCACACAGGATAACATGCGCGGAAAATATCGTGCCCAAAAAGGACCGTCTGGGCCCTAAAAAATGGCCTGCAGGATTGGAAAAAACGAAATTTATCGCAATTACAGCTCAAATTTTGATGAGCCGGCACATCCATTTGGTATTCAGGTCCTGGGCGCCCCACCCATGTATGGATACAATAGGTTGTTAGGACAACTCTCTTGAAAAAACGGCGATCAAAGAAAATGCAAAAATCAACCTAGAGTCCGAATTGATCGAGACTCTCATAGCAAGTAAGAACAAGCTCCGATTTCGTCGTTTTCATAGGCGTTGGAAAGCTATTGGGGAATTGAGATGATAGGACTTCTAGTTTCTGTGATCTGGAGGATTTTACATACATGCACACACAGACTCATGTGCGCTGAAAATATCGAGCCCAAAAAGGGCCGTCTGGACCCTAAAAAATGGCCTGGAGTATTGGAAAAAACGTAAGTTATCGCAATTACAGCTCAAATTTTGATGAGCCGGCACATCCCTTTGGTGTTCAGGTACTAGGCGCCCCACCCATGTATTGATACAATAGGGTGTTAGGACAACTCTCACGAAGAAACTATGACCAAAGAAAATACAAAAATCAACCTAGAGTCCGAATTGATCGAGACTCTCAAAGCAACTAGGAACAAGCTGCGATTTCGTCGTTTTCATAGGCGTTGGAAAGCTATTGGGGAATTGAGCTGATAGGACTTCTAGTTTTTGTGATCTGGAGAATTTTACATACTTGCACACACACGATCACATGCGTGGAAAATATCGCGCCCAAAAAGGGCCGTCTGGGGCCTCAAAAATGGCCTGCAGGATTGGAAAAAACGAAAGTTATCGCAATTACTGCTCAAATTTCGATGAGCCGGCACATCCCGTTGGTGTCCAGGTCCTGGGTGCCCCACCCATGTATGGATACAATAGGGTGTTAGACCAACTCTCGCGAAGAAATGGTAATCAAATAAAATACAAAAATCAACCTAGAGTCCGAATTGATCGAGACTCTCAAAGCAAGTGAGAACAAGCTCCGATTTCGTCGTTTTCATAGGCGTTGGAAAGCTATTGGGGAATTGAGCTGATAGGACTTCTAGTTTTTGCGATATGGAGGATTTTACATACGTGCACACATAGGATAACATACGCGGAAAATATCAAGCCCAAAATGGGCCCTCTGGGCCCTCAAAAATGGCCTGCATGATTGAAAAAAACGAAAGTTATCGCAATTACAGCTCAAATTTCGATGAGCCGACACATCCCTTTGTTTTTCAGGTCTTGGGCGCCCCACCCATGTATGGATACAATAGGGTGTTAGGCTCACTCTCGCGAAGAAACGGTGATCAAAGAAAATGCGAAAATCAACCTAGAGTCCGAATTGATCGAGACTCTCAAAGCAAGTAAGAACAAGCTCCGATTTGGTCGTTTTCATAGGCGTTGGAAAGCTATTGGGGAATTGAGCTGATAGGACTTCTAGTTTTTGCGATCTGGAGGATTTTACATACGTACACACATAGGATCACGTGCGCATAAAATATCGAGCCCAAAAAGGGCCGTCTGGGCCCTCAAAATGCCTTGCAGGATTGGAAAAAACGAAAGTTATCGCAATTACAGATCAAATTTTGATGAGCCGGCACATCCCTTTGGTGTTCAGGTCCTGGGCGCCCTACCCATGTATGGATATAATAGGTGGTAGGCCAACTCTCGCGAAGAAACGGTGATCAAAGAAAATATGAAAATCAACCTAGAGTCTGAATTAATCGAGACTCTCAAAGCAAGTGAGAACAAGCTAAAATTTCGTCGTTTTCATAGGCGTTGGAAAGTTATTAGGGAATTGAGCTGATCGGACTTCTAGTTTTTGCGATCTGGAGGATTATACATACGTGCGCACATAGGATAACATGCGCGGAAAATATTGCGCCCAAAAAGGGCCGTCTGGGCCCTCAAAAATGGCCTGCAGGATTGGAAAAAACGAAAGTTATCACAATTACAGCTCAAATTTTGATGAGCCGGCACATCCCTTTGGTGCTCAGCTCCTGAGCGCCCAACCCATGTATGGATACAATAGGGTGGTAGGCCAACTCTCGCGAAGAAACGGTGATCAAAGAAAATACAAAAATCAACCTAGAGTCTGAATAGATCGAGACTCTCAAAGCAAGTGAGAACAAGCTCCGATTTCGTCGTTTTCATAGGTGTTGGAAAGTTATTAGGGAATTGAGCTGATAGGACTTCTAGTTTTTGTGATCTGGAGGATTTTACATACGTGCGCACACAGGATCACATGCATGGAAAATATCGTGCCCAAAAAGGGCCGTCTGGGCCCTAAAAAATGGCCTGCAGGATTGGAAAAAACGAAATTTATCGCAATTACAGCTCAAATTTCGATGAGCCGGCACATCCATTTGGTATTCAGGTCCTGGGCGCCCCACCCATGTATGGATACAATAGGGTGTTAGGACAACTCTATCGAAAAAACGGTGATCAAAGAAAATACAAAAATCAACCTAGAGTCCGAATTGATCGAGACTCTCAAAGCAAGTAAGAACAAGCTCCGATTTCGTCGTTTTCATAGGCGTTGGAAAGCTATTGGGGAATTGAGATGATAGGACTTCTAGTTTCTGCGATCTGGAGGATTTTACATACGTGCACACACAGACTCATGTGCGCTGAAAATATCGAGCCCAAAAAGGGCCGTCTGGACCCTAAAAAATGGCCTGGAGTATTGGAAAAAACGTAAGTTATCGCAATTACAGCTCAAATTTTGATGAGCCGGCACATCCCTTTGGTGTTCAGGTCCTAGGCGCGCCACCCATGTATTGATACAATAGGGTGTTAGGACAACTCTCGCGAAGAAACTATGACCAAAGAAAATACAAAAATCAACCTAGAGTCCGAATTGATCGAGACTCTCAAAGCAAGTGGGAACAAGCTGCGATTTCGTCGTTTTCATAGGCGTTGGAAAGCTATTGGGGAATTGAGCTGATAGGAATTCTAGTTTTTGTGATCTGGAGAATTTTACATACTTGCACACACAGGATCACATGCGTGGAAAATATCGCGCCCAAAAAGGGCCGTCTGGGGCCTCAAAAATGGCCTGCAGGATTGGAAAAAACGAAAGTTATCGCAATTACTGCTCAAATTTCGATGAGCCGGCACATCCCGTTGGTGTCCAGGTCCTGGGTGCCCCACCCATGTATGGATACAATAGGGTGTTAGACCAACTCTCGCGAAGAAATGGTAATCAAATAAAATACAAAAATCAACCTAGAGTCCGAATTGATCGAGACTCTCAAAGCAAGTGAGAACAAGCTCCGATTTCGTCGTTTTCATAGGCGTTGGAAAGCTATTGGGGAATTGAGCTGATAGGACTTCTAGTTTTTGCGATATGGAGGATTTTACATACGTGCACACATTGGATAACATACGCGGAAAATATCAAGCCCAAAAAGGGCCCTCTGGGCCCTCAAAAATGGCCTGCATGATTGAAAAAAACGAAAGTTATCGCAATTACAGCTCAAATTTCGATGAGCCGGCACATCCCTTTGTTGTTCAGGTCTTGGGCGCCCCAACCATGTATGGATACAATAGGGTGTTAGGCTCACTCTCGCGAAGAAACGGTGATCAAAGAAAATGCGAAAATCAACCTAGAGTCCGAATTGATCGAGACTCTCAAAGCAAGTAAGAACAAGCTCCGATTTTGTTGTTTTAATAGGCGTTGGAAAGCTATTGGGGAATTGAGCTGATAGGACTTCTAGTTTTTGCGATCTGGAGGATTTTACATATGTGCACACACAGGATCACGTGCGTGGAAAATATCGCGCCCAAAAAGGGCCGTCTGGGCCCTCAAAAATGGCTAGTGGGATAGGAAAAAGCGAAAGTTATCGCAATTACAGCTCAGATTTCGATGAGCTGGTACATCCCTTTTGTGTTCAGGTCCTGGGCAACCCACCCATGTAAGATACAATAGGGTGTTAGGCTCACTCTCGCGAAGAACCAGTGATCAAAGAAAATACAAAAATCAACCTAGAGTATGAATTGATCGAGACTCTCAAAGCAAGTGAGAACAAGGTCCGATTTCGTCGTTTTCATAGGCGTTGGAAAGCTATTGGGGAATTGAGCTGATAGGACTTCTAGTTTTTGCGATATGGAGGATTTTACATACGTGCACACATAGGATAACATACCCGGAAAATATCGAGCCCAAAAAGGGCCCTCTGGGCCCTCAAAAATGGCCTGCATGATTGAAAAAAACGAAAGTTATCGCAATTACAGCTCAAATTTCGATGAGCCGGCACATCCCTTTGTTGTTCAGGTCTTGGGCGCCCCACCCATGTATGCATACAATAGGGTGTTAGGCTCACTCTCGCGAAGAAACGGTGATCAAAGAAAATGCGAAAATCAACCTAGAGTCCGAATTGATCGAGACTCTCAAAGCAAGTAAGAACAAGCTCCGATTTGGTCGTTTTCATAGGCGTTGGAAAGCTATTGGGGAATTGAGCTGATAGGACTTCTAGTTTTTGCGATCTGGAGGATTTTACATACGTACACACATAGGATCACGTGCGCATAAAATATCGAGCCCAAAAAGGGCCGTCTGGGCCCTCAAAATGCCTTGCAGGATTGGAAAAAACGAAAGTTATCGCAATTACAGATCAAATTTTGATGAGCCGGCACATCCCTTTGGTGTTCAGGTCCTGGGCGCCCTACCCATGTATGGATATAATAGGTGGTAGGCCAACTCTCGCGAAGAAACGGTGATCAAAGAAAATATGAAAATCAACCTAGAGTCTGAATTAATCGAGACTCTCAAAGCAAGTGAGAACAAGCTCCGATTTCGTCGTTTTCATAGGCGTTGGAAAGTTATTAGGGAATTGAGCTGATCGGACTTCTAGTTTTTGCGATCTGGAGGATTATACATACGTGCGCACATAGGATAACATGCGCGGAAAATATCGCGCCCAAAAAGGGTCGTCTGGGCCCTCAAAAATGGCCTGCAGGATTGGAAAAAACGAAAGTTATCACAATTACACCTCAAATTTCGATGAGCCGGCACATCCCTTTGGTGCTCAGCTCCTGAGCGCCCAACCCATGTATGGATACAATAGGGTGGTAGGCCAACTCTCGCGAAGAAACGGTGATCAAAGAAAATACAAAAATCAACCTAGAGTCTGAATTGATCGAGACTCTCAAAGCAAGTGAGAACAAGCTCCGATTTCGTCGTTTTCATAGGTGTTGGAAAGTTATTAGGGAATTGAGCTGATAGGACTTCTAGTTTTTGTGATCTGGAGGATTTTACATATGTGCGCACACAGGATCACATGCATGGAAAATATCGTGCCCAAAAAGGGTCGTCTGGGCCCTAAAAAATGGCCTGCAGGATTGGAAAAAACGAAATTTATCGCAATTACAGCTCAAATTTCGATGAGCCGGCACATCCATTTGGTATTCAGGTCCTGGGCGCCCCACCCATGTATGGATACAATAGGGTGTTAGGACAACTCTATCGAAAAAACGGTGATCAAAGAAAATACAAAAATCAACCTAGAGTCCGAATTGATCGAGACTCTCAAAGCAAGTAAGAACAAGCTCCGATTTCGTCGTTTTCATAGGCGTTGGAAAGCTATTGGGGAATTGAGATGATAGGACTTCTAGTTTCTGCGATCTGGAGGATTTTACATACGTGCACACACAGACTCATGTGCGCTGAAAATATCGAGCCCAAAAAGGGCCGTCTGGACCCTAAAAAATGGCCTGGAGTATTGGAAAAAACGTAAGTTATCGCAATTACAGCTCAAATTTTGATGAGCCGGCACATCCCTTTGGTGTTCAGGTCCTAGGCGCGCCACCCATGTATTGATACAATAGGGTGTTAGGACAACTCTCGCGAAGAAACTATGACCAAAGAAAATACAAAAATGAACCTAGAGTCCGAATTGATCGAGACTCTCAAAGCAAGTGGGAACAAGCTGCGATTTCGTCGTTTTCATAGGCGTTGGAAAGCTATTGGGGAATTGAGCTGATAGGAATTCTAGTTTTTGTGATCTGGAGAATTTTACATACTTGCACACACAGGATCACATGCGTGGAAAATATCGCGCCCAAAAAGGGCCGTCTGGGGCCTCAAAAATGGCCTGCAGGATTGGAAAAAACGAAAGTTATCGCAATTACTGCTCAAATTTCGATGAGCCGGCACATCCCGTTGGTGTCCAGGTCCTGGGTGCCCCACCCATGTATGGATACAATAGGGTGTTAGACAAACTCTCGCGAAGAAATGGTAATCAAATAAAATACAAAAATCAACCTAGAGTCCGAATTGATCGAGACTCTCAAAGCAAGTGAGAACAAGCTCCGATTTCGTCGTTTTCATAGGCGTTGGAAAGCTATTGGGGAATTGAGCTGATAGGACTTCTAGTTTTTGCGATATGGAGGATTTTACAAACGTGCACACATTGGATAACATACGCGGAAAATATCAAGCCCAAAAAGGGCCCTCTGGGCCCTAAAAAATGGCCTGCATGATTGAAAAAAACGAAAGTTATCGCAATTACAGCTCAAATTTCGATGAGCCGGCACATCCCTTTGTTGTTCAGGTCTTGGGCGCCCCACCCATGTATGGATACAATAGGGTGTTAGGCTCACTCTCGCGAAGAAATGGTGATCAAAGAAAATGCGAAAATCAACCTAGAGTCCGAATTGATCGAGACTCTCAAAGCAAGTAAGAACAAGCTCCGATTTCGTTGTTTTCATAGGCGTTGGAAAGCTATTGGGGAATTGAGCTGATAGGACTTCTAGTTTTTGCGATCTTTAGGATTTTACATATGTGCACACACAGGATCACGTGCGCGGAAAATATCGCGCCCAAAAAGGGCCGTCTGGGCCCTCAAAAATGGCTAGTGGGATAGGAAAAAATGAAAGTTATCGCAATTAAAGCTCAGATTTCGATGAGCTGGTACATCCCTTTGGTGTTCAGGTCCTGGGCAACCCACCCATGTAAGATACAATAGGGTGTTAGGCTCACTCTCGCGAAGAACCAGTGATCAAAGAAAATACAAAAATCAACCTAGAGTATGAATTGATCGAGACTCTCAAAGCAAGTGAGAACAAGCTCCGATTTCGTCGTTTTCATAGGCGTTGGAAAGCTATTGGGGAATTGAGCTGATAGGACTTCTAGTTTTTGCGATCTGGAGGATTTTACATACGTGACACGTAGGATCACGTGCGCGGAAAATATCGAGCCCAAAAAGGGCCGGCTGGGCTCTCAAAAATGGCCTGGAAAAAATGAAAGTTATCGCAATTACAGCTCAAATTTTGATGAGCCGGCACATCCCTTTGGTGTTCAGGTCCTGGGCGCCCCACCCATGTATAAATACAATAGGTGGTAGGCCAACTCTCACGAAGAAACGGTGATCAAAGAAAATACGAAAATCAACCTAGAGTCTGAATTGATCGAGACTCTCAAAGCAAGTGAGAACAAGCTCCGATTTCGTCGTTTTCATAGGCGTTGGAAAGTTATTAGGGAATTGAGCTGATAGGACTTCTAGTTTTTGCAATCTGGAGGATTTTACATACGTGCGCACACACGATAACATGCACGGAAAATATCGCGCCGAAAAAGGGCCGTCTGGGCCCTCAAAAATTGCCTGCAGGATTGGAAAAAACGATAGTTATCGCAATTACACCTCAAATTTCGATGAGCCGGCACATCCCTTTGGTGTTCAGGTCCTGAGCGCCCCACCCGTGTATGGATACAATAGGGTGGTAGGCCAACTCTCGTGAAGAAACGGTGATCAAAGAAAATACAAAAATCAACCTAGAGTCTGAATTGATCGAGACTCTCAAAGCAAGTGAGAACAAGCTCCGATTTCGTCGTTTTCATAGGCGTTGGAAAGTTATTAGGGAATTGAGTTGATAGGACTTCTAGTTTTTGTGATCTGGAGGATTTTACATACGTGCGCACACAGGATCACATGCGCGGAAAATATCGCGCCCAAAAAGGGCCGTCTGGGCCCTAAAAAATGGCCTGCAGAATTGGAAAAAACGAAATTTATCGGAATTACAGCTCAAATTTCGATGAGCCGGCACATCCCTTTGGTGTTCAGGTCCTGGGCGCCCCACCCATGTATGGATACAATAGGGTGTTAGGACAACTCTCGCGAAAAAACGGTGATCAAAGAAAATACAAAAATCAACCTAGAGTCCGAATTGATCGAGACTCTCAAAGCAAGTGAGAACAAGCTCCGATTTCGTCGTTTTCATAGGCGTTGGAAAGCTATTGGGGAATTGAGCTGATAGGACTTCTAGTTTTTGCGATCTGGAGGATTTTACATACGTGCACACACAGGATCACGTGCACGGAAAATATCGCGCCCAAAAAGGGCCGTCTGGGCCCTCAAAAATGCCCTGCAGGATTGGAAAAAACGAAAGTTATCGCAATTACAGCTCAAATTTTGATGAGCCGGCACATCCCTTTGGTGTTCAGGTCCTGGGTGCCCTACCCATGTATGGATATAATAGGTGGTAGGCCAACTCTCGCGAAGAAACGGTGATCAAAGAAAATATGAAAATCAACCTAGAGTCTGAATTAATCGAGACTCTCAAAGCAAGTGAGAACAAGCTCCGATTTCGTCGTTTTCATAGGCGTTGGAAAGTTATTAGGGAATTGAGCTGATAGGACTTCTAGTTTTTGCGATCTGGAGGATTATACATACGTGCGCACATAGGATAACATGCGCGGAAAATATCGCGCCCAAAAAGGGCCGTCTGGGCCCTCAAAAATGGCCTGCAGGATTGGAAAAAACGAAAGTTATCACAATTACAGCTCAAATTTCGATGAGCCGGCACATCCCTTTGGTGCTCAGGTCCTGAGCGCCCAACCCATGTATGGATACAATAGGGTGGTAGGCCAACTCTCGCGAAGAAACGGTGATCAAAGAAAATACAAAAATCAACCTAGAGTCTGAATTGATCGAGACTCTCAAAGCAAGTGAGAACAAGCTCCGATTTCGTTGTTTTCATAGGTGTTGGAAAGTTATTAGGGAATTGAGCTGATAGGACTTATAGTTTTTGTGATCTGGAGAATTTTACATACGTGCGCACACAGGATCATATGTGCGGAAAATATCATGCCCAAAAAGGGCCGTCTGGGCCCTAAAAAATGGCCTGCAGGATTGGAAAAAACGAAATTTATCGCAATTACAGCTCAAATTTCGATGAGCCGGCACATCCATTTGGTATTCAGGTCCTGGGCGCCCCACCCATGTATGGATACAATAGGGTGTTAGGACCACTCTCTCGAAAAAACGGTGACCAAAGAAAATACAAAAATCAACCTAGAGTCCGAATTGATCGAGACTCTCAAAGCAAGTAAGAACAAGCTCCGATTTTGTCGTTTTCATAGGCGTTGGAAAGCTATTGGGGAATTGAGATGATAGGACTTCTAGTTTTTGCGATCTGGAGGATTTTACATACGTGCACACACAGGATCACGTGCACGGAAAATATCGCGCCCAAAAAGGGCCGTCTGGGCCCTCAAAAATGCCCTGCAGGATTGGAAAAAACGAAAGTTATCGCAATTACAGCTCAAATTTTGATGAGCCGGCACATCCCTTTGGTGTTCAGGTCCTGGGTGCCCTACCCATGTATGGATATAATAGGTGGTAGGCCAACTCTCGCGAAGAAACGGTGATCAAAGAAAATATGAAAATCAACCTAGAGTCTGAATTAATCGAGACTCTCAAAGCAAGTGAGAACAAGCTCCGATTTCGTCGTTTTCATAGGCGTTGGAAAGTTATTAGGGAATTGAGCTGATAGGACTTCTAGTTTTTGCGATCTGGAGGATTATACATACGTGCGCACATAGGATAACATGCGCGGAAAATATCGCGCCCAAAAAGGGCCGTCTGGGCCCTCAAAAATGGCCTGCAGGATTGGAAAAAACGAAAGTTATCACAATTACAGCTCAAATTTCGATGAGCCGGCACATCCCTTTGGTGCTCAGGTCCTGAGCGCCCAACCCATGTATGGATACAATAGGGTGGTAGGCCAACTCTCGCGAAGAAACGGTGATCAAAGAAAATACAAAAATCAACCTAGAGTCTGAATTGATCGAGACTCTCAAAGCAAGTGAGAACAAGCTCCGATTTCGTTGTTTTCATAGGTGTTGGAAAGTTATTAGGGAATTGAGCTGATAGGACTTATAGTTTTTGTGATCTGGAGAATTTTACATACGTGCGCACACAGGATCATATGTGCGGAAAATATCATGCCCAAAAAGGGCCGTCTGGGCCCTAAAAAATGGCCTGCAGGATTGGAAAAAACGAAATTTATCGCAATTACAGCTCAAATTTCGATGAGCCGGCACATCCATTTGGTATTCAGGTCCTGGGCGCCCCACCCATGTATGGATACAATAGGGTGTTAGGACCACTCTCTCGAAAAAACGGTGACCAAAGAAAATACAAAAATCAACCTAGAGTCCGAATTGATCGAGACTCTCAAAGCAAGTAAGAACAAGCTCCGATTTTGTCGTTTTCATAGGCGTTGGAAAGCTATTGGGGAATTGAGATGATAGGACTTCTAGTTTCTGCGATCTGGAGGATTTTACAAACGTGCACACATAGACTCATGTGCGCTGAAAATATCGAGCCCAAAAAGGGCCGTCTGGACCCTAAAAAATGGCCTGGAGTATTGGAAAAAACGTAAGTTATCGCAATTATAGCTCAAATTTTGATGAGCCGGCACATCCCTTTGGTGTTCAGGTCCTAGGCGCCCCACCCATGTATTAATACAATAGGGTGGTAGGACAACTCTCGCGAAGAAACAATGACCAAAGAAAATTCAAAAATCAACCTAGAGTCCGAATTGATCGAGACTCTCAAAGCAAGTGGGAACAAGCTGCGATTTCGTCGTTTTCATAGGCGTTGGAAAGCTATTGGGGAATTGAGCTGATAGGACTTCTAGTTTTCGTGATCTGGAGAATTTTACATACTTGCACACACAGGATCACATGCGTGGAAAATATCGCGCCCAAAAAGGGCCGTCTGGGGCCTCAAAAATGGCCTGCAGGATTGGAAAAAACGAAAGTTATCGCAATTACTGCTCAAATTTCGATGAGCCGGCACATCCCGTTGGTGTCCAGGTCCTGGGTGCCCCACCCATGTATGGATACAATAGGGTGTTAGACCAACTCTCGCGAAGAAATGGTAATCAAATAAAATACAAAAATCAACCTAGAGTCCGAATTGATCGAGACTCTCAAAGCAAGTGAGAACAAGCTCCGATTTCGTCGTTTTCATAGGCGTTGGAAAGCTATTGGGGAATTGAGCTGATAGGACTTCTAGTTTTTGCAATCTGGAGGATTTTACATACGTGACACATAGGATCACGTGCGCGGAAAATATCGAGCCCAAAAAGGGCCGGCTGGGCTCTCAAAAATGGCCTGGAAAAAACGAAAGTTATCGCAATTACAGCTCAAATTTCGATGAGCCGGCACATCCCTTTGGTGTTCAGGTCCTGGGCGCCCCACCCATGTATGGATACAATAGGGTGTTAGGACAACTCTCGCGAAGAAACGGTGATCAAAGAAAATACGAAAATCAACCTAGAGTCTGAATTGATCGAGACTCTCAAAGCGAGTGAGAACAAGCTCCGATTTCGTCGTTTTCATAGGCGTTAGAAAGTTATTAGGGAATTGAGCTGATAGGACTTCTAGTTTTTGCGATCTGGAGGATTTTACATACGTGCGCACACAGGATAACATGCACGGAAAATATCGCGCCCAAAAAGGGCCGTCTGGGCCCTCAAAAATTGCCTGCAGGATTGGAAAAAACGATAGTTATCGCAATTACACCTCAAATTTCGATGAGCCGGCAAATCCCTTTGGTGTTCAGGTCCTGAGCGCCCCACCCGTGTATGGATACAATAGGGTGGTAGGCCAACTCTCGTGAAGAAACGGTGATCAAAGAAAATACAAAAATCAACCTAGAGTCTGAATTGATCGAGACTCTCAAAGCAAGTGAGAGCAAGCTCCGATTTCGTCGTTTTCATAGGCGTTGGAAAGTTATTAGGGAATTGAGTTGATAGGACTTCTAGTTTTTGTGATCTGGAGGATTTTACATACGTGCGCACACAGGATCACATGCGCGGAAAATATCGTGCCCAAAAAGGGCCGTCTGGGCCCTAAAAAATGGCCTGCGGGATTGGAAAAAACGAAATTTATCGGAATTACAGCTCAAATTTCGATGAGCCGGCACATCCCTTTGGTGTTCAGGTCCTGGGCGCCCCACCCATGTATGGATTCAATAGGGTGTTAGGACAACTCTCGCGAAAAAACGGTGATCAAAGAAAATACAAAAATCAACCTAGAGTCCGAATTGATCGAGACTCTCAAAGCAAGTGAGAACAAGCTCCGATTTCGTCGTTTTCTTAGGCGTTGGAAAGCTATTGGGGAATTGAGCTAATAGGACTTCTAGTTTTTGCGATCTGGAGGATTTTACATACATGCACACATAGGATCACGTGCGCGGAAAATATCGCGCCCAAAAAGGGCCGTCTGGGCCCTCAAAAATGGCCTGCGGGATTAAAAAAATGAAAGTTATCGCAATTACAGCTCAAATTTCGATGAGCCGGCACATCCCTTTGGTGTTCAGGTCCTAGGCGCCCCACCCATGTATGATACAATAGGGTGTTAGGCTCACTCTCGCGAAGAAACAGTGATCAAAGAAAATACAAAAATCAACCTAGAGTACGAATTGATCGAGACTCTCAAAGCAAGTGAGAACAAGCTCCGATTTCGTCGTTTTCATAGGCGTTCGAAAGCTATTGGGGAATTGAGCTGATAGGACTTCTAGTTTTTGCGATCTGGAGGATTTTACAGACGTGCACACACAGGATCACGTGCGCGGAAAATATCGCGCCCAAAAAGGGCCGTCTGGGGCCTCAAAAATGGCCTGCAGGATTGGAAAAAACGAAAGTTATCGCAATTACTGCTCAAATTTCGATGAGCCGGCACATCCCGTTGGTGTCCAGGTCCTGGGTGCCCCACCCATGTATGGATACAATAGGGTGTTAGACCAACTCTCGCGAAGAAATGGTAATCAAATAAAATACAAAAATCAACCTAGAGTCCGAATTGATCGAGACTCTCAAAGCAAGTGAGAACAAGCTCCGATTTCGTCGTTTTCATAGGCGTTGGAAAGCTATTGAGGAATTGAGCTGATAGGACTTCTAGTTTTTGCGATCTGGAGGATTTTACATACATGCACACATAGGATCACGTGCGCATAAAATATCAAGCCCAAAAAGGGCCGTCTGGGCCCTCAAAAATGCCCTGCAGGATTGGAAAAAATGAAAGTTATCGCAATTACAGCTCAAATATCGATGAGCCGGCACATCCCTTTGGTGTTCAGGTCCTGGGCGCCCTACCCATGTATGGATATAATAGGTGGTAGGCCAACTCTTGCGAAGAAACGGTGATCAAAGAAAATACGAAAATCAACCTAGAGTCTGAATTAATCGAGACTCTCAAAGCAAGTGAGAACAAGCTCCGATTTCGTCGTTTTCATAGGCGTTGGAAAGTTATTAGGGAATTGAGCTGATAGGACTTCTAGTTTTTGCGATCTGGAGGATTACACATACGTGCGCACACAGGATAACATGCGCGGAAAATATCGCGCCCAAAAAGGGCCGTCTGGGCCCTCAAAAATTGCCTGCAGGATTGGAAAAAACGATAGTTATCGCAATTACACCTCAAATTTCGATGAGCCGGCAAATCCCTTTGGTGTTCAGGTCCTGAGCGCCCCACCCGTGTATGGATACAATAGGGTGGTAGGCCAACTCTCGTGAAGAAACGGTGATCAAAGAAAATACAAAAATCAACCTAGAGTCTGAATTGATCGAGACTCTCAAAGCAAGTGAGAACAAGCTCCGATTTCGTCGTTTTCATAGGCGTTGGAAAGTTATTAGGGAATTGAGTTGATAGGACTTCTAGTTTTTGTGATCTGGAGGATTTTACATACGTGCGCCATCAGGATCACATGCGCGGAAAATATCGCGACCAAAAAGGGCCGTCTGGGCCCTAAAAATGGCCTGCGGGATTGGAAAAAATGAAATTTATCGGAATTAAAGCTCAAATTTCGATGAGCCGGCACATCCCTTTGGTGTTCAGGTCCTGGGCGCCCCACCCATGTATGGATACAATAGGGTGTTAGGACAACTGTCGCGAAAAAACGGTGATCAAATAAAATACAAAAATCAACCTAGAGTCCGAATTGATCGAGACTCTCAAAGCAAGTGAGAACAAGCTCCGATTTCGTCGTTTTCTTAGGCGTTGGAAAGCTATTGGGGAATTGAGCTAATAGGACTTCTAGTTTTTGCGATCTGGAGGATTTTACATACGTGCACACACAGGATCACGTGCGCGGAAAATATCGCGCTCAAAAAGGGCCGTCTGGGCCCTCAAAAATTGGCTGCGGGATTGGAAAAAACGAAAGTTATCGCAATTACAGCTCAAATTTCGATGAGCTGGTACATCCCTTTGGTGTTCAGGTCCTGGGCGCCCCACCCATGTATGACACAATAGGGTGTTAGGCTCACTCTCGCGAAGAAACGGTGATCAAAGAAAATACAATAATCAACCTAGAGTACGAATTGATCGAAACTCTCAAAGCAAGTGAGAACAAGCTCCGATTTCGTCGTTTTCATAGGCGTTGGAAAGCTATTGAGGAATTGAGCTGATAGGACTTCTAGTTGTTGCGATCTGGAGGATTTTACATACATGCACACATAGGATCATGTGCGCATAAAATATCAAGCCCAAAAAGGGCCGTCTGGGCCCTCAAAAATGCCCTGCAGGATTGGAAAAAATGAAAGTTATCGCAATTACAGCTCAAATTTCGATGAGCCGGCACATCCCTTTGGTGTTCAGGTCCTGGGCGCCCTACCCATGTATGGATATAATAAGTGGTAGGCCAACTCTTGCGAAGAAACGGTGATCAAAGAAAATACGAAAATCAACCTAGAGTTTGAATTAATCGAGACTCTCAAAGCAAGTGAGAACAAGCTCCGATTTCGTCGTTTTCATAGGCGTTGGAAAGTTATTAGGGAATTGAGCTGATAGGACTTCTAGTTTTTGCGATCTGGAGGATTACACATACGTGCGCACACAGGATAACATGCGCGGAAAATATCGCGCCCAAAAAGGGCCGTCTGGGCCCACAAAAATGGCCTGCAGGATTGGAAAAAACGAAAGTTATCGCAATTACAGCTCAAATTTCGATGAGCCGGCACATCCCTTTGGTGTTCAGGTCCTGGGCGCCCCACCCATGTATGGATACAATAGGGTGTTAGGAAAACTCTCGAGAAGAAACGGTGATCAAAGAAAATACAAAAATCAACCTAGAGTCTGAATTAATCGAGACTCTCAAAGCAAGTGAGAACAAGCTCCGATTTCGTCGTTTGCATAGGCGTTGGAAAGTTATTAGGGAATTGAGCTGATAGGACTTCTAGTTTTTGCGATCTGGATGATTATACATACGTGCGCACACAGGATAACATGCGCGGAAAATATCACGCCCAAAAAGGGCCGTCTGGGCCCTCAAAAATGGCCTGCAGGATTGGAAAAAACGAAAGTTATCGCAATTACAGCTCAAATTTCGATGAGCCGGCACATCCCTTTGGTGCTCAGGTCCTGAGCTCCCAACCCATGTATGGATACAATAGGGTCGTAGGCCAACTCTCGCGAAGAAACGGTGATCAAAGAAAATACAAAAATCAACCTAGAGTCCGAATTGATCGAGACTCTCAAAGCAAGTGGGAAAAAGCACCGATTTCGTCGTTTTCATAGGCGTTGGAAAGCTATTGGGGAATTGAGCTGATAGGACTTCTAGTTTTTGTGATCTGGAGAATTTTACATACTTGCACACACAGGATCACATGCGTGGAAAATATCGCGCCCAAAAGGGCCGTCTGGGACCTCGAAAATGGCCTGCAGGATTGCAAAAACGAAAGTTATCGCAATTACAGCTCAAATTTCGATGGGCCGGCACATCCCTTTGGTGTTCAGGTCCTGGGCGCCCCACCCATGTATGGATACAATAGGGTGTTAGGAAAACTCTCGAGAAGAAATAGTGATCAAAGAAAATACAAAAATCAACCTAGAGTCTGAATTAATCGAGACTCTCAAAGCAAGTGAGAACAAGCTCCGATTTCGTCGTTTTCATAGGCGTTGGAAAGTTATTAGGGAATTGAGCTGATAGGACTTCTAGTTTTTGCGATCTGGATGATTATACATACGTGCGCACACAGGATAACATGCGCGGAAAATATCACGCCCAAAAAGGGCCGTCTGGGCCCTCAAAAATGGCCTGCAGGATTGGAAAAAATGAAAGTTATCGCAATTACAGCTCAAATTTCGATGAGCCGGCACATCCCTTTGGTGCTCAGGTCCTGAGCTCCCAACCCATGTATGGATACAATAGGGTCGTAGGCCAACTCTCGCGAAAAAATGGTGATCAAAGAAATTACAAAAATCAACCTAGAGTCTGAATTGATCGAGACTCTCAAAGCAAGTGAGAACAAGCTCCGATTTCGTCGTTTTCATAGGTGTTGGAAAGTTATTAGGGAATTGAGCTGATAGGACTTCTAGTTTTTGTGATCTGGAGGATTTTAAATTCGTGCGCACACAGGATCACATGCACGGATAATATCAAGCCCAAAAAGGGCCGTCTGGGCCTTAAAAATGGCCTGCAGGATTGGAAAAAACGAAATTTATCGCAATTACAACTCAAATTTCGATGAGCCGGCACATCCCTTTGGTGTTCAGGTCCTGGGCGCCCCACCCATGTATGGATACAATAGGGTGTTAGGACAACTCTCGCGAAAAAACGGTGATCAAAGAAAATACAAAAATCAACCTAGAGTCCGAATTGACCGAGACTCTCAAAGCAAGTAAGAGCAAGCTCCGATTTCGTCGTTTTCATAGGCGGTGGAAAGCTATTGGGGAATTGAGATGATAGAACTTCTAGTTTCTGCGATCTGGAGGATTTTACATACGTGCACACACAGAATCATGTGCGCGGAAAATATAGAGCCCAAAAAGGGCCGTCTGGACCCTCAAAAATGGCCTGGAGTATTGGAAAAAACGTAAGTTATCGCAATTACAGCTCAAATTTTGATGAGCCGGCACATCCCTTTGGTGTTCAGGTCCTAGGCGCACCACCCAAGTATTGATACAATAGGGTGGTAGGACAACTCTCACCAAGAAACGGTGATCAAATAAAATACAAAAATCAACATAGAGTCCGAATTGATCGAGACTCTCAAAGCAAGTGGGAACAAGCTCCGATTTTGTCGTTTTCATAGGCGTTGGAAAGCTATTGGGGAATTGAGCTGATAGGACTTCTAGTTTTTGTGATCTGGAGGATTTTACATACGTGCGCACACAGGATCACATGTGCGGAAAATATCGCGCCCAAAAAGGGCCGTCTGGGCCCTAAAAAATGGCCTGCATGATTGGAAAAAACTAAATTTATCGGAATTACAGCTCAAATTTCGATGAGCCGGCACATCCCTTTGGTGTTCAGGTCCTGGGCGCCCCACCCATGTATGGATACAATAGGGTGTTAGGACAACTCTCGCGAAAAAACGGTGATCAAAGAAAATACAAAAATCAACCTAGAGTCCGAATTGATCGAGACTCTCAAAGCAAGTGAGAACAAGCTCCGATTTCGTCGTTTTCATAGGCGTTGGAAAGCTATTGGGGAATTGAGCTGATAGGACTTCTAGTTTTTGCGATCTGGAGGATTTTACATACGTGCACACACAGGATCACGTGCGCGGAAAATATCGCGCCCAAAAAGGGTCGTCTGGGCCCTCAAAAATGGCCTGCGGGATTGGAAAAAATGAAAGTTATCGCAATTACAGCTCAAATTACGATGAGCTGGTACATCCCTTTGGTGTTCAGGTCCTGGGCGCCCCACCCATGTATGATACAATAGGGTGTTAGGCTCACTCTCGCGAAGAAACAGTGATCAAAGAAAATACAAAAATCAACCTAGAGTACGAATTGATCGAGACTCTCAAAGCAAGTGAGAACAAGCTCCGATTTCGTCGTTTTCATAGGCGTTGGAAAGCTATTGGGGAATTGAGCTGATAGGACTTCTAGTTTTTGCGATCTGGAGGATTTTACATACGTGCACACACAGGATCACGTGCGCGGAAAATATCGCGCTCAAAAAGGGCCGTCTGGGCCCTCAAAAATTGGCTGCGGGATTGGCAAAAACGAAAGTTATCGCAATTACAGCTCAAATTTTCGATGAGCTGGTACATCCCTTTGGTGTTCAGGTCCTGGGCGCCCCACCCATGTATGATACAATAGGGTGTTAGGCTCACTCTCGCAAAGAAACGGTGATCAAAGAAAATACAATAATCAACCTAGAGTACGAATTGATCGAAACTCTCAAAGCAAGTGAGAACAAGCTCCGATTTCGTCGTTTTCATAGGCGTTGGAAAGCTATTGAGGAATTGAGCTGATAGGACTTCTAGTTTTTGCGATCTGGAGGATTTTACATACGTGCACACATAGGATCATGTGCGCATAAAATATCAAGCCCAAAAAGGGCCGTCTGGGCCCTCAAAAATGCCCTGCAGGATTGGAAAAAATGAAAGTTATCGCAATTACAGCTCAAATTTCGATGAGCCGGCACATCCCTTTGGTGTTCAGGTCCTGGGCGCCCTACCCATGTATGGATATAATAGGTGGTAGGCCAACTCTTGCGTAGAAATGGTGATCAAAGAAAATACGAAAATCAACCTAGAGTCTGAATTAATCGAGACTCTCAAAGCAAGTGAGAACAAGCTCCGATTTCGTCGTTTTCATAGGCGTTGGAAAGTTATTAGGGAATTGAGCTGATAGGACTTCTAGTTTTTGCGATCTGGAGGATTACACATACGTGCACACACAGGATAACATGCGCGGAAAATATCACGCCCAAAAAGGGCCGTCTGGGCCCTCAAAAATGGCCTGCAGGATTGGAAAAAACGAAAGTTATCGCAATTACAGCTCAAATTTCGATGAGCCGGCACATCCCTTTGGTGCTCAGGTCCTGAGCTCCCAATCCATGTATGGATACAATAGGGTCGTAGGCCAACTCTTGAGAAGAAACGGTGATCAAAGAAAATACAAAAATCAACCTAGAGTCCGAATTGATCGAGACTCTCAAAGCAAGTAAGAACAAGCTCCGATTTCGTCGTTTTCATAGGCGTTGGAAAGCTATTGGGGAATTGAGATGATAGGACTTCTAGTTTCTTCGATCTGGAGGATTTTACATACGTGCACACACAGAATCATGTGCGCGGAAAATATCGAGCCCAAAAAGGGCCGTCTGGACCCTCAAAAATGGCCTGGAGTATTGGAAAAAATGAAAGTTATCGCAATTATAGCTCAAATTTCGATGAGCCGGCACATCCCTTTGGTGTTCAGGTCCTGGGCGCCCCACCCATGTATGGATACAATAGGGTGTTAGGAAAACTCTCGAGAAGAAACGGTGATCAAAGAAAATACAAAAATCAACCTAGAGTCTGAATTAATCGAGACTCTCAAAGCAAGTGAGAACAAGCTCCGATTTCGTCGTTTTCATAGGCGTTGGAAAGTTATTAGGGAATTGAGCTGATAGGACTTCTAGTTTTTGCGATCTGGACGATTATACATACGTGCGCACACAGGAAAACATGCGCGGAAAATATCACGCCCAAAAAGGGCCGTCTGGGCCCTCAAAAATGGACTGCAGGATTGGAAAAAACGAAAGTTATCGCAATTACCGCTCAAATTTCGATGAGCCGGCACATCCCTTTGGTGCTCAGGTCCTGAGCTCCCAACCCATGTATGAATACAATAGGGTCGTAGGCCAACTCTTGCGAAGAAACGGTGATCAAAGAAAATACAAAAATCAACCTAGAGTCCGAATTGATCGAGACTCTCAAAGCAAGTAAGAACAAGCTCCGATTTCGTCGTTTTCATAGGCGTTGGAAAGCTATTGGGGAATTGAGATGATAGGACTTCTAGTTTCTTCGATCTGGAGGATTTTACATACGTGCACACATAGAATCATGTGCGCAGAAAATATCGAGCCCAAAAAGGGCCGTCTGGACCCTCAAAAATGGCCTGGAGTATTGGAAAAAACGTAAATTATCGCAATTACAACTCAAATTTTGATGAGCCGGCACATCCCTTTGGTGTTCAGGTCCTAGGCGCCCCACCCATGTATTGATACAATAGGGTGTTAGGACAACTCTCGCGAAGAAACTGTGACCAAAGCAAATAAAAAAATCAACCTAGAGTCCGATTTGATCGAGACTCTCAAAGCAAGTGGGAAAAACCTCCGATTTCGTCGTTTTCATAGGCGTTGGAAAGCTATTGGGGAATTGAGCTGATAGGACTTCTAGTTTTTGTGATCTGGAGAATTTTACATACTTGCACACACAGGATCACATGCGTGGAAAATATCGCGCCCAAAAAGGGCCGTCTGGGCCCTCAAAAATGGCCTGCAGGATTGGAAAAAACGAAAGTTATCGGAATTACTGCTGAAATTTTGATGAGCCGGCACATCCCGTTGGTGTCCAGGTCCTGGGTGCCCCACCCATGTATGGATACAATAGGGTGTTAGACCAACTCTCGCGAAGAAATGGTAATCAAATAAAATATAAAAATCAACCTAGAGACCGAATTGATCGAGACTCTCAAAGCAAGTGAGAACAAGCTCCGATTTCGTCGTTTTCATAGGCGTTGGAAAGCTATTGGGGAATTGAGCTGATAGGACTTCTAGTTTTTGCGATATGGAGGATTTTACATACGTGCACACATAGGATAACATACGCAGAAAATATCAAGCCCAAAAAGGGCCCTCTGGGCCCTCAAAAATGGCCTGCAGGATTGAAAAAACGAAAGTTATCGCAATTACAGCTCAAATTTCGATGAGCCGGCACATCCCTTTGTTGTTCAGGTCTTGGGCGCCCCACCCATGTATGGATACAATAGCGTGTTAGGCTCACTCTCGCGAAGAAACGGTGATCAAAGAAAATGCGAAAATCAACCTAGAGTCCGAATTGATCGTGACTCTCAAAGCAAGTAACAACAAGCTCCGATTTCGTCGTTTTCATAGGCGTTGGAAAGCTATTGGGGAATTGAGCTGATAGGACTTCTAGTTTTTGCGATCTGGAGGATTTTACATACGTGCACACACAGGATCACATGCGTGGAAAATATCGAGCCCAAAAGGGCCGTCTGGGCCCTCAAAAATGGCCTGGAGGATTGGAAAAAATGAAAGTTATCGCAATTACAGTTCTAATTTCGATGAGCCGGCACATCCCTTTGGTTTTCAGGTCCTGGGCGCACCACCCATGTATGGATACACTAGGGTGTTCGGACAACTCTCGCGAAGAAACGGTGATCAAAGAAAATACAAAAATCAGCCTGGACTCTGAATTGATCGAGACTCTCAAAGCAATTGAGAACAAGCTCCGATTTCGTCGTTTTCATAGGCGTTGGAAAGCTATTGGGGAATTGAGCTGATAGGACTTCTAGTTTTTGCGATCTGGAGGATTTTACATACATGCACACACAGAATCATGTGCGTGGAAAATATCGGGCCCAAAAAGGGCCATCTGGACCCTCAAAAATGGCCTGGAGTATTGGAAAAAACGTAAGTTATCGCAATTACAACTCAAATTTCGATGAGAAGGCACATCACTTTGGTGTTCAGGTCCTGGGCGCCCCACCCATGTATGGATACAATAGGGTGTTAGGAAAACTCTCGAGAAGAAACAGTGATCAAAGAAAATACAAAAATCAACCTAGAGTCTGAATTAATCGAGACTCTCAAAGCAAGTGAGAACAAGCTCCGATTTCGTTGTTTTCATAGGCGTTGGAAAGTTATTAGGGAATTGAGCTGATAGGACTTCTAGTTTTTGCGATCTAGATGATTATACATACCTGCGCACACAGGATAACATGCGCGGAAAATATCACGCCCAAAAAGGGCCGTCTGGGCCCTCAAAAATGGCCTGCAGAATTGGAAAAAACGAAAGTTATCGCAATTACAGCTCAAATTTCGATGAGCCGGCACATCCCTTTGGTGCTCAGGTCCTGAGCTCCCAACCCATGTATGGATACAATAGGGTCGTAGGCCAACTCTCGCGAAGAAATGGAGATCAAAGAAATTACAAAAATCAACCTAGAGTCTGAATTGATCGAGACTCTCAAAGCAAGTGAGAACAAGCTCTGATTTCGTCGTTTTCATAGGTGTTGGAAAGTTATTAGGGAATTGAGCTGATAGGACTTCTAGTTTTTGTGATCTGGAGGATTTTACATACGTGCGCACACAGGATCACATGCACGGAAAATATCGTGCCCAAAAAGGGCCGTCTGGGCCCTAAAAATGGCCTGCAGGATTGGAAAAAACGAAATTTATCGCAATTACAGCTCAAATTTCGATGAGCCGGCACATCCCTTTGGTGTTCAGGTCCTGGGCGCCCCACCCATGTATGGATACAAAAGGGTGTTAGGACAACTCTCGCGAAAAAACGGTGATCAAAGAAAATACAAAAATCAACCTAGAGTCCGAATTGACCGAGACTCTCAAAGCAAGTAAGAGCAAGCTCCGATTTCGTCGTTTTCATAGGCGTTGGAAAGCTATTGGGGAATTGAGATGATAGGACTTCTAGTTTCTGCGATCTGGAGGATTTTACATACGTGCACACACAGAATCATGTGCGCGGAAAATATAGAGCCCAAAAAGGGCCGTCTGGACCCTCAAAAATGGCCTGGAGTATTGGAAAAAACGTAAGTTATCGCAATTACAGCTCAAATTTTGATGAGCCGGCACATCCCTTTGGTGTTCAGGTCCTAGGCGCCCCACCCAAGTATTGATACAATAGGGTGTTAGGACAACTCTCGCGAAGAAACTGTGACCAAAGAAAATACAAAAATCAACCTAGAGTCCGAATTGATCGAGACTCTCAAAGCAAGTGGGAACAAGCTCCGATTTTGTCGTTTTCATAGGCGTTGGAAAGCTATTGGGGAATTGAGCTGATAGGACTTCTAGTTTTTGTGATCTGGAGAATTTTACATACTTGCACACACAGGGTCACATGCATGGAAAATATCGCGCCCAAAAAGGGCCGTCTGGGCCCTCAAAAATGGCCTGCAGGATTGGAAAAAACGAAAGTTATCGCAATTACTGCTCAAATTTCGATGAGCCGGCACATCCCGTTGGTGTCCAGGTCCTGGGTGCCCCACCCATGTATGGATACAATAGGGTGTTAGACCAACTCTCGCGAAGAAATGGTAATCAAATAAAATAGAAAAATCAACCTAGAGTCCGAATTGATCGAGACTCTCAAAGCAAGTGAGAACAAGCTCCGATTTCGTCGTTTTCATAGGCGTTGGAAAGCTATTGGGGAATTGAGCTGATAGGACTTCTAGTTTTTGCGATATGGAGTATTTTACATATGTGCACACATAGGATAACATACGCGGAAAATATCAAGCCCAAAAAGGGCCCTCTGGGCCCTCAAAAATGTCCTGCAGGATTGAAAAAAACGAAAGTTATCGCAATTACAGCTCAAATTTCGATGAGCCGGCACATCTCTTTGTTTTTCAGGTCTTGGGCGCCCCACCCATGTATGGATACAATAGGGTGTTAGGCTCACTCTCGCGAAGAAACGGTGATCAAAGAAAATGCGAAAATCAACCTAGAGTCCGAATTGATCGAGACTCTCAAAGCAAGTAAGAACAAGCTCCGATTTCGTCGTTTTCATAGGCGTTGGAAAGCTATTGGGGAATTGAGCTGATAGGACTTCTAGTTTTTGCGATCTGGAGGATTTTACATACGTGCACACACAGGATCACATGCGTGGAAAATATCGAGCCCAAAAGGGCCGTCTGGGCCCTAAAAAATGGCCTGGAGGATTGGAAAAAACGAAAGTTATCGCAATTACAGTTCAAATTTCGATGAGCCGGCACATCCCTTTGGTGTTCAGGTCCTGGGCGCACCACCCATGTATGGATACACTAGGGTGTTCGGACAACTCTCGCGAAGAAACGGTGATCAAAGAAAATACAAAAATCAGCCTGGACTCTGAATTGATCGAGACTCTCAAAGCAATTGAGAACAAGCTCCGATTTCGTCGTTTTCATAGGCATTGGAAAGCTATTGGGGAATTGAGCTGATAGGACTTCTAGTTTTTGCGATATGGAGGATTTTACATATGTGCACACATAGGATAACATACGCGGAAAATATCAAGCCCAAAAAGGGCCCTCTGGTCCCTCAAAAATGTCCTGCAGGATTGAAAAAAACGAAAGTTATCGCAATTACAGCTCAAATTTCGATGAGCCGGCACATCTCTTTGTTTTTCAGGTCTTGGGCGCCCCACCCATGTATGGATACAATAGGGTGTTAGGCTCACTCTCGCGAAGAAACGGTGATCAAAGAAAATGCGAAAATCAACCTAGAGTCCGAATTGATCGAGACTCTCAAAGCAAGTAAGAACAAGCTCCGATTTCGTCGTTTTCATAGGCGTTGGAAAGCTATTGGGGAATTGAGCTGATAGGACTTCTAGTTTTTGCGATCTGGAGGATTTTACATACGTGCACACATAGGATCACAGGCGTGGAAAATATCGAGCCCAAAAGGGCCATCTGGGCCCTCAAAAATGGCCTGGAGGATTGGAAAAAATGAAAGTTATCGCAATTACAGTTCAAATTTCGATGAGCCGGCACATCCCTTTGGTGTTCAGGTCCTGGGCGCACCACCCATGTATGGATACACTAGGGTGTTCGGACAACTCTCGCGAAGAAACGGTGATCAAAGAAAATACAAAAATCAGCCTGGACTCTGAATTGATCGAGACTCTCAAAGCAATTGAGAACAAGCTCCGATTTCGTCGTTTTCATAGGCGTTGGAAAGCTATTGGGGAATTGAGCTGATAGGAATTCTAGTTTTTGCGATCTGGAGGATTTTACATACATGCACACACAGAATCATGTGCGTGGAAAATATCGGGCCCAAAAAGGGCCATCTGGACCCTCAAAAATGGCCTGGAGTATTGGAAAAAACGTAAGTTATCGCAATTACAACTCAAATTTCGATGAGAAGGCACATCCCTTTGGTGTTCAGGTCCTGGGCGCAGCACCCATGTATGGATACAATAGGGTGTTAGGCCAACTGTTGCGAAGAATCGGTGATCAAAGAAAATACAAAAATCAACCTAGAGTCCGAATTGATCAAGACTGTCAAAGCTAGTGAGAACAAGCTCCGATTTTGTCATTTTCATAGGCGTTGGAAAGCTATTGGGGAATTGAGCTGATAGGACTTCTAGTTTTTCCGATCTGGAGGATTTTACATACGTGCACACATAGGATCACATGCGCGGAAAATATCGAGCCCGAAAAGGGCCATCTGGGCCCTCAAAAATGGCCTGCAGGATTGGAAAAAACAAAAGTTATCGCAATTACAGCTCAAATTTCGATGAGCCGGCACATCCCTTTGGTGTTCAGGTCCTGGGCGCCCCACCCTTGTATGGATACAATAGGGTGTTAGGAAAACTCTTGAGAAGAAACAATGATCAAAGAAAATACAAAAATCAACCTAGAGTCTGAATTAATCGAGACTCTCAAAGCAAGTGAGAACAAGCTCCGATTTCGTCGTTTTCATAGGCGTTGGAAAGTTATTAGGGAATTGAGCTGATAGGACTTCTAGTTTTTGCGATCTAGATGATTATACATACGTGTGCACACAGGATAACATGCGCGGAAAATATCACGCCCAAAAAGGGCCGTCTGGGCCCTCAAAAATGGCCTGCAGGATTGGAAAAAATGAAAGTTATCGCAATTACAGCTCAAATTTCGATGAGCCGGCACATCCCTTTGGTGCTCAGGTCCTGAGCTCCCAACCCATGTATGGATACAATAGGGTCGTAGGCCAACTCTCGCGAAGAAACGGTGATCAAAGAAATTACAAAAATCAACCTAGAGTCTGAATTGATCGAGACTCTCAAAGCAAGTGAGAACAAGCTCCGATTTCGTCGTTTTCATAGGTGTTGGAAAGTTATTGGGGAATTGAGCTGATAGGACTTCTTGTTTTTGCGATATGGAGGATTTTACATATGTGCACACATAGGATAACATACGCGGAAAATATCAAGCCCAAAAAGGGCCCTCTGGGCCCTCAAAAATGTCCTGCAGGATTGAAAAAAACGAAAGTTATCGCAATTACAGCTCAAATTTCGATGAGCCGGCACATCTCTTTGTTTTTCAGGTCTTGGGCGCCCCACCCATGTATGGATACAATAGGGTGTTAGGCTCACTCTCGCGAAGAAACGGTGATCAAAGAAAATGCGAAAATCAACCTAGAGTCCGAATTGATCGAGACTCTCAAAGCAAGTAAGAACAAGCTCCGATTTCGTCGTTTTCATAGGCGTTGGAAAGCTATTGGGGAATTGAGCTGATAGGACTTCTAGTTTTTGCGATCTGGAGGATTTTACATACGTGCACACACAGGATCACATGCGTGGAAAATATCGAGCCCAAAAGGGCCGTCTGGGCCCTAAAAAATGGCCTGGAGGATTGGAAAAAACGAAAGTTATCGCAATTACAGTTCAAATTTCGATGAGCCGGCACATCCCTTTGGTGTTCAGGTCCTGGGCGCACCACCCATGTATGGATACACTAGGGTGTTCGGACAACTCTCGCGAAGAAACGGTGATCAAAGAAAATACAAAAATCAGCCTGGACTCTGAATTGATCGAGACTCTCAAAGCAATTACAACTCAAATTTCGATGAGAAGGCACATCCCTTTGGTGTTCAGGTCCTGGGCGCAGCACCCATGTATGGATACAATAGGGTGTTAGGCCAACTGTTGCGAAGAATCGGTGATCAAAGAAAATACAAAAATCAACCTAGAGTCCGAATTGATCAAGACTGTCAAAGCTAGTGAGAACAAGCTCCGATTTCGTCATTTTCATAGGCGTTGGAAAGCTATTGGGGAATTGAGCTGATAGGACTTCTAGTTTTTGCGATATGGAGGATTTTACATATGTGCACACATAGGATAACATACGCGGAAAATATCAAGCCCAAAAAGGGCCCTCTGGGCCCTCAAAAATGTCCTGCAGGATTGAAAAAAACGAAAGTTATCGCAATTACAGCTCAAATTTCGATGAGCCGGCACATCTCTTTGTTTTTCAGGTCTTGGGCGCCCCACCCATGTATGGATACAATAGGGTGTTAGGCTCACTCTCGCGAACAAACGGTGATCAAAGAAAATGCGAAAATCAACCTAGAGTCCGAATTGATCGAGACTCTCAAAGCAAGTAAGAACAAGCTCCGATTTCGTCGTTTTCATAGGCGTTGGAAAGCTATTGGGGAATTGAGCTGATAGGACTTCTAGTTTTTGCGATCTGGAGGATTTTACATACGTGCACACACAGGATCACGTGCGTGGAAAATATCGAGCCCAAAAGGGCCGTCTGGGCCCTCAAAAATGGCCTGGAGGATTGGAAAAAATGAAAGTTATCGCAATTACAGCTCAAATTTCGATGAGCCAGCACATCCCTTTGGTGTTCAGGTCCTGAGCGCCCCACCCATGTATGGATACACTAGGGTGTTAGGACAACTCTCGCGAAGAAACGGTGGTCAAAGAAAATACAAAAATCAGCCTGGACTCTGAATTGATCGAGACTCTCAAAGCAAGTGAGAACAAGCTCCGATTTCGTCGTTTTCATAGGCGTTGGAAAGCTATTGGGGAATTGAGCTGATAGGACTTCTAGTTTTTGCGATCTGGAGGATTTTACATACATGCACGCACAGAGTCATGTGCGTGGAAAATATCGGGCCCAAAAAGGGCCATCTGGACCCTCAAAAATGGCCTGGAGTATTGGAAAAAACGTAAGTTATCGCAATTACAACTCAAATTTCAATGAGCCGGCACATCCCTTTGGTGTTCAGGTCCTAGGCGCCCCACCCATGTAGGGATACAATAGGGTGTTAGCACAACTCTCACCAAGAAACGGTGATCAAATAAAATACAAAAATCAACCTGGAGTCCGAATTGATCGAGACACTCAAAGCAAGTAGGAACAAGCTCCGATTTCATCGTTTTCATAGGCGTTGGAAAGCTATTGGGAAATTGAGCTAATAGGACTTCTCGTTTTTGCGACCTGGAGGATTTTACATACGTGCACACATAGCATCACATGCACCGAAAATATCGCGCCCAAAAAGGGCCGTCTGGGCCCTCAAAAATGGCCTGCAGGATTGGAAAAAACGAAAGTTATCGCAATTAAAGCTCAAATTTCGATGAGCCGACACATCCCATTGGTATTCAGGTCCTGGGCGCCCCACCCATGTATGGAAACAATAGGGTGTTAGGCCAACTCTCGCGAAGAATCGGTGATCAAAGAAAATACAAAAATCAACCTAGAGTCCGAATTGATCAAGACTGTCAAAGCTAGTGAGAACAAGCTCCGATTTCGTCGTTTTCATAGGCGTTGGAAAGCTATTGGGGAATTGAGCTGATAGGACTTCTAGTTTTTGCGATCTGGAGGATTTTACATATGTGCACACATAGGGTCACGTGCGCGGAAAATATCGAGCCCAAGAAGGGCCGTCTGGGCCCTCAAAAATGGCCTGCAGGATTGGAAAAAACGAAAGTTATCGCAATTACAGCTCAAATTTCGATGAGCCGGCACATCCCTTTGGTGTTCAGGTCCTGGGCGGCCCACCCATGTATATACACAATAGGGTGGTAGGCCAATACTCGCGAAGAAACGGTGATCAAAGAAAATACGAAAATCAACCTAGAGTCTGAATTGATCGAGACTCTCAAAGCAAGTGAGAACAAGCTCTGATTTCGTCGTTTTCATAGGCATTGGAAAGTTATTAGGGAATTGAGCTGATAGGAATTCTAGTTTTTGCAATCTGGAGGATTTTACATACGTGCGCACACAGGATAACATGCGCGGAAAATATCGCGCCCAAAAAGGGCTGTCTGGGCCCTCAAAAATGGCCTGCAGGATTGGAAAAAACGAAAGTTATCGCAATTACAGCTCTAATTTCGATGAGCCGGCACATCCCTTTGGTGTTCAGGTCCTGAGCGCCCCACCCATGTATGGATACAATAGGGTGGTAGGCCAACTCTCGCGAAGAAACGGTGATCAAAGAAAATACAAAAATCAACCTAGAGTCTGAATTGATCGAGACTCTCAAAGCAAGTCAGAACAAGCTCCGATTTCATCGTTTTCAAAGGCGTTGGAAAGTTATTAGGGAATTGAGCTGATAGGACTTCTAGTTTTTGCGATCTGGAGGATTTTACATACGTGCGCACACAGGATCACATGCGCGGAAAATATCGAGCCCAAAAAGGGCCATCTTGGCCCTCAAAAATGGCCTGCAAGACTGGAAAAAACGAAAGTTATATAAATTACAGCTCAAATTTCGATGAGCCGGCACATCCCTTTGGTGTTCAGGTCCTGGGCGCCCCACCCATGTATGGATACAATAGGGTGTTAGGCCAACTCTCGCGATGAAACGGTGATCAAAGAAAATACAAAAATCAACCTAGAGTCTGAATTGATCGAGACTCTCGAAGCAAGTGAGAACAAGCTCCGATTTCATCGTTTTCATAGGCGTTGGAAAGCTATTGGGGAATTGAGCTGATAGGACTTCTAGTTTTTGCGATCTGGAGGATTTTACATACGTGCACACACAGGATCACGTGCTGCTACTTCTTGATCTTGCGTTGGTTTTCCACTGAAGATGAAAGGGTGATGCAGCATAGTAGAGTAAGTATTCCCCTCAGTTTTGAGAACCAAGGTATCAATCTAGTTGGAGGTACAAGCAAGTCCCCAATCGATGCACCTACACAAACAATCAAACACTTGCACCCAACGCGATAAAGGGGTTGTCAATCCCTTCTCGGTCACTTGCAAAGGTGAGATCCAAAAGAGATAGGTATAAAAGATTGCTAAAAGGAAAACTAAAATAAAAGTAAATAAATTGCAGCAAGGTATTTTTGGTATTTTTGGTATATAGATCTGAAAATATATGATGAAAAATAGACCCGGGGGCCATAGGTTTCACTAGAGGCTTCTCTCATGAAGGCAAATATTACGGTGGGTAAACAAATTACTATCGAGCAATTGATGGAAAAGAGCAAAGTTATGACGATATCCAAGGCAATGATTATGCATATAGGCATCACGTCCGTGTCAAGTAGACCAAAACAATTCTGCATCTACTACTATTACTCCACACATCCATCGACTCCTGCCTGCATCTAGAGTATTAAGTTCATAAAGAACGGAGTAACGCTTTAAGTAATATGACATGATGTAGAAGGATAAACTCAAGCAATATGATGAAAACCCCATCTTTTTACCCTTGATGGCAACAATACAATATGTGCCTCGCTGCCCCTTCTATCACTAGGTGAGGACACCGCAAGATTGAACCCAAAACAAAGCACCTCTCCCATTGCAAGAAAAACCAATCTAGTTGGCCAAACCAAACTGATAATTCGAAGAGAAATACAATGATATGAAATCATGCATAAAAGAATTCAGAGAAGATTCAAATAATATTCTTGGATAATCTTATCATCAATCCACAATTCATTGGATCTCGACAAACACACTGCAAAATAAGATTACATTGGATAGATCTCCAAGAACATCGAGGAGGACATGGTACTGAGAATCAAAGAGAGAGAAGAAGCCATCTAGCTACTAGCTATGGACCCGTAGGTCTGAGATGAACTACTCATGCATCATCCGAGGGGCCATGGAGTTGATGTAGAGGCCCTCCATGATCGAATCCCCCTCCGCCAGATCGCTGGAAAAGGTCCCAAGATGGGATCTGGTGTTTCTGGAACTTGCGGCGGCTGGAATTGTTTTTCGTGGACGCTTCTGGGGTTTCGGGAATATATGTGAATATATAGGCCAAGGAAGGAGGTCAGGGGACTCCCAAGGGGCCCACAAGCCAGGGGGCGCCCCCCCTAGGGCGCGGCCCTGTGGCTTGTGATCTCCTCTGGACTCTTCTTTCTTCATCTCCAAGTCCATCTGGTGTCTTCTGGTCCAAGAAAAATCATCGCGAAAGTTTTATTCCGTTTGGACTCCGTTTGATATTCCTTTTATCTGAAACTCAAAAACAAGGAAAAAACAGAAACTGGCACTTGGCTCTAGATTAATAGGTTAGTCCCAAAATTAATATAAAATAGCATATTAATGCATATCAAACATCCAAAACAGAATATATAATAGCATGGAACAATCAAAAATTATAGATACGTTGGAGACGTATCAAGCATGCCCAAGCTTAATTTTTGCTCGTCCTCGAGTAGGTAAATGATAAAAACAGAATTTTTGATGTGGAATGCTACCTAGTATATTTAGCAATGTATTTCTTCTTTATCTGGCATGAATGTTTAGATCCATATAATTCAAAACAAAAGTTCATTGATATCAAAACAATAATACTTCAAGCATACTAGAAAGAAAATTATGAAGCTTCAAAAATAACATGGCTAAAGAAAGTTATCCCTACAAAATCATATAGTCTTGTTATGCTCCCTCTTCTCAGCACAAAGTATAAATCATGCCCACCCCGTTGTTAGCCAAGCAATTGTATTCATACTCTCACATTCTTAAACCTTTTCAACTCTTCATGCAATATATGTGCGTGAGCCATGGACATAGCACTATGGGTGGAATAGAAGGTGGTAATACAAAAGAAGGGAGAAAGTTTCACATCAACTAGGCATATCAACGGGCTATGGAGATGCCCATCAATAGATATCAATGCGAGTGAGTAGGGATTGCCATGTAACGGATGCACTACAGCTATAAGTGTATGAAAGCTCAAAAAGAAACTAAGTGGGTGTGCATCCAACTTGCTTGCTCATGAAGACCTAGGGCATTTGAGGAAGCCCATCGTTGGAATATACAAGCCAAGTTCTATAATGAAAAATTCCCACTAGTATATGAAAGTGTCAAAATAGGAGACTCTCTATCATGAAGATCATGGTGCTACTTTGAAGCACAGGTGTGGAAAAGGATAGTAACATTGTCCCTTCTCTCTTTTTCTCTCATTTTTTTGTTTTCTTTTTTTCCCTTTTTTTCTTTTTCTACTTTCTTTTTTTCTTTTTTTTCTTTTTGGTGGGCTTCTTTGGCCTCTTTTATTTTATATGGGCTTCTTTGGCCCCTTTTATTTTTCCTCACATGGGACAATGCTCTAATAATGATGATCATCACACTTTTAATTACTTACAACTCATAATTACAACTCGATACTAGAACAAAATATGACTCTATATGTATGTCTCCGGCGGTGTACCGGGATGTGCAATGACTCAAGAGTGACATGTATGAAAAATATGAACGGTGGCTTTGCCACAAATACGAAGTCAACTACATGATCATGCAAAGCAATATGACAATGATGGTGCATGTCATAATAAATGGAACGGTGGAAGCTACATGGCAATATATCTCGGAATGGCTTGGGAAATGCCATAATAGGTAGGTATGGTGGCTGTTTTGAGGAAAGGTATAAGGTGGGTTTGATGCACCGGCGAAAGTTGCGCGGTACTAGAGTGGCTAGCAAAGGTGGAAGGGTGAGAGTTCGTATAATCCATGTAATCAACATTAGTCATAAAGAACACACATACTTATTTCAAAAAGTCTATTAGCTCAGGAAGTAATAGTACAACTACGCTTGCTCCTAGGAGAACGGTTGGTAGGAGTTAACCATTGCGCGATCCCGACCTCCACACAAAGGAAGACAATCAAGAATAAATTGCATTCCAACTTCATCACATAACTAGAAGATCATACCTGCATGCTACGGGAATCACAAACCTTAACACAATTATTTATTTAACCACAAAACTCACTACTAGCATGACTCTAATATCACCATCTTTATATCTCAAAACAATTGCGAGGAATCAAATTTCTCATATATTCAATGCTCTTTATGAAAGTTTTTATTATACCCTCTTTGGATGCCTATCATATTAGGACTAAATTCACAACCTAAGAAAATTACCATGCTGTTTAGAGACTCTCAAAATAATATAAGTGAAGCAAGAGAGTTCATCAATTTCTATAAAATATAGCCACCGCCGTGCTCTAAAAAGATATAAGTGAAGCACTAGAGCATATTCCTAGCTCAAAAGATATAAGTGAAGCACATAGAGTATTCTAACAAATTTACAATTCAAGCGTGTCTCTCTCAAAAAGTGTGTCCAGCAAGGATGGTTGTGGCAAACTAAAAAGCAAAGACTCAAATAATAAAAGATGCTCCAAGCAAAACACATATCATGTGCTGAATAAAAATATAGCCTCAAGTAAATTTACCGATGGATGAAGACGAAAGATGGGATGCCTTCCGGGCCATCCCCAAGCTTAGGCTCTTGGCTCACCTTGAATTTTATCTTGGGGTGCCTTGGGCATCCCCAAGCTTAGGCTCTTTCCACTCCTTATTCCATAGTCCATCAAATCTTTACCCAAAACTTGAAAACTTCACAACACAAAACTCAACAGAAAACTCATGAGATCCGTTAGTATAAGAAAATAAACCACTACTTTTGGTACTGTAGTGAACTCGTTCTTTATTTATATTGGTGTAATATCTACTGTATTCCAACTTCTCGATGGTTCATACCCCCCGATACTACCCATAGATTCATCAAAATAAGCAAACAACACATATAAAACAGAATCTGTCAAAAACAGAACAGTCTGTTGTAATCTGGAAACTTAGAATACTTCTGTAACTCTAAAAATTCTGAAAAATTAGGAAAACTTGGAAAATTTGTATATCAATCTGGTGTAAAAATTTCAGAATTATTTGACGTTCCAGTACAGAACCATAATTCCTGCACTGGACGCAAAACTTTCTGTTTTTCAGCAGAATCAAATCAACTATCACCGTAAGCTATCCCAAAGGTCTTACTTGGCACAAACACTAATTAAAACACACAAAAATCTCAACCAAAACAGAAA
The DNA here is from genome assembly GCA_039707655.1 of Elymus sibiricus. NCBI lineage: Eukaryota > Viridiplantae > Streptophyta > Magnoliopsida > Poales > Poaceae > Elymus > Elymus sibiricus. Next base: position 4,304,467 of record CM077672.1, read on the forward strand.
CTTAAAATTTAAAACACTCAAGAACAGAAATAAAAAAGCAAAAACTAAAATAAAATTGGGTTGCCTCCCAACAAGCGCTATTGTTTAACGCTCCTAGCTATGCATTGATAATTTTAAAGATGCTCACAGGAAAGACAAGAATTGAAGCACAAAGAGAGCATCATAGAACATGTGACAAACACATCTAAGTCTAACATGCTCCCTATGCATAGGCATTTTATAGTAAAACAAATCAAGACAAGCAATACCTAGCATATGCAAGGGAGAAGAAGGAAACAAAATCAATCTCAACATGAAGAGAGGTAATTTAGTAACATGAAAATTTCTACAACCATATTTTCCTCTCTCATAATAATTGCATGTAGGATCATATTCAAATTCAACAATATAGCTATCATATAAACTTTTCTCTTTATGATCCACATGCAAGCAAAGTTGACACTCTTCCAAAATAGTGGGATTATCATTAACTAAAGTCATGACCTCTCCAAACCCACTTTTATCAAAAATATCATAAGATTGAACACTCTCCAAATATGTGGGATCATTAATAACTAAGGTTGACACTCTTCCAAACCCACTTTCAATATTATTGCAAACATTATTATCAATCTCATATTCATAATGGGGCTCAAATAAATTTTCAAGATCATAAGACGAATCACCCCAATCATGATCATTGCAACAAGTAGTAGACATAGCAAAATTAGCATCCCCAAGCTTGGGGTTTTGCATATCATTAGCATAATTGACATTCATAGAATTTATAATAACATCATTGTAATCATGCTTTTTATTTAAGGAGCTATCGTGAATCACTTTATAGATGTCTTTTAACACTTCATCACAATTTTCAGATTCACGAATTTCAAGCAAAACTTCATAAAGATAATCTAGTGCACTCAACTCACTAGCAATTGGTTCATCATAATTGGATCTTTTAAAAAGATTAGCAAGTGGATGAGGATCCATATCAATAATTTTTAGCAAGCAAAGATGCAAGCAAATAGAAGACACATGGCAACACAAGCAAACAAGAGATCCGGCGAGAAAACGGCAAACGGAAAGAAGGCAAATAAAAAGGAAAATCTTTTTGTATTTTTCTGAAAATCGTTTTAGAAGTGGGGGAGAGGAAAACCAGAGGCAAATGGCAAATAATCTAATGCAAGAGATGAGAGTTTATGATGGGTACTTGGTGAGCTTGATGTAGACCTCCCTGGCAACGGCGCCAGAAATCCTTCTTGCTACTTCTTGAGCTTGCGTTGGTTTTCCCTTGAAGAGGAAAGGGTGATGCAGCAAATTAGAGTAAGTATTTCCCTCAATTTTGAGAACAAAGGTATCAATCCAGTAGGAGGTACAAGCATGTCCCCAATCGATGCACCTACACAAACAATCAAACACTTGCACCCAACGCGATAAAGGGGTTGTCAATCCCTTTTCGGTCACTTGCAAAGGTGAGATCCAAAAGAGATAGGTATAAAAGATTGCTAAAATTAAAACTAAAATAAAAGTAAATAAATTGCAGCAAAGTATTTTTGGTATATAGATCTGAAAATATATGATGGAAAATAGACCCGGGGGCCATACGTTTCACTAGAGGCTTCTCTCATGAAGGCAAATATTACGGTGGGTAAACAAATTACTGTTGAGCAATTGATGGAAAAGAGCAAAGTTATGACGATATCCAAGGCAATGATTATGCATATAGGTGTCACAACCATGTCAAGCAGACCGAAACGATTCTGCATCTACTACTATTACTCCACACATCGACCGACTCCTGCCTGCATCTAGAGTATTAAGTTCATAAAGAACGGAGTAACGCTTTAAGTAAGATGACACGACGTAGAGGGATAAACTCAAGCAATATGATGAAAACCCCATCTTTTTACCCTTGATGGCAACAATACAATACGTGCCTCGCTGCCCCTTCTGTCACTGGGTGAGGACACCGCAAGATTGAACCCAAAACAAAGCACCTCTCCCATTGCAAGAAAAACAAATCTAGTTGGCCAAACCAAACCGATAATTCGAAGAGAAATACAATGATATGAAATCATGCATAAAAGAATTCAGAGAAGATTCAAATAATATTCATGGATAATCTGATCATAAATCCACAATTCATCGGATCTCAACAAACACACTGCAAAAGAAATTACATCGGATAGATCTCGAAGAACATCGAGGAGAACATGGTATTGAGAATCAAAGAGAGAGAAGAAGTCATCTAGCTACTAGCTATGGGCCCGTAGGTATGAGATGAACTACTCACGCATCATCGGAGGGGCCATGGAGTTGATGTAGAGGCCCTCCGTGATCGAATCCCCCTCCGGCAGATCACCGAAAAAGGTCCCAAGATGGGATCTGGTGTTTCTGAACTAGCGGCGGCTGGAATTGTTTTTCGTGGACGCTTCTAGGGTTTCGGGAATATATGTGAATATATAGGCCAAGGAAGGTGGTCAGGGGACTCTCGAGGGGCCCACAAGCCAGGGGGCGCCCCCCCTAGGGCGCGGCCCGGTTGCTTATGATCTCCTCGGGACACTTCTTTCTTCATCTCCAAGTCCATTTGGTGTCTTCTGGTCCAAGAAAAATCATCGCGAAAGTTTTATTCCGTTTGGACTCCGTTTGATATTCCTTTTATCGGAAACTCAAAAACAAGGAAAAAACAGAAACTGGCACTTGGCTCTAGATTAATAGGTTAGTCCCAAAATTAATATAAAATAGCATATTAATGCATATAAAACATCCAAAACAGAATATATAATAGCATGGAATAATAAAAAATTATAGATACGTTGGAGACGTATCACGTGGGCGGAAAATATCGAGCCCAAAAAGGGCTGTCTGGGCCCTCAAAAATGGCCTGCAGGATTGGAAAAAACGAAAGTTATCGCAATTACAGCTCAAATTTCGATGAACCAACACATCCCTTTGGTGTTTAGGTCCTAGGCGCCCCACCCATGTATGGATACAATAGGGTGTTAGGCCAACTCTGGCGAAGAAACGGTGATCAAAGAAAATACAAAAATCAACTTAGAGTCCGAATTGATCGAGACTCTCAAAGCAAGTGAGAACAAGCTCCGATTTCGTCGTTTTCATACTCGTTGGAAAGCAATTGGAGAATTGAGCTGATAGGACTTCTAGTTTTTGCGATCTGGGGGATTTTACATATGTGCACACACAGGATCACGTGCGCGGCAAATATCGAGCCCAAAAAGGGTTGTCTGGGCCCACAAATATGGCTTGCAGGATTGGAAAAAACGAAAGTTATCGCAATTACAGCTCAAATTTTGATGAGCCAGCACATCCCTTTGGTGTTCAGGTCCTGGGCGCCCCACCCAAGTATGGATACAATAGGGTGTTAGGACAACTCTCGCAAAGAAACGGTGATCAAAGAAAATACAAAAATCAACCTAGAGTCCGAATTGATCGAGACTCTCAAAGCAAGTGAGAACAAGCCCCGATTTCGTCGTTTTAATAGGCGTTGGAAAGCTATTGGGGAATTGAGCTGATAGGTCTTCTAGTTTTTGCGATCTGGGGGATTTTACATATGTGCACACACAGGACAACGTGTGCGGAAAATATCGAACCCAAAAAGGGCCGTCTGGGCCCTCAAAAATGGCCTGCAGGATTGGAAAAAACGAAAGTTATCGCTATTACAGCTCATATTTTGATGAGCCGGCACATCCCTTTGGAGTTCAGGTCCTGGGTGCCCCACCCATGTATGTATACAATAGGGTGTTAGGAAAAATCTCGCGAAGAAACGGTGATCAAAGAAAATACAAAAATCAACCTAGAGTCCGAATTGATCGAGACTCTCAAAGCAAGTGAGAACAAGCTCCGATTTCGTCGTTTTCATAGGCGTTGGAAAGCTATTGGGGAATTGAGCTGACAAGACTTCTGGGCCCTAAAAAGTTATCGCGATCTAGAGGATTTTACATATGTGCACACACAGGATCACGTGCGCGGAAAATATCGAGCCCAAAAAGAGCCGTCTGGGCCCTAAAAATGGCCTGCAGTATTGGAAAAAACGAAAGATATCGCAATTACAGTTCAAATTTTGATGAGCCGACAAATCCCTTTGGTGTTCAGGTCCTAGGCGCCCCACCCTTGTATGGATACAATAGGGTGTTAGGCCAACGCTCGCAAAGAAACGGTGATCAAAGAAAATACAAAAATCAACCTAGAGTCCGAATTGATCGAGACTCTCAAAGCAAGTGAGAACAAGCTCCGATTTAGTCGTTGTCATAGGCGTTGGAAAGCTATTGGGGAATTGAGCTGATAGGACTCCTAGTTTTTGCGATCTGAAGGATTTTACATACGTGCACACACAGGATCTCGTGCGTGGAAAACATCGAGCCCTAAAAGGGTCGTCTGGGCCCTAAAAAATGGCCTGCAGGATTGCAAAAAACGAAAGTTATCGCAATTACGGCTCAAATTTAGATGAGCCGGCACATCCCTTTGGTATTCAGGTCCTGGGCGCCCCACCCATGTATGGATACAATAGGGTGTTAGGCCAACTCTCGCGAAGAAACGGTGATCAAAGAAAATACAAAAATCAACCTAGAGTCCGAATTGACTGACAATCTCAAAGTAAGTGAGAACAAGCTCCGATTTCGTAGTTTTCATAGGCCTTGGAAAGCTATTGGGGAATTGAGCTGATAGGACTTCTAGTTTTTGCGATCTGGAGGATTTTACATACGTGCACACAAAGGATCATGTGCGCAGAAAATATCGACCCCAAAAAGGGCCGTCTGGGCCCTCAAAAATGGCCTGCAGTATTGGAAGAAACGAAAGTTATCGCAATTACAGCTCAAATTTCGATGAACCAACACATCCCTTTGGTGTTTAGGTCCTAGGCGCCCCACCCATGTATGGATACAATAGGGTGTTAGGCCAACTCTCGCGAAGAAACGGTGATCAAAGAAAATACAAAAATCAACTTAGAATCCGAATTGATCGAGACTCTCAAAGCAAGTGAGAACAAGCTCCGATTTCGTCTTTTTCATAGTCGTTGGAAAGCTATTGGGGAATTGAGCTGATAGGGCTTCTAGTTTCTGCGATCTGGAGGATTTTACATACGTGCACACACAGGATCACGTGCGTGGAAAATATCGAGCCCAAAAAGGGTCGTCTGGGCCCTAAAAAAATGCCCTGCAGGATTGGAAAAAACGAAAGTTATCGCAATTACAGCTCAAATTTCGATGAGCCGGCACATCCCTTTGGTGTTTAGGTCCAGGGTGCCCCACCCATGTATGGATTCAATAGGGTGTTAGGCCAACTCTCGCGAAGAAATGGTGATCAAAGAAAATACAAATATCAACCTAGAGCCCGAATTGATCGAGACTCTCAAAGCAAGTGAGAACAAGCTCTGATTTCGTCGTTTTCATAGGCGTTGCAAAGCTGTTGGGGAATTGAGCTGATAGGACTTCTAGTTTTTGTGATCTGGAGGATTATACATACGTGCACACATAGGATCACGTGCGCGGAAAATATCGAGCCCAAAAAGGGTCGTCTGGGCCCTCAAAAATGGCATGCAGGATTGGAAAAAACGAAAGTTATCGCAATTACAGCTCAAATTTCGTTGAGCCGGCACATCCCTTTGGTGTTCAGGTCCTGGGCGCCCCACCCATGTATGGATACAATAGGGTGTTAGGCTCACTCTCGCGAAGAAACGGTGATCAAAGAAAATACAAAAATCAACCTAGAGTCCGAATTGATCGAGACTCTCAAAGCAAGTGAGAACAAGCTCAGATTTCGTCGTTTCCATAGGCGTTGGAAAGCTATTGGGGAATTGAGCTGATTGGACTTCTAGTTTTTGCGAACTGGAGGATTTTACATACGTGCACACACCGGATCACATGCGCGGAAAATATCGATCCCAAAAAGGGTCATCTGGGCCCTCAAAAATGGCCTGCAGGATTGGAAAAAATGAAAGTTATCACAATTACAACTCAAATTTTGATGAGCTGGCACATCGCTTTGGTGTTCAGGTCCTGGGCGCCCCACCCATGTATGGATACAATAGGGTGTTAGGATAACTCTCGCGAAGAAAGGGTGATCAAAGAAAGTACAAAAATCAACCTAGAGTCCGTGTCGAAACAACAAACACCAGCGTTTGTTGACCAGACTTATGCACAGGCGAGATGGAAGCATCATCCCCAACAACAACTACCGAATCAAGACCAAGCCAGAAGAGCCTCTCCTCTGGAGATCAAGGAGCACATCAAGACTATCAAGGTAGCAAGAAGTATCCTAGAGGGGCCTCCCTTGCCGGGCAGGAGAGCCTGGCTGGGTCGAGACCACCCTCTGGGACAAGTTCAAGACCAGCCCCGGCAGGCTTGCCGGGGCAGCATTGCCCAAGATCCCCGCCAAGACACCACCGCTCCACCTGGCAGTGACGCAAGTCACTTATCGGTGCGGTGTCAAGGCCCCAGGTGATTAAGTGGCCACTGCATGCACGTGGTGGACACATGGAAGACAGATCACACGCCCTCTTGACACCCGTCCAGAGGCGTGTCAAGACAGCAGATAAAGCTGACTTCGGTGGCGCTGCAGGCTTGCCGGCCTCATCTACAGCAAGACACCTAGCAATGCATTTAATGCACTATCAGAGTTAGGTATGATAGCTCTGTTAGCTATCTAATCACACTACAAACAACTGTTTTGCCACTGTGGTAACCCCTTACACTCTAAAAGTAAGTCCAAGGCAACTTAGCAAGGGGTTTTGACTCGGTTCCGACCCGGCCCAACACACACCACAAGATCATACACTGTACGTGCACTGTGGCATTCCCGAGGCATCTTGCCGGGGACTTGCACCATGCACCCATCGTCATCCTCCACCTCAATACACCAAAGCAGGAGTAGGGTTTTACGCCTCACGGCGGCCCGAACCTGGGTAAAGATCGCCGTGTCACCGTGTGCTTGTGCGTGAGCTCCATGACCTCCGCTCTTTGTGCAACGTGATCCCCCCGCCGAACCACAAAGGGACCAAGGCCCCATAGGTGATCGTGGATCATTCCCCGACATCTTTGGCGCGCCAGGTAGGGGTGTTCACTTGTGCGAATCCGAGGATTGTGAAGCTCGCCATCATCGCGTAGGATCACGAGCGGGGAAAATATCGATCCCGAAAAGGGCCATCTGGGCCCTCAAAAATGGCCTGTAGGATTGGAAAAAACGAAAGTTATCGCAATTACAGCTCAAATTTCGATGAGCCGGCACATCCCTTTGGTGTTCTGGTCCTGGGCGCCGCATCCATGTATGGATACAATAGGGTGTTAGGCTCACTCTCGCGAAGAAACGGTGATCAAAGAAAATACAAAAATCAACCTAGAGTCCGAATTGATCGAGACTCTCAAAGCAAGTGAGAACAAGCTCCGATTTCATCGTTTTCATAGGCGTTGGAAAGCTATTGGGGAATTGAGCTGATAGGACTTCTAGTTTTTGCGATCTAGAGGATTTTCATACGTGCACACACAGGATCACGTGCGCAGAAAATATCAAGCCCAAAAAGGGCCGTATGGGCCCTAAAAAATGGCCTGCAGGATTGGAAAAAACGAAAGTTATCACAATTACAGCTCAAATTTCGATGAGCCGGCACATCCCTTTGGTGTTCAAGTCCTGGGTGCCCCACCCATGTATGGATACAATAGGGTGTTAGGCTCACTCTCGCGAAGAAAAGAAGATCAAAGAAAACACAAAAATCAACCTAGAGTCCGAATTGATCGAGACTCTCAAAGCAAGTGAGAACAAGCTCCGATTTCGTCGTTTTCATAGGCGTAGTAAAGCTATTGGGGAATTGAGCTGATAGGACTTCTAGTTTTTGCGATCTGGAGGATTTTACATACGTGCACACACAGGATCACGTGCATGGAAAATATCGAGCCCAAAAAGGGCCGTCTGGGCCCTCAAAAATTGCCTGCAGGATTGGAAAAAACAAAAGTTATCGCAATTACATCTCAAATTTCGATGAGCCGGCACATCCCTTGGTGTTCAGGTCCTGGGCGCCCCACACATGTATCGATACAATAGGGTGTTAGGCACACTCTCGCGAAGAAACGACGATCAAATAAAATACAAAAATCAACCTAGAGTCCGAAGTGATCGAGACTCTCAAAGCAAGTGAGAACAAGCTCCGATTTCGTCTTTTTCATAGTCGTTGGAAAGCTATTGGGGAATTGAGCTGATAGGACTTCTAGTTTCTGCGATCTGGAGGATTTTACATACGTGCACACACAGGATCACGTGCGTGGAAAATATCGAGCCCAAAAAGGGTCGTCTGGGCCCTAAAAAAATGCCCTGCAGGATTGGAAAAAATGAAAGTTATCGCAATTATAGCTCAAATTTCGATGAGCCGGCACATCCCTTTGGTGTTTAGCTCCAGGGTGCCCCACCCATTTATGGATTCAATAGGGTGTTAGGCCAACTCTCGCGAAGAAATGGTGATAAAAGAAAATACAAAAATCAACCAAGAGCCCGAATTGATCGAGACTCTCAAAGCAAGTGAGAACAAGCTCTGATTTCGTCGTTTTCATAGGCGTTGCAAAGCTGTTGGGGAATTGAGCTGATAGGACTTCTAGTTTTTGCGATATGGAGGATTTTACATACGTGCACACATAGGATCACGTGCGCGGAAAATATCAAGCCCAAAAAGGGCCGTCTGGGCCCTCAAAAATGGCCTGCAGGATTGGAAAAAACAAAAGTTATCGCAATTACAGCTCAAATTTCGATGAGCCGACACATCCCTTTGGTGTTCAGGTCCTGGGCGCCCCATCCATGTATGGATACAATAGGGTGTTAGGCTCACTCTCGCGAAGAAACGGTGATCAAAGAAAATACAAAAATCAACCTAGAGTCCGAATTGATCGAGACTCTCAAAGCAAGTGAGAACAAGCTCCGATTTCATCGTTTTCATAGGCGTTGGAAAGCTATTGGGGAATTGAGCTGATAGGACTTCTAGTTTTTGCGATCTAGAGGATTTTCATACGTGCACACACAGGATCACGTGCGCGGAAAATATCAAGCCCAAAAAGGGCCATATGGGCCCTAAAAAATGGCCTGCAGGATTGGAAAAAACGAAAGTTATCACAATTACAGCTCAAATTTCGATGAGCCGGCACATCCCTTTGGTGTTCAAGTCCTGGGTGCCCCACCCATGTATGGATACAATAGGGTGTTAGGCTCACTCTCGCGAAGAAACGAAGATCAAAGAAAACACAAAAATCAACCTAGAGTCCGAATTGATCGAGACTCTCAAAGCAAGTGAGAACAAGCTCCGATTTCGTCGTTTTCATAGGCGTAGTAAAGCTATTGGGGAATTGAGCTGATAGGACTTCTAGTTTTTGCGATCTGGAGGATTTTACATACGTGCACACACAGGATCACGTGCATGGAAAATATCGAGCCCAAAAAGGGCCGTCTGGGCCCTCAAAAATTGCCTGCAGGATTGGAAAAAACAAAAGTTATCGCAATTACATCTCAAATTTCGATGAGCCGGCACATCCCTTGGTGTTCAGGTCCTGGGCGCCCCACACATGTATGGATACAATAGGGTGTTAGGCTCACTCTCGCGAAGAAACGACGATCAAATAAAATACAAAAATCAACCTAGAGTCCGAAGTGATCGAGACTCTCAAAGCAAGTGAGAACAAGCTCCAATTTCGTCGTTTTCATAGACGTTGGAAAGCTATTGGCGAATTGAGCTGATAGGACTTCTAGTTTTTGAGATCTGGAGGATTTTACATACGTGCACAGACAGGATCTCGTGCGCGGAAAATATTGAGCCCAAGAAGGGCCGTCTGGGCCTTGAAAAATGGCTGCGGGATTGGAAAAAACGAAAGTTATCGCAATTACAGCTCAAATTTCGATGAGCCGGCACATCCCTTTGGTGTTCAGGTCCTGGGTGCCCCACCAATGTATGGATACAATAGGGTGTTAGGACAACTCTCGCGAAGAAATGGTTATCAAAGTAAATACAAAAATCAACCTAGAGTCCGAATTGATCGAGACTTTCAAAGCAAGTGAGAACAAGCTCCGATTTCCTAGTTTTCATAGGCGTTGGAAAGCTATTGGGGAATTGAGCGGATAGGACTTCTAGTTTTTGCGATATGGAGGATTTTACATACGTGCATGCACAGGATCACGTGCGCGGAAAATATCAAGCCCAAAAAGGGCCGTCTGGGCCCTCAAAAATGGCCTGCAGGATTGGAAAAAACGAAAGTTATCACAATTACAGCTCAAATTTCGATGAGCCGGCACATCCCTTTGGTGTTCAAGTCCTGGGTGCCCCACCCATGTATGGATACAATAGGGTGTTAGGCTCACTCTCGCGAAGAAACGAAGATCAAAGAAAACACAAAAATCAACCTAGAGTCCGAATTGATCGAGACTCTCAAAGCAAGTGAGAACAAGCTCCGATTTCGTCGTTTTCATAGGCGTAGTAAAGCTATTGGGGAATTGAGCTGATAGGACTTCTAGTTTTTGTGATCTGGAGGATTTTACATACGTGCACACACAGGATCACGTGCATGGAAAATATCGAGCCCAAAAAGGGCCGTCTGGGCCCTCAAAAATTGCCTGCAGGATTGGAAAAAACAAAAGTTATCGCAATTACATCTCAAATTTCGATGAGCCGGCACATCCCTTGGTGTTCAGGTCCTGGGCGCCCCACACATGTATGGATACAATAGGGTGTTAGGCTCACTCTCGCGAAGAAACGACGATCAAACAAAATACAAAAATCAACCTAGAGTCCGAAGTGATCGACACTCTCAAAGCAAGTGAGAACAAGCTCCAATTTCGTCGTTTTCATAGACGTTGGAAAGCTATTGGCGAATTGAGCTGATAGGACTTCTAGTTTTTGAGATCTGGAGGATTTTTCATACGTGCACACACAGGATCACGTGCACGGAAAATATCGAGCCCAAAAATGGCCGTCTGGCCCTCAAAAATGGCCTGCAGGATTGGAAAAAACGAAAGTTATCGCAATTACAGCTCAAATTTTGATGAGCCGGCACATCCCTTTTGTGTTCAGGTCCTAGGCGCCCCACCCATGTATGGATACAATAGGGTGTTAGGATAACTCTCGTGAAGAAATGGTGATCAAAGAAAATACAAAAATCAACCAAGAGTCCGAATTGATCGAGACTCTCAAAGCAAGTGAGAACAAGCTCCGATTTCGTCATTTTCATAGGCGTTGGAAGCTATTGGGGAATTGAGCTGATAGGACTTTTAGTTTTTGCGATATGGAGGATTTTACATATGTGCACACACAGGATCACGACACGGAAAATATCGTGCCCAAGAAGGGCCGTCTGGGCCCTCAAAAATGGCCTGCAGGATTGGAAAAAATGAGAGTTATCGCAATTACAGCTCAAATTTCGATGAGCCGGCACATCCCTTTGGTGTTCAGGTCCTGGGCGCCCCACCCATGTATGGATACAATAGGGTGTTAGGAAAACACTCGCAAAGAAACGGTGATCAAAGAAAATACAAAAATCAACTTAGTGTTCGAATTGATCGAGACTCTCAAACCAAGTGGGAACAAGCTCCGATTTCGTCGTTTTCATATGCGTTGGAAAGCTATTGGGTAATTGAGCTAATAGGACTTCTAGTTTTTGCGATCTCGAGGATTTTTCATACGTGCACACACAGGCTCACGTGCGCGGAAAATATCGAGCCCAAAATGGCCGTCTGGCCCTCAAAAATGGCCTGCGGGATTGAAAAAAACGAAAGCTATCGCAATTACAGCTCAAATTTCGATGAGCCGGCACATCCCTTTGGTGTTCAGGTCCTAGGCGCCCCACCCATGTATTGATACAATAGGGTGTTAGGACAACTCTCGTGAAGAAACTATGACCAAAGAAAATACAAAAATCAACCTAGAGTCCGAATTGATCGAGACTTTCAAAGCAAGTGAGAACAAGCTCCGATTTCCTAGTTTTCATAGGCGTTGGAAAGCTATTGGGGAATTGAGCTGATAGGACTTCTAGTTTTTGAGATATGGAGGATTTTACATACGTGCATGCACAGGATCACGTGCGCGGAAAATATCAAGCCCAAAAAGGGCCGTCTGGGCCCTCAAAAATGGCCTGCAGGATTGGAAAAAACGAAAGTTATCGCAATTACAGCTCAAATTTCGATGAGCCGGCACATCCCTTTGGTGTTCAGGTCCTGGGCGCCCCATCCATGTATGGATACAATAGGGTGTTAGGCTCACTCTCGCGAAGAAACGGTGATCAAAGAAAATACAAAAATCAACCTAGAGTCCGAATTGATCGAGACTCTCAAAGCAAGTGAGAACAAGCTCCGATTTCATCATTTTCATAGGCGTTGGAAAGCTATTGGGGAATTGAGCTGATAGGACTTCTAGTTTTTGCGATCTAGAGGATTTTCATACGTGCACACACAGGATCACGTGCGCGGAAAATATCAAGCCCAAAAAGGGCCGTATGGGCCCTAAAAAATGGCCTGCAGGATTGGAAAAAACGAAAGTTATCACAATTACAGCTCAAATTTCGATGAGCCGGCACATCCCTTTGGTGTTCAAGTCCTGGGTGCCCCACCCATGTATGGATACAATAGGGTGTTAGGCTCACTCTCGCGAAGAAACGAAGATCAAAGAAAACACAAAAATCAACCTAGAGTCCGAATTGATCGAGACTCTCAAAGCAAGTGAGAACAAGCTCCGATTTCGTCGTTTTCATAGGCGTAGTAAAGCTATTGGGAAATTGAGCTGATAGGACTTCTAGTTTTTGCGATCTGGAGGATTTTACATACGTGCACACACAGGATCACGTGCATGGAAAATATCGAGCCCAAAAAGGGCCGTCTGGGCCCTCAAAAATTGCCTGCAGGATTGGAAAAAACAAAAGTTATCGCAATTACATCTCAAATTTCGATGAGCCGGCACATCCCTTGGTGTTCAGGTCCTGGGTGCCCCACACATGTATGGATACAATAGGGTGTTAGGCTCACTCTCGCGAAGAAACGACGATCAAACAAAATACAAAAATCAACCTAGAGTCCGAAGTGATCGACACTCTCAAAGCAAGTGAGAACAAGCTCCAATTTCGTCGTTTTCATAGACGTTGGAAAGGTATTGGCGAATTGAGCTGATAGGACTTCTAGTTTTTGAGATCTGGAGGATTTTTCATACGTGCACACACAGGATCACGTGCACGGAAAATATCGAGCCCAAAAATGGCCGTCTGGCCCTCAAAAATGGCCTGCAGGATTGGAAAAAACGAAAGTTATCGCAATTACAGCTCAAATTTTGATGAGCCGGCACATCCCTTTTGTGTTCAGGTCCTGGGCGCCCCACCCATGTATGGATACAATAGGGTGTTAGGATAACTCTCGTGAAGAAATGGTGATCAAAGAAAATACAAAAATCAACCAAGAGTCCGAATTGATCGAGACTCTCAAAGCAAGTGAGAACAAGCTCCGATTTCGTCATTTTCATAGGCGTTGGAAGCTATTGGGGAATTGAGCTGATAGGACTTTTAGTTTTTGCGATATGGAGGATTTTACATATGTGCACACACAGGATCACGACACGGAAAATATCGTGCCCAAGAAGGGCCGTCTGGGCCCTCAAAAATGGCCTGCAGGATTGGAAAAAATGAAAGTAATCGCAATTACAGCTCAAATTTCGATGAGCCGGCACATCCCTTTGGTGTTCAGGTCCTGGGCGCCCCACCCATGTATGGATACAATAGGGTGTTAGGAAAACACTCGCAAAGAAACGGTGATCAAAGAAAATACAAAAATCAACCTAGTGTTCGAATTGATCGAGACTCTCAAACCAAGTGGGAACAAGCTCCGATTTCGTCGTTTTCATATGCGTTGGAAAGCTATTGGGTAATTGAGCTAATAGGACTTCTAGTTTTTGCGATCTCGAGGATTTTTCATACGTGCACACACAGGCTCACGTGCGCGGAAAATATCGAGCCCAAAATGGCCGTCTGGCCCTCAAAAATGGCCTGCGGGATTGAAAAAAACGAAAGTTATCGCAATTACAGCTCAAATTTCGATGAGCCGGCACATCCCTTTGGTGTTCAGGTCCTAGGCGCCCCACCCATGTATTGATACAATAGGGTGTTAGGACAACTCTCGCGAAGAAACTATGACCAAAGAAAATACAAAAATCAACCTAGAGTCCGAATTGATCGAGACTCTCAAAGCAAGTGGGAACAAGCTCCGATTTCGTCGTTTTCATAGGCATTGGAAAGCTATTGGGGAATTGAGCTGATAGGATTTCTAGTTTTTGAGATCTGGAGGATTTTACATACGTGCACAGACAGCATCTCGTGCGCGGAAAATATCGAGCCCAAAAATGGCCGTCTGGCCCTCAAAAATGGCCTGCAGGATTGGAAAAAACGAAAGTTATCGCAATTACAGCTCAAATTTCGATGAGCCGGCACATCCCTTTCGTGTTCAGGTCCTGGGCGCCCCACCCATGTATGGATACAATAGGGTGTTAGGACAACACTCGCAAAGCAACGGTGATCGAAGAAAATACAAAAATCAACCTAGTGTCCGAATTGATCGAGACTCTCAAACCAAGTGAGAACAAGCTCCGATTTCGTTGTTTTCATAGGCATTGAAAAGTTATTGGGGAATTGAGCTGATAGGACCTCTAGTTTTTGCGATATGGGGGATTTTACATACGTGCACGCACAGGATCACATGCACGGAAAATATCAAGCCCAAAAAGGGCCATCTGGGCCCTAAAAAATGGCCTGCAGGATTGGAAAAAACGAAAGTTATCGCAATTACAGCTCAAATTTCGATGAGCCGGCACATCCCTTTGGTGTTCAGGTCCTGGGCGCCCCATCCATGTATGGATACAATAGGTTGTTAGGCTCACTCTCGCGAAGAAACGGAGATCAAAGAAAATACAAAAATCAACCTAGAGTCCGAATTGATCGAGACTCTCAAAGCAAGTGAGAACAAGCTCCGATTTCATCGTTTTCATAGGCGTTGGAAAGCTATTGGGGAATTGAGCTGATAGGACTTCTAGTTTTTGCGATCTGGAGGATTTTCATACGTGCACACACAGGATCACGTGCGCGGAAAATATCAAGCCCAAAAAGGGCCGTATGGGCCCTAAAAAATGGCCTGCAGGATTGGAAAAAACGAAAGTTATCACAATTACAGCTCAAATTTCGATGAGCCGGCACATCCCTTTGGTGTTCAAGTCCTGGGTGCCCCACCCATGTATGGATACAATAGGGTGTTAGGCTCACTCTCGCGAAGAAACGAAGATCAAAGAAAACACAAAAATCAACCTAGAGTCCGAATTGATCGAGACTCTCAAAGCAAGTGAGAACAAGCTCCGATTTCGTCGTTTTCATAGGCGTTGGAAAGCTATTGGGGAATTGAGCTGATAGGACTTCTAGTTTTTGCGATCTGGAGGATTTTACATACGTGCACACACAGGATCACGTGCATGGAAAATATCGAGCCCAAAAAGGGCCGTCTGGGCCGTCAAAAATTGCCTGCAGGATTGGAAAAAACAAAAGTTATCGCAATTACATCTCAAATTTCGATGAGCCGGCACATCCCTTGGTGTTCAGGTCCTGGGCGCCCCACACATGTATGGATACAATAGGGTGTTAGGCTCACTCTCGCGAAGAAACGACGATCAAAGAAAATACAAAAAACAACCTAGAGTCCGAATTGATCGAGACTCTCATACCAAGTGGGAACAAGCTCCGATTTCGTCGTTTTCATAGGCGTTGGAAAGCTATTGGGGAATTGAGCTGATAGGACTTCTACTTTTTGCGATCTGGAGGATTTTACATACGTGCACACACAGGATCACGTGCGCGGAAAATATCAAGCCCAAAAAGGGCCATCTGGGCCCTCAAAAATGGGCTGCAGGATTGGAAAAAACGAAAGTTATCACAATTACAGCTCAAATTTCGATGAGCCGGCACATCCCTTTGGTGTTCAGGTCCTGTGTGCCCTAGCCATGTATGGATACAATAGGGTGTTAGCCTCACTCTCGGGAAGAAACGGCGATCAAAGAAAATACAAAAATCAACCTAGAGTCCAAATTGATCGAGACTCTCAAAGCAAGTGAGAACAAGCTCTGATTTCGTCGTTTTCATAGGCATTGGAAAGCTATTGGGGAATTGAGCTGATAGGATTTCTAGTTTTTGAGATCTGGAGGATTTTACATATGTGCACACACAGGATCACGAAACGGAAAATATCGTGCCCAAGAAGGGCCGTCTGGGCCCTCAAAAATGGCCTGCAGGATTGGAAAAAATGAAAGTTATCGCAATTACAACTCAAATTTCGATGAGCCGGCACATCCCTTTGGTGTTCAGGTCCTGGGCGCCCCACCCATGTATGGATACAATAGGGTGTTAGGACAACTCTCGCGAAGAAACTATGACCAAAGAAAATACAAAAATCAACCTAGAGTCCGAATTGATCGAGACTCTCAAAGCAAGTGGGAACAAGCTCCGATTTCGTCGTTTTCATAGGCGTTGGAAAGCTATTGGGGAATTGAGCTGATAGGACTTCTAGTTTTTGAGATCTGGAGTATTTTACATACGTGCACAGACAGCATCTCGTGCGCGGAAAATATCGAGCCCAAAAATGGCCGTCTGGCCCTCAAAAATGGCCTGCATGATTGGAAAAAACGAAAGTTATCGCAATTACAGCTCAAATTTCGATGAGCCGGCACATCCCTTTGGTGTTCAGGTCCTGGGCGCCCCACCCATGTATGGATACAATAGGGCGTTAGGACAACACTCGCAAAGCAACGGTGATCGAAGAAAATACAAAAATCAACCTAGTGTCCGAATTGATCGAGACTCTCAAACCATGTGAGAACAAGCTCCGATTTCGTTGTTTTCATAGGCATTGAAAAGTTATTGGGGAATTGAGCTGATAGGACCTCTAGTTTTTGCGATGTGGGGGATTTTACATACGTGCACGCACAGGATCACATGCACGGAAAATATCAAGCCCAAAAAGGGCCGTCTGGGCCCTAAAAAATGGCCTGCAGGATTGGAAAAAACGAAAGTTATTGCAATTACAGCTCAAATTTTGATGAGCCGGCACATCCCTTTGGTGTTCAGGTCCTGGGCGCCCCATCCATGTATGGATACAATAGGGTGTTAGGCTCACTCTCGCGAAGAAACGGTGATCAAAGAAAATACAAAAATCAACCTAGAGTCCGAATTGATCGAGACTCTCAAAGCAAGTGAGAACAAGCTCCGATTTCATCGTTTTCATAGGCGTTGGAAAGCTATTGGGGAATTGAGCTGATAGGACTTTTAGTTTTTGCGATATGGAGGATTTTACATATGTGCACACACAGGATCACGTGCATGGAAAATATCGAGCCCAAAAAGGGCCGTCTGGGCCCTCAAAAATTGCCTGCAGGATTGGAAAAAACAAAAGTTATCGCAATTACATCTCAAATTTCGATGAGCCGGCACATCCCTTGGTGTTCAGGTCCTGGGCGCCCCACACATGTATGGATACAATAGGGTGTTAGGCTCACTCTCGCGAAGAAACGACGATCAAAGAAAATACAAAAAACAACCTAGAGTCCGAATTGATCGAGACTCTCATACCAAGTGGGAACAAGCTCCGATTTCGTCGTTTTCATAGGCGTTGGAAAGCTATTGGGGAATTGAGCTGATAGGACTTCTACTTTTTGCGATCTGGAGGATTTTACATACGTGCACACACAGGATCACGTGCGCGGAAAATATCAAGCCCAAAAAGGGCCATCTGGGCCCTCAAAAATGGGCTGCAGGATTGGAAAAAACGAAAGTTATCACAATTACAGCTCAAATTTCGATGAGCCGGCACATCCCTTTGGTGTTCAGGTCCTGTGTGCCCTAGCCATGTATGGATACAATAGGGTGTTAGCCTCACTCTCGGGAAGAAACGGCGATCAAAGAAAATACAAAAATCAACCTAGAGTCCAAATTGATCGAGACTCTCAAAGCAAGTGAGAACAAGCTCTGATTTCGTCGTTTTCATAGGCATTGGAAAGCTATTGGGGAATTGAGCTGATAGAACTTCTAGCTTTTGCGATCTGGAGGATTTTACATATGTGCACACACAGGATCACGACACGGAAAATATCGTGCCCAGGAAGGGCCGTCTGGGCCCTCAAAAATGGCCTGCAGGATTGGAAAAAATGTAAGTTATCGCAATTACAACTCAAATTTCGATGAGCCGGCACATCCCTTTGGTGTTCAGGTCCTGGGCGCCCCACCCATGTATGGATACAATAGGGTGTTAGGACAACTCTCGCGAAGAAACTATGACCAAAGAAAATACAAAAATCAACCTAGAGTCCGAATTGATCGAGACTCTCAAAGCAAGTGGGAACAAGCTCCGATTTCGTCGTTTTCATAGGCGTTGGAAAGCTATTGGGGAATTGAGCTGATAGGACTTCTAGTTTTTGAGATCTGGAGTATTTTACATACGTGCACAGACAGCATCTCGTGCGCGGAAAATATCGAGCCCAAAAATGGCCGTCTGGCCCTCAAAAATGGCCTGCAGGATTGGAAAAAACGAAAGTTATCGCAATTACAGCTCAAATTTCGATGAGCCGGCACATCCCTTTGGTGTTCAGGTCTTGGCGCCCCACCCATGTATGGATACAATAGGGCGTTAGGACAACACTCGCAAAGCAACGGTGATCGAAGAAAATACAAAAATCAACCTAGTGTCCGAATTGATCGAGACTCTCAAACCAAGTGAGAACAAGCTCCGATTTCGTTGTTTTCATAGGCATTGAAAAGTTATTGGGGAATTGAGCTGATAGGACCTCTAGTTTTTGCAATATGGGGGATTTTACATACGTGCACGCACAGGATCACATGCACGGAAAATATCAAGCCCAAAAAGGGCCGTCTGGGCCCTAAAAAATGGCCTGCAGGATTGGAAAAAACGAAAGTTATCGCAATTACAGCTCAAATTTTGATGAGCCGGCACATCCCTTTGGTGTTCAGGTCCTGGGCGCCCCATCCATGTATGGATACAATAGGGTGTTAGGCTCACTCTCGCGAAGAAACGGTGATCAAAGAAAATACAAAAATCAACCTAGAGTCCGAATTGATCGAGACTCTCAAAGCAAGTGAGAACAAGCTCCGATTTCATCGTTTTCATAGGCGTTGGAAAGCTATTGGGGAATTGAGCTGATAGGACTTCTAGTTTTTGCGATCTGGAGGATTTTCATACGTGCACACACAGGATCACGTGCGCGGAAAATATCAAGCCCAAAAAGGGCCGTATGGGCCCTAAAAAATGGCCTGCAAGATTGGAAAAAACGAAAGTTATCACAATTACAGCTCAAATTTCGATGAGCCGGCACATCCCTTTGGTGTTCAAGTCCTGGGTGCCCCACCCATGTATGGATACAATAGGGTGTTAGGCTCACTCTCGCGAAGAAACGAAGATCAAAGAAAACACAAAAATCAACCTAGAGTCCGAATTGATCGAGACTCTCAAAGCAAGTGAGAACAAGCTCCGATTTCGTCGTTTTCATAGGCGTTGGAAAGCTATTGGGGAATTGAGCTGATAGGACTTCTAGTTTTTGCGATCTGGAGGATTTTACATACGTGCACACACAGGATCACGTGCATGGAAAATATCGAGCCCAAAAAGGGCCGTCTGGGCCCTCAAAAATTGCCTGCAGGATTGGAAAAAACAAAAGTTATCGCAATTACATCTCAAATTTCGATGAGCCGGCACATCCCTTGGTGTTCAGGTCCTGGGCGCCCCACACATGTATGGATACAATATGGTGTTAGGCTCACTCTCGCGAAGAAACGACGATCAAAGAAAATACAAAAAACAACCTAGAGTCCGAATTGATCGAGACTCTCATACCAAGTGGGAACAAGCTCCGATTTCGTCGTTTTCATAGGCGTTGGAAAGCTATTGGGGAATTGAGCTGATAGGACTTCTACTTTTTGCGATATGGAGGATTTTACATACGTGCACACACAGGATCACGTGCGCGTCAAATATCAAGCCCAAAAAGGGCCATCTGGGCCCTCAAAAATGGGCTGCAGGATTGGAAAAAACGAAAGTTATCACAATTACAGCTCAAATTTCGATGAGCCGGCACATCCCTTTGGTGTTCAGGTCCTGTGTGCCCTAGCCATGTATGGATGCAATAGGGTGTTAGCCTCACTCTCGGGAAGAAACGGCGATCAAAGAAAATACAAAAATCAACCTTGAGTCCAAATTGATCGAGACTCTCAAAGCAAGTGAGAACAAGCTCTGATTTCGTCGTTTTCATAGGCATTGGAAAGCTATTGGGGAATTGAGCTGATAGAACTTCTAGCTTTTGCGATCTGGAGGATTTTACATATGTGCACACACAGGATCAAGACACGGAAAATATCGTGCCTAAGAAGGGACGTCTGGGCCCTAAAAAATGGCCTGCAGGATTGGAAAAAATGAAAGTTATCACAATTACAGCTCAAATTTCGATGAGCCGGCACATCCCTTTGGTGTTCAAGTCCTGGGTGCCCCACCCATGTATGGATACAATAGGGTGTTAGGCTCACTCTCGCGAAGAAACGACGATCAAAGAAAATACAAAAAACAACCTAGAGTCCGAATTGATCGAGACTCTCATACCAAGTGGGAACAAGCTCCGATTTCGTCGTTTTCATAGGCGTTGGAAAGCTATTGGGGAATTGAGCTGATAGGACTTCTACTTTTTGCGATCTGGAGGATTTTACATACGTGCACACACAGGATCATGTGCGCGGAAAATATCAAGCCCAAAAAGGGCCATCTGGGCCCTCAAAAATGGGCTGCAGGATTGGAAAAAACGAAAGTTATCACAATTACAGCTCAAATTTCGATGAGCCGGCACATCCCTTTGGTGTTCAGGTCCTGTGTGCCCTAGCCATGTATGGATACAATAGGGTGTTATCCTCACTCTCGTGAAGAAATGGCGATCAAAGAAAATACAAAAATCAACCTAGAGTCCAAATTGTTCGAGACTCTCAAAGCAAGTGAGAACAAGCTCTGATTTCGTCGTTTTCATAGGCATTGGAAAGCTATTGGGGAATTGAGCTGATAGAACTTCTAGCTTTTGCGATCTGGAGGATTTTACATACGTGCACACATAGGATCACGTGCGTAGAAAATATCGAGCCCAAAAAGGGCCGTCTGGGCCCTCAAAAATGGCCTGCAGGATTGCAAAAAACGAAAGTTATCACAATTATAGCTCAAATTTCGATGAGCCGGCACATCCCTTTGGTGTTCAGGTCCTGGGCGCCCCACCCATGTATGGATACAATAGGGTGTTAGGCTCACTCTCGCGAAGAAACAGTGATCAAAGAAAATACAAAAATCAACCTAGAGTCTGAATTGATCGAGACTCTCAAAGCAAGTGAGAACAAGCTCCGATTTCGTCGTTTTCATAGGCGTTGGAAAGCTATTGGGGAATTGAGCTGATAGGACTTCTAGTTTTTGAGATCTGGAGGATTTTACATACGTGCACACACAGGATCACGTGCGCGGAAAATATCAAGCCCAAAAAGGGCCGTATGGGCCCTAAAAAATGGCCTGCAGGATTGGAAAAAACGAAAGTTATTGCAATTACAGCTCAAATTTCTATGAGCCGGCACATCCCTTTGGTGTTCACGTCCTGGGTGCCCCACCCATGTATGGATACAATAGGGTGTTAGTCTTACTCTCGCGAAGAAACGACGATCAAAGAAAACACAAAAATCAACCTAGAGTCCGAATTGATCGAGACTCTCAAAGCAAGTGAGAACAAGCACTGATTTCATCGTTTTCATAGGCGTTGGAAAGCTATTAGGGAATTGAGCTGATAGGACTTCTAGTTTTTGCGATCTGGAGGATTTTACATACGTGCACACACAGGATCACGTGCGCGGAAAATATCGAGCCCAAAAAGGGCCGTCTGGGCCCTTAAAAATGGGCTGCAGGATTGGAAAAAATGAAAGTTCTCGCAATTACAGCTCAAATTTCGATGAGCCGGCACATCCCTTTGGTGTTCAGGTCCTGGGCACCCCACCCATGTATGGATACAATAGGGTGTTAGGCTCACTCTCGCGAAGAAACAGTGATCAAAGAAAATACAAAAATCAACCTAGAGTCCGAATTGATCGAGACTCTCAAAGCAAGTGAGAACAAGCTCCGATTTCGTCGTTTTCATAGGCGTTGGAAAGCTATTGGGGAATTGAGCTGATAGGACTTCTAGTTTTTGCGATCTGGAGGATTTTACATATGTGCACACACAGGATCACGTGCATGGAAAATATCGAGCCCACAAAGGGCCCTCTGGGCCCTCAAAAATTGCCTGCAGGATTAGAAAAAACAAAAGTTATCGCAATTACATCTCAAATTTTGATGAGCCGGCACATCCCTTGGTGTTCAGGTCCTGGGCGCCCCACACATGTATGGATACAATAGGGTGTTAGGCTCACTCTCGCGAAGAAACGACAATCAAAGAAAATACAAAAAATAACCTAGAGTCCGAATTGATCGAGACTCTCAAACCAAGTGGGAACAAGCTCCGATTTTGTCGTTTTCATAGGCGTTGGAAAGCTATTGGGGAATTGAGCTGATAGGACTTCTAGTTTTTGATCTGGAGGATTTTACATACGTGCACACACAGGATCACGTGCGTGGAAAATATCGAGCCCAAAAAGGGCCATCTGGGCCCTCAAAAATTTGCTGCAGGATTGGAAAAAACGAAAGTTATCGCAATTACAGCTCAAATTTCGATGAGCCGGCACATCCCTTTGGTGTTCAGGTCCGGGGTGCCCCAGCCATGTATGGATACAATAGGGTGTTAGCCTCACTCTCGCGAAGAAACGGCGATCAAAGAAAATACAAAAATCAACCTAGAGTCTAAATTGATCGAGACTCTCAAAGCAAGTGAGAACAAGCTCTGATTTCGTCCTTTTCATAGGCATTGGAAAGCTATTGGGGAATTGAGCTGATAGAACTTCTAGTTTTTGCGATCTGGAGGATTTTACATACGTTCACACATAGGATCACGTGCGCAGAAAATATCGAGCCCAAAAAGGGCCGTCTGGGCCCTCAAAAATGGCCTGCAGGATTGGAAAAAACGAAAGTTATCGCAATTACAGCTCAAATTTCGAAGAGCTGGCACATCCCTTTGGTTTTCAGGTCCTGGGCGCCCCACCCATGTATGGATACAATAGGGTGTTAGGCTCACTCTCGCGAAGAAACGGCGATCAAAGAAAATACAAAAATCAACCTAGAGTCCGAATTGATCGAGACTCTCAAAGCAAGTGAGAACAAGCTCCGATTTCGTCGTTTTCATAGGCGTTGGAAAGCTATTGGCGTATTGAGCTGATAGGACTTCTAGTTTTTGAGATCTGGAGGATTTTACATACGTGCACACACAGGATCACGTGCGCGGAAAATATCAATCCCAAAAAAGGCCGTATGGGCCCTAAAAATGGCCTGCAGGATTGGAAAAAACGAAAGTTATCGCAATTACAGCTCAAATTTCGATGAGCCGGCACATCCCTTTGGTATTCAAGTCCTGGGTGCCCCACCCATGTATGGATACAATAGGGTGTTAGGCTCACTCTCGCAAAGAAACGGCAATCAAAGAAAACACAAAAATCAACCTAGAGTCCGAATTGATCGAGACTCTCAAAGCGAGTGAGAACAAGCACTGATTTCATCGTTTTCATAGGCGTTGGAATGCTATTAGGGAATTGAGCTGATAGAACTTCTTGATTTTGCGATCTGGAGGATTTTACATACGTGCACACACAGGATCACGTGCGCGGAAAATATCAAGCCCAAAAAGGGCCGTCTGGGCCCTTAAAAATGGGCTGCAGGATTGGAAAAAATGAAAGTTATTGCAATTACAGCTCAAATTTCGATGAGCCGGCACATCCCTTTGGTGTTCAGGTCCTGGGCGCCCCACCCATGTATGGATACAATAGGGTGTAAGGCTCACTCTTGCGAAGAAACGGTGATCAAAGAAAATACAAAAATCAAACTACAGTCCGAATTGACCGAGACTCTCAAAGCAAGTGAGAACAAGCTCCGATTTCGTCGTTTTCATAGGCGTTGGAAAGCTATTGGGGAATTGAGCTGATAGGACTTCTAGTTTTTGTGATCTGGAGGATTTTACATATGTGCACACACAGGATCACGTGCGTGGAAAATATCGAGCCCAAAAAGGGCCGTCTGGGCCCTCAAACATGGCCTGCAGGATTGGAAAAAACAAAAGTTATCGCAATTACATCTCAAATTTCGATGAGCCGGCACATCCCTTGGTGTTCAGGTCCTGGGCGCCCCACACATGTATGGATACAATAGGGTGTTAGGCTCACTCTCGCGAAGAAACGACGATCAAAAAAATAGAAAAAACAACCTAGAGTCCGAATTGAGCGAGACTCTCAAACCAAGTGGGAACAAGTTCCGATTTCGTCGTTTTCATAGGCGTTGGAAAGCTATTGGGGAATTGAGCTGATAGGACTTCTAGTTTTTGCGATCTGGAGGATTTTACATATGTGCACACATAGGATCACGTGCGCGGAAAATATTGAGCCCAAAAAGGGCCGTCTGGGTGTGACACCCGGATAATCAAGCTACGGTAAATCCCTACTAATGATGCCACATCACCACGGTTACGGTTGTTAAACTCATGTTGTTTCAGAAATGGTTCAAATTCAAATTTAAAATAAAGACAAACAATAAAAGTTTTCAAACATTAAAACAAAAATGTTCTAAATGTTGGAGAAACCACACTTTTATAAACTATTTTAAATGCCCCTAAAAAATATTTGAATTGGTCCAATAGTATTTTTGTAGCAAGTTTCAATTGTAGCTAACTACATTTGCTAGTTTAATTAATTGGAAAACAGTAACTAAAAGTAATAAAAGAAAAACAAACAAACAAAAAAATATAAAACAGAAACCCCCCGCCGACCCACCTACTACTACATAGCCACCCCAGCCCACTCGCACCCCTCACTCCCCACCGACAGCCCCCCGATCAAAAAAATGAAAAGGAGAAGCCCCCCGATTTGGATCGGGATCCAGGGAGGATCCCGCCGCCCGCGCCGTCTCCCCCCGACAGCTCCTCCCCAACGCCATCCTCCTTCGCCGGCCACCGCCGCCGGCCTGCCTGCCCCGCCACCATCTGCCTCGCCGGACCTCCCCCTCTACTCGGCACCCCCCTGTGAGCCGCCGCACCTCGCCGTGTTCCTCCCCCCCTGTTGCACCCCAGTCGCCGCCCTCACCGCTCGCCGCGCCGGCCGTGCGCTCCCGCACCGGTGCACGCGCCCCCGCCGCCCTCGTGTGCGCGCTCACCCCCCCTCGCAGCCCCGAGCCCGCCTTGAGCCTCCGCCACGGCCTCGGCCGCCGATGCGTTGGCCACGGCCGCCGCCGTCTGCTCACCTGCCCGCGCGCGTGCGTTGTCGGACATGTCCGGCGCCCGTATGGGCACTGCCTGGACATGTCCGGCCTAGCCTATGACAGCGGGGGCCCAGTCCCTGTAAAACAAAAAAAATGTAAATATAATTAATAAATAATAATTAGTTAAATAATTAATTAAGTAGATAATAAATTAAGTTAATTAATTGTGTTAACTAATACAGTTTAATTAAGCTAACTAGGTTAGTTAGATTAATTAACTGGTTAATGTTAATTAGGTTAGAGACGATGACATGTGGGTCCCCTTGACCCAGTTGACTGGTCAACTTTGACCTAGTCAACGCTGACTGGACCATTGACTTAGTCAACGTTTTAAATAATTCCTAAAATGCATTAAAACTTCAATAAATTAATAGAAATAAACCGTAGCACGGATCGAAAAACTTTGAACATGAAAGTTGCTCAGAACGACGAGACGAACCCAGATACGCTACCCAGATATCCGTGTGATGCCTCTAAATACCCAAACCTGCAACTGTCCCCCCTCCGGTCATCTGTCTGACAGGTGTCCGGAACCGAGAATACTTTCCCGGATGGGTCCCCCCTTCCTCGGTATCGTGTAACACTGCGTTAGGTCACACCCGGCACTGCCTATTGCATGCTATGTATTGTGTTGCATTGTTTGCTTTGTATTTACTGTTTCTTCCCCCCTCCTTCTCTCTCGATAGACCCCCGAGACCACCGCCGACGACGTTGCTGTGTACGACTACGTCGTCGACGACCAGGCCATTTCAACAGAGCTTCCAGGAAAGCATTCCCCGCTTTTGATCATCAGATATCGCCTACTTCTCTCTACTACTTGCATTAGTGTAGTGTAGCTGATACTGTTATCGGTAGATCCTACCCTGATGCATAGCCTGTTTTTGATAACTGTTGTTGATACATTTACCTGCAATCCTAATGCTTAGTATAGGATGCTTGTTTATTCATCAGTGGCCATTCATTTTGTACGTCTGCTATGCTTTAGTTCTGGGCCGTGATCGCCATGGGCGGCGATCGCGGATATACATACTTACTACATATGATACATTGTGATACTAAAGACGGGTCGGCTCATGGAGTACCCACAGGTGATTCACATACGTGGGCTGAAGGGACTGATCATCCTGACTGCCCCCTAATTGGGTCTTGGTGGCGGTACGATAGGGCAGGTTCGAGATTCACCTAGGCGAGAGGTCAGCCTGGCCCTAGTCGTGTCCGCGATTGTTTCATAATAACACGCTTAACGAGATTTGGATATTTGATCTGAGTAGGGCCGCTGGCCTTATACGCACTAACCAACAACGCGGGTAAGATATGGGCTCTCGGCGGCGTGGTATCAGCCGAAGCTTGATTTGACGTTAGTGACTGAGCAGCACGTGCCGGGTTGGACCACGTAAAGCAAATGCCGTGATCGTGTGGGTTGCCAGGTCTGCTCACCGGCCGCGTACGCAACGTGCAGGAGCACAATGGGAGATGGGCCCAGATCCCTGCGTGCATAGGGTTTAGTCTGGCGTACTGACCTCTCTGTTGAGCCTAGGTGGGGCTGCATCATGTCGGTCTTCTCGGACGGCAGTTTTGCCTGAGGAGTCGAGCGTGTTGGGGAATATGTGGTGCACCCCTGGAGGGAAGTTTATCTATGCGAATCAGATGTTGTACCTCTATCTTATCATAACTAGAACCGGATACTGAAATAAAATACCTTTATAAATGCTGCGATCAGATGTTAGAGCCCAGTAGTCTGCTGCCACCGTTGACGGTCACTTCTACCCCGACGGAGCCTTCTACTACGTGGATGATGCCGACGCCCAGGAGTAGATAGGTGGCACCCAGGTAGGAGGCCTTGCCTTTTCGATCATCGTTGATGTTTGTGCTAGCCTTCTTAAGGCAAGCTTGTTAACTAATGTCTGTACTCAGATATTGTTGCTTCCGCTGACTCGCTTGTTATCGAGCTTTTATATTCGAGCCCTCGAGGCCCCTGGCTTGTAATATGAAGCTTGTTTTTATGTTAATTTGTGTTTAGAGTTGTGTTGTGATATCTTCCCGTGAGTCCCTGATCGGGTCGTACACATTTGCGTGTATGATTAGTGTACGATCAAATCGGGGGCGTCACAAGTTGGTATCAGAGCCGACTGCCTGTAGGTAGTCCCCTTTCCAACTCCTTGGCCGAAGTTGAGTCTAGTCTTTGAAAACCAAATTTACTAACTTGTTGTGCGGCTTACGGGCCCACAGCACGAAAGATTTTAATAACTCTGACTCTAGGTTCTCGTAACTACTCCCGGAGAGCCCACATTCCGGAAGATCACCTGCTTCGTGAGAAGAAATTCTGAGGATACCCTTCGATGTTTTTCCCGAGACCCTTGTGCTCATCGCCTTTGAAATTCCCTGCCACCGATATATCCCTATGGATATCTGCTTACACTTGTCATTCTCACGATCATTCCTCGTCGCTCTTGTTGTTACAAGATGCCTCGAATTACTCTCTGTTGTCCCGATAATCATATGAGTTTACTACCTTGCAGTTCCTTTCCGCATGAAAGTCCTTACGGTCAATTCCTTACAATTATCGAACATCCGTTCATCCCCAGTTTCTCGTTTGATTCATAAGGTTTTCGAATGGCTTTTCGATCTTCCAAAAATCCTCTGCAGCCCGTTGCTCTGTAAATTCTTGATTGCTGGCATTATGGTTAATTCCATATGCCTAGTAGTCTTCGTTGACGTTCCTTGTCTTTACCATTTTGAGCCTAACGGTTCAATGTGTGCGTATGCGCGCGATCATCAGCTTCTCCTTTTAAAATTATCTTCCTGGCTCAGACGTCACTCCGGACATGAGCTGGTTCTTGGCAATCCAAACCTTTATTGATTGTCCAACTAAGTCTTTTCAGCTCGCTCATCTCTTGATCAGAGCAATTGCTTCTGATCCCTCGATTTGAACATCAGAATTCCTTTGTTACTAAAGCTTCAAGTTATTCAGTTGTTTCTATAACCCGATGCCCTTGCATTCTTTCTTCCTCTGAGTGAGTACCGATACTCACATCAGCTCTGTTGTGGATCGCCCGATCCATTGTTGGATTATTATCCGACCATGTCCTTCTTATTCAATTACCTCGTGACTTCTTCCCCTAATACATAATGCCTTTGGTAAATTGTATCCTCTGTTTTGCCAACCATGCTCTACCTTCGAGCTTGTGTTAATTACTCTTGAAGATTGTGGTATATGTTCCTAAGATGCCCCGATGGGTTGAACCTATGCCTTCTCTAATCCGTGTGAACCTGAAAGTTTTCGCGAGTCATATTGTTCTGGTGCCTTGCCAGGTAAAATTTCAACACTACAACTTCGTCAAAAGCGAGAAGTAAATGAAATGATATGAATTGCAGAAGTGGGAGACGACCTTGAACTTTGTGTTCATGCCCATGGAAACGATGTAGACCGTCTCGGAAGCTTCTTGCAAAATGATTATCCATCCGTATGATTCTTTCGGTACCCTTAATTTGATACCTTGCAGTTATGGTTCCGACCATACTGTCCTTTTTCCAGCATATCTGAAAGAAATTCATTCCAGTGCCTCGTCAATTTTTGACAAGGTTAAAGTTTCTCCTCTCGCAGGTCAATGACCCAGTTCTACTTCTATCATGTTCTAGCTTCGAGTGTTCCCCCTGGTATCTCGAGGATATCATGTCTTTGCACCACATCTTATTAAGTTTGATGAAGGAATACCTTTCCTTGTCTTAATCACTCTACGGGTTCTGGGTTGTTGTCAACCGGGAACACCGACTAGTGAAATTATTCCGCACTACAATTCAAATACCCCTAGTATTTTTACTGGGAATTTTGAACTCAATCTGGTCATTCCTAGACTATCGTATACATCCCTTTGTCTTGCTATCTTTGACTGTGCTACCTCGTCCTCCTCTGGTGCACGAATTCTTCAGAGTGTGGGCACGACTTACGTCGAGCTTTGAACATCATGTTGCTTGTCTTGAAAGGACTCTTTGGTTCCGAGCTTGTGCCTTATCTGTTGTTCCTATAACTTTTCACTTCTTCATTCCCTGCTTGACGCCGTCGCTGTTCGATTGCATTCTCTTGAAAGTTCTCGACAAAAGGTGTCGTAATCACCTTCAACACTTTGACTTCTTCCGAGATGTCAACTGAGTTCATGATGAGAAACACTCTCCTTGCCCTCGATGAATTTTTGTTATCATCGACAACACCCTTGTCTTCCTTTCGTCGTGAACTTGTCCATGTTATGGATGCAACTCGCTATCCAGCTTGTAATATGTTCTATTTTGAAGTATTACTGCCTTATATGTCAAGTATGTTGTGAGGATTTCTCCTCCTCTTTGAAATTCTTGGCATAGTGATACTTCTCACCATCACCATTCTTTCTTGGTCCCCGTGTTGATTCTAACCGGGATACCATCAAACAAGCGATGCTGCTTGAAGTCTATACTTCTAGCAACCCTATTGCTTTGTAGTTAACGATCGACAATTCTTTCTTAGACTATTGATTATTGAATCGTCACTCTAACATTGATCTTGCTGCCTAAGGTCATCTTTCGGGCGCACTTTTCAACCAATGATTAATGGTGTATGTTTTCCTCGAGCATACCACATTATATCATTTGGACTAACAATTGTTATCTCCTTGTTCACATAATTGTGGAAATCCATCCTTTTGGAATTCTCGATGAGTTGTCGCTGAGTCCACCAGCCACCTCCTCATCATCTCCTTGGTTTAACGATGAACTATTGTTTCGGGACCCGCTTCCATAGTTCAATTTCCGAGAATCTTACAATGTCATCTCATCGATTTGTGTAGCACCTTTTCTTCTCGGACATCCTGAGTCTGAGGTATCCTGACACCAATCAGATCTGAATCTCGGTCAGACATGATGGTTGGAACATATTTCCAGGAGTTATAACCTTGGTCCTTTGATGACCCGGTAAGGTGATGTCATGCCTAGCACACCTGGCTGGAGGATCTATTGTTATAGTTTCTTTTTGCAAAGTTAGCCATTCTTCCAGGAGGAAATTGTAAGACTTATTTTATATGTTGCTCCTGATGGATCATTTGTGTACCCAAAGTCTGGCCTTGCTTGAAACGTCATGTCATCGCTACCTCGAAGCATGACTATG
The DNA here is from genome assembly GCA_039707655.1 of Elymus sibiricus. Lineage (NCBI taxonomy): Eukaryota > Viridiplantae > Streptophyta > Magnoliopsida > Poales > Poaceae > Elymus > Elymus sibiricus. The sequence goes on from CM077672.1 coordinate 4,335,047, forward strand.
ATACCCCGCTCAGCAACAAGAACATTGGAAGCATAAATGCTAAATGTTTCTTGGTCAACCATCCATACACCGTTGTATGGGTAACATCGTGCTTATTCCTTGCCTCTTTATCGAAATGGTTAGGAACTTGCTCTCCTACCCTGTATACCCTGTTCTGCTTGTTCATGGGAAGGATATACTCCTGCTACTTGTGTTAAGTCACATTTTCCTTTCCATTGTTCTGATTAATGTGTTGATCCCATTTTCCTTTCCGTTGTTCTGTTTAACCTTCTTGATCTAAATGATCTAAGCAGTAATAACTCTCTGCTTATGAAAACACCTCGGTGTACAACTCTGTCAGTAAGACCTTGATACTATTGATGATAACATTCCGGTACTGCCGGTGAACGAAAACTTTGCCTATTGGTCCGCCTCGTTTCAACGAGTGGGAAAATGGTTTTCTTCGTCCCCCATCCTTGGTACCGACATTGTTGCCAACATTGCTGACAGACTATCCTCTGACATGCCTTGCTTTCTGTGCAAGATGTCACCGTCTTCCTACTTTCAACCCACATGGTGGGCCCATAACCCACAGGTCCCGGGATCGAAACCTGACTCTCCTGTTCAACCCTGAATCTAATGTATCCTTTACACTTGGCTTCGTGTGTAATTCACGAGCTAAATTCTGCCATGTTTCATCCTGGTATCAAACACCATGTTATTCTCGTTGTTCAAGCCCCCATTTCAGCTTCCGTCTAGGCATCGAATGATTGCCTAACTTTTGGTACCATCGCGTATTGCACTCAACGAATTCGCTGAAATACAACTCGTGGGGTACTTCGTGTATTTCCCATTGAGTTCACCGTCTGATGCCCAACTTTGTGGAGATGCGTTCTTCCAAAGTTTTCCCCCTTGTCGCGTTCGTAGGATGATGGAGATCCCGAAGAAAAGATGACGACTTGATCATGATGACCTGAAGCAGAGTAATGAAGACATCAACGTAATGAATCAACCTCTTCGATGAGGGCAACCATGACCGAGAAGACCCGTTAGAATTTCGCAACCAGAACTCTTCCCACCTTACTCCACCGCTTAAATCTCGGGACGAGATTTCTTGTAGAGGAGGAGAATTGTGACATGCGGATAATCAAGCTACAGTAAATGCCTGCTAATGATGCCACGTCATCGCGGTTACGGTTGTTAAACTCACGTTGATTCAGAAACGGTTCTAGACCTCTCGCCTAACAAGACAAACAATAAAAGTTTTCAAACATTAAAACAAAAATGTTCTAAATGTGTCAAATAAATCATAGATAATAATGTTGGAGAAACCACACTTTTATAAACTATTTTAAATGCCCCTCAAAAAATATTTGAATTGGTCCAATAGCATTTATTGGTCCTTTTCATTTTAATTATATTGTTGCACTTTTCAAAATAATGTGGCAACATTTTATACTGACCCAATAAATGGTCTAGTATTTTTGTAGCAAGTTTCAATTCTAGCTAACTACATTTGCTAGGTTAATTAATTGGAAAACAGTAACTAAAAGTAATGAAAGAAAAACAAACAAACAAAAAAATATAAAACAGAACCCCCCCCCCCGGCTGGGCCTCGGCCCAGCAGGCCGCCAGGCCGGCCCAACTCCCCCCCGACCCACCTACTACTACATAGCCACCCCAGCCCACTCCCACCCCTCACTCCCCACCGACAGCCCCCCGATCAAAAAAAATGAAAAGGAGAAGCCCCCCCCGATTTGGATTGGGATCCAGGGAGGATCCCGCCGCCCGCGCCGTCTCCCCCCCGACGGCTCCTCCCCGACGCCGTCCTCCCCCGCCGGCCTGCCTGCCCCGCCGCCATCTGCCACGCCGGACCTCCCCCTCTACTCGGCACCCCCCTGTGAGCCACCGCACCTGGCCGTTTTCCTCCCCCCCGTCGCACCCCAGTCGCCGCCCTCACCGCTCGCCGCGCCGGTGCGCGCGCCCCCGCCGCCCTCGTGTGCGCGCTCACCCCCCCACGCAGCCCCGAGCCCGCCCCCTGCCTGGGCCTCGCCCCGGCCGGCCGCACCGTGGGCACGCCCTCGCGCGCCCGTGCCGCGCCGTGCGCTGCGGCTGCTGCCCCACCATGGCCTCCCCCGCACCCGCCCCGCCTTGAGCCTCCGCCACGGCCTCGGCCGCCGCCGTCTGCTCGTCCGCCCGCGCGCGTGCGTTGCCGGACATGTCCGGCGCCCGTATGGGCACTGCCTGGACATGTCCGGCCTAGCCTATGACAGTCGGGGCCCAGTCCCTGTAAAACAAAAAAAATGTAAATATAATTAATAAATAATAATTAGTTAATAATTAATTAATTAGATAATTAATTAAGTTAATTAATTGTGTTAACTAATACAGTTTAATTAAGCTAACTAGGTTAGTTAGGTTAATTAACTGGTTAATGTTAATTAGGTTAGAGACTATGACATGTGGGTCCCCTTGACCCAGTTGACTGGTCAACTTTGACCTAGTCAACGCTGACTGGACCATTGACTTAATCAACGTTTTAAATAAGTCCTAAAATGCATTAAAACTTCAATAAATTAATAGAAATAAACCGTAGCCCGGATCAAAAAACTTTGAACATGAAAGTTGCTCAGAACGATGAGACGAACCCGGATACGCTACCCACATATCTGTGTGATGCCTCTAAATACCCGAACCTGCAACCGTCCCCCCTTCGGTCATCTGTCTAACAGGTGTTCGGAACCGGGAATACTTTCCCAGATGGGTCCCCCCTTCCTCGGTATCGTGTAACACTACGTTAGGTCACTCCCGGCACTGCCTATTGCCATGCTATGTATTGTGTTGCATTGTTTGCTTTGTATTTACTGTTTCTTCCCCCCTCCTTCTCTCTCGATAGACCCCCGAGACCACCGCCGACGACATTGCTGTGTACGAGTACGTCGTCGACGACCAGGCCATTTCAACAGAGCTTCCAGGCAAGCATTCCCCTCTTTTGATCATCAGATATCGCCTACTTCTCTCTACTGCTTGCATTAGAGTAGTGTAGCTGATACTGTTATCTGTAGATCCTACCCTGATGCATAGCCTGTTTTTGATAACTGCTGTTGATACATTTACCTGCAATCCTAATGCTTAGTATAGGATGCTAGTTTATTCATTAGTGGCCATTCATCTTGTCCGTCTGCTATGCTTTAGTTTTGGGCCGTGATCACCATGGGCGGCGATCGCGGATATACATACTTACTACATATGATACATTGTGATACTAAAGACGGGTCGGCTCGTGGAGTACCCGCAGGTGATTCACAGACGGGGGCTGAAGGGACTGATCATCTTGACTGCCCCCTAAGTGGGTCTTGGTGGCGGAACGATAGGGCAGGTTTGAGATTCACCTAGCCGAGAGGTGGGCCTGGCCCTAGTCGTGTCGGCGATTGTTTCATAATAACACGCTTAACGAGATTTGGATATTTGATCTGAGTAGGGTCGCTGGCCTTATATGCACTAACCAACAACGCGGGTAAGATATGGGCTCTCGGCGGCGTGGTATCAGCCGAAGCTTGATTTGACGTCAGTGACTGAGCGGCGCTCGCCGGGTTGGACCGCGTAAAGCAATCGCCATGATCGTGTGGGTTTCCAGGTCTGCTCACCGGCCACGTACGCAACGTGCAGGAGCGCAATGGGAGATGGGCCCAGATCCCTGCGTGCATAGGGCCTTTTCGATCATCGTTGATGTTTGTGCTAGCCTTCTTAAGGCAAGCTTGTTAACTAATGTCTGTACTCAGATATTGTTGCTTCCGCTGACTCGCTTGTTATCGAGCTTTTATATTCGAGCCCTCGAGACCCCTGGCTTGTAATATGAAGCTTGTTTTTATGTTAATTTGTGTTTAGAGTTGTGTTGTGATATCTTCCCGTGAGTCCCTGATCGGGTTGTACACATTTGCGTGTATGATTAGTGTACGATCAAATCGGGGGCGTCACACTGGGCCCTCAAAAATGGGCTGCAGGATTGGAAAAAACGAAAGTTATCGCAATTACAGCTCAAATTTCGATGAGCCGGCACATCCCTTTGGTGTTCAGGTCCTGGGTGCCCTAGCCATGCATGGATACAATAGGGTGTTAGCCTCACTCTCGCGAAGAAACGGCGATCAAAGAAAATACAAAAATCAACCTAGAGTCCAAATTGATCGAGACTCTCAAAGCAAGTGAGAACAAGCTCTGATTTCGTCGTTTTCATAGGCATTGGAAAGCTATTGGGGAATTGAGCTGATAGAACTTCTAGTTTTTGCGATCTGGAGGATTTTACATACGTGCACACATAGGATCACGTGCGCGGAAAATATCGAGACCAAAAAGGGCCGTCTGGGCCCTCAAAAATGGCTTGCAGGATTGGAAAAAACGAAAGTTATCGCAATTATAGCTCAAATTTCGATGAGCCGGCACATACCTTTGGTGTTCAAGTCCTGGGTGCCCCACCCATGTATGGATACAATAGGGCGTTAGGCTCACTCTCGCGAAGAAATGGCGATCAAAGAAAATACAAAAATCAACATAGAGTCCGAATTGATCGATACTCTCTAAGCAAGTGAGAACAAGCTCCGATTTCGTCGTTTTCATAGGCGTTGGAAAGCTATTGGGGAATTGAGCTGATAGGACTTCTAGTTTTTGTGATATGGAGGATTTTACATACATGCACACACAGGATCATGTGCGCGGAAAATATCGAGCCCAAAATGGGCCGTCTGGGCCCTCAAAAATGGCCTGTAGGATTGAAAAAAATGAAAGTTATCGCAATTACAACTCAGATTTCCATGAGCCGGCACATCCCTTTGGGGTTCAGGTCCTGGGCGCCCCACCCATGTATGGATACAGTAGGGTGTTAGGCTCACTCTCGCGAAAAACGGTGATCAAAGAAAATACAAAAATCAACCTAGAGTCCGAATTGATCGAGACTCTCAAAGCAAGTGAGAACAAGCTCCGATTTCGTCATTTTCATAGGCGTTGCAAAACTATTGGGGAATTGAGCTGATTGGACTTCTAGTTTTTGCGATCTGGAGGATTTTACATACGTGCACACACAGGATCACGTGCGCGGAAAATATCGAGCCCAAAAAGGGCCGTCTGGGCCCTCAAAAATGGCATGAAGGATTGGAAAAAACGAAAGTTATCGCAATTACAGCTCAAATTTCGATGTGCCGGCACATCCCTTTGGTGTTCAGGTCCTGGGCACCCCACCCATTTATGGATACAATAGGGTGTTACGCTCACTCCCGAAGAAACGGCGATCAAAGAAAATACAAAAATCAACCTAGAGTCCGAATTGATTGAAACTCTCAAAGCAAGTGAGAACAAGCTCCGATTTCATCGTTTTCATAGGCGTTGGAAAGCTATTGGGGAATTGAGCTGATAGGACTTCTAGTTTTTGCGATATGGAGGATTTTACGTACGTGCACTACTAGTTCTTGAGCTTGCGTTGGTTTTTCCCTTGAAGAGGAAAGGGTGATGCAGCAAAGTAGAGTAAGTATTTCCCTCAGTTTTGAGAAGGTATCAATCCAGTAGGAGGTACAAGCAAGTCACCAATCGATGTACCTACACAAACAATCAAACACTTGCACCCAACGCGATAAAGGGGTTGTCAATCCCTTCTCGGTCACTTGCAAAGGTGAGATCCAATAGAGATAGGTATAAAAGATTGCTAAAATGTAAATTAAAATAAAACTAAAGATATTGCAGCAAAGTATTTTTGGTATTTTTGGTTTATAGATCTGAAAATATAATATGGAAAATAGACCCGGGGGCCATAGTGTTCACTAGAGGCTTCTCTCTTGAAAGCAAAGATCACGGTGGGTAAACAAATTACTGTCGAGCAATTGATAGAAAAGCGCAAAGTTATGACGATACCCAAGGAAATGATTATGCATATAGGCATCACGTCCGTGTCAAGTAGACCGAAACGATTCTGCATCTACTACTATTACTCCACACATCGACCGACTCCTGCCTGCATCTAGAGTATTAAGTTCATGAAGAACAGAGTAACGCTTTAAGTATGATGACATGATGTAGAGGGATAAACTCAAGCAATATGATGAAAACCCCATATTTTTACCCTTGATGGCAACAATACAATACGTGCCTCGCTACCCCTACTTTGTCACTGGGTGAGGACACCACAAGATTGAACCGAAAACAAAGCACCTCTCCCATTGCAAGAAAAACCAATCTAGTTGGCCAAACCAAACCGATAATTCAAAGAGAAATACAATGATATGAAATCATGCATAAAAGAATTCAGAGAAGATTCAAATAATATTCATGGATAATCTGATCATAAATCCACAATTCATCGGATCCCGACAAACACACCGCAAAAGAAGATTACATCAGATAGATCTCCAAGAACATCGAGGAGAACATGGTATTGAGAATCAAATAGAGAGAAGAAGCCATCTAGCTACTAGCTATGGACCCGTAGGTCTGAGATGAACTACTCACGCATCATCGGAGGGGCCATGGAGTTGATGTAGAGGCCCTCCGTTATCGAATCCCCCTCTGACAGATCGCCGGAAATGGCCCCAAGATGGGATTTGGTGTTTCTGGAACTTGCGGCGGCTGGAATTGTTTTTTGTGGACGCTTCAGTTGGTTCGGGAATATTTGGGAATTTATAGGCCGAAGAATAGGGTTGGAAGGTCAACGAGGGGCCCACAAGCCAGGGGGCGTGCCCTGTGGCTTGTCGTCTCCTCGACGGTCTTCTGACTTTATCTCCAAGCTCCGTGGGTGTCTTCTGGTCCAAGAAAAATCATCGCGAAAGTTTTATTCCGTTTGGACTTCGTTTGATATTCCTTTTATCTGAAACTCAAAAACAAGGAAAAAACAGAAACTGGCACTTGGCTCTAGATTAATAGGTTAGTCCCAAAATTAATATAAAATAGCATATTAATGCATATAAAACATCCAAAACAGAATATATAATAGCATGGAACAATCAAAAATTATAGATACGTTGGACACGTATCAAGCATCCCCAAGCTTAATTCCTGCTCGTCCTCGAGTAGGTAAATGATAAAAATAGAATTTTTGATGTGGAATGCTACCTAACATATTTATCCATGTATTTCTTCTTTATTGTGGCATGAATGTTCTGATCCATAAGATTCAAAACAAAAGTTTAATATTGACATAAAAACAATAATACTTCAAGCATACTAAATAAGATAATCATGTATTCTCAAAATAACATGGCCAGAGAAAGTTATCCCTACAAAATCATATAGTCTGGCTATGCTCCATCTTCATCACACAAAGTATTAAATCATGCACAACCCCGGTTTTAGTCAAGCAATTGGTTCATACTTTAATATTCTCAAACTTTTTAACTTTCACGCAATACATGAGCGTGAGCCATGGATATAGCACTATGGGTGGAATAGAATATGGTGGTTGTGGAGAAGACAAAAAAGAAGGAGATAGTCTCACATCGACTCACATCGACTAGGCGTATCAACGGGCTATGGAGATGCTCATCAATAGATATCAATGCGAGTGAGTAGGGATTGCCATGCAACGGATGCACTAGAGCTGTAAGTGTATGAAAGCTCAACAAGAACCTAAGTGGGTGTGCATCCAACTTGCTTGCTCATGAAGACCTACGGCATTTGAGGAAGCCCATCTTTGGAATATACAAGACAAGTTCTATAATTAAAATTCCCACTAGTATATGAAAGTGACAATATAAGAGACTCTCTATCATGAAGATCATGGTGCTACTTTGAAGCACATGTGTGGAAAAAGGATAGTAGCATTGCCCCTTCTCTCTTTTCTCTCATTTTTTTTTGTAGGCTCCTTTCTGTTTTTTTTGGAGACCTCTTTTTTTTTGGAGACTCATTTGGCATCTTTTTTTTAACCTCACATGGGACAATGCTCTATAATGATGATCATCACACTTTTATTTACTTACAACTCGAAGGGAAACTCGACATGATGACGGAATGGTGGAAGATGCATGGCAATATATCTCGGAATGGCTATGGAAATGCCATAATAGGTAGGTATGGTGGCTGTTTTGAGGAAAGGTATAAGGTGGGTTTAACGCACCGGCGAAAGTTGCGCGGTACTAGAGTGGCTAGCAAAGGTGGAATGGTGAGAGTGCGTATAATCCATGGACTCACATTAGTCATAAAGAACTCATATACTTATTGCAAAAGTTTATTAGTTATTGAAAAAAGTACTACACGCATGCTCCTAGGGGAAGGGTTGGTAGGAGTTAACCATCGCGCGATCCCGACCTCCACACAAAGGAAGACAATCAGTAAATAAATCGTGCTCCGACTTCATCACATAACGGTTCACCATACGTGCATGCTACGGGAATCACAAACTTTAACACAAGTATTTCTACCAATCCATAATTACTCACTAGCATGACTCTAATATCATCATCTTTATATCTCAAAACAATCGTAAGGAATTAAACTTCTCATAGTATTCAATGCAGTTTTATATGAAAGTTTTTATTGTATCCTCTTTGGATGCCTATCATATTAGGACTAAATTCACAACCTAAGAAAATTACCATGCTGTTTAGAGACTCTCAAAATAATATAAGTGAAGCAAGAGAGTTCATCAATTTCTATAAAATATAGCCACCGCCGTGCTCTAAAAAGATATAAGTGAAGCACTAGAGCATATTCCTAGCTCAAAAGATATAAGTGAAGCACATAGAGTATTCTAACAAATTTACAATTCAAGCGTGTCTCTCTCAAAAAGTGTGTCCAGCAAGGATGGTTGTGGCAAACTAAAAAGCAAAGACTCAAATAATACAAGACGCTCCAAGCAAAACACATATCATGTGCTGAATAAAAATATAGCCTCAAGTAAATTTACCGATGGATGAAGACGAAAGATGGGATGCCTTCCGGGCCATCCGCAAGCTTAGGCTCTTGGCTCTCCTTGAATTTTATCTTCGGGTGTCTTGGGCATCCCCAAGCTTAGGCTCTTGCCACTCCTTATTCCATAGTCCATCAAATCTTTACCCAAAACTTGAAAACTTCACAACACAAAACTCAACAGAAAACTCATGAGATCCGTTAGTATAAGAAAATAAACCACTACTTTTGGTACTGTTGTGAACTCATTCTTTATTTATATTGGTGTAATATCTACTGTATTCCAACTTCTCCATGGTTCATACCCCCCGATACTACCCATAGATTCATCAAAATAAGCAAACAACACATATAAAACAGAATCTGTCAAAAACAGATCAGTCTGTTGTAATCTGGAAACTTAGAATACTTCTGTAACTCTAAAAATTCTGAAAAATTAGGACAACTTGGAAAATTTGTATATCAATCTGGTGTAAAAATTTCAGAATTTTTGACGTTCCAGTACAGAACCATAATTCCTGCACTGGACGCAAAACTTTCTGTTTTTCAGCAAGATCAAATCAACTATCACCGTAAGCCATCCCAAAGGTCTTACTTGGCACAAACACTAATTAAAACACCAAAAATAAATCAAACCAGAAACTCAAAAGTGAAAAACACTCAAGAACAGAAAGGAAAAATAAAAAAGAAAAATAAAATTGGGTTGCCTCCCAACAAGCGCTATTGTTTAACGCCCCTAGCTAGGCATAACGCAATAGATCTAGGTATTGTAATCTTTGGTATGTGATCCATAAGTCAAACGCTTAGGATTTTTGAAGGATGTGGCATAAGAATTTTCAACAAAAATACCTCTAGGAATGAGGTTGAAAGATTCATACTTGCAAATAGGATCTTTTATCATTTCAACAAAATCGGGGTGAATACGTATCATTTTAAGATCCTCATTCTTCTTACTAGAAGTTTCACCCTTATTCTTAGGAACATAAATAAACTTGGTAGTTTTTGTAGAGGGAAAATCGGGAGTAGTTTTAATGGCAGCAAAAGCGGAACCCAAGTTGGTAATAATATCTTCTAGCTTGCCAATTCTAGTAGATTCGTAATCTATTTTTTCATTAATTATGGGTTCCCCTTCTTTTAAGATTTTCAAAGCGACTCCTACTTTTGATCCATATTGAGTGATATGATTATGAATCCTTTTGTCCAAATTTTCAATAAGATCTATGGTAGCAATTTTATTTTCAATGATATCAAGCCTTTGCATCACATGTTCCAAAGTTAAGACTGTTTCATTAACCATAAGGGGTGGTGATCCTACCAAGTTTCCCAAAGCATTAATAGCATCCGAAGATGGGCACATTAAGAAATTTCCACCAGTAATCATATCAAGAACAAATCTATACCAAGTGGTGATGCCCACATAAAAACAGCGAAGAAAAACAACGGTAGAAGGCTTATTAGTGGATCGATTATGAGCATTGCAAATCCTATACCAAGCGTCTTTTAGACTCTCCCCTCCGCTTTGTTTAAAATTAAGAACTTCACTCTCAGGAGCAATTGCCTTGGAAGAAGAACTAGCCATGAGGGCGAAACAAGTGATCTAGCGAGAAAATGGCGAACGGAAGAAGGGCGAATAAAAAGGCAAATCTTTTTGTGAAAATCGTTTTAGAAGTTGGGGAGAGGAAAACCGGAGGCAAATGGTAAATAATGTAATGCAAGAGATGGGTTTATGACGGGTACTTGGTAGGCTTGATGTAGACCTCCCCGGCAACGGCGCTAGAAAGTTTTATTCCGTTTGGACTCCGTTTGATATTCCTTTTATCTAAAACTCAAAAACAAGGAAAAAACAGAAACAGGCACTTGGCTCTAGATTAATAGGTTAGTGCCAAAATTAATATAAAATAGCATATTAATGCATATAAAACATCCAAAACAGAATATATAATAGCATGGAACAATCAAAAATTATAGATACGTTGGAGACGTATCATGCACACACAGGATCACGTGCGCGGAAAATATCGAGCCAAAAAAGGGCCGTCTGGGCCCTCAAAAATGGGCTGCAGGATTGGAAAAAAAGAAAGTTATCGCAATTACAGCTCAAATTTCAATGAGCCGGCACATCCCTTTGGTGTTCAAGTCCGGGGTTCCCCACCCATGTATGGATACAATAGGGTGTTAGCCTCACTCTCGCGAAGAAACGGTGATCAAAGAAAATACAAAAATCAACCTAGAGTCCAAATTGATCGAGACTCTCAAAGCAAGTGAGAACAAGCTCTGATTTCGTCGTATTCATAGGCATTGGAAAGCTATTGGGGAATTGAGCTGATAGAAGTTCTAGTTTTTGTGATCTGGAGGATTTTACATACGTGCACACATAGGATCTAGTGCGCGGAAAGTATCGAGCCCAAAAAGGGTCGTCTGGGCCCTCAAAAATGGCCTGCAGGATTGGAAAAAATGAAAGTTATCTCAATTACAGCTCAAATTTGGAAAGCTATTGGGGAATTGAGCTGATAGGACTTCTAGTTTTTGCGATCTAGAGGATTTTACATATATGCATGATACGTCTCCAACGTATCTATAATTTATGAAGTATTCATGCTATATTTATAACACTTCTATCTGGTTTTGGTATGATTTGATTAGAACTAACCCGGACTAATGCTGTTTTCAGCAGAACTACCGTGGTGTTGTTTTTGTGCAGAAAATCAAAGTTCTCCAAATGGAACGAAACTTTTTGTGGATTTTTTCTGGGCCAGAAGACCACCAGAGGACCGAAGAAGTACCGGAGAGGCGGCCCGTGGTGGGGAACACCCACCAGGGCGCGCCAGGGAGCCCAGGCGCGCCCCGATGGGTGTTGCGCACCTCGGAGCCCCCCTCCACCGCCTCTTCGCCCTATAAATTCCCAAATATTCCAAAAACGCCCGTGGTAACCCTAGATGAGATGTTCCGCCGCCGCAAGCCTCTGTATCGACGAGAAACCAATCGGGACCCTTTTTCGGTAATCTGCCAGAGGGGGGAATCATCACCGGAGGCCATCATCATCATCCCAGAGGTCTCCATGACGAGGAGGGAGTAGTTCTCCCTCGGGGCTGAGGGTATGTACCAGTAGCTATGTTTTTTATCTCTCTCTCTCGTGTTCTTGAGATGGAACGATCATGATGTAAACATGGGCTTTGTTGATATAGATGAATCATATGGAGTTTTTCCCCTCTCTATCTTCTTGATCAATTGAGTTTTCCCTTTGAGGTTTTGCTGCCGGATTGAGTTTTTAATGATTTGAAAGCACTTGATATGTGTTTTGCATGAGGATGTCTGTAGTAACATTGGGATATCCAATTGAGTTACTTGATGCATGTTATTGTGATCAACTTGCGGGTTCCGTGACTTTGGGATCTATGCATAGGGGTTGGCACACGTTCTTGTCTTGACTCTCCGGTAGAAACTTTGGGGCACTCTTTGAAGTTCTTTTGGTTGGATTGAGTAGATGAATCTGAAATTGTGTGATGCATATCGCATAACCAAATCCATGGATATTTGCGGTGACATTGGAATATCTATGTGACAAGAGGATCTTGGTTGATTTGCATCTTAAGGTGTTATTCTAGTATGAACTCTAGTTCATAGATTGTTCGGAAAGGATTCTAGTATGAACTCTAGTTCATAAGATTGATCGGAAAGAATAACTTTGTGGTGGTTTCGTACCCAACAACAATTTCTTCGTTTGTTCTCCGCTATTAGTGACTTTGGAGTGACCTCTTCGTCGCACATGAGGGATTTCCATATGATTCAACTATGTCAATATTGTTGAGAGATCGCACTAGTGAAAGTACGGACCCTAGGCCTTGTTTCTAAGCATTGCAACACCGTTTTTGTGCCCGTTTACTACTCGCTACCTTGCTGTTTTTATAATTTCAGATTACAAAAACCAATATCTACTATCCATACTACACTTGTTTTACCATCTCTTCGCCGAACTACTGCACCTATACAACTTATCATTGTATTGGGTGTGTTGGGGACACAATAGATTTCTTGTTTTTGATTGCAGGGTTGCTTTAGAGAGACCATCTCCAACCTACGCCTCCCACGGATTGATAAACCTTAGGTCATCCACTTGAGGGAAATTTTGCTACTGTCCTACAAAACCCTGCGCTTGGGGCCCAACAAGGTCTACAAGAAGAAAGGTTGAGTAGTAGACATCAAGCTGTTTTCTGGCGCCGTTGCCGGGGAGGTTAGTGCTTGAAGGTATATCTTTAGATCTTGCAATCGAATCTTTTAGTTTCTTGTTTTATCACTAGTTTTGGTTTTATAAATAGAAAACTACAAAAGAATGGAGATTGTGTTTCCTCGAATTGCTCGCTATCTTTATGATGTCTATCTTGAGAATAAGGATTCCGGAAATTGTGCTCAGTTGATAGAAGAAGAATTCTATAAACTGTTTGATTTGAATGATGAGCATGATTGCAATGTTGCTAGTATAAATTCTTTGAATATCTATGATGCGAGTGATATGCCAAGCCATAAGCTTGGGGATGCTATGTTTGATGAATATGATGTTTTTAGTCCCCCAAGTTTTGATGAGCAAAATTATTATGATTATAGCATGCCTCCTATTTATGATGAATATTGTGATGACATGTTTGCTATAAAGAGTACTAAATTTTCTATGATTGTGCATCATGAAAAGGGTGCTGTATGTGATGGTTATATTGTTGAATTCATCCATGATGCTACTGAATTTTTTTATGAGAGAGGATCATATGCTTTTACATATTGCAAAAATATCAAGTTTCCTCTCTATGTGTTGAAAGTTTTGAAGTCATGCTTGTTTTGCCTTCCTATACCAGTTGATTCTTGCTCCAATAAATTATTTGTTCACAAAATCCCTATGCATAGGAAGTGGGTTAGGCTTAAATGTGTTTGATATATTTCTCATGATGCTCTCTTTGAGTTTCAATTCCTTACTTCTATGTGAGCATCATTCAAAATTATCATACCTAGCTAAAAGGCTTTAAAGAAAAGCGCTTGTTGGGAGGCACCCCAATATGTATCCTTTCTGTTTTAGTGTGTACACATGATTAAGCTACTGTATTCATCATGTTTTATATGTTTTCTTTCAATAAAGTACCAAGTAAAGCCTTTGGGATAGCGTAGACACTTGTTGATTTGATTCTGTGCAAAAACAGAAACTTTTGCGTCCAGTATTTGAATTATCAGGTTTTACTGGAACGTCAAAAAATTCTGAAATTTTTACATAGTATTGATACGGAAATTCTTGAAGTTTTCCTAATTTTTCAGAATTTTTAGAGTTCCATAAGTATGGTAGTTGTTCAGATCATTACAGACTGTTCTGTTTTTGACAGATTCTGTTTTCAATGCATAGTTTGCTTGTTTTAATGTTTCCACAGCTTATATTATGAGATATAAATTGTGTAAATTATAGAATACAGTAGGTATCATGTGGGAACATTATTAATCTTGTCTTGGACAGTACCTAAGTGATGGTTTATGCTTTATCATACTAACCGTTCTCACGAAGTTCCGTTAAGTTTTGTGTGATTGAAGTTTTCAAGTTTTGGGCGAGATGACGATGGATTAAGGAATAAGGAGTGTAAAAAGCCTAATATTGGAGATTCCCAAGACATCCCAAGATAATATTCAAGAAGACTCAAGCGTCTAAGCTTGGGGATGCCCCCGTTAGGCATCCCCTCTTTCTTCTACCAACCATCGGTAACCTCACTCGGAGCTATATTTTTATTCGTCACATGATATGTGTTTCGCTTGGAGCATCATTTATTTTTTTGTGTTTGCTTGCTTTTATCTAAAGTAAGGTTTTGCATCTTTTGTTTCAATAAAAATGTCAAGTATAGCCTTTACCATGCTCAGTTTGCAAGTTTATGTGTTGCTGTTTGAAAACAGAAAGTTTTCTGTTATGTCCAGAATATTCCTGAGTAGTCAGAACATGATAAAAATCTGAAATTTTTACACAGCAAGCATGCATGAGTTCTATGTCATTTGGTAAGTTTTCGGAATTTTTTGAGTTATGTAAGTATGGATCTTGCTGCATTCTTTACAGACTGTTCTGTTTAGACAGATTGCTGTTATGGTTGCATTGTTTGCATATGTTGGCTTGTTTAATAGTTCTATTTGATGATAGGAGTATTAAATATGCAGAGGCATTTAGTATGCAATGCTAAATTATAATTTTAGTTCTTTGTTACAGTTGAAAATGATAAGGTTTTGCATTGATCTATACTAACTTATCTCACGAGTTCTTGTTGAGTTTTATGTGGATGAAGTTTTTAAGATTTAGAGAAACTATGGTATGAGAGGACTTATGGAGACACGAGAGCTCAAGCTTGGGGATGCCCAAGGCATCCCAAGTTCATATTCCAAGAAGTCTCAAGAAACTAAGCTTGGGGATTCCCAAGGCATCCCACCTTTCTTCTTCAACAACTATCGGTTAGTCTCGGTTGAACCCAAGTTTTTACTTGTCCACATGATGTGTGCTATACTTGGTTGTGTCTTTGTTTTGCTTTATGTTTTAATAAAATATCAAGATCTGAAACTTTTTAATGAGAGAGAGTCCTTGCATAGCTACTTGATTGTTTAGCTACTCGTTCGGTCTTCACTTAAATCTTTTTGGAGTAGTTTTTCATTTACTCTTGTCCTTCACTTATATCCTATGAGTAAATTGTTGAAATGGATTGAATATCATAAAGTTGAAAGATATATGCTTCATATGCTTGTCCCATGGGAAGTAATAACATTACATAAAGAAAAGTATAAGTGGTGAAATTTATTGGAGGTCAACAAGCATAGCATTAGTCAATGATGCAATTCATGAAAAAGTTAATAAGGGAAGAGAAGATCCACATGCAAATACACTATCTTGGACATCTTTTATGATTGTGAGCCCCCATTAAATATTTTGTGTTAAAATAGTTGACTCTGGACAAGGAAGACAACGTAATGGTTTATGTTTGTTCATATTCACATAGAAGTTATATTGTCATAGATCCTTCAACATGTGGTGCTTGCCCAATATCTTTTCTAGCCAAAAATTCCGCACTAAGTAGAGATACTACTTGTGCGTCCAAAAACCCTTAACCCAAATCTTATTTAGAGAGTCCACCATACCTACCTATGGATTGAGTAAGATCCCTCAAGTAAGTTGTCATCGAATAAACATCCCTTTTTGTGTGCATGGATGGTTCATAGAGTGACAGGAGGTAGTCAACATCTTCCATGCTAAGCGGGTTATTCTCATGATGAGTGTTTATTCACTTGTCCTTGTACGAGAGGGGCGGTAAAAGGGATTCCCAGTCCCAAATTCAAAAATTGCAATTAAATAAACAAAACTCCCCCAGGAATGATGTTGGTATGGACGGTACCTGTGGATTCGACTAGCCGTGGAGTGTGATTGTTTGTGGAGGGGGAGTAAACCTTTACTTTTATCGCTTGGGAACCGCTACTATGGTGTTTAGCATGGAAGATATCGATAACTGATTGTCGCGAAGTAAAAAGGAAGGGCGCATTCCTCAAAAATAAGCGCATGACAACCTCTGCTTCCCTCTGCGATGGGCCTATCTTTTACTTTTATGTTGAGTCAAAGTATTTCCTCTATTCCTTTTTATTTTCTCTTTTGGCAAGCATCATATGGTGAGGAAAGATCTAGGCACATATATCCAGTTGAATATGAGTGGGCATGAATTATTATTGTTGACCTCACCCTTGAGGTGAATATGTTGGGTGGCAAAACTATAAGCCCCTATCTTTCTTTGTGTCTGGTTGAAGCTTTTTGTTCATGGGTAAGCCATGAGTGTTAGCAATCATAGAAGATTAAATGGTGGTTGAGTATGTGAACTTGCCTAAAGGCTCCGATACGTGACCCTTCCTGAAAATATGATGAATTGTAGTTGCAAAGTTGACTAAGAACATAGTTTGTTGGTTTTCAATAAAGTTTATGCTTCATACTTCATTGTTGTGATGAATTGCTACTTTGTCATGAGGACTTTTATGAGAGAAAGTTGCTGTTATGATGCTAGGAAAAGTGATTGAAATTATCATTGATCAAACTTATGCACTATGCTAGCATTCACACTTCATAAATTATTTCTTTTATCATTTACCTACTCGAGGACGAGTAGGAATTAAGCTTGGGGATGCTGATACGTCTCCAATGTATCTATAATTTATGAAGTATTCATGCCATATTTATAACAATTCTATATGGTTTTGGTATGATTTGATTAGAACTAACCCGGACTGACGCTGTTTTCAGCAGAACTACCGTGGTGTTGTTTTTGTGCAGAAAATCAAAGTCCTCCAAATGGAACGGAACTTTTTGTGGATTTTTTCTGGGCCGGAAGACCACCAGAGGACCGAAGAAGTACCGGAGAGGTGGCCCGTGGTGGGGAACACCCACCAGGGCGCGCCAGGGAGCCCAAGCGCGCCCTGATGGGTGTTGCCCACCTAGGAGCCCCCTCCACCGCCTCTTCGCCCTATAAATTCCCAAATATTCCAAAAACCTCCGTGGTAACCATAGATGAGATGTTCCGCCGACGCAAGCCTCTATATCGACGAGAAACCAATCGGGACCCTTTTTCGGTAATCTGCCGGAGGGGGGAATCATCACCGGAGGCCATCATCATCATCCCGGAGGTCTCCATGACGAGGAGGGAGTAGTTCTCCCTCGGGGCTGACGGTATGTACCAGTAGCTATGTCTTGTATCTCTCTCTCTCTGTCGTGTTCTTGAGATGGAACGATCTTGCTGTAAACACGGGCTTTGTTGATATAGATGAATCATATGGAGTTTTTCCCCTCTCTATCTTCTTGATGAATTGAGTTTTCCCTTTGAGGTTTTGCTGCCGGATTGAGTCTTTAATGATTTGAGAGCACTTGAGATGTGTTTTGCATGAGGATGTCTATAGTGACATTGGGATATCCAATTGAGTTACTTGATGCATGTTATTGTGATCAACTTGCGGGTTCCATGACTTTGGGATCTGTGCATAGGGGTTGGCACACGTTCTTGTCTTCTCTCTCCGGTAGAAACTTTGGGGCACTCTTTGAAGTTCTTTTGGTTGGATTGAGTAGAAGAATCTGAAATTGTGTGATGCATATCGCATAACCAAATCCACGGATATTTGCGGTGACATTGGAATATCTATGTGACAAGAGGATCTTGGTTGATTTGCATCTTAAGGTATTATTCTAGTACGAATTCTAGTTCATAGATTGACCGGAAAGGATTCTAGTATGAACTCTAGTTCATAAGATTGATCGGAAAGAATAACTTTGTGGTGGTTTCGTACCCAACAACAATTTCTTCGTGTGTTCTCCGCAATTAGTGACTTTGGAGTGAAATCTTCGTCGCACATGAGGGATTTCCGTATTATTCAACTATGTCAACATTGTTGAGAGATCGCACTAGTGGAAGTATGGACCCTAGGCCTTGTTTCTAAGCATTGCAACACCGTTTTTGTGCCCGTTTACTACTCGCTACCTTGCTGTTTTTATAATTTCAGATTACAAAAACCAATATGTACTATCCATACTACACTTGTTTTACCAACTCTTCGCCGAACTAGTGCACCTATACAACTTACCATTGTATTGGGTTTGTTGGGGACACAAGAGATTTCTTGTTTTTGATTGCAGGGTTGCTTGAGAGAGACCATCTTCAACCTACGCCTCCCACGGATTGATAAACCTTAGGTCATCCACTTGAGGGAAAATTTGCTACTGTCCTACAAAACTCTGCGCTTGGGGGCCCAACAAGGTCTACAAGAAGAAAGGTTGAGTAGTAGACATCAATGCACACACAGGATCATGTGCGCGGAAAATATCAAGCCCAAAAAGGGTCGTCTGGGCCCTAAAAAATGGCCTACAAGATTGGAAAAAACGAAAGTTATCGCAATTACAACTCGGATTTCGATGAGCCGGCACATCCCTTTGGTGTTCAGGTCCTGGGCTCCCCGCCCATGTATGGCTACAATAGGGTGTTAGGCTCACTCTCGCGAAAAAACGGCGATCAAAGAAAATACAAAAATCAACCTAGAGTCAGAATTGAGCGAGACTCTCAAAGCAAGTGGTTACAAGCTCCGATTTCGTCGTTTTCATAGGCGTTGGAAAGCTATTTGGGAATTGAGCTGATAGGACTTCTAGTTTTTGTGATCTGGAGGATTTTACATACGTGCACACACAGGATCACGTGCGTGGAAAATATCGAGCCCAAAAAGGGCCGTCTGGGCCCAAAAAAATGGTCTGCAGGATTGGAAAAAATGAAAGTTATCGCAATTACATCTCAAATTTCGATGAGCCGGTACATCTGTTTGGTGTTCAGGTCCTGGGTGCCGCACCCATGTATGGATACAATAGGGTGTTAGGCTCACTCTCATGAAGAAACGGCGATCAAAGAAAATACAAAAATCAACCAAGAGTCCGAATTGATCGAGACTCTCAAAGCAAGTGAGAACAAGCTCCGATTTCGTCGTTTTCATAGGCGTTGGAAAGCTATTGGGGAATTGAGCAGATAGGACTTCTAGTTTTTGCGATATGGAGGATTTTACATACGTGCACACACAGGATCACGTGCGCGGAAAATATCGAGCCCAAAAAGGGCCGTCTGGGCCCTAAAAAATGGGCTGCAGGATTGGAAAAAACTAAAGTTATTGCAATTACAGCTCAAATTTCGATCAGCCGGCACATCCCTTTGGTGTTCAGGTCCTGGGTGCCCTACTCATGTATTGATACAATAGGGTGTTAGGCTCACTCTCGCGAAGAACCGGTGATCAAAGAAATAAAAAATCAACCTAGAGTCTGAATTGTTCGAGAGTCTCAAAGCAAGTGAGAACAAGCTCTGATTTCGTCGTTTTCATAGGCACTGGAAAGCTATTGGGGAATTGAGCTGATAGAACTTCTAGTTTGTGCGATCTGGAGGATTTTACATACGTGCACACATATGATCATGTGCGCGGAAAATATCGAGCCCAAAAAGGGCCGTCTGGGCCCTCAAAAATGGCCTGCAGGATTGGAAAAAACGAAAGTTATCGCAATTACAGCTCAAATTTCGATGAGCCGGCACATCCCTTTAGTGTTCCGGTCCTAGGCGCCCCACCCTTGTATGGATACAATAGGGTGTTAGGCTCACGCTCGCGAAGAAACGGCAATCAAAGAAAATACAAAAATCAACCTAGAGTCCGAATTGATCGAGACTCTCAAAGCTCCGATTTCGTCGTTTTCATAGGCGTTGGAAAGCTATTGGGGAATTGAGCTGATAGGACTTCTAGATTTTGCAATATGGAGGATTTTACATTCATGCACACACAGGATCATGTGCGTGGAAAATATCGAGCCCAAAAAGGGCCGTCTGGGCCCTCAAAAATGGCCTGCAGGATTGGAAAAAATGAAAGTTATCGCCATTACAGCTCAGATTTCGATGAGTCGGCACATCCCTTTGGTGTTCAGGTCCTCGGCGCCCCACCCATGTATGGATACAATAGGGTGTTAGGCTCACTCTCGCAATGAAACAACGATCAAAGAAATTACAAAAATCAACCTAGAGTCCGAATTGATCGAGACTCTCAAAGCAAGTGAGAACAAGCTCTGATTTCATTGTTTTCATAGGCGTTGGAAAGCTATTGTGGAATTGAGCTGATAGGACTTCTAGTTTTTGCAATCTGGAGGATTTTACATACGGCACACATAGGATCACGTGCGCGGAAAATATCGAGCCCAAAAAGGGCCATCTGGGCCCTCAAAAATGGCCTGCAGGATTGGAAAAAATGAAAGATATCGCAATTACAGCTCAGATTTAGATGAGCCGGCATATCCCTTTGGTGTTCAGGTCCTGGGCGCCCGACCCATGTATGGATACAATAGGGTGTTAGGCTCACTCTCGCGAAGAAACGGCAATCAAAGAAAATACAAAAATCAACCTAGAGTCCGAATTGATCGAGACTCTCAAAGCAAGTGAGAACAAGCTCCGATTTCGTCGTTTTCATAGGCGTTGGAAAGCTATTGGGGAATTGAGCTGATTGGACTTCTAGTTTTTGCGATCTGGAGGATTTTACATACATGGACACATAGGATCTCGTGTGCGGAAAATATCGAGCCCAAAAAGGGCCGTCTGGGCCCTAAAAAACGGCCTGCAGGATTGGAAAAAATGAAAGTTATCGCAATTACAGCTCAAATTTCGATGAGCCGGCACATCCCTTTAGTGTTCCGGTCCTAGGCACCCCACCCTTGTATGGATACAATAGGGTGTTAGGCTCACGCTCGCGAAGAAACGGCAATCAAAGAAAATACAAAAATCAACCTAGAGTCCGAATTGATCGAGACTCTCAAAGCTCCGATTTCGTCGTTTTCATAGGCGTTGGAAAGCTATTGGGGAATTGAGCTGATAGGACTTCTAGATTTTGCAATATGGAGGATTTTACATTCATGCACACACAGGATCATGTGCGTGGAAAATATCGAGCCCAAAAAGGGCCGTCTGGGCCCTCAAAAATGGCCTGCAGGATTGGAAAAAATGAAAGTTATCGCCATTACAGCTCAGATTTCGATGAGTCGGCACATCCCTTTGGTGTTCAGGTCCTCGGCGCCCCACCCATGTATGGATACAATAGGGTGTTAGGCTCACTCTCGCAATGAAACAACGATCAAAGAAATTACAAAAATCAACCTAGAGTCCGAATTGATCGAGACTCTCAAAGCAAGTGAGAACAAGCTCCGATTTCATTGTTTTCATAGGCGTTGGAAAGCTATTGTGGAATTGAGCTGATAGGACTTCTAGTTTTTGCAATCTGGAGGATTTTACATACGGCACACATAGGATCACGTGCGCGGAAAATATCGAGCCCAAAAAGGTCCATCTGGGCCCTCAAAAATGGCCTGCAGGATTGGAAAAAATGAAAGATATCGCAATTACAGCTCAGATTTAGATGAGCCGGCATATCCCTTTGGTGTTCAGGTCCTGGGCGCCCGACCCATGTATGGATACAATAGGGTGTTAGGCTCACTCTCGCGAAGAAACGGCAATCAAAGAAAATACAAAAATCAACCTAGAGTCCGAATTGATCGAGACTCTCAAAGCAAGTGAGAACAAGCTCCGATTTCGTCGTTTTCATAGGCGTTGGAAAGCTATTGGGGAATTGAGCTGATTGGACTTCTAGTTTTTGCGATCTGGAGGATTTTACATACATGGACACATAGGATCTCGTGTGCGGAAAATATCGAGCCCAAATAGGGCCGTCTGGGCCCTAAAAAACGGCCTGCAGGATTGGAAAAAATGAAAGTTATCGCAATTACAGCTCAGATTTCGATGAACCGGCACATCCCTTTGGTGTTCAGGTCCTGGGCGCCCTACCCATGTATGGATACAATAGGGTGTTAGGCTCACTCTCGCGAAGAAACGGTGATCAAAGAAAATACAAAAATCAACCTAGAGTCCGAATTCATCGAGACTCTCAAAGCAAGTCAGAACAAGCTCCGATTTCGTCGTTTTCATAGGCGTTGGAAAGCTATTGGGGAATTGAGCTGATAGGACTTCTAGTTTTTGCGATATGGAGGATTTTACATACGTGCACACACAAGATCACGTGCGCGGAAAATATCGAGCCCAAAAAGGGCCGTCTGGGCCCTCAAAAATGGGCTGCAGGATTGGAAAAAACTAAAGTTATTGCAATTACAACTCTAATTTCGATCAGCCGACACATCCCTTTGGTGTTCAGGTCCTGGGTGCCCCACCCATGTACGGATACAATAGGGTTTTAGGCTCACTCTCGCGAAGAAACGGTGATCAAAGAAATAAAAAATCAACCTAGAGTCTGAATTGTTCGAGAGTCTCAAAGCAAGTGAGAACAAGGTCTGATTTCGTCGTTTTCATAGGCATTGGAAAGCTATTGGGGAATTGAGCTGATAGAACTTCTAGTTTTTGCGATCTGGAGGATTTTACATACGTGCACACATATGATCACGTGCGCGGAAAATATCGAGCCCAAAAAGGGCCGTCTGGGCCCTCAAAAATGGCCTGCAGGATTGGAAAAAACGAAAGTTATCGCAATTATAGCTCAAATTTCGATAAGCCGGCACATCCCTTTGGTGTTCCGGTCCTGGGCGCCCCACCCTTGTATGGATACAATAGGGTGTTAGGCTCACGCTCGCGAAGAAACAGCGATCAAAGAAAATAAAAAAAATTAACGTAGAGTCCGAATTGATCGAGACTCTCAAAGCATGTGAGAACAAGCTCCGATTTCATCGTTTTCATAGGCGTTGGAAAGCTATTGGGGAATTGAGCTGATAGGACTTCTAGTTTTTGCAATATGGAGGATTTTACATTCATGCACACACAGGATCATGTGTGTGGAAAATATCGAGCCCAAAAAGGGCCGTCTGGGCCCTCAAAAATGGCCTGCAGGATTGGATAAAATGAAAGTTATCGCCATTACAACTCATATTTCGATGAGTCGGCACATCCCTTTGGTGTTTAGGTCCTCGGCGCCCCACCCATTTATGGATACAATAGGGTGTTAGGCTCACTCTCGCGAAGGAACAGCGATCAAAGAAAATACAAAAATCAACCTAGAATCCGAATTGATCGAGACTCTCAAAGCAAGTGAGAAAAAGCTCCGATTTCGTTGTTTTCATAGGCGTTGGAAAGCTATTGGGGAATTGAGCTGATAGGACTTCTAGTTTTTGCGATCTGGTGGATTTTACATAGGTGCACACATAGGATCACATGCGCGGAAAATATCGAGCCCAAAAAGGGCTGTCTGGGCCCTAAAAAATGGCCTGCAGGATTGGAAAAAATGAAAGTTATCGCAATTACAGCTCAGATTTCAATGAGCCGACACATCCCTTTGGTGTTCAGGTCCTGGGCGCCCCACCCATGTATGGATACAATAGGGTGTTAGGCTCACTCTCGCGAAGAAACGGCGATCAAAGAAAATACAAAAATCAACCTAGAGTCTGAATTGATCGAGACTCTCAAAGCAAGTGAGAACAAGCTCCGATTTCGTCGTTTTCATAGGCGTTGGAAAGCTATTGGGAAATTGAGCTGATTGGACTGGTAGTTTTTGCGATCTGGAGGATTTTACATACATGCACACACAGGATCATGTGCGCGGAAAATATCGAGCCCAAAAAGGGCCATCTGAGCCCTCAAAAATGGCCTGCAGGATTGGAAAAAAATGAAAGATATCGCAATTACAGCTCAGATTTAGATGAGTCGGCACATCCCTCTGGTGTTCAGGTCCTGGGCGCCCGACCCATGTATGGATACAATAGGGTGTTTGGCTCACTATCGCGAAGAAATGGCAATCAAAGAAAATACAAAAATCAACCTAGAGTCCGAATTGACCGAGACTCTCAAAGCAAGTGAGAACAAGCTCCGATTTCGTCGTTTTCATAGGCGTTGGAAAGCTATTGGGGAATTGAGCTGATTGGACTTCTAGTTTTTGCGATTTGGAGGATTTTACATATATGCACACACAGGATCACGTGTGCGGAAAATATGGAGCCCAAATAGGGCCGTCTGGGCCCTCAAAAATGGCCAGCAGGATTGGAAAAAATGAAAGTTATCGCAATTACAGCTCAGATTTCGATGAGCCGGCACACCCCTTTGGTGTTCAGGTCTTGGGCGCCCCACGCATGTATAGGTACAATAGGGTGTTAGGCTCACTCTCGTGAAGAAACGACGATGAAAGAAAATACAAAAATCAACCTAGAGTCCGAATTGATCGAGACTCTCAAAGCAAGTGAGAACAAGCTCCGATTTCGTCGTTTTCATAGGCGTTGGAAAGCTATTGGGGAATTGAGCTGATAGGACTTCTAGTTTTTGCGATCTGGAGGATTTTACATACGTGCACACATAGGATCACGTGCGCGGAAAATATCGAGCCCAAAAAGGGCCGTCTGGGCCCTCAAAAATGGGCTGCAGGATTGGAAAAAACTAAAGTTATTGCAATTACAGCTCAAATTTCGATCAGCCGACACATCCCTTTGGTGTTCAGGTCCTGGGTGCCCCACCCATGTATGGATATAATAGGGTGTTAGGCTCACTCTCGCGAAGAAACGGTGATCAAAGATTTAAAAAATCAACCTAGAGTCTCAATTGTCCGAGAGCCTCAAAGCAAGTGAGAACAAGCCCTGATTTCGTCGTTTTCATAGGCATTGGAAAGCAATTGGGGAATTGAGCTGATAGAACTTCTAGTTTTTGCGATCTGGAGGATTTTACATACGTGCACACATATGATCACGTGCGCGGAAAATATCGAGCCCAAAAAGGGCGGTTTGAGCCCTAAAAAATGGCCTGGAGGATTGGAAAAAACGAAAGTTATCGCAATTACAGCTCAAATTTTGATGAGCCGGCACATTCCTTTGGTGTTCCGGTCCTGGGCGCCCCACCCTTGTATGGATACAATATGGTGTTAGGCCAACGCTTGCAAAGAAATGGCGATCAAAGAAAACACAAAAATCAACCTAGAGTCCGAATTGATCGAGACTCTCAAACCATGTGAGAACAAGCTCCGATTTCGTCATTTTCATAGGCGTTGGAAAGCTATTGGGGAATTGAGCTGATAGGACTTCTAGTTTTTGCAATATGGAGGATTTTACATTCATGCAAACACAGGATCATGTGCGTGGAACATATTGAGCCCAAAAAGGGCCGTCTGGGCCCTCAAAAATGGCCTGCAGGATTGGAAAAAATGAAATTTATCGCCATTACAACTCAGATTTCGATGAGTCGGCACATCCCTTTGGTGTTCAGGTCCTCGGCGCCCCACCCATGTATGGATACAATAGGGTGTTAGGCTCACTCTCGCGAAGAAACAGTGATCAAAGAAAATACAAAAATCAACCTAGAGTCCGAATTGATCGAGACTCACAAAGCAAGTGTGAACAACCTCCGATTTCGTTGTTTTCATAGGCGTTGGAAAGCTATTGGGGAATTGAGCTGATAGGACTTATAGTTTTTGCGATCTGGAGGATATTACATACGTGCACACATAGGATCACATGCGCGGAAAATATCAAGCCCAAAAAGGGCCGTCTAGGCCCTCAAAAATGGCCTGCAGGATTCGAAAAAATGAAAGTTATCGCAATTACAGCTCAGATTTCGATGAGCCGGCACATCCGTTTGGTGTTCAGGTGCTGGGCGCCACACCCATGTATGGATACAATAGGGTGTTAGGCTCACTCTCACGAAGAATCGACGATCAAAGAAAATACAAAAATCAACCTAGAGTCCGAATTGATCGAGACTCTCAAAGCAAGGGAGAACATGCTCCGATTTCGTCGTTTTCATAGGCGTTGGAAAGCTATTGGGGAATTGAGCTGATTGGACTTCTAGTTTTTCCGATCTGGAGGATTTTACATACATGCACACACAGGATCACGTGCGCGGAAAATATCGAGCCCAAAAAGGGCCATCTGGGCCCTCAAAAATGGCCTGCAGGATTGGAAAAAATGAAAGATATCACAATTACAACTCAGATTTAGATGAGCCGGTACATCCCTTTGGTGTTCAGGTCCTGGGCGCCCGACCCATGTATGGACACAATAGGGTGTTAGGCTCACTCTCGCGAAGAAAGGGCGATCAAAGAAAATACAAATATCAACCTAGAGTCCGAATTGATCGAGACTCTCAAAGCAAGTGAGAACAAGCTCCGATTTCGTCGTTTTCATAGGCGTTGGAAAGCTATTGGGGAATTGAGCTGATTGGACTTCTTGTTTTTGCGGTCTGGGTTAATTTTACATACATGCACACACAGGATCACGTGTGCAGAAAATATCGACCCCAAATAGGGCTGTCTGGGACCTCAAAAATGGCCTGCAGGATTGGAAAAAATGAAAGTTATCGCAATTACAGCTCAGATTTCGATGAGCCGGCACATCCCTTTGGTGTTCAGGTCCTGGGCGCCCCACCCATGTATGGATACAATAGGGTGTTAGGCTCACTCTCGCGAAGAAACGGCGATCAAATAAAATACAAAAATCAACCTACAGTCCCAATTGATCGAGACTCTCAAAGCAAGTGAGAACAAGCTCCGATTTCGTCGTTTTCATAGGCGTTGGAAAGCTATTGGGGAATTGAGCTGATAGGACTTCTAGTTTTTGCGATCCGGAGGATTTTACATATGTGCACACATAGGATCACGTGCGCGGAAAATATCGAGCCCAAAAAGGGTCGTCTGGGCCCTAAAAAATGGCCTGGAGGATTGGAAAAAACGAAAGTTATCGCAATTACAGCTCAGATTTCGATGAGCCGGCACATCCCTTTGGTGTTCAGGTCCTGGGCGCCCCACCCATGTATGGGTACAATAGGGTGTTAAGCTCACTCTCACGACGAAATGGTGATAAAAGAATATACAAAAATCAACATAGAGTTAGAATTGATCGAGACTCTCAAAGCAAGTGGGAACAAGCTCCGATTTCGTCGTTTTCATAGGCGTTGGAAAGCTATTGGGGAATAGAGCTGATAGGACTTCTAGTTTTTGCAATCTGGAGGATTTTACATACGGGCACACACAGGATCACATGCGCGGAAAATATCGAGCCCAAAAAGGGCCGTCTGTGCCCTCAAAAATGGCCTGCAGGATTGGAAAAAACGAAAGTTATCGCAATTACAGCTCAAATTTCGATGAGCCGGCACATCCCTTTGGTGTTCAGGTCCTGGGCGCCCCACCCTTGTATGGATACAATAGGGTGTTAGGCTCACCCTCGCGAAGAAACGGCGATCAAAGAAAATACAAAAATCAACCTAGAGTCCGAATTGATCGAGACTCTCAAAGCAAGTGAGAACAAGCTTCGATTTCGTCATTTTCATAGGCGTTGGAAAGCTATTGGGGAATTGAGCTGATAGGACTTCTATTTTTTGCGATCTGGAGGATTTTACATATGTGCACACACAGGATCACGTGCGCGGAAAATATCGAGCCCAAAAAGGGCCGTCTGGGCCCTAAAAAATGGCCTGCAGGATTGGAAAAAACGAAAGTTATCGCAATTACATCTCAGATTTCGATGAGCCGGCACATCCCTTTTGTGTTCAGGTCCTAGGCGCCCCACCCATGTATGGTTACAATAGGGTGTTTGGCTCACTCTCATGATGAAACGGTGATAAAATCAAATACAAAAATCAACCTAGAGTTAGAATTGATCGAGACTCTCAAAGAAAGTGGGAACAAGCTCCGATTTCGTCGTTTTCATAGGCGTTGGAAAGCTATTGGGGAATTGAGCTGATAGGACTTCTAGTTTTTGCGATCTGGACGATTTTACATACGGGCACACACAGGATCACGTGCGCGGAAAATATCGAGCCCAAAAAGGGCCGTCTGTGCC
This sequence comes from Elymus sibiricus, assembly GCA_039707655.1. Classification (NCBI taxonomy): domain Eukaryota; kingdom Viridiplantae; phylum Streptophyta; class Magnoliopsida; order Poales; family Poaceae; genus Elymus; species Elymus sibiricus. Next base: position 4,363,254 of record CM077672.1, read on the forward strand.
CTCAAAAATGGCCTGTAGGATTGGAAAAAACGAAAGTTATCGCAATTACAGCTCAAATTTCGATGAGCCGGCACATCCCTTTGGTGTTCAGGTCCTGGGCGCCCCACCATTGTATGGATACAATAGGGTGTTAGGCTCACTCTCGCGAAGAAACGGTGATCAAAGAAAATACAAAAATCAACCTAGAGTCTGAATTGATCGAGACTCTCAAAGCAAGTGAGAACAAGCTCCGATTTCGTCGTTTTCATAGGCGTTGGAAAGCTATTGGGGAATTGAGCTGATAGGACTTCTAGTTTTTGCAATATGGAGGATTTTACATTCTTGCACACATAGGATCACGTGTGTGGAAAATATCGAGCCCAAAAAGGGCCGTCTGGGCCCTCAAAAATGGCCTGCAGGATTGGAAAAAACAAAAGTTATCGCAATTACAGCTTAAATTTCGATGAGCCGGCACATCCCTTTGGTGTTCAGGGCCTGGGTGCCCCACCCATGTATGGATACAATAGGGTGTTAGGCTCACTCTCGCGAAGAAACGGTGACCAAAAGAAAATACAAAAATCAACCTAGAGTCCTAATCGATCGAGACTCTCAAAGCAAGTGAGAACAAGCTCTGATTTCGTCATTTTCGTAGGCATTGGAAAGCTATTGGGGAATTGAGCTAATAGAACTTCTAGTTTTTGCGATCTGGAGGATTTTACATACGTGCCCACATAGGATCACGTGCGCGGAAAATATCAAGCCCAAAAAGGGCCGTCTGGGCCCTCAAAAATGGCCTGCTGGATTAAAAAAAACGAAAGTTATCGCAATTACAGCTCAAATTTCGATGAGCCGGCACATCCCTTTGGTGTTCAGGTCTTGGGCGCCCCACCCATGTATGGATACAATATGGTGTTAGGCTCACTCTCGCGAAGAAATGTCGATCAAAGAAAATACAAAAAATCAACCTAGAGTACGAATTGATCGAGGCTCTCAAAGCAAGTGAGAACAAGCTCCGATTTCGTCGTTTTCATAGGCGTTGGAAAGCTATTGGGGAATTGAGCAGATAGGACTTCTAGTTTTTGCGATCTGGAGGATTTTACATACATGCACACACAGGATCACGTGCGTGGAACATATCGAGCCCAAAAAGGGCCGTCTGGGCCGTCAAAAATGGCCTGCAGGATTGGAAAAAACGAAAGTTATCGCAATTACAACTCAGATTTCGATGAGCCGGCACATCCCTTTGGTGTTAAGGTCCTGGGTGCCCCATGCATGTATGGATAAAATAGTGTGTTAGGCTCACTCTCGCGAACAAACGGCGATGAAAGAAAATACAAAAAGCAACCTAGAGTCTGAATTGATCGAGACTCTCAAGGCAAGTGGGAACAAGCTCCGATTTCGTCGTTTTCATAGGCGTTGGAAAGCTATTGGGGAATTGAGCTGATAGGACTTCTAGTTTTTGCGATCTGGAGGATTTTACATACATGCACACATAGGATCACGTGCGCGGAAAATATCGAGCCCAAAAAGGGCCGTCTGGGCCCTCAAAAATGGCCTGCAGGATTGGAAAAAATGAAAGTTATCGCAATTACAGCTCAAATTTCGATGAGCCGGCACATCCCTTTGGTGTTCAGGTCCTGGGCACCCCACCCTTGTATGGATACAATAGGGTGTTAGGCTCACTCTCGCGAAGAAACGGCGATCAAAGAAAATACAAAAATCACCCTAGAGTCCGAATTGATCGAGACTCTCAAAGCAAGTGAGAACAAGCTCCGATTTCGTCGTTTTCATAGGCGTTGGAAAGCTATTGGGGAATTGAGCTGATTGGACTTCTTGTTTTTGCGATCTGGGGGATTTTACATACATGCACACACAGGATCACGTGTGCAGAAAATATCGAGCCCAAATAGGGCTGTCTGGGCCCTCAAAAATGGCCTGCAGGATTGGAAAAAATGAAAGTTATCGCAATTACAGCTCAGATTTCGATGAGCCGGCACATCCCTTTGGTGTTAAGGTCCTAGGCGCCCCACGCATGTATGGATAAAATAGTGTGTTAGGCTCACTCTCGCGAACAAACGGTGATGAAAGAAAATACAAAAAGCAACCTAGAGTCTGAATTGATCGAGACTCTCAAAGCTATTGGGGAATTGAGCTGATAGGACTTCTAGTTTTTGCGATCTGGAGGATTTTACAAACATGCACACATAGGATCACGTGCGCGGAAAATATCGAGCCCAAAAAGGGCCGTCTGGGCCGTCAAAAATGGCCTGCAGGATTGGAAAAAACAAAAGTTATCGCAATTACAGCTCAGATTTCGATGAGCCGGCACATCCCTTTGGTGTTAAGGTCCTGGGCGCCCCACGCATGTATGGTTAAAATAGTGTGTTAGGCTCACTCTCGCGAACAAACGGTGATGAAAGAAAATACAAAAAGCAACCTAGAGTCTGAATTGATCGAGACTCTCAAAGCAAGTGGGAACAAGCTCCGATTTCGTCGTTTTCATAGGCGTTGGAAAGCTATTGGGGAATTGAGCAGATAGGACTTCTAGTTTTTGCGATCTGGAGGATTTTACATACATGCACACACAGGATCACGTGCGTGGAACATATCGAGCCCAAAAAGGGCCGTCTGGGCCGTCAAAAATGGCCTGCAGGATTGGAAAAAACGAAAGTTATCGCAATTACAGCTCAGATTTCGATGAGCCGGCACATCCCTTTGGTGTTAAGGTCCTGGGCGCCCCACACATGTATGGATAAAATAGTGTGTTAGGCTCACTCTCGCGAACAAACGGTGATGAAAGAAAATAAAAAACGCAACCTAGAGTCTGAATTGATCGAGACTCTCAAAGCAAGTGGGAACAAGCTCCGATTTCGTCGTTTTCATAGGCGTTGGAAAGCTATTGGGGAATTGAGCTGATAGGACTTCTAGTTTTTGCGATCTGGAGGATTTTACATACATGCACACATAGGATCACGTGCGCGGAAAATATCGAGCCCAAAAAGGGCCGTCTGGGCCCTCAAAAATGGCCTGCAGGATTGGAAAAAATGAAAGTTATCGCAATTACAGCTCAGATTTCGATGAGCCGGCACATCCCTTTGGTGTTCAGGTCCTGGGCGCCCCACCCTTGTATGGATACAATAGGGTGTTAGGCTCACTCTCGCGAAGAGACGGCGATCAAAGAAAATACAAAAATCACCCTAGAGTCCGAATTGATCGAGACTCTCAAAGCAAGTGAGAATAAGCTCCGATTTCGTCGTTTTCATAGGCGTTGGAAAGCTATTGGGGAATTGAGCTGATTGGACTTCTTGTTTTTGCGATCTGGGGGATTTTACATACATGCACACACAGGATCACGTGTGCAGAAAATATCGAGCCCAAATAGGGCTGTCTGGGCCCTCAAAAATGGCCTGCAGGATTGGAAAAAATGAAAGTTATCGCAATTACAGCTCAGATTTCGATGAGCCGGCACATACCTTTGGTGTTAAGGTCCTGGGCGCCCCACGCATGTATGGATAAAATAGTGTGTTAGGCTCACTCTCGCGAACAAACGGTGATGAAAGAAAATACAAAAAGCAACCTAGAGTCTGAATTGATCGAGACTCTCAAAGCTATTGGGGAATTGAGCTGATAGGACTTCTAGTTTTTGCGATCTGGAGGATTTTACATACATGCACACATAGGATCACGTGCGCGGAAAATATCGAGCCCAAAAAGGGCCGTCTGGGCCGTCAAAAATGGCCTGCAGGATTGGAAAAAACGAAAGTTATCGCAATTACAGCTCAGATTTCGATGAGCCGGCACATCCCTTTGGTGTTAAGGTCCTGGGCGCCCCACGCATGTATGGATAAAATAGTGTGTTAGGCTCACTCTCGCGAACAAACGGTGATGAAAGAAAATACAAAAAGCAACCTAGAGTCTGAATTGATCGAGACTCTCAAAGCAAGTGGGAACAAGCTCCGATTTCGTCGTTTTCATAGGCGTTGGAAAGCTATTGGGGAATTGAGCTGATAGGACTTCTAGTTTTTGCGATCTGGAGGATTTTACATACATGCACACATAGGATCACGTGCGCGGAAAATATCGAGCCCAAAAAGGGCCGTCTGGGCCCTCAAAAATGGCCTGCAGGATTGGAAAAAATGAAAGTTATCGCAATTACAGCTCAGATTTCGATGAGCCGGCACATCCCTTTGGTGTTCAGGTCCTGGGCGCCCCACCCTTGTATGGATACAATAGGGTGTTAGGCTCACTCTCGCGAAGAAACGGCGATCAAAGAAAATACAAAAATCACCCTAGAGTCCGAATTGATCGAGACTCTCAAAGCAAGTGAGAACAAGCTCCGATTTCGTCGTTTTCATAGGCGTTGGAAAGCTATTCGGGAATTGAGCTGATTGGACTTCTTGTTTTTGCGATCTGGGGGATTTTACATACATGCACACACAGGATCACGTGTGCAGAAAATATCGAGCCCAAATAGGGCTGTCTGGGCCCTCAAAAATGGCCTGCAGGATTGGAAAAAATGAAAGTTATCGCAATTACAGCTCAGATTTCGATGAGCCGGCACATCCCTTTGGTGTTCAGGTCCTGGGCGCCCCACCCATGTATGGATACAATAGGGTGTTAGGCTCACTCTCGCGAAGAAACGGCGATCAAATAAAATACAAAAATCAACCTAGAGTCCGAATTGATCGAGACTCTCAAAGCAAGTGAGAACAAGCTCCGATTTCGTCGTTTTCATAGGCGTTGGAAAGCTATTGGGGAATTGAGCTGATAGGACTTCTAGTTTTTGCGATCCGGAGGATTTTACATATGTGCACACATAGGATAACGTGCGCGGAAAATATCGAGCCCAAAAAGGCCTGTCTGGGCCCTAAAAAATGGCCTGCAGGATTGGAAAAAACGAAAGTTATCGCAATTACAACTCAGATTTCGATGAGCCGGCACATCCCTTTGGTGTTCAGGTCCTGGGCGCCCCACCCATGTATGGGTACAATAGGGTGTTAAGCTCACTCTCACGACGAAATGGTGATAAAAGAAAATACAAAAATCAACATAGAGTTGGAATTGATCGAGACTCTCAAAGCAAGTGGGAACAAGCTCCGATTTCGTCGTTTTCATAGGCGTTGGAAAGCTATTGGGGAATTGAGCTGATAGGACTTCTAGTTTTTGCAATCTGGAGGATTTTACATACGGGCACACACAGGATCACGTGCGCGGAAAATATCGAGCCCAAAAAGGGCCGTCTGTGCCCTAAAAAATGGCCTGTAGGATTGGAAAAAACGAAAGTTATCGCAATTACAGCTCAAATTTCGATGAGCCGGCACATCCCTTTGGTGTTCAGGTCCTGGGCACCCCACCCTTGTATGGATACAATAGGGTGTTAGGCTCACTCTCGCGAAGAAACGGCGATCAAAGAAAATACAAAAATCAACCTAGAGTCCGAATTGATCGAGACTCTCAAAGCAAGTGAGAACAAGCTCCGATTTCGTCATTTTCATAGGCGTTGGAAAGCTATTGGGGAATTGAGCTGATAGGACTTCTAGTTTTTGCGCTCTGGAGGATTTTACATATGTGCACACACAGGATCACGTGCGCGGAAAATATCGAGCCCAAAATGGGCCATCTGGGCCCTAAAAAATGGCCTGCAGGATTGGAAAAAACGAAAGTTATCGCAATTACAGCTCAGATTTCGATGAGCCGGCACATCCCTTTGGTGTTCAGGTCCTGGGTGCCCCACCCATGTATGGGTACAATAGGGTGTTAAGCTCACTCTCACGACGAAATGGTGATAAAAGAAAATACAAAAATCAACATAGAGTTAGAATTGATCGAGACTCTCAAAGCAAGTGGGAACAAGCTCCGATTTCGTCGTTTTCATAGGCGTTGGAAAGCTATTGGGGAATTGAGCTGATAGGACTTCTAGTTTTTGCAATCTGGAGGATTTTACATACGGGCACACACAGGATCACGTGCGCGGAAAATATCGACCCCAAAAAGGGTCGTCTGTGCCCTAAAAAATGGCCTGTAGGATTGGAAAAAACGAAAGTTATCGCAATTACAGCTCAAATTTCGATGAGCCGGCACATCCCTTTGGTGTTCAGGTCCTGGGCGCCCCACCATTGTATGGATACAATAGGGTGTTAGGCTCACTCTCGCGAAGAAACGGCGATCAAAGAAAATACAAAAATCAACCTAGCGTCCGAATTGATCGAGACTCTCAAAGCAAGTGAGAACAAGCTCCGATTTCGTCATTTTCATAGGCGTTGGAAAGCTATTGGGGAATTGAGCTGATAGGACTTCTAGTTTTTGCGATCTGGAGGATTTTACATATGTGCACACACAGGATCACGTGCGCAGAAAATATCGAGCCCAAAAAGGGCCGTCTGGGCCCTAAAAAATGGCCTGCAGGATTGGAAAAAACGAAAGTTATCGCAATTACAGCTCAGATTTCGATGAGCCGGCACATCCCTTTGGTGTTCAGGTCCTAGGCGCCCCACCCATGTATGGGTACAATAGGGTGTTAGGCTCACTCTCACGATGAAACGGTGATAAAATAAAATACAAAAATCAACCTAGAGTTAGAATTGATCGAGACTCTCAAAGCAAGTGGGAACAAGCTCCGATTTCGTCGTTTTCATAGGCGTTGGAAAGCTATTGGGGAATTGAGCTGATAGAACTTCTAGTTTTTGCGATCTGGACGATTTTACATACGGGCACACACAGGATCGCGTGCGCGGAAAATATCGACCCCAAAAAGGGCCGTCTGTGCCCTCAAAAATGGTCTGTAGGATTGGAAAAAACGAAAGTTATCGCAATTACAGCTCAAATTTTGATGAGCCGGCACATCCCTTTGGTGTTCAGGTCCTGGGCGCCCCACCCTTGTATGGATACAATAGGGTGTTAGGCTCACTCTCGCGAAGAAACGGCGATCAAAGAAAATACAAAAATCAACCTAGAATCCGAATTGATCGAGACTCTCAAAGCAAGTGAGAACAAGCTCCGATTTCGTCGTTTTCATAGGCGTTGGAAAGCTATTGGGGAATTGAGCTGATAGGACTTCTAGTTTTTGCAATATGGAGGATTTTACATTCTTGCACACATAGGATCACGTGTGTGGAAAATATCGAGCCCAAAAAGGGCCATCTGGGCCCTCAAAAATGGCCTGCAGGATTGGAAAAAACAAAAGTTATCGCAATTACAGCTTAAATTTCGATGAGCCGGCACATCCCTTTGGTGTTCAGGGCCTGGGTGCCCCACCCATGTATGGATACAATAGGGTGTTAGGCTCACTCTCGCGAAGAAACGGTGATCAAAGAAAATACAAAAATCAACCTAGAGTCCTAATCGATCGAGACTCTCAAAGCAAGTGAGAACAAGCTCTGATTTCGTCATTTTCGTAGGCATTGGAAAGCTATTGGGGAATTGAGCTAATAGAACTTCTTGTTTTTGTGATCTGGAGGATTTTACATACGTGCACACATAGGATCACGTGCGCGGAAAATATCAAGCCCAAAAAGGGCAGTCTGGGCCCTCAAAAATGGCCTGCTGGATTGGAAAAAACGAAAGTTATCGCAATTACAGCTCAAATTTCGATGAGCCGGCACATCCCTTTGGTGTTCAGGTCTTGGGCGCCCCACCCATGTATGGATACAATATGGTGTTAGGCTCACTCTCGCGAAGAAATTTCGATCAAAGAAAATACAAAAAATCAAACTAGAGTACGAATTGATCGAGGCTCTCAAAGCAAGTGAGAACAAGCTCCGATTTCGTCGTTTTCATAGGCATTGGAAAGCTATTGGGGAATTGAGCAGATAGGACTTCTAGTTTTTGCGATCTGGAGGATTTTACATACATGCACACACAGGATCACGTGCGTGGAACATATCGAGCCCAAAAAGGGCCGTCTGGGCCGTCAAAAATGGCCTGCAGGATTGGAAAAAACGAAAGTTATCGCAATTACAGCTCAGATTTCGATGAGCCGGCACATCCCTTTGGTGTTAAGGTCCTGGGCGCCCCACGCATGTATGGATAAAATAGTGCGTTAGGCTCACTATCGCGAACAAACGGCGATCAAAGAAAATACAAAAATCAACCTAGAGTCCGAATTGTTCGAGACTCTCAAAGCAAGTGGGAACAAGCTCCGATTTCGTCGTTTTCATAGGCGTTGGAAAGCTATTTGGGAATTGAGCTGATAGGACTTCTAGTTTTTGCGATCTGGAGGATTTTACATACATGCACACACAGGATCACGTGCGCGGAAAATATCAAGCCCAAAAAGGGCCGTCTGGGCCCTTAAAAATGGCCTGCAGGATTGGAAAAAACGAAAGTTATCGCAATTACAGCTCAGATTTCGATGAGCCGGCACATCCCTTTGGTGTTCAGGTCCTGGGCGCCCCACCCTTGTATGGATACAATAGGGTGTTAGGCTCACTCTCGTGAAGAAACGGCGATCAAAGAAAATACAAAAATCACCCTAGAGTCCGAATTGATCGAGACTCTCAAAGCAAGTGAGAACAAGCTCCGATTTCGTCGTTTTCATAGGCGTTGGAAAGCTATTGGGGAATTGAGCTGATTGGACTTCTTGTTTTTGCGATCTGGAGGATTTTACATATGTGCACACACAGGATCACGTGCGCGGAAAATATCGAGCCCAAAATGGGCCATCTGGGCCCTAAAAAATGGCCTGCAGGATTGGAAAAAACGAAAGTTATCGCACTTACAGCTCAGATTTCGATGAGCCGGCACATCCCTTTGGTGTTCAGGTCCTGGGCGCCCCACCCATGTATGGGTACAATAGGGTGTTAAGCTCACTCTCACGACGAAATGGTGATAAAAGAAAATACAGAAATCAACATAGAGTTAGAATTGATCGAGACTCTCAAAGCAAGTGGGAACAAGCTCCGATTTCGTCGTTTTCATAGGCGTTGGAAAGCTATTGGGGAATTGAGCTGATAGGACTTCTAGTTTTTGCAATCTGGAGGATTTTACATACGGGCACACACAGGATCACGTGCGCGGAAAATATCGACCCCAAAAAGGGTCGTCTGTGCCCTAAAAAATGGCCTGTAGGATTGGAAAAAACGAAAGTTATCTCAATTACAGCTCAAATTTCGATGAGCCGGCACATCCCTTTGGTGTTCAGGTCCTGGGCGCCCCACCATTGTATGGATACAATAGGGTGTTAGGCTCACTCTCGTGAAGAAACGGTGATCAAAGAAAATACAAAAATCAACCTAGAGTCCGAATTGATCGAGACTCTCAAAGCAAGTGAGAACAAGCTCCGATTTCGTCATTTTCATAGGCGTTGGAAAGCTATTGGGGAATTGAGCTGATAGGACTTCTAGTTTTTGCGATCTGGAGGATTTTACATATGTGCACACACAGGATCACGTGCGCAGAAAATATCGAGCCCAAAAAGGGCCGTCTGGGCCCTAAAAAATGGCCTGCAGGATTGGAAAAAACGAAAGTTATCGCAATTACAGCTCAGATTTCGATGAGCCGGCACATCCCTTTGGTGTTCAGGTCCTAGGCGCCCCACCCATGTATGGGTACAATAGGGTGTTAGGCTCACTCTCACGATGAAACGGTGATAAAATAAAATACAAAAATCAACCTAGAGTTAGAATTGATCGAGACTCTCAAAGCAAGTGGGAACAAGCTCCGATTTCGTCGTTTTCATAGGCGTTGGAAAGCTATTGGGGAATTGAGCTGATAGAACTTCTAGTTTTTGCGATCTGGACGATTTTACATACGGGCACACACAGGATCGCGTGCGCGGAAAATATCGACCCCAAAAAGGGCCGTCTGTGCCCTCAAAAATGGCCTGTAGGATTGGAAAAAACGAAAGTTATCGCAATTACAGCTCAAATTTCGATGAGCCGGCACATCCCTTTGGTGTTCAGGTCCTGGGCGCCCCACCCTTGTATGGATACAATAGGGTGTTAGGCTCACTCTCGCGATGAAACGGCGATCAAAGAAAATACAAAAATCAACCTAGAATCCGAATTGATCGAGACTCTCAAAGCAAGTGAGAACAAGCTCCGATTTCGTCGTTTTCATAGGCGTTGGAAAGCAATTGGGGAATTGAGCTGATAGGACTTCTAGTTTTTGCAATATGGAGGATTTTACATTCTTGCACACATAGGATCACGTGTGTGGAAAATATCGAGCCCAAAAAGGGCCATCTGGGCCCTCAAAAATGGCCTGCAGGATTGGAAAAAACAAAAGTTATCGCAATTACAGCTTAAATTTCGATGAGCCGGCACATCCCTTTGGTGTTCAGGGCCTGGGTGCCCCACCCATGTATTGATACAATAGGGTGTTAGGCTCACTCTCGCGAAGAAACGGTGATCAAAGAAAATACAAAAATCAACCTAGAGTCCTAATCGATCGAGACTCTCAAAGCAAGTGAGAACAAGCTCTGATTTCGTCATTTTCGTAGGCATTGGAAAGCTATTGGGGAATTGAGCTAATAGAACTTCTAGTTTTTGTGATCTGGAGGATTTTACATACGTGCACACATAGGATCACGTGCGCGGAAAATATCAAGCCCAAAAAGGGCAGTCTGGGCCCTCAAAAATGGCCTGCTGGATTGGAAAAAACGAAAGTTATCGCAATTACAGCTTAAATTTCGATGAGCCGGCACATCCCTTTGGTGTTCAGGGCTTGGGCGCCCCACCCATGTATGGATACAATATGGTGTTAGGCTCACTCTCGCGAAGAAATGTCGATCAAAGAAAATACAAAAAATCAAACTAGAGTACGAATTGATCGAGGCTCTCAAAGCAAGTGAGAACAAGCTCCGATTTCGTCGTTTTCATAGGCGTTGGAAAGCTATTGGGGAATTGAGCAGATAGGACTTCTAGTTTTTGCGATCTGGAGGATTTTACATACATGCACACACAGGATCACGTGCGTGGAACATATCGAGCCCAAAAAGGGCCGTCTGGGCCGTCAAAAATGGCCTGCAGGATTGGAAAAAACGAAAGTTATCGCAATTACAGCTCAGATTTCGATGAGCCGGCACATCCCTTTGGTGTTAAGGTCTTGGGCGCCCCACGCATGTATGGATAAAATAGTGTGTTAGGCTCACTGTCGCGAACAAACGGCGATCAAAGAAAATACAAAAATCAACCTAGAGTCCGAATTGTTCGAGACTCTCAAAGCAAGTGGGAACAAGCTCCGATTTCGTCGTTTTCATAGGCGTTGGAAAGCAATTGGGGAATTGAGCTGATAGGACTTCTAGTTTTTGCGATCTGGAGGATTTTACATACATGCACACACAGGATCACGTGCGCGGAAAATATCGAGCCCAAAAAGGGCCGTCTGGGCCCTTAAAAATGGCCTGCAGGATTGGAAAAAACGAAAGTTATCGCAATTACAGCTCAGATTTCGATGAGCCGGCACATCCCTTTGGTGTTCAGGTCCTGGGCGCCCCACCCTTGTATGGATACAATAGGGTGTTAGGCTCACTCTCGTGAAGAAACGGCGATCAAAGAAAATACAAAAATCACCCTAGAGTCCGAATTGATCGAGACTCTCAAAGCAAGTGAGAACAAGCTCCGATTTCGTCGTTTTCATAGGCGTTGGAAAGCTATTGGGGAATTGAGCTGATTGGACTTCTTGTTTTTGCGATCTGGGGATTTTACATACATGCACACACAGGATCACGTGTGCAGAAAATATCGAGCCCAAATAGGGCTGTCTGGGCCCTCAAAAATGGCCTGCAGGATTGGAAAAAATGAAAGTTATCGCAATTACAGCTCAGATTTCGATGAGCCGGCACATCCCTTTGGTGTTCAGGTCCTGGGCGCCCCACCCATGTATGGATACAATAGGGTGTTAGGCTCACTCTCGCGAAGAAACGGCGATCAAATAAAATACAAAAATCAACCTAGAGTCCGAATTGATCGAGACTCTCAAAGCAAGTGAGAACAAGCTCCGATTTCGTCGTTTTCATAGGCGTTGGAAAGCTATTGGGGAATTGAGCTGATAGGACTTCTAGTTTTTGCGATCCGGAGGATTTCACATATGTGCACACATAGGATCACGTGCGCGGAAAATATCGAGCCCAAAAAGGGTCGTCTGGGCCCTAAAAAATGGCCTGCAGGATTGGAAAAAACGAAAGTTATCGCAATTACAGCTCAGATTTCGATGAGCCGGCACATCCCTTTGGTGTTCAGGTCCTGGGCGCCCCACCCATGTATGGGTACAATAGGGTGTTAAGCTCACTCTCACGACGAAATGGTGATAAAAGAAAATACAAAAATCAACATAGAGTTAGAATTGATCGAGACTCTCAAAGCAAGTGGGAACAAGCTCCGATTTCGTCGTTTTCATAGGCGTTGGAAAGCTATTGGGGAATTGAGCTGATAGAACTTCTAGTTTTTGCAATCTAGAGGATTTTACATACGGGCACACACAGGATCACGTGCGCGGAAAATATCGAGCCCAAAAAGTGCCGTCTGTGCCCTAAAAAATGGCCTGTAGGATTGGAAAAAACGAAAGTTATCGCAATTACAGCTCAAATTTCGATGAGCCGGCACATCCCTTTGGTGTTCAGGTCCTAGGCGCCCCACCCTTGTATGGATACAATAGGGTGTTAGGCTCACTCTCGCGAAGAAACGGCGATCAAAGAAAATACAAAATTCAACCTAGAGTCCGAATTGGTCGAGACTCTCAAAGCAAGTGAGAACAAGCTCCGATTTCGTCATTTTCATAGGCGTTGGAAAGCTATTGGGGAATTGAGCTGATAGGACTTCTAGTTTTTGCGATCTGGAGGATTTTACATATGTGCACACACAGGATCACGTGCGCGGAAAATATCGAGCCCAAAAAGGGCCGTCTGGGCCCTAAAAAATGGCCTGCAGGATTGGAAAAAACGAAAGTTATCGCAATTACAGCTCAGATTTCGATGAGCCGGCACATCCCTTTGGTGTTCAGGTCCTAGGCGCCCCACCCATGTATGGGTACAATAGGGTGTTGGTCTCACTCTCACGATGAAACGGTGATAAAATAAAATACAAAAATCAACCTAGAGTTAGAATTGATCGAGACTCTCAAAGCAAGTGGGAACAAGCTCCGATTTCGTCGTTTTCATAGGCGTTGGAAAGCTATTGGGGAATTGAGCTGATAGGACTTCTAGTTTTTGCGATCTGGACGATTTTACATACGGGCACACACAGGATCACGTGCGCGGAAAATATCGAGCCCAAAAAGGGCCGTCTGTGCCCTCAAAAATGGCCTGTAGGATTGGAAAAAACGAAAGTTATCGCAATTACAGCTCAAATTTCGATGAGCCGGCACATCCCTTTGGTGTTCAGGTCCTGGGCGCCCCACCCTTGTATGGATACAATAGGGTGTTAGGCTCACTCTCGCGAAGAAACGGCGATCAAAGAAAATACAAAAATCAACCTAGAGTCCGAATTGATCGAGACTCTCAAAGCAAGTGAGAACAACCTCCGATTTCATCGTTTTCATAGGCGTTGGAAAGCTATTGGGGAATTGAGCTGATAGGACTTCTAGTTTTTGCAATATGGAGGATTTTACATTCTTGCACACATAGGATCACGTGTGTGGAAAATATCGAGCCCAAAAAGGGCCGTCTGGCCCTCAAAAATGGCCTGCAGGATTGGAAAAAACAAAAGTTATCGCAATTACAGCTTAAATTTCGATGAGCCGGCACATCCCTTTGGTGTTCAGGGCCTGGGTGCCCCACCCATGTATGGATACAATAGGGTGTTAGGCTCACTCTGGCGAAGAAACGGTGATCAAAGAAAATACAAAAATCAACCTAGAGTCCTAATCGATCGAGACTCTCAAAGCAAGTGAGAACAAGCTCTGATTTCGTCATTTTCGTAGGCATTGGAAAGCTATTGGGGAATTGAGCTAATAGAACTTCTAGTTTTTGCGATCTGGAGGATTTTACATACGTGCACACATAGGATCACGTGCGCGGAAAATATCAAGCCCAAAAAGGGCCGTCTGGGCCCTCAAAAATGGCCTGCTGGATTGGAAAAAACGAAAGTTATCGCAATTACAGCTCAAATTTCGATGAGCCGGCACATCCCTTTGGTGTTCAGGTCTTGGGCGCCCCACCCATGTATGGATACAATATGGTGTTAGGCTCACTCTCGCGAAGAAATGTCGATCAAAGAAAATACAAAAAATCAACCTAGAGTACGAATTGATCGAGGCTCTCAAAGCAAGTGAGAACAAGCTCCGATTTCGTCGTTTTCATAGGCGTTGGAAAGCTATTGGGGAATTGAGCAGATAGGACTTCTAGTTTTTGCGATCTGGAGGATTTTACATACATGCACACACAGGATCACGTGCGTGGAACATATCGAGCCCAAAAAGGGCCGTCTGGGCCGTCAAAAATGGCCTGCAGGATTGGAAAAAACGAAAGTTATCGCAATTACAGCTCAGATTTCGATGAGCCGGCACATCCCTTTGGTGTTAAGGTCCTGGGCGACCCACGCATGTATGGATAAAATAGTGTGTTAGGCTCACTCTCGCGAACAAACGGCGATCAAAGAAAATACAAAAATCAACCTAGAGTCCGAATTGTTCGAGACTCTCAAAGCAAGTGGGAACAAGCTCCGATTTCGTCGTTTTCATAGCCGTTGGAAAGCTATTGGGGAATTGAGCTGATAGGACTTCTAGTTTTTGCGATCTGGAGGATTTTACATACATGCACACACAGGATCACGTGCGCGGAAAATATCGAGCCCAAAAAGGGCCGTCTGGGACCTCAAAAATGGCCTGCAGGATTGGAAAAAACGAAAGTTATCGCAATTACAGCTCAGATTTCGATGAGCCGGCACATCCCTTTGGTGTTCAGGTCCTGGGCGCCCCACCCTTGTATGGATACAATAGGGTGTTAGGCTCACTCTCGCGAAGAAACGGCGATCAAAGAAAATACAAAAATCAACCTAGAGTCCGAATCGATCGAGACTCTCAAAGCAAGTGAGAACAAGCTCCGATTTCGTCGTTTTCATAGGGTTTGGAAAGCTATTGGGGAATTGAGCTGATAGGACTTCTAGTTTTTGCAATATGGAGGATTTTACATTCTTGCACACATAGGATCACGTGCGCGGAAAATATTAAGCCCAAAAAGGGCCGTCTGGGCCCTCAAAAATGGCCTGCTGGATTGGAAAAAACGAAAGTTATCGCAATTACAGCTCAAATTTCGATGAGCCGGCACATCCCTTTGGTGTTCAGGTCATGGGCGCCCCACCCATGTATGGATACAATATGGTGTTAGGCTCACTCTCGCGAAGAAATGTCGATCAAAGAAAATACAAAAAATCAACCTAGAGTCCTAATCGATCGAGACTCTCAAAGCAAGTGAGAACAAGCTCCGATTTCGTCATTTTCGTAGGCATTGGAAAGCTATTGGGGAATTGAGCTAATAGAACTTCTAGTTTTTGCGATCTGGAGGATTTTACATACGTGCACACACAGGATCACGTGCGTCGAACATATCGAGCCCAAAAAGGGCCGTCTGGGCCGTCAAAAATGGCCTGCTGGATTGGAAAAAACGAAAGTTATCGCAATTACAGCTCAAATTTCGATGAGCCGGCACATCCCTTTGGTGTTCAGGTCCTGGGCGCCCCACCCATGTATGGATACAATATGGTGTTAGGCTCACTCTCGCGAAGAAACGGCGATCAAAGAAAATACAAAAATCAACCTAGAGTCCGAATTGATCGAGACTCTCAAAGCAAGTGAGAACAAGCTCCGATTTCGTCGTTTTCATAGGCGTTGGAAAGCTATTGGGGAATTGAGCTGATAGGACTTCTAGTTTTTGAAATATGGAGGATTTTACATTCTTGCACACATAGGATCACGTGTGTGGAAAATATCGAGCCCAAAAAGGGCCGTCTGGGCCCTCAAAAATGGCCTGCAGGATTGGAAAAAACGAAAGTTATCGCAATTACAGCTCAGATTTCGATGAGCCGGCACATCCCTTTGGTGTTCAGGTCCTGGGCGACCCACCCTTGTATGGATACAATAGGGTGTTAGGCTCTCTCTCGCGAAGAAACGGCGATCAAAGAAAATACAAAAATCAACCTAGAGTCCGAATTGATCGAGACTCTCAAAGCAAGTGAGAACAAGCTCCGATTTCGTCGTTTTCATAGGCGTTGGAAAGCTATTGGGGAATTGAGCTGATAGGACTTCTAGTTTTTGCAATATGGAGGATTTTACATTCTTGCACACATAGGATCACGTGTGTGGAACATTTCGAGCCCAAAAAGGGCCGTCTGGGCCCTCAAAAATGGCCTGCAGGATTGGAAAAAACAAAAGTTATCGCAATTACAGCTTAAATTTCGATGAGCCGGCACATCCCTTTGGTGTTCAGGGCCTGGTGCCCCACCCATGTATGGATACAATAGGGTGTTAGGCTCACTCTCACGAAGAAATGGTGATCAAAGAAAATACAAAAATCAACCTAGAGTCCTAATCGATCGAGACTCTCAAAGCAAGTAAGAACAAGCTCTGATTTCGTCATTTTCGTAGACATTGGAAAGCTATTGGGGAATTGAGCTAATAGAACTTCTAGTTTTTGCGATCGGGAGGATTTTACATACGTGCACACATAGGATAACGTGCGCGGAAATTATCAAGCCCAAAAAGGGCCGTTTGGGCCCTCAAAAATGGCCTGCTGGATTGGAAAAAACGAAAGTTATCGCAATTACAGCTCAAATTTCGATGAGCCGGCACATCCCTCTGGTGTTCAGGTCTTGGGCGCCCCACCCATGTATGGATACAATATGGTGTTAGGCTCACTCTCGCGAAGAAATGTCGATCAAAGAAAATACAAAAAATCAACCTAGAGTACGAATTGATCGAGGCTCTCAAAGCAAGTGAGAACAAGCTCCGATTTCGTCGTTTTCATAGGCCTTGGAAAGCTATTGGGGAATTGAGCAGATAGGACTTCTAGTTTTTGCGATCTGGAGGATTTTACATACATGCACACACAGGATCACGTGCGTGGAACATATCGAGCCCAAAAAGGGCCGTCTGGGCCGTCAAAAATGGCCTGCAGGATTGGAAAAAACGAAAGTTATCGCAATTACAGCTCAGATTTCGATGAGCCGGCACATCCCTTTGGTGTTAAGGTCCTGGGCGCCCCACGCATGTATGGATAAAATAGTGTGTTAGGCTCACTCTCGCGAACAAACGGTGATGAAAGAAAATACAAAAATCAACCTAGAGTCTGAATTGATCGAGACTCTCAAAGCAAGTGGGAACAAGCTCCGATTTCGTCGTTTTCATAGGCGTTGGAAAGCTATTGGGGAATTGAGCTGATAGGACTTCTAGTTTTTGCGATCTGGAGAATTTTACATACATGCACACACAGGATCACATGCGTGGAACATATCGTGCCCAAAAAGGGCCGTCTGGGCCCTCAAAAATGGCCTGCAGGATTGGAAAAAACGAAAGTTATCGCAATTACAGCTCAGATTTCGATGAGCCGGCACATCCCTTTGGTGTTCAGGTCCTGGGCACCCCACGCATGTATGGATAAAATAGTGTGTTAGGCTCACTCTCGCGAAGAAACGGTGATGAAATAAAATACAAATATCAACCTAGAGTCAGAATTGATCGAGACTCTCAAAGCAAGTGGGAACATGCTCCGATTTCGTCGTTTTCGTAGGCATTGGAAAGCTATTTGGGAATTGAGGTGATTGGACTTCTAGTTTTTGCGATCTGGAGGATTTTACATACATGCACACATAGGATCACGTGCACGGAAAATATCAAGCCCAAAAAGGGTCGTCTGGGCCCCAAAAAATGGCCTGCAGGATTGGAAAAAACAGAAGTTATCGCAATTCCAGCTCAGATTTCGATGAGCCGGCACATCCCTTTGGTGTTCAGGTCCTGGGTGCCCCACCCATGTATGGATACAATAGGGTGTTAGGCTCACTCTCGTGAAGAAACGGTGATCAAAGAAAATACAAAAATCAACCTAGAGTCCAAATTGATCGAGACTCTCAAAGCAAGTGAGAACAAGCTCCGATTTCATCGTTTTCATAGGCGTTGGAAAGCTATTGGGGAATTGAGCTGATAGGACTTCTAGTTTTTACGATCTGGAGGATTTTCCATACGTGCACACACAGGATCACATGTGCAGAAAATATCGAGCCCAAAAAGGGTCGTCTGGGCCCTCAAAAATGGCCTGCAGGATTGGAAAAAACAAAAGTTATCGCAATTACAGCTCAAATTTCGATGAGCCGGCACATCCCTTTGGTGTTCAGGTCCTGGGCGCCCCACCCATGTATGGATACAATAGGGTGTTAGGCTCACTCTCGTGAAGAAACGACGATCAAAGAAAATACAAAAATCAACCTAGAGTCTGAATTGATCGAGACTCTCAAAGCAAGTGAGAACAAGCTCCGATTTCGTCGTTTTCATAGGCGCTGGAAATCTATTGGGGAATTGAGCTGATTGGACTTCTAGATTTTGTGATCTGGAGGATTTTACATACATGCACACACAGGATCACGTGCGCGGAAAATATTGATCCCAAAAAGGGCCGTCTGGGCCCTCAAAAATGGCCTGTAGGATTGGAAAAAACGAAAGTTATCGCAATTACAGCTCAGATTTCGATGAGCGGGCACATCCCGTTGGTGTTCAGGTCCTGGGCGGCCCACCCATGTATGGATAAAATAGGGTGTTAGGCTCACTCTCGCGAAGAAACGGTGATGAAAGAAAATACAAAAATCAACCTAGAGTCAGAATTGATTGAGACTCTCAAAGCAAGTGGGAACAAGCTCCGATTTCGTCGTTTTCATAGGCGTTGGAAAGCCATTGGGGAATTGAGCTGATAGGACTTCTAGTTTTTGCGATCTGGAGGATTTTACATACGTTCACACACAGGATCACGTGCGTGGAAAATATCTAGCCCAAAAAGGGCCGTCTGGGCCCTCAAAAATGGCCTACGGGATTATAAAAAACGAAAGTTATCGCAATTACAGCTCAGATTTTGATGAGCCGGCACATCCCTTTGGTGTTCAGGTCCTGGGCGCCCCACCCATGAATGGATACAATAGGGTGTTAGGCTCACTCTCGCGAAGAAATGGTGATAAAAGAAAATACAAAAATCAACTTAGAGACAGAATTGATCGAGACTCTCAAAGCAAGTGAGAACAAGCTCCGATTTCGTCGTTTTCATAGGCGTTGGAAAGCTATTGGGGAATTGAGCTGATAGGACTTCTAGTTTTTGTGATCTGGAGGATTTTACATACATGCATACACAGGATCACGTGCGTGGAAAATATCGAGCCCAAAAAGGGCCGTCTGGGCCCTAAAAAATGGGCTGCAGGATTGGAAAAAACAAAAGTTATCGCAATTACAGCTCAAATTTCGATGAGCCGGCACATCCCTTTGGTGTTCAGGGGCTGGGTGCCCCACCCATGTATGGATACAATAGGGTGTTAGGCTCACTCTCGCGAAGAAACGGTGATAAAAGAAAATACAAAAATCAACCTAGAGTCCTAATTGATCGAGACTCTCAAAGCAAGTGAGAACGAGCTCTGATTTCGTCATTTTCGTAGGCATTGGAAAGCTATTGGGGAATTGAGCTAATAGAGCTTCTAGTTTTTGCGATCTTGAGGATTTTACATACGTGCACTCATAGGATCACGTGCGCGGAAAATATCAAGCCCAAAAAGGGCCGTCTGGGCCCTAAAAAATGGCTTGCGGGATTGGAAAAAACGAAAGTTATCGCAATTACAGCTCAAATTTCGATGAGCCGGCACATCCCTTTGGTGTTCAAGTCTTGGGCGCCCCAGCCATGTATGGATACAATATGGTGTTAGGCTCACTCTCGCTAAGAAACGTCGATCAAAGAAAATACAAAAATCAACCTAGAGTCAGAATTGATCGAGACTCTCAAAGCAAGTGGGAACAAGCTCCGATTTCGTCGTTTTCATAGGCGTTGGAAAGCTATTGGGGAATTGAGCTGATAGGACTTCTAGTTTTTGCGATCTGGAGGATTTTACATACATGCACACACAGGATCACGTGCGTGGAACATATCGAGCCCAAAAAGGGCCGTCTGGGCCCTAAAAAATGGCCTGCCGGATTGGAAAAAACGAAAGTTATCGCAATTACAGCTCAGATTTCGATGAGCCGGCACATCCCTTTGGTGTTCAGGTCCTGGGCGCTCCACACATGTATGGATAAAATAGTGTGTTAGGCTCACTCTCGCGAAGAAACGGTGATGAAAGAAATTACAAAAATCAACCTAGAGTCAGAATTGATCGAGACTCTCAAAGCAAGTGGGAACAAGCTCCGATTTCGTCGTTTTCATAGGTGTTGGAAAGCTATTGGGGAATTGAGCTGATAGGACTTCTAGTTTTTGCGATCTGGAGGATTTTACATACATGCACACAAAGGATCACGTGCGTGGAACATATCGAGCCCAAAAAGGTCCGTCTGGGCCCTCAAAAATGGCCTGCAGGATTGGAAAAAACGAAAGTTATCGCAATTACAGCTCAGATTTTGATGAGCCGGCACATCCCTTTGGTGTTCAGGTCCTGGGCGCCCCACGCATGTATGGATAAAATAGTGTGTTAGGCTCACTCTCGCGAAGAAACGGTGATGAAAGAAAATACAAAAATCAACCTAGAGTCAGAATTGATCGAGACTCTCAAACCAAGTGGGAACAAGCTCCGATTTCGTCGTTTTCATAGGCATTGGAAAGCTATTTGGGAATTGAGCTGATTGGACTTCTAGTTCTTGTGATCTGGAGGATTTTACATACATGCACACACAGGATCACGTGCGCAGAAAATATCGAGCCCAAAAAGGGCCGTCTGGGCCCTCAAAAATGGGCTGCAGGATTGGAAAAAACAAAAGTTATCGCAATTACAGCTTAAATTTCGATGAGCCGGCACATCCCTTTGGTGTTCAGGTCCTGGGTGCCCCATCCATGTATGGATACAATAGGGTGTTAGGCCTACTCTCGCAAAGAAACGGTGATCAAAGAAAATACAAAAATCAACCTAGAGTCCTAATTGATCCAGACTCTCAAAGCAAGTGAGAACAAGCTCTGATTTCGTCATTTTCGAAGGCATTGGAAAGCTATTGGGGAATTGAGCTAATAGAACTTCTAGTTTTTGCGATCTGGAGATTTTACATACGAGCACACATAGGATCACGTGTGCAGAAAATATCAAGCCCAAAAAGGGCCATCTGGGCCCTCAAAAATGGCCTGCAGGATTGAAAAAATCGAAAGTTATCGCAATTACAACTCAAATTTCGATGAGCCGGCACATCCCTTTGGTTTTCAGGTCTTGGGCGCCCCACCCATGTATGGATACAATATAGTGTTAGGCTCACTCTCGCGAAGAAATGTCGATCAAACAAAATACAAAAATCAACCTATAGTCCGAATTGATCGAGGCTCTCAAAGCAAGTGAGAACAAGCTCCGATTTCGTCGTTTTCATAGGCGTTGGAAAGCTATTGGGGAATTGAGCTGATACGACTTCTAGTTTTTGCGATCTAGAGGATTTTACATACATGCACACACAGGATAACGTGCGTGGAACATATCGAGCCCAAAAAGGGCCGTCAGGGCCCTCAAAAATGGCCTGCAGGATTGGAAAAAACGAAAGTTATCGCAATTACAACTCAGATTTCGATGAGCCGGCACATCCCTTTGGTGTTCAGGTCCTGGGCGCCCCATGCATGTATGGATAAAATAGTGTGTTAGGCTCACTCTCGCGAAGAAACGGTGATGAAAGAAAATACAAAAATCAACCTAGAGTCAGAATTGATCGAGACTCTCAAACCAAGTGGGAACAAGCTCCGATTTCGTCGTTTTCATAGGCGTTGGAAAGCTATTGGGGAATTGAGCTGATAGGACTTCTAGTTTTTGTGATCTCGAGGATTTTACATACGTGCACACACAGGATCACGTGCGCGGAAAATATCGAGCCCAAAAAGGGCCGTTTGGGCCCTCAAAAATGGCCTACGGGATTGGAAAAAACGAAATTTA
Organism: Elymus sibiricus; assembly: GCA_039707655.1. NCBI lineage: Eukaryota > Viridiplantae > Streptophyta > Magnoliopsida > Poales > Poaceae > Elymus > Elymus sibiricus. Next base: position 4,385,240 of record CM077672.1, read on the forward strand.
TCGCAATTACAGCTCAAATTTTGATGAGCCGGCACATCCCTTTGGTGTTCAGGTCCTGGGCGCCCCACCCATGTATGGGTACAATAGGGTGTTAGGGTCACTCTCACGAAGAAACGGTGATAAAAGAAAATACAAAACTCAACCTAGAGACAGAATTGATCGAGACTCTCAAAGCAAGTGGGAACAAGCTCCGATTTCGTCGTTTTCATAGGCGTTGGAAAGCTATTGGGGAATTGACCTGATAGGACTTCTAGTTTTTGCGATCTGGAGGATTTTACATATGTGCACACACAGCTTCACGTGCGCGGAAAATATCGAGCCCAAAAAGGGCCGTCTGGGCCCTCAAAAATGGCCTGCAGGATTGGAAAAAACGAAAGTTATCGCAAATACATCTCAAATTTCGATGAGCCGGCACATCCCTTTGGTGTTCAGATCCTGGGCGCTCCACCCATGTATGGATACAATAGGGTGTTAGGCTCACTCTCGCGAAGAAACGGCGATCAAAGAAAATACAAAAATCAACCTAGAGTCCGAATTGATCGAGACTCTCAAAGCAAGTGAGAACAAGCTCCGATTTCGCCGTTTTCATACGCGTTGGAAAGTTATTGGGGAATTGAGCTGATAGGACTTCTAGTTTTTGCGATTTGGGGGATTTTACATATGTGCACAAATAGGATCACATGTGCAGAAAATATCGAGCCCAAAAAGGGCCGTCTAGGCCCTCAAAAATGGCCTACATGATTGGGAAAAACGAAAGTTATCGCAATTACAGCTCAGATTTTGATGAGCCGGGACATCCCTTTGGTGTTCAGGTCATTGGCGCCCCACCCATGTATGGATACAATAGGGTGTTAGGCTCACTCTCGCGAAGAAACGGCTATCAAAGAAAATAAAAAAAATCAACCTAGAGTCTGTATTGATCGAGACTCTCAAAGCAAGTGAGAACAAGCTCCGATTTCGTCGTTTTCATAGGCGTTGGAAAGCAATTGGAGAATTGAGCTGATAGGACTTCTAGTTTTTGCGATCTGGAGGATGTTACATACGTGCACACACAGGATCACATGCGCGGAAAATATCGAGCCCAAAAAGGGTCGTCTGGGCCCTCAAAATGACCTGCAGGTTTGGATAAACGAAAGTTATCGCAATTACAGCTCAGATTTTGATGAGCCGGCACATCCCTTTGGTGTTCAGGTCCTTGGCTCCCCACCCATGTATGGATACAATAGGGTGTTAGGCTCACTCTCACGAAGAAATGGTGATCAAAGAAAATACAAAAATCAACCTAGAGTCCAAATTGATCGAGACTCTCAAAGCAAGTGAGAACAAGCTCCGATTTCGTCATTTTCATAGGCGTTGGAAAGCTATTGGGGAATTGAGTTGATAGGACTTCTAGTTTTTGCGATCTGAAGGATTTTACATACGTGCACACATAGGATCATGTGAGCGGAAAATATCGAGCCCAAAAAGGGCCGTCTGGGCCCCAAAAAATGGCCTGCAGGATTGGAAAAAACGGAAGTTATCGCAATTACAGCTCAGATTTCGATGAGCTGGCACATCCCTTTGGTGTTCAGGTCCTGGGTGCCCCACCTATGTATGGATACAATAGGGTGTTAGGCTCACTCTCGTGAAGAAACGGTGATCAAAGAAAATACAAAAATCAACCTAGAGTCCGAATTGATCGAGACTCTCAAAGCAAGTGAGAACAAGCTCCGATTTCGTCGTTTTCATAGGCGTTGGAAAGCTATTGGGGAATTGAGTTGATAGGACTTCTAGTTTTTACGATCTGGAGGATTTTCCATACGTGCACACACAGGATCACGTGCGCGGAAAATATAGAGCCCAAAAAGGGCCGTCTGGGCCCTCAAAAATGGCATGCAGCATTGGAAAAAACAAAAGTTATCGCAATTACAGCTCAAATTTCGATGAGCCGGCACATCCCTTTGGTGTTCAGGTCCTGGGCGCCGCACCCATGTATGGATACAATAGGGTGTTAGGCTCACTCTCACGAAGAAACGACGATCAAAGAAAATACAAAAATCAACCTAGAGTCTGAATTGATCGAGGCTCTCAAAGCAAGTGAGAACAAGCTCCGATTTCGTTGTTTTCATAGGCGTTGGAAAGCTATTGGGGAATTGAGCTGATAGGACTTCTAGTTTTTGCGATCTAGAGGATTTTACATACATGCACACACAGGATCACATGCGTGGAACATATCGAGCCCAAAAAGGGCCGTCAGGGCCCTCAAAAATGGCCTGCAGGATTGGAAAAAACGAAAGCTCAGATTTCGATGAGCCGGCACATCCCTTTGGTGTTCAGGTCCTAGGCGCCCCATGCATGTATGGATAAAATAGTGTGTTAGGCTCACTCTCGCGAAGAAACGGTGATGAAAGAAAATACAAAAATCAACCTAGAGTCAGAATTGATCGAGACTCTCAAACCAAGTGGGAACAAGCTCCGATTTCGTCGTTTTCATAGGCGTTGGAAAGCTATTGGGGAATTGAGCTGATAGGACTTCTAGTTTTTGTGATCTGGAGGATTTTACATACGTGCACACACAGGATCACGTGCGCGGAAAATATCGAGCCCAAAAAGGGCCGTTTGGGCCCTCAAAAATGGCCTACGGGATTGGAAAAAACGAAATTTATCGCAATTACAGCTCAAATTTTGATGAGCCGGCACATCCCTTTGGTGTTCAGGTCCTGGGCGCCCCACCCATGTATGGGTACAATAGGGTGTTAGGGTCACTCTCACGAAGAAACGGTGATAAAAGAAAATACAAAACTCAACCTAGAGACAGAATTGATCGAGACTCTCAAAGCAAGTGGGAACAAGCTCCGATTTCGTCGTTTTCATAGGCGTTGGAAAGCTATTGGGGAATTGACCTGATAGGACTTCTAGTTTTTGCGATCTGGAGGATTTTACATATGTGCACACACAGCTTCACGTGCGCGGAAAATATCGAGCCCAAAAAGGGCCGTCTGGGCCCTCAAAAATGGCCTGCAGGATTGGAAAAAACGAAAGTTATCGCAAATACATCTCAAATTTCGATGAGCCGGCACATCCCTTTGGTGTTCAGATCCTGGGCGCTCCACCCATGTATGGATACAATAGGGTGTTAGGCTCACTCTCGCGAAGAAACGGCGATCAAAGAAAATACAAAAATCAACCTAGAGTCCGAATTGATCGAGACTCTCAAAGCAAGTGAGAACAAGCTCCGATTTCGCCGTTTTCATACGCGTTGGAAAGTTATTGGGGAATTGAGCTGATAGGACTTCTAGTTTTTGCGATTTGGGGGATTTTACATACGTGCACAAATAGGATCACATGCGCAGAAAATATCGAGCCCAAAAAGGGCCGTCTAGGCCCTCAAAAATGGCCTACATGATTGGGAAAAACGAAAGTTATCGCAATTACAGCTCAGATTTTGATGAGCCGGGACATCCCTTTGGTGTTCAGGTCATTGGCGCCCCACCCATGTATGGATACAATAGGGTGTTAGGCTCACTCTCGCGAAGAAACGGCTATCAAAGAAAATAAAAAAAATCAACCTAGAGTCCGTATTGATCGAGACTCTCAAAGCAAGTGAGAACAAGCTCCGATTTCGTCGTTTTCATAGGCGTTGGAAAGCAATTGGAGAATTGAGCTGATAGGACTTCTAGTTTTTGCGATCTGGAGGATGTTACATACGTGCACACACAGGATCACATGCGCGGAAAATATCGAGCCCAAAAAGGGTCGTCTGGGCCCTCAAAATGACCTGCAGGTTTGGATAAACGAAAGTTATCGCAATTACAGCTCAGATTTTGATGAGCCGGCACATCCCTTTGGTGTTCAGGTCCTTGGCTCCCCACCCATGTATGGATACAATAGGGTGTTAGGCTCACTCTCACGAAGAAATGGTGATCAAAGAAAATACAAAAATCAACCTAGAGTCCAAATTGATCGAGACTCTCAAAGCAAGTGAGAACAAGCTCCGATTTCGTCATTTTCATAGGCGTTGGAAAGCTATTGGGGAATTGAGTTGATAGGACTTCTAGTTTTTGCGATCTGAAGGATTTTACATACGTGCACACATAGGATCACGTGAGCGGAAAATATCGAGCCCAAAAAGGGCCGTCTGGGCCCCAAAAAATGGCCTGCAGGATTGGAAAAAACGGAAGTTATCGCAATTACAGCTCAGATTTCGATGAGCTGGCACATCCCTTTGGTGTTCAGGTCCTGGGTGCCCCACCTATGTATGGATACAATAGGGTGTTAGGCTCACTCTCGTGAAGAAACGGTGATCAAAGAAAATACAAAAATCAACCTAGAGTCCGAATTGATCGAGACTCTCAAAGCAAGTGAGAACAAGCTCCGATTTCGTCGTTTTCATAGGCGTTGGAAAGCTATTGGGGAATTGAGTTGATAGGACTTCTAGTTTTTACGATCTGGAGGATTTTCCATACGTGCACACACAGGATCACGTGCGCGGAAAATATAGAGCCCAAAAAGGGCCGTCTGGGCCCTCAAAAATGGCCTGCAGCATTGGAAAAAACAAAAGTTATCGCAATTACAGCTCAAATTTCGATGAGCCGGCACATCCCTTTGGTGTTCAGGTCCTGGGCGCCGCACCCATGTATGGATACAATAGGGTGTTAGGCTCACTCTCACGAAGAAATGACGATCAAAGAAAATACAAAAATCAACCTAGAGTCTGAATTGATCGAGGCTCTCAAAGAAAGTGAGAACAAGCTCCGATTTCGTCGTTTTCATAGGCGTTGGAAAGCCATTGGGGAATTGAGCTGATAGGACTTCTAGTTTTTGCGATCTAGAGGATTTTACATACATGCACACACAGGATCAAGTGCACGGAACATATCGAGCCCAAAAAGGGCCGTCAGGGCCCTCAAAAATGGCCTGCAGGATTGGAAAAAACGAAAGTTATCGCAATTACAACTCAGATTTCGATGAGCCGGCACATCCCTTTGGTGTTCAGGTCCTGGGCGCCCCATGCATGTATGGATAAAATAGTGTGTTAGGCTCACTCTCGCGAAGAAACGGTGATGAAAGAAAATACAAAAATCAACCTAGAGTCAGAATTGATCGAGACTCTCAAACCAAGTGGGAACAAGCTCCGATTTCGTCGTTTTCATAGGCGTTGGAAAGCTATTGGGGAATTGAGCTGATAGGACTTCTAGTTTTTGTGATCTGGAGGATTTTACATACGTGCACACACAGGATCACGTGCGCGGAAAATATCGAGCCCAAAAAGGGCCGTTTGGGCCCTCAAAAATGGCCTACGGGATTGGAAAAAACGAAATTTATCGCAATTACAGCTCAAATTTTGATGAGCCGGCACATCCCTTTGGTGTTCAGGTCCTGGGCGCCCCACCCATGTATGGGTACAATAGGGTGTTAGGGTCACTCTCACGAAGAAACGGTGATAAAAGAAAATACAAAACTCAACCTAGAGACAGAATTGATCGAGACTCTCAAAGCAAGTGGGAACAAGCTCCGATTTCGTCGTTTTCATAGGCGTTGGAAAGCTATTGGGGAATTGACCTGATAGGACTTCTAGTTTTTGCGATCTGGAGGATTTTACATATGTGCACACACAGCTTCACGTGCGCGGAAAATATCGAGCCCAAAAAGGGCCGTCTGGGCCCTCAAAAATGGCCTGCAGGATTGGAAAAAACGAAAGTTATCGCAAATACATCTCAAATTTCGATGAGCCGGCACATCCCTTTGGTGTTCAGATCCTGGGCGCTCCACCCATGTATGGATACAATAGGGTGTTAGGCTCACTCTCGCGAAGAAACGGCGATCAAAGAAAATACAAAAATCAACCTAGAGTCCGAATTGATCGAGACTCTCAAAGCAAGTGAGAACAAGCTCCGATTTCGCCGTTTTCATACGCGTTGGAAAGTTATTGGGGAATTGAGCTGATAGGACTTCTAGTTTTTGCGATTTGGGGGATTTTACATACGTGCACAAATAGGATCACATGCGCAGAAAATATCGAGCCCAAAAAGGGCCGTCTAGGCCCTCAAAAATGGCCTACATGATTGGGAAAAACGAAAGTTATCGCAATTACAGCTCAGATTTTGATGAGCCGGGACATCCCTTTGGTGTTCAGGTCATTGGCGCCCCACCCATGTATGGATACAATAGGGTGTTAGGCTCACTCTCGCGAAGAAACGGCTATCAAAGAAAATAAAAAAAATCAACCTAGAGTCCGTATTGATCGAGACTCTCAAAGCAAGTGAGAACAAACTCCGATTTCGTCGTTTTCATAGGCGTTGGAAAGCAATTGGAGAATTGAGCTGATAGGACTTCTAGTTTTTGCGATCTGGAGGATGTTACATACGTGCACACACAGGATCACATGCGCGGAAAATATCGAGCCCAAAAAGGGTCGTCTGGGCCCTCAAAATGACCTGCAGGTTTGGATAAACGAAAGTTATCGCAATTACAGCTCAGATTTTGATGAGCCGGCACATCCCTTTGGTGTTCAGGTCCTTGGCTCCCCACCCATGTATGGATACAATAGGGTGTTAGGCTCACTCTCACGAAGAAATGGTGATCAAAGAAAATACAAAAATCAACCTAGAGTCCAAATTGATCGAGACTCTCAAAGCAAGTGAGAACAAGCTCCGATTTCGTCATTTTCATAGGCGTTGGAAAGCTATTGGGGAATTGAGTTGATAGGACTTCTAGTTTTTGCGATCTGAAGGATTTTACATACGTGCACACATAGGATCACGTGAGCGGAAAATATCGAGCCCAAAAAGGGCCGTCTGGGCCCCAAAAAATGGCCTGCAGGATTGGGAAAAACGGAAGTTATCGCAATTACAGCTCAGATTTCGATGAGCTGGCACATCCCTTTGGTGTTCAGGTCCTGGGTGCCCCACCTATGTATGGATACAATAGGGTGTTAGGCTCACTCTCGTGAAGAAACGGTGATCAAAGAAAATACAAAAATCAACCTAGAGTCCGAATTGATCGAGACTCTCAAAGCAAGTGAGAACAAGCTCCGATTTCGTCGTTTTCATAGGCGTTGGAAAGCTATTGGGGAATTGAGTTGATAGGACTTCTAGTTTTTACGATCTGGAGGATTTTCCATACGTGCACACACAGGATCACGTGCGCGGAAAATATAGAGCCCAAAAAGGGCCGTCTGGGCCCTCAAAAATGGCCTGCAGCATTGGAAAAAACAAAAGTTATCGCAATTACAGCTCAAATTTCGATGAGCCGGCACATCCCTTTGGTGTTCAGGTCCTGGGCGCCGCACCCATGTATGGATACAATAGGGTGTTAGGCTCACTCTCACGAAGAAACGACGATCAAAGAAAATACAAAAATCAACCTAGAGTCTGAATTGATGGAGACTCTCAAAGGAAGTGAGAACAAGCTCCGATTTCGTCGTTTTCATAGGCGTTGGAAAGCTATTGGGGAACTGAGCAGCTAGGACTTCTAGTTTTTGCGATATGGAGGATTTTACATACGTGCACACATTGGATCAAGTGCACGGAAAATATCGAGCTCAAAAAGGGCCGTGTGGGCCCTCAAAAATGGCCTGCAGGATTGGAAAAAATGAAAGTTATCGCAATTACAGCTCAAATTTCGATGAGCCGGCACATCCCTTTGGGTTCAGGTCCTGGGCGCCCCACCCATGTATGGATACAATAGTGTGTTAGGCTCACTCTCGTAAAGAAACGGTGATCAAAGAAATACAAAAATCTACCTAGAGTCCGAATTGATCGAGACTCTCAAAGCAAGTGAGAACAAGCTCCGATTTCGTCGTTTTCATAGGCGTTGAAAAGCTATTGGGGAATTGAGCTGATAGGACTTCTAGTTTTTGCGATCTGGAGGATTTTACAAACGTGCACACACATGATCACGTGCGCGGAAAATATCGAGCCCAAAAAGGGCCGTCTGGGCCCTCAAAAATGGCCTGCAGGATTGGAAAAAACGAAAGTTATCACAATTACAGCTCAAATTTCGATGAGCCGGCACATCCCTTTGGGTTCAGGTCCTGGGCGCCCCACCCATATATGGATGCAATAGGGTGTTAGGCTCACTCTTGCAAAGAAACGGTGATCAAAGAAATAAAAAATCAACCTAGAGTCCGAATTGATCGAGACTCTCAAAGCAAGTGAGAACAAGCTCCGATTTCGTCATTTTCATAGGCGTTGGAAAGCTATTGGGGAATTGAGCTGATAGGACTTCTAGTTTTTACGATCTGGAGGATTTTTCATACGTGCACACATAGGATCACGTGTGCGGAAAATATCGAGCCCAAAAAGGGCCGTCTGGGCCCTCAAAAATGGCCTGCAGGATTGGAAAAAACAAAAGTTATCGCAATTACAGCTCAAATTTCGATGAGCCGGCACATCCCTTTGGTGTTCAGGTCCTGGGTGCCCCACCCATGTATGGATACAATAGGGTGTTAGGCTCACTCTCATGATGAAACGACGATCAAAGAAAATACAAAAATCAACCTAGAGTCTGAATTGATGGACACTCTCAAAGCAAGTGAGAACAAGCTCCGATTTCGTCGTTTTCATAGGCGTTGGAAAGCTATTGGGGAACTGAGCTGATAGGACTTCTAGTTTTTGTGATCTGGATGATTTTACATATGTGCACTCATAGGATCAAGTGCACGGAAAATATCGAGCCCAAAAATGGCCGTCTGGGCCCTCAAAAATGGCCTGCAGGATTGGAAAAAATGAAAGTTATCGCAATTACAGCTCAAATTTCGATGAGCCGGCACATCCCTTTGGGTTCAGGTCCTGGGCGCCCCACCCATGTATGGATACAATAGGGTGTTAGGCTCACTCTCGCAAAGTAACGGTGATCAAAGAAATAAAAAATTAACCTAGAGTCCGAATTGATCGAGAGTCTCAAAGCAAGTGAGAACAAGCTCCGATTTCGTCATTTTCATAGGCGTTGGAAAGCTATTGGGGAATTGAGCTGATAGGACTTCTAGTTTTGGCGATCTGGAGGATTTTTCATACATGCACACACAGGATCACGTGCGCGGAAAATATCGAGCCCAAAAAGGGCCGTCTGGGCCCTCAAAAATGGCCTGCAGGATTGGAAAACACAAAAGTTATCGCAATTACAGCTCAAATTTGATGAGCCGGCACATCCCTTTGGTGTTCAGGTCCTGGGCGCCCCACCCATGTATGGATACAATAGGGTGTTAGGCTCACTCTCGTGAAGAAACGACGATCAAAGAAAATAGAAAAATCAACCTAGATTCTGAATTGATCGAGACTCTCAAAACAAATGAGAACAAGCTCCGATTTCGTCGTTTTCATAGGCGTTGGAAAGCTATTTGGGGAATTGAGCTGATAGGACTTCTAGTTTTTGCGATCTGGAGCATTTTACATACGTGCACACACAGGATCCCGTGCGCGGAAAATATCGAGTCCAAAAGGGGCCGTCTGGGCCATAAAAAATGGCCTGCAGGATTGGAAAAAACGAAATTTATCGCAATTACAGCTCAAATTTTGATGAGCCAGCACATCCCTTTGGTGTTATGGTTCTGGGCGCCCCACCCATGTATGGATAATATAGGGTGTTAGGCCAACTCTCGCGAAGAAACGGTGATCACAGAAAATACAAAAATCAACCTAGAATCCGAATTGATGGAGACTCTCAAGCTCCGATTTCGTCGTTTTCATAGGTGTTGGAAAACTATTGGGGAATTGAGCTGATAGGACTTCTAGTTTTTGCGATCTGGAGGATTTTACATATGTGCACACACAGGAACACGTGCGTGGAAAATATCGAGCCCAAAAAGGGTCGTCTGGGCCCTCAAAAATGGTCTGCATGATTGGAAAAAATGAAAGTTATCGCAATTGCAGCTCAAATTTCGATGAGCCGGCACATCCCTTTGGAGTTCAGGTCCTGGGCGCCCCACCCATGAATAGATAATGTAGGGTGTTAGGCCAACTCTCGTGAAGAAACAGCGATCACAGAAAATACAAAAATCAACCTAGAGTCTGAATTGATCGAGACTCTCAAAGAAGTGAGAACAAGCTCCGATTTCGTCGTTTTCATAGGCGTTGGAAAACTATTGGGGAATTGAGCTGATAGGACTTCTAGTTTTTGCGATCTGGAGGGTTTTGCATACGTGCACACACAATATCAAGTGCACGGAAAATATCGAGCCCAAATAGGGCCGTCTGGGCCCTCAAAAATATCCTGTAGGATTGGAAAAAATGAAAGTTATCGCAATTACTGCTCAAATTTTGATGAGCCGGCACATCCCATTGCTGTTCAGGTCCTGGGCGCCCAACCCATGTATGGATAGAACAGGGTGTTAGGCTCACTCTCGCGAAGAAACGGTGATCAAAGAAAATACAAAAATCAACCTAGAGTACGAATTGATCGAGACTCTCAAAGCAAGTGAGAACAAGCTCCGATTTCGTCGTTTTCATAGGCGTTGGAAAGCTATTGAGGAATTGAGCTGATAGGACTTCTAGTTGTTGCGATCTGGAGGATTTTACATATGTGCACACACAGGACCAGGTGCGCGGAAAATATCGAGCCCCAAAAGGGCCGTCTGGGCCCTCAAAAATGGCCTGCATGATTGGAAAGAATGAAAGTTATCGCAATTACAGCTCAAATTTCGATGAGCCGGCACATCACTTTGGAGTTCAGGTCCTGGGCGCCCCACCCATGTATGGATAATGTAGGGTGTTAGGAAACTCTCGCGAAGAAACGACGATCACAGAAAATACAAAAATCAACCTAGAGTCTGAAATGATCGAGACTCTCAAAGCAGTGAGAACAAGCTCCGATTTCGTCGTTTTCATAGTCATTGGAAAACTATAGGGGAATTGAGCTGAAAGGACTTCTAGATTTTGCGATCTAGAGGGTTTTACATACGTGCACACACAGGATCACGTGCGCGGAAAATATCGAGCGCAAAAAGGGCCGTCTGGGCCCTAAAAACTGGCCCGCAGGATTGGAAAAAACAAAAGTTATCGCAATTACAAATCAAATCTCGATGGGCCGACACATCCCTTTGGTGTTCAGGTCCTGGGCGCCCCACCCATGTATGGATACAATAGGGTGTTAGGCTCACTCTCGCAAAGAAACAATGATCAAAGAAAATACAAAAATCAACCTAGAGTCTGAATTGATCAAGACTCTCAAAGCAAGTGAGAACAAGCTCCGATTTCGTCGTTTTCATAGGCGTTGGAAAGCTATTGGGAAATTGAGCTGATAGGACTTCTAGTTTTTGCGATCTGGAGGATTTTACATATGTGCACACACAGGATCACGTGTGTGGAAAATATCAAGCCCAAAAAGGGCCGTCTGGGCCCTAAAAAATGGCCTGCAGGATTTTGATGAGCCGGCACATCCCTTTGGTGTTCAGGTCCTGGGCGCCCCACCCATGTATGGATACAATAGGGTGTTAGGCTCACTCTCGCGATGAAACGGCGATCAAAGAAAATACAAAAATCAACCTAGAGTCCGAATTGATCGAGACTCTCAAAGCAAGTGAGAACAAGCTCCGATTTCGTCGTTTTCATAGGCGTTGGAAAGCTATTGGGGAATTGAGCTGATTGGACTTCTAGTATTTGTGATCTGGAGGATTTTACATACATTCACACATAGGATCACGTGCGCAGAAAATATCGAGCCAAAAAAGGGCCGTCTAGGACCTCAAAAATGCCTGCAGGATTTTAAAAAACGAAAGTTATCACAATTATAGCTTAAATTTCGATGAGCCGACACATCCCTTTGGTGTTCAGGTCCTGGGCGCCCCACCCATGTATGGATAATGTAGGGTGTTAGGCCAACTCTCGCGAAGAAACGGCGATCACAGAAAATACAAAAATCAACCTAGAGTCCGAATTGATCGAGACTCTCAAAGCAAGTGAGAAGAAGCTCCGATTTCGTCGTTTTCATAGGCGTTGGAAAGCTATTGAGGAATTGAGCTGATAGGACTTCTAGTTTTTGCGATCTGGAGGATTTTACATATGTGCACACACAGGAATATGTGCGCGGAAAATATCGAGCACAAAAATAGCCGTCTGTGCCCTCAAAAATGGCCTGCATGATTGGAAAAAAATGAAAGTCATCGCAATTACAGCTCAAATTTCGATGAGCCGGCACATCCCTTTGGAGTTCAGGTCCTGGGTGCCCCATGCATGTATGGATAAAATAGTGTGTTAGGCCAACTATCGCGAAGAAACGGTGATGAAAGAAAAATCAAAAATCAACCTAGAGTCACAATTGATCGAGACTCTCAAAGCAGTGAGAACAAGCTCCGATTTCGTCGTTTTAATTGGCGTTGGAAAACTATTGGGGAATTGAGCTCATAAGACTTCTAGTTTTTGCGATCTGGAGTATTTTACATACATGCACACACAGGATCACGTGCGCGGAAAATATCGAGCCCAAAAAGGGCCGTCTGGGCCCTCAAAAATGGGCTGCAGGATTGGAAAAAACAAAAGTTATCGCAATTACAGCTCAGATTTCGATGAGCCGGCACATCCCTTTGGTGTTCAGGTCCTGGGTGCCCCACCCATGTATGGATAAAATAGGGTGTTAGGCTCACTCTCACGAAGAAATGGTGATCAAATAAAATGCAAAATCAACCTAGAGTCAGAATTGATCGAGACTCTCAAAGGAGTGGGAACAAGCTCCGAATTCGTCGTTTTCATAGGCATTGGAAAGCTATTGGGGAATTGAGCTGATAGGACTTCTAGTTTTTGCGATCTGGAGGATTTTACATACGTGCACACATAGGATCACGGGCGCGGAAAATATTGAGCCCAAAAATAGCCGTCTGGGCCCTCAAAAATGGCCTGCAGGATTGGAAAAAACGAAAGTTATCGCAATTACATCTCAAATTTTGATGAGCCGGCACATCCCTTTGGTGTTCAGGTCCTAGGCACCCCACCCATGTATTGATACAATAGGGTGTTAGTCTCACTCTCGCGAAGAAACGGTGATCAAAGAAAATACAAAAATCAACCTAGAGTCTGAATTGATCGGGACTCTCAAAGCAAGTGAGAACAAGCTCCGATTTCGTCATTTTCATAGGCGTTGGAAAGCTATTGGGAAATTGAGCTGATAGGACATCTAGTTTTTGCGATCTGGAGGATTTTACATACGTGCACACACAGGATCACGTGCGCGGAAAATATCGAGCGCAAAAAGGGCCGTTTGGGCCCTAAAAACTGGCCTGCAGGATTGGAAAAAACAAAAGTTATCGCAATTACAAATCAAATCTCGATGGGCCGACACATCCCTTTGGTGTTCAGGTCCTGGGCGCCCCACCCATGTATGGACACAACAGGGTGTTAGGCTCACTCTCGCAAAGAAACGATGATCAAAGAAAATACAAAAATCAACCTAGAGTCTGAATTGATCAAGACTCTCAAAGCAAGTGAGAACAAGCTCCGATTTCATCGTTTTCATAGGCGTTGGAAAGCTATTGGGGAATTGAGCTCATAGGACTTCTAGTTTTTGCGATCTGGAGGATTTTACATATGTGCACACACAGGATCACGTGTGTGGAAAATATCAAGCCCAAAAAGGGCCGTCTGGGCCCTAAAAAATGGCCTGCAGGATTGGAAAAAACGGAAGTTATCACAATTATAGCTTAAATTTCGATGAGCCGGCACATCCCTTTGGTGTTCAGGTCCTGGGCGCCCCACCCATGTATGGATAATGTAGGGTGTTAGGCCAACTCTCGCGAAGAAACGGCGATCACAGAAAATACAAAAATCAACCTAGAGTCCGAATTGATCGAGACTCTCAAAGCAAGTGAGAAGAAGCTCCGATTTCGTCGTTTTCATAGGCGTTGGAAAGCTATTGAGGAATTGAGCTGATAGGACTTCTAGTTTTTGCGATCTGGAGGATTTTACATATGTGCACACATAGGAATATGTGCGCGGAAAATATCGAGCCCAAAAAGGGCCGTCTGGGCCCTAAAAAATGGCCTGCATGATTGGAAAAAAATGAAAGTCATCGCAATTACAGCTCAGATTTCGATGAGCCGGCACATCCCTTTGGTGTTCAGGTCCTGGGCGCCCCACCCATGTATGGATAAAATAGGGTGTTAGGCTCACTCTCACGAAGAAATGGTGATCAAATAAAATACAAAATCAACCTAGAGTCAGAATTGATCGAGACTCTCAAAGGAGTGGGAACAAGCTCCGAATTCGTCGTTTTCATAGGCATTGGAAAGCTATTGGGGAATTGAGCTGATAGGACTTCTAGTTTTTGCGATCTGGAGGATTTTACATACGTGCACACATAGGATCACGGGCGCAGAAAATATTGAGCCCAAAAATAGCCGTCTGGGCCCTCAAAAATGGCCTGCAGGATTGGAAAAAACGAAAGTTATCGCAATTACATCTGAAATTTTGATGAGCCGGCACATCCCTTTGGTGTTCAGGTCCTGGGCACCCCACCCATGTATTGATACAATAGGGTGTTAGTCTCACTCTCGCGAAAAAATGGTGATCAAAGAAAATACAAAAATCAACCTAGAGTCTGAATTGATCGGGACTCTCAAAGCAAGTGAGAACAAGCTCCGATTTCGTCATTTTCATAGGCGTTGGAAAGCTATTGGGAAATTGAGCTGATAGGACTTCTAGTTTTTGCGATCTGGAGGATTTTACATACGTGCACACACAGGATCACGTGCGAGGAAAATATCAAGCCCAAAAAGGGCCGTCTGGGCCCTAAAAAATGGCCTGCAGGATTAGAAAAAACGAAAGTTATCGCAATTACAGCTCAGATTTCGATGAGCCGGCACATCCCTTTGGTGTTCAGGTCCTGGGCGCCCCACCCATGTATGCATACAATTGGGTGTTCGGCTCACTCTCGCGAAGAAACGGCGATCAAAGAAAATACAAAAATCAACCTAGAGTCCGAATTGATCGAGACTCTCAAAGCAAGTGAGAACATGCTCCGATTTCGTCGTTTTCATAGGCGATGGAAAGCTATTGGGGAATTGAGCTGATTGGACTTCTAGTTTTTCCGATCTGGAGGATTTTACATTCTTGCACACATAGGATCACGTGCGCGGAAAATATTAAGCCCAAAAAGGGCCGTCTGGGCCCTCAAAAATGGCCTGCTGGATTGGAAAAAACGAAAGTTATCGCAATTACAACTCAAATTTCGATGAGCCGGCACATCCCTTTGGTGTTCAGGTCATGGGCGCCCCACCCATGTATGGATACAATATGGTGTTAGGCTCACTCTCGTGAAGAAATGTCGATCAAAGGAAATACAAAAAATCAACCTAGAGTCCTAATCGATCGAGACTCTCAAAGCAAGTGAGAACAAGCTCCGATTTCGTCATTTTCGTAGGCATTGGAAAGCTATTGGAGAATTGAGCTGATTGGACTTCTTGTTTGTGCGATCTGGAGGATTTTACATACATGCACACACAGGATCACGTGTGCAGAAAATATCGAGCCCAAATAGGGCTGTCTGGGTCCTCAAAAATGGCCTGCAGGATTGGAAAAAATGAAAGTTATCGCAATTACAGCTCAGATTTCGATGAGCCGGCACATCCCTTTGGTGTTCAGGTCCTGGGCGCCCCACCCATGTATGGATACAATAGGGTGTTAGGCTCACTCTCGCGAAGAAACGGCGATCAAATAAAATACAAAAATCAACCTAGAGTCCGAATTGATCGAGACTCTCAAAGCAAGTGAGAACAAGCTCCGATTTCGTCGTTTTCATAGGCGTTGGAAAGCTATTGGGGAATTGAGCTGATAGGACTTCTAGTTTTTGCGATCCGGAGGATTTTACATATGTGCACACATAGGATCACGTGCGCGGAAAATATCGAGCCCAAAAAGGGTCGTCTGGGCCCTAAAAAATGGCCTGCAGGATTGGAAAAAACGAAAGTTATCGCAATTACAGCTCAGATTTCGATGAGCCGGCACATCCCTTTGGTGTTCAGGTCCTGGGCGCCCCACCCATGTATGGGTACAATAGGGTCTTAAGCTCACTCTCACGACGAAATGGTGATAAAAGAAAATACAAAAATCAACATAGAGTTAGAATTGATCGAGACTCTCAAAGCAAGTGGGAACAAGCTCCGATTTCGTCGTTTTCATAGGCGTTGGAAAGCTATTGGGGAATTGAGCTGATAGGACTTCTAGTTTTCGCAATCTGGAGGATTTTACATACGGGCACACACAGGATCACGTGAGCGGAAAATATCGAGCCCAAAAAGGGCCGTCTGTGCCCTCAAAAATGGCCTGTAGGATTGGAAAAAACGAAAGTTATCGCAATTACAGCTCAAATTTCGATGAGCCGGCACATCCCTTTGGTGTTCAGGTCCTGGGCGCCCCACCCTTGTATGGATACAATAGGGTGTTAGGCTCACTCTCGCGAAGAAACGGCGATCAAAGAAAATACAAAAATCAACCTAGAGTCCGAATTGATCGAGACTCTCAAAGCAAGTGAGAACAAGCTCCGATTTTGTCATTTTCATAGGCGTTGGAAAGCTATTGGGGAATTGAGCTGATAGGACTTCTAGTTTTTGCGATCTGGAGGATTTTACATATGTGCACACACAGGATCACGTGCGCGGAAAATATCGAGCCCAAAAAGGGCTGTCTGGGCCCTAAAAAATGGCCTGCAGGATTGGAAAAAACGAAAGTTATAGCAATTACAGCTCAGATTTCGATGAGCCGGCACATCCCTTTGGTGTTCAGGTCCTGGGCGCCCCACCCATGTATGGGTACAATAGGGTGTTAGGCTCACTCTCACGATGAAACGGTGATAAAATAAAATACAAAAATCAACCTAGAGTTAGAATTGATCGAGACTCTCAAAGCAAGTGGGAACAAGCTCCGATTTCGTCGTTTTCATAGGCATTGGAAAGCTATTGGGGAATTGAGCTGATAGGGCTTCTAGTTTTTGCGATCTGGAGGATTTTACATATGTGCACACACAGGATCACGTGCGCGGAAAATATCGAGCCCAAAAAGGGCTGTCTGGGCCCTAAAAAATGGCCTGCAGGATTGGAAAAAACGAAAGTTATCGCAATTACAGCTCAGATTTCGATGAGCCGGCACATCCCTTTGGTGTTCAGGTCCTGGGCGCCCCACCCATGTATGGGTACAATAGGGTGTTAGGCTCACTCTCACGATGAAACGGTGATAAAATAAAATACAAAAATCAACCTAGAGTTAGAATTGATCGAGACTCTCAAAGCAAGTGGGAACAAGCTCCGATTTCGTCGTTTTCATAGGCGTTGGAAAGCTATTGGGGAATTGAGCTGACAGGACTTCTAGTTTTTGCGATCTGGAGGATTTTACATACGGGCACACACAGGATCACGTGCGTGGAAAATATCGAGCCCAAAAAGGGACATCTGTGCCCTCAAAAATGGCCTGTAGGATTGGAAAAAACGAAAGTTATCGCAATTACAGCTCAAATTTCGATGAGCCGGCACATCCCTTTGGTGTTCAGGTCCTGGGCGCCCCACCCTTGTATGGATACAATAGGGTGTTAGGCTCACTCTTGCGAAGAAACGGTGATCAAAGAAAATACAAAAATCAACCTAGAGTCCTAATCGATCGAGACTCTCAAAGCAAGTGAGAACAAGCTCTGATTTCGTCATTTTCGTAGGCATTGGAAAGCTATTGGGGAATTGAGCTAATAGAACTTCTAGTTTTTGCGATCTGGAGGATTTTACATACGTGCACACATAGGATCACGTGCGCGGAAAATATCAAGCCCAAAAAGGGCCGTCTGGGCCCTCAAAAATGGCATGCTGGTTTGGAAAAAACGAAAGTTATCGCAATTACAGCTCAAATTTCGATGAGCCGGCACATCCCTTTGGTGTTCAGGTCTTGGGCGCCCCACCCATGTATGGATACAATATGGTGTTAGGCTCACTCTCGCGAAGAAATGTCGATCAAAGAAAATACAAAAAATCAACCTAGAGTACGAATTGATCGAGGCTCTCAAAGCAAGTGAGAACAAGCTCCGATTTCGTCGTTTTCATAGGCGTTGGAAAGCTATTGGGGAATTGAGAAGGTAGGACTTCTAGTTTTTGCGATCTGGAGGATTTTACATACATGCACACACAGGATCACGTGCGTGGAACATATCGAGCCCAAAAAGGGCCTCCTGGGCCGTCAAAAATGGCCTGCAGGATTGGAAAAAACGAAAGTTATCGCAATTACAGCTCAGATTTCGATGAGCCGGCACATCCCTTTGGTGTTAAGGTCCTGGGCGCCCCACGCATGTATGGATAAAATAGTGTGTTAGGCTCACTCTCGCGAACAAACGGTGATGAAAGAAAATACAAAAATCAACCTAGAGTCTGAATTGATCGAGACTCTCAAAGCAAGTGGGAACAAGCTCCGATTTCGTCGTTTTCATAGGCGTTGGAAAGCTATTGGGGAATTGAGCTGATAGGACTTCTAGTTTTTGCGATCTGGAGGATTTTACATACATGCACACACAGGATCATGTGCGTGGAACATATCGAGCCCAAAAAGGGCCGTCTGGGCCCTCAAAAATGGCCTGCAGGATTGGAAAAAACGAAAGTTATAGCAATTACAGCTCAGATTTCGATGAGCCGGCACATCCCTTTGGTGTTCAGGTCCTGGGCGCCCCACGCATGTATGGATAAAATAGTGTGTTAGGCTAACTCTCGCGAAGAAATGGTGATGAAAGAAAATACAAAGATCAACCTAGAGTCAGAATTGATCGAGACTCTCAAAGCAAGTGGGAACAAGCTCCGATTTCGTCGTTTTCATAGGCGTTGGAAATCTATTTGGGAATTGAGTTGATTGGACTTCTAGTTTTTGTGATATGGAGGATTTTACATACATGCACACACAGGATCACGTGCGTGGAAAATATCGAGCGCAAAAAGGGCCGTCTGGGCCCTCAAAAATGGGCTGCAGGATTGGAAAAAACAAAAGTTATCGCAATTACAGCTTAAATTTCGATGAGCCGGCACATCCCTTTGGTGTTCAGGTCCTGGGTGCCCCACCCATGTATGGATACAATATGGTGTTAGGCTCACTCTCGCAAAGAAATGGTGATCAAAGAAAATACAAAAATCAACCTAGAGTCCTAATTGATCAAGACTCTCAAAGCAAGTGAGAACAAGCTCTGATTTCGTCATTTTCGTAGGCATTGGAAAGCTATTGGGAAATTGAGGTAATAGAACTTCTAGTTTTTGCGATCTGGAGGATTTTACATACGTGCACACATAGGATCACGTGCACGGAAAATATCAAGCCCAAAAATGGCCGTCTGGGCCCTCAAAAATCGCCTGCAGGATTGGAAAAAACGAATGTTATCGCAATTACAGCTCAAATTTCGATGAGCCGGCACATCCCTTTGGTGTTCAGGTCTTGGGCGCCCCACCCATGTATGGATACAATATGGTGTTAGGCTCACTCTCGCGAAGAAACGTCGATCAAACAAAATACAAAAATCAACCTAGAGTCCGAATTGATCGAGGCTCTCAAAGCAAGTGAGAACAAGCTCCGATTTCGTCGTTTTCATAGGCGTTGGAAAGCTATTGGGGAATTGAGCTGATAGGACTTCTAGTTTTTGCGATCTAGAGGATTTTACATACATGCACACACAGGATCACATGCGTGGAACATATCGAGCCCAAAATGGGCCGTCTGGGCCCTCGAAAATGGCCTGCAGGATTGGAAAAAACGAAAGTTATCGCAATTACAGCTCAGATTTCGATGAGCCGGCACATCCCTTTGGTGTTCAGGTCCTGGGCGCCCCATGCATGTATGGATAAAATAGTGTGTTAGGATCACTCTCGCGAAGAAACGGTGATGAAAGAAAATACAAAAATCAACCTCGAGTCAGAATTGATCGAGACTCTCAAAGCAAGTGGGATCAAGCTCCGATTTCGTCATTTTCATAGGCGTTTTAAAGCTATTGGGGAATTGAGCTGATAGGACTTCTAGTTTTTGCGATCTGGAGGATTTTACATACGTGCACACATAGGATCACGTGCGCGGAAAATATCGAGCCCAAAAAGGGCCGTTTGGGCCCTCAAAAATGGCCTACGGGATTGGAAAAAACGAAAGTTATCGCAATTACAGCTCAAATTTCGATGAGCCGGCAAATCCCTTTGGTGTTCAGGTCCTGGGCGCCCCACCCATGTATGGATACAATAGGGTGTTAGGCTCACTCTCGCGAAGAAATGGCGATAAAATAAAATACAAAAATCAACCTAGAGTCCGAATTGATCGAGACTCTCAAAGCAAGTGAGAACAAACTCCGATTTCGCCGTTTTCATAGGCGTTGGAAAGTTATTGGGGAAATGAGCTGATAGGACTTCTAGTTTTTGCGATCTGGAGGATTTTACATACGTGCACAAATAGGATCACATGCACGGAAAATATCGAGCCCAAAAAGGGCCGTCTAGGTCCTCAAAAATGGCCTGCAGGATTGGAAAAAACGAAAGTTATCGCAATTACAGCTCAGATTTTGATGAGCCGGCACATCCCTTTGGTGTTCAGGTCATTGGCGCCCCACCCATGTATGGATACAATATGGTGTTAGGCTCACTCTCGCATAAAACGGCTATCAAAGAAAATAAAAAAAATCAACCAAGAGTCCGTATTGATCGAGACTCTCAAAGCAAGTGAGAACAAGCTCCGATTTCGTCGTTTTCATAGGCGTTAGAAAGCAATTGGAGAATTGAGCTGATAGGACTTCTAGTTTTTGCGATCTGGAGGATGTTACATGCGTGCACACACAGGATCACATGCGCGGAAAATATCGAGCCCAAAAAGGGCCGTCTGGGCCCTCAAAATGACCTGCAGGATTGGATAAACGAAAGTTATCGCAATTACAGCTCAGATTTTGATGAGCCGGCACATCCCTTTGGTGTTCAGGTCCTTGGCGCCCCACCCATGTATGGATACAATAGGGTGTTAGGCTCACACTTGCGAAGAAACGACGATCAAAGAAAATAAAAAAATCAACCTAGAGTCCGAATTGATCGAGACTTTCAAATCAAGTGAGAACAAGCTCCGATTTCGTCGTTTTCATAGGCGTTGGAAAGCAATTGGAGAATTGAGCTGATAGGACTTATAGTTTTTGCGATCTAGAGTATTTTACATACGTGCACACACAGGATCATGTGTGCGGAAAATATCGAGCCCAAAAAGGGTCGTCTGGGTCCTAAAAAATGGCCTGCAGGATTGGAAAAAATGAAAGTTATTATCGCAATTACAGCTCAGATTTCGATGAGCCGGCACATCCCTTTGGTATTCAGGTCCTTGGCTCCCCACCCATGTATCGATACAATAGGGTGTTAGGCTCAATCTCGCGAAGAAACGGTGATCAAAGAAAATACAAATATCAACCTAGAGTCCAAATTGATCGAGACTCTCAAAGCAAGTGAGAACAAGCTCCGATTTCGTCATTTTCATAGGCGTTGGAAAGCTATTGGGGAATTGAGTTGATAGGACTTCTAGTTTTTGCAATCTGGAGGATTTTACATACGTGCACACACAGGATCACGTGAGCGGAAAACATCGAGTCCAAAAAGGGTCGTCTGGGCCCCAAAAAATGGCCTGCAGGATTGGAAAAAACAAAAGTTATCGCAATTACAGCTCATATTTCGATGAGCCGGCACAAACCTTTGGTGTTCAGGTCCTGGGTGCCCCACCCATGTATGGATACAATAGGGTGTTAGGCTCACTCTCGTGAAGAAACGGTGATCAAAGAAAATACAAAAATCAACCTAGAGTCCGAATTGATCGAGACTCTCAAAGCAAGTGAGAACAAGCTCCGATTTCATCGTTTTCATAGGCGTTGGAAAGCTATTGGGGAATTGAGCTGATAGGACTTATAGTTTTTGCGATCTGGAGGATGTTACATGCGTGCACACACAGGATCACATGCGCGGAAAATATCGAGCCCAAAAAGGGCCGTCTGGGCCCTCAAAATGACCTGCAGGATTGGATAAACGAAAGTTATCGCAATTACAGCTCAGATTTTGATGAGCCGGCACATCCCTTTGGTGTTCAGGTCCTTGGCGCCCCACCCATGTATGGATACAATAGGGTGTTAGGCTCACACTTGCGAAGAAACGACGATCAAAGAAAATAAAAAAATCAACCTAGAGTCCAAATTGATCGAGACTTTCAAATCAAGTGAGAACAAGCTCCGATTTCGTCGTTTTCATAGGCGTTGGAAAGCAATTGGAGAATTGAGCTGATAGGACTTGTAGTTTTTGCGATCTAGAGTATTTTACATACGTGCACACACAGGATCATGTGTGCGGAAAATATCGAGCCCAAAAAGGGTCGTCTGGGTCCTAAAAAATGGCCTGCAGGATTGGAAAAAATGAAAGTTATTATCGCAATTACAGCTCAGATTTCGATGAGCCGGCACATCCCTTTGGTGTTCAGGTCCTTGGCTCCCCACCCATGTATCGATACAATAGGGTGTTAGGCTCAATCTCGCGAAGAAACGGTGATCAAAGAAAATACAAAAATCAACCTAGAGTCCAAATTGATCGAGACTCTCAAAGCAAGTGAGAACAAGCTCCGATTTCGTCATTTTCATAGGCGTTGGAAAGCTATTGGGGAATTGAGTTGATAGGACTTCTAGTTTTTGCAATCTGGAGGATTTTACATACGTGCACACACAGGATCACGTGAGCGGAAAACATCGAGCCCAAAAAGGGTCGTCTGGGCCCCAAAAAATGGCCTGCAGGATTGGAAAAAACAGAAGTTATCGCAATTACAGCTCATATTTCGATGAGCCGGCACATCCCTTTGGTGTTCAGGTCCTGGGTGCCCCACCCATGTATGGATACAATAGGGTGTTAGGCTCACTCTCGTGAAGAAACGGTGATCAAAGAAAATACAAAAATCAACCTAGAGTCCGAATTGATCGAGACTCTCAAAGCAAGTGAGAACAAGCTCCGATTTCATCGTTTTCATAGGCGTTGGAAAGCTATTGGGGAATTGAGCTGATAGGACTTCTAGTTTTTACGATCTAGAGGATTTTCCATACGTGCACACACAGGATCACATGTGCGGAAAATATCGAGCCCAAAAAGGGTCGTCTGGGCCCTCAAAAATGGCCTGCAGGATTGGAAAAAACAAAAGTTATCGCAATTACAGCTCAAATTTCGATGAGCCGGCACATCCCTTTGGTGTTCAGGTCCTGGGCGCCCCACCCATGTATGGATACAATAGGGTGTTAGTCTCACTCTCGTGAAGAAACGACGATCAAAGAAAATACAAAAATCAACCTAGAGTCTGAATTGATCGAGTCTCTAAAAGCAAGTGAGAACAAGCTCCGATTTCGTCGTTTTCATAGGCGCTGGAAATCTATTGGGGAATTGAGCTGATTGGACTTCTAGTTTTTGTGATCTGGAGGATTTTACATACATGCACAGACAGGATCACGTGCGCGGAAAATATCGAGCCCAAAAAGGGCCGTCTGGGCCCTCAAAATGGCCTGTAGGATTGGAAAAAACGAAAGTTATCGCAATTACAGCTCAGATTTCGATGAGCCGGCACATCCCGTTGGTGTTCAGGTCCTGGGCGACCCACCCATGTATGGATAAAATAGGGTGTTAGGCTCACTCTCGCGAAGAAACGGTGATGAAAGTAAATACAAAAATCAACCTAGAGTAAGAATTGATTGAGACTCTCAAAGCAAGTGGGAACAAGCTCCGATTTCGTCGTTTTCATAGGCGTTGGAAAGCTATTGGGGAATTGAGCTGATAGGACTTCTAGTTTTTGCGATCTGGAGGATTTTACATACGTGCACGCACAGGATCACGTGCGTGGAAAATATCGAGCCCAAAAAGGTCCGTCTGGGCCCTCAAAAATGGCCTGCGGGATTATAAAAAACGAAAGTTATCGCAATTACAGCTCAGATTTTGATGAGCCGGCACATCCCTTTGGTGTTCAGGTCCTGGGCGCCCCACCCATGTATGGATACAATAGGGTGTTAGGCTCACTCTCGCGAAGAAATGGTGATAAAAGAAAATACAAAAATCAACATAGAGACAGAATTGATCGAGACTCTCAAAGCAAGTGGGAACAAGCTCCGATTTCGTCGTTTTCATAGGCGTTGGAAAGCTATTGGGGAATTGAGCTGATAGGACTTCTAGTTTTTGCGATCTGGAAGATTTTACATACGTGCACACACAGGATCACGTGCTTGGAAAATATCGAGCCCAAAAAGGGCCGTCTGTGCCCTAAAAAATGGCCTGCAGGATTGGAAAAAATGAAAGTTATCACAATTACATCTCAAATTTCGATGAGCCGGCACATCCCTTTGGTGTTCAGGTCCTGGGCGCCCCACCCATGTATGGATACAATAGGGTGTTAGGCTCACTCTCGCGAAGAAACGGCTATCAAAGAAAATACAAAAGTCAACCTAGAGTCCGAATTGATCGAGACTCTCAAAGTAAGTGAGAACAAGCTCCGATTTCGTCATTTTCATAGGCGTTGGAAAGCTATTGTGGAATTGAGCTGATTGGAATTCTAGTTTTTGTGATCTGGAGGATTTTACATACATGCATACACAGGATCACGTGCGCGGAAAATATCGAGCCCAAAAAGGGCCGTCTGGGCCCTAAAAAATGGGCTGCAGGATTGGAAAAAACAAAAGTTATCGCAATTACAGCTCAAATTTCGATGAGCCGGCACATCCCTTTGGTGTTCAGGGCCTGGGTGCCCCACCCATGTATAGATACAATAGGGTGTTAGGCTCACTCTCGCGAAGAAACGGTGATAAAACAAAATACAAAAATCAACCTAGAGTCCTAATTGATCGAGACTCTCAAAGCAAGTGAGAACAAGCTCTGATTTCGTCATTTTCGTAGGCATTGGAAAGCTATTGGGGAATTGAGCTAATAGAGCTTCTAGTTTTTGCGATCTTGAGGATTTTACATACGTGCACTCATAGGATCACGTGCGCGGAAAATATCAAGCCCAAAAAGGGCCGTCTGGGCCCTAAAAAAGGGCTTGCGGGATTGGAAAAAACGAAAGTTATCGCAATTACAGCTCAAATTTCGATGAGCCGGCACATCCCTTTGGTTTTTAGGTCTTGGGCGCCCCACCCATGTATGGATACAATATGGTGTTAGGCTCACTCTCGCTAAGAAACGTCGATCAAAGAAAATACAAAAATCAACCTAGAGTCCGAATTGATCGAGGCTCTCAAAGCAAGTGAGAACAAGCTCCGATTTCGTCGTTTTCATAGGCGTTGGAAAACTATTGGGGAATTGAGCTGGTAGGACTTATAGTTTTTGCGATCTGGAGGATTTTACATACATGCACACACAGGATCACGTGCGTGGAACATATCGAGCCCAAAAAGGGCCGTCTGGGCCCTCAAAAAATGGACTGCCGGATTGGAAAAAACGAAAGTTATCGCAATTACAGCTCAGATTTCGATGAGCCGGCACATCCCTTTGGTGTTCAGGTCCTGGGCGCCCCACACATGTATGGATAAAATAGTATGTTAGGCTCACTCTCGCGAAGAAACGGTGATGAAAGAAATTACAAAAATCAACCTAGAGTCAGAATTGATCGAGACTCTCAAACCAAGTGGGAACAAGCTCCGATTTTGTCGTTTTCATAGGCATTGGAAAGCTATTTGGGAATTGAGCTGATTGGACTTCTACTTCTTGTGATCTGGAGGATTTTACATACATGCACACACAGGATCACGTGCGCGGAAAATATAGAGCCCAAAAAGGGTCGTCTGGGCCCTCAAAAATTGGCTGCAGGATTGGAAAAAACAAAAGTTATCGCAATTACAGCTTAAATTTCGATGAGCCGGCACATCCCTTTGGTGTTCAGGTCCTGGGTGCCCCATCCATGTATGGATACAATAGGGTGTTAGGCGTACTCTCGCAAAGAAACGGTGATCAAAGAAAATACAAAAATCAACCTAGAGTCCTAATTGATCGAGACTCTCAAAGCAAGTGAGAACAAGCTCTGATTTCGTCATTTTCGTAGGCATTGGAAAGCTATTGGGGAATTGAGCTAATAGAACTTCTAGTTTTTGCGATCTGGAGGATTTTACATACGTGCACACATAGGATCACGTGCGCAGAAAATATCAAGCCCAAAAAGGGCCATCTGGGCCCTCAAAAATGGCCTGCAGGATTGAAAAAATCGAAAGTTATCGCAATTACAACTCAAATTTCGATGAGCCGGCACATCCCTTTGGTTTTCAGGTCTTGGGCGCCCCACACATGTATGGATAGAATATAGTGTTAGGCTCACTCTCGCGAAGAAACGTCGATCAAAGAAAATACAAAAATCAACCAAGAGTCCGAATTGATGGAGGCTCTCAAAGCAAGTGAGAACAAGCTCCGATTTCGTCGTTTTCATAGGCGTTGGAAAGCTATTGGGGAATTGAGCTGATAGGACTTCTAGTTTTTGCGATCTGGAGGATTTTACATACATGCACACACAGGATCACGTGCGTGGAACATATCGAGCCCAAAAAGGGCCGTCAGGGCCCTCAAAAATGGCCTGCAGGATTGGAAAAAACGAAAGTTATCGCAATTACAACTCAGATTTCGATTAGCCGGTACATCCCTTTGGTGTTCAGGTCCTGGGTGCCCCATGCATGTATGGATAAAATAGTGTGTTAGGCTCACTCTCGCGAAGAAATGGTGATGAAAGAAAATACAAAAATCAACCTAGAGTCAGAATTGATCGAGACTCTCAAAGCAAGTGGGAACAAGCTCCGATTTCGTTGTTTTCATAGGCGTTGGAAAGCTATTGGGGAATTGAGCTGATAGGACTTCTAGTTTTTGTGATCTGGAGGATTTTACATACGTGCACACACAGGATCACGTGCGCGGAAAATATCGAGCCCATAAAGGGCCGTTTGGGCCCTCAAAAATGGCCTACGGGATTGGAAAAAACTAAATTTATCGCAATTACAGCTCAAATTTTGATGAGCCGGCACATCCCTTTGGTGTTCAGGTCCTGGGCGCCCCACCCATGTATGGGTACAATAGGGTGTTAGGCTCACTCTCACGAAGAAACGGTGATAAAAGAAAATACAAAACTCAACCTAGAGACAGAATTGATCGAGACTCTCAAAGCAAGTGGGAACAAGCTCCGATTTCGTCGTTTTCATAGGCGTTGGAAAGCTATTGGGGAATTGACCTGATAGGACTTCTAGTTTTTGCGATCTGGAGGATTTTACATACGTGCACACACAGGATCACGTGCGCGGAAAATATCGAGCCCAGAAAGGGCCGTCTGGGCCCTCAAAAATGGCCTGCAAGATTGGAAAAAACGAAAGTTATCGCAAATACATCTCAAATTTCGATGAGCCGGCGCATCCCTTTGGTGTTCAGGTCCTGTGCGCCCCACCCATGTATGGATACAATAGGGTGTTAGGCTCACTCTCGCGAAGAAACGGCGATCAAAGAAAATACAAAAATCAACCTAGAGTCCGAATTGATCGAGACTCTCAAAGCAAGTGAGAACAAGCTCCGATTTCGCCGTTTTCATACGCGTTGGAAAGTTATTGGGGAATTGAGCTGATAGGACTTCTAGTTTTTGCGATCTGGAGGATTTTACATACGTGCACACACAGGATCACATGCGCGGAAAATATCGTGCCCAAAAAGGGCCGTCTAGGCCCTCAAAAATGGCCTGCATGATTGGGAAAAACAAAAGTTATCGCAATTACAGCTCAGATTTTGATGAGCCGGCACATCCCTTTGGTGTTCAGGTCATTGGCGCCCCACCCATGTATGGATACAATAGGGTGTTAGGCTCACTCTCGCGAAGAAACGGCTATCAAAGAAAATAAAAAAAATCAACCTAGAGTCCGTATTGATCGAGACTCTCAAAACAAGTGAGAACAAGCTCCGATTTCGTCGTTTTCATAGGCGTTGGAAAACTATTGGGGAATTGAGCTGATAGGACTCTAGTTTTTGCGATCTGGAGGATTTTACATATGCGCACACACAGGAACACGTGCGCGGAAAATATCGAGCCCAAAAAGGGCCGTCTGGGCCCTCAAAAATGGTCTGCATGATTGGAAAAAACGGAAGTTATCGCAATTGTAGCTCAAATTTCGATGAGCCGGCACATCCCTTTGGAGTTCGGCTCCTGGGCGCCCCACCCATGAATAGATAATGTAGGGTGTTAGGCCAACTCTCGTGAAGAAACAGCGATCACAGAAAATACAAAAATCAACCTAGAGTCTGAATTGATCGAGACTCTCAAAGCAGTGA
This sequence comes from Elymus sibiricus, assembly GCA_039707655.1. Classification (NCBI taxonomy): domain Eukaryota; kingdom Viridiplantae; phylum Streptophyta; class Magnoliopsida; order Poales; family Poaceae; genus Elymus; species Elymus sibiricus. Next base: position 4,413,459 of record CM077672.1, read on the forward strand.
GAACATGCTCCGATTTCGTCGTTTTCATAGGCGTTGGAAAACTATTGGGGAATTGAGCTGATAGGACTTCTAGTTTTTGGGATCTGGAGGGTTTTACATACGTGCAAACACAAGATCAAGTGCACGGAAAATATCGAGCCCAAATAGGGCCGTCTGGGCCCTCAAAAATATCCTGTAGGATTGGAAAAAACAAAAGTTATCGCAATTACAGCTCAAATTTTGATGAGCCGGCACATCCCATTGCTGTTCAGGTTCTGGGCGCCCCACCCATGTATGGATACAATAGGGTGTTAGGCTCACTCTCGCAAAGAAACGGTGATCAAAGAAATAAAAAATGAACCTAGAGTCCGAATTGATCGAGACTCTCAAAGCAAGTGAGAACAAGCTCCGATTTCGTCGTTTTCATAGGCGTTGGAAAGCTATTGGGGAATTGAGCTGATAGGACTTCTAGTTTTTGCGATCTGGAGGATTTTTCATACGTGCACACATAGGATCACGTGTGCGGAAAATATCGAGCCCCAAAAGGGCCGTCTGGGCCCTCAAAAATGGCCTGCAGGATTGGAAAAAACGAAAGTTATCGCAATTACAGCTCAAATTTCGATGAGCCGGCACATCCCTTTGGTGTTCAGGTCCTGGGTGCCCCACCCATGTATGGATACAATAGGGTGTTAGGATCACTCTCATGAAGAAACGACGATCAAAGAAAATACAAAAATCAACCTAGAGTCTGAAATGATCGAGACTCTCAAAGCAAGTGAGAACAAGCTCCGATTTCGTCGTTTTCATAGGCGTTGGAAAGCTATTGGGGAACTGAGCTGATAGGACTTCTAGTTTTTGTGATATGTATGATTTTACATATGTGCACTCATAGGATCAAGTGCACGGAAAATATCGAGCCCAAAAAGGGCCGTCTGGGCCCTCAAAAATGGCCTGCAGGATTGGAAAAAATGAAAGTTATCGCAATTACAGCTCAAATTTCGATGAGCCGGCACATCCCTTTGGGTTCAGGTCCTGGGCGCCCCACCCATGTATGGATACAATAGGGTGTTAGGCTCACTCTCGCAAAGAAACGGTGATCAAACAAATAAAAAACCAACCTAGAGTCCGAATTGATCGAGAGTCTCAAAGCAAGTGAGAACAAGCTCCGATTTCGTCATTTTCATAGGCGTTGGAAAGCTATTGCGGAATTGAGCTGATAGGACTTCTAGTTTTGACGATCTGGAGGATTTTTCATACATGCACACACAGGATCACGTGCGCGGAAAATATCGAGCCCAAAAAGGGCCGTCTGTTCCCTCAAAAATGGCCTGCAGGATTGGAAAACACAAAAGTTATCGCAATTACAGCTCAAATTTTGATGAGCCGGCACATCCCTTTGGTGTTCAGGTCCTGGGCGCCCCACCCATGTATGGATACAATAGGGTGTTAGGCTCACTCTCGTGAAGAAACGACGATCAAAGAAAATAGAAAAATCAACCTAGAGTCTGAATTGATCGAGACTCTCCAAACAAGTGAGAACAAGCTCCGATTTCGTCGTTTTCATAGGCGTTGGAAAGCTATTTGGGGAATTGAGCTAATAGGACTTCTAGTTTTTGCGATCTGGAGGATTTTACATACGTTCACACACAGGATCCCGTGCGCGGAAAATATCGAGTCCAAAAAGGGCCGTCTGGGCCATAAAAAATGGCCTGCAGGATTGGAAAAAACGAAATTTATCGCAATTAGAGCTCAAATTTTGATGAGCCAGCACATCCCTTTGGTGTTCAGGTTCTGGGCGCCCCACCCATGTATGGATAATATAGGGTGTTAGGCCAACTCTCGCGAAGAAACGGTGATCACAGAAAATACAAAAATCAACCTAGAGTCCGAATTGATCGAGACTCTCAAAGCAGTGAGAACAAGCTCCGATTTCGTCGTTTTCATAGGCGTTGGAAAACTATTGGGGAATTGAGCTGATAGGACTCTAGTTTTTGCGATCTGGAGGATTTTACATATGTGCACACACAGGAACACGTGCGCGGAAAATATCGAGCCCAAAAAGGGCCGTCTGGGCCCTCAAAAATGGTCTGCATGATTGGAAAAAATGAAAGTTATCGCAATTGCAGCTCAAATTTCGATGAGCCGGCACATCCCTTTGGAGTTCGGGTCCTGGGCGCCCCACCCATGAATAGATAATGTAGGGTGTTAGGCCAACTCTCGTGAAGAAACAGCGATCACAGAAAATTCAAAAATCAACCTAGAGTCTGAATTGATCGAGACTCTCAAAGCAGTGAGAACAAGCTCCGATTTCGTCGTTTTCATAGGCGTTGGAAAACTATTGGGGAATTGAGCTGATAGGACTTCTAGTTTTTGCGATCTGGAGGGTTTTACATACGTGCACACACAAGATCAAGTGCACGGAAAATATCGAGCCCAAATAGGGCCGTCTGGGCCCTCAAAAATATCCTGTAGGATTGGAAAAAATGAAAGTTATCGCAATTACAGCTCAAATTTTGATGAGCCGGCACATCCCATTGCTGTTCAGGTCCTGGGCGCCCAACCCATGTATGGATAGAATAGGGTGTTAGGCTCACTCTCGCGAAGAAACGGTGATCAAAGAAAATACAAAAATCAACCTAGAGTACGAATTGATGGAGACTCTCAAAGCAAGTGAGAACAAGCTCCGATTTCGTCGTTTTCATAGGCGTTGGAAAGCTATTGGGGAACTGAGCAGCTAGGACTTCTAGTTTTTGCGATATGGAGGATTTTACATACATGCACACATAGGATCAAGTGCACGGAAAATATCGAGCTCAAAAAGGGCCGTCTGGGCCCTCAAAAATGGCCTGCAGGATTGGAAAAAACGAAAGTTATCGCAATTACAGCTCAAATTTTGATGAGCCGGCACATCCCATTGCTGTTCAGGTCCTGGGCGCCCAACCCATGTATGGATAGAATAGGGTGTTAGGCTCACTCTCGCGAAGAAACGGTGATCAAAGAAAATACAAAAATCAACCTAGAGTACGAATTGATGGAGACTCTCAAAGCAAGTGAGAACAAGCTCCGATTTCATCGTTTTCATAGGCGTTGGAAAGCTATTGGGGAACTGAGCAGCTAGGACTTCTAGTTTTTGCGATATGGAGGATTTTACATACATGCACACATAGGATCAAGTGCACGAAAATATCGAGCTCAAAAAGGGCCGTCTGGGCCCTCAAAAATGGCCTGCAGCATTGGAAAAAATGAAAGTTATCGCAATTACAGCTCAAATTTCGATGAGCCGGCACATCCCTTTGGGTTCAGGTCCTGGGCGCCCCACCCATGTATGGATACAATAGGGTGTTAGGCTCACTCTCGCAAAGAAACGGTGATCAAAGAAATACAAAAATCTACCTAGAGTCGGAATTGATCGAGACTCTCAAAGCAAGTGAGAACAAGCTCCGATTTCGTCGTTTTCATAGGTGTTGAAAAGCTATTGGGGAATTGAGCTGATAGGACTTCTAGTTTTTGCGATCTGGAGGATTTTACAAACGTGCACACACATGATCACGTGCGCGGAAAATATCGAGCCCAAAAAGGGCCGTCTGGGCCCTCAAAAATGGCCTGCAGGATTGGAAAAAACGAAAGTTATCGCAATTACAGCTCAAATTTCGATGAGCCGGCACATCCCTTTGGTGTACAGGTCCTGGGCGCCCCACCCATGTATGGATTCAATAGGGTGTTAGGCTCACTCTCGCAAAGAAACGATGATCAAAGAAAATACAAAAATCAACCTAGAGTTTGAATTGATCAAGACTCTCAAAGCAAGTGAGAACAAGCTCCGATTTCGTCGTTTTCATAGGCGTTGGAAAGCTATTGGGAAATTGAGCTGATAGGACTTCTAGTTTTTGCAATCTGGAGGATTTTACATATGTGCACACACAGGATCACGTGTGTGGAAAATATCAAGCCCAAAAAGGGCCGTCTGGGCCCTAAAAAATGGCCTGCAGGATTGGAAAAAACGAAAGTTATCGCAATTACAGCTCAAATTTCGATGAGTCGGCACATCCCTTTGGTGTTCTGGTCCTGGGCGCCCCACCCATGTATGGATACAATAGGGTGTTAGGCTCACTCTCGCGAAGAAACGGCAATCAAAGAAAATACAAAAATCAACCTAGAGTCCGAATTGATCGAGACTCTGAAAGCAAGTTAGAACAAGCTCTGATTTCGTCGTTTTCATAGGCGTTGGAAAGCTATTGGGGAATTGAGCTGATTGGACTTCTAGTATTTGTGATCTGGAGGATTTTACATACATTCACACATAGGATCACGTGCGCAGAAAATATCGAGCCCAAAAAGGGCCGTCTGGGACCTCAAAAATGCCTGCAGGATTGGAAAAAACGAAAGTTATCACAATTATAGCTTAAATTTCGATGAGCCGACACATCCCTTTGGTGTTCAGATCCTGGGCGCCCCACCCATGTATGGATAATATAGGGTGTTAGGCCAACTCTCGCGAAGAAACGGCGATCACAGAAAATAAAAAAATCAACCTAGAGTCCGAATTGATCGAGACTCTCGAAGCAAGTGAGAACAAGCTCCGATTTCGTCGTTTTCATAGGCATTGGAAAGCTATTGAGGAATTGAGCTGATACGACTTCTAGTGTTTGCGATCTGGAGGATTTTACAGACGTGCACACACAGGATCACGTGCGCGAAAAATATCGAGTTCAAAAAGGGCCGTCTGGCCCCTCAAAAATGGCATGCAGGATTGGAAAAAATGAAAGTTATCGGAATTACAGCTCAAATTTCGATGAGCCGGCACATCCCTTTGGTGTTCAGGTCTTGGGCGCCCCACCCATGTATGGATACAATATGGTGTTAGGCTCACTCTCGCTAAGAAACGTCGATCAAAGAAAATACAAAAATCAACCTAGAGTCCGAATTAATCGAGGCTCTCAAAGCAAGTGAGAACAAGCTCCGATTTCGTCGTTTTCATAGGCGTTGGAAAGCTATTGGGGAATTGAGCTGATAGGACTTCTAGTTTTTGCGATCTGGAGGATTTTACATACATGCACACACAGGATCACGTGCGTGGAACATATCGAGCCCAAAAAGGGCCGTCTGGGCCCTAAAAAATGGCCTGCCGGATTGGAAAAAACGAAAGTTATCGCAATTACAGCTCAGATTTCGCTGAGCCGGCACATCCCTTTGGTGTTCAGGTCCTGGGCGCCCACGCATGTATGGATAAAATAGTGTGTTAGGCTCACTCTCGTGAAGAAACGGTGATGAAAGAAATTACAAAAATCAACCTAGAGTCAGAATTGATCGAGACTCTCAAAGCAAGTGGGAACAAGCTCCGATTTCGTCGTTTTCATAGGCGTTGGAAAGCTATTGGGGAATTGAGGTGATATGACTTCTAGTTTTTGCGATCTGGAGGATTTTACATACATGCACACACAGGATCACGTGCGTGGAACATTTCGAGCCCAAAAAGGGCCGTCTGGGCCCTCAAAAATGGCCTGCAGGATTGGAAAAAACGAAAGTTATCGCAATTACAGCTCAGATTTTGATGAGCCGGCACATCCCTTTGGTGTTCAGGTCCTGGGCGCCCCATGCATGTATGGATAAAATAGTGTGTTAGCCTCACTCTCGCGAAGAAACGGTGATGAAAGAAAATACAAAAATCAACCTAGAGTCAGAATTGATCGAGACTCTCAAAGCAAGTGGGAACAAGCTCCGATTTCGTCATTTTCATAGGCATTGGAAAGCTATTTGGGAATTGAGCTGATTGGACTTCTAGTTCTTGTGATCTGGAGGATTTTACATACATGCACACACAGGATCACGTGCGCGGAAAATATCGAGCCCAAAAAGGGCCGTCTGGGCCCTCAAAAATGGGCTGCAGGATTGGAAAAAACAAAAGTTATCGCAATTACAGCTTAAATTTCGATGAGCTGGCACATCCCTTTGGTGTTCAGGTCCTGGGTGCCCCACCCAAGTATGGATACAATAGGGTGTTAGGCCTACTCTCGCAAAGAAACGGTGATCAAAGAATATACAAAAATCAACCTAGAGTCCTAATTGATCGAGACTCTCAAAGCAAGTGAGAACAAGCTCTGATTTCGTCATTTTCGTAGGCATTGGAAAGCTATTGGGGAATTGAGCTAATAGAACTTCTAGTTTTTGCGATCTGGAGGATTTTACATACGTGCACACATAGGATCACATGCGCAGAAAATATCAAGCCCAAAAAGGGCCATCTGGGCCCTCAATAATGGCCTGCAGGATTGAAAAAATCGAAAGTTATCGCAATTACAACTCAAATTTCGATGAGCCGGCACATCCCTTTGGTTTTCAGGTCTTGGGCGCCCCACCCATGTATGGATACAATATAGTGTTAGGCTCACTCTCGCGAAGAAACGTCGATCAAAGAAAATACAAAAATCAACCTAGAGTCCGAATTGTTCGAGGCTCTCAAAGCAAGTGAGAACAAGCTCCGATTTCGTCATTTTCATAGGCGTTGGAAAGCTATTGGGGAATTGAGCTGATAGGACTTCTAGTTTTTGCGATCTGGAGGATTTTACATACATGCACACACAGGATCATGTGCGTGGAACATATCGAGCCCAAAAAGGGCCGTCAGGGCCCTAAAAAATGGCCTGCAGGATTGGAAAAAACGAAAGTTATCGCAATTACAACTCAGATTTCGATGAGCCGGCACATCCCTTTGGTGTTCAGGTCCTGGGCGCCCCATGCATGTATGGATAAAATAGTGTGTTAGGCTCACTCTCGCGAAGAAACGGTGATGAAAGAAAATACACAAATCAACCTAGAGTCAGAATTGATCGAGACTCTCAAAGCAAGTGGGAACAAGCTCCGATTTCGTCGTTTTCATAGGCGTTGGAAAGCTATTGGGGAATTGAGCTGATAGGACTTCTAGTTTTTGTGATCTGGAGGATTTTACATATGTGCACACACAGGATCACGTGCGCGGAAAATATCGAGCCCAAAAAGGGCCGTCTGGGCCCTCAAAAATGGCCTGCAGGATTGGAAAAAACGAAAGTTATCGCAAATACAGCTCAAATTTTGATGAGCCGGCACATCCCTTTGGTGTTCAGGTCCTAGGCGCCCCACCCATGTATGGATACAATAGGGTGTTAGGCTCACTCTCGCAAAGAAACGGCGATCAAAGAAAATACAAAAATCAACCTAGAGTCCGAATTGATCGAGACTCTCAAAGCAAGTGAGAACAAGCTCCGATTTCGCCGTTTTCATACGCGTTGTTAAGTTATTGGGGAATTGAGCTGATAGGACTTCTAGTTTTTGCGATCCGGAGGATTTTACATACGTCCACAAATAGGATCACATGCGCAGAAAATATCGAGCCCAAAAAGGGCCGTCTAGGCCCTCAAAAATGGCCTGCATGATTGGGAAAAACGAAAGTTCTCGCAATTACAGCTCAGATTTTGATGAGCCGGCACATCCCTTTGGTGTTCAGGTCATTGGCGCCCCACCCATGTATGGATACAATAGGGTGTTAGGCTCACTCTCGCGAAGAAACGACTATCAAAGAAAATAAAAAAAATCAACCTAGAGTCCGTATTGATCGAGACTCTCAAAGGAAGTGAGAACAAGCTCCGATTTCGTCGTTTTCATAGGCGTTGGAAAGCAATTGGAGAATTGAGCTGATAGGACTTCTAGTTTTTGCGATCTGGAGGATGTTACATACGTGCACACACAGGATCACATGCGCGGAAAATATCGAGCCCAAAAAGGGTCGTCTGGGCCCTCAAAATGACCTGCAGGATTGGATAAACGAAAGTTATCGCAATTACAGCTCATATTTTGATGAGCCGGCACATCCCTTTGGTGTTCAGGTCCTTGGCTCCCCACCCATGTATGGATACAATAGGGTGTTAGGCTCACTCTCGCAAAGAAACGGTGATCAAAGAAAATACAAAAATCAACCTAGAGTCCAAATTGATCGAGACTCTCAAAGCAAGTGAGAACAAGCTCCGATTTCGTCATTTTCATAGGCGTTGGAAAGCTATTGGGGAATTGAGTTGATAGGACTTCTAGTTTTTGCGATCTGGAGGATTTTACATACGTGCACACATAGGATCATATGAGCGGAAAATATCGAGCCCAAAAAGGGCCGTCTGGGCCCCAAAAAATGGCCTGCAGGATTGGAAAAAACGGAAGTTATCGCAATTATAGCTCAGATTTCGATGAGCTGGCACATCCCTTTGGTGTTCAGGTCCTGGGTGCCCCACCCATGTATGGATGCAATAGGGTGTTAGGCTCACTCTCGCGAAGAAACGGCTATCAAAGAAAATAAAAAAAATCAACCAAGAGTCCGTATTGATCGAGACTCTCAAAGCAAGTGAGAACAAGCTCCGATTTCGTCGTTTTCATAGGCGTTGGAAAGCAATTGGAGAATTGAGCTGATAGGACTTCTAGTTTTTGCGATCTGGAGGATGTTACATACGTGCACACACAGGATCACATGCGCGGAAAATATCGAGCCCAAAAAGGGCCGTCTGGGCCCTCAAAATGACCTGCAGGATTGGATAAACGAAAGTTATCGCAATTACAGCTCAGATTTTGATGAGCCGGCTCATCCCTTTGGTGTTCAGGTCCTTGGCTCGCCACCCATGTATGGATACAATAGGGTGTTAGGCTCACTCTCACAAAGAAACGGTGATCAAAGAAAATACAAAAATCAACCTAGAGTCCAAATTGATCGAGACTCTCAAAGCAAGTGAGAACAAGCTCCGATTTCGTCATTTTCATAGGCGTTGGAAAGCTATTAGGGAATTGAGTTGATAGGACTTCTAGTTTTTGCGATCTGGAGGATTTTACATACGTGCACACATAGGATCACATGAGCGGAAAATATCGAGCCCAAAAAGGGCCGTCTGGGCCCCAAAAAATGGCCTGCAGGATTGGAAAAAACGGAAGTTATCGCAATTATAGCTCAGATTTCGATGAGCTGGCACATCCCTTTGGTGTTCAGGTCCTGGGTGCCCCACCCATGTATGGATACAATAGGGTGTTAGGCTCACTCTCGCGAAGAAACGGCTATCAAAGAAAATAAAAAAAATCAACCAAGAGTCCGCATTGATCGAGACTCTCAAAGCAAGTGAGAACAAGCTCCGATTTCGTCGTTTTCATAGGCGTTGGAAAGCAATTGGAGAATTGAGCTGATAGGACTTCTAGTTTTTGCGATCTAGAGGATGTTACATATGTGCACACACAGGATCACATGTGCGGAAAATATCGAGCCCAAAAAGGGCCGTCTGGGCCCTCAAAATGACCTGCAGGATTGGATAAACGAAAGTTATCGCAATTACAGCTCAGATTTTGATGAGCCGGCTCATCCCTTTGGTGTTCAGGTCCTTGGCTCCCCACCCATGTATGGATACAATAGGGTGTTAGGCTCACTCTCACGAAGACACGGTGATCAAAGAAAATACAAAAATCATCCTAGAGTCCAAATTGATCGAGACTCTCAAAGCAAGTGAGAACAAGCTCCGATTTCGTCATTTTCATAGGCGTTGGAAAGCTATTGGGGAATTGAGTTGATAGGACTTCTAGTTTTTGCGATCTGGAGGATTTTACATACGTGCACACATAGGATCACGTGAGCGGAAAATATCGAGCCCAAAAAGGGCCGTCTGGGACCCAAAAAATGGCCTGCGGGATTGGAAAAAACAGAAGTTATCGCAATTACAGCTCAGATTTCGATGAGCTGGCACATCAGTTTGGTGTTCAGGTCCTGGGTGGCCCACCCATGTATGGATACAATAAGGTGTTAGACTCACTCTCGTGAAGAAACGGTGATCAAAGAAAATACAAAAATCAACCTAGAGTCTGAATTGATCGAGACTCTCAAAGCAAGTGAGAACAAGCTCCGATTTCGTCGTTTTCATAGGCGTTGGAAAGCTATTGGGGAATTGAGCTGATAGGACTTCTAGTTTTTACGATCTAGAGGATTTTCCATACGTGCACACACAGGATCACATGCGTGGAAAATATAGAGCCCAAAAAGGGCCGTCTGGGCCCTCAAAAATGGCCTGCAGCATTGGAAAAAACAAAAGTTATCGCAATTACAGCTCAAATTTCGATGAGCCGACACATCCCTTTGGTGTTCAGGTCCTGGGCGCCGCACCCATGTATGGATACAATAGGGTGTTAGGCTCACGCTCACGAAGAAACGACGATCAAAGAAAATACAAAAATCAACCTAGAGTCTGAATTGATGGAGACTCTCAAAGCAAGTGAGAACAAGCTCCGATTTCGTCGTTTTCATAGGCGTTGGAAAGCTATTGGGGAACTGAGTAGCTAGGACTTCTAGTTTTTGCGATATGGAGGATTTTACATACGTGCACACACAGGATCAAGTGCACGGAAAATATCGAGCTCAAAAAGGGCCGTCTGGGCCCTCAAAAATGGCCTGCAGGATTGGAAAAAATGAAAGTTATCGCAATTACAGCTCAAATTTCGATGAGCCGGCACATCCCTTTGGGTTCAGGTCCTGGGCGCCCCACCCATATATGGATACAATAGGGTGTTAGGCTCACTCTCGCAAAGAAACGGTGATCAAAGAAATAAAAAATCAACCTAGAGTCCGAATTGATCGAGACTCTCAAAGCAAGTGAGAACAAGCTCCGATTTCGTCATTTTCATAGGCGTTGGAAAGCTATTGGGGAATTGAGCTGATAGGACTTCTAGTTTTTACGATCTGGAGGATTTTTCATACGTGCACACATAGGATCACGTGTGCGGAAAATATCGAGCCCGAAAAGGGCTGTCTGGGCCCTCAAAAATGGCCTGCAGGATTGGAGAAAACAAAAGTTATCGCAATTACAGCTCAAATTTCGATGAGCGGGCACATCCCTTTGGTGTTCAGGTCCTGGGTGCCCCACCCATGTATGGATACAATAGGGTGTTAGGATCACTCTCATGAAGAAACGACGATCAAAGAAAATACAAAAATCAACCTAGAGTCTGAATTGATGGAGACTCTCAAAGCAAGTGAGAACAAGCTCCGATTTCGTCGTTTTCATAGGCGTTGGAAAGCTATTGGGGAACTGAGCTGATAGGACTTCTAGTTTTTGTGATCTGGATGATTTTACATACGTGCACTCATAGGATCAAGTGCACGGAAAATATCGAGCCCAAAAAGGGCCGTCTGGGCCCTCAAAAATGGCCCGCAGGATTGGAAAAAATGAAAGTTATCGCATTTACAGCTCAAATTTCGATGAGCCGGCACATCCCTTTGGGTTCAGGTCCTGAGCGCCCCACCCATGTATGGATACAATAGGGTGTTAGGCTCACTCTCGCAAAGAAACGGTGATCAAAGAAATAAAAAATCAACCTAGAGTCCGAATTGATCGAGAGTCTCAAAGCAAGTGAGAACAAGCTCCGATTTCGTCATTTTCATAGGCGTTGTAAAGCTATTGGGGAATTGAGCTGATAGGACTTCTAGTTTTGACGATCTGGAGGATTTTTCATACATGCACACACAGGATCACGTGCGTGGAAAATATCGAGCCCAAAAAGGGCCGTCTGGGCCCTCAAAAATGGCCTGCAGGATTGGAAAACACAAAAGTTATCGCAATTACAGCTCAAATTTTGATGAGCCGGCACATCCCTTTGGTGTTCAGGTCCTGGGCGCCCCACCCATGTATGGATACAATAGGGTGTTAGGCTCACTCTCACGAAGAAACGGTGATCAAAGAAAATACAAAAATCAACCTAGAGTCCAAATTGATCGAGACTCTCAAAGCAAGTGAGAACAAGCTCCGATTTCGTCATTTTCATAGGCGTTGGAAAGCTATTGGGGAATTGAGTTGATAGGACTTCTAGTTTTTGCGATCTGGAGGATTTTACATACGTGCACACATAGGATCACGTGAGCGGAAAATATCGAGCCCAAAAAGGGCCGTCTGGGCCCCAAAAAATGGCCTGCGGGATTGGAAAAAACGGAAGTTATCGCAATTACAGCTCAGATTTCGATGAGCTGGCACATCCCTTTGGTGTTTAGGTCCTGGGCGCCGCACCCATGTATGGATACAATAGGGTGTTAGGCTCACTCTCACGAAGAAACGACGATCAAAGAAAATACAAAAATCAACCTAGAGTCTGAATTGATGGAGACTCTCAAAGCAAGTGAGAACAAGCTCCGATTTCGTCGTTTTCATAGGCGTTGGAAAGCTATTGGGGAACTGAGCAGCTAGGACTTCTAGTTTTTGAGATATGGAGGATTTTACATACGTGCACACACAGGATCAAGTGCACGGAAAATATCGAGCTCAAAAAGGGCCATCTGGGCCCTCAAAAATGGCCTGCAGGATTGGAAAAAATGAAAGTTATCGCAATTACAGCTCAAATTTCGATGAGCCGGCACATCCCTTTGGGTTCAGGTCCTGAGCGCCCCACCCATGTATGGATACAATAGGGTGTTAGGCTCACTCTCGCAAAGAAACGGTGATCAAAGAAATAAAAAATCAACCTAGAGTCCGAATTGATCGAGAGTCTCAAAGCAAGTGAGAACAAGCTCCGATTTCGTCATTTTCATAGGCGTTGTAAAGCTATTGGGGAATTGAGCTGATAGGACTTCTAGTTTTGACGATCTGGAGGATTTTTCATACATGCACACACAGGATCACGTGCGTGGAAAATATCGAGCCCAAAAAGGGCCGTCTGGGCCCTCAAAAATGGCCTGCAGGATTGGAAAACACAAAAGTTATCGCAATTACAGCTCAAATTTTGATGAGCCGGCACATCCCTTTGGTGTTCAGGTCCTGGGCGCCCCACCCATGTATGGATACAATAGGGTGTTAGGCTCACTCTCACGAAGAGACGGTGATCAAAGAAAATACAAAAATCAACCTAGAGTCCAAATTGATCGAGACTCTCAAAGCAAGTGAGAACAAGCTCCGATTTCGTCATTTTCATAGGCGTTGGAAAGCTATTGGGGAATTGAGTTGATAGGACTTCTAGTTTTTGCGATCTGGAGGATTTTACATACGTGCACACATAGGATCACGTGAGCGGAAAATATCGAGCCCAAAAAGGGCCGTCTGGGCCCCAAAAAATGGCCTGCGGGATTGGAAAACACAAAAGTTATCGCAATTACAGCTCAAATTTTGATGAGCCGGCACATCCCTTTGGTGTTCAGGTCCTGGGTGCCCCACCCATGTATGGATACAATAGGGTGTTAGGCTCACTCTCGTGAAGAAACGACGATCAAAGAAAATAGAAAAATTAACCTAGAGTCTGAATTGATCGAGACTCTCAAAACAAGTGAGAACAAGCTCCGATTTCGTCGTTTTCATAGGCGTTGGAAAGCTATTTGGGGAATTGAGCTGATAGGACTTCTAGTTTTTGCGATCTGGAAGATTTTACATACGTGCACACACAGGATCCCATGCGCGGAAAATATCGAGTCCAAAAAGGGCCGTCTGGGCCATAAAAAATGGCCTGCAGGATTGGAAAAAACGAAATTTATCGCAATTACAGCTCAAATTTTGATGAGCCAGCACATCCCTTTGGTGTTCAGGTTCTGGGCGCCCCACCCATGTATGGATAATATAGGGTGTTAGGCGAACTCTCGCGAAGAAACGGTGATCACAGAAAATACAAAAATCAACCTAGAGTCTGAATTGATCGAGACTCTCAAAGCAGTGAGAACAAGCTCCGATTTCGTCGTTTTCAGAGGCGTTGGAAAACTATTGGGGAATTGAGCTGATAGGACTTCTAGTTTTTGCGATCTGGAGGATTTTACATATGTGCACACACAGGAACACGTGCGCGGAAAATATCGAGCCCAAAAAGGGCCGTCTGGGCCCTCAAAAATGGTCTGCATGATCGGAAAAAATGAAAGTTATCGCAATTACAGCTCAAATTTTGATGAGCCGGCACATCCCATTGCTGTTCAGGTCCTGGGCGCCCAACCCATGTATGGATAGAATAGGGTGTTAGGCTCACTCTCGCGAAGAAACGATGATCAAAGAAAATACAAAAATCAACCTAGAGTACGAATCGATCGAGACTCTCAAAGCAAGTGAGAACAAGCTCCGATTTCGTCGTTTTCATAGGCGTTGGAAAGCTATTGAGGAATTGAGCTGATAGGACTTCTAGTTTTTGCGATCTGGAGGATTTTACATATGTGCACACACAGGACCAGGTGCGCGGAAAATATCGAGCCCCAAAAGAGCCGTCTGGGCCCTCAAAAATGGCCTGCATGATTGGAAAGAATGAAAGTTATCGCAATTACAGCTCAAATTTCGATGAGCCGGCACATCACTTTGGAGTTCAGGTCCTGGACGCCCCACCCATGTATGGATAATGTAGGGTGTTAGGCCAACTCTCGCGAAGAAACGACGATCACAGAAAATACAAAAATCAACCTAGAGTCTGAAATGATCGAGACTCTCAAAGCAGTGAGAACAAGCTCCGATTTCGTCGTTTTCATAGTCATTGGAAAACTATTGGGGAATTGAGCTGAAAGGACTTCTAGATTTTGCGATCTAGAGGGTTTTACATACGTGCACACACAGGATCACGTGCGCGGAAAATATCGAGCGCAAAAAGGGCCGTCTGGGCCCTAAAAAATGGCCCGCAGGATTGGAAAAAACAAAAGTTATCGCAATTACAAATCAAATTTCGATGGGCCGACACATCCCTTTGGTGTTCAGGTCCTGGGCGCCCCACCCATGTATGGATACAATAGGGTGTTAGGCTCACTCTCGCAAAGAAACGATGATCAAAGAAAATACAAAAATCAACCTAGAGTCTGAATTGGTCAAGACTCTCAAAGCAAGTGAGAACAAGCTCCGATTTCGCCGTTTTCATAGGCGTTGGAAAGCTATTGGGAAATTGAGCTGATAGGACTTCTAGTTTTTGCGATCTGGAGGATTTTACATATGTGCACACACAGGATCACGTGTGTGGAAAATATCAAGCCCAAAAAGGGCCGTCTGGGCCCTAAAAAATGGCCTGCAGGATTGGAAAAAACGAAAGTTATCGCAATTACAGCTCAAATTTCGATGAGCCGGCACATCCCTTTGGTGTTCAGGTCCTGGGCGCCCCACCCATGTATGGATACAATAGGGTGTTGGGCTCACTCTCGCGAAGAAACGGCGATCAAAGAAAATACAAAAATCAACCTAGAGTCCGAATTGATCGAGACTCTCAATGCAAGTGAGAACAAGCTCCGATTTCGTCGTTTTCATAGGCGTTGGAAATCTATTGGGGAATTGAGCTGATAGGACTTCTAGTTTTTACGATCTGGAGGATTTTCCATACGTGCACACACAGGATCACGTGCGCAGAAAATATAGAGCCCAAAAAGGGCCCTCTGGGCCCTCAAAAATGGCCTGCAGCATTGGAAAAAACAAAAGTTATCGCAATTACAGCTCAAATTTCGATGAGCCGGCACATCCCTTTGGTGTTCAGGTCCTGGGCGCCGCACCCATGTATGGATACAATAGGGTGTTAGGCTCACTCTCACGAAGAAACGACGATCAAAGAAAATACAAAAATCAACCTAGAGTCTGAATTGATGGAGACTCTCAAAGCAAGTGAGAACAAGCTCCGATTTCGTCGTTTTCATAGGCGTTGGAAAGCTATTGGGGAACTGAGCAGCTAGGACTTCTAGTTTTTACGATCTGGAGGATTTTCCATACGTGCACACACAGGATCACGTGCGCAGAAAATATAGAGCCCAAAAAGGGCCGTCTGGGCCCTCAAAAATGGCCTGCAGCATTGGAAAAAACAAAAGTTATCGCAATTACAGCTCAAATTTCGATGAGCCGGCACATCCCTTTGGTGTTCAGGTCCTGGGCGCCGCACCCATGTATGGATACAATAGGGTGTTAGGCTCACTCTCACGAAGAAACGACGATCAAAGAAAATACAAAAATCAACCTAGAGTCTGAATTGATGGAGACTCTCAAAGCAAGTGAGAACAAGCTCCGATTTCGTCGTTTTCATAGGCGTTGAAAAGCTATTGGGGAATTGAGCTGATGGGACTTCTAGTTTTTGCGATCTGGAGGATTTTACAAACGTGCACACACATGATCACGTGCGCGGAAAATATCGAGCCCAGAAAGGGCCGTCTGGGCCCTAAAAATGGCCTGCAGGATTGGAAAAAACGAAAGTTATCTCAATTACAGCTCAAATTTCGATGAGCCGGCACATCCCTTTGGGTTCAGGTCCTGGGCGCCCCACCCATATATGGATACAATAGGGTGTTAGGCTCACTCTCGCAAAGAAACGGTGATCAAAGAAATAAAAAATCAACCTAGAGTCCGAATTGATCGAGACTCTCAAAGCAAGTGAGAACAAGCTCCGATTTCGTCATTTTCATAGGCGTTGGAAAGCTATTGGGGAATTGAGCTGATAGGACTTCTAGTTTTTACGATCTGGAGGATTTTTCATACGTGCACACATAGGATCACGTGTGCGGAAAATATCGAGCCCAAAAAGGGCCGTCTGGGCCCTCAAAAATGGCCTGCAGGATTGGAAAAAACAAAAGTTATCGCAATTACAGCTCAAATTTCGATGAGCCGGCACATCCCTGTGGTGTTCAGGTCCTGGGTGCCCCACCCATGTATGGATACAATACGGTGTTAGCCTCACTCTCATGAAGAAACGATGATCAAAGAACATACAAAAATCAACCTAGAGTCTGAATTGATCGAGACTCTCAAAGCAAGTCAGAACAAGCTCCGATTTCATCGTTTTCATAGGCGTTGGAAAGCTATTGGGGAACTGAGCTGATAGGACTTCTAGTTTTTGTGATCTGGATGATTTTACATACGTGCACTCATAGGATCAAGTGCACAGAAAATATCGAGCCCAAAAAGGGCCGTCTGGGCCCTCAAAAATGGCCTGCAGGATTGGAAAAAATGAAAGTTATTGCAATTACAGCTCAAATTTCGATGAGCCGGCACATCCCTTTGGGTTCAGGTCCTGGGCGCCCCACCCATGTATGGATACAATAGGGTGTTAGGCTCAGTCTCGCAAAGAAACGGTGATCAAAGAAATAAAAAATCAACCTAGAGTCCGAATTGATCGAGAGTCTCAAAGCAAGTGAGAACAAGCTCCGATTTCGTCATTTTCATAGGCGTTAGAAAGCTATTGGGGAATTGAGCTGATAGGACTTCTAGTTTTGACAATCTGGAGGATTTTTCATACATGCACACACAGGATCACATGCGCGGAAAATATCGAGCCCAAAAAGGGCCGTCTGGGCCCTCAAAAATGGCCTGCAGGATTGGAAAACACAAAAGTTATCGCAATTACAGCTCAAATTTTGATGAGCCGGCACATCCCTTTGGTGTTCAGGTCCTGGGCGCCCCACCCATGTATGAATACAATATGGTGTTAGGCTCACTCTCGTGAAGAAACGACGATCAAAGAAAATAGAAAAATCAACCTAGAGTCTGAATTGATCGAGACTCTCAAACCAAGTGAGAACAAGCTCCGATTTCGTCGTTTTCATAGGCGTTGGAAAGCTATTTGGGGAATTGAGCTGATAGGACTTCTAGTTTTTGCGATCTGGAGGATTTTACATACGTGCACACACAGGATCCAGTGCGCGGAAAATATCGAGTCCAAAAAGGGCCGTCTGGGCCATAAAAAATGGCCTGCAGGATTGGCAAAAACGAAATTTATCGCAATTACAGCTCAAATTTTGATGAGCCAGCACATCCCTTTGGTGTTCAGGTTCTGGGCGGCCCACCCATGTATGGATAATATAGGGTGTTAGGCCAACTCTCGCGAAGAAACGGTGATCACAGAAAATACAAAAATCAACCGAGAGTCCGAATTGATCGAGACTCTCAAAGCAGTGAGAACAAGCTCCGATTTCGTAGTTTTCATAGGTGTTGGAAAACTATTGGGGAATTGAGTTGATAGGACTTCTAGTTTTTGCGATCTGGTGGATTTTCCATATGTGCACACACAGGAACACGTGCGCGGAAAATATCAAGCCCAAAAAGGGCCGTCTGGGCCCTCAAAAATGGTCTGCATGATTGGAAAAAATGAAAGTTATCGCAATTGCAGCTCAAATTTCGATGAGCCGGCACATCCCTTTGGAGTTCAGGTCCTGGGCGCCCCACCCATGAATTGATAATGTAGGGTGTTTGGCCAACTCTCGTGAAGAAACAGCGATCACAGAAAATACAAAAATCAACCTAGAGTCTGAATTGATCGAGACTCTCAAAGCAGTGAGAACAAGCTCCGATTTCGTCGTTTTCATAGGCGTTGGAAAACTATTGGGGAATTGAGTTGATAGGACTTCTAGTTTTTGCTATCTGGAGGGTTTTACATACGTGCACACACAAGATCAAGTGCACGGAAAATATCAATCCCAAATAGGGCCGTCTGGGCCCTCAAAAATATCCTGCAGGATTGGAAAAAATGAAAGTTATCGCAATTACAGCTCAAATTTTGATGAGCCGGCACATCCCATTGCTGTTCAGGTCCTGGGCGCCCAACCCATGTATGGATAGAATAGGGTGTTAGGCTCACTCTCGCGAAGAAACGGTGATCAAAGAAAATACAAAAATCAACCTAGAGTACGAATTGATCGAGACTCTCAAAGCAAGTGACAACAAGCTCCGATTTCGTCGTTTTCATAGGCGTTGGAAAGCTATTGAGGAATTGAGCTGATAGGACTTCTAGTTTTTGCGATCTGGAGGATTTTACATATGTGCACACACAGGACCAGGTGCGCAGAAAATATCGAGCCCCAAAAGGGCCGTCTGGACCCTCAAAAATGGCCTGCATGATTGGAAAGAATGAAAGTTATCGCAATTACAGCTCAAATTTCGATGAGCCGGCACATCACTTTGGAGTTCAGGTCCTGGGCGCCCCACCCATGTATGGATAATGTAGGGTGTTAGGCCAACTCTCACGAAGAAACGACGATCACAGAAAATACAAAAATCAACCTAGAGTCTGAAATGATCGAGACTCTCAAAGAAGTGAGAACAAGCTCCGATTTCGTCGTTTTCATAGTCATTGGAAAACTATTGGGGAATTGAGCTGAAAGGACTTCTAGATTTTGCGATCTAGAGGGTTTTACATACGTGCACACACAGGATCACGTGCGCGGAAAATATCGAGCGCAAAAAGGGCCGTCTGGGCCCTAAAAAATGGCCCGCAGGATTGGAAAAAACAAAAGTTATCGCAATTACAAATCAAATGTCCATGGGCCGACACATCCCTTTGGTGTTCAGGTCCTGGGCGCCCCACCCATGTATGGATACAATAGGGTGTTAGGCTCACTCTCGCAAAGAAACGATGATCAAAGAAAATACAAAAATCAACCTAGAGTCTGAATTGATCAAGACTCTCAAAGCAAGTGAGAACAAGCTCCGATTTCGTCGTTTTCATAGGCGTTGGAAAGCTATTGGGAAATTGAGCTGATAGGACTTCTAGTTTTTGCGATCTGGAGGATTTTACATATGTGCACACACAGGATCACGTGTGTGGAAAATATCAAGCCCAAAAAGGGCCGTCTGGGCCCTAAAAAATGGCCTGCAGGATTGGAAAAAACGAAAGTTATCGCAATTACAGCTCAAATTTCGATGAGCCGGCACATCCCTTTGGTGTTCAGGTCCTGGGCACCCCACCCATGTATGGATACAATAGGGTGTTAGGCTCACTCTCGCGAAGAAACCGCGATCAAAGAAAATACAAAAATCAACCTAGAGTCCGAATTGATCGAGACTCTCAAAGCAAGTGAGAACAAGCTCCGATTTCGTCGATTTCATAGGCGTTGGAAAGCTATTGGGGAATTGAGCTGATTGGACTTCTAGTATTTGTGATCTGGAGGATTTTATATACATTCACACATAGGATCACGTGCGCAGAAAATATCGAGCCCAAAAAGGGCCGTCTGGGACCTCAAAAATGCCTGCAGGATTGGAAAAAACGAAAGTTATCACAATTAGAGCTTAAATTTCGATGAGCCGACACATCCCTTTGGTGTTCAGGTCCTGGGCGCCCCACCCATGTATGGATAATGTAGGGTGTTAGGCCAACTCTCACGAAGAAACGGCGATCACAGAAAATACAAAAATCAACCTAGAGTCTGAATTGATCGAGACTCTCAAAGGAGTGGGAACAAGCTCCAATTTCGTCGTTTTCATAGGCATTGGAAAGCTATTGGGGAATTGAGCTGATAGGACTTCTAGCTTTTGCGATCTGGAGGATTTTACATACGTGCACACATAGGATCACAGGCGCGGAAAATATCGAGCCCGAAAATAGCCGTCTGGGCCCTCAAAAATGGCCTGCAGGATTGGAAAAAACGAAAGTTATCGCAATTACATCTCAAATTTTGATGAGCCGGCACATCCCTTTCGTGTTCAGGTCCTGGGCACCCCACCCATGTATGGATACAATAGGGTGTTAGTCTCACTCTCGCGAAGAAACGGTGATCAAAGAAAATACAAAAATCAACCTAGAGTCTGAATTGATCGGGACTCTCAAAGCAAGTGAGAACAAGCTCCGATTAAGTCATTTTCATAGGCGTTAGAAAGCTATTGGGAAATTGAGCTGATAGGACTTCTAGTTTTTGCGATCTTGATGATTTTACATACGTGCACACACAGGATCACGTGCGTGGAAAATATCAAGCCCAAAAAGGGCCGTCTGGGCCCTAAAAAATGGCCTGCAGGATTGGAAAAAACGAAAGTTATCGCAATTACAGCTCAAATTTCGATGAGCCGGCACATCCCTTTGGTGTTCAGGTCCTGGGCGCCCCACCAATGTATGGATAAAATAGGGTGTTAGGCTCACTCTCACGAAGAAACGGTGATGAAATTAAATACAAAAATCAACCTAGAGTCCGAATTGATCGAGACTCTCAAAGCAAGTGAGAGCAAGCTCCGATTTCGTCGTTTTCATAGGGGTTGGAAAGCTATTGGGGAATTGAGCAGATAGGACTTCTAGTTGTTGCAATCTGGATGATTTTACATATGTGCACACACAGGATCACGTGCGCGGAAAATATCGAGCCCAAAAAAGGGCCGTCTGGCCCTCAAAAATGGCCTGGAGGATTGGAAAAAAATGAAAGTTATCGCAATTACGGCTCAAATTTCGATGAGCCGGCACATCCCTTTGGTGTTCAGGTCCTGGGCGCCCCACCCATGTATGGATACAATAGGGTGTTAGTCTCACTCTCGCGAAGAAACGGTGATCAAAGAAAATACAAAAATCAACCTAGAGTCCGAATTGATCGGGACTCTCAAAGCAAGTGAGAACAAGCTCCGATTTCGTCATTTTCACAGGCGTTGGAAAGCTATTGGGAAATTGAGCTGATAGGACTTCTAGTTTTTGCGATCTAGAGGATTTTACATACGTGCACACATAGGATCACGTGCGTGGAAATATCAAGCCCAAAAAGGGCCGTCTGGGCCCTAAAAAATGGCCTGCAGGATTGAAAAAAACGAAAGTTATCGCAATTACAGCTCAAATTTCGATGAGCCGGCACATCCCTTTGGTGTTCAGGTCCTGGGCGCCCCACCCATGTATGGATACAATAGGGTGTTAGGCTCACTCTCGCGAAGAAACGGTGATCAAAGAGAATACAAAAATCAACCTAGAGTCCGAATTGATCGAGACTCTCAAAGCAAGTGAGAGCAAGCTCCGATTTCGTCGTTTTCATAGGCGTTGGAAAGCTATTGGGGAATGGAGCAGATAGGACTTCTAGTTTTTGCGATCTGGATGATTTTACCTACGTGCACACACATGATCACGTGCGCAGAAAATATCGAGCCCAAAAAAGGGCCGTCTGGCCCTCAAAAATGGCCTGCAGGATTGGAAAAAAATGAAAGTTATCGCAATTACGGCTCAAATTTCGATGAGCCGGCACATCCCTTTGGTGTTCAGGTCCTGGGCGCCCCACCCATGTATGGATACAATAGGGTGTTAGTCTCACTCTCGCGAAGAAACGGTGATCAAAGAAAATACAAAAATCAACCTAGACACCGAATTGATCGGGACTCTCAAAGCAAGTGAGAACAAGCTCCGATTTCGTCATTTTCACAGGCGTTGGAAAGCTATTGGGAAATTGAGCTGATAAGACTTCTAGTTTTTGCGCTCTGGAGGATTTTACATACGTGCACACATAAGATCACGTGCGTGGAAAATATCAAGCCCAAAAAGGGCCGTCTGGGCCCTAAAAAATGGCCCGCAGGATTGGAAAAAACAAAAGTTATCGCAATTACAAATCAAATGTCCATGGGCCGACACATCCCTTTGGTGTTCAGGTCCTGGGCGCCCCACCCATGTATGGATACAATAGGGTGTTAGGCTCACTCTCGCAAAGAAACGATGATCAAAGAAAATACAAAAATCAACCTAGAGTCTGAATTGATCAAGACTCTCAAAGCAAGTGAGAACAAGCTCCGATTTCGTCGTTTTCATAGGCGTTGGAAAGCTATTGGGAAATTGAGCTGATAGGACTTCTAGTTTTTGCGATCTGGAGGATTTTACATATGTGCACACACAGGATCACGTGTGTGGAAAATATCAAGCCCAAAAAGGGCCGTCTGGGCCCTAAAAAATGGCCTGCAGGATTGGAAAAAACGAAAGTTATCGCAATTACAGCTCAAATTTCGATGAGCCGGCACATCCCTTTGGTGTTCAGGTCCTGGGCACCCCACCCATGTATGGATACAATAGGGTGTTAGGCTCACTCTCGCGAAGAAACCGCGATCAAAGAAAATACAAAAATCAACCTAGAGTCCGAATTGATCGAGACTCTCAAAGCAAGTGAGAACAAGCTCCGATTTCGTCGTTTTCATAGGCGTTGGAAAGCTATTGGGGAATTGAGCTGATTGGACTTCTAGTATTTGTGATCTGGAGGATTTTATATACATTCACACATAGGATCACGTGCGCAGAAAATATCGAGCCCAAAAAGGGCCGTCTGGGACCTCAAAAATGCCTGCAGGATTGGAAAAAACGAAAGTTATCACAATTAGAGCTTAAATTACGATGAGCCGACACATCCCTTTGGTGTTCAGGTCCTGGGCGCCCCACCCATGTATGGATAATGTAGGGTGTTAGGCCAACTCTCACGAAGAAACGGCGATCACAGAAAATACAAAAATCAACCTAGAGTCCGAATTGATCGAGACTCTCAAAGGAGTGGGAACAAGCTCCAATTTCGTCGTTTTCATAGGCATTGGAAAGCTATTGGGGAATTGAGCTGATAGGACTTCTAGCTTTTGCGATCTGGAGGATTTTACATACGTGCACACATAGGATCACAGGCGTGGAAAATATCGAGCCCGAAAATAGCCGTCTGGGCCCTCAAAAATGGCCTGCAGGATTGGAAAAAACGAAAGTTATCGCAATTACATCTCAAATTTTGATGAGCCGGCACATCCCTTTCGTGTTCAGGTCCTGGGCACCCCACCCATGTATGGATACAATAGGGTGTTAGTCTCACTCTCGCGAAGAAACGGTGATCAAAGAAAATACAAAAATCAACCTAGAGTCTGAATTGATCGGGACTCTCAAAGCAAGTGAGAACAAGCTCCGATTAAGTCATTTTCATAGGCGTTAGAAAGCTATTGGGAAATTGAGCTGATAGGACTTCTAGTTTTTGCGATCTTGATGATTTTACATACGTGCACACACAGGATCACGTGCGTGGAAAATATCAAGCCCAAAAAGGGCCGTCTGGGCCCTAAAAAATGGCCTGCAGGATTGGAAAAAACGAAAGTTATCGCAATTACAGCTCAAATTTCGATGAGCCGGCACATCCCTTTGGTGTTCAGGTCCTGGGCGCCCCACCCATGTATGGATACAATAGGGTGTTAGGCTCACTCTCGCGAAGAAACGGTGATCAAAGAGAATACAAAAATCAACCTAGAGTCCGAATTGATCGAGACTCTCAAAGCAAGTGAGAGCAAGCTCCGATTTCGTCGTTTTCATAGGCGTTGGAAAGCTATTGGGGAATGGAGCAGATAGGACTTCTAGTTTTTGCGATCTGGATGATTTTACCTACGTGCACACACATGATCACGTGCGCAGAAAATATCGAGCCCAAAAAAGGGCCGTCTGGCCCTCAAAAATGGCCTGCAGGATTGGAAAAAAATGAAAGTTATCGCAATTACGGCTCAAATTTCGATGAGCCGGCACATCCCTTTGGTGTTCAGGTCCTGGGCGCCCCACCCATGTATGGATACAATAGGGTGTTAGTCTCACTCTCGCGAAGAAACGGTGATCAAAGAAAATACAAAAATCAACCTAGACACCGAATTGATCGGGACTCTCAAAGCAAGTGAGAACAAGCTCCGATTTCGTCATTTTCACAGGCGTTGGAAAGCTATTGGGAAATTGAGCTGATAAGACTTCTAGTTTTTGCGATCTGGAGGATTTTACATACGTGCACACATAAGATCACGTGCGTGGAAAATATCAAGCCCAAAAAGGGCCGTCTGGGCCCTAAAAAATGGCCTGCAGGATTGGAAAAAACGAAAGTTATCGCAATTACATCTCAAATTTCGATGAGCCGGCACATCCCTTTGGTGTTCAGGTCCTGGGCGCCCCACCCATGTATGGATACAATAGAGTGTTAGGCTCACTCTCGCGAAGAAACGGTGATCAAAGAAAATACAAAAATCAACCTAGAGTCTGAATTGATCGAGACTCTCAAAGCAAGTGAGAGCAAGCTCCGATTTCGTCGTTTTCATAGGCGTTGGAAATCTATTGAGGAATTGAGCTGATAGCACTTCTAGTTTTTGCGATCTGGAGGATTTTACATATATGCACACACAGGATCATGTGCGTGGAAAATATCGAGCCCAAAAAGGGCCGTCTAGGCCCTAAAAAATGGCTTGCAGGATCGGAAAAAACGAAAGTTATCGCAATTACAGCTCAGATTTCGATGAGCCGGCACATCCCTTTGGTGTTCAGGTCCTGGGCGCCCCACCCATGTATGGATACAATAGGGTGTTAGGCTCACTCTCGCGAAGAAACGGTGATCAAAGAAAATACAAAAATCAACCTAGAGTCTGAATTGATCGAGACTCTCAAAGCAAGTGAGAGCAAGCTCCAATTTCGTCGTTTTCATAGGCGTTGGAAATCTATTGAGGAATTGAGCTGATAGCACTTCTAGTTTTTGCGATCTGGAGGATTTTACATATATGCACACACAGGATCATGTGCGCGGAAAATATCGATCCCAAAAAGGGCCGTCTAGGCCCTAAAAAATGGCTTGCAGGATCGGAAAAAACGAAAGTTATCGCAATTACAGCTCAGATTTCGATGAGCCGGCACATCCCTTTGGTGTTCAGGTCCTGGGCGCCCCACCCATGTATGGATACAATAGGGTGTTAGGCTCACTCTCGCAAAGAAACAGTGACCAAAGAAAATACAAAAATCAACCTAGAGTCCGAATTGATCGAGACTCTCAAAGCAAGTGAGAGCAAGCTCCGATTTCGTCGTTTTCATAGGCCTTGGAAAGCTATTGGGGAATTGAGCAGATAGGACTTCTAGTTTTTGTGATCTGGATGATTTTACATACGTGCACACACAGGATCACGTGCGCGGAAAATATCGAGCCCAAAAAAGGGTCGTCTGGCCCTCAAAAATGGCCTGCAGGATTGGAAAAAAATGAAAGTTATCGCAATTACGGCTCAAATTTCGATGAGCCGGCACATCCCTTTGGTGTTCAGGTCCTGGGCGCCCCACCAATGTATGGATACAATAGGGTGTTAGGCTCACTCTCGCGAAGAAACGGTGATCAAAGAAAATACAAAAATGAACTTAGAGTCAAAATTGATCGAGACTCTCAAAGCAAGTGAGAACAAGCTCCGATTTTGTTGTTTTCATAGGCATTGGAAATCTATTGGGGAATTGAGCTGATAGGACTTCTAGTTTTGCGATCTGGAGGATTTTACATACGTGCACACACTGGATCACGTGCTCGGAAAATATCGACCCCAAAAAGGGCCGTCTGGGCCCTAAAAATGGCCTGCAGGATTGGAAAAAACGAAAGTTATCGCAATTACAGCTCAAATTTCGATGAGCCGGCACATCCCTTTGGTGTTCAGGTCCTGGGCGCCCCACCCATGTATGGATACAATAGGGTGTTAGGCTCACTCTCGCGAAGAAACAACGATCAAAGAAAATACAAAAATCAACCTAGAGTCCGAATTGATCGAGACTCTCAAAGCAAGTGAGAGCAAGCTCCGATTTTGTCGTTTTCATAGGCGTTGGAAAGCAATTGGAGAATTGAGCTGATAGGACTTCTAGTTTTTGCGATCTGGACGATTTTACATACGTGCACACACAGGATCACGTGCGCGGAAAATATCAAGCCCAAAAAGGGCCGTCTGGGCCCTAAAAAATGGCCTGCAGGATTGGAAAAAGGGAAAGTTATCGCAATTACAGCTCAGATTTCGATGAGCCGGCACATCCCTTTGGTGTTCAGGTCCTTGGCACCCACCCATGTATGGATACAATAGGTTGTTAGGCTCACTCTCGCAAAGAAATGGCGATCAAAGAAAATACAAAAATCAACCTAGAGTCTGAATTGATCGATACTCTCAAAGCAAGTGAGAACAAGCTCCGATTTCATCGTTTTCATAGGCATTCGAAAGCTACTGGGGAATTGAGCTGATAGGAGTTCTAGTTTTTGCGATCTGAATGATTTTACAAACGTGCACACACAGGATCACGTGCGTGGAAAATATCGAGTCCAAAAAGGGCCGTCTGGGCCCGAAAAAATGGCCTGCAGGATTGGAAAAAACGAAAGTTATCGCAATTACAGCTCAAATTTCGATGAGCCGACACATCCCTTCGTGTTTAGGTCCTCGGCGCCCCACCCATGTATGGATAATATAGGGTGTTAGGCCAACTCTCGCGAAGAAACGGCGGTCACAGAAAATACAAAAATCAAACTAGAGTCCGAATTGATCGAGACTCTCAAAGCAAGTGAGAACAAGCTCCGATTTCGTCGTTTTCATAGGCGTTGGAAAGCTATTGGGGAATTGAGCTGATAGGACTTCTAGTTTTTGCGATTTGGAATGTTTTACATACGTGCACACACAGGATCACGTGCGCGGAAAATATCGAGCCCAAAAAGGGCCGTCTGGGCCCTAAAAAATGGCCTGCAGGATTGGAAAAAACAAAAGTTATCGCAAGTACAGCTCAAATTTCGATGAGGCGCCACATCCCTTTGGTGTTCAGGTCCTAGGCGCCCCACCCATGTATGGATACAATAGGGTGTTAGGCCAACTCTCGCGAAGAAATAGTGATCACAGAAAATACAAAAATCAACCTAGAGTCCGAATTGATAGAGAAACTCAAAGCAAGTGAAGACAAGCTCCGATTTCGTCGTTTTCATAGGCGTTGGAAAGCTATTGGGGAATTGAGCTGATAGGACTTCTAGTTTTTGCGATCTGGAGGATTTTACATACGTGCACACAAAGGATCACATGCACGGAAAATATCGAGCCCAAAAAAGCCCGTCTGGGCCCTCAAAAATGGCCTGCAGGATTGGAAAAAACGAAAGTTATCGCAAGTACAGCTCAAATTTCGATGAGGCGCCACATCCCTTTGGTGTTCAGGTCCTAGGCGCCCCACCCATGTATGGATACAATAGGGTGTTAGGCCAACTCTCCCGAAGAAATGGCGATCACAGAAAATACAAAAATCAACCTAGAGTCCGAATTGATCGAGAAACTCAAAGCAAGTCAAGACAAGCTCCGATTTCGTCGTTTTCATAGGCGTTGGAAAGCTATTGGGGAATTGAGCTGATAGGACTTCTAGTTTTTGCGATCTGGAGGATTTTACATACGTGCACACAAAGGATCACATGCACGGAAAATATCGAGCCCAAAAAAGGCCGTCTGGGCCCTCAAAAATGGCCTGCAGGATTGGAAAAAACGAAAGTTATTGGAATTACAGCTCAAATTTCGATGAGCCGGCACATCCCTTTGGTGTTCAGGTCCTGGGCGCCCCACCCATGTATGGATACAATAGGGCATTAGGCCAACTCTCGCGAAGAAACGGCGATCAAAGAAAATACAAAAATCAACCTAGAGTCCGAATTGATCAAGACTCTCAAAGCAAGGGAGAACAAGCTCCGATTTCGTCGTTTTCACAAGCGTTGGAAAGCTATTTGGGAATTGAGCTGATAGGACTTCTAGTTTTTTATATATGCAGGATTTTACATACGTGTACACACAGTATCACGTGCACGGAAAATATCGAGCCCAAAAAGGGCCGTCTGGGCCCTCAAAAATGGCCTGCAAGATTGGAAAAAACGAAAGTTATCGCAATTACAGCTCAAATTTCAATGAGCCGGCACATCCCTTTGGTGTTCAGGTCCTGGGTGCCCCACCCATGTATGGATAATGTAGGGTGTTATGCCAACTCTCACGAAGAAACAGCGATCACATAAAATACAAAAATCAACCTAGAGTCCGAATTGATCGAGACTCTCAAAGCAAGTGAGAAGTAGCTCCGAATTCGTCGTTTTCATAGACGTTGGAAAGCTATTGGGGAATTGAGCTGATAGGACTTGTAGTTTTTGCGATCTGGAGGGTTTTACATACGTGCACACACCGGATCACGTGCACGGAAAATATTGAGCCCAAAAAGGGCCGTCTGGGCCCTCAAAAATGGCCTGCAGGATTGAAAAAATGAAAGTTATCGCAATTACAGCTCAAATTTCGATGAGCCGGCACATCCCTTTGGTGTTCAGGCCCTAGGTGCCCCACCCATGTATGGATAATATAGGGTGTTAGGCCAACTCTCGCGATGAAACGGCGATCAAAGAAAATACAAAAATCAACCTAGAGTCCGAGTTGATCGAGACTCTCAAAGCAAGCGAGAACAAGCTCCGATTTCGTCGTTTTCATAGGCGTTGGAAAGCTATTGGGGAATTCAGCTGATAGGACTTCTAGTTTTTGCGATTTGGTGGATTTTACATACGTGCACACACAGGATCACATGCGCGGAAAATATCGAGACCAAAAAGGGCCGTCTAGGCCCTAAAAAATGGCCTGCAAGATTGGAAAAAACGAAAGTTATTGCAATTACAGCTCAAATATCGATGAGCCGGCACATCCCTTTAGTGTTCAGGTCCTGGGCGCCCCACCCATGTATGGATACAATAGGGTGTTAGGCTCACTCTTGTGAAGAAACGGCGATCAAAGAAAATACAAAAATCAACCTAGAGTCTGAATTGATCGAGACTCTCAAGGCGAGTGAGAACAAGCTCCAATTTCGTCGTTTTCATAGGCATTGGAAAGCTATTGGGGAATTGAGCTGATTAGACTTCTTGTTTTTGCGATCTGGAGGATTTTACATACGTGCACACAAAGGATCACGTGCGCGAAAAATATCGAGCCCAAAAAGGGCCGTCTGGGCCCTCAAAAATGGCCTGCAAGATTGGAAAAAACGAAAGTTATCACAATTACAGCTCAAATTTCGAAGAGCCGGCACATCCCTTTGGTGTTCAGGTCCTGGGCGCCCCACCCATGTATGGATAATATAGGGTGTTAGGCCAACTCTCGCGAAGAAACGGCGATCACAGAAAATACAAAAATCAACCTAGAGTCCGAATTGATCGAGACTCTCAAAGCAAGTGAGAACAAGCTCCGATTTCGTCGTTTTCATAGGCATTGGAAAGCTTTTGAGGAATTGAGCTGATAGGACTTCTAGTGGTTGCGATCTGGAGGATTTTACAGACGTGCACACACAGGATCACGTGCGCGAAAAATATCGAGTCCAAAAAGGGCCGTCTGGCCCCTCAAAAATGGCATGCAGGATTGGAAAAAATGAAAGTTATCGGAATTACAGCTCAAATTTTGATGAGCCGGCACATCCCTTTGGTGTTCAGGTCCTGGGCGCCCCACCCATGTATGGATACAATAGGGTGTTAGGCTCACTCTCGCGAAGAAACAACGATCAAAGAAAATACAAAAATCAACCTAGAGTCCGAATTGATCAAGACTCTCAAATCAAGGGAGAACAAGCTCCGATTTCGTCGTTTTCATAGGCGTTGGAAATCTATTTGGGAATTGAGCTGATAGGACTTCTAGTTTTTGTGATCTGGACGATTTTACATACGTGCACACACAGGATCACGTGCGCGGAAAATATCAAGCCCAAAAAGGGCCGTCTGGGCCCTAAAAAATGGCCTGCAGGATTGGAAAAAGGGAAAGTTATCGCAATTACAGCACAGATTTCGATGAGCCGGCACATCCCTTTGCTGTTCAGGTCCTTGGCGCCCACCCATGTATGGATACAATAGGGTGTTAGGCTCACTCTCGCAAAGAAATGACGATCAAAGAAAATACAAAAATCAACCTAGAGTCTGAATTGATCGATACTCTCAAAGCAAGTGAGAACAAGCTCCGATTTCATCGTTTTCATAGGCATTCGAAAGCTACTGGGGAATTGAGCTGATAGGAGTTCTAGTTTTTGCGATCTGAATGATTTTACAAACGTGCACACACAGGATCACGTGCGTGGAAAATATCGATTCCAAAAAGGGCCGTCTGGGCCCGAAAAAATGGCCTGCAGGATTGGAAAAAACGAAAGTTATCGCAATTACAACTCAAATTTCGATGAGCCGACACATCCCTTCGTGTTTAGGTCCTCGGCGCCCCACCCATGTATGGATAATATAGGGTGTTAGGCCAACTCTCGCGAAGAAACGGCAGTCATAGAAAATACAAAAATCAAACTAGAGTCCGAATCGATCGAGACTCTCAAAGCAAGTGAGAACAAGCTCCGATTTCGTCGTTTTCATAGGCGTTGGAAAGCTATTGGGGAATTGAGCTGATAGGACTTCTAGTTTTTGCGATTTGCAATGTTTTACATACGTGCACACACAGGATCACGTGCGCGGAAAATATCGAGCCCAAAAAGGGCCGTCTGGGCCCTAAAAAATGGCCTGCAGGATTGGAAAAAACAAAAGTTATCGCAAGTACAGCTCGAATTTCGATGAGGCGCCACATCCCTTTGGTGTTCAGGTCCTAGGCGCCCCACCGATGTATGGATACAATAGGGTGTTAGGCCAACTCTCGAGAAGAAATGGCGATCACAGAAAATACAAAAATCAACCTAGACTCCGAATTGATCGAGAAACTCAAAGCAAGTGAAGACAAGCTCCGATTTCGTCGTTTTCATAGGCGTTGGAAAGCTATTGGGGAATTGAGCTGATAGGACTTCTAGTTTTTGTGATCTGGAGGATTTTACATACGTGCACACAAAGGATCACAAGCACGGAAAATATCGAGCCCAAAAAAGGCCGTCTGGGCCCTCAAAAATGGCCTGCAGGATTGGAAAAAACGAAAGTTATCGCAATTACAGCTCAAATTTCGATGAGCCGGCACATCCCTTTGGTGTTCAGGTCCTGGGCGCCCGACCCATGTATGTATACAATAGGGTGTTAGGCTCACACTCACGAAGAAACAGTGATCAAAGAAAATACAAAAATCAACCTAGAGTCTGAATTGATCGAAACTCTCAAAGCAAGTGAGAACAAGCTCCGATGTCCTCGTTTTCATAGGCGTTGGAAAGCTATTGGGGAATTGAGCTGATAGGACTTCTAGCTTTTGCGATCTGGTGGATTTTACATATGTGCACACACAGGATCACGTGTGCAGAAAATATCGAGCCCAAAAAGGGCCGTCTGGCCCTAAAAAATGGCCTCCAGGATCGGAAAAAACGAAAGTTATCGCAATTACAGCTCAAATTTCGATGAGCCGGCACATCCCTTTGGTGTTCAGGTCCTGGGGGCCCCACCCATGTATGGATAATATAGGGTGTTAGCCAACTCTCGCGAAGAAACGATGATCACAGAAAATACAAAAATCAACCTAGAGTCCGAATTGATCGAGACTCTCAAAGCAAGTGAGAAGTAGCTCCGAATTCGTCGTTTTCATAGGCGTTGGAAAGCAATTGGGGAATTGAGCTGATAGGACTTCTAGTTTTTGCGATCTGGAGGATTTTACATACATGCACACACGGGATCACATGCACAGAAAATATCGAGCCCAAAAAGGGCCGTCTGGGCCCTCAAAAATGGCCTGCAGGATTGGAAAAAAAGAAAGTTATCGCAATTACAGCTCAAATTTCAATGAGCCGGCACATCCCTTTGGTGTTCAGGTCCTGGATGCCCCACCCATGTATGGATAATGTAGGGTGTTATGCCAACTCTCAAGAAGAAACAGCGATCACATAAAATACAAAAATCAACCTAGAGTCCGAATTGATCGAGACTCTCAAAGCAAGTGAGAAGTAGCTCCGAATTCGTCGTTTTCATAGGCGTTGGAAAGCTATTGGGGAATTGAGCTGATAGGACTTCTAGTTTTTGCGATCTGGAGGGTTTTACATACGTGCACACACAGGAGCTCGTGCACAGAAAATATTGAGCCCAAAAAGGGCCGTCTTGGCCCTCAAAAATGGCCTGCGGGATTGAAAAAATGAAAGTTATCGCAATTACAGCTCAAATTTCGATGAGCCGGCACATCCCTTTGGTGTTAAGGCCCTAGGCGCCCCACCCATGTAAGGATACAATAGGGTGTTAGGCCCACTGTCGCGAAGAAACGGTGATCAAAGAAAATACAAAAATCAACCTAGAGTCCGAGTTGATCGAGACTCTCAAAGCAAGCGAGAACAAGCTCCGATTTCGTCATTTTCATAGGCGTTGGAAAGCTATTGGGGAATTCAGCTGATAGGACTTCTAGTTTTTGCGATTTGGTTTATTTTACATACGTGCACACACAGGATCACATGCGCGGAAAATATCGAGTCCAAAAAGGGCCGTCTAGGCCCTAAAAATGGCCTGCAACATTGGAAAAAACAAAAGTTATTGCAATTACAGCTCAAATATCGATGAGCCGGCACATCCCTTTAGTGTTCAGGTCCTGGGCGCCCCACCCATGTATGGATACAATAGGCTGTTTGGCTCACTCTTGTGAAGAAACGGCGATCAAAGAAAATACAAAAATCAACCTTGAGTCTGAATTGATCGAGACTCTCAAAGCGAGTGAGAACAAGCTCCAAAAAGGGTCGTCTGGAAAGCGAGGCGTTGGAAAGCTATTGGGGAATTGAGCTGATTAGACTTCTTGTTGTTGCGATCTGGAGGATTTTACATACGTGCACACAAAGGATCACGTGCGCGAAAAATATCGAGCCCAAAAAGGGCCGTCTGGGCCCTCAAAAATGGCCTGCAGGATTGGAAAAAACGAAAGTTATCGCAATTATAGCTCAAATTTTGAAGAGCCGGCACATCCCTTTGGTGTTCAGGTCCTGGGCGCCCCACCCATGTATGGATAATATAGGGTGTTAGGCCAACTCTCGCGAAGAAACGGCGATCACAGAAAATACAAAAATCAACCTAGAGTCCGAATTGATCGAGACTCTGAAAGCAAGTGAGAACAAGCTCCGATTTCGTCATTTTCATAGGCATTGGAAAGCTATTGAGGAATTGAGCTGATAGGACTTCTAGTGTTTGCGATCATGAGGATTTTACAGACGTGCACACACAGGATCACGTGCGCGAAAAATATCGAGTCCAAAAAGGGCCGTCTGGTCCCTCAAAAATGGCATGCAGGATTGGAAAAAATGAAAGTTATCGGAATTACAGCTCAAATTTCGATGAGCCGGCACATCCCTTTGGTGTTCAGGTCCTGGGCGCCCCACCCATGTATGGATACAATAGGGCATTAGGCCAACTCTCGCGAAGAAACGGCGATCGAAGAAAATACAAAAATCAACCTAGAGTCCGAATTGATCAAGACTCTCAAATCAAGGGAGAACAAGCTCCGATTTCGTCGTTTTCACAGGCGTTGGAAAGCTATTTGGGAATTGAGCTGATAGGACTTCTAGTTTTTTATATATGCAGGATTTTACATCCGTGCACACACAGTATCACGTGCACGGAAAATATCGAGCCCAAAAAGGGCCGTCTGGGCCCTCAAAAATGACCTGCAGGATTGGAAAAAACGAAAGTTATCGGAATTACAGCTCAAATTTCGATGAGCCGGCACATCCCTTTGGTGTTCAGGTCCTGGGCGCCCCTCCCATGTATGGATAATGTATGGTGTTAGGCCAACTCTCGTGAAGAAACGGCGATAACAGAAAATACAAAATTCAACCTAGAGTCCGAATTAATCGAGACTCTCAAAGCAAGTGAGAACAAGCTCCGATTTCGTCGTTTTCATAGGCGTTGGAAAGCTATTGGGTAATTGAGCTGATAGAACTTCTAGTTTTTGTGATCTGGAGGGTTTTACATACGTGCACACACAGTATCACGTGCGTGGAAAATATCGAGCTGAAAAAGGGCCGTCTGGGCACTCAAAAATGGCCTGCAGGATTGGAAAAAATGAAAGTTATCTCAATTACAGCTCAAATTTCGATGAGCCGGCACATCCCTTTGGTGTTCAGGTCCTGGGCACCCCACCCATGTATGGATAATGTAGGGTGTTAGGCCAACTCTCGTGAAGAAACGGCGATCACAGAAAATACAAAAATCAACCTAGAGTCCGAATTGATCGAGACTCTCAAAGCAAGTGAGAACAAGCTCCGATTTCGTCATTTTCATAGGCGTTGGAAAGCTATTGGGTAATTGAGCTGATAGAACTTCTAGTTTTTGTGATCTGGAGGGTTTTACATACGTGCACACACAGTATCACGTGCGTGGAAAATATCGAGCCGAAAAAGGGCCGTCTGGGCACTCAAAAATGGCCTGCAGGATTGGAAAAAACGAAAGTTATCGCAATTACAGCTCAAATTTCGATGAGCCGGCACATCCCTTTGGTGTTCATGTCCTGGGCGCCCCACCCATGTATGGATAATGTAGGGTGTTAGGCCAACTCTCGTGAAGAAACGGCCATCACAGAAAATACAAAAATCAACCTAGAGTCCGAATTGATCGAGACTCTCAAAGCAAGTGAGAACAAGCTCCGATTTCGTCGTTTTCATAGGCGTTGGAAAGCTATTGGGGAATTGAGCTGATAGATCTTCTAGTTTTTGTGATCTGGAGGGTTTTACATACGTGCACACACAGTATCATGTGTGTGGAAAATATCGAGCCGAAAAAGGGCCGTCTGGGCACTCAAAAATGGCCTGCAGGATTGGAAAAAACGAAAGTTATCGCAATTACAGCTCAAATTTCGATGAGCCGGCACATCCCTTTGGTGTACAGGTCCTGGGTGCCCCACCCATGTATGGATAATGTAGGGTGTTAGGCCAACTCTCGTGAAGAAACGGCGATCACAGAAAATACAAAAATCAACCTAGAGTCCGAATTGATCGAGACTCTCAAAGCAAGTGAGAACAAGCTCCGATTTCGTCGTTTTCATAGGCGTTGGAAAGCTATTGGGGAATTGAGCTGATAGGACTTCTAGTTTTTGCGATCTGGATGGTTTAACATATGTGCACACACAGGTTCACGTGCATGGAAATATCGAGCCTAAGAAAGGCCGTGTGGGCCCTCAAAAATGGCCTACAGGATTGGAAAAAAGAAAGTTATCGCAATTACAGCTCAAATTTCAATGAGCCGGCACATCCCTTTGGTGTTCAGGTCCTGTGCGCCCCACCCATGTATGGATACAATAGGATGTTAGGCTCACTCTCGCAAAGAAACGGTGATCAAATAAAATACAAAAATCAACCTAGAGTCCGAATTGATCGAGACTCTCAAAGCGAGTGAGAACAAGCTCCGATTTCGTCATTTTCATAGGCGTTGGAAAGCTATTGGGGAATTGAGCTGATAGGACTTCTAGTTTTTGCGATTTGGATAATTTTACATAAGTGCACACACAGGATCATATGCGCGGAAAATATTGAAACCAAAAAGGGCCGTCTGGGCCCTCAAAAATGGCCTGCAGGATTGGAAAAAACGAAAGTTATCGCAATTACAGCTCAAATTTCGATGAGCCGGCACATCCCTTTGGTGTTCAGGTCCTGGGCGCCCCACCCATGTATGGATACAATAGGGTGTTAGGCTCACTCTCGTGAAGAAACGGCGATCAAAGAAAATACAAAAAGAAACCTAGAGTCAGAATTGATCGAGACTCTCAAAGCAAGTGAGAACAAGCTCCGATTTCATCGTTTTCATAGGCGTTGGAAAGCTATTGGGGAATTGAGCTGATAGGACTTCTACCTTTTGCGATCTGGAGGATTTTACATACGCGCACACATGGGATCACGTGCACGGAAAATATCGAGCCCAAAAAGGGTCGTCTGGGCCCTCAAAAATGGCCTCCAAGATTGGAAAAACTGAAAGTTATCGCACTTACAGCTCAAATTTCGATGAGCCGGCACATCCCTTTGGTATTTAGGTCCTGGGCGCCCCACCCATGTAAGGATACAATAGGGTGTTAGGCCCAACCTCACGAAGAAACGGTGATCAAAGAAAATACAAAAATCTACCTAGAGTCCGAGTTGATCGAGACTCTCAAAGCAAGCGAGAACAAGCTCCGATTTCGTCGTTTTCATAGGCGTTGGAAAGCTATTGGGGAATTCAGCTGATAGGACTTCTAGTTTTTGCGATTTGGTGGATTTTACATACGTGCACACACAGGATCACGTGCGCGGAAAATATCGAGACCAAAAAGGGCCGTCTAGGCCCTAAAAAATGGCCTGCAAGATTGGAAAAAACGAAAGTTATTGCAATTACAGCTCAAATATCGATGAGCCGGCACATCCCTTTGGTGTTCAGGTCCTGGGCGCCCCACCCATGTATGGATACAATAGGGTGTTAGGATCACTCTCGTGAAGAAACGGCGATCAAAGAAAATACAAAAATCAACCTAGAGTCCGAATTGATCGAGACTCTCAAAGCGAGTGAGAACAAGCTCCGATTTCGTCGTTTTCATATGCGTTGGAAAGCTATTGGGGAATTGAGCTGATTAGACTTCTAGTTTTTGCGATTTGGAGGATTTTACATACGTGCACACAAAGGATCACGTGCGCGAAAAATATCGAGCACAAAAAGGGCCGTCTGGGCCCTCCAAAATGGCCTGCAGGATTGGAAAAAACGAAAGTTATCGCAATTACAGCTCAAATTTCGATGAGCCGGCACATCCCTTTGGTGTTCAGGTCCTGGGCGCCCCACCCATGTATGGATAATATAGGGTGTTAGGCCAACTCTCGCGATGAAACGGTGATCAAAGAAAATACAAAAATCAACCTAGAGTCCGAATTGATCAAGACTCTCAAAGCAAGGGAGAACAAGCTCCGATTTCGTCATTTTCATAGGCGTTGGAAAGCTATTGGGGAATTGAGCTGATAGGACTTCTAGTTTTTGCGATTTGGATAATTTTACATAAGTGCACACACAGGATCATATGCGCGGAAAATATTGAAACCAAAAAGGGCCGTCTGGGCCCTCAAAAATGGCCTGCAGGATTGGAAAAAACGAAAGTTATCGCAATTACAGCTCAAATTTCGATGAGCCGGCACATCCCTTTGGTGTTCAGGTCCTGGGCGCCCCACCCATGTATGGATACAATAGGGTGTTAGGCTCACTCTCGTGAAGAAACGGCGATCAAAGAAAATACAAAAAGAAACCTAGAGTCAGAATTGATCGAGACTCTCAAAGCAAGTGAGAACAAGCTCCGATTTCGTCGTTTTCATAGGCGTTGGAAAGCTATTGGGGAATTGAGCTGATAGGACTTCTAGTTTTTGCGATCTGGAGGATTTTACATACGCGCACACATGGGATCACGTGCACGGAAAATATCGAGCCCAAAAAGGGTCGTCTGGGCCCTCAAAAATGGCCTCCAAGATTGGAAAAATTGAAAGTTATCGCACTTACAACTGAAATTTCGATGAGCCGGCACATCCCTTTGGTATTTAGGTCCTGGGCGCCCCACCCATGTAAGGATACAATAGGGTGTTAGGCCCAACCTCGCGAAGAAACGGTGATCAAAGAAAATACAAAAATCTACCTAGAGTCCGAGTTGATCGAGACTCTCAAAGCAAGCGAGAACAAGCTCCGATTTCGTCGTTTTCATAGGCGTTGGAAAGCTATTGGGGAATTCAGCTGATAGGACTTCTAGTTTTTGCGATTTGGTGGATTTTACATACGTGCACACACAGGATCACGTGCGCGGAAAATATCGAGACCAAAAAGGGCCATCTAGGCCCTAAAAAATGGCCTGCAAGATTGGAAAAAACGAAAGTTATTGCAATTACAGCTCAAATATCGATGAGCCGGCACATCCCTTTGGTGTTCAGGTCCTGGGCGCCCCACCCATGTATGGATACAATAGGGTGTTAGGCTCACTCTCGTGAAGAAACGGCGATCAAAGAAAATACAAAAATCAACCTAGAATCCGAATTGATCGAGACTCTCAAAGCGAGTGAGAACAAGCTCCGATTTCGTCGTTTTCATATGCGTTGGAAAGCTATTGGGGAATTGAGCTAATTAGACTTCTAGTTTTTGCGATCTGGAGGATTTTACATACGTGCACACAAAGGATCACGTGCGCGAAAAATATCGAGCCCAAAAAGGGCCGTCTGGGCCCTCCAAAATGGCCTGCAGGATTGGAAAAAACGAAAGTTATCGCAATTACAGCTCAAATTTCGATGAGCCGGCACATCCCTTTGGTGTTCAGGTCCTGGGCGCCCCACCCATGTATGGATAATATAGGGTGTTAGGCCAACTCTCGCGATGAAACGGCGATCAAAGAAAATACAAAAATCAACATAGAGTCCGAATTGATCAAGACTCTCAAAGCAAGGGAGAACAAGCTCCGATTTCGTCGTTTTCACAGGCGTTGGAAAGCTATTTCGGAATTGAGCTGATAGGACTTCTAGTTTTTTATATATGCAGGATTTTACATACGTGCACACACAGTATCACGTGCGCGGAAAATATCGAGCCCAAAAAGGGCCGTCTGGGCCCTCAAAAATGGCCTGCAGGATTGGAAAAAACGAAAGTTATCGAAATTACAGCTCAAATTTCGATGAGCCGGCACATCCCTTTGCTGTTCAGGTCCTGGGCGCCCCACCCATGCATGGATAATGTATGGTGTTAGGCCAACTCTCGTGAAGAAACGGCGATAACAG
Organism: Elymus sibiricus; assembly: GCA_039707655.1. Classification (NCBI taxonomy): domain Eukaryota; kingdom Viridiplantae; phylum Streptophyta; class Magnoliopsida; order Poales; family Poaceae; genus Elymus; species Elymus sibiricus. The sequence goes on from CM077672.1 coordinate 4,452,501, forward strand.
AAAATACAAAAATCAACCTAGAGTCCGAATTAATCGAGACTCTCAATGCAAGTGAGAACAAGCTCCGATTTCGTCGTTTTCATAGGCGTTGGAAAGCTATTGGGTAATTGAGCTGATAGAACTTCTAGTTTTTGTGATCTGGAGGGTTTTACATACGTGCACACATAGTATCACGTGCGTGGAAAATATCGAGCCAAAAAAGGGCCGTCTGGGCACTCAAAAATGGCCTGCAGGATTGGAAAAAACGAAAGATATCGCAATTACAGCTCAAATTTCGATGAGCCGGCACATCCCTTTGGTGTTCAGGTCCTGGGCGCCCCACCCATGTATGGATAATGTAGGGTGTAAGGCCAACTCTCGTGAAGAAACGGCGATCACAGAAAATACAAAAATCAACCTAGAGAACGAATTGATCGAGACTCTCAAAGCAAGTGAGAACAAGCTCCGATTTCGTCGTTTTCATAGGCGTTGGAAAGCTATTGGGGAATTGAGCTGATAGGACTTCTAGTTTTTGCGATCTGGAGGGTTTTACATACGTGCACACACAGGTTCATGTGCAAGGAAATATCGAGCCCAAAAAGGGCCGTCTGGGCCCTCAAAAATGGCCTGCAGGATTGAAAAAAAGAAAGTTATCGCAATTACAGCTCAAATTTCAATGAGCCGGCACATCCCTTTGGTGTTCAGGTCCTGGGCGCCCCACCCATGTATGGATACAATAGGGTGTTAGGCTCACTCTCGCGAAGAAACGGTGCTCAAAGAAAATACAAAAATCAACCTAGAGTCCGAATTGATCGAGACTCTCAAAGCAAGTGAGAACAAGCTCCGATTTCGTCGTTTTCATAGGCGTTGGAAAGCTATTGGGGAATTGAGCTGATAGGACTTCTAGTTTTTGCGATCTGGAGAATTTTACATACGCGCACACATGGGATCACGTGCACGGAAAATATCGAGCCCAAAAAGGGTCGTCTGGGCCCTTAAAAATGGCCTCCAAGATTGGAAAAAATGAAAGTTATCGCACTTACAGCTGAAATTTCGATGAGCCGGCACATCCCTTTGGTATTTAGGTCCTGGGCGCCCCACCCATGTAAGGATACAATAGGGTGTTAGGCCCAACCTCGCGAAGAAACGGTGATCAAAGAAAATACAAAAATCTACCTAGAGTCCGAGTTGATCGAGACTCTCAAAGCAAGCGAGAACAAGCTCCGATTTCGTCGTTTTCATAGGCGTTGGAAAGCTATTGGGGAATTCAGCTGATAGGACTTCTAGTTTTTGCAATTTGGTGGATTTTACATACGTGCACACACAGGATCACGTGCGCGGAAAATATCGAGACCAAAAAGGGCCGTCTGGGCCCTCAAAAATGGCCTGCAGGATTGGAAAAAACGAAAGTTATCGCAATTACAGCTCAAATTTCGATGAGCCGGCACATCCCTTTGGTGTTCAGGTCCTGGGCGCCCCACCCATGTATGGATAATATAGGGTGTTAGGCCAACTCTCGCGATGAAACGGCGATCAAAGAAAATACAAAAATCAACATAGAGTCCGAATTGATCAAGACTCTCAAAGCAAGGGAGAACAAGCTCCGATTTCGTCGTTTTCACAGGCGTTGGAAAGCTATTTGGGAATTGAGCTGATAGGACTTCTAGTTTTTTATATATGCAGGATTTTACATATGTGCACACACAGTATCACGTGCGCGGAAAATATCGAGCCCAAAAAGGGCCGTCTAGGCCCTCAAAAATGGCCTGCAGGATTGGAAAAAACGAAAGTTATCGGAATTACAGCTCAAATTTCGATGAGCCGGCACATCCCTTTGCTGTTCAGGTCCTGGGCGCCCCACCCATGCATAGATAATGTATGGTGTTAGGCCAACTCTCGTGAAGAAACGGCGATAACAGAAAATACAAAAATCAACCTAGAGTCCGAATTAATCGGGACTCTCAATGCAAGTGAGAACAAGCTCCGATTTCGTCGTTTTCATAGGCGTTGGAAAGCTATTGGGTAATTGAGCTGATAGAACTTCTAGTTTTTGTGATCTGGAGGGTTTTACATACGTGCACACATAGTATCACGTGCGTGGAAAATATCGAGCCGAAAAAGGGCCGTCTGGGCACTCAAAAATGGCCTGCAGGATTGGAAAAAACGAAAGTTATCGGAATTACAGCTCAAATTTCGATGAGCCGGCACATCCCTTTGGTGTTCAGGTCCTGGGCGCCCCACCCATGTATGGATAATGTAGGGTGTTAGGCCAACTCTCGTGAAGAAACGGCGATCACAGAAAATACAAAAATCAACCTAGAGAACGAATTGATCGAGACTCTCAAAGCAAGTGAGAACAAGCTCCGATTTCGTCGTTTTCATAGGCGTTGGAAAGCTATTGGGGAATTGAGCTGATAGGACTTCTAGTTTTTGCGATCTGGAGGGTTTTACATACGTGCACACACAGGTTCATGTGCAAGGAAATATCGAGCCCAAAAAGGGCCGTCTGGGCCCTCAAAAATGGCCTGCAGGATTGAAAAAAAGAAAGTTATCGCAATTACAGCTCAAATTTCAATGAGCCGGCACATCCCTTTGGTGTTCAGGTCCTGGGTGCCCCACCCATGTATGGATACAATAGGGTGTTAGGCTCACTCTCGCGAAGAAACGGTGCTCAAAGAAAATACAAAAATCAACCTAGAGTCTGAATTGATCGAGACTCTCAAAGCGAGTGAGAACAAGCTCTGATTTCGTCGTTTTCATAGGCGTTGGAAAGCTATTATGGAATTGAGCTGATAGGACTTCTAGTTTTTGCGATTTGGAGGATTTTACCTACGTGCACACACAGGATCATGTGCGTGGAAAATATCGAGCCCAAAAAGGGCCGTCTGGGCCCTCCAAAATGGCCTGCAGGATTGGAAAAAACGAAAGTTATCGCAATTACAGCTCAAATTTCGATGAGCCGGCACATCCCTTTGGTGTTCAGGTCCTGAGCGCCCCACCCATGTATGGATAATATAGGGTGTTAGGCCAACTCTCGCGATGAAACGGCGATCAAAGAAAATACAAAAATCAACCTAGAGTCCGAATTGATCAAGACTCTCAAAGCAAGGGAGAACAAGCTCCGATTTCGTCATTTTCATAGGCGTTGGAAAGCTATTGGGGAATTGAGCTGATAGGACTTCTAGTTTTTGCGATTTGGATAATTTTACATAAGTGCACACACAGGATCATATGCGCGGAAAATATTGAAACCAAAAAGGGCCGTCTGGGCCCTCAAAAATGGCCTGCAGGATTGGAAAAAACGAAAGTTATCGCAATTACAGCTCAAATTTCGATGAGCCGGCACATCCCTTTGGTGTTCAGGTCCTGGGCGCCCCACCCATGTATGGATACAATAGGGTGTTAGGCTCACTCTCGTGAAGAAACGGCGATCAAAGAAAATACAAAAAGAAACCTAGAGTCAGAATTGATCGAGACTCTCAAAGCAAGTGAGAACAAGCTCCGATTTCGTCGTTTTCATAGGCGTTGGAAAGCTATTGGGGAATTGAGCTGATAGGACTTCTAGTTTTTGCGATCTGGAGAATTTTACATACGCGCACACATGGGATCACGTGCACGGAAAATATCGAGCCCAAAAAGGGTCGTCTGGGCCCTTAAAAATGGCCTCCAAGATTGGAAAAAATGAAAGTTATCGCACTTACAGCTGAAATTTCGATGAGCCGGCACATCCCTTTGGTATTTAGGTCCTGGGCGCCCCACCCATGTAAGGATACAATAGGGTGTTAGGCCCAACCTCGCGAAGAAACGGTGATCAAAGAAAATACAAAAATCTACCTAGAGTCCGAGTTGATCGAGACTCTCAAAGCAAGCGAGAACAAGCTCCGATTTCGTCGTTTTCATAGGCGTTGGAAAGCTATTGGGGAATTCAGCTGATAGGACTTCTAGTTTTTGCAATTTGGTGGATTTTACATACGTGCACACACAGGATCACGTGCGCGGAAAATATCGAGACCAAAAAGGGCCGTCTGGGCCCTCAAAAATGGCCTGCAGGATTGGAAAAAACGAAAGTTATCGCAATTACAGCTCAAATTTCGATGAGCCGGCACATCCCTTTGGTGTTCAGGTCCTGGGCGCCCCACCCATGTATGGATAATATAGGGTGTTAGGCCAACTCTCGCGATGAAACGGCGATCAAAGAAAATACAAAAATCAACATAGAGTCCGAATTGATCAAGACTCTCAAAGCAAGGGAGAACAAGCTCCGATTTCGTCGTTTTCACAGGCGTTGGAAAGCTATTTGGGAATTGAGCTGATAGGACTTCTAGTTTTTTATATATGCAGGATTTTACATATGTGCACACACAGTATCACGTGCGCGGAAAATATCGAGCCCAAAAAGGGCCGTCTAGGCCCTCAAAAATGGCCTGCAGGATTGGAAAAAACGAAAGTTATCGGAATTACAGCTCAAATTTCGATGAGCCGGCACATCCCTTTGCTGTTCAGGTCCTGGGCGCCCCACCCATGCATAGATAATGTATGGTGTTAGGCCAACTCTCGTGAAGAAACGGCGATAACAGAAAATACAAAAATCAACCTAGAGTCCGAATTAATCGAGACTCTCAATGCAAGTGAGAACAAGCTCCGATTTCGTCGTTTTCATAGGCGTTGGAAAGCTATTGGGTAATTGAGCTGATAGAACTTCTAGTTTTTGTGATCTGGAGGGTTTTACATACGTGCACACATAGTATCACGTGCGTGGAAAATATCGAGCCGAAAAAGGGCCGTCTGGGCACTCAAAAATGGCCTGCAGGATTGGAAAAAACGAAAGTTATCGGAATTACAGCTCAAATTTCGATGAGCCGGCACATCCCTTTGGTGTTCAGGTCCTGGGCGCCCCACCCATGTATGGATAATGTAGGGTGTTAGGCCAACTCTCGTGAAGAAACGGCGATCACAGAAAATACAAAAATCAACCTAGAGAACGAATTGATCGAGACTCTCAAAGCAAGTGAGAACAAGCTCCGATTTCGTCGTTTTCATAGGCGTTGGAAAGCTATTGGGGAATTGAGCTGATAGGACTTCTAGTTTTTGCGATCTGGAGGGTTTTACATACGTGCACACACAGGTTCATGTGCAAGGAAATATCGAGCCCAAAAAGGGCCGTCTGGGCCCTCAAAAATGGCCTGCAGGATTGAAAAAAAGAAAGTTATCGCAATTACAGCTCAAATTTCAATGAGCCGGCACATCCCTTTGGTGTTCAGGTCCTGGGTGCCCCACCCATGTATGGATACAATAGGGTGTTAGGCTCACTCTCGCGAAGAAACGGTGCTCAAAGAAAATACAAAAATCAACCTAGAGTCTGAATTGATCGAGACTCTCAAAGCGAGTGAGAACAAGCTCTGATTTCGTCGTTTTCATAGGCGTTGGAAAGCTATTATGGAATTGAGCTGATAGGACTTCTAGTTTTTGCGATTTGGAGGATTTTACCTACGTGCACACACAGGATCATGTGCGTGGAAAATATCGAGCCCAAAAAGGGCCGTCTGGGCCCTCCAAAATGGCCTGCAGGATTGGAAAAAACGAAAGTTATCGCAATTACAGCTCAAATTTCGATGAGCCGGCACATCCCTTTGGTGTTCAGGTCCTGAGCGCCCCACCCATGTATGGATAATATAGGGTGTTAGGCCAACTCTCGCGATGAAACGGCGATCAAAGAAAATACAAAAATCAACCTAGAGTCCGAATTGATCAAGACTCTCAAAGCAAGGGAGAACAAGCTCCGATTTCGTCATTTTCATAGGCGTTGGAAAGCTATTGGGGAATTGAGCTGATAGGACTTCTAGTTTTTGCGATTTGGATAATTTTACATAAGTGCACACACAGGATCATATGCGCGGAAAATATTGAAACCAAAAAGGGCCGTCTGGGCCCTCAAAAATGGCCTGCAGGATTGGAAAAAACGAAAGTTATCGCAATTACAGCTCAAATTTCGATGAGCCGGCACATCCCTTTGGTGTTCAGGTCCTGGGCGCCCCACCCATGTATGGATACAATAGGGTGTTAGGCTCACTCTCGTGAAGAAACGGCGATCAAAGAAAATACAAAAAGAAACCTAGAGTCAGAATTGATCGAGACTCTCAAAGCAAGTGAGAACAAGCTCCGATTTCGTCGTTTTCATAGGCGTTGGAAAGCTATTGGGGAATTGAGCTGATAGGACTTCTAGTTTTTGCGATCTGGAGGATTTTACATACGCGCACACATGGGATCACGTGCACGGAAAATATCGAGCCCAAAAAGGGTCGTCTGGGCCCTCAAAAATGTCCTCCAGGATTGGAAAAAATGAAAGTTATCGCACTTACAGCTGAAATTTCGATGAGCCGGCACATCCCTTTGGTATTTAGGTCCTGGGCGCCCCACCCATGTAAGGATACAATAGGGTGTTAGGCCCAACCTCGCGAAGAAACGGTGATCAAAGAAAATACAAAAATCTACCTAGAGTCCGAGTTGATCGAGACTCTCAAAGCAAGCGAGAACAAGCTCCGATTTCGTCGTTTTCATAGGCGTTGGAAAGCTATTGGGGAATTCAGCTGATAGGACTTCTAGTTTTTGCGATTTGGTGGATTTTACATACGTGCACACACAGTATCACGTGCGCGGAAAATATCGAGCCCAAAAAGGGCCGTCTAGGCCCTCAAAAATGGCCTGCAGGATTGGAAAAAACGAAAGTTATCGGAATTACAGCTCAAATTTCGATGAGCCGGCACATCCCTTTGCTGTTCAGGTCCTGGGCGCCCCACCCATGCATAGATAATGTATGGTGTTAGGCCAACTCTCGTGAAGAAACGGCGATAACAGAAAATACAAAAATCAACCTAGAGTCCGAATTAATCGGGACTCTCAATGCAAGTGAGAACAAGCTCCGATTTCGTCGTTTTCATAGGCGTTGGAAAGCTATTGGGTAATTGAGCTGATAGAACTTCTAGTTTTTGTGATCTGGAGGGTTTTACATACGTGCACACATAGTATCACGTGCGTGGAAAATATCGAGCCGAAAAAGGGCCGTCTGGGCACTCAAAAATGGCCTGCAGGATTGGAAAAAACGAAAGTTATCGGAATTACAGCTCAAATTTCGATGAGCCGGCACATCCCTTTGGTGTTCAGGTCCTGGGCGCCCCACCCATGTATGGATAATGTAGGGTGTTAGGCCAACTCTCGTGAAGAAACGGCGATCACAGAAAATACAAAAATCAACCTAGAGAACGAATTGATCGAGACTCTCAAAGCAAGTGAGAACAAGCTCCGATTTCGTCGTTTTCATAGGCGTTGGAAAGCTATTGGGGAATTGAGCTGATAGGACTTCTAGTTTTTGCGATCTGGAGGGTTTTACATACGTGCACACACAGGTTCATGTGCAAGGAAATATCGAGCCCAAAAAGGGCCGTCTGGGCCCTCAAAAATGGCCTGCAGGATTGAAAAAAAGAAAGTTATCGCAATTACAGCTCAAATTTCAATGAGCCGGCACATCCCTTTGGTGTTCAGGTCCTGGGTGCCCCACCCATGTATGGATACAATAGGGTGTTAGGCTCACTCTCGCGAAGAAACGGTGCTCAAAGAAAATACAAAAATCAACCTAGAGTCTGAATTGATCGAGACTCTCAAAGCGAGTGAGAACAAGCTCTGATTTCGTCGTTTTCATAGGCGTTGGAAAGCTATTATGGAATTGAGCTGATAGGACTTCTAGTTTTTGCGATTTGGAGGATTTTACCTACGTGCACACACAGGATCATGTGCGTGGAAAATATCGAGCCCAAAAAGGGCCGTCTGGGCCCTCCAAAATGGCCTGCAGGATTGGAAAAAACGAAAGTTATCGCAATTACAGCTCAAATTTCGATGAGCCGGCACATCCCTTTGGTGTTCAGGTCCTGAGCGCCCCACCCATGTATGGATAATATAGGGTGTTAGGCCAACTCTCGCGATGAAACGGCGATCAAAGAAAATACAAAAATCAACCTAGAGTCCGAATTGATCAAGACTCTCAAAGCAAGGGAGAACAAGCTCCGATTTCGTCATTTTCATAGGCGTTGGAAAGCTATTGGGGAATTGAGCTGATAGGACTTCTAGTTTTTGCGATTTGGATAATTTTACATAAGTGCACACACAGGATCATATGCGCGGAAAATATTGAAACCAAAAAGGGCCGTCTGGGCCCTCAAAAATGGCCTGCAGGATTGGAAAAAACGAAAGTTATCGCAATTACAGCTCAAATTTCGATGAGCCGGCACATCCCTTTGGTGTTCAGGTCCTGGGCGCCCCACCCATGTATGGATACAATAGGGTGTTAGGCTCACTCTCGTGAAGAAACGGCGATCAAAGAAAATACAAAAAGAAACCTAGAGTCAGAATTGATCGAGACTCTCAAAGCAAGTGAGAACAAGCTCCGATTTCGTCGTTTTCATAGGCGTTGGAAAGCTATTGGGGAATTGAGCTGATAGGACTTCTAGTTTTTGCGATCTGGAGGATTTTACATACGCGCACACATGGGATCACGTGCACGGAAAATATCGAGCCCAAAAAGGGTCGTCTGGGCCCTCAAAAATGTCCTCCAGGATTGGAAAAAATGAAAGTTATCGCACTTACAGCTGAAATTTCGATGAGCCGGCACATCCCTTTGGTATTTAGGTCCTGGGCGCCCCACCCATGTAAGGATACAATAGGGTGTTAGGCCCAACCTCGCGAAGAAACGGTGATCAAAGAAAATACAAAAATCTACCTAGAGTCCGAGTTGATCGAGACTCTCAAAGCAAGCGAGAACAAGCTCCGATTTCGTCGTTTTCATAGGCGTTGGAAAGCTATTGGGGAATTCAGCTGATAGGACTTCTAGTTTTTGCGATTTGGTGGATTTTACATACGTGCACACACAGGATCACGTGCGCGGAAAATATCGAGACCAAAAAGGGTCGTCTAGGCCCTAAGAAATGGCCTGCAAGATTGGAAAAAACGAAAGTTATTGCAATTACAGCTCAAATATCGATGAGCCGGCACATCCCTTTGGTGTTCAGGTCCTGGGTGCCCCACCCATGTATGGATACAATAGGGTGTTAGGCTCACTCTCGTGAAGAAACGGCGATCAAAGAAAATACAAAAATCAACCTAGAGTCCGAATTGATCGAGACTCTCAAAGCGAGTGAGAACAAGCTCCGATTTCGTCGTTTTCATATGCGTTGGAAAGCTATTGGGGAATTGAGCTAATTAGACTTGTAGTTTTTGCGATCTGGAGGATTTTACATACGTGCACACAAAGGATCACGTGCGCGAAAAATATCGAGCCCAAAAAGGGCCGTCTGGGCCCTCCAAAATGGCCTGCAGGATTGGAAAAAACGAAAGTTATCGCAATTACAGCTCAAATTTCGATGAGCCGGCACATCCCTTTGGTGTTCAGGTCCTGGGCGCCCCACCCATGTATGGATAATATAGGTTGTTAGGCCAACTCTCGCGATGAAACGGCGATCAAAGAAAATACAAAAATCAACATAGAGTCCGAATTGATCAAGACTCTCAAAGCAAGGGAGAACAAGCTCCGATTTCGTCGTTTTCACAGGCGTTGGAAAGCTATTTGGGAATTGAGCTGATAGGACTTCTAGTTTTTTATATATGCAGGATTTTACATACGTGCACACACAGTATCACGTGCGCGGAAAATATCGAGCCCAAAAAGGGCCGTCTGGGCCCTCAAAAATGGCCTGCAGGATTGGAAAAAACGAAAGTTATCGGAATTACAGCTCAAATTTCGATGAGCCGGCACATCCCTTTGCTGTTCAGGTCCTGGGCGCCCCACCCATGCATGGATAATGTATGGTGTTAGGCCAACTCTCGTGAAGAAACGGCGATAACAGAAAATACAAAAATCAACCTAGAGTCCGAATTAATCGAGACTCTCAATGCAAGTGAGAACAAGCTCCGATTTCGTCGTTTTCATAGGCGTTGGAAAGCTATTGGGTAATTGAGCTGATAGAACTTCTAGTTTTTGTGATCTGGAGGGTTTTACATACGTGCACACATAGTATCACGTGCGTGCAAAATATCGAGCCGAAAAAGGGCCGTCTGGGCACTCAAAAATGGCCTGCAGGATTGGAAAAAACGAAAGTTATCGCAATTACAGCTCAAATTTCGATGAGCCGGCACATCCCTTTGGTGTTCAGGTCCTGGGCGCCCCACCCATGTATGGATAATATAGGGTGTTAGGCCAACTCTCGCGATGAAACGGCGATCAAAGAAAATACAAAAATCAACCTAGAGTCCGAATTGATCAAGACTCTCAAAGCAAGGGAGAACAAGCTCCGATTTCGTCATTTTCATAGGCGTTGGAAAGCTATTGGGGAATTGAGCTGATAGGACTTCTAGTTTTTGCGATTTTGATAATTTTACATAAGTGCACACACAGGATCATATGCGCGGTACATATTGAAACCAAAAAGGGCCGTCTGGGCCCTCAAAAATGGCCTGCAGGATTGGAAAAAACGAAAGTTATCGCAATTACAGCTCAAATTTCGATGAGCCGGCACATCCCTTTGGTGTTCAGGTCCTGGGCGCCCCACCCATGTATGGATACAATAGGGTGTTAGGCTCACTCTCGTGAAGAAACGGTGATCAAAGAAAATACAAAAAGAAACCTAGAGTCAGAATTGATCGAGACTCTCAAAGCAAGTGAGAACAAGCTCCGATTTCGTCGTTTTCATAGGCGTTGGAAAGCTATTGGGGAATTGAGCTGATAGGACTTCTAGTTTTTGCGATATGGAGGATTTTACATACGCGCACACATGGGATCACGTGCACGGAAAATATCGAGCCCAAAAAGGGTCGTCTGGGTCCTCAAAAATGGCCTCCAAGATTGGAAAAAATGAAAGTTATCGCACTTACAGCTGAAATTTCGATGAGCCGGCACATCCCTTTGGTATTTAGGTCCTGGGCGCCCCACCCATCTAAGGATACAATAGGGTGTTAGGCCCAACCTCGCAAAGAAACGGTGATCAAAGAAAATACAAAAATCTACCTAGAGTCCGAGTTGATCGAGACTCTCAAAGCAAGCGAGAACAAGCTCCGATTTCGTCGTTTTCATAGGCGTTGGAAAGCTATTGGAGAATTCAGCTGATAGGACTTCTAGTTTTTGCGATTTGGTGGATTTTACATACGTGCACAGACAGGATCACGTGCGCGGAAAATATCGAGACCAAAAAGGGCCGTCTAGGCCCTAAAAAATGGCCTGCAAGATTGGAAAAAACGAAAGTTATTGCAATTACAGCTCAAATATCGATGAGCCGGCACATCCCTTTGGTGTTCAGGTCCTGGGCGCCCCACCCATGTATGGATACAATAGGGTGTTAGGCTCACTCTCGTGAAGAAACGGCGATCAAAGAAAATACAAAAATCAACCTAGAGTCCGAATTGATCGAGACTCTCAAAGCGAGTGAGAACAAGCTCCGATTTCGTCGTTTTCATATGCGTTGGAAAGCTATTGGGGAATTGAGCTAATTAGACTTCTAGTTTTTGCGATCTGGAGGATTTTACATACGTGCACACAAAGGATCACGTGCGCGAAAAATATCGAGCCCAAAAAGGGCCGTCTGGGCCCTCCAAAATGGCCTGCAGGATTGGAAAAAACGAAAGTTATCGCAATTACAGCTCAAATTTCGATGAGCCGGCACATCCCTTTGGTGTTCAGGTCCTGGGCGCCCCACCCATGTATGGATAATATAGGGTGTTAGGCCAACTCTCGCGATGAAACAGCGATCAAAGAAAATACAAAAATCAACATAGAGTCCGAATTGATCAAGACTCTCAAAGCAAGGGAGAACAAGCTCCGATTTCGTCGTTTTCACAGGCGTTGGAAAGCTATTTGGGAATTGAGCTGATAGGACTTCTAGTTTTTTATATATGCAGGATTTTACATACGTGCACACACAGTATCACGTGCGCGGAAAATATCGAGCCCAAAAAGGGCCGTGTGGGCCCTCAAAAATGGCCTGCAGGATTGGAAAAAACGAAAGTAATCGGAATTACAGCTCAAATTTCGATGAGCCGGCACATCCCTTTGCTGTTCAGGTCCTGGGCGCCCCACCCATGCATGGATAATGTATGGTGTTAGGCCAACTCTCATGAAGAAACGGCGATAACAGAAAATACAAAAATCAACCTAGAGTCCGAATTAATCGAGACTCTCAATGCAAGTGAGAACAAGCTCCGATTTCGTCGTTTTCATAGGCGTTGGAAAGCTATTGGGTAATTGAGCTGATAGAACTTCTAGTTTTTGTGATCTGGAGGGTTTTACATACGTGCACACATAGTATCACGTGCGTGGAAAATATCGAGCCGAAAAAGGGCCGTCTGGGCACTCAAAAATGGCCTGCAGGATTGGAAAAAACGAAAGTTATCGCAATTACAGCTCAAATTTCGATGAGCCGGCACATCCCTTTGGTGTTCAGGTCCTGGGCGCCCCACCCATGTATGGATAATGTAGGGTGTTAGGCCAACTCTCGTGAAGAAACGGCGATCACAGAAAATACAAAAATCAACCTAGAGAACGAATTGATCGAGACTCTCAAAGCAAGTGAGAACAAGCTCCGATTTCGTCGTTTTCATAGGCGTTGGAAAGCTATTGGGGAATTGAGCTGATAGGACTTCTAGTTTTTGCTATCTGGAGGGTTTTACATACGTGCACACACAGGTTCATGTGCAAGGAAATATCGAGCCCAAAAAAGGCCGTCTGGGCCCTCAAAAATGGCCTGCAGGATTGAAAAAAAGAAAGTTATCGCAATTACAGCTCAAATTTCAATGAGCCGGCACATCCCTTTGGTGTTCAGGTCCTGGGCGCCCCACCCATGTATGGATACAATAGGGTGTTAGGCTCACTCTCGCGAAGAAACGGTGCTCAAAGAAAATACAAAAATCAACCTAGAGTCCGAATTGATCAAGACTCTCAAATCAAGGGAGAACAAGCTCCGATTTCGTCGTTTTCACAGGCGTTGGAAATCTATTTGGGAATTGAGCTGATAGGACTTCTAGTTTTTTATATATGAATGGATACAATAGGGTGTTAGGCTCACTCTCGCGAAGAAACGGCGATCAAAGAAAATACAAAAATCAACCTCGAGTCCGAATTGATCAACACTCTCAAAGCAAGGGAGAACAAGCTCCGATTTCGTCGTTTTCTTAGGCGTTGGAAAGCTACTGGGGAATTGTGGTGATGGGACTTCTAGTTTTTGATATTTGGAGGATTTTACATACGTGCACACACAGGATCACGTGCGCGGAAAATATCGACCCCAAAAAGGGCCGTCTAGGCCCTAAAAAATGGCCTGCGGGATTGGAAAAAAAAGAAAGTTATCGCAATTACAGCTCAATTTCGATGAGCCGGCACATCCCTTTGGTGTTCAGGTCCTGGGCGCCCCACCCAAGTATGGATAATGTAGGGTGTTAGGCCAACTCTCGTGAAGAAAGGGCGATAACAGAAAATACAAAAATCAACCTAGAGTCCGAATTAATCGAGACTCTCAAAGCAAGTGAGAACAAGCTCCGATTTCGTCATTTTCATAGGTGTTGGAAAGCTATTGGGTAATTGAGCTTATAGGACTTCTAGTTTTTGCGATCTGGAGGATTTTACATACGTGCACACATAGGATCACCTGCGCGGGAAATATCGACCCCAAAAAGGGCCGTCTGGGCCCTCAAAAATGGCCTGCAGGATTAGAAAAAACGAAAGTTATCGCAATTACAGCTCAAATTTCAATGAGCCGGCACATCCCTTTGGTGTTCAGGTCCTGGGCGCCCCACCCATGTATGGATACGATATGGTGTTAGGCTCACTCTCGCTAAGAAACGGTGATAAAAGAAAATACAAAATTCAACCTAGAGTCCAAATTGATCGAGACTCTCAAAGCAAGTGAGAACAAGCTCCGATTTCGTCGTTTTCATAGGCGTTGGAAAGCTATTGGGGAATTGAGCTGATAGGACTTCTAGTTTTTGCGATCTGGAGGATTTTACATACGTGCACACACAGAACATGTGCGCGGAAAATATCAAGCCCAAGAAGGGCCATCTGGGCCCTCAAAAAGGGCCTGCAGGATTGGAAAAAACGAAAGTTATCGGAATTACAGCTCAAATTTCGATGAGCCGGCACATCCCTTTGGTATTCAGGTCCTGGGCGCCCCACCCATGTATGGATTCAATAGGGTGTTAGGCTCACTCTCGTGAAGAAACGGCGCTCAAAGAAAATACAAAAATCAACATAGAGTCCGAATTGATCGAGACTCTCAAAGCAACTGAGAACAAGCTCCGATTTCGTCGTTTTCATAGGCGTTGGAAAGCAATTGGGGAATTGAGCTGATAGGACTTCTAGTGTTTGTGATCTGGAGGATTTTACATATGTGCACACATGGTATCACGTGCACGGAAAATATCGAGCCCAAAAAGGGTCGTCTGGGCCCTCAAAAATGGCCTGCAGGATTGGAAAAAACGAAAGTTATCGCAATTACAGCTCAAATTTCAATGAGCCGGCACATCCCTTTGGTGTTCAGGTCCTGGGCGCCCCACCCATGTATGGATACAATAGGGTGTTAGGCTCACTCTCGCGAAGAAACGGTGCTCAAAGAAAATACAAAAATCAACCTAGAGTCTGAATTGATCGAGACTCTCAAAGCGAGTGAGAACAAGCTCTGATTTCGTCGTTTTCATAGGCGTTGGAAAGCTATTATGGAATTGAGCTGATAGGACTTCTAGTTTTTGCGATTTGGAGGATTTTACCTACGTGCACACACAGGATCATGTGCGTGGAAAATATCGAGCCCAAAAAGGGCCGTCTGGGCCCTCCAAAATGGCCTGCAGGATTGGAAAAAACGAAAGTTATCGCAATTACAGCTCAAATTTCGATGAGCCGGCACATCCCTTTGGTGTTCAGGTCCTGGGCGCCCCACCCAAGTATGGATAATATAGGGTGTTAGGCCAACTCTCGCGATGAAACGGCGATCAAAGAAAATACAAAAATCAACCTAGAGTCCGAATTGATCAAGACTCTCAAAGCAAGGGAGAACAAGCTCCGATTTCGTCATTTTCATAGGCGTTGGAAAGCTATTGGGGAATTGAGCTGATAGGACTTCTAGTTTTTGCGATTTGGATAATTTTACATAAGTGCACACACAGGATCATATGCGCGGAAAATATTGAAACCAAAAAGGGCCGTCTGGGCCCTCAAAAATGGCCTGCAGGATTGGAAAAAACGAAAGTTATCGCAATTACAGCTCAAATTTCGATGAGCCGGCACATCCCTTTGGTGTTCAGGTCCTGGGCGCCCCACCCATGTATGGATACAATAGGGTGTTAGGCTCACTCTCGTGAAGAAACGGCGATCAAAGAAAATACAAAAAGAAACCTAGAGTCAGAATTGATCGAGACTCTCAAAGCAAGTGAGAACAAGCTCCGATTTCGTCGTTTTCATAGGCGTTGGAAAGCTATTGGGGAATTGAGCTGATAGGACTTCTAGTTTTTGCGATCTGGAGGATTTTACAAACGCGCACACATGGGATCACGTGCACGGAAAATATCGAGCCCAAAAAGGGTCGTCTGGGCCCTCAAAAATGGCCTCCAAGATTGGAAAAAATGAAAGTTATCGCACTTACAGCTGAAATTTCGATGAGCCGGCACATCCCTTTGGTATTTAGGTCCTGGGCGCCCCACCCATGTAAGGATACAATAGGGTGTTAGGCCCAACCTCGCGAAGAAACGGTGATCAAAGAAAATACAAAAATCTACCTAGAGTCCGAGTTGATCGAGACTCTCAAAGCAAGCGAGAACAAGCTCCGATTTCGTCGTTTTCATAGGCGTTGGAAAGCTATTGGGGAATTCAGCTGATAGGACTTCTAGTTTTTGCGATTTGGTGGATTTTACATACGTGCACACACAGGATCACGTGCGCGGAAAATATCGAGACCAAAAAGGGCCGTCTAGGCCCTAAAAAATGGCCTGCAAGATTGGAAAAAACGAAAGTTATTGCAATTACAGCTCAAATATCGATGAGCCGGCACATCCCTTTGGTGTTCAGGTCCTGGGCGCCCCACCCATGTATGGATACAATAGGGTGTTAGGCTCACTCTCGTGAAGAAACGGCGATCAAAGAAAATACAAAAATCAACCTAGAGTCCGAATTGATCGAGACTCTCAAAGTGAGTGAGAACAAGCTCCGATTTCGTCGTTTTCATATGCGTTGGAAAGCTATTGGGGAATTGAGCTGATTAGACTTCTAGTTTTTGCGATCTGGAGGATTTTACATATGTGCACACAAAGGATCACGTGCGCGAAAAATATCAAGCCCAAAAAGGGCCGTCTGGGCCCTCCAAAATGGCCTGCAGGATTGGGAAAAACGAAAGTTATCGCAATTACAGCTCAAATTTCGATGAGCCGGCACATCCCTTTGCTGTTCAGGTCCTGGGCGCCCCACCCATGCATGGATAATGTATGGTGTTAGGCCAACTCTCGTGAAGAAACGGCGATAACAGAAAATACAAAAATCAACCTAGAGTCCGAATTAATCGAGACTCTCAATGCAAGTGAGAACAAGCTCCTATTTCGTCGTTTTCATAGTCGTTGGAAAGCTATTGGGTAATCGAGCTGATAGAACTTCTAGTTTTTGTGATCTGGAGGGTTTTACATACGTGCACACATAGTATCACGTGCGTGGAAAATATCGTGCCGAAAAAGGGCCGTCTGGGCACTCAAAAATGGCCTGCGGGATTGGAAAAAATGAAAGTTATCGCAATTACAGCTCAAATTTCGATGAGCCGGCACATCCCTTTGGTGTTCAGGTCCTGGGCGCCCCACCCATGTATGGATAATGTAGGGTGTTAGGCCAACTCTCGTGAAGAAACGGCGATCACAGAAAATACAAAAATCAACCTAGAGTCCGAATTGATCGAGACTCTCAAAGCAAGTGAGAACAAGCTCCGATTTCGTCGTTTTCATAGGCGTTGGAAAGCTATTGGGGAATTGAGCTGATAGGACTTCTAGTTTTTGCGATCTGGAGGGTTTTACATACGTGCACACATAGGTTCATGTGCAAGGAAATATCGATCCCAAAAAGGGCCGTCTGGGCCCTCAAAAATGGCCTGCAGGATTGAAAAAAAGAAAGTTATCGCAATTACAGCTCAAATTTCAATGAGCCGGCACATCCCTTTGGTGTTCAGGTCCTGGGCGCCCCACCCATGTATGGATACAATAGGGTGTTAGGCTCACTCTCGCGAAGAAATGGTGCTCAAAGAAAATACAAAAATCAACCTAGAGTCTGAATTGATCGAGACTCTCAAAGCGAGTGAGAACAAGCTCTGATTTCGTCGTTTGCATAGGCGTAGGAAAGCTATTATGGAATTGAGCTGATAGGACTTCTAGTTTTTGCGATTTGGAGGATTTTACCTACGTGCAAACACAGGATCATGTGCGTGGAAAATATCGAGCCCAAAAAGGGCCGTCTGGGCCCTCAAAAATGGCCTGCAGGATTGGAAGAAATGAAAGTTATCGCAATTACAGCTCAAATTTCGATGAGCCGGCACATCCCTTTGGTGTTCAGGTCCAGGGTGCCCCACCCATGTATGGATACAATAGGGTGTTAGGCTCACTCTCGTGAAGAAACGGCGATCAAAGAAAATACAAAAATCAACCTAGAGTGCGAATTGATCGAGACTCTCAAAGCAAGTGAGAACAAGCTCCGATTTCGTCGTTTTCATAGGCGTTGGAAAGCTATTGGGGAATTGAGCTGATAGGACTTCTAGTTTTTCCCATCTGGAGGATTTTACATACTTGCACACATGGGATCACGTGCACAGAAAATATCGAGCCCAAAAAGGGTCGACTGGGCCCTCAAAAATGGCCTGCAGGATTGGAAAAAACGAAAGTTATCGCAATTACAGCTCAAATTTCGATGAGCCGGCACATCCCTTTGGTGTTCAGGTCCTGGGCACCCCACCCATGTATGGATACAATAGGGTGTTAGGCTCACTCTCGCGAAGAAACGGTGATCAAAGAAAATACAAAAATCAACCTAGAGTCCGAATTGATCGAGACTCTCAAAGCAAGTGAGAACAAGCTCCGATTTCGTCGTTTTCATAGGCGTTGGAAAGCTATTGGGGAATTGAGCTGATAGGACTTCTAGTTTTTGCGATCTGGAGGGTTTTACATACGTGCACACACAGGTTCATGTGCAAGGAAATATCGATCCCAAAAAGGGCCGTCTGGGCCCTCAAAAATGGCCTGCAGGATTGAAAAAAAGAAAGTTATCGCAATTACAGCTCAAATTTCAATGAGCTGGCACATCCCTTTGGTGTTCAGGTCCTGGGCGCCCCACCCATGTATGGATACAATAGGATGTTAGGCTCACTCTCGCGAAGAAACGGTGCTCAAAGAAAATACAAAAATCAACCTAGAGTCTGAATTGATCGAGACTCTCAAAGCGAGTGAGAACAAGCTCTGATTTCGTCGTTTTCATAAGCGTTGGAAAGCTATTATGGAATTGAGCTGATAGGACATCTAGTTTTTGCGATTTGGAGGATTTTACCTACGTGCAAACACAGGATCATGTGCGTGGAAAATATCGAGCCCAAAAAGGGCCGTCTGGGCCCTCAAAAATGGCCTGCAGGATTGGAAGAAATGAAAGTTATCGCAATTACAGCTCAAATTTCGATGAGCCGGCACATCCCTTTGGTGTTCAGGTCCAGGGTGCCCCACCCATGTATGGATACAATAGGGTGTTAGGCTCACTCTCGTGAAGAAACGGCGATCAAAGAAAATTCAAAAATCAACCTAGAGTCCGAATTGATCGAGACTCTCAAAGCAAGTGAGAACAAGCTCCGATTTCGTCGTTTTCATAGGCGTTGGAAAGCTATTGGGGAATTGAGCTGATAGGACTTCTAGTTTTTGCCATCTGGAGGATTTTACATACGTGCACACATGGGATCACGTGCACGGAAAATATCGAGCCCAAAAAGGGTCGACTGGGCCCTCAAAAATGGCCTGCAGGATTGGAAAAAACGAAAGTTATCGCAATTACAGCTCAAATTTCGATGAGCCGGCACATCCCTTTGGTGTTCAGGTCCTGGGCGCCCCCCCCCATGTATGGATACAATAGGGTGTTAGGCTCACTCTCGCGAAGAAATGGTGATCAAAGAAAATACAAAAATCAACCTAGAGTCCGAATTGATCGAGACTCTCAAAACAAGTGAGAACAAGCTCCGATTTCGTCGTTTTCATATGCGTTGGAAAGCTATTGGGGAATTGAGCTGATAGGACTTCTAGTTTTTGCAATCTGGAGGATTTTGCATACGTGCACACACAAGATCACGTGCGTGGAAAATATCGAGCCCAAAAAGGGCCGTCTGGGACCTACAAAATGGCCTGCAGGATTGGAAAAAACGAAAGTTATCGCAATTACTGCTCAAATTTTGATGTGCCGGCACATCCCTTTGGTGTTCAGGTCCTGGGCGCCCCACCCATCTATGGATAATATAGGGTGTTAGGCAAACTCTCGCGAAGAAACGGCGATCACGGAAAATACAAAAATCAACCTAGAGTCCGAATTGATCGAGACTCTCAAAGCAAGTGAGAACAAGCTCCGATTTCGTCGTTTTCATAGGCGTTGGAAAGCTATTGGGGAATTGAGCTGATAGGACTTCTAGTTTTTGCGATCTGGAGGGTTTTACATACGTGCACACACAGGTTCATGTGCACGGAAATATCGAGCCCAAAAAGGGCCGTCTGGGCCCTCAAAAAAGGCCTGCAGGATTGAAAAAAAGAAAGTTATCGCAATTACAGCTCAAATTTCAATGAGCCGGCACATCCCTTTGGTGTTCAGGTCCTGGGCACCCCACCCATGTATGGATACAATAGGGTGTTAGGCTCACTCTCGCGAAGAAACGGTGATCAAAGAAAATACAAAAATCAACCTAGAGTCTGAATTGATCGAGACTCTCAAAGTGAGTGAGAACAAGCTCTGATTTCGTCGTTTTCATAGGCATTGGAAAGCTATTATGGAATTGAGCTGATAGGACTTCTAGTTTTTGCGATTTGGAGGATTTTACCTACGTGCACACACAGGATCATGTGCGTGGAAAATATCGAGCCCAAAAAGGGCCGTCTGGGCCCTCAAAAATGGCCTGCAGGATTGGAAAAAACGAAAGTTATCGCAATTACAGCTCAAATTTCGATGAGCCGGCACACCCCTTTGGTGTTTAGGTCCTGGGCACCCCACCCAAGTATGTATACAATAGGGTGTTAGGCTCCCTCTTGTGAATAAACGGCGATCAAAGAAAATACAAAAATCAACCTAGAGTCTGAATTGATCGAGACTCTCAAAGCAAGTGAGAACAAGCTCCGATTTCGTCGTTTTCATAGGCGTTGGAAAACTATTGGGGAATTGAGCTGATAGGACTTCTAGTTTTTGCGATCTGGAGGATTTTACATACGTGCACACATAGGATCACGTGTGCGGGAAATATCGACCCCAAAAAGGGCCGTCTGGGCCCTCAAAAAACGCCTGCAGGATTGGAAAAAATGAAAGTTATCGCAATTACAGCTCAAATTTCAATGAGCCGGCACCTCCCTTTGGTGTTCAGGTCCCGGGTGCCCCACCCATGTATGGATACAATACGGTGTTAGGCTCACTCTCGCTATGAAACGGTGATAAAAGAAAATACAAAAATCAACCTAGAGTCCAAATTGATCGAGACTCTCAAAGCAAGTGAGAACAAGCTCCGATTTCGTCGTTTTCATAGGCGTTGGAAAGCTATTGGGGAATTGAGCTGATAGGACTTCTAGTTTTGCGACCTGGAGGATTTTACATACGTGCACACACAGAACATGTGCGCAGAAAATATCAAGCCCAAAAAGGGCCATCTGGGCCCTCAAAAATGGCCTGCAGGATTGGAAAAAACGAAAGTTATCAGAATTACAGCTCAAATTTCGATGAGCCGGCACATCCCTTTGGTGTTTAGGTCCTGGGCGCCCCACCCATGAATGGATACAATAGGGTGTTAGGCTCACTCTCGCGAAGAAACGGCGATCAAAGAAAATACAAAAATCAACCTCGAGTCCGAATTGATCAACACTCTCAAAGCAAGGGAGAACAAGCTCCGATTTCGTCGTTTTCTTAGGCGTTGGAAAGCTACTGGGGAATTGTGGTGATGGGACTTCTAGTTTTTGATATTTGGAGGATTTTACATACGTGCACACACAGGATCACGTGCGCGGAAAATATCGACCCCAAAAAGGGCCGTCTAGGCCCTAAAAAATGGCCTGCGGGATTGGAAAAAAAAGAAAGTTATCGCAATTACAGCTCAATTTCGATGAGCCGGCACATCCCTTTGGTGTTCAGGTCCTGGGCGCCCCACCCAAGTATGGATAATGTAGGGTGTTAGGCCAACTCTCGTGAAGAAAGGGCGATAACAGAAAATACAAAAATCAACCTAGAGTCCGAATTAATCGAGACTCTCAAAGCAAGTGAGAACAAGCTCCGATTTCGTCATTTTCATAGGTGTTGGAAAGCTATTGGGTAATTGAGCTTATAGGACTTCTAGTTTTTGCGATCTGGAGGATTTTACATACGTGCACACATAGGATCACCTGCGCGGGAAATATCGACCCCAAAAAGGGCCGTCTGGGCCCTCAAAAATGGCCTGCAGGATTAGAAAAAACGAAAGTTATCGCAATTACAGCTCAAATTTCAATGAGCCGGCACATCCCTTTGGTGTTCAGGTCCTGGGCTCCCCACCCATGTATGGATACGATATGGTGTTAGGCTCACTCTCGCTAAGAAACGGTGATAAAAGAAAATACAAAATTCAACCTAGAGTCCAAATTGATCGAGACTCTCAAAGCAAGTGAGAACAAGCTCCGATTTCGTCGTTTTCATAGGCGTTGGAAAGCTATTGGGGAATTGAGCTGATAGGACTTCTAGTTTTTGCGATCTGGAGGATTTTACATACGTGCACACACAGAACATGTGCGCGGAAAATATCAAGCCAAAAAAGGGCCATCTGGGCCCTCAAAAAGGGCCTGCAGGATTGGAAAAAACGAAAGTTATCGGAATTACAGCTCAAATTTCGATGAGCCGGCACATCCCTTTGGTATTCAGGTCCTGGGCGCCCCACCCATGTATGGATTCAATAGGGTGTTAGGCTCACTCTCGTGAAGAAACGGCGCTCAAAGAAAATACAAAAATCAACATAGAGTCCGAATTGATCGAGACTCTCAAAGCAAGTGAGAACAAGCTCCGATTTCGTCGTTTTCATAGGCGTTGGAACGCTATTGGGGAATTGAGCTGATAGGACTTCTAGTTTTTGCGATCTGGAGGATTTTACATACGTGCACACACAGAACATGTGCGCGGAAAATATCAAGCCAAAAAAGGGCCATCTGGGCCCTCAAAAAGGGCCTGCAGGATTGGAAAAAACGAAAGTTATCGGAATTACAGCTCAAATTTCGATGAGCCGGCACATCCCTTTGGTATTCAGGTCCTGGGCGCCCCACCCATGTATGGATTCAATAGTGTGTTAGGCTCACTCTCGTGAAGAAACGGCGCTCAAAGAAAATACAAAAATCAACATAGAGTCCGAATTGATCGAGACTCTCAAAGCAACTGAGAACA
This sequence comes from Elymus sibiricus, assembly GCA_039707655.1. Lineage (NCBI taxonomy): Eukaryota > Viridiplantae > Streptophyta > Magnoliopsida > Poales > Poaceae > Elymus > Elymus sibiricus. Next base: position 4,475,155 of record CM077672.1, read on the forward strand.
AGCTCCGATTTCGTCGTTTTCATAGGCGTTGGAAAGCAATTGGGGAATTGAGCTGATAGGACTTCTAGTGTTTGTGATCTGGAGGATTTTACATATGTGCACACATGGTATCACGTGCACGGAAAATATCGAGCCCAAAAAGGGTCGTCTGGGCCCTCAAAAATGGCCTGCAGGATTGGAAAAAACGAAAGTTATCGCAATTACAGCTCGAATTTCGATGAGCCGGCACATCCCTTTGGTATTCAGGTCCTGGGTGCCCCACCCATGTATGGATACAATAGGGTGTTAGGCTCACTATTGTGAAGAAACGGCGATCAAAGAAAATACAAAAATCAACCTAGAGTCCGAATTGATCGAGACTCTCAAAGCAAGTGAGAACAAACTTCGATTTCGTTGTTTTCATAGGCGTTGGAAAGCTATTGGGGAATTGAGCTAATAGCACTTCTAGTTTTTGCGATCTAGAGGATTTTACATACGTGCACAAATAGGATCACGTGCGCGGGAAATATCGACCCCAAAAAGGGCCGTCTGGGCCCTCAAAAATGTCCTGCAGGATTGGAAAAAACGAAAGTTATCGCAATTACAGCTCAAATTTCGATGAGCCGGCACATCCCTTTGGTGTTCAGGTCCTGGGCACCCCACCCATGTATGGATACAATAGGGTGTTAGGCTCACTCTTGTGACGAAACGGCGATCAAAGAAAATACAAAAATCAACCTAGAGTCCGAATTGATCAAGACTCTCAAAGCAAGTGAGAACAAGCTCCGATTTCGTCGTTTTCATAGGCGTTGGAAAGCTATTGGGGAATTGAGCTGATAGGACTTCTAGTTTTTGCGATCTGGAGGATTTTACATACGTGCACACACAGAACATGTGCGCGGAAAATATCAAGCCAAAAAAGGGCCATCTGGGCCCTCAAAAAGGGCCTGCAGGATTGGAAAAAACGAAAGTTATCGGAATTACAGCTCAAATTTCGATGAGCCGGCACATCCCTTTGGTATTCAGGTCCTGGGCGCCCCACCCATGTATGGATTCAATAGGGTGTTAGGCTCACTCTCGTGAAGAAACGGCGCTCAAAGAAAATACAAAAATCAACATAGAGTCCGAATTGATCGAGACTCTCAAAGCAACTGAGAACAAGTTCCGATTTCGTCGTTTTCATAGGCGTTGGAAAGCAATTGGGGAATTGAGCTGATAGGACTTCTAGTGTTTGTGATCTGGAGGATTTTACATATGTGCACACATGGTATCACGTGCACGGAAAATATCGAGCCCAAAAAGGGTCGTCTGGGCCCTCAAAAATGGCCTGCAGGATTGGAAAAAACGAAAGTTATCGCAATTACAGCTCGAATTTCGATGAGCCGGCACATCCCTTTGGTATTCAGGTCCTGGGTGCCCCACCCATGTATGGATACAATAGGGTGTTAGGCTCACTATTGTGAAGAAACGGCGATCAAAGAAAATACAAAAATCAACCTAGAGTCCGAATTGATCGAGACTCTCAAAGCAAGTGAGAACAAACTTCGATTTCGTTGTTTTCATAGGCGTTGGAAAGCTATTGGGGAATTGAGCTAATAGCACTTCTAGTTTTTGCGATCTAGAGGATTTTACATACGTGCACAAATAGGATCACGTGCGCGGGAAATATCGACCCCAAAAAGGGCCGTCTGGGCCCTCAAAAATGTCCTGCAGGATTGGAAAAAACGAAAGTTATCGCAATTACAGCTCAAATTTCGATGAGCCGGCACATCCCTTTGGTGTTCAGGTCCTGGGCACCCACCCATGTATGGATACAATAGGGTGTTAGGCTCACTCTTGTGACGAAACGGCGATCAAAGAAAATACAAAAATCAACCTAGAGTCCGAATTGATCAAGACTCTCAAAGCAAGTGAGAACAAGCTCCGATTTCGTCGTTTTCATAAGCGTTGGAAAGCTATTGCGGAATTGAGCTGATAGTACTTCTAGTTTATGCGATCTGGAAGATTTTACATACGTGCACACACAGGATCACTTGCGCGGAAAATATCGAGTCCAACAAGCGCCGTCTGGTCCCTCTAAAATGGCATGCAGGATTGTAAAAAACGAAAGTTATCGCAATTACAGCTCAAATTTCGATGAGCCGGCACATCCCTTTGGTGGTCGGGTCCTAGGCGCCCCACCCATGTATGATTAATATAGGGCGTTAGGCCAACTCTCGCGAAGAAACGGGGACCACAGAAAATACAAAAATCAACCTAGAGTCCGAATTGATCGAGACTCTCAAAGCAAGTGAGAACAAGCTCCGATTTCGTCGTTTTCAAATGCGTTGGAAAGCTATTGAGGAATTGAGCTGATAGGACTTCTAGTTTTTGCGATCTGGAGGATTTTACATACGTGCACAGATGGGATCACGTGCATGGAAAATATCGAGCCCAAAAAGGGTCGTCTGGGCCCTCAAAAATGGCCTGCAGGATTGGAAAAAACGAAAGTTATCGCAATTACAGTTCGAATTTCGATGAGCCGGCACATCCCTTTGGTATTCAGGTCCTGGGTGCCCCACCCATGTATGGATACAATAGGGTGTTAGGCTCACTATTGTGAAGAAACGGCGATCAAAGAAAATACAAAAATCAACCTAGAGTCCGAATTGATCGAGACTCTCAAAGCAAGTGAGAACAAGCTCCGATTTCGTCGTTTTCATAGGCGTTGTAAACCTATTGGGGAATTGAGCTGATAGGACTTCTAGTTTTTGCGATCTAGAGGATTTTACATACGTGCACACACAGGATCACGTGCGCGGAAAATATCGAGCCCAAAAAGGGCCGTCTGGGCCCTAAAAAATGGCCTGCAGGATTGGGAAAAACAAAAGTTATCGCAATTACAGCTCAAATTTCGATGAGCCGGCACATCCCTTTGGTATTCAGGTCCTGGGCGCCCCACCCATGTATGGATACACTAGGGTGTTAGGCTCACTCTCGCGAAGAAACGGCGATCACAGAAAATACAAAAATCAACCTAGAGTCCGAATTGATCGAGACTCTCAAAGCAAGTGAGAACAAGCTCCGATTTCGTCGTTTTCATAGGCGTTGGAAAGCTATTGCGGAATTGAGCTGATAGTACTTCTAATTTTTGCGATCTGGAGGATTTTACATACGTGCACACACAGAACAAGTGCGCAGAAAATATCGAGCCAACAAGCGCCGTCTGGGCCCTCAAAAATGGCCTGCAGGATTGGAAAAAATGAAAGTTATCGGAATTACAGCTCAAATTTCGATGAGCCGGCACATCCCTTTGGTGTTCGGGTCCTAGGTGCCCCACCCATGTATGGATACAATAGGGTTTTAGGCTCACTCTCGCAAAGAAACGGCGATCAAAGAAAATACAAAAATCAACCTAGAGTCCGAGTTGATCAAGACTATCAAAGCAAGTGAGAACAAGCTCCGATTTCGTCGTTTTCATAGGCGTTGGAAAGCTATTGGGGAATTGAGCTGATAGGACTTCTAGTTTTTGATATATGGAGGATTTTACATACGTGCAGACACAGGATCATGTGCGCGGAAAATATCGAGCCCAAAAAGGGTCGTCTGGGCCCTAAAAAATGGCCTGCAGGATTGGAAAAAACAAAAGTTATCTCAATTATAGCTCAAATTTCGATGAGCCGGCACATCCCTTTGGTGTTCAGGTCCTGGGCGCCCCACCCATGTATGGATAATGTAGGGTGTCAGGCCAACTCTCGTGAAGAAAGGACGATAACAGAAAATACAAAAATCAACCTAGAGTCCGAATTAATCGAGACTCTCAAAGCAAGTGAGAACAAGCTCCGATTTTGTCGTTTTCATAGGTGTTGGAAAGCTATTGGGTAATTGAGCAAATAGGACTTCTAGTTTTTGCAATCTGGAGGGTTTTACATACGTGCACACACAGGAACACGTGCGTGGAAAATATCGAGCTCAAAAAGGGCCGTCTGGGCCCTCAAAAATGGCCTGCAGGATTGGAAAAAAGGAAAGTTATCGCAATTACAGCTCAAATTTCGATGAGCCGGCACATCCCTTTGGTGTTCAGGTCCTGGGTGCCCCACCCACTGTTGGAAATATGCCCTAGAGGCAATAATAAATTGGTTATTATTATATTTCCTTGTTCATGATAATCGTTTATTATCCATGCTATAATTGTATTGATTGGAAACTCAAATACATGTGTGGGTACATAGACAACACTGTGTCCCTAGTAAGCCTCTAGTTGACTAGCTCGTTGATCAAAGATGGTTAAGGATTCCTAGCCATTGACATGAGATGTCATTTGATAACGGGATCACATCATTAGGAGAATGATGTGATGGACAAGACCCAAACTATAAACGTAGCATATGATCGTGTCAGTTTATTGCTATTGTTTTCTGCATGTCAAGTATCTGTTCCTATGACCATGAGATCATGCAACTCCCTGACATCGGAGGAGTACCTTGTGTGTATCAAATGTCGCAACATAACTGGGTGACTATAAAGGTGCTCTACAGGTATCTCCGAGGGTGTCTGTTGGGTTGGCATGGATCAAGACTGGGATTTGTTACTCCGTATGACGGAGAGGTATCTCAGGGCCCACTCGGTAATACAACATCACAATGAGCCTTGCAAGCAATGTGACTAAAGTGTTAGCCACGAGATCTTATATTACGGAACGAGTAAAGAGACTTGCCGGTAACGAGATTGAACTAGGTATAGAGATACCGACGATCGAATCTCGGGCAAGTAACATACCAAAGAACAAAGGGAACAGCATACGGGATTAACTGAATCTTTGACATAGAGGTTCGACCGATAAAGATCTTCGTAGAATATGTAGGAGCCAATATGGGCATCCAGGTCCCGCTATTGGTTATTGGCCGTAGAGGTGTCTCGGTCATGTCTACATAGTTCTCGAACCCGCAGGGTCTACACACTTAACGTTTGGTGACGATTAGTATAGTTGAGTTATTTTGTTGGTGACCGAAGGTTGTTCGGAGTCCCGGATAAGATCCCGGATATGACGAGGATCTCCGGAAGAGTCCGGAGGTAAAGATTGATATATGTGTGATAATAGTGTTTTGATCTCCGGAAGAGTTCCGGAATTCACCGGCAGGGGTTCCGGATGTTTACCGAAGTGTTCGGGTGCAGCAACATTTTATATGAGCCAAAGGGGTAAAGCCCACGTGGTATTGGAAAGTGCAAAAGGAAGTTTTGCTACTGCCTTAAGTGGTACTACCGCTGGTAAAGGCAGTACTACCGCGTAAGCGGTACTACCGCTTGTTGGAAGCGGTACTACCGCCCAAGCGGTACTACCGCTTGTGTGAAGCGGTACTACCGCTCAAGCGGTACTACCGCTTGTGAGCGGTACTACCGCTTCTGCGCGGTACTGCAGGGATCCGAGTTGGACTCTTTCCCTCCGGGCCAAACCGACCTTGTGCGGGCAAAACCGACCTGGAGGAGGCCTTTACTCCAAGTTTAGACCCCAAGGCTCAACATATAAATAGAGGGGCAGGGCTTGCACACGGGACACATTAAGATTTCCCAAGCCGTGTGTCGGCAACCCTAACTCTCTAGTTCTCCCGTCATAATCTCCGTAGTGCTTGGCGAAGCCCTGCAGAGATTGTTCCTCACCAACATCACCACGCCGTCGTGCTGCCGGAACTCATCTACTACTTCACCATCGCTCGCTGGATCGAGGAGGTGAAGGCGTCATCAAGCCGTACGTGTGTTGAACGCGGAGGTGCCGTCCGTTCGGCACTAGTTCGTGATCGGATCGAGGGACGACTTGCGATTTGGATCGCGGAGACGTTCGACTACATCAACCGCGTTTCTTAACGCTTCCGCTTAGCGATCTACAAGGGTATGTAGATTCACTTTCCCTCTCGTAGATGCTCATCACCATGGATAGATCTTGTGTGTGCGTAGGAAAATTTTTGTTTCCCATGCAACGTTCCCCAACAGTGGCATCTGAGCTAGGTCTATGCGTAGATGAGATCTCGAGTAGAACACAAACGAGTTGTGGGCGTGGGTGTATACATATTGCTTGCCGTTACTAGTTTATACTTGATTCAGCGGTATTGTGAGATGAAGCGGCCCGGACCGACATTACGCGTACGCTTACGCGAGACAGGTTCCTTCAACTGACATGTAACTTTGTTGCATAAAGATGGCTAGCGGGTGTCTGTCTCTCTCACTTTAGTTGAATCAATTTCAATGAAGAGGGTTCTTTTAGAAGATCAAAAAGCAATCACTACACCACGTTGTGGTTTTGCGTAGGTAAGAACGGTTCTTGCAAACCCTTAGCAGCCACGTAAAATTTGCAACAACAATTAGAGGACGTCTAACTTGTTTTTGCAGGGTATGTTGTGATGTGATATGGCCAATTACATGATGAGATATATGTGATGTATGAGATGATCATGTGTTGTATAGAATATCACGACTTGCATGTCGATGAGTACGGCAACTGGCAGGAGCCATAGAGTTGTCTTTAATTATTCTCGCCGTTTTTGCTTTACTTTATCGTTATGAGTTAGCAATAGTCGTGGAAGCAACAGTCGGCGCGACAACCTCATGGCGACACGTTGATGGAGATCAAGATGATGGAGATCATGGTGTCATGCCGGTGACGATGGAGATCATGCCGGTGCTTTGGAGATGGAGATCAAAAGCACAAGTTCATGGCCATATCATGTCACTTATGATTTATATGTGATGTTAATCCTTTTATGCATCTTATTTTGCTTAGGACGATGGTAGCATTATAAGGTGATCCCTCACTTAAATTTCAAGATAAATTGTGTTCTCCCCGAGTGTGCACAAGTGCGAAAGTTCGTCGTTTCGAGACACGCCGTGATGATCGGGTGTGATAGACTCTACGTTCACATACAACGGGTGCAAGCCAGTGTTGCACATGCGGAACACTCGGGTTAAACTTGACGATCCTAGCATGTACAGACATGGCCTCCGAACACAAGAGACCGAAAGGTCGAACATGAGTCATATAGTAGATATGATCAACATGAAGATGTTCACCATTGAAACCACCTCAACTCACGTGATGATCGGACTTGAGTTGGTGGATTTGGATCATGTTACACTCGAATGACCGGAGGGATGTCAATTTGAGTGGGAGTTTTTAAGTAATATGATTAACTAAACTCATTATCTAGAACAATAGTCTAAGTTGTCTTTGCTATATTTATATTGTAGATCATGGCTCGCGCAGTAGCACCCCTGAATTTTAATGCGTTCCTAGAGAAAGCTAAGTTGAAAGATGATGGAAGTAACTTTGTGGACTGGGCCCGTAATCTAAGGATTATCCTTACGGCTTCCCAGAAGGCTTATGTCCTTGATGCACCGCTTGGTGATCCACCCGCTCCAGTTGAGTCTCTAGACGTTGTGAACGCCTGCCAGGCTCGTTCTGAAGATTACTCAATAGTTCAATGTGCAATATTGTATGGCTTAGAACCGGGACTTCAAAGACGTTTTGAACGTCATGGAGCATATGAGATGTTCCAGGAGTTGAAGTTTATCTTTCATAAGAATGCCCGGATCGAGAGATATGAGATCTCCGATAAGATCTATGCTTGCAAGATGGAGGAGAACGGGTCTATCAGTGATCATGTACTCAAAATGTCTGGGTACTCCACCAGAGGCTATCACTGACAGAGTTCTTCAATCATTGCCACCTAGCTACAAGAGCTTCGTGTTGAACTATAACATGCACGGGATGAACAATTCAGTCGCCGAGCTGTTTGCGATGCTGAAAGCCGCTGAGTCTGAAATTCAGAAGGAGCATCAAGTGTTGATTGTCAATAAAACCACGAGTTTCAAGAAAAATGGCAAGGGTAAGAAGGGTAACTCCAAGAAGAGTGGCAAAGCAGTTGCTCCTCTTGTGAATAAACCCAAGGCTGGACCCAAACCAGAAACTGTGTGCTTTCATTGCAAGGGAACTGGACACTGGAAGCGGAATTGCCCCAAGTATTTGGCTGACAAGAAGGCAGCCAACAACAAACAAGGTATATATGATATACATGCTATTGATGTGTACCTTACCAACTCTCGTTGTAGTGCCTGGGTATTTGATACCGGTGCGGTTGCTCACATTTGCAACTCAAAACTGGAACTGCGGAATAGACGGAGGCTGGCAAAGGACGAAGTGACGATGCGCGTGGGAAATGGTTCCAAGGTTGATGTGATCGCCGTCGGCACGCTCGCTCTTCGATTACCATCGGGATTAGTGATGAACCTGAATAATTGTTATTTAGTGCCTGCGTTAAGCATGAACATTATATCTGGATCTTGTTTATTGCGAGACGGTTACTCATTTAAATCAGAGAATAAGGGTTGTTCTATTTATATGAGTAATATCTTTTATGGTCATGCACCCAATGTGAGGGGTTTATTCTTATTGAATCTCGATAGTAATGATACACATGTTCATAACATTGATGCCAAAAGATGTAGGATTGATAATGATAATACCACTTTCTTGTGGCACTGCCGTTTAGGTCATATTGGCGTAAAACGCATGAGGAAGCTCCATGCTGATGGACTGTTGGAGTCACTTCATTTGGAATCACTTGACACATGTGAGCCACGCCTCATGGGCAAGATGACTAAAACGCCGTTCTCTGGAACAATGGAACGGGCAAGTGACTTATTGGAAATCATACATACTGATGTGTGCGGTCCGATGAGCATTGAGGCGCGTGGTGGTTATCGTTACTTTCTCACCTTCACTGATGACTTAAGTAGATATGGGTATATTTACTTAATGAAACACAAGTCTGAAACATTTGAAAAGTTCAAACAATTTCAGAGTGAAGTTGAGAATCATCGTAACAAGAAGATTAAATTCCTACGATCTTATCGAGGAGGAGAATATCTGAGTTATGAGTTTGGCAGTCACTTAAGACAATGTGGAATTGTTTCACAACTAACACCGCCTGGAACACCACAGCGTAATGGTGTGTCCGAACGTCGTAATCGAACCTTATTGGATATGGTGCGATCTATGATGTCTCTTGCCAATTTGCCACTATCGTTTTGGGGTTATGCATTAGAGACAGCTGCATTCACTTTAAATAGGGCACCATCGAAATCCGTTGAGACGACGCCATATGAACTTTGGTTTGGCAAGAAGCCAAAGCTGTCATTTCTTAAAGTTTGGGGATGTGATGCTTATGTCAAAAAGCTTCAGCCTGAAAAGCTGGAACCCAAAGCGGAAAAATGCGTCTTCATATTATACTCAAAAGAGACAGTTGGGTATACCTTCTACCTTAGATCCGAAGGCAAAGTGTTTGTCGCTAAAAACGGAACATTTCTTGAGAAAGAGTTTCTCTCGAAAGAATTGAGTGGGAGGAAGATAGAACTTGATGAGGTTGTTGAACCTTTACTTCAACCTGAAAGTAGCGCAACGCAGAAAGATGTTTCTGTAGAGCCTACAACATTTGAAGAGGAAGTTAATGATGATGATCATGAAGCTTTGGATCAAGTTGCTATCAAACCTCGTAGGTCGACAAGGACACGTACTGCTCCTGAGTGGTACGGCAACCCTGTCTTAGAGGTCATGTTGTTAGACAATGATGAACCTACGAGCTATGGAGAAGCGATGATGGGCCCGGATTCCGAGAAGTGGTTAGAGGCCATGAAATCCGAGATGGGATCCATGTATGAAAACAAAGTATGGACTTTGGATGTATTACCTGAAGGGCGTAAGGCCATTCAGAACAAATGGATCTTTAAGAGGAAGACGGACGCGGACGGTAATATCACAGTCTATAAAGCTCGACTTGTGGCAAAGGGTTTTTCACAAGTTCAAGGAGTTGACTACGATGAGACCTTCTCACCCGTAGCGATCCGTAAGTCTGTCAGAATCATGTTAGCAATAGCTGCCTTTTTCGATTATGAAATTTGGCAGATGGATGTCAAAACAGCGTTCCTTACCGGTTTCCTTAAGGAAGAGTTGTATATGATGCAACCAGAAGGTTTTGTCGATCCAGAGAATGCTGACAAAGTTTGCAAACTCCAGCGATCCATTTATGGACTGGTGCAAGCATCTCGGAGTTGGAATCTTCGCTTTGATGAGGTGATCAAAGCGTTCGAGTTTATACAAGTTTACGGAGAAGCTTGTATTTACAAGAAAGTGAGTGGGAGCTCTATAGCGTTTCTAATATTATATGTGGATGACATATTACTAATTGGAAACAATATAGAAATGTTGGAAGGCGTGAAGGAATATTTGAACAAGAGTTTTTCAATGAAGGACCTAGGAGAAGCTGCTTTCATATTAGGCATCAAGATCTATAGAGATAGATCGAGGCGCCTAATAGGACTTTCACAAAGCACATACCTTGACAAAGTTTTGAAGAAGTTCCAAATGGATCAGTCCAAGAAGGGGTTCTTGCCTGTATTGCAAGGTGTGAAGTTGAGTAAGACTCAATGCCAAGTGACTGCAGAAGATAGAGAAAAGATGAGTGTCATCCCCTATGCTTCAGCCATAGGCTCTATCATGTATGCAATGCTGTGCACAAGACCCGATGTCAGCCTTGCCATAAGTATGGTCGGAAGGTTTCAAAGTGATCCATGAATGGAACACTGGACGGTGGTCAAGAATATCCTGAAGTACCTGAAAAGGACTAAGGACATGTTTCTCGTTTATGGAGGTGATCAAGAGCTCGTCGTAAAGGGTTACGTCGATGCAAGCTTTGACACTGATCCGGATGATTCTAAATCACAAACCGGATATGTATTTATTCTTAATGGGGGTGCGGTTAGCTGGTGCAGTTCCAAGCAAAGCGTGGTAGCTGATTCTACATGCGAAGCGGAGTACATCGCTGCCTCGGAGGCGGCGAAGGAAGGTGTCTGGATGAAGGAGTTCATGACAGATCTTGGAGTAGTGCCTAGTGCGCTTAACCCAATGACTCTGTTTTGTGATAATACTGGTGCCATTGCTCTAGCCAAGGAACCAAGATTTCACAAGAGGACCAGACACATAAAGCGACGTTTCAATTCCATCCGCGATTACATCAAGGAGGACGACATAAATATTGCAAAGTACACACGGATCTGAATGTTGCAGATCCGATGACTAAACCTCTTCCAAGGGCTAAACATGAACAACACCAGAACTGCATGGGTGTTCGATTCATTACAATGTAAATCACATAGTGATGTGAACTAGATTATTGACTCTAGTGCAAGTGGGAGACTGTTGGAAATATGCCCTAGAGGCAATAATAAATTGGTTATTATTATATTTCCTTGTTCATGATAATCGTTTATTATCCATGCTATAATTGTATTGATTGGAAACTCAAATACATGTGTGGGTACATAGACAACACTGTGTCCCTAGTAAGCCTCTAGTTGACTAGCTCGTTGATCAAAGATGGTTAAGGTTTCCTAGCCATTGACATGAGATGTCATTTGATAACGGGATCACATCATTAGGAGAATGATGTGATGGACAAGACTCAAACTATAAACATAGCATATGATCGTGTCAGTTTATTGCTATTGTTTTCTGCATGTCAAGTATCTGTTCCTATGACCATGAGATCATGCAACTCCCTGACATCGGAGGAGTACCTTGTGTGTATCAAACGTCGCAACGTAACTGGGTGACTATAAAGGTGCTCTACAGGTATCTCCGAGGGTGTCTGTTGGGTTGGCATGGATCAAGACTGGGATTTGTTACTCCGTATGACGGAGAGGTATCTCAGGGCCCACTCGGTAATACAACATCACAATGAGCCTTGCAAGCAATGTGACTAAAGTGTTAGCCATGAGATCTTGTATTACGGAACGAGTAAAGAGACTTGCTGGTAACGAGATTGAACTAGGTATAGAGATACCGACGATCGAATCTCGGGCAAGTAACATACCGAAGAACAAAGGGAACAGCATACTGGATTAACTGAATCCTTGACATAGAGGTTCGACCGATAAAGATCTTCGTAGAATATGTAGGAGCCAATATGGGCATCCAGGTCCCGCTATTGGCTATTGGCCGTAGAGGTGTCTCGGTCATGTCTACATAGTTCTCGAACCCGCAGGGTCTACACACTTAACGTTTGGTGACGATTAGTATAGTTGAGTTATTTTGTTGGTGACCGAAGGTTGTTCGGAGTCCCGGATAAGATCCCGGATATGACGAGGATCTCCGGAAGAGTCCGGAGGTAAAGATTGATATATGTGTGATAATAGTGTTTTGATCTCCGGAAGAGTTCCGGAATTCACCGGAAGGGGTTCCGGATGTTTACCGAAGTGTTCGGGAGCAGCAACACTTTATATGAGCCAAAGGGGTAAAGCCCACGAGGTATTGGAAAGTGCAAAAGGAAGTTTTGCTGCTGCCTTAAGCGGTACTACCGCTGGTAAAGGCAGTACTACCGCGTAAGCGGTACTACCGCTTGTTGGAAGCGGTACTACCGCCCAAGCGGTACTACCGCTTGTGAGCGGTACTACCGCTTGTGCGCGGTACTGCAGGGATCCGAGTTGGACTCTTTCCCTGCGGGCCAAACCGACCTTGTGCGGGCAAAACCGACCTGGACGAGGCTTTTACTCCAAGTTTAGACCCCAAGGCTCAACATATAAATAGAGGGGCAGGGCTAGCACACGGGACACATTAAGATTTCCCAAGCCGTGTGTCGGCAACCCTAACTCTCTAGTTCTCCCGTCATAATCTCCGTAGTGCTTGGCGAAGCCCTGCAGAGTTTGTTCCACACCAACATCACCACGCCGTCGTGCTGCCGGAACTCATCTACTACTTCACCATCGCTCGCTGGATCGAGGAGGTGAAGGCGTCATCAGGCCGTACGTGTGTTGAACGCGGAGGTGCCATCCGTTCGGCACTAGTTCGTGATCGGATCGAGGGACGACTTGCGATTTGGATCGCGGAGACGTTCGACTACATCAACCGCGTTTCTTAACGCTTCCGCTTAGCGATCTACAAGGGTATGTAGATTCACTTTCCCTCTCGTAGATGCTCATCACCATGGATAGATCTTGTGTGTGCGTAGGAAAATTTTTGTTTCCCATGCAACGTTCCCCAACAGTGGCATCTGAGCTAGGTCTATGCGTAGATGAGATCTCGAGTAGAACACAAACGAGTTGTGGGCGTGGGTGTATACATATTGCTTGCCGTTACTAGTTGATACTTGATTCAGCGGTATTGTGAGATGAAGCGGCCCGGACCGACATTACACGTACGCTTACGCGAGACAGGTTCCTTCAACTGACATGTAACTTTGTTGCATAAAGATGGCTAGCGGGTGTCTGTCTCTCTCACTTTAGTTGAATCAATTTCAATGAAGAGGGTTCTTTTAGAAGATCAAAAAGCAATCACTACACCACGTTGTGGTTTTGCGTAGGTAAGAACGGTTCTTGCAAACCCGTAGCAGCCACGTAAAATTTGCAACAACAATTAGAGGACGTCTAACTTGTTTTTGCAGGGTATGTTGTGATGTGATATGGCCAATTACATGATGAGATATATGTGATGTATGAGATGATCATGTGTTGTATAGAATATCACGACTTGCATGTCGATGAGTACGGCAACTAGCAGGAGCCATAGAGTTGTCTTTAATTATTTTCGCCGTTTTTTCTTTACTTTGTCGCTATGAGTTAGCAATAGTCATGGAAGCAACAGTCAGCGCGACAACCTCATGGCGACACGTTGATGGAGATCAAGATGATGGAGATCATGGTGTCATGCCGGTGACGATGGAGATCATGCCGGTGCTTTGGAGATGGAGATCAAAAGCACAAGTCCATGGCCATATCATGTCACTTATGATTTGCATGTGATGTTAATCCTTTTATGCATCTTATTTTGCTTAGGACGATGGTAGCATTATAAGGTGATCCCTCACTTAAATTTCAAGATAAATTGTGTTCTCCCCGAGTGTGCACCATTGCGAAAGTTCGTCGTTTCGAGACACGCCGTGATGATCGGGTGTGATAGACTCTACGTTCACATACAACGGGTGCAAGCCAGTGTTGCACATGCGGAACACTCGGGTTAAACTTGACGAGCCTAGCATGTATAGACATGGCCTCAGAACACAAGAGACCGAAAGGTCGAACATGAGTCATATAGTAGATATGATCAACATGAAGATGTTCACCATTGAAACCACCTCAACTCACGTGATGATCGGACTTGAGTTGGTGGATTTGGATCATGTTACACTCGAATGACCGGAGGGATGTCAATATGAGTGGGAGTTTTTAAGTAATATGATTAACTAAACTCATTATCTAGAACAATAGTCTAAGTTGCCTTTGCTATATTTATGTTGTAGATCATTGCTCGCGCAGTAGCACCCCTGAATTTTAATGCGTTCCTAGAGAAAGCTAAGTTGAAAGATGATGGAAGTAACTTTGTGGACTGGGCCCATAATCTAAGGATTATCCTTACGGCTTCCCAGAAGGCTTATGTCCTTGATGCACCGCTTGGTGATCCACCCGCTCCAGTTGAGTCTCTATACGTTGTGAACGCCTGCCAGGCTCGTTCTGAAGATTACTCAATAGTTCAATGTGCAATATTGTATGGCTTAGAACCGGGACTTCAAAGACGTTTTGAACGTCATGGAGCATATGAGATGTTCCAGGAGTTGAAGTTTATCTTTCAGAAGAATGCCCGGATCGAGAGATATGATATCTTCGATAAGTTCTATGCTTGCAAGATGGAGGAGAACGGGTCTATCAGTGATCATGTACTCAGAATGTCTGGGTACTCCACCCGTCTGGCTGAATTGGGGATGCCCCTTCCGCCAGAGGCTATCACTGACAGAGTTCTTCAATCATTGCCACCTAGCTACAAGAGCTTCGTGTTGAACTATAACATGCACGGGATGAACAAGTCAGTCGCCGAGCTGTTTGCGATGCTGAAAGCCGCTGAGTCTGAAATTCAGAAGGAGCATCAAGTGTTGATGGTCAATAAAACCACTAGTTTCAAGAAAAATGGCAAGGGTAAGAAGGGTAACTCCAAGAAGAGTGGCAAAGCAGTTGCTCCTCTCGTGAATAAACCCAAGGCTGGACCCAAACCAGAAACTGTGTGCTTTCATTGCAAGGGAACTGGACACTGGAAGCGGAATTGCCCCAAGTATTTGGCTGACAAGAAGGCGGCCAACAACAAACAAGGTATATATGATATACATGTTATTGATGTGTACCTTACCAACTCTCGTTGTAGTGCCTGGGTATTTGATACCGGTGCGGTTGCTCACATTTGCAACTCAAAACAGGAACTGCGGAATAGACGGAGGCTGGCAAAGGACGAAGTGACGATGCGCGTGGGAAATGGTTCCAAGGTTGATGTGATCGCCGTCGGCACGCTCGCTCTTCGATTACCATCGGGATTAGTGATGAACCTGAATAATTGTTATTTAGTGCCTGCGTTAAGCATGAACATTATATCTGGATCTTGTTTATTGCGAGAAGGTTACTCATTTAAATCAGAGAATAAGGGTTGTTCTATTTATATGAGTAATATTTTTTATGGTCATGCACCCAATGTGAGGGGTTTATTCTTATTGAATCTCGATAGTAATGATACACATGTTCATAACATTGATGCCAAAAGATGTAGGATTGATAATGATAATACCACTTTCTTGTGGCACTGCCATTTAGGTCATATTGGCGTAAAACGCATGAGGAAGCTCCATGCTGATGGACTGTTGGAGTCACTTCATTTGGAATCACTTGACACATGTGAGCCACGCCTCATGGGCAAGATGACTAAAACGCCGTTCTCTGGAACAATGGAACGGGCAAGTGACTTATTGGAAATCATACATACTGATGTGTGCGGTCCGATGAGCATTGAGGCGCGCGGTGGTTATCGTTACTTTCTCACCTTCACTGATGACTTAAGTAGATATGGGTATATTTACTTAATGAAACACAAGTCTGAAACATTTGAAAAGTTCAAACAATTTTAGAGTGAAGTTGAGAATCATCGTAACAAGAAGATTAAATTCCTACGATCTTATCGAGGAGGAGAATATCTGAGTTATGAGTTTGGCAGTCACTTAAGACAATGTGGAATTGTTTCACAACTAACACCGCCTGGAACACCACAGCGTAATGGTGTGTCCGAACGTCGTAATCGAACCTTATTGGATATGGTGCGATCTATGATGTCTCTTGCCGATTTGCCACTATCGTTTTGGGGTTATGCATTAGAGACAGCTGCATTCACTTTAAATAGGGCACCATCGAAATCCGTTGAGACGACGCCATATGAACTTTGGTTTGGCAAGAAGCCAAAGCTGTCATTTCTTAAAGTTTGGGGATGTGATGCTTATGTCAAAAAGCTTCAGCCTGAAAAGCTGGAACCCAAAGCGGAAAAATGCGTCTTCATAGGATACTCAAAAGAGACAGTTGGGTATACCTTCTACCTTAGATCCGAAGGCAAAGTGTTTGTTGCTAAAAACGGAACATTTCTTGAGAAAGAGTTTCTCTCGAAAGAATTGAGTGGGAGGAAGATAGAACTTGATGAGGTTGTTGAACCTTTACTTCAACCTAAAAGTAGCGCAACGCAGAAAGATGTTTCTGTAGAGCCTACAACAGTTGAAGAGGAAGTTAATGATGATGATCATGAAGCTTTGGATCAAGTTGCTATCAAACCTCGTAGGTCGACAAGGACGCGTACTGCTCCTGAGTGGTACGGCAACCCTGTCTTAGAGGTCATGTTGTTAGACAACGATGAACCTACGAGCTATGGAGAAGCGATGATGGGCCCGGATTCCGAGAAGTGGTTAGAGGCCATGAAATCCGAGATGGGATCCATGTATGAAAACAAAGTATGGACTTTGGAAGTATTACCTGAAGGGCGTAAGGCCATTCAGAACAAATGGATCTTTAAGAGGAAGACGGACGCGGACGGTAATGTCACCGTCTATAAAGCTCGACTTGTGGCAAAGGGTTTTTCACAAGTTCAAGGAGTTGACTACGATGAGACCTTCTCACCCGTAGTGATGCGTAAGTCTGTCAGAATCATGTTAGCAATAGCTTCCTTTTTCGATTATGAAATTTGGCAGATGGATGTCAAAACAGCGTTCCTTAACGGTTTCCTTAAGGAAGAGTTGTATATGATGCAACCAGAAGGTTTTGTCGATCCAGAGAATGCTGACAAAGTTTGCAAACTCCAGCGATCCATTTATGGACTGGTGCAAGCATCTCGGAGTTGGAATCTTCGCTTTGATGAGGTGATCAAAGCGTTCGAGTTTATACAAGTTTACGGAGAAGCTTGTATTTACAAGAAAGTGAGTGGGAGCTCTATAGCGTTTCTAATATTATATGTGGATGACATATTACTGATTGGAAACAATATAGAAATGTTGGAAGGCGTGAAGGAATATTTGAACAAGAGTTGTTCAATGAAGGACCTAGGAGAAGCTGCTTTCATATTAGGCATCAAGATCTATAGAGATAGATCGAGGCGCCTAATAGGACATTCACAAAGCACATACCTTGACAAAGTTTTGAAGAAGTTCAAAATGGATCAGTCCAAGAACGGGTTCTTGCCTGTATTGCAAGGTGTGAAGTTGAGTAAGACTCAATGCCCAGTGACTGCAGAAGATAGAGAAAAGATGAGTGTCATCCCCTATGCTTCAGCCATAGGCTCTATCATGTATGCAATGCTGTGCACAAGACCCGATGTCAGCCTTGCCATAAGTATGGTCGGAAGGTTTCAAAGTGATCCAGGAATGGAACACTGGACGGCGGTCAAGAATATCCTGAAGTACCTGAAAAGGACTAAGGACATGTTTCTCGTTTATGGAGGTGATCAAGAGCTCGTCGTAAAGGGTTACGTCGATGCAAGCTTTGACACTGATCCGGATGATTCTAAATCACAAACCGGATACGTATTTATTCTTAATGGGGGTGCGGTTAGCTGGTGCAGTTCCAAGCAAAGCGTGGTAGCTGATTCTACATGCGAAGCGGAGTAGATCGCTGCCTCGGAGGCGGCGAAGGAAGGTGTCTGGATGAAGGAGTTCATGACAGATCTTGGAGTAGTGCCTAGTGCGCTTAACCCAATGACTCTGTTTTGTGATAATACTGGTGCCATTGCTCTAGCCAAGGAACCAAGATTTCACAAGAGGACCAGACACATAAAGCGACGTTTCAATTCCATCCGCGATTACATCAAGGAGGACGACATAAATATTGCAAAGTA
Organism: Elymus sibiricus; assembly: GCA_039707655.1. Classification (NCBI taxonomy): domain Eukaryota; kingdom Viridiplantae; phylum Streptophyta; class Magnoliopsida; order Poales; family Poaceae; genus Elymus; species Elymus sibiricus. The sequence continues at coordinate 4,493,336 of CM077672.1, forward strand.
CACACGGATCTGAATGTTGCAGATCCGATGACTAAACCTCTTCCAAGGGCTAAACATGAACAACACCAGAACTGCATGGGTGTTCGATTCATTACAATGTAAATCACATAGTGATGTGAACTAGATTATTGACTCTAGTGCAAGTGGGAGACTGTTGGAAATATGCCCTAGAGGCAATAATAAATTGGTTATTATTATATTTCCTTGTTCATGATAATCGTTTATTATCCATGCTATAATTGTATTGATTGGAAACTCAAATACATGTGTGGGTACATAGACAACACTGTGTCCCTAGTAAGCCTCTAGTTGACTAGCTCGTTGATCAAAGATGGTTAAGGTTTCCTAGCCATTGACATGAGATGTCATTTGATAACGGGATCACATCATTAGGAGAATGATGTGATGGACAAGACTCAAACTATAAACGTAGCATATGATCGTGTCAGTTTATTGCTATTGTTTTCTGCATGTCAAGTATCTGTTCCTATGACCATGAGATCATGCAACTCCCTGACATCGGAGGAGTACCTTGTGTGTATCAAACGTCGCAACGTAACTGGGTGACTATAAAGGTGCTCTACAGGTATCTCCGAGGGTGTCTGTTGGGTTGGCATGGATCAAGACTGGGATTTGTTACTCCGTATGACGGAGAGGTATCTCAGGGCCCACTCGGTAATACAACATCACAATGAGCCTTGCAAGCAATGTGACTAAAGTGTTAGCCATGAGATCTTGTATTACGGAACGAGTAAAGAGACTTGCTGGTAACGAGATTGAACTAGGTATACAGATACCGACGATCGAATCTCGGGAAAGTAACATACCGAAGAACAAAGGGAACAGCATACGGGATTAACTGAATCCTTGACATAGAGGTTCGACCGATAAAGATCTTCGTAGAATATGTAGGAGCCAATATGGGCATCCAGGTCCCGCTATTGGTTATTGGCCGTAGAGGTGTCTCGGTCATGTCTACATAGTTCTCGAACCCGCAGGGTCTACACACTTAACGTTTGGTGACGATTAGTATAGTTGAGTTATTTTGTTGGTGACCGAAGGTTGTTCGGAGTCCCGGATAAGATCCCGGATATGACGAGGATCTCCGGAAGAGTCCGGAGGTAAAGATTGATATATGTGTGATAATAGTGTTTTGATCTCCGGAAGAGTTCCGGAATTCACCGGAAGGGGTTCCGGATGTTTACCGAAGTGTTCGGGTGCAGCAACACTTTATATGAGCCAAAGGGGTAAAGCCCACGAGGTATTGGAAAGTGCAAAAGGAAGTTTTGCTGCTGCCTTAAGCGGTACTACCGCTGGTAAAGGCAGTACTACCGCGTAAGCGGTACTACCGCTTGTTGGAAGCGGTACTACCGCCCAAGCGGTACTACCGCTTGTGTGAAGCAGTACTACCGCTCAAGTGGTACTACCGCTTGTGAGCGGTACTACCGCTTATGCGCGGTACTGCAGGGATCCGAATCGGACTCTTTCCCTGTGGGCCAAACCGACCTTGTGCGGGCAAAACCGACCTGGAGGAGGCTTTTACTCACAGTTTAGACCCCAAGGCTCAACATATAAATAGAGGGGCAGGGCTAGCACACGGGACACATTAAGATTTCCCAAGCCGTGTGTCGGCAACCCTAACTCTCTAGTTCTCCCGTCATAATCTCCGTAGTGCTTGGCGAAGCCCTGCAGAGATTGTTCCTCACCAACATCACCACGCCGTCGTGCTGCCGGAACTCATCTACTACTTCACCATCGCTCGCTGGATCGAGGAGGTGAAGGCGTCATCAAGCCGTACGTGTGTTGAACGCGGAGGTGCCGTCCGTTCGGCACTAGTTCGTGATTGGATCGAGGGACGACTTGCGATTTGGATCGCGGAGACGTTCGACTACATCAACCGCGTTTCTTAACGCTTCCGCTTAGCGATCTACAAGGGTATGTAGATTCACTTTCCCTCTCGTAGATGCTCATCACCATGGATAGATCTTGTGTGTGCGTAGGAAAATTTTTGTTTCCCATGCAACGTTCCCCAACAGTGGCATCTGAGCTTGGTCTATGCGTAGATGAGATCTCGAGTAGAACACAAACGAGTTGTGGGCGTGGGTGTATACATATTGCTTGCCGTTACTAGTTGATACTTGATTCAGCGGTATTGTGAGATGAAGCGGCCCGGACCGACATTATGCGTACGCTTACGCGAGACAGGTTCCTTCAACTGACATGTAACTTTGTTGCATAATGATGGCTAGCGGGTGTCTGTCTCTCTCACTTTAGTTGAATCAATTTCAATGAAGAGGGTTCTTTTAGAAGATCAAAAAGCAATCACTACACCACGTTGTGGTTTTGCGTAGGTAAGAACGGTTCTTGCAAACCCGTAGCAGCCACGTAAAATTTGCAACAACAATTAGAGGACGTCTAACTTGTTTTTGCAGGGTATGTTGTGATGTGATATGGCAAATTACATGATGAGATATATGTGATGTATGAGATGATCATGTGTTGTATAGAATATCACGACTTGCATGTCGATGAGTACGGCAACTGGCAGGAGCCATAGAGTTGTCTTTAATTATTTTCGCCGTTTTTGCTTTACTTTATCGCTATGAGTTTGCATTAGTCGTGGAAGCAACAGTCGGCGCGACAACCTCATGGCGACACGTTGATGGAGATCAAGATGATGGAGATCATGGTGTCATGCCGGTGACGATGGAGATCATGCCGGTGCTTTGGAGATGGAGATCAAAAGCACAAGTTCATGGCCATATCATGTCACTCATGATTTGCATGTGATGTTAATCCTTTTATGCATCTTATTTTGCTTAGGACGATGGTAGCATTATAAGGTGATCCCTCACTTAAATTTCAAGATAAATTGTGTTCTTCCCGAGTGTGCACCATTGCGAAAGTTCGTCGTTTCGAGACACGCCGTGATGATCGGGTGTGATAGACTCTACGTTCACATACAACGGGTGCAAGCCAGTGTTGCACATGCGGAACACTCGGGTTAAACTTGACGAGCCTAGCATGTACAGAAATGGCCTCAGAACACAAGAGACCGAAAGGTCGAACATGAGTCATATAGTAGATATGATCAACATGAAGATGTTCACCATTGAAACCACCTCAACTCACGTGATGATCGGACTTGAGTTGGTGGATTTGGATCATGTTACACTCGAATGACCGGAGGGATGTCAATTTGAGTGGGAGTTATCTCAATTACAGCTCAAATTTCGATGAGCCGGCACATCCCTTTGGTGTTCAGGTCCTGGGCGCCCCACCCATGTATGAAAAATGTAGGGTGTTAGGCCAACTCTCATGAAGAAACGGCGATCAAAGAAAATATTAAAATCAACCTAGAGTCTGAATTGATCGAGACTCTCAAAGCTAGTGAGAACAAGCTCCGATTTCGTCGTTTTCATAGGCGTTGGAAAGCTATTGGGGAATTGAACCGATAGGACTTCTAGTTTTTGCGATCTGGAGGGTTTTACATACGTGCACACACAGGATCACGTGCGCAGAAATATCGAGCCCAAAAAGGGCCGTCTAGGCCCTCAAAAATGGCCTGCAGGATTGGAAGAAACGAAAGGTATCGCAATTACTGCTCAAATTTTGATGAGCTGGCACATCCCTTTGGTGTTAAGGTCCTGGGCGCCCCACCCATGTATGGATACAATAGGGTGTTAGGCTCACTCACGTGAAGAAACGGCGATCAAAGAAAATACAAAAATCAACCTAGTGTCCGAATTGATCGAGAATCTCGAAGCAAGTGAGAACAAGCTCCGATTTCGTCGTTTTCATAGGCGTTGGAAAGCTATTGGGGAATTGAGCGGATCGGACTTCTAGTGTTTGCGATCTGGAGGATTTTACATACGTGCACACACAGGATCACGTGCGCAGAAAATATCGACCACAAAAAGGGCGTCTGGTCCCTCAAAAATAGGCTGCAGGAGTGGAAAAAACGAAAGTTATCGCAATTACAGCTCAAATTTCGATGAGCCGGCACATCCCTTTTTTGTTCAGGTCCTGGGCGCCCACCCATGTATGGATACAATAGCGTGTTAGGCCCACTCTCGCAAAGAAACGGTGATAAAAAAAATAAAAAAATCAACCTAGAGTCTGAATTGATCGAGACTCTCAAAGCAAGTGAGAACAAGCTCCGGTTTCGTCATTTTCATAGGCGTTGGAAAGCTATTGGGGAATTGAGCTGATAGGACTTCTAGTTTTTGCAATCTGGAGGATTTTACATACATGCACACACAGGATCACGTGTGCGGAAAATATCGAGTCCAGAAAGGGCCGTCTGCCCTAAAAAATGGCATGCAGGATTGGAAAAAACGAAAGTTATCGCAATTACAGCTCAAATTTCGATGAGCCGGCACATCCCTTTGGTGTTCATGTCCTGGGCGCCCCACCCATGTATGGATAATATAGGGTGATAGGCCAACTCTCCCGAAGAAACGACGATCACAAAAAATACAAAAATCAACCTAGAGTCCGAATTGATCAAGACTCTCAAAGCAAGTGAGAACTAGCTCTGACTTCATCAGTTTCATAGGCGTTGGAAAGCTATTGGGGAACTGAGCTGATCAGACTTCTAGTTTTTGCAATCTGGAGGGTTTTACATACCTGCACACACAGGATCACGTGCGCAGAAATATCGAGCCCAAAAAGGGCCGTCTAGGCCCTCAAAAATGGCCTGCAGGATTGGAAAAAACCAAAGGTATCGCAATTACAACTCAAATTTCGACGAGCCGGTACATCCCTTTGGTGTTCAGGTCCTGGGTGCCCCACCCATGTATGGATACAATAGGGTGTTAGTCTCACTCTCGCGAAGAAACGGTGATCAAAGAAAATACAAAAATCAACCTAGAGTCCGAATTGATCGAGACTCTCAAATCGAGTGAGAACAAGCTCCGATTTCGTCATTTTATAGGCGTTGGAAAGCTATTGGGGAATTGAGCTGGTAGGACTTCTAGTTTTTTTCATTTGGAGGATTTTACATACGTGCACACATAGGATCATGTGCGCGGGAAATATCGAGCCCGAAAAGGGCCGTCTGGGCCCTAAAAAATGGCTTGCAGGATTGGAAAAAACGAAAGATATCGCAATTACTGCTCAAATTTCGATGAGCCGGCACATCCCTTTGGTGTTCAGGTCCTGGGCGCCCCACCCATGTATGAATACAATAGGGTGTTAGGCTCACTCTCGTGAAGAAACGGCGATCAAAGAAAATACAAAAATCAACCTAGTGTCCGAATTGATCGACACTCTCGAAGCAAGTGAGAACAAGCTCCGATTTCGTCGTTTTCATAGGCGTTGGAAAGCTATTGGGGAATTGAGCTGATCGGACTTCTAGTGTTTGCGATCTGGAGGATTTTACATACGTGCACACACAGGATCACGTGCGCGGAAAATATCGACCACAAAAAGGGCATCTGGTCCCTCAAAAATGGCCTGCAGGAGTGGAAAAAACGAAAGTTATCGCAATTACAGCTCAAATTTCGATGAGCCGGCACATCCCTTTGGTGTTCAGGTCCTGGGCGCCCACCCATGTATAGATGCAATAGGGTGTTAGTCTCACTCTCGCAAAGAAACGGTGATAAAAAAATACAAAAATCAACCTAGAGTCTGAATTGATCGAGACTCTCAAAGCAAGTGAGAACAAGCTCCGATTTCGTCGTTTTCATAGGCGTTGGAAAGCTATTGGAGAATTGAGCTGATAGGACTTCTAGTTTTTGCGATCTGGAGGATTTTACATACATGCACACATAGGATCACGTGCGCGGAAAATATCGAGTCCAAAAAGGGCCGTCTGGCCTTAAAAAATGGCATGCAGGATTGGAAAAAACGAAAGTTATCGCAATTACAGCTCAAATTTCGATGAGCCGGCACATCCCTTTGGTGTTCAGGTCCTGGGCGCCCAACCCATGTATGGATAATATAGGGTGTTAGGCCAACTCTCGCGAAGAAACGGCGATGACAGAAAATACAAAAATAAACCAAGAGTCTGAATTGATCGAGACTCTCAAAGCAAGAGAGAACAAGCTCCGATTTCGTCGTTTTCATAGGCGTTGGAAAGCTATTGAGGAATTGAGCTGATAGGACTTCTAGTTTTTGTGATCTAGAGGATTTTACATACGTGCACACACAGAACACGTGCGCTGAAAATATTGAGCCCAAAAAGGGCCATCTGGGCCCTCAAAAATGGTCTGCAGGATTGGAAAAAATGAAACTTATCGGAATTACAGCTCAAATTTTGATGAGCCAGCACATTCCTTTGGTGTTCAGGTCCTGGGCGCCCCACCCATGTATGGATACAATAGGGTGTTAGGCTCACTCTCGCGAAGAAACGGCGATCAAAGAAAATACAAAAATCAACCTAGAGTCCGAATTGATCAAGACTCTCAAAGCAAGGGAGAACAAGCTTCAATTTTGTCGTTTTCATAGGCGTTGGAAAGCTATTGAGGAATTGAGCTGATAGGACTTCTAGTTTTTGCGATCTAGAGGATTTTACATACGTGCACACACAGAACACGTGCGCGGAAAATATCGAGCTCAAAAAGGGCCGTCTGGGCCCTAAAAAATGGCCTGCAGGATTGGAAAAAACGAAAGTTATCGCAATTACAGCTCAAATTTCGAGGAGCCGGCACATCCCTTTGGTGTTTAGGTCCTGGGCGCCCCACCCATGTATGGATAATGTAGGGTGTTAGGCCAACTCTCGTGAAGAAACGACGATAACAGAAAATACAAAAATCAACCTAGAGTCCGAATTAATCGAGACTCTCAAAGCAAGTGAGAACAAGCTCCGATTTCGTCGTTTTCATTGGTGTTGGAAAGCTATTGGGTAATTGAGCTGATAGGACTTCTAGTTTTTGAGATCTGAAGTGTTTTACATACGTGCACGTACAGGATCACGTGCGCGGAAAATATCAAGCCCAAAAAGGGCCGTCTGGGCCTTCAAAAATGGCCTGCAAGATTGGAAAAAACGAAAGTTATCGCAATTATAGCTCAAATTTCGATGACCCGGCACATCCCTTTGATGTTCAGGTCCTGGGCGCCCCACCCATGAATGGATACAATAGGGTGTTAGGCTCACTGTCGTGAAGAAACGGCGATCAAAGAAAATACAAAAATCAACCTAGAGTCCGAATTGATCGAGACTCTCAAAGCAAGTGAGAACAAGCTCCGATTTCATCGTTTTCATAGGCGTTGGAAAGCTATTGGGGAATTGAGCTGATAGGACTTCTAGTTTTTGCGATCTGGAGGATTTTACATATGTGCACACACAGGATCATGGGCACAGAAAATATCGAGCCCAAAAAGGGTCGTCTGGTCCCTAAAAAATGGCCTGCAGGATTGGAAAAAACGAAAGTTATCGCAATTACAGCTCAAATTTCGATGAGCCGGCACATCCGTTTGGTATTCAGGTCCTGGGTGTCCCACCCAAGTATGGTTACAATAGGGTGTTTGGCCCACTCTCATGAAGAAGCGGTGATCAAAGAAAATAGAAAAATCAACCTAGAGTCTGAATTGATTGAGACTCTCAAAGCAACTGAGAACAAGCTCCGATTTCGTCGTTTTGATAGGCGTTTGAAAGCTATTGGGAATAGAGCTGAGAGGACTTCTAGTTTTTGTGATCTGGAGGATTTTACATATGTGCACACACAGGATCACGTGCGCGGAAATTATCGAGTCCAAAAAGGGCCGTCTGGGCCCTAAGAAATGGCCTGCAGGATAGGAAAAAACAAAAGTTATCGCAATTACATCTCAAATTTCAATGAGCCGGCACATCCCTTTGGAGTTCAGGTCTTGGGCGCCCCACCCATGTATGGATAATATAGGGTGATAGGCCAACTCTCCCGAAGAAACGAGGATCACAGAAAATACAAAAATCAACCTAGAGTCCGAATTGATCAAGACTCTCAAAGCAAGTGAGAACTAGCTCTGACTTCATCGGTTTCATAGGCGTTGGAAAGCTATTGGGGAACTGAGCTGATCGGACTTCTAGTTTTTGCGATCTGGAGGGTTTTACATACCTGCACACACAGGATCACGTGCGCGGAAATATCGAGCCCAAAAAGGGCCGTCTAGGCCCTCAAAAATGGCCTGCAGGATTGGAAAAAACCAAAGGTATCGCAATTACAACTCAAATTTCGACGAGCCGGCACATCCCTTTGGTGTTCAGGTCCTGGGCGCCCCACCCATGTATGGATACAATAGGGTGTTAGTCTCACTCTCGCGAAGGAACGGTGATCAAAGAAAATACAAAAATCAACCTAGAGTCCGAATTGATCGAGACTCTCAAATCGAGAGAGAACAAGCTCCGATTTCGTCATTTTCATAGGCGTTGGAAAGCTATTGGGGAATTGAGCTGGTAGGACTTCTAGTTTTTTTCATTTGGAGGATTTTACATACGTGCACACACAGGATCATGTGCGCGGGAAATATCGAGCCCGAAAAGGGCCGTCTGGGCCCTAAAAATGGCTTGCAGGATTGGAAAAAACGAAAGATATCGCAATTACTGCTCAAATTTCGATGAGCCGGCACATCCCTTTGGTGTTCAGGTCCTGGGCGCCCCACCCATGTATGAATACAATAGGGTGTTAGGCTCACTCTCGTGAAGAAATGGCGATCAAAGAAAATACAAAAATCAACCTAGTGTCCGAATTGATCGACACTCTCGAAGCAAGTGAGAACAAGCTCCGATTTCGTCGTTTTCATAGGCGTTGGAAAGCTATTGGGGAATTGAGCTGATCGGACTTCTAGTGTTTGCGATCTGGAGGATTTTACATACGTGCACACACAGGATCATGTGCGCGGAAAATATCGACCACAAAATGGGCATCTGGTCCCTCAAAAATGGCCTGCAGGAGTGGAAAAAACGAAAGTTATCGCAATTACAGCTCAAATTTCGATGAGCCGGCACATCCCTTTGTTGTTCAGGTCCTGGGCGCCCACCCATGTATAGATGCAATAGGGTGTTAGTCTCACTCTCGCAAAGAAACGGTGATAAAAAAAATACAAAAATCAACCTAGAGTCTGAATTGATCGAGACTCTCAAAGCAAGTGAGAACAAGCTCCGATTTCGTCGTTTTCATAGGCGTTGGAAAGCTATTGGAGAATTGAGCTGATAGGACTTCTAGTTTTTGCGATCTGGAGGATTATACATACATGCACACATAGGATCACGTGCGCGGAAAATATCGAGTCCAAAAAGGGCCGTCTGGCCCTAAAAAATGGCATGCAGGATTGGAAAAAACGAAAGTTATCGCAATTACAGCTCAAATTTCGATGAGCCGGCACATCCCTTTGGTGTTCAGGTCCTGGGTGCCCCACCCATGTATGGATAATATAGGGTGTTAGGCCAATTCTCGCGAAGAAACGGCGATGACAGAAAATACAAAAATAAACCTAGAGTCTGAATTGATCGAGACTCTCAAAGCAAGAGAGAACAAGCTCCGATTTCGTCCTTTTCATAGGCGTTGGAAAGCTATTGAGGAATTGAGCTGATAGGACTTCTAGTTTTTGTGATCTAGAGGATTTTACATACGTGCACATACAGAACACGTGCGCTGAAAATATTGAGCCCAAAAAGGGCCATCTGGGCCCTCAAAAATGGTCTGCAGGATTGGAAAAAATGAAAGTTATCGGAATTACAGCTCAAATTTCGATGAGCCGGCACATTCCTTTGGTGTTCAGGTCCTGGGCGCCCCACCCATGTATGGATACAATAGGGTGTTAGGCTCACTCTCGCGAAGAAACGGCGATCAAAGAAAATACAAAAATCAACCTAGAGTCCGAATTGATCAAGACTCTCAAACCAAGGGAGAACAAGCTTCGATTTTGTCGTTTTCATAGGCGTTGGAAAGCTATTGAGGAATTGAGCTGATAGGACTTCTAGTTTTTGCGATCTAGAGGATTTTACATACGTGCACACACAAAACATGTGCGCGGAAAATATCGAGCTCAAAAAGGGCCGCCTGGGCCCTAAAAAATGGCCTGCAGGATTGGAAAAAACGAAAGTTATCGCAATTATAGCTCAAATTTCGAGGAGCCGGCACATCCCTTTGGTGTTTAGGTCCTGGGCGCCCCACCCATGTTTGGATAATGTAGGGTGTTAGGCCAACTCTCGTGAAGAAACGACGATAACAGAAAATAGAAAAATCAACCTAGAGTCCGAATTAATCGAGACTCTCAAAGCAAGTGAGAACAAGCTCCGATTTCGTCGTTTTCATAGGTGTTGGAAAGCTATTGGGTAATTGAGTTGATAGGACTTCTAGTTTTGGAGATCTGAAGGGTTTTACATACGTGCACGCATAGGATCATGTGCGCGGAAAATATCGAGCCCAAAAAGGGCCGTCTGGGCCTTCAAAAATGGCCTGCAAGATTGGAAAAAACGAAAGTTATCGCAATTATAGCTCAAATGTCGATGAGCCGGCACATCCCTTTGATGTTTAGGTCCTGGGCGCCCCACCCATGAATGGATACAATAGGGTGTTAGGCTCACTGTCGTGAAGAAACGGCGATCAAAGAAAATACAAAAATCAACCTAGAGTCCGAATTGATCGAGACTCTCAAAGCAAGTGAGAACAAGCTCCGATTTCATCTTTTTCATAGGCGTTGGAAAGCTATTGGGGAATTGAGCTGATAGGACTTCTAGTTTTTGCGATCTGGAGGATTTTACATACGTGCACACACAGGATCATGGGCACAGAAAATATCAAGCCCAAAAAGGGTCGTCTGGTCCCTAAAAAATGGCCTGCAGGATTGGAAAAAACGTAAGTTATCGCAATTACAGCTCAAATTTCGATGAGCCGGCACATCCGTTTGGTATTCAGGTCCTGGGTGCCCCACCCAAGTATGGTTACAATAGGGTGTTTGGCCCACTCTCATGAAGAAGCGGTGATCAAAGAAAATAGAAAAATCAACCTAGAGTCTGAATTGATTGAGACTCTCAAAGCAAGTGAGAACAAGCTCCGATTTCGTCGTTTTGATAGGCGTTTGAAAGCTATTGGGAATTGAGCTGAGAGGACTTCTAGTTTTTCGATCTGGAGGATTTTACATATGTGCACACACAGGATCACGTGCGCGGATATTATCGAGTCCAAAAAGGGCCGTCTGGGCCCTAAGAAATGGCCTGGAGGATAGGAAAAAACAAAAGTTATCGCAATTACATCTCAAATTTCAATGAGCCGGCACATCCCTTTGGAGTTCAGGTCTTGGGCGCCCCACCCATGTATGGATAATATAGGGTGTTAGGACAACTCTCGCGAAGAAACGACGATCACAGAAAATACAAAAATCAACCTAGAGTCCGAATTGATCGAGACTCTCAAAGCAAGTGAGAACAAGTTCCGATTTCGTCATTTTCATAGGCGTTGGAAAGCTCTTGAGGAATTGAGCTGATAGGACTTCTAGTTTTTGTGATCTGGAGGATTTTACATACGTGCACACACAGGAATACGTGCGCAGAAAATATCGAGCCCAAAAAGGGCCGTCTGGGGCCAAAAAAATGGCCTGCAGGATTAGAAAAAACGAAAGTTATCGCAATTACAACTCAAATTTCGATGAGCCGGCACAACCCTTTGGTGTTCAGGTCCTGGTCAACCCACCCATGTATGGATACAATAGGGTGTTAGGCTCACTCTCACGAAGAAACGGCGATGAAAGAAAATATAAAAATCAACCTAGAGTCTGAATTGATCAAGACTCTCAAAGCAAGGGAGAACAAGCAAGGGAAAGCTATTGGGGAATTGAGATGATAGGACTTCTAGTTTTTGCGATCTGGAGGATTTTACATACGTGCACACACAGGATCACGTGCGCGGAAAATATTGAGCCCAAAAAGGGCCGTCTGGGCCCTCAATAATGGACTGCAGGATTGGAAAAAAAGAAAGTTATCGCAATTACAGCTCAAATTTCAATGAGCCGGCAGATCCCTTTGGTGTTCAGGTACTGGGCGCCCCACCCATGTATGGATACAATTGGGTGTTAGGCCAACTCTCGCGAAGAAACGGCGATCACAGAAAATACAAAAATCAACCTAGAGTCCGAATATATCGAGACTCTCAAAGCAAGTGAGAACAAGCTCCGATTTCTTCGTTTTCATAGGCGTTGGAAAGCTATTGGGGAATTGAGCTGATAGGACTTCTAGTTTTTGCAATATGGAGGATTTTACATTCTTGCACACATAGGATCACGTGTGTGGAAAATATCGAGCCCAAAAAGGGCCATCTGGGCCCTCAAAAATGGCCTGCAGGATTGGAAAAAACGAAAGTTATCGCAATTACAGCTCAAATTTCGATGAGCCGGCACATCCCTTTGGTGTTCAGGTCCTGGGCACTCCACCCATGTATGGATACAATAGGGTGTTAGGCTCACTCTCGTGAAGAAACGGTGATCAAAGAAAATACAATAATCGACCTAGAGTCCGAATTGATCGAGACTCACAAAGCAGGTGAGAACAAGCTCTGATTTCGTCGTTTTCATAGGCATTGGAAAGCTATTGGAGAATTGAGCTGATAGAACTTCTAGTTTTTGCGATCTGGAGGATCTTACATACGTGCACACATAGGATCACGTGCGGGGAAAATATCGAGCCCAAAAAGGGCCGTTTGGGCCCTCAAAAATGGCCTTCGGGATTGGAAAATACGAAAGTTATCGCAATTACAGCTCAAATTTCGATGAGCCGGCACATCCCTTTGGTGTTCAGGTCCTGGGCGCCCCACCCATGTATGGATAATATATGGTGATAGGCCAACTCTCGCGATGAAATGACGATCACAGAAAATACAAAAATCAACCTAGAGTCCGAATTGATCAAGACTCTCAAAGCAAGTGAGAACTAGCTCTGATTTCATTGTTTTCATAGGCGTTGGAAAGCTATTGGGGAATTGAGCTGATGGGACTTCTAGTTTTTGCGATCTGGAGCATTTTACATATGTGCACACACAAGATCACGTGCGCCCAAAATATCGAGCCCAAAAAGGGCCATCTGGGCCCTCAAAAATGGCCTGCAGGATTGGAAAAAATGAAAGTTATTGCAATCACAGCTCAAATTTCGATGAGCAGGCACATCCCTTTGGTGTTCAGGTCCTGGCCGCCCCACCCATGTATGGATAATGTAGGGTGCTAGGACAACTCTCATGAAGAAACGACGATCACAGAAAATACAAAAATCAACCTAGAGTCTGAATTGATCGAGACTCTTAAAGCAAGTCATAACAAGCTCCGATTTCTTCGTTTTCATAGGCGTTGGAAAGCTATTGGGGTATAGAGCTGATAGGACTTCTAGTTTTTGCGATCTGGAGGGTTTTACAAACGTGCACACACAGGATCATGTGCGCGGAAAATATCGAGCCCAAAAAGGGCCGTCTAGTCCCTCAAAAATGGCCTGCAGGATTGGAAAAAAGGAAGGTTATCGCAATTACAGCTCAAATTTTGATGAGCCGGCACATCCCTTTGGTGTTCAGGTCCTGGGCGCCCCACCCATGTATGGATACAATAGGGAGTTAGGCTCACTCTCGCGAAGAAACCGTGATCAAGGAAAATAGAAAAATCAGCCTAGAGTCCGAATTGATCGAGACTCTCAAATCAAGTGAGAACAAGCTCCGATTTCCTCGTTTTCATAGGGGTTGGAAAGCTATTGGGGAATTCAGCTGATAGGACTTCTAGTTTTTGCAATCTGGAGGATTTTACATACGTGCACACACAGGATCATGTGCACAGAAAATATCGAGCCAAAAAGGGCAGTCTGGGCCCTAAAAAATGGCCTGCAGGATTGGAAAAAACGAAAGTGATCGCAATTACAGCTCAAATTTCGATGTGCCGGCACATCCCTTTGGTGTTCAGGTCCTGGGCGTCCCACCCATGTATGGATAATATAGGGTGTTAGGCCAACTCTCGCGAAGAAACGGGGATCACAGCAAATACAAAAATCAACCTAGAGTCCGAATTGATCGAGACTCTCAAAGCAAGTGAGAACAAGCTCCGATTTTGCCGTTTTCATAGGCGTTGGAAAGCTATTGAGGAATTGAGGTGTAGGACTTCTAGTTTTTGTGATCTGGAGGATTTTACATACGTGCACACATAGGATCACGTGCGCAGAAAATATCGAGCCCAAAAAGGACCGTCTGGGCCCTCAAAAATGGCCTGCAGTATTGGAAAAAACAAAAGTTATCGCAGTTACAGCTCAAATTCCGATGAGCCGGCACATCCCTTTGGTGTTCAGGTCCTGGGCGCCCCACCCATGTATGGGTAATATAGGGCGTTAGGCCAACTCTCGTGAAGAAACGGTGATCATAGAAAATACAAATCAACCTAGGGTCCGAATTGATCGAGACTCTCAAAGCAAGTGAGAACAAGCTCCGATTTCGTCATTTTCATAGGCGTTGGAAACCTATTGGGAAATTGAGCTGATAGGACTTCTAGTTTTTGCGATCTGAAGGAGTTTACATACGTGCACACAAAGAATCACGTGCGCAGAAAATATCGAGCCCAAAAAGGGCAGTCTGGGCCCTCAAAAATGGCCTGCAGGATTGGAAAAAATGAAAGTTATCGCAATTACAGTTCAAATTTCGATGAGCCGGCACATCCCTTTGGTGTTCAGGTCCTGGGCATCCCACCCATGTATGGATAATATAGGGTGTTAGGCCAACTCTCGCGAAGAAACGGCGATCACAGCAAATACAAAAATCAACCTAGAGTCCGAATTGATCGAGACTCTCAAAGCAAGTGAGAACAAGCTCCGATTTCGCCGTTTTCATAGGCGTTGGAAAGCTATTGAGGAAATGAGCTGTAGGACTTCTAGTTTTTGTGATCTGGAGGATTTTACATACGTGCACACACAGGATCACGTGCGCGGAAAATATCGAGCCCAAAAAGGACCATCTGGGACCTCAAAAATGGCCTGCAGGATTGGAAAAAATGAAAGTTATCGCAATTACAGTTCAAATTTCGATGAGCCGGCACATCCCTTTGGTGTTCAGGTCCTGGGCGCCCCACCCATGTATGGATAATATAGGGTGTTAGGCCAACTCTCGCGAAGAAACGGCGATGACAGAAAATACAAAAATAAACCTAGAGTCTGAATTGATCGAGACTCTCAAAGCAAGAGAGAACAAGCTCCGATTTCGTCCTTTTCATAGGCGTTGGAAAGCTATTGAGGAATTGAGCTGATAGGACTTCTAGTTTTTGTGATCTAGAGGATTTTACATACGTGCACACACAGAACACGTGCGCTGAAAATATTGAGCCCAAAAAGGGCCATCTGGGCCCTCAAAAATGGTCTGCAGGATTGGAAAAAATGAAAGTTATCGGATTACAGCTCAAATTTCGATGAGCCGGCACATTCCTTTGGTGTTCAGGTCCTGGGCGCCCCACCCATGTATGGATACAATAGGGTGTTAGGCTCACTCTCGCGAAGAAACGGCGATCAAAGAAAATACAAAAATCAACCTAGAGTCCGAATTGATCAAGACTCTCAAAGCAAGGGAGAACAAGCTTCGATTTTGTCGTTTTCATAGGCGTTGGAAAGCTATTGAGGAATTGAGCTGATAGGACTTCTAGTTTTTGCGATCTAGAGGATTTTACATACGTGCACACACAGAACATGTGCGCGGAAAATATCGAGCTCAAAAAGGGCCGTCTGGGCCCTAAAAAATGGCCTGCAGGATTGGAAAAAACGAAAGTTATCGCAATTACAGCTCAAATTTCGAGGAGCCGGCACATCCCTTTAGTGTTTAGGTCCTGGGCGCCCCACCCATGTTTGGATAATGTAGGGTGTTAGGCCAACTCTCGTGAAGAAACGACGATAACAGAAAATACAAAAATCAACCAAGAGTCCGAATTAATCGAGACTCTCAAAGCAAGTGAGAACAAGCTCCGATTTCGTCGTTTTCATAGGTGTTGGAAAGCTATTGGGTAATTGAGTTGATAGGACTTCTAGTTTTTGAGATCTGAAGGGTTTTACATACGTGCACGCACAGGATCATGTGCGCGGAAAATATCGAGCCCAAAAAGGGCCGTCTGGGCCTTCAAAAATGGCCTGCAAGATTGGAAAAAACGAAAGTTATCGCAATTATAGCTCAAATGTCGATGAGCTGGCACATCCCTTTGATGTTCAGGTCCTGGGTGCCCCACCCATGAATGGATACAATAGGGTGTTAGGCTCACTGTCGTGAAGAAATGGCGATCAAAGAAAATACAAAAATCAACCTAGAGTCCGAATTGATCGAGACTCTCAAAGCAAGTGAGAACAAGCTCCGATTTCATCGTTTTCATAGGCGTTGGAAAGCTATTGGGGAATTGAGCTGATAGGACTTCTAGTTTTTGCGATCTGGAGGATTTTACATACGTGCACACACAGGATCATGGGCACAGAAAATATCGAGCCCAAAAAGGGTCGTCTGGTCCCTAAAAAATGGCCTGCAGGATTGGAAAACACGAAAGTTATCGCAATTACAGCTCAAATTTCGATGAGCCGGCACATCCGTTTGGTATTCAGGTCCTGGGTGCCCCACCCAAGTATGGTTACAATAGGGTGTTTGGCCCACTCTCATGAAGAAGCGGTGATCAAAGAAAATAGAAAAATCAACCTAGAGTCTGAATTGATTGAGACTCTCAAAGCAAGTGAGAACAAGCTCCGATTTCGTCGTTTTGATAGGCGTTTGAAAGCTATTGGGAATTGAGCTGAGAGGGCTTCTAGTTTTTGCGATCTGGAGGATTTTACATATGTGCACACACAGGATCACGTGCGCGGAAATTATCGAGTCCAAAAAGGGCCGTCTGGGCCCTAAGAAATGGCCTGGAGGATAGGAAAAAACAAAAGTTATCGCAATTACATCTCAAATTTCAATGAGCCGGCACATCCCTTTGGAGTTCAGGTCTTGGGCGCCCCACCCATGTATGGATAATATAGGGTGTTAGGACAACTCTCGCGAAGAAACGACGATCACAGAAAATACAAAAATCAACCTAGAGTCCGAATTGATCGAGACTCTCAAAGCAAGTGAGAACAAGTTCCGATTTCGTCATTTTCATAGGCGTTGGAAAGCTCTTGAGGAATTGAGCTGATAGGACTTCTAGTTTTTGTGATCTGGAGGATTTTACATACGTGCACACACACGAATACGTGCGCGGAAAATATCGAGCCCAAAAAGGGCCGTCTGGGGCCAAAAAAATGGCCTGCAGGATTGGAAAAAACGAAAGTTATCGCAATTACAACTCAAATTTCGATGAGCCGGCACAACCCTTTGGTGTTCAGGTCCTGGTCAACCCACCGATGAAACGGCGATGAAAGAAAATATAAAAATCAACCTAGAGTCTGAATTGATCAAGACTCTCAAAGCAAGGGAGAACAAGCAAGGGAAAGCTATTGGGGAATTGAGATGATAGGACTTCTAGTTTTTGCGATCTGGAGGATTTTACATACGTGCACACACAGGATCACGTGCGCGGAAAATATTGAGCCCAAAAAGGGCCGTCTGGGCCCTCAATAATGGACTGCAGGATTGGAAAAAAAGAAAGTTATCGCAATTACAACTCAAATTTCAATGAGCCGGCAGATCCCTTTGGTGTTCAGGTCCTGGGCGCCCCACCCATGTATGGATACAATTGGGTGTTAGGCCAACTCTCGCGAAGAAACGGCGATCACAGAAAATACAAAAATCAACCTAGAGTCCGAATATATCGAGACTCTCAAAGCAAGTGAGAACAAGCTCCGATTTCATCGTTTTCATAGGCGTTCGAAAGCTATTGGGGAATTGAGCTGATAGGACTTCTAGTTTTTGCGATCTGGAGGATTTTACATACGTGCACACACAGGATCACGTGCGTAGAAAATATCGAGCCGAAAAAGGGCCGTCTGGGCCCTCAAAATGGCCTGCAGGATTCGAAAAAACGAAAGGTATCGGAATTATAGCTGAAATTTCGATGAGCCGGCACTTCCCTTTGGTGTTCAGGTCTTGGGCGCCCCACCCATGTATGGATACAATAGGGTGTTAGGTTCACTCTCGTGAAGAAACGGCGATCAAAGAAAATACAAAAATCAACCTAGAGTCCGAATTGATCGAGACTCTCAAAGCAAGTGAGAACAAGCTTTGATTTCCTCGTTTTCATAGGCGTTGGAAAGCTATTGGGGAATTGAGCTGATAGGACTTCTAGTTTTTGCGATCTGGAGGATTTTACATATGTGCACACACAGGATCATGTGCGCGGAAAATATCGAGCACACAAAGGGCAGTCTGGGCCCTCAAAAATGGCCTGCAGGATTGGAAAAAACGAAAGTTATCGCAATTACAGCTCAAATTTCGATGAGCCGGCACATCCCTTTGGTGTTCAGGTCCCGGGCACCCCACCGATGTATGGATAATATAGGGTGTTAGGACAACTCTCGCAAAGAAACGGTGATCACAAAAGAACAAGCTCCGATTTCGTCGTTTTCATAGGCGTTGGAAAGCTATTGGGGAATTGAGCTGATAGGACTTCTAGTTTTTACGATCTGGAGGATTTTACATACATGCACACACAGGATCACGTGCGCGGAAAATATCGAGCCAAAAAAGGGCCATCTGGGCCCTCAAAAATGGCCTGCAGGATTCGAAAAAATGAAAGTTCTCGCAATTACAACTCAAATTTCGATGAGCAGGCACATCCCTTTGGTGTTCAGGTTCTGGCCGCCCCACCCATGTATGGATAATGTAGGGTGTTAGGCCAACTCTCATGAAGAAACGGCGATCACAGAAAATACAAAAATCAACCTAGAGTCCGAATTGATCGAGACTCTCAAAGCGAGTCAAAACAAGCTCCGATTTCTTCGTTTTCATAGGCGTTGGAAAGCTATTGGGGAATTGAGCTGATAGAACTTCTAGTTTCTGCGATCTGGAGGATTTTACATACGTGCACACAAAGGATCACGTGCGCGGAAAATATCGAGCACAAAAAGGGCCGTCTGGGCCCTCAAAAATGGCCTGCAGGATTGAAAAAAATGAAAGTTATTGCAATTATAGCTCAAATTTCGATGAGCCGGCACATCCCTTTGGTGTTCAGGTCCTGGGCGCCCCACCCATGTATGGATACAATAGGGTGTTAAGCTCACTCTCACGAAGAAACGGTGATGAAAGAAAATACAAAAATCAACCTAGAGTCCGAATTGATTGAGACTCTCAAAGCAAGTGAGAACAAGCTCCGATTTCGTCGTTTCCATAAGCGTTGGAAAGCTATTGGGGAATTGTGCTGATAGGACTTCTAGTTTTTGTGATCTGGAGGATTTTACATACGTGCACACACAGGATCACGTGCGCGGAAAATATTGAGCCCAAAAAGGGTCGTCTGGGCCCTCAAAAATGGCCTGCGGGATTGGAAAAAACGAAAGTTATCGCAATTACAGCTCAAATTTCGATGAGCCGGCACATCCCTTTGGTGTTCAGGTCCTGGGCGCCCCACCCATGTATGGATAATATAGGGTGTTAGGCCAACTCTCCCGAAGAAACAGCGATCACAGAAAGTACAAAAATAAACCTAGAGTCCGAATATATTGAGACTCTCGAAGCAAGTGAGAACTAGCTCATATTTCGTCATTTTCATAGGCGTTGGAAAGCTATTGGGGAATTGAGATGATAGGACTTCTAGTTTTTGCGATCTGGAGGATTTTACATACGTGCACACACAGGATCACGTGCGCGGAAAATATTGAGCCCAAAAAGGGCCGTCTGGGCCCTCAATAATGGACTGCAGGATTGGAAAAAAAGAAAGTTATCGCAATTACAGCTCAAATTTCAATGAGCCGACAGATCCCTTTGGTGTTTAGGTCCTGGGCGCCCCACCCATGTATGGATACAATTGGGTGTTAGGCCAACTCTCGCGAAGAAACAGCGATCACAGAAAATACAAAAATCAACCTAGAGTCCGAATTGATCGAGACTCTCAAAGCAAGTGAGAACAAGCTCCGATTTCATCGTTTTCATAGGCGTTCGAAAGCTATTGGGGAATTGAGCTGATAGGACTTCTAGTTTTTGCGATCTGGAGGATTTTACATACGTGCACACACAGGATCACATGCGTAGAAAATATCGAGCCGAAAAAGGGCCGTCTGGGCCCTCAAAATGGCCTGCAGGATTGGAAATAACGAAAGTTATCGCAATTATAGCTCAAATTTCGATGAGCCGGCACTTCCCTTTGGTGTTCAGGTCTTGGGCGCCCCACCCATGTATGGATAAAATAGGGTGTTAGGCTCACTCTCGTGACGAAACGGTGATCAAAGAAAATACAAAAATCAACCTAGAGTCCGAATTGATCGAGACTCTCCAAGCAAGTGAGAACAAGCTTTGATTTCCTCGTTTTCATAGGCGTTGGAAAGCTATTGGGGAATTGAGCTGATAGGACTTCTAGTTTTTGCGATCTGGAGGATTTTACATACGTGCACACACAGGATCATGTGCGCAGAAAATATCGAGCCCACAAAGGGCTGTCTGGGCCCTCAAAAATGGCCTGCAGGATTGGAAAAAATGAAAGTTATCGCAATTACAGCTCAAATTTCGATGAGCCGGCACATCCCTTTGGTGTTCAGGTCCCGGGCGCCCCACCGATGTATGGAAAAAATAGGGTGTTAGGACAACTCTCGCAAAGAAACGGTGATCACAAAAGAACAAGCTCCGATTTCGTCGTTTTCACAGGCGTTGGAAAGCTATTGGGGAATTGAGCTGATAGGACTTCTAGTTTTTGTGATCTGGAGGGTTTTACATACGTGCACACACAGGATCACGTGCGCGGAAAATATCGAGCCCAAAAAGGGCCATCTGGGCCCTCAAAAATGGCCTGCAGGATTGGAAAAAACGAAAGTTATCGCAATTACAGCTCAAATTTCGATGAGCCGGCACATCCCTTTGGTGTTCAGGTCCTGGGCACTCCACCCATGTATGGATACAATAGGGTGTTAGGCTCACTCTCGTGAAGAAACGGTGATCAAAGAAAATACAATAATCGACCTAGAGTCCGAATTGATCGAGACTCACAAAGCAGGTGAGAACAAGCTCTGATTTCGTCGTTTTCATAGGCATTGGAAAGCTATTGGAGAATTGAGCTGATAGAACTTCTAGTTTTTGCGATCTGGAGGATCTTACATACGTGCACACATAGGATCACGTGCGGGGAAAATATCGAGCCCAAAAAGGGCCGTTTGGGCCCTCAAAAATGGCCTGTGGGATTGGAAAAAACGAAAGTTATCGCAATTACAACTCAAATTTCGATGAGCCGGCACATCCCTTTGGTGTTCAGGTCCTGGGCGCCCCACCCATGTATGGATAATATAGGGTGATAGGCCAACTCTCACGATGAAACGACGATCACAGAAAATACAAAAACAAACCTAGAGTCCGAATTGATCAAGACTCTCAAAGCAAGTGAGAACTAGCTCTGATTTCATCGTTTTCATAGGCGTTGGAAAGCTATTGGGGAATTGAGCTGATGGGACTTCTAGTTTTTGCGATCTGGAGGATTTTACATATGTGCACACACAGGATCACGTGCGCCCAAAATATCGAGCCCAAAAAGGGCCATCTGGGCCCTCAAAAATGGCCTGCAGGATTGGAAAAAATGAAAGTTATTGCAATCACAGCTCAAATTTCGATGAGCAGGCACATCCCTTTGGTGTTCAGGTCCTGGCCGCCCCACCCCTGTATGGATAATGTAGGGTGCTAGGACAACTCTCATGAAGAAACGACGATCACAGAAAATACAAAAATCAACCTAGAGTCCGAATTGATCGAGGCTCTTAAAGCAAGTCATAACAAGCTCCGATTTCTTCGTTTTCATAGGCGTTTTAAAGCTATTGGGGTATAGAGCTGATAGGACTTCTAGTTTTTGCGATCTGGAGGGTTTTACAAACGTGCACACACAGGATCATGTGCGCGGAAAATATCGAGCCCAAAAAGGGCCGTCTAGGCCCTCAAAAATGGCCTACAGGATTGGAAAAAACGAAAGTTATAGCAATTACAGCTCAAATTTCGATGAGCCGGCACATCCCTTTGGTGTTCAGGTCCTGGGCGCCCCACCCATGTATGGATACAATAGGGAGTTAGGCTCACTCTCGCGAAGAAACCGTGATCAAGGAAAATAGAAAAATCAGCCTAGAGTCCGAATTGATCGAGACTCTCAAATCAAGTGAGAACAAGCTCCGATTTCCTCGTTTTCATAGGGGTTGGAAAGCTATTGGGGAATTCAGCTGATAGGACTTCTAGTTTTTGCAATCTGGAGGATTTTACATACGTGCACACACAAGATCATGTGCACGGAAAATATCGAGCCAAAAAGGGCAGTCTGGGCCCTCAAAAATGGCCTGCAGGATTGGAAAAAACGAAAGTGATCGCAATTACAGCTCAAATTTCGATGTGCCGGCACATCCCTTTGGTGTTCAGGTCCTGGGCGTCCCACCCATGTATGGATAATATAGGGTGTTAGGCCAACTCTCGCGAAGAAACGGGGATCACAGCAAATACAAAAATCAACCTAGAGTCCGAATTGATCGAGACTCTCAAAGCAAGTGAGAACAAGCTCCGATTTTGCCGTTTCATAGGCGTTGGTAAGCTTTGAGGAATTGAGGTGTAGGACTTCTAGTTTTTGTGATCTGGAGGATTTTACATACGTGCACACATAGGATCACGTGCGCAGAAAATATCGAGCCCAAAAAGGACCGTCTGGGCCCTCAAAAATGGCCTGCAGTATTGGAAAAAACAAAAGTTATCGCAGTTACAGCTCAAATTCCGATGAGCCGGCACATCCCTTTGGTGTTCAGGTCCCGGGCGCCCCACCCATGTATGGGTAATATAGGGCGTTAGGCCAACTCTCGTGAAGAAACGGTGATCATAGAAAATACAAATCAACCTAGGGTCCGAATTGATCGAGACTCTCAAAGCAAGTGAGAACAAGCTCCGATTTCGTCATTTTCATAGGCGTTGGAAACCTATTGGGAAATTGAGCTAATAGGACTTCTAGTTTTTGCGATCTGAAGGAGTTTACATACGTGCGCACAAAGAATCACGTGCGCGGAAAACATCGAGCCCAAAAAGGGCAGTCTGGGCCCTCAAAAATGGCCTGCAGGATTGGAAAAAATGAAAGTTATCGCAATTACAGTTCAAATTTCGATGAGCCGGCACATCCCTTTGGTGTTCATGTCCTGGGCGTCCCACCCATGTATGGATAATATAGGGTGTTAGGCCAACTCTAGCGAAGAAACGGCGATCACAGCAAATACAAAAATCAACCTAGAGTCCGAATTGATCGAGACTCTCAAAGCAAGTGAGAACAAGCTCCGATTTCGCCGTTTTCATAGGCGTTGGAAAGCTATTGAGGAATTGAGCTGTAGAACTTCTAGTTTTTGTGATCTGGAGGATTTTACATACGTGCACATACAGGATCACGTGCGCGGAAAATATCGAGCCCAAAAAGGACCGTCTGGGACCTCAAAAATGGCCTGCAGTATTGGAAAAAACAAAAGTTATCGCAGTTACAGCTCAAATTTTGATGAACCGGCACATCCCTTTGGTGTTCTGGTCCTGGGCGCCCCACCCATGTATGGATAATATAGGGCGTTCGGCCAACTCTCGTGAAGAAACGGCGATCATAGAAAATGCAAATCAACCTAGGGTCCGAATTGATCGAGACTCTCAAAGCAAGTGAGAACAAGCTCCGATTTCGTTGTTTTCATAGGCGTTGGAAAGCTATTGGGAAATTGAGCTGATAGGACTTCTAGTTTTTGCGATCTGAAGGAGTTTACATACGTGCACACAAACGATCACGTGTGCGGAAAATATCGAGCCCAAAAAGGGCCGTCTGGGCCCTCAAAAATGGCCTGCAGGATTGGAAAAAACGAAAGTTATCGCAATTACAGCTCAAATTTCGATGAGCCGGCACATCCCTTTGGTGTTTAGGTCCTGGGCGTCCCACCCATGTATGGATAATATAGGGTGTTAGGCCAACTCTCGAGAAGAAACGGCGATCACAGAAAATACAAAAATCAACCTAGAGTCCGAATTGATCGAGACTCTCAAAGCAAGTGAGAACAAGCTCCAATTTCGCCGTTTTTATAGGCGTTGGAAAGCTATTGAGGAATTGAGCTGTAGGACTTCTAGTTTTTGTGATCTGGAGGATTTTACATACGGGCACACACAGGATCATGTGCGCGGAAAATACCGAGCCCAAAAAGGGCCGTCTGGGCCCTCAAAAATTGCGTGCAGGATTGGAAAAAACGTAAGTTATCGCAATTACAGCTCAAATTTTGATGAACCGGCACATCCCTTTGGTGTTCAGGTCCTGGATACAATATGGTGTTAGGCTCACTCTCGCGAAGAAACGTCGATCAAAGATAATACGAAAATCAACCTAGAGTCCGAATTGATCGAGACTCTCAAAGCAAGTGAGAACAAGCTCGGATTTCGTTGTTTTCAAAGGCGTTGGAAAGCTATTGGGGAATTGAGCTGATAGGAATTCTAGTTTTTGCGATCTGGAGGATTTTACATACATGCACAAACAGGATCACATGCGCGTAAGATATCGAGCCCAAAAAGGGTCGTCTGGGCCCTCAAAAATGACCTGCAGGATTGGAAAAAACGAAAGTTATCGCAGTTACAGCTCAAATTCCGATGAGCCGGCACATCCCTTTGGTGTGCAGGTCCTGGGCGCCCCACCCATGTATGAATAATATAGGGTGTTAGGCCAACTCTCGTGAAGAAATGGCGATCACAGAAAATACAAATCAACCTAGGGTCCGAATTGATCGAGACTCTCAAAGCAAGTGAGAACAAGCTCCGATTTCCTCGTTTTCATGGGGGTTGGAAAGCTATTGGGGAATTCAGCTGATAGGACTTCTAGTTTTTGCGATCTGAAGGAGTTTACATACGTGCACACAAAGGATCACGTGCGCAGAAAATATCAAGCCCAAAAAGGGCCGTCTGGGCCCTCAAAAATGGCCTGCAGGATTGGAAAAAACGAAAGTTATCGCAATTACAGCTCAAATTTCGATGAGCCGGCACATACCTTTGGTGTTCAGGTCCTGGGCGTCCCACCCATGTATGGATAATATAGGGTGTTAGGCCAACTCTCGCGAAGAAACGGCGATCACAGAAAATACAAAAATCAACCTAGAGTCCGAATTGATCGAGACTCTCAAAGCAAGTGAGAACAAGCTCCAATTTCGCCGTTTCTATAGGCGTTGGACAGCTATTGAGGAATTGAGCTGTAGGACTTCGAGTTTTTGCGATCTGGAGGATTTTACATACGTGCACACACAGGATCATGTGCGTGGAAAATACCGAGCCCAAAAAGGGCCGTCTGGGCCCTCAAAAATGGCCTGCAGTATTGGAAAAAACAAAAGTTATCGCAGTTACAGCTCAAATTCCGATGAGCCGGCACATCCCTTTGGTTTTCAGGTCCTGGCCGCCCCACCCATGTATGGATAATATAGGGTGTTAGGCCAACTCTCATCAAGAAATGACGATCACAGAAAATACAAATCAACCTAGGGTCCGAATTGATCGAGACTCTCAAATCAAGTGAGAACAAGCTCCGATTTCGTCGTTTTCACAGGGGTTGGAAAGCTATTGGGGAATTCAGCTGATAGGACTTCTAGTTTTTGCAATCTGTTGGATTTTACATACGTGCACACAAAGGATCACGTGCGCGGAAAATATCGAGCCAAAAATGGCCGTCTGGGCCCTAAAAAATGGCCTGCAGGATTGGAAAAAACAAAAGTTATCGCGATTACAGCTCAAATTTCGATGAACCGGCACATCAATTTGCTGTTCAGGTCCTGGGCGTCCCACCCATGTATGGATAATATAGGGTGTTAGGATAATTCTCGCGAAGAAACGGTGATCAAAGATAATACAAAAATCAACCTAGAGTCCGAATTGATCGAGACTCTCAAAGCAAGTGAGAACAAGCTCCGATTTCGTCATTTTCATAAGCGTTGGAAAGCTATCGAGGAATTGGGCTGATAGGACTTCTAGTTTTTGCGATATGAAGGAGTTAACATACGTGCACACAAAGGATCACGTGCGTGGAAAATATCGAGCCCAAAAAGGGTTGTCTGGCCCCTCAAAAATGGCCTGCATGATTGTAAAAAACGAAAGTTATCGCAATTACAGCTCAAATTTCGATGAGCCGGCACATCCCTTTGGTGTTCAGGTCCTAGGTGTCCCACCCATGTATGGATAATATAGGGTGTTAGGCCAACTCTCGCGAAGAAACGGCGATCACAGAAAATACAAAAATCAACCTAGTGCCCGAATTGATTGAGACTCTCAAAGCAAGTGAGAACAAGCTCCAATTTTGCCGTTTTTATACGCGTTGGAAAGCTATTGAGGAATGGAGCTGTAGGACTTCTAGTTTTTGTAATCTGGGGGATTTTAAATACGTGCACACACAGGATCACATCCGCGGAAAATACCGAGCCCAAAAAGGGCCGTCTGGGCCCTCAAAAATGGCCTGCAGGATTGGAAAAATGAAACTTATCGCAGTTACAGCTCAAAATTCGATGAACCGGCACATCCCTTTGGTGTTCAGGTCTTGGGTGCCCCACCCATGTATGGATACAATATGGTGTTAGCCTCACTCTCGCGAAGAAACGGCAATCGAAGATAATACAAAAATCAACCTAGAGTCCGAATTGATCGAGACTCTCAAAGCAAGTGAGAACAAGCTCCGATTTCGTTGTTTTCATAGGCGTTGGAAAGCTATTGGGGAATTGAGCAGATAGGACTTCTAGTTTTTGCGATCTGGAGGATTTTACATACGTGCACACATAGGATCAAATGCGCATAAGATATCGAGCCCAAAAAGGGCCGTCTGGGCCCTCAAAAATAGCCTGCATGATTTGAAAAAACGAAAGTTATCGCAATTACAGCTCAAATTTCGATGAGCCGGCACATCCCTTTGGTGTTCAGGTCCTGGGCGTCCCAGCCATGTATGGATAATATAGGGTGTTAGGCCAACTCTCGTGAAGAAATGGCGATCACAGAAAATACAAAATCAACCTAGGGTCCGAATTGATCGAGACTCTCAAAGCAAGTGAGAACAAGCTCCGATTTCGTAATTTTCATAGGCGTTGGAAAGCTATTGAGGAATTGAGCAGTAGGACTTCTAGTTTTTGAGATCTGGAGGATTTTACATACGTGCACACACAGGATCACATGCGCGGAAAATACCGAGCCCAAAAAGGGTCGTCTGGGCCCTCAAAAATGGCCTGTAGGATTGGAAAAAATGAAAGTTATCGCAATTACAGCTCAAATTTCGATGAACCGGCACATCCCTTTGGTGTTCAGGTCTTGGGTGCCCCACCCATGTATGGATACAATAGATTGTTAGGCTCACTCTCGCGAAGAAACAGCGATCAAAGATAATACAAAAATCAACCTAGAGTCCGAATTGATCGAGACTCTCAAAGCAAGTGAGAACAAGCTCCGATTTCGTTGTTTTCATAGGCGTTGGAAAGCTATTGGGGAATTGAGCTGATAGGACTTCTAGTTTTTGCGATATGGAGGATTTTACATACGTGCACACACAGGATCACATGCGTGTAAGAT
The DNA here is from genome assembly GCA_039707655.1 of Elymus sibiricus. Classification (NCBI taxonomy): domain Eukaryota; kingdom Viridiplantae; phylum Streptophyta; class Magnoliopsida; order Poales; family Poaceae; genus Elymus; species Elymus sibiricus. The sequence continues at coordinate 4,520,914 of CM077672.1, forward strand.
ATCGAGCCCAAAAAGGGCCGTCTGGGCCCTCAAAAATGGCCTGCATGATTGGGAAAAACGAAAGTTATCACAGTTACAGCTCAAATTCCGATGAGCCGGCACATCCCTTTGGTGTGCAGGTCCTGGGCGCCCCACCCATGTATGGATAATATAGAGTGTTAGGCCAACTCTCGTGAAGAAACGGCGATCACAGAAAATACAAATCAACCTAGGGTCCGAATTGATCGAGGCTCTCAAAGCAAGTGAGAACAAGCTCCGATTTCGTCATTTTCATAGGCGTTGGAATGCTATTGGGGAATTGAGCTGATAGGACTTCTAGTTTTTGCGATCTGGAGGATTTTACATACGTGCACACACAAGATCACGTGCGCGGAAAATATCAAGCCCAAAAAGGGCCGTCTGGGCCCTAAAAAATGGCCTGCAGGATTGGAAAAAAATGAAAGTTAGAGCAATTACAGCTCAAATTTCGGTGAGCCGGCACATCCCTTTGGTGTTCAGGTCTAGGCGCCCCACCCATCTATGGATACAATAGGGTGTTAGGCTCACTCTCACGAAGAAACGACGATCGCAGAAAATACACAAATCAACCTAGAGTCCGAATTGATAGAGACTCTCAAAACAAGTGAGAACTAGCTCCGAGTTCGTCGTTTTCATAGGCGTTGGAAAGCTATTGGGGAATTGAGCTGATATGACTTCTAGTTTTTGCAATCTGGAGGATTTTATATACGTGCACACACAGGATCACGTGCGCAGAAAATATCGAGCCCAAAAAGGGCCGTCTGGGTCCTAAAAAATGGCCTGCAGGATTGGAAAACACGAAAGTTATAGCAATTACAGCTCAAATTTTGATGAGCCGGCACATCCCTTTGGTGTTCAGGTTCTGGGCGCCCCACCCAAGTATGGATAATATAGGGTGTTAGGCCAACTCTCGTGAAGAAACGACGATCATAGATACAAAAATCAACCTAGAGTCCGAATTGATCGAGACTCTCAAAGCAAGTGAGAACAAGCTCCGATTTCGTCGTTTTCATAGGCGTTGGAGAGCTATTGGGGAATTGAGCAAATAGGACTTCTAGTTTTTGTGATCTGGAGGATTTTACATATGTGCACACACAGGATCACGTGCGTGGAAAATATCGAGCCCAAAAAGGGCCGTCTGGGCCCTCAAAATGGCCAGCGGGATTGGAAAAAACGAAAGTTATTGCAATTACATCTCAAATTTCGATGAGCCGGCACATCCCTTTGGTGTTCAGGTCCTGGGCGCCCCACCCATGTATGGATACAATAGGGTGTTAGGCTCACTCTCACGAAAAACGGTGATCAAAGAAAATACAAAAATCAACCTAGAGTGTGAATTGATCGAGACTCCCAAAGCAAGTGAGAACCAACTCCGATTTCGTCGTTTTCATAGGCGTTGGAAAGCTATTGGGGAATTGAGCTGATAGGACTACTAGTTTTTGCGATCTGGAGGGTTTTACATACGTGCACACACAGGAGCACGTCCGCGGAAAATATCGAGCCCAAAAAGGGCCGTCTGGGCCCTAAAAAATGGCCTGCAGGATTGGAAAAAATGAAAGTTATCTCAATTACAGCTTAAATTTCGATGAGCCGGCACATCCCTTTGGTGTTCAGGTACTGGGCGCCCCACCCATGTATGGAGACAATAGAGTGTTAGGCTCACACTCGCGAAGAAACGGTGATCAAAGAAAATACAAAAATCAACCTAGAGTCTGAATTGATCGAGACTCTCAAAGCAAGTGAGAACAAGCTCTGATTTCATTGTTTTCATAGGCGTTGGAAAGCTATCGGGGAATTGAGCTGATAGGACTTCTAGTTTTTGCGATCTGGAGGATTTTACATACGTGCACACACAGGATCACGTGCGCGGAAAATATCGAGCCCAAAAAGGGTCGTTTGGGCACTCAAAAATGGCCTGGAGGATTGAAAAATTGAAAGTTATCGCAATTACAGCTCAAACTTCGAGGAGCCGGCACATCCCTTTGGTGTTCAGGTCCTGGGCGCCCCACCCATGTATGGATACAATAGGGTGTTAGGCCAACTCTCGCGAAGAAACGGTGATCATAGAAAATACAAAAATCGACCTAGAGTCTGAATTGATCGAGACTCTCAAAACAAGTAAGAACAAGCTCCGATTTCGTCGTTTTCATAGGCGTTGGAAAGCTATTGGGGAATTGTGCTGATAGGACTTCTAGTTTTTGCGATCTGGAGGATTTTACATACGTGCACACACAGGATCACGTGCGTGGAAAATATAGAGCCCAAAAAGGGCCGTCTGGGCCCTAAAAAATGGCCTACAGGATTGGAAAAAACGAAAGTTATCGCAATTACAGCTCAAATTTCAATGAGCCGGCACATCCCTTTGTTGGGCCCCCAAGTGCAGGGTTTTGTAGGACAGTAGCAAATTTTCCCTCAAGTGGATGACCTAAGGTTTATCAATCTGTGGGAGGCGTAGGTTGAAGATGGTATCTCTCAAGCAACCCTGCAATCAAAAACAAGAAATCTCATGTGTCCCCAACACACCCAATACAATGGTAAGCTGTATAGGTGCGCTAGTTCGGCGAAGAGATGGTAAAACAAGTGTAGTATGGATGGTAGATATAGGTTTTTATAATCTGAAATTATAAAAACAGCAAGGAGGCAAGTAGTAAACGGGCACGAAAACGGTGTTGTAATGATTAAAAACAAGGCCTAGGGTCCGTACTTTCACTAGTGCGATCTCTCAACAGTGTTGACATAGTTAAATCATATGGAAATCCCTCATGTGCGACGAAGAGTTCACTCCAAAGTCACTAATAGCGGAGAACAAACGAAGAAATTGTTGTTGGGTACGAAACCACCACAAAGTTATTCTTTCCGATCAATCTTATGAACAAGAGTTCGTACTAGAATTCTTTCCGATCAATCTTGAACTAGAGTTCGTACTAGAATAACACCTTAAGATGCAAATCAACCAAGATACTAATGTCACCTAGATATTCCAATGTCACCGCGAATATCCGTGGATTTGGTTATGCGACGTGCATCACACAATCTCGGATTCATCTACTCAATCCAACCAAAAGAACCTCAAAGAGTGCCCCAAAGTTTCTACCGGAGAGTCAAGACAAGAACGTGTGCTAACCCCTATGCATAGATCCCAAAGTCATGGAACCCGCAAGTTGATCACAATAACAGGCATCAAGTAACTCAATTGGATATCCCAATGTCACTACAGACATCCTCATGCAAAACACATATCAAGTGTTCTCAAATCATTAAAGACTCAATCCGACAGCAAAACCTCAAAGGGAAAACTCAATTCATCAAGAAGATAGAGAGGGGAAAAACTCCATATGATTCATCTATAGCAACAAAGCCCGTGTTTACATCAAGATCGTTCTATCTCAAGAACACGAGAGAGAGAGATACAACACATATCTACTGGTACATACCCTCAGCCCCGAGGGAGAACTACTCCCTCCTCGTCATGAAGACCTCCGGGATGATGAAGATGGCCACCGGTGATGATTCCCCCCTCCGGCAGATTACCGGAAAAGGCTCCCGATTGGTTTCTGATTGATACAGAGGCTTGCGGCGGCGGAACTCCCGGTCTAGGGTTATTTCTGGGGGTTTCTGTATTTATGGGATTTTTCAGCGTTGGAATCACGCGAAGGGGGCCCACGAGATGAGCAACACCCACAGGGCCACGCCAGGTGCCTCAGGCGCGCCCTTGTGGGTGTTCCCCACCTCGGGCCTCCTCTCCGTTACTTCTTTGGTCCATACGGTGTCTTCTGGCCCAGAAAAAATCCACAAAAAGTTTCGCTTTGTTTGGACTCCGTTTGATATGGATTTTCTGTAAATCAAAAACAGGGCAGAAAACAGCAACTGGCACTTGGCACTATGTCAATAGGTTAGTACCAAAAAATGATATAAAGTTGATATGAAATCATTATAAAACATCCAAGAATGATCATATATCAGCATGGAACAATCAAAAATTATAGATACGTTGGAGACGTATCAGCATCCCCAAGCTTAACTCCTACTCGTCCTCGAGTAGGGAAGTGATAAAAACAGAATTTTTGATGTGGAATGCTGCCTATCATAATGTAATTCTTTTATTTGGCATGAATGTTCAGATCCATATGATTCAAAACAAAAGTCTATTGACATCAAGAACAATAATACTTCAAGCATACATAGAAAGAAAATCATGAAACATCAAAAATAACATGGCTAAAGAAAGTTATCCCTACAAAATCATATAGTCTTGTTATGCTCCCTCTTCTTAGCACAAAGTATAAATCATGCCCACCCCGGTGTTAGTCAAGCAATTGTATTCATACTTATACATTCTCAAACCTTTTCACTCTTCACGCAATATATGAGCGTGAGCCATGGACATAGCACTATGGGTGGAATAGAAGGTGGTAATAGACAAAAGGAGGGAGAAAGTTTCACATCAACTAGGCAAATTAATGGACTATGGAGATGTCCATCAATTGATATCAATGTGAATGAGTAGGGATTGCCATGTAACGGATGCACTAGAGCTATAAGTGTATGAAAGCTCAAAAAGAAACTAAGTGGGTGTGCAACCAACTTGCTTGCTCATGAAGACCTAAGGCATTTGAGGAAGCCTATCATTGGAATATACAAGCCAAGTTATATAATGAAAAATTCCCACTAGTATATGAAAGTGACAACATATGAGACACTCTATCATGAAGATCATGGTGCTACTTTGGAGCACAAGTGTGGAAAGAGATAGTAGCATTGTCCCTTCTCTCTTTTTCTCTCATATTTTTTTCTTTTCTCTTTTTTCTCTTTTTTTTGCTTTTTTCTTTTTTCTATTTTTTTTCTTTTCTATTTTGGTGGGCTTCTTTGGCCTCTTTTGATTGTTATGGGCTTCTTTGGTCTCCTTTAATTTATTTCCTCACATGGGACAATGCTCTAATAATGATGATCATCACACTTTTATTTACTTACAACTCAAAATCAAAATATGACTCTATATGAATGCATGACAATGATGGTGCGTGTCATAATAAATGGTGCGGTGGAGCTACATGGCAATATATCTCGGAATGGCTATGGAAATGCCATAATAGGTAGGTATGGTGGCTGTTTTGAGGAAAGGAATAAGGTGGGTTTAACGCACCGGCGAAAGTTGCGCGGTACTATAGTGGCTAGCAAAGGTGGAAGGGTGAGAGTGCGTATAATCCATGGACTCAACATTAATCATAAAGAACTCACATACTTATTGCAAAAAGTTTATTAGTTTTCAAAGCAAAGTACTACTACGCATGCTCCTAGGGGAAGGGTTGGTAGGAGTTAACCATCGCGCGATCCCGACCTCCACACAAAGGAAGACAATCAAGAATAAATTGCGCTCCAACTTCATCACATAACTAGAAGACCATACGTGCATGCTACGGGAATCACAATTCTTTCAACACAAGTATTTCATCAATCTCACAAATTCCTACTAGCAAGACTCTAATATTACTATCCCAATATCTCAAAACAATTATGAGGAATCACACTTCACATATATTCAATGCTCTTTATGAAAGTTTTTATCTATATCATTCTTGGATATCTATCACTTTGGGACTAAGTAAATGTGTTGCTTTTGTATGCTCCAACAAATATAAGTGAAGATCATGAGCATAAAATTCCCATCTCTCAAAAGGGTATAAGTGAAGCAAGAGAGATTTTCTTCAAAACTAGCAAAGCACACCGTGCTCAAAAAGATATAAGTGAAGCCCGAATGTGTAGCTAGACAACTAAGTAGCTATGTGAGGACTCTCTCTCATTCAAAAAGTTTCAGATCTTGGCATTTTATTAAAACAGCAAGCAAAACAAAGACACAACCAAGTATAGCACACATCATGTGGACAAGTAAAAACTTGGGTTCAACCGAGACTAACCGATAGTTGTTGAAGAAGAAAGGTGGGATGCCCAAGCTTAGTTGCTTGAGACTTCTTGGAATATGAACTTGGGATGCCTTGGGCATCCCCAAGCTTGAGCTCTTGTGTCTCCTTAATTCCTCTCATATCGTGGTTTCTATGAATCTTAAAAACTTCATCCACACAAAACTCAACAAGAACTCGTGAGATAAGTTAGTATAGATCAATGCAAAACCTTATCATTTTCTACTGTAACAAATCACTAAAATTATAATTTAAAATTGCATACTAAATGCCTCTGCATATTTAATACTCCTATCCTCAAATAGAACCATTAAACAAGCCAACATATGCAAACAATGCAACCATAACAGCAATCTGCCTAAACAGGACAGTCTGTAAAGAATGCAGCAAGATCCATACTTAAATAACAGAAAAAATTCTGAAAAATTACCACATGACATAGAACTCATGCATGCTTGCTGTGTAAAAATTTCTGATTTTTATCATGTTCTGACTATTCAGGAATATTCTGGACATAACAGAAAACTTTCTGTTTTCAAACAGCAACACATAAACTTGCAAACTGAGAATGGTAAAGGCTATACTTGGCATTTTTATTGAAAAAAAAGATGCAAAACATTGCTATAGACAACAGCAAGCAAACACAAACAAAATAAAATGACGCTCCAAGAAAAACACATACCATGTGACGAATAAAAATATAGCTCCGAGTAAGGTTACCGATGGTTGGTAGAAGAAAGAGGGGATGCCTAACGGGGGCATCCCCAAGCTTAGACGCTTGAGTCTTCTTGAACATTATCTTGGGATGCCTTGGGCATCCCCAAGCTTAGGCTTTTGACACTCCTTATATCTTCATCCATAGTCATCTCACCCAAAACTTGAAAACTTCAATCACACAAAACTTAACGGAACTTCGTGAGAACGGTTAGTATGATAAAGCATAAACCATCACTTAGGTACTGTCCAAGACAAGATTAATAATGTTCCCACATGATACCTACTGTATTCTATCATTTCCACAATTTATATGACATAATATAAGCTATGGAAACATTAAAACAAGCAAACTATGCATTGAAAACAGAATCTGTCAAAAACAGAACAATCTGTAATGATCTGAATAACTACCATACTTCTGGAACTCTAAAAATTCTGAAAAATTAGGAAAACGTCAAGAATTTGCAGGTCAATACTGTGTAAAAATTTCAGAATTTTTTTTACTTTCCAGTAAAACCTGATAATTCAGATACTGGACGCAAAAGTTTCTGTTTTTGCACAGAATCAAATCAACAAGTGTCTACGCTATCCCAAAGACTTTACTTGGTACTTTATTGAAAGAAAACATATAAAACATGATTACTACAGTAGCTTAATCATGTGAACACACTGAAACAGAAGGGATACATATTGGGTTGCCTCCCAACGAGCGCTTTTCTTTAAAGCATTTTAGCTAGGCATGATAAACTTGAACGATGCTCACATAGAAGTAAGGAATTGAAACGCAAAGGGAGCATCATGAGAAATATATCAAACACATTTAAGCCTAACCCACTTCCTATGCATAGGGATTTTGTGAACAAATAATTTATTGGAGCAAGAATCAACTAGCATAGGAAAGCAAAACAAGCATGACTTCAAAACTTTCAACACATAGAGAGGGAACTTGATATTTTTGCAATATGTAAAAGCATATGATCCTCTCTCATAAAAAAATTCAGTAGCATCATGGATGAATTCAACAATATAACCATCACATACAGCACCCTTTTCATGATGCACAAGCATAGAAGATTTAGTACTCTTTATAGCAAACATGTCATCACAATATTCATCATAAATAGGAGGCATGCTATAATCATAATGATTTTGCTCATCAAAACTTGGGGGACTAAAAATATCATATTCATCAAACATAGCATCCCCAAGCTTATGGCTTGGCATATCACTAGCATCATGGATATTCAAAGAATTTATACTAGCAACATTGCAATCATGCTCGTCATCCAAAGATTTTGTGCCACACATTCTATTGAATTCTCCTTCAAGCAATTGAGCACAATTATCGGAATCCTTATTCTCAAGATAGACATCATAAAGATAGTGAGCAATTCGAGGAAACACAATCTCCATTTTTTTTTGTAGTTTTCCTTTATAAAACCAAACTAGTGATAAAACAAGAAACTAAAATATTCGATTGCAAGATCTAAAGATATACCTTCAAGCACTAACCTCCCTGGCAACGGCGCCAGAAAACAGCTTGATGTCTACTACTCAACCTTTCTTCTTGTAGACCTTTGTTGGGCCCCCAAGTGCAGGGTTTTGTAGGACAGTAGCAAATTTTCCCTCAAGTGGATGACCTAAGGTTTATCAATCCGTGGGAGGCGTAGCTTGAAGATGGTATCTCTCAAGCAACCCTACAATCAAAAACAAGAAATGGGCACGAAAACCATGCAACACACCCAATACAATGGTAAGTTGTATAGGTGCACTAGTTCGGCGAAGAGATGGTAAAACAAGTGTAGTATGGATGGTAGATATAGGTTTTTATAATCTGAAATTATAAAAACAGCAAGGTAGCAAGTAGTAAACGGGCACGAAAACGGTGTTGCAATGCTTAAAAACAAGGCCTAGGGTCCGTACTTTCACTAGTGCGATCTCTCAACAGTGTTGACATAGTTGAATCATATGGAAATCCCTCATGTGCGACGAAGAGTTCACTCCAAAGTCACTAATAGCTGAGAACAAACGAAGAAATTGTTGTTGGGTACGAAACCACCACAAAGTTATTCTTTCCGATCAATCTTATGTACAAGAGTTCGTACTAGAATTCTTTCCGATCAATCTTGAACTAGAGTTCGTACTAGAATAACACCTTAAGATGCAAATCAACCAAGATACTAATGTCACCTAGATATTCCAATGTCACCGTGAATATCCGTGGATTTGGTTATGCGACGTGCATCACACAATCTCGGATTCATCTACTCAATCCAACCAAAAGAACCTCAAAGAGTGCCCCAAAGTTTCTACCGGAGAGTCAAGACAAGAACGTGTGCCAACCCCTATGCATAGATCCCAAAGTCACGGAACCCGCAAGTTGATCACAATAACATGCATCAAGTAACTCAATTGGATATCCCAATGTCACTAC